>CM061262.1:84517469-89317469 GCA_030848825.1 Tadarida brasiliensis
GGCCCTGGTCAGGGTCATACGGGAGGCCACCAATCGATGTGTCTCTCTCACACTGATGTTTCTCTCTTTCTCTCCCTCCCTCCCTTCCTCTCTTCCACTCTCTCTAAAAATCAATGGAAAAATATCTTTGGGTAAGGATTAACAAAAAAAAATTTTGTCTTTGGAATAAATTCAAGTTCTTGTAGAAATAATACAGAAAGAGTAACAGGCAGTAAATAAATAAATAGTCCTTTGGATTTTCACCACCCAGAGATAACATTTCTTAACCTAAGTGTGATTCTGTATATAGAGCAATGAAAATAAGATTTATTTTCACCAAAGACTTTCAGGGTTCCCTTGTCCTCTTCTCAGAGGCAACCCTATTACCGGTATCTTCAGGTTTTCTTCCACAGCTAGTTCATGCAAACGTCTTTATATATTTTATTTTTACATGAAAATGGTAAATTTTACACTTTCAGCTGCTTGAGCTTTCACATAATAATAAATCTTGAAACCAGGATTTGTATGGGGAGTGTAGAGATGATTTTTTTGCAGGACTGGAGTGTTGAGGATTTGAAGGAGGAGGATAAAGGTCTTGCCTTAAAGTGGCCTTTGCTGAGCCAGCACACTGATGTTTGTTAGGTTGTATGCAGCTGTTCAGTAAATGGGAAAGGTAACAAAACACGCTTTTATTCATGCTTTATATAACACTGACGAAATACTCACTGTCCGTACAAACCAAAAATTGTTAACATTATTTTTATTTGTCGTGTTTTGGGATAATTTGCTATGGTTTGTGTGGAACAACTAATTTCTCTGTCCAGTCCCTAAATGAAAGATTTTTAGTAGTTCCTTATCATTTGCTTTCCAAAATAAACATCTTTACAAATATGTCTTTCTGCACAAACATCAATATACTTGTACTCTAAATTACTGGAAGTTGATTACTTATATTATACATACGTGTTCAGCATCAGTGAACAATACCAGCAGTTGTGAGCCCCCAATGAACTAATGGCAGCACTTCAGGAAACAGACTGGAAGAAGAAATCCCCCCACAGGGCAGCTGCCACTTTTCATGTCACGGTGAGATGCTGGGGGCCAGGCTGACTGTGCTCTTGAATGTATAAGTGATGCTTCTTGGGCCTTTACCACCTTGTTGGTCATTGAGTCCAAGGTGACCCACCCACAAAATAGAAATATCAGGCCAGAGAGTCCCTCAGCTTCCACGGGTCAGGTGTTTAGCTTTTCTAAGAGTCCAGTAGCAAGCTATTAGCTGGTTTTAAAACAGTTGTACCTGGTAACCGTGCCAAAAGCCATGAGTATGAAACCCCAAAGGGTCCGGGGCAAAGGCTGCCTCACATAGTCAGAGATCACAACCAACTATAACTTGTCAACCAAACTTGAGCTCAAAGGTGTCAGATTTCAGTAAACTAGCTTCTAAGGTATGCTCGTCAGCGAAAAGAAAATTACTTCCAAAGGAAGACCAAAGTTGTATAAAAACAAAGAAACTGAAAAATAAAAAGTACAAAATAGGCAAATTACTGGTGAATTATTCAGAAACATAATCAAGGAGCTAGAGCCAAATAAATAGCATTAATAATGGAAAAGAGAACATAACTAAAGATGGAGCAGAGATTTAAATGATAATATCAGAATACTATGAAGCTTTAAATTTGGATAGAGGTAAGTTTGAATTTCCTGGAAACAAAGTAATACAACAAAGAGGAATAATCTTATGATAATAAGATTAATTTTATAAAATTAAAAACAATCTGATGGGGTTCAAGACACACTACTCAAAAATAATGGCATTTTGGCATATTGAATATTTTAAGCTAAAGGAGTTTGAGAAAATAGCAAAAGAAAGCAGGTGACTCTGACCTTGTCCTTGACCTTCCCCCCTAAAACAGGACATAAAACCCTCATATGGGTGGTGCCTTCCTTAATTCTGGAGGAAAGGGACATCTTTATCTCCAAAGACAAAAAGGCACTAAGAAGAATCCTGACAAACAGGACTTGCTAAATTTCCCCTAGTTCACTACACTCCTTGACCTATCATATTTTACACGACTGTCTATTCTTCACCAACCTAGCAAGGAAATACTCAGGTTTAACTGTTTCCCCAAATCTTCATTTCCTTATAAGATTTTTGTGTCATGTATTTACATTATTTACATTAAATACATTTGTTTGCTTTCAGATCCAGTCAGAGACCCTAAGAGGGTCAAGGAAAACCTTTTCTTCCCCTTCAAATCCTATAAGAATTTAAAATTGAACCACTATTTTTAAAAAAAAACTTTTACAAAGCCAATAGCATGCCCAGAAAACTTCAAAGAAAGCATTTTACTAAACTTTGTCATCCATAAAATGAAAATAAAGGAAAAAAAATCCTATTTCATTTTCTAAGCCAACTATTATCTTAATAACAAAATCATATATATGAATTTTCTATTGCTGTTGTAACAAATGACCACAAACTTTTTTTTTTTATTTAAAACAGCACACATTTATTATCTTACAGTTTTAGAGGTCAGAAGTCTGACACAGATCTTACCAGAGTAAGATTAAGGTGTGGGCAGAGCTATGTTCCTTTCTGGGGTCTAAGGAAGAACTGATTTTTAGAGGCTGTCCAATTGGCTTTCTTCCTCCATCTTCCTCTTCCTCTTTCTTTCTACATCTCTCTGGTTCTCCACAGCTGGGAAATGTTCTCTGCTTTTAAAAACTGGTATGATTAGATTGGGCCCACCTGGATAATCTGGGATAATCTTCCCATCCAAAGATTTTTAATGTTAATCACATTGGCATAGTTTCTTTTACCAAGTAACATAGAATGTTCACAGGTTACAGATGTTAGGACATGGACATCTTTTTGTGGTGGGGGCCATTATTCTGCCTATTGTACCCAATAAGCAAATATGAGAAGGAAAATTTAGAGATCATGAGCATATATGCAAATATTCTAAGCAATATTTTGATAAAAAAATACTTGGGGAATCTTAATCCTTGATCATTTTAATGACCAAGAAATTCAACATTGTTAAATACCTAAGAAAAAGCTGTAAATGTAATTTGCCGTATTAACAAGAAAAGGGACAAGGAGACATTATATAATTATCTGAGAGAAAAATTGCTAAAATTCAACAAGTATTTATGATCTTAAAAATTCTTAGTAAACTGGGAATAAAGGGACTTTCTATAATCTAATCAAAGAGATCAGTAGAAAATAAACATCAACTTTTGAGGCAAAATATTAAAAGTGCCTTTTTAAAACCAGAAACAAAAAGACTACATTGCATTTTTTATTTTTGCATTGTTCGCTATGATGAATATTTTTGTACCTAGTCCTTTGTGCATATAACCTTGAATATTCCCTTAGTGTGAATTTCTAGAATTAGAATTGCTGAATCAAAGTATACAGATTTAGGAGGTTAAAATTAACCCTTACTCTAGATTGCACCCGTAAGTATGAGTCACAACTTTCTTTCTCCCACATACTGTGGTATTAAATACCACAATGTAGATTCTGGGAAGAAGAATAAACCTAGTCAATGGAGAAGTCAACACGCCATTTCCTTATCTTTCTTGCTCCTTCCCTTCTCTCTTCCATTTATATACAAACCACTGCAGATCATCAAGTATTGGGAGAAAACCAACAAGAATAAAGAAGGAAACAACCAATGCCATAGGAAAGAGAAAATTCTCATGAAAGGGAAATTTAAAACAATCATCCTCAACAAGTTTTCAGAGAATATTATATCAATAAAACAAAAATTTGCTGCTGTGATAAAAGAAAAGCCAGAGAACCAAAAGGTTTCGTGGAATTTAAAACTATGCTTATAGCCCTGGCCAGTTTGGCTCAGCGGTTAGAGCATCGGCCCACGAACCAATGAGTCCCGAGTTCAATTCCAGTCAAGTGCATGTACCTTGGTTGCGGGTCGTTCAAGAGGTAACCAGTTGATGTGTCTCTCTCGCATCGGTTTCTCTCTCTCTCTCCCTCCCACTCTATCTGATGATAAATGCAAAAATGTACTCAGGTGAGGATTAAAAAACAAAACAAAAAAACTATGCTTATAGAAATAAAAATATTTTAAAACCCTGATTGTGTGGAAATAAAATTATTCATAAAGGGGCTGTATAAAAAAATAGTCTTGGTCAAAGAAAGACCTAGTCACATCAAGGAAAATCTCCCAGAATGAGAAGCAAAAAAAATAAAGAGATAAAAATTAGAGGATGGATGTGAAACCGTTTGGGATACTAAACTATTACCTATATATAGTAATAGGTAATGGAATGGAATGTAAAATGGAACAATGCTAAATATTTGGACAGAAAATTAGGATAAATATATTTACCTAATATATAAATATGTGAGGTTATTCATTTGTGTGTATCTGGTTGAATAGTTGTATAATATGACTAAATTTCTTTGTCTTTCAGAAGACACATTTTATGCAGAATTATTTCTCAGCATTGCAGAAATCACATAGGTTCTTAAAAATGACAAGATGCAATTTCAACAGGCTAGAAATGTGGGTAATATGGAATTGTATGCATGTTCTGATACTGCTATAATTACAAAAAAGCATTGCTTGGGTATGTATACACAAGAGACAAATAATGGTCATTTGCAAAGATGAGTCAGTTTTCCCAACCTTTTAAGGGTTTATACAAAGGATTCTGCATAGTTTTCATTTCATCTCAAATCAGTTTTCCTTTTTAGTGGCATTGAAACTAAATAGCACAGAGAATTTCATTTGCATTGTCAAGCTCCCTGTATGGATTTAGGTTTTCATTATTATGTAATTTAAGTGTCTGCACATGGATTTTTTGTCAAGACTTGTGCTTCCTACAAGACATAAATGCTCAACTGGATGGCCTCAAACTCTTAAAATAAGACCCCATGCATGACTGAAACCTGTCAGTAATGCCAAGAAGTCCATTAATACCCATGTTTGTAAACCACAGAGACACGGTATTCAGTGAAAAAACAAAAAAAGCACCTTTAGCCTAGCCTCACTCCTAGCAATAAGAAGTTAGCTTGGGGGCACAAACCATTTCCGACAAAACGAGAATAACTAAACCACTGACTAAAGTTGTCAACCCCCAAAATGGGGATTAGGTTATGGAGAAAATAAAAATATTAAATGAAGTGGCCCTGATAAATATTGACTTCCTGGAAAATTTGGATCTCTTCATGCTAAATAAAAATGTGAGGTTTCTTACTGACACTTGGCCTATGAAGTCATCTCCAGTAATGTTATAATACATTGGACAAGAAATGCAAAATAAATTAATACTCTGAGCCAAATTATTACAACAGCTTTCGACTAATTCTCTCCATATTATGCTTTCCTTTTGCCAATTACCACCCACTTCCTCAGTATGGTTTCCCCGGTTTATTGGAATTTCAGGCTGTCAATGTCATAAACTTACAGAATAATAATGACCAAAGACAGAAAGTCTAAAACGATCATAATGAGACATCTTAATTGGGTAAATAAAGGTGAAATGAGCATAAAATTACTGAAAAATGTACAAGAAACAGAGTAAAAGTTTCTTGGTTGGGTTAAATTTATCAAATTATACTCTGGGGATTCTAATTTTAATTTTCCTCCTTATTTCTGACTTCTGGTAAACAAAAGTTTAAGTCTAAGGTTCCTCAGCATTTTCCTCTTCTCTCTTGAACTGGGCTTAATGCAATATATTATCATATTCTTCTACAGGAGATCATGAGAATTAATTCAATAATCCTAGGCTCTGCACAGGTATATCTCCAAGTAAATAACATCATACATAATATGAATTCTGAATGGATATATGCCAGATAAAAAGTACAATAGCCCAGTACAGATTATGGTGTGTGAAAGAGGCGATGTAAATATGAAAAACAATTCAGGGTCCCTGTACTCAAAGGAACTTATCATCTACCAGAGGAAAAAGACATGTTCCAAAAAGTTTCAGGGTGTAAACTAAGAAGTACAGGTAAAGAGGAGAAGGAGTATTAACTGCATGCTGGATATAGAATCAGGTTTTAAAATTTAAATGCTGATTTCAAGGCATGAACTTATAAAAAGTCCCACTCCGTTGCCATAATAGAGGACCTTCCAGGTCTGGGAGAGCAGGTCACTTTTAAATACATGGTATAGCGATGTAGAAAAGTTCTTCTGGGTTGGAGTTTAGGAAAGCCAGCTATGTGTGAAGTCAAATGTACATACATGTAATTCCTAGCTCCAGCCAACTGTAACTATAATACATAGTTCAAGAAAATGTCATCTACTCCATTTACATCAAAAATTCTGACTTTAATATTGACAAAATAATCATTGGAATTTATCAAAGAAAAACAATCCGCCACAACAATTTTCTTTTGATATTATGGAGATAAAAAGGATTGTTAGGTTGACTGATTGAACTCACTTTTCAGCCAATTGTGGTTTTATGGAAACACAATCCTGGCTTTATAACCCTTCTTTATTTTCCAATTCAATTTATGATTAATTTTATGACCATGGGAATGTAGTAAACCAGTGCCCCATTTATCAATGGTTTAGCAATAAATTCTTTCGGGCTATGAAATGAATCAATTTAATAGACAACTGATATGACTGGAGGAAAAGGAATATAAAAAATGTCATGGTAATGTATACTTGAGACCTGTATGACCCTGTTGACCAGTGTTAGGCCAATAAATTTAATAAAATAAAATATAAATACGAAATAGTCACAGAACAGTCTTGAGTTTTTTCCTGCTCGGCCACTTAACAAATTGTGTTTGCCTGGACAGATCACTTCAACTCATCTAGAGGGATCCCTCCCTGGTGAGTATAAGAGTCAACACTTATTTCCTATGGCTTCCCTAAATTAAAAATGAATTAAATTAACATAGGTTAGTATGGGTTAGTTGGTTTTGATTTTGTTTGGTTCATTTTAATCCCAAAGGCAGAAAAACCTGTGTCCCGGGTCTGGTTCTGCCTCTTGGTGAGTGTATGACATTACGTCCTTCTCACTGCTCCATGTCCTCTTCTCTCCTGCAAAACAGAAGTTGGACTAGATGGTCTCTCTGGTTCTTTCTAGCTCAAAATTCTCTTTAAAAAAGAAGAAGAAGAAGAAGAAAAGCGCTCTAAGCTTTTAATTCCAATGCCAGGTTTCAGCTTGATGTGAATTAGACTGTCTGGGTTATAAACCAACTACAAAACAAAGTTTATAATGAAAACAGCAAGTGACCCTTGGCTGTAGCAAAGCTAACAGTTCCCGCTATAATATTCAGTTACCGTTCGTATCCCTGGGCAGCAACTGGTGTGTTATGTAACAGTGATTATTGCAGGATTAACCAATCCTTTTACCTAACCTTAATTGTACAGTCTGCTTGTGGCTCCCAAAATACCTGGTTCTCTTCAATGACATGCTCTTTGGGGTAGATGTGGCTGGTACCACCAAACCCAGCTCTTGCTGGTTTAAAATAGCTCTGTTAAGTGCAATTTGCAAGTACCAGCCTTTTTAGAATACATTATTTTTATTCTTTCTTCTGCCTCTTTCTAACTGGCAACGACTTCCTGCCCAAAGTAATGTAGCAGTAGGAAAAATTCTAACAAATAATAAAATGCTGTGTGTGGTACAGGTAGAGTACATACCGTCCTGACTTAAGTCACAGGCCAAGGAAGGAGCTCCAGCTGGAAAGATCTAGAGGAAAGGCAGAGAGAAATGATTCACATTCAGTGCAACACATCTTCAATCTAATGGAATTGATTGACCCTTTTTGGCCTTTGTATTTAGCCTATACTCTTTATTACATATGTTTTGACTCTCAGAAAAGAATAAATTAATAGCAAATTTTTAAAAAAACACAATATTTTTATAGCACAAAATAGAAATGGATAGCTAAGTAAATAGCAGTTCTGACTCTTAAGATGAAACAATAGATTTATCTAAAGATGTGCATATCATCTAAAAGTTTAGTGATTAGAAATAATCTAAACATATGTTCCTCAAAACAGAAAAACTCAAAAATATGTTTTTTAAAATGTAATATTAATTTTTCTGCTTATAACATGTTTACTTTCCTATTTCAGAAAACACAGGTAAGTAGAAAAAATAAAGTATCTAAACAAATAACCTAATCTAAACCTTTCAATGAATGTTTATATTAACATACTAAAATGATATTACATTTATAATTTTTATACTGTTTTTGTGTATTAATCACTGTCATATAAACATTTATCTATATTATTTAAATCCTTTCTGAATATTATAAATAAATATGGATTTTATCAGTGATAATATCCACATCCATTCTGACTTTGAATTTTAAATTGTATCCATTATTTATATGTATTTTTTATTAAGAAGGATGCAATAAAACCCATCTTTCCTTCCTTTGAAAGACAAATACTTTTATTGAAATGGTGTCTGTAGACACTGGCTCTCTTTCTCATTATCCAATCACACCTCAGTTCCCTCTGATATGGCTTCTACTTCTATTATTCAACTGCCCTTGTCAACCCCTTTGTTTTCTTATCACGTCTCATCTCCAGCCAGTCTTTTCTGTCTCTGGGTTTCCCTCCTCCTTTTACTCTCACATTAAGATATTCCACAGGATTTTGTTTTTTTAGTCTCTTATTCTACCCACCGTCCCTGGTTAATTTCATTCACTGCCATGATTTCAAGTATCTTTTATAAGCTGATGAATCTCAGAGCTTCATCTCCAGTGTAGATTTACCTCCTTAGTTTTAAAACTATATATCCATTTACCTACTGTTCCTCTCCACTGGTAGATTATTCAAGTACTTCAAAGTTAATGTGTTCAAAACTAAATTCATCCCAATCTTGCCTTTCCTCCTGTTTTCTTTCTTTTTTCTTCTTCTAGTGAATGTCATCAGGAACCATCTGGTCACCCAAGGCAGACACTTGGACATTATTCTGCATTTTGTTTTCACCATAACCTCATTTTAGGTGTGTTGGTTCATGTGTAACTATATTCAGATAGTCCTCCAGATTGCCCAGGTTACAGTTAAATGCCTTTCCTATGTGACCCAAGAGGACTCCTATGTTTCCCCTGTCGTAGCCTGCAAAACATGATTAAATTCTCCAGTTTGCACATTTATATCTATTATTTTCTCTCTTGTATTCTCCTAAATATTTGTTAAATAAATAAAGAATAATCAATTATGTTCTAGTTGTTGAAAGGGGAAGTAGTGATAATTTTGCTTCTGAACAACAAATGCTTATTACATAATCTTTGAACATATTAAAGTAATAGATTTTTATCTACAAACATATGATAGCATTTATGGGTATCTACATAATAGAATACTTTTCTTGCCCCTAAGGAGTGTGCGAGGTGTACTATATTCTTCTAAAACCTCATAGAAGTCAGGCCATATCTATACACCCAATAAGTGGTTTCTTACTCATAGTCTACCAAGTTTTGACCCGTGTGACTGTCACCCTTGGTCCAGTTGAATCAATTCAGAGTGGGGATCTGCCCTGAAAGCAGCTATGTATAAGCTTACCAGCTGTCAAGCAAATGGCCTGATACTGGAGCTCTGCCTATTAGAAATTCCCTGTTGTGAATAATTTTACATGGCCCACTCAGATTCTCTCTCAGGAAGACACATACAGAGAATGACAGGTATTGGTGGAAGGGTTAGAAAAGCCAAGATTATCTGCATGAAGAGCAATAGGGGATTGTTAGATTTTTAGTGGCAATAGAACATTCATGGTATTTTTTTAAATATGTTTTTCTTTATTGATTTTAGAGACAGAGGAAGGGAGAGGAAGAGAGAGATAGAAACATCAATGAGAGAGAACATCAATTGGCCACCTCCTGCATGCCCCCCACTGGGGATCTGGCCCACAACCTGGGCATGTGCCCTGACAGGAATCAAACCGGCCACATCTTGGTGCATGGGTCGATGCTCAACCACTGAGCCATACCAGCTGGGCTTTAATGTTATTTTTTTAAAACGCATGCATATCTTTTTGCTGGAGGGGTGGTTTCAGAATGATTTCTGAAAGCAGTAAACTGATCCTACATAGAAATTAAAATGTATTCCCACCATAAGTAAAAATGGAGGCTGACCCTCAGGGGTTTGGATGCCCAATGTCAGCTCTATTCTTATCAGAGGTGGCTGTACTGGCACTGGAGAAGATGTTCTCCTTCGTACTTGACTCAACAACGGGCATAGCTGGCCATGCACTGGCATGGTAAAGTGTTCATGGGAAAGGAGAGTCCAGGCAGAGGCCAGTAGCTGGGCATCCCTCTCTCACAGCAGCTCCAAAGAAGACTGGATGATGTTTAATGAGATGCATATAGGCCTTGTGCCTGCCTATTCTTTGCATACCCTAAGACAGATTTTTAATTTCTAAGAGGTTTAAAATAGCCATGTGAAGATACTGCCTGTTTTCTAGTAAGGAGCATGATCAATAGAATTGTCTGTTTCAGGACACATTCAGGCTTTCTAATTGGAATTTCGTACTGATATAACTTTAAAAGAGGATGGAGTGGCCCAGCCAGTGTGGCTCAGTGGACTGAGCGTGATCTCATGGAGTGAGAGGTCCCAGTTCGATTCCTGGTCAGCGCACATGCCTGGGTTGTGGGCTACATCCCCAGTAGGGGGCGTGCAGGAAGCAGTCGATCAATGTTTCTCTCACATCAATGTTTCTATCTCTCTCTTCCTTCTTTTCTCTCTAAAAAATCAATAAAAACGTATTTTAAAAATTAAAAGTAAAGAAAATAAAAGAGGATTCAGTGTGTGCGTGCATGGGGAGTTGTGTGTGTCTGTGTGGAGCAGAAGAACTGGCATCTGCTAGCAAATCTGAAGTAACTGAACTACTCAGTGATAGAACCACCCAGATCACCTGTGAATGCATTGTTCTGAATGTCGACACACTCATGGCTTTATTGTATATGTTTATTTTTAATACAACTTTTTATGGGTTTATTAAAAGTCTTCTCTAAAGTAACACTGCCAAAACCATTAAAATGTATGCAGAAAAGTGTGCTGTAGACCAAAATAAAATTGTTACTTGGACTTGTAACGTTAAAAACAAACACACCACATGTAAGGATGAAATGCTCAGTGAGAGACGAAGCCCAAACAACAAGCATCCTGCTAAAGGACCTACAGTTGGTAAACCTCTGCCCTTGTTTGACACCGATCAAACCCTCCCAGAACTTGTGCAGCCGCACAGTGGAAATCAGACATAAAATGGCCTTAGCCACTGAGTAACTTATATTACTTATCCAAACAAAAAAGCACATTTTTAGGGCATGACAGACCGAAATGTAAGAGTGTACAGTACACACTGTACACTAACATCATGTTGTCCTGTGTGTGGGTTGGAGGAAAAATTCTCATGCTAGACCAAGTTATAATCACATTCTTGGGTTTTGGATTTTTCTCTTTTTTAATAGTTTAAGAATAACCTATTTTGTAAATTTAATCTTAAAAATTTGGATTATAGAAAAAAGTGGATATGGTAATAATATCATAATAAAAAATTTCAAATAAACCTTTGGAAAACAGAAGGCCATTTTCCAAATGATTAGTCAGAAGTCTAACTTAATTTGGAATAGATTTCTGCCTAAAACAGTGGCAAAAAAAAAAACAACCCAATCCCTTAACAACAACCACACACACACACGAAAAAACAAAAAATCATTAAAAACCAAACAATGATAAATGTGTATCCAGCCTATTTAGGTCTATATTTAGATGATCCATTTAATATAGTAAATGACTATGCTTATCAAGCCAGGAAAATATTAAGGACAGCACCACAGCTAAAGCCAGGATGCCATAAATTATAAACTCTTCCTTCATATGTATCAGGTAACATAGCTTGAAATAATGTAATGGGACCAAAGTGCTGATTCAAATAACAAATAGGGCCACTACAGTGCAACTGTAATAATGGTGTTAAGATAGTAAGATAAGAAGGAAAAATCACCTCCCCAATATCTCATGAGCACAGACAACCCTAAAAAATGTTTGGATAGGTTTCTGTAAAGAGAGTAAGGTCTTCATCTACACAACTGAGCTTAACTTCTGGAGAAACAAAGATTTATTTTGTTTTGCCCTCAGCACAAAGGGTATTATCTTTCATACTGAATTTCTAAACAAAAGTTTTTTCAATTAACTTGCTAAGAATTTTGGAAATTTAGAAGTAGCTTTCACAATGACTCTAGGAGAGTTTTTGAGAACTTTTTTTTTTAATAGTCAGAATATTATTCACAGCCTCAGATGGAAAGGATCATTTAAATCAAGGCATAATAGGGACATAGATTGAGTTTATCTTTAGAGCCCAGTTCCGCCATACTTTGTTAAAGCAAAGTAAACTCCACTTGTCAAGGGCCTCATGAAGGCACGTTCTTGTACATAAAACTCCTAAGATTCCAGCATAAATGATCAAATATTGTTCAGTAATGAAATCTCAAGTATTTATTGAGATGCTACTATTCACATTCTAAGGATGCAAGGGTAAATAAGATAAACATAATTCTGGCCTTCCTGGAAGTTTAGTGTTCAATAAATTTTTTCTAACTTTTTATTATGGAAATTTTCAACTATACGTAGCAAATGCTGAGAAAATAGTTTAAGGAATTCATGAGCCTCTTGCTCTCAACAGTTATGAATATAAGAACAATGTGTTTCATTTATACTCCTATTCACTTTCTACACTATGCCAACCAGATTACTTTGGAGCAGGTGTCAGAGATCTATTATTTTATCTAAAAATGCTTTGTTTTGTATTTCTTTTTTTTTTTTTTTAATCCTCACCCAAGGACATTTTTGCATTTATCTTCAGATAGAGCAGGAGGGAGAGAGGGAGGAAGAGAGAGAGAGAGAGAGAAACATTGATGTGAGAGAGTCACATCGACGGGTTGCCACCCACACAACCCCAACCGGGGCTGGGGACAAACTGCAACCAAGGTACGTGCCCTTATTGGGAACCGAACCCGGGACTCTCTGGTCTGCGGGTCAATGCTCTAACTGCTGAGCCAAACCGGCCAGGGCTGGTTTGTATTTCTTAAAGACGAAAACTCTCTAAAAAGCCATAATACCATATTACACCTAAAAAATGTTAACAATAGTTACTTACTCTTATTTTAAAAAATGATTCATTGTTCACATTTCCCTGTTAATTTATCACACACACACATCTTTTTATAAATAAGTTCCATGTTAGATTGTTATGTCTGTTAAATTTCTTTTAATTTAGTTTTCTTTTTCATAACACATTTGTGTGTGTGTGTGTGTGTGTGTGTGTGTGTGTGTGTACTGAAAAAGCAAGATCTTTTACCTAGCTGAGTTTCCCTCTCTCGAATTTGCTGACTACATCCCCATAATGTCATCGAACATATTCCCTTTCTTCTTAAAATTTTTATAAACTATTAGTAATTTCCAGAGTCTTGGTAAGACTCAAATTTGATTTTTTTCTTCTTTTTGTAACGACCCATTTATAAGTAGTTATTTGTTAAATATATGTGTATTTAAAACAATGTTTTCAGATTTTCTAAAAATCAAGCACCTTTAGAACTCAAAAATTAAACTAAACATAGATTAAATATTTTTCAAAAATTTTATCTAAACTTCTAGAACTAATAAGTGATTTTTAGCAAGTCGCAGATACAAGATTAATATATAAAGTCAATCATGTTACTACATACAAACAATAGACAAATAGAATTAAAAATTAAAAACACAATAGTATTTATATTAGCACCCCCCCCAAAATTAATCATTCAGGTATGAATCTAATAAATTATGTTCAAGATCTATATGAGGAAAACTAGAAAACTCTGATGATCAAAATCAAAGAACTAAGTAAATGGAGAGATGTTCCATGTTCACAGATAGAAAGACTCAATATTATCAAGATGTTAAGTCTTCCCAATTTAAATATAGATTCAATGCAATCTCAGTCAAACTCCCAAATTAGCCCTAGCCGGTTTGGCTCAGCAGTTAGAGCGTCGGCCTGTGGACCAGAGAGTCTGGGTTCAGTTCCCGCTAAGGACATGTACCTCGGTTGCGGTTCATCCCCAGCCCCGGTTGGGGTCGTGTGGGTGGCAACCAGTTGATGTGTCTCTTTCTCACTTCGATGTTTCTCTCTCTCTCCCTCCTGCTCTATCTGAAGATAAATGCAAAAATGTCCTCGGGTGAGGATAAAAAAAAAAAAATCCCAAATTATTTTATGGATATCAACAAATTGATTCTAATGTTTATTTAAAGAGGCAAAAAACCCAGAGGACCCAACACAATGTTGAAGTAGAAGAACAAATGTGGAGGATTGACTCCACCCAACTGCAGGACTCATTATAAAGCCACAATAATGAAGACAGTGTGGTATTGGAGAAAGCACAGACAAATTGATCAGTATAATATAATAGAGATCCAAGAAATAGACACATTGATCTTTGATAAAGGAAGAAAGGCAATACAATGGAACAAAATTTTTTTCTACAAATTATTCCAAAAAATTGGACATCCAAGTGCAAAAATAAAAAGTCTAGACACAGACCTCATACCCTTCACAAAATTAGCTCAAAATGGACCATAAACATAAATGTGAAATGTAAAACTATGAACTCCTAGAATATAACATAAGAGTAAACTTAGATAAGTTTGGGTATAGTGATGACTTTTTAGTTATGATACCAAAAGCATAATCCATGAAAGAAATAACATAAATTGGGCTTTATTAAAATTAAAAATTTCTGTTCTGCATAAGACAATGTCAAGAGAATGAGAATACAAGTCACAGACAGGGAGGAAATATTTGCAAAAGACACCTGATAAAAGACTGTAATCTAAAATATACAAAGAACTTTTAAAAAGACCTTAACATTAAGAAAACAATAGCAAAAAAAAACCCAAAAACTGATTTAAAAAATGGGCCAAAGACCTTAACAGACACTTCATCAAGGAAGATATACAGATGGCAAATTAGCATAGGGAAAGATGTTCCACATCATATGCCATCAGGAAAACGCAAATTAAAACAACAATAAGAAACCACTACACAGGTAGTAGGTGGCCAACATCCAGAACACCAACTCCACCACATACTGGAGTGGATGGGGAGTAAGAGAAAAGCTCCTTCATTGCCGGTGAGAATGCTCAATGTGACAGTCACTTTGGAGGAAAGTTTGGAAGCGTCTTACAGAAGTAAACATGCTTTTACCGTATAACTCAGCAACAGCACTCCCTGATATTTACTCAAAGAGTTGAAACTTATGTCCACATAAAAACCTGCACATGGGTGCTTATAGCAATTTATTCATAATTGGCAAAACTTTATAGCAACCAAGATATACTTCAATAGGTAAATGATAAATAAACTGTGGTACTTCTAGACAATGAAATATTATTTAGCTCTTTGTGCTATCAAGCCATAAAAAGACATGGAGTAAATTTAAGTGCATATTCATAAGTGAAAGAAGCCAGTCTACAAAGGCTACATACTGTATGACATTCCCACTATATGACATTATAGAAATGACAAAACCATGAAGACAATAAAAAGGTCGGTGGTTATCAGGAATTGGTGGGGAGGGGAGATAAGTAGCCAGAGCACAGAGGAGTTTTAGGGCATTGGAAATACTCTGTATGATATCATAGTGATGGATATGTGTCATTAGATACAAAGGTCGGTAAAAGTAGTTTAAATTATCAACCATCATTACCTAAAACATGAATCATAAGTAAGGATACAACATAGTAATAGTAATAATTGTAATACAAATAATAAAAATAAATAATACACTAATTAATAAATAAATAATAATATAAGAATAAACTGTTTCATGTATTCACAACTGTAAACCTACCTTTGCCCACCCCTGTATTTATTCAAACCCATAGAGGATGCAGCACCAAAATGAGCCCTAAGGTAAACTATGGACTCTGAGTGGTGATGATGATGTGTCAATGTTGGTTCATCAGTTGTAACACATGTGCCACTCTGGTGGGAGATATTGACAAAAAGGAGGTTATGTATGTCTAGGGGCAGGGAGTATGTGGGAAATCTCTGTATGATACTTTCATTTTTTTGTGAACCTAAAACTACTCTTCAAAACATTGTCTTAAAAAAAATAGAGACGTTTAGATCATCATGATGTGTGGTCTTGCCCAAGTTTATTAACCCGCCTGAGCCACATTTTCTGATTGATATTAAAAATTCCTTCAACTCTGAAAGTCTAGACTCAGTCAGATCAGTGATCTCAGTTTGAGATGACCAAATGCCAATACCATTTACCAACATCCTTTTATTGTTCAAAGTCAGTTAGAAGGAGCCCCTATGATTTATTATTTATACACAATTTTATTCTCAGCAAACCAGAAACATGTCAGATTCACTGAAGCACCCACATCATTCCCTTTGTCTTTGAAAGAGACAAATGGTTAATATTCTAGAAAATTATATTGTTCTACCTTTGTCCTATTTCCCCAAATCTCACTTGCTCAATTCTCCAAATAAGGTTTAAGTAAATTCTTTTCTGCTAAGGTGAGGATGTCTAGCAAACACAATAAATTTAAATATTTGAAGTTAAACTAGTTCCCTTAGCACATTACAAACAAAGGCAGCAACAGTTTAATAATTGCATTGTTAACATAAGCAATCTTTATAAAAATCCCATTTCTTGGATGGGTCTTTGGTAAAAGATGTCTATTTTAGCTATTTAAGAATTCAGAACTTTAAAACATGTATTTTTATGCACTGGAAAATATTAATTTTCCAAAGGGCATTATTTTTAGCTTCTCATTTTCATAAAAATAGTAAAAATTAATACATATCTATAGGGTTAAAATACAGTCCGCTTGAGCAACCCAGTCTCCCATAACTCCTCGACAGTGGTCTTGAGCTCTTAAGGATCCCATAGGGAAGCAGAGAATTTGCTTCGGACCGCTCTTTGCTTTCAGTGTCTTCAGGGCGACATGATTTCTTAGGTCAGGGCTCTGCTATCAGGGAATGCACGCTGCTCAGCCAGCAGGACAGTCCGAGCGGTCAGCAGGAACCACCACAGACATCTGCTCAGTCCTCCGGGAGGTCGCAGGCTTGTTTATGTTAAGAGCTCTTGCTGCTAGACAGCAGAACTCCTTCAGTATTTGTTCCCATAATAGTCCCCAAGGCAATGACGCACAGCTGTGGAGAGGAAATAGGTTCTTTAATTTGTTAACCATGCCCAGAAAAGAAGAAAACAAAATGCTCAAAAGAGACTATAAAAAGGCCTTTTTAAAGTCTTCTCCAAAACAGCTAAAAAGAAGCAACATAAAGTTTTCCCCCAGTCATACACTGTATGTATGGCTTGTTTGTTTTTGGCTCTGCAGCCCGGCTTTGATGTGGATCCCATGAAATCTTTTTTTCTGACTTCTTCATGTCACCTTCTCTGAATAATCACATTTTCTAAAGACTCTGCTATCATAAGACCTCTGGATCATTACTGCTAAAAGATCCCATTTAGAAAAATGTACAAAGTCATGAAAACAGGTCTAAATTTCTATCCAGACGATTGAGAGATTAAGATTGAGATTGAGATTGAGATTGAGATAAGAATGTGATTTCCTTAACATGAGGGTTCCAGGTTTTTAGAGCAGGGAGTTAAACATTTTAATCCAACTCCACCCTGTATATAGCACATACCTAAATCCACTAAAAAAAAAGTTTCCAGTTTCTTATGCTTTTATGCATTGACTTTGGTTATCATGAAATAGTTAAAATACAGTCATGCGCCACTTAATGGCAGAGATACATTCTGAGAAATGTGTCATTAGGTAATTCTGTCATTGTGGGAACATCACAGAGCGCACTTACACAGACCTTGATGGTATAGCCTACTACACACCTAGGCTATATGGTATCGTCTATTTCTCCTAGGCTACAAGTCTGTTACAGCATGTTACTGTGAAGAAAAACACAGGATAAATCAAGCAAAAGAGAAAATGATGAAGAGATGAGTTAAACCAGAGATGTATGAGAGAGAATATGGCATACTACTTTACAGAAAACTTTTTTTTATACGTAGAAAACATACATCCTAAAATAATGATAAAAAGTATACAATATTATAGTAAATGCATGAACCAGTAACATAGTCATTTATTATGATTACCAAGTACTATGTACTGTACATAGTTGCATATCCTATACTTTTACATGACTGGCAAAGCAGTAGGTTTGTTTACACCAGCATCACCACACACATGTGAGTAAGGCTGTGGTCTGCAATGTTAGTATGGTTACAGCATCACTAGGCTACAGGAATTTTTCAGCTCCATTATAATCTCATGAGACCACCGTGATATATACAGTTAGTCATTGATGAGACGTCATTATGGGGGTGCATAACTGTTTTCAACAAGATAAGAAGGTACCATAGCAAGTTTCTGGAACCAAGACCCAGGCACCAAGCTCATCAAGTTCTAACAGTTTGCCATACTTGCTTCAACCTCTTACTTTTTTTTCAAAAAGCTCATTACAAATACAATTGACGTTCCCTGACTAGTCATTCATGTCTTATAGCAGATTCTTCCTCCTTCTCTGCCTTCCAGAGATAATCATCAACCTGAATTTGGTTACCATTCTCATGAATGTTTATGCTATTGTAGTACAATGTCCAGTATTGCTTGGTGTAGTTTCAGATTTTACATAAATGTATCATACTGTATGTGTTCTTCTGTAATGTCCTTTTTCTTCACTTAATATTATATTTGAGATTTAGTGAAATTGATATGTGCAACTGTAGTTTTTCTTTTTTTCCACAATTTATCTGTCCAATATTTTCATTTTTTTGCTATTACTTTATGATCCTAAGAACATTTTCATACATGTCCCTTTGAGAACATACGCAACAATTTCTCCATATTTCCAACTTTACTTGATAGTACAAAACTACTCTTCAAAATGAATGTAGCAAGTTATACTTCCACATTTTAGCCAACACTAGATATTGCCAACACTAGATATAACTTTTATTAATCTGAAGTATAGGTTTCAAAATTGAATTTCCCTTGATGCTAGGATCTGTGTCATGATGTATTAGATTTCAGCTTCTATTCTGATCCATAGGTTGGCATAGCTATATTTATAGGAGCTGTTTATTATTTCTGCATAGTTATCCTTTGTTCAATATCAGAGTTATAAATACCTACTAAAATTGTAGATATTTCAAAACTTTGTTCCTGGTGTGTATTTTTTCTGGTTGAATGGAAATTTTTTAAACTAATATGCCCCAATTTATCTATAGTGAAATGTTTCCCCGTCCTGAGGTCATAAAGATATTCTCTTAAATTTTCTTTTACTAATATTAATTAATATTAAGTTTATCATAGTTTTTCTCTCTGAACTTACTAAGATAGGTCCTTAACAAATGTGATATTTAATTTCCTAGTACTTTATTTAAGTTTTCACCTCTAAGCTCACAATGAAATTTATCTATATAATTTACCTTTCTTGTGTTATACTATTTGTTCAGCTTTCGTATCAATATGTATTAACCCAACTGAATCAGTTAGTAATTTTCATTCCTTTTTACAGTATATTCATAGTAGAGGTTATCTGGTCCTGGAAGGTTTTATAAAACTCATAAAATTTGCTAGTCCTTATTTGGGAAGAGGAGACAGAAAACCTTAGAATACTGGAATAATTGCTTTAATTGTGCCAAAAGTAGTAGTTATTATCTTTGGTTTTTTATTTTTAAAACACCACTGATGGCAGTTCTTCTATAAATTATGCATTTTACCTAATTATTAAAATGTATGCAACAAAAGTTGGTAACATCATTTACAAATGATTTTTAAAATTGCTTTGGATGTATAGTTACATCCTATTGTTAAGTATTTTATTTATGCTAACTTATTTGTGTCCTTTTTACCTTATTGGTCTTATAAAATATTTTCCCATATGATTAGTCATTTAAAAAACAGCTTTTATTTTCTGATTCTTTCTATTGCTTCTTTATTTTCATTCCACGAATATCTTCTTTTACATGTGTACATTCTTTCTTTGTTCTTTAAGTTTTTCTAGCCTCTAGAATTAAAAACCATATGTATCTATTTTCCAAGCCCTCTTATTTTCTAATAAATTTGTTTAGAAATCTAGATTTCCCTTTATATGTTACTCATTATTAGTTTTACTTTCCGGCTTATTCAGGAGAGGATTTGTTTTCTCTCTCTTCCATGCTCTGTCACTGTCTCTTCTTAAGTGATAATTTTGTTACTTCCTTAACCAGATGACACATACTTTGTTTCTTTCTTTCTTTGTCCATGGGGTAAAGGATAATCCCACTGCAGGAACAATAAAAAATATAATAACATTTTTAAATCACATATATTCACCTTTCTGATTAATTATTAGTAATAATACTCAAAAGGTTAAGAAAATTACTATATATTCTGTCTTATAAAAATTGATATAAAAAAACCTTTTACATATACGAGAAAGAACTTGAGAGGAAATAACCATACAGGATGATTAAATGATTCCTACTATGCTTCTCCAATATTTTGTATGTACGTGTTGAAAAAATCAAAAACAACCAGGCACTATCTTTGGATATTTGTGATCAAAAAATGAAAAACCAACCTGGCTGGTGTGGCTCAGTGGTTGAGCAGCAATCCATGCACCAAGAGGTTGCTGGTTCGATTCCTAATCAGGGCACATGACCAGGTTGTGGGCTTGATCCCCAGGGGGCTGTGCAGGCGGCAGCCGATTGATGTTTCTCTCTCATCAATGTTTCTTTTTCCCTCTCCCTTTCCCTTCCTCTCCCTCTAAAAATCAATAAAAACATATTTTAGAAAAATGAAAAACCATGGTTTCTAATGATAAGGAATGAATCATTGAGTTGATGAGCAAAAGTGATCTTTAAATATAATATGTGAATGAGGAAATGAAATTCATCTTAGGAAAGAATATATTTAAATGTAACTCCCTGGGTTATATCTAGGTGAAGGAAGCCTTCAGAAATATAGAAAATAAGGATGAGCATAACTGAGAAAATGGAGGTATAAAAAGAATAGCTGTGTTAAAACACCAGAAAATGCATCTATTTTCATTGAAAGACTCATGTAAAAACATTACGAAAAAACATAATATAGACAACAAATCTAGGCAATATTTTTCCTTTCCATACAAATGTTAGCATTTAGTGTTCTTAAACTTCAAATTACTTAAATCCCTCTTATTTACAGTTTTTTACGGTACTTTTCCCAACTTGTGAACTAATGTTTCAGAATAAATCCTTGCAATAGCCCTACAAGGAAGAAATACTGATGCAAATCCACAAACCTAGCCTTCTGTGTGGTGTAGTGGAAAGAATACTTTGGAAATTTGTCCTATCTTTTCATTCTGCCTCTGCCCCTTCCTCAGGACATCAGAAATGTCCATCTATCTTGGTACCTCTCTCAGTCTACGGTGTCATGCTCATTACTTTATATAATGTGACCTATCCCTCTTTCTGAAACTTTTATAAGATGATGTCACAACTTCTAGATCTACCTTTTGTGTCATTTCATGTTTCTTTCATACTTTTGCTTTATCTTTTGTGGTATGTTTTGTAGCTTTTTTTTTGGTAAGAATTACTTCTTGATCTTTCCTCGTGTTGATTTTTCTATTTAGCTTTTTTTAAGATATGATTTTTAGTTTCTTACTATGAATAATTTCAAACATATTAAAATAGAAAAAATATGATAATATAACCTATGTATCTATCATTTAATTATCTTGAACAATTATTAACACATAACCAGTTTGGTTTCATCTACACTAGCACTGATTTTCTTTCTTTTTTTTCTTTTCCTCGCCTGAGGATAGTTTTCCATTTATCTTCACATAGAGTGGGCTGGAGGGAGAGAGAGAAACATTGATATGAGAGAGACACATCAATTGGTTGCCTCCTGCATAACCCTGACCAGGGCCAGGGACCGAACTGCAACCGAGGTACGTACCCTTAACCAGAATCGAACCCAAGATTCTTTGGTCCAAGGGCCGACGCTCCAACCACTGAGCCAAACAGACCAGGGCAGCACTGACTTTCTTAAACTTTAATTTCCGTAATCAGATTTTTCATTTTCACGATCTGTTTACTTATTTTTATGAGTCATCTTTTCACTTGTAGCATTCCAACTTGATTTTTCAAGTACGAATTATTTGATGACTCAAATTTGTGGGCTCCTTTTCACTGTATTCTTAAATGTTTGGTGAGTCTTGATTGTGCTCTCAATTTTATGGCAGAAATTTCTGATTATATTGTCTGCTGTATGTGTTTGCACAACCTGAGGAGAGGTTCGGGGTTGTGATGAGTGGCTGGAATCTGTGCAGCAGCCTGTTTGCGGAGAGATGTTCTGGAAGAGACAGAATGTGCCACTGGACCAAGTACTCAGCAGCTGGTCTCATGGGTGTGAGTACACCCCACTTGGAGGTCTGGCCAACCACTTGGAGTTCTACTCATACTCTCACACACTCATCCCTCCAGGATGCAGACATCCTGACTAGCCAAGGAACTATGCACCAGGAATTTGATCTAGATGCTCTGGCTGCGGCGCCAAGTGAATTACCCCGAGACCCAGCCCTGTTTCTGTCTCCGTCCCATTTACCACCGCCTCATCTTCTGCTCCCACTGTCTGCCCCGTGTTACTTCCCTCCCACTGGCTTTTCGTCTTCCAGTTACTCCCCAGAGCTTCTGGCCAGTGAGAGGCTTCTTTTCTGTTTTACTACTAGTTATGCATCTTACGCTTTTTATTCTATAGGTGCCCTATGACAGGTATTAAGAGTAGGGGCTCTAGATTCAGGCTGCCTGGGTTGAATCATGGCTCTGCTATTTCCTATGTGGCTTGAGTAAGTTTATTAACTTCTCTGCCTCAATTTCCTCAACTGTAAGTTGACAATCAAAAAGATTCATTTGTTGTTATGAAGATCCAATGTATCGACATCCAAACTTTTCAGAACAGTGCTTGGTTCTGAGTGTAGTATGATTCTAAAATACCAAGCCAATTTTATTAAACTTACCAAACAAGGGAGATCTGCATTCAAAAACACGACCTCTCCAAACAAAACCTGAGAAGATCTTAGATACACAATTCCAGGCAAACACAGACAATTTTTAAGACCTCTATCAAAAACTGGGAGTAATTCTGATTGCCTCCTAGATTCAAGCAGGACCGCTTGAACACACCTGGCATTCTGATATGGTCTAGGTGAAAGCTTGTTTGTTTTTATCTTGCAGTTTGGATATGATTTCAAACAGCTAAGTTTCTGAAGGCGTATAATTTTAAAAGAGAGGGTTTCTAATGTTACGTCCTTGCTTTTGATATGATTCAAAGAATAAGGCTTTTGTCACTCCATCCTTAATGGTCACCAGCTGGAGCACTGTAGAGCTTGACAATAGTAAGTGCTCCATAAATGCTACTTGCTATTCTTATTGTTATTGTTACTATTTAGAGTGAGCATTGTTGTGTGTGTTCTTTATATGGCCAGTTGTGCCATCTGTTACCACATATGTGACCGTGGGCAAGTTACTCAGCAGCTTTCATCCTCATATTTTTCATTACAGATGAAGATAACAATACCTTATCTCATCAGATTAGATTGCCATGAAGACTAGAAATAATGTATTTAATTGCACAATTCTGGATATTTTAAAATAAATTATAGTTCTTCAATTATAACGATTAGATATCCCATTCCGGCTCAGATGACTAAAGTATCTGATGGAAAACCTAACAGTCCCTGGATTAGCCTATGACCAGCCATGATGAGCAGGTGGACAGGTTGTGCCATCAGATCAATGCATCATCATCTAATGCTCAGTGTAACTGCTCACTTTTTTGGCCCAGTAGGATCGGCTTGCGTATTCTTACTGCGGTTTATTGCAGCACGGTGCCATCGCCATCACTGTCAGATGGGCGTTACTCTGCTTGAGGAGCGGGGGTCAGGCTGTCACAGCAGAATTAAATAGTAGCCTAGACCAGTGGCCTTAAATTGGAATAATCTGGGAATATACCCAAACTTTAGATAATACAGCTCTAGGTTTTTCATTTCATTTGTATTCCTGCCTCAAAATTGTCTTCCTGAGGACCCAAATAAGAGTCTGTGATAGAAGTGGAACCCCCACTCCCCCTCTTGTCCTCTCGCTACTACCCCTTCCTCTTTATGACTGCCCACTTTTCACTTTATCAAAGATAAGCACACCCGGGGGACACATACTTCAAGGATGTCAAACAAAAGGACCCTTTGAAACAATGGTGCCTTTGGGTAACGTCATAGTGCCAGTCAGGTAGTTTTAATACTCAGTTTTCAGCAAAAATGAAGAACTTAGTCAATCTATTAACTGATGGATCATTAAAATGTTTTCCATGACAGACAACTCTGTGATATTTGGGACTAAGTCAAGTGTAGTTCAAAGAATTGAGTGTTAGCACTATCAAAGTCACCTTCACATTTTTCTTTATGTGATTTTTTTTAGTGTTTACATCTATGAACATTAAAAAAATAAGCTGGTGCTGAAGTCTGTCTCAGTCCAGCAATGAGTGATTTCCATCAGGGACACGCAACAGTGATAATGGGGAAGCCCCGTTCATCTCCCTGAGAACTGCATTTCTAACAACGGTTTACCCTTTGTCTTAATTACCAACGTTTTAGTGTATTTTATATTGTTTTTAAAAATTATATGTTAATAATAATTGTCATGATGACTCAACTACAACAGAACATTTAAAACATAGAGACTCATGGTCATAGAAAAGTTGAAAACTTTTACACGTCACTTTCATTCATTAAAAAATATTTAGTCAGTGCCCAGCTGGTGTGGCTCAGTGGAATGAGCATCGTCCCATGGACTGAGAGGTCCCAGTCCGATTCCTTGTCAGGGCACATGCCCGGGTTTCGGGCTTGATCCCCAGTGGGGGGGGTGGTGCAGGACACAGCCCACTGATGTTTCTCTCTCACATTGATGTTTCTATCTCTCTCTCCCTTCCTCTCTCTCTAAAAAAAATCAATAAAAATATATTTTTAAAAAAATTCAGTCAGCATATACTTTGCATTAGGTCCTGTCTCAAGTGTTAGGAATTCAGCAGTGAAAAAAAGTAAAAGAAATTTCTAACCATATGGAGTTACATTTAATAGGTAGAGTTCAGATAAAAACCAAATAACAAATGCATATAAAACATAATTGCAGAGATATGTATTTTTATGGCAGAAAAATATTGTAGGGTGTTTAATGAGACTTTCAAGAATAAAATATATTAGAATAACATCCTGTGGAGAAAGCATGAGTTTAAGGAAAAGGAGAACATTAAAATGAAAAACTTGATCATGCATTTTAAAAATAGATGATGGTGAGGATCGGATGGCTCTAACCTTAGATTCCACTGGAATGTTAAAGATGTAATAGTATCCTAACTCCTAACATTTTTATTTTGTCATTTTTTTAAAAATACACCGGAAATCTCACTTTTCAAAAATAATGAAAAATGTAGATGTCGTCTTTAAAGTGTATGTGAGAGTACCTAGTTTTTTGAAACCATGTGATCAAATCTGAGGACCACTGGATAGAGTGCCCAGAGTCTGACCTTAGTGGGGAGGGCAGAAGATGAGGCTAATCTGTAAAGTGGCACCTCAAATCTGGATGTTATTGAATCAGTTTCAGTTATGTGATGACATATTGCTTAAGGACCTGGCTATGAATTCATGTTAGTTTTTCCTGAATGGTTGCTTTACATTTATGTCAAAGCAAACAATTTGCTTGAAATTTGAACACCAAATACCCTCTTAATAATAAAGTGATAGAATAACTCTTTCTGGTGTTTAATCAAAAACAATTTTATTAACCTCAAAAAAGCAAAAAGTATTTTTTCTGAAGATATTGATAAATTCTTTAGGGGATGGGGAGGACTTGCCTTTATAATATCATCATTATTTAGTTTGGAAATTACTCCCAATGATGATAGAAACTCTTTTGTGTAAACACATGCCACATTCCTCGGATTAAGCAGCTCCTGGAATCTGTGACACATACATCTGTTAGGATTCTGCAATCCAGTACTGCGCTAACCCAACTCCTTTGTTGCTGGTTTCTATTCACAGTAAGAAAACGATCATGGGTGAAGCTGGGAGGGCTTGTCTCCATCTAGTGGTCAATGTATTGTTCTAATACTATTATTCTAAAATCAAAATATGGGCATACTTTCTTAATTGTACTTCAAAATAACCTTAACCAAGGTATTACTGTTACTTTCTAAGGCTCTCTATCAGACTTGACAAGTAAATAATTAATAGAAGAGACATTTTATTTATTTATTTTTTTCTTTATTGATTTGAGAGAGAGAGAAAGGGAGAGGGAGAGAGAGGTAGGAACATCGATGAGAGAGAACATCATTTGGCCGCCTCCTGCATGCCCCCCTCTGGGGATTGGGCCCACAACCTGGGCATGTGTCCTGAAGGTAGATGATATTGTTTGGAGCTGTTCTTAACAGAAAATATATTTCATCTAATTAAATTTGAAATATTGCTTATCAAATAAAGGGACTAATTTCTAATGAGTCTCTTTGTCATACCTAGTATTTTCTTTGTAAAAATGTGCTGTTCTTCATAATGACGTTTTCCCTCTTCCTAAACCCATTACAGATAAGAGATTAGAGATAAGATATAAATCTCATATTTATTGAAATTACATTATAAAAATAACACCACTTTTCTTTTTGGTAGGATGTCACAACTTACAAAAGGTCACATGTAGTTTGTATTATTATCCCCATTTTCATTAAGAAAGGTGTCAGGTGAACCTACCATTCCATGAAGTATGGTTGGCTTGTAGGTGAATTCATGCCTTTGAAATCCAAAGTCCTCCCCCCAGACTTCTGCAAGTGTCCAGAAGGCTCTCATTCTCCAAGCCTCCTCCACCCCTGGGCCCCTGCATTCATGCAGTGCATGCAACACCCAGACATGAACACCAGATCCATTCTTAATCCAAAAAAAAAATACCCGTTCAACCCTGACGTGTGTGAGAACAGTAAATGTGACTAATGGTCAGGAGAAAAGGAAGGAGGAGAAAGAAGTTTAGATCACCTCCATTCAAACTTCAACTTGAACATTAGGTAGCTGGGTTCCAAAACTGCCCTTATGGCTCTCCTCCACTGGGAAAATACAGTGATCCTCTCCACCTGTTTGAGACCCACACGGAAGACCCTACGACAATAGGATGCCTTCCTTAGAAAAGAAATGCAAGCACTTTTTTTTTTTTACATAGAGAAAAAGAAATTGATGTTCAGATGCACCATTTTACAGGAATTCTGTGCTGAGGATTTGCAACAAGAGAGTAAAGATGACCTCTAGATCTTAAAACTCTATAGTCTATTTATATTTTTTTAGAAAGCACCCAACAGAGAAATGTTTGGCCTATCAGGCAATAAGTTATTTCTTATATCAAATATAGATTTCATGTGCAAGCAACTCAGAAGAGAGGTTTACCCGAACAGGAAGGGGGAAAAGGGTCTTTGTTTTTATTAGGCCATTTATGGCACAATCAAAACTGGATATAGTTTTATTTTGTAACCTTGAGGCCTTAAAATCTGTGATAAAGGGAATTTTTATACCTAAATTAAAAATTTTAAATATTAGTAATGAAAAGTTACAGCTTGCCATCACTTTCACTAGCAACAAAAATAGGTGATCTCATATAAATTATTCCAGGTTGGTTTGACTTATTTTTAAAATTGTGGTGTTTGGACTATCTTCCCCTAGGCCTCCTCAGATCTTTGGCCAGTTTTCCCTTGGCCCTGATTACCAGGAGGAATAAACAAGAGATTAATCAGTAGAATAAATGGGTAAGACTATTGTACAAAGTGATAACATGGTGTGGAATGATGTTAGTCCCAGCGAATACTAGCTCATTATGTTGGCAAAGGTGTCACATACCAACTGCACAGTCCTTTCATGTTATAAGGGAATGTGTTTATTCTATAGCTTAAACTTGGCTTGCTGTACTGGGTTTGACTAATTAAAATATTTCTGAGCCACTGGGGCAGGGTCAAATGGAAACAGATCATGGACAATGACCTCCATGGTTATTTCCTCCCTCCAGGAAACTGGCAGCTATGTGAGCTTCTTAGAAGAAGAAGGAAAAAAAAAGATACATTCAGAAAAATCTTACAGATAGTTAACTCCCAAAGGATAAGTATAGTTCATATTGGATAAAGAGTAAGGGAGGGAAATGTCATGTATTTCACTACCACAGAATATAGACCAGCTAATCTCTCTCATTCTTCCAAAAAAAAAAAAAGCCATTTCTTCTTGCCTAAGAGTCAACACTCCCTCTTTCTCCCATCACCTGCTGAGGTGCTAGTCTCCATAGATGGCTCCCCAAAGAACCTTGCCTTCTTTTTCTCATAATCTTGTGTATTTTCCCCCTTGAATGTATGACTCAGAAGTAACAGAACACCGAAGAAGTGATGCTGCGGAATAACGAGCCTTGGTCAGAGAACGGCTTACTGCTTCCATCCTGGTCTTTTGGAGCACTCTCTGAGCCTTGAGCCACTAAGAGAACAGAGGGCTCCAGATGACAGGGTTTGGTACATAACACATTGTGTGAATGTCACATGGAGCAGAAGAATCTCCCAGTCAAGTCCTGTCTAAATTGTAACATGTAAGGAAATCGTTGTTTTATGCCACTAAGTCTCGGGGTTGTTTGTTGTGCAACAGTGGATCACCAGAACACTTGGTTTCCATCTGTTCGCTTTCCAAGTCTCACCATAGATTCCACAGCGGTGGGGAAGCCTTCTTTGACCCCATACTCTGGATTAGGCAACTCTCGTAGGTAATGCCTCATTCTCACAGTTTACATGATTGTGTTATAATTGTCTGTTTATTCTTGTCTGAGATTAGTGAGAGCAAGGATCATGTCTGAATGCATTATCATTGTTCCTTCCAAATCAACAGTGCCTGGGAAATACAATGAACAATAAACAAACATGACCCATTAAGTGAACATGTGCATTTCTGATGCAAGTAAACACTGATTTCTTACTCCACTGGAAATAAGTCCCGCGCTTGTTAATAATCAGCTTCCAATAAAGGCAGTCATGCAAAACATCTTAGCAATATGTAAGAATGACATGCATTTTCCTAGCCACTTAGCCACTTAAATTATTCAAATACATAGAAAATTAAGAAATAGATCTGGGCAGTCAGAATATCTCTTCTAAATATTCACTGAACTCTATTGTACTGGGTTTCGATCAATGAAACGTTGATTCATCTTGGATCAGTGCTAGCTTCAGAGCTTTTGTGGATAAGAATTTTAAGACTGCGAAGGTTCATAATCTGTGTATTCTAATTGAAGAAAAATGTTGTCTTGTATCCTATAAATGAGACATCTGTGAACTGGCAAATGTTAGCACAAACAAGTTCATTTGTGACAGTAAAACTGTCATGAACACGTTTGAACTGAAAATATACAACTAGGAAAATTTTACAAGATGCAGATGTCATGAAAAGCTGTGAATTAATCCAAACGACCCAGAAGATGTAATGGGTGGGAATTTTTATGAAATGAGTAAGAAATCAGGAAAAGGGAAGTACACAAACACACACAATAGGATGATACTCACAATTATGTCACCTTGTGGGTTTCTAGAGTCATCTGAAAAGTGGAATATGTTTCCACAAGCATCTGACTCTCACTGAAGAAGCACCAAGAAAAAGGCCCAAGATATTCCCAAGCACTCAACTCTAGCTATCTCAGACGTGAGCTTTGGTCAGTCTTCTTAACTCTTTGCAGTTGTCCACAATTTCTTCTAAGACATACCTCAGTGCCCTTCTGTCGTTTGAGTCTGAGAAGGAAGACACCATGGGATGAATGTCACAGCTCCTGCCACACAGAGCCGCCCCCACGCACCGCTTTCTCTGTGGCATCTTTAGGAAATGAAATTCCAGTTCATTGACATCTAAGTTAGAACTGAATTTTTCCTACAACAATAGTCCTTACCAAGAATCTCCTATAAAAGTACAGCAGGAGAACACAAGACCAATGGAACTATATACTTTTTTCTGATATACTTCAAAATGTAATAAATGTATTTTTAATATAACAATTTATTTTTAAATTTTCCTTTAAGGTCTTGATTGTCCTATTATTTAAACATTATCTAAGAGTACGTACAGGAGGGAAAACCCCTTAGACGTCAATACAGATTACTCTAGTTTTCCCCAGGGGAAAAATTGAAATATGGTTGAGAGGTTACATGTCACAAATTAGAATACAATAATTGCAAAAGCACCCAAATAATTTCATATTTTTTTTTAGAATTTAGATATGATCAGCTGATTTTTCTAAATGAGGAATAAAAACAAATTTGAAAAGCATAAACAAATGCCCAGATTTTCTTTTAATGATGACCGTTTTTATTTGGTTGATTGGTAGGTGGATGAGGTGGGTCTATAATGTCCCAGGTATGGTTCTTGAAATAATTTAAGTTTTCCCTGGATAATTGTAAGTGAAAGAAGTATGAAGAACAAAGTATGTTGAAGACACCCTTCTGCGTGTGAAGATATGCCAGGAACTATACTTGGTGCTTCATACTCCAATCTTCACAACATCCCCATTACATGTGTATTCATGATTCTCACATTATAGATGAGGGTTTTGAGGCCCAGCAATTTACAGATGGAACAGGTCTTTTTAGAGTTTGGGGGTACAAACATTTTATTTAAAAAATTTTCCCCAGCAGAATGTTCTAGTGAGTCACTCACAGATCTGTTCATTAATTTTCCTCTCCCCTATGCAACAGGTATACTATTTCTTACTCTATTGATGTGTTCCATAAATATTTATGAATTCCTGACTAAGTGCCAAGTACTATTTGAAGCACGGAGGGTATAGAACTAACATTTATATAAAGCATAATTCTAATAAGGGGAGACCTAGAGCAAAAAAATATGTAAAATATATAGTTGTATTAGATGGTATTAAATGCTATACAGTAAAAAAGCAGGAAAGGGGACTGTGAATTGCCATGGTACAAGAGGAGTATAATAGATTGGTCAGGAAAGGCCTCATCAATAAGGTGAATTTAAGAAATGACGGCATTGAAGAAGTCGCCACCATTGCTGGTATGTAGAGGAAGAGAATTCCAGTTAGATCAGGTTGAAGAAAGGCCCAAGGCAGGAGAATGCCTGATGTGTTTGAGGAACAGCAAGCGTACCAGTGTCGCTTGAATGATAGGAAGGGTAGGAAGAGCTTCAGAGAGGTTCTGAGGGTCACATCATAGAGGACCTTGTAAGCTTTGGTAAGGTTTAGCTTTGGGTTTAAGTCAGGTGAGAAGTCACTGGCAAGTTTTGAATGGAATTATAACTATCTAAGTTTTCAAAGGATCCCCTTGGATGCTATATTGAGATTAATTTGTCTAGGAACGTAGATAGAATTTGGGCAGCAGTCAGTCTAAAGGATTATTCTGCCTGCTTGGCTAAGAGTAGTTTATGAAAGCCCAAGTTGGCAATAATTAATGTCTTATTTATGTGTTTCCCCATTGATTTCAACCTTCCCAGCTATAAGACTTAGCCTCAAGTGGGGTCTGTGGAAACTCCTTCTGGCAGTCCATGCAGCCATTTCCACAGTGGTTTAATAGTAGTTATCTCCTATTACTTTATCATTCTTCATTTTGTCATTTTTATTTGAAAACTATTTCACATGTTATTTGTTACGGAGAAGTATGCTCCACCAGCTTTGAATGAATTCTGCAGTCCTTTCTTTCCTTGCATCATCCCATATCCCCATTTGACCTTCACTATTTTGGTGGCTCTTTTTTTTTTTTTCTTGCACCTTGAGGTTTTAAGATGTCTAAAAGCTACATTAGAGATAGAGATTGACTTCTCTTTCTTACTCTTCATATTAAATTTGAGTGGTTTCTTTCTGGTGCACCTTATTTCTTCCGACCAACTGAAGTTTCCACAAGGTATCACCTTCTCTTCTACCTGAAGAACTTCTCCTGGCATTTCTTATAATACAGTTTTGGTGAAATGAATTCTCTTAGCTCTGATATTTTTGTCAGTTTTATTATATTGTGATATAGATTTATTTATGATATTCCATTCTTATTGTTTCCATTTTTCTAATGAAATGTCCCATCTGTTCATGCATGTCATTTACTTTTTCCATAAGGCTCTTTAACATGTTTGTCATAGTTATCTTTAAAGGCCTTGCCAAACATCTATGATATCTATGTGAGTCTTCTTTTATGGACTCAGTCTTCTTTTGATTTTGCATTAGATCTTTCAGTTTCTTGGCATGTCTCATATTTTTTTGTTTGCTGATGTGCTGTGTCACTATCTCTTTTAAGCTATATTTTCATTCGATTAACAGGCTTAGTTTCTTTAATCACTGCAAGCACCTTTACGTTCTTTGTCTTTTCTTTCTTTTTTTTTTTAATGTTTTATTTATTTTATTTTAGAGAGGAAGGGAGAGATAAAAACATTGATGTGAGAGAGACACATCAAATGATTACTTCCTGCACACCCCCTACTGGGGATCAAGCCCATAACCCGGGCATGTGCCCTGACCAGGAATTGAACCGGGACCTCTCAGTCCATGGTACAATGCTTGGTCCACTGAGTCACACCAGCCAGGCTGTCTTTTGTTTTGTTTGCATATCTCACCTTGCATTTTTATCATACCAGTGTTTTTATAATGTCTCTTGGAAGTAGTGAGCTAGTTAACTATGAGATAACCAAGGCCCTGGTTCACAAAACACTTGCAGTCTATTGAAGTTTTAAGACAAACAAATGCTTCAATTTTCTATTTTGGAGAATTCTGGCTCATAGCAGTAAAAGTTGAGATCAGGGTGAGTAAGAGTATTCAGGGAAGGTATTATGAAGGATGAGGATTGAAGAGTGGGTTAGATATTGACTAACAGAGAGGAAAAGAGAAACATTTTTGGCAGAGAGAAGAAAAACACAAGGGATAAAGAAAAATAAATATGACATTTGCAGGTCTGTGAGGACATGACTATGATGACAGCAGAGATTATGAGGTTAGAGAAAATCATAATGAAAGAAAAATTTTTTAAATTCTCCTTTTCTTTCCTTGTAAATTTTTCCATTATGATGAAATGGCATGAGTAATATCTTCCAGTACTTCTGCACAGAGAGCTATCAATGGTATTTCTTACTCTAATAGCTTTACATTTTAGCCTCCATGTTCAATAAACTAATTAAAATTCAATTTGGATGTTTTCCACTTAGACTTGACTTTTCCTCACCAGTCTAGATTAATTTTTATCTCCAAAATGTCCACACACAAAGAGATAGAAAGTGAAAAAAGAATTGTCAATCAAATTACTGTTTCATCTCTGACGGGTTAAACTACCAGTATGAATAATTTTTCAGTGAATTTATTCATTTTTTACTAAATTTACCAATCAATAGAGTTAAAATAATTGAAGTATGCATGTAAATAGCAATGGATCGTGAGACCCAAACTTATAATTATCATGTTTTATTTTGTCAATTGCCAAGCTAGAAACTGTTTTCTCTTCCATAAACCTTTCAATTCTCTTCCATGACCTTTAAATTCTCAGCTCTGCTGGACTTCTAACACATCAAATACTCCATCAGTATTCTACAAAGAACAAATAATAATCACAAAATGTGTCTACTCTGTGGTAAAAGAAATTCCTGACAGGTTCCTCCCTAAATAAAAATAAATGAAATGACTCCCATAAAATTCATGTGGTCCACACAGAAATAGTTGGACTACATCAAGACCTCAAAAATGTCTGGTTAAAAACATAAGAACCACACTAGGATAAACTTCCTATTGACTAGGTCTCTCAGATTATGGAATCACCATTAAGAGGAGCTTATCACTGAAACCTTTGAAAAATACACTGGACATAACACTGAACAGTAAAAATTGCAGAGCAAAACTCCTTCATATCTCCAAATACTAAGATTCTCAGAGATGCATGCGATACTTGCATTCTTGCCTGTATCTAAAGCGGTTTCTTTAGTTGTGAATTATGTAGCCTCTCTGTTTTTGGTTTATCATCTCTGACTCACTAGATTGTTGATGATCAATGAAACACAATGAAACTTTCTTGGTTAGAACCCACTGTGTCTAAGTCCTAGGACCCCAGTGCTGTGCTCAGCATTGGTGATGGATCTCGATTTTGACTCTCTATTCAATCTACTGTGGGGCGAAGAGCCTACATTTGTGAGAGATCTGGCTGGGACAAGGCTGCTGTCTGTGGCCTTGGAAGAGGAAAAAGTTACCTAGGTTGCTAGGGATTCAACTCAATAACTATTCTTCATTAACTTTATTCTATGTCTGCCATGCGATGTGGAACAAATTGCCATTTAAGAAACTAGTGCAAGTACACTTTGGCAGTACTTAAGGAATCCAGGTGGTATTTACATTGAATAATGGTTACAACAAAGTTTAGTCAAAAATGATTAAAATCACAATATATTGTGGAAGTAAAAATATGACTGTGAAGATACAGATAATAGTAATAATGTCCAATAAAGATGCTATATTTGAATAGTGACCCTATACTTAAAAAGAGCACATAATGTTTTATGCTCTTGCAGTTCTTCAACCCAGCAACTTGGATTCTGCTTATATTCTTTCTTTACCTAGACCATAGAAATATCCAAAAGGAATATTTGAGTTAGGTGTACCCCATTTATAAGCATTTTAAAATGTTATTTGTATTATCTTTCAATCAATCTCCCCTCCTAGCCTTTGGAGAGGGACCATTTCTTTTTATATTTACATCCCAGCTTCTAACACAGTTCCATTGCATCCTATAGTGGGCATGTATGCATACAATGCCTAATCAACTGAAAATCCAGTATCTTGTTTATTTGCTTCTTTTTGTCATGTGTGAAAATAATGCATGGAAACTGAGCTGAAAGAAACAAGATGAAAGAAACATTACCATAGAAATGTGCTGGTAAGCCCGGTTGGTGTGGCTCAGTGGTTGAGCATCGACCCATGCACCAAGAGGTGGCCAGTTCGATTCCCAGTCAGGGCACATGCCCAGGTTGTGGGTCCAATCCCTAAATGGGGGGCATGCAGGAGGCAGCCAGTCGATGTTCTCTCTCATTGATGTTACTATCTCTCTCTCCCTTTCCCTTCCTGTCTCTAAAATCAATAAAGGAAAAAGGGGGGGGGAATGGGGAGGAAGGTGTGAATGGGGGAAAAAGGAGAAACATCTGTAACAAAAACAAATTAATAAAAATAATTTTTAAAATAATAATAATAAAATAAAAAATAAAAATAAAGGAAAAGGAAAAGAAATTAAAAAAAAAGAAATGTGTTAATAAATTTATTATTCCATGTGGGACAATTTAAGGCTTTTAGGTATCTTCATCAAGCCACTAACAGTTTTTATACCACAATTTGCATAATCAGAGACCTCTAGATATATGAATCATATACAGCTGTCCCCTCTTAGTCATGGTTTGGCTTTCTGTGGTTTTAGTTACCCATGGCCAACAACAATTTGAAAATATTGAATGGAAAATTCCAGAAATAAATAATCCATATGTTTGAATTGCATGCCATTCTGATTACCTCACTTCATCTCCTCACATAGGCATTGAATTATCTTACATCATCATAACAAGAAGGTGAGTACAGTTCAAGGTATTTTGAGAGACCACATTCATGTAACTTCTATTATGGTGCATTGTTATAATTGTTCTATTTTTATTAGTTATTATTGTTAATCTCTTATTGTGCTTAATTTATAGATTAAACTTGATCATAGGTATGTATGTGTAGGAAAAAATATATGTTTTGGGGGTTTGCTACTGTCCACAGTTTCAGGCATCCACTGGGGGTCTTGAAATCTACTTCCCACTGATAAGAGGACTACTATAAAAGATTTCTGCAAAAGAGTGTGATATATCTGATTTAATTGATCACAAGATTGTGTGTCTTAATTCCTCTGAATGGGCTGATTGGCAGAATTTTATTCCTTACCAGTTGCATAATACAACCTCGTTTTTGTGGTTCTAGTGTTTAACACATATTTCTGTGGCTGGCATCTGATCCTCTCAAGAGCATCTACACCATAGCTAAGGGCCACTACTGTTCTTTTGTTGTTTACAGGACATTTCTGCAACTAAGATGCAATTCCTGTATCACTGACGTGGTCTGCACATGTCTTAAATAATTTTTTTTTCTTTTTTTTTTTTTTCAGGGAGGGACTCATCTGGAATTCCTTACTCTACAGGATTTGGGGTTTTCTGAAGATTTGTAACATTGACTAGAACAACCTTGATGGCGGGTTGACAAAGGTACTTTGTTCCTGGAGTCATTTTATTATATTACTACTGTTTTTTGCCAAGAAGGTTGGGACCACCTACTCGCACATTGAAAAACACAGCTGAGATCTGTCTTTGTGACCCAGACACATGCCCTCTCAACTTCTCTCTGTACTGAAGGAAAACATCATAGCCCAGGCCAGATGAAAACAAGCCCTGCCCTACCCCCTTTTTCTGTGGGAAAGATGAGCTGAAACCAAAGTTAATATATTTGAAAAATCTGAGAAAAAAAACAGAACAAATTTTTTAAAAGTCATTCCTTTAGCCTCATCGGTATGCTACTTGTAGGAGTCTTACAAAGAAAACTTCTGTTGGAGTGGAAAACACTCAACGAAATCCATGTTATGTGAGACTTCAATTCCCTGGAGCTGGGAAAAGTGAAAGAATCAGGTCCCTATACTCTTGGACTGTTTTCATTAGTTAGCAAGAATGTTTATGCAATTGGTTTGAGCCACTTCATTAGGAGGCCTCTTCATCTGCTTGATATACCTAACACAAATCAGCACATTCAAGAACAAAGATGCAGAAGAAAAATTGATTTGTTGTTCATTTTTTAAAATGTTCTTTAGTCACCAACTGCATAGCTGCACTATGACTTCAACAATACAGCCTTGCTACAATTTTACTAAATCAACAATGTGTGAACCTGGAGAAATAAGATGCCTATTAAGAAGGACTCCTGGTGGCTAACTTTGCTCAACTTCTAAAAAAAACAGAGCCTAGCAGCCATTTCTACACAGAAGCCTCTCAAGCAAACTGCACTTCAGGGAGAAGCCTGCACTGAACTGTCTGCCTGCACTGTTTCTGCCATCTGAGCCAGTCCTTATAAAGAAGTTCCTGGAATTCTAGTTCAACCAATAGGCCTGAGGCTTTCACCATCCAATCGTAGCTGCACAGCTATTTCTTCGCTGATCAATCAGAGTGGCTCTATTCTGACAAATCAGGACAGTGTGTTTTGGACCAATCAAACTGCAGGGATTTAGAATCCTCATTTGCATGAGGACAGACCAATCAGGCACCAGGGACTTCTGTCTATATAAGTCAGCTCCCCTCTGGCTATGAGAGGGTACTTTCCCATTCTACTGAAGGCTGAGTTTCCCTGGCTGGAGATGAGACACCAAAGATGTCTCCCCAGACTAGAGCAGGCCAGCATGGGCCAGAGCAGAGTGGCACAGAACAGAGCAAACCAGAGCAGCATAGAGGGGACTTACCAGAGAGGGACCTAGCCGAAGGGCCATCTCATAGCCATGCTGTTTTCACAGCCATGCTGTATCACTCACAATTGAGCTGTTTTGCTCTGACTAGAGTTTCCTTATTCACTGCACCCCAAATTGGGGATTCCTGTTGGTTTGAATTGGTGCCAACAACCATCAGTTGACAAATATAATGTGATTTATGTCTTAATGCTTTCTTCTTGGAAAGGGTACCTTTGGCACAAAATATCATTTTGCACAATAAACTCACAGACCCTGAGCCAATCTTGTGAAACCATTGGCTCATATAAAGCTAAGTTACATAATATAATTCCTGTATACATCCTCTTCCATTTTTTTAGTCACTACATTGCTGACAAATTTAATTCAATAATACCGAAATGAGAATTGCTGGGCCATTTGGTATTTTGCATGATGGACTTCCCCCTTTCTACCAAGAACAGAGGTTTATTTCTATCACACTAAACAAATTAATTTAACAGAGTGGACTTTAGATTAGTGTTTTTCTAGCTGTTTGGAGTATGACTCAAATTAAGAAATACATTTTACATCAAGTTCCACATATATTATCTGGAACAAATTTTCATGAAAGAATGCCCATGCTGCCCTGACTGGTGTGGCTCACTTGGTAGAGCATCAGCTTATGGACCCAAAGGTCCCAGGTTTGATTCCTGGTCAAGGGCACGTACATGAGTTGCAGGTTTGATCCCTGGCCCCAGTGGGGGTATGTGAGGGAGGCAACCAATCAATGTGTATGTCTGTCTCTCCCCCTCTCCCTCCCTTCCACTCTTTCTAAAAATCAATGGAAAAAATATCCTCAGGTAAGGATTAACGAAAAACAAAATACTCATTTTTTCCCTAGAAACAAAATTTATATTTTTATTATTTTTTCTCTATTTGTATTGTAGTCAGAATATTTAACATGAGATCTGCCCTTTAACTATTTTTAGTGTACAATACAATATTGTTAACTATAAGTGCCATGTTGTACAGTATACTCACGCTAATTTTATGTGGTGCTCTTCAATATGTTCTGTTCTACTCTATTTTAATAATGTGGATTTTTTTTTGTTTACTTTTACTACCCATTTAGTGTCATGAATAGTAATTTGAAATGCATGGCTTTAGATAACATTCACATTGGAGTTGAAAGTTTAGCACAGAATGAAATTGCACCCAAAACAACTAGTAATAGCCAACTATTATTGAATACTGAGCTAAGCACATCTTTTATTTATAAATCTCCATCATAGCCACACAAACATCTATGAATGAAGGAAACAGAAGGGCAAATCTTGTCAGAGGTTACATAGTTAATTAGTGGCAGAGTTCTGATATAAACCTAAGACTACCCATACTCTTAGCCATTAAATTAACACCTAAATAGAAAGCTTGAATCTTGGGTCATCTTCTGGATCTAGAAATATTTGGTTAACCCTAGACTCTCCAAATCACAGAGTATATTTGGAAAGCCTTACATGGCTCTGAGAGTGTCACCATAACTCAAGAATATTTACAGCCTCCTCAACATACCTCAAATGGTATATGTCCTTCAAGGGGCAGATAAAATAGTAGAACCTGGTCTGCCAAGTGGGAAGGCAGTGAGAGTTCTTTGCCTGGGCTTGGCCTTTGCATAAAAGTTAGTTTATTCTAAGGCCTAAGGAAATAAATATGCTGGATGAATTATTCTAGAACTAATAGGAGGAAACATGGGACTGTAATATTGGCCTATGACCCACCCTGGGGATAAGGTGGTGGGTGGTAATCATAGCTTGGAGCCTTTTCATTTTAGCAGCTGGAGTGATCATAGCACCAAACTAACTCCAGATATAGACGAGAGATTCGAAGATGCCCTTCCTCTATATTTCGGGGCTCAATAGTGTTTGACCACTGATCTCTGTAACTGGCTTGGGACTGTTAATAGTTAGCTAACTCATCAACTACAGTCTTTCACTCCTGTTCACAGATAGGACAGCAATCAATAACTCAAATTTATTGAGGAGCAACCTTATCATGATGCCTCAGACTTCAGTTAAACAAGGGTATACCCTCATAGACTACCAGATAATGTGTTCTGATCAAGGCAGACTAGTTGATGAGGAGGTAATTAATTGGTCCACAGAAAGGTCAAAATGATTAGGTAATTTAATGGGAATAACTAATAAATTGCTTAGAAATTTAACATAATTCTAGATTAAGTCAATCAAAACAGCCAATCTAAATGAAGACTATAGATATTGATTAAAACAAACAAACAAAAAACAACAACAACAAGGGCAAGGTTCGGTTTAGCTGTGGAGCCCGAGGATGCAGTATGTGTCTCTTATAGGCAAGTGGTTATGATAAAATTTTGACTGGAAAAGAACAGTTTTGACTTGAAGCTTTTTTTGACTGAGTCCTCTAAAAAGAGTCTACATAATTTAAAATCATGCCTGTTCAATGTTTCTTTCCCTTAGTTACTATTAAACTTTAGGACCCTGGTTTTTATGACATGAAAATGCCCATACATGATATATACTCTTTCCTTCCCCTCTTACAATGGAAACTCCACACAGGTGAGATTTTTGTCTGTCTTTTCTCCTTGCTCTATCCCCAGCACTCAATTTCCTAGGAGTATTCTTTAGCTAGTTATATTCTAAATGGCTAATTTTTTAGAGTAAAAAATTTTAAATCATTGAAAAGTATTTATAAGTCATTTAAATAATTATTTAAAACATATTAAAAACAATTAATAATATTTCTTTGTTTGCTTAACAAAAACTTAGTTACTATTTATAATATGAGCTGAATATAGACTCTGCATAACATTCTTTCAAATATTTAAAGAAGTTTAGATTACCAAAACCTGTCGATAAGATGCTGCAAATTTCTTCAGCTTTGGAAATCAGGCATCCATTTCTTTGAGAAAACCTCTTGTGATAAATTTGCATGTGTTGAGTAGTAAGCAAAAAATTATTATTGAACAATACTCCTTTCAGTGATTGTAAATCATTTTAAAAATAGTTAATGGTGGATAAATAAATACGAGGCATAAGAGCCAGGTGACTAAACTATTCCCTGAAGGAAAACTGCTCATCTATGAGAGATATTTTTCCTAAATTGGACCTAGGTAACAGCACCAGTCTCATACACAAGTTTTTTAATTACTCAAGTCACTGATCAAGTAGAAACAAGTCTGTAAACTCCTTGTGGAGATGGAATATTTGCTACCTACTCAGGAAAACATCCTACACCAAAATTCTTCTCAGAGATGCAAAATGTGTATGGCATTTGTTTGCATATGAAGTTGTAAGGCAGATCCCTAGAATAATAAAAACAAAGTCTTTTTCCACTAACCACGTAGATAATTATTATGAAAGGTGCGTAGGAAAGCCTAGAAAACAGTTTCTCATGTTGCTCCCAATTGATTTACATTTGCATAATTTACATACTTGGCCTTTAGGTCACATAGATCCTACTTGATGCACACAGACTTTTAAATCCTGTGCAACCCATTCTCAAGATAAAGAAAAGATTCTTTTCCACCCTGAAACCATCATTCACTTATGAAAACATATTTGCTTTAATGCAAATTCTAAAACAAAAAGGTCTTTCATGTATTTAAGTCCATACTTACATTTCAGGAATAAGCATGTGTGTGTACACTATAAATAGATTTATATGGTATTATATATGTATATATACATGTGTGTATATTATAAATGGATATATACAAAATTAGCCCTGGTTTCAGTAACTTAAGTATCTTTTCACTCCATTAACGCAAACTCACCAGGTTTTACCGAATACCCTAAGGATAAAAGCATAATTTAGGTTACCCTCTGGTTTATATTATACCTAGTATTTGCCCTTAATTTTCCTTTCCTTTATTGCTAGTTACTGACGCATTTGTCTTACTCAGCATTTTTGTTGTTTTTACCAGGAGGTTGGTCAGGAAATCTAGTCTACCATACTCTTATAATCAATATTGTGTTTCATAGGTTCTTGTCAAAAAAACATTAAATGTGACATCAAAGAAATGTATAATTAGTTCTCTATTCTCTCTATGCTTATAGGTAAATATATATCATCTGTAATATATATTCTGTTTGTGGCAGGGCAAGTTATTTAACCTTTACATCTCATTTAAAGTAAGGATAACCCTGGTGCCTATGTCATAGGTTCACAGTGAAGTTGAAATGAGTTAATACCCATCAAACGTTATAGTGCCTGACATGATATTCATCATGCTGATAAAAGTCTAGCTATTATGATTTTTACGTCTGTACCCTATTCAGAAAAAAAAATTGCATGAAAACTATAGTTCTTTGTTAATGAATGAAGCCCTGTTCAAAGACACATACCTATTTACTAATTTGAAACTATTAGAAATGTGAACAGAGTTTGAAAGAGATATTTGTTACAAAGTGCCAGAAAATCTCGACAATGTAAACAATATAAAACAGTGACTATGTATGTAAAGTGCATTCAAAATCAAGTAGTAATAGTAATATAAAAGAATCAGAGTATGCTATGAAAAAAGAAATAGAGCATAGGTAGAAGCAATTAATACAGGATTACTAACACATCAGTCCACAATAGTTGTTTTATGAGGCGCAGTGCTTTTCATTTGCAGGCAGCTGTACATTCTGTATGGAATTAAACACTTTCATATAGAGTCATTAATGCCTTTACTTCATGTCCTTTCCATCGTGATACCTTGTATTCTGAGACTCTGTGGATTTGAACAGGTGATTTGTGAAGAATTCTAAACCATGGGATTTATGTCAATTAAAAACAATTATGTTTGTTACTGAGTAGAAAACTAATTTGGAGAGCCATTTGGACCAGGCTCTCAAAATAGGAAGTGCATGAAAGTCAAGGACAGTAACACATGGATATTCTAAGGATTGCGAAGAATCCAATGCAGAGACGTATGTTTTCTGGATGTTCAGTTGTCATTTGTTGCCTCTAATCTTGTGGATATTGATGATGATAATGATGAAGAAAGTCTTTATCTCCTTTAATAACTTTGATCACTGGTATAAAGCAGATCATTTTTAGTATTTTCTTTCCTTAATTTTTAAAATGAATCTTTGACGACTGAAAGGTGATTTAGGGACGGTATCTCAGAAAGCAGAGGGCTGTTTGTTCACAGATTGGGGACAGGCCTGTGTGGCTCACATTTGCAGCTTCCCACAGTGTTATGGAAACACAAGTTAGGATTGGCCTGGAAAAATGACTCTCTGTCATTCTCTGGATGTGTGCATCTTTGGGGCACAGACTGCCAACACAAACGGGCACCATCAGATTCCTCTCCACCTCCCACATAAGAGTGGCTTTATTGAGGATGACCTCTAGAATGGCGAGAAAGGGTTCCTTCACCGATCACTGCCTTTGCCCTTCCCAGATTCTTAGACCCCTCACTTGAAACCTGCAGGGATGCAGACAATCAGCAAAGGAATGTTTTTGTAAACACCGTTTTTCAGACAGTTCTTCATCAGTGAAAAATGAAGACATACTGGAGGCTTCCTCTGCCTGTGCTGGTGTGGATGGGTTCGGGATAGTCAGGAGAGTTGGCATTTAAAATGCCACCTCGCTGTTGATCGTAGGTTTTATAGACCTACATACACAAGCAAATGTATTTAACTTAAAGGTACTCATTAGCAGGACCTGAGATTTGCCCTTGCTGTTAAATAAGAGGTGTTAGGCTGTTAAGAGCTGGAAAAGATCTCCAAGATTAATTAATCCAACCTTTTTTTCCACCTAAAACATGCCTTGCTTGAAGCCCAATAATCCCTAACCACTCAACAAAATGCTTACTGTGTAATATTTTTGAATATTTTCATAAATTTGCCTACCATTCCCCAACAACTTCGAAAACATTTCTTTTAAAAGGCCATAGGCCTAAGTAAACTGTTATTAATTACATTGAGACATTCATTCTGATGTATACGTATGGTGAGACCAATGAGAAAATACTTTGAATTTAAATGAAGAAAAATACATTATTAAATATTAACAACATAGTATCACTGTTATAATCACCAGATTCTAAAAGCATTTTTATTTGGTCATGCTTTAAAACTAATAAGCCAAAAACAAGTATTTCTCCCATGGCCTGAATGTTCTAAGTCCTAAACTTGGTATCTCAAAGTACAGGAAAGAAGTGAGAGGCAGCCCTTGGGCAGAAAGCTGGCAGAGGTGAGAAGATGACAATGCATCCATGAGTCAGAGAACAGAATGCTTTTTATATAATAGAATGACTAATTGCATAGCATCTATCAACAGGGAATCCAGCCACAAAGGAAATCAAGGGTAATGGGGGAAAATCTTACAGGAGAGATGGCCTTTGAGTTTGACTATGGTTACAAAGGGAAATCTTTTGTTTTTACTCCATTAGGCGCGGTCTTCCACATAGAGAACCTTCTCTTCGTGCATCGGCATTAAAGAGCCGTTTCTGACCACTCCACCGAAGGCAATGGCCAGCAAGGGAACAATGTGGGTTTAACAGGCCACACACCCACCAGACATTAATTGGATCTTCTGGTCCCTAAGTAGTAGTGTTTCACTTAATCAGTTCTACTTTCTAAGTTTAAATATAACACCTGGTGGAAAGAAATGTAGATGTCGAAACACAAACACAATAGTGAAGTAAGAATCATATACTTCTACAATCACAGTATTTCATAGCGAGTTAGTGCCCATATTCCAAGTGTACTTTTCAGATTTTCCATATTAAGTGTTTCATTAAGTAGTTAGCATATAAACATGTTCTATAACTTATTGATGATGTCACAACAGGATTGGCAAAAGTTTCTTCAGTAGCAAAGCATAGTGTATGAGGAAAAGCACTGACCACCCCATAATATAAAAGTCTTTATAAATTATACCACACATGTCTAATTATATGCACAAGTCACAGTCAGCACGCGACCCAACAAGTTTCAATCTGGTTTTAGAAATATCCTATGAGTGCTTACTCAAAGGCAGATTCTACTCATCACTTTTTATGAAATGAAAAGATATATGATTTACTGAAACCAGGGCTAAATATATGTCTATTTACAGTATATACACATGTATAATAGTATATAAATCTATTTATAGCATACACACACATTTTACTGAAATGCAAGTATTGACTTAAACACCTGAAAGATCTTTTTTTGTTTGTTTTGTTATAGAATTAGCCATTAAAGCAAATGCTGTCATAAGTGAATGATGGTTCAGGGCTCATAACAAATCTCTGTTTTGCAAATGAGTTGAACAGGACTAAAAGCGTCCATCTGCGAGGATCTTACAGACCAAGTCTGCAGAATACAGTGAACCAGTGCATCGGTTATCTGTAGCTGCGTGACAAATTCCCCCAAACACACGACTTAAAACAACAGTGATTATTTATTATCTCTCACAGTTTCTGTGGTCATGAGTTTGCACAGGGAGTGTAGAGACAGCTTGTCTCCATTCTGCAGTGTTGGGGGCCTCAGCTAGAAGACCAAAGGCTGGAAGTGAAATTATCCAGAGCCTCTTTCATTCCCACTGGTGAGTCTGCTGGTGACATCTGCTGGTGCTGGCCAGTAGCTTAGCTGAAGCCATCAATCTGCACATGGCCTCTCTGAGTGGCCTGACTTTTTCACAAACGGAGATTTGGATCCCAGGGCAAATGTCCTGAGAGGGAAAGCCTCGCCAAAGCCACATCCTTTTTATGACCCAGCCTCCAGTAGTCACATAGCATCATTTCTACATACTATGTTCATTGGGGCTTTCACAAACCCCTTCCCAGGTTGAAGTAAAAACAGACATAAATATAGGTCAGTAGTTACTTCTGGTTGGGGAGGAAAGATAAGCCAATACTCTGAAAGGGTTCTCAGAGGTGTTCTGATGGAATAGGTAATGTTCTGTTTTTGAACAGGGGGACAGAGATTGTGTGAATGTTTTCCCTGCATCTCTTCTCAAACTCCTCAAACACACCTTATCGCGTCCATCCCAATGGATCACCATTGTTCTAAATGTAAAGTTCCACCTTCGGAGTATGTCATGATAGACTATTTCTTCTCCAGCCCCTGCCTATTTTGTTAGTCGTATCTTTTACTTTCTATGCTACGCCTGATTTTCATTAAACGGCAATTTTTTATTATTAAAAAAAAATAAGTAAGCCCATACCAACTAAGAGTAGAGGCTGGTGACCCAAAACTGTTCCATTTTAGACTGTTTTATATAAAACTTCGGCTTTTTTAATCCTATCCCTCCATTTGTGTATTTGGCTTTTGTTGTTATTGCTGTGTTTCTTGGCACTCCTCTGTCTATTCCTTGAGAATAAGGCTGTGAAAACAGTTCCTAAGATGACGCTGATTCTCCAGGTCTCTCCTGAAAGCTAGAAAGGAAAAATATATTTTGCATATTTGAAAGGCTGGAAATAGCTACTCAGGCTCTGGGTTTATTCAAACCACCTATTTTTAATTTGCAAAATTCTTCAAATAGTCTTGGATATAGAAAACTCTACTAAAATTTTTGGAGGTGTTTATTCTCTGAATTATGTATCATTTTGGTCATTTCCTTGAAGGCTACTTCTAGTTAGCACTGCTTGTGCTTGACATTCCCCTGGGCTAGAGATGCATCCCTGAACTGACTTTTTTATCAGAACATGTTCTCTATGTTCCAGGCTGTCAACAAGTATTTGTTGTGCAACTCTTGCTTGCCAGTCAGGTGCTGTGCTAGGTCCTGGGTAACCCATGGTGATAAGATTCCCATTGCACCTGCCATCGTGAAGTTACAGTCTAGTGATTGAACAGGAAGCCTTGGTATTATTCTATTTAAATACAAAATAAGATTATTTTATTAGTGTCTTGAAAATTTATAAAAAGATTAATTATTTTACAACATTCAACTTACATTTCCTTAACGATGGTTTGAATATCTGATCCATTTACAGATACAAGACAGAACTTAACTGAAAAAAAGTACATAAAATAAATGATAATAACATGAAAAATAACATTGTGAATGTAATAGTAAATAGGCCTAGGTATGATAGGTCATCTGTGAAGCAGCCAGTTCTCCCATATGTTAAAAACTGGTTTTCATGAAATGAGAGAGGTCTGAAGGCAGAGCCATGGACCTCATGTTTTCTGTGTAATGTACATCTCAAACAGGATGTTTTGGCTTCATTTATTTTTGAGAAAATATTGTTTCTTACTTACATAGAGTAAGCATAACACTGAATAGAAATTTTCTCACAGTTGATAAAGTATTGATGCCTTTTCATGCCCGAAGGCACTGTGAGAGGGTCAAAGGATGACTATAGATATTCACAGTCTCAAAGATGATAAAATCCATGCTGCAAATATTTTCAGGAGATGCATAACATCTGTGTCAGTGGTACAGACAAGTAAAATAGCTCAAATGATTCTCTCTTGCTCGTGAATGTTCTTTTCCCAGCCTCAAATAATGCTGCTTCTCTTGCTTCCAAGGGCTCTTACGAATGGTGGAAGGAAACCGTGATGTTCCATAAGAGTGATTCGCTGTAGCAATCCTAAATGTATACACTCTATTTCTTTTCTGGAATTGTTGCAAAATAAGTGAAGTCTACTAAGTTTTAGAAATTTAAGCGGTTCTCAAAAAATGCTCCCTCAGGTGAAAACAACAGTAGGACAGAGAATGAATCACTTCTGGACTGGGTTTTCTCTCCCGTAAAAACAACGTTCATAGAAAATTGACCTGAATTCCGTATTTAAGCCACTTTTCATATGGAGATAAGTTTCCAAGTAACCTTGAAGCAATTTGGAAGATATTCCTCTCTTAATTAATTTTCCTAAGAGTTTTGTGGAAATGTTAACCTTTTTAAACTAAGGTGAATACCACAGTTTTTTCCTATTTATCTATTTATATACACTATATGTGTATCTTTGCATATATATGTATGTGTATACATATATATATATATAATATTTATTTATAGAAGAACAAGGCAGATCTGAGAGAGGAAAACGAACAGTTTATTTTGCTCTCTCTACTCCTAAATACTATCAAAACAGCCTCCTTTGCTGCCTATTCAAACATTGGCAAATTACTTAGCAACAAGCACATATATTTGGGGTGTATTTTTTTAGTTACCACATCAGTGTCAGGGATAAGAAATATTATCAGGTTTGTACCTTCCAAAAATACCACATTATCAAAAAAATAGTATCGCACCAAGTAGGTCACCCATTCATTAAAGTCTGAGGTAACAGCAATCACAGACTAATGTCAAGAAAAAGTAGGTCTGGCACAGTATAGAGAAAAGCAGTCTGTCTGCAGCAGACCGATCACTAAAGTTGGATATGAAAGAGGAAATTGCTTCCTCTTCAAGTTTTTTTTTTTTTTTTTTTTTTTTTTTTTTTTATCTTTAAGCATTCATTCATTCAACAAATATTTGTTAAGTGTCTACTACATTAAAGACATTGGGGCTGGGCAGCTGTTGTTCAACAGGTATCAAGTTTCAGTCATGCTAGATGAATACGTTCTAGAGATCTGCTGTACAATATAGTGCCTATAATCAGCAATACTCTGTTGTACACTTCACAATTTGTTATGAGAGTAGTTCATGTTAAGTGTTCTTACCACAACACACACACATACACACACACACACACACACACACACACAAAGGGACAAATGCAAACTTTGGGATGAGTTGGATATGTCTATTACCTTCATTCTGGCAATGGTATCAGGGTTGTTTGCATAGGTCCAAATTCATCAAGTTGTATACATTAAATATGTGCAATTTTTGCATTTCAATTTTATCTCAATAAAGCTTAACAATTAAAAGAAAAAAGAGACTGTTCTGGGCATTTGGGGATGAAGCACTAACACACAAGTCTCTGTCTTCATGGCTCTTATTTGCTAGTTGGGGAGGCAGAAAATAAACATAATAGAGTATCAGTTAGTGATGTGCTACAATTGCAGGGGACACGTCTTAAGTTTAAAGCTTATTGACATTAACATCATCACACACATCGACATTAGCACTGGCCTCACCACCTTCAAATGACTCTTACTCAACACCCATAGGAGTAACCTATTGCCAAGTACTACACAAAGCGCGTTAAAAGATACTCTCTCTGCCCTCAGGAGGTATTTGATGCAAATGACGTTGCCACAAGTCAACAAAGGAACATCTAAGAGTTATGCAAAGCTAATTTGTAATCAACAATTGACGTTATTGAATGTGAGGCTACAATTACAGAAGAAAGAGGAAGTGTTATGTAGATTGCAAGTCTTGTTCTATGATTCACAAACTGACTTCAAGTTTTCACCAAAAAAGTAACGGACTCATTAAACTCACGCGGTTGCCCTGATGTTTTCCATGTTTTCCCCTTAATCAACCATTCTAGGAACTCTTAGGCAAGCCTTGGACACTTTCTGCTGCAGCAGCCCCAGAAGCTGGCATGAACAAAGAAGGCTCCTTCCCAGGATTCTGGTCTATCCCCAGGAGATCCTCATTGCTCTCGTCAATGCTGTCTTGCTTGCCAAGAAAGTTCCATGGTGACAGGATATCATGAAAACCAAAAACAAAAAGTACAGCTAGGTCTCATGTGAACTGAACCTGAGTACCGGAAACCCTACACCTTCCTACTCACGGCCATTAATCTATGTTGCATATTATGACTTTGCAAATTAGAAGGTAATAATCGGTGGACTTATTTAGAATTCCCAAGAAATAATAAAATTGACACAGTCCATCTCTATTTGGGCAGAGTCTTTTGTATCGGGTGATATCATAGGGTGCTGGTCAGACAATGAATTACTGTTCCTTAGGTCACATGTCAATGCATAATACAATCAGCTACCTACCAAAGTGTGCCCTGTGATTCATGTCGTTGCAGCTAAAGGTTCTGAGTGAGGGGGTTTCTTAAGATGAGGTAGTGAGTAGAAGAGGAAATGAAAAATGTGTGTATCCACATTAAGTGGAAATATGCAACCTGGAATCAACCACAGAATAATCCATTGAACTACCAGAGTAATTAGCTATCCTATCATGGATCTCAGGATCTCAAGGTGATGGCAAAGAGAGCAGGACAAATTAATTAGAGGGAAAGAGAGAGCAGAAATGAAGTAAACTGCCCAATCCAGAGGGGCATGTTTGGATGGTAAGTAAATGAGTGATCCTTTTTGCATGGAAAGATAACATAAGGCGCCTGGGTCACCTGTGGGGAGAAAAGAGTCTTGCTATTAATGGGGAGTACTTGTCAGAGTGAGGTGGAGATAAAAACATTTTTCCTCTCTTAATGTGAGAAGCCAGAACTCTGTGTGTAACATGAAATGGCAAATGTTCTGTTTTTATCTGGCTGCGTAACAACATAGATACAGCCTTAATGTTCATGAATAATAGAGCAAGGGAATCGATGAAAGCATAAAACGCAGAAGCCAGCGGAATCCTTCCAAGACTGAAGGGGCAGTAAACAAATACTAACACATCTCCCCCAGCCACACAGTTCTTTCTGGATGCACTCAAAGACTCCAATCCTTGTCTCCTACGGGGAGGGGACACTATGCCTGCCAGTAAAGCTACTTACCATGCACTCTCTGAGACCCCTCTTCCTTCCCAGAGGGTCCAGCTCTGTGCTCAAAAGCACAAGGAAAAGCAAATGGTTTGGAAAGAAAAGTTGTTGATGTCTCTTTTCCCCAAAGGTCCTTCAAGCAGTAAATGAACACACACAATCTGTGTTTATTTTCTTTTAAATATATTTTTGAAAATATCGTGTGATCCAAAATATGTGTTTTCAATTTTGCTTGTCATTCCCTGGCCATGAGTGATGTATTTTATCCATATTCATAACCATGCACAAACTTTCTATTCATAGCGCACCCTGCAGTATAAATTCTGGCGGCAAGGAGGAATTTCCTTGTGTGGCCCGCACATGGCAATCCTTTACCGGAGGCCTGGCTGCCCATCAATGTTTGCATTCTTCCAATGGCTCGGGTTAAATGTAAAGGAATGAAGTATCTGGGCCTTCTTTCAAAAAATTAACTGCGTTTACATGTCCAGGGAGGATAGGACAGTGTGTTCATAAGCTCCTGCTAGTTTCAGGAATGTCTAACCTGATTTCCTGTCATAAATATTCCCTGAAAAAAAGACTTCAGAAATATGCCAGTTCAAACTCAGTGCAGACCCTTCCAACTCCGGCTCTCTGTGGCAGCGGGAAGCCAGCACCGCAGGCCCCAGTGCCCAGTACCGGCGGGTCATGGGCATCCCCGCTGTTCTTGTCCTCGTCCTCACTGTGAGGGAGTCATTCCCCTGGGCTTTCTCCTGGGTGGCAGGGGTAGGATTGTGGGTGGTAGCTCAGTGTGTGCACAGCTTGGAGAGGAGACATGTTTACTAAGGGATGGCTTCAAAGCTGTCTCATAGAGGAAGTATCTGTCCCCCTGTCCACCCCTGCTCCAGAGAACAGGCTTTTGGTGTCAGGTAGGAATCTTGGTTGGAGCTCCCTCATTTGGGTGACGACTGCCAGCCCCTTTCCTTTGCATTTTGATGAGGAGGCACCGGCTCATCACAGGTTCCTCCAGCTGCCCAAGCTGGGAGGGTACCACGCGATGCGTGCCTGTGGGCTTTGGAAGTGAGTGAAGTTGCCTCCTAGGTTAGAGCCATGAGCCCAGGGCATTTCAGTTTTCAGAGTTCTTCACCCAGTTACATCTTCCCGCTTGGCATTCATTCCTGGGCTGTCAGTGAACTGAAACTGAGAAGCTATGAAAATATACACAAGAGAGAGACGTGAAGGCAGGGCATTGGTTGTTGCTCTGGAATCCAAAATCATAAGTTTCTCTGGTTTCTTCTTGCCTTTCCTTACTTGGCAGTCCCACCCCAAATAAGATATCCTCCCGCTTCCTTTGATGTGCCCTCACTGGGAATGTAGGGTCCGCTTTGGGAAGGAAGCAAAGGGAGCATTTGAATCTGATGAATGGCAATGGCATTTCTCTGAGGCAAAACAGGAGCAGAATCGGGGTGTTTTCTTCTTACATTCCCCAGATGCAGGTCTCAGGTTTCCAGCAGTACAACTCAGGAAGGTCCTGTTTTTACTGTTAAACTTGGATTCATTCATGTAACGTTGTTGCAATCGCTGTTCTGAGTGTTTTCAAACTGACTGGCATAAAGTTAATAACATAGATCAAGGCCAGCTGTGTCAACAGAGGCTAAGGAATTTGAATGACCAATTCATTGATGATATTTATAGTTCTTGTACAGAAAATACATCCGTAAGTATCATAAATAACAGGTAGAAACGGTTGATCTACATTCTGCATATGCCAAAGACAACTTCATCAATATCCCTCGTATTAATAATTTACATATGTCTCTTTCCAGAAGAAGTCTACATTCTGCTTCCCTCATCAACTGTATACTCGATCATGTATCTAAGAAACTGTTAACGGCACCTTCATTTTCTGGGAACACAGGAAATACTAGTCAGAAGGATATGGCTTTTTTTCCTGAAGAAATAATATGGATGAGCAAACCAGCAATTGTGACACAATGCTATATAACATCATTTAAAATGTGCTTAAGGTGCTAGAGGTCTGTATCTAAGTCATATTGGGAAATGTGGTGTCAGGAAATTTTTCCTTAGAAGAGAACTTTGGTTGATTCGTGACTGATGGATAAGATTTACCAGGTTTGGATGGGGTAGGGAGTTTAGTGGGTTGTTCTAGCATGTGCAGAAATATTAATATGGAAAAGTATTAGGAATCTGAAGAATCTATAATTTACCAAGATTAGTGCATACTATGCACTTTGCGGACACCAGGAGCGATGGTGGAAGAATTAAGTAAGGGAGTGATTAATTAGAACTTGGAATTGATAATGATCTAACATCATCGCCTTCCTGTGGAAGCCAATGCAAGAATTTATTAAGAGAATTATCTGAAGCTATTATTTTAGAAAAGAACCTTACGGCAGTAATACTAAAGAATGATTAAGAAGAAGAGAGGAACTAGGCTAGATTCAGGGAGGCTATTAAGTAGCTACAGCAATTGAGTTTCAAAGAAAAACAGATGAATTCTAGAACTCTGAAGGGGAAATGCTCTATAAAGTTCAGAGCCCAGTTTGGGGGAAAAGTGAATACATGAGTGAGGGAAATGTCAAGAATTGTAAAAGGTTGGAGATTTTACCCTACTTGTGATCTAACAATTTACTCTGCCATAGTTTCATAGATGCTGGTAGAAGACACAAGTCTCCTGAGTTAGAGACAAAGGACTGTTTATTACTCACAGCAATAGCCAAGTATATGCATTTTTATTCCAGTTCCTCGAGCCTCTATGTCCACATGGTGACACAAGAAGGGTCATACGACTCCTGCAAACACCGTAGGTGGTACTGGGGAGGGGGCACTATGTTTAGGGAACCCAAGCCAAATCATAAGCATTAAGTCTGCCTGCCCTTTTCTCTGCAGGTAGACACTATCTCTGTCTTCCAAGATTGTAGGCAAATTTGTACTTTGCTCCAGAGAGAGGTACTGTGTCTATCGTTCAAGGCTGTGCACTCTCCGCACATCCTTGTAAAATAATGCAAAACAATGAGCACTTGGTGCCTTGCTTGCAAGATTTGCAGAACTGCAAGACACCCATGGAGAACTGTCTCACCACAGAAAACACCCAGGGAAAGAAGAAACTAGAATGACTTCCGATTCTGTGGCACGAGCAGCTAGGTGAAGGGACTTGAGGAGGAGGAGAAGAAAGTTTGGTTTCATGTGTGTATCAGAGCCGAATGGTAGAGAACATGACACAGATGAACCCTCGGTATCACAGGCAGCAGTACCCACTCATACATGGCAATGGTTGACCTCTAAGTTCGTGCAGAGTTTAGAGTTGTCTTCACAATACTGTAGCGATGAATCTTCTTAACCAGTGTAATCCTTCCTGAAAGAGATTCAGAACTTTCACCAAGTTTGAACCAATGTCCAACTTGAATATTGACACGATACCTGTCCTTCTAGCCTCCAAGAAAAATCAGTGAGACTAAGAAAAACCATTATAAGAGCAGAATTAGCAGCAAATGCCTAATTCAGTCTTTGACACACTTTGTGAGGAACTGTAGATCCTTTTCAAATTTTCCCAGACCAAGGATAGAAACAAGCTGTCTCAAGATGATTACCATTCACATGGCATCCTCCAAAATAAAAGAAAGACAACTGAGTTTGCTGTGCACTGAAGTATCGTTTGGGAGACCCTCACACATCTATTCCCAGCCCCAACGTAGCACTGATTTCTATGATTTGTAATTCTTTGGTTACAATTGTTCATCTATTCCAATAAACCACAAGTTTCTGGAACTAGGGAATGTTTTATACATCTTTATATTTTCTCACACCCTATCTTCAGTCTAACTACATTATATAAATCAGAAATGCAAAGTCAATTTAGTTTAAATTTAACATTTGCCTTTTAGAAACTCTTTTGTCCTCCATATCATATAGGTTGAAAACTATCCAATAACCCAAATTACCTTCGGAAATTAAGTAGAATTGCTCGAGTAGTTTCTATAAGCAAGATTTAGAAAATCTTACTTGTATGCCATCAATATTTTATTCATAGATGAACATAATCCCCTCACACCAAAAAGAAGAAAAAAAAAAAGAATTGCTGTAATCTATGTTTTCCTTCTTAAAGTCATTCATGGCTTTGGCTACTTTGATAGAAGAAAATTGCTTTGTAAAGAAAATAGTGACATTACTATATTAATCTACAGATTAAGCTTAAATTTTAGTTGTCTGAATTTTAACAGCCCAATTAGCATTTTCTCGATGTTGGCCTTCTAAAAGACACAATATATATACAGGTGTCCATGTTTTGCAGTCACTATAGTTTGCCTAAGCCCCAAGGTTTATGTCACTAAAACCATTACAGTATTACAAAGTAATTTTGGTGTTACACAGAGAACAATCAGTGGTTTTGTATACCACCATTGACTTACATCTAAAAATTCAAGGTCTACCATTTTGCCATAGGTGGAAGAGTAATAGCAAAGAAAATTTGACAGGAAAAGAGGAGAGAGTTTTTAGACACTTGATGATGATGGTTTGGAGCAGGGTTATAGAGATTTTATTAAAGATCTTCTTAAATCAGATACTTCTTCCCTAAAGAGTTCAGCTATCATACTAGTTTCCAAGGGCTGCTGTAACAAAGTACCACAGACTGAATGGATACACAGCAGAAGTTTATTGTCTCACAGTTCTGGAGACTAGACGTCCAAGATCAAGGTGTCAGCTGGGCTGGTTCCTTCTGAGGGCTGTGACAAAGAACGGGTGCCTCCCTCAGGAATCTTGGGCTTCCTTGGTTTGCAGACACATCACCCCAGTCTTTGCCCTTGATATTCACATGGGGTTTTGTGTGTGTCCAAATTTCCTCTTCTTATCAGGATACCATTCATATTGGATTAGAACTCACCCTAATGACCTTATTTTAACTTGAATATGCCTGTGAGGACTCTATTTCCAAATAAGGTCACATTCTGAGGTACTGTGGATTAAGATTTCAACATATGAATTTCAAAGAGACATGATTCAACCTATAATAACCATTAATACCCAAATCCCCACTTTAACAGTTAATCCTATTTTGGTGCTTTGGGCTGTTTTCTCCAGAGCCTACAGTCTCTCTCAATGATACACATTAGCCAATGAGGTAAAAATAAAACTCCATGACCTTGGCTGATTGGGAAATAATTTGTTTTTCAGTTTTTATATTTCAGATCTTTAGGCTCGATTATTTTTGTCAACGTAAGCAAGAAGTAAAATTCCAGTTGAGGTGCAATTATACTTTGGTGCATAATCACTTCCAACTTCCGTCTAGAATTCTAAACATCACATAAAAGACACTGAATTATGGGCTTAATTGTGTCACAGTGCCTAGGATTGTTCTGAGTACATACCCAATTAATAAATATCAGTTAACTTTTAAAAAATATAGTGGCTATAAATCTTAGACACAAGAAATAATTCATTTCTTTATTGTCTGTAAATCAAACTAATTCCCTTACAGAGTCTCCATTCTTTGGGTCAGAAGGAAATTTCATCTTAATGGGATTCTAATGGTTTAACACGGACACGTCCTACTGACCTATTCCCATCTCATCTGTCCAGGCACAGCTCTTTCTAGTTGAAAAGGAAATTCTTTCTTATCTCATTCTTCTCCAAGTCACTCCCTCTGAACTCAAATCTTACTTGAACAACAGGTTTTATGGACAGTATACTCAGAACCTGACTCATTAGCAGTTAGAAACCTTGATCTCCTTTCTTTGGGGCAATAAGGTTTTAATATTCAAATATTCCAAGCAACTGAACCAAAATATTTTTGTCTTCTAGTACATTAAAGAAAGGAAACAAGACAAAGAATTATGTTGATGTAATAAAATTCACATCAAGTCGATCCTAGTCCAGAGGACAGGGTCAGACCTGTTAGATCAACCCCTCCATACACTGTGAGTTGCTGAATGAATAAATGAAAGTAGTTCTTTGTTGATAGAGGAAAAACCCTGAGGTATATTGAGGGGAAAAGTGGGGGGATAGGCAGTAAATTTTAGTTCAAAGGTTTACATTTGGAGTGAGAAGACCCATGTTCAAATTCTAGAGCTTGCTGTTTGACCCATTTTGAGCCTTGGTTTCTGCAACTATTAAATAGAGATATATAATCTTTCAGGATTCTCGTGAAATTTAGAGATAATTTATCTCAATTGCTTGGCATGTTGAAGTACTTCATGTTTTGGTAGCTGTGGTATTTATGATCATTATTGTTTTTTTGTTATTACTTTACATCCCCAATAAATCATATACTTGGCATATAGTTGCTGCTTAATGAAAGGTTAACTATGAAAAGCTGAAATTTTTCTAGTGGTTTCTATCAGATATTATGGATCTACAGAACATTAAACTTTACTGTTTTCTTTTAAGACACTGTGGTAGATAGAATAATGCCCCCTCCTCATGTCCGTGTCCCAATCCCCAGAACTTCTGAATATGATTAAGTTAAGGATCTTGAAATTATCCTGGGAGATTATCCTGGTGAACCCAACATAATCACAAGAATCCTTAGAAGAGGGGGCAAGAGGGTCAAAGTCAAAAACGAGAGAAACAGAGGCAGAGGTTGGAGTGCTGTGCTTGGAAAAGTGGGTGGCTTAAACAACAGACATTTATAAATCTTCTAATACCTCAGGAAGTAACTTCACTATGGGAGAGATGGACCAGCCAGAATTGTGGCAGATTGCTGAGATTAGGTTCCAGCTGCAGCCGACTGCTAGTTTCCCAGGCACGTTGATCTGGCACGAGAAGCCTACACCGTGGGAAATCATTTTGCAGCTACAGTCCATGGGGCATCTTCATCCTCTAATCCTTTTGATTTTATTAAGTTAAATTTCACATGCCTTGATTTGGCATTACAAAAGACTTCAGGTAAAGTTGAAGGAAGAGAGTTGATGTTCCAGAATATAGGGGACAAGAAGCAAGAAATTCAGCAATCCGTGGTAGAGGTGGTGGACTGGCCAATGGGACAGGAGAAAGCCGTGTGTAGGCAGGTCACTGGAGAGGTTCTGCAGAGAAGAGGTGACTGTCAGTATTCCACAATGATCGTGATCGGTAGGGCAGATTCTTCTTTAAGGGATGGCTACCAACAATGCTTTGTCACTGGCTTGTTGAATGTAGAAGAAATCAGACACAGCTAACTAACAGTAGAGTAGGAAGAAAATAAGCAAGTATAGTAGACTGGAACCCAAGTGAAGAAAGTGTGAAAAAATGATCATTTATGAAAAATGCAGGTAATGGGTCAGATCAGATGCAGCCTGAGTGGTAGCCTGAGATTTATTGCTACTATGTTTAGATAAAGTCACAGTTAATATAAGCATCTGTTTTATGCCAGAGAGTGCTAGGCATTCAGGTACATGCATCTACTTGATATTTCCTGCTCTGAAGTGTGAGTGGGCATGGCAACGCCCCAAACCACTGCTGTCACTGCAGTGTTCACTCGCTCCCCTCCGTTACCCCCCTGTACTCCATTGGCTAAACACGTTGTTGTGTCTCTGAACAATTCCACTCCATCTACTTTTACACTTCATGTTCCTTCTGTCAGAAATGTCTTCACCCTTGTCCACCTAGCCATCCTTCAACCAAACTCAAGTGTCTCTACCTCTACAGAAATAGAACCCTCTTTTTAAAAAAATAAAAAAAAAATTTTTTTTTTTAACAATCATTCAGGGCAACGGTAGGGTGGCACTGAGCTAACATGTCCATGCAGGGTCTCTTTTAATCCTCAACCCAAAGAGGAAGGTCCTGTCATTATTCCCTCTTTAGAAAAGGCACCGAGAAGATCATTAATTTGCCCAGATTCACTAACTATTACGTTATGGATTTAGGTTTGCAATCCAGGTCTGTTGGCTGATTCCAGAACTGGAGATCTTTTTATTTTTTATTTTTATTTTTTTTATTTTCTTTTATTATTAATTTACTTTTGTTACAGATGTTTCTCCTTTTTTCCCCCATTGACACCCTCCTCCCCCTCCCTCCCTGCCCCGTCCCCATTTTTGTTGTCCATGTCCTTTGGTTATGAGTACATGCGTACAAGTTCTGTGTTTATCGCTCCCCTCCCCCACCCCCTCTTCTGGCAAATGTCAGTCTGTACCCCACTTCCACATCCCTGGGACTACCCTGCTCCTCACACTGTTATGTTCATTATATTCCAGAAATAAGTGAGATCATATGATATTTGTCTTTCTCTGCTTGGCTTGTTTCACTTAGGATAATAGTTTCCAGGTCCTCCCATGTCGACGCAAAGGATAAGAGATTGTTCTTTCTTACAGCTGCATAGTACTCCATTGTGTATATGTACCACAGCTTTTTTATCCATTCATCTACTGATGGACACTTGGGCTGTTTCCAGATCTTAGCTATTGTAAATAGCGCTGCTATGAACATGGGGGTACATGTATTCTTTCTGATTGGTGTTTCAGGCTTCTTAGGGTATATTCCTAGGAGTGAGATCACTGGGTCAAATGGCAATTCAATTTTTAATTTTTTGAGGTAACACCATAGTGTTTTCCATAGTGGCTGCACCAGTCTGCACTCCCACCAGCAGTGTACTAAAGTCCCCTTTTCTCCACACCCTCGCCAACACTTGTTTGATGCTTTGTTGATGGCAGCTATTCTGACAGGTGTGAGGTGATACCTCATTGTTGTTTTAATTTGCATCTCTCTGATGATTAGTGAAGTTGAGCATTTCTTCATATGTCTCTTGGCCGTTTGTATGTCCTGTTTGGAGAGGTGTCTATTTAGTTCCTCTGCCCATTTTTTAATTGGGTTCTTTGTCTTCCTTTTGTTGAGATGTATGAGCACTCTATATATTTTGGAAATTAGTCCCTTATCTGATATATCATAGGCAATTATGCTCTCCCATACAGTGGGTTGCCTTTCCACTTTGATGGTTGTTTCTTTTGCTGTGCAGAAGCTTTTGAGTTTGATGTAGTCCCATGTGCAGAACTGGAGATCTTAACTTCTATACCACTCTCCTCTCCCACTGCGCACTCCACCCCTCTCCCCACTCCTTGCTGGGAGAGCTTGGCTTCCCCAAGGAGCAGTAAAGTACTTGTAGAATGCTTCCTATGCTGTTTGTTATGCAATTTTTACATGACTGTCTCCCCTTTAGCCTCTGATACTTTGAGAACCTACACCTTTTGCCCTTTTCCTCCATAGTGTATGTATTCTAGGCTTGATATTCAGCATAACAGCAATGTTCTCTGCTTGTCATATAGAAATAAATATATTAATAAGAAGTTTTCTTCTAATTCTAGTTTTAGCTCCCAGGGTGACATCATGTAACTGTTGTTTTTTTGTTTGTTTGTTTGTTTTTTATGCTGGAGAGTTATAGTGGGGGTAGGGGATGGTGAAACAGGAGAAAGGAGATTTTGACTGATATTTTGATGCAATTGATACTATTTGTAAAGAAGTGTTCATTTTCCAGAATCTGAGAGTTCAGAGTAAGTAGGTGAAGCAAAGCAGAATGCTAAGAGGATGTTTTTCACATTTTGTTTCCTATGCAACAAACAGTAGTTACACCATTAAAACAATCAATTCTATACTAGAAGGGATGTTTTAAAGTAATGAAGAAAAAAGATGCTTATATATTTTTGCTTTTGAAGCAGAGACCTCTAGTTCTTTCTTAAAATAGAATTTTAATTAGAACAGTATCAGATGTTGGCAAGATGTATCTGGACCTTGAGCCCCTAACCAAAAAAATAATGTTGTACCTTTGTTTGCTGATATGTGAATCATATTAAATATATTTTTACATCTATTATAGTAAAATGGGCTACTTGCAAGTTCTGTAGACAGAAACACAATGTCCATCAGCCCTATCTCCCAACCAGACCTTGTAAGCTGGATTCACCCTGGAAGGTCCCTTCCTGGTGGCAGCCCCACCCTAGCAGATGGCACTGAGTGCCCAGCAGGCACCACCTCTCCCTGTGCTCAGGACCTTTGTTTCAGGAGGTCCACTATCTTACGAAAGTGAAAAATACAGTCAATCTCAACCATTGGACTCCTCAGGGAATGTTGCTATAGATAGATGAGTTTTGGGTTCTAGTAGGGTATTTACTCCTTAAAGTATTATTTGTTGGTTTCAAAGGTAATTAATTAGAACAGAAATCTTTCCAAACATCGTTTTCTGCTTTCTTTTTCTTGAACCAATATTCAAATATTACTGGAGATTTTCTTCATCATTTAGTATCACCAGCATGAACGTTTCTAATGAGCTCTATTGCAAGGCTATGATGGTTCTGGGGTTTATTAAAATTGATAAGGATTTGGGCTCTTGCATTAAATGACTCTATGTATACTTATAAGACGTGGGTTTTTTTTTGTTTTTTGTTTCTTGTTTTGGCCCTGTAGCATTTTCCCATGATTTCCTATGTACTCGTTCTCTCTGTGAATTCAGATGTCAGTGACTGCAGAGCGGACATGCCTTGGACTAGGAAGCAATTTATATCTACAGTAACAACAGGTAAGTTGTGTGATACAGTAATAATGGTGATGTATGTGCAGTAACAGTACATATTAAAGGGGGCCAGATATGCCCTCCAGAGGACACTGGAACTATGCCTTGGTGCCTTGGCTAGTGGCTCAGAGCTGCTTTATTTTCTCTTTGTTCCTGGTTTGAGTTGTACTCCAAATACATAAGGTTGCCAAGTAGATGAGCTCCTTAATAGACCAGGTGCTGAAATAATGAGTGCATTTATCTTGCACCTGTACCATTATGCTCATCTGCGCATTTCAAACAGAGCTTGGATCGTGGAGTGATTGAGACTGAGCTCTGTAAACTGGCCAGACTGCTTTCTTAACCACTTCACAGCTTTGTGACTCTGGGCAAGTTTTTAACCTTTCTGTGCCACGGTTGTCTCATCTATAAAACAGAGGTAATAATAGTATCAAACTCATGGGACTAGTGTGAAGATTAAATATGTAGAATCCATAGCACCTTGCCTAGCACATAAATGTAGGTTAGTGTTCATTAAATTGTTATTGCAAACCTAGAATTGTGGATCCTGTGTGTTAAATCATTAAGGTGCTCAATATCCATGGTTCATCTGAATTCTGCTTCCTGCAAAGACCTTTTCCAAATGTAATTGACCCTTCTTTAATCAGGGGAACTTTGATCTACCGTTCTTTCGGTGTTTATCTTATTGTACCTATAATTCCAGGCATGGAAAAAAGCTCTATAGAAGGCAAGAACTATAGTATTGATCACCATGACCTAAAGCACCACCATTTAAGACCAATTAAAAACTGGTTGTGAATTGAGAGCAGACATATGTTTATGTATTAGGCAGCTCTTCCACTCAAGAGTTATATGTATGATTTATATCTTGAGGAACATCCCTGTTTAATGATCATCTTACAGAGGAAAACTTGCCCTGGGAGTGAGTAATGTTTACCAGAAAAATGAAGTTTTTCTAAGTGCTTTTTTTGGGCTGCTAAATCTCAGCTCTGCAAGTCAGTAGAAAAAGCAACCACCCCCAAAGAATGTGACTTTCAGTAATAACAGCAGGACTTTTCCTCTCATGCCCAGACCTTTCTCTGAGGAAAGGAAAATCAATCCCCTGCAGGGGATTTTCCAGGTCGATTTCCTCCAGTGTTGCCCTGCTCTGGCAATGCCTGCTGACAGCCCAGATGGAAAATGTTGAAACATTTATAAGGCTGCTCTTCCAAGTACATCAAGCTGAAGCCTGTGGAATAATTTTGATATACCTACCCCTTTTCATACTCTTTCAAGTCTCTCAAGAAGGCAAGAATGTGGATTTAATGCATAACACTTTATCAGTGGTAACTGGTCTGTTTGAATCATTGCTTGTAGGTTATAGTACTTAGGTAGCTCGTGTTCTATGAAAATACTCATGGACTCCACTCAAAAATGTGTTATGACTGAAGAAGAAAAGTTGCACTCTGTGGGTTGTGTGTGTTGTGTGGTCACTTCTAAAGACAAAATATTGTCTTAGAGGGAAGTTTAGAAGGAAAGATTCCTGTTAGGTAAGGAGGAGGAGGTGGGAACAGAAGCCTTGCTATCTTGAGGAGAGGCAGGAACTTGGCCTCGGAAGAAAGGATATCGCACGTGCCAAGTTTCTTGATTTGCAAACATGCCTTTCCCCACCCCTTCCTCCGCTGCTCCACTTCCCGGATTTACTTCTGAGGCGGCACTTTCCCCTCCTAACCTCTCTTAGCCTCTCCTTGCTGCGTGACAACCAAGCTAGACTGGTCTCTTTGCTCCACCTTGTGGCAACATCGGAACACCTGTGAAAACAGTGTTGTTATGTTTTACTCCAGAAAGGTTCCCAAAGCCTTCATGTAGGTCTTCCTTTTCTCATTAAATAAGTTTTTTAAAACACCATGTCATGTAACTGAAAATCTCTTCTATACTATTAAATAATGTAACATATACTATTTTGTACTTTGGTAGTGTAGGTTGTTAAGGGTACCTTATCAACCACTTGTATTTATGTACTCTTCGTTTTAGGCTACTGATTAGCAATAAACTTTTATAACATGAACTTCTTTTTCTGTTGAAAAAACTTAAAGCAGAACTACCATGGAATCAATAAAAATAAGAATATGAAATATATGTAATAATAATAACAAAATTTTAATGTAAGAAGGATATGGAGAAGGAATCATTTACTGGGCTTGCTATGGTCTGCTTGGGGTTTCAGAACTTTATCTCACATGTCACCAGAAGCACAAGAAAATTAACTACACTTCTCCTTTCTTAAGCAAAGTCCTCCTCAAATAGTCTACAATAATCATGGGCCTGGTATTATTCCATCCTTCCAATAAAAATCCTACAAATAATTCTATCTCCCAGACCCTTCCTTGTTCCCAAAGATTCAGTAACTTGGAAGCTATATGGTATGCCTTAGATGAAGAATAAAGTCTCCATCCAAGAGAATGGTTGAGTTTGAACAATACTAATTCCAGTGTTTGGATTGGGCTCCGGGTAGAAAAAATGTGAACAAAGAGCTGAAGACATAAAAATGTCCACAGATGAAAAGAAATGTTGACTTCAAACAAAGTAACAAAAGGAGACTTCTAGATTTAAAGGGAAACTTCCACACTCTCATTCATTAATCGAGGAGAAGAAGATACATAACACGCTGATACACGGCTGATGTGTAACAATGGTGGAATAAGCGCCAAAATCTCCGATCTCCAGCTCCTTGGACCTCCCTGTAACAGAGGAAGAGATTCAGGCATGTTGAAATAATGCCAGTGAAGTCTAAATCTAGACTTACCTGCATGCGTTGTTCTAGGCTGTATGTAATACACAGAGTTTTATGTAGAAGAGGGAGAAGACCTAATCAGAATGCTAAGTATACCAAACCACCTTGCCCAGCATTTCTGGACGACTCCACAGATAAAGAAACAAGGGCTACTTTTGGATTTCTTGCCCATCACTTGAGCAGATATCAGCAGATGGTTAGACTAAATATTAATCAGGTGAGTTCTGAACTTGTTTTGCTCTTGGGCTTGTAGCAACTGCAGACATGGTCCTCCAGTTTGCACAAGGAACCTCTGGAGCAGGCTTAGAATGAGGTGCTCGATGGGTGATATCCATCTTGACATATCTCAGTTCCAGTAAAGCCAAACTTCTGTGTAACTGTTATCTGTTCTAATCTCTCTCAGTCGTGGATTTCAGTGAAACTCTATTTATGTCTATAGGAAATGTACGTATATAAGAAAGCATCACATCTGATTTTTTGTCATATTGAGCTAAGAGGAACTTCCCTCTGAATAGTTCTCTCATTAGAACTAGGCCACTCACTAATTTTTAAATGACTGTTGCATCTGCACTTGAGGAGTAAATGACAACAAACACCAATGCCAGTTTGACTCCATGAAACTCCCCCAGGGTGTGGTGTGCCGTGATCCACACACTTGCTGAGCACATCAGAGGCAGACATCTGTAGTTATGTGATGTCACAAAAGGGTTTGCTACAGGCTTTGGCTTGACAATCTGAACCATTTCTCAGCATTTCTGAGCTATTACTGTATTTTCCAAATATACTGTATCCATTTATTTTTATATTGCCAAAACATAGTATATGGGAAAATCAACATGGAAAGTTGCCTATGTCTATGGGATTCCAGTTCCTGTACGTTTCTGTGATCTACACACACAAGTTAGGAGCTGGGCTCTATGAGTAGAGCAATTACCACTAACATATTACATTACTGGGCTACTAAGCTCTATCTAGTATGGGGTGTCCAGGCATTCAGACAACACAGCCGGGGAAGTACAAAACAGTGGCTCAGAGTGGGGTCTCATAGTCGTGTCACCCTAGTTTTTCAATATATAAAATAAGAATACCTTTCCTTTAGAGTATTAAATTGTATAAATCAGAGTACTGCTCATTACGGGCACAGGTTGAGTGTTTTAAAAACGTTACCTACAATCAGCATTAAATGATGTCAAAAACCTGGATTGACAGTGGGAACAAGACAATAATCTAGACTTTGTTTAAATGATTAGAAACATCAAAAAAAATTTGAAATCATCTGGTCAATTGAACTTTTTAAAATTTAGACTAACACAGAGTTAGCCTTAAATTGCTTTTTTCTAAATAGTTCATGTCACATGGGGTGCCTAGCATAGTGCTTTGCATGTAATTTGGTACAATAAATGCTTGCAAAATAAATGAATAAAAAAACAAATGAATATGTGCAGTGTTACCCATCACATAACATATGATGTTTTTCTTTCAAACGCCATGCAAAAATGTCACAGACATTCATCTTTGACCTTCATCTGCCTGAGCACATACGAGAACTGGAGGAAGATCTGAATACAAGTCAATAAATATTGTTATTTTTCTGAACCTCACTGATGTGAATATGTTCATTCCTAGTGACAATTATGTTAGTTGTAATAATAACAATACCTTATTATTGTAGAGCACCTTACCTTACAGTTTTCAAGGCACTTTTACATAAAATATTTCACTTAGACTTCATGGGTAAAGCTATTATTATCATTATCATTATTTCATAGAAAAGGAAATGTTCAGGCAGATTGTGACTTGACTAAGGTCCTATAAGTAAACAACAGAGAGAGAAGAGTGTCTGTACATGACTGGTGCTCACTACATGTTTCTTGAATGATTGAATGGATGGATGGATGGTTGGAAGGAAGGATGAATGAGTTAAACATATTCTAAGTCTAATACTTTTTCTACTACACCCAAAGAAATTAAAAACTTGTATCTTAGAGCTTGTATAAATTCCTAGTTTTTACACTTTTCCTATATGTTTATAACAAAATTACTTACTATATTTGAATAGCAAGTTAATCTGTGCACAAATAATTGTTGGCACCTACTAGGTATTCGGCATTAGTGATACACGTGAGAAAGAACTTCCTCGGGGAGTTTATATTCTACGGGTTTGGAGAGCACAGACGAGGCAGTGCAGCTGAAGACTGAATGTGATCTCTTCAGTCATTGGTAATTGGTGGAGAAGATAAAATAGGATGATATGATAGAAACTAGAATTTAGAACATGGCATGGAGGTTAATATTTTGCAGGGCTAATTGCAGAGGCTTTTCTGAAGAGGTAAATGGGGAGATGGCAGTTGCAAAAATGTTGAGAGACCTTACTTTTTCTTTCAACAGTTTTCAAAAATGGCTTTAAGATATCTGTATTTATATATCTCTATGATCTATTTCTACATGTCAATATTATTCATTATAAGCAGTCTATTAATTTATAATAGCATATCTTTTTATTATTCTTATAAACATTGAATATTAATTTTTTAAACTGGTTGCTACTTCTCAGTGCTTTTAACATGATTTATAATTATATTTTACAGTGAGATTATTTATGCTGATATTTTTAAATCTCTTTTAACTCTATCTGTTGCTCTAATTGAATTGAGTCAAATCTTAGGAATTAAATTTTTCCTTTTATCCTTTTAAGAAATTCCATTTGTATCAAAACAGTCTGATGAAAATGTTGGTACCAAACAATTTAAGACAAGCTGGAGTAAAACAAAAAGATCACAAGGGCAGAAGCAGATGAACACGCTCTTTTTCCAGAATTTTAATTGGGTACTGATTATTGGTTTTTCCAAGAATAATGCTTAGAGGAAATTCATGATTGAAGCCAAACACAGCTAGAGATCTGGACTCTTTCACTATAACCAGAATAGATGTATAAGAAATCTCAAATAGAAGCCCAAGGAAAGTCTTAGAAAGAACACTGTGAGTTTATAGTTATTGAAGGTTGTTGCAACGAAACTGTACAAGACAACACAAACTTCAGCACACCAGCATCCTCTCCTGACCAGCACGGTCCCTGCTGACGCATCATGATGGCACCTCAGGGGCGAATCCATGGCCTGGTCTCTGCTGTGGATTTCAGGCAGAGAAATAACCTGCAGACAAGGGAACCCAGTCTGTCCAGCCCATTGATTCAATGGCGAACGGTAAGAATAGTACTTGCATTTTTCAAACACAGACACGATATAAAGCTGTTTATTAATTCTGGAGCAAAGAATTAAACTACAGTACTGTGTTCAGGAATAAACAAGTTACATACATGTAGGTACAAATCTACAACAAAGGATAATAAGGAATTGATAACAACAACGCATGGTGGGGGAGATGTGAAGATATAGGCACTTATTCATTGTGTAGCTTAAGAATGTCAAGGCATCAGACTGTGGACGTCTCAGAGGCATTTAATGTAATTCAACTCAATTCAACATATATTGAGTGCTTATTATGTGCCAGACATTGGATCTAGGTCAACTTTATCAGTTTCTTCAAAACAAGCCCAACGCCTTGCATGCAGTATGGGCGCCATAAGTGCTTCTGAATGAATAAAAGACTGAGGGAAATTGTACGGCCCACTGAAGGATCGCAGTCAGACACTCAGTCCAATCACATTTCTCTCTCAATCTGAGACCATCTCTTACGTTCATTACTTTACTTAAAGATAATGGCATAGTTCTGGTCACCCAAGCTGACTTTAGTTATTTCCTCACTGAGATTGGTTTTTCAATTACCGTTGAAACAAATTACCACAAACTTAGCAACTTAAAACACCACTCATCTTTTATCTCTGTTTTGTAGGTCCAAAGTCCCCGTGAGCTCAACTGGGTTCTCTGCTCAAGGTCTCACAAGGCTGAAATCAAGGTACTAGCTGGGCTGACTCTTATTTGGAGGTCCCGGGGGAAGACTTTCCCTCCATCCTCACTTCAGGCTGTTGGCCAAATTCAGTTTCTTGCAGCTGTAGGACCCGAATCACTGTCTCCTTGCTGGTGAGTTCAGTACTTCTCATGCTTTACATCTCCCCGACTTCTCTCCTGCTCCCGGCCAGAGAAGGCTCTCTGCTCTTAAAGGGCTCGTGTGATTAGAACAGGACCGTGTGCAGAATCTCCTTTCTGTCATGTAACGTATAATGACAGGAATAACACTAGGGGTAATGGTCATGAGGGCCATCTTAAAATTCTGCTTACCATACTCCCCAGAGTCTCTCGCACCCATTGTATTGACGGGTGTTATGGATTCTCACATTCACTCCTTTGTATCACTACAGCATAAAATTGAATGAGGGGGGTTGGTATATTAATCAGGAAGCGGTAGGTAATATAGAGTACATGTCCCAGCTAGGCAGTAGCCCAATGTTAGATTTTCAGTAAAAGCCTAAAAATCCAGATTTGGAGAGAGAAGTATCTCTACTTCAACTATATCAATGTTTCTTTTTATAATCTATGTAGATCAAAACAAATGTTCCTGCTGGCTACAATTAGCCTTGGGTTACCAGTTTATATATCTGCACTAGACTCTGTATAGATTTCTAGCTCTTCTCAAAACAAGGGTTGTATCTACATATTTTCAACATCTGGAATTTCTCTGACACCTGTTAGGACCTCAATTAATGCATATTCAATGAATTAATGATTACACTCATATTTCATTAAAGTAAGGTAATGGTATATATCTGCCTCTTTCATGGGAATGTAATGAGAATCAGATGTTTTTATCCATGATTACAAAACTAAATTTAGTTATGCCCCTGATTTAGAACCACAACAGAGGGTGCATTTTAATACTTGAGTAATAGGGTGTGTTCTAGGAGCAACTACAGTTAATAAATAAAGAAAATATTTCCACCAATGAAACTGACATTTCTCAAGGAAATAAATTGGGCCTTTGACAATATTCATTTATATCCATATCATTTAAAATTGACCAAAAGCATGTATTCTATTTACGAAGCTGTAGTTGCAACATCCACAAAACCCCTGAGCTATTCCATTAGATACTTTGTAGGTGTGCTTTTTACCCAAAGCCAGGTTTTAAGTACGTTATCAATCCCTGATCCCCCAAAAGTTTCTCATATGGATCTTCACCAGTGTAACAGTTTTGCCTGATATATTTATTTATCACCAGCTTTAAAGCCTCACTCAAAATTTAAATGTATGTTTTTAAAAAAACAAGATGACTCAAATTAGTGGGCAGGTGTTGGGTGGGGAAGAATTTTTTTAAAAACATGAATGATGATTTTAAGAATTACTGCAAAGCGCCTCAGTCAGTGATCCAGATAAAAGGTCCATCCCATCAACAAAACAGCATGCAATAAATTTTGAACTTCTAGGATGAGTATCATGCTTCTTTTCCTTGGAGCCTCAGAACCTATTTGTTTCCATAGCAAACGCATTTTGAGCTCAGAAGCTATCAACAAAGAAATTTAGCAGAACTGCCAATTCTATTGCTACTGTACGAAGATAAATGGCATCTATGGATTAGCCTGCAGATAAAATTAGCCATTTGGAGCTAATGTTATCACAGTGCTGCTTACTGTCAAATTTAAAGAATATCAGCTTAAATAAAAGATTAAAAAATACATATTGGTTTTATCACTAGAATATATGGCTGCACAGATGTATTTTTTCCCAGCAGATATTTAAAATGTTGTTCTTTTCTTTTTAATATCCAATCAGTACTTTCAAAGGGGCGTGACACTGGATTTCTAAGTGAATCCTTTAGCCATCTTCAGGTGGCAGGTCTCACGCCCTCATTTGAAACTTTAAGTGCTTTACGGAGAGAATGATATTTTTTAACCAAAAGGAAACCTGACATTCTTAAAAATTGTGAAGAAAGTTAATCTACACTTTGTGGTAGAGTGTTCTTACTTTTATTCCATGATTACAAAACTAAATTTAGTTATCCAACCAATAATGTCTAGTATTCTAAGCCAATTGAACTGGTACTAAGTTCTCAGAAAAATAAATGAAACAAAATGAGTTATTTTAAAAGAAGTCATTCTTACACCATAAAAAAAACAGCTGTTTTTCAAGTAACATTAACTGGGTTTTTAATATAACCTATTAGAATTTTGTTTTCTTCCTTTTTTGGAGACGGTTTAAGTCAAATATAGTAACCCAAATCTACAGTTTGGCTGTCTCCTCTGCATGCATTCTTATGTTCAAGTCCCACTATTTTTAACTTTAGGCAGTTGTTCCAAGAACATACCTTTTCTCAGAAAGTAATATTTTCTTCCCCTTCAAAGCGAAAATTTAGGAAAAGGTCAGAAAATGCAGACTCCCTAAAAATGTACTTGGCCTGCTTTTTCTCAGAACTGAAAAACAATTGGCTTTCATTCGTGCAGTCAATGTCGAAAACAAAGACAACAGCAAAATCCATTGTTGCTACTATGTAACTTAACCAGTGATAAGCTATCAAACTTAGACCTCAGTCCCTTCAAACCACGTATGTCCCTGCTGTTAATTCATGTACTTTATTTTGTAGCTGGTCCCTTATTTTCACTGATTCTTACAGTCAAGACTGGGCTTGAAAATCTAGAAAACATTAGCCCAAAAGACTTGAAGAGGACCAAAGTTTTACACCTTAAAACTGCCTTTTGGGATATTGATTTGAAGCTGGTTATTAAGAAACAAAGGATTCAGATAGAACTTTTGACCTGCCCCCTTTCCTGATGGAAAGGCCTGCTCCAGGAAGGAACCCTTAGGATGTTTGCCTTAGTCTAATTTGAAATAATTATGGTAGATAGGAGGGCTCCAGGTAGATAGGGTCCTGGTAGCTATATCACCCTCTGTGTCCCGTCAAGCAAGAATTTGCCTACCATGTGTACTTTCTCTTCCTCAATTACCTGTGGACTGCCCATTTTTACTTTTAAAATCTGAGACCCAGTTCCCCCCTTTTCTCCTTTGTCCAAATGACATATATACCTAATTTTCTATCACTGTTTTGGGGAATTTTCATGCTTATGTGAATTCCCTGTTCATACGTATTAAAATTTTATTTTCTCCTATTAATCTGTCTCTGTTAACATGACTATTAGCTCAGCTAGAGGAATTTAGAAGGTGGAAGGAAAAGGATTATTAGTCTCCACAGACTTCATTGTTCTCTTCAATTTTTCTAAGATCATTGGGAGCTTGGCAGAACAATTATATCTGACCAACATGTGATGATCAGGTAGGGTATGCAGTAATCGCACTGATGTTTTATTGTAGGGATGTGATATAATGATATATTGCAGGGATGTGACATAATGTAATATGTGATACAATGAGTTACAAATAAATAAGAACAGATGGTACTGTTACCAGTGGAAGTGGGAAAATAATTTCCTGCGACCCTCACAGGAGAATGGAAGTTCATGGAAAGCTTTATTGATGATGTGAAATTAAGGGAATTCCCATTCAAGGTCACATCTCTGTCCATCTCACTATATAAGCCCAATGTTATCTTCAGCAGGGCCAGGATTAAGGCCACTGCCCAGAGTTTCTGTTCCATATTAAAGTCCAGTCCAGTCCAGCATCTGGCTAGCTTAGCTTGTGTTCCTAACTGCAGTCCATTGCGTGTGGGGTCCACATGGCCATGGGCCATGCAGATGCTTAAGGCCACATGGCAGGCAAGTGCAAGTCACGGAGCTAGAAAGAGTAAGTGAGAACCAGAAGGCAAGAGCGGAAAGGGAGGGGGAACTCTTTGTCTGAGGAGTTTGTCCTTCCAAGATTTTACACACTTGAAGTAGCTAGTGATCTTTTTCCCAGGATAAACTGATAGGCAAGTATCTTCCCTACATCACCGAGACTTAACTTTGAAGACACTCATCTCCCCCTTTGTTGGATCCATTCCCCCAGTGATCTATAGGGAATGGACCAGTGGTTCCCTGGGGAGCATGAAGTTGTAGCTTCCTGGTGAAGCTACCCAGGTAATTATAATGTCTGCACCCTCTCTTTGCTATCTTCTTATATTAATATTAATAAACTAGCTAAGTTTGATAGCAATACTAGTTTAAAATACCTAGGAAAGCATGGGTTTAGGAGTAAAGTATAATTTCACAGGGATGAAAATTATTGAAAATAAAAACTGGATGTGACCATCTCTGCTTTCTAGGGGGTTACGTTTTGTTTGTTCATTTCTTTGTTTCTCTTTTGTTTTGTTTTTGGAATAGAAGGAGAAAATGAGGAAAGGTAATTGCTATGTCTTTTAGTACATATTATCTTAAGGTAAAAGAAATCTGGTGCTTTTAGTTTGAATAATTAATAGTGGGAAAAAAATCTCTATTCTGTTCCCTTCTACTTACAGAAGCTGAAGTGAAAGGCTGAAATTTTAAAACCTATGCTATATGATGAGACCCAGAGTACAAGGTTCTTTGTTGAGTGGCTCATTTATATATTTTTAAAGATTTTTTTACTGATTTTTAGAGAGAGAAGAAGGGAGAGGGAGAAAGAGATATCGATGTGAGAGCAAAACATCAATCAGCTACCACTTTCATGCCCCCCCACCCCCCCAGGGATCGAGCCTGCAACCTGGGCATGTGCTCCCACCAGGAATTGAACTGGCAATGCTTTGGTGCATAGGACGACACCCAAACAACTGAGCCACACCAGCCAAGGCGAGTGGTCATATGAATGAGTCTTTTGGTGTTGAGAAGTAGGCTCAACGGAGAGTGGATGATGGAGAGTTAACTTACAAGACACCATATGGTGATGGGCCAAAGACATGGAAGAATAGAATGAGGTAAGAGAGACCTTGAGAAAGGGGTGGGGCTCAGTGACATGCCCAAAGTAGTAAAGGCAACCAAACACTTAAGAACATGATGGAAAAAAAATAATTTTGAACTATTTACATTCCATAGCTATAAAAACTCACTGCATTGTACCTACTCTTAAGCAAAATCTGGAATGAACACAGTGCCACCCATTGGTATGGTGAACTACTGATCATTCTTAAGCATTAGCTCAAATGTCACCCCTTCAATGTGACTTTACCAACCCATCCATCACCCAGAAAGTCCAAGAGAGAAAAGTAATCTCTTCTTATTCTGTGTTCTTGTAGTACTTCATACATAATTTCCAGAACTTACCTATGTGAATTAAGGTATTGTTTTAAAAATCTGTTTCATCCATAAGACCATGAGCTATTTTAAGTCAGGGGTCTTTTCTATTTATCTTTGTAACTCCAAAATCCTAGCACTATGCCTGGCTGGCACCTTATAGAGACATTCAATCAATCTTGGTTGAAATGAATCAGGTAAGGCAGCTTTCTAAGAATGAGTACACCTTTTAAAAAGAAAGGTTAGTTAAAAGTAAAAAGCATCAGCCCTGGCCAGTTTGGCTCAGCAGTTAGAGCATCAGCCCATGGACCAGAGTCCCAGGTTCGGTTCCCGCTAAGGGCACGTACTTCAGTTGCAGTTTGTCCCTGGCCCCGGTTGGGGTCATGTGGGTGGCAACCAGTCGATATGTCTCTCTCACATTGATGTTTCTCTCTCTCTTCCTCCCTCCCTCCTGCTCTATCTAAAGATAAATGCAAAAATGTCCTAGGGTGAGGATAAAAAAAATAAATAAATAAAAGTAAAAATCATCAACAACCACTTAATCTAGATAGATAGATGATACCAAAATTAATTATATCCGAGTAGCAATTAATGTGGACTTGTAATGTTTGCAGGGCATTGTTCAGGACACGCTTCGTACATGTGTCCCCTTGTGGCATTCGTAGGCTGTATTGCTACTAATTGTTTTCAAGGCTCCCACTAACCTGTAAACACCGTGATGCCAAGACCGTTTTGTATTCCTGAATAAATCTTCAGCAGATGCACTGTACCTGGCATCCAGGGTCAAGAAAAAGTTTGAGGGAGGAAGAAGGAAATGGAAGAAAGAAAAGGGAAAAATATAAAAGGGGTGGGAGGGGGCAAAGGGTAAAAATTTAAGACTGTGATATAAAAATATTACAAACGATTTTTTTATGGGATTGGGGATACTAGGCCCAATAAAGCATTCAAAATATAAGAGTTTCCAGGCTGACAGTGATTGAGCCAAAAGAAAATCTGTTCTTCCCAGCCTCCTCCTGGTTGCTCAGGTGCCACATGCGCATCTGACTGACGTCCAAACAGAAAGCTGGACTCCTCGTACAAAATGTGCTGGCAGGCCGTCAGCGACCTTTAAGAATCAATCGTGGCGAACTGGGCACCAGAGCAAGAGGAAATGGTCTTCAGCTGGGCCGGTCCTCCTCCGCTGGCAAAGAGGCGGGCATACAATTGCAAAGAGCACAATTTTTTGTTTTCAAACCGCCTGCCAAATCTTCCAGTATTTTCCATAGCTTTACTGCGAAAAATAACACTAGCCTCAAGTTTAACAGGATGTGAAAACTCCCTCCCTGTCTTGAGACAGTTCCCCTCCTAAGCCGCTGCTCAGCCCATCGGTCTCTCCTTATTCACCCAGTGTGATCTGCGTCAATTGTTTTAGCGGCCAGACACCAAGAGCAAATATCGGCCTTTCTTCTTCCTGTGCTCTGAGTTTTTCCTTTATCCACATGGACCTGGCAGCTGCCCAGAGTCAGGAGCATCGCCTAGGCCGTATTTATTAGCTCCATGTGGATCAACACAGCTTGTCAGCAGCCGCCAGTCCTCCTTCCTCACTCAGCCCTTTTCTGTACCTTTCCCAGGGTCCGTGCACCTGCTGACCTGAAGCTGCCTACTGGTGGCCCTTTACCAAACACCCTGTAGAGTAAGGTGGTAGGCAGCAAATGCAATACCTGTCCAGACATTGAAAAAATGACATAAAATATGGTTTGTAAGATCATCTTACTCCTCTGGCATTTCTGAAAGTTCCCACTCACAGGCTTATACATTTTTTGCTACTGAAAGTTAATGGAAATGGACAGTTCCTGTTATTCTTCTAACACAGACACACGGGTACACACTTGTGCAGGAGACACAGGTTTTGTTTGTTTATCTTTTGTTTGTTTTTGGAATGGAAGGAGGAGTTGAGGAAAGAAAAGTTGGTTTGTTTTTTAGTATATATATTTTTTAAGGTAAAAACAATCAGGTGTGTTAGCTTTCAAAAATCACACTGTATCAGAACTTTGGATATATGTCATTTTTTCCTAAAAGATAAATGTCTAGTACAAGTAAAGGGGGTCAACTGGAATGAAGTTAAGCTGCGCTCTCTCTGTGGCGATGTAATATTGGAATAATCTAACTTTGTTATAACATTTTGTCACCAACTGATGATAAGCAACTGCTTCACTGAGAAGTTTACATAATGTTCGGAAGTGAATCTAATGTTGTAGATGACATACTGCTGTTGAAAGTATTTTTCTATTTTGAACAAATCTGTAAACTATAATCCATGTCATTGTCACTGTATATCTAACTGTGAAAAAAAAATGTGCGGGTATAAATGCTTTTTAATACAATTCACACTATACCACCTTCTAAAAAAGTTTATGAGCACTGTATTTTCTTTTTCATATATGAGATGGGAATAAATTTCAAAATCTCTTTATTCTCTCCTATTCATATTGCTTCTTAGCAATTTGCTGCAAATGTGTGTTCAGAGCACAGGGCCACGGAAGAGCCCATTCGTATCATGAAATCTGCCTCGGCGGCGGGAGGGCTTTCTCCACAGGCCAGTGTGAAACAGGTTTGCTGTGCAGTGCAGCTGACATCACTGCACGGGCCCCACACCCCCAGCGGACAGCACTAGCTAAGGAAGCCACTTTCTCCTGCGGAGAATAGATTCCACTCAGTCCTGCCAAACAGGAAGCTCCTCAGTAGGGAAACCTGCCTCTTGAATTGGTGATGGAGCTGAAGGAAGTCGATGGAGTGCAAACCCCTCAGTGCCCTGTCATCGTGGTCTCCCATCTATGATGTTCACTGGGGGGGTTCATCGTGGCCAATTCGAGAAACGTGGTAGCTGCTGCTTTTCCACAGTTCTGTAATTCAAAGAGCAAAGTTTTCGACCTCTCCAGTTTTATGAGCCAGAGAACTGTCCGGAATATGCACAGCACTGGCCGAGACCTGCCCCTGGAGCCGCGGGCGCCAGGGCAGGAGGTGTCTGCAGCTGGGAAGGGGCACATTCTGTTCCTTCCCTTGATCAGCCAGCGGAGGAAGAACGGGCTCTCCTTGGTCGGCGCCCCGACACGGCATTTCCTGCGGGAAGTGCCCGGTGAGCGGTTCCTCACGCGCGGGCGGGGCGGCCGCTGCCCACGGCTGGCGCTTCCTCCGCCTGGCATCCTGGGCACCCTGGAGGCCTGATCACCGCGTTAAACCTCCTAACTCTCTAGCAATGACCAAGTAGGGGAAATTTCAGTGAACAGCGCCCCTTTCCTCTACAGATCCCAGCCGTGAGCTACAAACAAAAAGACCCCTTCTGTGGATGCTTCCTGCACGGTCCCCATCTGTTTGCAACCTGAAGCCCAGGACGCCTTCCAAGGAGATGAAACCCCGGTGCTCGCCTCTGGTACCTGCTGGGTCTCCTGTTTAATCCCTCCCTCTGGACAAAGCTGCCATCCTTTCCAGGCGGCCACCCCAGGGAAGGGGTGCAGGGCCTGCGCTCTGAGCCCAGCTGGGCGGCGGAAGCCCGCGCCAGGGGAGAGACGTCGGGTGCCCGCGCCCAAACCCTCGCAGCGAATGTCACTCTGAGCTCGGGAGCTTGTCAAGGCCCTGTGAGACCAGCTAGCCAGCCGGGGCTGACTCCAAGTCCAGCACAAACACCTGCCTTGTATCTGTGCGCACATCATCCCACCTCCTCCAGCTCTCTGCCTTCCCCTAGAGGGCCTCACCCTGCAGTCGGCTCCCGCCCTGGCGCGCTCACCTCGCCCTTCCCAGCGCCTGCTGTGTCCGGAGCAGACCACAGACCTGCCTTCCTGCTAACAGCATGGACCTGTGCTCTGGGCCCTTTCTCCCCAGGTCCTTACTGTCTTTCTGGAAACTTCAACTCAAGATTCAGCCTCCCAGAAGGCAGGAGGTTGGGACACAGAGCTTGCAAGGCCGCCCGTGGTGCGCTGTGGCTGGAACTGGTTCGTGCTGGGATAATAAGCACAGCCTGGGGGTCATGTAAGATTCTGCTCCCCCAACTTATGTCTGCTCTGAGCTTGTTTTTTGTTTTCATCCTAAAAAGGAGATAATACAAATGCCCAAGGACCCATTAAGTATTCTTTTCAAAACCTTTAGCCTGGCGCATGGTGCTAAGGGGGGTGGGGGGGATGTGGAGAAAAGGGTACGCTTGTGCTCTGCTGGTGGGAATAAAGACAGGCGCAGCCACTGTGGAAAACACTATGGAGTTTCCTCAAAATATTAAAAATGGAACGAACTGCCATTTGACCCAGCAATCCCACTTCTAGGACTATATGCTAAGATTTTTGAAACACCAATCAGAATATATCCACCCCTATGTTCTTAGCGGTGTTATTTACAATAGCTAAGATCTAGAAACAGCCCGGTTGTCCATCAGTAGATGACTGGATAAAAAGGCTGTGGAATACTATACAGCTGTAAAAAAGAAGGATCTGTTACCCTTTGTGGCCACATGGACGGACCTGGAGAGTATTATGCTAAGTGAAATAAGCCAGACAGAGAGAGACAAATATCATATGATCTCACTTATATGTAGAATCTAGTGAACAAACTAAGCTGACAAACAAGATAGATCCAGAGCCATGGAAGCATGGAACAGACTGACAAACCTCAGAGGAAAGGGGTGGGGGAGCTGGAAGAGATTAACCAAAGAACACATATGCATGTATGTGTAAACCATGGACACAGACAATAGTGTGGGAGGGGTGAGGGCTGGATGGAGGGGGATAAACGGGAGGAAAATGGGGGACATCTGTAATACTATCAACAATAAATAAAATAAAAAAGAGAGAAATAAACAATTCTTAAGCTGTAGAAGAAGAAGAAGAAGAAGAAGAAATAATTAAATCCTTTCAAGATGTGTGGTTTTCAACAAGAAGCTCCTGGAGATGATGTGACTTCACCAAGGAACTTGTCAGGCTATACCGGTATTCACCAAGCTCTCCTTGTCATGTACGGTTCATGCTGTGGGAGAAGAAATATGAAAGGGGCACAGTAGTGGCAAAGTTCTGGGCCTCCGAGTCCAGGCATAAGGGTATCCCAGCAGAATGCCAAGAGCATGGGCCTACGACTCAGAAGCAACTGGGTCTAAATCCTTGCTGAGCATTCTTATTCTTTTTTGGAGAGATGAAAGGGAATTATTTAATCTCCCCGAACTTCTGTTTAATCATCTACAAAGTAAGAATGATTGTGTCTGCTTAATAGGATTGTTATGTAATATAGTAAATGACATATAATTGAACCTCAAGCAATTACAGCTCTTAGTTATTATAATTGTATTATTATTATCTTTGTTATTTGTATCCCAGAATCTCTGCATAGCTAGTGTATGACCTTTAGCATGCTATACTTGTATGTCTGGAAACTCCTGACAGACTTTGAGGGTTAAACAAGAAAGTGCAGGTGAAGAAGGCGGCCCTGGGAAAGTGTTCACTGAGACTCCGAGCCTTCCCCCAGCTTGTACCTTCGTGACATTGATTGTATCCCATGTTCTACTGGTCCCCAGTGTTTCTTATATTGAGACTTTTTTATTTTACCAGACTGTAAATCCTGAAAAGCAGATTGTAAATTCTCTGCCTTCGTTCTGCTCTTTTTCTAAGTCCCTGGATCCTGCTAAGCACGTGGGAGAGTCTGTGATCCACTGTGTGGAAGGAAGAATAGAATGGTAGGTATTCAATCAGACCTGTGCGGGGAACTTTTCAACCTAGCATCTTTCTAGAACCCTGCAAATCAAAACCAAAGAAATACCCTTTTCAGTTTTGTGTTCCAAAGTGAACAGGCACCGCCTCTCCTGTGGAAAAAAGCGAACATAACTCCTGGCATACTTCATTCTTTTTGAATTAAAGTATTATTATGTTGAATACGTCTTAAATTCAATCACAGAGTCCCCAAATTGAGGAAGCAAAATCCAATGAGTATGCTATTGCGCAGAATCCTATTTTCCCAGATACTCTGCTAATTCCCAGGCCTTCAGTAGCTTCTAAACAGCTGCAGAATGGTTAACTACAGCCCCTGAGGCAAAAATCAATGCCACTTACTTTGTTCGGAAATTTTTGTGCTAAGATAATTATATGAAAAAGGGAACCTCTTATATCTGAAAGTCTTGTGATCTCAAATCTCTACCTTCTATAACTGGTCAGAAGGCAGAAATAATCCTTGTTCATTTTATGTGTGAACTTGACTGGCTAAGAGATGGCCACATAGCTAGTGAAATATTATTTCTGGGAGTATCTGTGAGGGTGTCTAGGGAAGAGATTAGCATCTGAAGTGGTGAACTGAGTAATTCCAGTTGTCCTCACCAATGCATTGGACCTTCGCCAGTCCACTGGGGACCTGAATTCAAAAGGCAGAGGGAGTGTGAGTTAGTTCTCTCTCTGTGTGTGTGCTTGAGCTGAGACATCCATCTTTTCCTATTCCTAGCCATCAGTGCTCCTTGTTCCTGGGCCTGGGGTTCAGATCAGGACTCACACATCAGCCCCTGGTTCCAGGCCTTCAGATTCAGACTGAATTATACCACCAGCTCTCCTGTTTCTCCAGCTTGCAGACAGTCTTCTCCATCCTGTGAGCCAATCCTATAATCATTTTCCTCTTAGAAATACCTAAATGCATCTTACTGCTTCTGTTGCTCTGGAGAATCCTGACTAATACACACCTCATAGGATAGCCATTCTGTGCAAACAATTTTATATTAACTCAAAATTTTATTTACACTTTATTTTTGAAAGTTGAAAAAATAGGAAAATTAGCCATAAAAATATACTGCCTTTTGGGAAAACTAAATTAACATGTAGTTTATTTTAAAACAAATCTACAATCTAAAAATTCATTTTTTTAAAAGTGAAACATACCAGTAGTTATTTGCTTTCTTAGTGAGAGTAATTCTAAAGCAGGGACTTTAACTTTTCTCTCTAGTCAGCTTGTTTGTAGTGCTGTACCTGACACTAATGTATTTAGCAGGCACTAAATGCATTTTTAACATAATGATATCTCTTCAAGTAAATTTAAAATATAAAAATTAATTTACACAGCTTTTATTATCTAACTCATCTGTTTCATGATGACTATGAATTCTTGCAGACAGGTAATATAATGTGAAGCTTTCTATTCATTCAATGAAGCCAACATTATTATGCCAGACACCTGCTAAACATTCAGATTTTTGAGACAGAATATTTGAATTTAGCAGTATTTCTCATAAATGGACATTAGCAATAATTTTGGAGATGTTTTATTATTTGTTTGTTTCAATTTGACGTGGCTAGAAGCATTTGGTCACGTCATTATGTTCAATAGATTCCACTAGTGTACACAAGACAAGAGACTGAAGAAAACACTATTTGGAGTCAAAACTAATACTTTATAACGAATGTCTTTCAAAAGGCTGTATTAAGATAAGCTTTCTTGTTCTTATTGCATAATACTAATAGAAAATGTGAAATTCTATTAGGGTTGCATTAAGATTTTAATGCAGATCCTCAAATGCCCACCCAGCCATTTGACAATATTCAAATCCTTCTTAAATTCTTACCTTGGAATCCTTCCAGAGAAAATTAGCACTCTCTTTGCAAAGTGACAGATCTACCACAAGAGGGCACCATACCCCACCATTCACTGCAAAAGAAGCTAAAATTGGAAACACCACTCTGTCCTGGGTTACCCCAGATTCCAGATGTTGCAAAGGAACATTTGCACGTGTCTATTGTATTTGGACGAAGATGAAATAGAAGCCATTATGAGCTCAGTTCTTCCAAAGACAGGAAAACAAAAGTAATGAGAACTATTGGTTTGTCAGAACATCAAGCCATTTTTCATTTGTCCACAAGGTGGCACCTCTTCCTGGATGATAGCTGGGCTGACCCACTGAACCAGCCGTAAATTTCTTTTTTAAAACTTTGTCTTGACTGTCATTTTGAAAAAAGAATATTGACAAGTAGACGCTTTATTAAGAAACTTTTAAAGTTTTTTCATCTACTTATGAAAATATTTTATCTTTAGAGAATGTGTTTCTGTTAATGATTATCAAATCATTGAGAACAATGAAATAGGGACAATTTTCACTACGTGCAAGGAATTTTCACCAGTGCCGAACAAAGGTTCATTAATGTAGGTAATTCTGAGTCTCATGTCTCTTGTTCCCAGTGCTAGGTTCAAACTCTCTCAACAAAACTGACACAAATCCTTATTTTAAACAATCAGTAACAACTTATTCACGAAAAAGCTAAATTACATTTTGAGGAATGGGATTTTATTACTTAGTGTTGCAGTTAGGTTTTAAATTACGCTGAGTTTAGCTGGATAATTTTCTAACTCATAATGATCTCACTTTGCCTTTTGACTTGCATAGTCCATTATTAAAGTTCTCAAGCTTGAGGCATTTCTGGGTTGCATTGTAGCACCTTGACCTCTGGTTTCTTTTTGTCACATTAGGGTGCCGTACTCTCCCCTTGAGGAAGAGGAAAGAAGAGAGCGGGATGAGTGAGAATGGGTTTAAGTGAGAAGCGCAGACGGACATGATGTAACAATAATATTGATGAGCCTTTTTGAGAAACCGCCACATTGCTGTCATGTCAGTTGTGAGTGTTCTAGGCCTGTCCCTTAAGACTATGTTTCAGTAGCTTTGATGTAGGGACTGGCACTGGGGAACCTTTATTTTTACAAAATGGCCAGGTGATTCTAACTCCCATCCAGGTTTTAGAATCACAGACAAGGAAACGTTGGCAAAAAGCCTGTTGAGAGAAGAAGAACTTGAGGGTGGCAGAAAACATTCAGGGGTCTACAAGACATAGGGCTGGACAGACAGACCAAGAGGACTAAATAAATGGGTGAAATCTATGTTGAGTTCAAATTTCAGTGTAGTGAATGAGAAGAGTGTGGTGCCAGATTACAAGAGGAAATAGATAAGAACCTGGACTTTTCTGAGCTACATGAGTTGCATTTGGGATATAATCACTTTTGAAATGAATATACATAGAATTGAATACATATATATTGATTTGCTATATATTATTATATAATGTAGTAATATAATATATAATAATATATAATATAATTCATGTATATGTAGTCCAAGTTGCTATGTTTAGTCCCATGTGTGTGGATACCAGGAATCACCACGATAGAAACAATGGTGACCCCACGGAGAAGACCGAACCCTGATGAGCACCAGCGTGTAAGCCTGGAAGCTGCTCAAGCACATTAGGTAGGACCTGCTCAACATTTATTTAATTTAAAAAGATTGCAATCCTGCCCTGGCTGGTCTGGCTCAGTGGTTGGAGCGTCAGCCCGCAGACCAGAGAGCCCCGGGTTTGGTTCCCGCTAAGAGCACGTACCTCGGTTGCAGTTTGTCCCCAGTCCCGGTTGGGGTTGTGTGGGTGGCGACCACTCGATGTGTCTCTTGTGTCGATGTTTCTCTCTCTCTCTTCCTCCCTTTCTCCTTCCCGCTCTATCTGAAGATAAATGCAAAAAAAATGTCCTCGGGTGAGGATAAAAAAAAAAATTGAAATCTTTAGTTGAGGCTTGTGTTCTCCAGTTTGTTCAGAGACCTCTTTATTTCAAATTTTCTTATAGTTGATAAGAATGTTTATTTATAACCTATTTGGCCATGATGGCTATTGAATTTGCCACCCCAAATTCAAGGAGTGGGTAGGGTTTAAGAAAGGAAATATTGGGAAAGAGTGAGGAGAGAATTGCATTGTATCTCCAAGGGGGGAAAGTATGAAGAAGAAAGAAGGCAGTGATCATGGTTTTCAATTCAACAGAGAAGTTAGACAAGATTGGTTTCAGAAACAATCTGATTTTTATCTGATAATTTACGAAAGAATGCAATTATTGAATGTTTTCTCTGTACCTGGTAGTATGTTGGGAACAAGTGAGATAATGATAATTATAATCCTTGTCTTCGTGGAATGTATAGGCCAGAAGACACAGAAAAAAATATACAGGGAATACACAGTAACAAATTCTCTGAAAACGTCAGCATATGATGCGATTGGGAAAGATGAGGGGTGACTGATCCGGGGGGTGGGGAGAGTCAGGGAATTGTCTTGGAAGAAAGGACTCTCACAGCTGGCCATTCTGTTCGGATATCTGGTGTGTTTGGCTTGGACCAATCTGACTTGGACTTTGGCTTTCTGCTCTTCTTTGGTGCTGCACTCTCTCCTGGACTTATTGTTCCCTTTCAACTGGGCCCCATGGAAAGGATGGGAACTTCCCCCACTCCTGCTGCACTCCCACGGAGCCCCGCTGACCTGGTAGATAAGATTGCATCCTCCCCTGTGGGAGAAGCAAGAATTCAGACAGAAACCAGTCATTTCGGATATCAACTCTTAAAGAGATGTGTTGACATACATGTTTATCCGTTTCATGAGACTTCATCTAAGCTGCGGTCTGTTGGAATGAAAGGAGCCCAGTCATCGCCCTGAGTTGAGGAGACAGGACGGGTTACAGGAAAGCCACGGATGCTCGAGTTCACAGGAAGCATACGAGACAGGAGAGAAATGCCCAGAGAGAAGACTCCGAGAATCTGCAGGGTCCCATTAAGTATGCAGTTGACTGTTAAGCAGTTCATGCTGAAGCCACGGGAAACCACCTGAAAAAATCTGAGGGAATAGTGCCTGGAAGTCACTCGCTACTTGGCATAATGCTGGTGCCTTTGCCAGTAGCCAGAGGGGAAAACTCATAATTCATGGGAACTGGTTAAAACGCTGAGAAAGAGCTTGCTTCAGTAGCAGGGAAAATTAACCCCAGACTAAAGGCTGCTCTGTTTCCACCCACAGAGCTGGAATCTGGGGATTTTATTTTTAAAAGCAAGATCTGGGGATTAAACTGCTTCCGGGTAATTTAAGAGTGTTCCATAAAACATTCAAGAATATTTATAGTAATACAAAGATATCCAACAACCAACAAGGCAAATTTCAAAATGTGTGGCATTCAATAAAAAATTACTGCAAAAGCCCAGCCGGTGTGGCCCAGTGGATTGAGCGTCCTCCCAGGGACTGAGGTCCCAGTTTGATTCCCCATCAGGGCACATGCCCAGGTTTCAGGTTCAATCTCCAGTAGGGGGCGTGCAGGAGGCAGCTGACTGATGTTTCTCTCTCACATCAATGTTTCTATCTCTCTCTCCCTTCCTCTCTCTCATAAAAAAAAAAAAATTACTGCAAAAACATTCTGCAAAGCAGCAGCTCATAATAGAGAAAAAAGTCAATCAGTTGAGAGTGATCTAGAGATGTGAAGGTATGAGGTTAGGAGACCAGGGCATTGCAGTAGCTACTGGACCTGTAGTCCACGTGGTCGGGAAACTAGAGTAAAACTTGAGCTTGTTAAGTAGAAACAGGGAAGATTCAGCTCAAACTTTTAGAGATGAAAACTATGATATCTTTGATAACAAATACATGGGATAGTAATAACAGTTTACAGAACATTGCTGAAAAGACATAGCAATAAAAACAAAATCAAACACAGTGAGAGAAAAAAAGACTGCACTGAGATAATAAATAAAGCACCAGTAACATTGGGACACATTTAAGAGGCCAAATGCGCAAATAATTGGAGTCCCTGAAGGAGGAGGTGGAGGGACAGAAAAACTATTTGACAAAATAGCCAAAATGTTTCCCAAATATGATGGAAACTATAGCCCCAGATCCAAGAACCTCAACAAACCCCAACCCCAAGAAACATAAAGAAAATTACATCAAGTTGCTCAAAACTAGTGATAGAGATGCAGATAGTATAGATAAATGCATAGGTATAGGTATAGGTATAGGTATAGGCATAAGTATAGACATAGACATATCTATATCTACCTACATACTTTCCTGTGGGTCTCTATTTTTTTATTTAGGCTTTTAAAAAATTTTATAAGAAGTTGAAAAATTAGTACAGATAGTCTGGGTACCATGCACCCAGCTTCCCACAATGACAGCACCGTTTATAATCACAGTATGTTGTCAGAAGCAGTGAATGGACATTGGCATAACACAACTAACTGGACTACGGACAATGTTTGCATTTCCCCGGTATTTGCATGTACTGTTTATTTTGGAGGAGGAGAAGGGCACATAGTTCTGTGGAATCTCATCACATGTGTATATTGTGTAACTATCACAGTCGGGAAACAGAGCTATTCCATCACCACGGAGGCACTTCCTCATGTCACCTCTTGGTGGTTAATGACGCTGAGAACCGTCCCGCGCGCTCCACGCTGAGCGGTATTTCACCGCTGCCTGGACCCCGGTGTGTTTTTTCATCTATCCATTTGAGAACATTTGGGTTGTTTCCAGCTTTAAGTTATGACAAATGAAGCTGCTGTGAACACTCACGTAGGTTTTTGTGTGGATAGAAAGTTTCCTCTCTCTATAAATACCCGGGAATGTGGTGGCTGAGTTACACGCCAAAAGAATGTTTCACTTTATAAGAAATTTGCAAACGTTTTATTCAACTGCTTGTACCATTTGACATGTCCACCAGCTAAGTGTAATATATTTATATATTTTTGCTTGACAGCCTCACCGGCATTTTTTCAGTATTTTCTATTTTAGCCATTCTCATAGATGTACAGTGGCATTTGTGTGATAGTTGTTCATTGGATTTTGCTCTTACTGGGCTGTCAATCCTAGAATGTCAGGAAACTTTTCGTATTTATGGACTGACCAAGTATGGTGCTCAATAAATATGTGCTGTGTAGCTGAGAAGATGCTAGAAAGAACAAAGGAAGGAAGGGATACTTGGAAGGTGGAAGGAGAGAACACAAAATGTAGGATGAGGAATCTGTGAGGCCACAGTGTTAGCGCAAATGCCAGGCTGTTGTTCTGTCTGCAAGACAGACTGCTGGACCCTCTAGTAATGAGAACACTTCTGCAGCGGCTGGGCCTCTGCCCCCACAGTGGCACCCACATCCTTTAAACCACTGAGGACTTCAGTGATGTGTTACCCCTTCTGTTCCTTAGGAAGGTCACACCCACCTACCGCCAACAGGGGAGAAGGAACACCTCTTATCCCTTGACCTCTCACCCCATAACCTTGCTCTTCATGAATCAGACCCATTTCTACTTGCAGAAGACCGAAAGGAAATGCACCTGCTGTGTAAAGGGACCTGTTTTACATTTTACATTAGTCTTTTCTTCTTGTTAAACCACAGGCTCTTCTTTACACTGGAATAAATATTATGCCACTTTTGTGGGTGATGGGAGAGAGGACATTGAATGCAAGTTATTTTGACAAATCTTGGGTGTGGCTTGTGCACATATATAGTGCTAGCTAAGAAAATTGGAGAGGAGCTTGTCTTCGACTTCTTTGTAATGCCCCTTACCTTTTGCAGGCACACTTGTCATTCATTCACCTGAACACTCCACCCAATTCATCCTCTCCAACCCTCTTACCCATACCACATCCCATTAAATTCCTTCTCTCTAAGGAAGGAGTAATAAGATTCAATGTATTTTCTTCCCCGTTACCAAATAATAATGTTCTATTTTTGGAATTTTAGACAGCAGCCAGCCAGGCAGAGTTTTTCCATCCATCCTACAAGCTTCTGAGTTCATGAAGGTAGGTCACACGATGGTTATCCATGTTGCCTGTTCACAAAGTGAGCCCTGACTCAAGACAAGGCCTTAAGCTCGTCTAATGCTCCTTTTTCTACCAACAATAAGATACCCCACGAAAGAACTTTATATGAAAACACTTGATTTATTTAGTCTGACATTACATGCTTTACATCACATTGGGTACAAAACATTCTAAATTCAGAATTTTCAGAGTTTTAAATATTAACTATATTTAGCCAATTAGGATTTGCCAACTTACTTAAAAAATTAAACACATAATTAGAGATACTCTAAAACTACATATTTCCAAATTATTCAACTAATATTTATAATGAAATTACTACAGACAATTCACAGTGCTAAACTCTATAGCGGTTACAAAGGGAGATAATGAGAACTTTTCAGTTAAATCACATTAGACAATCCAGTGGACATGGAATTTTTATATAACTATTATAAGAAGATTTTTTAAATTTTAGTATGTTATTCTAGCTTCTTCTTTACACCTAGGTCAACTTTAAATCAATCTTTTGTTGATTGTGATGATGTAAGACAAAGATTTAATGTCAACTCTTCACATCAGAATAGCTACTAAAAGCTACTGTGACCCAGAGACTAAGCATTGTGACAATTGCAGGTAAGTGTTTTTCTGTAGCTATGCAAATCAGCCACAGGACACAGCCAAAGCCTTCCTCCTCTGTAGGCTCTCTGCTCACTCATCCCACCTCTCCCTTCCCTTTACTCTTGTAGGCAGAGTGTTAAAAATGTAACAAATTATAAATTAGATAGAGTTGCATGGATCCAAGTCACATGAAATTAATAATCGTGTGTTTTTTTAATTTTTTTGTTTCTTTATAGATTTTAGAGAGAGAAGAAGGGAGAGGGAGAGACAGAAACATTGATGAGAGAGAACATTGATTGGCCGCCTCCTGCATGCCCCCAGTGGGGATTTGGCCCACAACCTGGGCATGTGCCCTAACGGAACCGAACCGACGACCTCTTGGTGCTTGGGTCGACGCTCAACCAGTGAGCCACACCAGCCGGGCAAAATTAATATTCTTATTGGAGATGCAGGCATATCTTTCTCAGAAAGATCTTTTAAACTGTGAATTTAAATAAATTTATCTGTAGGTAATATCAAAAATAAGTTAATAGTTCTAAAAATACCACTAATATTGAGGATAAATGCAACACTTAGCTGGACACAATATATATGTCAAATATGACAAGTAAAAATGTGCATTGTAGGCAAAAAGAAACTATGTCCTACGGCCATTGGAATTGCTGCTATATTAGCTATGCAAAGGGAACTAAAAAATAAGACCTTTTTTAGAAATCATACCTACAATCTGTGTTTTCCTGCCTAAATTTGAGCTTCAGCTTTCTTGTTTACCACAGTATTTCAAGTCTAGCAGTGTCTGGCTCAAGGGTGAATGACTGATGAAAAGCTAAAATTGTTTAAAAGCTGCATACGGGCTTCCTGCAGAGCCTATATGTACAACTACATCCCAATTAAGCCAACTGCAGGAGATCTCTGTTCACTAAAAAATAGAAGATTTTCAAAGAAGGAAAGAGAAAATTTCTCTAGCTAATCAGCAATCACAAAAGCAACAGAAGAAAACTGGTCATCTTAGAATGAGGCTTAGTCTACCATGTTTGCCCAATTCTCCAAGTGTACTGCCCATATATGGCTTCTGGCTGGGGGATGAAATTGCTGTAATTTACTCCAAATCGGTGGTTTTATAATTTGGAGACTATAGAGTTTCAAAGGACAGAGTTCTTCCTATGAGGACTAAATGGTCTGTGGAAAGCAACACGGTTTTTGGAAATCCAGTGTGCCATCTGAGCGATGGGGCTTACAACTCTAGCAAGATTAAGAAACGACTTCAAGCACTGGACGGTTACCCCACTATGTCCTGGGGGGCCCTTGACAGGGAGCCAGTGTTGTAGATGCAGAGATCGGGGAAACGCTTCCACTTTTCCTTGTGCACAAAGCCCGCGCTCACCGCTGCTCATGACTTCGCTTAAGTGCTTCAAACTTTTATTAGACTAAAGAAGTAAATATACATTTTAAATGTAGAACGAATGGACTAAGTAATAGATTGAGAAGTAATGCTTAAGATGGTTAGATCAGAATTAAAAGCGGAAATTAATTAAAAAACAAAAGAGTAAGAGATAAGTGAAGTTAAAAATAAGTTAAAAATCTAAATAATCTTAAAAGAGAAGTTGAAGTATAACAAACAAGCTACAGTAAAAAAACAATTTGGAAATTTAAAAAAGGCTTCGAATCATCACAATAAAGGGTTAAGAGTCATAATATTGATCAGAGCTAAATCCTCAAAGAGAACATTTTAACTTCAAGTAACTGGATTTAGAATTAGCCCCAATAAATGTAATAGAGAAGGAAGAGGTAGAGTTGGAGATGAGCGGGGTCAGGCAGGTGGGTAGCGGAGACCGGCACTCCAAGCCCTGGTGCGGCGACGGCTGGATTTACAATCAGATGTACAACACGCCCTCTAGTGGCTAATAGAGGGAAACACTCTCTTATTTAATACAGAACCTCTCCCACCCAAGTCTTTTATGTCCCATGTCTTCGCTCATATTTTGGTTCACAGAATAGCATTATATTCAGCAGGATTATTTGAAAGAGTCTGTTTTTCCAGACATAATACTACAAAAGAAGACAATTTATGGAATAGTTTCTCAAGGTAAGGTAAAGATATAATCAAACGTGGAAGAAAAAACCTCATGAAGCAATAAAAAACAGAGCAGAATTTTAAAGCTATTCACATAAAAAACTAGTCATATAAAAGAAAAGAGAACTTGTTCATTTTAACTCTGAAGTAGCATTAGTTTCAATAAGAACAGATTATTTCCAACAGGAAGAAAACGAACAAAATACAATGTGTTATTTTTTCTTTTTTTCTCTTTGGGACCATAATGCATACCAACAAGCCAGTCATTAAAGAGTTTTTTTGAGAGGATTCCAAAATGGCAATGGAGTGAAAGGAAGCCACACAGACTATCTCCCAGGACCAAACTGGAATTACAACGAAAATAAAGACAAATCGTCGGGAAAAAGCAACAGAAAAGCAGCTTGCAAGGACCATACAACCAGGGACACTGAATCAATCCTGACAGCATTGCAGAGGCGCGAGAGGGGGGCTGGGAGCCCACGGACAACAGCGGTCTTAGCTGTGAGCCGTGCCCTCGGGGTTAAATTCCCAAGCGCAGAGAGCCAGGCTAGAGCACTAAAATAGCCACAACCACTCACCTTGGTCTCTGGCAGAGGGAGAATGGACTGGACTGGAACTGTGTGAGGACACTTGAGATTTGGAGGGCGATCAGAGCTTCTGCTGAGTTGTGGCCACACAGGATGGTGGCCATCTTACTCCTTCCCAGGGCTCTAGGGAGAGGTGGAGATTCAACCCCACCCAGGTGGGCCATTGAAATGCAAATTGAGGCCCATTAACAACCAGTGTCTGCCCCACCCTTGGGAAATCCTCTTATGCTGAACACCTGAGGGAAGTTTTCATTCAACTGAGAACCCAAGGCTCTTCAAGTAACCCCAACTAATAGCCCCTAGGCAAAAAGCTAGAGGATAACTGAACCATTCCTGGGCTTGCAAATCTACCCAGGAAAGTAAGACCTGACAGTGGTGTTTAATGTGGGTCCTCCCACACTCATCCAAACTCAGTAGAGGGAGCCACAAACAGCAGAACACCAACATCCACAGGGAATATTTGGCAGGCTCAAAAACCCACTGAGATAGCCAAAATGGTGAAACAAAGAAACAAATCCCAAATGAAAGAACAAGAGACCTCTACTGAAGATGAGATAAATGAAATGCAGTTAAGCAAGTTAACAGCATGAGTAACAGCATGAGTAATAGCATGAGGAAGCTCAACAGCATGAGTAAGGACATCAACACCATGAGTAAAGACAAAGAAACATTGAAAATCAACCAACTGGAAATGAAAACCCATCAAGAAGAAATGAAGAATGACATAGCAGAAATAAAGAAAACATTGGAAGAACTAAACAACAGAGTAGAGGAAGCTGAGGACTGGATCAGTGAATTAGAAGACAGGGTAGAAAAAATCAACCAATCAGAAAACCAAAAGGAAAAAACAATTAAAAGACAGGAACACAGCTTAAGAGAACTGTGGGACAACTGGAAACGTAATAACATTCGCATCAGAGGAGTCCCCGAAGAAGAAGAAAATGAGCAAGAGTTAGAGAATATATTTGAAGAAATAGTGACAGAAAACTTCCCTAATTTGGTGAAGGAAGAAAGCATTCAAGTTCAAGAAGCACAGAGAGCCCCAAGTAAGAAGAACCCAAACAGGCCCACACCAAGACACATAGTAATTAAAATGCCAAAAATTAAAGACAAAGAGAGAATCCTAAAGGCATCAAGAGATAAGCAACAGGTTACCTACAAAGGAACCCCCATATCAGCTGACTTCTCAACAGAAACACTACAGGCCAGAAGGGAATGACATGAAGTAATCAAGGTCATGAAAAACAAAGATCTAAATCCAAGACTACTCTACCCAGCAAGGCTATCATTCAAAATAGAAGGTCAAATAAAGAGCTTCCCAGACAAAAAAAAAAAAGGCAAGGGAATACATTAGCACCAAACCAGTACTGCAAGAAATGTTAAAAGGACTGCTGTAATTAGTAGAAGAAATAGGAAGGAAAATATAACCACACTAAACAAAAATAGCAATAAATAAGTACATATCAAAAATCACCTTAAATGTAAATGGATTGAATGCTCCAATAAAAAAGACACAGAGTAGTGGATTGGATAAGAAAGCATGATCCATATATATGTTGTTTACAAGAGACCCACCTCACAACAAAAGACTCACATAGGTTGAAAGTAAAGGGATGGAAAAAAATCTTCCAAGAAAACAGAAAGGAAAAAAAAGCTGGGGTAGCAATACTCATATCTGATAAAATAGATTTCAAAATGAAGGCCATAACTAGAGACAAAGAAGGTCACTACATAATATTGAAAGGATCTATCCAACAGGAAGATATAACCTTGGTAAACATATATGCACCCAATATAGGAGCACAAAAATACTTAAAAATCTTCTGGAGGACTTCAAAGGAGAAATTGACAGCAATACAATCATAGCAGGGACTTCAACAACCCAATGACATCACTGGGTAGATCCTCTAGACAAAAAATTAACAAGGAAACAGAGACTCTAAATGAAGCACTAGACCAAATGGATTTAATAGATATCTACAGAGAATTACACCCCAAAACTACAGAATTCACATTCTTCTCAAGTGCACATGGGACATTCTCAAAGATAGACCACATGTTAGGACACAAACGAAGTCTCTACAAGTTCAAGAAGATTGAAATCATATCAAGTATCTTCTCAGATCACAATGGCATGAAACTAGAAATCAATTGCAACAAGAACATGCAAAGACATTTGAACACATGGAGGCTAAATAGCATGTTATTAAACAATGAATGGATTACCGAGGAGATCAAGGAAGAATTTAAAAACTTCCTGGAAACCAATGAAAATGAACACACAATAACACAAAATCTATGGGATGCAGCAAAAGCAGTTCTGAAAGGGAAGTTCATAGCACTCCAGGCCTACCTCAAGAAACAAGAAAAATTTCTAATAGACTATCTAACTTCACAACTTAAAGAACTAGAAAGCAAACAAAAAGAAAACCCCAGAGCAAGTAGAAGGAAGGAAATAGTAAAGATCAGAGCAGAAATAAATGACATAGAGACCAAAAAAAAAAAAAAAAAACAATTCAAAGGATCAATGAAACAAAGAGCTGGTTTTTTGAAAAGATAAACAAGATTGATGGACCCTTAGCTAGACTCACCAAGAAACAAAGAGAGAGAACCCAAATACACAAAATCAGAAACGAAAGAGGAGAAGTAATAGCTGACACCACAGAAATACAAAGGATTGTTCACAAATACTATGAACATTTATATGGCAACAAATTCGACAATCTAAGCGAAATGGACAAATTTCTAGAAACACATAGTCTCCCAAAACTGGACTTGGAAGAGATAGAAAACTTGAACAGACCAATAACAGCTAAGGAAATTGAAGTTGTAATCAAGACTCTCCCAGCAAACAAAAGCCCAGGCCTGGACGGCTTCACGGGGAAGTTTTACTGAACATTCAAAGAAGAATACCCATTCTCCTCAAACTATTCCAAAAAATTCAAGAAGAAGGAAGACTTCCAAACTCATTTTATGAGGCCAGCGTAATTCTAATTCCAAAACCAGAAAAAGACACTACGAAGAAAGAAAACTATAGGCCAATATCCCTGATGAATATAGATGCCAAAATCCTGAACAAAATACTAGCAAATCAGATCCAGCAATACATCAAAAAAATTATTCACCATGACCAAGTGGATTCATCCCAGGGATGCGAGGCTGGTTCAATATTCGCAAATTAATAAGTGTGATACACCACATAAACAAAATGAAAGATAAAAACCACATGATCATATCAATAGATGTTGAAAAAGCATTCGACAAAATCCAGCACCCATTTCTGATAAAAACGCTCAGAAATTTAGGAATAGAGGGATCATATCTCAACATTATAAAGGCCATATATGAAAGACCTATAGCCAACATCATACTCAATGGGCAAAAACTAAAAACATTTCTCTTAAAAACAGGAACAAGACAGGGATGCCCACTTTCACCACTCTTATTTAACATAGTACTGGAAGTCTTAGCCACAGCAATCAGACATGAAGGAAAAATAAAAGGGATCCAAATTGGTAAGGAGGAAGTGAAACTGTCATTATTCGCAGATGACATGATATTATACATAGAAAACCCAAAAGACTCCATCAAAAATCTACTAGACTTAATAAATGAATTTGGCAAAGTAGCAGGATACAAAATTAACGTCAAGAAATCAATGGCATTCTTATACACCAATGATGAACTCACAGAAAGAGAAACTAAAAAACAATCCCATTTACCATCACGGCAAAAAAATTAAGATACCTAGGAATAAACTTAACCAAAGAACTAAAGGACCTATTTGCAGAAAACTACAGGACATGGAAAAAAGAAATAGAGGAAGATATAAAAAAGTGGAAGCACATACCTTGTTCATGGATTGGAAGAATTAACATCATCAAATGTCCATATTACCCAAAGCAATCTATAGATTCAATGCAATCCCCATCAAAATACCAATGACATATTTCACAGAACTAGAACAAATACTTCAAAAGTTCATATGGAACCAAAAATGACCCTGAATAGCTCACAGCAATCTTGAAAAAGAAGAACAAAGTAGGTGGGATCACAATACCAGATATCAGGTTATACTACAAAGCTACTGTAATCAAAACAGCCTGGTACTGGCACAAGAACAGGCATATAGACCAGTGGAACAGAATAGAGAATCTGGAAATTGACCCAAGACATTATGCTCAATTAATATTTGACAAAGGTGGCAAGAACATACAGTGGAGTAAAGATATCCTCTTTAATAAATGGTGCTGGGAAAATTGGACAGCTACATGCAAAAATAAAACTTACACCATACACAAGAATAAACTCAAAATGGATAAAAGACTTAAATGTGACTCATAAATCCATAAAAATCCTAGAAGAAAATGTAGGCAACAAAAGTGCAGACATCATACGCAGCAGAATCTTCATTGATATATCACCTAAGGCAACAGAAACAAAGGAAAAAATGAACACATGGGACTACATTAAACTAAAAAGCTCTGCACAGCAAAAGAAACAACCATCCAAATGGAAAGGGAACCCACTGTATGGGAGAGCATAACTGCCAATGATACATCAGATAAGGGATTAATCTCCAAAATAAATAGAGTGCTCATACAACTCAACAAAAGGAAGACAAAGAACCCAATTAAAAAAATGGGCAGAGGAACTAAATAGACACTTCTCCAAACAGGACATACAAATGGCTAAGAGACATATGAAGAAATTCTCAACATCACTAATCATCAGAGAGATGCAAATTAAAACAACAATGAGGTATCACCTCACACCTGTCAGAATGGCCGCCATCAACAAATCATCAAACAAGTGTTGGCGAGGGTGTGGAGAAAAGGGGACTCTAGTACACTGCTGGTGGGAATGCAGACTGGTGCAGCCACTATGGAAAACACTATGGTGTTACCTCAAAAAATTGAAAATTGAACTGCCATTTGACCCAGTGATCCCACTTCTAGGAATATACCCTAAGAAACCTGAAACACCAATCAGAAAGAATATATGTACCCCCGTGTTCATAGCAGCACTATTTACAATAGCTAAGATCTGGAAACAGCCCAAGTGTCCATCAGTAGATGAATGGATAAAAGAGCTGTGGTACATATACACAATGGAGTACTATGCAGCTGTAAGAAAGAAAGATCTCTCATCCTTTGAGGCGACATTGAGGGACCTGGAGAGTATTATCCTAAGCGAAACAAGCCAAGCAAAGAAAGACAAATATCACATGATCTCACTCATTTGTGGACTATAATGAACATAACAGTCTGAGGAACAGGGTAGACCCAGAGACGTTGAAGTAGGGTACAGACTGACAACCCTCAGAAGAGGGGGTTGGAGGGAGGGAAGAGATAAACCACAGAACTTATATGCATGTACACATAACTGATGGACATGGACAACAAAGCTGGGGAGGGGGTGGGGGATGGGGGGAGGGTGGCAATGGAGAAAAAAAGGAGAAACATCTGTAACAAAAATAAATTAATAAAACAAACTTTTAAAAAAAAGATTTTTTTTTTGAGTGAGTGATGGCCAAATTCACTCATACCTGATATTCATTTGATTAAGTATCACTCAGCAAAAGTAGTTTGGTTAATATTAAATTTCAGTCGATTGTGTTTAAAAGGTAGGAGAGAAAATCTGCACTTTTTGTCAGATGTGAGATATTGCAAAGGGAGGAAGGAAGCGAATACCGATGGCTCAATGTGCCAGGCGCTGTATCTTCATCATCACATTTAACCCACATGCAACTTTATAAGGTTAGAAATGAGTATCCCTACTTTACTGACAGGAAAACAGAAGCTTTGTTAAATCCAGGTAATTTGGATCTAGTTTATACAATGTAGTTTGTAGTGATTGAAACTTAGGTTTCCCGTGATTATTGGAGTACAATGTGCTGTCCACTTAGCTTTTCTGAATGTGAGTATTCACTTGTAAGAACAATTTTAAAGATTAGATAAAACATATTGTGAAAGCACTTTGCAAATTTCAAAGCATACGTAAATTTATGCTATTAATTTTGTTTGTCAATATTTAATGAGATTATTTAAGCCCTGGCCAGTTTGGCTCAGTGGTTAGAGCGTCGGCCTGCGGTTCAGAGAGACCCGGGTTCGGTTCCCTCTAAGGGCATGTACCTCGGTTGCAGTTTGTCCCCGGCCCTGGTTGGTCGTGCGGGTGGCAGCCAGTCGATGTGTCACTTTCACATCAATGTTTCTCTCTCTCTCTCTCTCTTCCTCTCTCTCCCTCCCATTCTATCTGAACAAAACATGAAAAAATGTCCTCGGGTGAGGATAAAAATAAATAAATAAATAAAACTAAAAAAAATAAAAAATAAAAATATTAAGGGGGGAATTGGTTCGATTCATGCTTGCATCCTACATATATAGATTATTCCCCTCAATTTCCAATTTTTTCCATTACATCAATTCCACAGTTAGTCCGTGTCTATAGTTTGAAACATTCCAAAGATATATAGCCTTATTTGTCAATATTTCTCAAATACCTTACTCATGCCATGTAATTCATTTTAGTATATATATATTTTAAGGTAAGTTCCCTTTTCTTTGCTCTCTGTAAATTGCACTAACTGTAGATGAATATGTTTGTTGGCAAAATAAAAAACAAATAAGGACTAGACCAGTGAACACGAGCGAAGCCTGTGTCCGTCGGGCTGTGTTTTGCAGTTGCCGGTGAACAGCTCGGAATCTTCAGAAAACGCGTTCCAGAAACCTGCCCTGCTTTGCCAGGAGAGCTGTATGCCCCAAGGCGTGTTCCTTGGGGAATGTTCCTCCACCACAACACAGTACAATGGTCATGTTTCACACCACGTAACTTCTCTTGGACTTTCAAACGCACATTTCTATATTACAGACTGAGAAGTTCTGCAGTCATCCTGTTGAACTTTGTAACAATCTTCCACGACTCTCTGCATTTACCACGGAACACAGCCCTGGCCAAGGGAGTTAGGGAGCTGCCGTGAGTCTATGCAACGGACCATTTTCTGCTCATAAAGTGCCAGGTTGACTGCTGGATTTGGATAGAACTGTCGATCAAGGTCTTACAGGGCTAACGTGATCAAACTAACATATAAATTAGGTTCGTGGTCCAAATAGTCTATGGAGACGTGATGTCCATGATGATGAATCAGCTTTTCATTAGCTAAAGGCTGAAAAAACAGTATTAAAAAAACCTCCTATATCCTTTATCCAGAGTCCTCAATTATCATTTTACCGTATTTCAATTATCATACTCTCTTTGTACACAGGCGATAGATATATTCTTTTCTAAAGCCTTTGAGAATAATTTGAACAAGTTGAAGACATCTAGCAATTTCCATCAAAATTCTCAAAAATATACAATGATTAAGTCTGCGATTTCACTTATAGTAACTTATTGTAAGGAAATATTCATAGATATGAAAAAGTTTTAATTATAAGAAAGTTCATCATGACAATGTTTATCCTATTGAAAAACTGGAAATGGCCAGTACATCCAACAGTAAGCGTTTGGTTGAGCAATTGTAAGTTGCTTGTAAATGTCCTTCAGTCTGCCACTTGTCATTGGCCTCTGTAGTCATTAGGACCACGTTCAAACTCCTAGTAGGTCTACCGCTGTTGACTGTATGACTCTTTTCACTACTAGGACTCCTTTCATCCTGTTGGATGCTTCTTCACAGAAACAGATCACTCCAGACACCCTCACCCTCACATGGCCTGAATATTGGTTTCATCAAACACATCTCTCCCACCTCCCTGCACCAAGGATCAAACTAGGGACCACTGTGCATGGAGACTCCGTTTTGCCTCAGGTGTCAGGCCCTCCTAGCCTAGGACAGATAATGCGACTTGATCCAGGGCAGCCATGAAAAGCCTGGGCTATTCAGAAAGGTCTTCCTATGTAAGAGCAAAGTAACTTAGAATATAATCAGGATCCTACTGCATTTTCAATAGATAGCTTACCCTAATTCCAAATAAAGAGTCAATTCCTCAAAATTAGATATACTCATAAGAATTCCTAGCAGAACAATGTCTGCTTTATTCTTAGTAACATCGACTGGAGAAATAGATTCCCGTGGCTTACAAAAGCTGCTGTCCTTTTCTAGCCAGGCGGTTCACCTTCCTTACCAAGAACAATGAAAACACATATAATGTTACATAATTTCCAAAGGAAGTCATTTTACTTTGACATCTCAGATTCAGCTGTTCTGAAGTAAAAATAAACATAAAATTTCAGATAGGGAATGTTTGGGGTTATATTTCTTATATAAATATTGGAATGGAAAAATCAAAGCGTCTGATCTAGCAGTTATGAAATAAAAAGAAGAAAAGTAAACTATAAAATGTGCCTCATAAATATTACAGACATTTCATTATATGGACAAAATTCTTAGAATCAGGAAGGAAACACACCCAAAACATAACATTTATTTGAAAGACAATGTAGTTACTATTGAAGACATTGACTGCTGGGGAGAAAGGGCTTAAACATGGAATAGAAAAATGGAACGTGCTTAATTGATCCGATTAGTACATCAGTACAGAATCACTTGCTTCTCAAGGAGTATACGAGATACCACAGAAAAATTTACTTTAATTTCGTTTATTCATATGATCCAAACTTAAGAAACGAGGACAGGACACACAACGAGATTTAACTGAACTATGTGAAGAGAGCCCAAAAAGTCACAATATTTCCAACCGGTAACAATTTTATTATGGAAAATTCATCTATTAACTAATATAAAAATCAATCTACAAAAGCAACTGTGACTCCATTTGAGCCAGTATGCAGCATGTGTGACACCCAGGACAGTCGGGAGGGACTGCGTGGACCTCACATCCTCCTCGGGGGCTCACAGTCTGGCCTTTGGCCTGGGACCTCGGAAAGGACCCCTCCCCGCACAGGTGTGCAGCCAGTACACTTTCTCTCAGCCTGCCTCAGGTAAGCTACCATTCCGTTCCCCATAGCCCCTTTCTTAGTGCAGAGCTCAAGAGAACGCTCCCCTGGCCAGAGCTGCGCAGGGAAGGACACAGAAGCACTCTGCCGTGGGGGAGGGACAGCGGGGGAGTACCAATAGGCTCAGAGAAATGAAGAGATTAAAATGGGCATCCCCAAAAGGCACTGAGGTATGGAATCCACGGGTAATTCACGGAAAAGGACCGAACTGGAAAACAGTTAGGAGGGACCATTGTCACACTTGGGAAGTCACACCCACAGAGCAGTAAAGAGGAAGAAAACTTGAGTGGAGAGCACTTCCTTTTATATTTTTAAGAGGAAAGCATTTTTAAAAAGGAATATAGAAGCCAAACCAAAAAGTATAATAGCAATGATGAGTGTTTAAATAAAATGTGGTCCAGAAGGAAATAAAGAGTTATTTTCCATCTACTTTGTCCCAATTGTGATAAACTTAAGAAATTATAAACTTATATTAAGTCAGGCCAGTTTTGCTTTATTGGTCATCAATACATTTCATCAGGCATTTCTGAGGCACAGAAGACATCTTTCAGGGAGACTGGGGGAGTGGGGAGGGAGTATATGCCCCGTAAGTCTTCACACTCCTTGGGCCCAAAGTGTCTCTGACTTTCACCTTAAATGACAGTTTTGCATCACAGAAAACAACGTCCCCAGGACAACAGAATTAGAACCCCAAGTGGACGCTGCTCAGCACGCTGCCCAGCACCGTGAGGCTCGCCAGCAGCCTGAGGGGGAGGTTTCCGTGCAGAGAGGGGGAAGGAGAGGTGCACCCGGCGGGTTCGGCTCTGTGCGGTCTTTCTACAGCTGGAGGTAATGCTGCCATGCCTTGGATCTGAAAACGAAGGAGCAGACAATGCCAATGAGTGTGTGATTTGCGAGCAGGGCTGTGGCCAAGCTTGCAGGGATCAAAGGGGTGCAGCGTGGGGGAGGATGGCTGCTGGGGTTGTCAAACATCAGAGAGGCACACCTCGGGGATTCCGAGGGAAGTGGAGAGGAGGGCCAGACACGCCTCGGGGAAGGAAGAGATGCAACAAGGGCTCCATCGCCTTTTAACTCGCGTCTCATCCTGTTCCTGCTTCACGACAACTGTAGTTTTAGAATAAATTTTCCTCTTTGAAGGAAGTGGAATCGGGAGTTTTTTTTGTCAACTCAAGTAATCGTTAAGCAAATAAATTATCAGCTGGATCGCTGGATTTATGGGCATGTGCCTGTTCCTTAAATTTTAACTGTTGTGGATTCAGGTAAATGGGACATCTGGTTTCCACCAAAGATTGAAACAAAGTAGAGCTTACCGACCACTCTCCATTGTCGACCCTGGAGCATCTCACGGTCATCGGCAGGCCGAGGACAAGCTTATTGAAGGACTGACCTTCCTTTTCAGTCCATTTAAATTTATTCATTGCATCCATGAAGGAAAGGTTTTTATATTGCTTGGGGCTTTTGATAATGAAAGGCCAGGTCCTGAATTAAAAACAACAACAATAAACACAGTCAGTCATTTTCAGAATAAAAGCATTATATGTTCCCATTACTTTTCAACAGACCTCATACTCTTTCGTTTTTGCAAACCAAGATGACCTAATGCAATGCACTGATGAGCTCATCGGCAGCTACGAGAGCAGTGGTTCTCAACCTTCCTGATGCCGCGACCCTTTAATACAGTTCCTCATGTTGGGGTGACCCCCAACCATAAAATTATTTTCGTTGCTACTTCATAACTATAATTTTGCTACTGTTATGAATCGCCATTGGAAATATGTGTTTCTGATGGTCTTAGGCAACCCCTGTGAAAAGGTCGTTTGACCCCCAAAGGGGTCGCGACCCACAGGTTGAGAACTGCTGTACTAGAGGAAATACATAGCAAGTAAGGAGGAGTCTTTTAAAATGAAACTCCTTGTTTTAGTAGTGGATGGGTATTACTTTTAGACAAATAATTCTGGTTCAGAAAGCTTCCCCAGAGTCTCACAATTCCTCATTTATTTGTTTTGACTCTAGCTAACAATACAACTGGTAGGCAAACAGTTCTAAATAGTGAAATGCTAATGGTGAGATAAAGAAATGTGTAGGATCTTAAAAGATACTGTTACAGATGGAAATTTCAGTTCCATAGAGCTGAGAAGCCTGACCCCTAGTGGCTGCCCTGTTTTGGCTCGCTGACATGGAGATCCATTCAAGATTTGAATTGAAAGAGTGTTTTTAAAATTTTACTGAGAAAAAAAAATATTCTTCAGATGATATGCTTTGCTTCTACTTGCAGTTCTAAAAAAAAGTAAAACATGTTAAATGTCCAAGAAAGAAAGAACAAGTCACAGAAGAATGATAAGACCAGCTCGAAAATATACTCTTCATTAAATACAAGTGTATATTACTGACTCCTGAAAAAAGGAAAAGTATGTGTTGACACATAGCAAAAATTTACACAGGCTAATCCATAGACCTTCCAACAGATTATCATGGGTAACCAGGAGGTATCTGGCTCCCATGGCACCCCCAGATGTTCTAGTAATTACCAAATAATTAATCTCCAGCTAAGACATCTACAATTTAATATCTGATCTTCGCAATTTCTTCTTACACACAAACCTATTCAGGCACATTGAATATTATCTTTTAAAGTAAACATCCTTTATTAATTTTTTAGTTATAAAGATAAATTTTTAATGTCTAAATTAAAATTATTTCCTCCATACTCCAGTAATACAGTAGAAGCAACGCATAATATATGATGATTTTTCTATTCTTCGGTCCTAACTTCCTTTTTTCCTTTAATTGCAGTCAATACATGGTTGCTGGGTTTTGAATGCACCGTTTTGTACAGACTTTGCAATGAATGCCATGAAGAGCAACCAGCATCACACTGCAGCACGCACGTCTGTAGAGGGCCTCGGACCCACCCCGTTTTGGAATTAAACATGCTGTGAAGACTTGTGGAGATGCAATTCAGAATCAGTGTAAAACAAAAGCTTGACTTGAAGGGGGTCCATTATGTTTGCATACAATGTCCTTTTGTTTATTTTTTTCTTTATTGATTTTAGAGAGAGAGGAAGGGAGAGGGAGAGAGAGATAGAAACATCGATGAGAGAGAACATCGATTGGCTGCCTCCTGCATGCCCCCCACTGGGGATTTGGCCCACAACCTGGGCGTGTGCCCTGACTGGGAATCGAACTGGCAACCTCTTGGTGTTCAACCACTGAGCCACGCTGACCAGGTACAATGTTCTTTTAAATACAATAAAAGCTACGTGTAGGTTTTATTAAATATAAAGTAATTTTTAAATCAAATGATAAAAATGAAATTTACTTTTCAAAAGAGTAAGGTATCTCGAAAAAAAGAAAATCAACTTTATAACTAGGGAAATACTGGGGTGTGTGGGACCCAGGTGGTGGGGGATTGTCAGCCTGTAACCAACTAACACACCACAAGGTGGCACTAGAATCTCTACTAAGGATCTCAGGTGGCCTAAATCCTTTGAATTTTCTGCAGACCTGCTGGTAAGAATGAATACTTGCATTATTGTACATACATAAAATCTTAAAATCTTTGCTGCTAGAATATATCAGTAAACTAGTATTTTTTGACATGAGATATAAACACATTTGTTAACTTACTATAAATATGTGGAAAGGATGTAAAAAGGAAAACCTCAATGGTTCATACGTTGGAGACAGCATAGCATGACTGAGGAACCTGGGGATGGAGTCACCAACCTCTCTGAGATGGCATCATCGTCTCATGTTTATTGTCTCCTTTCCATTCCTACCCACATATATTATTCAGGCCCCTACTCTATGCTAACACCACACTGTCATTCCAGCCTAACCTACACGCTTCCAGGTTACCCCTGGAGAAAAGGACAAAGCAGAGAAGAAACCCTGAAAAAGTGAATATTTCTTTAGTATTTTTCCTTATAAGACTAAGTTTTAAACCAGAAATAGGTAATCGTAAAGTAGCAAGTTCTTCTGCTCTCATTGGGACTGGTAGTTAGTTAAGAAGATTAGGAATGTTCTAGAAGTTAAAACAGTTACATTTTTATACATCTTGGTATAGTGTAAATGTCTACCCAAATAAACATTTTAAAAAGGGTATTATTTATATATCACTGTAGTTAATAAAAAATAAACCATGTTAATATTGAGTAATTTTTCTTTGTAAATTTAATCTAATGATAAGTTGATTTAAAAGCATACAAAAATGAAATAAACTTAGATTATCCAAAATAATTTCGGGAAAAGAAAAAATGACAATGTTTGGGACTTCTACCCTCTTATTTAAAGACAAACTATAAAACTATAATAATTGAGTGTGGCATTACATTAAGGTTAAACATATACAACAATGATATGGAATTCAGAGTCTAGAAATAGTCAATCCATGGTCAAATGATTTTCAACAAACATTCCAGTGTAATTCAATAGGAAGAGGGTAGGTTTTTTTCATCAAATGGTTCTTAAACAACTTAATATCCATACGAAAAACAATGAACCTCAGCATTTGTCTCATACCACACACAGATATTTACTCAAAATGTATCATCAATCAAAATGTAAAACCTAACACTATAAACTTCTTAGGGAAAAAAAATAAAACAGAAGAAAATCTCCATGACCTTGGGTAGGCAAAGATTTCTTACAAAGCATATCAAAAGCACAAAACAAACCATAAATGATAAAATGGACTTAAAAAAAAACAGTTAAAAAAAAATGAGAATCAGACCATAGACTGGGAGAAATTACCTGTAAAATATATCTGACAAAGGATTTATATCCAAAGCATTAAGAACTCTTTAAAAATATAAAGAACTCGTCCGGCCAATGTGGCTCAGTGGTTGAGCATTGACCCATGCACCAAGAGGTCACCGGTTCAATTCCTGGTCAGGCAGCCAATCGATGTTCTCTCTCATCGATGTTTCTCTCTCTCTCCCTCTCCTTTCCTCTCTCTAAAATCAATAAAGAAAAAATATTAAAATAAATAAATAAAAATATAAAGAACTCTTACAAGTCAATAATAAAACAAGGAACCCAACTAAACAATGGGCAAAAATTTGAATAATGAGGAGGAACATATATACCTGACCAATAGGCATGTGAAAAGAGGCTCAACATTGGTAGTCATAAGGGAAATGGAAAATAAAACCACAATAAGATATCACACTACGTACACATTAAAACAGATGAAATTTAAAGTACTGAAAATATAATTCATTGAAGGAATATTAAGCAATAGGACTTCTTATCTTATACATTACTGGTGAGAATGTAAAAAGGTCCACCATTTTGGAGAAAATGTTGAGGGTCTTATGAAATAAACGTAAATTTGGTACTGAATCCAGTGATTCCACCACTAGGTATTAACCCAGAAAACTGAAGACACATATCCATACAAAGACTAATATATTAATGTTCACAGCAGCTTTCTTCATAATAGCCAGAAACTGGAAACAATCCAAATGTCTTTTAACTGGTGAACTGATAAACTTCGGTATATCTACAGAGGGGAATACTACTCAGCAATGAAAAAGAATGGACTGGTGATGCATATGCTAGCATAGTTGAATCTCAGAAATCTCTAAGTTAAAAACAAACAACAAAACGGGCACAAAAGAGCATATACTATATGATCCCATTTTTGTAAAATCTAGAAAAGATCAAACTAGTCTAGTGACATAAAGCAGATTCGCAGCTTCATGGAGCTTTGTGTGTGAGGTGCGATTGTCTCTAGGTAGGCCTAAGAGGACTTTTGGGGGTGATGGAAGTGCTCTGTATCTCATTTGTGATGGAATTAAATAGGTGTAGACATTTGAGTAAACTTTATAACAAAAAGAGGTGCATTTTATTGTATGTAAGTTCTGTCCCAAGCAATTTGACTATTAAATAGTAAAACAGAAATAAAAACATATTAACAAGCCATGAAAAAAGATAATGCCACAAACTTTACAGTCTCATTGTTAAAGAAGGAAGCCAGGAGAATCTGACTTGACAAGGTATAACTCCTAATTCTCTTGACACTAAGGAAGTGGGTGTTGGGAAGTACACAGTGAGGCTGAGTCTCCCTAGAAAGAGTGAAAAATCGAGCGCTGTAGCAGATGTGACAGCGTGATGTGAGACCTGGGACATTCCTCCATGGAAAGGGTTCAGCCCTTATCAGTTAGAAAACCTCCTCGAACAAATTTTTAACAAATCTCTATGCCCACAGCCCTTTGCCATCAAAATATTAAAAAGTATGTACATAAAATATATCACCCAAACCTCAAACTAGGGTGTCGCATGAAAGAAAGCTACTCTCAGATTTGCTTAGAAGAAAGTCAAGAATTCACCTACATTTTATCAAAGAAGTTTTACAGAAAACTGACTCAGCAGAAGAAATGACATAACCACCATGCAAACATAGGGCAAAAAGGAAATTATTTCACACTTCATGTAAACAGACAGCAAAAACTGACTCTAGAGGACAATACAAACCAATTTTACTGGAGGGAATTCCCACAAGTGTTTTATGTTATAAGCTTATTTAATAAGAACATGAATTGAATTAACCAAGAGCTCAAATAAAAGATCATGAAACAACAGAATGAGGTGAAAAGGGAGACAGCAGACCAAAGGAAATACATTTAAGACAAAACAACTTTCTTTATCTTCTGGTAAATTAAAACAAAATTAAATGTTAATGTTCTTGTTTAAAACAGTGAACAAGTTATAATCTTTATAACAATAATCTATTCATCTTTATATTAATACCTACATGGGAAGATGTCAGCAATAACTTTCAATTAATGTTAGTATTGTTTTTTCTAACAGAATTTGAGATGATGGCTTTTGTCTTTTAAAAACTTTTTTCTGCATTACCTAAACTCTTTATAATAGCATTTGTAATTTTCACGCATTATAAACATAAAGTGATTTTTCCTATAAAAAAAAAAGGAGAAACGCCTCTCTTGATTCTTTTTTAGAAATAGAACAAATAACACAGGAGCTTTCCATCATATAAACCTGCCTGGAATGGCATGGATGTGCGGTGTTGCAGAGAATAGAGAATTTATATAAACTCATTATCTATTCTGTTATCTAATCTTTGTGAGTTTTTCTTAAGTCTTGCCAGATCTGTAGGAGGCAAAGGAAAGCTGCATCCCCCGGAACAGACAAATCCTGAAACAGGATGTAGTTGTCTCTATTTTTCTACCAAGTCATCCTCTAATCTTAGGATTGCTATGGAATGTTTAAAATGAAATAGGGCACCTAACTAATTATTATATTAAAAGCACAAAATAAGAGATTTGGGGTTATATGTTATATGACATTCCTTTTTAGTATTATATCCTGAAACCAAATTAGCAATTTTCTTCTAAGCAAAACAGAAAAAGCACCCAAGCCATTCCTCTCCTTCTGATCTTTTAACCAGTACCTTGTTAGCTTGGCCTTCAAAACTATGTCACTGGGATGATGAATGAGATTTGAAAGTTTGATTTGAAGTTCAAACATGTATTTTATGATAGAGGCTCTTTTTCACTCATATTTTTGAAGAACAAATATATTTAACCTGTAGTTAAATGGTTTTATGTGGGCAATGACATCTCAAAAGTGGCCTTGTTCTGTGAAGCAATTCTCCTGTCCTTCTCAGTGAGGACAAACCCAACCTCAGTCTTTCCTGGGGGAGACCAAAGCACGGACCCTGGCAGAGCTCTGTGGGACATGGACACTGAACACTGTCAGAGGTTTCACACAAGATGAACACAAAAGAGAAAACAAGACTATATCCTACTGTTTTTAGAATGACATTTTATGTGTTGTTTTTATTTTCATTAATATTTATTTATATATATTTATTTTTAATAAAAGGCAAGTATATACATATACATATACATATACACATCGACCACAATACAAACCCTTGCTCTGATATTTATTGTGAATTATAGAATGTTGAACAACTTCTTAATCTCTCAGTTTCTAATTCCTCCTCTATAAAACTAGGATCGTAAGTCCTGCTCTACCTATTGGAATTGTGTGAAAATAACTTACATGAAATCATGCATTTGAAAATACTTCATAAACTACAAACTCATTTACATAAGCTTTTTGTTATTTGTATTTTAGTAGATCCAGACTTTTGTTATGGCAGTCAGTGGGTTGGGTAGATAGGAACTCAGTCCAACACATCTATAAATAATACGTTTAATGTAAAAAGAGTATTTTTAGTTCATAATTTATAATCCCTATGATATTTAGAAACAAAAGTAGACCATACTTGTATTCTCATTTAGCATCTGAATTTTACTCCATCCTTGTTGTTTTTTTACCCCTCCTTAAATACACCCCCTCAAAAATCTATGCATAACTTTTGCCTAATTACATGTCTCTTTCATTTTGAAAATCACTAGAAAATTCTTCTTTATATTAAAACAAAATATACACCCCCAAATCTCCACTAGGCACTCTGATTCTCTTCTGTGGTGTTGTTTTTTTCCTACATCTACCTTAATATATCCAAAACAGAATTTTCTATTTTTTCTTCATTTTTTTCCTCTCCCTACACCATTCACACATCGTCATTTTTCCTTCACTCTTCTTCTCTGATCAACTCCTTGAGATGCAATCAATCAACAAGTCCAGTGAGTGCTACCTTCAAAATGTAACCTGAATGTAATCATTTCTCACTAACTCAACTGCCTCCACCTTGGTCCAAGATGCCCTTACTTCTCACCTGGACAACCACAATCATCTCCTAGTTGGTATTATTCTTTCCAATCTTGCCCTCCTAGAGTCTTTTTCAACACAGTAGCTAAATTGACTTTTTTAAAATATGCTACAATGGTTCCTCTTTGCACTTAAAAACTTAAGTCTTTATGTTGCCTATAAAGTCCTACATGGTCTGGTCCCATTAGCTGTCAGACCTCCTCTCTCATTCCCTACCACATTTAACTGTGCTCCCGCCAAACCCACCTTCTTGTTGCTCTTTGAACACGCTAGCTTCATATCCACAATAGGGTCATTACACTGACTCTGCTCTCTTTATACAGTATACTTGGATATCTTTCCACGGCTGGTTTCTCATCACTAACACCCAAGGTGATGTTATTAGGAGATGAGGCCTTTTGGAGTCTCTGCCCTCATTTATGGGATTAGTGCCCTACAAAGGCAGCTTGAGAAAGCTCCCTTGCTCCTGCTGCCACATGAGGTTACTATGAGAAGACGACCGTCCATGAGGAAGTGGGGTTTCACCAGGCACTAAATCTGCCCATGCTTAGTTCTTGGACTTTCCAGCCTCTCAAACTGTGAGAAGTCAACTTCTGGAATTTATAAACCACTCCTGTTTATGGCATTTAGGATACAGCAGCCCAGACTAAGACATCTCCCCCAAAAGGCTTTCACCACCCTATTGACAACAGCTACACACATCTTTCACTGTTTCAATTCCTTTCATAACATCTAATATCTGGAATTTTATATTTACAGTGTTTGTTTGTTTAGTGTCTCCTCATTCTAGAATATAATCTTAAACTGTCAAAAATAATATTTATCTTGTTTATTATTTTATCATAAGTAGTTCCTATGATATACAATTGTGCACAAAGAGTTGACATATCCCACGTGAGACTGTTATTCTTAGACATACCAACTTGGATGGTTGACATTTGGCTGGCATCAGGGAATTTAAATAATAACTCACTTCCTATATTAATATAAAACTTTCTCTAAATGGTAAGAGTGAATCATTGTGCCTAGACTGTTTGTTCAAACAGTGTAGTTTATATTGAACACCCGTTTTCCTCCTGGGAGTCTGGAATTTAGGTATTTGCTGAACAGAGGGCACTTATGTGACCAACTCTCAATAAAAGCTCTGGGCACTGAGTCTCTAACGAGCTTCTCCAGTTCACAACAATTCATACATGATTTCATGATTTGATGCTGGTGGAATTAAGCTCATTCTGTGTGACTCCACTGAGAGGGGTTTTGGGGAGCTTGCACCTGTTTTCCTGTTGACTTTGCCCCATGTGCTTTTTCTGTTTTGTTCATTTTTCTTTATATTCTTTCACTGTAATTAATATTAGCCATGAATATAACTATATGCTGAACCCTTTAGGTCTTCCAAGAAAAATCTCTGAACCTGGAGGTAGTCTTGGGGGGCCTGGACAAAGCAACCAAGAAGCTCACCTGGTATTCCCAGTTGAAAATAATCAAATAGAACAACACATAGAGGAATTCCATAACATGGTGATAAATCCAATACAAAAATAATGTTCATCCTTTTCTAAAGTACGTTGGCCCTACCATGAAATTCATTTATTACTTACGTGACTGGCCTGTAGATCTCCTTAACTCCAATGAACTTAAGTTGCTCCATAATGTCTAGAATACTTGAACATCGAGCTAGATTAATTCTTGGGTAATAAAGAATGTATGAGAGACACATTTCATTCCTGGTGCTTAGTCCTCCCTGAAAATGGAGATGTTTTATTTAGAAAAGTATAGTCCACTAACTGTCACACTTACAGCACACAAACCACCAAGGTCATACAGTTCCTTCCAATATTAAAATGAAAAAAAATCTTAAAGCTGAATAATAATCTAAATGACAATTTAATTTTTTTAAGTTAGTGACATTCAAAATTAATAGAATTACTTCTATCTCTTTAAAACCTGCCTTTTTAAAATAATATCATAATCTCCTTTAAGTTTCTGTTTACATGATGTTAACTTCTCACCACAGTGAACATTTCAGAAGATTATGGGGGCATTTGGTTAACATGATACCAATCAGTTAGTTTGATGTATATTTGCCCAGTTGCACTGGATTTTCTATAATCTTGTTGTCGTGTATGTAAACATCAGCAGCTGCATACCACAGGGGAGACAGATTGCAAATTCTAAATCTAGGTAGTAAATTACCTACTAGAGTATTAAAATATTAAAGATCCTCAGAGGAAGAGAATCTAGAATTGCAACAACATATTATCTACACTGTCCAATTTTTCAACCAAACGTTATTAAATATGAAAAGAAACAGGAAACTATAATCTGTACTCAGGGGGAAAAGTTAATCAGTAGAAACTAATTATAAGAGAATACAGATGCTGGATTTGGCAAAAACTTAAAAGCAGATATAAGAATGTTTGAAAAGTTAAAGAAAGATATTTAAGCAATTAAAGGCAAATATATTAAAAATGAATGAAAAACAGGGAATAACATCAAAGAAAGAAAAACATAAAAAAAGAACCAAATAAAGTTCTGGAGTTGAAAGATACCATAATTGAACAAAATAGTCACAGGATGAGCTCAACAGCAAATTTGAGATGGAAGAGGAAAGAATCAGTGAATTTGAAGATAGATCGACAGAAATTTTCCAATTTAAAGAATAGAAAATGTAAAAAAATAAAGACTAAAGAAAGCGAAAATTCCTCAGAGATCTGTGGAACAATAGTAAGTGTTCCAACATATATGTAATTGGAGTTTCAGAATGAGAAAGAAGAGAGAAAGGGTAGAAAATATATTTTTAAAGATAATAGCTGAAATCTTCCCAAATTTCGTGAGAAACATTAACTTACAGACCCCCAGATGCTCAACAAATGCCAAAGATAAATATGAGGAGAGGTGTAATTAGACACATCATAGCCATATTGCTGAGACCCACAGACAAAGAGAAAATCTTGAAAGCAGCAAGAGAAAAATGACATATCACATATGGGAGAACAATAATACAATTGAAAGCTGACCTTTCATCATGAATGATGAAAGTAACAAGAAAATGTTGAAATTACATATTCAACTGCCACAGAAAAAAAGAAATTATTCAGGAATTCTGTATTCAGCAAATTATTTACCCTTCAAAAATGAAGGTGAAAAATTTAGTAATATTTTTCATGGTTATAAATTAATGTAGTGGCTAACATGAAATGACTTTACAAATCGCAAAAATATAATGTCTTACACTTGATGAGTAAGGCAGGATTGAGCAAAGGGAGAAGCCATTCTACACATGAGGCTACAACTGATGCCTCAGTAAATATCATATTTAAACTATTCTTAAGTTGAGGTGGCTATTCAGAGTTTTACCAAATTGTAGGAAGAAAGCTGGGCTTTTATAACCTCACATCAACCAATCGTTAGCTGCTGGCTGCTTCACTGGAGGAAGCGTAACTTTAAGTGAGGCATTCCCTGACACCAAGAACAATACCTAGTGAGAGATATAGTTGTGAGCTCTTATTATCTGATATTTCCAGTGGCTGATGTTTAGCTGTCTTGGCCCTGAAAAGGGAGAGTATCCAGGCAGAGCACCAAAATATACACTAAAATAATAATTTATTATATATTTAGCAAAATATTTCATGCAAACAAATTACATATAAGATATGAGAAAAATAAAGCCAACCCCCGTGTCTGGACTACCTTCTGTATGATAATCTTCAATTCTCCTCTTACCCACCCGAACCAAAGAAGATGATTATCTTAATATTTTGTTTATTATTTTATTGCTTTTCATCACACTTTACATTCAGTTCACTGATGTATGTATGTATCCCTAAACAATATATTGTTTACTTTTGTATGTTCTTGAACTTTAGATACATGATATCATAGCTACATATAGTCTGCTGCAAATTTACTCTTTTCAACAACATTGTGTTCTTCGGACACATTTAATAGACGAATGGCTTTAGTTCATTAATTTTCACAACTACATACTATTTATATATTATATGGACATATTATAATATATTTATTTGTTTTCCTTTTGATAAATAATTGAGCTGTTCCCAGGCTTTTGTTCCCGGGTTGTTACATGTTGCTATGAATATTTTATATATTCCTTTCCTGGAACACTTCCTGCAAAAGTAACCTCAAGGTTAAATCCACATAGGAATGGAATTGGGTAGAGCATACATCAACCTCCAATTTCACTAGAAAATGCCATGTTTTTTTCCCAAAGTGGTTTTATAAATTTATATTCAGCAGCATCTGAGGGGTCCAGTTTCAGTACATTGGAATTACAATTTTAAATATTGGCAAACTAGTATATAAAATATCTCATTCTGGTTTATATTTGCATGACCCTGGTTTCAAATGAAATCAATGATCCTTTCATATGTTTATTATCTGTTTGGGCTTTCATTTCTATGAAATATTTTTATCTTTTGTTCTTTTTCTATTGTATGTTTGTCTTATGTTATTGATTAATGAAATTTCTTTGAAATATTGGATAGTAATGCTGTTTTAATCTATTATTGCAAATATTTTTTCAGTTTAAAACTTCTCTTCACTTACTTAACCATGTTTTTTTTGTTTTTTGTTTTTTTTTTGTAACCAAAAGCTTTAATGTAGTAAAATTCATCAATTGTTTAATTCATAGTTTGTGCTTTTTATGTTTTGTTAAAGAGTCCTTACCTATCCCAAGGTCATAAAGATATATTCATATATTTTTCTCCTAAAGGTTTTAAAATTTTGATCCTCACATTTACTTATTTACAAAATTTTGATCTTCACATTTACAATTCCTCCTGGAATTGAGTTTCTGTATATTGTGCAAGATAAAGACATAATTTTATTTTTGTCATTTGGATACCTAATTGTGTCAGTATTCTTTAATGAAAAGTTGATCCTTTTTCACTTATCTGAATGCCATGTCTATACCAAGTTTCCATATAAAGGATTTGTAGGTCTGTTTCTGGAACTCCTACTCTGTTCCACTGTTCTAACCCTGTACCCAAAATACACCATTAATCACCATAGCTTTAAAATAAGTCTTTGTCTCTAATAGTTTGTTTCTTATCTTGTTCTTTTTAGTAGTGTCCTGCTAATTATTAAAACTTTGCTTTTCTACATAGATTTTAGAATCAACTTTCTCCATGGAAAAGCTAAAACTGAAAAATTTTTAGAAAATTAAAAAAGGGGAGAATATCTTTGCAGCTATGGCTAGGTGAAGATTTCTTAATGCCCAAATTCCAAATCATAAAATCTCTTTTTACTGAAATTATATTAAATGTATAGACCAATTTAAATAGAACTATTGTTATTTTACTGAGCTTTTCTATCCATGAACACAGTACCTCTTAATTTATTTAGGTGTTTCCATGTCTTGCAATACAGATTTATAATTTTTTTCCATAGAGATCAAACACAGCTAATGTTAGATTTTATTTCTATAAAACTTAAGAGTTTTTTTTTTTAATGCTTTATGGCTTATTTTATTTTACTATTTTATTTTTTAATTAATTAATTAATTTTTGTTACAGATGTTTCTCCTTTTTCCCCCATTGATACCCTCTTCCCTGTTCCTGTCCCCCCTCCTTCACAGTATTGTTATCTATGTCCACTGGTTATGCATATAAGTTCTTTGGTTTATCTTTTCCTGCCCTCCCCTTCTCTTCCTCTGAGGTTTGTCAGTCTGATCCCTACTTCCATGTCTCTGGGTCTACTTTGTTTATCAGCTTATTTTGTTCATTATATTCCACAAATAAGTGAGATCATGTGATATTTGTCTTTCTCTGATTGGCTTATTTCGCTTAGCATAACATTCTCCAGGTCCCTCCATGTCGACTCAAAGGGTAAGAGATCTTTCTTCCTTACAGCTGCATAGTGTTCCATTGTGTATATGTACCACAGCTTTTTTATCCACTCATCTGTTGATGGACACTTGGGCTGTTTCCAGATCTTAGCTATTGTAAATAGTGCTGCTATGAACATAGGGATGCTTATATTCTTTCTGATTGGGAAAAGTCAGAACACCTGAACAGACCAATAACAACTAAGGAAATAGAAGCGGTAATCAATAAACTCCCAGCAAACCAAAGCTTTGGTCTGGATAGATTCACAGGGGAGTTTTACCAAACATTCAAAGAAGAATTAACACCTATTCTCCTCAATCTATTCCAAAACATTTAAGAGGAAGGAAGACTTCCAAGCTCTTTAAATGAGGCCAGCATAATCCTAATCCCAAAGCCAGATAAAGACACTACAAAAAAAGAAAATTACAGGACAATATTCCTCATGAACACAGACGCCAAAATCCTCAACAAAATTATAGCAAATTGGATCCAGCAACATATTTAAAAAGTTATACACCGTGACCAAGTAGGATTTATCCCAGGGATGCAAGGCTGGTACAATATTTGCAAATCAATAAATATGATATATCACATAAACAAAATGAAAGATAAAAATCATATGATCATATCAATAGATGCTGAAAAAGCATTTGACAAAACCCAGCACCCATTTTTGATAAAAACTCTCAGAAAAGTGGGAATAGAAGGATCATACTGCAACATAATAAAGGCCATATATGATAAACCTACAGCCAACATCATACTCAATGGGCAAAAACTAAAAGCATTTCCCTTAAGAACAGGAACAAGACAGGAAAGTCCGCTTTTACCACTCTTGTTCAACATAGTACTGAACGTCTTAGCCACAGCAATCAGACAAGAGGAAAAAAAACAAAAGGCATCCAAACTGGAAAGGAGGAAGTGAAACTGTCATTATTTGCAGATGACATGATATTGTACATAGAAAACCCCATCAAAAAACTACTAGATTTAATAAATGAATTCAGCAAAGTAGCAGGATACAAAATCAACATCTGAAAAACTTAAGAGTTTTCCATTGTATTTTCTTGAGATAGTTTCTTATATACTAAAATATACTTAATTTTAGATATTATTAATTTTGAGATTTTTGATGTAGAAAATTACATATATGTGAATAAAGTGTTTCTCCTCATTGCTTCTTCTTTACTGACCTGTGTCTAATTTCTTTCTTTTCCAGTACAATGTTGAATAGAAATAGTGATAATAAATATCCTTGTCTTCCTGATTTTCAAGAAATACATCTAGTACTTCATTTAGTTTGATATTTGCTATAGGTTTCTCACAACCAATTTTTATCTTAAGAAATTTCTCTTTTTCTTGGTTTGCTAAATGTTCTTTTTTCCCTCCATGACTAACTTAAATTTTATGTTCTTTCTTCCCCAACTGAGGTAATCATATATCTTTTTCCTATAATCTCTTAACTGAAGAATGGCATTAATGTATTTTCTAATTTAAATCTATTTGATATTTCTTAACAAAACCCAAATTGGTCCTAATATTACATTTTTATGTAATGAAAGATTTGACAATACTTTGTCAAAGATATTTCCATCAGGTGCATATTGCTGACCTCTCTTATACTGCCATTCTCAAGTTTTAGTTTAAGATTATGCTAACTTCATAAAATGAGTTGATGGGAGATGTGTTCCCTGGAAGAGATAAGTAAGGCATAAATGATCTAATTGTTGAATGTTTAGCAGAACTCCCCAGTAAATCTGTTGGGATGAAATTTCTCTTTGGGTCAGAAAACCTAAGGTCATGCAATTAATTATTCCTTTTGAAGTCTTGATTCATCTAAGTCCAAACTCATGTAGATGGTCATTAGTAACCATAGGTCTTTTATTCATAATATTTAGTGAGAAAAACTAAAAGACTAAGGATATCTTTTCATGAAAGAGTCAGTAAATTACAATGCAAATATTACCATAGTATCATTAGTTAATCTGATGAAATGCTAAAACAGGTCTGATTTCACTTTATTATGTTTCATGTTCAAGACATTCAGGAATTTTGCTTCCCAATGGGAATGTTTTTTACTTTTTTTCCTTCTAAAATCAAAATTTATTCCTCCCTCTCCACAGATAAATGTTAATAATAAAAATTTTCTTACCCAAGTCATCCTGGTTCTATCTTTTGTGTTGTAGCGACACTCAGTAATTAGATGATCTCCCTAAAACATAAAAGTATGAGCTTCAAATTGGAGTTTTATACTGTTTCATTTATCTAGTACATTTGTAGGCCAAGAGTTTAATTTGCTATTTGAAGGGATGCAGTAAGGAATTTGATTCAAGGGAAGACCCTTGATCTATTCAATTCTAGGATAATAAGCAATCAAACAAGCAAGCAGGCTGTCTGGGTTCAGGCCAGACTCCACCCTGTTCTAGCTGCACGACCTTAGGTAAGGAAACGAATCACTGGGCACAATGTGTTCATCCAAAAAATAATGATAAAAATAGCACTTATTTTGCACAGCTGTTGTGAGGGGATTAAATAACAAAGCACATATTTAATCCTTAGTAGAGATTAAACACTTCCTAAGTGTTAGCCTTAGATTCTAGATATTGTGATGATCTCTTCATTCACATTGTTTTCTTTAAAAGGTCTTGAGTCATGTATTTCCTTATAACAGAATTATGAGGCACATTAATAGTAATTTATTTTTTCAGTGTTTTCCAATCTTTTGGACAATTCAGCACTCATAGAAAATAATTTTTTTAGGTTGTTCACTCAGGTAAGTGGGCAGGCTATTTATGGACCAAACACAGCTAGCTCTGGGTGCCAGCCCTCAGATTTGCCCTGCTACTTGGAGGGATGAGGAATCAATACCTCAAAATACTTATACCCTACTCTCAGCACAGCAGTTGGGAAGCCCTGAAATAACTAAAACTGGTTGGAAAACCCTAAGACAAGACAACACAATAAAAGAGAGAGTAGAATGTTGAGAATATCAGTGTTTCTCACACTTCATCATTCTATTCTCAGGGTGTATCAAGGAATTTCTGCATGTAGAAAAGATATAGCTATTATTCTCATTTCAAAAATAGTATATAAGAATTGAATTTTTAAGAATAAAAAATAAGGGTAGAAAATTGTATGATGATCTTAATGGTCATGGGATAAAAAAATTTGAGAAAAAAAAATGAAGCATCACAAAGCCCTGGCTGGTTTGTCTCAGTGGTTAGAGCATCAGCCCACGGGCCAAAGGGTCACAGGTTCCCCTACCTGGGTTGCAGGTTCAATCTCCCGCCCGGTCATGTGGGAGGCAGCCAACTGGTCGGTCTCTCTCTCTCTCTCTCTCTCTCTCTCTCTCTCTCTCTCCCTCGCTCCCTCTTTCCCATCCACTCTATCTAAAAATCAATGCAAAAATATCCTCAGGTGAGGATTAACAGCAACAACAAAAAAATGAAGCATAACAAAAAAAACTTTTTAAAGCCTTCATTATCATAAGGCATAAGATTCTCTTCTGTGTCCTTCTGCCATGACCCCAAGTATTGTTGTAAGTGAATTACATAGCACAGTATAATTAGCTATGTCCGAACACCTTTGCCAAATGAAAGAATCATCCTTATAATCATGTTTACTTAAATGAAACTTCTAAAAAAAATATCCCGTGGAATAAAGAAACCTCTGATTTTACCATCACCATAATTGCAGCCAAAAGTTTCAACTGGGGAGTTAAACAAGAAAAGAATACTGTTAGTGCTCAAAACCCTATTTTCATTTTCTTTTTAAATCAACAACTTGAAGTGCCCCTGGGAATAGTAAAAAAAAAAAAAATTAGGTTTGATTTTGGAAGATCAAACACATTCCATACGGGTTGTGCAACACCCATGGTGGGTGGCTTTACGAGTAAGGATACCATGAGCAATTCATTTCAGCAGTAGAAACCTTGCTAATTCTCAGCAGATATATGGCTCATGACTTTTATAATATTCAGTGAAAAATGACAAAATATTCATACTGGTAAGATAGTTCGTTCTTCCTTTAGATACTGAAACTCCTGGAAATTGAAGTCAAAATTGTCATCATAAGCAACTAATTTCATTTCTTTCCCTTTGCGAAAATGACGGAGCTTGATGCTTCTGCCAGCCAGGTGAGCATGCAGAAGAACAGCAAACAGGTGGATTCCACTTGGCTTTTCGGCTTCCAGAGCCTGTGGGTTGGGAGGTGGAAAGAGTAGAAGACTCGATTAGCCCAAACAAGTGTGTATTCAGACAGTTCTCGTTAAAAGAGACTTGAAGGTCCTGTTTGGAGAGGTGTCTACTTAGGTGCTCTGCCCATTTTTTAATTAGGTTCTTTGTCTTCCTTTTGTTGAGTTGTATGAGCACTCTATATATTTTGGAAATTAACCCCTTATCTGATGCATCATTGGCGATTATGGTCTCCCATATAGTGGGATCCCTTTCCGTTTTGATGGCCAAGAGACATATGAAAAAATGCTCAACGTCACTAATCATCTGAGAGATGCAAATTAAAACAGCTATGAGGTATCACCTCACACCTGTCAGAATGGCCGCCATCAACAAATCATCAAACAACAAGTGTTGGCGAGGGTGTGGAGAAAAGGGGACTCTAGTACACTGCTGGTGGGAATGCAGACTGGTGCAGCCACTATGGAAAACACTATGGTGTTACCTCAGAAAGTTAAAAATTGAACTGCCATTTGACCCAGTGATCCCACTTCTAGGAATATACCCTAAGAAACCTGAAACACCAATCAGAAAGAATATATGTACCCCTATGTTCATAGCAGCACTATTTACAATAGCTAAGATCTGGAAACAACCCAAGTGTCCATCAGTAGATGAGTGGATAAAAAAGCTGTGGTACATATACACAATGGAGTACTATGCAGCTGTAAGAAAGAAAGATCTCTTATCCTTTGAGATGACATGGAAGGACCTGGAGAGTATTATCCTAAGTGAAACAAGCCAAGCAGAGAAAGACAAATATCACATGATCTCACTTATTTGTGGAATATAATGAACTAAACAAACTGATGAACAAAATAGACCCAGAGACATAGAGGTAGGGTACAGACTGACAAGCCTCAGAGGAGCGGGGATTGGGGGGGGGGGGGAGATAAACTACAGAACTTATATGCATGTATGCATGACCAATGGACATAGACAACAAAGCTGGGGATGAGGCGGGGGGGATAGGGAGGAGGGTGTCCATGGGGGAAAAAGGAGAAACATCTGTAACAAAAACAAATTAATAAAAAATAAATAAATAAAATAAAATAAATAAATAAGGTGAAATATCTGCATATTAAAAAAAAAAGAGAGAGAGAGAGAGACTTGAAGGGACAACTGAGAAGAAGCGCTAAAGCAATTTAAGGGAATGCTTGAGCCACTAAACATTTTGAAGTAGGATTTTTCATGACATTCTTAGCAGACTTATCATTGTGAAGCAATATTTGCCGGAAGAAGAGGAAGGAAACTAATGCTGACTGAGGACCTACTGGACCACTCCTAAATTGTCATCTTTCTTTTCCCTTCTTTTAGGAGGTAAAGAAGAAGTCAACACTCCTGGCAAAAATATTCCAGTATGTTAGTAACCTGCAAATTAACATTCTTAAAAGGAGAAATTATTACCACATTTACAGATAAGAAAACCAAGTGGGAGAGAGGTTTTAAATGACTTGCCCGTGGTCCCACAGATAGTAAGCGATGTCATAGCAACTGGAGTCAATGTCTAAATAACTCAGAAGAGCGTGTTCCCACTTCACCAGCCTGCACACGGCCTACAACCACACCATTTTTTAATTCACAAAGAATGTGATCCATGTTGAAATACTTTCATTCAAGGGAAAAGAACTATAAATGGAAGCAGCCATTGTTAAATACTTATACATGGATTTATCTTATCCAATAAGTGTTTTTATATTAGTTATTCTCGCTCTTTGGTTAAAGAAGGGAACAAAACTATGAAGCAAAGAAAAGGAGAAAAAAATTGGAAATGAATAATGGAAAAAACAAATAGAGATGAAAGGTAAAGTTGAGAAAGGAGACTACACAAATAGAGCAAAACATTTTAAAAGATAAAATAGCCCTGGCCGGTTTTGCTCAGTGGTTAGAGCATTGGCCCACGGACCAATGAGTTGCGGGTTCGATTCTGGTTAAGGGCATGTGCCTCTGTTGCATTGGTCCCTGGCCCTGGCCGGGTTGTGCCAGAGGCAACCAGTTGATGTGTCTCTCTCACATGGATGTCTCTCTCTCTCTCTCTCTCTCTCTGTGTCTCTCTCTCTCCCTCCCTCCCACTCTATCTGAAGATAAATAGAAAAATATCCTCAGGTGAGGATTAAAAAAATAACAATAAAAATAAAAGGTAAAATAAAGTGTCCAACATGAAACAAACAAAGGAGGTGGGGCTAGGAAGGAAAAGGTGCTGAAAGTCATTCTTGTCTTCAGAATTCTACCCCTGTAGCCTTCAAGATTTAAAAAAGCAACAAAGGTCTTGACAAAATTGTAAGTAATGGTTTTACAGTGTGAAAACAAGAAAAACATCGGTAATGAACAAGTGTGGAATGTTCCAAACAGTTTTCCAAGAGCATTGATTAATCTATAAGCAGTGGCACACAGGCTGAGACGCAGCATACCTCTTCCAGGCACTCCAGAGTGCAGTGGCCCTCGGAATGGAACTCAGGCATGCCTGGAGGGATGGTATGGAAGCGGCTTACCCAGATGCCAGCCTCAATCACCCCGGCATCATATTTCCTTATATCTGTTGTATGAAATAACCTCAGTCCAGAATTATCTATTAAGCCTGGAACAAGAGCATATAATTAAAAGTGAGTTTGCGTTCTTAAAAAAAATTCCCTACATTCAGTTGAAGTGGTTCATTAATTTTCCCTAAAATCTCACAAGGAAAAGGAATACATGCAAAGATTAATGGAAGACAACATTCAGCTCCACACACGGAAATTAAAAGACATGTCGCCATATTGCCTGCATACCATGGGAGAAATGTTTGTGTTGTCTAGCTGATGTATTCCACAATGATCTGACATGAAATCCTAAGTCATTCATTAAAATGTGGAAGAACTCAACAAAAGTCTTATATTATTTTCAGGTAAAGTTTAGTAACGTTTACATAGAGGTGAAAACTGCTTGGTCAAGAAACCATCTGCTGATGGAGAAAATTATTAATGATTAACTTTCTTTATAGTTTGTCACCATTCTTTCAATCATTCATCAGATACTCAATCAATACTAATTGAGACTTTTTATGGGAAAAGCACTACAATAGGCATTGTGGAATGAAAGAAGACACATTCCTTGCTATGACATACGTATAAGGAGGAAAAGGATGAATCTCAAACTTCATAAATCTGTTCCATTCATTTTGAATTTAGTTGACTCCTTTCTGCAGTGGCAACTTACCTACCTATGAATACCAAACTGACCCTTTGGATCAATTAGCATATATTTTTAATTTTATATTAATTAGTGTGATTATTTTATTATTTTTCTTTCCCACTGTACTATAATTTCCACAAGGTTGAAAACAGTGTCTATTTTTCACAAACATTATATTGTTAAACACAGACCCAGCACATAGTTGGTGTTTAGTATTTAATGAATAACTGCACAAATCAATGTAAAATGATAATTTGATTATCTTTCCATTTTTTGGTTTTATTATATTACATAAGTAAATTCAGAAATCAAATGTAAATACTTACCTCTCTTCATTTCAATATCATATCACCCAGTGTCTCTGTATAAATACTTTTTGAGTATATTTATGGTTTTCTTATTATACAACAAAATGCTTAATATTTTCTAGTGCGATGAATGGTAGTTTTCATATGAGTAGTTAGAAAACGTTTCTTAAGCACCCTATTTGGCCCAATTTACATAACAAAGCAAAAAAGTCTATTCTTCTACTTCCTCATAAGTTGTATACAAATGGCTTTTTTAAGATTAGTGACCACAAGGCCCATTTGTCTTATTCATCGCTGGTAATGACTCTTGTCCCAGTGTAGTTATTAACAGCACCCCTTAATTTGGCTCACAAACATATAAGTTAATTCTTCCTAACAATGGATGCTGTTTTATTTCAATTCTAAGACAGAAGTTACAAAACTTTTAAAAATCATAGATAGAATATTTGAAGGAATCAACTCACCTTCTATATATGTCGGATTGTCATAATGAACTTCCAGGAGCACATACCGAGGATCTAATGGAGTGCCGAGGGATAATCCAACATGAGGTGGATAGAAAAAACCCTAAATTAAGAAAATGTCATGAGATAGTGTCCTATGAAAGTCGCCGAAGCTCTACTCCACTCAAAAACCCAACCATTCTCAAAGAGATGTCAACATCCTGGAACTCCATTACTCTATAGTTGATCAAATAAACTGGCTTAAGAAATACTTTCTTTGGAAAGAAAAGTAAGCCACCCTCATATCAAAAATAGTGTATAGCACGTTACTTATAAGTATTGGAATCACAGGGGAAAAAACATGATCAACGAATTGTGTTACATCTCAGTAATCATTAGCCCCACCTCTCCACCAATGGCCCAGGCGAAAAAAACGGTCTGGCAGGTGTAGAATGCGTCGGGCATGTTGGGGTGGTAGCACTCGTGGCCGTAGTCCAGAACGCTGTTGTTAAAGTTGCTGTCACACTGATAGAGCAGGATGTGATGGACCAGACTCTCATGGCCTCTCTGTATCACTGGCTCAACCTAAGCAAGCACAGAGCAGAGGGAGGATGCGATGAATTAAATCAGCCTACCGCACCGCACATAAACATCCAACTAGCATAAGTGATTATCAGCTTCTCAAAGACATGGTTTTCCCAGTCATGTGAAGGTTCTGTGGCTCAAGTATAATTTGTTGTGAAGACGATGACCACGATGATGATGCAGACGACCACGACAGCAACAAAGAGGAGATGACTGTTTACTCCAAGAATCATAGGACTTGACTAATCTGTCGTCGGTTTTTTTGTTTTTTGCTTTTAAACTCTTGTTTCCTTTACCATCTGCATAACAGATGTTTTAAAACTTGCTTTTCCTTTTCCAGGCTTTACTTTTCCCTTGTTCCCCTTCTCTCTCTCTCTCTCTTTTTATAAATAGAAAAAATTCAAGGCTGTATAGGCATAAACTCCCTCAGCCTCCCTCTCTTCTGCCTCAAAATGTTATCTTTACTGATCCTTACTGGAGGTGTTAGATGATGTCTTATTCATCTATCTATCTATCTATCTATCTATCTATCTATCTATCTATCATCTATCTATCTATCTATCTATCTATCATCAATCTATTTATTTTTCTATCTTTCTGATGCTAAGCATAGAGCTGGGCACAGGACTTAAATGGATATTTTTATTTAGGATTTAAAAACAAATTCTACTAAAAATTTTAGCTCTGGCCAGTTTGGCTCAGTGGTTAGAGCGTCGGGCCCGCAGACCAGAGAGTCCTGGGTTCGGTTCCCACTAAGGGCATGTACCTCGGTTGCAGTTCGTCCCCGGCCCCGGGTGGGGTCGTGTAGGTGGCAGCCAGTCGATGTGTCTCTCTCACGTCGATGTTTCTCTCTCTCCCTTCCTCCCTCTCTCCCTCCCGCTCTATCTGAAGATAAATGCAAAAAGTATCCTCGGGTAAGGATAAAAAAATTTAAAAATTTTACTAGTAGAATTTGGGAGAAAAAAAGAAAACATTGTAGTGATGTGTTCCTGTGACACCCCTCAAATTAGGAGAAGAGAGGTGGAAACCAGTGAAAGTAGATGAAGTGGTGGAGTTAGCCCTCATAGTGAAAGCACAGTCCATGTGAGCATGCTAATGATACCATTGTAATTAACCAGTTGTTAATAACAGGAAAGGAGTAAAGAGAAGGCCAGATGTTATAGGCATGTCATTTGGGCAGCTTCGCCAGGAAACTACAACTTTCCACTCCTCGGGAGTCCAGCAAAGGGAAGCTAGCTGCATGCCCAGTAAAGTTGGGGGGACTAGTGAAGGTGCTTGCCTGACAGTCACACCTGGGGACAGGTCATTGGCCAGGATGGGCATAGCCACTGACAGTGTGTGAAATATGGGATATTTAACTTCCTGAACAAAGGAACTCTCTCTCTTGGTTGCTCTGGGCTCTCTTGGGACTGTTGTTGCTGGGGGTGCGCTCTCTTGGCTCATTTACCTTCACCCACATGGCTGGCCCATAGCCATGTGGACCGCACACACAGTGGATTAATGGACTGCAACTAGCTTGATGCTCAACTGGACCTGGCTCCAACAGGGAATGGAAACTCTGGACACTGGCTTTGCTTTTAGCTCTACTGAAACTCCAACTACACCTCTTCTATAGCTGGACTGCGGGAAATGGAACTTTGGAAACCGCGAAATGTAATTCTAAGCAAATATAAATTACTCATTCTCCTGGGTGAGTCCCAGAAAATTCTTTTTCTCGAGATATCATAAAAACTTCACCCCCAGCACTCAGTGGGGAAAGGAATACCTCAATTTCCCTGATAACACTTCCATTGTCCCTTCTGTGAGTTCCCTTTATAACACTCTCCCACTTCAGTCCAGGAACTCAGAGTGAGCTAAGCATAATCACATTGCAAAGAGCCTTATATCCAGAGCAAATGCATGAACACTGTACTTAGCCTAGTTGAGTTATTGGTGTTGCCATCAGTTACATCGTTCTTTGAACCTTCTGTTTATGTGACAAAGAAGCCCTGGTGTGTCCCAAAATTTCCAAAAATGTAGCTGTCTTAGGGCTCATCCATATTTCTGCTTTTAGCCTTAACTACTCAAATTGCAAGCAATGCATTTTGAAATGCTTGTTTGTTCTCTGCTTCAGACATGCATCTAAAGATGAAGTGTTTTCAGCGATTTTCTCCTAAGGCTTTCCATTTTGATTTTCTACGCACTTTTACAATTTTTTAAAAATAGTAAAATCTAAGCAGCAGAAGAGGGAAATGGTACCTAGCAGGTAGAGATCTGAATAGGCAGCCAGGGATTTGAGTTTTGAAATCTAGCTTTATTTTGTGTTGCACAGTGAGGCATGCCTTACTTACCATATGTACATTTCTAACATCACATACACAGAAATGACACTGCACGGGCCATGTCTGCACTTGTCTCACCTCTAAAATACTGTGCACCCTGAAGGCAGAAACAATTTTCCATTTTGCTTAAAAATGACAGTTATTATCCAAGCCTGGTTGCATAATATACATAAAAGGGTCACCCAGGATTTCTATTAGATTTTAGTTTCCATATGCAGTTTAATCTTTCTTATGAGTCTTGATTTATTTTGGGCACCTCAGTACTCCAAGAGGGACAGGGCACTGCTAATATGTCCACAGTAAAATATTTAGGCACCTGTGAGAATTTTGCTAAGTGCCTTTTAAGTTCAGGAGGAACCTGTAGGTTGTACTGAGCTCTCCGAGGTAGGTCCTGGAAAGGAGTTGTTAGGGCAAAACAGCTGGCTGTTGCCAATGCAGCCACAGAAACTAGTGGTCTTTATGAAGGCATAGCAACAGTGAGCTAAGAGTGCACATGCAGGGATGTGAGGCTAGGTGGTACCTGACATTAAGATGCTTAAAAAATAGGCAAAGAACCTGAATAGACATTTCTCCAAAGAGGACATACAGAAGACCAATAGACATATGAAAAGATGCTCAACATCAGTAATCATCAGAGAGATGCAAATTAAAAGCACAATGAGATATCACCTCACACCAGAATGGCTATCATCAATAAGTCAACAAACGAGTGTTGGCAAGGATGTGGAGAAAAGGGAACCCTAGTGCACTATTGGTGGGAATGCAGACTGGTGCAGCCACTGTGGAAAGCAGTACAGAGTTACCTCAAAAAATTAAAAATGAACTGCCTTACAACCCAGTGATTTCAGTTCCGGGAATTTACCCAAAGAAACCCGAAACATTAATTGAAAGAATATATGCACCCCAAATTCATTGTAGCATTATTTACAATAACCAAGGTTTGGAGGCAGCCCAAGTGCCCATCAGCAGACGAGTGGGTAAAAAGGCTGTGGTACATTTACACAATGGAATACTACTTGTCCATTAAAAAAAAGGAACTCTTACCTTTTGCAACAGCGTGGATGGACATGGAGAGCATTGTGCTAAGTGAAATAAGCCAGTGAAAGAAAGACGCGTATCATATAATCTCACTTATATGTGGAACCTAATGAACAAAATGATCTAACAAGCAAAACAATGACAGACTCATAGAGAACAGGCTGACAGCTTTAGGGGGTGGGGGCAGTGAAGTGGAGGAATAGAGAAAAAAGAGAGAAAACTCATGGATATGGACAAGAGTGTGGTGATTGCCAGGGGAGGGGGAATACGGGGAGGTGGAGGAGGGTACAGGGGGATAAATGGTGATGGATGGAGACTTGACTTGGGGCAGTGAACACACAGTACAGTGTACAGATGATGTGTTGTAGAACTGTGCCCCTGAAACCTGTGTGATTTTGTTAACCACTGTCACCCCAATAAATTCAATAAAAAGGAAAAAAAGGTGCTTCAAATAAGCTTCTTAAAGGAAGCTTTGAAGAGCAAGTGCTTTTTTAAAAAAATGTAGGAAGTGCTGAAACTCACACCGAACTTCCAAGTTACCAATGCAGTCCAGGAATATTAACAGTAACTTCTGTCTTTTCTTCAGCACTTACTGTCTGCCAGCCACCGTATTAGTCATTTGACATATTTCATCTAATTTTTACAAAAAAACTAGAAAGTAAATGTGAGTCTCCATTTTACGGATGAGAAAATTGAAATCAGAGAATTAGGCGACAAGCCCCAAGTACCACCGCTAGGGAGTGGTAGATGGGGATCTGAAACAAGGCTTGTCTGACCTGAAGTCAGTACTCCTGACTGCAACATGTTATTGCAGGAAGACATGCTGGAGAGGCTCCAAGGACTCTGCCAGCTGCTGCCATGACAGGGAGGGCGGGAGCGTCAATAAGGCACATTGTTGACTGCTGTCAGCCAGGAGGGTGACGACATCACAGAGCCAATGCCAGAAAGTGCTTTTGGAGCCACTACCAAGAATCACCACACAGCTCCACCAGCAGAGAGGCACTGCCAGACTGGAGACTGGCTTGGGGAGAAGTCTCCTGCCCTGCTTGCCACCCTAGTCCAAGGCCCTTTGATCCGTAAGGGGAGGAGACAGACCCGTGGCCTTTGAATGGGTTCTTTCCAAAGGAGAGCAAATAACAAAGTCTCTCCTTAAAACCTAGTGAGGGCTTCAAGGAAAATTAAATTGTAATCCAACCTCCAGATTATAAGGTATAGACTAGAAAATGAAGATTTTCTAAGAAAAAAAAAACATTCATAAGACAACAGGAAAACTTTCTGCACACAAATCTGGGCACTGATCATAGGAAAAGATAAGAAGACTTGGAGGAAGCTCCTCCTTGGCAAAACAGAATGGATGTGAGAGATGAAAGGGACAAAGAGAAGTGCCTGAGAACTATAATGTAGGGATAACTACTCAATTAAGGGGCTACTAATATGGAAGAAAATATATGGGTTATCAAACGACTACAGAATGGGAGAATTCCAAAGAAGGAATTTTAAGATGACCACGTGCAATAATTAAGTGAGAAGGCAAGAATATTCCTGTGGATAGGCACAACCTGTTTAGCGCAGGGGACAAGCTAAAGGGGATGGGGGCACTTTGATCAGAGTAAGTCAGGACCACTGGCTCACAGGGCGGTCCACGGGACAGAACTTCCCACAAAGCTTCCTGCCAGGCCTACAGAGTCTGGGGAGGCCTGTGCACTGTTCCCAGTCCCCAAATGATGGCTGTTCACGATCTTCTGCTTCCTCAACCAGTTCCACAAACGTCTGAAGCAGTCCTAGCATTTGTGTTTTATACCCTGCTGTGATATTCTCCTTTAGCCAGAGTAACGCTGAGGCAGAGATTGGAGAGCCTGTCTGCGGAAGGAGAGGGAAGCACACAGGTACTCCACAACATTCTACTCCTTGGCTGAAGGCGAGGGTTACACACTACTCTTTCTTGTCTATTCAGTAACTGTCCATGGGAAAAAGACTCTTCCTTTTCAACACCGTGGTGTTTGAAACAATGGTGCAGTTATACATTTCTGAGACAAATGAATCAGTGCTATAAAGAGCAGCACTTCACAAAGGTGCCCGCTCTTGATCACTTTACAGAGGTCACATTACTAGCACAATCAAATGGGAATGTCAGGGGTTTTCTCTGTTCAACAAATATTAAACTTACAGAATTTGTCAAAGAAGGTCTGGCAACATAAAGTATATAAATACAGGTAAGTTTGTGTTTCTGACACTGAAATGAACAGTTAAATTTTGTTTTAGGCTGGCTCTAAGATTGCACAAGAAATAAATATAAAGGAATATATAGCTGTGTATATGGAAGTGGGTGGCAATGCCACAAATACCAGATGACATATTAAAGTGTGTTATTGCTCACTGTGTTCTTGATCACATAAGTGGGATTTACAGACCCTCCTTCATATGCAACAGACACCAGGCAAGGATGACTTGGCAGCTGGAGGTTATCTATTAACCTCGGTGCATAGTAAAAGAACAGCCTAGGAACCAAACCACAGATGAAAGAGAAGGAGGAAAAAAAAAAAAAAAGCTGCTAAGAATAGCCAAGACCAAGGTGGAAATTAACATTGACCATAAAACTGAACCTGGAAAGTGAAAAGCCTCAAATATGTATGCTGTTCCCTGTGACCCATCCTCTTCTCTTACCCTCTTTATCCAGGTCAAATGTGTCTGTCACAGTCCCTGCAACACAGACTGTTTAATATCTGTTTACTGAATGGAAATTAGTACATACTCCCTTTTCTCTGAAGCCATCATCAATGAGGCTGAGTTACCAAGTTCAAATCCATTGCCTTCTAATTTCTTGCTGTCTCCATTCTATTGACCTTCGCTGAATCCCACTTCAGCAACCCCCCTGTCCCATCCTATATTTATAACCACCGAGGGCTGTGCTCCCTCAGAAACTCTCTTCCCATCCCTCTTCCCTGCTCTTTTAGTTCTTTCATGCCTTTCTAGTCACTCAGCCCACCCCTTTTTCCCAGCAGGCCACTTGAACTACTTACTTACTCACCAGGCCCTCACAACTGGCCCAGAAGCTCACAACTGTGAATCAATCCTGTAACCTGCCCCTTCTGATTCTCCACTTGAAATACTGAAGCTACTTTCACGATCATTCATGTAAGACCTCAAAATTCATGATTCACACTTGTGCCTCCATGCACCAGTCTTTCTTTCTTTTGCTCTGCATTCTGTTCCTTGGCTATGAATGGGCATAACCTGTTTGGTGCAGGGTGCAATTTCCAGGGAATGCGAGAGCTTTGCTCCCATTGCAAACCTGTAAGAATCTGTGCACCCCTCCTAATCAGCTCCCAGGAAATGGCTCTGTGATTCTGGGGAGAGAGGAATGAGTTTCTGTCTACCCTAGCTGCATGAGGCCAGTTGGTGGTAGAACTTGATGCAAAGGACAAAATGATCGAAAAATCTTAAACATCAGCAACCTATTCCACATATCCACATATCCAGTTTTTTAAAACTATATAAAATTGTATACAGTAATGAAATGATCCAAAGACCCTCATGTGATGTTGTCTTATCCTAGTTTGGATAGAATAAGAACGATAAGAAAAACAAACAAACTTCTAAATGTCTCAGAATTACTTCGAACTTAGAACCAAGGCACTATTTCAGGACAGGAGGTAAGAAAATCTCAGGGGAAATGTATGTTACCTTCCTGTGATGGGAGCTGGGGGAGGGGCCCTTGACAGAATTGTGCCTGCCTCCCCATTCCCCTTCACCAGCACCTAGTGTGACACAGATTCGGTTCAAAAAGGACTTCCCCTGAAAGCCATTCAGCATCAGTAAACTTAAGAATCCATTCTTTTGACCCTTCAAATACCAGTGACCTAAACAATAACACATACTAAGAGAAACATTTTTTTTTTTTTTAATTTTAGAGAGAGAGGAAGGGAGAGGGAGAGAGAGATAGAAACATCGATGAGAGAGAACATCGATTGGCCGCCTCCTGCATGCCCCCCACTGGGGATCAGGCCCACAACTTGGGCATGTGCCCTGACCGGAAATCAAACCGGTGACCTCTTGGTGCATGGGTCAATGCTCAACCACTGAGCCACACTGGCCGGGCGAGAAACATCTGTTGTTTTTTTTTTTTTTTTTTTTTTTTTGCTTACTTCCCCTATACTGGGTTGAACAATATCCCTCCAAAATGTATGACCATCCAGATTCTCAGAATGTGACCTTCTTTGGAAATAGGGTCTTCTGTAGATGTAATTAGTTAAGCTGAGGTCACACTGTTTTAGGGTGTGTCCTAAATCCAACGACTGGTGTCTCTAGAGAAAGGGAGAGGGAAATTCTGTTTCAGACACACAGAAAGAGAAGATGGCCACGAGAAGACAGAAGCAGATACAGGAGTCAAGCCCCACAATGCCAGAAACCACCAGAAGCTGGAAGAACCAAAAAGGATTTTTTTCCCAGAGTCTGCGGAGGGAACATGGCCCTGCTGATGCCTTGATTTTGGACTTCAGGCCTCAGAACTGTGAGAGAATACACTTCTGCTGTTTCAAGCTACCCAGCCTGTGGTTATTTATTATGGTACCGTAGAAAGCGAATACATCCACCACCCTCAATATTTTTATCATAAACTAACAATTTGCAGATATGTACATTTTATACCTAGGTCATCATTGTCCCTCCATGTGTTTGTGACATGAACTTCTCACAAATATACATGTTCCCCCTTGCATGATTGAGGTTAAATAGGTTTTATTATGTATAGCTAACTATATGTGTATCTTGCTTTAGTTTTTATTTTGTGGAGCAAAAAAAGGTGGGTGTGCCCTTCTTGACTAAGCTCAGTGTGAGAAAATCAGGAGGCTGTTAGAGGTCATACAAACAGCTTCCCTATACTTACTCTTCCAAGTCTACCCATTTAAGATGTTGCTTGTTGAAACATGAGTGGAACATAGCTCTCCACAAACAACTTGTGATTCAATAAATTAAAATTAAGACAAAAGGAGAGAGGTGAGGGGTGGACCCTGTAATGAGATGGAAATTTTGTAAATTCCCATCACTTTTCTTCCTGCCTGTTCTTGTTCCTGGCACCATGCTTTATACATTCACCTGAGGCACAGGTTGCTATCCAGGTAAGAGCCAGTAAGCATCTCCAACAGAGGTTAACCAAAGAGCACCTGGCTCAGAAAGAGAGGCTGCCTCTGCAGACATTTCAGCCAGAGATAGCTGTGTAGATAAATGATTACAAGATCATGCTGATTATGGTAGGACTAGGGTATCCAATTTATAAGAGGCAATCAAATGGAATAAGAGAATGATTGTCATCTGACCGGTGTGGCTCAGTGGTTGAGCATCGACCCATGCACCAAGAGGTCGCCGGTTCGATCCCAGGTCAGGACACATGCCCAGATTGTGGGTCCGATCTCCAGTGGGGAGCATGCAGGAGGCAGTCAATTGATGGTCTCTCTCGTTAATGTTTCTATCTCTCTCTCCCTCTCACTTCCTCTTTCTCTAAAATCAATAAAGGGAAAAAAAATTTTTTTAAAGAAAAAAAAGAGAATGATTGTCCCACAGCTCATCCACTCCGAAAAAGGTCAGGTTCGAAGCCAAGCCTGACTTGCCGATGTGGTGTCACGGGGCCATAGCTTGAATGGACTTGGCAGCTAAAGCTGAGGAAGGGATGGTCAAGTGGGATAGAGATGAAGGGAAGGAATGAAGAAAAGGGGAGAACTGAGGGAGAGTTTGTTATTCTGGGAAATAATTAACCCCCTACGGCAACCTGTGTTTTCATGGGAAGTCCCATCCTCAAGCACGAGTAGGCCCTGCCAGCCACTGTTGACCAGTTCAGGGATGGGTGCCCAGCACATCAATCTTTTCTTGTGGTTTTCAGACTATGCAAAACAAACGAACAAAAACAAAACGTCACCCCCTAGAACAAGAGACTATAGAAACCAGTGTGTAGTGAGGTACAAGTCAGCACACAGTCCTGCAGGGTTCGGAGACCTAATAAACTGTTTCTGGAGCCAGCAGCATCTGCCGTTCTGTGGCTTATCTATCCAACTGTTCCTCTTACTTCATGAGTCAATAGATTCCTTTCTATTTCCCAAGCTACTTCAGGTTGGATTTCTGTTCCTTGCAACCAAGAGCCCTCATTAATAACCAAACACGAGTAACTATATACCATCAATGCATCAAGATGTATGTGCATGTATGTTTGTGCTATCTGAAATTATCTTTTTTTTCTTTTTTTTTTTTTGTCTCTTAGGAAACTTGCCATATAAAACGACTTTGCTTTTGTTTTCCTCTTTCGTCTTAATTGGATCTGGGTGAGTTAATAACAAAGTTACTCCAATCAATGCTCTTGAAAAGCAATATGGAGGTGTGGGGATCACTCCCTATAACACACACAGATGTCTTTCTTCCTTGCTTATGGATTCCTGGAATTCCACGTAGGTACACAGAACTATAAGAATTACATTTCTGCTGTTTATAAGCTACAAAGTCTGTGCTATGCAGTTTTAGCAGCCTGAACAGACTATAATGATGAGATTAGATCAAAGCTGGAACTGCAATGTCATCACACCCTTGCTCCCCTTTTTCCCTTCCCTGGCCTTCCCCTCCCGCCAAGTGTTTTCTCCTGGCACTTCCTTAACAACCATTTGCACATAAATCCTTATCTGGAAAGACTGCATCTGGGAACCCAACCTAAGATAAGTAACATCATAAAAAAAACATTTTTTTGGACCACATTTTCTTGAGTTTCAATCTTACTCCATTACTTTCATTCATTCATTTAAATATATTTGACATAAAATTGTATACATTTGAGATGTATAGCAAATTGATTTGATACATTTATATATTATAACATGGTTGCCATTGTTATAATCATCAAAACTGCTAAAACACTTCACCATAATCCAAACACAACAAAGAAATGATAATTCTGTGACTTTCTATCTCTTTTTTCCTGGTTGCTTAACTTCTCCCCATCGCAGTTTCCTTTTCAGGAGATCAGTGACGATGAGGCTCACTGACACGACTACTTGTGAATCAGGTGGCAGATACCTTGTAGGTGCTCAGTGAGTATATCTACACATATTATTATTATAAATTGGATTCTGGATTTAATATATTTTTGTAACACTGTGTGCCCATAGATAATAAGCAAGTCTATACAAGTAATCCACTTATAAGTTCCAGTGTTTAAAAATGTAATTTTAAGATATGCATGTTACAAATATTCAGACAAAAAATATTGCCACAATCAAATATTTTATAGCCAAATATGAAATATATATGTATGTGTGTCATGCCCATTTACTTTGGATTTGATTTTCAAATTGTATGTATAAGACAGATGTATTTTCTCTAGAGACCTTTTTCTGAAATATGATCTCCTCCCTTTTTCCAAAAGAAATTTAGCTACATTAACACTTCTTTTGTGTGTTTGTGTACAGTTCTGAATATAAACTTTCCTTTCCATCTTGATATAAAAATCTTCTCTCTCAAGAAATGTTATTCATTCATGTACTCAACTAACCAACCAACCAAAAAAACAAAACAAAACAAAACAACCACACCTATATCTATCTACTATGTGCTCTTCGTTAGGTGCCGAGGGAGGAAACAAAAATGCATCAACCATGAATCTGACAGTCACACAGTTCATATTCTACAACAGTAGAAAAGCTAAAGCCAGAGAATGATAGTTTCTGGTTGTCACCCAGCATCATTTCCCCCAGAAGACCTTCCTACCAGGATCCTGAATTTCTTAGTCACACCATTTGACTAAGAATGATTCCCCTTTTCTCGGGTGGCCTAAACCCATCTATGTGAGTCCATTCTTGACATGAACTTATATTGGTCCAATCACAGGACTTTTACATGATTGGCTGGCAGAAGAGCTGTCCTCTCCTGTCCCCTGAATGTGAAAGAGTCGGGACTGCCATTTCCCTACAAGGAGAAAAGACAACCTAAGGATGAAGACAACACAATGTTAAGGGCAAAACTGAAAATGAAGCTGCAGCTCTTGAAACATGAACTTCTGGACAAAGGGGTTTGCTTGAAATAACCCCAAGCAATATTCAGTTGAAATAAAAATGGGTTTGATGTTGATAGTAATTATCAGCAGTTATTTTCTTCAGTCACTCTTTGTTTCTTTCCTCTCTTTAGACAAACAATGAAAACTGAGATGAGTACCCACATTTGGATTAAGTTAGAAGCTTTGTTATTTCAGGCTTCTGAAAAAAATATAAAAAAGAGTTTCCAAAATACCAAATAGCTGAATTCTATAATGTGGTTCTATAATGTATTTGAAAAGTGATTTTTCTTCATGAGAACACAATATTTAGAACATGCCAAAGCAATTTGACTCATTCTATTTCCTAGTTCTCACCTTCAGAATATCTCAAGTTACTTTCCAGTCACAGCAACCAATTAGCCCACAACTCCTATCCATCCTACTTGAATTATACTAATAGCCATCTAATTATTTTCTTGGATGTTTAGGTGATTTCCTTCTTGACAACACTCCATATTTCAGTCAGACAATTTTCCCAAATCAGCACTTTTCACCTTGTTAATCTGACCGACACTATTCAGTGGCTCCACACCACCCATCTTGTAGTTGATCAAATCCACACGTCTTTTTCTGAGATTCAGGGCCCTCTGTCATTGGCTGTGTGTAACCTACACAGTCCTACATGCATGAAAACTCAGTCACAGGGATCCCTTCCCTTTATACACCATGTTCAGTATGACTTCCATGATTTCTTTCACACTATTTTTTCTATCCAATACATCTCCTATTCAACTTTGCTTATTAAAATCCTACTCATTCTTGAAATCCCAGGTTTTGTTTTCACTGGATGCCCTCTCTGATTATTTTGGCTCACATTTGTCTTGTTTCTCTGAACTTCTTTCAGTACTATGTGGTAGCTTGAAGCCAAAGACTTGGTTTTGAATCCAACCTCTGGTGCTTACTAGCTGTGAGACCTGAGGCAAATTGCTTAACCTTACTGAAATTCAGTGTGTGTGTGTGTGTGTGTGTGTGTGTGTGTGTGTGTGTGTGTGTTTAATTTATAAGATGGAAATACAAATTGACTCTTAATCTATTATAAAAAAAATAAGGAGAAAATGGTCTAGCACATAACAATGTATAGTAAGCAGTTGAAAGCTATACTCAGTTAGCACATATATTTTTTTCACTGAATGTAATTCTTTTGTATATGAATTTTTTTCTCATTCATTGGAGTAGCAACTCATTGCTTCACCACTTGGTGACAATTCATTATATGAAGCAGACGTCTTCAAAGCCTTTATTATTTGTGTGTGTTGTAATTAAGAAAATACAATATCAAGACAAGATCTTGCTAGCTATTCTTTAACATGCTGTTGCTTACATCTTCTGGGTGTAAGCTGTTTTTAAATGAAAAATTAAATTATTTTTAAAGTTAATCTGAATGTCAAAACCTGGTAATTCGTGGAATTAAAAGTACATACAGTTCAAAATTATATAAAGTAGGTATGACTTTGCCATTTAATACTGCAGAAAAATGGTTCAGAGAACTTTTCTAACAGTGTTATTGGTTAACACATGCTCTTTAATACAATGATACATATATCAAAGGTGTGAGTATGTCTGGATGTCTGCCAGTCCTATGCAAGGTAGACAGACTGCATGGACCAACATGTTTCCTGGAGAATAAAAACTGCAGAAATGGGGAACATCTTATAGGATTCTAGTTCCACATCTCAGAATGACAGGCAAGACAAAACTGTGCAATGAAATGCATGGACAGTCCAACTTCATTTTATGTGACCCATTCTCCTACCCTAGAGAAGTGAACTGAACGTTACTAGAAGAATTAGAAGCAACACTGCTGAGCTAAGCAAAGTAAACACTAAATTACCAAAACAATGGAGAAAATATTTGCAACATTTATGTCAAATAAAGGGCTAATCTAATACCCTTAATACAAAAAAGTTCTGATAGAACAGACCACAAAACCCAACAGTGAAAATGGGCAAAGTACATGAACAAAAAGTTCATAGTAAAGAGAGTACAGAGAAGGGTGTCTAGGGGGGGAAAAGAAGAAACATCTGTAACAAAAATAAATTAATTAATAAGAAAAAATAAATAAAGAGCATGTGGCATATTGTTATTTTTTTTTTAAAAAAGACAAGTTATCTAAAGGATAGAATTATATCCTCTTCTGAGGTTCTAACAGAATTTTTTTTAGTCTTCATAGAAGGGTGCATGCTTACTGAGAGTAACAGTTAAATACCAAGCAGAGGTTGTTTACTTGGAAAAAGTAATAGTGTTTTCAGATCTAGTGCACAATGACCAAATCCCTGGGAGAAGGGAATTGTCTGCCATTAGAACCTTACTGAGTTTGCTAAAAGATGTACCAAATTAAATCAATAGATATTGACTCATCCACAATGGAGTACGGATTAGGGCAAATGACTGACAGCCCTGCATTTCTATTCTCCCCGACACGATTATGTGACAGCCTAATTCAAATCAGCAACCTCTGGTCCATAGACCAAAACGCCTCCACCACCTGTTTTTGTAAATAAAGTTTTATTGGAACACACACACATACACAAGAAATTACAGAGAAGATGTTAAAAGTCATTCATAATTAAATAAATGAAAATGAAAATGACATACTTTTTTCACTTATCAGATTGACAACATTTTAAAAGTTTGTTAATAGGCAATGTTGGAAAGTGTTATGGACTGGAGGTTGTACCTCTGCACCCCCAAATTCATATCCTGAAGTCCCAACCATCTACAAGCCAAGAGAAAATCCTCAGAATGGAAACTATCTTGCTGGCACCTTGAGCTTGGACTTCCCAGGCCTCCAGAACTGAGACAGAAATTTCTGTTGTTACAGCTAAGCAAACTAATACAGAGAGAAAGTATGTACTGGCATAAAACTAGAAATAATTAAAGGTTGCCAGTTAAATTATGTTCAAATTTTTTAAAAAACTATGTTTAAAGTCAGATAATGGACTAACACACAATCATAAAAGAATAAGATAGATCTATACAATATTGAAGTGGAACATTTTCCAAGAGATACTGCTAAATATAAAAGTAAGTTACAAACTATATAGTGTAATCTCATCAGGGTCTAAAAATCAGAGCAAGAAATAAATGGAAATTGACATAAAGGTATGTGATTGCATATATATAGAAAATTTCAGGAAAAAAATATAAGAAAATACTAATAAGATTTATGGGAAGTGAAATGTGAGTGCTAGAACTTAGAGATTTTTCCTTTTCACTTTATAGTGAATATTAATTTTACAACATATTTTTAAAATTCTGTTTCCTCACTTACTAGCTGACTGGCCCCTACCAAGTTAATGAAACATATGAGTCTATTTCCTACCTTACAATGTGATCGTGAGAATTATGTGAGATACTGGAAAAGTCCACACGGTGCACGGTATATACAAAGCATCCATCAAATATTAGTTCTCCTATTTCCCATCCATAATGATGTTACATATGTATTGTATTTGTTAAGCTATTATACTTAATTTTATAATACAGTCTCCAAAAACCTTTGAAAATTTTTATTTCCCTATACAGTGCAACATGATCTCTTTTCTTTCATAATATTTTAAATTAAAATTTGTTATTTAGAGCAATAATTGACCAAGATGGATTTGGGACTAGGTTTCCAGAACAACATATTGTTACTTTGAAAACTCAATTATATCCTTTGAGTTTTCAGGCCCTTAGCATCATTTTAAACGTTTTCTCCCCAAACCTGCTCTCCAGACTTCACAGGCGGATGGCAGAGGGCACCACGTGCGCCTCTGGCCCTGAGCAGGCGCTGCAGCCCCTCCAGGAAGGGTCCCAGCAACGACGCCGAGACCTCTACTTGGTTCTGCATCAAACATTTTCTATCTCTCCGGATTTTTTTTTTTTTTTTTTGCTTTTTGGTCTCCTTTGAAGTTACAGCCACAAGTCTGGCTTTTGTTGTTGTTGTTGTATATGGGGTTTTCCTTCTTCTTCTTCTTTTATTTATTTTTTTTTTTATGGTTTAAAGGCTTAATAATTCCATCCATGAAAGGACAGAACTCAATTACTAACAGATGATCCTCCTGATAAAACTCCACAGCCCAAAATTAGGGGAAAGAAAAAAGTTTTTTATTTAGTCCAGTACCATTTACATATTAAAATAGCCTATTTAATTCTGCATATTTTAAAACTAACTTTTTAAAACTTGTTTTCACATCCTGAAACTTCTAGTACCTGTGTTTATATCTAATTTATCATAATAATTTTGGCAGTTTTAAATAAAGCATCTTATTTTAGCATTTATTCATCATAATTTAAGGATTGTACTTCCTGATGAAATTTAGTAAATGGGCTATCTTTTTTTCCTCTGAGAGAAGAGAAATTATCATTGCATGGCATTTTTTATTCCTCCAGGCATACTTTAAAGAGTAGATCTAATTGTAAGCAATACAAATAACATTGCCTCATGCAGAACTCTATTGGCTTTTATCCAGAGGTCTAGAATTCATTGCTCTTCAAATTTATAGTATATTCTGTTTTATCCTCTAATGAAAACAAGAGAAACTAATGTTAAGTGTCGTCTCTAAGATACAACAGAGCATTGCTTTAGAGCTGGTAATAAATCCAGGTCTTCAAACCATCATTTACCTCATTGAATTTTGTATCCTTCTATGAAGTGTCTACAAGCAGCACAGCAGAACTGTTCGGCTCAGCCCTTAAATTCGATAAATAATCTTCAGTGCCCAAGTTCAAAGTTCATTGGTCCCAGGGATAAAATAGATTTTCTGAACATTGTTTACAACTCACCATCATTGACTTGAGTCTAGAGTTGAGTCATTCATTCAACAAACATTCATTAAGCACCACTGCCAGGAACTGTGCCCAGGGCTGAAGACCCAAGGCTGAGCAGGGCACAACTGCCAGGGAGCTTACGTTTTATGAGTCCCATGGAAAATGTACAGGTGCTATGGTATCAATAATAGTTACGATTCATATTTATTATATGTGTACCAAGCCCGTCACACATATTATCACATTTAGTTTCATTTCATCTTCATACACTCCTGAGACAGGCATCATTGTCTTCTTTTCACAGACAAGGACACTGAGCACAGTTAAGTACACCGAGCAAGCTCACGCAGCTGCTGAGTAGCGGGCTTGGATTTGCACCTCAGGCTAACTGGCTTTCGCCCCATTCTCTGGACGACTGTGCTGGCCTCCCCCTCTCCTCGGCACAGGCCGCTGTGGGAGTGTGAAAGGGGGAGGGATGATTTTAAAAAGGAATTGGAATAAGGCTCAATATAATTTGGTACTTTAATATGATAGTGCTATTTCAAAGGCCCCTGAGGCTTTCTACGGAGTCTTGCCCTTTGGTTGGAAAAGGAATGATGAAGACATGAAAAAGAGTATGCTTCATCTCACAGAATCTGTGACTAACCATTACTCCAATTAAGGAATACTGTCTTTTATACTTCAGGAAAGTTAAACAAATAAATGAATACCAAGGGATGGCTTTTGCAATTCTAGTTCCTCTCTGTTTCTCGCTTATTATCTATGTGTTTAAACATGAAGCCTCCATAAAAAGAAGTCCTTGTTCATAAGGCAATTCCATGAAAAAGGGAAAAATGACAAACTGAACTCTGTTTGAGACTGTGGCTGAGTTAAACACTGGTCTTCTGTGGGAGAATCTCACTCTAGCTGGATAACCCCATTTAAGGAAGCCTTTGCTTAACTTAATAATCAGGTTCACACCTGTTTAATTCATTTTTTTAAGCCCTATGTTTCCTGCTGCCTTCCAGCTATTTGAATAAGTAAGTCTTCTCTAGATGTATGTTTCTGGAGAGCAAAGCAAATGTCTTATTAAGCTTTGGGGTTATTTGTTTGCTTTTGATTTAATTTGGAAAGTTTATATCCAGAGAAAATAACATAACATCATATATCAGCCACACAGAATTAATTAACATCTTGTCATTTTTACTTTGTGATTCATTTTTGTCCCCACTAATCCAGCACATTTCTCTGTTCCTACTAGGTACTCAGTGGTAACCAGAATTGCCAAACTCATACATGAAGGTAGGTCTCAAGAACAAACTCAGGGGTAATTAGTCTTAACAGGCTTAATCTGCTTTTATTTTTTTTTCCTAAACATGTCAGTCATCTCCTTTAAATTAAACTCAAAATAACTTTTGCAATTTAATGCTTTTTATCAGAGTTTCAATATTCTCAGGTCTGCAGTCATAGAAATCACACTAAAAATGGATCAACTTATAAAGAAAACATGAAAAACATGGGTGATTTATTTCAGATTTTGCTCAGATAAAAGCCACAATCAATCTAAACTTCCTAATTTACAACCTTCATAGGCATTCAAAGAGAAATTTGCAGTTACCGAAATGTGGCCAATCTCCTTTCTTGGCAGTTGAAAGAAGAAACCTAAAAAAGATCTGATAAATTGAATTATGAAATGGTTCCAAAAGAGACCTCATCATCTTCTCTACCTATGAACCATCACTTCTCTTGGATTTTTATTAAAGTCCTAAGCCCTAACATCAAATGTTCTGCCAAGTGTTCGAACTTCCACCTCCATAGCAAACCTGTGTGCATTCTCTCCTTACTTCCAAGGTCACTTTTCTCGTTGAGACTGCCTTTTCCCCTTGTATACACTGTCCTAATATGTCCTGGCTAAAGTTTTCGCTCTAATCTTCTGTATCCTGAACTCTATAATGAATCATGCCATTCCTTCTACAAAACCCAATAGTTCCACTTTGCCTCAAGAGAAACTCACTTCTTGGCCAACTATCCATGCCCTCAGCAATCCTGTCACAAGACACATCCCACCACCACCACCACCAAGTTACCAAGAATATCTGTCCTCTGTGCCCTTGATCATGGCATTCAGGCTTCTCAATTCTGAATGTTGCAGAACTGAACTGCATGTCTCAGAACTGAACTGCATGTCTCAGAACTTGAGCTGTCACTAGACGGATAGCTAGATGTTCTGAATGTCCCTTACTTGGAAAACATCTGGATTCTCAAAACTTAAAACAAATTTGCTTTGAAATGTGTTGATAAGTTCAGTGAGAAATTAACAAAAATTTCCCAAACTTAAAATAAAAAGAATATAAAATTGAAGTCACAGTGATAAACAAAAACAGAAACTAAGGCTCCTGTGAGAATGTGTATCTACTTGTCACAAGGACAGGTTAATCCAATGATGGGAGGGAGACTAAACTTGACACACACCACTTCCCCCTGCACCGTTCACGTAAACGTGGAACCTGGATGCTCCAAATTGACACAACTCCAGTGCAGTGATGGAATAAAAATATATAACTGCTGGTAAAGGCAGCCAATAAAAAAGCCTCGTCTGTCTCTGCCATGGTTCTCAGTTATTGTGGACTGAATATTTACGTCCCCCCAAATTCATACGTTGAAATCCTAACTTCCAGTGTGATAGTATTTAAAGATGGGGCCTTTGAGAAGTAATTAAGGTTAGATAAGATCATGAGGGTGGGCCCTAATAAAAAATCAGACAGTTTGCTCTCCCTGCCCCGTGTCCTCCATTCTCACGCAAAGAAGAGGTCATATAGGCACATAGTGAAATGTCAACCACCTACAAGCCAAGAGAAGAGGCCTCAGTATGAAACTTATTTGGCCAGCACCTTGATCTTGGCTCCCTCCAGAACAGTAAGAAATAAATTTCTGTTGTTTACCAGTCTATGGTATTTTATTATGGTTGCCAAGCTGGCTAAGACATAAGTAGAAAAATAATAATAATATTCTCCCCTGGAGATGTGTAAACATAGGGCCACGTCATGTGACATTAGGATTTGAATTTATAGCCCTGAATAACCGGTTAGGTAAATTCCAAACCAAGAAAATAAAGACTCCCTCGAGGGTTATCCGAGCCCACCCCCACCCCAACATTCTGGCAAAAGCACATATCAGTACAACACTTCCTGGAAGAAGCATCCTCAGTCCAGTACCTTGTGATTCCCATAAACTAGGTTAACTTAGTAAAATTTAGCAAACACTTGGGGAAACAAGACTCTACCCATAACATATTTAGATTCTCAAGGACTTGAATTGTTGGAATTATCAAACATAAAATAGAAAATAACTACATATCATAAATGCTATTCTATTCAAATGTTTAAAAAAAGATGGACTTGGAAAGATAAGCAAGAAATACGAAGGTTGACTCAGCAGATTTGAAAAAAGAACAGAATACAATTTCTAGAAATGTAAAACAATTAAAATATAAAACTCTATGAGCTGAATATCATATTAAAAGCAATTTAAGAAAGAATTACTGGATATGAAAATAACATCCTGACCTCAAACTTTTCCAAAACAACTTTTTTTTTTCACTTTTATTAAGGTATAGTTGACATACACTAAACTGTATATATTTAAAATATAAAATTTGATGTTTTGACATATGTACATATTCATAAAACCATCACCATAATTGAGGTAGTGAATATATCCATTATCCACAAAGTTTCACTGTGTCCCCTGGAAATCTCTCATTGTCTTCCCTCTTTGATCCATGGTCACCCTCAGAAAAATAGTCAATGGCTTCTTTTCACTTTGAATTACTTACATATTCTAGAATTTTATAAAAACATGGAATCATATTATATATACTTTGTTTTGTCTGGCTGGTTTCATTCAACATAATTATTTCAGATTAACACATGTTCATTTTATGTATCACTATTTCATACTTTTTAATTGTTGAGTAGTGTTCCATTGTATGGATATGCCACAATGTTTATCCATTCACCTATTAATAGACATTTGGGTTGTTTCCATTTTTTTTTCTTACCAAAAAAGCTGCTATGAATACTCTTATACAAGTCTCTGTATGAACATATGTTTTCATTATTCTTTGACACATAGCTAATAGTAAAATAGCTGGAATATATGGTAGTGTATGTTTAATTATTTAAAAAAACTGCCAAATGGTTTTTCAAAGTGGTTGTACCACTTTATATTCCCATCCACAGCACATTATAGTTTCAGTTACTCCACATCTCACCAACCCTTTAATTTTCATTTAGCTATTCATATCTGTGGTATCACAGTGTGGTTTTAATTTGTACTTCCTTAATGATTAATGATGTTGAACAGTGTCTCGAGATAGTGGACAGAGCAAAAAGGACAGTAATTTCTGAGAAATGAGAAACCAATGAGGTTAGTCCCATGATTTCCTCAGCTTATCACCTGGAGTTTCCAGGCTGTTGCACAGGAAGGGAAAACCCAGGCAGAACCTGGCATTCTCCCTGAGTTGAGAAGATAGTGCTGGGAGTGCATGGAGACCAAGTAGTTTACAGTTTACAGAATAAAACATGGGACAGGAGAGACATTCACAGATAGAGTACTCAGGACATCTGCATAGGGTCCTTCTCAAGTATTGTACTGAGTACTGGTTCTCTCATGCAGCTAAAAATCACTCTAAAAGTTTCTACCCAAGACCAAGTAAAATCACTGTCAAGAATTAGAGGGAACAATGCCAGAAACAGCACAGAGAATAGAGCCTTTTCCCGACAGGCTGGAACATCTCCTAATTCACAGAGCAATAAGTAAACTACTGAGAAAGATTTTGCCTTGCAGTGGGTAAAATTAGCAGCTAATAAAGCTTAAAAACAAGATCCAAAGGGTGTGATTCTAAGTATATTAACTACATCTCAAACCAAACTAATCCAGAAATCATGCAAGTGACAGAAGTAGTAGACAAGAACATTAAAACAAATATTACAACGGAATTCTATATGTTCCAGAAGATAAAGCAAAGATTGAAAATGTTAAGTACAGACATGGAAGATATTTTTTAAATATTCAAATCTAACTTTTATAAATTAAAACTACAAAGCCTGAGATGAAAAACACAGTGTACAGTATTAAGAGCAGCAGAGCAGGCAATAAAGAAGAAAAGATTGGTGCACTTGAAGACAGAGCAATACAACTAATTCAAAATAAAACACACATGGAAAAACAAAGTTTCAGTGAGCTATGGAAAAACCAGAAGCAGCCTAACATACATATAACTGGAGTGACCATGATAAGAGGGGAATGATGGAGAATCATAGAACTAACAGCATACCTAATAATAAAAAACTAAATACTTTCTTCCTATGAAGAAACAAGCAAGGAGTCCACTCTCACCATTTCTAGTCATCATTATTCTGGAGGTTCTAGACATTGAAATAAAGAAAAAAAAATTTTTTTAAAGGCATCATATCAGAGAGGAAAAAATAAGACAATCTTTAGTCTCAGATAACATGATGATCAGTTTAGAAAATCCAACTGAATCTGTAACAATGCTGCTAGAAATAATAGGTAAGTTTAGCATGTTTGAGGGATACAAGATCCACATATAAAAATCATTTATATTCTTTAGTAACAAAGAATCAGAAAATAAAGTGTAAAGATAAATAACATTTAAAATAGCATAAAATAGCCCTGGCCGGTTTGGCTCAGTGTGTCGGCCTGCGGTCCAGAGAGACCTGGGGTTCAGTTCCCGCTAAGGGCACGTACCTCGGTTGCAGTTTGTCCCCAGCTCTGGTTGGGTTGTGCGTGTGGCAACCAGTCGATGTGTCTCTTTCACATCGATATTTCTCTCTCTCTCTCTCCCTCTCTCTCCCTCCCACTCTATCTGAACAAAAAATGGAAAAATGTTCTCAGGTGAGGATTAAAAATATTAAATAGCATAAAATATTAAATACTTAGGAGTAAATCTGACAAAAGTTGTACAAGACCTCTGCACTAAAAACTAAAAACACCATGGTTAGAGTAATTGAATAAAATATTCATGACCTTGGATAAGGCAAAAATTTCTTAGTTACAACACCAAAAGTACAATTCATAAAAGAAAAAATTAGACTAGACTTTACCAAAATTAAGGACTTCTAGTCTTCAGAAGCACTGTTATGTAAATGAAAAGACAAAACATGGATTAAAACAAATTATTTATAAGTCAAATATTTGATTTAAAAATTGCATTCAGAATATTAAAAATACTCAAAACTCAATAAAAAATAAACATCAATTTTTAAAATGGACAAAGATTTGAAGAATCATTTCACCAAAGAATATATACAAATGGCAAATTAGCACATGAAAAAGTGTTCAACATCCTTGATAATTAGGAAAATCTAAATTAAAATCACAGTGAGATACAACTAGAAAAATGGGTAAAATTTTAAAAGTGTTTATTCCAAGTGTTGATGAGAATATAAGCACCTGAAACAGCCCTACATAATTGCTGGGAATGTAAAATGGTGCAACTACTTTGGGAAACAGTTTGGCAGCTTTTAAAAATGTTAAAAACATTTGAATACCCTATGATCCAGACATTCTATTCCTAGGTATACACCCAAGAGAAAAGAAAGCATATGTTCATAGAAAGACCTGTACACAAACATTCACAGCAGCTTTATTTATAATAGCTCCAAAGTAAAAACTACATAAATATCCATCAAGTGAATGGATAAACAACAAATTGTGCTATATCCATATAATGGAATGCTACTCAACAATAAAAGAATAAACTATTAAAACACATAAGCATGCAGCAACATGGATAAATCTCAAAACAATTATACTGAGTAAAAGGAAGCAGACCAAACAAAGTACATTATGATTCTATTATATAAAATTATAGAAATCTAATCTACAGTGACAGAAAGCAGATGTATGGTTGTGAGGGAATAGAGGGAGGGAAGGAGAGAGAGAGATTACAAAAAGCCATGATGAAATTTGGGGGACATGCTTACATTTTTAGTGTGATGATGATTTCAGAGGTAAATACATAGATCAGGACTTGGCAAATTATACATTTGAAATATGTCCAATTTATAATCCATATACCTTAACAAAACTTTTAAAAAATAACACCATATAATACTACTATACTCCCTTTAGGATGGCTAACATGAAAAGTACTGATAATATCAAGTGTATATAAGGACACAGGGCAACTAGAACTGTTGAAAACTATATTGCATCTAGGCTGGAACTGTTTCTTAGGGCAACCGTAGTGGTGTGCCAATCTCAAGACCAGCCTCAACTGGCCTTATAGTTTCTACCCTCTCATTTGGAACCTTGCTACCACCATCTGAACTAGCTCAGTCTGGGCTTCTGGAGAACAGGATGCTATAAAGAAGAGCCCACTTTCCAGGTGAGGCCTCCTCGACCAGCCTGCAAAGAGCTGACTCCCAACCATATGACAGCTCAGCCAGCAAAGAACTGCCTGTACAACCCACGTCTGCTCAACCCAACTGACTGTAGGCCTAGGAATAAGCAAAGCAATAAACAGAACCCCCTGGCCAATCTGTAAACTATCATAAATATGTATTTAGTGAAAGTCTTTAAATTTTTTGGGGGGTGCCCTGGCCAGTTTGGCTCAGCGGTTAGAGCATCGACCCGAGGACCAATGAGTTGTGGGTTCAATTCTAGTCAAGGGCACATACCTCGGATGCGGTTCATCCCCAGCCCTGGTCAGGATCATGCAGGAGGCAACCAGTTGATGTGTCCCTCTCACGTTGATGTTTTTTTCTCTCTCTCCCTTCCTCTCACTCTATCTGAAGATAAATAGAAAAAAAAAATGTCCTCGGGTAAGGATTGGAAAAAAAAATGTGGAGGGTTTGGTACATAGCAATAGCTAACTGATACAAATGAATAACAAATCCTGGTATAGTCAGATAAACACTATACAAACATGAGGATGAATGAACACATTATTTTCTGCACACAACAGCCTGGGTAACTCACACATCATGTTGAGCAAAAGAACCCAGACACAAAAGAGTACTACTGTCTGATTCTCTCTACATAAAGTTCACAACTGGCAAAATTAATTAAAGGATTTTTAAAGAAGGAATTGGTGAAAGATTGAACAGTAAATTTAGCAAAGAGGAAATATTAATAAAGAGAGTCCCAGTCTCACTGGTAGTCTGCAAAAACCGAGTCAAAACAATTTTAAATATTTGTTTTCACCCATCAGTAGGAAATAAATTGAAAAGCCTGAAATATTCAGTACTTGAGAGGGTATGAGGAAATGTGTACCCATTGCTAGTGTGTGAATTTTAGAAAGTAACCTGGAATGTATATAACCTTTACTCAATGCATTTAGAAATCTATCCTATAGAAATGAAATGATTAATACATAAGAATATACTTACAAGAATATTTATTGAAGCACTGTTTATAGCAGCACAAAAATGAAATCACTTTGAATGTGTATCAGTGTGGATGGCTGCAAAAATTGTGCTTTTTTGCCCAACTGATATGGCTCAGTGGTTGAGCGTCGACCCATGCACCAAGAGGTCGCCAGTTCGATTCCCAGTCAGGGCACATGCCCAGGTTGTGGGCCCAATCCCCAGTGGGGGACATGCAGGAGGCGGCCAGTCGATGTTCTTTCTCATCGATGTTTCTATTTCTCTCCCTTTCCCTTCTTCTCTCTCTAAAATCAATAAAGAAAAAAATTTTTCTAATTGTGCTTTATATACACAATAAGGGATTTAATTATGTAAATATTAAAATAAATGTGTTATTATATTTTGACCTGTCATGATAGGGGTGGTAATTTGAAAAAGCAAACTTCAAAGTAATATATGTAGTGGTCCAACTTTTGTTTAAAATAAAGAAGGAAGATTTACTCAATAAAATCCTATATAATTTTATAAATGCTTTCTTGAATATAAAGTTATAAAAGGATACAAATAAATCTGTTAACATTGGTTACCCCAGGGAAGTAAAATTTGGAGGAAGGGGGCCACCACTATTATATCTTTTATATACTTTTCACTTTTTTTCTTATAACAAGTACCTATTACATTGAAGATGAAATAAGAACACATTAGCACATACTTTTTAAAAGTTTCCAAGCATTTTAATTAAAATAAAAGTAAGAACACCAATCACTTGATTAAATGCAGCTTTTAAATCTTATGTCAAATCAGCACAGGTAGACACAGACATCACACAAAATAGACCAAAGAAAAGGAGAAAAACGGACAGTGGTTCTCAACCTTCCTAATGCCGCGACCCTTTAATACAGTTCCTCATGTTGTGGTGACCCCCAACCATAAAATTATTTTCGTTGCTACTTCATAACTATAATTTTGCTACTGTTATGTCTTAGGTGACCCCTGCGAAAGGGTCATTCGACCCCCAAAGGGGTCGTGACCCACAGGTTTAGAACCGTTGACATTCTCTTGAGAAACAGTGTACAGAACAAACTCCTTAATCTTTCAAAGGATGAGAGAGAAAAATGTAACTGCTGTGATCTCTTTTCAAGATTGTTAAAAGCCAGTCCAGGAGCCTATCATATCACACGTGAATTTCATATGATTATTAATTTAAGCTGAAGAAGAAATGAATTATTCCATAAAATATATTTTAGCACTTGGAATAAATATACTTTGAAATAATGTGACCAAACCAACAATCTCTTGGAAAATTTTATTTGCTATATGAGTGGAAAATATTACTCAGAGCACTGACATTTCCTGTTTATCATTAAAAAAAGAACTTAGTTCTCTAACCTTATAAATGTAATTCAATTGTGTTTCTTATGACATTTTGCAATGAGAGTTTGCCTTACGTAACAAACAAGTTGCATCTGGCCGGCCAGCTCTTAAAAGAACTAAGCTTCATCTTAAGGGTGAATATAGAAGTAAAAAGCTAAAGTAGTGAAAATAGTTAATTCAAGTTATAAAGGAACTAATATACCATATAAAACCCAGTTGGATATAAACAAATATATTTCAATGTTTCCCTCTTTTTAATGTCTCAAAAAAGTCAATGAAATCAAAGTGAGTTTCATAACTGCTCTAAATTACTAGATAATGACATGTATGTAATTTAGAGCTTTCTCAAAAACTCTGAAAATTCTTTCATTATAGATTATTAAAAGATAGAGTAGAAAGGATGTAACTCTTGGGTAAATCTTTTGCCTTAATATTGTCTTATATTTCATATATTGAAAGAGAGGTACAGACAGTTAACAGCAATTTGGGATTTATGACCTAAATTTTAATCCCAGTTTCAATTCATTAACTGGATAAAAATGGCATTGTTTTCACTAGCCCTTATTTTCTGTAACCATGGAATAAACTGTTTAGAGTGTCAGAGTGAAAAAAAAAAAGTTACTGTAGAATGATATTTCACATCTATTCTTGCCCCAGGTGCTTTATAACCATTTTCAAATAATTTTCACAGTAATCTTATGACTAGAATAGATAGTAGCTCCATTTTGCCAACAAGAAAATGGAGAATCTGAGAGGTTCTGTTTCAGTTTCCCGAGGTCATATACATGGTAAGTGAGAGAGCCAGGATTTAAAACCAGTTTTAAGTGACCAGGAAGTCAGGGATCTCCAAACTTAGGCTCATAGAAGTTGAGTCAGTTGTGCAAGTCCTCACTGCCAGATAAAGTAAATGACGTGTTATAATATTAAATACTCTGTGACATCAGGAAAGACATCTAATTTTCTGAGCCTCCGTTTCCTCATCTGCAAAATGGCATAAGTCGTGAGTAAAGCACATACATAATAGCAACGAACAAATACTTGTTTTCTCAAATTCAATATTTGAAAGCACTTTCAGAGTAATCTTGAGAAGACAGGGATTGTTATTTCCATTTCGTATGGGTATATACTGATACCAAGATCACAACAACCAATCTTATGACCTGTTTTTGAATATGCCGGCTATTGTGATGAAAAACCTGTGTTCAGTTTCCATCCAAAAGAACTGATTCTGCCTTGAAGTCATAAAGTAAAAATGAGCTATTATGGAGAAAATACTCATATCGTTAATAAGGATGGTTTCAGAAAGCCCATGGAATTTTTTTATAATTACAAAAAACATACATCTTTGGAGGGTGGTTTTAAAGCAATAATTTTTTTTTCACATCTTGGGCCATAAATAAATAAATACTCTCTTGAGATAGATCTTTATTAGGCCCATGAGTCAATAAAACAAAAAGCTAAATGATACAAACCTCTTCTATAAAGAATCCCACATGCATTTAAACTGTTAAGAAACCATGATTGACGTTGACAATGGGAATAGATATTCAACAAACTCAACAGTCAAGTCACTCCACAGTGACTAGAGCTCTAGAGAAGACGCCTTCTTTTCCACCAGAACCTTGAGACCATCCATCACTCGCTTCCGGGGAACAGCCTGTAGTTTTCCTTTACAGAACTAAATGGCTCTATGTATACGTGTGCAATTAAGAAGTAGCCTTGATTTCTATTTCAGAGCATATGACGCAACTTGCCCGAGTATTAACATTAAGGAAAACTGGTAAATTCATGTCTGGGGATAAAGCCACACAATGGTATCATTCAAGATAAAATCAGTGACCCCATTTAGGTACTAAACGCCGCAGTCCACAGCCCCTTTCAATATTTCACACTGGGGGCTTTGGTATGGATGAGGCATTCTCCATCAAAAAATGCAGTTACCCTGACAACAAGTCACTGCAGGGATTCTGCATTCTAATCGGACAGAACTAGATTGTGGATTTAAAAGTTCAGCCAGCTCTAGCGGGAGCAGATGCTGGTTGCAGCATCCAGTATTCTTTGCCGCATGTGGGACCAGAGGGAGCTTCCGCACAGACCCATGTGTGATACCTTAGAATTTCAACAATGAAGCCAGATTCCGAAAAGTCATATTTTAAGGTTAAACCAGCAAAAATGCTCATTTATGTTTATTTTTAAGATACACTATCTTCCTCAGAGAAAAGTATACAAACAAGAAAATTATCAGCATTGGGCAAGTTATTTACTTAACCTCCCTGGGCTTCAGTTTCCTCATCTGTAAAGTGACGATAATACTACCCACTTCGTAGGTTTTTTATAAAGATTGACAGTGCACAAAATGCACAGGGCTCTCAACAAATGTTGTCTTCCCATCGAATTTTATGTTGGCACTTCAGCATATAAACAGAGAGGTTGCCTCCTAGCCATCCTCACCAACATCCCTAACATCTATCTAGTTGTACTTTCCCCAAATTATTCTTTCCATGTGGCATGGGACTGCCCTCCACTGCTCTTTCCTTTCTTTTTGCCTGTACTACCTACTTTGACACCAATGTTTGCTTGCTAGCTTTAGGGTTCTCTATTATTCATATGTGTACCTCTTCCCCTCATCTGGACTGGGAGGTCCTTGGGCATGAAAGGCTAAGTCTTATGTTGCCTTATACATAACGGAAGACATAGCACTGAGCGCTGTCCAAAGCAGGCACTCACTAGACACGCGTTGATTCATTTTTCGTTGTAATTTAGAGGTAATGGGAAGGAATATTTCCAGCTGCTTAAGATATACACTGTATTAAGTACACATCTGATTCCTGAAACATACCACAAACCAAGAGCCTTTCCTATATTCTCGGGACTTCCTCACACTAAGCTAAAGGCTGAGAGGCTATGGGTAGCATTTATATACTTATTAACAGTTATTTACAGGGTCTTGCCTTCAGTTAACATTTAAAATTCCACACAGAACAACTCAGTGAGATTTCAGTGATGAAAAGGTCTCTTCATTGATAGTGGAATGCATCAAAGTGAGCAAGGTGGCCTTCGGTGTACAGTTTCTGAAATGGGTCCATGACATTATGAGCATTAACGTACAGAGTTAACTTTGATGTATATATTTCACGGGAACAGAAATCTTTTTCCCTTCATAAAAGAAAGTATCCTTTATATCTAAAGTAGTTCATGTTGAAATTTTATAATGAAAGTCAGCTGCAGCTCCAGGAAACAGCTGGCATTTCCCCCTCTTCACTTCCACAAAGAAATATGCAATGCATCGAGGAATAAGTGATCTCAAAACCATAAACTGCTTAAATCTTCTTCATGTGCAGACAACTAACAGTGCATCTAATTATCAATGTTCAATGTGTGTTCAATTTTTACAATATTTGTTGGGGAAAAAAACAGTGTGTTACTCGAAAAATGTGTATTCACGCTACTAAATATAAAGGGCATTTTACTAGGTGCTATAAAACAGAATTAAATACAGTCTCCTGGGAAATTTTAGTGAATATAAAACAGTGATTCTCAACCAGAGAGTTTGTATCAAAATCACTCGGGGAACTCTTCCGAAAGACAGCAACCACCAGCACCAACAGAAGGGCTTTGTCGCCGTGCTAAAGATTCTTTTCAGATGAGTCAAGAAAAATACGACTCAAAAAAGCAAGTCTCAACCATCATGTTTTTGACGTGTGACTGTAATATTTTTCTTCATAAAATAGATATATTGTTAACTTTATATATAATCTGAATTTTTGATGTAGAAAGACATTTATTTTAAAAGCACCATGAGAGGCTTGATATTCTAAAGTGTACTGCTGTGCAGCCTTTTTATAACTTGACTAGGGTTGCATATAATTATCCTTTGACTTATGAGTTTTATAAACTTGAATAGTAAACATCTCATTTATTTAAACATATATTTTTATTGATTTTTTAAAGAGAGAAAGATAGAAACATCGACATGAGAGAGAAACATCAATCAGCTGCCTCCTGCATGCACCCCACTTAGGATTGAGCCCACAGCCCGGGCATGTGCCCTGACCGGGAATCAAACCAGACCTCTCAATCCATGGGACAACGCTCAATCCACTGAGCCACACCAGCCGGGCACATCTCATTTATTTAAAGTGAGTTTCTGCTCCATATATATTTTCTGCCAATTACTGAAAGATCCATTCATACAAACTATTAAATATTTCATTGTTGCATCAAAAAGGAAACAATGGAAGTCATCTTGTTTTAATAAGTATATAACTTTTTACCTAGAAAACAGACATCAAAATAAAATTGGAATTTTATATCCTATGGAAACACACACAAAAATTATCTTCAGTTCTTTTACAACTTTTTAGAACAGACTTTTATTATAGTTTATTTTATAAATGTTATAAATGTATCAAATTGATATCATTTATTGTATAAATTTCCAGTTTTGTCAATTCCAATAGTGAACTGAAGTCATGGAACTTTAACGGTGAAAGATCACTTAGAACAACCTCTCAGTTACACAGATGTATAGTCTTTGAACTGTGTTATTAACACGAATAGAATTCATTCTCTTGAAGAACACATGGAGCAGCCGCATTCATGTTCAGCAGAACAATGGTTAGTGCAGGATTAGAACTCACACCCTCAGTCTGGTTCTTTGCCAACTCTGTTAGTTCCTTTTCCAACAACATGGTTCTTCCCGCCCCCCCCAGGGTACTTTTCTCTAGGATTTGGCAAAATTTAACTTCCAAATGAAAATGTCAGTATTTCTTCTCAAAAGTACCTTTTTCTAGACCATTATACTGAAGGGAAACAAAATAGGTCATTGTAATGATTTTCACTTAACTCCAAAGAGGACTGTAATTCAGTTTAAACAGAAGGCTATGGGATTGTTTCCAATGGTCCTTATGCTACATGACATGTCCAATACGATTAGCAGGCTACCTTCTTGCCACTGAAATTATTTCCAGTTCCTTTCTCCCTCATATCATCGCTGAGATTTAACATTTTGTAGCCATACGCATAATCTTTCCCCTAATCATTGTAATTCTAATCTCATTCAAATGACTTTCTAAATCACAAATGAAATTGCATGTGTCATCCCTGTTAGCAAGCATTTTCCAACCCCAAGAGTGAACACAGCAAGCCTCTGTACTCAAATGCCATATGACTAGATTTCAGTTAATTCCCAGTGTCTCTGAAGTCTGTCTCTGGAAGGTTCTGGTGGGATCTATTCATGTAGCCCTTGGTCTATGCACTGACTCTGTAGGACACATAAGTAGCCTGGATCCTGAGAAGCATATTCAAAGGGCCAGGGGCGGTATGTAAGCTACCAGACATTTCTCACACAAATCATTTTTCATTGTAGCATATATCATCTAGAAAAATCGTAAGACCTGAGCTACTGGAAATTGTGTAGAGAAAGGTCCACCAGTTTTGCTGAGAAGATCTATGTTTACTCTTAGCTCTGCTTCACATAATCTGTGTAATATTAAGCAAGTCACGTATCCATGCCATGCCTCAGTGTGTTCATCTGGAAAGTGGGAGGCTGTGAAAATCTAACAAGATAATGTATTAAATAGCAAAAAATACGAATTTTACCTACATACTTGCCTGTATGAAAGTAAAAGTCATTGATATCTTAATATTACCATACATCTTAATTTGATTATGTCATCAACATCTAGAATTTAACATAAATGTCTTAGCACTCTTTCTGGGTTGAGCGACATCCAATGGACTGAGAGGTTCCGGTTCTATTCCTGGTTCTATTTGGTCAGGGCACATGCCTGGGTTGCAGGCTTGATCATCAGTGAGGGGCATGTAGGAGGCAGCCAATCAATGTGTCTCTCTTACATGGGTGTTTCTATATCTCTCTCCCTTCTTCTCTCTCTAAAAAGTCAATAAAAACATATTTAAAAATGAAAAAGTGTTGTTAATAAAATTATTTACCAATTTTTATAACTAAGAATTATTAATAAATGTGCTAATGCTTTTCAATTTTGTCATCCAAAATTGGACTACTTTAAAAAGATGTACTAAATCAGGGAGAGAGTTGAGTGGTAAAGGAAAAACAAACAAAAGTAAATACATTTTTATGTCTGTTGAAATGGCATAATTTAAGGCCATAGAATGGAAGGCTAATGGGTGACCTTGGAATGCAAAAGAATATTTCCCAGAGGATAGCCACCAGCTGGGTTTTATCCTTACTTAGACAAGAACAGGAGGAAATTAGCTTAAATTTCATTTGGTTTAGAACAATGGAAGCAAGCTATGAAATCTAATTCCCAGGGAATCTTTTCTTCAAAATAAAAGAGACTTACTGCCTACCATAGTTTCAGTGCAGTCCTATGCAAAGTATGAGAAAATATTAGATGACATTTAAGTCCTCCATCTGCATAATCCCCATCAAGAGAAGAAAACAAGCAATTACAAGCCTATTACGCAACAGGTGTTTTCACTTGTATTCATTTCATCTTCACTGGAAGTTATTTTTCATATTTCACAAATGAAGACACAAGCACCAAGACTTTAGTTTGCCCAAGGTCATTGAGCTAATGAAAAGCAGAGTGAGACTACAACCCCTACCTATCTCCAGAGCCCATCCTGTACATCCTGTACCAACCTACAGGCCTTGCTCACCCTGGTGCTCTTAATTTCTATTCTGTATAAAAATGGCACTATTTCCAAGATGTAGATTACTTATTTACTTAGATTTGTTATTTAGATTATTTCCAAGATTTAGAGGTACATGAAACCAATGTAAATTGGGAACATAGATAGCTAGTACTTATCGAGCTATCTAATAATATATGCCAAACATACAGAACGCTACAGATATTACCTTATTTAATAACAACCACCAGTAGGGACAAGTACTATTATTATTATTCCCATTTCAGATGGAAAAGTAAGCCTCAGAACATATGCGAAGAAAGGCCACGCCCAAGGGACTAAAGAAGGGGGCCTTTTAACTTTAAGGGAAGTAGTGGGGTCCTAAGCATTTCACCCTGCCATGCCCAGGGATAGTGAGAAGCAAGTGTATCAGGAACTCAGATCACAGGGCATCCAAACCCCAGCACACATTTCACTTCTAGTTTATAGCAAGTCATAGATGTTTACAAGTAAAAAAGGCCAATGGAAATCATCTGGTCCAGTCCCTTTATTTTACAGACAAGGAATTTGAGAACCAGCGTGAGGTTAAGTACTTTCTCTAGGGTCAGAAAGCTAATTAGTGACAGTTAACAATAAATCACTTTCATGAAAAGACATGCTTTCAAAGTGAATTAAATTACCTTGTATCCTCAAGTGGCTATTAAGAACACCCATGTAGCTAGACAATCTCCAGTATTTCTGTGAAGGAGATGTAACCCAAGAGGATCTAAAAAGAACTTTGCAACACTGAGCAATCTAAGTCAACAATTTTTAAAATGTGCTAATTTATGTCAACTTATTGTTAGGGGCAGTGTTCCTACCAAATTTTTTTGCCCAAAGTTACAGTATCAGCCATGTAAATGCCCAAGTATTTTCATCTCTTCTCTAGTAGATAAAAGATATATACATTTTCATATACCCTTGGATATAAGGGTATAATTATATTGGTATTTATAAACTGTGGATGACAAATTCTCAAAGAAGAGGATTTTTTTGAATGTATAGCGTAACGTTTTCTAGAGGTCAAGAATCATCCATTTTGTCAATGAATAACAAAATCACAGGTGCCAGCGGTAATGCATTGGTATTAAGAATTTAATCACCAAATACAGTGTTACAAAATACTTGAAAGGAATGGAAAGTATTTTCACATGAGGCCTTCTTTGAAAGTTAATTTCTTTCAACAAACTAAATAAATCTGCCTAAAGAGTCACAGATTTGCCTTTAGGAAATACTGAATTAGTAAAAGATAAATAGAAAATATCAGTAAGCCAAAAACTTATGCAACGTTAGAATGGAAATGGGTAAAAATATGAATCACCATTCAGTCAACAGTCAATAGCAAAACCTACTAGTCTGCTACATAATAAAATGAAGCAGAAGGTGAACACATGGAAAAACAATGAGACTAAAGAGGAGAGTCTGGAAATGCATCCTGATGACAAACCCAAGAGCTATTTCCGTCAGGGGGGAGAAAATCGCATCAATCAAAATATACTGTGAAATATTTCATAGAAAAAAAGGAAGACGATATACTGACAGAGAAGAGATCATTCTAATAGTTGTCAAATCGTGTAGTTTGAAATTAAGAATTCCCACAACGTACTAAGTTTAACCCTGAAATCTTAGACATTTTCAGAAACAGAAACCCTCTATCATACTTGGCATTTCAGAATGTGTCAATGCTGAAATTCTGCATTTGAGGGTGTCCTTTTAGTAAAAAGAAGAGGGGGCTGGGAGAATGAACATCATAGAGAAACTGGGCTGGCTGGGCTGCAATGTCCATTTAACATAGTACATAAAGTCCAATGTTCATGCTATGTGTCTTGTATAGGAAAATCAATTTTTGAATGACTATTTCATGGCTATACAGTACCCTGGCTTCAAGGACGTTTCATGGTTATTCAATGACAATTATGCTTAGATTTCTTTCTTTGTCCTAAGAAACATTCCCCAATTAAATCATTCAGATTTATGAATGCCACCAACAGAAAAGAATAGTAGCATCTAGTTTCATGGCAAGAAAGATGTTCTGTTTAGTAGCAAGTATTTCTTTCCTTCCTGTATCTACTGAGGAAGAGACTGATGACCGTATTCTGTTCACCTGAACTTCAGATTTCTCCATAGCATGACGTTCTCAAGATGACCTCCCTAAATGAAATGAGGGACAATTTAGGTTTTTTCTGAAACTCTGACTGTATGGAAAGTGTTGGCTAGTTTGAGATTCCTCAGCAACCTAGAGATCTACCAAAATGATCAACAGATTAACAACTGTGTACTGCTAGCGATTTGCATAAATTTTATTTAATTACTTGATTTAACAAATACTGTGGGCCTGGCACTGTTCTAAATTCTAACAAATACTAAACGCTTTTGATTCACTTAACTGTCATAAGAACCCTACTGGGTAAGAACTATTATGCCCATTTTCCAGATGAGAAAACCGAGGTACAGGGAAGTAAATAATTTTCCTGAGGTCACAACATGTAAAAGTAATCCCCTCTTGAAACGCAGCAATGGTCAACCTTCTTGCATGATGCGCTATCCCTTTCTGAGCCTCCTCACTAAATAGCGGTTTTCAATGAAAAGCTATTCAGAATGCAACACTGGAAACAAATGGCCTAATAATAATCGTTGGGTTTATTATGAGTTTTCTATGTGTCAGATATTGTGCTGTTAACAGTTTTTTTAAAACTGATATTTAATCTTCAGTATAAACAATCATTTAAGGAGGGTACTATTCCCATTTAAATGATAATGTTAAACTGTGGATGACAGTTGACTTTCACACAGGTAAATGGCTAATAATGGAAAGAAAGGATTCAAACCTGGCCCTTTGGAGCGCACAGCCCACCTACTAAACCCTGAAGCTTACTGCCTCCCTATTAGGAAGCCGGTCCTTTAAGGAGAAATAACTAAGAAATGATGATTCAGTCTGGCTATTTTTCTTTTTTCCCTTTTTAACATCATAGGTCATCAACTATTTATTATATTGAATAGGACATACCAAGTGTTTAATTTATCTATGAGAATTTCCTGACAATTATCCTTAAAAAAAAAAAAAAAAAAAAGAGTGTGTTAAACCAATTGATAACTGTAGCTTCTAACAGAGTATACCCCAATCATTACTGACCCAATCATTACTGGTAGGTGATAACGATATCAGTATTGTCTAAAGAAAATGGAAAGAATCACTTCCCCCCCAAATTTTAAATGTAAGGTAAAGTCACATATCTGGCAAAGCTTAACTAGGGTCATGTTTACATGTGAAGAGGTGGACTGGACAGTGGTTCTCAAGACAGAGTGACAGAGATGACCTCATAGGAGAAGTGTGGTTTTAATATAAACTACCAAAAATTTTCTTTGTTACAATCTCCCTCTCTGCAAGTGTGATGTGCTGTCATCTGATGACACAAACACTTTCAAGTCACAATTTTAAACATTTTTTCTATGATCGAAATACAAATCAATGAACTGGAATCACAAGTAAATAGAAACCACCAATAATTTTTGTCATAATTCTATCTTCACTGCAGATGAAATGTTTATCTTTGTTATTTTATAATTTTAGAAATTATTCACTGTACGTCATACTTTTAGTAGTAAATATTTTTATCATTACATGATTAAAATTTCAATAAAAAATGTAATAAATATTTTGAATTTTAGTCATTTCATTAAATATATTCATGATCAAGGCTCTGTTTTTGTTTTGTTTTTTATCCTCACTCAAGGACATTTTTGCATGTATCTTCAGATAGAGTGAGAGAGAGAGAGGGGAGAAGAGAGAGAGAAACATCGATGTGAGATAGACACATCGACTGGTTGCCACCCACACAACCCCAACCGGGGCCGGGGTCAAACTGCAACCGAGGTACGTGCCCTTAGCAGGAACTGAACCCGGGACTCTCTGGTCCGCGGGCCGATGCTCTAACCGCTGAGCCAAACTGGCCAGGGCAAGGCACTGATTTTTTTTTTTATCTGCTTAGCTTTATAAGTTATTATAACTACAAAGTGTATATTAGGTAATACTATCAACATTTAAACTGCAATTACAAACTTTTTCTTTGTTTGAAAGAGTATTTCTCACAATATTACTGTAATCAATATGTTCTTAAAACTCACTGTAAATGCCATACAGCATAATACAATATAAAAGCAATGTTCTTTTTTCTGAGAAAGCACCTTGGTTTGTATCAGAAAAAGACTGAGGCTTTTTGATACAGCGATTTGTGAGACATAAACTAAGGAATAATTAGCATTTGGTGAATGGCTTTTCAAAACATAGGAGTCTTTGATTCCATGAAAAAAAAGATACACTTCTCTTACATTTTTAGAAATCATCTCTACTAAGGAAAAGAGAATCAAAATTAGATAATTTCTTAAGATAAGTTCTAGATCTATGAATTTCAGTAGAGAAATTTATTAAAATTATTGTCAACTGCCATAAGAAGCAAATTAAAACTACAACCTACAACCTAAATGTTGGGATTTATTTTTCCAGTAAACTTTCTTGTTCTTTTTTTTTTTTTGTATATTATCCTATTTGAATACATTTTCGAGTTAAATGTTTCATAATATTTAATGAACTTTAAAATAGTTTAGGGTTTAACAACAAGCTCAGGACTTTATTATAAGTGGTGTTCTTAAATAATGATAAAATTTTAAAATCTGGCCACCAACCCTCTGCCCCACAAAAGCAAAAGCAAAAGCTTACCTCTGGCCCACTGCCCTTTCCCCGAATCCCCTTTGCTGGGGTAAATAACTTTTGCCCTTTTATAGACCTCCACACACTGCAGAAAATGCTCCACGGCCTTTCAAGTCACCGAGGGCCCCTTGATACCTTGTGAAGACGGCAATGTAGACCCAAAAGTACTTTATTCTAAGCACACCCTTAGGTAATAGGTGCCCACATATCTGCGTATTACTAGGATATGCTTGTGATGGGACATCTAGCTAAGAATTCTTAGATGAGGTATCAAGCAAATGTCCTACATGGAGGGTGAGAATATATACTGCTATCCCTTAAGGGTAGACAGTTATTTTTATTTCATTCAATTTGATTATTTGCATTAATAATGACAGGAATAAAAATGAATTAGTGTTAAGTGATTAAGGACATTGCATCCCATCAGTTAACAGTTGCTGAAAAATGGATCACTTTTTGTGAAGCACTTGTTTTTGTTTCTAAACCAGTTTCCAGTTAAATTTACTGCAAATGGCACACAGTGATATATGACTCACAGTATATACAGGGTGGAGCAAAAAGTAGGTTTAGTTTACAGGTGTTCTCATGGAAAATAATACCATAATTAATAAATGATAACACAAGAATTAACTCTGTTTTGCACACTCATTGCAAAACTGCTTTTGCCCCACCCTGTAGACCTATAACATTCTCTTTATTGAGAAAGGCTTTTCCGTGGTATCAGGGAAGAATCGAGGCACTGTATTCATATGGACAGCTAGAACGTGCATTCCCCTTTTACATGTAAGAAATAGAAAATCACACTGCCCAGAGGTAAACGATTCATCTGCACTCATGTTGTTGGTGTGTTCTGATGGCAAAAATATTCCACAAATATTTAGGACAACTTTACTAAGTCAATAAACATTTCTCAACCTGCTCCTCTTGCCTCTCTAAGTAGCGATGAATCAGTCTGTAAATAAAAAGCAGATCTGTGCCACTGGACAAATCTATTAGAAGTGAACAAATTTAAGTCACTTCATAGAATACACGCCGTGTTTCCATCTCTGCCAAATGCTTTGAGGGTGGTAGGGAAAGTGTTATGACCTGTTAGAGATGAGGAGATCAGGGCCTACAGGGAATGTTGCCCGAGAGCGATTTACCTGAGACACGTAGTTAATTAAAGAATGGACCTGAGAATCGAGCCCACAGATTTTCCTCTGGATTTCAGAATCTACAAGGTTGTTCCCCCCTCACATCCACACTGCTTCGTTACACAGTCCGAGGGCTGACAAAAAGTGGGCTGTGTCTGGCCGCCTGAATGTTTGCAGTATTTAATGCACTATTTAATCCTATCTTATTCCGTCTTGTGTCTTGGTCCTGACTCCTACAATCTCACTGCATACTGAGACCGTGGATATCTTCAGCCACCGTGGAAGGGGCAAACAGTTCCCAGCACAGAGCCAAGACCTGTAAGTGTTTTACAATGCTTGTTCATTCACTAACTACAGGCAAAAGTTTTGGGAGACCAGTGCCTGAGGGAGTGGGAGGCAATTACATGTCACAGGCACACTGGGCTTATTTAGTACACAATTCTGTATTTTTAAATTCTGTAGAAATTCATTAATTTTCTTGTTTTCCTAGTTCCAGAAATACTGTAACTATTATTATTATGACAATATCCAATATTTTCAATGAAGCAAATATTCTCAAACCATTTTGGTGGGCAATGTGACCGTCCTGGATATAATTTATCAATACATAAATATATTACCTTAAGTTGCAATTCCAATTATTCCAATTGTAGAAGTGTTGTCTGAGAAATAACTAGAGGTGCTCAAATGCATCCCAAAACTTTTAGCTTAAGCATGTAAAATTAGGAGACAAAACCCAAAAGACTAGCTACAATCCAAACTCTCTCAGTGACTCTTAAAATAGAGTGTGTGACAGAAAATGCAGTTATTTGTTCTCTGTATACTTTCATCAAATGGAAACTTATTTCTGTATAGTTTTTATCATTTTCATCTTAAGAACAATTTCTCCTCCATTAATACAAATGAACTTTAGTGAGTCACATACCTTGATGACATGATGCTTTTCCTGGAACACAGGAATCTTAAACATTTGGCACCAATATGTTGTATCTTTGTTTGGGATGGGGACCTGTCTTAATAAAAAGGAGGAGGACACAAAGTCACATTCTCTTGTCAAGCAGTTAAATACAAGTAAAAACTCTTACACACTTTCAATACCCCCCCACCCGCCACCACCACCACTACCACCTACTGTCACAAAACCTGAAGAATCTTACGTTCTGATTGACCAGGTCAAAGTATGATGTGTCTGTAGACAATACATTGGTTTTCTCAGGATTCAACAGCCGCAGACTCTTGGTGCCACGGTTGGAGTTGTGGTACTTGGGACCATCTTTTCCCACATCTTCGTGGTGGTAGGCCCAGATCACTTTCACAGTGCTCTCCTGGTGACCAGACAGGGCAGGATTATGTCTCAGCAGAGCACCTCCCCTACCAATGAGTTGAGTTTAAAGAACTCTATGTAAAGCAACATACAGAAGTGAAGAAAAAAGAATAACAACATTTGGAAGTCTCTAACATTAATTGTGTAAATGTGACTCAGTCATTCAGTATCCAGACAAGTTTTGGGGGTGAAGATGTCTCTCTCAGCAGGCAGGAGTGGAGGACAACTGACTGGTAGGTATGCTTTCATGCATGCAGAAACAGCAAATCATCGTCACGCTAAACCTCCAAAGCAGCAACTGGTAGTTACCAAGCAAGTATGTTGTTAAGCAGCTGGGATTTGGGAAAATTAAAACCTGTTTTAATGTCACAAACATTTCTGGGAAAATAAATAAATAGAATGAAAATTAAAATTACTTTCCAGGTCAGAGATTCTACTTTCACAGGCCCTAGCCCAGTTACATGTATGAATTTACATAAAATCCAAATACAGGAGGCAATTCTGATTCTGGGTTTGTTTGTTAATCTTGAATCTATCTAATAGTTATTTTATGAATCCTGGGATCTTCTAAGGCATCAGTGTGCTATTCATCTCTACTTTAGAAGTTCACTAAGATGAATTAGCTACAAGTCAGATGAACTGCTATGTCCCACCTAGAGGAGATACTGTAAGATGGAATTAGTTTCCATTTAGCAACCAAGGGAGATTGCCCAAAAGGTGGGGGGCAGCAGGGAAGGTTTCCTGGGGTATAAAGAGATTATTCAGTCCTCTGACACATAAAGGTGTCTTTGCCAGATCTTTGTAATAAGAACTTTGCAAATAAATAATACAGTGAAGGTTATTTATTATAAAAGTTATGTTCTTTCTTAATAAGTCAAATGACAATAATTATTATTCCAATTAAAGTATAATTGCACTGTGTATTACATAAAAAAGTGATCCATGTCTTTACATGTGATTTTTCCTTCCTCTTTTACTCTTTAAGCTGAATGTTAATCAAAACAGCTTCAGATTTTTACGTTCCTATTTTTAAAGCTTTGATTTTACAAAAATAAAAGAGAGAATTTTGTTGGCCCATACAAAGTTAAACTGATCTAAGAAATTTGTGGGAACTCCCAAAGTACCACATGAATAATATAGTCTGTAAATATTTAATTTGCATATGTATAAAGATAGTATTTTTTACATGAGGTCTGACAATAAGAAATCTTGTATAATATGTTGAGAGGCGATTTTAATCAGTCTGCTATTCATCTTGATTTTAGAAGCTTCCTAAGATGACTGTTACAAACTAGATGAATTACATTCCGTATCATACTTCTCTCTCCTATAATACATTTCTTCCCATCTTTATCTATTGTCTATTTTCAAACATTATAGAGAAGAGGCTGAAAATCTTTGATGTCAAATCATACACACTTTAAAAAGTTCTTCAGAATGTTAGATTCACACACAAAAATGTTTTTATTGATATTTATAGTCTTAGATTTTTTTTATAAGCATAAAGAACATTTAGGAACATTCTCCCAAAGACTATGTGACTCTGTTATCAAAGGTTATTTTTAAACATTTGTCCCTTTTATTCTGCAGAGGGTCTCACCCTGTAAAGGTGCAGTTTATTCAGGCGTGCCTTCCCTCGGAGACTCCTTACCGTTATAGTCCTGTCGTTTCTGTCACACGTTTGCAGGTCCCTGGTAAATTCAATCACTGTGTGTGTGCTGTTTTCCATCGCATATTCTAGGTGGTAATCTTGCTGAGCATCTTTTACCAACTCTCTATTTTCATTTGTAAAATAATCCTGTGGAAAATACAGGGGGGGAAATCAGGATATCTTAAATTCAGAAGGAAACAAATTTAGATTAAGAGCATTTATAAGACCTTTAAAAATTGATTCTAGGTTTGCTTATTACAAAATCCTGCATCTGTAGTCATTTTTTAAGTCCTGAAAAATACTAAGGGGCTGGAGGATTCCAACAGGGTAGGGAGTCAATTCTCTAGGAAACTGGTTCATCTTGAACGTCTGGCCCTTCTGGAAAAAGCGGTGTGGATGTATAATACCATAAAGCATCAAAAGCGATTGAACATTCCCAAACACTGCATACTTTTCATCTATTATGCAAATGAGAAGAGGAACTGTGAAACCACTTGCCCCAAAGTGAAATAACCAGTTCGTTGCAAAGCAAGAACCTGCCCAAAGGCTGGCACTTTTCCCACTGTTCCCAGAAGGAGCATCCCTTCTGCACTTAAGGAGACCCATTCTTAGGATGAGAGATTGTTTTAGTATGAGCTTTAATGGCATATGCTCATTAAAATGAAATGCAATAAAGAGTAAGAAAAGAAATGAAACTCGCTGAATTACAAGATGCTGAAACAGTAGGCAAGGTCTATTTTTGTGGATCAGCTATAACTTGTGTACTAAACTTCTTCAGTGGTGTACAGATCACTTCTAGGAGGCAGACAGATGCAACAGAGAGGGCATGAGCTTTGAAATCACATGACCAGGAGTTGACCCCAGCTCTCCCCTAAATGCTCCAATGAATTGTTAAAGTCAAACTGTGAGCTTTTGTTCCAACATTACTAAAATGGAGATAATATATAATATACCCTATTTTATGGATTTTGAAAGATAAATAAAATAGAATATTGGGGGTGGGGGCTACCATGGTTAGTGACCATTTAAGGCTATTTCCTTTCCTCTTCTAAAACATAATTTGTTTTTTTCTCCAAAATATTTCCCTATGCCTTTTACCATTAGCTTACTATGTTGAGAATTATAAAAATAATGTTGTTAATTTTCATCACTTATAAACACAAATTTTGCCCTAATTATACTGTTTTTTTCTTTCAGTATATAATGATACTTTATTTTTGGTAAATCACAAAGAGTGGATTTAGAATATACACACTGAAACATAATTATAATGACCTTTACTAACACTAAAATTACATTTGAAGAAATGATTGCCATGCCTGGGAGAGTAAATTCAGTATATAAGAAAAAAACTTTAAACCATCAATAAATGTCACACTCAGATGGATGTCCCAGTACCTTTTTAAGGTGGATACCAAGTGTGTGTAATTTTGACATCCAGGGTCCCAGATATAGATGTTGTTCAAACCCCACATTATTGGCAAAGCTGAAAGCCTAACTTTTTCAGTCTAGTAACAGCTACAATTCACTGAGAACATACTATGCACCTGGCCCACTTTAAGCATTTTACATGTATTAACTCATTTAATCCTCAAATCAAGTCTATGAGATAAAGCTTTACTTCACAAACGAAGACACTGAAGCCCAAAGGGTTAAGCATCTTGCCCAGGACCACACAGCTGGTAAGGTGTAGTAAAGCCAGTATTCAAACCCAGGCAGTCTGTTCTATACATGATGGCCATTTCTGGAAAAGTATGGGTTAGTTCATTTTCCTGTCTAGGAAAAATATCTATATCAAGTTTTTCACATGAAATGTTACTTTTCCTATTGCTCAATTTGGGGTTTGTCAAAAAATATATTCTGAGAATTAGTTGTAATTGTGAAAGTAATTCAAATGAAATATGCTTATGAAACTGATTTTTCCCACTCTTAATTACACAGATTTTCAATATGCAAATGAAATAATAGTGCCTATGGACAACAGAGAATTTACATAAATGAACTATGCCTTTACACTAAGCTCACATTTCATTACATGAATCAAGCAATCACAGCTTTTGCAAACAAAAAGAATACAGTACAAATATAATCAGTTCAAAGAGCAGAATAATTATCCTAGTCTTACAAACATGTTTCTAAAACCATTAGTCCCTCAAACTACCCAGTTGGCTTGCCAATTTTCCATTCATTCTATTTCCATTCACCAATACCAATTCCTTCCAGCAATTCTACTTTTTTTCTGGCTTTTCAGATAACTTAGCTCTGAAAAAGAAAATGGGAGAACCGTCACTTGGGTCTCATTTAAAATCCTTGAGTTCATCTGCCCAGTGTAAATGGCTGAGTGTTCAGTGTATAGAAAAGACAGCTGCCAATTATGCCCAGGGTCCAAACTCCTGGAAAAATGTGATTGTCTAAAAGAGCTAATATCTTCAACCTTCATGAGGGAAAACATGAATGGATTTGATTACAACTAAAATTGAAATGTGAAACATTCCATTATAATTTCCCCCCATTTTTCCATTTTTAAGCTCTATTTGGAAACATACCTTCAAATTAGCTATCCAAGCAGTAGTATTAGTTACATGTCTACTTCAGCTGGGCCCTTATTAATGCTTGTAAATCCATGTTATTCTCTTGCTGTTTCCTCAGGAGACCTCCCAAAATAAATATCCTAAATCTTCTCTGTACGGGATATCAACATTTCCCCACCCTCAGCTTATGATCATACTTTATTGAGAGAATTTCAGTAATAATCTGTGAGAGTTCATATCTTGCCTAAGAGCTCACATTAGTGTATCCTAAATAGTATCTACTTTATGAAATCATAAAAGAAAACTAAAACAAGGAGCAGATGGGAAAAGTAGAAAATAATAGATGTAAATGAAATGAAAGAGAAATATTAAAATAGATCCTACAGACATCAAAATGTTAATAATATTATGCTCACCTTGATGCATAAAACTTGATGCATAATAATATTATGCTCACCTTGATGCACCTTGATGCATAAAAAATTATGAAACACATTGTATTATTTAGATGAGAAACAGGCAAACTCCACAAAAGACACAAACCAGAAACTTTGAAAAAGAGATACTCTAAATAGCCTTATAATGTACTCATGGGTGAAAAGCTTTCTACAGAGAAAATTCTAAGCCAAAGTGCTTTTACTTGGCATTTTACCAAATATTTAAGGAAGAGATAATATCAATCCTTCACAAACTCTTCTAGGACATAAATAATGAAAGGGCACTTTGAAACACATTTTTTGATGCTAGCATTACCCTGACATCAAATCAAAGACTACAAGAAAATTTACAGATCACTATCTCTTGTGGGCCTATATGCAAATTTTCTTAAAAACACATATTAGCAAATAGAACTCAATGATATAAAAAAAAATGGGGGGGGGAATATTATGTCATGACCATGCAGAGCTGGTTCAACATTAGAAAATTAATCAATGCAATTCACTGTATCAAAAGTCTAAAAAAGAAAAACCATCCGATCATCTTGATAAATACAGAAAAAACATTTGAACATTCATTCATGGTAAAATGTCTCAGTAAACTAGAAATAGAAGGGTCAACTTATAAAGGGCATCTATAAAAACCTTACAGCTAACGTCAAACTTAATGATGAGTTCTTCCCCTCTAAACTCGGAAACAAGTCAGTCCTGAGCACAAGGCGAGGCGTCCACATTCCCACTTTGAGAAGCCTCTGCTGTTGATTGCACACCTCTGACAGTCGGTCCCTGTCATCCCCATCTCCTAACATGGACATTAAAGTTTTCTTTTTGACTTTATACTCCTCTGTCTCCATATTCCTTCCTTTGGGAAACTCACCTACTTTAAGGGTTTCCAATCATCACTTTTTTTCAGTATCACATATCCAAAAGTCTATTGGATACCTTCACTTGGAAGTCTTATGGTCATCTCAAATACAATATATACAAAATTATATTCACTTTCAATCTGTGAGACTAGTTTTCTTGATTTTCTTTATTTATACTGCCATTCTCCCAGCCATCCACATTCAAAACCACAGTCTTCATTAACCTCTTCCTCTATTCCTCATAACTCCAAAGATAGCCCCTGCTCATATCACGTCTTCCTTTGAAAAAATAACCCATCTTTAACTTCTACTTCATTACAACTTCCATCTCAGTTCAGACTCTACCACCTACATATTTCTGTCAAGGTCTTCCTTCAAAATCACTCAGTGTGTCAATACATTTAATTCAACAGTACATAGTAGAAAGTTCTATAATTTAGATTCAAGTTTCTCTAAAATTTAGCCTAACCTGGTTTTTCAGGATATCTATCATTAATCTCATCACATGATCTCTATTATCTATTTGTTATTCCCCTTAAATACTCTGCCTTTTCCCAGCTCTTTTTGTTCACATTGTTCCTCTCTATCTCTCCTGCTCTCCTCACCCCACTCAGATATCCTCTCCACCAACTCCATCCATTGAAATGTCCTTCTCTTCCAGACTCATGACTCTATCTTCTCTATAAAGTCTTCTTTGATCATTCCCACTGGAAGTGATCATTCCCCCTCTGAATCCGTACTCCTTTACCTGCATTTCTATGTAGCATGCAATATATTCTAGACACAGCATTATCTTCTCAACCACGTGTCAACTGCCTAGAAACAGAGACCTAATCTTGTTAATCCAGTTATTAATGTGTAACTTTAGAATAGTTGTTTACATTGTAAATAGAACAAAAAGAGGGAGACAACAGATTGTTTTCTCACTTGCTCTCAATTATATTCACATATGGTTAAGATCTGACGTGGAATGTGTTTAACCAGATGCTCGAATGAGTTTGGGTCTGCATGATCCGCCATGCAAACACATCTGGCACTGAACTCTGGGGATGTTGTTACAACCTGTTAGCCCTAAATGGACATGAATCTTATGAAAATGACATCAGCATTTAGAAAAAAATGTTTATGCATGAAATCCTTTTGCACTAGGAGAGCATTCCCTACCCATTTTAAAGGAAAGGAAAAACAGATCTGAAAGAGAGAAGCTATGTTTTAGAATGTTTTCTAATGTTAATTTATAGCCTCAGTGCCTAGCAGAGCGACTTGAATAGAGCAGAGGCTCACTAAATATGTGTAATTTTGAAAGGAACATCCTGCCTTTCCTTTTGCTAAATCTAAATGAAAATAAAAAATAAAAACCCAGGAACCATATTCCAATATTCACATCTTTGTGGTATAGGAATAGTTTGACTTGGTGGGAGCAAAACATTCCCCAGTACCACCTTTTTTCTTCCTTCATCCTGTATTAATAAAATAGATGGTCTATAATCAAGCACAGTCTTAATGATGTCAATATTATACAATAAAAAATGGCATATTGGCAACCCTTAAAAGAACAATTAAGTGAGACAAGAGGAGGGAAAAAAGCCAAAAAAAAAAAAAAAAAAAGGCCAGGTCCCAGATTTCCTATCATTCAACTATTCTTGCTTGGAGGAAGAAAAGAAGGAAAAGAGGGAGGGGAAGAAGGGAAAAGAGGGAGGAAAAGAAAACAAGTCACTCAAAGACCTGTCAATCTTAAAAATCCTTCATGCATCCGGCTGGTGTGGCTCAGTGGTTGAGCGTTGACCCATGCACCAAGAAGTCATTGGTTTGATTCCCGGTCAGGACACATGCCCAGGTTGTGGGCCAAAGCCCCCATGGGGGACATGCAGGAGGTGGCCAGTCGATGTTCTCTCTCGTCGATGTTTCTATCTCTCTCTCCTTCTCCCTTCATCTCTCTCTAAAGTCAATAAAAAATAAATAAAAACAGGAATTTGATCACAGTGCACTCTCATAGTTACGAACAGCAGCCATTATAAAAATCTAATTGTACGATATATGTATTAAATATATTGTATATTTTATAAATATCATATAAAATACTGATAAATAAAAGTGGGCTCCAATTAAGTAATTAAAAATGGACTCTATGAAGGCAAGGACATTGAGGGGGATTTGGAGAGTTGTGATTCTGTAGAGATTTTATAAGAGTTTAAGAATAAAAAATGTAGATGCTTTAATTACGTACATATAAAAGCTGATACACAGAAGCCATTCTTCCTTGTATATATTCAGTTGTAATGTTCTATAAAATGGAATATGAAATAATGTCACCCTAGATCAATGGCTTTTATGTGGATAAAGAATAAATATTACCTATTATTACTCCTGAAAATCTGAGTTAATAATTAGACTCCAGCAATAAAGTTAGTCTGCAGTTGTGTCCTAAAAAATATTACTCCTGAAACATGTTCTCACAGGGTATTTTTTCTTTTGAACACTTTAAGCTTTGAAAAAATTATGAAATATATCATTAAGGTTTCAAAATGCTGTGCAGCAACAGTCAAGTGAGCATTAGCAGAAGCTGGCATTTATCATTAAGCATGATAGCGCTCGCACTGGCTGCCGCTTTCAAACTAACGTAACAGCCCCCCAAAAGCTAGCTTTTATACTCTGCAAAATCGCTATGACCTGTGGTTAAAAAACATGGTTACACAGATGTGAAATTGGTTCTCACTCACTGTCAGCCTTTTTTTCTCTCTTGAATAAAATCTCTGTAACAGAAGAGAGCTTTGGTGCTATGTTAAACAGGATAAAGTGAAAACCCAGTGGTGTAATGAAAGATGTGAATAAACTCCTGTTCAGCCTGGGGAACTGAACGTAAGCACAGCTGCAGGCGAAACCTTGAGAAAAATGTTGCCATCTGTCATCGTTTTCTTCAACAGGTGCTTGTAGTTTTTCTTCTTTTTCTACATCTCAAAAGCCTCATTCCTTCAAACATTTGTTTGTCGTATCAATTTCTATAAGTGTTATGGTCGTTAAATAATATTGATAGTGAAATGATATTTTTGTGTTAAAGGGAATGCATTTTTCATCCAAAAAATCATAACTATAAACAAACTATATAAAACAATCTTCAGAATTTCAAGATCAGCTGATTTTAATAAGTTATATTCTTCACTAATATTAGAAATGTGAACAACATGTCAAAACGGAAGGGAAGGGGGCCTGCCTTCTAAAAAATCCACTTCGGATAAAACTGAAACTCTAGGTGTTAATAAGGGATGTGTAGCCACCAGAATGCCAGAATGTGACACTGCCAGCTTGCGTTCCACTGAGGGGCTCCCCCCAGAGCCCCCTTCTTGTTCTGTAAGCACCACCTTCTGAAAGTATGCGCCCTTCATTTTCTCCCGCAGACAATCATCTCAATTTTATTGTAATCTAATACTTTGCTATCACTATAGAATTATCAGAGATGCAGTGTAAAATTAAAATTTTGCCTCTTTAACAATAAACTTTGGTGAAAAAAAGCAACCTCATATCTTACCATTGAAATAAGATATTATTTTACCTTTGTCCTGTCCCATCATCTTAATTTTTAAAAATTTTTAGATGATGTCTCTTAACCATCTATGACCAGTTTCTGCAAGGAATGAATTTTAAGAAGAAAGCTCCTTTCTTCCTTCCTCACTTCCTCCTTCCTCTTCTTTCTTGCAACACATATTTTATTGAGTGACTACTATTCCTCAGCCCCTTTTGTAAGGCTGAAGGCACCTGGTTGTACAGGAAAGTAGACAAAGTCCCTGCTATAATAAAACTTATAGTTTAGTTGGGAGAGAGTGCAGACACTTTTTAAAGTTTAAATAACAATATAACAGAAAATGTTTAGATACCAAGTGTTTATAGGAAAACAACACAGAGATTATAGAGAGGGAGTGGAGAGCCTTCAGGCTGAGTGATCAGAAAAGTCACTGCTGAGGCAATGATACTAACTCTGAGAAATAAACTACAATCAGAAGCCAGCCACAAAAGAAGTGTGGAGGAGTATATTCCAGGAAGACAGAACAGCTGTTGGAAAGGACCTGAAGTGAGGGTGGGTTTATCCAATTTGATGAAGCAAATAAAAGCCAGTGTGTCTGAACTCTACAGTGCTCAGAATGGATCCATGCGGGGAACAGGGATCAGATGAGGGCCCCAGATGGTGTGACACCTTGGATGTCAGTATAGAGAATTCAAACACTAGGCTTATATAAAAGTCATGTGAGTGTTAAGCAGCAAGTGGAATATTGTGATTGACATGAAAAATATATGCACACGTGTGTGTGTGTGTGTGTGTGTGTGTGTGTGTTACTGCGGCTACAGTGTAGAGAACGATGAGAAGAAGCAATATGAGTGGCAGTCGGGAAGACAGACAGTGGTCCCAGTGGTTCCAGCTAGAGTGGGGGCAGGTTAAAAAAATAAGACAGCTTCATAGTTGCTAATGTCTTCCCTTTTATTAATTTCTTGAATAACCTAAAAGCATGAATGTGGAGTAAAATTCTTTTCAGCATCATACTCAAGTTGGAAGACAACCTGAAGGATACCTCAATCCCAACTCCCACCAAAGGATTTCTCTCAAAGATATTTCTTAAGAGATGATCACAGCATTTAATGCCTCCAGTGACAAAGCTCATAAACTTACTACCTCACAAAGCAAATCACTGAAGTTTAAGACTTCTGATTGTCCAAAATGTATTTCCTATAGAAAGCTAAAATATTCTACCCTTGAATGTACGAGGTCTTTTTCTTCCTTCTGGAGCCTGACAAATAGTATCTAACTCATATTTCTTTATGAAGACTGGCCACTCTTTCAAAGACAATCATCATGTCTTTTCTAACTGTTCTTTCTCCAGATGCAACATTGCCAACTTTGTCCCATTACTCAGGTACCCAATTTCCAGAGATATCAATCATCCTTGTAACCTCCCTTTAGGCTTCTCTAGTTCACCCATACGTCCTTTAAAACTATTATTCTAGAAGGTATTTTCTGGTGTGATTAGCCTAGTACAGAGCACTATATCAATATTGCTTCCCTTGATACAAACAGTAGAGTTTATTGGCTAATATTGCATCTGTGTGTTGAGAAAGCACATGGTTTGAACTTAAAGTGAACTAATACTTATATCTTTTTCATATGAATTCCAATTAAGTCTCATCTTACACTTTGTGTGCATACAAAACTAATTTTTTAACCACGTGTTTAACTTCATTTGTATTCTCGTTGAATTTTTAATTTTTAGTTTCCTTTCATTATTTTAATAGATTACTGTCTTTTGAGTCCTCATTCTGTAGTCTAATGTACCCAGTTTGTTAGCAACATATTTGGGGTATGCATGTTTAAATATCTATGATTATAACTAACTCAACTTTATTAGTCCATCTTCTATAAGGACCTCATGAGAAACCCTGATAATTACCTGCTATCACTGGATGCACCATTTATGTAATACCCCAATTATTGGCCTGTAAATCAAATGCCAAAGAAAATGCAATCTTGTCAGTATAATCTATAATTATTGAAGCCATGCTGGCATCTAGTTATTGTGGATTGCAAAGTGTTCACAAACCAATTGCTTAAAGTTTGTCCTCAAAGTTTCCCCAAAATTTCTATCAATCTCCCCCATCTATACATTTAATAGACACATTTTCCCACATTGAAAAGCTGGAACATTTGTGTCCATGTGCTGTTCTGATGACATTTCGCTAAGTGATTAATTCATTATCATATATCTTGGGTTTATTGAGTACTTTCAATGTGCCACAGACTCTGCTAAGAGCTTTACATGCCTATTTCATGTATTCCTCACAAGAATCTCATGCATGATGTTACATTACCTCCCCATGACTTATTTATTGTATAACTGGAACAACACAGGGAATATAGTTCATTTTGCAATAACTTGGTTTGGTAATTGATGGTGCCAGGCCTGTGGTGATCACATCGTAAGGTATATAAATGTTGAGTCACTAAGTTGTACACCTGAAACTAACATAACATTGTATGTCAACTATACTTTAATAAAGAAGTAAGTAAAACGGGCAAAAGAGTCAGGTTTAAAATGACAACAAATCCCCATGCATTAGATATCATCATTCTCTTCTTTGTAAAGAGAACTGTCACTTAGAGAGGTTAAGGAGATTGCTGAGGGCGACACAAGGAATAAGCAGCAAGCAGTGCTGGGATTTCCACCGGACTTCCTGCTTTTAACTGCTCAGCAGCTACCAGCAGGTATTTCTTGGGGACCTGCCAAGTACATGGACTTGTTCCTGGTACCTCAGGAAGGTGTGACAGTGCTGACACAGCCATCAACTTGTAAAAAATACTAATTATCTACCACTTCTGCTACTTTGCCTCCTTCTCCCTCCTGCACCTATAGCCGTGGGCATTGCACTGCTTATTAGTAGCCTTGGAGAATGTGGGAGGGAAGGGAAAGGCTATGTATTTATATAACTGGAGAAACACTTGAGGAGAATTTTTTCAAATGCAAAGGCAGTTCATTTTGTTACTGTTAATTCTAATAAAAGCTTTTCGAGCAGAACACTTTTCATGGCTTAAATACAGGCTGAGAATGATCTGGGACATTCCGTTATTAATGTTCCACTGATGCCCTGTGATAATCTATAACATACATTTTAGACTCTGTGTGGGCAAATATTCCTGTTGCTTAGAAATACAAGCAGCAAGTACCAACTGACAAAAGGTGTGTAGGAATGATAGAGGGCTAGGAGGAGGAGGAGATTCCTGGCTCGGCGTATTTTGAAATCCATCACTACCCACAGTTCTTCCGTTGCTGCTCGTGTACGTGGACTTGTCAATCAATTCATTAAACTCATCTCACAATTGTTTCCATTCTAAGAAAACCACTTTATTTTTGTTTTTACAAAATAATCTTAAATACCAAATGCTAGCCCTTGCTTCAAACATCAAATGGTCACTCTGAATTGCTTTGCACGGAGTCCTGCTTTGCATCCCCACGTGCCTGGAATCTTCAAGCTTCTCCACGTGGACCACGAAGGAATCGCCTTGTTCCTGTCAAAGAGCCTGACCACATAAGGTCAGTAATTCCCGAACTTGTATGCACATTAGAATCACCGGCAAACGTAAAAATATATTAATGCCTGCGTTCTCCTCCTCCCCAGAGATAGCGATTTAATTGCTATGGGGGAGAGAAGGGACTTTGTGGACATTAAAAACTGTAAAAGGCACCAAGTGGTTCTAATGTGCAGACAGATTTCAGAACATCTGACACAGGAAGTGTCTTTCCCAGTTCTCAGTTCTCTATCAGCTCTGCCTACCTATCACTAGACTGCAACCTGCAGAAATCCACCTTGGACTGGACCAAAGGTGTCCAAAGTCCCAGGAGGCCTAGCTTCTACATGGTTTTATCTACCATCAGTGTCCCTATATGAGAGAGTTTTAGTGTATGAACTTTCCCGGGGTGAGGGGGGGGAGGGAGTTAGCAATTTAATTTTATCTAAGAAACTAAACTTTGAAAATTGCCTAAAAGATGGAAATGTTCCCCAGACACATGTGGTTTTCTTGGTCTAGCTTCTCCAAATCTTAAAGCTCTCTAAGGCTATTGAAGATGAGAAAGAACACAGGCTATAAGAGACAAACATTCACACCTAGTATTAAGACACTTCTATAAAATCACCAAGTCTCTAGATCAAAGCTTGAAAGACTCCAGTCGAGCCCACTAAACATCTGTGCAACAATGCCACAGAAATAGAAAACAGAGCCCGTGCGGTTCAGACACATTTGAAAAAGCATTAATTATATTTCCTCCAGGTAGGCAGTTTCCCATATTCAAGGTCTGCCGAGTTCTTTGATGCCCACGCCAGATAATCTTCTTCATAGTATATAATATTTTGAATTTTAAGCACTAGGGTTAATCTTGAAAATAACTTAAAACCTTAGGGTACTTATTTCCCTTCATGATTTGATTATCAGCATCCTAAGCTGAAATAGCCACACAGCCCCTTATCCCATCACTTTATTTTAATTCTCGGCACAGCACTTATCACTTCTGATATTTTTCTTGCTCATTTATTTATTTGTTTACCCCCAGCCCCCCACCAAAATATGAGCTCCAGAATACCACTAACTTTCCCCCACTTGATGCTATGTCCCCAGCATCTAAAACTGTTCAATAAATCTTCAGTAAATATTGGTTGAATAAATGAATGAACATTCCAACATTCTTTGTCTATAGGTGAGTACTTTAATGAAATAGCAGAAGTCACAAATGATCCCCAAGTTGTGTGACCTAGAGGCTCAGGAATATACATCCACAAAATGGGAGAAATAAGATATTGACATCATAGGGCTATTGTGAGAATTACATGAGATAACACACCATAAGTACTTACCATGATGTATGGTTGGTTATATTAAGAACTCAGTGAATGAAAAGTCATAGCGTAGAAATGTATACCTATGACATTTATAGTGAAACAAAAGTAGTAAAAAATACCATGATTTTATTTTATCAGTCTGTTTAAAAATGTACTTTATTATGCATGTTCTTTCACTGTTGAGGAAGAAAACTGGAATATGTTTTGTGTAAGCTACAGCTTGCTTGCAGGAGAAGAAAGAACACCTAAGTAGGGGGGCAACAAGCCATTTATTTAATTGTTACTCCAACCTCAGCTTCCTCACCTGTAAAATGGGAGGGTATAATTAGTAGATTTAAGGGTAATATTTTTTTTAATTTTCTTTATTGATTTTAGAGAGAGAGGAAGGGAAAGGGAGAGAAAGATAGAAACATTGATGAGAGAGAACATCGACTGGCCGCCTCCTGCATGCCCCCACTGAGGATTGGGCCCACAACCTGGGCTTGTGCCCTGACTGGGAATCGAACCAGTGACCTCTTGGTGCATGGGTTGAGGCTCAACCACTGAGCCACACCGGGCTGGGCGAGGGTAATTTTTTATATAACCTCAACCACCAAACTCTGAGCTCTTAAGAGGCAGCATGTAAATATATAAAACATCAACATTTAACCTGTAAAAGCAAGACCTGTTTAATTTTTACTCACGTTAGATCAATAAAAAGACCTCAACAGTAAATTAAATGTGGTCCATTCATTGTTCGGTAGCACTCAGATATATAATCCCAAATTTACAGTTAACAAAAATTATCCACTGGAAATTATTTTGCAAAATTATCTGCTTACGTGGTGTATGCTGTCCTTAGGGGTAGCTTTTGTTTTGTTTTATTTTTGTCTACTCTAGAATTTAACAAGTTACAAAGACATAGATTTGGAAGAAGCTTCCCGGAGAAACATTTCTCTTTTTAAAAGTTCTGCATTGGTTATTGTTTTAAAGTTACAATAAACAGCGTTGTGAGGCCTCTGCAGGCGCCGTTTAACATGTGCATTAAACACTTCCGGAAACATGATGATGTACAACGAATTTGTTCCTTTTGCTAGCAACTTCATTTTAATAGGGCTCCATTACAAATGATGAATCAATAAACCACCATTCACTTTCTTTGAAGTGGAATCTTGCCTCTCGCCTCTTCTTTCAAGAATTCAGAAATTGCCGTTGATTGCCTGAAGCCTTGAACTCTGTTGGTCAATTCAGGTGCATTGTTCCCTTGGCTCTTAGGTCTGCCAGTGTCCTCAGGCTGGCATTACGAAATCATCTGCTCTGCCAGCGAGAACCACACACTGACGACTATCACCGTGTGCTGAGCCTTGCACTGGCCATGTGTCCGTATTACTAATGCACAAAGCATGAAGCTTGGAGAAGTCCCTTTGTCATCTGGTTATGGGGGGCGGAGGGGCATAGTCCAAAGACTTATAAATATCTCCTAACAAAGCCCCAGCTGAGCCGTGTCAGGGTTGCACACTCTCGTCATCTTTTCCTACAGCTTTTCAATTTGCTTTCCAAACATTTCTTTGTTGCCGTTGGCTGGGGCGCACTTGAGAGAAGCACATCATTAACCACAAAGAATGCTCGCTGTTTTCTGTGATTTCAAATCAGTTCCAAGCATTTCCTCAGCTCCTCAGCGAGCAGCCCAGAAGCAATTACCCTGCTGCTGAATGAAGACTTACTTCTCCACAGAAAGGCTTCAGTTTTAGAGACAGCCAACAAGCAAGGCTGTAACAAATGATGACACGGATTGCAGCCTCCATTCACTAGCGATTTACACCCCCAAAGGAAGAGTGAACCAATTTTTGTGTAAATTCAACAGCACATCCGACAATGCTTCCCTCTTCTCCAACTCACACAAACTGGGCATTCATCAACCCAGATCACTCTCCTCAAATGGGGACTCACAGTGGCTAAGTGGCTCCGGTGGGGGTGGGATTGCTCTGTGTCAAAAAGGGGCAAAGTACAAGGAAAGGACACAATCCATCAGGGAAGTGAGCATGGAGTTAATTCATGGAGACAAAATAGTGAGGTTTTCAAAAGCCAATGCCAAAGGAAGGACTGCTTCCCACCCCCATCCCTGGCGATTCTGTGGAAGAAACTGACCTCAGCAGCATCCCAGAGTGACGCCCCCCAAGTGTAAGCCGCCCCAGTTGCTGACATGTCTATAGCTCCATAATTGATGATTGGTAAAATCACTCTGTGCCCTCTAGCTGAACCTGTTTTGTAAGGAATTTAATTATCAGGATAGAGATTAGTAAATTGGAATACCCCCTGTCCAAGAAATGTCCAAGAAATGTCAGGTTCCCAGACACTGGACCAAGAAATGTCAGGTCCCCAGGCACTGGACCAAGAAATGTCAGGTTCCCAGGTGAGCCAGGTTAGCCAACTGCCTAACTGCGTATTTTTGCTTCTGTACATGCTTGCTTGCTGGGCCCCAGTGCATACCGGAATGTGGTTTTAAGCTTTAAAAGGGGTGTGCGTAAGGAGGTGGGGGCTGATCTCCAAAGACTCTGTCCCAGGGGTGCTCAGAATCAGACGCCGGACGGCTAATAAACGGCTCTTATTTGGACTTTAATTCTCTAGTGGTCTTTCTTTGACTCTGTTGCGCCACAACATTTGGAAGCCCCAGCGAGGTTCTCCCTTTCTTGGGAATCTCTAGACCACTAAACCGGCCGGGGAGGCTTGGATCCGTCCCGCCTAGGGGAAGGGCTCTGAGAGATGTTCCTCAGCCCTGGGTGCTCGGAGGGGCTCCTTGACTTCCCGGACGGTCTTCACAAATTTGTCTACAAATGGAGTTATGAGCCATCTGGATTGAATCTCACCGGTGAGTACAAACCTTTGGTTTGTTCTGTTTGGCGCCATTCGGTGGCTGGAGGAAGGCTGGACGCAGCATTACTTCCCCAGCCGGGTCCTAGGATGAGACGTCGCCCTGGACCCAGATTTGAATCAGTCAGGCCTGAGTTCAGTTCATACCGCTATCTGTGTTTTGCTGTTTGTGTCTTAGTCCTTGTTGGTCTCTGCTGGTGTCTGTCCATTGTTCCGCTTGTCCTTATGGGCCAGTCTTCATCAACACCTATAACTCCTTTACAATGCGTACTTAATAACTTCCAAGATTTTAAGAAATGGGCCGCTGGGTACGGGGCCACGGTAACGCCCTTTGACTTACAGAAATTCTGTCAACTCCACTGGCCCACCTTCGAGGTTGATTGGCCACCCAAAGGCAGTTTCAATTTGCAATTGGCTTTTAAGATTCAATGGAAAATATACAGCAATCCTGGCCACCCAGATCAGGTCCCCTACATAGATGTCTGGATTGATATTGCTAATGATAAACCTAAATATCCTATGGATTGTCAGTGTCCTATGAAATCCAAAAGGACTGTTCTCTTGACAAGACCTCAGTCTTCCCTGAAGGATGATAATTCCCCTACACCTAGGAGGACTCTCTATCCTGTCCTTCAGGCTCCAGCTGAGGACCCTCTACTTACTGATCCTCCCCCCTATACGGGCGCACCCAGGCCGCCACGCCCGGCCCATTCCCCCCGGGGAAGCTCAGCCTCAGTCCCCCGCACACCCGCGGAGGAACCCCTTACCAGCCTGTAGCGGAGGCCGCAGCCCTGACTCTTCATCGGCCCCTATTCTGCCACTCCGACAGGTTGCCCCTCCGCCTGGCGGGGAGCCCCAAAGACCTTTCATGGTATATGTTCCCTTTTCTACAAGTGATCTCTACAACTGGAAACAACAGAACCCTTCTTTCTCTGACAAAGCCCAAGGTCTGATGTCTCTGTTAGAAACTGTTTTCCACACCCACCAGCCCACCTGGGACGATTGCCAGCAGCTCCTCCAGGTCCTCCTCACCTCTGAGAAGAGGGACAGGATATACAGGGAGGCTGCCAAAACTGTCCTCGAGACCAACAGGCATCCCACCTCCGACTCTGACTGAGTTAGTCGCCTGTTGCTTACCTCCAGACCTAATGACGATCGAGGTAAGGAGGCTCTCAAACAATATCGCCTGACTCTATTACAAGGCATCCGGGAGCGGCCAAGAGGTCGACTAATTTATCTAAGGTGAGCGAGACTGCTCAGCGCCCAGGTGAGTCACCTGCCACCTTCCTTGAACGTCTCATGGAAGCTTACTGGTTATTTACCCCCATAGACCCGGAAGCCTCTGAGAATAGGGGAGCGATTAATATTGCCTTTGTCACTCGGTCGGCCCCGGATATTAGAGAGAAACTACAAAAATTAGAAGGATTTGAGGGGAAGGATTTAAGCGAACTGGTCGAAATCGCTCAGCAAGTATTCAACAACCACGACGACCCAGATGTGACCCAAACTAAGAAGGTAGCAAAGATTTTGGTGGCAGCTATGAATGAAGGGAATAAACCACAGAGAAATGCCAGAAATTGGAACCGGAAAAAGGGTCAGAATAACAACAGGGGAAAAAGGCCTAACTTAGACTCTGATCAATGTACCCATTGCAAAGAGAAGGGTCATTGGAAAAAGGATTGTCCTAAAAGAAAAGATAAACCAGATCAAAAGGTCCCCATTCTACTTGATGAGAGTGAATGACAGGGCCGGGGCTCCTTTCAACTGAGCCCCCAGGAGCCCAAGGTAACTTTAAATGTCGGGGGCAAACCAGTCGAATTTTTAGTCGACACAGGGGCTTCTTTCTCAGTCCTCCAAGTAACGGATGGACCACTCTCTAAAGACAAAACTCCAATCCAGGGGGCCACAGGAAAGACCAAATCTTACCCATGGACTAAAGCGAGAATAACTGACTTAGGGAAAGGAACTATCACCCACTCCTTCCTAGTCATGCCGGACTGCCCATACCCCCTCCTGGGCAGAGACCTCCGTCAGAAGCTCCGAGCTACTATCTCTTTTCATGGAGATTCTGCCACACTCTCTGTTGGGTCACAGCCCACCACTATTCTCTTCTCTTGTCCTCTTTCTGAAGAATACATCCTCCTTGAGGAACCTGTCCCTTCTCAGCCTAACCCTCTACTCCAGGAACTTCAAGCAGCCATACCCGCTGTTTGGGCTGAGACAAATCCCCCAGGGCTGGCCAGCCATCGGCCTCTGATCATAGTACAGCTAACTAGTTCTGCTACCCCAGTGAGAATTCGCCAGTACCTAATTAATCTGAAGGCTCGAAATGGGGTTGCAAAGCACATCAGGTGTCTCCGCGAAGCAGGAATCCCTGTCCCTTGCCACCCTGCTTGGAACACTCCTCTACTGCCATTGCAAAAGCAGGGACGGACGACTTCAGGCCAGTCCAGGACCTCCGGGAGGTAAATAAGCGGCTCGAGACCATACACCCAACTCTGCCAAACCCCTATACCCTCCTCAGCCTCCTGTCACTGAGCCACACAGTCTACACTGTCCTCGACCTGAAGGATGCCTTCTTATCCTTACCACTAGCCAAAGTAAGCCAACCTCTTTTTGCTTTTGAATGGACAGACCCCGAAGGGGGATTCTCAGGGCAATTGACTTGGACCCAGCTTCCCCAGTGGTTTAAGAACTCCCCCACATTCTTTGATGAGGCCCTGAGTCAGGACCTCTCTAAATATAGACAAGAGCACCCTGAGGTTGTTCTCCTTCCATACGTAGACGACCTCTTACTGACTGCAAGGACTGTCTCAGGCTGTTCCGAGGCCACCAAGGACCTATTGAAAGAACTAGGTGCTCTTGGATACAGAGTATCTGTTAAAAAAAAGTCCAACTGTGTACCGAGAATGCTACCTACTTAGGATATGAACGAAGAGGGGGGAAACGATCCCTCTCTACAAGCCAGATAGAAGCTATTTTAAAGATTCCCCGGCCCCAAAGCAAAAAGCAGGTCCGCAAATTTCTCGGGGCCATCAGGTGTTGCCGGCTTTGGATCCCTAGGTTTGCTGAGATCGCTAAGCCCCTCTATACCAGCACAGGGGGAAAGGAAGACGGCCTAAATTGGACAGAAATAGAGCAGAGGGCTTTTAAAAACCTGAAGCCAGCCCTCACCAGTGCACCCGCGCTCGCTCTGCCTGATGTCACCAAGCCCTTCCAACTATATGTCTCTGAGGGCCGAGGCATTGCCAAGGGAGTACTTACCCAGGCCTTGGGCCCTTGGAAACGCCCTGTCGCCTACCTCTCTAAACGATTAGAGCACGTGTCGGCAGGATGGCCAAATTGCTTAAGGGCGGTGGCGGCTATGGCTATCCTAACTAAAGAAGCGTCAAAGCTAACCTTGGGGCAGGACTTGCAAATTGTAGCTCCTCATGCAGCAGAGGCTCTCCTTCAGAGCCCACCAGAGCGTTGGCTGTCCCATGCCAGGATTGCCCAATGCCAGGCACTGCTCTTGGACCCTCTGAGGATTCGGTTCCTGAAAACTGCTGCCTTAAGTCCTGCCACGCTACTCCCTGACGACGACCCAGGGGAACCCATCCATGACTGCCTGGAGGTCCTCAGCTCTTTGACCAGTCTCAGAGCTGATCTAAGGGACACACTGACGGGAGTAGCTTCATGGCAGGTGGAACATGGTACGCCGGAGCTGCAGTGGTCACCCACGATAAGGTCCTTGGGCCAAGCCTTAGGCCATGGCACCTCTGCCCAGAGGGCTGAACCAATAGCCCTCGCCCAAGCTTTACGGTGGGGGAAGAACAAAGCTATCAACGTCTACGCCGACAGCAGGTACGCCTTCGCCACCGCCCATGTCCACGGGGCACTATACCAGGAGAGGGGCCTTTTGACATCAGGGGGAAAGGACATTAAAAACAAACCTGAGATCTTAGCCCTGTCAGAGGCTATCTGGCTACCCCAGAGGGTAGCTATTATACATTGTAAGGGGCATCAAACTACGGATGGTCACATAGCCCGGGGTAACACATTTGCAGACCAAACTGCTAGAGAAGTGGCCCTAAAACCAGTGGGGCCTCTTCAGATTTTACCTGTATTACCCCCGAGGCATCTCCCAAACACCCCCAACTACTCTGAAGATGAAATAAAATTTAAAAATGTTTTAGGTGGGACACTGGATACCACCAGGTGGTATATTCTCCCCGACCACAGAATATTACTGCTGGAGGCTCTGGGGTGGGACCTCGTCCACAAGACACCCCAGAATACCCACCTAGGGGGAACTAAACTAACTGAACTTCTCTGGAGGGACTATTATATACCTAAGCTCCACCGCTATGCCAGGCAGATTGCAGCCCGATGCCCTACCTGTGCACAAGTGAACCAGGCGCAGAAGGACAAACTGACACCCGGGACATGGACCAGAGGACAAGCGCCTGGGGAACAATGGGAAGTCGACTTCATTGAGGTGATCCCAGGAAAATTCAGATTCAAGTACCTTCTAGTTTTCATAGACACCTTTTCAGGATGGACTGAAGCCTTCCCCACCAAATCAGAGACAGCTCAGACAGTTGCTAGAAAATTAGTTTCGGAAATAGTTCCCCGATTCAGCCTTCCCTTAGCAATGGGGTTCGACAATGGCCTGGCGTTTATTGCCCAAATTACCCAAACAGTAGCTAAAATCTTAAACATAACTTGGAAACTCCACTGTATATACAGACCTCAGAGCTCAGGACAGGTAGAAAGGATGAACCGAACACTCAAAGAAACTCACTAAATTAAAACTAGAGACAGGTGAAGATTGGGTGAGTCTCCTTCCCTTTGTCTTACTAAGGACTAGATGTTCTCCTTATATTCAGGGTCTGTCTCCCTATGAAATAATGTATGGGAGACCTCCACCTCTCCTCCTCAAGATAGGGGAGGAAACATTAGCTGAGTTGAATAATCATTCTCTTCTTAAGTCTTTACAGGCTCTGCAACTCGTCCAACAGAGAAATCATCAGATAATAAAGCATTCTCTTCCTAAGCCTTCTCTTCCAGATAATTCAGACCCCCACAACATCCAACCAGGAGATTGGGTCTGGGTCAAGAAAATTCAACCTGCTTCTCTTGAACCCAGATGGACTGACCATTGTCAGTGATCCTTGCCACCCCAACGGCCCTTAAGGTGGCAGGCCGCCAATTTTGGATTCACCATACTCAGGTAAAGAAGGTACACCCTGACCAGATACCGGAAGGATGGACTATCCATCTTATGGGGGATCCCTTAAAGCAGCAGTTCTCAACCTGTGGGTCGCGACCCCTTTGCGGGTCGAACGACCCTTTCACAGGGGTCGCCTAAGACATAACAGTAGCAAAATTACAGTTATGAGGTAGCAAAGAAAATAATTTTATAGTTGGGGGTCACCACAACATGAGGAACTGTATTAAAGGGTCGCGGCATTAGGAAGGTTGAGAACCACTGCAAAGGTAAAACTCTCTCAATCCTGATTATCCTGATTGGGACCACTGTAATTCAAGGAAATCCTCATCAGCCAACCCAACATATTTGGACCCTCACCCGAACCACTGATGGACAAAACATCTCTACTTATCCCACTTATGGGGCTCCCAGATTTTGATTCGATATGTGTAACCTCTTTGGACTAAAATGGAATATGCCCCCACCTAGACGCGGGGGACGTGTAGGGGTTCCAGCCTACGGTTGTGGTACCGTCTCCTTAGAAAAGGGGATATGGCACTCTCAGCACTATATTTGCCCTGCTGAGGGGAGCCCAGACTGCCAGGGGCCAGATAAATATCACTACGCTTCTTGGGGTTGTGAAACCTTGGCCCCCTGGACCTCCTGGGACCCAGATATTCAGTTCCTACATCAAATCAAGCCCTCACCAGAAAGATGTACGATACCAGGCACTTGCAACCCTGTCATAATAACTGTAAAAACTTGGGGCCACCCCATTTGGCTGACAGGAAGGACTTGGGGCCTGCGCCTGTATGTAACAGGTAGAGATCCTGGCACTACTTTAACCATTCAAAAGACTCCCATCAAGCAGGTTACCAAGCCAATAGGTCCTCACTTGGTTCTTACCCTATTTTGGACAAGGGACTTGATGCTCCTTGACCTAATCTCCTACCCTCAACCTCAGAGGCACTCCACTATTCTACTCCAGAGTCCCACAGTCCTCAGCCGATACCTCCCAAGAGGCCTCTCCTAGACACTCTTGAAGCGGTCTACAGATTTGTAAACCAGACTAACCCCAATGCCACCTCAGACCGCTGGTTCTGTCTAAATCCATCCCCTCCATATTATGTGGGGATTGGGACAAACGGATCCATAGGCTCCTCTATGGATCAGATCAGAAATATTTCCATCAAAAATATCACATGGGACACGAATATTTGTCACTGGGGACAGGAACCAAAACTAACTTTGGGAGACTTACAAGGACGGGGACTTTGTCTCACATCCAAGGGCTACCGGGTGCATAACTCAGTGTATCGAGACTCTTGTCTAGGAATAATATCTATTGAAGAACCTGAGGACGCCGACTCCGACGAGGTCCCCTTCTTCCTAGCAGCCCCTGAAGGCACTTGGTTTGCTTATACTACTGGTCTTACCCCTTGCATCAACCCTCTCACTATGACTACAAAAGTTGGCCTCTGTATATTAACCCATGTTATTCCACAGGTTTATTTCTACTCCGGAGAAGGGGGACGGGAACATTTTGGATTACAGATGCGGCAGCCAAAAGAGCCCCTATCCTTGTGCCCCTTCTCGTAGGCATGGGGTTGGCAGGCTCCACTGCGGTAGGGACTGCTGCTCTTCTAACTGGAGACAAAACCTTCCAAACTCTGAGTCACCGAACAGATCTAGATCTACAAGATCTGGAGAAGTCAGTCTCCCATTTAGAAAATTCATTAAACTCCTTGGCAGAGGTAGTCCTCCAGAACCCCGAGGACTCGACCTACTCTTTCTAAAACAAGGGGGATTATGCCTGGCCCTAGGGGAAACCTGCTGTTTCTATGCCAATCATTCTGGCATTGTCAAAGACAGCCTATCTATGGTGAGACAAAGACTGAGAGAGAGAGAGGAACAACGAAAAAACGGTGACAACTGGTTTGAGGGATTATATAACTGGTCCCCATGGCTAACCACTCTCTTATCTGCTGCCGCAGTCCCCTGATGCTAATCGTCCTAGGACTGCTTTTCGGACCTTGTGTTATAAATTCCTTCACTGCATATGTTAGAAAAAGAATCCAGGCTGTGAAACTTATGGTCTTACGGACCCACTATCAACATATCTGTACTGGAAATGACGAGGAAACAATGATTTGATTCCTCTTAAAAACCAGTGGGGAATGTGCTGACATGTTTATAGCTCCATAATTGATGATTGGTAAAATCACTGTGTGCCCTCTAGCTGAACCTGTTTTGTATGGAATTTAATTAACAGGATAGAGATCAAAATAACCTTAGTAAATTGGAATACCCCCTGTCCAAGAAATGTCCAAGAAATGTCAGGTTCCAGACACTGGACCAAGAAATGTCAGGTTCCCAGACACTGGACCAAGAAATGTCAGGTCCCCAGGAACTGGACCAAGAAATGTCATGTTCCCAGGTCAGCCAAGTTAGCCAACTACCGTAATGTGGCTTTAAGCTTTAAAAGGTGTGTGTGTAAGGAGGTTGGGGCTGATCTCCGAAGACTCTGTCACCGGGGTGTTCAGAATCAGATGCAGGCCAGCTAATAAATGGCTCTTATTTGGACTTCAATTCTCTAGTGGTCTTTCTTTGACTCTGTTGCGCCACAGCACCAGGACAATTCATCTGATAGAGCACGCTGAGACAGGTTTCACTTCACAACCACATTTCTCTCTCTCTTTTCTTTCCCATTCTGATAGTACCTGGTTCTCCCCCATTTCAGGAAACATCTCCAGACAGGGCCAGAGGGTTACAAAGTGGGCAGGGCAAATTCTCCCAGTGCTTCCTCTCTGGGTATAGTAAGTCTGTTGCCCTTTAAGGGACTTACTAAATCTGGGTTTTCATTCCACCAACCTACAAGCAAATGTCACACTGCCCTCTGGAGGTAGTCTCATTGGGTGATTGGCAACCATTGAACTATACAGGTTGTGGAAGTTCAGAACTCATTGTGGGGAGTGAGGAGGAGGGAGAAGGAGTGGAGAGAGCATGGAACAGGACAACAATGGAGAAATTATCAACTGTTCACTAACTTCTTCTAGTAGTGGAGTAGTGTGTGTGTGTGAGTGTGTGAGAGAGAGAGAGAGGAAAAGGAAAGAAGATGAATAAGTAAACACTGCCTCCAGATCTCGTCAGTGTCAAGAGTGAGTGGATGCATGTAGACAGGTAATCAAAAGTTCAGAAGGAGATGGTGGCAAGTCTGTAAGATGGGTATAGTAAAATGTTTTTTTCCAAAGATGGCCACACTAATATATTTCATTCCCATGTGACCTCTTTACAATATGATGTTGAGGTGGAGTCTGTGTTTCCTCTTGACTCAGATGGGACTAAGACCACAGCAGGAGACACACTACATGACTCAAAGGCTAAGTTGAAAAGGCTATACAGTTTCCACAGGGGCCTCTCTAGATATTCACTCATGGGACCCAGCCACTCTGCTGTGAGGAAGCCCAGAAGCCACATGCAGAGGCCACATTCTCACCACAGTACCACCTGAGGACCCACAGAACAGCCAACATCAACCGCCAGTCAAGCAAGCAAGTGAACCAAGCTTTCAGATGACTCCAACCACTCACTTGGAGTTGATACCAGGTGGAGCAGAGAAGATCTGTCCCCACCAAGCCCTGTTCAAACTGTAGATTTGTGAGCAAAATAAGTGCTTATCCTTGGATGAAGACACTATATTTTGAGGTAGTTTGCTACACAACAATAAATAACCCAAACAGTAGGCGAGATCCCCTCTGACATTGGACAGAATGTTCCTAGAACAGAAATAAACCAGACCTGAAAAGAAATGGAACCCACCTCTCTGCCTTTCATGGGTTCTCTTGACTGGGGCTGATTCTTTATTAATATTAGCTTTTTTCCTGTTGGTCCCAGACTATGTGGTCCACGGGATCTAGCTGAACTGAAACCGTGTGTGTATGTGAGCACTACATGGTGCTTTGTACAAACTTGAAATGTGGCCAGTATTTAGCAGTCAAAAGTTTTTATTGCACACACACACAATTAAATTTCTGTCTTGTCTCAAAAAACAAAAACAAAACAAACAAAAAAACCTAGCCGATCTGGCAATGCTTTATTTGCATTCACACATAAAAGTAATTCACTTGCAAAAACTCTGGTTTCCTCAATCCCTTCTACCCTCTTGCATTATATCCTGCTTGTTCCGCTCAAAACCTATCACTCTTTTAGATTTGCTGTCTGACCTCTATAAGCATGTGAGTTTGTGACATCTATTTAGCCAGCAATTATCTACCTGGCTGGTTGGGACTTGGTCTTATATAGTTATCCAGCAGTTAACATCCCATTGAAAAGAAGAGTTTAAAATAATCAGAAAAATAAAATTCAGAATAATAAAAGAACAAAAAAAATCTAAAAGTCAGATCTATAAAACTTAATTAAGAAAGAATGGCCTTGGCCAGTGTGGCTCAGTTGGTTGAGTGTCATTCCATGCACCAAAAGGTTGCCAGTTCGATTCCTGAACAGGCACATATCCCAGTTTCGGGTTCAATCCCTGGTCAGGATGTGTAGGGGAGGCAACTGAATGATGTTTCTCTCTTACATTGATGTTTCTTTCTTTCCCCCTCTCCCTTCTTCTCTCTCTGAAATCAATTTTTAAAACTTCTTTTTAAAGGATGAAATTAAATGGTAAGCCATAAGGAGAAGTGACTGGGATGTCAGCTTAGGTTATCACACAGCCTGATGCCATCTCCAACTATCATTAGCTGCTGCACATGCAAAGATGTCCCAGAAGCCAATGCTTTTGTTTTATCGTTTCACGCAAAGTTTGTTCTCCCTGGAAGTAAAATTACACAAAATCCAAAGTCTACTATTGGAATCACATGTACTATGATTAGGAGCAGTATTTACCTTTGGGTATATTTGCAGAGAATACCCTCATCACACCATTGCATGAAGACTCTCAAATAGTTTCTAGGGAGAAGATTCAATGTCAACTGTTGGAACATGGAATCACCCAGCTTGGATAAACAAGCTGGAACTGATACATTTCTTTGTATTTTGGTCTTTAGTGTCTTTAATTTTATTAGAGGTTTTTAATAAATTGTCTTTGAACTTAATTGACCAGCATAATTTTATTGTAACTTAATGTCCTAAAGTGATTAGGATGTTTAAGGAAATGAAACAGTAGAGAATGTCAGGCAACTAAGAATATTATTATCTTTATACATGAAAAGAAAGATTTTTTCCTTAGGAATGAAAATGGAGAGAAAAATCCTATTTCTTGCTCATTAAATATCTTGGGAAAGTGTCCAGTTTAAGGTTTATCTTATAGCGATATGTATTTACTAATTACTTTTTTTTAAGTTCTGTGGTTCAAAATCAACCTAAATAGCACTTAATTAATTCTTATGCAATCTTTATAAAGAACCACCAGCAGTGTGAAAACACTCTTTAGTTTATCAAAGACTATGTTTATGGCATGTTGAAACAGGATTCTACTCTTGGCCTTTCATTTAATATCATATTGAGTACGTTTTCTAGAAATGCTCCTCTTTTGGGGAAAACAATGTCAAGTTATCTTTGATAGTATACCCTATTTTATGATATTATTTTGGTAAGATTTCCCATGTCCCCTTCAACAAAACATGCAAGGATAGTTAAGGGGCATATTACCCTCCCCACCCTAAGAAACAAACAAAAAAACAAACCAACAAAAAGATTTGGCTCAAATAGGTATTTATATAAGGTATTGTCTACTTCATATCACAAGAGAGTTAAATTATTCATCTAGTGAGGCCTGTGTTTGGGATCAAATTCATGGTTTACAAATTTAATGTTTGAGATGCTACAGCAGAAGAAAATTTATACACCAATGACTTCAACAGAGTAAAATCCTCATAAAACTTTATTTTATTGGAGTTGTAGAATACTTAGTTTGGGAGGGAAGGATTCATTTGTGGGAAAAAAATTAGGGAAGAGAGTGGTTTTGAAGTTTTAATTGCTGCCATTTTCTTTATTTCCGGCCAACGTGAGTAAATCTGTGCCAGAATTAGTGTTCACATTTATGGCATTTCAATCAGAACATTGCAGAAATCAAACTTAGAAGCCAAGAATAGAATTACTGAGAAGTGCACTTTGAAATCTATGGGGTACATTGACTTTAACATCATCAATGACTAACACAACACCAAAACAAACAGTTTTTATTTGAATCAAAGGACTTTTAGTTTCAAAGGGCAGTATCTATGGATGAATTCTGCTAAGTAACAACGGGTGTGTATTCAATACATTGTTCTGCCATCGTGGAAAAGTGTCTAAATGTTGGTCACGATCAAATAAACAAAGATGTCCAGAGAACTTAACTACCTAATCATTCTGGTCATCTCACAATACTTTTTTCCTATTCATAAAGACGTCTATGAGTAGACAACATCTCTACTTGGGCTCTTCCTAAACAAATCTCCAGCTGTCAAATTAGCTTTGTTAGCTATTAAATTAAGTGAACAGTTTTGCCATTCAATAGGGGATTTTGCCTGGGGCTCTAGGTTTTGCAGATCTTTAAATGTGGTTTCTTAAGTGGCTCTCAGAATAGCATATATCTTAAATGATTCTTGGAGACTTTCATCTGTCTGAAGTAGCTGACACCAGCACCGAGACCCGGTGGTTCCCAAGTAGCCTTGATTTGGGAAGTTCTCTCAGAGACCCCGACCCTAGGCACCAAGTCAGCTAAGTGTCTAAAACTCTCTGGCCCCTCCAACCCTGAGGGCAGTCCGTTAGGTCCCCAAAGCTGGGGTCCCTCTCCTTTCCCAGCAGGAATGAAGGGGGATGCGCAGCAGGTGTGTACGAGGAGGTCCATTAAGTGGGGTGCTAGGGACAGGAAAGTGTTCAGAGACGCAAAACTGCCTGCAGTCGCCCGTGCTTAGTTTCCCGTGCTTAGTTTCCCGGGGCGAAAACTTGGAGCGGGACAGCGGAGGCGGGGAGCGAGAGGCGGGCTCCGCGGGCTCCTCGGCTCCGGGGGTGCAGGAGCCGATCGCAATCGGGAGCGTGCGCGCGGGGCTGCATCCAGTCTCGGCCGGAGAGCCAGCCGGCGGCCCCGGGTGGCCCTGCACCCGCGCCTGCTCGGGGTCAGGACGGGACAGGACTCAGCGGTGGAGCGGGCTCCGGGAGGGGATGCGCTTACCTGGAGGTAGGGTCGCCCCTGGGCCACCCCGCCCACGACGATGTCGGCCGCAGCCATGGCCCCGGTGGGCGAGAAGCCTAAGCCCACGTAGCCGGCGGTGCGCACCTCGAGGCGGAAGGCGAGCCGGTCGTCCCGCCGACCCCAGCTCAGCCAGTACTTGCCCTCCGCGTCGAGGAGGGTGCGGTGCGGGTAGGTCTGGCCCGAGCCCCCGGCCACCGAGCCGGCGAGCAGCGCCCACAGCAGCAGCAGCAACCAGCGGCACATCCTCGGCGCCTCCTGACCCGCAGGCACCTGGGCTCCTGCCGACTGGAGGAGCCAGGAGGAGGCACGAGGGGTGGCGGCGGGAGCCCGAGCCTGGGAGCCTGGGACCGCCCCTCCACCCGCCGCTCTCCGCCCGCAGGGAGGGGCAGGACCCGCTCTCCCCCCAGCCGTCGGCCTAGTTCTGCCGACACTCCCAGGGTCCCGCCCTGGCCGCCCAGCCACCTGCCGCCCTGCACCCCCGACTGGTCCCTGAGGTCTGGTCCAGGGCGTCCTGGAAAGAGAGTAAGGAAGCGGAGGGAAAGGAGGAGGGAGAGCGCTCGCTCGTGGGGAAGGGCGTGGACACTTGCTGGGCAAGTGGGGCCGCGGGATCCCTGCGGAGAGAAGAAAAGAGGGCAAGTTTAGCCTGGCCAAGGAGAGGAGGAGTTGAGTGTGCGAAAGGGATAATCCTGGGTTTGGTGTAGGGAAAGTGGGAGCAAGTCCTTTCCAGGGTAACTGTTCAGCATCTTTCTATCGTTGCTGTTGATTTGCCAGAGCCACTGTACTCAGCAGTGACCGTACCCGGTGGTGGGACACAGCTCACCTCCAGCGCATTTCTGTCACCCTTTCGCTCTGCGGGGGCCCCGAGTCTGGGGAAGTCTTGTTCTTGACCTCAGGACTCAGCATCCTGATGCTTGCCTTCCGCCTTGGTTTGGTCGGGTTGGGTTAGGTTTCGAGGGGACAATTCTGCCTAACTGCTTTGCCATCAGCAGAGCAGGTTAGGATTAAAGAACCATTTGCAATTAGATTTTCATTTGAAATCCTCTTTTTCTGTTATTTCAAGTTCTGGCCGTAGCCGTGCTTATCAAAAAGTGTTCTGCCTCTGCATTTGACCTCATCACTCCTGTCTTCACCAGGCTAATTACTCAACATGGCAACTGTAAATTACCTTTATTTATACTCGGTCATGTTTTAAAAAGTAGTTCTAAAGTGGCTTACAAAAATACAAACAATACAAAATAGAAAAATAATATGAGCGAATAGATGAAAATTTTGGGTAAGAAGAATAATACCACAAATACATATTATTTACTCTGGATTCAGAGGCTCCACACAAGCCTGCTTATTCTCTCTCTTCAAGACATATTTCAGCCTGATTTTTCTTGCTCCTGCCTTCTCTTCTCATTTCTTTTCCCATAACTTTTCTAAAGTTACCAGTATGCATCAAAACTGTGTTCTCCCAAAGATTCAGGCATATCTGACTGTGTCTGGAAGGCAACCATCAAGTGGTTGCTGAGCAGGGAGTTCGAGGGGTTACCTAGGAAGGGACTCATCCCAAGGAGAGAGGGGTTTGGGTCTACAGCTTTAGCCAATGACAATAGGCCAACATCAGGGAAGACTGATGTTGAAACCTTGGGAAAAAGCAAGAAATAAATGTCTGGGAAGCCTTAAAAGAACTGAGGCATTGAGGGTATGAACTGTCAGCAACCACAGGGCCCACGGGGCAGACAGACAGGGCAGCAGCATCAATTGCAACAACCTAAGAGCTACAACCTTAGAACAGAGTGTCTACAAAACCAGGGGCTTGGCTAGTACTGCTGGCTCTGGCCATGAAGTGGAGAATATATATAGAGAGAAATGAATGGTGAATGTGCAGGCCACAAAGAATGGTTCATGGCACCTCGTGAGGCCCACTCACCACAGGGGCAGGATTTCAGAGAAGTTACTGCAGAGTGATCAAAGGCAAACTTCCTGTTTTGTGACCCTACTTTTATTCTTAGCACAGAGGAGCCTGGAAACATGGCTATACCTGCTTCCTGGGGTTCGTTATACAAATCCCAAATTCTAGAATCTCCCTTGTTTACTGTTCTAGTTTCACCTTCCATCACCCTAGAGGTCCGTGGGTGAATGACACTGCCCTCTGGACACAGGTCAAGGACCTGGAGAATTCTCAAAGGAGAATCCTGCTGTTTCATTCACATCACTGCGCCTTTTCAGATTGCCCATTCTGCCCAGATGGCCTTTTCTCCCTATCCTCCTTCCCACCCTCATGGCGGTGCCTGTGGAATGGTCTGTGCAGACCTGATGATAGCACCCCTACTTCAGTGTCTATCTGTGTGCTCGTTCGTCTCCAGTAGCCTCTTTAGGTCAGGAACAGCTGCTGGTTCCTTGTTTTAACCCCATTGCCAAGAATATGGACCAGCATGCTTGAGGGGCTTATAAATAGTTGTAGGGAGAGTAAATGCCTTTCCTGATCCTCCTGGGAGAGGAGGGTTATGGACAGAAAGCTTGGCCCCCAGATATGATTAAATATTCTTCTCTGCATACATATGAGGCAAAAATAAGAAAGAAGATGATACATAAATATACAAAAGAGAAAGTCATAATGGTTTTCATTCTTTAAGTAAGAGCAGGTCGTTGAGTATGAAGGGGTTGTCTTTTGTTTGTCTATGACTGGCATTGCATCTAAGACACCCTGAGTGTTCAAAAAATATTAAAATTATATAATCATTTTAAGAATTGGTCAACAAACAGAATATTATTAGCATAATTCGTACTCAAGAGACCTACTCTTCTTTGGTTTGAATTACCACAGTAAATGAAAACAAAAGAGAAAATTTTATGTAAGTGTGCTTCATAAGCTGCCAGACTTCCCTAGATAAAAACCAACCCCCACTCAGTTGCATAGAGGTCTCAGTTTCCCAAGGTGGAAATATTTTTTTTATAATTCCTGTTTTTATTTTATTGAATTTACTGGGGTGATATTGGTTAATAAAATTATACAGGTTTCAGGTATACAATTCTATAATACATCATCTGTATATTCTATTGTGCGTTCACCACCCCAAGTCAAGTTATTATATAACTGCTTGTCTTACACTTGTAAGGAAAGCAGGAAGAAAGCATAGATCCATTAAAAGCTTGGGGTATATGGCAGAGAGAAGAGTGAAATCAGTGGTAAGTTTTAAGTTTACTTTTTTTAAACCATGTCTTCTTATTTAAAGAAAAAGTTCAGGAAATGAAAAAAAAAAAGTATGAATAAGAAAGTAAACTAAAAAAAAAAATCACCTGAAATTTCACAACCCAATAATAACCCTGTGTGTATTCTGAATACATCATTCCAGAACCTAGTTCCATTAAAACCTTGAAGAAACAGCTTGTTGGACAAGAACTTACAGGTGAATTAATCTTGTAAGACTCCACTTGAAACAAACAGAGTGACTCTAAACATTCCAGTTACAGTCTTTTTTTTTTTTAGATTCCTTCTCTCCACATGTGTCCAAAAAAGAAACAGAGTAGGCACAACTAGATATTCAGTGAGGTTTTACTTCAGGTCAGAACACTCAACCAAATTACTCATTCTTTTTATTTTTTATTTATTTATTTATTTTTTTTATTAATTTATTTTTGTTACAGATGTTTCTCCTTTTTTCCCCTTTGACACCCTCCTCCCCATCCCTCTACCCCTTCCCCAGCTTTGTTGTCCATGTCCATCAGTTATGCATACATGCGTATAAGTTCTGTGGTTTATCTCTTCCCTCCCCCCCCCATCCCCTCTTCTGGGGGTTGTCAGTCTGTACCCTACTTTCACATCTCTGGGTCTACCCTGTTCCCCATACTGTTATGTTTATTATACTCCACAAATGAGTGAGATCATGTGATATTTTTCTTTCTCTGCTTGGTTTGTTTCGCTTAGGATAATACTCTCGAGGTCCCTCCATGTCGTCTCAAAGGATAAGAGATCTTTCTTTCTTACAGCTGCATAGTACTCCATTGTGTATATGTGCCACAGCTTTTTTATCCATTCATCCACTGATGGGCACTTGGGCTGTTTTCAGATCTTAGCTATTGTGAATAGTGCTGCTATGAACATGGGAGTACATATATTCTTTCTGATTGGTGTTTCTTCTCTCCACATGTGTCCAAAAAAGAAACAGAGTAGGCACACTAGATATTCAGTGAGGTTTTACTTCAGGTCAGAACACTCAACCAAATTACTCATTCTTAAATGAATCATTTTCTCACGCTTTTCAATTGGGAATTCTAAATGTAATGTTTATTTTGAATCTTCACTCATTCTAATACACAGCTTCGGACCAACCTGTGTGACTGCACCCTTGCTGAGCTGCTACCTTGGTTTATTTACGTCTCCACAGTCATCCCCTGCAAGGGGAGGAAGGGCAGAAAAGAAATCCCAAGGGACAGTAACAAGCCAATGCAGAGTTGCCTGGTATAAATGAACTAGGATTGTCTGAAGTAAGTTACTTCTTACGTAAATATGGGAGTATCATCATTTTTTGTCTACTTGTGCCTAAGGTGCAACAATAACACTAAATATTTATAAAGTTCCTGTCTTCTAGGGAGCTCAAAGAGAAATATTTATATAAGTGATCTCAGCAGGTCTCCAACAACATTAAAATAGGGAAGCTGAAGCATTTTCTTGCTTTCTCCTCTTTTCACTGTGCCTCTTGTGTGGATAGGTGACTGGTTCAAGTTAATACGATGAGTCAGTGGCAGAAAAGCCAAAAATAGACCTTTGGTTTCTTTCCTTTTTTTTTTTTTTTAACTGCATACTTTCTCTAGCTCTCACCTCATCTCCAATAAAAAAAATAATTTTTAAAGCCACCAGGTCATCACCATGAAACATTCTTTCAGTAGAGCTGATTTTTTCACGTGAGCAAGATGCTGTGATCCACTAGTAACCCAATGTTATAGTCCTCATTTTAATAATGGATGACACTAGTGATGATGGTAGGGTGATGGTGGCATGGGTAAAGAATATGAGGCTATCAGACCCATTGATTTTTATTAGCAGGAAACTGAGATGGGCTTAACTGAGTTGAAGTTGTTTTGAAATTGAGTGATAGTTGACATTGAAAAATCACTCTTAGTTTCTTTCATATGAAAAAACAGCAAGCAAATCATTTTCTCTGTGCAAAACCTACACTTTGGTATTATCTGTAAACTCTATTCTGAAATAAAACTGTTTCAACTTAAATAAAGTCCGGGAAAGTAAAAGTAATACTTTTTAAAGTTACTAATGATCATTTGTTAGAATTTTCCTTTATAAGGAGCCATGATATATACTGATAACATAGTAGGAAAGAAATTGATTTATATTAGTACTCAGCCTATATTATTGTAAATCCATGTTTATAAAGTTGCTTGGGTATTGATGAGAGCAATAGGCCCTGGTATTGTTCTCTTTATCAGAGTGATCTTTATGAAAAATAACCATATTCTCAACATTTTGACAAATTTCATTTCTATGGGGATGAAGCAGCTGAAGCTGTCAGTGATTCAGGGAGAAGTGAGGGGGTGATACAATGTGTTGAGTTGGTCCCGGGAATGTCAGCCTTGAAAGGAACCTTAGGGGCCCTCTAGTCCATGCTCTCATCTTGCAGATGAGAGAAGTAAGTTCTGGAGAGAAGTGAGTTGTTCAAGGTAACAATTTTTAAATAGATATAAGCAAGGAGGTTGGTTGCCTGGCATAATTACCAACAATGTCCAGCTCTTTCCACTTCCTCCTCTTAATAGTTATTCTTTTGGATGTCTCCTGTTCACCACTGGTATTTGGTTACACCACTTTTCAACTTACATAAACATTTTGGAGGCAGAGTGGAGAGGAAGAAGGCATTGTGAATACAGTGATAGTCTCCCCGAGTGTAGGACTCCTTAGATATTATCAATCTGGTTATGCAGTTGATTTGGCATTTAATTGTGTGTGTTTCTATGTGTTTATACTTCTGTGGTTATCAATTTAAAGAAAAATCTAAGTGCTTAGTCAAAATGAGCAACCAGCCTCATAACTGAATACGAATTTAGCTCCACACTGAGAATGATGATTCAGCACTACCTGATTCTAAAATTCCACATGTGGTTTTGCAAAAATGTAAAGCAATCTGTACTATAATAATAAAAAAACTAAAAATTAGAAATATAAATTTAAAAATTTAATTATCCAAAACTTAATTGAAGTCATTACAATTACTAAGCATAATACATAATGAAAGGAGGTTCTTGCAAATGAAAAATTGAAATAATTAGCAATTATTTTTCCATATGGAAACTGGCAAATATAATAAGACATAGTCTGGGAATGAGTGTTAAACAGGGCATAGAAACTCTCTGATCAATACTAGGATAAAGAAGAAAAATGTGTGTGTTTATTTCTTACGCTGTAAGATTTTATTTCTTCTCATTTCTAAATCTATGCTCTAGTCTCAACTCTTTGGAAATTTCCACATTTAAAAATCCAAGTTATAAATTAAAGATTAATTAACCTAGCTTTATATAAATGCAACTTGATTCCTAGAAGGCATCTTTTACCTTACTTAGATAATTAAACAAAAGACTAAATTTTAAACCAAATAATTAGATTGACTGTCACTACCAAAATTGACCAGATAATTGCTGTCACCTCTCTTCCAGTAGAGTTTGCCCAAACAGTCTATCAAAACCCCAGGCTATTGCAAAATTAGCTTGAGGAGTAAAACTATCAATAATAATGACAGTACAGCAGCATAACAGATGGGTAATTTCTAGGGAGCCCTAAACTTGGGGTGAATATCACTGTATGTTTTCTTCCTCTTGACTCCTTCTTCTTCCAACATGTTTATGGAAGTTAATATTTGATAAAAACCAATTCCAAGAGTAAGCTTGAGACACCAAAAGAATAATTGTTGAGGATATAGAAGGAGACAGATATTGCTAGCCTTAAGAGTAAAACCATAATAATAATGATAATGATAATCAGAATAATAATAATAGTAGTACATTTATTGAGTGCTGCAGTTATATTGCATGAATTGTCTCATTTAATCTTTACAGTAACTTTCAGGTCAGTGGTGTCTTCTCATTTGGAGGAAACAAGAAGAAAATTGTTTTTCAATTATATAAGAGCAAAAACAACAGTATCTTCTCTCAACTGTGAAGGAAGAAATTTCTTGTAATATTAAATTATTAATACTGTAAACATATATTTGGAAACATTTATACATCTATCAAGCAGCTCTATATGTACTATTTTTATTAAATACAAATAAAATAAACAAACAAAGAAACACAGAAAGCCAATTTGCTAGAGAAGTTTGGACCTCTCCTTGATACAAATCTCTAATATTTTATGTGGTTACTGAGTTCCCAGAGGAGAAGCTATATACTAAAGTTGGTTGTATGGCAATGGGAAGTGTAAACATGTAATTTTAAAAAGGTCATGGTGGGGATATCACGTGAAGAGGAGAAATGAGTTTGAGTGAAACTGAATAAAGTAAGTTATCTTTTAAAAAATTTCTCTCCATCCTCTCTCTCTCTCTCTCTCTCTCTCTCTCTCTCTCTCTCTCTCTCTCTCTCTCATACATTAAAGTTAATCAATTATTCTTGTTAAAGGGCATAGTAATTATTAATCCATTCTTCTTTTTCTAGGTGTGAGGGAAAGGAGAACTAGACATGTTGATAATCTAAGCTTCATGCAGCATAAAATGAGAGTAGATGTCTTGGAAGGAATGACGTAGAAAAACATAAGTAATTAGCTCTCTTTCTTAAGTACATATATAATCAGTGCTCAGAATTCATAGCAGCAAAAAGTTATGGAGAAAATTGCCATGATCTTGTTTATTCAGATCGTAGGTTTATTCTGTGACTCCTAGTGACATTACAGAGTGAAGGCATTTAGAAAATTCATACCATGACTACAGCATTAACCAGTGAGTGGGTACAAAATATTTTGAAAACCTAATTTTAAAAAGAAACTGTGTTCTTTAAAAAAAAAAATTGACAATTTTCATTGTTGCTACTCACGTTGCAGGACTATTAAGTCAGAAAAAAATCTAAGGGAGTCTGAAATATCATGATTTGGGTTATAAACCAGAGAAATCAAAATATTATTTCTGTAATTCCAATACTGTTAAAAAACGTTTTTGACTAGCATAAAGAATGTTTTGGTTTGAAAATATTTCAAAAATATCAACCCTTGTGAGGTAAGTGTATCCATATAGGAGCCCTAAATATTCCAAAGAAGGGGGCCGGCCTGACTGGATCACTTTGCCTGCCGCCCACAGAGAGGAGTCAAATAATCAGAACCGGCTCCTGCTCTGCTCTTCTTCCTCCTTAAAAGTGATGCCTTAATTCGGTCTTGCAGAAATTCCTAGATCAGTATATTTGCCAAGGAAATAATAAGTAATACTGAGTAAAGATCATTAATTTTTATTCTCTAATTCACTGTAAGAGTAAACACCATGTGATAAAATGCACATTATTTGAGGGTAGCAAAAGTTAGGCAAACTGATCAATTATATGGTAGTGATTTCTTGAAGTATATTTATTGTCAATTCTGAATTACCTATGACCCCTCTAATATGAAGAAATTACCTAAAATGTATTAATCACTGGTAAAAATACAGAACCTTGAAAATACTGGTAGCTATTCACAAAAGGCTGGATGAAACCAACTTCTCCAGTATAGAATGTATACTGTGAACATTTCTTTCTATTAAATATTTGAGTAGTATTTTTTAAATTTTAAACTGTTTAAAACAGCCCAGCTGGTGTGGCTCAGTGGATTGAGCATCGTCCCATGCACTGAGAGGTCCCGGTTGGATTCCCGGTCAGGGCACTTGCCCAGGTTGCAGGCTCGATCCCCAGCAGGGAACATGCAGAGGGCAGCCAATCAATGTGTCTCTCTCACAGATGTTTCTATCTCTTTCTCCCCTCCTCTCTCTCTAAAAAAATCAGTTAAAACATATCTTAAAAATAAGTAAATAGATAAACTGTTTAAAACAATTTTGAACTGTCTAATTTAGTGTGAATTTTGTATGTTCCTTTGGTGGCCAAGAATGAAATAAGAGAGAACTAGAAAAAGTAACAGACTGAATCCCACTGAATGAGCCAGAAGAGTGGGAGATGTGTAAAAACGAAAGGGACAAAGGTGACAGACTGCAGGATGCCAAAGTCCTGTCAACATCAAGCACAAGGCCTCAGCCCACATTATCTCTCCCTCTGCCAGATAGCCAGGTTCCAGGAAACTCTCCCTTGATATGGCCATTGCCTAAACTTGGCTAGTTTATGGTATTATATTTCACAATAGAGTTTTGAAACCAGGAAAATGGAAGCTTGGGATGTTCCAACAGAAAACTGAAACGTAAATAGATTACCAAGACAGTTATACCAATAGTATGAGAAGGAAGACAAGCTAGTACAAAGAGATGACAGTTGTAGAGTTTATCTAAAGATCCTACCTGAAAAGAAAAGTTAAAGATTAAAATAAAATGTCAGATGGGAAGAGATTAACCAAGGACTTCATATGCATGTATGCATAGCCCAAGGACACAGACAATAGTATGGGGAAGGCCTGGGGTGGGGCAGGGGTTGGGTGGAGGGGGAAGTGGGGAGAAAATAAGGGACACCTGTAATAATGTCAACAACAAAAAATAAACTTAAAAAAATAAAAGTTGAGATACTATGTCTGATTAGTGAGGAGTCATCTGCGCAGTTTTGTTTAGAAGAAAAGATCACCATCTATGGGACAAATTTTAGGTTGGGGAATGCCAGAACTTTAAAATCAGAAAGTCTAAGAAAATTGAGATTTTTATAGAATAGTTCACAATGAAAAAAAACTACTCAACTACATGTATTTAATAGAAATATTCACACTATACACTCTATAATGAATACTTTTTTATTCAGCCTTTTGTGAATAGCTATCAGTATTTATAAGCTTCTGTATTTTTACGAATGATTAAAAATGATTAGAGCAGTTGATTTGCACGAGAATTTCTAAATAAGCAAACAAAAAATTTTGCACGTATTGTAAACCAAAGTCAATCCAAGAAACCATCATGTTTACACAGCTCTGTAAATATTAATCCCATTAAACACTTTTTGTTTGACATTTGTGAGTATTTGCATTTAGATTGCATTCCAGGATGTTATTTTATTCATTTATTCACAAATACTTTTGATAGCCTATTGTGTGCATATACTTCTTGACACTGGGGAACAAAACTCATTTTTAAAAAATCTGTTCCATCATTGGGCTTGCATTCTAGTGATTTAAATAACTCAAGAAGTATTAGAAGAAGAATCAAATTATAGGTAGTCAAAGCCTGACAGGTTTTTTTTCCCCCTTTGAGTTGGATATGGGATGCATTTTTCTTTAACTCAAAAACATTTTCGAAATACTATTACTTTCTTGTTTTGAGTTCCTTAAAAAGAAAGAACACAATAAGGGCCTCCATTCTCCTAAATAAATAGTGTTGAAATGTTTTGCTCCATGTGGTAAGAATTATCGGAACATGGAGAGTAACTAAAACAAAACAAAAATTTGGGGGAAGAGTATTTATACAAGAAAGAACTGCATCAAGATACTTTTAGTGGAGCCAAGACACAAAGTTTAAACCACCATAAAGAAATAATGTGTCCAAGCACTACAGAAACAAATGGAGCTGTCTCATTCTAAGCAGGACTAGAGTATAATGTTCATGGAGGTCAGAAATGCTGAATGCTGATGCATTTTGTTATGTGATACCCCAAAGCATAGGTTTAAAGTTATCAAATTAATTTATTAGGAAACAAATTCAGTCAATCATATGAATGTTGGGTATGACATTTTGAATTACCTTTGTTATGTAAAATTTTCATCTCTTTCTGTTTTATGTTTACTCAAATTGTGTCACAATCATTCTTCTTTCTCTTCTCCCTTTTTCTTCCTCACCCCTTTCTTTCTCTCTCTCCCTCTCTCTCTCTCTCTCTCTCTCTCTCTCTCTCTCTCTCTTTCTCTCTCTCTCTCTCTCTTTCTCTCTCTCTCTCTCTCTCTCTCTCTCTCTCTCTCTCTCTCTCTCTCTCCCTCTCTCTCTTCCTTCCTGCTTACTTTCTACATGCAGAGTGTACCAATAGGTAACAAGATACACTTTCAAATTTTTAGAAAAGTTATAACAGAGATTTTGGAGGCAGGGATGACCTGGAGTTGAATCTCAGCCCTGCCACTTACCAGCTATGCAAATTTAACTAACGTTGGTTAACTTGTCTGTGCGTCTTTTTTTTTTTTTTTTCATTGCTTATAAAATGTAGCTAAAATGAATAGTTATGTCATAGGATTGTTAGTTACATGAACTTATAAAGTCATTAAGCCTGGCACCAGGAAGTGCTATATAAGTACATGGTAAATAAGATAAATAAGCCTAAAGATAAAACTGTTCTTCACTCCTAGAAATAATTTCCCTAGAACAAAGTCACAGAAATTCATCAAGCCAGCCAGACTTTCGTTTATCTCATTACACCTGTTCCTGCATGACAAATATATTCTATTTCAAGAAATGGAAATTGATTCTTTTGTCCATTTAATTCACATTTGTAAATAAAAATCCCTAAAGATATCTATTGTTTACACTCCATTGGTCATTAATAAAAGGCAGGATCGTTTCTGAAATTCATATCAGTAGAGGAGTGGAAAGAAAGAAAAGAAGTGACTATAAGTGACATACAGGAAAGCAGAAGAAAACATTAAAAAAACCCTGTAATTAGAAGCACGCAAAGAGTCCGTTGACCTCAGCTGACTCCAACAAGAGAAGTAGTCTACTCCAGCAGGTCGTTAACCGTGAACACAGAGGTGAAGAGTTCCAGGACAAATAACATCAAAGGCAAAGGGAAAGTGTGATGGGGTGAAGGGGCCCCACCCAACCTTCCTGGATGAGCTGGGTTTAACATCATTTTCCAGTGGACTAGCCAAACCAGCAGCTTTAACCCTAAGTGTAAATTTTCACCAACTCTGGCAGGCATGCCTGCAAGTACAGTTACAGGCAGCTCCTCTCGGGGATCAAGAAGCACACTGAAATGAGAGACAGACCTTTCATTCCCTTGTCTCTGAGGGTGACTTGAGTTTGGCATGGATGAATGAGGCCCCTCTCAGACTTCCCTAAGGCTTTGACATCACTCGTAAGGCACTCGTTGCCCTCTGACCTAAGGGGAAAATCTAGTTCCTGGAAGGGTTCTGAGATAACTGCTCATTTGTAAGAAAGTCTATGGGCCTAGGGAATCATTTTGAACTGGCCATTAATTTTGGAAATTTAAAAAGTGAGTGTCTTGGGGTATTTTTATTATTCCTTGCTAGATTTACTCAATCACTATTTGATATCTACTCTCAAAAATAAAATAAAAAATGGAAAAGTAAAATGTGTAGCAAGAAAAAAAAGTCTTAGTATTTTTATTTACAGTTATCAAGAAAAGGCTAGTAATTTCCTTTGAGATCAGGAGAAATGTAATTTCCTGGTATGGTACAGAAAGGTAGTTCCATATGTCTATGATGACATCACAGTATCATTCTTGGGGTACATAACTCTCCCTACCAATGGTCAACCAGCAGCCCTGTCCTGAATGTACCCATTTCTGAACATGAAGTCTTTCTAATCAATAAATTTAAATTGTGAAAACTTTCTGGCACACAAAAAGATAAAAAGAATAATATAATACACTTCTAAAGTAAGATGGTCAACCAAACACTTGGTTTGCCCGACTTGCCTCCTGAAACTCACTAAGACAATTTTTCAATGCCCTAAACCCACAATGAAAAAGAAAGTGTAAGGAGAGAAAAGCACAGCAAACTTTTGGAAACCATTAAGCATATGGATCAATGGTAATCAATTTAGGAAACCTGAGAAAACTAAATCCTAACCTGGCAGTAGAGAAAGTCCAGGAGAAAGGTGATTTAAATCACATAATCTTCCAATGACCCAGCACTGGAGAATCCAGATACTGGGGCAAGTGAAAGTGATGGGGTGGGGAGGACAGTGAAAATAGGAAGATTGTGTGAAAATTCAGGAAGCAGTTAGGCAACCAAGTTCCCTCTATGTCACTCACCTAAGCCAATGACCCTCTTCTGTTCCAGCCCCAAACTGAAAGAGTATTCTCCAGAAAGGGTAACAGAAGAACTGTGATTGGAGAAGGAGTGAGGGAGCAGGCAGCACTGAGGGCAGGAGTCCTGGGAGGGAAGAAGGGGAGTAAGTGAATTACAGAATGTCAGATTACAGTCCTCCTTTCTCCGCTAGCTCTAGACCCTGAGAGCTGATTTTAACCCTCTACACCGAAGATTATTCACTCAGCCTAGAGACATTGTTGTTGGAGATTCCCCAATATAACTGTCAGATTACCCCACCGTGAAGACCACAGTGTACAGGTCCCTTAAGGCCCTAGAATTTCCTACTGAATTCTCCAGTATGAGTGAACTGCAAAGGATCACAAGGTATTTGAGGAAATCCTCTACTCTTCTAAAATAAAAGGCAGAGACTCCCCACCAAAAGGGAAAACAAATCATCAAAAAAACAATTTTAAGTGCAACTTAAGGAAATGGAAACAATCCTGAGAAAACAAAATATAACAAAAATCCATCATTAACATCTTCAGAGAGCTAATAATATAGCATCTGTGAAATAATAATAGCAGGGTGCTATAAGAAAGGAACAATCAGATAATAAAAGGACTCTTGAGAGATTTAAAATACCACAAATGAAAAGCTCAAAAGAAAGCTTGGAAGATAATGTTGAAAAAAAAAAAGATAAAAATAAGATGAAAAATAACTACTTTTAATAACACCAAATCAGTGAAAAAAAAAAAAAAAGTTCCTATCCAAATAATAAAAGTTCCAGAAAGAGAAAGCAGAACAATTTGGGGAGGAGGAGAAAGTTATAAAAAATTCAAGAAAAACTTCCAGAAATGTAGAAGTTGGTCCACTGGGCCCAGGATGAAAATAAAACTACACCAAAAATAAATAAATAAATAAACTACACCAAACAACATCATCATGAAATCAATATACATTGTAAAACAAACTGAAAATTGCCAGAGAAGGGAAAAATTTACCAAAAAAAAAAGAAAGAGAATCAGATTAGCTCAAACCTCCCAGTATCTCACTGGAAGCCATTCGAGCAGACATCAAATTCCTTAAGGGAAATTATTTCCAACCTAAAAATTTTAGACTTAGCCAAATGACCAATTAAGGATGAGTGTACCAATAAAACATTTCCAGGCTTGCAAAAATCTCAAAACCTTATCTCCTATGCACCCTTTCTCAGAAATACTCTGGAGGGAATACAGCAAGAAAGAGGATGATTATGGAGCTGTCAATCATGGTCTTAGAGACCAAGGAAGAGCAGCCCAAGAATTTGATGAAGAGAGATCCAGAGATGACCACTCTGCCATAGAAGGAAATTGATCCCCATTGGCATAGAACAGAAGGCTTGGGACAATTTACAACACCTTGAAATTGACAGGATACTGATGTGTTTGAGATATTGAGAAGGGATTTATATATCTGGGAGAGTTTAAGGATAGATAAAAGGTCTGAGCCGGTGGGAGATCACATCCTCAACGTAAGGCCAGTGTAGAGAAAGGAGCATTTTATTACACCGGTGTGCTGTTATACCGGCAGGCTGGGGGGGGTACAGCTTCCCCAAATCCTCAGCCCCGAGCTTACTTTGTTCTATGTTTATATAGGCACAAACTACAGAAGAAAAAACTACATTAAAAAAAACCACATTCTCTTGGCACCGCGTAATTGGTGTCTGGGTTGGTACGAGTTGTCTCAGAGGTAAGGAGTCTGCTCCGGCAGAGGTCAGGGCCATCATTAATCTCTTTCTTCTCGTGGTTCCTCTGAGTTTCTCAAGGCTTTCATTAACCCTTTATCTTTGGGTTTCTCAAGGCCCTTATGTTTACAAAAAAGAAACTGCCAGGGTGTGTACGTGCAGTAACTGAGGGTCAGAATGGAGTTTAATTTTATTAAAACATTATTAACCCTTTCATAGATTTATGCCAGATTCATAGACATCTAAGCAAACACACATAGGGCAAAAATATTAATGCTTTTGCATTTAGGTCTATGATCCATTTGAATTAATTTTTGTGTATGGTATGAGATAAGGGTCTAAATTCCTCTTTTTGCCTGTAGATATTCAATTGTTCCAGTATTATATACATATATTTTTGACATTTGTAGGACATTCCACTCAACAAAAGAATATACATTTTTTTCTAGTGCACATGGAACATAAACCAAGGTAGATTATATTCTGGGCCATAAATCTAAACTAATTAAAGAGATTGCAATCATACAAAATTTCTTCTCTAACCACAATGGAAATAACGTACAAATCAATAATAGATACCTGGAAATTCTCTAAATTTTTGAAACTTTTTTTTCTTTCTTTTTTTTTTTTTACATATAAGTTCTTTGGTTTATTTCTTCCAACCCCCCAACACCCCTTCCCTTTGAGGTTTGTCAGTCTAACAACCAATTTGTACTTCTTAATCCCTTCACCCTTTTCACCCTTCCCCCCAGCCCCCACCCACCTGGTACCCAACAAAAGTTCTCTGCATCTATGAGAATGTTTCTGTTCTGCTTGTTCATTTTGTTTGTAGGTTCAATTGTTGATAGATATGTATTTATTGCCATTTTGTTTGTTCATATTTTTTTATCTTTTTCTTCAAGAAGACCCTTCAACATTTCATATAATAATGGTTTGGTGGTAATGAACTCCTTTAGCTTTTCCTTGTCTGGGAAACTCTTGATATGGCCATTGATTCTAAATGACAGCTTTGCAGGATAGAGTAATCTTGGTTGTAGGTTCTTGCTTTTCATCACTCTGAATATTTCTTGCCACTCCCTTCTGGCCTGCAAAGTTTCTTTTGAGAAGTCAGCTGACAGTCTTATGGGAACTCCCTTGTAGGTAACTAACTGCTTTTCTCTTGCTGCTTTTAAGATTCTCTCTTTGTCTTGAACCTTTTGCATTTTGATGATGATGTGTCTTGGTGTGGGCCTCTTGGGGTTCATTTTGTGTTTGGGACTCTCTGTGCTTCCTGGCCTTGTATGTCTGTTTCCTTCACCAAGTTAGGGAAATTTTCTGCCATTATTGTTTCAAATAGGTTTTCGATTTCTTGTTCTCTCTCTTCTCCTCTGGCACCCCAAAGATGAGAATGTTGGCACGCTTGAAGTTGTCTCAGAGGCTCCTTACACTATCCTCATTTTTTTGGATTCTCTTTTCTTTTTGCTGTTCTGATTGGGTGTTTTTTGCTTCTTTATATTCCAAATCGATGGTTTGCTTCTTGGCTTTACCTACTCTACTATTGAATCTGTGTAAACTATTCTTTATTTCAGTTAGTGCCTCCTTCATTTCTGACTGGTCCTTTTTTATGCTCTTGAGGCCCTCTCTAAGTTCACTGAGGTTCTCACTAAGTCCATTGAGCATCCTTATAAGCAGTATTTTGAACTCAGCATCTGTTAGGTTGCTTAACTCCATTTCACTTAGTTCTTTTCCTGGAGTTTGGTTCTGTTCTTTCATTTGGGACCTGTTTCTTTGTCTCCTCATTTTGGCTGCCTCCCTCCGTTTGTTTCTATGTATTACTTAGCGAGAGGTATAGGGCTAGCTGAGACCAGATGCTGCTTGTTTGAAAGAATTTAGGAAAAGCTGAAGCAGGATCCAAGACAGGCCAATCCTATGGTAAAGCAACTGGCAACAGCTTAGGTGGGCCTGGAAGTTGGGTGGGGCGGGGCCTCAGGGAATCACCAGGGCGGGGTAAACAGTGTGAGCCAGGTTGCTGGAGTCCCAGATATGGCGGTGTCTGCTGGCCCAGGGAAGGGCTCACCAAAGGAACAAAAGCCTCTGATAGCACGTCTGTCCAGGAGAAAGCTGCCTCTCCAACCCTCGCTCCAATGCCAAACAGCTCAGTTCTTCCCCATATGACTCTGGTGCCTTTCAAGCTGCCTCCCCCACGCTGGAGCCTGGAGGGGGCGGGTCCGAGTAAGTCCGTGTGCCGGCCCTTTAAGAGGAGCTGCCGGGGCCTCCAGTCGCCTCAGCCTCAGTTCCCGCTGGTTTTTCCAGCCAGAAGTGATGGGGACTTCTCTTCCTGCACTGGAACCCTGAGCTGGGCGCCTGGTGTGAGACAGGGACCCCTCAGTTCTCAGGGAGGACCTTCCCAGCCGAGGTGTCCTCCTGATTTTTATCGGCCACACGCGGGTGTGGGACCAGCCCGTCGCGCCTCCACCACTCCTACCAGTCTGATGCGGCTTCTTCTTTAATTTCGTAGTTGTAGGACTTCCATTCAGCTCGATTTCAGGCGGTTTTGAATGATGGTTGTTCTGTAGTTTAGTTGTAACTTTGATGTGGTTGTGGGAGGACACGATACTGCGTTTACCTACGCCGCCATCTTGACCGGAAGTTCCCAGTATTATATTTTGAAAGGACTATCCTTTCTCCTCAAAGAATTGCCTTGGCACCATTGTTGAAAATCAGTTCACCATAAATGTAAAGGATATTTAAATTTCAGAACTTTAAATTCTGTTTCATTGATATATAGGCCTGTTCCTATGCTAATAAATACTACATTGTCTGAATTACTGTAGTTTTATACTAACTTTTGAAATCAGGTATTCTAAATTTGGCAACTTTTTTTTCTTTTTAAAAATTGTTCTAGGTGTTCTGGACTTTTGCATTTTCATACATATTTTAGGGTAAGTTTGTCAATTTCTACAATTCTCCTACAATAGAGAATTGCCACCTTTATATTGAGTCTTCCAATCCATAAACATGAAACGCCTCTCCATCTATTTAGATCTATAAATTTTCTCAATCAAGTTTTATAGTTTTCTGTGTATATATCTTGAACTTCTTTTGATAAATTTGTTCCTAAGTATTTAATTTTTTTAATGAAATTGTGAATGGAACTGTTTTTCTTAATTTTATTTTCAGATTGTTGTAGTATACATAAATAAAATTAATTTTTGTATATTAATCTTTTTGTTGTTGTTGTTAATCCTCACCTGAGGATATTTTTCCATTGATTTTTAGATAGAGTGTAAGGTGGGGAGAGAGAGAGAAAGAGAGAGAGAGAGAGACACACACACACACATTAATGTGGCATGTCCTGGACCAGGGCCAGGGATCAACCTGCACCCCAGGTAGGTGCCCTTCACTGGGAATCAAACTTATGACACTTCAGTCCGGGAGCCAACACTAACCACTGAGTCAAACTGGCAACTGTTTTTTGTGTATTAATCTTGTATCCAACCTGGCTGAACTTGTTTACTAGTTCTAATAAAATCCTCGTGGTTTTCTGAATACTGGATTATGTCATCTAAATAAACACAATTTTACTCTTCCTTTCCAAATCAGATACCTTCTTGCTAGAACCTCTAATATAATGTTGAAATAAATAATGAGTGGATTTCCATGCCTTGTTCCTGATTTTAAGGCAGGAATATTCAGTCTTTCATCATCAAGTATCATGTTATACATAGGTATTTTTACAGATGCCCTTAATCAAGTTGAGAAAGTCTCTATTTCTAATATGTTGAGATTTTTTTTTTTTTTATCATAAATGGCATTGATTTTCTCAAATGCTCTTTCTGTGCCTATTGAAATGATCACATGCTGCTTGTCCAGCTTTCTGGTTTCTTTTCAGGAAGAGCATTTACTTACCTCCTCGCTCTGACATGTCACAATAGGGGGTCCTTATGAAATTGTAATTTTGATTATTATGTCTCATGTATTCCTAGTTTGTTGTTGTTATTATTTCTTTTCAGATATGATCAATAATTTTTATGTGTTTATTTCATTTTTTCTTTCTTTCTGCCTTTTTAAAAATAGTTACACTTGATTTTTATTTTCATAATCCTTAAATCTGAAATCCTGGGTGTTCAATTCTGTAGTTTATTGTTTCTTTTGATTCTCATTCATAATGGCTTGCTTCCTTGTGTGCTTTATAATTTTCTAATGTATGGTCGTATTTACTCAGCATATACAATATATAAACCATTTTCTTCCCCACCTGAACTCAGGCCAATAAAGATGGCATTATTGTTTTCCTTTCTCAGTGGATAGATTTTCCTATTTCCACTTTTGCTAAGCGTGTAACTCTTTCACGGTTCCAGCTATACTGTTAGGTTTATTCTAAATCCCCACCTTTTGGGGGGGTCTAAGACTTAGTTATTAATAACTGCTATAGTTAAAAGATTGTGCCACAGACCAGAAAGATGAAGACTAACAAATCCCTTGGGGATAACTATTATTCCAAACTGCTTAGCATTGTGATTTTTTAGCTTCCTCTGTTTTTCTTTATTTCTTGAGAATACACCTATGTATATACAGCAGTCTGTATCTAGTTTCCAAACTGGCCTTCAATGACACTCACTTTTTAGTATTCACATCCTTGTGAGTTCCCTCCCACACTGAATCATGGTTGACCCTTGTGCCCATTAGGATGATGTGGAAATGAGATGTGTTTCTTCCAAGGGAAGGTCATAAAACTTTGCAGCTTCCATCTTGGCCTCTCTCAAGGATTGCTTGCTCTAGGGGAATGAGAATCATGTTGTAGGGATATTCAAGCAGCCTGTAGAGAGGCCCACATGGGGATAAACTGAGGCTTCCATGGACAAGCAGCACCAACTTTCCAGCTATGTGAGGGAGTCATCCTGGAAGCAGATCTCAGTTATGCTGCTTTTGAATTCCTGATCTATAAAAACTGTGAGAGACAATGAATGTTTACTGTTGTTTTAATCCATTAAGTAATTTGTTATACAGCAACAGAAATCTAATACAGGTGGCATTTAGTATAACGTATCCACATTTAAAGATGTTTTCTAAAGGGAATGTTCACAATTTTTAGTTCATCATAGTCCCAGAAACAGAAGTATTGGCTGTGAAATAAACAGAGATACTCTCTGCCTCGAGGTTTTTTTCACTTGCTAGTCCCTTCCCTGATCATTTTATCTAACATTTTCAAGCCTTTCTCTCATATTTTGTATCCTCCTTCCCTGCATTTTCCCCCCTCTTTAGCACTAATCACTATTAAACATACTAATGATTTCATTTATTTTTTAAAGTGTGTATATTCCAATTATAATATATACTCTAGCCCTGGCCAGTTTGGCTCAGCGGTTAGAGCGTCGGCCTGTGGTCCAGAGAGACCCAGGTTCGGTTCCCACTAAGGGCGCGTGCCTCGGTTGCAGTTTGTCCCCGGCCCTTGGTGGGTCGTGCGGGAGGCAGCCACTCGATGTGTCCCTTTCATGTCGATGTTTCTCTCTCTTCCTCTCTCTCCCTCCCACTCTATCTGAACAAAAAGTGGAAAAAAAATGTCCTCGGGTGAGGAAAAAAAAAAAATATATATATACTCTATTTTTTAAAATTTTTTCTTTATTGATATTAGAAAGAGAGAGAGGAAGGGAGAGGGAGAGAGAGATAGAAACATTGATGAGAGAGAACATCGATTGGCTGCCTCCTGCATGCCCCCCACTGGGGATCAGGCCCACAATCTGGGCATGTGCCCTGACCACGAATCAAGCCAGCAACCTCTTGGTGCATGGGTCGACGCTCAGCCACTGAGCCACACTGGCCAGGCCAACATATACTCTCTTAAGAGCAATGATTTTGTTCTGATTAGTTCACTGCTGTGTCCCATGACCCAAGAACAATGCCTGGCAAACAGTAAGTGTCCAACAAATATTTGTAAAATTAATAAAGGAGTAGATGATATTTTAGCCTTTAACATAATCTTGATAAAACCTTTTTCTATTATACTCCACTATCTCCCCAAAGCTTCCATGTCTCCCAATATCATCAACTATGAAGTCCCCGTTTCCCAGATTTGGAGGTGGAGTGTGCCTTGCTTTTCTTCTCATGCATTTATATGCCTCTTGATTTCTACAGCACTCTTTTGGTTATTAATCAGTGAAAGTTTTTGGCTAGTAAAATTCTGAGTTTCCCATTTTTCTAGACAGGATTTGCTTTGGTTCAAGTTTGATATCTCCCAAGTACTTCTTAAATCTCGTTTAGATAGAACCTACCCTCCGCATTGGAACTAACCCCTTTCAATATCACTTAAGAGGAAAAAGGGGTGTAAATTTTACATCTACATCTATTTACCTGGGTTCAACATTTCCTCCATCACATCATCTAATTTTTTAACTTAGACTTGTGAACCCTGTTCCTCATAATATTAAATCTTAAAAACCAGCCTCCTGCGCAGAGTAACATTAGAAAACTCCAGAAAGAAAGCTGAATACTACAGAGGCTTCTAAGAGTTGTAGTTCTCCCTGAATACTTAGCCAAAATGGCTTTTTAATGTTAGTTTAAATTCCACATAAAAGATTATATTTATTTTGTTACTCTTCACTAAAATAAAAAAGAAAAGTTGTGCTTGTTACTGTAAGTATTAAAGTGGAGAAGAATGCTTGTTTCCAAATAACAAAAATGGGACCTAATTAGACTTATTCCTTGGTTTCCTCTTACAGATTTTTGTTGTGCCAGAAGAACGCTGATCAAAGTATGTCCTTTTATTGTATTAAAGAGAAAACAAAGGAACAGTTGGTTTTTAACGTAAGCAATATTGTCTTGACAAATGCTACTAGGAAATATTTACTTGAGTAGGGTATGGAGAAGAAGGTTATTTCTGATCCCTAGAACATATGGATGTTTTAAATAAGCCACGAGACTGTTATTTATTTGGCTGACTAATGTCAGATCTCCACATGGCACATGAGCTAAGCCAATTACACTAGAAAATTCTTGTTGGTTTTAGATTAATTCAGCTGTCAAGGTGATGGAGCACAGAGAATCAAAAATCACTTGGAATAAACAGTCTGCCTACCAAAATAGAACCAAAGCAGCTCTCAAGGTTTTTATCATGATAATATAGAAAATTCAAAAAGAAAATATGGACCAGTCCCCTTCAGTGCATTCCAGTGATCAGGATACTATTATTGTTATTATCAATTTTAATGGAACAGTCAATACACTTCTTTTTTAAAATCATTTTTTATTTTTGAATTACAGCTGACATGCAATATTATATTAGTTTCAGGTGTACACCCCAGTGCTTAGACATTATATAACTTACTAAGTAATCATCCTGATAAATCTCACACCCATCTGACACCATACATAGTTATTAGAATATTATTCACTCTATTCCCTATGCTGTACTTTACATCCCCATGACTATTCTGTAACAACCAATTTGAACTTCTAAATCCCTTCATTTTTTCCACCCATCTTCCCAACCCCCTTCCCAATATACTTCTTAATTACATGCAAAACATCCTAAATTTTCCTTTCCTTAAGGTTGTCATTCATTGTTTTGAGACCAACTCACCCCTTCTGAAGTGAGTTTAGACTATTTTGAGTTCACTAGAAGTTTTCAGGGTGTACACAGGGAAAATGAAAGCATGTATGTGAACACACAGAGGGAGGGAGAATACTTAGCACCCCTTTCATTTGTTATTCTACCTGCCACCCTGAGGTCAAGCTGACAGGCTTCTGTCTTTTTAGCACATGGAACACCTTTCACTCAGTTGCTACAAAACCTAACTGTCTTTAATTTGCCTGGAGAACAGTTCCCCAGTGCACCTGTGCCTGCAGATGTCCCTCTGGTGGGTACTCTAGCTATTGTCTTCCAGAAAATCAGAGCTAAATTTAGTTTACATGAGCTAATGCAAGAATTTACGTACAATATGGCTTGGCTTCCAGTCAAGATGGCAGCATTGGTAAAAGCAGTACTTAGACACCTCCTACAACCACATCAAAATTACAACTAAACTACAGAACAACCATCATTCAGAACCACCTGAAATCTAGCTGAATAGAAGTTCTACAACTAAGGATATAAAGAAGCCACATAGAGACTGGTAGGAGGGGCAGAGACGAGGAGCAGGCTGGTTCCACACCCACGTGTGGTAGTTCAAAATCGGCAGGGATATTTCAGCTGTGGAGGTCCTGCCCCTCCCCCCCCGAGGAGCAAGGGGTCTCAGGCCCACACCAGGCACCCCCATCCTAGGGTTCCAGGAAGAGAAGTCCCCACAACTTCTGGCTGTAGAAACCAGCAGGGATTATGGCTGAGTGAGACAGAGGCTTCTGGAGTCCCAGCCAGTTCCTCTTCAAGGGCCTGCACAAAGACTTACTTGGACTTATTACCTCTGAGCTCCAGCACTGGGGCAGCATTCAAAAGGTACCAGGGACTTATGGAGAGGAAATGAACTATCTGGTATCACAATGAGAGGTGGAGGGGCAGCTTTCTCTCAGACAGAAGTGCTGGCAGAGTCCATTGTACCTTTTCTGAGTCCTTCTGCCACAAAGCCAGTAGGCAGGACCATATCTGAGTCTACATCAACCTGGCTATCACTGTTCACCTGCCCTGGTGATTTCCTGAGACCCCACCCTACCCAACCTGTAGGCCTACCCAAGCTGCTTCAAGTGGCTTTTCCATATGAATGGCTTGTTTTGGCTCATGCTTCAGACTTTCCTGAAATCTCTCAAACAAACAGCATCTGGCCTCAGCATGCCCCTACCTCTTGTTAAGTGGCCCCAGGCCCAGCACTAGCAGCAGCCATCCTTGCTTTGCAGTGTGGCCTCTCCTGGGCAGCTCCAAGCCCAGCAAAAGTAGCAGCCATCTGCAGATAACTTTGTAGCTCGTGCTGGGTGGCCCCAAGCAGTACACTGGCAACTGACCTTGGCCTGCACTTCCTGGGAGGCCCCAGATCCAGAGCACCCAGTGGATATCTTCAGACAATGTTGAACTCATCGCCCAACCACCTCCACAAGGGATGGACTCAACAGGCACCAGACTCTGCTGAAATAAGTCTTGCTCCATGGGGTGGGGCCCTGCACAGCTGATCTTCCACATTAGTAGCAGCCGGTCAACCTGGGAGTAAATCCCTCCCACTGATGTGCCAAAAGCAAGAAAGCTCAACTACAACAGGATGGTGTACACAGCCACATGGGGTGTGGGGAGCACACCTGAGTGTCCAGTTCAAGTGAACATGGGAAGCTGTACCACTGGACCCTACAAGACACCTACTACATTAGGCCACCCTACCAAGCCTGGGAGGCACAGAGGCTCTACCTAATACATAGAAACAAACACAGAGAGGCTGCCAAAATGAAGAGACAAAGAAACATGTCCTAAATAAAATAACAGAACAAAACTCCAGAAAAGGAACTAAACAAAATGGACACAAACAATCTACTAGATGCAGAATTCAAAGAACTGGTTATAAGGATGCTCAATGAACTTAGGGGAAGAGTAGATGAACTTAGAGAGAACTTTAATAGCATAAAAAATACATGAAAGCCATAAAAAAGAACCAGTCAGAAATGAAGCATACACTAACTGAAATGAAGAATAATTTACAGGGAATCAACAGTAGAGTAGATGAAGCCAAGAATCAAATCAATGATGTGGAATATAAGGAAGCAAAAAACACCCAATCAGGGCAGGGAAAAGAAAAAAGAATTAACCAAAAATGAGCATAGTGTAAGAGGCCTCTGGGACAACTTCAAGCATACCAATATTTGCATCATATTGGTACCAGAAAGAGAAGAGAGAATGAGAAATTAAAAACCTATTTGAAAAAATAATGACAGAAAACTTCTCTAACCTGGTTTAGGAAATAGACATACAAGTCCAGGAAGCACAAAGAGTTCCAAACAAGATGAACCTAAAGAAGCCCACACAACACATCATAATTAAAATGCAACAGGTTAGCCCTGGCCAGATTGGCTCAGTGGTTAGAATGTCAGCCTGCAGACCAATGAGTGGCGGGTTCAATTCCGGCCAAGGGCACGTACCTCGGTTGCGATTCATCCCCAGCCCTGGTTGGGGTTGTGCTGGAGGCAACTACTCAATGTGTCCCTTTCATGTTGATGTTTCTCTCTCTCTCTCTCTCCCTCTCTCTCCCTCCCACTCTATCTGAACAAAAATGGAAAAATGTCCTCAGGTGAAGATAAAAAAATAAATACATAAATAAAATAAAATGCAACAGGTTGAAGACAAAGAGAATCTTAAAAACAGCAATAGAAATGTAGTTAGTTATCGACAAGGGAGATCCCATAAGACTGTCAGATGATTTCTCAACAGAAACTTGGCAGGCCAGAAGGGATTGGCAAGAAATATTCAAAGTGATGGAAAGCAAGGACATACCACCAAGATTACTCTACAGAGCAAAGCTATCATTTAGATTTAAATATGTTTTTATTGATTTTTTAGAGAGAGAGAGGAAGGGAGAGAGAGACTGTGCTCAATCTACTGAGCCACACCTGCTGGGTGCAAAGCTATCATTTAGAATCAAAGGACATATAAATATTATAGCTTTCCAGATAAGAAAAATCTAAAGGAGTGAATCACCACTAAAACAGTATTGCATGAAATGTTAAATGATCTATTTTAAGAAGAAGAAGAAAATAGAGGAAGATATAAAAAAGTGGAAACATACCATGTTCATGGATTGGAAAAATCAACATCATTAAAATGTCCATACTACCCAAAGCAATCTACAGATTCAATGCAACTCCTACTAAAGTACTAATGGCATATTTCACAGATCTAGAACAAATACTCCAAAAGTTTATATGGAACTGAAAAAGACCCCGAATAGCCACAGCAATCTTGAAAAAGAAGAACAAAGTGGGAGGGATCACAATACCAGATACCAGGTTATACTACAAAGCCATCGTAATCAAAAAGCCTGGTACTGGCACAATAACAGGCATATAGATCCATGGAACAGAACAGAGAACCCAGAAATTGACCCAAGACAGTATGCACAATTAATATTCAACAAAGGAGGCAAGAGCATACAATAGAGAACAGACATTTTCTTCAATAAATGGTGTTGGCTTTTCCCCCCATCGGAGCTGTGCTAGGCCTGCAGGTCTGTGGCAACCTGCGAACACAGATCTCTGTTCCTCAGGATGGGGTTTGTTAAAGTTGTCAAAAATAAGGTCTACTTCAAGAGATACCAAGTGAAATTTCAAAGACGATGAGAGGGTAAAACTGATTACTATGCCCAGAAACGCTTGGTAATCCAGGATAAAAATAAGTACAACACACCTAAATACAGGATGATAGTTCATGTAACCAACAGAGATATCATTTGTCAGATTGCTTATGCCCGTATAGAAGGAGATATGATAGTTTGTGCAGCTTATGCTCATGAACTCCCAAAGTATGGTGTGAAGGTTGGCCTGACAAATTATGCTGCAGCATATTGTACTGGCCTGCTGCTGGACTGCAGGCTTCTCTGGACCGCAGGCCGACGCTCTAACCGCTGAGCCAAACCGGCCAGGGCTGCAGGCTTCTCAATAGGTTTGGCATGGACAAGATCTATGAAGGCCAGGTGGAGGTTACTGGAGATGAACACAATGTGGAAAGCAATGATGGTCAACCTGGTGCTGTCACCTGCTATTTGGATGCAGGGCTTGCCAGAACTACTACTGGAAATAAAGTTTTTGGGGCCCTGAAGGGAGCTGTGGATGGAGGCTTATCTATCCCTCACAGTACCAAACGATTCCCCGGTTATGGTTCAGAAAGCAAGAAATTCAATGCAGAAGTACCTCAGAAGCACATCATGGGTCAGAATGTTGCAGATTATATGCGCTATCTAATGGAAGAAGATGAAGATGCTTACAAGAAACAATTCTCTCAATACATAAAGAACAATGTAACTCCAGACATGATGGAGGAGATGTGTAAGAAAGCTCATGCTGCTATACGAGAGAATCCAGTCTATGAGAAGAAGTTAAAAAGAAGAGGTGGAACCATCCCAAAATGTCTCTTGCCCAGAAGAAAGATCGGGTAGCTCAGAAGAAAGCAAGCTTCCTTAGAGCTCAGGAAAGGGCTGCAGAGAGCTAATGAACCAAACCACAATTTTCTATGAAGATTTTTCAAATAGACAATAAACTTGTTGAACAAGCAAAAATAAATAAATAAATAGTGTTGGGAAAATTGGACAGCTACATGCAAAAAAAAAAAAAAAAAAAAAATGAAACTAGACCACCAGCTTACACCATACACAAGAATAAACTCAAAATGGATAAAAGACATAAATGTAACTTGTGAAACCATAAAAATCTTAGAAGAAAACACAGGCAAAATAATCTCAGACATCATACATATAGCGGAATTTTCACTGATATATTGCCTAGGGCAAGAGAAACAAAGGAAAAAATTAATAAATGGGACTATATCAAACTAAAAAGCTTCTGCACAGCAAAAGAAACCAGCATCAAAATGAAAAGGAACTCACTCTCTAGAACATATTTGCCAATGATACATTGGATAAGGGGTTAATATCCAAAATTCATACAACTCAACAAAAGGAAGACAAACAATCCAATTAAAAATGGGCAGAGGACCTGAATAGACACTTCTCCAAACAGGACATACAAATGGCCAGGAGACATATGAAAAAATGTTCATGCCTTGGCCAGTTTGGCTCAGCAGTAGAGCATCGGCCTGCAGACCAATGAGCTGCGGGTTCGATTCCGGCCAAGGGCATGTAGCTCAGTTGCGGTTCATCCCCGGCCCTGGTCAGGGTCGTGCTGGAGGCAACCAGTCGATGTATCTCTCTCATATCAATGTTTCTCTCTTTCTCTTTTCCTTTCTCTCCCCTTCTCTCTCCCTCCCACTCTATCTGAAGATAAATAGAAGAAAAAAGTATGTTCAACAGCTCTAATCATTAGAGAGATGCAAATTAAAATGACTATTAGATATCACTTCACACCTGCCAGAATGGTGGCCATCAACAAATCTTCAAACAAGTGCTGGTGAGGATGTGGAGAAAAGGGGACTCTGGTACACTGCCGGTGGGAATGCTGACTGGTGCAGCCACTATGGAAAATAGTTTGGTGCTTCCTCAAAAAATTAAAAATGGCCTCACTGGTGTGGCTCAGTGGATTGAGTGACATCCCATGGACTGAGAAGTCCTGGTTCGATTCCTGGTCAGGCACACGCCAGGTTGCGAGCTCAATCCCTAGTAGGGGGTGAACAGGAGGAAACCGATGGATGTTCCTCTCTCACATCAATCAATGTTTCTATCTCTCTCTCTCTTCCTCTCTCTCTAAAAACTCAATAAAAATGTACTTTAAAATATTAAAAATGGAATCGTCATTTGACTCAGTGATTCCACTTCTAGGAATATATCTAAAGAAGCCTGAAACACCAATCAGAAAGAATATATGCACCCTTATGTTCATAGTAATGCTATTTACAATAGCTAAGATCTGGAAACAACCCAAGTGTCCATAAGTAGATGAGTGGATAAAAAAGCTGTGGTACATTTACACAGTGGAATACTATTTAATATATGTCGCTTCTTACCCTTTGAGACAACATGGAGGGACCTGGAGAATATTATGCTGAGCAAAATTAGCTAGACAGAGAAAGACAAGTACCACATGATCTCATTTATTTAGGGAACATCATGAACAAAATAAGCTGTTGACCAAAAGAGATCCAGAGTCATGGAAGTAGGGAACAGACTAACAAACCTCAGAGGAATGGGGAGTGGAGGGGTGGGAAGAGATAAACCAAAGGACGTATATGCATATATGCACAACCAATAGACACAGACATTTGGTTGGGGAAAACAGGAAGGGGTGGGAGTGGGGAGGAGGAAGTCAATGGGAAAAAAGGGGAACATCTGTAATACTTTCAACAATAAAAAAGAGAAGGAGAAGGAGAAGGAGGAGGAGGAGGAGGAGGAGGGGGAGGAGGAGGAGGAGGGGGAGGAGGAGGAGGAGAAGAAGAAGTATGAACAGCGCTGGCCAGTTTGGCTCAGCGGTTGGAGCGTTGGCCCACAGACCAAAGAGTCGTGGGTTCGATTCCGATCAAGGGCATGTACCTTGGTTGCAGTTCATTCCCGACTCTGGTTGGGGTCATGCGGGAGGCAGCCAGTCAATGTGTCTCTCTCGCATCAACGTTTTTCTCTCTCTCTCTCTCCCTCCCTCCTTCCCCTCTACTCTATCTGAACATAAATGGAAAAAAAGTATCCTTGGGTGAGGATTAAAAAAAAATTATGAACAATAAAATGGCAATAAACACATATCTATCAACAATCGAATCTAAAAAACAAGATAAATGAACAATCAGAACAGACACAGACTCTTAGATACAGAGAACATTTGACAGTTGCCAGATGGAAAGGGTTTGGGGGATGGTGAAAAAGGTGAAGGGATTAATAAGTACAAACTGGTTGTTACAGAATAGTCATGGGGATGTAAAGTACAGTATAGGGAATAGAATCAATAATGTTCTAATAACTATGTATGGTGTCAGATAGGTATGAGATTTATTAGGATGATCACTTAGTAAGTTACATAATGTCTACTCACTGGCGTGTACAGCTGAAACTCATCTAATATTGTATGTCAACTGTAATTGAAAAATAAAACATAACAAAGTAAAAGCTAAATAAATGAAACCATTAAAAAGGAATTTATATATAAACAGAGCAATAAGCAATGTTATTTTGAGTGGTAGGGTCAACAGGCACTGAGGAGATAAAGAGACTAGGGTTTCAATGAGGTTGAGAAGGGAAAGACTGTGTTAACCTTCAGAAAATCTCTAAATTTGAATGACGAAGATGAACTTGGGTTCATTCTCTTTATTTATTTAATATATGTACTTGTACATAATAAATAATTGGAGATAGCAAAGTTGTTGAATGATGAAGTATTGCAATTGGAATGGGAAAATGCTGTAAGGGAAGACCAGAGACACGGTAGGACTTTAAGCCCTTACATGGAGATATCTAAGCATTTATGTCTCTGGGACCCTGCCTCTATCAAAAATAAGCCTGAGAGTACCTCAAGATGGATTTTCTTAGAGCATCTTCTGAAATATAAGAGAAAGGAGCTGATTTCTTGACCCAAGGGATAGTAATCCCTTACCCCTACTCATATTTGCACCCAACAAATCTTACTGCTATCTGTCTCTCCTTCTAAACTGGGAATCCTAAAACATGTGTGCTTGAGATACTTCTTCATTAATTGTACTCACTCAGCTGTTCTCTCCAAACTAGAAATGATAAGTGTATCAACTGACTACACATTAGTCACTCAATAAATGTGGGGATTTGGGGGGGATGGGGTGTAAAGAGTAAAGGGTTAAGGGTAAAATATAAACATGAAACTCAATCCCTAATTGAACAGTCTCATTTTGTTTTAAATTTTAAAAAATTCCAAGGTCAGACTGGTAAAACATCTTTATCCATAACGTACTGTGCTGTATACAAGATTACAAGATTTAATACCACATTCTATATTAGAAAGTCAATAGCGTATCTGCGTAAAATATTTTTCTGTGTTTCCTTTCTTTTGAATATCCTGGATACAAATTCACAATCATTTGTTTCTCTACTCATAACTTGTTTCTTAATTATGAGCCTATCAACTGCTTTACTTTTTGTTAGCTTTTAAAATCATTCTTAAGTGGAGAAACGTTTTGAACACAAATATAATGTAAAATAATTACGATCATTGTCTTCTCTGGAAATATGGCTTTATTTAGGGTGTTTATAGTTATTAAACTTTAGGAAATATATAATTGAAGGGAGGTAATATGAACATAGAATAAAATTTACTTGTGTTTGTAAATCTCTTTAAATTCATTAAAAATAACCTATAGTGAATTTTCTCAAATGTAAACAGTGTTGATTTTCAAATGTCAAAAGTCGCTCAATTGAGTTCTTTCTTGGTGTGGTTATCATCACTGTACAGTATTATTTTAAATGGAATCTGAGGCTGCAAACAGGAAATGTCTTATTTCTATTCTTCTTTGAAGGTTAACTGTTATAAGGTTTAGAAAGCAAATTTGGTATTTTCTATTTTATTCTTTGTGCTTTTATTTTAGATATTTGATATCTCTAACTCTGTTATTTATTGGTCTATAATATGCTTTTTAGTATTTATATAGGTTATTTCCTGGACTAGTTAATTGAATTGATTTTTTTTTAGGTGAAATCTCTTTACCTATATTCATTTATTTATCTTCTACTGAATCAAATTAGATAACAAGTAATGTGGCCTACAAAATAAAAAAGACAATTAACTGAGTTTTTTTTTAAACCAGGAATAGACAAATAAGCATGTCATTCAACATTTCCAGTTCTGCTTTAAAGGAAAATCATGTTATTATCTTTGAAGTAAAATATGTATTAATTGTGTGTCAGGCTTACTCCCTGCATCCTGCATAAGCTTGATTCTTTAAGCATACATATATTTAAAAACTATAATGCTACACAAATATCCTCAAAACGATAAACCAGTTAAAACAAGTTTTCTGATCTTCCAAGGTTAAGATTATAAATGAATCTCTGTAAGCAGGGCCAAATGTACTCATAGTCATGTATCTCTTCAGGAACCAAAGCATACCTCAAAGGGATTAACATGAAAGTGGGCTACTGTGACTCACAGGGTTTTGAACTGACATCATCAGGCAGGTTTTTGGATTGAAACAAGAGTTACTCTCCTCACTGAAGCTTTCCAATGAACCAATACCGTGGGAGATCCTCTACTCAAACTAAGAGAAAGCAATCCCTTTCTCTGATGAATATATTGGAGAAAGCATATTCTACAGAAGACATTTCTTTTTTGAAGTTTTGAAGCCAAGTTCTCCATTAAGCTGTCCATTATTATTACTATTATTATTATTATCATTTGGGAAGTGATGGACTCATGCATCCCCATAAAAATTCAAATAATCAAGCATCAAGAAACAAGGATGAAAGTGAGTGATGGGAGAGAGTGGAAAATGGCGGAGGAGTGAGTGGAAGCTACACAGACCGTCTCCCAGGACCAAACTGGAATTACAACTAAAATAAAGACAAATCATCAGGAAAAACCAACTGAAAAGCAGCTGGAGAGAACCCAGACAACCAGTGACAGAAAGAGGATGCAAATCGAGCCTGGTAGGACCTGCAGAGGTGTGTGAGGGCGGGCTGGGAGCCTATGGACAGCAGCGGAGAGCTGTATTAGCTGTGTGTGCTTCCTGCTGAGAATGCAGGGGTTTTAAAAAGCACCAAATCAGTTACAGCCACTCACCTTGGGCTCCAGCAGAAGGAGGGTGGACTGGACTGGAACTGTGTGGAGAGAGTCATAGGCTCCTGGCTCAGGAGAGAGCTAGAGGGGTGAATACCAGGAGTTTTGTGTTGAATCACTCTCTCACAGGACAGTAGATATATTACTCAAAGATCTCCTTCCCAGAGCCCCGGGGAGAAGCAACAGCCCCTCCTGCAGGAATTCAACACCACCAGGCCAGGTCAGAGAAATGCAAATTGAGGCTCATTAACATCGAGTCTGATGGCAAGCAAGTACCCCACCTGCTGCAAATCCTCTTACACCTGAGGGACTTTTCATTCAGCTGAGGGCTACAAATCGAGGCTCATCAAGTAACTGAGACTAATAGCCTCCAGGCAAAAAGCTAAAGGATAACTGAACCTTTCCTTGGCTTTCACATCTATCCAGGAAAGTAAGACCTGACAGTGGTGTTTAATATGCGTCCCCCCCCCCCACACACACACACTCATCCAAACCCAGTAGAGGGAGCCACAAGCAGCAGACACCAACACCCACAGGGAAAATTTGGCAGGTTCCAAAACCCACTGAGACAGCCAAAATGATGAAACAAAGAAACAAATCCCAAATGAAAGAACAAGATAATTATGCAGTAGCAAGAAATGACAGAATTAAACAAGTTATCAGAGGGAGAGTTCAGAGTAATAATCTTGAGGAAGCTCAACATCATGAGTAAAGATACAGAGACATTGAAAAACAACCAATTGGAGATGAAGAATGACATAGCAGAATTAAAGAACACATTGGAAGGAATAACCAGCAGAGTAGAGAAAGCCGAGAACCGGATTAGTGAATTAGAAGACAGGGTAGAAAAAATCACCCAATCAGAGAACCAAAAAGAAAAAACAATTGAAAAACAGGAACACAACCTAAGAGAACTGTGGGACAATATGAAATATAACAACATCTGCATCATAGGAGTGCCAGAAGAAGAAAATAAGCAAGGGTTAGAGAATATATTTGAAGATATAGTGACAGAAAACTTTCCTAACTTGGTGAAGGAAAAGGCATACAAGTTCAAAAAGTACAAAAAGTCTCAAGTAAGAAGAATCCAAACAGGCACACACCAAGACACATAATAATTAAAATGCCAAGAATTAAAGACGAAGAGAGAATCCTAAAGGCAGCAAGAGATAAGCAACAGGTTACCTACAAAGGAACCCCCATAAGGCTATCAGCTGACTTCTCAACAGAAACACTACAGGCCAGAGGGAATAGCATGAAGTAATCAAAGAAATGAAAAACAAGGATCTGAATCCAAGACTACTCTATCCAGCAAGGCTATCATTCAAAATAGAAGGTCAAATACAGAGCTTCCCAGACAAAACAAGGCTAAGGGAATATATTAGCACCAAACCAGCACTCCAAAAAATGTTAAAAGAACTGCTGTAATAAGCAGAAGAAATAGGAAGAGAAACATAACCGTAATGAACAAAAATGGCAATAAATAAGTACATATCAATAATAAACTTAAACATGAATGGATTAAATGCTCCCATCAAAAGACACAGAGTAGCTGATTGGATAAGAAAACATGACTCATCTATATGTTGTTTACAAGAGATCTACCTTACAACAAAAGATTCACATAGGATGAAAGTGAAGGGATGGAAAAATATTTTCCAAGCAAATGGAAAGGAAAAAAAAAAAGCTGGGGTAGCAATACTCATACCCGATAAAATAGACTTCAAAAGAAAGGCCATAACTAGAAACAAAGAAGGCCACTACATAATATTGAAAGAATCTATTCAACAGGAGGATATAACCTTGGTAAACATATATGCACCCAACGTAGGAGCACCGAAATACATTTAAAAACTTTTGGAGGGCTTCAAAGGAGAAATCAATAACAATACAATCATAGCAGAGGACTTCAGCATCCAGCTGACATCACTGGATAGATCCTCTAGACAAAAAATTAACAAGGAAACAGAAATTCTAAATGATGCACTAGATCAAATGGATTTAATAGATATCTACAGAGAATTACACCCAAAACTGCAGAATTCACATTCTTCTCAAGTGCACATGGGACATTCTCAAAGATAGACCACATGTTAAGACACAAACTAAGTCTCTACAAGTTCAAGAAGATTGAAATCATATCAGGCATCTTCTCAGATCACAATGGTATGAAACTAGAAACTATGAAACTAGAAACTAGAAACGTATGAAACTAGAAACTATGAAACTAAAAACTAGAAAAGTACGAAACTAGAGACTATGAAACATAGTATCAATAGTATGAAACTATGAAACTAGAAATAAATTACAACAAAACATCCCAAAACATTGAAACACTTGGAGGCTGAATAGCATGTTATTAAACAACGAATGAGTTACCAAGGAGATCAAGGAAGAAATTAAAAACTTCCTGGAAACCAATGAAAACAAACACACAACAACACAAAATCTATGGGACACAGAAAAAGCAGTCCTGAGAGGGAAGTTCATAGCACTACAGGCCTACCTCAAGAAACATGGAACTTAAGAGTCAGATAGGCTGGGTTCAAAACTTCTCTACACATTAATTAGCTGTGTGCCTATGGATCTGTTAACCTTTCTTAAACCTCGGTTTCCTATCTGTAGAATAATGATGGCAATAATAGCTACTTCACTGGGTGGTTGTGAGGATTAAACAAGGTAATGCATGAAAAGTTCTTAACACAATGCCTGGTTCCTAGGAAGTACATTTATAAATGTTGCCATTAAAGAGGATGTACACCATAATGATAATTATTAATAATTATCATAAATAGCACAGGGTCATGAACTACAACAAAGAAGAAGTTAAATCTAAGAAGTTAAATACATAATAAGAGCAAGGATTAATTTCTGTGTCTCCTTCAAAACCCCAAACCTTCAATAAAGTTTGATGTAACACAAAGTATCTAAGTAAAACCTTGGCACACAGGCAGATGAGACAGTGTTCAGGTGTTGAGGAAAAGAAAACCAGAGAAAAGCTATAGAAATCAACAGGAGTCAAGAGGTAGCAATACAAATTAATAAGCAATTAAGCTTGCTCAGGAATCATTGAAATACCTGGAGAAAATGCTGGATTCCCAAAACTACGCAGGATGGAGACTCAAGCTATTTTACTTAGATGTTAATGTAAAAGGTGACCCCAATATCCTGGAAAACTTGGGGAAATTTGAGTTGCATAGATATAGATATTGATGTTTATATAGAAAAAAATTTGGAAGGATATAAACCAAAGTGTTAAACAATATTTATTGGGAAAGGGATAACTGGAAACCTTCAGCTGTCTACTTTCCATATTTTTTACATTGTTTAAAAATAAATATGGAATATCTTTATGAACATGAAATTAATAAATATTTTCATGATCATTATTTTCATGTATTGGTATAAAATCTTAACCTAGGGATTATTTAGCTTACATTGTTGTTTAGAAGATATAAACTTGGTCATTCTCACTCCCTCTGCTGGCTGGCCAACAGAGGACGGAAGCAACCTTGGCTCTGGTGGGGAACAGGACAATAGCACATCCTCATTAGAGTCTGTTGATTGCAGAATGGGGACCGTATTGCTGGCCATTTCTTAGTCTACAGGGAACCAAGTGACTCTTTGTGTAGGTAGTTTTTCCTGGAGAACTCTAAGGATAAAGGCAATTCAGAATATGTCACCTGGTGTTCCTCTAAATCCCACCAATGGTATCTTATGTATGATGACTTTTCGTCTTCAATTTGATAGGTAGATTAATAGCTTCCATTTATCAAGTGAGAAAATCTCTTTCCTTCTTGTATCTGTCTGGAATTTTCCAGGAAACAGAGTGTGTTGCACAGTCAGAACCTCATTGGTCACTTTGTACCAGCAGATGTTCTGCCTTCCAGGAAAACCATTGCCTCCTGAATCCCCAGCATCTTAAACACATGCCCACAGGCATGCTAGGAGACCCATGGGTGGATAATGACATCAGTGTGCTCTCCTGGAGGCCCATTTCTCCCCCCAGCTGCCAGAGCTTTTCCTTCCTGCCTCCAGGTCCCTGGACTTTAAATGGTGCTGGCTGCCTCACCTAAGGTATGCCCATGATCCTGCTGATCGAGACCTGGCCTGTGCTCCCTGGGGCACTTTCCATGCTCTCATTTCTGCCGTCCCCTGCCTTACATGCTCACTGTCTGCAATATGCTGCCTCACCCCCAGTGTTGACTGCTTTCTCGGCCCATTAGAAAGCATTGTCCTCTCCCTGTGTCCAGCTTTCAAAGAGAAGTTCTCACAGCTGGCAAATAGCCCAGTGGCAATTCATTCTCGTCTTCCCTTTCCTTTTAGCGCAATCTCATGTTCTAAAATAAACCACTCAAGCACTGTTGATGAGTCTAACTGCCAGACAGTTAAACTGCTGCTGGGATTTTCCCCCAAAGTACCCTCTTGTCCCTCCCTAAAAACTCTTCATTTCTGCATTCACAATCCCTCTCACCCTTCTCAGTCTGTCCATTGGTATATCTCCATTTGAATAAACTGAAACTCGGAACTGATTTCAAGATCATTTATAGGGATGTTATGCTAATTGCCTTCTGACATTCTGTGACTGGGATACTTTCAGGATCTATTTGGCAATGTAGGTAGACACCTTTCAAAAAGATGTCAGCTGTGGTCAGAGGAGGGCTTATAAAGTACCATGTTGTTAATGAAGCTTAATCTTTAGGAGCGCTCACCTGCACCTATTCTAAGACTGGCTGTGTAAGAAGTGGCCCTTTCCATGAGCAGGAGGCAGGAAGTACTGCCTAGCTTGGTGGTCACCCTCTATAATCTGGGGGTGCCACTGGGACTGGAGTGAATCTAGCAGGCTGCCGGCAATACTTCCATATCTTCCTAGGCCCCCAGACATATCTTCAGGCTCCTTGGCCCTTCTATCTATGACCACAAGGAGAAGGGCCAAGGAGATGTCTCCCTGATTGTGGGCCACAAATGATGCCGTTGCAATAATCGGGTTTTATTTAACAGGAAAGAAATAAAGGGAAGACCAGATAATATAAGCATGCCATTTATATACAGCTTTTGCCAGAAAGCTATTGTTTAACACTCCAGGTCTGTTCCCTGATCAGTGAGGGAAGGGACTGAACAAAGGCAGTTTAGACGCATGCTCAATAAGGTCTGAGTGACAGGGGAGGTGCCCACCTGTCCATTACACCTGAGAGTGAGTCAGTGGCCAGAAGAGATGTGGGCACTGCAAGTTGGAAAAACTCTCTCTCTCTCTCTCTCTCTCTCTCTCTCTCTCTCTCTCTCTCTCTCTCTCTCTCTCCCCCCTCCCTCTTGCTGCCTGCCCCTGATGGAGCTCCCATGCCTTGCATTTCCCCATGTGGCCCGCAGCCAGGTGGGACCCATACTATGGATTAATGGACTGAATCTAGCCAGATGCCTGATTTGGACCCGGCTGTGTCATAGAGCAGACACTCTGGACGCTGGCCTATTTCTGTCCTTGTTAAATCCACATCTGCCCTCTTCCAGGACTGGACCTAGGAAACTGGGACACTACAACCCCAGAAATATAACTCCACACCAATAAAAACCATCCATTCTCCTGTGGGGGCTTCTGAATATGCTTATTCTGACTGCACCCCAAGAATCTCCTGCTCATGAATATTGGAGGGGTCTGGCCGTCTCATCTCTCTAATAACACTATGATCCAGAATTCAAGAATATTTTCCATCCACAATCTGAGGTGCTGCCCAGTGGAAAAGGGGGACAGCAAAGACCTAACCAAAGTGGACCATCTGCTGGGGCACGGCCCATGAACATCCAGGCTGGAGTTTTTCCACGATTTTTCTGACCACTGCCTGAACAAGGTCTCAGGTGTGGCATTACCAGTAATGAATGATGAAGGTACAAGAAAGCTTTCTGATGGCTCAATTTCCATCCATCGTGCTGGAGGAAAGATTGATTATATTTCTAGTCTGTCTAGAGAAAAAAATGACAAGATTTTTCATATGGGGAGATAAGCTAGGTGTGTGCAGCCCAAAAATGTAGAAAAAAATTGTTATAGAGGTGTTAGGCAGACCATCATCATCATCATCACGACCTATTATTTTTCTAGATTTTTGTGATGTTTGTGCTATTTAACCTACCCAATGCAATTTTTTCTTACATTATGATGGTTTGTACAAGGAGAAAGGAGCAAGGGTTCTCCCTCTGGTGGTGTCAGCTGTGGAAATGAAGTCACTACCCACAGAAGAGAGTCTTAATAAGAAAATTACCTTTTTGCTGGTTCAAAGGAGTGGCCTAGGGGGTGGTGATAGAATGTCCGTATAAACTAATAAGTATCGTGGTTCAATTATAGTGTTCTCATTCCTTTTGAGATCTTCTAGTTGTGTATTATAATTTAAATGGAGACAACTATTTAACTTTATCCCCTTCATATATCGCTATTAAAAGGCTGTTTGTCCTCTCCCTGTTAACTATTTTCTCAACAGCCCTCATTAGTTTTAAAGAAATTACAAGGGTAAAGAAGTTAAGTCTGGGAGAACTTAGTATGATCGATGACTCACATGAAAGCAGTGACTTGGATGCTATTCAGCAGATTAAATTGTGGCCCATAGTGTGTTCGCCTGTGTGTGTGTCTGTGGGTTGTTTCACCTCAATAATTGTTTCAGTAAAAATAATAATGTCTTCCAAATAGTATTGTCTTTATATGAAAGATAATTACACCATTAAATTAGATAATTTGGAAAGAATCTTAAGCAGAAAAACAAAAATTAAATAAAAAGTACTGAAAGATAAAGTAAGGAACTGAGATTTTTTTGTTTACAGCTAATGATTCATCCAACAACAAAAAGAGTCCATTTCTCTTTGCTCTATTCCACAGAGCTCAAGGACGTTTTAGATTTTAAAGAAAGAATACAAATGTCATATTGGAATCATTAAGTGGGAGCTGTTGGTCTTTTAATTTGCTCTTAATACAATTTTTTAAACAAGATTAATAGTACCACTTTACAAATCATAAATAGCTTTGGGGATTAGCAAAGAGTAGACTTTTAAGCATTTTTCTTTCTATAGTCAAAAATGACTGGCACAACCTTACCCCAGTGCTCTGAGGCACATTACTACCAAGTCTTGGAAAAGCAAGTCAGCAAAAGCCCTGAGCCATAGATCTCAAAGATCCTTACATAAGTGTGTCCTCCAGTCATGTTTAATTTAAACCAAACATTGTGTAGTACCAAGATAAAACCTGCTTTGTTTTGATAAAACCCATATTACTTCATCATTGTGTAATATAGTTGGGATTCAAGTTTGCTCCTTATTTGGAACTATTCAGGAAGAAAGTAAGTCTCGGGGACCCCCAATCAAAGAATGCTATTTGCTGGGAGTGATCAAATTCCTCTCTGAAATAAGCTCCTTCCCCTCCATCCACACTTTGAAAACTACAGAAAGATTAATAGATATTTGTAATGCAATCAATGTTAAATTGTTATCCAAGAGGCTAAGTAAGTGCTTAGGATACAAGCAAAGCAGAGGAACCAGAAATGACTAAGAAAAGTTTAGTTGTGATGAATTTATACAGCATCTCAAAATAAGAATATATAGAAAAAAGTAATTTTAATTTCAGTTTTATGACCTTTCGAAAAAAAAATTTAAAAATACTAGATATGGGGTTGTCATCACAATCTTTTTCATATTTGAAGCGTCTAAACTTCTCAGTCCAGCCCTGGATACAAAAACTCTAAACACCAAGGGTAACGGCATCGGAGATGAAAGCTAGTACACTTACAACTATTTATATTGCAAACGCTTTGCCCTTCTGCAAGAACATGCAGTTTCCCAAACACTAACCTCCCTTTACAAGGTTATGCTTATTAGCTGGGATTTGTAGCTCAATAGCAACACTGTTCATCCTTGGTTCAATTCAGATTGTAATTTCTTTTTAAACTACCTGACCCTTATAATCATATGGTGAGTAGTTTTGATCATTCATCTTCCCAAGGCCAAGCACTTGGTCTGAACACAGAGTCACTTGTATTTCTGAAACCTCTCAGCATCATGATGATTGGGGTTGAGAGAAGTTTGAAAGAAACCTTTCATACAACGATTTCATTGTCTTGTTCTTTTTCTGGAACTGAAATTTCTGATTGCAAAAGTAAGTCTTCCTAAATAGAAGGATGACGTTTTAAGAGATGCTCTTCATTTCTGATTAAGTAGGGAAGCTATCAACTGTTTTATTGTCCCCACTGTTACAATTTGCTGAATAAGATTTTGCTTTTTCTCAGGGCCCAGCAGTTATTTAAGTAGGACTCAGCGGATGCTTATTGAATGAATGAATGAATGAATGAATGAATGAATGAATGAATGAATGAATGAATGACTCTACCCAACCTCATGTCTCTGTCCTGAAGCTGTATCAGTTCTCAGAGTATTAAAATGTTGAATTAGTGTCTGACTTTGCAACTGGAGCACCATACTCCACATGTTGCCAAAACTGGATTACAGGTTGGAAGAAAGTAAATCCTGAGCTAATTGCCTTGATTTGGTTTCTTCCCATTCCTGAGCCAATCACTGAGGCCAAAGGAATGGGTTAGGCTGACAGATTTATGCAAAGCAGTGTGGACCAACTCTGGAGTTAGGATAGAGTCAATTCCACCCCAAGCACATGGCTGCTACCCAACAGAGGAGAGAGAATGTATCAGAGGAAAATCTGGGACCATTTAGAACTGACAGGGGCAGCACAGATATTGACAGTGTAATTTCCACTTCCAATGTGACTTAATGAAGGAAGTCAAATACATGGTGACAGAAGATGATTTGACTTTGGGTGATGGGCACACAATGCAATATACAGGTCATGTATCTTAGAAATGTACACTTGAAACCTATATAATTTTATTAACCAATGTCACCCCAGTAACTTTAATAATAATAAAAAGAACACAGCTTGAAAGCAGCTAGAGAAACATGATGCATTACTCCGAAGAAAACAACTATTCGAATAACTGTATTTTTCATTAGAAACTATCGAGGCCATAAGTAAAACAAAATGTTTAGAATTGTAAATCTACTGAAAATATACTTCAGAGATAAAGGTGAAATAAAGACATTCTTACATGAAAAAACAAAACTGATGAATACAACTTATATGTTAGAAATAATTCTCTCTCTTAAGATTTAAAGAAAACCTCCTTTAAATAAAATAAAAGGTTTATAGTTACATTGGACACTATGCTCCTTTTTAAGGAAGGAACCCTAAGATAGGATCTCATCTATTGTGTTTTAGACTTTAACTAGACATTGATTAGCTGACTGGTTTGAGTGTTTCTTAAACAGTTAACAATGCTATTTCCAGAGAGGTTGTAAGTAAAAAGTGGTTGACCTTACACAGATTATGGTTAATATCTTTTGTATGTTTTCTAAGAAATATTTTTCTAATTAGAGGTCAGAAAAACATTCTTCTAACACTTTCCTTATAGATCTTCTATGCATGCTTGAGTAAATGTGCATGCTTTCATTTTTGGGTGTATGATATTTTATGTATCAACTACATAAACTTATTGTGTCCTAAATATTTGTTTTTGCTGCTTGAGATAAAAACTGAGAGAGGTATATGAACTACAATATAATAGGTTTCTCCATTTCCCCCTGTAGTTCTATTAATTTTGGATTTTTGGCTATGTTAAGAACTGTTTGGAATTGTTATCCCTGCCTCATTAATTGAAACTTTTATTATTTTTTTATTCCTATTAAGGCTTTTCACCTTAGTATTTATCAGGACTAATATTGATATAGCTACCCTAACTTGGTATATTTGCTTGTTATTTTTCCTAATCTTACTTTTTGTCTTTCTCTACCCTTGTGCTTTCTGTCTTTCGTAAACCGCATACTTCAGGAAATGCTGCCTTCCTTAATCGGATGGGGTAGGTCATTTATATTTATTGTGACTATTGATCAACCATACTTTCCATTTATTTGCTTTTGCTGTTTGTTTTTTTTCCTCCTTTATTGCATTTTCTGGTCTATCAAAGTTGGGATTTTTGTTAAAAAGTCACCCCCCCCACCCCTTGTTTCAGAATGTTTTCTTTCTACTGGTTGGAAGTTATTTGTGATTATCCTTGAAAATTTACCACAAATACTTAGGTCAACAAAGCCTTAACTTATTATCTTAACTTCCATGTTAAAGGGAATAAGGTTCTTGGAGCATTCTCACTGGTTCCCGAGTGCGCACCCCATCTCCCCGCACACGTATTTCCTGGCGCATACACCTGCGCTAGTATTTTAATTATGCTCTTCTTTTTAACCTCACAAAGTAGATACTTTTTATAGGCAGTATTTATTTACATTCCCTACATGATTACCAGCTTCTTAACTCATTCTTCTTTCTTGCTTCTCTGACTTTCCTTCTAGTCATTTTTCTCTACCCTAAAATTCATCCACTTATTTTTTCCCCCCTTTATTGATTTGAGAGAGAGGAAGGGAGAGGGAGAGAGAGATAGAAACATCGATGAGAGAGAACATCGATTGGCCACTTCCTGCATGACCCCCCACTGGGGATTGGGCCCACAACCTGGGCATGTGCCCCGACCGGGAATCGAACTGACGACCTCTTGATGCATGGATCAATGCTCAACCACTGAGCCACACTAACTAGCCGGACCATCCACTTATTCTTTAAGTGAAAGTCTGTTGGTTATGAATTCTCCTTTTGCAAAAAATAACTGAGTATGTCTTTATTTTGCCCTTGTTCTTGAAAGGAAATTTCACTGGCACTCATTTTAGGTTGGCAGTTATTTTCACTTACTACCTTGAAGATGTTAGTCCAGTGTCTTTTGGCTTCAGTTTTTTTGGTATTGAAAAGTCTCCTGTCAATTAATCATTCCTTTGTAGGTGGATATTTAAATATTGTGGTTGCTTTTAAGGTCTCTTTGTCTTTGTTGTTCTAAAGTTTCCTTGTAAGAAAATTACTTTTGTTTCCATTTACTTATCCTGCTTGATATGCCTGTTGTTTCTTGTATATGTAGATTCATTTTTTTTTATTAGTTCTAGAAATTCTCAGGATCATCTCCATTCTTTCTATTCCTTTATCTCTGAGACTCCAGTTAGACACACACATTAGAACCTCTCATTGTGTCCTTCAGATTTCATAATCTGTCATTCCCATTTTTATTTCTTTATCTGTCTTTGCTGTAATATGTGTTATTTCCTCAGTTAACTAATAATTCATCTATGACTAACATGCTCTTAAACCATTCATTGAGTTATATATTTCAATATTTTATACTTAAGTTGTTTATTTTTAATATCTTCAGTTTCTTTACTATCTCTTATTACATATTCATTTTAATTCATAGTGATTTCTATATGTGTTTCCTAATAGTTCTCCCATTTTTGCTAATTCCAATATCTGAAATTCTTAAGTATATAAATTGTTTCTGATTCAAAATGGCTTATTTCCATGTGTGTTTGTTTACTTAATCTAGAAGCATTCATTAGGGAAAATTTCCTTCAGAGAGGATTTTCATTCACTTATTAGAATAACTGTCCGAGTCCACTGACCTGGGACTAGTGTGTCTCAGAATCAGAGCCTTTTCCTGTTTCCCAACTACTTTGGATTTGACTCACTTTCATTTGTAGTAGCCCTTAGTGATTATATTGCTTTCTAATGAGCCAGAAAATAAACTAAATATTCCATGTGCTGTACTTTGTCCAAGAACAAATTTTATTTTAGCAGAAGGATCACTGAGAGTACCCAGTCAACCATACGGCCAGAAGCAGAAATCATCTCTTTCTTTCTTGGTTGATTTTGGTAATTTGTACTTTTCATATAAAGTATTCATTTTATTTGTGAAAGGAAGAGTCTGTTGATGCAGCAAACCTCACTGTTGTCTTATTTTAAGAAATTAACATAGCCTCTCCAACCTTTAGCAACCACCACCCTGGGCAGACAGCAGCCATCAGCATTGAAGCGAGACCCGCCACCAGCAAAAAGATTTTGACTCACCTCGCTAAAGGCTCAGATGATGGTTAGCATTTTTTTAGGAATAAAGTATTTTTTCACTTTATTGTATTTATTCACTTTATTTTTTCACTTTAAAGTATGTACATGTTTTTAGACATAATGCTATTGCACTCTTAATATACTAGGGTAGTATAAATGTAACTTACATGCACAGGGAAACCAAAAATTAGTGACTTGCTTTATTGCAATCTTCATTTTATTGCAATGGTCCAAAAGCAAATCCACAATCTCTCTGAGGTATGTGTCTACAGGTTTAACATAAATTTTATCAAAATCCCAGCAAGATATATGTGTAGATAAGCTTATTCTAAAATTTACATGGAAAGATAATGGACTGAAGTACCTAAAACATTTTTTTAAAAAGAAGAATAAAGGAGGAGAAAATGGCAGTGGAGTGAATGGAAGCTACACAGACGATCTCCCAGGACCAAACGGGAATTACAACTAAAATAAAGACAAATCGTCGGGAAAAAGCAACAGAAAAGCAGCGGGAGAGGACCATATAACCGGGGACACTGAATGAGCCTGGTAGGATCTGCGGAGGCGCGTGAGGGTGGCGGGCTGGGAGCCCACAGACAGCAGCGGCCTTAGCTGTGAGCAGCGGAGGCACCCGCCCTCGGGGTTGAGAGCCCAAGCTGCTCCACAGCGCAGAGGGCCGGGACAGGGCGTTAAATAGCTACAGCCACTCACCTGGGGCTCCGGCAGAGGGAGGGCGGACTGGACTGGAACTCTGTGGTGACACCTGGGATTTGGAGGGCGCTCAGAGTTTGTGCTGAGCCGCGGCCACAAAGGATGGTGGTGGCCAGACTGCTCCTTCCTGGTTACACAGAACGGCAGCCAAGTTTGCTCCTTCCCGGAGCTGTGGCAGCCCCTCCCTCGGAGATTCCCAGGTGAGGCAAAGAAATGCAAATTGAGGCTCATTAACAACCAGCATCGGCCCCACCCTCGGGAAATCCTCTTACACTATAAACACATGAGGGAGTTTCTCATTCAACTGAGATCCTAAGGCTTTTCAAGTAACTGAGGCTAATAGCCTCCAGGCAAAAAGCCAGAGCATAACTGAACCTTTCCTGAGCTTGCAAATCTACCCAGGAAAGTGAGACTTGACAGTGGTGTTTAAGGAGGGCCCTCCACACTCATCCAAACCCAGTAGAGGGAGCCACAAATAGCAGAACACCAACACCCACAGGGAAAATTTGGCAGGCTCCAAAACCTACTGAGATAGCAAAAATGGTGAAACAAAAATACAGATCCAAATTAAAGAACAAGAGAACTCTACTGAAGATGAGATAAATGAAATGCAGTTAAGCAAATTATCAGAGGTAGAGTTCAGAGCCATGATCTTGAGGAAACTAAACAGCATGAGTAAGGACATCGACACCATGAAAACCAACCAAGTGGAAATAAAGAATGACATAGCAGAAATAAAGAACACATTGGAAGGACTGACCAGCAGAATAGAGGAAGTGGAGGACCGGATCAGTGAATTAGAAGACAGGGTAGAAAAAAATCAATCAATCAGAAAACCAAAAGGAAAAAACAATTAAAAAACAGGAAGATAGCTTAAGAGAACTGTGGGACAACTGGAAACGTAATAACATTCACATCATAGGAGTCCCCGAAGAAGATTAGCAAGGGTTAGAGAATATATTTGAAGAAATAGTAACAGAAAACTTTCCTAACCTGGTGAAGGAAGAAGGCATTCAAGTTCAAGAAGCACAGAGAGCCCCAAGTAAGAAGAACCCAAACAGGCCCACACCAAGACACATAATAATTAAAATGCCAAAAATTAAAGACAAAGAGAGAATCCTAAAGGCAGCAAGAGATAAGCAACAGGTTACCTACAAAGGAACCCCCATAAGGCTATCAGCTGACTTCTCAACAGAAACACTACAGGCCAGAAGCAAATGGCATGAAGTAATCAAGGTCATGAAAAACAAGGATCTGAATCCAAGACTACTCTATCCAGCAAGGCTATCATTCAAAATAGAAGGTCAAATAAAGAGCTTCCCAGACAAAACAAGGCTAAGGGAATATATTAGCACCAAACCAGCACTGCAAGAAATGTTAAAAGGACTGCTGTAATTAGTAGAAGAAATAGGAAGAAAAATATAACCACACTGAACAAAAATGGCAATAAATAAGTACATATCAATAATCACCTTAAATGTAAATGGACTGAATGCTCCTATAAAAAGACACAGAGTAGCTGACTGGATAAGAAAGCATGATTCACACATATGTTGTCTACAAGAGACCCACCTCACAACAAAAGACTCACATAGGTTGAAAGTAAAGGGATGGAAAAAAATCTTCCAAGCAAACGGAAAGAAAAAAAAAAGCTGGGATAGCAATAACTCATATCTGATAAATTAGATTTCAAATTGAAGACCATAACTAGAGACAAAGAAGGCCACTACATAATATTGAAGGGTCTGTCCAACAGGAAGATATAACCTTGGTAAACATATATGCACCCAATATAGGAGCAACAAAATATATTAAAAATCTTCTGGAGGACTTCAAAGGAGAAATCGACCACAATACAATCATAGCAGGAGACTTCAACACCCCACTGACATCACTGGATAGATCATCTAGACAAAAAATTAACAAGGAAACAGAAATTCTAAATGAAGCACTAGATCAAATGGATTTAATAGCTATATACAGAGAATTACACCCCAAAACTGCAGAATTCACATTCTTCTCAAATGCACATGGGACATTCTCAAAGATAGACCATATGTTAGGGCACAAATTAAGTCTCTACAAGTTCAAGAAGATTGAAATCATATCAAGCATCTTTTCAGATCACAATGGCATGAAACTAGAAATCAATTGCAACAAGAACATGCAAAGACATTTGAACACATGGAGGCTAAATAGCATGTTACTGAACAATGAATCGGTTACCATGGAGATCAAGGAAGAATTTAAAAACTTCCTGGAAACCAATGAAAATGAACATACAACAACACAAAATCTATGGGATGCAGCGAAAGCAGTTCTGAGAGGGAAGTTCATAGCACTACCGGCCCACCTCAAGAGACAAGAAAAATTTCTAATTGACTACCTAACCTCACAACTTAAAGAACTAGAAAGCAAACAAAAAGAAAACCCTAGAGCAAGTAGAAGGAAGGAAATAGTAAAGTTCAGAGCAGAAATAAATGACATAGAGACCAAAAAAACAATTCAAAGGATCAATGAAACAAAGAGCTGGTTTTTTGAAAAGATAAACAAGATTGATGGACCCTTAGCTAGACTCACCAAGAAACAAAGAGAGAGAACCCAAATACACAAAATCAGAAATGAAAGAAGAGAAGTAACAACTGACACCACAGAAATACAAAGGATCGTTAACAAATACTATGAACATTTATATGGCAACAAATTCGACAATCTAAGTGAAATGGACACATTTCTAGAAACACATAGTCTCCTAAAACTGAACCGGGAAGAGATAGAAAACTTGAACAGACCAATAACAACGAAGGAAATTGAAGCTGTAATCAAGACCCTCCCAGCAAACAAAAGCCCAGGCCCTGACGGCTTCACAGGGGGGTTTTACCGAACATTCAAAGAAGAACTAACACCCACTCTCCTCAAACTATTCCAAAAAATTCAAGAAGAAGGAAGACTTCCAAACTCATTTTATGAAGCCAGCATAATTCTAATTCCAAAACTAGAAAAAGACACTATGAAGAAAGAAAACTACAGGCCAATATCCCTGATGAACATAGATGCCAAAATCCTGAACAAAATACTAGCAAACCGGATCCAGCAATATATCAAAAAAATTATTCACCATGACCAAGTGGGATTCATCCCAGGGATGCAAGGCTGGTACAATATTTGCAAATCAATAAATGTGATACATCACATAAACAAAATGAAATATAAAAACCATATGATCATATCAATAGATGCTGAAAAAGCATTTGACAAATTCCAGCACCCATTTCTGATAAAAACGCTCAGCAATTTGGGAATAGAGGGATCATATCTCAACATTATAAAGGCCATATATGAAAGACCTACAGCCAACATCATACTCAATGGACAAAAACTAAAAGCATTTCCCTTAAGAACAGGAACAAGACAAGGATGCCCACTTTCAACACTCTTATTTAACATAGTACTGGAAGTCTTAGCCACAGCAATCAGACATGAAGAAAAAATAAAAGGGATACAAATTGGAAAGAAGGAAGTGAAACTGTCATTATTCGCAGATGACATGATATTATACATAGAAAACCCTAAAGACTCCATCAAAAATCTACTAGACTTAATGAACTTGGCAAAGTAGCAGGATACAAAATTAACGTCAAGAAATCGACGGCATTCTTATACACCAATGATGAACTCACAGAAAGAGAAACTAAAAAAAACAACCCCATTTACCATTGCAGCAAAAAAATTAACATACCTAGCAATAAGCAATAAACTTAACCAAAGAAGTAAAGGGTCTATTTGCAGAAAACTACAGGACATTGAAAAAAGAAATAGAGGAAGATATAAAAAAGTGGAAGCACATACTTTGTTAATGGATTGGAAGAATTAACATCATTAAAATGTCCATACTACCCAAAGCAATCTATAGATTTAATGCAATCCCCATCAAAATACCAACAACATATTTCACAGAACTAGAACAAATACTTCAGAAGTTCATATGGAACCAAAAAAGACCCCGAATAGCTACAGCAATCTTGAAAAAGAAGGACAAAGTAGGCGGGATCACAATACCGGACATCAGGTTATGCTACAAAGCTACTGTAATCAAAACAGCCTCGTACTGGCACAAGAACAGGCACATAGATCAATGGAATAGAACAGAGAACCCAGAAACTGCCCCAAAACATTATGCTCAATTAACATTTGACAAAGGTGGCAAGATCATACAATGGAGTAAAGACAGCCTCGTGGTGTGGGAAAATTGGACAGCTACATGCAAAAAAATGAAGCTAGACCATCAGCTTACACCATACACAAGAATAAACTCAAAATGGATAAAAGACTTAAATGTGACTCATGAATCCATAAAAATCCTAGAAGAAAATGTAGGCAACAAAAGTGCAGTCATCATACGCAGCAGAATCTTCACTGATATATCACCTAAGGCAACAGAAACAGGAAAAAATGAACACATGGGACTACATCAAACTAAAAAGCTTCTGCACAGCAAAAGAAACAACCATCAAAGTGGAAAGGCAACCCACTGTATGGGAGAGCATAATTGCCAATGATATATCAGATAAGGGATTAATTTCCAAAATATATAGAGTGCTCATACATCTCAACAAAAGGAAGACAAAGAACCCAATTAAAAAATGGGCAGAGGAACTAAATAGACACCTCTCCAAACAGGACATACAAATGGCCAAGAGACATATGAAGAAATGCTCAATGTCACTAATCATCAGAGAAATGCAAATTAAAACAACAATGAGGTACCACCTCACACCTGTCAGAATAGCCGCCATCAACAAAGCATCAAACAACAAGTGTTGGCGAGGGTGTGGAGAAAATGGGACTCTAGTACACTGCTGGTGGCAATGCAGACTGGTGCAGCCACTATGGAAAACACTATGGTGTTACCTCAAAAAATTAAAAATTGAATTACCATTTGACCCAGTGATCCCACTCCTAGGAATATACCCTAAGAAGCCTGAAACACCAATCAAAAAGAATATATGTACCCCCATGTTCATAGCAGCGCTATTTACAATAGCTAAGATCAGGAGACAGCCCAAGTGTCCATCAGTAGACGAATGGATAAAAAAGCTGTGGTACATATACACAATGGAGTACTATGCAGCTGTAAGAAAGAAAGATCTCTTATCCTTTGAGACGACATGGGAGGACCTGGAAACTATTATCCTAAGCAAAACAAGCCAAGCAGAGAAAGACAAATATCATATGATGTCACTTATTTCTGGAATATAATGAACATAACAATCTGAGGAACAGGGTAGTCTCAGAGACGTGGAAGTAGGGTACAGACTGACAATTGCCAGAAGAGGGGGTGGGGGAGGGGAGCGATGAACCACAGAACTTGCATGCATGTACTCATAACCAATGGACATAGACAACAAAACTGGGGTCGGGGCAGGGAGGGAGGGAGAGGAGGGTGTCAATGGGGGAAAAAGGAGAAACATCTGTAACAAAAGTAAATTAATAAAAAAATAAAAAGAAGAATAAAGTAGAAGCAAGCAGTCTCTTTGATTTCAACACTTACTAAACAGAATAATCAATATTGTCTGGTATTGGTGAAGGTTTAGACACACAGATCAATGGAATAAAACAGACAACCTAGACACAGACCTACACAAATATGTTCCACTGATTTTTTCCCCAATCACTCATTTCTGTCCAGTTGGGTTTTGCAGAAGAGCAGGAACAATTCAGTGGAGGAAAAATAGCCTTTATAACAAACACGGTGTTGGAACAATTGACTATCCACAGGCAAAACAATGAACCTAGACCTAAGTCTCACATTTCATACAAAATTAACTCAAAAGAATCATAGGCTTACAAGTATTGTAAAACTATAAAACTTGTAGAAAGGGACATAAGATAGCAAAAGAAACCTTTGGGATCTAGGGCTAGGGAAAGAGTTCTTGATACCAAAAGCGTGATCCATAGAAGTTAAAATTGATAAATTGGACTGCATCAAAATAAAAAACTTTTGGTCTGTGAGGGACTCTGTTAAGAAAAAAAGACAAGTTACAGACTGGGAGAAAATACTTGCAACTCGATTTACAAAGTACTAGTATTTAGAATACATATTTTAAAAACCACTCAGAACTCAATAGTAAAAATAGAAATAATTCAATTAGAAAAAAAGGGGGAAAGACATGAAGAAACACATCACTGAAAGATGAATACAGGTACCAAATAAGAACAAGAAAAGATGTCCAACATCATTAGCCATTACTGAAGTATAAATTAAGTAAGGTATCCCTATACACCTATCAGAATAACTAAAACAACAACAACAAAAAAATAGTGACACCACCTAATGCATAAAGAAGTGAAGAAACGATCAGACATCGCTGGTGGGAATGTAAAATGATATAGCCAATCTGGAAAAGTTTGGCAATTTCAGAAAACTAAACATTCAACTGCCATATGACCCAGCAACTGCACTGCTGGGCATTTATCCCAGAGAAAGTAAGACTATGTTCACACAAAAACGTGTACAAAAATGTTTATAGCAACTTTCTTCATAATAGCCCAAACTTGCCAGATGTCAATTAGCAGGTGAATGGTTAAACAAACTGTCATGCATCCATGCCATGGAATACTACTCTGCCCTGAAAAATGAAGTATTGATGTACTTGATACACACAACAGAGATGAATTTTCAGAGATTTCAAATGAAAAAAGCTAATCCCAAAAGGTTACATATCATATGAATAGTTGTATAATATTAACAAAATAATGAAATTATAAAAATAGAGAACAGATTATGATTGCCAAGGGTGAATGAAGGGATGGGGGTGGAAACAAAGTGGTCGTGGCTATGTAAGGGCAACACGAGGGTTCTTTGTGCTGGAATGTTCTGTATAGAATTGTTCTGCATCTTAACTGTATCAATGGTAATACCCTGTTGTGATATTGTATAGTTTCACAAGATGTTACCATTAGGGGAAATTGGGTGAAAGGTACATGAGTGGGATCTCTGTATTGTTTCTTACAATTGAAAATAAAAGTTTATCTCAAAATAAAAGTTTCATTTAATATATTAGCATTATGCATATTTTACACTTTATAGAGAATGGGCTCTTTATTTTAAATGTTCATGCCATTTCAAAGGAAAGTACTAGTCATTTGTCTCCATTTCTGGTTTGATAAAAGTTTAATGCAACATAGAAAACTTCTAAGTTGCTAAGAAAAATATTTGATGATAGATCAGGAAAAGATACAGAGACAACAGGGTAGCTCTAATTTATAATATCCTTTTGCATCCAAGATAGAATTTAAATAATATATGATGGTTGTCTTACTAAATTTTGGTATGTAGCCCACGCCACAAAATAATAATTAAAAGATAAAATTATGGTAACCTTTGGGGAAATTAAAACATCAAATTTGGCACTGGAAAGAGGTTGGATGTGATCAGGTACATTGAAAACGCCTTTAAAAGAACTTAAAATGACCTTAACACGTAGGTTTGGAAAAAAATTAAATACAATATTCTCCACTAAATTACAATTTGGCCTTTTGTTCCTGGAATCATTATTGACAGAAGGATCAGCTTTAACCTGAAAGCTTTTCATGACCAGATCTTCAGCTACGCAAATTCCTAAAAGCTTGTATCTTCCTCTTGGGTTCAATGTCTAGCTCCTAGAATTGTACACTGGGCTCTCTTTATTCCGGTCTTTCATGTTTCAGATCTACCATGAAACGACTGATATAAAACTCAGAAAATATCAGAAATCAAAACTAGTATCAGTAAATCTTTGTTGAGACTCAATGGCTGCATTTCTAAGTTTTCCACCAATGCTAATAGGTTTTGGAGTTAGCAACTACTGTCAAACAGTACTTACAGTAAACACTTAAAAATTTGTACTTTGGGTTTGCCAAAGTGGGAATTAAGGTCCTTTCAAGTTTATTTAAAGACTTAGTTCAGTTCTAGCAGACTCCCTCTAAAACAAGCAGGGGTGTTATGCATGTAACAACTGCACAGGAAATCTGGTTTTGCCTTCCGAAACTTACATTTTAAGCAGAAATGCCATCACTGCACAAAACCTACAGGAATCCCACTTTGAGTAATTAAGTGACCAACCTCTTAAAAACCTGCCAGAAGCAACAGTATCTATAAAAACCTATTTAGTGCGTCAGTTACTCAGTTCTATTTCTGCCTTTAAAATTAGGATTATTTTGGAGATAAATATTACACAATGTTCATGCTAACCAAATGACTACCAAAACCAAGCATTAAGATTGACATATTGACATAGTATGTGAATTATAAGATGGGTTAAATGAGCCATTAAGCGGGTGTTCTTAATTTCCTTTTGATACCAGAAAAAAAAATTTGCTAAGGGATAGGGTAGGGTTAAATTAGACACTTGAAAGAGCATTTTGCCAGGAGCATTAGTAATGCATTGGCTTTGAGTGCGTTTTAAAGAAATACAGGTTCCAAATCCCCCTTGGCTTTCCCTTCTTCCCAGTGCTCTGCCCTCTACTGGCAGCAATAATTCTGTAACTGTCAGTCTGACCATCAGGACGCCTTAGCTCTGAATCCAGATGCTGCCACCAAAAGAGTTTCTTTTGGAGACATTATATATAGATTACCTTTCATATGAATAGAAAACTATCAGATTCCTATTAGTCTGTTAACAGAGCGAAGACAATGAAATTTCGTTCCTTGGTAAGTGGGGAACAGGATAAAAACAGGAACCCAGTCCCTGAGTGAAAGGTCCCCAATTCCCAGGTGTTAGGTGGTCTGAGAGTGATGAATCCATCCTCACACGTCTTTCCTCCTTGCCTCCTTCCTCTCCCACCTGATGTTATTTACCACTAATGAGGAATTAATTTTCATCGCATTTAAATGAACTAAAAATGTCACTAAATTCATAACTTACCCAAACAACTCTTCATCCCATTCTAAAATTTTATTTTTATTGCAGCAACCTGGTCATGTGTAAAAAACAGTCAATTTTGCCTTTCAAAAAAAAATAAATGCTGACAAAGTTACCCTTGTGAATTGATCTTTATTATTAAATGCTGGACATGAGTTTATTTTCTTTGTACAGGTTTTATCTTTCATTACAACATTTTTTTTCTACATAAAGAAACAAAAGTTACACCAACTAGAAAAGCTCTTCTGCACTTTCCTTGCTAAACTACAGACTAGTTTTGTGGAACAAGTAGTCTTCCAACGTCATTTCTTTTTTTCATTAAAAATTTGTCTAGAAAGATTGGTATTCAAAACACATTTTTATGTAGAAAATTTTACCATTTTTAACAAAGCAGCGAAGACCCCAAAGGACTCAGTGGCAACCTCTCCAAGGAGCAGTGATCAGTCAATGATGCAGATGCCGCCATGGGAAGCGGCATGCTCAGTGGGCCTGACTCCAGATGCTGTGTCCGAGGTTTGCTGTCCTAGACTGAGTTCTATCTGTACCCATATCTACATATTTTAGTGGAGTTCATCCCATGCCCACTAAAAAACAAGTTGCATTATGTTGAAATGACAACAATTATTCTTTTACCATCAATCACTGTGCAAAACCAAAACATTTTCATAATATTTAATAACCAACACATGACCAAATACTTCATGCTACACTGTCATTCCGTTTAAGAAGCTGGTTAACCTGTCTGTGTCATTCCGGTGTGTCTCTGGAGCACACTAAATTGAACAGTATGTGTCACTTGATAAGGAAACTTCTTCAGTTTGAGACTGTTTGCCTCAAACAGATTCTGATATGCTGACAGTCATTAAATCACCTCAAATGTTATTTTCTATAGTGTAAGCTCTGTTGCCTTCCAACCAAAGTGATTCCAAAACTAACCTAAAGGAAAGTTTCAAGAATTAAAAATATTTGGCTACTGTACCGTTCTTCATTTTATTTTTTCTAATCAAGACTATTCTGTGTGTTCCAAATATTTTGTGCAAATTCTCCCTTCAAGTTTCAAGATTCTTAAAAGTATGCAAGTCACGGAAGTTCCTGGTTTTAGTCACTGATCTGTGTCCCAGTTAAAATCACTTATACATTATCACACTTTAAATAGTGGTGCTGAAGTCATGCCAAAAAAATTAAGTACTTTCGCTGGTATTGAGAACTTACAGTAAAATAGAAATAAATGTGTTTGCCTTTATGATAATAACATTTATCAAGTACGACAATGGGGAAAAAATTGAAGTGCATTGTGAAAGTTACTGGGACTTTTGTAGCCATAAGATACTGGTACATGACACGAAACAGCACGCTCCTCTGCACTTCCAGAGAAGAATGTTCGAGAAAGCCTGAGGGGCTCCCGCTGACTTGAGTACAGGTAGAAAGTGTGAATTTTCCCTACATTACCCGGGTTCACTAAAGCAAGCTGATCCTGGTAAGCACAAAGTCTCAAAGTTTCTAATCACTCACTCACAAACGTTTTCTACAGTCCCTTTTGTAGAAAAAAACTGAGTTTTACTGTCATGAAAAGTAACTTTTACCTGCTAGGGGCAAAACCTTTTAAATTTGCCAATGAAAACTGAGTACTGCAGTACCCAGAAGGATGGCTGTGTGTTCAGCCCTCTGCTGGGACGTCCGGCAGCACGGTGGCAGACGTGGGAGTTAAGTGCCACGTGTCAGCCCCGTGGAAGCAGAGTCCTCAGGAAATAGAACTATGCAGACACTTTTCAAATCCTCTTTATTTTGGCTGCAAATGTACTATTTAGTTACTTAATATTTTATTGTTCCCATTTGAAGTTCATAGCTTGCCATGTAAAACACTGCCTTCACTATCAAACTGCTATGTAAAAACATTATAAAATACAAACTATAAACTAAGATAATTCTCTTTACAGTATTCAGATTAGTGCATTAAAACAACATTGACTTAAAAAGGCAAGTTAGTCAATTGGCAAACATCCAATTCCTTTTCCAATGAAGGATGGTACAAAATGGTACTCAAGGTAAACACTACATTTTAAGTGCTGGGTGCTGAAAATACTAATTGTGGAACACTTACCTCCCCAACAATTTTGACCTAAGGGTACAGATGTGCCCATTATTCTGTAGGATGTGAGGAAAGGCCATGGATTCCCATTATAACAGCTCTGGAAATGCACAGCGGAATAACAGGCTGGGACCTTTAGAATTCTAACACAACAGGGATCGATGTGTCACACTCCCTCCAAATCACATTAAACATTTATAGTGAATACACATTCCCCAGTAAATGTCAGAGTTAAACAGAGCCTCTGTACAAACAATCAATCCTTAGTATTTCACTAGGCCACCCACAGCAAATGTTTAATATATACACATCAGGTATATGAAATATTACAGGAAATTGTTCATTGATTTCATTCAGAGTAATCAAGGGTCTTAAGAGAAGACTAACAATAAAAGTTAAATAATTTGATGGTATAAATCAGAGGGAAAAAAAGGTAACACAAACAGATACATTTATTTTTTTAAGTTATTGAGAATATTTCCTCTGCAGGTCCTAATCAAAATTAAATTTGAGATTTTTAATTGAAGTATCACAAATCTGGGTGCATGTTACACTGTGACAGAGACAGATGCCCACAGAACACACACACACACACACACCTTTAAATTTATTAATTTCCAAAACTAAGTCAACAGGATAAATAAATTATACATGAAAGACATATACAATGTGGGCAAAACACTAAGAATTATTAGACTGAAAATCATGGACGTTATGCCAGCGGTGATATTTAGAAAAACTTTCAGTATTAGAAAATATCAGATTTAATCCAAAGGAAACTTCCCCCCAAATAAAAATAAAAGTATAGGAACCACTCTTTATGCAATACCTTTGAAATAATAATAAAAAACCATGATTACAGGAACCTTCCCACACATTTTAGGTAACAGTGCAACAGTATGTTCCTTCATAATTCTAGCCTTTCACTCCCCATATGACACCAATAATTACAACTCCGATGACAAGGAGAGAAATGATGATGCACAGGGTTTTTCTGGATTTGCGCTGCAGATGCAAAAACAAACACATGTTTACAAATGTAGTGAAGTATCACCATAGCAACTGAAAATCATCTGGTTCGTTCTAGAGTAAGATCAATAGTAATTTATTGCCCCCAAATTCTTGGCTGTATTGTTTTTCTCAAAAATCTCTTTAATACACATGGAACTATTTTTTCAAAAATATTCTTCTTGAATTAATGGGACAATTCAAGGAGTAATTATTCAACGTTTGTTGGTAATTGGGTGGGGGAGGGGAGGTTAGAAGACAGAAAAATAAAAGTTACCGATTAAGCAATAAAGACGAGGTTACCTATGCATGAAAACAAAGAACAGCTTGAAAGCTTATACATACTCAATAATATTTTCATAAATATGTATGGCGTCAGATGAGTACTGGACTTACTGAGCTGACCACTTTGTAAGGTATATAAATATCTAATCACTATGTTGTATACCTGAAACTAATATGATATTATATGCCATCTGTAACTGAAAAATACATTGTTTTAAAAAAGCTATTCTTCAAAATGAGTTCTCTGAAAATATCAGCAAGTGAAAAGTGTCTGGCAATTTTTCCCAAGGTTTATTTATTAGTTTCCAAAATCATTCTCATTCTTCAATATTAATGAAAACTGCATTCAAAATCTCAACATACAAATAAAAAACAGAGAGGCAAAAATTTAAGATACAGTCATTCAAAATATAAAGGTTAAGGATTTGTTCCAGTCTTCATTCCCGGCCCAGCTGTAGATTTCGACATTTCTATAATGGCTTGTGTATCTCACAGCAACATGCAGGAATCCTTTTTCTTGCAGAGTAGAAAAATTTATAAATTTACTTTGTGTCAACCAGAAGTATGACTAAATTTTAAAAAGATTATGTTTCTGACTCTGAAGTTACCCTAAAAACCATGAATATTTCAGTATTCCACATATGCATCTAATGTGTCAACTGAAGACTCCTTATATATAAAACACAATTCCTCTAACATTTCAATATCCTGCTTACATATTTGCCCCAGACCCCACGTGGTTACCCCAGACATGTAATGCACTTGTATGAAGAATCATGGGTATTCCACTACAGTATAGCTATTCCCTGGGGAACCCTCCCTAGGGCCTAGTGAGGGCCTTGGGGTGCTGCAGTGATAAAAACATTTATCACCTTCCTTTATGCTCACGGTCCACCCAACCTATTTAAAGCACCCTGTTTTGCAAAGGCAGGAGTTTATTATCGGGGCTTCCGAGTAGGACTATTGGAAAGCGGCTCTCTTCCCAGGATTCGTGTTGTGTTTTCTCGTCACTGTGGGGCCTCTGGAGTTAAGTACAGGGCAGCTCCAGTTTGGGAGGTGTAGCTTGGGAAGACGTGTTTCTTTTCCCCAGGGTGGCTGCAGGCTTTCTCTTCCACAAGAGGAAAAGTAAAACTTTTACATACCTACATCCTCCCAAATCCAAAAGCAAAATGAAGTAATATGTAAGCCCAGACAAATCCTGCTAACCACTATGTTTGAGCAGTTATAACTGTTGGCATTTACAGATTACTGCGTGTGTGTGTGTGTGTGTGTGTGTGTTAAACTATTTATGAAAAATACAGTCTATGACATAATGACTTTAATTCTGCAGAGGTGCGTATCTGAATCACACACACAAAGACGGTAAATACTAGGTACTCCATCAGTGAATATAATTGGCTATATCTCAGTGTTCTCTATGTAGCTTCCCTGTTCTCTGCATATCACTGAATATACGGTATCTGTCCAGTGAAAAACAAAATTGACATTAAAAAGAACTTTTACAGTTAGTGAGAAAAGTGAAAAGCGAGACAGAAAATATCTAAGATGGTAAAAACCCTAGTTATTTTCTAAGAAGGTAACAAGGTGTGAGACAATATTATTGACAACAACAATAAAAATAAAGTTTTGAAATGGAAGTCAAATCTTAGGGTGTGACTTAGTGGTTTCCAAATAGCCTGGCCTTATCCTTGTTGAACATCAAAGTTCTACATATTAAAGAACAGATTGCTCGTTCATGGTCCTAATACTCATATAGCACTTTACACATCCTTTATATATGACGCACACATACGACCTCCTTATAGTAACCTGACTTACTTAAGAAATTGATTTATTCCCAGTGAAGGGTCTGCTGAATGCTGACAGAATACCTATAGTCAAGGACATTCCAAGCTAATTTCCACAGGACCTGAAGGGATGTCTCTAGGACAAACATCTTTGCCTCTTTAATCCGTCGTGTCATCGACAACAAAGGGAGAAGGGAACAGTGAGAAACGGCCATCAGAGAGGGTTCTGGGTTGGAATGTCACGGTGCCATCAAGGCTGTCAGAAAAGCCCAGAGACCCCCATCACTCCTCTCAGGACTCCAAACATTAAAGTTCCCATCCCTGTGGCTGTGACTCTCGTTCAATCCTGAAAGTATTCAGGCTAAATTGCTTTACACTCACTGGTATATTTCTGACCTGTCTTCCATGGGATTTTAAACGTCAACATCTCCAGCCATTGTGAACCTTACACACACACACACACTTAAAGTCCGAGTTATAAGATGATTTATTACAGTTAATGTTACCTGATAATCGGATGCCCTGGACAGCTGCTGGTTTGCTTGCTGGACGTGCACCTCTGCATTTTCAACGTTGGCTTCTATGCTGTCTGCAAAATCACACACACACCCGCACGACCATTAAACACGTGTTGATGCTACAGCGACAGAGCTGCACACACCACTGGACTTCATTCCAGGGAAGATCAAACATGTTCATTATCCAAAGGTGAAGATCACTTACTAGCCGAGCTTTTATTTAGGGTGAAAATAGAGAACAGAAAGCTGTCATGGCTCTGTGGCCACCACCAACCCACTTCTGTGTGAAGCCTGGCCCTCCCGGAGGGCCCACGCAGCCCTCTCAAGAGGTGACAGTTCTTCTCACCCTCCTGTGGCCTGGAACAGGTGCGGCTTTGCGGCGTGACACCACTGTCTCAATTCTGAGAAGCAGCTTCCACTCTCAGTTTTGAGACTCTCACTTGGAACTATTCACCCTGTCTGTTCTGACAGTCTCAACTCTGTTTCAAAGCTCTTGCTATCAAACTCATTCACCCCATCTTGTTGCAGACATCTATATATCTCATGGTCTTTTCTTCTCATTCCTTGAATATATTTGAGTCCCCAACTCACTGATGTTTTCTTCATTCCTTTTCCTATTATCCCTATCACCCATTTCGATACCCAACTGATGACCTAACAGCATGGTCTCTCAGTTCCTTGAGCACACATTTTTCAAAGACTTTGCCTGTCACCCTTTCTCAGACCCTTTCACTTCCACGGTCATGTCCCAAACCTGGTCATCACAAATAACTGCAACTTCTCCATGAGCTGTTTCAAGTCCCACTCTCAGTTCACCACCTGCTACTTCACAGATCCTGCACTTTCAGGGTCCCACACATACTTCACGTCCTATCTTCCCTCCTTACCGAGCCTGGATCCCATGGGCCATCACTGATCCCGCTTCCCTGCATTCATCCTCAGCCCTCACTCCTCCACTTCGGTCACACCGACGTGACAAAACCCCTACCCGTCCAAGGCAGCTGAACCTATGCTGACTTATTTCGCGTTTGACCTGTGGCTGCCAAGCAAGCCCACCTCACGTCCCTAACTCCTGGAAGACCTGGCACAGTTTCTGGCATACTGTCTCCTTTCCCCTCAAATTCTCACGCCTCCTTCTGCACGTCGTTCTCAGCCAGTGACCTTGATGCTAGATCACTGAGGTAACAGGAACAATCAGAAGACAGTCCCATATTCTCCTTCGGCCCTACTCGCCAACTAGAGGCTGTACACCTGTGCTCCAACTTCTCTCCTGCGCAGTTAGGAACTGTCCATGCTCTCTGTTTGCACACCTTATCCCATTCCTTGTCAGCCAACTCAGAGACCTCAGCCCAGCAACTCTCCTCTCCCTCACTTATCCACAATACTTCTTTCCCTTATGAATCATTCCCATCAATCCGGTAGCTGCCATCTTCAAAACAAGCAAACCAAAACAACTCTTGTTACCTACATCCACTGACAGCGATGACCTTTGCTCCCCTTTCCAGCCTGACCCTTTCAAACAGCGGTCTATACTTGCTGTGTCCAGATGCTCTCCTCCCACTGTCCTGAGCCTCCTTTACCATGTTTTCACCAACACAGCTCTCATCCGAGGTCCCCTGCGCCCCACACACTCAATTCAGCAGTCGATTCTGTATCCTCAGTTTCCTTAACCTAACACAGCAGCATCTGAAACAGCTGATAAGCCTTAACCGTTGAGGCACTGTCCGCCTTCCACAACATGACATGCACTCGGTTGTCCTCACGTCACTGGCTGGGCCTTCTCAGTCCTTTGTTGGTTCCGCCTCAGCTCTCTGGGTTCTAAATCAGGGGTCAACCCCACTTTCTGTCACACTCAGGTCTGCCTCTGCTGTGTGGGAGCTGCCAGAGAGAACACGCACACAGACGGAGGCAGCTGGCTGACCACGCTCTAGGTACGTACAGCGCCCAGGGCTGTCTTCAGACCCCTTCCCCTCCCTCCCTGCGCTGGTCTGGATGACCGCACCTAATCCCACGGCTTTGGCCGCCAGCTATGTGCAGACGACTCCCAGGTTTACATGCCTACCCCAGACCACTCCTCTGAACTCCATGCTCAATGCCTCTCAAACCTCCAGCGGGGTGTCACCTGGCACCTCAACCTTAACATATCCAAAAGTTACTGATTTACATCTAGTCAGACCTGCTCCAGTTAAAGATTTCCTCATCTCAGAAAACGGCAACACCATCACCTCTGCGGGCCAGGCCAGAACCTTAGAGTTATCCTTGAATTAACTCTCATACCCATATATCCAGCTAGTCAGTCAAACTCTGGCTCTACATTTAAACAAATACCCAGAATTCCAGCACTTCTCACTACTTCACTGCTTCCATCTCATTCAAGGCGATATAATTGCTCACCTGGATTCCTGTAATAGCCTTTCAGTGGTCTCTTTGCTTTTAGTCTTACCCCTATACAGCCTGTTCTCAACCTAGAAGCCAGAGTGAGTCTTAAAACCTAAGCCATACTATAGCACTCCTCTGCTCAAATCTTTCCGTGGCTTCCCATCTATTAATACCATTAGAAGCCTTTACAGTGCTCAGGATCCCACATGATGGCATCCCCGTGACTTCCGACATCACCTCCATCTTCCTCGTGCTCTCGACTCACCAGAGACGTCAGGTGTGCTTCTGCCTGAAGGCTGTTGCTTACTACTCCCTCTGCATGTAACACTTTCTCTTACTTCCATTTCCTTTTTAAATGTTTAAAAATTGTCTCTCTTCTTCAGTTAGATGATAAGATCTACAAAGGCTGGGTTTTTATCTGTTGTTTAATTGTAGCTGAACCCCTAATACCTGTATTTGTTCCTGTACACAGCAGGTACTCAATAAATATGTGTTTGATACACAAATGATTTTTGAAATTTTACCCTGTGATCCACTGGGGTGAGAGAAGAGGCTAAGAATGGACAAATAATACTTATATTGAACTATATGTTTAAATATTTTAACTGAACCAAATTCAGAAAATACATTTAATGTATTTTTAGATATATATTCTTTTTCATATTTCAAAATGACAAAATATCTTCATATTTCAAAATGGACAAAATGATTAGGACCCTGGTCAGTGCTGACAATTATACCTTAAACGAATCACTGTTTCATTTAAAACTTAAAGGGAGTCTTAGCAACTGATTTATTTTTTAAAAGAATTCTGAACATCTAAGTAATACTACTAAATTAATCTACCATAAAGCTATTAGAATGAATGATCAGGCAAATAGCTACCTATTCCCTCTAATCTAAAAAGCAAGACAGCACATGCACAATTATAAATAGCACAAATTTCCCCCAAAGTCCTTCTTGTGATGAGAATTAAATTGGGAAAAGAGTAAAACCAGAGGTCCTGGAAATGAGCTAGAATGATGTTACATGGGGCCTTCCATAATCTCGGCAGTAGGACCTGATTGAATTTGAGTCCTCTGAAATAAATGAGGCTGGTCATTTCAATCATCAGGAGCCAAAAATGAGATCTGTTTTAGATAATGCCAAGGGTGATGCTTTGTCTGCTGTAGACTATGTTTTTGATTCCAGAGAACCGGAAGACAGAGAGGGAGGAGCAGTCCCTCTTGTCTGAGAAGCAATCACAGGTGAACTGCAGGTAGTTTGATCACACCTCATGAAATCTAATCAGCAGGGCTTACCTATCACATCTCCTTGCTCATGAATCATCATTCCCAAATCTTTGAATATCTCATTAATATCCATAATATCAGCCTAAGAGAAAAAGGCACATATTATTAAAATCAGCAATTCAGTCCCCAATCCACAGAAGGGGAACATAAAAAAAACCCAAACCACCATACATAGAGACTTAATACATAAATTTTGGAGACATCAGAAAACTACTTCACTATAAGCAATCCCCAGTAAGTAGAGCTTGAATAACAGTAACATTGTGACATTAAAAGTATCAAGCAAGGCAGAATGGAAATGAAGGATCTATATTAGGAAAGGGCTGTGGTTACTGAGTTTATGCTACATAATCTGATTTGTTTCGTTAACACAAGCATTAGTTTTGCTATTTCCTCACAAGTGTACAAAATATTCTTGTTATGCTGTATTTCTAGTAAAAATGTACACATAAATTTGACAACTTAAAAGAATAAAACATTAGGTGTCAATTTAAAAGTCGCACATTAAAAAGTCTGAATTGCAAATTCATGACATAGTGATGGATAAAAAAGTTATAAATTTACTTTTCTTCAATACATAATAACTATTATTTGCCTGATGAAAGAGTAAAGTTTGTTCAGGAGGGGTACCTCAGTTTCCCCATCTGTTATATGGCGATGATAACGTGACAGCTAACCACGTCACAGAGATTTACGAGAACTAAATGAGACACGGACACACAGAGCTTATCACATAGTACTTGGCACACGAAAGCCCTCAATCAACTGTACCTATTAGTAGCCCACCTTCTAGGGAACAGGTAGGTGCTGTAAGAACTAAGGTTTTAAATCTTTCTGATGTCATAAATATACTAAAGAGAAATGAAATACTTTTGAAGCCCTTGTAAAAGTTATTATACGTGCAGGGGAGGTGTGTACCACGTGCCATGGAAGCCACCCACTCTTGCTGAACAGACATTTATCTCTAGACTGATATTTCTTTCAATGCTAAGGTGACCTCAGATAACAGAATTAAAAAAAAAAAAAAAAAGCTAGAGTAGAAGAGAGCATATTCTCTTATCCCAGCACAAATTCTAAAGAGATTTTTTTAAAAAAAGGAATTACTCTAATTTATATGAGAAATGCCACCAAATTTATCTATTCATTTAGCTTCCTCTCTCCACCCCTCTCCCAGCGTTAGCTAAGCTTCGAAGGACAAGCTCACTGAGAACGGAGCGGCAGGCTACCTCTAGAATTAAGGCTTACTTCGAGTTGCCTAATTGAAGACTCTCGCTCGTGAATGAGGCGCAGGTCGTCCTCTGTGATCTCGTCATCCTGCACCTGTACTTGAGGTTGAGTCTGGCTAATAAAAAGGAAAGAATAAGGAAAAAAGAAAGACTGTATTGAAACAATGGGATTTCCTTCCTATTTAAAAATACTAAATAGAATATGTTTTTCAAAGTCACAGACTTGCTCAAATTCTTAGGGGAGAAATAATCAAATTTTACTCTTATTCCATTTCATTGACACTATTTTTTTGAGAATTATGATTTAATTATTAGAAGCTGTATTTGGCAGCTGGATATTTCTTGTCGGTTGACTTAATCTTCAACCGAGAGAATAATCTTATGAAATAATAATTAAGTAATAATATTTATTTGAACAAATAATTATAAAGTACTATTCCTATATTGGGATATTTCTATATATTTATATATTGTACAATAAATACAGAAACTTTTTCAAATTTATTATTTGTTTTCTATTTATAAGTAATTTAGGATAGTCATGACATAATATACTGAAAGGTTTAATTCTGTTCTAGGGACCATAATGTATAAAATGTATTACAATAAGGATCTTTTGATCTGCATAATGTTTTATATTTCTTACCTTTCCCACGATACAAGATTCCTTTCCTTTGAGCTCTCCTCAGGAAAACCACCCTGAATAATTTATTAACAGAGCGGATTGAGACGGGGCAAAGAAAAACACACAACACTGACATTTTCCCTTATAACAATCTAGACTGTTTCACATATGCATGTGAATATAAGTGTAGAGAAAAAAAATTTTTGTTCTAATATTTTAGGTCAACTCTTTCTACTACTAATAAAATTATATCCTCAGATGACAAGGATGTCATTCATTAAGTATTCCCAAAAGTCATATAATAAATAGTATTTAATTAAAATGTAACACAGTCTTGGAAACTAACTACATTAAGGAACAAGAAAATAATTTGTGCAAGTTTCTAAGGGAATTTTAGACTAAGTCAAAATTCTACTCTAAATCATCTTTTCATTTATTTTCTCCCGGGGAAGATTCTTCAGAATGTGTGCAATATACTCGCCGTTCACTTCCATCTTCACACGACCAGGAGCAAAGTCCTCTCCACACTAGCATGAGCACCAAGTAACAGCTTCAAGTTCGAGTGAATGTGGGAATATTATTAAGGCTATGACCCCTCGTCTTTTCTGACAAAATATTTTTAATATAATCTGTAATCATTTGTTCCATGGCATGGACAAAACGACCACAGTAATACATAACTACCACCCTTCTTAAAAACTATGCAAAGCACTTCAAAAGTACTCAAATACTGATTTCTAAGCTTTATGACTTAAAAAAACATGGTAACGTTGTCTTTTAAGGGATCCCCGCAGAGTATTATGTTCATTTTTATAATGCCTTTTTAAATACTTACAGACACTCTGGAACTGGCCCTCACTCGAGCAACGAAGTCTTTCTCTTTCTCGGCAGCTTGCCTCTGGACCTTCTGAAAGTTTGTCAGTGAAGTGGTGAACTCGGCCACTAAGCGATCCTTCTGTAATTTCCTTTGACGCTAGAGGAAAGGGGGATAAAAACCTGCTAGAATCAAGCTGTGAAGTCCCACAGACTTTGCAAAAGTTGTTTCAGCACTTGCTGCTGGCTCTTCAGTTAATTCTGAAATTCTTGCTCACTCTCCAATTACAGGGCCTTCTGAGTGACTCTCAATCCCATTCTGACAACATGTTCAAACACTGACTACATTAACTTTGAGGCAAAAAGTCCACAACGCTGAATTTCTTACCTCAAATTTTCACCCTAAAATCTGGGCCATGATTTTTAGGTTATTTTAAAGTAGTTCTTCTCCTTCATTTTTTTTTAAAGGAAAATAAGACTTTCTACTCTTGCCTAAGTAATACCGTTCACTAATAAGCAAGGAAATATGTTCCCCCAGGAAACCTCCCATCCTGAATGAGTGTGCATGTTCGGGGGGGGGGGGGGGGCGGGGGGGAGGGTCAGTCCTGGAAGGCCAGGAAACAATTACTCAGGAGGCATTTTCTGAGCACTTACTTAATTATGGGTCGGGACAACTGCATGGAAATAATATTTGCTTTATTGAACCACAGGATATTACCTGGGCAATTAAATATAGTTTGTGTTCTGTGAACTAATCTCAAATAGAATTCCCTCTCCCCCACCCGAATTTCCTTTCTAGCATAACAGTTCAAAGATCCCATAAGACATCTGATTCCTTTCACATTCAATACTTCAACAATGTGTTTTAAAGCTTGATACCTGTTCACTGGGGGTGGTGGGCAGAGATCCAAACTCTTTAATGTACTTATCTGTTTCTTTGGCAAGTTGGTTAGTATACTGCTGCTTCTGTTGCCTACAGTGAGAAACACACATTATAGAGAAAGAACGAACATATTTCGTTAAGCTAAAACCCTGCCACTTGAATCAACCTCAATGAATAGTTTTATAAAAATCAGTTTTTTGCCCTGGCCAGCTTGGCTCAGCATTTAGAGCAGCGGCCCTTGGACCAAAGAGTCACGGGATTCTGGTCAAGGGCACGTACCTCGGTTGCGGTTCTATCCCCGGCCCTGGTTGGGGTTGTGTGGGAGGCAACCAGTCGATGTGTCTCTCTCACATCGATGTTTTTTTTTTTCTCTCTCTCTCCCTCCCTCCTTTCTCTCCCTCCCTCTCACTCTATCTGAAAATCAGTAGAAAAATATCCTTGGTGAGGATTTTTTTTAAAAAAACTACTTTTTTACAGACTGGCTCCACATTTCTCATTTCAGGTTCTATTCTTTGACAAATAGTGAGCAAACATTACATGGGAAGTTCTCTACTCACACAGCAGGGGTAATCAAACTCTGAGAACTATTACCAGCAGCCACTTAGAAAGGAAGATGACTCAAGCCATCTCGAGATGTGCGACGTCTGCTGTTTGAGACACTGGGTGTGGGAAGCCTTCATCTGCAGCCCACACTGGGAGGTCATGGATAAGTAAAGAGGATTTGCCACCTTAAACTTTGCCCAGTTCTCAGGTCTTAAGGTACATCTGGCCTCATATATTTCCCTACCTGGGCATTTATATCCCACAGATACTTAAAGAGAGAAAAGGGGAAGAGGTGATAAGTAATAGTACAAATTTACTAGTATTTAACTTCATTGCAGAAAAAAAAGAAGAACAAAAAAACAGGACACAATAACAGGACTAAACGATATCAGTATCTACATCTATCTTGCTAGCTAGCTTATAAAGTAAAAAGATTTCTAACTAAAGAATTTGACACTAAAAAAGCTTGTATTGAGTGGTGCGGCAAAGGAGTAACAAAAAAAAAGTTTGTATTCATGTGATGCTTTATGAATTACAACATCGGTACCTCTCATATGTATTATCTCTCATTTTAAACATGTAGTAATCACACTTAGGATCCTTTAAAATAATGAGATACTACAGAAGAGTATGTTTAAATACAGATATCTGCATTTGACTGATAAGAAATACTTATAACCTATCTATATCTATTTCCTGAGTACCTTATTTATTTTTTTATCCTCACCGGAGGACATTTTTCCACTTTTGTTCAGATAGAGTAGGGAGAGAGAGGAAGAGAGAGAGAAACTTCGACGTGAAAGGGACACATCGAGTGGCTGCCTCCCACATGACCCCAACCAGGGCCGGGGACAAACCACAACTGAGGTATGTGCCCTTGACCGGAATCGAACCCGCAACTCATTGGTCCGCAGGCCGATGCTCTAACCGCTGAGCCAAACTGGCCAGAGCCTGAGTACATTATTTTTAATATGCCTTTTAAAATCTTTAGAAAAACTAATATAATTAATATTTTTTAAAACTTTAATGATGACTATAGATTCAGAATCTCTGCTATTAATCTTAGCAAAACATTGTAACCATTAAGAATTATATGTTTCTATTTCATTTCACTTTACTTTAATAAAATGATGGTTTATTATTTAGATTTGGGCATTTATACCACCCTGAGATATATACACAATGGAAAAGTACAATATAAATTAGATAACCGTAAGTTCTTCAAATTGTACTTCCTAAAAAATATGATTATTACCTATCTTTTCATTTCTTCCCCTTCATTTTTTCCTCCCAGAGCTAATATTGTTTGGCATATCACTTATTACATATATATTACTTGAAATTTGTAGCTGTAACAGCACTGAACTAAAATTTAAAACGCAGGTTCAGAACGATGTTGGGCAAATCATCAAACCCCCTATAGACATGTTTTCCTTATAAGCAAAATGAAAATCGTTCTTTTGATTTACCTCACTCCAATTTTATTAGGTTCAGATGAGAAAATGCGTAAAAACACTCTGTAAAATCTGTCACACCACAGAGTAGAACTGCGGTTCTTCTAACAGCACAGTTACTGAAATATGTTCTATATACTGTATTATAATTGTTTCTTAAAAAACACAGACTAATGCTTTCTGAAATTCAAGTACGTAGGTATAAGCTTTTGGGGAATAGCTCATATTGGATACATATTAGATCTAAACCAAATAAAAATCTGGTTACTGTAGCACTGTAGGGATTGTTAGCTACAGGAAGTAAATCATACAACAGAGAAGCTTAGAGTACCATTTTTCAAAAGCCATAAAAAACAACCTATTTGAAAAGTATAAGAAAACTCACCGAAGAAGTTCTGCTTTGACAGAGTAAGCCAGATCTTTAAAATAGACAAACAAGCAAACAAACATCTGCCTACTCTGGACAGGGAAAAACTTACACAAAACCTTGGTATAAATAAGGGAGCAGAAATACCTCATTAATTTTCCATTGTTTTCTCCAGTAAACATAACAGTATACACTATCAAAGGAATATAGCTATAGTTATTTTTCCCATTCTTCCTTTTTCTTTTTCTTTCTTGTTGTTTAATTAAATACTTACAGCTGTTGCCTCAATTCAGGTGAATCTTGAGGTGTTCCAAGTTGATTCAGACTCCTCTGTATTTCCACAGCTATTGTGATGGAAAATAAACACATACTTGTTACAGATGTTAGGGCAACAGAAAATAAGTTAAAAATTAATACAAGCAATTGGGAAGTTAGAAAAACAAAAATACAGAAAACAGTTAAAAAGAGAAATAAATGGCTTATTTGAATCTAATTAGTGATAATGAATTCATTTTCAAGGGGAAATTGTGTGAGGGTGTTAACAGAAAACTGCACTTATGATACGAAAGTATTATATTCTTCCCTCTCCCATCAGAACATTTAGTGCAATGGCACATGGACTTTCACTTAAAAATTGTGAGAAAAATAATTGTAACAACTGCACAATTCACTGGAATATAGCAAATGGGTTATGGTTAATAAATGAGGGAGGAATAACAGAATTTGAAAAAATCATTTTTCAATGATCTCTGTAATAAGTGATTCAAGCAGGGATCATCAAAGGATACTAAAAGCACAGGATATTCACAGGACCTCAAATTACCACCACATAGATGGCATTAAGTATAAAGGTGCTAAGTTCACCATAGGTGCATGTATAGCTTAAGACAAATAATCAATTTAGCACCACCGATGGCCCAAACTGGCACTAAGAGCATCCTGACAATGCAAAAAACTAAGTTACAACAGGACCTATGTATTTTTCTTGCCAAAATATTTAACCTGCATCTAGTGATGAGAAAGAAATCAGACCAATCTAGATTGTAGGATAATCTACAAAACAGCTGGCCCAGATTTTTAAAAATGTCAATGTCACAAAAGGAAAATAATGGAACACAGGGGAGCTTTCTAAATTAAAGAAAGGAAAAGCCCAAAATAATAAAGCACACAAAAGGTAATATGATTTTTTTGACTAGATTCTAAATCAGGAAAAAAAAAAAAAAACTGCTATAAAAAACTGTGGAGACAATTGAAGAATCTGAATTTGAAATTAGAATTTGGGGTAAGAGATAGTAAACAAATGTTGAAAAATGTCAACAATTGGTGAACCCAGATGAAGAGTATATAAAAAGTTCACTGCACTATACTTTTACTTTTCTGTAGGTTTAAAATACTTAAAATTAAAAATTAGGGGTTTAAAATTCATGCTAAGCTCACAAACCAGTTTATAACCAATGCAATTTTTTAAAAAAGGCTCTTCACAGTAGGGAAGGGTTCCATAGTTTCACCCATATGTGTACACATAAAATGTCAAGTAGAAACAAACTGAAAATCCATCTCAACGCAAAGAACTTTCACATTTTCCAGAACTAGAGAAAAATAATCCAACCCATCCATTCTTTTCACTTAAAATAAGTGGTTTACTTATAGCTTAAATGCTTTTAAATAGTCATTATTTATTTATAGGATCAAGGGAATGATTGTATTCCAAAACACAGGATAACTTCTGTTCACTGAAGATGATGTAATGAACACTGCTTTCAAGTCAGAACTGAAAAATATAAATACTAAAGCAGAATCATAGAGCATATAGCAATTGTTAACCATTTAGCTATTTGCAAAGGAATCTCTTCTGCTTTTATTTTGGCAGATTTTCTTTTGCAGGGTGGAGAATTCTTGTTTGCTGTTTTTAACTTATGGCTGCTTGCAATTAGTTATGTATTTTCTTTCTGACCTCAACAGATTTTCTTGGATTACCTTATAGGGGTTTAAAGCTTTTAGTTTATTTTTTTAAGTATGTTGATTAGATTAACTGAAGTGTAGACCTCTATAGGATAAAGGCAGGCATTTACCTCATCTCTAGAGGGTTCTTGTTTTTTAAAAAGTTACGTTAAGCCCTGGCCGGGTGACTCAGTTGCGTGGAGTGTCGTCCCATACACCAAAAGGTTTCGCGTTTAATTCCTGGTCAGGGCACATATCTAGGAGGTAACCGATCAATGTCTCTCTCTCTCTCTCTCTCTCTCTCTCTCTCTCTCTCTCTCTCTCTCCCCCTCTCTCTCAAATCAATAAACATATCCTTAGGTGAGGATAAAAATAATTCTTTTTTAAAAGAAAGTATATGATTATCTAACTACTATGCTGAAACTAATACAGAATAATATTGAATGTAAATTGTAATTGAAAAAGAAAAAAGGAAGAAAAGAAAAGCTATCACCCACCAAGAAAAAAAAAGAGTAAGTTCGACTACTTCAGATAGGTCCAGTGGGAGCCTAAACCCACTAAGTGGTTATTCCCCTAGTTTTTTTTTTTTTAAACAGATATACTCAGCAGCCCCAGTTTTCATCCTTTCTGCCTAAGGGTTTTAGGGAAAGGAAGAAATAATTGAAAGCCCCTGGGGCTCAGCACTCTAACAAAACACTAAACTAAGAGCAAGTCCTATTCCTGTCACATTGTTCAGAAATGCCACCGAAAACCTAACAAGACGAGACTGGTGATACCTCTCCTGTTCCCATTTAACTGGCCTGTCTGGAGGATGCAGTGAATTAGCAGTCATGATGGCTGGCAGAAGCCTATCCAGATAGTGATAGCAACTGAAATGCTCTTCAAAATGTGATATTTATTAGAACAGATCATCACAAACTCTGGCACCTTGTACAAATCTGCTGATGTGATAACTACACTTTGCTCTATCCTAAAAAAAAAAAAAAAAAAGAAAGAAAGAAAACTTGAGAAGGACTTTGCTTTCAATTGGATAGAAGAGCAGTGAGCTTAACAGTCTTATCTTGGTTACATATGCTCATATCTCTATAGTACAAGCCGGTTTTCAAGGATATTGATCATCTCCTTTAGGACACTACACTAGTCCAACACCTTGCTTATATCTGCTTTTAGGACCTGAAAAGCAAGAAGCAACATGTACTTAGGGGTCTTGGAAGGATGTAAGCATGCCAGCAGGTAGAAGATAAATTCCACGAAAATATAGGGCCCTCAGTAAAGAATCTTGTCCCTTAATCTGCATGGATTGTTACTCCTGCAAGTTAATGACACATGGCTTTTCTTTAGAGTCTCAAAACAAATAGGAAACAGTGCTTGGTGAGAATTATGCTGCTCCCACCCATTTTATCTAATGCCCCCAAAGGTTGCCTGCTCTGGCTTCAACTCCCCAAAAGAAAAGGCAATCCAGCAAGTGGTGGTACAAGCAGTTCTACAAGTTGGCTTTAATGACCCAGTTGATCCAATGGTAACTGAACTGCCTGTGTGTTATCAACATGCTATATGAAACCAGTCCCAAGCCTCAATAGAAAAAAAAACAACAGGAGTCCCTTAGAATCTTGAGGCTAAATCATGCTTTCTTTGGCAAACCCATGTTATCCTTTTGAAGAATAGTTTTGATCTTGTTACTGAGCCCTGGGTTAAAAGTAAACAATGGTATACCAGGTAACCAAGTGGATCTGAGCTGCCCACTGGGCATCAGGTGTTATGTAACCTCACTGGTATACCTCTTACTACATTTGTTCTATGTACATCAGAGCCTGTCTCTCATCCCATCCCTGTAGCACTTGTTCAATGGGATAATCAACCAGCCAGGGAGGCATAAAGCCACATAAAGGCTCACCAACATGGACTTCCCCTTTCTCACACTCACATGATTACTGGCAACGCCATATACTACTCTGCAGCAACAGCAACCAAAAGTAAATACGCGATATGACACCATTCTTGGAGGTATCAGCCAGCCACCCAGCGGCAAGATGATTATACTCCTTCCACCCTGGTGGAGGCAGAATTTATAGTCACTGAAATGCTAGCACTGTAGGTCACCCCAAAATTCTACCAGCTTCCCAATCCATGAGTCACGCTGGTATTCCACACACCAGTGCTTCTGAGCAAGACATTCACTGTACAGAGAAGAAAACAGACACTCTTCCATGGACAATGGGATCCACTGCCCTGCCCATACTCCATTACCTAGAAACTGCCAGGCTTCTAGAGAAGACTCAGCGATGGTGCTGCCTGGAGACAGTATCTTGGAAAGCTGTTCTACAGGACGTTTGTGCTCTCGAAGGACAACCACTCCAGGATGCTATTTCACCCACAGCCAGAAAGAAAACTTAGATTTGGAAACTAAGGGCTGAAAGTGAAGACAAATATTTCACATGTATGCCAAATTACCCAGAGGCAAATTTTCTTCCATCTCTGGAGGTGACTTAGAGACAATATCCGAGTCAGAAATGTAACTGTCTTCACCTGAGTAGAAGCTGAGATTGCATCTTCCCATTTGGTGCCAGGATAGTACACGGTCGACTGAGGTCATTACTAATGGGTGGCAAGGGAATGCCAACTAATACCAACGTGAGAGGGAGAAGTAACTAAATCTCAGGAGAGTAGCTGGAGGAACCAGCTAACACTGCCATCTTGAACCATAAAAGTTAGTATCACAGCATGTGAGCCGAGCGACGGGGACCCTGGTTTGAAAGTCTGGGTCACTCCGAACGGCCAAGGTCTGATGGAAGGCACAGGAACACAGAATGGCTGCGCAAGGGGAAAAGCACTAACACAAACTGCACCCTTGTTTCCAGCTGCACTTACAGAAAAAAAAAGGGTTTCTAAGTAGATGACAAACAGGATGGTGATAATCACTCACTCCTAGTTTCTCCCATATCAGGTCTAATGGTTTCATTCCATTATCTAGCCCGGAGTGTTGTGAATTTATGGGATACTCATGTTCAATTTTAACTGGCATATGTCCAACTTTAAAGAAAACTCTTAAATTATGAAAATTAAGGAACAAATTCTTTACATAACCATAAACAGTTTCTTGAAGAAAACTGTAACTAATACATGGCAGGAGGATTAAATCAAGGTGCACCTCTGCAAGAGTACAGTGAACGAATTATTTTCATATTATTCGCAATTTGGAACTATTTGCACCATTGATTCTAGAGAGGTGGTTTTAGAGAATATATTAAATTTTTCATAAAATCAAGAGAACACTATTTCCTATACATCCAAGAAAGGTGCACTGCTATTTCCTCAAAACCCAAACAGTCCCCCTTTCTGAATCTTCATAGCTTCACTACTGAGACCCATTCTGTTCCACGTGGGTCTGCTGCCATCTAGTGGATTACATAAAAAATGCTTTCATAGCAAAGTATATATGGAGATATATATATGTGTGTGTATATATATGTGTGTGTGTGTATATTTATATATATATATATCGTCATAAAACCGTAGGCAGCAGTTGGTACCAAAGGCTGTGCAACATGACGACCCATCAGAGTTTACCAGGGATTGGGAGCACGCTGTCTGACCAGTGAGAGTGGCAGGCTGGGGGCACCCGGGCCAGCCCCAACAGGCACTGGAACACTCTCAGAGAGCTAGCTGAGAACAGAATACCCCTAATCTTCCCTTTTAGCACAAAACATCCCCAAACAACTCAGAGTTGTAACAACCAATCACAGGAAAAATAGTGATTAGTAAAATCCTCGGACAAGTGACTCTGAGATTCTGACTCAGTCTCACCCACAGCACACTAAGGAAGAAGTCACATTTAATGCTGACCAGGAAGCAGCCCTGGGCCAGACAACCCGACCTCTCTTCTTCCTGGCTGCTGACCTTGGCCAATTTACCTGATCTCTCTGCAAGCTATAATTGCCTCAAGAGTGAAACAGAGAGAAAATCACCTCCTCTCAGTTATCATGAACTTCACTTGAGAACAAGGTGTGTAAGCACCTTTTACAGGCCATGGCAAGAGCTCAATACGTGAGAGCTAACAGTATAAACCGGTTTATGTTTTTCTCCTGACGGCAGAAATGAACAATAAGAATATTCTTACTAACATAACTAACTAATGTGAGCCACGCTTCAGGAGGGCACTGAGACGTAATTTCCGACATAAGTTGTACGAATTGTAGAGGTAATGATAAATATCAACAGACACAAGCCAGTTCTATCCCATATGCAGGAGGGAAATATTAAAAGAAACAAACTCTGTTTGAGACTCAACTCTTTTCTCTGGCAAACTCCTACCTGTTTTAAACAGTGGTTTGCAGTATTACAGGAGAGGATATACAGTATATGAAAACTGGCAAGTTGACTATAATTAGAGAATCATGAAGTTAGGCTCATTACAAGGTACAAGGTGCATGGGATAACATATCACGAGAAAACACCTGTATCAGGTCGATAAGGACCAACACAAAAAGTGTCTAAGAAAAAAATCAAGTGAACGCGATCAATTTCATATACCAACAAAAACCAAGAAAAGTGTACTATCATTCTAAAAAGCACATCACAAGTGGAGAAACTCCCTAGGGGATCTGAAAGAAAGCTACTAAAATAATTATGGGCTTTTTTCCAAACAGGCTATCTCATGCTCCGTCTTGTGACTCGAACAGGGAGCTTATCTCTTTGTGGGTGAAAGAACTGACGCGTACTGTGCAGAGGAGGAGGGGTGCGAGGAAGACGAAGGGTCTTCCAGGGGATGAGTCTTGAGTGGCCAAGCGCTGCAGGGCCCAGCCCACTGGTATGCGGTGCTCGCCCGCCTGGCCCTCGAAGGCCGATCGGCTTCCACAGAGCAATCTCAAATTCCGAACACATTTAATTTTAAGTTTCTTGTTGGCTTTCTTCCCAGATACTTCAAAGGTAGAAAGGCACAGAGGTTATTAGCCAAGTGGACATTTCGGGCATTTTAAACTTAGTGTGGGTTAATAAAGAGTTAAATCTAAGGCATGGGTCTTAAAAATAAAGCACAAAAACAGGTCAGTTGACCACTAATGTGAACCATAGCTCAGATTTCTCAGCTGCCAGATACGGCAAGCTCTCTCTCAGCAAAGTTACTCAGCCCTAACGTCCTGTCCCACGGACCTGCTCAGTTCACCTGCTCTGTGAGGAGGCTCAGAAGTGACGCAGGCCCAGAGGGGTGGCGGCCCCTGAGAAGGTGATCTGTGCCAGCACAGGCAAAGACGTCGCGAAGGCGCTCCACACCTGCGTCGGAAAGAAAACCCTTCTCCAGGATTCTCTCATTGCTCTTAAGTCATGTTGAAAAGAGACACTGCTTTGTTACAAGGTTCTTGGAAAGTTGTACTGTCACTGGTGCCTGTAGCCTCTGGTTCTTGAGAAAAGAACAAACCAGCGTGTGTTGATTCTGGGGTCACAGAACAGACCTCTGCTCTGAGCAAAAGCAGGTTTTCAAGGTGACGGTCGAACAGAGGGGCGGAGCACACCTGCCCCCTCCACGGCTGCCTGGTCCCTGCGCCTGCAGACCTCCGGGTGTTCAACTGTTTTATTTTAAAAACTGGACGGTTCATGACTGTAAAGCTTTTTGTCACGGATTCTGAAGATAGCTGTCCCTCACTTTGCTTATGTAGAGTCCTGCTTTATTGGTTGTTTTTGTTTATGGCAGAATGTACAACATCTGCTTTGTAGTTTTAAAATGGAAAGCAATCCTTAAAATAAATAAAGTATCTCAGAAAAGGTGTGGGGGGTAAGGGGAAGCCCCACTCCCAGTTCTCCAGCCTTCCTGGCCGCTCCTTGTCCACCCCCCACCCCCCGCGCTTATTTCCTGTTGTCCCCGTGGCCCAGTAACTCCCCTTCAGCTCCAAAAGCATGACGTTCACTTCCAGTTACAGGGCAGCGATTCCCAAACCGTCACCTCAGTCCTAATTTCTGATCAGTTCTATTTGCCCAGACAGTGCTACTCAGACGTCGCCAAAACACTGACAATGGATTTCCACTTTCGAAAGGAATGGGGTCAAAGTTTGTTTCTGAATCTTCCTTCTTCTTCCCTCCTAAAGCCTAGAGAACAAATTGGGGGGGGGGGGCACCAAAGTTACAGTTTCAGAGAAACTAAGACAACAAAAAAATTCTCAAAAATATGTACACGTGGCCAAAAGCAACAGGGAAGAGCAGATCCTGAGTGGGAAGCCCTATGCGTGGGGTAGGGAATAGGGGAGTCGGCAGAGCGGAGGGGAGGCAGAGCTGCAAGTATCCGGCAAATATCCACTTCCAGAAGAAGGTGACTGCACCCTGAGAGGGACCACGAGCAGGGCTGAGAGGCAACTGGGTCCTCCCTGGGGGAGGTGGGAAGGGAAGGCTTGAACCACACTCAAGGGGGCCCAACCTCTGGAAGTACCACCTTTCTCTAAGAGGAGGCAGACCCCTTAGAAAGAGGTGGCTATGCATCTTGGGCCAATGGAGTGATGGGGGGACAGGAGGGGAAAGCCCTCCGACACCAGGCTGGGCTCTGAGAAGCAGAGGGGAAAGAAATACTGCCTTAGGACAGGGCAGAGAGAAAGGAGACCTTGAGCAGAGACTGGGCGCTTCCCCTCCCTGCACACTCACTCTACTGAATCAAACTCACTCTACTGAACAACAACAAAAAGAACAGATATAATAACATATGAAAAATATGGAAAAGAATAGCAAACTCCCTCTAAAGAAAATGCAGCAGGAAAAAAATGTTGCCACAAAGTAACCCAAAACAGTAACACAATGTTGATGTTTTTTTTAACTCAGTGAGGCAACGGCAATCCTAAAGGAAGCTCACAAAAGAACTCATAGACAAGATGGCCAGGTAACAGGCACTGGTGAAGTGGAGACTAGAGGAACCCGGGAAAGACAGAGAGAGGCAAATTCAGGAACAAAGACCAAATGACAAGGAGCACAGGAAGGTCTGAGCCGGACCTCACTGCCCATGATAGCTGCACTTGTTTAGGGCTGCTTGGGCCACACCCCACCGCCTTGCCACTTTCTGAGGGTTTTAGCTCCTGGCTCAATGTCACTCTCAGCTCCTCTCAGTTCTTCGTGATTTCAGTGCACATGCCCATGCTCCTTCCACTGTCCTGGCCCCAGTGCTTTGCATGTCTCTCCCTAAATGATCTTGTCCTCCACCCTGCCTTAGTCACACACTCCAAAACCGTATCAAATGCCTTCTCATTACCAATAACTGTAATTCTTCCATAATGTTAGCTTCATGCACACTGCTTACAAATCACGACCTCCTGATGTCCAGCTCATACTCACGGGTACCCTGACTCTCACAAGCCCCGGACCCACCAGGGCCTACCATCCTGTGGTCCTACCATGTTGCCACTTTCCCTCCCCCAAGTCTTCACTTGCCTCCTGACCCAGCTTACACTCCACAGTTGGTCATCCTATCACTCCCTTGCATATATCAAGTCTCTCCCTCTGTCCACCTTAACCACCTGACAAATCCAAACTCTGGCTGAGCCCAACACTCTGCCTCCTCTTTTACATGACTGTGCCATATGTCATTTAACCAAATCTCTGTTAATGGACGCTTTTCCTAAGATTATGTTTAGAAGGTGGGGAATTAGTATTTATACTGCCTCCACAAATAAACCCTCCTGAGTCCCCTACAGATAAAATGCAGAGATGCTGACTAAATGATAAAATTCTCATGTCTGTTTCCACACTCCATTTATTTAAATGCTCAAAACCCTTGTACCCAGAGTAGAAATCTGAGTCCTTAACTATGGTCTGCAAGGCCCCACGGCCCAACGCCCGCTTCTATCCTCTGTGCTCTGTGCACTATTCTAACACCCAGGCATACTTCCACCCCAGGGCCCTTGTACCAGCTGTTGCCCCGTCTAGAACAGCCTTTCCCCAACACTGAAGGATGCATTCCCTTACTCCCTTTAAATATTTGTCCAGCTACCACCTCATCATCAAGGCATATCCTGGCTCCTCGTGCACCCCATTTATAAATGTAATCCCCTCTCCAGAATACCACATCCCCACTGACATCTCCTTTCAATATACTATATAATTTATTTTATGTCTCTCTTCTCTTACTAAAGGTTAAAAGGCAGGTATTTTATTTTATTTTATTCACTGACCTAGCATCTAGACAGTGCCTAGGCCATCACGGGTACTTAATAAATACTTGCGGAATGAATGCACAAAATGCCTTGTACAGTATAAAACGTGATCCAAGTGCACACTGTTGTGTGGATCAGACTGTCCCGGATTCAAACACCAGCTTCCCCGCTTAACAGCTGTATGAACTTGAGCAAGTGACCTAACCACTCCAAACCTAACCTTTCCCATCTGACAGTTAGCTGGAAGATCAAGTGCACCAAAAAAAGTAGGTACAAAATAACAAGTACGACACATAGAATAAACAGTTAATAAGAGAGTTAAAAGGTACTTAATTATATACCTTCCAGAAACAGATTTTTGAATAAAGTGGGGTGCATCTACAGGCAATATTACACAAATACAATCACTGGAGGTATTTGGGCCATTCTGCCCAGCTCTCCTCCCATGCTCCCAGCATCCTCTGGGTATTCACAAACAAGCAAGCCTCAGCTGAGTTTTTAGCTAAAGGCTCCCACACTCCTCAGTAGGAAAACAACAGTCCACAGGCTAGGAGGGCATCTTGATGATGTCTGTGGCATTCTCTTGGACTTTAAATGGGATGAAGACCGAACTATCCCAGAGAAGTGGGTGGCCTCCCTTCATGTAGGTAATATGCTACTGCAATGATGGCTTCTTCAAATAATGATCATGATAATGACACTATAACAAGAAGGAAGACTGGGAAAAAATAAAAGTATCAAGACTTACAGAACACTATCTTGTATGAACTTTGGGTTCTTCCAAATCAATTAATAGGCAAACTAATTAATAACTGCCTCAAAAAAACAACAGTCTGGTGTAAGTATAAAAGGCAATTTACTCTTCGATGAAAAATATCGCTCAGCAATTGGTGAAAAACAACAAAAAATAACCAAAGAGAAGAAAATAAGAACTGCTGAAACCTCTTCCACCTACAACCCTTCAAGTGTCTGAAGGGGCCGTCCCAGCTGCCCCTAGGGGGAGTGTTGCCCGCACTTTCCAAATGCTGCATGTATCAACACAGCCCACTCATTTGTCTCTTTGTCTCTTTCCATTGCTCACATTCAATACCTGTTTCCTTTTAAGAACTGAATTCACAAAAAGATAATGTGCCTTTCCTTTAAGATTTCTTTATATACCATGCTGCTTCTTCCTTAGGTAATTCTGAACTGCGGTTGTGACACCTGAGAGCTTCCTACTTACTCAGATGTTTTCCTTCCAGTGTCACACCTTGGAATCACATTCTCCTCCTGAAATGTACTGTTCTAGCCTTCGTCAACCACAACCCTCACAGCCTCTGTACGCAAAACCTAATACAATTATGCACAAGGACACGATTCCCTGCCATAGAAGACATTATGGAGCAGATAATAAAAAGTGTTGGCCCTTAGAAAACATATAAAGACTAAAAGATGAAATACAAAAGAAACTCACAAGCCAGCATCTTCCTACCAAATGAGTTAGAGGAAATTGCTGCCATAAGGCCAAAGGAAAGAAAAATGTATCCAATGGTACTGCCCCACTTTTTGCAAATATATAAATGTGATGTAAATACACTGAGTAACCTACTTGAGGGCGTTCACTCTGATTTTGTTGAGGGCTGACACAAGCCAGGCACCTGCTCCTATAGTACACACAGAGCTGTGAAAAGATATTTCCTCTCAGGGAGCTGACATTTTAGTAAGGAATGCAAAACACAAAAAAATAAAATAAAAATCAGTAAATAATTGTAGTTTAATTTACTAATAAAAGGCATAACAAAAATAAAACAGGTTCATGAGAAAAAGAGTAACTGGGGGAAACAAGATAATAGGTGAGGGAAGACATCCCTAAGGAAGTGACCTCTGGGCTGAGAACTGAACACCAAGAAGGAGCCAATCATGGGAAGGTCTAGGAAGATGTCTGAGGCAGAGGGCAAGCAAGTGCAAAGGCCCTGAGGTAAGAATGAGAGAATGGTTCAAGACGCAGAAAGAAGGCCAATGTGGAAGGTTGCAGCTGCCAGGGGAAAGTGGTAGGAGCTGACAAGAGGGGGCAGGAATCAGACCTCTGAGCATGTCATAGGGCATGGCTGGAATTTACTGTTGATCATTATAAGTGCCACAGGAAGTCACTGTAGAGTTTTAAGTTGTGGGATGACATGACCCGATTTATCGTTTTAAAAGTTCACCTTGGATACTGCGTGGCTACTAGTCACCAATGTGGAGAGCAGACTGCATCTAGGCGGGAATGGAACAGGGAGAACAATTTGGAGGCTGCAGTCATGCAAAGGAGAAAGAGCAGCAGCTTGGACCTGGGAGGGAATAGCAGAGAGGGAGAGAAATGGACAATTTGGGCAAGGAGAACCAACAGGATCTGCACTTAGTTGAACTGGGGAGTGAAGACACAGAGTACTGGGTCTGGGGCTGGAACCGAGAGTAGGACATTTCACGTTCGGGCAGAAGCATGCAGGCGACCCACATACAGGAGCCGCGAGTGGTAAAGCTTCCTGAAGCGCCCGGAAGCCGAACCTTGAAGTTTTCATTCGTAAAACAAAAATGGGTTCACTCAGATTTGGTCATAAACAGCACTCATGTTTGGTCGTGTAGGAGAAGCCACCAGAGAGAAAAAAAGTGGTAGCTCTCGGTTAAAACTCCCTTGGATAAGACTAATTTCACACCTATTTCTGTTAAATGTCAACACCTTAGGCATGAAAAAAATCAAAATGAAATCAAAGCTATTGAAGTTTTTCTCTTCAAAGGGGAAAAAACAATAAATATTTTCAGATGTGCAATGTCAGAAGTAGATACATCTATCTACGTATCTATGTATCTATCTATCAAAGAGCATTTTAGGAGGGAGGGAGAGAGGAGGACAGAGAAAGGGAGGGAGAACAGTTTTCAACTCCTTTTCCTCTATAATTGCCTTCCCATCCACTGATGCTCATCAATGTGAAAAAAAAAAAAAATTCCCTAATTCCTGGGTAAACCCACACAGCTCCAGTGAATTCATTAACTGCTCGGGATTGGAACTGTTTTTTCAAGAAAAGCTTGCCCAGGCACTAAAAAAGAGAAGTTGATATTAGCTTCCCGTTTTTCAATCACGTGTCCCCTTCATCAGACTCTATTGAAAAGAATTGTATTCATTCTTGTAAATAACAGAAGGGCTCACATTTGTGTATAGGCTTTGTATTTCATCTCACAGTCTTGAGAACCTTATGGGGACAAGAGGAAAGCACTGGTCCTTATTAATAAATTAGGAAAGTATACACACAGAATGAGAAGCTAATTACAACACAAAGAAACTAATATTTTTTTCCAACTCTAAACAAGTCTGTATTGGACTAACAGCTTTAATCTATAGGAGCTAAAGCATAAAAAATGAAACAATAGCCCTGGCCAGTTTGGCTCAGCGGTTGGAGCGTTGGCCTGCGGACCAGAGAGTCCCGGGTTCGGTTCCCGCTAGGGGCACATACCAAAAAAAAAAAAAAAAAAGAAACAATAAAGATTCAACACAAATATTTTTCAGTCACTTTCTCTTAACCTTTATAACATGGGCTCAAGTTCAAACATTTGATGCCTCCCCAGAAAGTTCTGCCTTCCCAAATCTCCTGGAAAACACACACACGAGCGCGAGAATGCATGCATTGGTAATAAATCCTACATGTATTAGCAGAAAACTTCTGAACTCATACATTCAAATGAGTGTACTTTAGGTTACCAATGGATTGACTTGGTTTATTTTCCAAAAGCTAACTGTTAGCCACTCTGTATCAGGCTCTTTCAGATTACTCTTTAAAAAAACAAAGAAACAAACAAATCAAAAACTCAAATGCCAGATTCTCAATAGCTTTGCTGGGAATACTTAACATAACATGTAAGTAGGGGAAAACTTTATCTCAAGGACTATGTTTCATAGTCAGCTGTTACCATTTCTATTTGTCGGTTTCCTCCAATTCATAACTTAGCAGCTAATTAATTCTGACATGATTCACACCAGAATCCCTTGTGACTGTAACTGTCCACCTCTTAACACTTAGAATTAATACTTAAGTCTTAGTGGAACTCTAGCGAGTCTTGTGAATGACTGTTTCTATTATGGGATTTTAAAAGCATGAATTATGGGTCCAGATATGGCGATTGGTCTCGTAATAACAAAGAAAACAATCCTGCATATGTTAGAAGAGTTTTCAGGATTCTTTAAAACTTTGGTTAAAAGTATAGTCTGTTAAAGTTGGAAGATCATAATCCAGCCCAGAGAAAATATATACATAAGAAAATCATGTCCTAGAAAGTGAAATAGCTCACTCAAGGTCACACTGCTGCCTGGATCTGATTTCAGGAAATGTGCCGCACACACATAGCAAGTCTAATTAGAAACTTTTCCTGTCGTCTCACTGATTTTTCCTAACTAGGCAATATTTTAAAAAGTTTGATTCTAATCAGGGAATTTCAATATAAATCACAATGAGATACAACTATGGGTAAAATGTAAAAGACTGTAAATGCCAAATTTGGCAAGGATTTGGAGCAATACAAACTGATACGCTGGCTGGTGGGAGTATAACCTGGTACAACTACTTAATCATTTTAAATGCTCCACAGAGAAATCGCTAATAAAGTTCTTAAAAAGTTATATTATTTTAATATAATCTATTTTTGTCTAAATATATTTTATATTTAAGTATTTTAATATAAATTATATTACTGCAATATGGTTTAAATATCTCACTAGTAAAGCAAAGTGATAAGACTATACATTATTTTTAACAAAGTCATTTTAGGGAAAAAAAATGTTTAAATATATTTTGTTTCATTTGTCCTATTCTTTGCAAAACAGAATTCCCAGAATAAAATACGAGGAAAAAAACAAAACACAAAACCATAAAAACTCCCTCTCATCTTACTAAATGTCATCCTTGGGTTCCTCCAAGAATAAAAACAATCTTGTTGATTGCTATTTTCTTTTTTGGTATAACCTACACTATACAACCCAATATTTTGCAAGTTCTCATTGCTCTATATCAAAACTAATTTAAAAATAAACTTCCCCACTGCTCAGGAAGACTTCAGCTTTACTTGAATAAATGTACATATTCTAACTACAAGGGTATTTATTACCTTATTTACAGCATCTTCTCTTTAGGTTTCTTTTGTAAAAGTAGGTAATTTGTGCAGACACAAATTCACAAGATGCAAACGCAGTGTGAAAGAGAAGAACACCTAATGTGGTGCACAGCACCATTCTGTTCAGTCACATCTAGTATTATTAGCATTACCAGATGGGGAAAAGTGAACTGAAATTTCACACTTCTGCCTTTCACTTCCACGTGATTTCTTCACAGCCCTTCTCAGAGACACAACTGGATAGTAGGTTAAATTTTTAACAACCAACTCTATCTAAATCTAAACTTCCCTTCATTTAGACACTGAATCTCAGAATTAGAAAACATACACATAAATTCATGACCCCAGATCGCAAATGAATATTCAACTTGCCATTCCCCCTTCTCTGCTTCTGGGGTATGTCAATTCTCTCAACTGTCAAAACCACAGGTAATCACTTTCTCGTCTTTCCATAGACTTCCACCAGCCTTCCTTCCCATTCTCTATCCAATGCCTTTTGCCTCCTACTTTGTTTAAAAACAGCCCATCTGCCTAGCCAGTGTGGCTCAGTGGTTGAGCGCCCAGGCACCAAGAGGTCACTGGTTCACTTCCCAATCAAGGCACATACCTGGGTTGCGGGCTCAATCCCTGGTAGGGGGCAGCCGATCGATGTTTCACTCCCCCTCACCCTTCCTCTCTCTCTAAAAATCAATAAACTATGTAAAAAAAAAGCTCATTCAGACAGGAACTCCTCATCTTCACCCACCACATTTACCATCTACACCACACAACTGTACAGTGGATGAACGAGACACTAAAGATCCATTCCCCTACCCAGCTAGCCTTCAAAGACATTTCTTTTACAATTATACTCTCCCTAAAATCTCCATTTTGTACTGGAAAAATGCAGCTCTTTCTCTGATCCTCCTTCTACTTCCCTGGTAGAACCTGCCAGTTGCCTAAACACTGATTTCCCTTCTCTCTCAAATGAAACAATCCTTAATTTTAGTGAGCATAGTGCAATCCAGCCTTCCTAACAGCCATGTGGTTATATCTAAATTCTGGTCAGTCATATAAGCAGAGTGAGCAGGATTCCAAAAAGTCTTGGTCCTTCTTCCTCCTTTTCTCCATCTACACTTGAAATATGGATGAGACTATTCTTTCCAAAGTCACCAGTTTGCAAGATCCAATCTTCTGCTTTTATTTTAGTCTCTCAAAAGCATTAGACACAGATGATGCCTCACTCAGTCTTGAAACTCCTTTTTTTTTTTATTTCTGGAAATCCACCATATCCTAATTTTCTTGTTATTTCTCTGGTCACCCCTCTGATTCTTTATGCTGCTTTCTCCCTGCCTTCCTGACCTCTGCATGTTTTTAATGCCCCAGTCCTCTTCTCTTAACTGTACTCACTCCTTTGCGATTATTTTAAACCTATGGTTTTAAACGCTATTTATACTCTGATGATACTCTGATCTCCTACTTCATATATGTAAAATAGATGTTTGACATCTTCCCTTAGATGTTTAAAAGACACTTCAAAAGTTACTTGACCAAAACAAACCTCACCCCACTTCTGAACTACAGTCCTTCCCACCTCAGTATGTGCTCAGCACCATTCACTTGGTTGCTCAATGCAAAAACCAGGCGTCATCTTGGTTTCCTCTCTTTCTCTCTCAATCCAGCTGCAGTCATCAGCAAGTCCTGCTGGGTCTGCCTCCAGAGAACACCCATCATTCCTCTCTGTCCGCAGTGCTACTACCCTGGTGTAAGCCACATCTCTCTCATCAGACCCCTGTGATGGCCAATGTGTCCCCCTCTATTTACCCAAAGTCTATTTTCTTTTTTTAATCCTCACCCGAGAATATTTTTCCATTTATCTTCAGATAGAGTGTGAGGGAGAGAAAGGGAAGGAGAGAGAAACATTAACGTGAGAGGGACACATCAACTGGTTGCCTCCTGCACGGGAGGAACCGCAACAGAGGTACGTGCCCTTGGCCAGAATCGAACCTATGACTCGTTGGTCCAAGGGCCCACGCTCTACCGCTGAGCCAAACCAGCCAGGGCCCAAAGTCTATTTTCTAAGAGAAGCCAAAGCAATCTTTGCAAAGTGCAGATCTGATTGTGACTCGTCCCTGCCTCTTGGAATGAAATCTAAACGCCCTAGATAGCCTCCAAGGCTCTCGATGACCTGTTCAACCTCCTCTCTGATTTCACGTACAGTCACTCTTGCCTCAAGTGCTGTGTTTCAGCCACACTGGAGGTTTTTTTTCCTCTGTATTTTCTGAACATGCCAATCTCTGGACTGCTTTTTTAGTACCAGCTGTTAGGCCTCCATTTAAATGCTCTTTCCCAGTATCTTCTCACTACCAGCCCCTTCTCATCCTCATTCAGGGCACCGTCTAAGCTAAGCTTCTTATGTTTTATACAAGAAATAGATTATGCTTCAAATATCTAAAGGTGGTGAAAGTACCTTCTCATGGCTGCACACTCCCCATAACAGGTCTTCACAAGGCACAGTGGTGGGTCTCAGGACTCCAAGAACGCCCTGAATCACAACACAGTTGCGTACTCAAGCTATTGGCTTGGCCATATATGCAACTCTGGTCCAATTTATCACTTCTCATCTGACTGGATCAACTGATCTCTTTCTCAGGGAGCATGCCCTGATTTAAGTTAACCCTTACCCCCTTTCAGTTTGAGCTCACACGCAATCTCCACCTGACGTATCTTCCACACCGCCAAGCGCTTACTGCCTCCATAATTTTAGTACACTACAGTTACTTCTCCTTCTTTCCAGGAGTCTTGGCACCGTTTAGCTTGAGGATACCTGCTCTATTCTTTGGAGAAAGGCCTCCTGGCCCTCTTTCTTATACAAAGGTCCTGGTTTCCCACGCATGTAAATTAAAATGATGAACTCTCTTAATTTCCCCACGGGTAGCCTGAGGCGGACGAGCACGTTTTCTAACCAGCATCAGAGAAGCCACAGAGAGGAGAAGCCCTTTTGACTAATCAGAAAGAACAAGGTGGAGACAATGCTGGTGACCTGGGACAACCCTTGATGAACCATCCCTATAGTCTCTGCTCTGGACAACCTGACACCTCTATACTGTTCACGTCCCTGCTCCTCTAAGCACAGCCAAATAAAACAAGAACTAACCCAAATCAGAGTAGGTGTTATTCTACCCAGCTGTGCACAGGGGTACTTTTTTAGAACCATCTGTAATCTAATTTTACTCCCTCTGACCCAAAACACACTGACATTTCATTTAAATCATTCACGTAGAGTAATAATTATTGGGAAGTTAATGATTAAAGACACACAGTTTGGTGATCTGAAAACAGTCCTGATTTCCGCAATGTATTAGCATTCTGGTAAAAAGAGCAGCCTTAGCAAAGTAGGCTGAAGAATGAAACTGTACTAACATCTGAAAGAGTACTGCCCACGTAGATCCCAGAGGGCAAAAATACTGACAGCAAGATGGCTAGAATCATCCAGGTATGTGATTAGCTATGATTCAGAAACAAAGAATAACCCCCACCCCACCACCAACAACAACAAAAAAAATCTATAGGCTCAAATCTGCTATAGTGATTTTTTTTTTCAGTCTTATATATATTCTGAGGAGTAATAATTTCTAATAAAATGCCACACTGGGCCAGTGTACTAATATTCTGTCTTTGACAGGTACAGAAAGGAATCTGTGGGGACTCCAGATAGTTCTCTTCTATAACTGCCTCAATAGATAAAAATGTTCCCTCCTTAGTTCTTCCCTGCTCCTGAATAGCATTCTACATATTTACCCTTTACAAAATTAACCTATACCATATTCAGCCAGATTTTTTTTTTTTATAAACATACATTCCTTAAAAACTTGATAGTGCTGCCCAGTTCCAAACCTCTGAGATTCGGTCAATGAGTCTCATTAATCTCATCTAGAACCAGACAGTCATAAAGCAAATATAAGTATCTACTTTTTAAAATCTTTACTTCAGGACTTCCGGTCAAGATGGCAGCGTAGGTAAACGCAGTATCGTGTCCTCCCACAACCACATCAAAGTTACAACTAAACTACAGAAAAACCATCATTCAAAACTGCCTGAAATCAAGCTGAATGGAAGTCCTACAACTACGAAATTAAAGAAGAAGCTGCATCGAGACTGGCTCCAGCGTGCGGGAGGCAGCTTGAAAGGCACCAGAGTCATATGGGGAAGAGCTGAGCTGTTTGGCATTGGAGTGAGGGCTGGAGAGGCAGCTTTCTCCTGGACAGACGTGCTATCAGATGCTTTTGTTCCTTTGGTGAGCCCTTCCCTGGGCCAGCAGACACCATATCTGGGACTCCAGCAACCTGGCTCACACTGTTTGCCCCGCCCCACCCAACTTCCAGGCCCACCCAAGCTGTTGCCAGTTGCTTTACCATAGAATTGGCTTGTCTTGGATCCTGCTTCAGCTTTTCCTAAATTCTTTCAAACAAGCAGCATCTGGTCTCAGCTAGCCCCATACCTCTCACTAAGTAATACATAGAAAAAAACACAAGGAGGCAGCCAAAATGAGACAAAGAAACAGGTCCCAAATGAAAGAACAGAACAAAACTCCAGGAAAAGAACTAAGTGAAATGGAGTTAAGCAACCTAACAGATGCTGAGTTCAAAATACTGCTTATAACGATGCTCAATGGACTTAGTGAGAACCTCAGTGAACTTAAAGAGGGCCTCAAGAGCATAAAAAAGGACCAGTCAGAAATGAAGGAGGCACTAACTGAAATAAAGAATAGTTTACACAGATTCAATAGTAGAGTAGGTAAATCCAAGAAGCAAACCATCAATTTGGAATATAAGGAAGCAAAAAACACCCAATCAGAACAGCAAAAAGAAAAAGGAATCCAAAGAAATGAGGATAGTGTAAGGAGCCTATGGGACAACTTCAAGCATGCCAACATTCGCATCTTTGGGGTGCCAGAAGAAGAGAGAGAACAAGAAATTGAAAACCTATTTGAAACAATAATGGCAGAAAACTTCCCTAACTTGGGGAAGGAAACAGACATACAAGTCCAGGAAGCACAGAGAGTGCCAAACAAGATGAACCCCAAGAGGCCCACACCAAGACACATCATCATCAAAATGCAAAAGGTTCAAGACAAAGAGAGAATCTTAAAAGCAGCAAGAGAAAAGCAGTTAGTTACCTACAAGGGAGTTCCCATAAGACTGTCAGCTGATTTCTCAAAAGAAACTTTGCAGGCCAGAAGGGAGTGGCAAGAAATATTCAGAGTGATGAAAAGCAAGAACCTACAACCAAGATTACTCTATCCTGCAAAGCTGTCATTTAGAATCGATGGCCATATCAAGAGTTTCCCAGACAAGGAAAAGTTAAAGGAGTTCATCACCACCAAACCATTATTGTATGAAATGTTGAAGGGTCTTCTTGAAGAAAAAGATTAAAAAATATGAACAAACAAAATGGCAATAAATACATATCTATCGACAACTGAATCTACAAACAAAATGAACAAGCAGAACAGAAACATTCTCATAGATACAGAGAACTTTTGTTGGGTACCAGATGGGTGGGGGCTGGGGGGAGGGGTGAAAAAGGGGAAGGGATTAAGAAGTACAAATTGGTTGTTAGACTGATGAACCTCAAAGGAAAGGGGGGTTGGGGGATGGGAAGAAATAAACCAAAGAACTTATATGTATATATGCATAACCAATGGACACAGACAACAGTGTGGGGAAAAGCAGGAGGGAGGGCAGGAATGGGGAGGAGGGGGCAATGGGGGAAAAATGAGAAACATCTGTAATACATTCAACAACAAATATAAGTTTAAAAAAAAATCTTTACTTCAGTTGCTACCTCTTCTATATATAATTATTTCTTAAATTCATTCTAAAGAATTCTAGCCCTTTGTGATCTGTTCTTAAAGGAATGTTCCTCCCTCTCTCAATCACTAGTAGTTGTCCTTTTATTAATCTCCACCAAGTTCAGCTAAGAATTGAAAACAAAGAGTGCAGTCAATTTAAAACTCAACTCACAACATTGTGTGATCTTCTGGATGTTGGAAGAGATACGCTGGGCCAGCTGAGTGGGGTCACCAATAGTTCCTGGCGTGTAAGACATGGCTGATTTGCTGAGTCACTAATTTCATCAGACGTTGGTGGGCTGTGCAGTCTTCTAAGCAGTTACCTAAATAACATTTAAAAAAAGTCACATGATTGTATTTTCAAAATTATTGGCTTACAGTTTCCAAACTGTCAATTTAGGAGGTTACACGTACAAACCTGATTAACCTAACAGGGTTAAAATCTATCAAACAGACACATCAAATAGTATAACTCCTATGTCTATAAAAAAAAACATGAACTTTAAAGGACAGAGTCAAGTTAAACATGTTAAATAAAGTAAGGTTCAAATTATACATTCCCTTTGAACTTCTCTGATTTCTCTAAGAAAGAGTTATTAAGTCCCTTTACTGTGTATAATGTTAATTGTTTATATATTTTTATCTTTAACTAAAATGTGAGCAATTATACAGCAGGGCCCACTTGCTATTTATCTTTCTCCAACATTTAAAACAATTTCTGGCACAGAACAGATATTTAAATATTTATTCAGTGGAATACAGACTTCAGGCTATCCCCAGGAATGTCCTTACTAGATCTAATTTAACACACATAGGAACAGCTCAGGAACAAATGATTAATGGATCTCTAATTTTAGAGATCAAAAAGGAGAAAGGTCAAATTGGAAAGAACAAAGCCAGCAAGTAAGGTAAAAAAGGAATGTGCTATAAGATGCTCATCATACACACACCTCCCTGAGAGAGCAAGAACAACTCTCCTCTTCTGGGAACCAGCATTAGGACAGGAAGCTAAGCCAGGGTGCTGCTATAGTAAGGAGGTAAGATGAAGTTCTTTTCTTCTTCTGTCCATACCACACTATTCGGAGTGTAAAAAGAAAGAATGAAAAGGGGCGCCCTATGTACAGGACTGTGCACAACGAAGAATTTCAACTGCTCCTACACCATCTTTTCACTGAGTGTGTGCTGAATACCACAGAGTTTAGGCAGTCAATTTGTAGGCCAGCTCTCTACTACGAGTCTGCTATAGGCCCAGCATTAAAAGAAGAAGAACCTGAGAACTTTAAGCAAATAAAACAACAATGGTAAAGTATCTGCTCAAGTCAAACTTGTCTTTTAGTAGAGAAAGGATCAAGTTAATAATGTAAAACAACAAAAGCAATACAAAGCAGTAAAAGAGTCAGTACTGGTACAGACTATGAAAAGGGAATATCACTATCACCCTTATCTAGAAAGAATTCATGAAACAGAAGCATAAGATTTGGATACCTGAGTATGACTGGTATGGAAAACAACAAAGGCAAAGCAATAAAGTCTGAAGTGGGGAGACCCAGAACACGTGGCCAGGGCAAACACACTGTGTCATTTACCAAAGGAAGGAAAAGTTCCTGGTCAACTCCAAGTCAGATGATTCATGGCTGGGACAAGTGGGAGACAATACCGAAAGAAAAAGAGAAGAATGACCTAACATTTACTGCACATCTGTGAATTGAAAAGCATTTCACATAGACTGTCTAATTCAATTTTCAAAAATCTCCCCTTTAAAGTAAGTAGCAGCAAATACACCTTGTTTTAACGATGAGCAAACTGCGGCTTATAAAAATTAAGTAACTAGAAAGGTCTCCTAACCCATCCACCACATGGAGGTGGATTCAATCCCAGGGTTCTGGTTCCAAAGATTCTCATGCTCAGCTACCACAAAAAACTAAGGTCACAGAAGAGGGCGGGCCCTAGACATTAGGTTTAGTTTGAATGTGTTGTGATAAGAAACGACTGGAGCCTGGGCCATGTGCCTCAGTGGTTGAGCATCAACCCATGCACCAAGAGGTCACCAGTTCGATTCCTGGTTGGGGCACATGCCCAGGTTGTGGGTCCAATCCCCAGTGTGGGACATGCAGGAGACGGCCAATCGATGTTCTCTCTCATCGATGTTTTCTCTCTCTCTCTCTCTCCCTCTCCCTTCCTCTCTAAAATCAATAAAGAAGAAAAAAAAAAAAAAAAGAATGAAACCACTGGAGATTTCTAGTAGGGGAGAAGAGGCCACAAGGAAACATGTGTCTTTGTTCTAAGGGTCAGTGCTGGCAAGAAGTAGGCAGCTTCTGAACTACTGAGATGGCTGCAACAGTATTGGTTCCATGCCTGAAACTCTGGCATGTGCCTGGCCACCCTGGACCTCCTGGAAGCTTTTAGATACTCTCTATTCTTCTTCATTGATCCAAGGGTCCAATTTATCTAATCTGGGCCCTCTGAACCTCACCAATTCCTAGAGACAGACTCAAAACAAATTTCATAAAAGGGCAAATTAAAACCTCAACTCAGACAGCACAACCACTGCAGCAGGGTGGCAGGAATAAATGTCCTTCCTGGTAGCCTTGGACTGGGCCTGCAGTGAGCTGAAGCACTGGGGCCCAGACAGAACAAGACTGGATCTGGGGATTCAGTGAGACGCAGCCTCTTACAAATCACCAACTGGATCGCGAAATCCTCATCTATTTTTTTTTTTTTTTCAGTAAGAGCTTTATTGAGATATAATTCACATATAACGTGATTTACCTTATTTAAAGTGTACAATCCAACAGTGTTTTAAAATATTCACCAAGTTGTGCAACCACCACATCACATTTAGAACATTTCATTACCCTAAAAATAAAACTCATACCCCCTGCCTCCCCCCACCCCGCCCCACTCTCCAACCTCCCCAGTTATAGGCAACCACTAATTCACTTTATATCTTCATAGGTTTGCCTACTCTGTGTATTTCATATGAATGAAATCATACAATATCTGCTCTGTTGTGACTGGCTTCTTTCAGCATGTTTTCAAGGTCCATCCATATGAATCAATACTTCATATCTTTTATAGCCAAATTCTACTACATGAATAGAGACAATTTTCTCCAGGTTCAATGACATCTTTCTTTTTCCTTTCCTTCAATCAACTAGATCTCTAGAAAAACTGGCTCACAGCCAACACAAACACAGTGAATGAGGAAATGTTCCTTTTTCTTATTTATGTACTCTCTTCTACTCTCTTGGGGAGTGGGGGAGGGCTCCTCCATCCACATACACAAACACACCTATATATAAATGAGTCTCACAAGTCATCCTCTTAATTCTGATTAGTGTCTACATGGTCTTTGAAGCTACAGGAACTCACCAATTTCTTTTTCAGCTGCCAGTGGAACTGGCGACCAGAAATCTCTATCTTGAACAAGACATTAAGCATCTGGGCATGGGCAAAGCAATAGAAATAGTCAGTTTAACTTTCTTAATCGTGAGCACTAGCATAAAGCACTGGATTTCTCTCTACCCCGTGTCACCAAATGCAAAAATATATTTGTCAAAATATAGCATTTGACAAAAAAGGCAACGTATTTTTTCCCCCTTCATGTCTGATTTTTTTTTAATTTAAATATTTTTCTTTATTGATTTTAGAGAGAGGAAGGGAGAGGGAGAGAGGGATAGAAACATGGATGAGAGAGAACACAGATTGGCTGCCTCCTGCATGCCCCCTACTGGGGATCAAGCTCACAACCTGGGCATGTGCCCTGACTGGGAATGGAGCCAGTGACCTCTTGCTGCATGGGTCAATGCTCAACCACTGAGCAATTCCGACCAGGCCCTTCATGTCTGATTTTAAAGAAAGTAACAACCTAAAAAACAAGAAGGAGAGGCATCTTAAAATATTTTATATATTTTTAAAGGTCTTTATATAAACCAATTAATGGGGGGAAGGCAGTTTATTTTTGTAGACTGCTCTATTCTCAGTATCTGGCTATATAATAGGTGCTTAATAAAAATTTGTAGAATGAGTAAATAAATGTGCCTGTTTCCTAAGAAAACACAACCAGTTTGAGGGTACATGTCACTATTTCTAAGACTGAATTCCAGTGCCTTTTTTCAGATCCTGAACATCTGAGGCTTATTGCTGCCTTGAGGCCTGTGCTTGGGTCCATTTTCTATCCATAAAAGACTTCTCCCATGATCTCCATGTGACTGGCTCCTTTTTCCCAGCATCATCTTGTCACATGCTAGAGAAGCCTTCATTGACTGCTGGGATCTGAAGTGAGAAGTCACTACCCCTGCGACAATCCACTGATTTCGCTAACTTACTGCATCATAGTGCTAATCACTTAAAATGATCTAGTTAGTATATTGTTTAATACCGATCTCTATCTCTGGAATATATATATGAGGAATTAACCTCCTTCTTTAGCCCAACTCTTCCATCGGTTAAACTATTATATTGTTTAGTTGTAGTTCACAATGACAAGGGTTATTTTTCACCCTTTCATACACTAAACTTCCAAATTAAATGGAATCACGGCAAACTTTACTCAGACTTACTGCAGATGTTCTATATATTTTTCAACCACTAGCACTTGGGTAAAGTTTGGTATCGTAACCCAAACTTTTGGTTTGGCTTTGTTACTGGGAGCAGCAGAAGTAAACTATCTGAAGAAAAATGATGTAGCCCTGGCCGGTTTGGCTCAGCGGTTAGAGCGTCGGCCTGCAGTCCAGAGAGACCCGGGTTCGGTTCCACTAAGGGCATGTGCCTCGGTTGCAGTTTGTCCCCGGCCCTGGTTGGTTGTGCAGGTGGCAGCCACTCGATGTGGCCCTTTCACGTCGATGTTTCTCTCTCTCTCTCTTCCTCTCTCTCCCTCCTACTCTATCTGAGCAAAAAATGAAAAAATGTCCTCAGGTGAGGATAAAAAAAAAAAGAAAAATGATGTAGACCTTAGTCAGTTAATATAGTATCATATTAACTTCTACAGAAACTTTGAAACTACAGCATAATTCTTAACTAGTCACAAGTTTAAGACAAACTTCTCAAAGTGGCCTGTAAAGAAGAGGCTTGTCCACATCACAGGACAGTTTAACACGGTTATCAGATTGTCAGTTTATGCCCTCTGAGGCTCAGGCTACCTCCAGAGGAAACGTCCACCTCCAACATTACTAAACAGAACAGCATTTCAAAATAATTTCCTTTGCTTCCAGATTCTGTACAAGTTTTAAATTATATGTAGTTATAGTCAGAATACACTGATGAGAATTAAAACAAAATTAATATATGTATACAAGAGCCAGGCAAATGCAAGAAACTTAAGAGAAAAATATAGCATTTGACCAGAAAAGCAATGTTACATTTTTTATGTCTGAATTTAAAGAAAGTAACAACCTAGAAACGAGAGGGGCCGCATCTTGAAATATTTGATGTATCTTTAAAGGTCTTTATAGAAACCAATTAATGACGTGTATTGAGATCAAGGAAAGTTAGCTTTCATCAAGCCAAATAGAAAATCGACCACAATGAGCCTCTCAATAAACGTATATGGTTCCTTTACAATAGCCCTATATTTTCAGTTCTTCTATATCCGGAAGGAGAGCTCTAAAACGTGTTTTCTAAATCAATGGGTTAAAAAGAGGAAGAGGTCAATTCGTGTCCCGACCGAGGCAGAAGCTGGATTCCGGCGCTGGCCGGGGATGGCTGGGCGGCCCGTCCCGCCCCGGTGCGCGCAGCCCGCAGGTGCGCCGGAGCGAGCGCGGCCCGGGGCGGCCGGGGGGCGGCGAGGCTGCAGACGCCGGCCTGGTTCGACTGGCCGGGCCGCCGACCGCGCCGCTCGCCCGCACCGGGCCAGGGGGCGTGGGGCGCGGCCGGCGCTCCCCGAGCTGGGAAGCCGCCCTCCCCTCCCGAGAGCCTGCAGCAAAGCGCAGGACGGCCTCCCAACGACGCGCATAAACAAGGAGGCGCGGTAGCTGCAGGGACATCGCGCCTCCGGGGTCCGGCCAGGGATCCCCCTCTTCGTACTCGTCTTACCTCAACCTCCCCGTCTTCCACCTCCTCCACCTCCTCCTCCTCCGGCCACAGGACCCCACCGCCCGCCCTGAGCCCCGCCAGCTACAATTCTCAGCAGATGGGTGTTGGCGATGGAACGCCCACTGCGCATGCGCGCAGTACAGCTCAAGAAGGAGGCGGGGCTTACCTTCCTCCCATTGGACCGCGGGGCCGAGTGACAGCGGTCGTCTCCCGCTCCCTCTGGTTCCAACCTTAGGAATGGAGAGATCAGCAAAATTGCAACGGAGGTATTTTGGGGGGCCTGACATACAGATGGTGAACGCCTTAGCTTGCTTGCAAAAAAAAAGAACAAGAGAAGGAAATGGAGAGCAGCTGTCTTCTTTATCTGGTGATGCCAGCCTCCCTAGACTCAGGTCTCCAGCCCTCCCCGTCAGTTCATGCCTGCCTTGTTTCCTAACCCTTGACTCTGCAGTAGACCGGTTTCACAGTTCCAGTAAGAAATGCAAACACAAATCACCAGTCCTAGCAGGAACAATGAAATAAGTAAAGTCACCTCCGTGTGCTCATTTAGTAGACAAGTCTTCATAGCATGCAAGTCATTCTAAGCATCCTTGAAGTGCAGGGCATATTTTGCACAGGGTTTGAAAAAAAAGCAGAGGATCTTCTAACAATAAATATTCAAACATAATGTAATTGTTACATAAAACTCATCACTTTCTTCGGGTGAAAGAAATACCTCACCAAATTAATTAGAAGGTAGACGGGCTTGGCCTTTGCTTAGATTAAGGAAACATTATCTCCTGAAAGGATCCTCAGACATCAAAGGTCCAGAAGCACTTAGGTGGAAAAGAAAAAAACCCAGAATATTTTGAATTGGTACTACCTGAGCAAATAATAGGTTATTTGGTGCTATACATACATATACTTAAGTACGTAAATAAGGTCAGCCAGGGATAAGAGACACAAGGACCTCTTGGTTTATCTTTCACCTTCTACTTTTAACAAAGAAATTGGCTCTGGCCTGTTTGGCTCAGCGGTTAGAGCGTTGGCCCACGGACCAGAGAGACCTGGGTTCGGTGCCCGCTAGGGGCGCGTACCTCGGTTGCGGTTTGTCCCCGGCCGGTTGGGGTTGTGTGGGTGACAACCACTGATGTGTTTCTCTCTATCTCTTCCTCCCTCTCTCCATCACATTCCATCTCAAGATAAATGCAAAAAAAAATGTCCTCGGGTGAGGATAAAAAAAGAAAGAAATGGGAGCAATAACATTTTCTGTATCTCATCTTTATTGATGAAAACTACAGTGCAAGTGTGATTATAAGCAGCACTGATACCCTGTACCTGTAAAGGGGGAGCAATAGGGAGAGGTGGGCACACTGGCCAAGTAGAAGCACACATTCCATCTAATCAGCTGCAGCTGATTGTAGACTTTTAGGGATGTTGGCCCAATATAGTCAAATTATCTGCTTTGTCAACATATAATGGAAATTCAGCCTTTTATGTGAAATCTCTCATTTTTTTCAATATTCTTAAATTTTTATCAAACATTCTGTGATCAGATAAAATATGTTTCAACCTCAGTAATAGACAAGAGTGTCAACCATAGAGTTTTAAAGCTGGAGAGGCCCTTATAGAAGATCTAGCTCTATTTCCTTATTTCACATGTTAAAGAAACTGAAACCAAAAGAAAGTTCATCAAAATCACTGATATGATTATGAGCAACACAGACTTAATTCAGAATCGTGAGTACTTTCTACCATATCATTCATTCAGCAAATATTCATCGAAAACCTGTCATATGTCAGGTACTGAGCTGAGCACTGCAGAAAATTAAGATGACAAGGGTATTGCATTTTCCCTCAAGGAGCTCAGTGAGTAAGATCCTTCCCAGGACACTGTAAGAGGTGTTATAATCAAGATTTGTACATAGCACTATGGGATCCCAGAGACGAGGATGCCTTATGGTGGTCAGGGACCCATTCCAAAGGGGAAGTGTTAACAGAATCTTGAAAGATGTGTGAGAGTTTACCAGGAAGGCAAAATGGGAAAGGCAAAAGGAAGAGCTCATAAAAAATTTTAAAACCATAAGCAAGTGCAAACTCTTAGGTTTCAATATGTAATTTTATTTAGATGAAGCCTAGTGAGTGGGTTGGAGGGCCATGAGACTGGAAAGGCAGGTGCAGTTTATAGGATGTTAAGTGGGTATCAAATAGGAGTTAAACTATTAAAGGATTCTAAGTAAGGGTATGATGTGCTCATAATTCCATGCAATGAAGAAAACTCTGGAGAAGTGGGAGAAATAACATTGAGGAAAGAGAGAGAGAGAGAGGGAGAGAGAGAGAGAGAGAGAGAGAGAGAGAGAGAGAGAGAGAGAGAGAGAGAGAGAGAGATTGAGATTACAACCACTTAGGAAGCTGTTGCAATAAGAATCTCCCCAATATCAGAAATATTGAAGGACTGCACTAAGGCAAATGCATTGGAGAAGAAGAGGTGTGGACTACTTTGAGAAATATTTAAGAAGACTTGGAAATCAATTAGATATGGAGATTACACCTACTCTTAGGATATATGAAATTGAGCTGAACACAATGTAGCTGAGAGCCAAGTTTGTTAACAAAGTAATTGCAGTTTGAGGATGGAGGTGTTGAAATGAGGGAACAAAGTGACAGTAAGTTTAATGTTGGACATGTTATATTTTAATATTCTGAGGAAGTGATATCCAGTTTGAGATGTTCAGTGTATTACAGGTACTTGAAAATGTGAGGTGGAGTTCAGGATAAGCTGAGGTTGGAGCTATGGAAAGAGATGAACTCATTAATTCTAAGGATGGAATGTTACGAACTTTCTATGTTTAAGGAAGGTAGAGAGGGGAAAAAAAAATCCTGAAAAGAAGTAATCAGAGAAATAGTAAATAAACCAGGAAAATGTAAACTAAAGAATACAGAAAAACATTTCAAAAAGAGGTAGTGATCTATGATATTACATGTCACAAGAAGTTCAAGTAAATTAAGAACTGAAACTTGAGCATTGGACTTGAGAATTAAGAAGTGGTTGGTGCCCTGGCCGGTTTGGCTGAGCGGTTGGAGCACCAGCCTGCGGTCCAGAGACACCCGGGTTCGGTTCCTGCTAAGGGCACGTACCTCGGTTGCAGTTTGTCCCTGGCCCTGGTTGGTCGTGCGGGTGGCAGCCACTCGATGTGTCCCTTTCACATTGATGTTTCTCTCTCTCTCTCTCTCTCTCTCTCTCTCTCTCTTCCTCTCTCTCCCTCCCACTCTATCTGAACAAAAAATGGAAAACTGTCCTCGGGTGAGGATAAAAAAAAAAAAAAATAGAAGTGGTTGGTGAATTTAGGAAGAGGCATTTCCCTCATTCAAGGAACTATCATGCAAAGAATGTACATCTACATAGGTCTGGTGCATTCTCCAAACATCCTTTCTTGTTACCTTTAACAGAACCCTGAGCTGGAGTTGGGGAAAACACAATGAACCTGAGACTATGTAGCCTCTTCAGGTTATCCTGCTAGTTACTGACAGAATTGGAATCCAAGCTCAGCTGTCTGAATCCTCCTCTTGGACTCCTTCCAATTTCTCGTGTTTTAAAATATGTTATGAGAAGATTCCTTCTAGGTCTTTTGAAAACTGAGAATAAGATTCCACTCCTTTGTATTCCAATGGAAAAAAATGTGTGTGGTTTAGGTATGCCTGCAAAACTTAGAGGCAGAGAGTATAAGTGAGCTCCTGACATTTATTGTATCCATCTGAGCATCTGCCTGCTTCTTGGTGAAATTCAGCCTGGTGCCTTGAACCCAGTAGGACTCAAAAACTCTGCTGATTTAACCAGCGATTATTTCATGCCCCCCCCCTTTCCCAATTCTGTACATTTGAAGGAGATACCTATGTCTGAAGTCTTGTCATTTGGATTTTTCAAAGCTAGTCATTTTGGGGTTTCCAGTTTTCTTGGGAAGATTTTGAAGGACAATCAGGAGTAAGTCCTTGAGTGGGAATTATCTGCCTATTTATTATGTCCTTATTAAAATAAGTACCACTGAAATAACCTCTGGCATGTAGGATGGGGTACTCCCCCCTGTTGTATCTCCAGTGTTTGGAGTAGCAATGCTAGTGAATGGAAGGAGATGATTGTTTCTTTAATAGTCACCAAACTAAAAATATTTTTAAATGACCACCATGTGATCTTATGGGAAAGCCAGAGAAGTAAAAGACACAAGAAAGAAAATACAAGACAAGAAATTTATTCATAAAAGAGAGGTACAGGTTGACTTGTGAAAGTTGTTTTTGATTTATAATACAAAACCACAACTATTTTAAGAAATCTGTGCTAGATTAAAAAGCAGCATAAATTAATATCTAATAAACAAGAGTTTGTTCTGTTTTGCTATCTACTTTTAAGCACCCCCCAGCTCCCTCTGCAGTCTGCTTGCTTTCTAAGACCACATAAGTGCCTGGTAATATGCCAATCACAGACCAGATGTTGCTCTGACTTTTAAACATAGAGGTAAGAGATAGGTATCCCATACAAACCTGACATGGACGATTATAGCATGATGATTGTTTCTAATTTTACCTCCTAAATAGTGCTGATACGTGCCTTATTCTCTCGGCCCCTCACTGTTCTCATCCCAATCCGCTGCATCACCCTCCTCACCGGCATCTCTACCTCCAGTTCTATTCCACTTTGTTGTCCTCAAAGCCACCACTAAGTATTTGCAGCACGAATCTGAAAACCTCACTCCAGGCTTCATGCTGCCCCCATGGTTGCAGCATACCCGCAAAGGTACTCCTTAAAAATGAAAGTGCTTGGGCTGAGCAGGGTGAAGGGTTGTGTAGGTTGGAGGAAGGAAGCAGAGGAGGGCATTTCTGTAGAAAGGTCTGGGAAACCATGCTAGGATACATTCTTGAAGTTTCATAGTCACATTTGTAAAACTAGAGGCTCTGAGAAGCTGTTCAGTAACGAGACAAGCATAACTTTCTTCAGCCCAGTTATGTTCGGAACGTATTTGACTGTAGACTGTTTTTATACTTAATGACTGGGAGGACCTTCAAAATATGCATTGTGGAAAATGTTGCTCTCAAAAGCAAGTCTTATCCCTCCTATCATGGCATATAAACAAAGCGATCACATGTCCAGTTTGCCTAGGACAGTCCCAGCTTATGCTTGTGTAGTCCCAGCCTCCTGTCTGCTGAGCACCCACTTTCATCCTCAAAAGTGTCCCAGTTCAGATGATATATTATATGGCCACCTTACAGAAGAGGACCTACATGACCTAGATCCTGCCTTTCCCTGCATCAGAATGTATGCTCTGGAATACAGGGTGGGGTTACAGTTGTTTGTATGGGAAATAATACAAGAGTTAGTAAATAATAATATGGGAATAAACTGTTTTGCATACTCACAACTATAAACTACTTTTGTCCCCACCCTGTATGAAAGAACCTCTCCATCTCTTTGTGCTCCCCCCTCCCTCCCACCAGCTGTCCAACCGCACACCAGGGGTTTTCTTACTTCCGTCTTTGTCTAGAATATGTTCCCTTTTCCTCCTCATTAAAAAAAAGTTTTAATATGTTTTTATTGATTTCAGAGAGAGAAAGGGAGAGGGAGAGAGAGATAGAAACATCTATTGGCTGCCTCCTGCATGAACCCCACCCAGGACCAAGCCTGCAACCCCGGCGTGTGCTTTGGCCTGGAACTGAACCGGTGACCTCCCAGTGCATGAGTCGATGCTCAACCAACTGAGCCACACTGGCCGGGTTTCCTCTTCATTTTTAAAGTAAACTCTTTATTTTAGAATAATTGTAGATGAACAGAAGAGTTGCAAAGGTAGTACAGAGTTCCCATATACACCTCATCCAGATTCTCCCAATGTTAACACCTTACGTACGTAACCATGGTGCATTTGTCAAACTGAAAAATTAACGTTGGTCTAGTAGTATCAACTACACTTTAGACTTGATTTGGATTTCACTATTGTTTCCAACTTTAAGCAAAAAAAAGATCTATAAACATTTGAAAATACAAGTTTTCAATTCACTTGGGGAAATATCTAGAAGTGGGATTGTCGGGTTGTATATTTTTAATTTTAAAATAAACTGCCAAATTGTTTTCCGAAGTAGCTGTACCATTTTGCATGGCCACCACCAATGAATGAGGATTTCTGTTATTCTAAGTCCTTGTCACCATTTCATTTGGTTAAATTTTCTTTTTTTAATTGTATCCATTCTTATAGGTATGTGGTGGCATCTCACTATGGTTTTCATTGTATTTCCATAATAATGTTAACATCTTTTTATATGTTTATTCGAAATCCATGTCTTCTTTCGTAAAATGTCTGTTCAGATCTTTGGCCAATATTTTGTTAAGTTGTTTTCTTATTTTTGAGTTTTAAGAGTTCTTTTTCAGCTTATCTTTTCATTTTCCTTACAGTGTCTTTCAAAGGTTTTTAATTTTTCAGAGATTTTTAATTTTGATGAAATCCAGTTGGCCAAATTTTCCATTATAGATCATGTTTTTGGTGTTGAGTCTTCATCCTCAAACTCAGAGTTACACAGATACTCTCCTATATTTTCTTCTTAAAGTTTTGTAGTTCTGCATTTTATACTTAGGTCTGAAATCCATTTTGAGTTAATTTTTGTATAATGGTGAGGTATGTATTTAAGTCCTCCTCCCCCTCCTCTCCCTCCTTCTCCTTCTTCTCCCCCCCTTTCTCCTCTCCTCCACTTCTTCCTCCTCCTCTTTCTTCTTTTGCATATGGATGTCTAATTATTCCAGCACCATTTGTAAGAAAAACTATCCCTTCTCCATTGAATTGTCTTTGCACTCTTATAAAAAATCAGTTTACTGTTTTTGTATGGATCTATTTTTGTTCTCTTTTTTTTTCTGTTTCATGGATCTTTGTGTTTGCTTTCTCATCAACACCATGCTGTCTTGGTTACTGAAGCTCTAGAATAAGTTTTGAAATCAGGTATTGTAAGTCTCTGACTTTTTTACCCCCAGAATTGTTTTGACTATTTCAACTTCTTGGCCTTTCTACATAAATCTTAGAAGCAGCTACACACTATCTATAATATCTTGCTGACATTTTGGTGAGGATTGCATTGAATCTATAGAATGTCTTGAGACCTTAATGTTCAGACTTCCAATTCATGAACAAGTATGTTTCTACATTTATTCAGATTTTAAAAACTTATCAGTGTTTTATAATTTTCAGGATACAGATCCTGCATGTATTTTGTGTCATATATACTATTTTTCATTTGTTTTGGTGCTAGCATACATGTATTTTTAAATTTCTAATCCTACTTGATCTTAACTGACATATGCAGATCTTTTACATTTAAAGTTATTATTGAAGTGTGGGGAAGGCAGGAGTGAGGTGGGAGTGGGGAGGAGGGGGTCAATGGGGGAGAAAAGGAGGGGGCACATCTGTAATACTTTCAACAATAAAGATGAAATAAATAAATAATAAATAAAATGAAAAAAAAGTTACTGATATGCTTGAACTAGAATCCACCATCTTGCTAAATGTTTGTCCCATTTGTTTGTTGTTTATTCTCCTTTTTCTTTCTTCCTTGGTTTTAATTAAGAATTTTGAAATGATTCTATTCTTATCTCCTCTATCAACTTATTATGTATACTCCTTTTAGAAATAATTTATACACCTTTTAAAAATTAACCTGAATCTACATTCAAGTAACATATTTATAGACATTATAACAGTATGTTCCCAAGTCCTCCCTCTTATTCCTTATGCTATTGTTGTCATATATCTTTACTTTTGCATATGCTAAAACACAATATTTTTTATTTTTTTCATACAGCATATATTTTAGAGCAATTTAAAATGAGAAAAAAATTATTTTACCTTCATATATTCCATTTCTGAATCTCTTTATTTCTTTTTGTGGATGCAAGTTTATAATCTATTATTTTCCTTCGCCTGAATGATTTTTCTCATCTTGGAGTAAATAAAGGCAAGGAAAACAGAAACCTTAAAGAGAATGATTGGTATTTATGACATATTGGGAGGAAAAAATTTTTACTCTACTCTCTTATGTTCAGTAGCTGGGGCTTGTGAATTAAATTAACAAGAGACAAATTAATAGGGAAAAAAGGTTTGTTTTGCAAGCATATAGGAGGTAACAAAAGAAGTAGCTGTCTTGTCAAATGTTTAAGGTTTGTATAGCTTAGATGAAGGTTTATATACCTAGCTCAGTAGGAAAAGAGTAGTAGGAGGAAAAGCCTCATGTCTGTTTGATTATTAGACCAGCTGAAAGAACCTTGAAGGTGGAGGAAAGTTTGTCGCTCCCCCACAGGACCCTAAAACATTGGGCGTAAGTTATTTGGAGTCAGTAAATTGCATCTTGGAATCAGTTGTTTTATCTGTTACAATGTTCTGTAATTACAATGTCAAGTGAAAGGACAATGTAACAGGTAAACTGTAAGTACAATGTCAAGTGAAAGTGAAAAGCACAAGAAACAGCCAAACAGTTACAAATCCGCATGTATATAACCTTTCTTCTTCCTATATGAATAACAAATTGAAGCTCAGAGAGTTTGGAGATGTATGCAGAGTCACAGAAATAAGAAACTTGAATCCTGCTTGTCCTTACTAGCTCACTTCAGAGTCTCTTTACTACATACAGAACTTTCTACAGTAGTCACCACCAACATTGCTCTCCCCAAGTCCTTGCCTTCTCCCACTCCTTATCCCCCAGGGACTGCTCCTCCCTCTTGTAGAGTTCTTATCTCAGAGCACTATAATTGTTTACTTGGCTTACCCAAAGTAGGCTATGCAATTATGCAGGCTAGGGACTATGACTTTTATTCCGCATTCTTTGCAGCTAGCATGGATGCCTGGCGGAAAGTGCTTTCAAGTGTGAATGGGATGAATGGATTTTTCTGACTCTGAGTTTAGAGTACTTTCCTTCATAACAGAGCTACTTTCCCTGGGGCAGCATTTCTCAAAAAGTGTTCTGTGGAATGCCCCAATCATTTGGGGTTCTGATTTAAAAAGCATATTTCTGATTTCACTTCAGTCCTAGAGATTAGAACTTTCGGGTGTAGGGCCTGGAAATCTTAAACAAGCCCCTCAGGTGATTCTAATGAAGGCAAAAGTTCAAAAACCTTTTTTTGAGTTGTTTTTATGGAGGGGTGCCTTGGAAGGGAGAGGGTAGATAGATACCTAACTGGCATGCTTTCAAAGTGTTTGGTGGGAAGCTCTTCCTCCCTTCCCTTCCCTTCCCTTCCCTTCCCTTCCCTTCCCTTCCCTTCCCTTCCCTTCCCTTCCCTTCCCTTCCCTTCCCTTCCCTTCCCTTCCCTTCCCTTCCCTTCCCTTCCCTTCCCTTCCCTTCCCTTCCCTTCCCTTCCCTTCCCTTCCCTTCTCTTCCCTTCCCTTCCCTTCCTTTCTTTTTCTTTACCTTTTTTTTTTTTGGCGGGGGGAGGGGGGGCTCATTTTTAAACACACACTTCCAGCCCAGCTGGTGTGGCTCAGTGGTTGAGTGTCGACCCATGCATCAAGAGGTCGCTGGTTCGATTCCCGGTCTGGGCACATGCCCAGGTTGTGGGCCCACTTCCCAGTGGGGGGCATGCAGGAGGCGGCCAATCGATGTTCTCTCTCATCGATGTTTCCATATCTCTCCCCCTCTCCCTTCTCCTCTCTCTAAAATCAATAAAGAAAAAAAAGTTTTTTTAAATTAATAAATAAACACACACTTCAAGGCATTTACCTTTTCAGCTTTTGTGTCTCCTTGTTTGGTCAGCCCAGTATTGTTCAGAGTGACCGCTAAGGGGCAGCAGAGTATGGAAAAATAGGAGGGTGACAAAGCGCGATGGAGACATCACCTTTGAAACAGTTCAGTAATAATGACATGTTCCAATCCCCTTCCTACTCTTACCTTCTATTTTAGGGATTTTATTTTCAAACATCATAATTTATATTACAGTTAATTAAGTTATTTCTAAAATATGTATCATAATTTCCTCAAAACCAAGAAAATAAATTAATGGAGAGGAAAAAAAAAAAAGAATAAGTTAATGGGATAGAGCTGAGTATAAATCCTACCTGAGTGATCCTAGATAACTGAACAAGTTCATACAAGGAAGAAAAATGAACAAGATGAACAAACAAGGCAAGTGACCCAAGAAAGAACACAAATAATGTAGAGAAAATAAGACATCTTTAAACAACTCTTATTAGTACCCATAGAGAAATTCGTGTGAATTGCATAAATGGAACAAGAGTGGGCAGCAATAATACGGCAAAATCAGGGAACCACAGAAAGTGCTTTGAATTGTAACACACAACTGTCATGCTTCTGTAATTACTGGGTAAGATACAACGGATAAAACAACTCCTTCACATAAAACAACTGTACATTTTGGACATAATCAAAAGGCAGCTACCTGAAGGCACTAGAGAGTAAAGATAAGCAAACAGATTTCAGTGGGAAGGACATGATTGAAGAATGGAGGAACAAAGAAAGTAAGTTTCTGTTTTCACGGTTTTTAGCCCGGGGCCGAGCTTAGCCTGGCACATGGATTAGCAGGGACTTGTGGGAAAATTTCATTTTCCTGACCTGAGAACCAGAAAATTGAACCTAGGGTAACTGTGGTCACTGGAGAGAGTGTGGGAATCTCAGAGCGAGCCAGATTGGGGAGCCCTACATTCTGTCTACCTATAGCTCTGGCTGATGCCTGGCAGACACATGTTGCAAACAGATTACAAGATTTTAGCAAAGTGGCATACATCGATGGAAAAGGACAAGAACCACATGATTTCGTTCATATGTGGACTATAAAACAAAAAGCAACAAATGAACCCACAAACAAGGAAACTCGTAGATATAGACAACAGAATGGTGGTAACCAGAGGGAAAGGGGAGCAGGGGAGAGAATGAAGAGGTAAAGGGGGTCAAACATATGATGATAGACGAAGACTAGACTTCGGGTGGTGAACACACAGTACAGTATACAGATGTCGTGTTATAAAATTGTACACCCGAAATTTATGTAGTTATCCCAATAAATTTAATTGTAAAAATCTTAGGTAAAAACAGTAGATCTGAATTAAGAGTTACTATCCAAGAAATAGAATCAACTAAAACCAAAGAGAAAATAACAGAATCTGTAATCTTCACAATTTAATATCCATAATGTCCAGAACACAATCCAAAATTATCCAACACACAAAAAGCCAGGAAAATGGGGCATAGTCTGAAGAAAAAAGAAACTCATTTGAAACTAACTCTGAGTTGATGAACATGAACTAGGAAATAAGGATTTTAAAGCAGTTCTTATAACTACCCTCAACAAAGTGAAGGCAAATGTGCTACCCATGAAAGAAACATGAGAAACCTCAACAGAGAATTAAAAACAATAAAAACACGAAATAAAAAGTCTAGAATTGACAGAAATATAATACTTGAAATAAAATATTGCTAGATGAACCTAGCCAAAATGAAAGTTACTGAGAAAATAGTAGTGAAATTGAAGCTAGATCATTACAATTATCCAATAATAAGAACAGAGAGGAATAAGAGATTGAAAAAAAAAAAAAAGAATACAGACTCAGGGAATTGTTAGATAATATCCAATGGTGTAATACAGTGTAATTGCAGAAAGAGAGGAGAAAGATCATTGAGCAGAAAAATATATATATATGTGAAAAAATAGCAGCCAAATATTCCCTCCTGTGCCACGTTTAAGATTTCTAAATTTCTAACAACGGAGGTTCTGCGTAATTTAGTACCTTATCATACAAATGGCAGAGCTACAATTTGAGTATGAGCTTATTTTAAATCTGAGGACTGTTTTCTTAATTACCCCACTATTCTACCTTAATAATAGGTGCTTATTAAATAAATAAGCTCTGAAATGCAAAACAAAATAATCAATAGTCCTTTCAGTGCAATGAGTTAGGTTTTGACTATGCAAAATCACCTAGCTAAAGCTTGTATGATGAAACTGAACTGAAATTAAATCAAAGTGCTATGATAGGTTTATTTTATTTTGTCCCTTTAGCCTAGACCTAATCTGTCCAATACAGTAGCAACTAGCCACGTATGGCTATTTTAACTTAAATTAAATTTAAAAATCAGTTTCTCATTCACACTAACCACATTTCAACTGTTCAGTAACCATATGTAGCTTTTGTCTTTCATATTGGACAGCACAGATTACAGGACCTTTTTTTTCATTATTGAAAGTTTTATTGGCTAACTCTGTTCTAGACTATTTGTGATTCCAATTAACTGTCTCTTCTTCAAGAATATTGAATCAACGAAGGGCACGAAAGCTTGTTTCCTTTGCTCTAAAACTTCAAAAATCATCCAAAAAAATATTATAGGGAATCATTGAGATTTTTAAGCAAATGTTTTTAAAAAAAGACATGCAACAATATGGATCTGTCACTTGGCAAATATTATCTTTGGCATCCTTTTCTTGGGATACACTGTTTTTTTGTGTGTGTTTTTTATTCTGGCCTCTGACTGATCTATGATCAAGGGTACCCAACAAACACCTGACTTTTCTGAACTTTCTGTTGTACAACGAACAACTTCATCTTCTCATTCACTCAGTGCAGTGCTCTATGCTAGGCAAGAATGGATTATCTCTGGGTATCATGCAATAATAGATGTGCAAAATATTCTGCTACATTGCTCCTTACAATTAAAATACACTTTCCATATTGCTCTTAAAGATGGCACTTGTCTGAGAATTTCCAGTATCATGGGAAGTCAAAAAGGACTTAAAGGAGCTGTTTATCACATCTTGTCAAGGAGGGCAGGTTTCCAATATAAAAATATGTTCCAGTTTCTTCCTTTGTCTTCCCAGTCCCATTGCTTGAATTAACCTTTTTATTTTTATTTATTTTTTTTTAAGAAGCCCTAGTTCCTTTTACTGGTGAAAGGTATTAAACACCAAAATATGGGTCTCAGGAGTGCTCATCACTCCTCCAGTGTCTTTGCTTCTAGAGAAGGGAAAGTTTAAGGCATTATAGAATTGAAGGCTATTTTAGGGCCCGAGTACAAAGACCCGGGAAGCGTCACTCCTGCATCGCTTGGCAGCCAGTGCGGTGGGGAGGCTAAAGCTCGGGAGGCAGCATCTTTTGCATAGACCCAAACTCTCCGGCAGGGCACCATGTGGCAGTGCTGAAATTCCCTTAGCCAGCTCGAGAGTAAAACAGGAGATGTGGTGGATTTTATTAGGACAGCTGAGGCAGAAGGATTCTGGGGGCGAGGGGAGCATGTCACATGGTGATTTTATTGGGTAATTTGACTTGTGAGCACATGGATGCACCCATTTGAGGACTCTCGGGAGTAACTGGGAAATACTTCGTGTGGAAGAGACTTAGATCTATACAGTCAAACCAGCGAGGCCTTAAGTATAAACTGGGAAATAAAAATAAAAATGGATTAATTCAAAATTCACAGACTGGGGAAGCCTGAAAGTATCATGTGTGTGTACACACACATCACGCATACACAAACATTTAAAATGCACAAACTAGTGAAGTCTAGAGGGTATAGGTATATCAGTAAAAGATACACATACACTTCTGTATGCACATAGCTTTTCCTAGGATCCTACACTTTCAGCAGAGGCCAGACCTATGGTATGAGATAAATGGCAATAAAAATAGTCCAGGCTCTAGCTCAAAGATTAAGATTTAAATGCAAGTTTAAATAAAATAAGAATTAATTATTTAATATAATTTGGGTTCTATTTGAACCTTGGCTGACTTAGCATAAATCCATTCCTTCCGGAGACATGACCATTCTACACCCCCCCTCCAGACCAGGCGAGGTGTTACCTACTCCTCTGTGAAAGGTTTCAAACTACACTGTTGGTTATTTTAAGGATGGGAAGGTGAGGGGCTACGTGAGTTACTTCATATTTTAATCAATCCTATTGATTTTAGACATCTAAAAATGTCTATTAGGGTGGAAAATATTTACACATTGATTATATTAGTATCAATTTAGTAAGATTAGTTCTCCAAATCATCTCAAGCTGTCTAAACCCTGAATGGATATAAAAACAAAAACAAAAACACAAACTCTGAAAATATAAGTAATGAAAGAAATATATTTGGCAAATACGTTTAGCAAGCTATTATAAGTAACTGTTTCCTCATTCCTCACACTGTATACTCTAAGGAATTTTGAGGTTATAATTTGAAGGAGATGCAATTTATTTCTTCCTTCTTGAAAACGGTGAAGTACGGTTTGTCATTGCTGCTGAACTGGTTACTCAGAGGAGATACCTTTGTAAATAAAACTCAGCTTTTGGAAGCCTAATTATTTCTCAACTCAGGTGATTACAGGTGAAATTTCAAAAGGTAAAGTCACACAATATAGGGATTTTCTAATGGTTAGCCAATTACGTTCTATAATATATATAATTATAACAGATATCATTAAGTATATTGCCAGCCATTTATTTAGTACTACATTTGACTGTAATTTTAATGGTTTTCTGCAACAAGATTCCATTTTAAATACATTAAAAACTTGGGAATAAGTACTTTTTTGAAAGACTGAGAGGCTATAATTAATATGCCAAAAAAAAAGGAGGAAAGTTACTAACTTTCATTTTTAACTAGATTTTTTTTATCTACCAGAAGCGTTTCAAATTGCCACCTCCTACTTGTTCTAAACTGCTGAAATAGAAATCTGAGGACTTTAAAAGAGGTCAAACAAGAAGGCGATGGTGAACAATTTCTCCCAAGCTGAAGCCGCGGAACTCTGCTATGAGCACGTGAACGGCTGCTGGGTTAAGACTCCTTCCTCGCCAGGACCTTGAGCAATTCTGCGTGCAGTCCTTGGTTTGGGGGCTGTGCTGGCCTGTTTGGGAACGTCCTGGTCATCATCGCAAGCCTGCACTTCAAACAACTGCACACACCTGCTCACTTTCTGATTTCATCCCTGGCCTGTGCTGGCTTCTTGGTGGGAATGACTGGGATGCCCTTCAGCACAGTGAGGTCTGTCGACAGCTGCTGGTACTTTGGGGAGAGTTACTGTAAATTTCATACATGTTTCATACTTCCTTCTGTTTTGCTTTTTTATTTCATTTATGTTGTTTCTCTATTGATAAATACATTGCTGTTACTGATCCTCTGACCTATCCAACCAAGTTCACCGTCTAAGGTTGGGAATATGTATTGTTCTTTCTTGGTTCTTTTCTGTCACCTACAGTTTTTCTATTTTTTATACTGGGGCCAATGAAGAAGGAATTGAGAAACTAGGAGTTGCTCTCACCTGTGTTTGATCCATTGAATCAAAATTGGATTCTACTTTCTTTTCTTCTATTCTTTATACCCACTGTTGTCATGGTGTATATATACTGTAAGATATTTTTGGTGGCTAACATCAGGCTAGGAAAATAGAAAATACAGCCAGCCAAGCTCAGTCCTCCTCAGAGAGTTACAAGGAAAGAGTTGCAAAGAGGGAAGGAAAAGCTGCTAAAACATTGGGCATTGCTATGGCAGCATTTCTTGTCTCTTGGCTACCATACATTATTGATGCTGTGATTGATGCTTGTATGAATTTGATAACTCCTCCTTATGTTTGTGAGATTTTAGTATGGTGTGTTTATTATAATTCTGCTATGAACCCCTTGATATACACTTTCTTTTACCCATGATTTCGGAAGGCAATAAAACTTATTGTAAGTGGCAAAGTCTTAAGGAGTGATTCATCAACAGTTAATTTATTTTTTGAGGAAGCAGGGATAGATTAACAAGATTACAGCAGGGACTTCAAAATTAACATGGAATTAAGATCAAGTGCAAAATTAAACACTTGACTCCAGAGTAGAAACTGTAATCATTTGCCAGGTAGGAGGATATTACACTCCACAAAGCCCTTGTCATCTTCATGCACATTGACATTTTTTAGAATTAACTGATGAGTGATTAATTTGCTGATTAGTTCCCATTCAGTATTTGTCTATGGTAATTTCTAGTGCCTTCCCAATTTCCTACTTGTTTCTTCAAAAATTTTGAAGATTTGTAGTTTCTCCCACACTCATTACCAATGTTTAGTTTTCTAAAAATATAGAGGGTTGCCCAGCCGGTGTGGCTCAGTGGATTGAAAGTCATCCCATGACCTGAGAGGTCCCGGTTCGATTCCTGGTCAGGGCACATGCCTGGGTTTTGGGCCTGGTCCCCACTGTGAGAGAGAAACATTGACTGGCTGCCTCCTACACGTCCCCCATCGGGGATCAAGCGCACAACTTGGGCATGTGCCCTGACGGGGAATCGAACCAGGACCTCTCAGTCCTCAGGATGACGTTCAATCCACTGAGCCACACCGGCCGGGCTGCTCTTCATTTTTGACACATTACAGCCTATTTATTTATTTTTATTACATTTATTGGGGGTGATATTCGTTAATGAAATTATATAGGTTTCAAATGTAAATTCTATGATCAACCTATTTAAATATCAGTCTTAAAGAATGATTCTTCAGCATTACACCATAAACAAGAATGAACTCATAATGAATAAAATACTTTAATGTAAGTCATGAAACCATAACAATCCTAGAAGAAAACATAGGCAATAAAATCTCAGACATCTTGTGTAGCAATATTTTTATTGATATATCTCCTAGGGCTAGGGAAACAAAGAAAACAATAAATAAATGGGACCACATCAAACTAAAAAGCTTCTGCAAAGCAAACGAAACCATCACCAAAATGAAAAGGGAACCCACTGCATAGGAGAACATATTTGCCAATGATACATCTGATAAGGGGTTAATTTCCAAAATATATGAAAAACTTATATAACTCAACAAAAAGAAGACAAATAATCCAATTAAAATGGACAAAGGACTCAAATAGACACTTCTCTAAAGAAGACATACAGATAGCCAATAAACATATGAAAAAATGCTCAACATCACTAATCATCAGAGAGATATAAATTAAAACAACTATGAGGTATCACCTCACACCTGCCAGTACTTATATTTCATATTGGAATGGTGAGAAGAATATTATGATTGCATAAGATGCACTTCTTTATTCCAGACTTCTGAGTTGGTCTTCACTTTTCCTTCAGTATGTTCAGACAGATAAACTCTTTATTTTTTCCAGCTCCCACATTGTTTGATTTTGACTGAATTTGACCTTTGCATATTTTTTTTGAGTTTTGTATTTTAATAGATATTTAGTATGCTAAAAAGAACGTAGGAATACACGAGGTGATACCTCCAAAATTTACTGTGCAGATCGTAAATGTTAGGTTGCCTTTGAAACCACATGCTTTCTTTTACCTGCAAAGGCTCTCTGCAGTATCAGAGTCCAGACTAACGTTCAAACACTAGGCTGGCTAAGTTTGGATTTCATCTCTGCTGTCTACTAGCTTCCACCTTGGTTAAGTCACTCATCCTTTGTGTGTCTTAGTTTCTTAGCTATAAAGTGGAGATGATAACATAATATTCTTATTTAATCCAGTCAGCAAATAGTTATTGTTTAGCAGCTCATATTACCGGTGGGAAAGGACACGGCACAAACAGCCAGAGATGCAAGGAAGCTCTTAGGAGAAGGTAGAAAGTAGAGACTGGACAGGTGGGGGACTTCCAAGTGGATTCTGCCTGCCTCATAAATTTAACCAAGATGAGTCATAACAGGGACTGTACATTTCCTTATCTTTAAAATTGTCTGTACTGCTTAGCTTAATATTGCCCTTAGAAACTGGTGAAATATTGCCCTTTAGCATTAGACACAGCTGAGTGCTTATCTTTGCAACTGTCATTCGTGTTGTGTGTGAGCTTAAGTGTGAGAACAGAATACGATATAAATGTCAGCTCCTATATAATTTCTGGGAAGACAGTCTATGTCTTTTCATTTCTGAAAATATTGTTGGTTGTTCTGACTGATGTATGGCTTCCATTTTACAAAGAATTCTGTTAGATCCACCCAACATTCGGACTTGAAAGATCCAAGCAGACCCACTTCGTGATGGACAGTTAAAGACACCTGATCACTTGGTGTCACATGGGTAAGTATTTCATCACTGCCTGGGCTCAGTAGCACAAAAAGAGCCATCTTTCAAAAGGTGCTCTATCTTCCACTGCAAAGAGCAGGGCCTTGTTCCAGAAACCCGGAGGCTCCATTTGTTGGAGCCTTCCAGCAAAACTACAGAGCATCTGCTTCCACTAGTAACACCTCCAGCACCACAGGGTCACTGATGTTGGCACTGGTGCCGCAGCCCAAACTTGCTGCACAGCTCTGTCCTGCTCCAGGCTGCACGCACGGCTAGCAGCCTTTTTTGTTATCCTGTATATGGACCAGAGCAGTATTCCTAAGTGTGGAATATGTTGCTGCCATACCTGAAGAGGTCTGCCAGGTATTGAGCTTCCTTCTTTGCTATGGGGGATATAAAAGGTGGTCAATTATCTTTTACCTGGGATAGGACACCCTTGACTAACTTAATGAAGTAGAGGGCCCCTGAATCTGCACAGGGCTTATCTTCAAACTTCTAGGAAACTTGTTTCTGACCAAGGCTAGGAACTAGGTACCTAGTGTGCAAGGTATGGCTTGCTCATCCTGTCTGATCATCAATGTAATCAATCAAAGTGATCTTCCATAGGACGCTCGGATGGTCCAGACTCCTTTCTTGAAGAGGGATCTTAGCAGTATCTCTCTGGGTCTACCACAAAGACACAGTGAATAATAAAGGTATCATTTCAAGGATGGTAATAAATCATATCAAGGTAGACAACAGATATTGGTGAGAACATATATAACTTATTGAAAATATTAGTCCAGCTCTGATGGGCCTCACTAACGTCATCAATATGTATATTCATGATTGCACCAATTCTAGCCCTCACTTTGGCCCTAACAATATTAATTCTGTCCAAGGCTTCTCTCCAAGACAGAATTTTCCAACCAATGGCATAATGGTGAGCCACAAATGCGTCAGTCAAGTCAGACCAGGCCCTGGGGTGGCCAGGAGACTCAGGCCCTGAGCAGCCTTCTGAGTCTCTTCTGGTGGTTGCCCAGGAGCAGGCTCTGACAGTATGCTGACAAGGGAGCTTCCAGAACCCCTTTCATAGGAGCACTAATCCCATTTGTGACAGCCTCACCCTCTTGACCTAATCAACTCCTAAACTTCTCACCTCCAAATACTGTCATATTGGAGTTTAGGTTTCAATATACAAATTTTGAGGGGACACAATCTTTCAGTCTTTAGCAACATGTTACCATGTATAATGTAGTGAAAAAAACTGGGGAGCATCCAAACGTAGGTGTGAGTGAATTATTTCCCAGAAGGAAATGACAGGCTCTGGCTATACCTGTGTCTTTATTTCTCCCCGGGCTAGCCACTTTCTGGAAGCCGGAAGTCCTCGGTGGAATTGGGCAGCCTCATCTGTGTCGGCATCCTTTCACGCGTGTTGCGAGAGGATGAGCCTCACCGCAGCCCCTGGCTTCAGCAGTGAGCTGAGCCCGGTGTCTTGTGTGGGATGGATCACTTTTAAACCCCTTTACAGGAGTCAAAACCCTGAACCCCACTGCTGTTTCTGGACCTGGAAACCACTAGGTAGGTCCTCATTGTCAGCCCTGCTCACATGGGGTGTTCTTGTGTCTTTTCTTGTGCAGAGAAATGATCTCATTTATGAACTTTGCTGTGTTTCCTCCCCCCTCCCATTTTTCATGCCTGCCTTTTCTGTGTATTTGGAGTGCAGAGGCTGATGAATGACTGACCGAGCAAGATGCACATGCATGATTGTATTACAAACTTGGCAATTTAAAAGATAATTTGATCATTGTAGTTCAATATAACTGTATTTCCTTATAATTCTATGTGTTTAAAATTTTTTAAAAATCTATTTAAAAGTCTTATTCTGAAACAGGGCCCATGGTCATTACCAAAGTGCCAAAGGAATTCATGGCAGAAAAATTTAAGAACGCTTGCCTTAAATTTAGTTAATTCTCATTCAGAAAGATAGAGTGAGAATAAGTTATTATCCCAGAACGGTAAAATATCACCATAGACATTCTACTCATCTCTCAGGGCAATATCATTGAGCATAGGTTTTCATTGGTCCAAGTGCCTTACCAGACTTTTTGGGTGCAACAATTTTGCTTCTTACATCCTGTTCTCATATCAAAGATCATGAAGGAGCTGGGCATCAAATCCTGGGGTCAGGAGCCTGACCTGTTAAGCATTAGCTCCTGCACCCCTCTGTGATGTCCTCCGCAGATGTGATTCTTGCACTCACCCCACCCTGGTTCACTGGTGATAGGGACAGTGTGTCATGACATTCATGTTCCAGTGCTCCTGTGATTCACCAGAACCTGAAGTCTCCTCCCTGCTTTTCCATTTTAGTCCTGCTCACAGGTTTATTAGCTGTCCAGTTTTCTCTAATGTCTCAGGGATAGAGTAGATAAGTCAGGGCATTCAAGTAAAGAGAGGAAATTACCGAACATTTGTGTGTCTCATCTGTAACATAAAGTTAACAATGTCCACTTTGCAGGGCTTGTGGGTAGCAAGTGAAATGCTTAGGTTTTTAGTAAATATTGGTTTCTTCCCTTTCCAGCCTTCCTTTCTCTCTACCCTGGAACCTCTCGTGGTTATTGCAGCCTCCTCCCTCTAACAGAAAACAAGATACGAGGGAAGCAGAATCATTTCCTGCTTCTGTGAAAGCGACTAATACGCAGAATTCCACCCTGTGAAGTAGTTGAGTGAGCCTACTTCCAGGACAGTCAGTGCCATGCCCAGTGGACTGGGGAAGGGTGTGGATTTATTTCTAGGAAGGCAAGAGGGAAATGTGTCTTTTAAAGCAATGCCTGAGATACCTCGCAAATTATATCTATTGCTAAATCTAAGACAAAGTGTTCCTAGTTCTTTAATGTCTCAAAACTGTATATACTATATACAAATGTATTATAATTCACTTGTAATTTAATTCTCTTAATAATTAAGAGGTAAATGGGAAAAAGGAATATTACTTCCAAAGAAAATCAAGCATTAGAAATACATTAAAATGTTTTTACAACAATTTTTTTTTAAATTAGGAATAAGAATGGTGTCAAGAGAAGTTATCTTTCTAGCAAATAAAAAGAAATAATTGGAATAAATCCATTTTAGCCAACTTCAAAATATGATTTTTCTCCTTTCTTTCTTTCTCTCTTGAGATTGAGATATCTATGTCTATATCCTTATAACTACATCTATCTATACATCTGTACACCAGAGACCACAAATTAATTTACGAAAAGTTTTCCAAACAAGCAGTTATTAATCTGAAAAACTAAGTGGAGTTAGAGTGACGAGAGACCTGAGGTAAAGATTTAGAAAAATCCAGAAACAAGATGCTCATAAAACTGTCAGGAGCTTTACTAGTAACAGTCCTGAGAATCATTTTGTTCAATTCTGAGCAAGCAGATGGCATAGGTACTTGTTTTTCCAAAGAAAATCATATACTATCATAAAATCAAAAGATAGTAGTTCTAACTTATGTGATTTAAACAAAAAAGGAGGAAATATTAAATGGTGAGATGTGGTTCATTATTACTTTTATTTTTATTATTTTTGTGTGGAAAATATTCCATATATTTACAATTTTCTATTATAAAAGAAAAGGAAGAAAATATTCCTTCAAAATTATAATACATTAAAAAAAATAATTCATTAACTCAGTGATCATTGAAATGGGCAAACCTGGCATACAAACCTTTTTAATGATGGGGTTCCAAGGAGACAGGAACCCTAAAGGGAACATTTTGAAAAATGGTCCAAACACTTGACTATGATTATGAAAAATAAGGTAAAATTAGGATTCAAACAATGCTTCCCAAAGTTAGACTAGATGATATTTGAGCTTAAGAACACCTCAGAAAACAAACAGTACAAACCCCCCATTTTTTGTTTTTGTTAATCCTCACCTGAGGATGTTTTTCTATTTAACGTTAGACAGAGTGGAAGAGAGGGAGAGAGAAAGAGAAATGTCGATGTGTGAGAGATGCATCGATTGGTTACTGTACCTTGTCAACGATCTGGATGCTCTAACCACTGAGCAAAACCGGCCAGGGTCAAACCCCTCATTTTTAAAGTGAGGAAACTCGATGATGGGGGAGGAAGTCAAAGATTGCTGAAGTAGTCACACAGGCCCTGCCACATGGTAAAACCAGGACAAGAACTCAGAAATCCCGACCTCGGGGATCTTTTTCCTCCACCTCTGTATCTTAGTTGTCTCACGGAAATAATGAAGGAGGACCCAGATATTTCCACAGAGTTTTAACTTATCCAATAAATAGTTAGATGACTTCTCTCTCTGCTCCCCATATTCCACTATAGAAACATTGAATGAAGGAAGTGCTATATCTCTTTGTAAACGAAGAAGTTGATTTTTCTCCTCCACTTACACCAGGCTGCCTGGAAGCATGCCCACACACTCGTGACCCCACAGCGCCCACGCACAGCACCCCTTATCCTTCCCGCAAGGCCCTACCATTCACCTGCATTCAGTTAAAGTTGTCATTCTTGATACAAATCAATAGTGGGTGTCCGAGGTGAGAAGATCTCCCGACTCAGGATAAGTTTCAGAGCCTTCCTGAACCACCGGTAGGAAAAGACATAGATGATAGGGTTGCAGGCTGAGTTGAAGTAAGCAAACCAGATAAAGAGGTCGAAGACCAGTGGTGGTGTGACGAAGTTAAGGAGGCTGTCCACCAGCGTGTCGATGGTGAAGGGCAGCCAACACAACAGGTATACGCCCACAGCTATGCCCAGGGTCTTGGCAGCTTTTCTTTCATGCTTGGCAGCCCCAGCCAGGCTTCTATTGAAGGTGCTGATCTGCTGGGCCTGCCTGGTAGCAACCATGAAAATCTTTACATACAAACCGATCATGATGAGGCAAGGGGGAAAAAACACAGGGAAGTTCAACCAGCCCCAAAACTTATTGAACAGTAGCTGGCAGCTGCCCACGCAAGGCATCTCTTCCAGCCACTGGCCGAGCCCTTTCTCAACTACATCTGTGTAGACAGTGAAGGCAGTGTAGGCTGCTGGCATCCCCCACCCTGCCAGGATGTACCTGAGGGCCACCCTGACTGTGAACTTGGAGGGATAGAGCAGAGGCTCACAGATAGCATAGTGGCGGTCAATGGAAATGAAACAGAGATGAAAGATGGAGATGAGGCAGAAGAGGGTGTCCAAGTAGGTATGCAGGCGGCAGAGGAAGTCTCCAAAGAACCAGCAGCTCTCTACCGAGCGAATGGTGCTGAGTGGCAGCACCAGCAGGCCCAGGAGCATGTCAGCCAGGGCCAGAGAAAGCAGCAAGAAGTTGGTGGGAGTGTGGAGGGCTTTGAAGTAGGACACAGTGAACACCACAAACAAATTTCCTAGGACTATAATGAGTATGCCGGCTGCACAGGCCAGGTAGATGGTCAACTGGATGCCCAGAGGATGGATAGTCCTGGGGCAAGACCCATTCACCTGGTAGCAGAATGCCAGGGGGTGTTTTTCAGAACCTTGGTTGAGGACAGCACTCATTTATGGTTCCGACTGGTCCTCTTCTCCCTCTCTCTGAGAACAGGCCACCTGTCCCACCAAAAAAAAAAAAAAAAAATTATATGTTAAACAATTAGAAAGTGAGATCTAGAGAGGAACTAAAGGGCAGTTTGGAACCTAGTACAATTTTGCTGGGTACTGAATCAAATGAACCCTGAAAATCAAATGCAGCATGAGATTCAAGGTCTCTGCTAGCCCTGGTTTGTTTGACTGGACATTTTTGAAACTAGTTAAGATGTTATCCTTAAAGAAAGAGAAGAAGGATGTAAGCTAAATGTTTTCTAAAAAAAAAAAAAAATTATCTATTTCACAGTAGGTATTATACAGTTATTGAGAGGGTGTCTCTTCCATTTTGATAAATTACCTATTGTTAAAAGTAGTGATATTTAATGTTATGAGTCAAACCAAGTGAAGAATTAATTCTTTTTAACAAATCATTACTTAGGTAAAGAGTAACTTCTGGGTCCTCTCTTCGAGAATTAAATAAATTGACAACAAAATCAACAGATTAAGCTTTTTAATTACATGTCAACTCTTCTGAAGAAAAAAGTCCAGTGTACAAATCATTGAAAAAATGAAATTGCCCTGTTTCAGTCTTGCATCCTGCACAATTTCTAAAATTAACACACAGTATTTACACATCTTGGGAGAACTATCTGATATGAAAAATATTTTATCTAAACACTAGTCTGTAAAATTTTTAAGCAAGTTCTCATAAATTGAATTCAGAGTTTCCAAGCTACTTACAGAAGTGTGAATCAGAATCACTTATGGGAAGAAATCCCTCTTGTAGCTGGTAGACATAGGTGTGTAGAGTTCTCTTCTATCTGCAAAGATGATGAATGTGCAGTTAGTTAATGATCTTATACTCCAAGTAGAAACTACATCTCCATGTGGTATGTTATACAAATGAGCACTGAATGAGTACCAGGGGACCTAGTTTACACTATTCACAGGTCTCAGTAGTTTGTTTCCTTCTCAATATAGCATCATTATTCATCTTGCCAATTAATTAGTGATGAAAATTAACCACAATGGATTTGTAAAGTCTTTTGTTTAATTTTTCAGTGAGTTCCATATAACCCTTCTGCTTTGGGATTTTTTTTGTGTACATTCCTCTCAACAAGAGAAATAATTGAGAATAACTGATCAGAAGTCCTTTGGTTTGTGACCCCCACAGTGAATTTTTCATGATGTCTTCTTTGCTCTGTTTTGTACTGGTTAAAGAAATCACAGTAGATGAAACAGTTCACCTGGACACAGAAGAACTAGATTCTTGTTCTGCTATTTTCTAGGTCATCACTTTCATCCGCCTCTCTCTGTCTCTTCATCAGTAAGAGTACCTACAATTAGACTTATATATCTGTACCTCACAAGGTTATTATCAAGGAAAACAACACATCCAATTGTATTCTGATTTCTCTGTTTCTCGGTACCAAATCTCCAAAAGATGGAACGCCTCTTGATGAAATCATTTCACAATGTAAATCAAACTGCTGTCGCAAAAATGACAGAATTCTAAAGGTGATACTAGATAACAGGGCCTGTAGGAGAAGGTGAGACAGGTCAAAACAAATGAAGAAGGTTAGTATGTACCTCCCTCTTCTCCACAAAGCCTTGCATAAACCCAGTGGTGATTGCTTAAAGCTTGCTTTGTACCAAGTCCATGTACATGGAAATAGATTTCTAACTCCAAGAAGTTGATCAGACCAGAAAGGATCTTGCTTTACCACGTACCATGACACCCCTTAGGTTACAAGTCATAATCCACATGCACTCAGCCAGGGAGTTCCATGGCTCTAAGTCTAATCTGACCAAGAATCTGTGAAAAATAGCGACCAATGTCTTACAACTGGAATAAGGCCTGAAGAAGGTAACTCTCAAAAAAGGCTTTTGGTTCTGGGATATATTACATCAAAGCTGAAAAGCAATATGCATAGTCCCACCTCAATGGTTGGAAATGGGTCCTTTACCAAACCTGATATATCCCTTTCCCCTAAAGTTCAGGCTTTCTTCTCTAAACCCCAAGTCAGGCTAAATTTTCTTCCTTCCTACTCCCTTAACTTCTTGCACTATGATCCTTCCTATAAGACCATTGCCCCATGAGACCAGGATTTGGGTTTTATTAATCTCTGAACCATAAGCACTCAGGACAGCACTTAATACATAGTAGATGCTCACTTAATGTTTGTTGAACTGAGTACCTTTTTTTCCATTAATTTTTTTTTTCTTTATTAATTTTAGAGAGGAAGGGAGAGGGAGGGAGAGATAGAAACATAGATGAGAGAGAACATCGACTGGCTGCCTCCTGCACGCCCCCCACTGGGGATCAGGCCCACAACCTGGGCATGTGCCCTGACTGGGAATCGAACTGGTGGCCCCTTGGTGCATGGGTCGACGCTCAACCACTGAGCTACACCGGCTGGGCCAACTGAGTAGCTTTTAATACAGAGAGCAAGGTGTTCATTGTAGTCACCATCCTTCTGAAATAATGACTATTCTATTCAGCCTGGATGAGTCCTAGAAAGTAGAGCATTAGATTAGGAATAATGATGAGGTTGTTCACTTTTCCTTGGACTAGCCTGGGAAGAGCACGTGGAACTGTTTTGAGAAATAATTGAGCTAATGTTCATGGACACCCTTGGTAAATTACAAAAGTTCTTTATTGAGGTAAGGAATGATTATGACTGCAACAGAAACTTCCACCTGCTCCTTCATTTCTCCTCTATTAACCTCTGCTCTTAGTGAGCAAAATAAAATGCTGGTCTGTGGACTTCCGGTCAAGATGGCGGCGTAAACGCGGTATCGCGTCCTCCCACAACCACATTAAAGTTACAACTAAACTACAGAACAACCATCATTCAAAACCACCTAAAATCAAGCTGAACGGAAGTCCTACAACTACGAAATTAAAGAAGAAGCTGCATCGAGACTGGTAGGAGGGGCGGAGGCCGACCGGCTGGTCCCACACCCGTGTGTGGCAGATAAAAATTAGGAGGACACCTTGGCTGAGAAGGTCCTCCCTGAGGACTGAGGGGTCCCCATCCCACACCAGGCGCCCAGCCCAGGGATCCAGTGCCAGGAAGAGAATCCCCATAACTTCTGGCTGTAAAACCAGCGGGAACTGAGGCTGAGGCGGGTGGAGCCCCAGCAGCTCCTCTTAAAGGGCCTGCGCACAGACTTACTCAGACTCGCTCCCTCCAGGCTCCAGCGTGGGGGAGGCAGCTTGGAAGGCACCAGAGTCATATGGGGAAGAACTGAGCTGTTTGGCATTGGGGCAAGGGCTGGAGAGGCAGCTTTCTCCTGGACAGATGTGCTGTCGGAGGCCTTTGTTCCTTTGGTGAGCCCTTGCCTGGGCTGGCAGACACCATATCTGGGACTCCAGCAACCTGGCTCACACTGTTTGCCCCGCCCTGGTGATTCCCTGAGGCCCCGCCCCACCCAACTTTCAGGCCCACTCAAGCTGTTGCCAGTTGCTTTACCATAGGATTGGCCTATCTTGGATCCTGCTTCAGCTTTTCCTAAATTCTTTCAAACAAGAAGCATCTGGTCTCAGCTAGCCCCACACCTCTCGCTAAGTAATACATAGAAACAAACAGAGGGAGGCAGCCAAAATGAGGAGACAAAGAAACAGGTCCCAAATGAAAGAACAGAACCAAACTCCAGGAAAAGAACTAAGTGAAATGGAGTTAAGCAACCTAACAGATGCTGAGTTCAAAACACTGTTTATAAGGATGCTCAATGGACTTAGTGAGAACCTCAGTGGACTTAGTGAGGGCCTCAAGAGCATAAAAAAGGACCAATCAGAAATGCTGGATGCACAGTTAGAAATGAAGGAGGCACTAACTGAAATAAAGAATAATTTACACAGAATCAATAGTAGAGTAGGTAAAGCCAAGAAGCAAACCATGGATTTGGAATATAAGGAAGCAAAAAACGCCCAATCAGAACAGCAAAAAGAAAAAAGAATCCAAAAAAAATGAGGATAGTGTAAGGAGCCTCTGGGACAACTTCAAGCGTGCCAACATTCGCATCTTGGAGGTGCCAGAAGGAGAAGAGAGAGAACAAGAAATCGAAAACCTATTTGAAACAATAATGGCAGAAAACTTCCCTAACTTGGGGAAGGAAACAGACATACAAGTCCAGGAAGCACAGAGAGTCCCAAACAAGATGAACCCCAAGAGGCTCACACCAAGACACATCATCATCAAAATGCAAAAGGTTCAAGACAAAGAGAGAATCTTAAAAGCAGCAAGAGAAAAGAAGCTAGTTACCTACAAGGGAGTTCCCATAAGACTGTCAGCTGATTTCTCAAAAGAAACTTTGCAGGCAAGAAGGGAGTGGCAAGAAATATTCAGAGTGATGAAAAGCAAGAACCTACAACCAAGATTACTCTATCCTGCAAAGCTGTCATTTAGAATCGATGGCCATACAAAGAGTTTCCCAGACAAGGAAAAGCTAAGGGAGTTCATCACCACCAAACCATTATTATATGAAATGTTGAAGGGTCTTCTTGAAGAAAAAGATAAAAAAATATGAACAAACAAAATGGCAATAAGTACATATCTATCAACAGTTGAATCTACAAACAAAATGAACAAGCAGAACAGAAACATTTTCAAAGATACAGAGAACTTTTGTTGGGTACCAGATGGGTGGGGCCTGGGGGAATGGGTGAAAAAGGTGAAGGGATTAAGAAGTACAAATTAGTTGTTAGACTGACAAACCCCAAAGGGAAGGGGGATGGGGGTTGGGAATAAATAAACCAAAGATCTTATATGTATATATGCATAACCAATGGACACAGACAACAGTGTGGGGAAAGGCAGGAGGGGGGAGGGAATGGGGAGGAGGGGGTCAATGGGGGAAAAATGAGGAACATCTGTAATACATTCAACAATAAAGATAAGTTAAAAAAAAATAAAGAATACTAAAAAAAAAAAAAAAAAAAAAATGCTGGTCTGCAAAATGGACCATCACATGGGCTCAAACATCAGTTCCTTGATGTTGAGTTACATATTTTATGTTATTATAAGGATTAAATTTTTTTAAAGAAACTGAGTCTGTGCTGAATGACTGGCTGCCCTTCCTACTCAGCCCCTCAGGTTTAGCATTCTAAGTGTCTGTGTTGAATTCCCGAAGAGGACAAGAAGCTCATCATGAAAAGCACATTGTAAAGTACTCCTGACATTGTAAGGTGGTCTATTGCCCTGTCAGGCCCTGGAAGGAGGTCTAGCTTGGCTTGAAGCCTGAGGGACTTCTCTTGTTCCTTTTATTCTTCAAAAGGAAGGAATACCTTAGCCCCTGAATGTTGCCTTCTAGATTAGGGGCAGAGGAAATCTCCTCCTGAAGGATTAAATTACTGCAATCAGAAGAGAACAAACCAATTCTCTGTTAAAACCCAATACTGGTTTCAAATACTGTTCTGTGAAAACAATAATTTACTGAAATCTCAGGACCTACGTATGCGAAGTCAGCATATATAACTAAAGTCAGCAAGGGAAGCTATAAATGTCCAACAGAACAGGTAGATCAAGAGGGTATGGGAATCTTAACTGAATAGAGAGGTTACTGAAGGCGTTTTGGAGTAATGAGTAGTTTCCCAATAGCAAGGCTGGATTCAAAAAAAGCAAAAAGGTTTATGAATGCATTTAGGATGTATATGTGTGAACATTAGAAACCTTTGGGTTAGATGTTCTGCATAGAGTTGCGATGTCTTTGGCCAGCTCAGAGAATGGAAAGGAATTGATTAACCAAATATTCTGATATTGTTATAAGAATTACTACAATGAAATACGCTTAACATTAAAATCTATGGTAATGTCAAGAAATGTTTTCTTTGCAACCTACTAGTGTTTTAAGGTTATTGCTGTGGAAAGCAAACTTACTTCCTGCAAATATAGGCAAACATTAGTGAATAAATTGTTACAGCCACATATCAACATTCTAAGTTTATAAGTATGTTCTACTTAAAAATGTTCCAATTGATCAATACATAGGATAGTGAATAGTATTTCTACATGACCAAACTGTTCTGTGAAGCACATGGACTATTGACACATTAGAAGAAGGAACAGAAGACCTAATTTCTATCCACAAGAATTTCACTGTGTGAGCATGCAAGCTTCTTTCTACATGTTGCAAGCGTTTCTGAGTTGATGAGTCATTTTCCACCCTGTGCCTCTGCTGGCCCTCTGCTCAGGTTCCCCAGAACAACATGGTGTGCACATGACCAAAGCCCATCAGAACAGGAATTAAGTTCAGTTTAATTCCTTCTTTACAAATAGGCTTTTTCCTTTATCTGCCCTTCCAAGAAAAGAAGTCCCACTGTCTAACATCCTTTGTTGTATAATTATTTATTTCTGGGAATCTGACTAACTCTTTCTCATTTTCCTCAAAGTTTCTCTGTCTTAGTCATCTAGTGAATGTGTTCAGAGATTTTTATGGGAAGGGCACCATGTCAAGCACTATGGGATACCAACATGAATAATATAAGGTTATAGTCTTGCATACAAGAAGCTTATAGGCTAGATGAGCAACTAACACACCTGTGCACACCCAACCCTAGTACAAAGCAGGGGCCAGAAGAGACAGGTTTGGGGAGGTGGGGTGGGCAGAGAAGGAAGATGCTGGATACATTTAGTTTGAGATCCTGAGAGAGCATCCAAAAGGATACTTTACTGAGAGTAAAAAATGAGAAATTCGAGTTGGGGGAAATGATAAGGATGACAATAAATATATTTGAGAGAAATATAGAGAGAGGTGGTAATTGAAGCTATGCGATTAGATGAGCTTAGAACAGGGTTTCTCAACCATGGCATTATTGAAGTTTTGGAGCAGATAAGTCTTTGTTGTGGGGGCTGTTCTGTGCATTGTAAGATGTTTAGCAACATCCCTTACCTCTACCCCTGCATGTCATTACTACTCCCTCTGTGGTTGTAAAAACCAAAAAAAATCTCCAGCCATTGCCAAATGTCCCCAAGGGGCAAAACTGTCCTTGATTGAGGACCACTAGATTAGAGAGATCAGAGAGATAGGGTGAAGAATGAAAAGAATATTATAAAAAACAAAATTTGGTGAAATAAGTTTATGGGGTAGGAGAAGGAAGAGAAAGACAAAAGGACACAGAGAAGAGACATTCATCGAGGCAATGAATATTGTCCTAAAACTCTGGGGCAGGGAAAGAACTTCAGTTTGTGGATGAAGCTCAGCCTTGGCGATTAGTATGTACACACACACCCAAGGAGATGGACACACCACCTATATACATGTAGGCCACAAGTGTATATGGAGAAAAAGTATATATTGAGAAAAAGAAAGAATATACTTCTAAACTCTTTGTCCATTCTTCTCATTTAATAAGACAGTCCAGTTTTATTAAAATATTGCCAATCCCACATCAACTCTTTTTGAAAAGAGGTTTAAGTCAGAACTATAAAATTAGAAGTAAATACAACGATCTGCTTCCTTCTCCCTTTTTGTTGGTCACATGCTTCACAGTTCAGGCCCCCAGTATTCTCAAGCTCTCTCCCCACTCCCCTAAGATGTCACAATAATCTCAATAAATATTAGATACAATGGGGAGGAGGGAAGTGGGGGGAGACATCTGTAACACTTTCAACAATAAAAATTAAAAAATAATTTAGATAAACTGTACATGATTATCAATGAGTGTGAAGACCAACTGTGTCTCCTCGTCTAATGATTACAAGGAAAAAAGTAGAAGGTCCTTATTATTTGGTTTAGGCTGAAGGAGTGAAATTCTAAATCTCTAATTTTGGAAATTCAGGAATCAGCAAACCTTGGAAGAGTTTCCTCTTATAGGAGGTGCCTTCCTCAGAACCCTAGAAATCAGCCACTTTGGTAGCTCTGGTATACCCAGAGGCTAGATGTAGTGCTCTTATTTAGATGTCTGTTATACCAACTAGAAGACTCTCCATATCTACTCTGTCCACACCCCTACCTTTGGGTGTAAAGAGTGTCCAAGAGTCCCTACCAGGAAAGAATCCTAGAGAACAGAGAGCTTTGCCTAAGCATGCCCAAGAAACAGGCTTAGGGTGGAGGAGTCAGGGCGGAAGATCATTCCTGTGACAATCATCCTCAATGCCTTGCGAAACCAAGGATAAAACATGCCATATATAATGGGATTGAACATGGAATTGAAATAACCCAGCCAGAGGAAGATATTATACAAATCTTCAGGAGTTGTAAAATTAATGAAAGGGTCTGTGATTGTCAAGAGGAAAAAGGGCAGCCAGCACAACACAAACACTCCCATGACTATGCTTAAAGTCTTGGTGGCCTTGCTTTCTGTTCTGGATGATGCTTTCATTTTGCTTTTTGACCCAACCTGTTTCATCCTAGGGTCCATGCCAATTTGCTTAGCATGCTTCCTGGCTACTATGAAAATGTGTATGTAAATCCCCACCATTACCATCCCAGGGAGAAAAAAGGCTATAAAGGAGGCCATAACCCCCCAGACTTTGTTAAATATCAACACACACAAACCTGTGCAGTCAATGGCTGCAACAAAATCTTCTGCACCGATTATGTTTAATTCCGAGAATACCAGGCCAAAGGCAAAAAAGATTGGAATAGACCAACTAAGGAGGAGAAAGACCTCTATGACAGGAATGGTAATTTTGGTGACATAATGCAAAGGGTCACAAACAGCATAATAGCGGTCCACTGAGATAAAGCAGAGATGAAAAATGGAGGTGGTACAAAGCATGATGTCACAGCAGCTGTGGACTTTGCAAAAGAGATCACCAAAGTACCAGCAGGATTCGATGGACCGGATCATACTGAAGGGCATGACCACACAGCTCAGCAGAAAGTCAGTGGTGGCCATGGAGAGAATCAGGAAGTTGGTTGGGGTGTGGAGCTGTTTGAAGTGGGTGATGGCAATGATCACAACCAGGTTGCCCAGTATGGTCATCACTATAGCGCCAGTCATGACAATGTACATGGCAGAGATGCTCATCACAGACCTCACATTTCTTGGACATGAATTGTTAACCAAAGCAAAGCAAAACTGTACTTCTGGGGGGTTCCCAAGTTCAGGTGAATTCATTGCTTTGGTCCCTTGGGTACTATGAGTCTTTTGCAAAAGCACTGTGTTCCTTTCCTTTCTGTGAAAGAGAGAAAAAACAAAAACAAAAGAACAATAAAAATCATTGCAACTTTTCAGAGAGGTCCAGCTAGCTGCATTTCCAATCCCAGGTTGAATTCCCTATTGATCAGGAGCACTGCTTTGGATCCTGCCACTTAATACACACAACATATTCAATTAAAGAAACATTTGTCTGTGCAATGTAACAACATAGTTTTTATAATTTAGAGCAATATATGGTAAATTAAAAATATGCTAATGCCTACAAGATTATACATGAATAATCTCAAAATAAAGGCGGAAATATATCAAATGATAAATTCTGTAAATCTTGTGGTTGATCTCTTTTCATTTAGCATCAATTTCATGAATTCAAATTCAGGTTGAAGTTGCCTTGTCCACAGATTTCATGTCTCACATTGGAAACAAATGTGAGGTATGTGTGTGCTCATTTTTATTTTTTTAATCTTAGTCATTTATTTATTTATTTTAAACATCTTTTTTATTGAATTTATCGGAGTGACATTGGTTAATAAAATTATATAGGTTTCATGGATACAATTTTATAATACATCATTGTGTGTTCATTGTTTAAACTGCTGCTTTATATAATTCATGCTGTTGTTCTTAAATGTGGAATTAATGGGACTGACTCACCCAGAGTATGACATGGGCTTGATTTGTTTTTCCAGTCCTGGGACTGGATATGTAACTCTGATGACCAATGACAAACATTAATGAGATCTAGGGCCAGGTTAGAGAAGTGGACTTTGATCTTAGAATAGATTAGAACTCCTTGGTCTATTGGGAGAATGAACCCACAGGCACGTCCTACCAGATTTACTTGGAAAAGATATTAATGAGAATAAAAGTACCTTTGAAAATAATACTTACAGTATTTGCTACTGTAGCCCAGCATTCTTTCCAGTGTGTATTAGACGAAATCTTAACAGTATAACACATTTTATTTTTTCTGGATATTGTTATTTAATGTCTCAGATTAGCATTTTTCTTTAGATATATTTTAATTATAACAATCAAACATTATGCCACTGAGTTGAACTTGACACATAGGGAAATAAAATGTAAGAAGGACAATGACTGAATTTAACTTTTTTCAAAACTGTAGTCTCTCAATTTTGGAACACACAGCACAAATAATTTCCTTACTTATCACTTTGGTTTCTAAGTTCTAGGATACTGAATATAATGGAATCTTAAACACCTAACTACCTTTTTTAATTAATTAACTTTATTCTGGATTTTATCTTCTTTGTATTTGTGAATTAAAATCTTATTTTCTTTATTTTATTTTTTCATCACTATTTATTCCCCCTACACCCACTTCTACCTCCTTCTAAAATCTTTTATTTAATTCTTTAAAAATTATCTTTAAAGATAGCTAAAAATTGCCACAGCATTGCTTAGGTATTTGTTGCTATATATACATAAGGGTAGCATTCCTCATATAAAATAGTACACTCTTTAATACTTCATTGTATTTTTTTTGGAATTTAAAGTTTCACTTTTGAAAGTATAATCCCTGAAAGGATCAATATTATTTAACTCTTAGGTTTATAAGGGAAATATTTTTTTGGAAAACATAGTATGAAACAGCTGCTAGAAATTAATAGTATTAGCTCATATTTCTATGATGTATGATTTTATATATATTAGGGGAATATTTAGACATCTAAATGTTACATTAAGACAAAAAGAGTAGGACACACACTTATTTATAAAGTTATTACATGGGTGAATGGTTAAGGTAATGTCAAAGGTATAAGCTTTGACCAAAAATTATAAAAACAAATTAAAAATGCAAATATGACTGCAGGTCTATGCTCTGTTAAAGAAAGAGCTTGTCATGAAATTAAATGCATTGGGGGTTTTGCTTGTTATTTAAAAACTAAACAGAATAGAGATTTTTTTCTTTGAAGATTCACCTCCACAAAAGATATAGTAATTTTTTAATAAAACAGGATGAAGTTAAACCCTCTTTGACATCTCACTTTTATGTGGGACATTGTAACGATTTTTTCTTTTCTTTTTCTCAATAGCATTGCAGCAAGGAGCCAAATGCACAGCAGCACTGCAAACAATCACCTGATGAAAGCATAGAAAACTGTTCATTCTTTTTGCCAGGAGGTAAAAATAAATATTTTCTAACAATTCTGGAGCAGAGCAAAGATTGCATTGTTTTCAGTTCAAATGTAGTTCCTTAAGGGAAAAGATTAGAGAATAAGAAGACAGATACAAGGACTCTGAAATAATGATTTCGAAATCTAAAATTTCCTCAGAATTTCAAGGGAAAAAATGAAAAAGGAATTATGTAGTAATTTCTCAATTATTAAATACCTAACACTTTTATAATGTATTTGTATTTTTCTTAAGTAAGAAGGGATGTATTCAACAAACTCAATAATATGTCGTAAATAGAATGGGAAATCAGAAGAGGACACATCACACCTGCTTTATCAAGCATGATTTTTCTTCTCTTGCTGGTTACATAGCTCAAGCACTTCACTTCTGAGTCTTTCTCTGAAAAATGATTTTATCTTGCTTTGATATATCTCACCATAGTTTTTTAAGTAAGGGAGGTTATTTATGAATTAGATTTAAGAAAGATTTGTGGTAGGTCTTCCTCTCATTGCCTTTTAAGAATTTCAGTGATTATATTTATAGATCAGTATTTTAAATTCGATTCTTTTCACCATGTTAAAAAAAAAAAGATAAATCTATTTTATTTTTTCCTCCCTTAATATGTTCTCCTTTGGCTTACCAGAATGTGTTCGGCTAATTAGGTGTTTAGAAGCTAAAACCATTGAAAGGTGACTTAGCTGTTGTGCTGAATTTCTTACCACGCAAATGAGCATCCTGCCCCACTGCTCCCTGCCCTGCTGAGTCCCCCAGAAAACGCACTCAGGCCCGGCTCTCACAGGTAGGCTCCTGGCAGGTTGTGCTGCCATCAGTACTTATACACAGAGTATGTATGCCTCCTGGGGCTTATGACCTGTGTCTTGTTTTTGACAGGTGTGTCCTTTAACAACCTTCAGTGTGCTGCCAGCAAAGAGATCACAGCAAGTCACCAGAGAATTGGCTCTGGGAGGATGAATCTGTTATGTGCTATCATTCCTATGACTTCCCAGGGATAACACGGACTAGCCTCACACGAGGCCCAAGAGGAAAAGAATAAAAATATGAAAGGGAGGGAAGGAGGGAGGAAAGAGGGAAGGGAGAAAGGAAGGAAGAAAATTTAGTTCAAATCCAACAAATGCTCACTTCACTTATTACATTACTAAATGCTAAATGTTTTCAAACAGTGAGTTCTTTAATCCCCACTAAAAACTTGACTCATCTTTATCTTTTCATTTGGCTGGCATGCGCAGTCAGGGATATTCATTCACACTGCAGCTCATTGTCTGCAGTTTTCCAAATAAACGTCTCAGCCCAAACAAGAAACAGTAAGAACCATGTTTCAAACCACCCAAATGAAAAGGGAGAACTTGCATCACCATGTGTCAAGAAAAAGAGCGTGATGGCCCCAGAGGCCGACCCTGAACAAAGGATGAGTCAGGGGAAAAGGGTAAGATGGGCCCGACGCAGGGAGCACCAGCCTTCAGAGGTCATTTTCTCTTGCATGAAAACTTTGTTGGCCTCAGTCCACTTGAAAACCTTATTTCAGAAATAGGCCACTTCAGATTCCTGGTAATCTTTGAAAGGTGCAAAATACAACTCAAAATAGGCATTCCATTCAGTTTTGCAAATGTCAAAGCTGTCATTGTTCAATTTGGTTTTAAGAAAAGTAAGATAGGGTATTTCAGAAGTTCCCCACAAAGGCCATTGATTTTTTTAAACGACTTTTGGACAGACCAGTCCATTTAGTTAAGAATCACATGAGAAAGAACTTGCATTTTTAAACATAGATTTGGGGTTTATCCCTCACCCTGTTCCTTGGGTATAAGCCCCCACTTGGCCTTGCTAGACTTGTTGAGTCTAATCTCTCTCTCTTATTACTGCAAAAACCCCACTGTAGTGGTCTCCCTTGAATAAAGTCTGCCTTATCATCTTTAATGAGTGTAATGAATCATTTTTTCCCCTAACACACACCCCATGATGTTTTTAGAGTAGAGAAATTGTTCAGAAGTAGAGAAACAAATGAGACATTTCAAAGCAGGATCTGAGAAGAAGCCAGAAGTACTAGAAGGATCACTAGCCATGAAATGTCTGTCACTGTCGAAGTGGGGCAAGTCAATTTTTTATATAGCTTTATTTTTACTATTGACACTATTATAGATATCCCATTTTCTCACTTTTGCCCCCCTCCACCCAGTCCCCACCCCCCTTCCCTCAGGCCATCACCACACTGTGGTCTGTGCCCATGGGTTATGCATACATGTTCTTTGGCTAATCTCTTCACCTTCTTTCATCCAGCCCCATCCCTCTTTCCCCCCTCCCCTCTGATAGCTGTCAGTCTGCTCCATGTATCCATGCCTGTTTCTATTTTGTTTGTCAGTTTATGTTGTCATTAGATTCAACATAAAAGTGAGATCATATGGTATTTGTCTTTCTCTGACTGGCTTATCTCACTTAGCATATGTTGTGGTCTGTGAAGGAAGAGGCCTGATTGGGAGCTGTCCATGGTCTTCTGCGACCGGAAGAGGGAGCCTGGCAGTGGTTCTCATGGCTTCATATCTCTTCCTGACACAGCCTGAAACATTCTCCTCAAGGCCAGCAGTTAGACGGATTAGTAAATATCTTTTGGTAAACATGAAAATACTTAAACTGTGCATTTATTATGCACATTTGCTTTTCTACTTACAACTAGAGGGAATGAAACTGTAATGGTGCTGAAGAGGGGTAGTCCTTATGGAATCATATTGTCTGTAAAGACACGAGATGAGCCTAGGTAATTTTCCATAGTTGGATCTGGGACATACGGTGTCAGGGTATGTTAAAAGAAGGGCTGAGAAGAGAGACAGGAAAAGGCCAGAATTAAATTTTTCTATTCAAAGCTGATCTAAAAGCAGATCTGTTTTTTCTTTATCCTTTCTACCTGGCCACTAAATGTAGGAACTCCTCAAGGCTAGTCTTAGATCCCCCACTTCTTTTCCTACACTCTCTTCCTAGGTGGGTTCAACCATTCCCTCTTTTTCAGATGTCATCTACACACCAATAACTGCAGACCCATTTCTCACCCAGACCTCTCTGAGCTCTGACCTTTAAATCCAATTATGCATTTACTATTACTAGGATGTCTCAAATTCCCAACATGCCCCAGACAGAACACATAACTTCCCTCCTTCCCCAAACTGGTTTCCTATCTACCACAGCTCCCATTGTACAAGTCAGGAATCTACAAATCATGCTTGGAACTTCTCTCTTTATCACCCTCTAAAGCCATATTACTAAGTCCTTCTGGTTTTGCTTGGAGAGTATCTGGTGACTTTGGCAGATTCTCTCCACTTCATCAGCATCCCCCCAGTCTAAGTTACCCTCACCTCTCATCTGGACTTGCAATAAGTAGCCTCCTACCTGTTCTTCTCAAATTCACTCTTGTTCTCTAATGATTCATTCTTTACACCAAAAGCATTTCAAACCACTCATCTGACTCCACTGTGCCTCACTTCACCTCCTTTCACTCTCTATGGGCCCGAAGCTGAATTTAGATTCAGGAACAACATAATCCCAGGAATGAGGGGACATGGACATGATTGTTAAATGTACACCCCAGTCTGTCATATAAAGAAAGGTTCTGTTTGTCTCTTAATGTTTCACAGAAAAATTACTGGAAGAACTTTTACCTAGTGTTAATGATCTGACTTAAATCACAGGCATTGTGGTGTGGATGACATTTATTTGGTGGAACTCTAGGCAACTTTCAGAGAAAGTGGTTAAAACAAATACAAGGCGGGGCTTTGCGATCGCTAGCCGACGATGTAGACACACCATGCAGGTTAAGAAGCTAGAGACAGAGGAAGCAGAAAGGCATTTCAAATATAAACCACAGAGAAAAAAGTCACAAGGATAAAAGCTCAAATTGCATATGATGATTTGTAGTCAACTGCCTCTCCTATGAGCAGCTCTTTCTAGTGAGTTTCTGGGTGTCAGGAAATAACTGAATAATTTATGTAATGATTGTGAATAATTCTCCCAAGCCAAATGAAAAGGTGGATTTCTAAGGATAGTAAAAACAAGTCATATGTGTCACTTCTTCTATGGATTCACAAGTCATAACAATCTTCCTTTTTCTGAATTCCTGTAATGGAAACAAAGAGGAGCAAAAAGCATTAGCACTTTTTAAAAAATTCTTATATGGTCTTTAATTGTTTCGTGTATATAAATCAAGGCCAACTTATTTTCAACTATGTTTTATATTTCTTTCATACATTTTCCTTGCCAGTCAGAGGTTGACAATTCATAAATGATTGGTTGATTTGCTGACCAGAGACACTGAATGTAGCACTTGCGTAGGTTACAGAACACGTATCTAGATTACTGCAATTTAATAGAATATTTGCAATGATCTGGGGATGCAAGGTATGTACTTCAGGTAAAAATAATAACAGTCTCATTTTCAATATTCTATGCACTTTTCTAGTGTCTTTGTAATTAATGTGTTTCAGGAAACAGATTTGCAGTTTCTGAATGGGAGCTAAATATTTTCCCTGACACTATGTACTTGAGAGCTTTCCGAAACCATGGATAAAAAAAACCATGAATGAGGGGGTTGCAAGTAGAATTGAAATAACCAAGCCACACTAAAAGATCAAGTAGTATTATGGGGGTAGAATAGTCCAAATATGGGTTGATCAAAACAGCAAGAAAACAAGGCAACCAGCAAGCTAGAAACACCCCCATTATTATACCCAGGGTCTTAGCGGCTTTCCTGTCCTTTTTCTTAGACAGATTTTTTTTCACTTCCTCCGCTGCCTTTTCGGGCATGTTGCTGATAACTCGAGCATGTCGCTTGGAAACGATAAAAATTTTGCCATAAATACCAACCATGATGGATCCAGGAGTAAAGAAACATGTAGCGAACAATATTGTCCCCCAAAATTTGTTAAAAGTAAGTGCACAGAAATTGAAGCAAGCAACGAGAGTCTCATAGCTCTGCATCCCGGAAACATTGGCTTCGGATAGAACTAAACCGAAGGAAAAAAGCGCGGGGGCCGACCAGCAGAATGCCAGCAGCCTCTTTATCACGGAGGGGGTCATTGTGGTTGTGTAGTGTAAAGGGTAACACACAGCGTAAAATCGATCAATAGCAATAGAACAGAGGTGGAAAATGGAAGTCAGGCTTAGCATCATGTCAAAGCTTGCATGGAATTTACAAAAGCCATCCCCAAAATACCAGCAGCTCTCCACTGATCGCACCATGCTGTATGGCATGATAAGCAAACCCAGCAGAAAGTCCGTGGTTGCCATGGAGAGGATCAGAAAATTTGTGGGAGAGTGAAGCTGTTTGAAATGCGATATGGAAATCATTATAACCAAGTTTCCGAAGACAGTGATCACCATGGCTCCAGTCATAATCGAATACATTATCACTCGGAGGCGAAAAGGGCGGTTAGTGGGAGGACAGGATTTATTTCCAAATGTTGGACAGCTGGATAAGTCTTCAGGAATATAAGTTAGATCCATGGCGCTTTATCTTTTCAAATTCTTTTCTAGGAAGGCGAATCAGTGTTTCCTCTCTTCTGAAAATGAGTCCAGTGAATTTCAGCTCCTAATAGTACAAAAGTTCAAAGTCAATTGTTATTAATTCATTTCAATTATAATCTATTTAAATATTTCAAAGTATACCTATTGTGTTTGCTTTCTGGGTGTTTTTTCTTTTGTGTTTTTGTTGTTTTGTTTTGTTTTTTGTTTTTGCTGCATTAGAAAATAAAAAATCTCAACTCTGTTTATCTTCCCTGTTTTATTCTTTTTCATCTCTTTCCATATATTTATTCAACATGGGTTTATCTATTGACTGCTCTACTCCTGGTAATGTATTGGAAGTTTTTCAAGAGTTTATTTCACTCATATGAGGTATCTAATATAGCCAAACTCACAGAAGCAGAGAGTACAATAGTGGTTACCAGGGGCTGGGGGTGGGGGAAATAGGCAGTTTTGTTCAATGGTTATCAAGTTTCAGTTATGTTAGATGAGTAAGTTCTGGAGAGCTGCTGTACAACATAGTGCCTACAGTTAATAATATGGTACTGTGCACTTCAAATTTTGTTAGACTGAGTAAAGTATTGTAACCACATACACACAAAAATGAAGGAACATAAGGAAACTTTGGAAAGTACTGGTTATGTCCATTACTTCGATTGTGATGGTGCTATCACAGATGTTTGCATATGTCCAAATTGTACAGCTCTTTGTTGATCAATGATACCTCAATAAAGCTGTTTAAAAAAAAAAGAATTTGTAATCTACTTTCACCTTGACCAACCACTTTCTTAGAAACTTCTTTAAACTACAATAAGCTAACATTTTTTTTACCATAAAAATACTTAATACATGAAAGCTAAGTGAAATCATGTTTTTCTTTATGCATTCTTTCAATAATTTGAAATCTTCATTTCTAAAAAGCCTACAGATGTCTTAAGAATTAGAAATGGCACATGGCTATTAAAATATACAGAAAACCATGTACCCATGGGCTAAACCATGCATCTGGGTCAATGCTTCATAGCTTTTCTACTCTCTACTCCCTCCCCTCCTCTTCATTCCCCTTCCCTGTGTTTCTTGAATCTTCTCACTTATCTGAGATTCTAACTAGTGGGGTCAAGTTACATACCCCATCCCTGAGTGACTCACAGGATCACAAATTGCACACTCACGGACTGGGGCCAATCAAATTTCGTGAGACTGCTGTTGGGCACAGCCATGCCTTTCCGACATACTGTGAGGCAAAGAACTTGTCTGTCTTGTTCGCCACTGGGTTTTCAGTACCTTAATTAGTGCTTGTAGCAGGCACTAGATACATATTTTTGAATGAATACATATATAAGTAAATGGCAAATTATGATCAGTTTTTAAAAATCGGCATTGTTGCGATAAAAACAATTGGTTCCATATGCTTGAAATTTTGCCATAAATGAATGGACTAGTTCAACGAGCACCATTCATAAAAACATTTTTTGGCATTAAATTGCTTCTGATGCTGCTATAAAATAACCTAGAGTAGCAGCTAGACAAGCAGAGCTGAGAGATTTGCTCTAGACATGCTTTACTGATCCCTTAGGCTGGCGAGAAGAGAACCAAAGATGCTGAGTCCACATAGAACTACAAAGGTAAGAGGGAATAAAAGCTGCACTTGGGAGGTGGTGGCAGTGGTGGCACAAGAGCCCCCTCGGTGTTTTATGGACATGTTAAGATGCGGTTATAGGCCTTTTTCAGTCCCTGATTCAATGCTTACCACCTTACCTACCACTTAGGGGAGTTGGGGGTTTCTTCCAGCTGAAACTCACATACTCTCAAAAATGAAAGAATATACTGTGTGGGAGATCACAGACTTACAGCTAAACTTGTACAGTATTTAAATCCATGAAGATATATTCCGTTAAAGTATATTATAACCCAGAAACTCTGCCACACCTCAGTTGCCCATAAGATCTTAATGATCACAGCCATGACATGAAACCACCTCACATGACTGTTGCGTACCAGTAACCGCTCGACTTGTTTCTCAGTATTGGGAGGATTCTACATGGTGTTTCAACTTCAACCTGAGATCAAATCTCCCACTGCACACACTTACATTTATATAAAGGAAACTTCATATATTTTCAGAACTGGAAAAGACCTCAAATAGAATGTTTACAGAGATCTATTATGTGATGTCGTTTCCGGCACTGTGTCTAAATTACATTCCACAGTATGGTTTTGAAATCAGGCAGATCTGTGTTTCATTGTTGATTCTACAATTTGCTAACCATATTAGTTTGCAAAAGTGTCCCCAAGTCTCAGTTTTTTCTTTTATAAATTAAGGATGATATATGTTTGACTTAAAGATCAGAGATAACATATGAAAAGCATGGCATCTATCTGGTTAAGCCCAAATTAACCAGGTTTAAAAAACTGTATTCTGATTTCCAAATGACTGCTTTTCAAATAAACTTTTGTTTCATAACTTGCCTGTAAGTTTGGAAGGTGTCTGTGGAGATATTTAAGGACATTGGCATTATTCTTACCTTCCTCCCTGCTTTTTCTAAGAATGATGACATTTCCTTCCATTTTGCCCTTTGTTGAGTCTTCCGTATTATCTATTATGTTGAACATACCCTCCATGGAATTGCCATTTTGTATGTCAAAATGTTTAAATATTTATAATTACTCATTAGGATATTTTCCTTTTCCCCCTCACGTTTCAATTTTAAGCACTGACTGATAAAAAAAGGTTGACATAACTCTAGTCATAACAATTTGCCAGTTGATGAATCTCAGAGGGAAGCAGGGAGGAGAGACTGGAAGAGATTAATCAGATAATTTCTATGCATGCATGCATTGCCCATAGACACAGACAACAGGATGGTGAAGGCCTGGGGCGGGGCAGGAACTCAGCGGAGGGGGCAATGGAGGAAAAGGGAGGATATCTACAACATTCTCAACAATAAAGATACATTTTTTAAAATTTCGAGTCAGATTTTCAGTGCAAGATTGTATCATTGCGCTGAAGCTTACTAAAGAGAAACTTCAATGAGCTGAACACATTTATTTCAGTAGGAGGAAGAGTTGGCCCAATAGCAAACTCAAGGTTCAGAATCTAATTTTTATAGCCTTGAAATATCAATGGCATACAAGATGTAGTAGACAATAGAAACTTACAACCCATGATTCTAACAGAAGGAGGCAAATACATTCACATGCTATCTACATGGTACCAACTAACAACGTGTCACCATTGCTATAAAACATGCTCCTGTCTGCTAGAACTGAGCTATTCGGGTCGCGTTGCCATTGCCACCTCTGCATGTATGTATGGACAGATATATTAATTAATCCAAATTATGATTTTTCTTATTTTTATTTGTTGAAGAAACATCAGATAAGAAGGATCAGCAAACGAAAATATGAGCAATTAGTATAATATATTGATTCAAATTAAATGTAATAAGAAACAAATCTTTAAGTTTTCCTATTTAAGTACATATGTGGATAACTTTCATAAATAATGTTTTTTTTTTCTCCTTAAATTCTGATTGCCTCATGCTTCTGGAATTTAAGGCTAAAGTCTAAAGTATATTTTAGCTGATCAGATAATTGCTTAAGAGAACCATATAAAATTTCAAACTCACCTCTCTGACCACTTCTGAAAGCTTGCTCGGGGTTGCTGGGTAGGAGGAAGAGTTTCTTACCAAAACCAGCACGCATTTAAGGACCTGGAACTAACATTAACAATGATTATTGTATCATTTCTCTTACCAAGGGCCAGAAGATAATGTCAAATTTTATATAATCTATTTAAAAATTGATCTTAAACTGTAAGTTCTTAAATATAAATTCTACTTTTAAAGCTCTAAAATCATTCTTAGCCTAAAAGCAAATTCCATCCAAAGAAAAAAATTGTATTAATTTTTTTTATTAAACTTGTTAAATAAAAACAACAGGGTAACAGTACAATTTCATGAGTAATTTCAAAATTTAGACTAGTATCTTATCAGAAATCTGTAAATGGTATATGTAGTATAATAGAAAAGATAAGCAAAGGCTTAAAATTTATGAAAATTCATTATATTGTCTTCTCATTCTTCTCTAATATCTAATATAGATGATAATGAATATTTAAGACTACAATAACAAAAACAACTTCAAAGCTATTTTAGGGATGACAGTAAGTTGACTGTATTCAAATGAAGCACAGAAAACTGAAATAAGCAGAAGAAAATGATTTCTTCTATAAATCTACTTTGTAACTATCTTTACTAATTTGCTCATTGTGACATCAAAAAGTAAAAATAGGAGGGATCTGGCATGTAAATGACATTTATTCCAAATAGCTTACAGTTCATAAGTAAGCCTTATAAAGCCACATGGCAGTTGGCAGCGAGCAGAGATGACATCTTGAAACTGTTGTCGTCTTAAAAGCAGCTGGCAGAAAGAGGCAGTAGGCTCCCTCACTCACGGAACAGGCAGAGTACCCTCCACTTTAGAGAGCAGGGCTGAAAAGAGAGGGAAAAGGAAAACCAAAGCACAGCACCGTTCTTGTACTTAGCAATAAAACACAGCATTATTTGAAAACTGGCAGAAGAGAAGAATCTGTATTAAAAATAAATATCAGAGAATGCGTTAGAAGTAGGGGACCAAAAAAGAATTGATCTAAATAAATCTTTTATCAAGACTGCATATACAGGGTGGGGCAAAAGTAGGTTTACAGTTGTTCACATGGAAAATAATACAATAATTAATAAATAATAATACAGAAATAAACTCTGGATTTCATGTACTCACAACTGCAAACATACTTTTGCCCCACCTTGCATTTTTTTTTTTTTTTTTTTGGTGGATACAGTGAAAGGATCTGGGACGACCCGCCTTAGCTAGAACATCAGAGCACCGTCTTGTATGTTATAAATGTATCTTTCAGCATCTGTTTACCTGGAAACCCTGGCTGTCGTCTTTCTTCCCTTCAGTCTATAATACTCCAGTCACCTTTGGCCACAGTGGTCTCTGCATTGCCTTACAGATGCCCACCCTGTGGCTTGGGTGACTCCCTTTCTTCCACCTGCTTGCCAGTTCTTCCATCTCTGGCCACTTCAAGGCTCAGTTCACCTATTATTTCTTTCCAGAAACCTTTTGTGACTCTCCCAGTTGGAGTTAATCTCATAATATTATAGACTATTGGGGTGGCCAGAGATCTTAGAGATCTTTCATTTCCTCATCTTATAGCTGATTTCAAATACCTTTGTTTGTTTCTTCTGGCCCAACACTTTTTAAAAACTGCCTTATCCTAACCACACATTTCTCAAGAAGTTTACAGTTCCTGTGCTAACATCCTATTAACCATCTAACCTTTTCAACATTTAACACAGAGCCATGTACATGGCAGAGAAGAAGTTGAATTAAATGGAAAGAAGTTAATTCCAGCACATCATGAAACCTGGTTAATAGGCATTTAGTCTCCTGGTATTAGAAACATCTAGTTGGGAAAGATACAAATACTAGGAAAACAGTAAATGCTGCTTAGAAAGTAGCTAATCAATTCCCTTTAAAACAAACAGCATTTCAAATGACACCTAGTCAACAATAAATATTCTGCGTGTCTTAAAGTTTCTAAATTACTTGAAAGGTACATTTCCACTGTATCCTCCCAGCTGTTCCATGTATGGAACAACTAAGGTCGTGGGGTAACTATTGCTACTAATTGCCAAAATCAACATTATAATCCGGGTCTTTTAAAAGGCTTCTGTTCCAGTGAACCTCCCACCACCTCTTAGCACCTCTAATACTGGGCAACAATTCATTTCTGATCTATTTGAGCAACAAGAACATCTATGGCATCATCTGCTTACAATTTCTCCCATCTAGTCCTCACTAATCAAAGTACGATCCATAAACCAGCACATCATCATCTTCTGGGAAAATTTTTGGAAATGTAAAATATCAGACCCATCTGAAAATGTACTTTTTAGCAAGATATCTACATTATTTGTATGCCCATTGAATTCAAGACTGGTTCGCGACAGTAGAGAAATTTAATTTTTAGTTTGGGCACGCTTTGTATCTGAGATGAGTGATTAACCTGAGGAGCAAAGAGAAACAGAGTATCTTCAGTAAATCTACTTGCAAGAGAAAAAAATACCAAGAATAAAATACGTAGTATCTGATAGTGAATGAAGTAGTTACTATATAACAAGATATTGAAATTAAGGTATAATATCAAAGACAAGAGTGTATTTTAACATTATTAAAATTCCTAAGTACCTTACATTTACTAAATCATGTCCTTCATAGTTCTCATACCTTGCAAAAAACGTTTCATATTGTCACTACGTAGAAATTTATAAATTGCTGAACAAATTTTGAAGGAAAAGTTAAGACCTTTCTTTCACCTAAATATAATAATTATTATTTTCCAGTTAGAAAAAAACAACAACTACCTTCTCTATTGCATCCTATTTATAACAATATCTGGTTCTTTTAAAATTTAATTATCACTGTCCAATTGTTTGGAAGAAGGGAATGAATTAGCAATTTTTAAAAAGAATAGTGCATTCCCAATTCTTTTTATGGCCCCCAGTACCTTCCCTCTCCTGAAAAGCTTGTTGTGAGTCATTGTATGTCTTCTGCTGGCTTTGCAGGCATGAGGTCAGGAAAGTCTAAAAAGTGTCCTGTTGAGGATTAAGAAATCTGAATCATATAAATTTGCCTCTGGCCCCAGGGGAACTGGAGTTAAGAACTCAGATCCGGGAGCTCCAGGAGAGGAACTAACTGCAGAGCCCCGCTGGAATTGCTCTTTAAACTCTCCTTCCTGGGGGACAAGGAAATCTTCATTGCATTTTTAATGTCCCAGATAGTTTTCAGTTTCTTTTTTGCAAATGAAGGACAACAATTTATAGTGATTGCATAGTCCCTTGAGTTTTGCTCTAGAAAGATAAGGTACTGAAACTTCTGTGTATTAAAAATACACAGACATGTGTAGGCTGCATTAAGTGTTGGCTGATATCCAAAGGAGGAATAAAGGATTTCTGTTTATACTTTGATTCCCAAATATAATGTGAATATTTTGTCCTGGGAGGGAAGTATTTATTTTTGCTTCAGTGATTTTTACCAGTTTGATTAAAATCCTTAGTTTTTTTTAAAAAGTGGGGAAAAAGCCCAAGTGTCACAAGTCTTGGGGGAAAAAAAAAAAAAACTTCAGCAAATGACACTCACTGATTGAGACAAGAGAGCTAGGTTCTAGTCCCGTTGCTATAATTAGTTGCATAACCTAGGACAAATTGCTGGTTTCCCCAGGTTCATTTCTATCATCTCTAACTTCCTCTAAAATTCTGGGTGTGGAGAGAAGCTGTTTCTAACTCTGGGGAATGAAAGCAGGAAGAATGATGGAAGACAGAAAATTCACAGCAGGCTGGGTCTCTCTCACTGGCAGACAAGGCAGGATGACTACACCATGAAACTAAAAAGTGCCATGAAAACCTACAGAGAAAATGAGCAGAACTTTACAGAGGAGCAATTTGAATGATGTTTTAAAGTGCAAATAGAATTCTAATACAAGGAAAGAAATATCATAAGAAACTTTATGGTCCACAGAGGACTGCCAATTTTTTATTTCATTTGTAAGCACCAGCATAAACAACCACCACCATCACAGGCATCATCATTCTGCAAAAAGGACAGTCATAAACCCCTTTCCAATAAATGTCACCAGGCAGCCTTACATCAAGCTATTTAGTTTCATTTTCTAAAGTCACATATTAATGAATTGAGAGGTAAATTGAATAAACATTAATTCAAAATCATTCCACTTTACAGTAAAGCTAAAATCTATTTTACTCATTTCTTAACAATTGGTCTCTTAAAATAGAAACAGAAAGTCTTTATGTATATGTGCATTTCAAATGCCAAAACACAATAATTTCATTAAGAAGAATTATTGAAATAAATACTCAACAGTATCAAGTACACCATATTAGGTCTTATAAAAGCACTTGGCTTTAATTTCTCTGTTCTTGAAAAATCTCTTTTTCCATTTATTTTGTACCTGCAGTCTCTTTCACCATTTCAAGGAAGCCCCACTAGTCCACCTGTACCGCACAGGCGGTAGGGAGGGACCGATGGGAGGGCAACAGACAGTCCAGACAACAGGTGCAGGCCATGTTTGGGCAGCGAGGCAAGACTAGCACCTTAGCTGACAGCTGAGTGGTCACTGTTGAACTGTGATCTGCGCAATAAGGTCAAAGCAAATTTGTAGGCAATTATGTAAACTTTTCCACAAAGAGAAGAAAAAAAAGGTCAATTTGTTCATTGAAATGTTTTAAATGAAGAAATTAAACAAAAATTTTTTGGTGAAATAGTTTACTTACGTATACAAAAACACATACACAAAACATGCATATATAAATAAAATTTAAAATGTATGAGGCAATATTTACCTTCAGTGCAAGTGATATATTTGAGATTATCTAGTTTCTTCTATTTCAGTGTTTTTCATTAAAAATGATACTTGCAGCCAGTAGTATACTGGAACCACACATGCCCACTTGCAAAAATAGGTTAACTTTTCAAAAATTTTGAGAGACAGCTGACATTACATTCACAGCTTGAAATTAGCTTAATGAAGATTATTTTTTGATATATACCAAGAAAATAATCAAATTCTAGAAATCAGGACTTTTTTTTTTTCAGAGATAGGTGTTAAACACTTACCAGCACACCATTGGTTGCTGAGCACAAGTTTTTAATGGGTCTCAACTTACAGCTCAAAAGACACTGAATAACAAATAAGATAGAACTTGAGGCCTCCCCACCCTGTGAATAGTAGTTTTCTTCCTTGTTTCCTTCTCTCACTATTCTATTATTCACACACACACACACACACACACACACACACACAACAATACAAACACATTAAGCAAAAAGAAATAATGGATTCAAAACACAATTTTTTGGGTATGTACTTTACATTTATTAAAAATCAGGATACCAATTAGCAATACAAAATGTTGATGAGCCTGAGAAAGAAAGGAAGGCACTGAATAGAATTCTCCTGCTAATAACATAGAAATTGCTATGATTAAGATGATACATGAATGAAAATGTTGGTTGAATCTGTGGCCTCAGTTACACAGTTTTCATTTCTTCTTTCATTTAAAAAATGTTTAACCTCACAACAGTAAAATCTAACTCTCAGCTAACCAATGACTGATTCCTGATAGACTATGTGGTTTTGAAATTGTTAATTCCATATTTATTTACCTATAATTTTTGGTTGTAGATGTGTCACAATACATCTGGTCAGACACTGAAGAAGCAAAAGTAAATGGGCCCGGCCGGTGTGGCTCAGTGGTTGAGTGTAGACCCATGCACCAGGAGGTTGCCGGTTCGATTCCTGGTCAGGACACATGCCCAGGTTGTGGGCCTGATCCCCAGTGGGGGGTATGCAGGAGGTGGCCAATCGATGTTCTCTCTCATCGATGTTTCTATCTCTCCCTCCCTCTCCCTTCTTCTCTCTCTAAAATCAATAAAGAAAAAGTATTTTTTTTAAAAAAAAAAGTAAATGGAAATATCCCCAGAACTGTGTGTGGTGGTGAAAGAGGGCAGCTTGTGTTTTGATCCCTTCCTCTGCATCCCGTCCCTGGCTTGTGCTCCTCTTCACCTTTCTAACATTCTTTTTTTCTCTACCTAGAAGTAGTGAGCATCTGAAGCATTCTGAAACGGAGGGATTTTTTAGTTCAAAGAGAAGATTCCTCTTTTTTTTCCCTTCAAACCTTAGAAACTAAGAGCTTTCCATGATAGCCAAAATATCTCTCTCCCCCCCCCTCTCTCTCTCTCACACACACACACACACACACACACACGCACTTTAAGTGCCTTCATTCTTCTTAGTTCCAGTTCTTTTTCTTCAATTCACTCATACAGAATAAATCTACTCAGTTTCTTTTTGAGTAAGCAAGTTAGTGTTATGGAAATGTGAGCTGAAAACTTTACCTAGCAGAATGTACTTCAGTGCCCTGCGAAACCAGGGATAGAAGAAACCATAGATTAAGGGATTACACGTAGAATTAAAATAGCCGAACCATGTCAAAGCATCAAACAAAACGACAGGAGTAGAGAAGTTCAAAAAAGGATCCAATAAAATTGTGAAGAAACAGGGAAACCAACATAATAAGAAGACACCCATCACTATTCCTAAAGTTTTGGCTGCTTTTTTGTCTTTCCTCATTTGGTTATTTTGATTTTCTGGTAAGTTATTGATTGCACGAGCATGTTTTCTGGATACTGCAAAAATCTTGCCATAAATCCCCACCATCACAGACCCAGGAGTGAAGAACCCTGCCATAAACAAGGTGGTCCCCCATAGCTTGTTGAACATCACTGGGCAGGAACTGGAACAAGCGACCAAGATATCATAACCCTCTATTCCATCAGCGTAGGCCTCTGAGAAGACCACCCCGAAAGCAAATGCTCCGGGGACTGACCAGCAGAGAATTAGCAACCGTTTAATGACTGGAATCGTCATTTTGGTAGAATACCGTAAAGGGTAACAGATAGCATAAAATCTATCAATGGCCACCGAGCAAAGATGGAAAATGGACGTTATGCTGAGCATCAAGTCAAAACTATAATGAATCTTGCAAAATGTAAGCCCGAAATACCAGCAATTCTCCACCGATCTGATCATACTGTACGGCATGATGGTGAACCCCAGGAGGAAATCAGTGACCGCCATGGAGAGGATGAGGAAGTTGGTTGGTGTGTGAAGCTGCTTGAAGTAGGAAATGGAAATGATCATGGTAAGATTGCCAAACACCGTGATGAATATGGCTCCCACCATAAATGAATACATGGCAGCTCGGATGCCCAGCGGCCTTTCGTTTTCTGGGCAAGATCCATTTCCATATTCGGAGCAATTGTACGTTTCCTTCAGAAAAGCAAGAACATATGGAATTTTGTCAGATAATAGGTAAAATATTCTACGTTTTATATAATTTTCATAGAAAAACTCAAGAAAGACATAAAAGACCCAAGGAAGATAATTTATGCTGAAATATTACTTATGATCTTTCTCAGTTATTCATCTCAATCTTTATTTGCAACTTCATAGAATCCTAATGAATTTACATGACCATTGTTTATACTGTTCTTGATTCAAATCATACCACCAACATTTAGTAAGCTCTTCCATTATTCCAGGGCCTGAAATTAAAAAGAAAGAGGAGGAAGAGGAGGTAAGAGGGAGGAGGAGAAAGAACAGGTTTATTATCGAACTTATTATAATTGATCCTCCTTGTACACATAGAAAGAACGGATATCTACTAGACAATACATTCAGTTCTTCAAATGAGTCGGGAACACATCATCAGATTTAATTTGATTGGAGTCTATTGCTTTATGGGACCTGGAGGTTATTATTTGAAAATTATTTTATTCATGTGTGCCATTATTTTCATTATGCTTCCATTTTTTTGTGTGCTTATTTAAAAGAAGAATCATTAAAGGATGTCTACCGATCTGATAGTATCATCCTCTTCAGCCAATCATGAAGCCTTGCTAAACATCTCACCAGCCAGAGCAGCTAAATCAGAGGTGGGTGAAGACCAAGGCTGGACTACCCTCACTTCTTTGTGAGGGGCAAGCGCACCTCCCCAGCTCTCCTCAGAGCCCCATGCAGTGAACAACAGGCAATAGTGACAGCCTCACAAGTTCCTCTGTGCGGGCCACACAGAGAGCCAGGAGCAGATGGTTAGCAAGCTTTAGGAACGAAAGCCATTGCCACCACAAGAAAAATAAGTGGCTCGTTCCTGTGTTGGTCCAGTATCTTCATTTTGCATAGAAAAACCAGCACATATAAGAAACACTATTAAATACAAAGCATAACTATTAATATTGCAGAAAGCCTTTGGCCATCAATGACTTCACACATATGAGACCTGACCAATTCCTAATAGATAAACAATACATTCTCAGCCTCTGTTATGTAAGAGCACCATCGCACATACTGTTTATTGAGTGCCTACAACACACAAGACACAGTGAAAGGAACAAGAAAGCGTAAACTAGTCCATGGCTGTGGAAAGTCTGTAAAACAGCAGGAGAGACAAAACACATCAAAACACGTAAAAACTAAATGATCCTGCACCACATGTAAAAAGTAACAATGGCAATTAATTGATCAAAGAGAGGTCTAGGCAAAATGTGAAATCAAATATCAAAAATGGACAAGATAATTTCAGGCTGGAGTAGACAAGCATGTTCCCAGTGAGGGTGGAACTTTTGACCCAGCTCTCAATGGGCGAGTGGAATTAGAGCAGGGGACAAAAAAGCCTATGCCAAGTGAAAGGAAGGGTGAAGAAAAAGCATGAGGATTTTTGCAGACCTTTGAAAGCCACTCTCACGGTGCCTGAAACACAACAGAGGAAATGGGGGCTTGAAGAAAGGATAGAGTGGGAGAGGAGAGGATTTTCAGTTTTGTTGTTGTCCCCTAAGACTGTGTTCTTCGCAGCATATAGTCAAAGGAGTTTTCCCACTTGGTTCTCAAATGTCAGCAGTGATTTTTAAAAGAAAGAAAGAAAACAACTAAGTTAGCTACAGGAGAATGAATGAAGATTGAAATAAAAAGCTGTCTCTAACTGATTCTAAATGTTGCGTCCCAGGCAGTTTAATCTTTCTTCTCCTTCCTGCTCTGGAGTTACAACCCCACCTGTGCAGAACCAATGTCCTAACTGTGAGATGGGACATATTTCAGCAATAGAACTAAAGATGGAAAAGGAGAGATATGGGTAATACAACCACATAATAAGAATGCTATCAAACTACACTTGAGGTCTGCCAACTAATGCCTTCACTGCTATTTATAGAAACAACAGACTTATTTTTGAAAAATGCTTTTGCCAAAACATTTTTATCTGAAAATTTCTAAGATGTGTACAACTGATTCTCAAACTATGTTTATTCTTAGCAGCTACCATAGGGATTTTTAATATCTACACAACATTACTCTTCTTTCTAGCATTCTCCCAGAAAAAAAAAAAAAGTAGGAGAAAATAAGAGGCAAGGAATTTCCCTCCGTCTTGGTGCTTGTCATCTCTTGTTAGCCACCTGCAGACCAGTAAAAAAAAAATCACCACAGAAGGAAATACTGGGAGAAAATGCAATCTTATGAAAGAGACAGGAAGGTTTAAATCACCTTCAGTATACTCATTAAAAAGCATAGGAGAGCTAAAGAATGTTTTATTGGTTTATTTCTAAATCACTTTACTTCTTGGAAGGAACAGCTAAGAGAAATAGCAAATAATTTCATTTTAATGAATATGATACACACACACACACACACACACACACACACACAATATTCTTTTACTAAAGGCAACTTCAAAGCAACAATAAATTTTAAGATTTAATTAAAACGTCTTTGTGTTCTTGGCTTAGTGACTGACTTTATGAATCACCTTACCATTCCACTTTTGGAAAAGTCTTACTCAATCCTTCTAACCTTCACATCATAGGGTGTGGAGCTTGCCTCCCTTCCCTTTTAGCATTCAGACGCTTTAATTAGCCAATCCACTCTAAGAACTATAGTAAAGTTCTTTGAAACACATAATGTGATGTATACATTAGTATTTGCATTCCTCACACACTCGCTATGGAGCAGGCAGGATGATGAGTATCTGGTGAGCTCATCAAACAGTGCTTTCAAGCAAATTCCATTCGCCGTTCTCCATGGTGTAGCTGGCATGCTTCCTGCAGGTGCCCTGCACCATCGATTTAAACCTTTCAATGGCCGTACTTTTCACACCTTTCAGACTAATTGTCTGTGAAAGCCAAATGCATGAAACAATATTTTCAAGGCTATATAGTTCAAGTGTCATTTTTTCTATTTTTTAAACCTATTAGTATAACTACGTAGATGCATTGATTGCAACAAAATTAAATGAAAAATCTGGTCTTTTCTCCATTACTGTTATGTTTCTACAAAAAGCACAAAAATTAAAGATTTGGGACATAATGAATTGCTTGTCCATTCAGCTTATGAATAAATACCATATCTAAACTTTATTCTACTAAATTATTAAAATCAAAATGTCTTCTGCAATCCCTAAGAAAGTAATTAATTTGCAGGACCATGGCCACAATAATAAAGAATTTTCTGATTTTTCTAATGTGATTTCATTTCTTTTAACCTTATCATTAAATTCAGTAAGTGTTTTCATATTAAATATTCCTCTGCTTTAGCGACCATTTTTTAAACTTGTGACTTTACAGTGTCTCTCTCCCTGCTAATCATTCTTTCTATTTTCCTTGAATTCTTTTTTCCTTACCCAAGCTATTGATTTCTTTCAGTTGTTCAACTTCTATTAAATATTAAGTGTTAATGAATTTTAACATATTAAATAATACATATGAACAGCCTTAACACAATGCCTGATACATATAAAGAGCTCCATCAAAGTTACCTTTCTTCTTATCCTTCTTGCTTCCTTCCTTGTTAAGATCAACACCGCATTCAATAATACATTTGACCAGAAAAAGATTTCTCCTAAGAAAGTAAAGGCATGAGATCGTATGTAAAAAGCCTAGGTAACTACTTTCACCTTCTGCTTTACTTAGGTGAACATTATTGATAAATACTTTACTCAGCCACTTAGGAACCCTTTCCAGGACTCTAAATCGTTTTCCCAGGAAACATGGTGCACTGCCCAAAGGCAGCACATTATCCTGTTCACATATTTTAAAGGCTCTGCCTTTTATTAAAATTCATATTAAATCCTGCACTTATCAATTTCCATATTCCTACACATTCTCTCTGCATATGACCCAAATGCATATAAAGAAGAATCAGTGTTCCAGCAACTACATTATCAGAGTGACAATTTACTTCTTAGGAAAACCTCAAGGAAGAGAAAACAGATCTGTCCTTGTTAATCCCTTTTTCACATACCTGTTGCATTGTAGAAGATGTCATTGTTAATTAAATTCCTTCCTGATGGAACGAACTTTCTTTCTTTCTAACTTCTGTGACTGCTTATATGGAACTAAAAAACCCGAACTATGTGAATTGTGCTATTCAATAACTTAACAATTAGTCTCAAGGGATTTGGGTCTGAAAGATTTTTTTTTTTTTTTTAAGCAAAAATAAACCCCGCCTTTCTAAATTTTAACAGCTTAATGAGCCTAAACCACTCCATTCTCTCAGGAATCTCTGCTTACCTAAGTTTTCATCAGCTGCAATACTGAAGGCTCTAAGTCTATTATGTACCGACTGCAAAGCAAATCTGAACCATTGAGTTATGGGTGACCCTAAGGAACATGATCTCAACCACATGAGTGGGATCAGAGGTTCAGGTAGAAAAATGGATATGTGCCTTCCATCTCTTTAGGAAAATCAGGGACTGCCAAGTTCATATTTGTATCATAATCTAGTCACTGAGAAGAAGCCTTATCACCCATTGGTTTTCTCTTTTTTCCTTTGTATAAATCTGACTAAAAGAATAAATCTAATCAATCCTCTTAGACTTGGAAGAATGGAGCATAATATCTCTTTAAGAAACTCGTGTGATGATGCCAGAATCTTCTCAGCTGCTACTGGCTTAAATCTATGTGTTAATGGTTCTACTCTTTTGTTTGTGTTCTTTTAAAATGAATGTGAAAGTTTACTCTGCACTGATGGGACAGCCTTGGAAGGCAACATACCCTAGATGTAGGTAAAATATGATACTGGTCACTAGAAGACGTCAGAGTCCTGCTTGAATTATAATTATACCTGTTCTGTGGGATCTCAGTCAATTTGGCTCAGGGCTGCTGCTTGGGCATGCAATTTTTGCAGTCACATGGGACTTGAATTCCAAAGGGCCCAGTCCTGGCTTAATGTTTTGCAGACGCCCTCTTGAAATTCTTAACAATTTTTTTTTTATTCTATCCTCACCTGAGGACATTTTTGCATTTATCTTCAGATAGAGTGGGAGGAAGAGAGAGAGAGAAACATAGATGTGAGAGAGACACATTGACTGGTCGCCACCCACACGACCCCAACCAGGGCGGGGACAAACTGCAACCGAAGTACGTGCCCTTAGCGGGAACCAAACCCGGGACTCTCTGGTCCATGGGCTGACGGTCTAACCACTGAGCCAAACCGGCCAGGGAAAATTCATAATAATTTTTTTAACAAAGGACTCTTCATTTTTATTTTACAATGGGACTTACACATTATGTAGCTAGTCATGGCTCAGTCTTTCTCAGGAACTCTTTTTGAAGTTATGACAAAGAGTAACTAAAAAAACAAATATCTTTTCATTTAGGAATATTTCCATATTTATGTTATGATGATAAAATGTATATGAATGTGATACTGTTGTAATTAGCTAGTTATTAAAAATAGGAGAGGAGCAAAGGGAAGACCAGACATTATAGGCATGTCATTTGGACAGCTGCACCAGGAAGCTGCAATTTCACACTCCCCAGGGAATCACTGGCCCATTTTCCACAGATCACTGGGGAAGGGGTCCAACAAAGGAGAGACAGACACACGTCCAGTGAAGTTGGGGTGATATAGAGAAGGTACTTTCCTGCCAGTAAAACCTGGGGACAGAGATGGTTGACGAAAATAGACATAACCACTGAAAGCCCATAAAAATTTGGGAATACAGAATCCCCTAAACAAAGGAGTTCACTTTTGTTGCTCTTGTTGTGTTTGACTCCTGGCTCTTGGAGCGATTTTGCTCCTGTTTCCTTGCATTTGCCCGTGTTTCCTCCATTGCCGTGTGGCCTTGTGGACCCCACATGCAATGAACTGATGGACTGCAGCAGGGAACACAAGCCAAGTAAACCTGATGCTAGATTGAACATTGCTCCAATATGGAATGGAAACTCTGGACGCTGGCTCTGATTTTAGACCCACTAAAGGCAAAATGGGACTTCTTCCTTGAGGGGACAAAAGGAAATGGGACCTGGGAAACTCAGGGGTTTGACTCCATAGAAATAAAACTTTCTACAATATTTCATCCTCCTGTGGGAGCCTCCGGAAATTCTTATTCCAACAGTACCTCAAGAACCCCACTTCCACTAGTAACAAAAGTATTTTAAAAGAAAGCTTTACAAATGTTAGTGCAATTGTTTGCCAAGAGGTAGAACTTAATTTCTTTAATAGCAGAAGATGTTATTACTCAAGTGTTGACCATTACTTCTATCTCTGCTGGGGGAGACAGTAAGTCGTTTAGGACAAACATTTTTGGTTCTGTAAAGAACTACTTAAGCTTTCTCTCTTAATTATGTAGATGACAGACAAGTACTAGGGGGAGGTTAGAACTTACATTGCTATTTTTAAAAAGTTAAGGAGCCATCATGGAGTAAAGCAATCAGTCTTGTCCTCTTCCCTTTTGAGGTTCACTGCTATTTGAATATATCTAGTAAACCAAAACATAACACTTTAGACCATCTGGCAAGGAAAAATCATGAGGGCTTTCTTGACTGGGACTGACCATGAGGGAGGGCAGAGAACTGATGGTGCAGAGTCAAAACCAAATTCTAGAAACAATATATGGCTGAGCCTTGAAAACTTGTTGAGCTGGTTCTTCTGAACCAACCTCTCTAGTCCTTAGGGCACTAGAGCTCTTTGGTGAGAGCTCAAAGTGAGACCTCTTTGGTGAAGATAAGTATAATGAGCGCCAACTCATTACTCTTCTTTCTAAGCTCTTAAGAACTGTAGCTTCCCCCTCACAGTCCATTATCCCCACATCATTGTAGATGGAATGGCATAATCTTCTAGCTTGAGCAGTGACACCCTGTGGCAGTTTAAGAGAAATGAATCTTTGGGTTCAGTCCCCAGAGATTGGCTAACTATTTTAAATAATACAAAGAGATGTGATCTTATTTTGTATCTCCAGCTGGAACAAAGGGATATATCACTAAACAAGTTTTCACATTTTTTAATGGAATTCAAGTGTGTAGAACTTGAATTAATCACAATCACAGCACATTTGACTTGCTTTATTTGTTTATTTGTAGCATAATAAACATCCATGGTTGTGAACTAAATTGACAACAGTTTACATCAATAAGTTGACAATAGTTCAATTGAACTAAGTTGACAATAGTTTAATCTGGTAGTGTTAACAGAGGGGAGAGGGCCTCTTCTCCCCATTAGTGGGGGTGGATTTCTTGCAATAGCCCAAGAAAAAGAATTTTCTGAGACTCACATGGGAGGATACAATATAGAAGAAAGTTTTATTTCTGTGGAATTACACCCTTGGGTCTCCAAAGTTCCATTTCCTTCAATCCAGTCATAGACATGTAGCTGGGGCTTCAGCACAGCTAAAATCAGAGCCAGCGTCCAGAGTCTCCTTTCCGTATTGGACCTGGGTCCAATCCAGCATCAATCTAGTTTAGCTTGTGTTCCCTGCTGCAGTCCATCAGTCCATTGCACGTGGGGTCACAGGGCCACATGGCTATGGAGGAAACACAGGTGAATGCAAGGAAGCCAAGTGCTAGTCTCAAGCCAAAAGTCACAAGAGAGTGAACTCCTTTGTTTAGGGGATTACGTATTCCCAAGTTTTTGTGGGCTTCCAGTGGCCATGCCTATTCTGGCCAACCATCTCTGTCCCCAGGTTTGACTGGCAGGCAAGTACCTTCCCTATGTCACCCCAACTTCACTGGGCATGTGTCTATCTTCCCTTTGTTGGATCCCTTCTCCCAGTGTTTTTCAGGGAATAAGCCAGTGGTTCCCTGGGGAGTGCAAACTTACAGCTTCCTGGTGAAGCTGCCCAAATGACATGCTTACAATGTCTGGCCTTCCCTTTGCTCCTTTCCGATTATTAATAAGTAGCTAATCACAATGGAATCATTATGTGCAACAATAGAATCATGTTTGAATTGTTTTTGGAGATCAGAGAAGGAAGCACTACACGGGCCTGAGCAAAGCAAGCTTCAGAAAATAATAATGCTGAAGTCAAGGCTTCATCAATGAGTAGGTAAACAAATTGATGAAGGGCATTATGAACAGCAGCAATCAGGTGTTCAAAGGCTGGGAGTTCTGTAAAGATACAGAGTTTTCAGGAAATTCAGGTAACTTGGTATGGCTGAAATAAACTAATAAGAGAAAGGTAGGAGATATAGATAGAAAAGTAGGCAGAACAGATCACAGAATGTCTTTTATGCTACCCAAGGAATTTTTACATTATGATATAACTAACACAAAAGGTGCTACAAAACCACATAAGGTTGTTCAATAGCAGAAAGACATTTGGATTAGGGACCAGATTTGAGTTTTAGATACTCAGTGGCTACTGTGTGGAGAATGGACAAGAGGAGTTATCCAAAGCCCATGGGAGGGGAAGCTAAGACCTGAGTTAAGACACATTGCCCACACTTGATTGGGTGTGGAGAATAAGGAGGAGTCAAGGATTTCTGACAGATTTCCAGCTTGAACAATTCCAAAGACAGTGGTGTCATCTAATACAGAACATAGGAAGAGAAGGTTGGATAATGGGATAATTTAGTTTAGTTTAGCATGTATAGAATTTTGGGTGTCTACTGAAGAGGAATAAAAACACCAGTGTATGTTCTGTGATTTGGCTGGGCAAGAAGAGAAATTAGGAGAGGGTAGTAAGAGCATAATCACAGCAATGACCTTCAGGGTTTGCTGTATCAGCTATATAGAAAGAGAGACATAATACTGTGATCTGAGCTCAAAATTGATAGCCAGGGAGATAGGGAGATATATATATATTTTTTTTTCCCCCCAACAAAAATTTACTTTGAATATTATTTTGCATTGGTTTCAGGTGTACAGCTTAGTGGTTAGACAATCATATACTTTACATGCCTATGATATTTCCAGTGCCCAATTGGCATCATACATATTTATCTCAATATTATTGACTATATTCTTTATGTTGTACTTTACATGCCCATGGCTATTTTGTAACTACCGATTTGTACTTCTTAAGCCCTTCAGTCAGTAATATATTTTTAATTCTATCTCTGCAGCTATGAACAAGATTGATAATGACCAAGTAACTGTAAATAATAACAATAATAATAACTTTAACTGATTGGCCATGTGCTATGAACTGTCTGTTGTGCATTATGCAAACACTTGACAAATATAATCTCATTTCACTTCCAAAAACCTCATTTCATTACCATGAAAATTCCAGAAAGTTGTAGGACATGTGGATCTTGTTCATATCTGTATCCTTAGCATGTAGTTAACACAATGACATATAAAAGATGCTCAATAAATATTTTTATGAGAATAAATAAATCATTTAATAAATGAATAAATCTTCACCACAACCCTGAAAGTTACCCATTATCTATTGTACAAATAAGGAAACTGAAATTTAAAGAGGTTTAGTAAATTACTTTCAGCTTTTGAACATTGCTAAACGGTTAATAATCACCAGTATTTGAATATAAACTCAGACCAATACGTTTCCAGGTACATTATAAGCAATGATTCTAGTTTCTTTTGTTTCTGGTCTTATTTGCCCGGAGTGATAAAGAAGAGAATTTAGATGACTTGATTACCCAGGTAATGACCATCATTTTCCACTTTGCTTTTTTACATAGAACTCATCCAGTCATCTAGCTGTACATATTCAAATTTAGCATTGTGGTAGTCTAGTCTACCACACGGCAGAAAAGTTAACTGTGATGTTCTGTTTTGTTGTGTTTTATTTTACTGTTCCTTGTAATATGAACCATGGAAGGAAAACCAGTGGATGATCCATGTGTTTTTCCTTATTGCCCAAACTTTTATAATTTTCCGTGTTTAGGAGAATTTGTATAAAAAGGTGAAAACCCTTAGCCATTTGAAAATAAAGTTATCAACACATTTCCAGCATATGATATCACTGTTTGCAAACTCTTCTGTTTGTTAAAAGTAAGGTCTTGTGAGAATTGCTAATAATGGTAATTAAATGTGTTGATTGGATATTTACCAATGCCCACTGCACTTCATTTACAGTTTGACACTCTGAAGCTGCAATTTGAGCCCATAGTCCAAAGAGACAAGTATAATCAACATTTCTTTCACTTTACTTTCATTTGTCCAACTTCCAAATAAGTAGAGACCAAAGGGCATCATTAACACATCTGCTGTTCCGTCTTGGTCATGATGGGAAATCATTTCACACTACAAGTCACTGGGGAAGTAGTTGTACTTAGTAGAGATAGGAAAACATTTATCACAAAACTTTATTTGAGAAACCAAATGTTTGGGGAATTCTCAGACTATTAAACAAAGGCAAAGTGTAAATCTGGGGAAGAAAACTTTAGCTGATGCAAGAGAAGTAAAACATGTTCTACATACGTACATATTCATAAAGAATGTACGTTTATTGCCAAAATTAAACCCAGATAGGCACATCTGCTTAAATGTGGCTGGAGAAAAAACCATGAATTCCATAGCTTCCCCATAGTTGGCTTTACTTCCCGAATTAGGAAAGAAGGTGGAGTTTGTAGCCAGATACATGTGAGCTCAAATCTTTCTCTAACTTTTATTAGTTCTATCCACTTGGACACCTTATTATTTCTTATTCATTTATTTCCCTAAAAACCATGCTTAGAGTGACTTGTCGGTGACAGGCGCGGTGCTAAGCACAGGGTACAATTATGAGTAAAACACAGCGCCTAACATCTGCAGTTTGCAGTGCAGTGGAGACAGTGGGCACTTCAGCATAATCAGTACGAGCACTGACAAGGAGTGCATGGGATATTTTGGGAATTCAGAGGGAGATACCTACCTGGTCTAAGGGGATTATAGATAAATTCCTGGAGAGGTAATAACTTTCGAGATGAGTCTTTCAAATGGGTAAATGTCAGCCAGTTAAGGGAGGTCGAGTGGGGGAAGAGGCATTTCGGGCACTGGGGCTGCAGGAGCAAAGGCACGAAGGAGAGAAAGCACAGACACTGCAGGGAGCCGGGATTTGAACCCAGGCTTGTCTGATTCCAAAGCCCAACAACATCCCTCGGTGCCTCGGGACTCTCCACTAACATGCTTTAGAGATTACATAAAGTGTTCATCAAATTTATTACATACGTAGATAAGTTATTTTGTAGATAAATACCAATATTATATATGTACATATAAATACGTATTTTTTTATAAATTATTTTTAAGGAAAGAAATATTCCCAGTGTCTTTTTTTTTTTAATCCTCACCCGAGGATACCTTGTTCCATTTTTTATCTTCAGATAGAGTGGGAGGGAGAGAGAGAGAGAGAAAGAGAAACATAGATGTGAGAGACACACTGACTGGTTGCCTCCGGCACGACCCCAACCAGGGCCCTGGACTGAACTGCAAATCTTTGGTCCACAGGCCAATGTTCTAACTGCTGAGCCAAACTGGCCAGGGCTATTCCCAGTGTCTTAAACATACTATATGCCAAATACCAACACATGGCAGACTGACAATGCAAAAATGTGTCACCAGGTTAACCCTCTTCTATGCAGACCTTGGAGTAAATCTCTGTTATCCTTTTGCATAATTGTAATTGTGAAACTTACTAGGAAAGAGGATGATGTAAGTCTGCACTGACTTTTATTTTATTATTTTTTTAAATATGTTTTTATTGATTTCAGGGAGAGGGAAAGAGAGAAACATCAATTGGCTGCCTCCTGCACACCCCACACTGGGGATGGAGCCCACAACCTGGGCATGTGCCCAGACCAGGTATCAAACTGTGGACCTCCTGATGCCTAGGCTGATGCTCAACCCCTGAGCCACACCAGCCGGGCTGCATTGACTTTTAAAAGAAACTGTAATGTTTGCCTATGTCAGCTTCTCTGTGTATACTACCTTAGCATATTCTGAGTGAGCACCACCATAGCACATACCAATAAAATGACAGGAAACAGTGCTAATAATGTGTGTTTGCTGAGTGTTTTTATGTACAAGGCCCCATACTAGGTGGTATGTCTCATTTAATAATAAATGGTCCAGTGAGGTAGGTAATATTATTGTCCTCATCTTGTGAGTAAACTAAGGTTTAGATATTTTTAAGTAACTGTGTCTAAATAAGAACCGATAAATATTGGAGCCAGAACTTAAACCCACTGGCATCTGGCTCCCAAGCTTGCCCTCTTCGTCACAGCTCATCTTCTTGACACAGGGCCTGAGCATCCACACTTAAATGTATATCATAGTTCCTCAGCAGTAGCCCAGGGTTGAGAAACACTGCTTTAACATATCACATTGTGAAAACGTTGACCAATAAACAAATTTTAGACTTTATCATCTCAGTTATTGCTTAAATGATATATAGATTAATGAAGAGGAAAGTGTGCCATTGATAAACCATTGTGAGTGGCTTAACTTTAAGCTTCTAAGTCACTTTAATACATATGTTAATAAATTTAATTTGTATGAGCCAATGATTTCTTTCTCCTGAGAAATATCAAAGACAGAAACAAATTAGTTGCTGAGGTTGATAAGACTTCACAGTAAAACCATCCCCAATGAAACATTCTAACCAAGTTAGAATGTTGGAGCATTGTAAATTCACTGGGAGCTTAGAGATTAGGAAAGGGGTTTTAGGAGGAGGAGTTTTAGGCTGTGGGGAAGAAAGGTCAGGACCTGTCAAAGACAAATTTACTTCCTTTTGAAAACGTTTTACAGCTGGCCAGGTACTCATGTACTCAATAACCTGTATTGAAACACTGTGGAAAATGCATGTATGCCTTAGCTCAATCTGATTATTACTTTATGTAGATTATTTGAGAGCAGCATCCAAAATATTTCTCTGAATAAGAGTTTTGTTGGAACAATTTATAGTTTGCTAAATTTTAAAATACTAATCATTCTTCTTGTATATTTATATATTTAAGTTAAAGTTCAAGCTCTTATTGATATGTACAACTAAACAGAAACTGTGACTCACCAGAATCCACAGTGAATTGGAGTTCATTGACAAATATTTATGACTCTACAAAGACTGAATTATTGACTTCAAGAATCAAGTTTAAAATCAGGATGGAACCTACTGGGCATTCTTTTTATCAATAATAGATCTGTTCCAACAAACTTCCTTGCTAGTACCTTTATTTTTATATTTTCCTGAGTAGAAATGTCTATGTTACTCCTCTTTGAGAGGAGAGTGGGAAATACTGAGGCTGTTTAGATTGGAAGTGGTCTGGACTTGAGGAAGGAATGTTATGTTGTGGAAATCACTTTCTGTACCATAATATATAGTGTATCAAATTAAGGTTCTTTCTATGGATGCAATAAAAAATTATTCTGAAAGGAAATTTACGAGAAGGCTATCTGGACTCCATTAGAAATGAGAGAACTCAGTCTGGAAATGGACAGACAGTCTGGCAGCTCTGAAGTTGCAGAAGAACCCTGGTCATATCTTACACACGGATGGAATGAAAATCCACGTGTTTTTGTTTTCTGCCAGCTAGTCTGCTAAAGATCACTGTCTTGTTCCCTCTGTGAAAGATTCAATTCTAAAGACTTTCTGAAAAATTTTAGCTCGTATTATTCACCCCTCTGTTTAGCTAAGGGGAAGAGCAGGGAGCCAGTCTTCTCGGCACAGTTCCAACAGATTAATCTTGTTGAAATGGGAAATTTCTCAAAAGCTAATTGGATTCCAGATAGGAAATGGACTCTGGACAACCAAAGACAGAAATACCTTCTGCATGAGGGAATGGAAGCTAGAGTAAAGCTGGGAATATAGCAAAACAAAATGAGCCTGTCTTCTGGTTTTGCTGAGTGTGGGTTATGGGTTACTCTTCTAATAAGCATTACAACAGAGGCTACAAAAACTGATAGGCTACAAGGGCTTTAGTACTAAGTAAAAAAAGGTAGTATTATCTGAGTCATGAACACATCCCCCCAAAAAATGAGGATTCAGTATTAAAGCCTAGATAGTAATTTAAAATAAATGTAAAACAGGATGACTGATCACTGTTACCAGTATTGCTGTAGAAATTTCTGACTAATAAAGTACATCAAGAAATATAAACAAGAATCTTAACTATTGGAAAGAAGAGAAAAACCAACATTGTTTGAGGATAATAAGACTAAGCACAGTGAAAACCCAAACAAGTCAATGAAAAAAGCTAAAATAAATTTTTACTGGATGCCATCATTAATGGCTACATAGAAAATATAATGGCTTAAAAAAGGTTCGTTCAGAGTATACAAAACACACACCCCAAAGGTAAAAAACACCCAGGGATAATCATAAGAGAAATGTGTGTGAGCAAATGAAGAACACCACACAAACTTGCTGTAAGGTACAGAAAAATGTCTAAATGCTTTTATTCCTTTTTTAAAATTTTGACAAAATAGTCTCACAGGTGAAGAAAAGTCAAGGGAGTTTTTGAAACTGAGAGTGATTAGGGGCAACTTGCCTTACTCTATACTAAATGAAAAGATAGCTCAGAATGTTTTTAAAACGGACTACAACAGAAATCTAGTCAGATCAATGAAAAAAAAAAAATGTATTCCTGAAATAGACTATGATAGATGAAAGGATTTGACAGACCTTCAGGAGACCATCAGGTTTGTCAACCGAAATTAACATGCAGGAATGTGAACTTCAGTTTCATTGCAAATTAGCTGCCTTGCTGGTACTTACTCATGAGCCTAAGTCACTGCTCTTAGATAAATAAATCCAAACTTCCGGTGCTCCCAACACGACGTGGACTGTGAAGTCTGAATGAGAAACGGCTCAATGGCCAATCAATGCTTAATATTTAGACTGTTTGCTCACTTCCTTTTGGGGGATCTTGGATGAACCACCATTTGTTCCTCTGTATATGCGATCCTAACAGGCATGACACGTCTACTCTGATGCCTCCTGTCATTTCTCAGGTTTCGCTGCTTTGATGGATGGCAGTCTCTCTGTTGGTGCATTGGAGCCTAGCAAGTGAATTTGTTTTATATTTTGAGTCCTACCATAACAGGCATAACCTTGAAATAGAGTAAAAATCTTTCCAGATACTTTCATGACCTGCAGTAGTAGGTAAGAGGCAGAAACTTGATTTATTTTTTTAAAAGGAATTAAAAACATCTTGGGGGTCAACAATAGGGAAATGGTTAAAAAATATCATTGTGCATTCATACAATGAAATGTTATACAATCACCCAAAAGTGATGTTTTTAAGAATTTTTAAACAATATAGTTCTTCCAGGAAGTAAGCTGTAAGTGATATTTTTATCTTTATGTCTCCATATGATATTTTATTTTTATTTTTTCTTTATTTTTCAAATTTCCTATAAGTATGAGAATTAGAAATACTTATCTTAAAAAGATGAAAATCAAGATATTTAAGAATTAAAATACAAACAATAAAAAATAAACATAAAAAAGAATTAAAATATATATTAATAAGGATTTTTGATAAATAGCAAAGTATGTATAAATAATTATTTAATAAATAACATTTATGTGTTCTTTTAGTTGATTTTATAAAAAAACAAAACAACCGTACATATTCAAGCAAATATATGACAAAGTCACCAATTTGCATTTCCAAATGCAGTTTCTACCACTGAATAACTGAATAAAGGACCACTTTCAATCTCATGATAGTTCATGAAAGAGCAGGAAATGTTTTTTTAAATGTAGAACCTTAAATTCTGAACTTGGAAAGCTTCATATGTGTAGTAAGAATGGCAAAGATCATATCTACTACATCCCAAATAGGAAGCAAGATGTAATTATCATATCTCATTATACGTTCTTTAAATCAAGTACTTGACAAAAGACCCTGTAGTTGGTGCATGCGGTTGATTATGCTGTGTTCATAAATATGATCACCAGCTGCTGTGCAAAACAGTAAGGTATAATAATTCTATGGATTTGATTCTAAAAATAATTTACACCTAGATGAATCTTTTTGGAAAATTTTACCTAATAGGATCATCTTCAGTGCTCTTCTGAACCAGGGATAGAAAAATGCATAAACCATTGGATTAAAAGTAGAGTTCAAGTAGCCAAACCAAATCAACGCATCATTCAAGGTGAGTGGAATAGTGTAGTCCAGGAAAGGATCCATGACTGTGCAGACAAAGAAAGGACACCAGCATACTAGGAAAACTCCCATCACAATCCCTAAAGTCTTTGCAGCTTTTCTTTCTTTGCTTCGTGAAATTCCGTTTTTCTCTTCCAATCCAATTTGAAACTTCTGATTTGCATTATTGATTGATCTTGCCTGTCCTTTAGCTATGAAATATATTCTGTAATAGACACACAACATAATAGATCCAGGTATATAGAAAGAAGTCACAAAGGCCAGTACCCCAGGTGTTTTGCTAAAGAAGACAGAGCAACCCCCTACGCAGTAAATGTGTTTGTAATACATCTGCTCAGCTCCTTTGAAGTTTAGCTCCAAGAAGATCATTCCAAATGCAAAAAGAGCAGGAATGCTCCAGCTAATGAAGATCATCACAAAAATAACCGTGATACTGATCTTGGCTTTGTATCTCAATGGGTCACACACAGCATAATAGCGGTCAATGGAAATGAAGGACAAGTGGAAAATAGATGCTGAGCTCAGCATAATATCAATGCTGGTGTGAATTTTACAGAAGACTTCTCCAAAATACCAGCAGTGCTCAACAGATCTCACCATGCTATAAGGCATGACCAGGCACCCTAGCAGAAAGTCCACAGTGGCCATGGAATGAATGAGCCAATTAGTTGGAGTATGAAGTTGTTTGAAGTGTGATATGGAAATAATAACTATCAGATTGCCAACCACTGTGGTCAGAATTACGAGCACCATTAAACTGTACAAGGAAGCACGGACATCATTTGACCAATTGCTTTCCACACAGGAAATATTAATTATATTGTGGCAAAAAGACATCGTTCCTGAAGGCTATCCACCAGTTTATCTTTTCCTTTGTGTGTTGAATCTTTCATCAAAATCCATGATCAGGTTACAGTTCCATCTTTTATTTTTACATATCTATCCCAGAAACCTGGAAGGGAAAAAAAGGAGTGAATCATTGACAATTTGATTTTGCTTACTTCTAACACATTTATCTATTACTTCTTGCTGAAAAATAATTATTTTAGAAAGAGATTTTATTTCTAAATTTAGTTTAATAGTTGAGTTTAATAATTTTTTTTAAATCTACTTGAAGTCAGATGCTGTGTTAGAAATGAAAAGCTGAATTATTAGGTTGAAATATATTAAATTGCCACTTTTGTAGCTCAGAGAAGGTCAAATGATGAATTTCTCATATGCTTTACTCTGTGGAAATAGTCTTCACTCAAAGAAAAGTTTTGTAAGGGAAGCTTACATTCTAAAGGGTAGATACAAATTGCCAGAAAGTTTAGAATTGAAATACCTTAGTGAAAAAAGTAAAATATTTTAAATATGCCTCTTATAGAGAATACCCACTAATGCCTACTTGTGCTCTTGATCATATGTAAATACTTTATTTTATAATGGTTATAATAGAAAGAAACACACATACCTTTACTTCCACTTTGCAAAGCACTTATACATATATTCCATGCATTATTTCATTTAACATTTTGATATCGAAAATAGCAACATTATTCCTTATAAGGAAGACATGACCATTTTACTAGCAAGAAATTGAGGCTTATTTCATAAAACCATTAAAGCTGGAATATGATCTGATGTCTCAATTGCTAGGACAGTGTCTTTGTTACTAACCCAATTTTATGTGTGTGTATTTGTTTTTCACTGCAGAAAGGATCAACTCAGATAAATTATTTTCAAGAACATTAAGCTTTGAATTTTCATATAAAAATGTAGAATGTCTTGAATAATGGCACCTACTACTGAAGTGTGGTATTCTGGCAGACCAAAGTTCATGGTAGGAAGTCCTGTGGCACAGAGAAAAGAGCGCTGAGATGAGAACCCGGGGACCCGAGCGTCTGGGTGGACTGTGGGCAATGGGGTTCTTTTTCTTTTTCTTTTTGTAAGTTCTAAAACCCATTAAGATTTTTTCCCATGCAATCACAATTTACAAAACAGATAAAAGTAAGATCTTGTTAAGGCAGAGATGTGTCCTTCTGCTAACCTCCTCATGCTTCACTGAAGACTTCAAAACTTCATGGGACCCAGTTTAAAAGTGTCTCTTTTGTGCCCTGGCTGGTTTGGCTCAATGGTAAGAGTGTTGGTCTGTGGATCAAAGGGTCTCAGGTTCAATTCTGGTCAAGGGGTCATACCTGGGTTACAGTTCGATCCCCAGCCCGTGCGGGAGGCAACCAATTGATATGTCTCTCTCACATCGATGTTTCTCTCTCTCTCCCTCCCTCCCTTTCACTCTATCTAAAAATCAATGGAAAAATATCCTCAGGTAAGGATTAACAAAAAAATAAAATTCTTTAAAAAAATTCCCTTTTGTTAATATATGATTCTCTAAGTAGCAGATAAATTTGGAATTTGCAGTATATTTTACTATATATACAGTATTATGGATGTGTATCTATTATATATAATAGGGATAGAGATAGATAGATAGATAGATAGATAGATAGATAGATAGATAGATAGATAGATAGATAGATAGGATAAATGGAGGGTAGTTTGGAGGAAGCATCTAAATTTCTGGCAATCAATGAACAACCTGACATTATATTATGAAACTGCCAGAAAATAGAACAAGTCTTAGAATTCCAGGAGTTTGCATTCCTTTTCATCTCTCTCCATTCCCTCTAGGTCAGCGGTTCTCAACCTGTGGGTCGAACGACCCTTTCACAGGGGTCGCCTAAGACCATCGGAAAACACATATTTCCCATGGTCTTAGGAACTGAGACACACTCCTCTATCCGTCTCCAGGCAGGTCCACCCACATGCAGATACGCCCACATACAACATGAGGAACTGTATTAAAGGGTCGGGATTAGGAAGGTTGAGAACCACTGCTCTAGGTTGACAGTACAGACCAAGACCTCACAGAAATCTAAATTTATCCAGAACTAAAATTGAATAAATAGAATATTTGAAACTAAAATGCATATCTTAATGAATTTAAAACACCTCTCCCTCTTTCTGCCTTCTGTTCCCAGTCGGAAACATTCATACCAAATGAATTGTAAGATTTATTTCAATAGACACCCAGGCTCATTTTATGAAAGAACAAAGAGTAGACTAAAACTAGAATATTGAACTAAGCAATATTTGAATTACAATTTCACTAAAAGAATGATTATTTTTACTATGAAATTTAACTGTGCCCTCAACTAAACTCTCATTTAAATTACTAATCTTCTTAGACTTTTTTCTAACTATTTTGCCCTTTTCCTTCTTTCTTTTACTTATTCTGTTGACATATTAAAGGAACCAAGCAGAACACCCTAATCACTGTTTAGAAGTGTTTGTTAATTAATTACTACCAGTCAAAAAATCATTCCTACCTGATATCATCTTGAGTAGGTTCACTTGCTCAGTGGAAACTGGGTCCAAAACACCAGTAAGAGAAGGTGGGGGGAAAAACTTGTTCAATTTTGAAAGACTGAATTTATAGAAAATGAAAAAGCTATTTGACAACTTTGTATGCCTTGTTCTTTGTGCATCTAAAATGTTAAGTTTCCAGATAAAAACCAAACGATTCAGAGGCTTCCCTACCCATATTTTTACAACCTGATTTCAGAGAAATAGAGCCTTAAGCATAGTGTCTTGGAAATTGTTACTGTTAATAACACCTCAGTAGAATAATTTTCCTGCATAACTTAAAGAATATTACGCATAATTTTTGTGTATTTTTTAAAGTTTTATAGTTTGTTTTTAGATTTACTTGTTTAAATAAATGTCTTATGATGCTATCATGAGTTGAATGCTTATCTAAGAATATGATATAATAGTAGTTTTGTTTCTTTTCTTCCAGCTTAAAAATTTTAGCTAGCTAGAAATGATTGTTATCTGTATATATAGATTATCCAAGTTGAACATACAACAGTAAGATGGAAAGTTAATAAATCTCTCATTAATTATCTTAGTTAAGCAAACACTTCTATACAAATGATCTAATCACCCAATGTCTGAAAATGACATTTAAATGAAAATATATTGATAGGAGATATAGTTGTAAATAGATCTGTCTAGAAGGACAGGAATTTACTGGTAGAATGCTCCCAATGTCCCAATGAAAGGCTGTCCACACTAATCCCACCATGCTCCTTGTCCCTGGCTTTATCAAGCATCCATGTCTAATTGCTCAGTCTCTCATCTTCATACTGTTGTTGTATACAACTTCTAATCTGAACCCATCTCTTAACGTACCATTACTCACAAAGCCCTTCCAAGTGTTCCCTTTGGAGCTTGTGGTCATCACCCTACTTCCTCAAACTCTTTTCTAAATGCTTCCCGGACTTGGTTCTAACTAAAACTGTTTCTCCTCTGAGGATACTTCATACCCTGTGCTCTACCAAAGGTGGCAGGTTTCTCTCCTGTATCCTGAGAACCCGTTTATACTATAGGACCTGGAGGAAAAGTAAATATCCTCTGGTACTCATTGTCATTGCAGATCATTGTCCCTCCTTCCTTTCTAAACTCCACCTTCTGCAAGCTATGAAGCTGTGTTCAAACTGTATCTCCTCCTGCTACAGACATCTATAGACTCCCATGTCATGTCTCTTTATTTCTTGAAGATGTTAGCTCCCTCCTGTCACTTTCTCCAAGGCTACCCTTGCCAAAATTCTAAATGATTTTTTTTTGTCCACATAAATGATCCAATAATGGACTTTTAGCTCCTTAACCCTCTGTCTTCCAACAAATGTGTTCTTCACTCTATTTCACCTCACACTGTCATGGTTACGCTGTTCTTACAGACGAGGCAGGAAAGAGCTACAAACCCAGTGTTCTGTGATTTGTGCATCCTAAGTGTTATTTTTCATGGATATTCAGAGGACAAACTATAAAATAAATTTTGTCTTGTAGGTGAAAAAATTAAAAAAGAAGTGATTGAGGTAATAAATTGTCACTGGTAAAAGTATACATAGAAGAATGTTTTTGTTGGACTAGAGACATGCAAGATAATAATAATGATAATAATAATAGCAAAAGACAGAAACATCCCTGGTTTCTTTGAAGCTATATATTTCAATAAGCTGAACTTTCTTATTTTTTCCCCTTCTTTTTGGTTTACTTTTAGATTTTTGACTCAAGCACATAGCTTCTCAGCCAAGAAAGAGAAAATTAGTTCTGTCTTCACCACTGTGTCATAAAAGGTAAAGAATATGAATGAAGGTACAGAGAGCATATTTAATCGAAAATGTTCAACAGAGAAGAAATCTGTTTTTGCAATCAGGTGTGGAAATTAGTTATGAAGTAAAAGAAAAGGAGGCCCACAGTGCCCTTAAAAAGAGGCAATCATGGTGTAGAGAGTCAATGATGATGTAGAGAGGTGATGATGGTGTAGAAAGGGAAAAGTCATAGCCTTTCAAAAGCCAAGCTGCCTTCCCAGGTATCCAGGTGCACAGAGATTGGGAGAGGCAGGAGTTAGATAGGTTTAGATGAGAAATTTCTCAGCATACCCAAACCCTTGAGGAGAAAATCACTTAAGCCCCATTACAAATTTTGGGAGAAATTAAGATCCCCTGTCCTTTACCCCAAGGAAACTGACAGCCCTTCAAGGAAATAACAGTGGAATGGCCTGGAGCTGCAATAGTGCAAAATCTCTCATCAAGTATAGGTGCTGGTGTGTCCTCACCCAGATGTACAAGCCAAATAAAAAGACCTGCAAAAGCAGCTCCAAGCAGAGAATGTGGACCCATTAAACTGGGCAATTCAAGTCAGGGGCCACTTGATACCTTTAAACTAAGAATAAGTAATTGTCCTTGAATAGATAGAAGTCAGAATTTCAATGCCTGGTTAGTTTGTTTGGATTTTTTTTTTAAGTGACTTTGTGTTTCTTCTATGGGGTGATTTTGCATTTACCACATAATGTAAAATTAGAAATTGCGATATGAGACACAATAATTCAAAATTTGATTGTTCTAGAACTCTCTATGGCTATTCTGTACTTGCTTTTACAAGAAAAACTTTCAAGTGTATAATACCTGATTGAATTAAGGGAGGGAATTTAAAAAATAATATAGACCTAAAATTGCAACTAAACTTTGTGTTAATCAATATTTACAGTTTTATGATTTCTTATTGCACTTTAGATAACATTATAAAAATGGTATGGTCCAACAGAAACTATTGCACTTGAACTTTTAGTAAACTTTTAAGGTTTCAGATGGTTCTTGACCAATGTGTGACCATTTGAACATCACAAAGAAAACACTGTCAGCCAATGCAGCCAGTTGAGTTTATAAAATGTCACAAGTCTATGATGCACAGGGAGATACAAGAGTTAAAGTGTGCTAGGAAAAAGTCATTCACGTTATGTGAATCCATTGAATAGTCCTCAAATATAGAACATGCTTGTTCAGAGGCGCTAACTGCTCCCTCCGTATAGATGGGACTAGAAACTTGTTGACTCTGCATTTGTTTCTAAGCCAAGAAAGCCTGACCTTTTTAACTATGCCCTAAAATGAAAAACTAATTGTGAGGATAAGACCTTCTGAAAGGGTGTTGTTCCAAGACTCAGTTTAAAGAGCAGTGAGTATAGCAAGACTAAACGTGCTAATCTAGTGAGACCCTCCCAGGCAGGAGAGCTTTGCTAGCTGCCAGGTGTCCCCCTCAGTGTTTCTGGGGAAACAGGAGCTGCTGAAATGTGCTGAGTTCTACTTTGCATGTCTACTTGAAGCCACCAGGTAGTACTTGTATTCACAGCTAATGAATACAAGTCTAGAATTTAACTTTGTCAGAGATGTGATTTGGTTTTCCCCTACAAATCCAAAACCCCCAAATAAGGAACCTTCACAGGGATGACTATAAGGCTGATTTCAAACCTCTCAGAAATACTAAATTCCTTACCTTAACAGAGTAGTATATAGAGAGATGTGAAGAGAAAATTTTGAAACCAAAGAATTTTATATGCAGGAAATATGTCTTTAAATGGCTGTAAAAAATGGTATATGATATTCAAGTGTTCATAAAACACACTACACATATATCTTCTTCAAAAAAACAAATTACTTGTAGATAAGCAATACTTGCTTGTGAAAGGTATGAGATTTAGGATCTCAAGAATTGGGAAGCTAAGCCAGAAAAGGACTAATAATTAGCTTTATACAAATCAAACATAAGAAGGGGGGTGGGAGCACGAAGGAGGGGGTCAATGGGGAAAAAAGGAGGACATCTGTAATCATTCAACAACAACAAAAAAAAATCAAACATAGAGTTGAGTTTTAAATAATCCTGGCAAATTGAGTTTTAGAATTGACATGCAGCTGATAAAAAAAATACATTTTTAAAAATTGGGCTTGAGAAAATCAAACCATTTAAGAATTGGAAACAAGCACTGTGAACAGACCTGCCTGTGAAAGGAAATTTTTCACAGCCTGATTTTCATGGATGCCCACACTTCTACACCTCTGATATAGAAATCACCAAGAAAAGTTAACGAGCCATGTAAGCAAATACAGTAACAGCACAGAGAGAGAGGCCACGTCAATTAGAAAAGGTGGCAGAAAAAATGAGAACTTTGAACAAAATATAGTGAAAACACCTGAAAAGATCAAATCAGAGCACAGAAAAAGAAATCAGACATTTCGGAAATGCATAAATTATAAAAGAGAATGACTGCAACTGAAAAGTGAATCACTGATCTGTGAAGCAAGTGGAAGAATATCACATACATTAAGCTAAAATACAAAGAAAGAGAAATCCACTCATTCTCTTTCAACAAGTATTGAGTGGATGCTTTCCCTCCGCCAGGCACTAGGTGCTGAGGAAGGAGTGGTGGACAGACACAGCAAGCTTCCTGCCCATGTGCAACTTACATTCCAGTTGGGGTTGGGGCACAGAAAATAAAGATGATAAATAAATAAAATATTAGATTGCAGTGGTTGCTAAGGGGAAAAAAAATAAAGCAGGGAAGCGAGATATGGAATGTTTGGGGAGAGGACTGAAATTAAAGATAAGATAGCCATGGAAGACTAAAATAAGAAAATGACTGCATTTGACCTGAAGGAGGAGCAGACCACCACATGGGCATCTGGAGTAAGTGCAACCCAGCTAGAGGGTACAGCCACAGCAAGGTTCTGAGGTGGGAACCTGCCTAGTGTGTTTGCAAAATAGCACAGGTCAATGTGGTTGGAGCAGAGTGAGCAAAACAGATGGGGACACCAGAGACACTGCACACAGCTGAATAGGACCTTCGAGGTCACAGCAAGAATTTTAGCTTTGCCTTTGCGTGAGAAGGAAGATACAGAAGCATTTTGAACTCAGCCACATGATCTCACCTGTTCTAGCAAATTCAGTGTGGCTGCTGTGTTGAGAACAGAGGCAGAGGGCTAGGACAAAAGTGAGGCCACGATGAGGAAGCTGCTGACATAACCTGGGGGGAGAAGATGATAAGTTTGGTCAAGTTGGGATATGTTCTGAGACACAGCAGGCAGGGTTTTGGCGATAGATTGAACGTGGGTTAGGAGAAAGTTATTAAGGGACACAGTAAGTCTTTCGGTTTGAACAGTGTGTGGGGTGGAGGTCCCATTTATTGAGATGGGAAAGATGGTGGATGGAGAAGGACAGGAAGCAGGAGGAAGTCAGAAGTTCAGTTTTGAACTGGGGAGGTTGAAGCTGAGGGCTGAACAACGTGGCCAGCTGCCGCTGTTCAAGTCTGGGCTTGGCCATTCACTAGTTCTGCAGCCTTGGACATGCTACCCAACCTCTTGGGGCTTCAGTTTTCTTATGTAGAAAAATAATCTTATTTCCTGGGCTTTTCTGAGGCTAGAATAAGTTAAGATTTGCAAAATAGCATCTTGTGCATGATGTTAATCAAATAAATAAACATCCAAGGGGAATGTTAAGGGCATATTATGGGATTGTATAAGAAACATCATAAAGCTTTTTCAAGAATATACATGTTTAAATTAATATGAAAAGATGTGCTCTTGAGTGTCACTACAGGCAGAGGGAAAGGAGATAGGGGAGGGGAACAAAGGGGGAAAACAATAAAATAAAATAAATCAAATAGAATTTGATTTACTTAGATATACTGAAATTAAAACTCAAAAACAAAAATAATTACAACAAAATGACATACAACACCAAATTTTAGCAATAATTTTTCCTGGGTGGTGAACTAATGGGTGAGTTTTGCTTTCTTCTCTATGATTTCTACATCTTCCAAGTTTTCCATTATGAGAATGTTTCACTTCATAATGAGAAAAAAATATATTTAATAAAATTAAAGGTATTGTATATGAATTAAGTCTCAAGTGAAACTTAAAAGAGTATTGGTGAATACTTATTAATATATTTATATTATTTGTGCTTCTTTTGCTTATATAATTATTTACATGAGTTGTTTTTGTCTTTATATTAAAATCACACTTTTGTTAAATTTCTGAACTGAACCCATACAAAATTGTTCTACCCTACAAATTTGGAAACAAAATTAGGACTTGATAATAATTTTATTCCAAAAATATGTTTGTAGCTCTGAAATTTATCCAATAATTTTTATTAAAATACTAAGCATATTTTTGAAAAAATACTTATTTGAAAAGAGAGAAAGAGACAAGGTGCAGCAGAGAAAACAGAATTTCCGAATGTTTAGGTCATGGTTTCTGGGGTGAGACATCACTGGAAGAAAACTGTTTCCATCCTAAAGAAACAGGAAAGGTGGCTAAATCCATTTGTTTGCTTATACATCACCATAGACCCATAGATAAGAGAGAAAAACAATCTACAGCAATATTGTGGTCAATAGACTATACCTGAACCTGTTTCTGCTGTGTGTACATGCATAAGATAATACATATCAGACTTCAATAATCATAACTGAAAGATTCTTAAGTTAATAGATCTAATATATGGCATGTATAGACATACAGGCACACACACACACACACGTGCACACACGCACACTAAAGTGCGAAGTCATTCAGAAATGTGCCAGGATTATAATTACCAAATAATAGTTGTGCAAATCAGATTTTCATTCTGTAATTTATTATATAGTAACAATACGATACATTTTAATTTCAAAACCTGTAAAAATCTCAAGGAAGACTCCTTTTATTATACTAAAACTGGCCAAGTACAAAACATGAAATTTCCTTCTTTATATACAAGAAAAGGAGATTTAAAAAACTATATTTCAACTTTCCAAATTTCCTAACTTTCCATAGGTACATTTTCCATAAAAGGCAAACATTTTAAAAAGCATGTGTAAGGCAAGCTATTTAAAATACATAACTATTTTTTTTACCTTCTCTTACTAAAGCCTATATTAACTACCTAAACCAATAGAAACCTTGTTAATTTTTGCGTTAAACAATCTTAAAATTAATATATGAATAAGTACTGAGCCATGGGTAAGTCTTATTCTCTTGAGCATTCTCCCTAGACCTCCGGGCTAGTCTCTGCACTTCCGCGTGGCTGTCAGCGAGCGCATTCAGACCTACCTGCTCAGGTAAGCTTGAACAGAGCAAGCGGATGAGCCGGCTGCAGAAACACTGCCTTTGGGAGGAGACCACACAGCTGCTGCGGGCTGGAGCCTCGGCTCCTCTACATAGGCCACAGTTAACACAGACAGGATGACGCAAACATTAAAATCAGAAAAAGATAAGCTGATAATAAATCTTTCTGACACAAGGTAACAGTATACTATTGAGAAATATAACTGGGAGGTGCTTTTATTCTAAACCAGCATCAGGAAGCTAGCAGTGAGCAAGCTAAATGGAGAAGGTAAATATTACCATTACTTTAAAAATAATCTCAAGCATGGGCCACCAGTAACCACAGTCATGGGTGTTAAGAGCATATAAATTAAGGCACCTGTCCATTAAAACTGCCTTAATCGTTGATTGATTTGAAAGGAAACTATTCCTGTATTAGACATCTGTACAAAGGAAATAACTAGCACTAAAAAATTATTCATTTTTAAAACAGATGGCTTATACTACCAAAGGAATATTTCTAAAAAGGAGAATATCCTAGATTGAATAACATCTTATAGTTAGAAAATAATTTAAAGCAGTGGCTTTCAAGCTTTTTAAAACCACTATAAAGAAATGCATTTCATAGTGTGACCCAGTTCACATATAGGTGTGTATCCATAACAGAAGCAAATGTTTTCATTAAAAAGACCCTTATCTCATTAAATTAATTCACTCTGATATTTATTTTATTCTATTTTTTTGTTAGTGGGATTTGCACCCCATAATGTTACTAAACACAATTAGGAAAATGCTGCTTTAGAGGTTATATGATCACACATATTTAGCACATCAATTTTTTAATTCCTATATACAAAACTTTCAAAATTATACTCTTAATACATGGAGCCAGGGCCTTCAATACAGCAAAATGGATAGCTGAACCAAGTACAGTTTCTCATCTATTTCTCATTCTGCTATAGTAAATCATAAGATCATTATGATAGATTGATTATTGGCTCCAATTCTTTACTCTCCTAGCATCTTCACCTTCGTCTTGACTTCACTGGGAGTGGGAGGTTTTGCCCTGTCCTTTGAACGTGAGCTTTGCCATTTGACTTGTTTTGGCCAAAGAATGTAGACGGAAAAAGGTTGTCAGTTCCAAGCCTAGTCATTAGAAGGACTTACCTGTCTATGAATGTCCTCTGTGCCATCCTCATGAGAATATATCCCAGTGAAGCCCACTTGTCCAAAGAGGTTGAGAGGCATGTGGAACAGACTGGGGCATAAAGACATGCAGCATATGGCAAAGCTCTCCTAGCTGCCCCTTTAGATTCATGAGCATAAGCTGCTATTATTCTAAACTACTTAGTTTAGGGGTCTTTTGTTACACAGCACTTTCATGGCAATAGCTACCTGGATTAACTGTATTTCTGAAAGAAGCTCTTGAGATCTAGTACCCTGTCCTCCTGCTTTGGAGTAACACTGCCACAGGGAAACTGACACCACACAGTGGGTCACCTGTGATCTAAATAGCTATTAACAAAAGCTACAATAGCAAAACAAAAAGAAAGCATAAAATAAAATTACACTTTACTAAATAAAGTTGACCTTTTACTGGTTGAATATAATCCTGCTTCAGAAATTCCTAGATGCTAAGGTTGGTTCTAGAAATAACACCCAAGTTTACTTCTTATTAATAATACATAGAAAATATCATTCATCTTTCTAAAAATGAGTTTACTGTGTGGCTGAATTATACAAATACTTTTCTTTTTTTTATTAAAAAATGTTTAATGTTGACACTATTGTAGGTGTCTTCTATTTTCCCCGCCTCCTCCTCCCTTGGCCTTCACCACACTATTGTCTGTGTTCATGGGGTATGCATATATGTTCTTTAGTTAATCCCTTCACCCTCTTTATCTAGTCATCCCTCTCCTCTGGCACCCACCAGTCTGTTCAACGTATCCATGCTTCTGGTTCCATTTTGTTCATCAGTTTATTTTGTTCATTAGATTTCACAAATACCTTTCATTTTGTGAATGAGTTTTCTTTGCAAGCAAGCACAATGCCTCATGTATTGGAGGTCTAGGAAGTCAGAGACCTTATCTGCCTTGTTCCTTACTGTCTCACCCTCACCTAAAGTACTGCCTACAAGCCATAAATGCTCAATATATACTTGTTGATCCAATACTGTTGAATTACTGATTAAATTAATTGAATTATTGTTCTTTCTTTAAGCTTTTAAAATCAAAATATTACATTGATTTGGAATTCTCCTAGTTCATATAAACCTACACTGCAAGTCAATTTTCTTTTCATTTTAAGGTGTCATTTTTTTTAACCTGAAAATTTATTTAACCAAATGAATTTAAGATGAACTGTGTGTGACAAATGGTGTTGTCTGTCTCTTTACTTGAGTACTAGTTATTGTTTATCTTGAAAACAGATATGTATGAGTCAAGGTTCTCCAGAAAAAAACAGAACAACAGGTTGTATATAGATATAGAAAGAGATTTATTATAGCAAATTAATTCATGTGATTATGGAGGCTGACAAACCATAGCATCTGCAAGGTGAGATAGGTCTCCAGGGAAGCCAATGGTATAGTTCCAGTCCAAAGGACAGCAGACTCGAGACCTAAGAAGAGCAAGTGTTTCAGTTTGAATCCAAAGGCAGAACAAAGTCAGTGTTCCAGTTCAAAAGCAGTCAGGCAGAAGGATTCTCTCCTACTCAGGGATGGTTAGCATTTTGATTCTGTTCAATCCCTCTACAGATTGGATGAGTCCCACCCATATTAATGAGGGCAATCTGCTTTCCTCCATCTCAATTTCAGTGTTAATCTCAACCAAACATATTCTCCCAGAAATACCCAGAATAATATTTGACCAAAAATCTGAATAACTCATGGCCCAGTCAAGTTGACACATAAAATGAGCTGTCGCAGGGTATGGAATGGGTTGTATCTGCTTGGCTGTATAAAGGGGTGTGGTTTCTTCTTGCTTTTCCAATATCTTAGCAGCATCTGTTAGTTTGATTAGAATAAATGTGAAAGAACTTGTCAGCTACTAGGACAGATAAGGGGTAAAAAAAGAGGGAACATCAAAGGAGAGGTATTCGGCCCGGCTGGTGTGGCTCAGTGGTTGAGCATTGACCCATGCACCAAGAGATTGCCCCAGTCAGGGCACATGCCCAGGTTGTGGGCCAAATCCCCAGTGGGGTGCATGCAGGAGGCGGCCAATCGATGTTCTCTCTCATCCATGTTTCTGTTTCCCTCTCCCTCTCCCTTCCTCTCTCTCTAAATCAATAAAGATAAAAAAATAAAATTAAAAACAAAAACAAAGGAGAGGTATTTGATGGGGTGCAGGCTCAGGGAGGTTGAGGGTGATGGGATCAGAAAATTTTTCTGACATCTTTTCACCTCGCCTTTTTCTCACATGCCCTCCCACTTCTTTCAGTCGTAGAAATCCAGGGTGAATGGTTGTCAATGGCTCCAAGATTTCAATAACAAAGCAAATATGACCATATCCAGAAATATCTGCCATTAAAAAGACTTTAGTAAATCAGGTGTTCAATACATCAAAAAAATATCTCTACCCGTGGAATTTAGGGTAGGTGGGGAAAAGGTCCTTGTATAAAGGATATTGTTTTAAGTCCCTGAAAGCATGGCATAGGCCTGGCATTGTGTGTGACTGAGTCTTTCCTGACGTGGGACATGCATATGGTCAGCTGGGCAGCGCCATCCCTGTTGTGGAAAATGCTGACACAACAAATTAGCATGGCCTCCTGAAAGGTACTCCTAAGAGGATAAATTATTTTACTCTAATCCTTGAATGATGTTTAGCAAGTAGAACTATATATGTTATTTGGATTTACCAAGCAAGCTCTATATCATGAAGCTACTGCTGTTCTAAAATGAGTATCCAGCTGGCTTAGTAATAAACAATCGATCACTTATGGAGTGCCTCCTGTATGCCAGACCCTAAACTGTGCTGTCACATTTAATCTTCATGCCAACCCTGAGGCTGTGGACACATAGACTGATGCTCAAGGTAAGTAGCGAAGCCAGGAATCACGGACAAGCCTAACACCGAAGTTCCATCTCTCTGTTTTGCCATTTTATTTCTCCCATTGTATAAACAACTAGACTCACTCTGGTTTATAACCTGTCTCTGGTGAGTTTAGTTAAAGTGGCTCATTTTCCCTGAGCCTGGTCAATTCTGGTGGAATTGAGACAACTGAGTTTCTGAACTTGCAGTATGGAGAAACATACAGGGAATAGACCCCCTCCAAAAAAGGTCAACTTTGTATAATCTATCCATTTCTTGACGAGAAAGAGTAAATGATATTTTTCCTTAAAAGCTTAATCTATGATACAGTTCAGCACAAATAACCATTGTGATTAGCAGAGTATATCAGTGCAGAAAATGACAATGATGCCTTTTAGTATTAGCTTTGCGAAAGACAAGAAGTTGTCCATGGGCCTGGAATGTTAATTTCTTATTGAACTTGAATCTTTGTCCCAGGTACTATATCCACAGGGACCTAGAGAAAACAGCATTCTGCAAACTTTTGTAGGATATATATTTTTATACTGGACCCCCTCCCCTATCCTCCTAACTGCCCTAAAATGGGGAGACCCAGTAAGCAGTAACTTCATCCCTCTCACCTTTCCCCCCATGGGAGGGGTGGCAGGGATAAACTAGGGCAATGGTTTGTAACAGAGGATCTTTCACAATGTGCTGCATCTTGGGAACTCTTGAAGAGAGAACCTGAGTATACTGCTCATGTGAGCACAGCTTAAACTAGGTTACTGTCACTAATAACAAAGGGAAATAATAAGGAAGAAGAGGAGGGGAAAGCGGAAAGATGAAGAAGGACTAGAAGGAAGAGGCTCAAACATGGAAGGAGGATGAGGAAGGGGAGAAAGAGGAAGAGAAGAGAGAACAGGGAGAAGGAACAACTTTTACTAAAACTACACCAGTCACTGGGCAGAGGGCATGGCATAAAATCTCTGGTTTATTCACACAAGGACTCTACATAACGATGCTATTATCACTGCTTTACAAAGCAAGAAACTGAGAACTAGGTGTTAAATTACTGCTGAGAGACAACAGTAGAATTTGATTCTATATTTGTCTGACTCTAGAGTTCCAAGCTTCTAATGACCAAAAAAATTTTCAGAAAAAAAGTTAAAATAAAGTGTTTCCTTTCTTTATAGCTGATTTTCTCCACAGATCCTCCAAACAGCTGGATAGGAAAAAAGGAGATAACTATATTAATAAGAAGTTGACTTAACACCTATCTATGCATAGGTGACCAGGAGAATCTTATTAATTACAAGCTAAGCAAGTGAAATAACATATTAATAGTAATTTTAAAACATTTTAAAATTAGTATTTGTAATTTTCTTAAGCACTAAAATTGTTATCATATATTTTTATCAATAATCTCTGAAGATAACTTTTACATTCAGTTAAAATTAAATGATATATGTACTTAGGGAAAATTTTCAGGCTATCAGATTTTATTTTCTTGCTACAATGCTTTTATATTCCATCTCTACAGCTAGAACTGAATACACATAATGACAGGCTTTTCGATTAATTTTCACTCATATTGTGATAGCAAATAAACTCTCAGTTAATTGTGTTTGATAGAGCAAGGTGAAATTTTATCATAAAAAGAAAGGAAAAAATCAGCTAGTTCACAATCAATTTCAGTTAAATCAACACTGTAGTCTGTTAAAACAGTATTTTGTGACACTCATATTTTTATAACTCAATTCCAAGTTTATCCAGTCAACATGTCTACAAAGCACACTGCCCAAACATTAACTATTTATCAGATAATCTACCACCATACTGACAGGTGGGCCTTACTTGTTTTGGCAGTAGTTCAAAGTTTCTAGAAGGTTTGGTGACTAAATAGCTATTTACCCTGATAAGCGCTCTTGCTGTATTTCAGTGGCTGGACCACCATATGGAACTGATTTCAAAATAGAAAAATTAAAAGAGCTTACTCTTCTGTTGACACATTTTCATTGATCCTTCTAAATTTACCTCCTAAGTCTGAAATTTTCCCATTTTTTATAGTGACAGTCTTCTCCTAGTGTCTCAAGGGAAATTTTTATTCTCAATGCCACGTCAACAGATATGATCAACTAAGTTCAATCTTTGTTCCAGAACGTATATATATTTTAATATCAATCATTTACTTTCACCTTAGCCCTCACTCTGCATGTTCTTGAAGTCTGTAGCTAGTAAAGCTACAAGACTGACTATGAGGAACAGGCATATTGCCCATACAAAGGTAAGAATGCAGTTAAAATCTGGCTTTAATAATCATTGAGGGACTCATTTGCTCTGAGCTCCAGCACTGGGGTAGCAGCTCGAAAGACACCAGGGACATATGGGGAGGAATTGAACTGCCTGACATCAGGATGAGAGTTAGAGAAGCAGCTTTTAGCCAGACAGAAGTGCTGGCAGAGGTCAGTGTTCCTTTTCTGAAACCTTCCCCTACAGAGCTGGCAGGTGGGTACTATATCTGAGTCTCCATCAACCTGGCTATCACTCTTTGTTTGCCCCACCCTGATGATTCCCTGAGACCCTGCTTCACCCAATTTGCAGGCCCACCTAAGCTGTTTCCAGGCTTTTCCATACCAATAGTCTTGGTTCATGCTTCAAACTTCTCTTAAATTTCTCAAACAGCATCTGGCCTCAGCGAGCTCAGTACCTCTCACTAAGTGACCCCAGGCCTAACACTAGCAGCAGTTGGCCTTTGTTTGCAGTTTGTCCTCTTCTGGGCATCTTGAAGCCCAGCACAAGTAGCATCCATCTTCAGATTGCTTTGTAGCTCATGCTGGGTAGCCTGAAGCAAGGCACAGTTGGTGGCTGACCTGCACCTCCAGGTAGGCCCCAGATTCAGCTCACCCAGTGAACCATGCTTCGGATCATGTTGAATCACCACCTAACCACCTCCATAAGTGACACACTCAAGGAGTGGACTCAACAGACACAAGAGCCCCGCTAAATTAAGTCCTCATCCCTGAGGTGGGCCCCTGCACAGCTGATCCTTTATTGTGGTAGCAGCCAGTCTGTGCAGCTGAGTGGCCTGGGGTAAATCCCTCCCAATGATGTGCCAACAGCAATCAAGGCTCTACTACTACAGGAGGGTGTACACAGCCCATGTAGGAGTTGGGGGTGGGAGGGAATGTACCTGAAGTACACAACTCAGGTGAAAAGGGAGGTGGTACCACTGGACTCTACAAGATACCCACACCATTAGGCCACTTTACCAAGCTTGGGAGACACAGCAGCTCTGCCTAACACATAGAAACAAACACAGGGAGGCTGCCAAAATGAGGAGACAAGGAAACATGTCCCAAATGAAAGAATGAAACAAAACTCCAGAAAAAGAACTAAACAAAATTGAGATAAGCAAACTACTAGATACAGAGTTCAAAACACTGGTTTTAAGGATGCTCCATGAATTTAGGGGAAGAGTAGATGAATTTAGAGAGAACTTCGACAGCATAAAAAAGGACATGGAAACCATAAAAAAAGAACCAGTCAGAAATTAAGGATACACTAATTGAAATGAATAATTTATAGGGAATTAACAGTAGAGTAGATAAAGCTGAGGATCAAAACAGTGATTTGGAATATAAGGAAGCAAAAACACCCTATCAGAATAGCAAAAAGAAAAAAGAATTAGAACATATAACAATAAGGATGGCATAAGAAGCCTCTGGAACAACTTCAAGCATTTCAACCTTCACATCATGGGGGTGCCAGAAGCAAAGAAGAGAACAAGAAATTGAAAACCTGTTTGAAAAAATAATGACAGAAAACTTCCCTAACTTGATGAAGGAAATAGGCATAAAAGTCCAGGAAGCATAGAGAGTCCCAGACAAGATGAGCCCAAAGAGGCCCACACCAAGACAAATCATAATTAAAATGCAAAAGGTTAAAGACAACGAGAGAATCTTAAAAGCAGCAGGAGAAAAGCAGTTAGTTACCTATAAGGGAGCTCTTATATGACCGTCAGCTGATTTATCAACATAAACTTTGCAGGCCAGAAGGGACTGGCAAGAAATATTCAAAGTGGTGAAAAGTAAGGACCTACAACCAAGATTACTCTATCCAGCAAAGCTCTACTTTAGAATTGAAGGACATATAAAGAGCTTCCCAGACAAGAAAAAACTAAAGGAGTTCAGCACCACCTAACCAGTATTACTGAAATGTTAAAGAATCTTCTTTAAGAAAAAGGAAGAAAAAAGATAAAAAATATGAACAATGAAATGGCAATATATACATACCTATCAACAATTGAATCTAAAAAAACAACATAAACACATAGAACAGATACAGACTCATAGATACAGAGAACATTTTGACAGTTGCCAGATGGAAGGGGTTTGAGAGGTGATGAAAAAGCTGAAGGGATTAATAAGTACAAACTGGTTGTTACAGAATAGTCATGGGGATGTAAAGTGCAGCATAAAGAATATAATCAATAATATTCTAATAACTATGTATGGTGTTAGATGGGTACGAGATTTATCAGGATGATTATTTAGTAAGTTATATAATGTCTAATCACTGGAGTGTACACCTGAAACTAATATGTTGTATGTCAGCTGTAATTAAAAAAAAATTTTTTTAAGGCAAGAATGAATCCTATTACCACTACGATTTAAAATCATTGTAGAAGTGCTAGTCAATATAATCAGAGAAGGTAACAAAACAAGGAATGAATACTTTGAAATGGAAAAGGTAAAATCATTATTATTTACTGCTGACAATTGCCTAGTTGAAAGACCAAGAAAAACAACTGAAAGACTATTAAAACTAATAAGAAACCAGCTTTTTACTAATTAATACATAAACTCAATATGTTCCTTATATTCCATTATTAGTGTATTAGAAATTACAATATAGAACAACAAAATTATTGAGCAAAATATTAGTTTATTATTATTTTTTTTCTTTATTGGTTTTAGAGAGAGAGGCAGGGACAGGGAGAGAGATAGAAACATCAATGAGAGAGAACACTGATTGGCTGCCTCCTGCATGCCCCCCACTGGGGATTGGGCCCACAACCTGGGCATGTGTCCTGACTGGGAATCAAACTGGCAACATTTTGGTGCATGGGTCGATGCTCAACCACTGAGCCACACCGGCCAGGCTCATCCATCATTTTAAAAATTATTCAAAATAGCCCTAGCCGATGTGGCTCAGCAGTTAGAGCGTCAGCCTGCAGACCAGAGTCCCAGGTTCGGTTCCTGCTAAGGGCCCATACCTCGGTTGCAGTTTGTCCCCGGCCCCGGTTTGGATTGTGTGGCTGGCAACCAGTCGATGTGTCTCTCTCACATCGATGTTTCTCTCTCTCTTTTCCTTCCTCTCTCCCACCCACTCTATCTGAAGATAAATGCAAAAATGTCCTTGGGTGAGGATAAAAAATATATATATATTCAAAATAAAAGAAAGAAAATATAAAAATGCAACCAACTTAATGAGCATACCACAGATGTTACAGCTATAACATTACTGTTAGTGTTTCTGCCATGAGGTGTGATGAAGCATTGGATGGGTGGTCCTTCTCATACACCCTCCCAAACAGAGTGACTGTCAGGACAGGTCCAGACAGCGGCTTCAGGCTAAACAAGCGTCCATCACTTGACACCTAATTAAAACACAAGGAAGTTGACAGGGGTTTAACTTTAAGTTATACAACCCACAACACACTTTGAAAATTCAGTGCGACTGGATGAGGAAACAATAAAGATAATGGCCAGATTCTGTTCTATCAGAAATGTTTGGAATGATACAGAGCACAAGAGAAGCTGGAGCTATGGAACTGGCACTGATCCATTTATTACTGACATGCCGGTAATCAATATCTTATCATTTGCTTACCTGAGGAAGCATCCCATGAATTAATAAAGATAAAACAGTGGACTTGGTAGTATATAAGAGAGAAATCTAGTCCTCCCAGGCAAGACGAAGACTCCTCCAATGATCAGAAGGGACTGACTAAGGGGAATTTGAGCGGAGCCGCTATCAACGCTGTCAATCACTCACCACAGCTCTCCAACCTGCCATGGTCCCCAGCTCCCCATAGGAGCTGTTTCTACCAGGACAGAGTAGTGACAACTTGCAGGGAGTCCGTAGAAAAATGTGGCTAGGCAGAGTGCTGGGGCGGTAAGGATTATTTCTGGCCTCTGGAAAGACTCCTCTTTGCTTTCTTGCCCACATCAGCCACTGTCAAATTCTCTCCTCAGCTTGTCATTGTTTCCTGTTCTCCTCTGGTCACGTGGAGCCTTCACCCACCCCATGAGGGGAATTCCTTTTACTTCCCGCAGTCATTGCTGCCCAGTGATGCCAAGGGGCTTCTGGTGGAACTAGTCCTGGAATGCCTCAGATCCCCTTTCTGTTCAGCAGACAGCCCAGCCGCATCCCGATAGCCCCACAATAGTATGTCTTTATTCTCAAGGACACCCTCATTATTATTATGTTCAGACTTTCCAGATTTAAAAAAAAAAAAAATGCATCCTACTCACTGTCTTGTGAGCCTTAAGGACAATTTCACCCTTTTCAAATGGAGGTTTGCATGGTGTTTGTAAGCACCTTAGGTTTTGTAGTAAAAAAGTGCTTCCTCTTACATGAAATGAGTTGGCAATATTAAGCAAAGGTTTTTACCTGAAATTCTCCAGGTGCCAGCTGAATTCCACTCAGCAACACCTCAGGAAAGACATACTGGGTTCCAAAGGTGCCACTGAGGGAGAACATGTCAAACCTGGTGGAAGCAGTTTCGACCGAGTGACCACACGTGTGCACGTTGGTTGTTTTACACTTCAGCAGGGTGCAGACCTGGGAAAGTAAGGCAAACCGTGAATTCCGCCGAAAGCCAACTGACGCGCAATCCTGACCCCGAAATAATGCCGCGTCCCTTTGTTTGGTAAAATAATACTACTTCCTCAGTTGATTAATCCAGTTCATTGCTGAATAGCTAATGCAACTAGCAATGAAAATAAGGCACTTCAGACCCTGGTGTGTTCTGCCATTCACTGTCAAGCAGATTAAACCACAAAAAGAAACAATCAAATCTTTGGTCTGTAGCCAAGAACCACTATACTGTCATTCTTCTCAAGTTAGCAATGCTTTTAATAAACAAGGGTTCAATTTTTTAATCATTACATTTACTGGGGTGACATTGGGTAATAAAATTATATAGGTTCCAAGTGTACCATTCTGTAATACATCATCTGTATCTTGCACTGTGTACCTACAGCCCAAAGTCAAATCTTCCATGCTCAGTTGTTTTTAAAGTTTAATTTTGACACTAGTTTAATCTCTTATTGTCTCTGTCACACAATAAAAGAACTTTAAAGTAGTAGTGAACCCTAGAGTTGATCTAGAGACAACCCCTATGATCTAAAAAAGTCATATATTTTATTTTTGTATCTGAGCAAGGACTGAAACAGCCATCACTATACTACATAGCTATTTAAATGTGAATTCTAATTGTATGTATCATCTAACCATGCAGAAAGTCCCCAAAATAAAATCTATATCCTTTATTTTTAAATCCTCACCGAGGACATGTTTTTATTGATTTTAGAGAAAGAAGGAAACATTGATGAGAGAGAAACGTCCATCGGATGCCTCCTGTATGCGCCCCAATTGGGGATCAAACCGCAACCTTTTTAGTGCACCGGACGACACTCCTACCAACTGAGCCACCCAGCCAGGGAAAGATCTGCCTTCTCATAACTCCACCTGTACTGCATCTTCCAAACCTACACCAAGCCATCTTCATTTCTTGCCTGACTGAAGCAACAGCCTTCACCTGGCCTCCCTGCTTCTGCTTTTGAATTTAAACAGAAAGCACGCAGGGCAAGTGTATTATGATGGGATACAAACAACTTTCAGATAAAGGTAGAGTAAACACACGCTTCTTCTTGTTCTCTTGAAATCCTGCTAGAACTAACATTCATATTTTTAAAGATATAAATCTACAAGGATAGGAGTCCAGGAGGATAGACCATGGCACCCTTTTAGAAGCTGGGATGTCAATGCAAAAATCGTAACTGAGTTAGCAGATCTAAGGAAGCCAAATCCCAGACTGGCAGCAAGGAAAGCCAAGAATCAACCTAACTACCCCGCAAAGCACTCCAGAGACTCCACCCCTGGAGCCCCAGGTCCCTCACCAGCTGTTAAAGTTGTGGTGGCTGAAGTAAGGAACATTGGTGGGAAGCTGTCAAGATGCCTCAGGCACTGAGTCCCCACCTTGGATGGGCAACCGCCCCTCCCTGTTGCAGTAAAAGAGGGAATTTAGTTACTGAAAGGGAAAAGCAGATGGTGTTTGGAGGGGGGTTTAAAAAGTGTGGTTGAAGGGGATTATATGAATGAGTCATGCTGAGTGTTGGGATCATCTGCCTTTACCACCACCCCAGCCTGCAAGGTCCTCTCTCCCACTTGGCTCTCTCACTGCTGTCAGTAAGGCATTTATCCTTCAGGAGTAGGGTTGCCAGGAAAAACACGAGACAGGAGTTCCCGTTGAATTAAGTTCAGATACATTGAAAATACTAAAAACAGTTTTTTAGTATAAGAATATCCTAAATATCACAAGGGCCATACTCACATGTGAAAATACATACTCCTTATTTATCTGAACTTTAAATTTACTTGGTCATCCTGCATTAGAAGGATTTTGAAACTTGAAAAACCTGACCAACCCAAGAGGAAGTCTCTAAAGATACTTACCTGAAGGATTCCCCTAACCAAAGGCCAAGCTAAATCACCCTACTATGCAGCTTGAAATGCCAAGTATTACCCACATGCTCAGAAGTTTCAGTTTTTGGTAATCCTAAAGTGTCACCCTATATAGGAAAATAACTACTAAATTTAGAATTTTAAATTCCAAAACCTGTCTGGCACCAGTGGTTTAGCCAAGGGACCACTGCCCAGCAAAATAACAGAGGGTTCTCTTCACTTGACAGTCCCAATGCAGAGAAGGGCTTACCACTGCTCTCCTCCAGGGGAGCCAAGACTGGTGGAGGCTAAAGGCATGATGGGATTGAGGGGGGAAGGAAAAAAAGAGAGACAGGAAGAGCTAAGAGATGGCTATCTTGTTTTATAACCATCTTTTTACACTTAAAAAATATATCACAAAAAATAAGAAATAATGTTGTAAGTTTTGAATGTTAAAAATTAATATGTCAATGTATTACCATATATACCCCATACACAGTGCAGTTAATGTCAAAATGTCACAGAATACATGGTAATATATATATGGCAATAAGTATTTTTTTTACAAAATAATGTGTTTAATTTTCAATTGCTGAACATTGTGTTCTCAATACCATTCCCCCCCCTTTCTCCAGCACCTTGGAACACTGATTAGGAGTATTAATTCCTCCTGCATTTTCATCCTTTTTTGTTGCTCTTTCCCTTCGGCCTACAAAGATAATCAAGCTTCTTTCATCTATTGGAGAAACAAAAAACAAAAACATCTTTTGTGACCACGAGTCTCTGTCTGGTTCCTGTCTCATTTCTCTTCTTCCTGTCTCAGACAAGAGTTTTGAAGAGGAAATAGTCAGTGGTTCTTGCAATATCTTCCCTTCCCTTTAACTTTTCAACCTACTGTAATCTGTCTTTTACTGTGTCATGAGCCCAGGAAATTCTACCAAAATTGCATTCATTCATGCCAGTGATGGTAAACATATTGCATTAATACATGTCACAATTTTCTCCTTCTAAGAGTCACTACTTCCTTCCTGTCCTCTTATTAAGTTCTCCTTTATTTTTTAATCACATTCTCAGGTTCTTATTTTTCTGCCCATTTCCCGCCCAAACACTGGAGCTCCGAAGGTTCCACCTCTAGACCGCTGTTCTTTGTTATGTAGTCAGCTTTGTGATGCCATTCACTCTTGTGTGTTTAAACACCTTTATTCTGCTGATTCTCAAGATAATATTTCTAAATCCACTGTCTCCCATATGCATCAGACCCATATATTCAGCAGCCTATTGGATGGCTCCAGCTGAATGTCCCATAGCTACTCCAAAACCAGCACAGCTAAGGCAGGACCGAGCATCTCCCCACAGCTACCCGATTTGCTCCTGCCCACGCATTCTGATCTGTCAGAGCATCACATCCACCCAGCCACTCTTGTTAAAAACCTGGCACATTCTAGACCTTCACTCTGCTTTTCTCTTCCATATCAAATTAGCTACTAAGCTCAATTTCCTAAATATTTGTTGACTCCATACTCTGCTTTCATTCCTACTAACATGATCTTGGTCCAGGTCCTTAGAGGACTATTTTAATAATCTAACCAGTCTTTTTGTCCTTAGTTCCATTATCCACAATGCAGCCAAGATAATCTACTCAAAAGTAGATGTAATACCGTATAAATGGTGTCACCTCCCAACAGAAGAACGCCACTGGCAGAATAAAGTCCAAATCTTACTATGTTATGCCTTAGTAACACCAAACTGCTTGCTCTTCCCTGCATTCCTGTTCTTTCACATACCCACACCCTCAGTCATGCTGTCCATTCCACCTAGCTTCTCTCCCATTCTTTTTTACCGAGATAATAGCATAAGCTTATACATCATGTCTCCAGAAATGTCCCTGGATCCCCAGATTAGGCAAAGTACAGCTCCCTGGTATTTCTACAGCAAAATGTGCATTCTGTGTTCTGTCACATGCCAATCCATACTGAAATTATCTGTTCATATATTGTTCTCCCCTAGATTCTGCATGAGGAGGGTCTAGACTTACTCATTCATGTCCATGTCATTAGCACAGAATATATAACTGGTAGGTAGTAGGCAGTTGATAATTGTTTGTCAAAATGAACAAACACTGGTAGAGTGCCCATCATGCAGCAAACAAAACCTGACACAGTGGGGGCAGTTCCAGCACTCAAAGGGCTGTCAATCTCAAATAAAAGTATGTACACAATGTGACAGGACATGTCTTTGATAAAGTTAAGCATAGGATGCCTAGGGGCACATAAAAGAGGCACCTGACCCAGTTGGGAGGTGGGAGTGGTGCCACAGGAAGTGTCAGGGCAGCCTTCTTGAAGACAACACCTGAAAAGCACTAGGAGGGGGTGTCATAGATAAAGGAAACAGCCTGTGAAACACCCAGGGGTTCTGCAGATGCTGGCATATGGGAGATGGGGACATGTCTCAGTATGACAGGAGCCCAGGGCCCATATGGGTAGAAGTGAGAGAAAACAACAGAGAGTAGAAAAGGGCACATAAGACTTCAAGTGTTTTATGTTCAGGAATTTGATTTGCCAATGACAAGACAGTGAGAAACTTTAAGCAAGAGAATAAAATAATCAGAGATGGCTTTTAGTGATTTTTGTATAGTGTAGGGAATGGACTGGATGGAGCGGAAACTGTCAATAGGAAACTCTGTTAAGAGGATATTGTGATAATCTAGGTGAAATAAAATTGGAGGATCAAGGAAGATAAGACCAGAAAGAGAAGAACAAGAAACCTGATTTTTCTTAGGAGTTCCATCTCATAAGACTATTACAGGTCCTGCATTATGTTGAAGGATGACAGATAGCTGAATCTTTTCATCTATAAACTATTTTACTATACATCTCAGAGATCAACTCCATATGTCTCCAGGACATACTTAGTGTTAAGCAATTTATACAACAAAATAGACATTAATGAACATGTAGGGAAAATGGCTAAAATAGTTCAGGCAGGAAATATCAGACGTTAGTAACCCATTAAAATAGTCTCTGATGTGATTATTATATAATTTTAAACACTGGTACTGCAAAATAAAAGTTTTGCCTTTTTTCATCCAGTTGAAAATCAGACTGACATCTGAAATTGCAAATTAGCAAATAAAAATTTAGGATGCCTAACTAAATTTGAATTTCAGATAAACAACAAATTTTTTAGTATACATATCCTCCAAAGTGGGACACACTTATCATGAAAACAATTCATTGTTTCCCTGAAATTTGAATGTAACTGGGTGTCTTTATCTGGTAACTTCACCTCCACCAAAATAATTGTTACCTGTAAGTGGTAGCTCCCTTCCACAGTGTGTAGTCCATCAAATGCCCCTAGGGCATACACTTCATGGGCTCCCTTCTCAGACATCTTGTAGCTTAGATGACAACAGAGATCTTTCTGACAAACCGTGTAATTTCCTGTGTCTCCTCTGAGCTCCAAGAAGGTGAATTCATCAGAAAAGACAATGCCCTTAAATTCCTTGTTTCCTGTGGAGAGTGCTTCTATACCACTGGCATAAGAAGTCCAATTCACCACAACGGGGTGGTTTGGGTGGGAATCCAGTTGTGAGAGAAGGAGTTTTCCCTCCTTGGTCTGCATATCATAATGAAATGCTCTTGGAGAATCAGGTGCATAGATGCCACTTCCTGGAAGTCATAAGTTGGAAATGACATTTGAAATAGAAAAGTGAAAAGGGATCGTGTAGTTATTATTATTATTTAAAAAAATTTTTTTTTCTTTATAGATTTTAGAGAGAGAGGAAGGGAGAGAGAGACAAAAGCATTGATGAGAGAGAACATTGACTGGCCACCTCCTGCATGTCCCCCACTGGGGATCAGGCCCACAACCTGGGCATGTGCCCTGATCGGGAATCCAACAGGCAACCTCTTGGTGCATGGGTCGATGCTCAACCACTGAGCCACAGTGGCCGGGCTTGTTATTATATTTTAAACTGATATTAACATTTTACTCCCTCTAAAGCATATATTTCATTAATTTCAGTGAACTATGCTAAGGACAACAGATGAGAAAAAATCCAATAAAGTATGACACCAACAGCCAAAAAGCCAAGAACAACGTCACATAAGAAGTGGTGAATTCTGAAAGAAAGATAAAGGCTGTTGATTCAAGTTGAATAAAACTAAATACATCTCGAAACAATTTAGATGAAGATTGATTCTACAGCTCGTCACCAGCTAGAAACGCAAAAATTAAGAGTCGAAAAACATTGTATTAAGGAGAACGTATACATATTAGTTAGAAAAAAACATTTTTTTCTTTTTGGATTACATCAAGCCTGTAAATCTTAACGATTATACATTACCTGTCATTTTCTTTGCGGGGTGGTGTATATTTGATGCAAGGAAATTGACCTTCATGCCCATAGCCCAAGCTGAGTGGAATTCAATAGCTGACAAATGTGGCAACACATTCATCCAAGCCGTGGGAAACAGGATGGTGTCCACATGGAAGTCTTTCACCAGGCTCACAGCAGGATCGTGGAAGAGTATATCGAAGCACGTGAAAATGCCAAACCTTCCGAAGGTGGTGTTGAAGGTCACAGCCTCAGGCTCCTTGGGTACATTGAACTGATCCTCACCCAAGAAAAGGTTATGCTGCAATAAACAGAAGATGAAGACGAGAGAAATCTCTTTTTAGAAGTTGGCCTGGATGTCACTATGCCTGAGAAAGTACAAGCGCACATTGATTCGACAATGCTAATTTCATCTGTGACCCCTGGCTTCATAGGGAAAGAGTGTTACAGAATCCAAGATTACTACAGGGAATCCTTATCTGTTAAGACCTTGATCTTACAAGAGGTAGGAGTGAAACAGATAACACATATTTGCCAAGAACACAACTATTTTCTGAGGATAAAGGACTTTCTTTGCTTCCTCCTCAAAGCCAAGTCTATCTGGCAAGGGGTGTTTCATTCTAGCCTTGAGCCATTTCCAGAGCATGTCTTTAAAAGGACAAAATCCAAAAGGAGACACTATATTTCAATGCAGGTAAGTCCTACTCACACACTCCCAACAGCCTTTAAAGCCTCTTCATAGGAGCTTCTCACACCTAATCATTGCTGTCCATGTTTTATCTCTACTCAGCTTCTATAGTATGCTTAGTATTCTCAATAATAAGGATTTTTCCCTCTTCTCCACTTTATTTTGTTACGCATTTAGTAATTGGATTATTTGCATTGAATTCTACCTTATGATAGCGTGCCACCAATTTTCCTTGAGAGTCAAACACCACATCAGTGTTGTATTGGTAACGGCCATCAAAGGGACACTGGGGGTCACTGGCATTGCATGGCTTCTTGTCGCCAATATTTGCCACAACGTAGATAGAGTTATCCTTGGCCAGGCAGCTGAGTCTTTCTTGCACTGGGGTGTGGCCAAATCTGGTATGTGTTATTTGAAGAAGAAAAGAAAAATCCAGTTTAGCTTTTAATAAAATTCAGCATGATAGCAGCCTGAATCTATTATGCAATGAACACAAAAAAATAAATTCTAAACATAGAAAGAAGGGAAGGATTAAAACAAAAAGAGACTTCAGAAGAAGTACATGCGTGTGGGAATTCATTTGTATTTTTTTCTTCATAACATTTATCATCATCTATAATCATATATTCATTTATGTGTTAATCATATAATGTATGCCACATCTTATAGATATTATGGGGTAAATACACACATCTCCTATTCACTGAACCCATGCCTGACAGAAAAGAGGCATTATTTTGAATGAAAGAAGGTCAACTTAGAAGAAGATGTCTAGGAAGGTGGCAGAGTTGGAACCACCAGGCGTCTATCCCTCCACATAGGTAACAACTGCACTTGCAGAATCTGTCTAATATAAGTATTTTGGAACTCTGACATGGAAATTGGGAACAGACTGACAACCCTCAGAAGGAAGGGGGTGGGGAGGTTGGGAAGAGATAAACTAAGGAACTTATATGCATATATGCATAACCAGTGGACACAGACAATAGTTTGGGGAAAGCAGGAGTTAGGTGGGTGTGGGGAGGAGGGGGTCAATGGGGGAAAAAGGAGAGACATCTGTAATACTTTCAACAATAAAGATAAAAAATGGGTTATATTCTTATAACTATATAATATTTACAATGTAATCAATAGTATGTTATAATTACATTGTCTTTATTGTTTCTCTTGTCTTTTTTTTCCCCCTTGGAGTTTATGATTGCCTTTCTTTTTCCCTTGCACTGTCTTAGTCAACCCTATTCTGAAGTTCTTCCAATGTCTCAAAGATGATATGAAATCTGTGGATTTTCTAGTCTGTAAGCTCCACAAGGGCAGGCATTTCTATCTGTTTTGTTCACTGCTGTGTATCCTCAGTCTGATGGCTTGAACCTGAAGTCAGAAAAATTTTTATCTACCCAGGACGATTTTAAAACTCAAGTTGTACCAAACCTGCTTATTAGATGTCGAGTACTATAAACTAAAAATTATTGTTTAAAAATAAAATAAAAAAACTATTTTGGAACTCTGGAGTTTATTTGAAGGCTTGAAACTTCCAGGGGAAGGCTTGGAAAGTAAATTGCAGTCCATTTCAGTCGATTTTAGCACTTAGCTCAGCATCGTGACTACCCATGACCCATCTTCCCCAGCCCCTGTGGCAGGCAGACGTGCAGGTGTTCCAGGTTCCAGGAGCATCCTGCAGGCAGCTTGTGGGAACAGGGTGAGCAGTAAGTCCCTTCTCCTCCAAATGTTGGGAACCTGTGTTCTGATGGTTGCTAACCTTCTGATCTTGGAGATGCAGACTCAGGGACAGGCGGCCTTTGTTGCACACCCCCCCCCACCCCCCCCACCCCCCACCCCCCGCATTGTTGCAATTCTATCCACGTCTCGCTGAAGTGACTTCTAGGGGATTTATAAGCTCCCTCTTTCTTCCCCCCCCCTTTTGGGCACCAGACATTTAAGGACTCAGACATAAAAAGGCAGTCACATATATAGGAGAGTTTAAAAAGTCACCACACATGCCCAGGGAACGGCACAGGCTAACAAAAGACCTGAGAAGACCTTAAGTTACATTTCAAGCTTAGCACAGCACAGAAACAGCCTATAACAATCAAAACAAACAAACAAAAGATACAAAACCCTGGGGAATGGAGAAGTTTTGATTTCCAGTTATCACATTGTGAACTTCAAATGTTCACTCAACAAAATAAAAGGCATACAAAAAACAAACAAACAAACAAAAAAACAGGAAAAGTATGGCCTATTCAAAGGAAAAAAATAAACGACCAGAAACAATCCTGGAGAAAGGTCAGACGCCATACTTATGGGACATAACTTTTGCAGTTTGAGGTGCAGCAGCGAAACTAGCAAACATTTCTTTTTCCCTATTTACAATGTCTTGGGTAGAAGACTGGTTTTTGTCGTAGATCTTAGCAACCTTAACATATGATTTTTGTTCTTTCCTTATTAAGATGAGAACTTTCACCCTTTCACTTAAAGGATGTACATCATGGCTTCTTCTTGGAATATCCAAATTGCCAGCATCACTACTCTTGTGCTTTCGGGCCATTATTAAGTAAAATAAGGGTCACTGGCACACAAGCACCCTGATATGGCAACAGTTGATCTGATCACTGAGATGGCTTCTCAATGACTAATGTGTGGGTATTGTGTACAGTGTGGATACATTGGACACAGGGATGAATCATGTCCTGGATGGGACAGAGTGGGACAGTGATCAATTTTATCATGTTACTCAGAATAGAGCACAATGCAAAGCTCATGAATTGTTTATTTCCGGGATTTTCCACTTAATATTTTTTGGACCGCAATTGACCACAGGGGCTGGGGTTGGAACCTGCAATCCAGGCATGTGCCCTCCACTGAGGAATCTAACCCTAGACCCTTCAGTGCATAGGCCAGTGCTCTAACCACTGAGGCACACAGGTCAGGGCTCATCAGGAATATTGACCTGCAGTTTTCTTTTCTTGTGGTGTCCTTATCTGACGTTGGTTATCAGAGTAACGTTGACCTCATAAAATGAGTGTGGAAGTGTTCCTTCCTCTTCAACTTTTGTAAGATTTTGATATGGATTAGCATTAATTCTTTAAATGTTTGGTAGAATTTGCCTGAGATAATTGTTCATAGTATTCTCTTATGATCCTTTGTATTTTGTGGTATCAGTTGTTATGTCTCCTCTTTCATTTCTAAAAATATAGAATGCTTCAGTAATTCACATCGTCCGTGCACAGGGGCCCTGCCAATCTTCTCTGTATCACTCCAATCCTACCATGTGCTGCCCAAGAGGAGCTACTGCTCAGTGGGTATACAGGCCGAGACTTGCTGGAGAAACAGTCCTGGAGATGGATAATGGTAATGGTGGCACAGAAATATGATGGTCATGAATACCAATGACTATGCATTCAAGAAGGGTTAAGATAGTAAATTTTACACTATACATATATTATCACAATTAAAAACAATAGGTGGAAAAACCTTAGGAGGTAAGAAAAGAGAAATCTTACTCAGGAAACTAGTGAATCTTTAAAAAGGAAAAGCACAAGGGGAATCTGAAACATGCATGTCACAGGAGATAGATAGAGCTCCACACAAAAGGCTAAGAAGCCTGTTCCAGATTCAATAGACAAGGAGGGACCATTAAATGCTTGGAGGACAGGAGTAACATGATCCGAATTTTCTTTAATAGTCCCATTAAGTTTAATAGGACTTCACAGTGTAGAATGTACTAGAACGGTTAGAGGCTAAACGTAGGGAAATCATTAGGAAGCTGTTTCAGTAGTTGAGATTAGAAGCAACCAGAGTTGGGCTAGGACAGTGCCAGCCAGTATGGAAAGATGGGCATACTGGAACATTTGTTAATGCTTAATTTCTTTATTTTTTATCATATTACTAGCTGTTGTCCCAGAAAAGCAATTTAAATTGCTTTTTGGAAAAGTGAGACCTCAGAATATGTAATATTTATCCATATTTATTTTGTATTGGCACAACGCTAAAATAATGATAAAAAATAGTTAATGCTTAGTTATTGGAGAACAGCTAAGAATAGGATAACTCTTGAATGAATGAAAAGGTGGTGCCATCTACTGGCAACAGTAATGAAAGCTTTGAGTATCTAATCTAGACCGTTAAATCTGTAAATTGGTACAAAACATAGCAATCATCTACAAAACACATCCTCGTTAAAAACCAGGAAATATAGAAAAACATATCTAAAAATTACTTTAATGCATTTATATAAGTGACCATTTGATAATTTCCCCACTCATTTGCTTCAATTATATACAAAATACACAGAAATAAATGCAACCCATAGAACCACTTGAAACATGACTCCAAGTCTTTCCAGGTCACTGAAGTGGTAGAATAGGTACATAAAGAAGCCTGGTGTTTTGGATTTCTGAAACAGTTCTGATTACATATTTCCCTCTTTATTATTTTTTTAATCTTAAAAGTGCATCCTATATTCAAATATATTTCCATTTAAACTACATTTCTCAGAGTGTTTGCTATAGCCAGAAAGCCTCCAAAAATTCTTTGTTAAACCACATATCTTGATTTGAAGTTTAAAAATGCATTTTGCTTATATGAGCCTGAAATCTGCCTGTCACTTAATCCATATTTGCCAAGCCCTTAATGTTTGCAGAGACCTCTGACCCAGTGCTATTGGGAACAAAAGGAGATGAAACAGAACAATTAAAATGCATTTCCTAAGGTTTATTTCAAAGTGTTTAATCTCAAAGTATCACAAAAATTACTAATTACTGAAGAAGACATTCACTCATTTATAGTAAGTACACATTAAATATTCAACAAGTATTTGCTGAATTCTTACCTCCCAAAGCACTGTGGCTAGATGTGTGAGCATCCGAGGAAAGGACATTCTGGGCAGACCTGCCCAAGTGCACCGTGTGGGAGACACCGGAGTGTAAGATATGGTGGGTGCACTTCAAAACCACTTCATCTTACTGGACAAACCATCTCTGCACACAAAACCTGAACTCTCAGTACAAATAATATGCCTCAAATAGCAAAATGCTTTTTTATACAAGTCAGCTCAGTAGGCACGCTTTTTTCTTAACTTACCGAACTAATGATTGACTCTTTAATCTTTAAGCCAGATCACCTTGATCATAGGTGCAGACATTTATTGTGTGAAAGGGTGCCCCTTGTGCAAGAACTCTTACACACTCACAGAGTGGCATTCCTAGTCCACAAGAGAGAGTCAATGAAAAAATGTTGGAATGAATACATTTATCTTTGAGTTAGGTTGTTGGACACAGGTTGTCTCTCCAGAAATCTGTAAGCTTTCTTCTGCAAGGCAGTGAAAGCTTCTGAGTCTAACTGTTTCTCCCTAAGCCTCCCAAGAACTCTCAGAACTATAAGGCACGTCCAGTTGGAATTATGAGCCCACTACCATGGTGCCTTATAACAACTACTTCCTCTCCCTTATTCAGGTGGCTTCCAGTTTGTTTTTATAGCTAAACTGTCTTATCTTTTTTTTTTTTTTATACTCACCTGAGGACATTTTTTGTTCGGATAGAGTGGGAGGGAAAGAGAGGAAGAGAGAGAGAAAGAGAAACTTCTATGTGAAAGGGACACATCGAGTGGCTGCCTCCCGCACGACCCAACCAGGGCCGGGGACAAACTGCAACCAAGGTACACGCCCTCAGCGGGAACCGAACCCCGGGTCTCTCTGGACCGCGGGCTGACTCTCTAATCGCTGAGCCAAACTGGCCAGGGCTAAACTGTCTTATCTTTTAATTACATGGTTTAGTAAGAAACCTTAAATCCTTCTGGAAGCATATGAAGTATGAATATTAAATAAATACATAAATAAGTAAATAAAAATGATAAGGGCCTGTTCCCATAACACCCAGGCTAACTGGTGATGTAGGCACCAAAAAAGGTTGGTGACTGTGAGAGAATAAAACAGCGGACTCAGTGGATATTTCGGGCGTGCTCAGCAAGGCATGCCGTCTGATTGTATGGGAAGAACAAAGGATCTGAACTCCTCTTCTGTTCTCACATCCTGCATGTCATCTTTCAGCAAAACCTGTCCGAGTTCCCTTCAGACTTTATTCAGAATCTGGTCATTTCTCAATACCCAAACTTCTAACACCATGGTCCAAATATCATCATCTCTGCCTTCGGCCACTGCAATGGTCCCTGTACTTTATTTTCTCCATTATCTGCCAAAGAGATTTGCGTACAACTTGTCAGAACATATCACTTCTCTGCTCAAAACTCTCCAGCAGCTGCCTTCTCACTCAATTAACAAAGTCATTATCATGGGCCACAAGTCCTTATGCCATCGTGCCCCTCCTGACGATCTATCGCCTACGTCTCTCCCCCTCCTTCACATCACTCCAACCACACAACACTCTGCTGGTCCTCATGCCAAACACACACTCTGACCACAGGATCCTGGTATTCAGAATCCTCTCGGGCCGGAACGCTCTTTTCAGATGCCTCTCTGTCCTACTCCCTCACTTCCTTTCAGTTTTGCTTAGATGTCACTGTGAAGCCAACAAGTTAAAGACCCACATGTACCACCATATTTACCTGTCCTGTTCATATCACAGAGAGGTAGAGAGGTGACAGATGATAAATAGGTAGCTAGGTAGATATTATCTTTTTTTGTCCAATTGATTATTTCCCCACTCTAGATTATAAACTTCTAGAGGACAGAGATTTTTTTTTTCTTTTTAAAAATTTTTTAAATTTATTTTTGTTACAGATGTTTCTCCTTTTTCCCCCATTGACACCCTCCTCCCTATCCCGCCCCCCACTCCCGTCCCCAGTATTGTTGTCTATGTCCATGGTTATGCATACATGCATATAAGTTTTGTGGTTTATCTCTTCCCTCCCCACAGGAGGACAGAGATTTTTAATCTGTTTCGTTCACCCCATTTTCCAGAATAGTGGCCGGACATAATAGGTTCTCAAAAAATTTGTTCAATAAATGAATGAAGGCAAGGAATGGAGACCCAATTGGCTGATGGAAAATATAAACAGAAAATCAGACTCCTTAAAATGCAACATCCTGGTGAGGATTTTCTGGAGGCCCTTGGAAATTTGGTTCTAAGGAACAGTCGATTTATAATGGAAGTGATAACAGAGTTCTTGCCTTTTAGAAACTGAAGCTCTAGCATGGGAAATGGCAAAATAACAATTATGATACGATAAAATATGAGTAAAGTAGATAATTAAGATAAATAAATTGAACCTTGTCAAAATCAAGGTGGCTCTATAAACAGTTACAGTGGTTAGTTCGTGCGGTTTTGAGAGCAATTGCAGAGGAGAAATTCCTACAATTTTAGCTGTTGAAAAGAAGGAGTTAACTGACATGAATCTCTTAGATGTATCGGATATTGTTTTGCTTATATTAAAAGTAATAGTTCTACTTTCATCACACGTCATATTTCTTAAGACTAGACTTGATTTAAACCACTTACACAGTTCTGTTATGTTACCTCCGAGGTTGACAATTAGCTTAAGCTTTCAGGATTCATATACATTAACCTCATCAACTATCTCATGGATGAGAAAGAAAAAAAATGTTAAGTTCTAAACTGACATGTGACTCTCTTTTGCTATTTACTCATACATTTTTCAAATTACCGACCCAACAGGGAAACAATTTTTCTGTTCCCTAGTAAGAAGTCAAGGAGACTAGAGTTGGGACCTGGTTCTCCCACTGACCAGCTCCCTGGTGACCCTAAGCAAGTTACACTACCATCTCTCCAGATTCAGTCCCTCAGTGGAAATTCACACTGAATTTGATGATTTCTATGTTAACTTCTAGCACTGATTTCTGTGATTTTATAATACATATTTACTTTTCTATTAAATGTTTCCCAATGAGATGGAAAGTAATAAACCTATCTTGAAACTTAGAGTTGAAAGTGGATCTGCTGCAATGATCTTCCGCAGAACTCTCCCCAGTGAAATAAGCTCATGTTTATGATCAAATTTTTTACCGTCTGTTTTTTCACCTGTTGGGATGATTACAAGGGATCCAGTTCACTTGAGGGTCTGGGATATCTTCCAGGTAAGGGTAGATAGTTTCTCTGTTGAAGTTCCAGCCATAAATACCATCTTCTGGAGTCACAATAATATGTGCACCCTGTTCAAAATGTAGCTTAATTAAAATGTTTCTCAAATAAGCAAACAGCCAAAGAGGGGCCTACAGGAGGACCTGAGGAGTTGAGTGGCTGACAAATAACCATTCAGGTGTTGTTGTTTTTTCTTTCAATCTTATTCCTCTGATGTCTATACTTTTATAATTTACTTTCTTGGCTCAACCACTTGCATTTTCCAATCCTGACGTCATCCTCTATTTATATTTTCTTCCCAAGCATGAATAGCTTTCCAGGCCGCTCACAAGTTTGACATGACTGCAGTTGTTAACTATAAACCCAGCTCTTCCCCAAATCACCCCCTCCCTGAACTTAGATGGATTGTTATGCCTGAGTGAAGGATTGATTTATAACACAAATTCTCTGTTTCACTTTTCTTCCGCTCTAGCCTTCCCTGCTCTATACCCTGGGGGGCCTAGAGGTACAACCTGAGCTAACTTGGGCATATTTGGGTGGGAAGGTCACCCTGAAAGCTGATTTTTGTATGTACAAGAATGTATATTGCAGATATATGTTATATGTATGTATTCTTGACTTTCATGACTCTTTGCATATTCCTTGCCTATACCTGATTGACGAATTATCTTATTTAAACCATATTTGTTTAAACCACAGTTTAACTTAACCTTTCATTGAACCTAAGGATTTACTGTGCATTAACATATATACTTTTTACAAATTGGTAGCTACAGAATCGTCTCAAAGATGCAAATTACAGCATAGAGAATATAGTCAATGATATCATAATAACTATATGAGGTCAGGTGGGAACTTGAAGTATCGGGGGACAACTCTGTCAAGGACATAGTGTCCTTTCTCTAATAATTTGGGGAAGGAGGTAAGACTCAGACTGTAAAACGAAAGTTCTTGGCTACCCTGACATATATGTCATCACCTACCTTAACACATATATAACTACATACTCTGGCACATATGTAATGGACCCTGACAGTGACCCTGCCTCTTGGGACCCCACTCTTTCTCTCCATAGAAGCCAGCACACTCAAGAGGCGGTACCTGTTTTGCTGCTGACACGATGGCTCCCTCCAAGAGATCCAGATTTCTGTTCATTAACACCAACGCCTCTTCACGGGACACAGGTATGAGGGTGTCATTAGGCAATACCACTGCATGCTCATAAACAGCTGCAGTGAAGGTGTCCAAGGAGCCGGCTGTTACACAGGAGACTGAAATTGCCACATAAGCCAGCAGCTGAGAAGCAATCATGCTGAAGTCCAAAGGCTGCTGAAAAACAGAGCAAGTCCTAATATTTATAGAGAGAAGCGACAATACACCACGTGGTTGTCAGAATGGAGTACTTTAAGAACAAATCACAATGTCTAATGTTAAGAAAACATTATGGTTTTACATCATAGATATCTTGTAAACAAATTCGATACAACACTTCTTACTGCGCTCCTGAGGGCTGTGAGGAGAGGGTTATTCCGGCTTCTCACTCTGAGGATGGCTGTATATGCCCAGGATCCAAATTTTCTCTTTACCAAAACTTCAATCATCGGACTTAGTGTCCAGCATACTACAGAATGACTTCATCTTAATTAATTTCATCTGAAACTATCCTATTTCCCAATGAGGTAACATTCTAAAGTACAGATGGCTAGGACATAAACATGAATTCTTATAATTTATATGTTTTACAACTTCAGCGCATAGCAGTATATGTAAATAATTTGTAGAATAAATAGCTTTACAATTTTGAAATTATTATTGCTGTCATATGAATATCTAAATGCTATACTTTACTCACCTTCGTTTCCTCAAAATGGGGAAGCCAGGACAAAGAGGAACACAAAAGAGTTAAAATTCAGTGACGTTGACCAGCAAGCTTGCATTATCTCACATTTCCTGTGGGTCTGGAATCTGGGGCAGTTTAGCTGGGTGGCTCTTTCACAAGACTGCAATCAGGCTACTGGCCCCGGCTGCAGCTTGGTGGGGAGACAATTCCTTTCTAAGCTCCAGGCTCACAGGGCTGATGGCAAGCCTCAGGTCCCCACTGACTGTTGCCCAGAGACCAGTTCCTTGCATCAGGTCTTATTATTGTATCTGGCTTCCCTTGGAGAACCCTCCCAAGACAGAAGCTGCAGTCTCTCAGTCAATCTAATGTGGGAAATGTCACCGCATCACTTCAGTTGTATTCTATTCATTAAAAAAAAATCAGGCTCTGGCCGGTTTGGCTCAGCGGTTAGAGCGTCGGCCCACGGACCAAAGAGTCACGGGTTCGATTCCAGCCAAGGGCATGTACCTCGCTTGTGGTTTGTCCCTGGCCCTGGTTGGGGTCATGTGGGAAGCAACCAATCGATGTGTCTCTCTTACATCGTTGTTTCTCTCTCTCTCTCTCTCCTCGTCCCTCGTTCCCTTCCACTCTATCTGAAGATAAATGGAAAAAAATATCCTTGGGTGAGGGTTAAAAAAACAAACAAACAAATCAGTAGGTCCTGCTCACACTTGACGGAAGGAGATTACACAAGCATGTGGATGAGGCAGAGATCACTGGGGACCACCTTAGAGGCTGCAGACCAAATTAGAAAATAGAAACAATGACAAGGAGAGCAAGAGTAAGAACTAGAAAGGGGAATACAGGTAGATTGAAGAGACAATAATAGAAAGTAGGAAAAAAAAGCTTATAGATTTTGATATGGAATAACTAGGCAAATTTTGTTTCAGTTATAAATTAAGTGTAATATTTTTTATATTTACAGAACTACTGTTTGTGATTATTTCATTTTTAGATTTTATTTTGGATGGTGTTATTGTAGTTCAATTTGCAAATGGGTATGTCTGATTTTTTTTACTTCAGTACTATAACAAATTTATTCTGTGGCTACCAAAGTAACCAAGAGGCTATGATTGCCCAGCTCTCCTGAGTCTGCAGCAAAACCTAGCTCTACTTGCTGACCTCCTTTTGGTTTCCCACTCCCACGTGGGTGGGATCCACATACCTCACAGTGAGATGTAATTGTTACATACCAATCTATAAAAGGGATATCTGAAATAAAAGTTAAAACTGGAATGAGTTACCAAGAGGTTTAAAAAATTGCTTATTTGGCATTATTGAAGTTAAAAATATTAAATAAGAAGCTCCCATTGGTTTCCAGTCTGACATGTAAAGAGCTTGAAAGTCATCTCTCCCATCTTCACAACAAGAAAAAAGCTGAACAACTGAAAATCAATCATTTTTCTTACATACAGTAGACAGTTGAGGTCACAGGACAAACCACTGCCCAAAATTAGAGAGACAGACTTACCTGCAGCAGAAGTCCACTCTTGGAGCCAGTACTGATGTCAACATGAAAATATCCAAACCTGTAGAGAAGTTCTATGAGTTTACTTGAGCCAAAATTGATGACAATAGCCAGGAAGCAAGATCTCCAATGTTCTGGTGAATGAGAGTTTTGAGGGTTTTTTTTAATGCATTTGGAATTAAGGAGGGACTAGAAGGAAATGACGTGGAGGTGGAGAACCAAGGCAGGGATTGGATCACAGGATAGTTAACAAGATCACAAGCTCTTTGAGGGTGGTTTCCCTCATTGCCTCTGGGCGCGTACTAGCCAAGGCTGAAAGGAGGCATTTCTGCCATGTGCTAACCTAGATTCCCAGAAACAATAGCCATGCTTAAGGTAAAGATTAACCTACTAAAGGAGTTATAGTGCTTAGGGCATGACTGCTCACTTTGATCTGCCCAGTTAGGAATTTATGATCAGATCACCCTGTGAGGTTACTTTCTGTGGAACCCCCTTTCCATCCATACTGGTATGACCACTTCAGCTGTCATTGATGAATTAATTGCTAGAGGCTCAGTGTGGATAAACTTAAGAGTTAAAAATTTGGCCCTGGCCGGTTTGTCTCAGTGGTTAGAGCGTCGGCCTGTGGTCCAGAGACCCAGCGTCGGTTCCCGCTTGGGGCACGTACCTCGGTTGCAATTTGTCCCGGGCCCTGGTTGGTCGTGCAGGAGGCAGCCACTCGATGTGTCCCTTTCACGTCGATGTTTCTCTCTCTCTCTTCCTCTCTCTCCCTCCCACTCTATCTGAACAAAAAATGGAAAAATGTCCTCGGGTGAGGATAAAAAATTTAAAAAAAGAGTTAAAAATTTGGAGAATTCCAGTGTTAGGAAAGCTCTCACACTTTTGTGAGTTTACCCTCCAAAAACCCCAACTCAAACAAACAAAAGAACTCTGGACTTTCTAAAGAGCAGAGAGATAAACCCCCTTCAGAATAAGCCCCAAGCACTTTGTCCTCCTTATCAGAAGCCTGCCCTGGAGGGAAACTACTTACAGAGCCTAAGCAATCTGGGGAAAGAGCCTCAACTCTAACCTTCCTGGCCTTCCTGTCTCAACTAAGGGGAAAGACAAAAGGCTGAGAAGGACTTGTGAAGGTCACAGGGGCACTGGCTCACTGCAAGACAGACTTAATCATTGGTCCCTGTCACCCTCCCCTTCCCCCACATAGTATCAGCAGCACTCCAATCTGGCCTTTGTGGCCTACCTTGCTCACACTAGCCAAGGGAAAGTCCTCAGGGGAAAATTGCAGTTTTGCAGTAGAATGCCATCAGCTGAAGCTGAAACATGGGCACCAGCAGTACCTGCTGCAACACCTGAGCGGGTTCTCCTGATACCTGGTGCCACCGCGTCACCTCTGATAAGCAATCTACAGAGTGCCAAGCTCCCCAAATGCAGCCTGCTGCTCATACAGAGACGGAGGCAGTGGTCTCCAACAAAACTTGTGTGTGGAGAGGAGGCTTGATGAATACTTGCAGACCCCTTCAATCAAACCTGCACAGAGGAGAGAATTGCCTTTTGAGAGGGAAAATGGGACATTCTACTGCCTAGAGTAGGATCAGGACCCACAGTAGTCTGGATTTTGCAGACAGCAGGCCCCAAAAGGGAAGCAGCAGTACGTCTTGCCCAGAACAAGTGGAGAGAATCAGAAACAGGGAAAAAGGAGGGGAGAACTAGGACTGAATGGGGTGGGCACTGCCCCTTACGCTTCATGTCCTCAGCTCCCAGCACAGTATACACAGAAGACCTAATAGAAGTTGCTTTTCAGGAAATAAACTGATTCTTTTTTTTAAGTTTTTTTTTTCTTTATTGATTTTTTAGAGAGAGAAGAAGGGAGAGGGAGAGATAGAAACATCAATGAGAGAGAACATCGATTGGCTGCCTCCTCCATGCCCCCCAACTGGGGATTTGGCCCACAACCTGGGCATGTGCCCTGACCGGGAAACAAACCAACCAGCGACCTCTTAGTGCATGGGTCAACGCTCAACCACTGAGCCACACTGGCTGGCAATAGACTGATTCTTGCCCGAGGACTGCTGCTAGCTTGCTGTGTGACCTTGGATAGTATATTTCTCTGATCAGTTAATCTAGCTAATCCAGGGCGTTCAATGCCAACGCTGATCTCATGGTGATTTTGAGGATGGGATGAGCCAAGCATTTGAGGACATCTGGTAAACTCTGAAGAGCCACCCGCATACATGTGTGTATATGTGTGCACACCCATATTTGTGTATGTGTGATATTGTGATTTATAATAAGAAATAGGTACTTGGTCTTTGTCTCCTGCAAAGTTCCCCTAAAACCCTTGAAATTTCCCAAGTGAGGAGAGCAATCAGGGTGTCTTCTGTTATGTGAATGAGGTAACTTTGGAAAGCAACTAAGAACGGAGCTTGTTGCTAGGGGAGCCAACCTTGTGCTGAGAGGGTTGAGACTTCCAGTCCTGCCCTCACCTCAGGGGTGAGGAGAGGGGCTGAAGATTGAATTCAACTACCAATGGCCAAATAATGTAATCAACATTGCCTGTGTAGTGACAGCACTCAGAGAGCTTCTAGCTGGTGAACATGTGGAGATGCTGGGAGGGTGGTGCCCTCAGAGAGGGCCTGGCAGCTCCCTGCCCCTTCCCCATATCTTGCTCTACCCATCTCTTCCATGTGGCTGTTCCTGAGTTATATCTTTTTTTTTTTGAACTATTCTTTATTGTTGAATGTATTATGGATGTTCCCCCTTTTCCCCCCATTGATTCCCCCCTCCCCACTCCCATCCTCCTCCTGCCTTCCCCAAACTATTGTCGGTGTCCATTGGTTATGCTTATATGTGAAAGGGTTAGTAATGTTTTAAAGGGTAAAGGTAAAAGTTTGGAAAAGGCGGAAACTGGAAATCGTGTTGCTTGTATGACATGGCTCAGCCTTTTGTAGAGAACGGATAAGGTTTATCTGGATTGTCCGCAAGGCAATGGCTAACCCAGCAGATGCCTGACGCCATACCAGACCAGCCCTACTGCAAGGTGGACAGTGGGCCAGATAAAGTACATCAGCAGAACTGCCGGAAGCTAAAAGGAGGGTATATAACCGATACCCCAACCCCAATTCGAGGCTGAACCCTTCTCAGTTCAGCCCACCTAAACCCAGGCGTATGCAATAAAGCCATTTGGCTCTACATTGGCCTTGCCTTGCGTTGTGGATGTGATCTCCACCGGCTCAGACCTTTTAATATGCATATGAGTTCTTTGGTTTATCTCCTCCCGCCCCCCACCTTCCCTTTGAGGTTCCTCAAGCTAACAACCAATTTGTACTTCTTAATCCTCTCACCTTTTTTTTTTTTGCCCATTCCTCCCAACCCCCGTCCCATCTCATTATCTTTTCATAATAAACAGGTGATCAAGTGAGTAAAATGTTTCTGAGTTCGGTGAGCTGCTCAAACCCAAGGACGGCGTCATTGGAACCTCTGATCTACAGCCAGTCAGAAGCACAGGTGACAACCTGGACTAGCGATTGGCATCTGAAGTCGGGGGTGGGAGGAAATCTTGTAGGACTGAGCCTCTCACCTGTGAGATCCGATGCTAGCTAGCTCTAGGCATATGGTGTCAGAACTGAGTTGAGTTGTGGGTCACCCAGCTGGTGTTGGAGAATTGCTTGCTGGTGCAGGAAAAACCCCCATATATCAGAGTTGGATGTCAGAATTGTAGTTGGTGATCAAAACTGGGAGCAGAGTCATAATTATATGTATGTTAAAGGTTAGAATTCTGTCTCTGTTCTTACTAAATATATATGCCTAGATATTATAAATCAAAATTAATTTTAGACTGTAATAAAGACTAAGAAGCATTTATTTGAGCAAAAGGAGCTTCAGCCTGGGAGACACAGATTCAGGTAGAAGCCTAACTTGTGTTTCCCCGAGACAAGGGGGAAGCCTCCCTTTATAGGTTGCAGCCCACGTTCTCAATTAGGCATGTTTTATGTAAATGAGATATCCAAATTATGCAATTTTTACTGGCCAGGGCGGGCCTCTGTCCGATGACGGAAGGATGAAGCCAGGGTTTCCCTGCAGGGGTTGACTCAGACGGTGTGAACCAGCCGGGCACAGTGTGGGAAGCCAAAGGTTCAGCCTGTGGTTTCTGGGTACACAGAGTATGTGAGGAGCCCCAGTCGGCAAATCACTGCTCAGCTCTTATTGTTTATAAAAGTTGGGCCCTCAGTTGACCATGGGAAGTCCATCCCAGCAGATAAATTCCTTTTCGGGGTTCACATCAAGCGAACATTTATTCTCTGGGTCTACAATATTAACATTTAATGGCTAAAACACTGAGTCGATTTTTTGATTGACATTAATCTACGTGATAAAGTTGTTTACATTGTAAGTATAGGGGTTCAGGATGAGTCACCCCGAGATGTGCCACTCTGGCACACAGGTTATTTCAAGCTGGAAACTATCAAAGCTCAGAAGGTTCATAAAGAACCTTTGACCTTCTCCCTTATTTCCTAAAAGACCTTAGACAAAAGGCTTGCTCCAGGAGGGAGCTATCGTGTAGATGACTGTTTTCATAAAAACTAAGTGTAATTGACAGGGAGGAGCCTGGCAAGGCCATTTGCTCAAAGTCCTCTTTGCAACCCACTGGTTCAAGGTGGCTCAATAGATAAACAACTTCACCTCCCTTGGACTGCCTTATTTCCCCTTCCTTAGCCCTAATGACATACATACTCATTCTGCTTTATGTCTTTGGAATTTTCAAGCTTATGTGAATTTCTCATGCACATTTATTAAAACTTGATTTTCTCCAGTTAATCTGCTGTATGTCATTTAAATTATTTGACCTTGTAAGGTACAGAAACCTCATTTCTTTTTTTTTTTTTTTTTATCCTCACTCGAGGACATTTTTTTCCACTTTTTGTCCAGATAGAGTGGGAGGGAGAGAGAGGAAGAGAGAGAGAGAGAGAGAGAAACATCGACGTGAAAGGGACACATCGAGTGGCTGCCTCCCGCACGACCCACGAGGGGCCGGGGACAAACTGCAACCGAGGTACGCGCCCTTAGCGGGAACCAAACCTGGGTCTCTCTGGACCGCAGGCTGACGCTCTAACCGCTGAGCCAAACCAGCCAGGGCCAGAAACCTCATTTCTTTAACATGATCCTTTCTCCTTTCTGTCGGTCCCACCCACTCCTTTCCTTAATCATTAAGCCCTGAGAACATGAGATTCTGGTCAGCATCAAACTATCTCAAGAACAAAGCCTCAGGTCTGTTGACCACAGAAACAGAGTTTTGGCCAAGCTGAAGATAACATCTTGACTTCAGTTGTGTTTCAGCCTCAGACCCATGAAAGCTAACCAACCCTACTGATTACACACTCACAAAACCAGACAGAACAATGCCCTGCTGACCTCAGGCCCTGACACAGTGATCAACCACTCCCTACCTTGGCCCCACCAATCAGGAGAGACCACACTCCAACTCCTTCAGCCACCATGACTAGTGATTTCTGTCCTATAACCCATTCCCAGGAAGCCGTTGGGAAGCCAGGTCTTTGAGGTATTTTACCTGTGAGTCAAAGCTTGGTGCCATTTCCTTAACTAATAAGCCCTTACTTTCTTGGCTGCAAATTCCTGGTCCCATTTGACTGGGCTTTGATGCATGCAGACAAATGGACCCCTTTAGTCTGGTAACACCAGCCAGAAAAACTAAGAGAGAAAGAGGAAAGTTTCCCCATCCCCAACTTAAGAATACATATTTTTGCCCTAGGACTCAATAAAGCTATTTTTATTTTGTTCTGTTTTGTTTTTAATAGAGCCTCTAATCATTATGATGCAGCCTAAACTGACTCTCATGATAAAAAAAAAAAAAAGGTTTTTGCTCACCAATAAAATATATCTATTGCCTCAGAAAAGCTAGTTGGAGCTGTAAGAATGAATGGCTTCACTTCTCAAAGAAAGAGCTTTGTGCGCACATTTATTGTTTTTTAAATTTTTATCTGTTGTTTCAGCAAATTTATGACATCGCTTATAAACAGACACTAAGGGCTCTCATGTTCTCCCTCCCTCTCTTTGCCAGGCCAACCCTCGAAGAGAAACGGTAAAGGGGGATCATTGACATTTCCCTGGCCCCTGCCCTAAGCGTGGAGGGTCCTTCTCGAACACTCTTCCATACAGGGCCAGAACTAAGACAGGCAGAGGGGCTCCACTTCTGCTCCTCAGACGTCCGTCTCTTGAAACCTGATCAAAGAAAGCAAAGGGTTAACTCCGGGGTAGAGCTCAGTTTCCAGCCCACAAGCCTTCTCTGACGGGATCGCTCTAAAAGCAGCATAACGCAGTGAAAACACGCAGGGTTTGGTGCCAGGAGACCCACGTTTCAGATCCAGAGTTCTAATAGCAGCGGAACCTGGGGTGAAAATGCAGCAGGTAAATCTATTGCACAGGGTTCAATAAGATAATGTATACAAAACAGTTCTTTTAACTCATGAAACACTGTAGAATGTGTTGATTTTTTACTATCATTATTACAACTTCTCAAAATAACACACCCATGGAGTAAGTTGTGGAATTGGAGGTGAAGTATGTGGACTTGGAGAAGTCTGGGGCCAGCTTGCTCCCTGCAGACTCGAGATCAACCATGCCGCATAGAAAAAAAAAATACATAAATAGAAGGAAAGAAAGAAAGAGAGAGAGGGAGAGAGCGAGAGAGAAAGAGAGAGAGAGAGAGAGAGAGAGAGAGAGAGAGAGAGAGAGAGAGAAAAGAAAAAAAGAAAGAAAAAGAAAGAAAGAAAAAGAAAGAAAGAAAGAAAGAAAGAAAGAAAGAAAGAAAGAAAGAAAGAAAGAAAGAAAGAGTTGTGGATGCTTTATTAATGTATTTAACTTGGACCTTCTATACCATGCAAATAAGGAGAACATTAGTTGCCAGCCACTATCCACAATCAATATTTTTAGTTTAATTTTTCCATAACCTTATGGTTGCCTTGGATCTCAAAATCATATTTATGCAGGAAAACGAATGCCAAATTCTCCATCACAGCTCACAGACAATTTAGAACCACAGTTGTCTCCGACATCATAGTTTCCACAAGTCTTTAAAGTATTGCTTCCACGTGAGCCACAATGTTGCAGCACTGACCCATTATTTTAAAGATTTTCTTTATGCTCGTCTACCCCATCTGTTCGAGAAATTTATCGTACTGAAAACCTCCTACCTCATAATGTCTTTCAGGGGCAAGCTGGCTCCCACTCAGAATGAGCTGTGGGAAAACATAGCGTGTTCCAAAGGTGCCACTGAGAGAGAATTCTTCAAACTTGGTGAAAGCTGACCCCACAGGCTCCCCGCAAGTCCCCAGGTCAGTGGTTTGACATTTCAGTAATGTGCATATCTATGTAGGCAAAGCAAAGAGAAGGGGTTAGAAATCTGGGAAATATCTTCTCAGCAAAAGTCATAGTTTCGAGGAATAGAGGAATATATGTTAGGTTGCCTCTAAAACAGAATTTTTCAAATTACAGGGCACAACCTATTAGTGAATCTTAAAATCAACTTAGTGGGCCAGAATTAGCTTTTTTTTTTTTTTTCCAATGAAGCAAAATGGAATAGACAAGAATTTAAAAAATCAAAGTGCATTACACGTAATTACAGCATTTCTAATTTGAATTATTTCATACATGTTTGTTTCAATTAAATATCTCATATTTAGAAACCATTTCCATGTCATCACACATTTTGACTACACTGGGTCATGATGTGAAATGGACTTCTTATGCTGGGCTCTCGTTGAAGTCAGTTTAAAAAACACTGCTCTAAAGGAACCGGACAAAAAAAGAGAATGTCTAGAATTGGCATCTTTTAAAACTTGAATCTGGCCTGCTGAGAACTGATCAATCTGCTCTCTGTTTTAACTTGCAACCAAGAGAACTAATCCTGTTCTTGCTTAGACGGAACAAATAAAGTGTTGGGGGGATGGGTGGAATTCAGTGAGAAATGTGACATTATTCCAATTAACTGAATCCAACACAATTTTTAAAGAGATGCCATGATGGCCTGGAAGAAAAGCGAATAAAGAAGCCATTCTAACATGGTTAGGCCTTTCTACCTGTAAGTAATATTGGCCTTCGACGGTGTGCAGTCCATCAAAAGCTCCTAGTGCGTACACCTCATCTGTTCGCTTCTCAGACATCCTGTAAGTTAAGTGACAACACAGGTCTTTCTGGCAAACTGTGTAATTTCCTGCATTTCTCTTAAGCTCCGTGAAGGTGAACTCATCAAAATAAATCATCCCTGGAAAATCCGACTGCTCAGACGAGAATGGCTTGACGCGTTTGGCATGAGCACTCCAGTCAACAGGTGCAGGGTAGGTGTGTTCCCTTCGAGGCCGGGACTTCAGTTCTGAGAGCATCAGCTGGCCACTCTCCGTTTCCATGTCATAGTGATACACCTTGACTGCTTCGGGTGCGTAGATTCCACTCCCTGTGGGTGACATGGAGAAACGCAAACATTGGGTTCAAATGTTGCGTGTGACTAACGAATAGAATCCTTTCCATCAGGAATCAAATACAAGGTTATGAAAGCAAAAGGAGACAGCTGTTACATTGGCATAAATTCCAATTTGACTCTGTAACTCTGCTTACACTGACACTATCATTTGACTTGGATGGCTTTTTTTTTTTTTTTAACTTAAGCTACGCTTTCTGTAGCCAATTTAAAAATAAACTAGAAAATTCCCCAAACACGAAGAATAAGTGTAGCTCTCCACTGACCTATCTAATTTATTTGTTTGGCTCAATGAGCAACACAGCCATGCAGACGGAAGCTGCAGTACCCTGAGCACAAGTACTACGGGGTGGGGCAAAAGTAGGTTGCAGTCGTGCGTATGAGAAACAGAGTTTGTCCTTGTATTGCTACTTGTTAATTATTGTATTATTTTCCATGCAAACAACTCTAAACCTACTTTTGCCCCACCTTGTATAAAGGATAAACTCTAAAAACCTGATCGAGCCTACAGTGATTTTTTCACCTTGCAAGATTTATTTCAATATCACTAATGAACGTTGGCTGCAAAGTTCTTTAGATCTGGCTCGGTTTTTTTATGTGACTTGACTTCTCTCTAACTCCAATGTCCCCTCATGTGAAATTGAGATAATAATGTTTGCATTCTTCTTTACTCACAGAGAAAACGTTCCATTTAGGGAACGTAGGTATAGAAACTCATGCAAATATTAATTTTGTGATATGAGAGTTAATAAAACACTCATTAAAGAAAAGTGTGGCTTGAAGATCACTGAGGACTCCCTAAGACAGTCACTGGCATTGGGCGCATGATGGGCGTGAGTTACCTGTCATGTGCATGCTGGTGTTGTGGGTATTTGCGGCCAGCAGGTTGACTCCCATGGCTCTGGCCCAAGCTGAATGGAAGGGAACAGCTGAGAGGAGGGGCAGCGTGTTGTACCACGCCGTGGGGTAGAGCACACTGTCAACTTGAAACTCAGTCACCACCACCACAGCCGGGTCATGAGAAAAAATGTCAAAGCAAGTGAAAATGCCAAACTTCCCAAAAGGAGTGTCAAAAGTCACCAATTCAGAATCCTTGGGAAAATCAAATTGAATTTCAGGTGCAAAAAGATTGTACTGTAAACAATAAGCAAAGAAGGAGAAAATTAGTAAGAAAACTGCCAAGTAGAAGTGATCAATACACATAAAATCTTTCTCCCATATATGTTGATGTACATATTTAAAACTGTTACACATAAATATGTGTAAATCATACCAAGTATACCACTCACTGTCTGTGAGTTTTCTCACTGTGACATTAATAAAAAAAATTTTTTTTCTGCAACCAATAAATTGACCAATGAGATTGTATCTATAAATGATGTTTAAAAAGTGAATATTTCTGCCCGACCAGTGTGGCTCAGTGGTTGAGCATTGCCTCATGCACCAAGAGGTTGCTGGTTTGATTCCCAGTCAGGGCACATGCCCAGGTTGTGGGCCTGATCCCCAGTGAGGGGGCATGCAGGAGATGGCCAATCGATGTTCTCTCTCATCGATGTTTCTATCTCTCCCTCTCCCTTTCTCTCTAAAATCAATAAAATAAAAAATATTTTTTAAAAAAGAAATGTATGTATTGCAATTCTTTCACCAATATTCAACAGACAAATACACATACATACCACAAACAAACAAAGGAAGTGAATCAAGTATCGCCAAGACACAAAAAATTCTCACCTTATGGTAGCGTGCCACCAGCCTCCCCTCAGAATCAAACACCACATCAGTGTTGTATTGGTAACAACCATCAGGGGGACACTGGGGGTCACTGGCATTGCATGGCTTCTTGTCCCCAATATTTGCCACAACGTAGATAGAGTTGTCCTTGGCCAGGCAGCTGAGTCTTTCTTGCACTGGGGCATAGCCAAACCTAATTCAATGGATATTGCTTTAAACTTACTATATTTGACTGATTCTGAACTTTCAAAGTGATACTTTATTTGCCTGTTACCTGTAAGACAACAGCTCTAGGTTAAGAGTCAACAGAAAAGATGTAAAACTCACATGCAATGTAATCTTCATCTTCATGAAAGCTAACCTATGTTATTGTGCCAGACTCCAGATTGCAGTGAGAGACAAAGCACAGAAAAAACGGTGGAGGAAGAAGAGAAAGAAGAGAAGCACAGTTTCTCTTATGAAGTACTCCTAGGGGGGCAAACGAGGGACTTGAAATGTAAGACTCTTCTAATGAAGAGGACCTTTCCTATAATCTAAGCTATAGTCTTACTAGGAGGCAGTAAATGGTTGGCCTTATATAAATCATCTTCTACAGAGAACAAATGCAGCATTATGTACTGGAAATATTTTTTAAAAGAAGAAGAAGAAAGAAAAAAAGAAAAAGCACTTCACTATTCTGGCTCAATTTATTCGTCTGTCAATGCAACATAATAGTTTCCTTTCTACCTTAGAGGACCCTTGTGAAAAACTCTGAGATAAATATAGACTACAAAACTGCTTTTCAAAATAATGCCAAATCCATTCACATTGCCATTAAATGTCTAAGATATTTATCCTAGAAATAAGAAGGGATTGCAGTGATGAAATCGGTGAAACGATAGCTGACTTCAAGTACTTCGAAGGCTCTTATTTGAAGATGAGTCATGGATACTAACCTACTATAGAGGCATTCCAAAGACCAGAGAAAGTGACAGAGAGATTTCAGCAGAAAATCAGATAAAAGTATTTAGCAACCAGAACATGCTGTCAAAGAAGTGGATTCACTAGTCACTGGAAATTTCAAGTATAATAACGGTGCATTCAGACCCTCAGGGGACTTCCAGTTAGCATGGCTCAGTGGAAATGGCTGTGCTGAGTTCCAGCCATGCTAATTACCAACTGTGAAACCCTAAGCCCCCTGTCATCCTCATATTTAAAAAGGGAATAGTTGCTCCTGCTACATAAATTGAATGAGATAATGTGCACAGTGTACCAGGTACAGTTCCTGGGACCAATTAGGTGCTCAGTAAATACTCCAGGTGCTCAGTAAATAAGTAATGGCCATCATGGATTCTGTAACTACAAGAAGACAGCCCAGCAAACTGAGACTCGATTGCTTTAGAGGCCGTTCAGGCTCTCTGCATGATCTCTCAGCCCCTCTGCTATTAATGGTGAGCTAGTCTTTGAATAGAAGGAACAGATTCATGCCTATTTTTTAGACCATTTCTTTTATTTAAAAAAATAATCATATTGTCAGCATTCATATTAATTAAGACATTTAATAAAATTATTCTATAATGTTTAATTTTTATTTTCTTAGCTAAATAGTTAGGGTACTTTAATATTTCCTATTAGCTCCTCATGAGGAAAGCCCAAGGAAGCATGGGACGTGTCAGTATTCTAATTGATAGATTTAAACATGAAAAAATGACCACACGGTCCTTCTATTATCCCTTTTAAAGATAAATATTACTAGTGAAGAAACAATTGCTTTTTTTTTTTAACCAACATCATCATTATATTAAATACTAGATTTCTCCTTATTACAAGTCAGAGCCGAAAACTTGTCTTATCAATAAGTGTCTGCAAGACTCAATAATGTTAAAGTTTCATCAGTCATCTACCTTCTCAACTGAAAAATAATTTGTTAGATACTAATTAGGCTTCCAGACATCTTTTCCCTGGGAAAGTCAGTTTTAACAGCTCAGGCAAATAGGGTGTATTTCAGTATAAGCCTCATGAATGACTGTAAATAAAGAGTCCTTCCTGCTCTGGGAAAAGCCCCAAAGTCAAGTAAACATTTGGTTATTGCTACTGGTTCTTATAAACACAGACGGAGCAACATTCAAAGAATATGTTTCCAAATGTGAAAATACCAGGGCGAGACGACTCACAGTGTGGCTCCACACTGAGCATTAGAGCATTCCAATCAACTTCAAATAGTCAAAATTATTTAAGTTCCTCTTTTTGTACAATAGATACAGTTCAGAATAGGTGCATGTAAATTTAAAATTAGCAAATTAATTTTGTTTTGTTAATCCTCACATGAGGATATTTTGTCCATTGCTTTTTAGAGAGTGGGAGGGAGGGAGGGGGGGGGAGAGAGAGAGAGAGAGAGAGAGAGAGAGAGAGAGAGAGAAAGAGAGAGAGAGAGAGACATCCATGTGAGAGAGACACATCAATTGGTTGCCTCCTGCAAGTGTCCTGGGCTGATCAAACCTGCAACCCAGATATGTGTCCTTGAATGGGAATCAGACCTGAGACCCGTCAGAGATCGGGCTGGATCTCTAACCATTGAGACACACTGGCCAGGGCTAAAATAAGTAAATTATTTTTTAATGTGTTGGTTTTGCCATTTAAAGGAATTATATATGAACTATTTTAAAAAATAAATACACCTAAAATAATCTATTTCATAAATCTTTCTATGTTTTATACAATTTTTTTAAAGAAAGTTATGTCTAAACTACAGCTATAAGTAATTACTAGAATTTCTCAAAGGACAAAAAAAAACAAAGAATTTAGATCCAGCTCCTTCTGTTGAAAAGAATAGTGGCAGCTAACGTTGGAGAGGGCACAGAAGTGTACAGATTCTATGTGTATTTCTTCACTTGACGCTCTTGTCTACTCTGTAAGGGATGTAGGAGAGGAAATGTTATGATCCCTGTTTTACAGATAAAAAACAGAAATGTCTAGCACTTAAATTATCTGCCCACATCACTCAGCTAGGAGGTGGTAGGATGTGGTCTCAGAAAAAGCACTTCCTGTTTCGAGTACATGCACTTTCCCAGCATACTGATTACATCACAAATGATCACAATATCAAAGCTCTTTGACAACAGCCCATTCATCTTGTTACTGTTTTTACAAAGGAGGCACATGTTCACAGGTGAACCAACTTACTTAAATTTGGGAACGTAATTCCTAGATATCACAACTTTCTCACTTTGTTGAAACCCAGTTGAACACATCTATTATAAAACCGTGCGTAGACACCCTGTACTACTCATTAAAGAAAACTAGAGTAAATAACCAACCAATCATCATCATCTCAAGTCACTTACCAAACAGGAGCATGTGCCAAATGGCACACCTTTGAAGCACTTGAAATGTTTAAGTCCGGGGCCGTAGATTGATTATTTGTGGGCAAGAATACTAGTCAACTTACTGAATTTGCTATTGGTATTTTACAACATCACAACATTTTGTTCAAAAATCAAAGAGTAATGATATTACCTCTGAGGGTCTTTACATGGAGTCCAGTTTACTTCTGGGTGTGGGATATCCTCCAGATAGGGGTAAATGGTTTCCCTTGTGAAGACCCAGCCATAAATTCCATCTTCTGGGGTCACAATGATATGAGCACCCTGCCCAAACAAGAGGGAGCAAAGAAGTTTCCCATCAATTCCAAACACTCACACTTCTGCAAGTTCCAAGTTTCCTTTACAATATCCCAGCCAGTATGAAAAAGGCAATACCTGCCTGGCTGCCAGTTTAACTGCTTTCTCCAAAACATCTATATTCTTGTTCATCAGGAGCAAAGCTTCTTCTTTCGAAACAGGTGTTTCTGTTCTGTTTGGCAATATGACAGCATGCTCGTACACTGCAGCAGTAAAAGTGTCCAGCGCGCCAGCACTCAGGACAAAGAGGGCCAAAACTGCTACATATTTTGGAAAATATGATGCAATCATAGCTACAATTTAGTACTCTTTGATAAACTCAGATTCTTATATTTTGTATCACTGGTGAAGCTTTTAAGTTAAAGCCCTGCCTGCCCACAGCTATTTATGTTTTCTCACGAATATGTTACACAATTGCACGGGCTACATTGCACAGCATTGAGAAAGGATGTTGTGCAAGAAAACTGACAGCCAGGATTACACAATTGGATTGACTCAAATGTGCAGGGCTGTTGTTGACGGTGTTCAGAGGGCCACCCAATTCTAAAGGAGGGATTAAGGAGTCAGCCGGATGAGTCCACCCCCGTCCAAAACTCTTTTCTATTAGTAAAATATATTCTCCTGGTAGTTCAGTGTTTCCATTGATAGGGCCAATATTGGACCACTGCAGAAGGCCGGCATTATAACAACCACCTGGTGAACCCTTATGTACATAACTGTGACAGAATTGAGCGGCAAGGCAGGCCCCAGTGTTAACAGAGCTCACAACGTGGCAAAAGGAAGAACAGTTACTACACACTAATGACTGGGCTCACTTGTTCTCGATCAGTGGCCCTGAATTTTTGCATTATATGAGGATATCAGCAGAAACTACAGTTGCTAGTTTCTCTTGGAAAGACTACCTAATAGTCTGAAATACTGGAATTTTAGCTGAACACAGTGTAAACTATAGGTAGATTATACATGCGCAACAATGGCAAGTGACCCCTGGGTTGGTCTCTGGGCCTCTCTGGACCCTGGCTGATGGTCTGAGCAGAACCGAGGAGCAGGGTCCAGGAGGTCAGACAATTTCTTCGTCTGTATAGAATCTGCTCATTTTTCAAGGAAGCCCTCTTCCTTAAATACTTGTACTAGTACATGTACATCACCAAATAATTAATTTTCTGGAAGTTGTGTCATTGGGCCTCTGAAAAGCTAAATATTTTAAAGGTATTAGATATAGTTTTCATTTTAGTTTCTGACATTTCTTCCCCCTCTGCTCCCATATCCAATTCATCATAAAATTTCTTTTGAACATTTCTTTCTATTCTAATTTATTCTGCTAAACAAGATGACTGTTTTGTGTGTTTTTTTAATCCTCACCCGAGGATATTTTTCCATTAATTTTTAGAGAGAGTGGAAGGGAGGGAGGGAGAGAAAAAGAGAGAGAGAGAGAGAGAAACATCAATGTGAGAGAGAGAAATCAATTGGTTGCCTCCCTCGATCCTGACAAGGGCTGAGGATCGAACCTGCAACCCAAGTGCATGCCCTTGACCTGAAATCGAACCCGCGACCCTTCAGTCTGCGGGCCGACACTCTAACTGCTGAAATAAACCAGCCAGGACCCAGATGTCTGCTTTTTAACTTATATCCCTACCTCCCACAATAGCCAAAGTTGTTCATTCCACACATAGCCACCAGATGAATTTTCTCTGAAGAATAGCTCCTATTATGTCACTTAGACTCCAAGAGTCCATAGTTCTCATTTACAGTAGTCTCCCCTTATCCAAGGGAGATATGTTCCAAGACCCCCAATGAATGCCTAAAACTGTGGATAGTACAAACTCTAAATATACAATGTTTTCCCCTATACATACATACCTAAAGTTTAATTTATAGATAGGCACAGTAGGATATTAACAATAATAACTAATAACAAAATAGAACAATTATAACAATATATTATACTGTGATGAAAATTACAAGAATGTGGTCTCTCTCTCTCTCTCTCTCTCTCTCTCTCTCTCTCTCTCTCTCAAGATATCTTATTATTGCCCTGGCTGGTTTGGCTCAGCGGTTAGAGCATCGGCCTGCGGACCAGAGAGTCCCAGGTTCGGTTCCCGCTAAGGGCACGTACCTCTGTTGCAGTTCGTCCCCAGCCCCCGCTGGGGTTGTGTGGGTGGCAACCACTCGATGTGTCTCTCTCACATCAATGTTTCTCTCTCTCTCTTCCCCCCTCTCTCCCTCCCACTTCTATCTGAAGATAAATGCAAAAATGTCCTCGAGTGAGGATAAAATAAATATATATATATATATGTTATTATGCCCTGGCTGGTTTGGCTCAGCCATTAGAGCTGATTAATGTCTCCAGAGAGACAGAGTAGAGCAGCGTGAGATTTCATCTTGTTACTAAGAACAGCACACAGTTTAAAACGTATGAACTGTTGCCCTGGCTGATGTGGCTCCGTTGGTTGGAGCATCCTCCAGTGCACTGAAGGGTCTTGGGTTCCATTCTTGGTCAGGGCACATACTCAAGTTGTGGATTCCATCCCCAGTTTGGGCGCATGCTCGATGTTTCTCTCATTGATGTTTCTCTCTCCCTCTCTCTCTTTTATAAAATAAAAAGAGAGAGAGAGAAAAAAAAACTTAAAAATTGTTTATTTTGAGAGTTTTTCATTTAATAGTTTTGGATTGCAGTTGATTGTGTGTAACTGAAACCCCAGAAAACAAAACTGTGAATAAGGGGGGACAACTGTATTCAAAATACTAATTCCCAGATGTGGTCCATTTTCCATGAAGGGTAAACAAGTTGATTTTGCAAGATTTGCAGATAATATTTGTTATTTTAATAGTTGCAGATGAACACTCATGTCTACTAGAAAATGGATAACAGAATTCATAATATTGTTGATTTAATTCTACAACCTGCCTATTGAACATCTTTATTCAGTGATGTTGAATGATTTCATGACCTCTGAACATCCCACGAACTGATCTACCTCAATGAGTTTATGCCCCTTTCTCCCTGAAATGTCCTGCTCGCCATCTGACTGAGTTTCAGCTCCTTGTAGAGCTGTCTCAAATCTGCCCCAGTCCTAAGTGAGATTTCTGAATTCTCACAGCACTTTTTATTGTCCTGGTGAATATCTTTCTCTGCTTGCTGTTACCTTGACCCTTAATTTAAATCTTAAGTATAGTTTTCCAGATGCGTAGTTTCTCTTCTTATAGAGATTAAAAGAAATATTGATGTATCATTCCAGAACATTCGTGTAAAAGAATCATCTAGGGATGATGCATCCCAGGGTGTGACCTCTGGAAGATAAGGAAGTGTCTTACTTATTCCTGAACCTCATCACCCCAGCACACGTGTGATAGGTGTGGGAGCCCAATACATGAATGCATGTTGAATGAAGGATCCAGCTACCTGAAAGTCCAGTTTATTCCATGTTTGAATGTTGCAAATTTTTAGAACATTTTTTTTTTTTTTGCACTGAGATGCAGTTTATTTTGTGTATCTTCTAGCAGAGGTGGGGAACATTTTTTCTGCCTGGGGCCATTTGGATATTTATAACATCATACATGGGCCATACAAAATTATCAACTTAAAGTTAGCCTGCTATATTTGGTCAGGCTAATTTGGGGAGGCGTGTGATGTTAGTTGGCATTGATTTCAAGGGCCTTATATGGCCCAAGGGCCAGATGTTCCCCACCCCTGTCAGTGTAAAACAATAACTCCAACCCTGTTTCCTGCTTCCAGACTATTAGATGACTCAAAGAGAGTTCTAAATTCTCTCTTAATTCTTATAATTTTCATCCTTATAAATTTCTTGAGGACAAGGGCCACATTGTGATTCTCTGTTGCTCTTGTGGAATTTTGAACCATGCTAAGCTCTGACAATGTTTTCTGATATGCTAAAATCAATTTTCTGGCCTAATTTTGGAAGAACCCCTTTGTTTGAATGTGAGTTCATTTAAAATGTAAAGTGTTTCTTTCAAGGTTTAAATCTCTGATTCCAGAGTCATTCTTACTCTCTCTCTCTCTCTCTCTCTCTCTCTCTCTCTCTCTCTGTCTTTCCCACTCTCTCTTTTCTAATCCTCTTTTTATGTAGGGAAACTGGTAGGTTTGGGAGATTTATGTCTTTTGTTTATTTGTGTGGTTTGGTTCAATAATTCAAAACCCTTCAATTCCATTAAGCTTTTCCCACTCACTAAATGTCACTTCTTTCTCCCAGGCCTGCCAGTAAGTTTCCATGTGTCCTCATGTCCTGAAATGATACCCCTTAGATGCAAATTCATTTCAGAAAACATATCTGAGGGCAAGAGGGAAACTGTAAAACGATGGATTGCTTTTCCTATTTCAGGATGAGATTCTCACTCTTGTCTTGATCACCTGACTTTCTGCATAGTACCAAAAAGAAACATACAGTAATTCCCCTTATTTTCCCAGTCCCTAATTCCAAGAAATGTAGCAAACTTTTACTATGTTGAAATCAGTAGAAGCTTGGATTGAGTATTTCATTACCAATGTGGTTAGTAATGCCTTTGCCTCTCATATGTGTATAAGGAATAGGGATTATGGATACCTAATTTGAATATTAAGTACTTGTACATAACTTGAATGACAGTTTGAAATTATTATGGGATTAGGAAATTCAGAATCTAAAGTTTTGTATTAAAATAAATACAATGCTGCTTTAAAAGGTGTAAGGCACACCTTTTAAAGGGAAAAAGGGCCTCTAGAATAAAATCTCTACGAGTTCATTGGCCTCCAAGTCCTTATTTCCAATATCCATTGTGAAACCTCCTCTTCATTCCCATTATCAGGGTCCTGACTCACTGGCCAAGAATTACTCTTCCAGGTTCTCCATTAGCCTCTCTGATCCTGCTTCTCGCACCCTAACCCTCAAGCAATACTGTAAAGTTCCCATTAAGTTCTCTTAACTGTGTTCTCATGAAATAAAAAGCTTTCCATGTGTGTATCAAGTCAAATCAGATGATCAGAGCCTTCTTCCAATTGCTCCCGTTTTATCTTTCCTGTTCTTAGCTAAGACCACTTTTCTTGTTATATTTTAACATGCTTATTACCACTGCTCTGATTCTGGAATGATTCCTCAGTAACTCCTGCCCCTCCAGCTCAAACCTCCCACTTCTCCAACCCTTATTGATATTCTCTTCTCTGAACTCTTAAAGCACTTATAGTCAGTAGCCACACTGCTGTTCATTGGTTTTTGTTCCTTATTCTGACTCTCCCCCACAGTGGATCCTTTTCTACTTCATACTTTCAACTACCTTCTATGAACTGGTAACTTCTGTGTCTCTACCTTTAGCTTAAACTTCTCTCCTGAAATCCAGGCCTGTTTATCCAACCAGACAGAGACTTCAACAGCTCCCACCAAGCATCAGCACATCTGCTAGCCTCTGTACCTATCAACTCTGTCTCCTCTCCTCTCATTACAGTGACCGCTCATGACCCTCTAAGTCCACCCTCTATCTTTGTACACTGGATCCCAAAAACATTGTTCTAGAAATTCTTCTCTCCTAATCTTTACAATCAATTTATTTTTGTCTATTAGGTCATTACCATCAGCATAAAAATATATTGTTTTATCTCCTACCTTAAAAAAAACAACCCACAACTCTCTTAATCCCCTTCCATTTCCTGCCCCATTCTTCTGCTCCATTTCATAACAAAACTCCTTCACAGGGTTGTGCATGCTCTCTGTCTCAATTCCTTTCCTCTAATCAGGATTTTGACATCATAATTTTATCACCTTGTAGAGGTCACCACTGATCTCCACATTACTATATCCATTGGTCAATTTTTAGTCTCATCTTACTTGATATGTTAACTGCATTTGACATAGCCACAGCTATCTCATTCTTGGGGTACTTTCTTCCCTCACAATCTCTTTAGTTTTCATCTCTCCTGCTTGGCTTTTATATTTACTTTGTTTTGTTGTTGTTGTTTTATGGGCTTTTATCCCCTGATTCTTCTTTATTATCCCTGACCTCTTACATCCTGGAGCCCAATTCTTAGAATTTTTTTCCTATCCATACTCACTCCCCAGGTGATCTCACCCATTTCAGGGCTTTAAATAGCATCTATGTATTAGTGACTCACAGATGTATATCTCTAGGTCAGACTCTTTCCTGAACTCCAGACTATTTCCAACAGAGTCTGCTCAAAATCCCCACTCGGATATATAAAGGCACATCAAACCAATATCAGCAAAACTGAACTTTGACCTTTCCTTCTCAACACTCCTGCTGTCTTTCAGATCTAAGTTAATGGCTTATTTAATCTTCCAGTTCTGTATGCCAAAGCCCTTGGCATCGTCTTTACTTCTATCTTTGTCTTTCGCTCTACACACATTCAGTCCGGTGATCCTTCACCTGTAGCTTGGGTCCAAGCCAGTACTGTGTCTAGACTGGATTATATCAATACCCTCTTGCCTGGTTTTTGTACCACTACTTCTACTTTCCACAACAGCAGCCAGAGCAATCTTATTAAAATGCAAAACAAATTGTCACCCTACTGCTCAAAACCTTTCAATGGCATCCTACTTCAGTCAGAAGCCAAGATTTTGCAATGCCAACCCACTCTGATCCAGCCTTCTGTTACTTCTAACACAAACCCTTACAATCAAGGATATAAGTGGCCACAAAGCCTGTGTTCTCACAGAGGTGCACCCAAAGTTTGTGGTTTCAGCTGCCCTCATGGAGTGAAGGACAGGGCACGTCAGAGAAAGCCAGACAAAGGGACTGCTGCTTTTTTACTGATGGCTGGGTGACAGGTCACGACAACGTGCCTGGGGCCATCACTGCACCACAGTTGAATGCTTCCACCTTCTGTTTATTACATCATCAGGCTCACCCAAGATTTCAGTGCAGCAGGCGAGGCCATGCTCACCATATTCATCAATAGCAGAAAAGACAAATATGTATTGTTTTATCTATTGAATCAGGAAAGATGCAACCAGAAAAACAGAATCCACACTGGCTATTTTAAGAGAACTTAATATCAGGTTTTGGTTAAGCAGGTATTTGATGAATGAAGGAAAAAAAGAAAAAAGAAACACTGGAGTAACAGCCACTACAGAAAGCAGCTATCATTCTTGGTGTTTGTGAACAAAGGGAAGAGGAGGGTATTAGGATCTAGGAGCTTTCCAGAGGACCCTGTGCAGCTGAGGCTCAGACCTCTGAGGAGAGAGATCTCTCCAGCTGGTTCTGGTGAAATCAAGTCCTCAGAGGAGAGCCCCCATGTAGCTGGGACTCAAATCTCTTGAGGAGGCACTTGCTGGTGCTGGTATGTCTGAAGGAGGGCAATGAGTCTGGGTCTGAGAGTATGGAAAAAACTGAAAACTAGAACCAAGTGCTACTGGACCAAACTAGTGCTGCCAGGTACAATGACTGTTGATGAGACAACACTGATACGTGAGCAAACAGGAAGGAATAAGCCTCTTCTCTCTTCCAACCTTACATAGCCCCCTAGGGCTCCCCTACTGGAGAACCCAACAGGGAGTCAGCTGGCAAAGGAGAAATGTGTTTGTCCAGACCCAGCCCCAGAATCACATAGAAGATAAAAGGGCGGGTTAGCTTCTTAATAGTTTAATAACTGACACATTCATATAACTGTACACCATATAGCAGTGAAAATGCATGAAATAGAGTGATGCTTATTTACATGGATTAAGCTTGCAATGTTGAATATAAAAATAAGAAATATGCAGACCGTTATGTATACTGTAATTTGATACCATATATATACAAAAAGAGGAAAAATAGTATTAAGTAGGGATATGCACATATGTAATAAACTATCATGATGTCATGGGAATGATCTAGAAAAATCTTAAGATAATGTTTTCCTTTGGTGGAAAGAAACAGGGAAAGGAGGAGAATGTGATCAGAGGTGATACAAGAGATGCCACTCTATTCATAACCTCTTATTGTACAAACTGAGCAGTGGGTGCGTAGGTGACTGATATGCAATCTCTTATACATGTCTGTGTGTCAGAAACATTTTCATAATAAATCATTAAATAACTTGGAATATGCATTTGTTTTTTTTAATAAGTGCTGTTTCATAAGGACACTCCATAGGGCTTTGCAACTTCTAAGCCCGAGGCAGGCTTTCTCTGAGCCCAGCGTGGCTTCCCTGCTCTCTCCTTCCTCCACATGACATTGTCTTCGATGGAGCTATTGCCGCCCACTGTTTTTAGGTTACTGGACTCAAGACTAGCAGAAGGGTATTGCCAAGCCTTCAAAGTGACCCCTGAAGAAAAGTGCACAGGGCATTTGCATTTAGAGGTATTGTCCAACTTGTTACACAGAATTAGATCAAGATAACAAAACCTAGGAAGTGGATTTGTCCAGGTGATGGTAATCCAGCTCAAAACATTTTGAGCAAAACAACAACAACAAATGACACTCCTTGGCTCACGTAACTGGAAAGTCTAGTGAGATACTGGTTTTACCTATCAGAATCCAGTTGCTTATCTGATGTCTTCACAGTTCCCTGGTTCAGCTCTTCTTGGTCCTCATCCTTGGAAACACTCTTTTCAGTTATCAGTGAAGATGGCTTTTAGGGGCTCCAGAATTACATGGTCCTTGTCTCTGATTACAGAAGAGAGGGCTTCTTTTTTAACTGGTATGTCAAAAGGGAGGATTCAATATCAGGTTGCTTTCGCCCTGGCCGGTTTGGCTCAGCGGTTAGAGCATCGGTCTGCGGTCCAGAGAGACCCGGGTTCAGTTCCCGCTAAGGGCATGTACTTCGGTTGTGGTTTGTCCCCAGCCCTGGTTGGTTGTGCGGGTGGCAGCCACTCGATGTGTCCCTCTCACGTCGATGTTTCTCTCTCTCTCTCTTCCTCTCTCTCCCTCCCACTCTATCTGAAAAAAAATTAAAAAAAAATATATCAGGTTGCTTTCCATTTGTCTGTACTTAGTACTGTGTCTTAGATAAACTACTGAGTCAATTTGACTGGGATCAATTAGTTAATAAGCGATTCTGTCTTTATTAGTTATATCAACCCTGGGGAATTTACCCAGCTCACTGTATCTTCATCTGTAAAATGAGGTTACTAGTACTTACAAATGCCATGAGGGTTGTAGAAATTTATAATGGATTTAAAGTCCTATAGATATAAAATATGTTAGGCTTTACATTCATTTCTTTAAAACCTATCCTTTCTATATTTTTTTACTAAGTCTTAGGTTTCTTTAGCTCTGGCTTTTCAGTTCTAGAAAAGAGAACATTATCTGTAACCTAGAAGTTGCTATAGTCGATTTCTTAATTATAATTAAGGCATAACAAATGTGGGTATATAATGTGATGGAGTAAAACAACAAGCCAACTTAAATATATTTTACATAAGGTAGGATGGCAAAAACATTAAAGTAAATTACTGTCCTGTAACTGGTAACCATGTGTGTGTCCTTTTAAAGTTGCCTATAAAAACTCCCATTGTAACCTTCTGGACTTTAAATATTTCGTATGTCTGTTATGTCTGCTTTTAAACTACAAAGACTTCAGCACATTAGTCTTCATGGGTAGCTGTATTAAAATGCATACTTCACTACCATTTTTATCATGAAAGCATATTGGCCTTTTTTTGGGTCTCTTTTCTCTTTGTCCATAAAGGATTTTAAAAAAAAAAATCAAAGACTCTGTTGGAAACAATGTATGAAAGACTTATAATTGTCAATTGCCTAAAATGTTTTATTATTTATAATACCAGAGATTAAAATTATAATGTAAAATGATCTTGACATAAAAAGTCCTGAATCGCCTGGCTGGTGTGGCTCAGTAGATTGAATATCATTCCATGGACTGAGAGATCCTGGTTTGATTCCCTGTCAGGGCACATGCCTGGGTTTCAGGCTCAATCCCCAGTAGGGGGCATGCAGGAGGCAGCCAATCTATGTTTCTCTCTCACATTGATGTTTCCTATCTCTCTCCCTTCCTCTCTCTCCAAAAAATCAATAAAAAAATATTTTTAAAAAAGCTTATTTTTTAAAAAGTCCTCAATCTCCAGCCAATGGACTGAAATTCAAGCATTCAGTAGGCATAGACAAAGGCTACAGTATTAAAAATATTAACTTCTGAGATAAAAGATAAAAATTACATAAGAAGAGCAGGGTAGAAATGGCTAATAACTCTTACAACTGATAATACCTATGATTCAAACCATATTTTTAATTGAATTTATTGGGGTAACATTGGTTAATAAGATTATATAGGTTTCAGATGTACAATTCTATAATATATCATCTGTATATTGTATTGTGTTCACCAACCCAAGTCAAATCTCCTTCCATCACCATTTATCTCCCCTTTACCCTCTTCTACCTCCTCCCATGCCCCTTACCTTCTGGTAATCACCATAGTGTTGTCTGTGTCTATGATTTTTTGTTTGTTTTGCTTAATTCCTTCAAATTTTTCACCAAATCCCAACCCCCTCCTCCCAGACAGCTGTCAGTCTGTTCAAATCATATTTACATAAATAAGATGTCACAATTCTTGAAAACAGGTAAACTTAAATTACCCAGTCATTCCTATTATTTTTCTGCTTGGACGTATCTTCAAGTGGCTTGAAATTTTTCTAAGATATTGTTGAAATATCTTCTTTCACACTCCAAGTACTTCATGTTTCCAGTTGCAGTAACTCAAAAAATCCTCTTTACAATTGTTACTGTTTCTACATTCAAATGTCTTTCAAGAATGCCTTTGTTAGAAGTATCTGTGTGGCTGAGTGTGTGTGTGTGTGTGTGTGTGTGTGTGTGTGTGTGTGTGACAAGCATATGAACCTAAACAGGCATCTGCCCTCAGATTTCCTTTAGAACACTATCATCTATGGAATACATAGGAGAGGTGAACAGGATGGAGTTAGAAATGTGAATAGAATTTTAAAAAGATGTTAGAACAGAAAGAATACCACTGAAAATCACTGTGTAGAGGAATGAGAAATGCCATGAGGATGGGTCAGAATGCAAAGAAGAAATAAAAGCACACAGTAGAGGCAGGGATACTTGCAGAGTAAGCTGTGCATATTTCACAGAAATTACGGGAATAGATTATATCACAGGGGAAAATGTCACAGAGTGTCAAAGAGGGCAAAAAGAATACATAGACCAATGTGCCAGTACCTAGCACTGGGAACACATTATGAAATCAGTAAATGCTATCTGAATGAAACAACAAAGGATAGAGAGTGAGCACTGAGAGAAAGCTGGAGCTGAGAGTATGGCTTTTATAATACAGGGAAGTATGATGAGGAAGTTGAAAGAGAACGTTTTAGAAAAAAAAAAGCCTGGTGAAGCCAAATAGGTGAAACTCAAAGCCTTGTGTACTTTCTCCAAAACCACAGGGAACTTTTAAGGTGAGACAGAAAGATGATTATCAAAGAAATTGGACTCTGACATTAGACTCTTTAGAAACTAAAGCTCTACTTCCTCATGTACATTTCCCTAAATCAACGCCAACTCAAACTATGTGTGAGTTGTTTGGTAAAAATTAAATGTATGTGTGTGAAAACCACTGAGGCGATATGAGTTAAAATGTGATGCAAGTGATTTTACAGTAGTCTTTCTTTTCATTGTGACTTGGTGCTATTTGTTTTTCTGTTGTTGCTGTTTTTTAATCCTCACCCAAGGATATGTTCACTGATTTAAGAGAGAGAGAGAGAGAGAGAGAGAGAGAGAGAGAGAGAGAGAGAGAGAGAGACTCATCAATGTGAGAGAGAAACATCACATCAACTGGCTGCCTCCCATGCGTGCCCGGAGTGGGGATTGAACCCACAACCTTTTGGTGTTGGGGCAACACTCCAACCAACTGAGCCACCTGGCCAAGACTTTTGTTTCTGTTTTTCAATGAACTGAAGTACAGCTAACAGCTCTAAGTGTAAATCAGGGAAAAACAGTCCTTTAGAATCTGTGAGGAGCTCCTTGCTTGTATTTTTCTCAAACAGTGGATTTAGGGTCAGCTGTTGATTTCCAGTCAAGAGTATAACTTTTTGAAGTGAAATATCTTTGCCAAAGGGTCACAATACACACAGCAATACCATTGTATAATGTCTAATGTTCTCAAGTAAACCTTGTAAATCTGAAATGCTCCACATTTGATGAAAAGATAAAAGAACACACAATTTAGATAGTTATGTAATTTGGACTATATATAAACATGTACATTCACTACCATTTTTTTTTTCTTTATTGATTTTAGAGAGAGAGGAAGGTAGAGGGAGAGAGAGATAGAAACATCAATGAGAGAGAACATTGATTGGCTGCCTCCTGCATGCCCCCCACTGGGGATTTGGCCCATAACCTGGGCATGTACCCTGACCAGGAATTGAACTGGTGACCTCTTGGTGCATGGGTCGACGCTCAAGCACTGAGCCACACTGACTGGGCTCACTACCACTTTAAAATGACATGTTTGATGCCCCAATGTTGAACACAGGTAACATATAGACCCCTTTCACAATTAAACACAAATGTGACTTACCCTCCATTGCCTTTCTCTTAATAGTAACCACTTCCTTATAAAAGTAGTCTTCATTTCCTACTGTATGTTAATAGAATATTCAAATTGAATCTATAAGGAGTACATATGCAACAATATATAAAAACAAAACATAAATGCCTCGATTTATGATATTTTAATGTGAAAGTTTTAGACAAAATAATTTAGGTGATATTAAATCTAAAACATTCTGAAAATTTATTTCCTTAATTTTAAGAATATTTGCATTAAATGATCAGTAAACAATACACTGCATTTTGAGTAGCATGACATATATGTATATATTTAAAAAGCAGACTACCCGATGTTGTACTATTGTGTTGTGGATTTGGGGTCTGTTAAATTCTAGTACAGCCTTCAGGTGAGGTAGTTTGGGACTATGAATGCCCTGAGCCAGATCTCCTTTGATATGAACCTGGACTAGCTCTCATCTGTTCTAAAACATCTCAAAACAACTTTTATTGTGAAGATAAACTTCAACATTACCATCTGATTAGAAAGCAAATTTCCCCCTAATCCTAATTATTAGCACAGAAAAGTAGGTGAACTCAATTGTCTTTAATGTCAAATGGAATTCAGTTGTAAGACTCTCAGTCTTTATCATTACTGTTCTCTTCAAAGGCCACAACTGTGTTTACAATGACCCTGAAGCTCTTCACTCTGCCTCTCATTCACACCAGTACAGCAAGGTCACACAGCAAATAAGGCTAGAGCTAAGATTTGATCCTCATTTGTCTGACCTAAGCAACCAGAGGACAAAACTACTATAATACTTAAAAAATAATTCAAGATGGAAAAAAATACATATTTAGAAATCATTGGTCTATACCACTGAGATGACCCTTCAAAGTTTCTTAGTAAACTTGAAAAACTGAGAAACACGTTTAGCAGAATAGATACTACAAAAATAAATGTGATGAAGAGATGTCCTATACCATCATAATATTTGCAAAGCTATGATCATTAATAAAGTGGATATTAACAGGTTAGTTGTTTCCAAATTGCTGATCCCTCCTGAGATGAAATGTGAGTCCTTAGTGTACCATCTTCCAAAGAGGGACACTGTTAGAAGAGGCTCAGATGGTCCATTCTTGTTTACCAAACGCCCATCTTTTAGCACCTAAAGAAACAGTGGGAAAGGTACAGTCAGCTTGATTAAAATATGCATTACAAGCAGAATAATATTTTTGAAATAGTTCTAGATATCATGGTTGATCAAGTAGTTCTAGCTTGATGGGGTGGGGGGAGTGGGGAACAGACAGGACAAGAAGGGGACAGCTATTCTATATGTAATGAAAACTAGAGTCATTCTAGAGGGCTCAATATTTCAGTTCCAACAATCATATTGAGACAGTACAGGGACTTCCAGCAAGGCTATCATTCAAAATAGAAGGTCAAATAAAGAGCTTCCCAGATTAAAAAAAAAAAAGCTAAGGGAATATATTAGCACCAAACCAGCACTGCAAGAAATGTTAAAAGGACGGCTGTAATTAGTAGAAGAAATAGAAAGAAAAATATAACCACAATAAACAAAAATGGCAATAAATAAGTATATATCAATAATAACCTTAAATGTAAATGGATTAAATGCTCTGATCAAAAGACAGAGTAGCTGATTGGATAAGAAAGCATGACTCACATATATGTTGTTTACAAGAGACCCACCTCATAACAAAAGACTCACATAGGTTGAAAGTGAAGAGGTGGAAAAAAATCTTCCAAGCAAACCGAAAGAAAAAAAGAGCTGGGGTAGCAATACTCATATCCGATAAAATAGACTTCAAAATGAAGGTCATAACTAGAGACAAAGAAGGCCACTACATAACACTGAAAGGATCTATCCAACAGGAAGATATAACCTTGGTAAACATATATGCACCCAATATAGGAACACCAAAATATATTTTAAAAGTTCTGGAGGATTTCAAGGGAAAATTGACAGCAATACAATCATAGCAGGGGACTTCAACACCCCACTGACATCACTGGATAGATCCTCTAGACAAAACATTAGTAAGGATACAGAGATTCTAAATGATGCACTAGATCAAATGGATTTAATAGATATCTATAGAGAATTACACCCCAAAACTGCAGAATTCACATTCTTCTCAAGTGTACATGGGATATTCTCAAAGATAGACCACATGTTAGGACAGAAGCTAAGTCTCTGCAAGTTCAAGAAGACTGAAATCATATCAAGCATCTTCTCAGATCACAATGGCATGAAACTAGAAATCAATTACAACAAAAGCATGTAAAAACATTTAAACACATGAATGCTAAATAGCATGTTATTAAATGAATGTGCTACCAAGGAGATCAGAAAGAAATTAAAAACTTCCTGGAAACCAATGAAAATGAACACACAACAACACAAAATCTATGGGACACAGAGAAAGCAGTCCTGAGGGGGAAGTTCATAGCACTACAGGCCAATCTCAGGAAACAATAAAAATTTCTAATTGACTATCTAACCTCACAACTTAAAGAACTAGAAAGCAAACAAAAAGAAAAACCCAGAGCAAGTAGAAGGAAAGAAATAGTAAAGATCAGAGCAGAAATAAATGACATAGAGACAAAAAAAAAATCAAAAGATCAATAAAACAAAGAGCTGTTTCTTTGAAAAGATAAACAAGATTGATAGACCCTTAACTAGACTCACCAAGAAACAAAGAGGACCCAAATAAACAAAATCAGAAACAAAAGAGAAGTAAAAACTGACACCACAGAAATGCAAAGGATCGTTAACAAATACTATGAACAATTATATGTCAACAAATTGGACAATCTAGGCAAAATGGACAAATTTCTACAAACACATAGTCTCCCAAAACTGAACCAGGAAGAGAGAAAACTTGAAAAGACCAATAACAACTAAGGAAATTGAAGATGTAATCAAGAATCTCCCAGCAAACAAAGGCTGGGCCTGGACGGCTTCACGGGAGAGTTTTACCGAACATTCCAAGAAGAGCTAACATCCATTCTCCTCAAACTATTTCAAAAAATTCAAGGAGAAGGAAGACTTCCAAACTCATTTTATAAGGCCAGCATAATTCTAATTCCAAAATCAGATAAAGACACTACAAAGAAAGAAAACTATAGGCCAATATCCCTGATAAACATAGATGCCAAAATCCTTAACAAAATATTAGCAAATCGAATCTGGCAATACATTTAAAAAAATCATTCACCATGACCAAGTGGGATTCATCCCAGGGATGCAACGCTGGTTCAATATTCACAAATCAATAAATGTGATACACCACATAAACAAAATGAAAGATAAAAACCATATGAACATATCAATAGATACTGAAAAAGTATTCGGTAAAATCCAGCACACATTTCTGATAAAAACGCTCAGCAATGTGGAATAGAGGGATCATATCTCGACATAATAAAGGCCATATATGAAAAGCCTACAGCCAACATCATACTCAATGGTCAAAAACTAAAAACATTTCCCTTAAGAACAGGAACAAGACAGGGATGCCCACTTTCGCCACTCTTATTTAACATAGTACTGGAAGTCTTAGCCACAGCAATTAGACATGAGGTGATATAGCAGTTTTGATTTGCATTTCTTTAATAATTAGTGATGCTGAGCCTTTATTCTATTTATATGGTGTGTTATGTTGATTGACTTTTAGATTCTAAACCAACCTTTCATTCCTGAGATAAATCCCACTTGGGATATTGGCCTAATGTTTTCTTGTGATATCTTTGCTTGGTTTGACCTCAGGGACCTCACAGGATGATTTTGTATGTGTTCTCTCCTTTTTTATTTTGGGAAGAGATTGTGTAGAATTGATATTAATTTTCTAAATATATTTTTAGAATTCACCAATCAAGCCATCTGGGCTTTGTTGTTGTTGTTGTTGGAAGTTTAAAAATTGCTAATCAGGGACTTCCGGTCAAGATGGCGGCGTAGGTAACGCGGTATCGCGTCCTCCCACAACCACATCAAAGTTACAACTAAACTACAGAACAACCATCATTCAAAACCGCCTGAAATCAAGCTGAACAGAAGTTCTACAACTACGAAATTAAAGAAGAAGCCACATGGAGACTGGTAGGAGGGGCGGAGGCGCGACGGGCTGGTCCCACATCCACGTGTGGTGGATAAAAATTAGGAGGACACCTCGGCTGGGAAGGTCCTCCCTGAGGACTCAGGGGTCCCCGTCCCACACCAAGAGCCCAGCTCAGGGTTCCAGTGCCAGGAAGAGAATCCCCATAACTTCTGGCTGGAAAAACCAGCGGGAACTGAGTCTGAGGCGGTTGGAGCCCCCCCGCAGCTCCTCTTAAAGGGCCCGCGCATGGACTGACTCGGACTCCCACCCTCCAGGCTCCAGCGTGCGGGAGGGAGCCTGAAAGGCACCAGAGTCATATGGGGAAGAACTGAGCTGTTTGGCATTGGAGCGAGGGCTGGAGAGGCAGCTTTCTCCTGGACAGACGTGCTATCAGAGGCTTTTATTCCTTTGGTGAGCCCTTCCCTGGGCCTGCAGACGCCACCATATCTGGGACTCCAGCAACCTGGCTCACACTGTTTGCCCCGCCCTGGTGATTCCCTGAGGCCCCGCCCCACCCAGCTTTCAGGCCCACCCAAGCTGTTGCCAATTGCTTTACCATAGGATTGGCCTTGGATCCTGCTTCAGCTTTCCCTAAATTCTTTCAAACAAGCAGCATCTGGTCTCAACTAGCCCTATACCTCTCGCTAAATAATACATAGAAACAAACACAGGGAGGCAGCCAAAATGAGGAGACAAAGAAACAGGTCCCAAATGAAAGAACAGAACAAAACTCCAGGAAAAGAACTAAGTGAAATGGAGTTAAGCAACCTAACAGATGCTGAGTTCAAAATACTGCTTATAAGGATGCTCAATGGACTTAGTGAGAACCTCAGTGAACTTAGAGAGGGCCTCAAGAGCATTAAAAAGGACCAGTCAGAAATGAAGGAGGCACTAACTGAAATAAAGAATAGTTTACACAGATTCAATAGTAGAGTAGGTAAAGCCAAGAAGCAAACCATCGATTTGGAATATAAGGAAGCAAAAAACACCCAATCAGAACAGCAAAAAGAAAAAAGAATCCAAAGAAATGAGGATAGTGTAAGGAGCCTCTGGGACAACTTCAAGCGTGCCAACATTCGCATCTTGGGGGTGCCAGAAGGAGAAGAAAGAGAACAAGAAATCGAAAACCTATTTGAAACCATAATGGCAGAAAACTTCCCTAACTTGGTGAAGGAAACAGACATACAAGTCCAGGAAGCACAGAGAGTCCCAAACAAGATGAACCCCAAAAGGCCTACACCAAGACACATCATCATCAAAATGCAAAAGGTTCAAGACAAAGAGAGAATCTTAAAAGCAGCAAGAGAAAAGCAGTTAGTTACCTACAAGGGAGTTCCCATCAGACTGTCAGCTGATTTCTCAAAAGAAACTTTGCAGGCCAGAAGGGAGTGGCAAGAAATATTCAGAGTGATGAAAAGCAAGAACCTACAACCAAGATTAGTCTATCCTGCAAAGCTGTCATTCAGAATCGATGGCCATATAAAGAGTTTCCCAGACAAGGAAAAGCTAAAAGAGTTCATCACCACCAAACCATTATTATATGAAATGTTGAAGGGTCTTCTTGAAGAAAAAGATAAAAAAATATGAACAAACAAAATGGCAATAAATATGTATCTATCAACAATTGAATCTACAAGCAAAATGAACAAGCAGAACAGAAACATTCTCATAGATACAGAGAACTTTTGTTGGGTACCAGATGGGTGGGGGTTGGGGGGATGGGTGAAAAAGGTGAAGGGATTAAGAAGTACAAATTGGCTGTTAGACTGACAAACCTCAAAGGGAAGGGGGGTTGGGGGGTGGGAAGAAATAAACCAAAGAACTTATATGTATATATGCATAACCAATGGACACAGACAACAGTGTGGGGAAAGGCAGGAGGGGGGCGGGAATGGGGAGGAGGGGTCAATGGGGGAAAATGAGGAACATCTGTAATACATTCAACAATAAAGATAAGTTAAAAAAAATAAAAAATAAAAAAAATTGCTAATCAAATCTCTTTACTTGTCAATAGATCAATTCAGATTATCCATTTCTTAGTTTGAATAATTTATATCTTTCTTGGAATATGTCCATTTCACTGAAGTTATCTAATTTGTTGGCATACAGTTTTCATGGTGTTCCCCTATTATCCTTTTTATTTCTGTAGAGAGCAGATTTCTGACAATACACCCGAGTTGCCTAAAACATCACAGCAAGCTGTTTCCCACATTCGTGGTTATGGTCAGTATACCATAACTTTACGCTTTTAGCATAAAGCTAGGGGTGGGGAAAACACACAGGAAATGTGTTGAAATCTCCGCAGAAGTGATCCTGTAAGATAATGTGTAAATACTTGCTGAAGGAGAGTGTATCAGTCAAGAAAACAGGGAAGTACTCTAGAAGATATGGTCAGCATGACTTATATAAAAAAACTTGTCACCCTGTCTCTCTAAAAACAACATATTAACCCAGTGGCCATGACTTGAAAGGTCTCTAGGGAAAGATGAACAAAAAATGAAGATCTGCTTTCTAGTTATTTGGCCCTTTTTGAGGAAAGTAAGCACTCAGATTTAATGTGGTCTTAGGTAACCAGCCCTAGAGAGGAGAAGCACACCGCCTGAAGCTTTCATAGCTTTATGAAAATCTGTTCCATGAATACCCAACTCCATTTGTTTTAATCCCGTGCTCACAAAGCAAACTTCTGATCCATAGCTTCACCATTTGGTTATTGTCCTCCAGGTAAGTGAATCTATTTTTTAAATCAATAAATTGGTTCTCTCTGTTACCATCTTGTGAGTTCGGTTAGTGTCTGTCCCTTAGAATATGATGAACTTCAAGGAAAGTAATGCCTTAGGGAACCTACACCTGTGAAATGAAGACCAGTACTCTGGCCGTGGAACTCCCTCCAAGGCATCGTTATACCAAAAACCCTGCCTACTAGCAGGCAAGCGTATCTTATATATTTTGGTGTAACACTATCTATATCTTATTTCCTCTTTTTTAAAAATTTATTTTTTAATTAATTTATTTTTGTTACAAATGTGTCTCCTTTTTCTCCCATTGCCACATTCCCCCCACTCCCACCCCTTATTTCCTCTTTCAACAAAAAAGCTGGAATAGATGAGACATAATCCAAATGATAAATATACCATAAAGTGCCCAATTTAAAGGATAGGTGCACTCCTTCCCTTCCTCCTTCCTCCTCCTTCCCTCCCTCCCCCCCTCCCTCCGTCCCTCCCTCCATGCAAGAATGAGGGGCCAGTGCCCAGACATAGGAGACAGTATGACAACTTCTGAGAATTATTGAGTTGAGACCTACAAATACTATACTGTTGAGTTTCATATCATTCTCTAACTGTTCCCAACTACCTGAAAACATTTGAGATTAATACAATTTTTTAAACAAAGGAGGTAGCTATGTCTTAATTTCTTCATGTTCTCCATCTCCTCATCAACTACCACCATCCAACTTCTTTAAATATTGATGTGGTTCAGAGTGAGAGGAAAATGGCATTTCTGGTTCCGGATTTTTTTTAAATTGATTTTTGGAGAGAGGGACAGAGAGACAGAGAAACACATGGACGTGAGAGAGAAACATAGATTAGTTGCCTTCCACACGTGCCCTGACCGAGAATCAAACCTGCCACCTTTTTTATTTTTATTTTATTATTTATTTTTCAATTTTTATTAATTTGTTTATGTTGCAGATGTTTCTCCTTTTTCCTTCCTAGATACCTTCCTCCTGATCCCCTAACCCTCCCCCCAGCATTGTTGTCTATGTCCATTGGTTACGCATACATGTATATAAGTTCTTTGGTTTATCTCATCCATCCAAACCTGCCATCTTTTAGTGTATGCTCCAACCAACTGAGTCACACCGGCCACCTGGTCTCGAAAACTTGAGAAGTTTTTTTGTCTTTCTCCCATAAATGAGATGCTTTTGTGCTCAGTCTCACTCTGGGATAATTTCTCAAGAAGATACATTTCTATGAGTACCCAACATGGGGGTGAGGGAGGGGATGTCATAGTACTACCCAGAAGGTTAGATTGTGTGCTCAGTTTAAATGGCAGGGATTATGAGATACAGGACACCAATACCACCCGACCCCTGATCTGTATGAACTCTGCTCTCCTTTCTCTCACTTACTTGAAGTGGCCTCACATATTTTCAATTCATCTATGCTTATTTGTGCCAGACTAGCCCCCTTTGAACTACTAGATTATAATTCCGGAGCCCTCACTTCAGATCTGGTTATGATTTCAGTACCTGGCATTTAAGCTTTTATTCCAGCCTCATTTTGTTCGTGAGACTCTACCTAACCGGGTTCTATGGCAGCCAGGGATTCCTGTTCTCTGGGTTTCTCAGCCTTAAGACTGCACTACATGTTAAACTGTTGGTTTCACAGAATTAAATGTTTTTATAAATATGATATATCCCAATCTAATAATACAGGCAGGCAGAGATACATGACCATCAGCAATCTGTGATTTTAAAATCTTTCTTGCTTAATGCCTTAGATGAATTAACATAGATCCTATTTTTCTTTTATAGAAAATTCAGTGACTTTACCCTAGTTCCTGAAACCCTGCCCCTGTTTGCCACAATTCAGAGAAGACATTAGGGTTCAAATTGGTTGAGTGTGTGTGTGTGTGTGTGTGTGTGTGTGTGTACCATATACTAGCAGATATAAACCTACAGTCTTAATTCTAATTTGAGACCAGCTTAATTTGTAAATTAATTGGTTATAGCCACCATAATTTGTAAAATAAATATCTGATTTTCTGTTTGTTCCCACATGTGACAGAGGAAATTAAAAATCGATACACAAAGATTTCTCAATGAATGGTGCCTCGAGCTCATAGGTTCTAATTATCTTATCGCGTTATTTCAACAAAGTGTCATAACTTTAGAATAACTTGCTGTAAAAGTAAAAAAATGGCCAAAACATTTCCTTCTCCTTTGTCCACGTCCTTTTGCAATGTGATTTCACAGCTCTTTCCACTGAGAGATCTGCATCATTTATTTCTCTAACCCTTGAAACTACACGGGTCATGTGACTTGCTTTGGTCGATGAGACATTCACAAACATGGTGCAAGCAGAGACTTGAGAAAAACTTGCCCCTTGTGGCTTTCCCTCTTGATGCTCTTGGACTCCTTCAAGCCCAAGCTTGCTGGAAGAGGAGAGACCACAGGGAGAGAGTGGTCGCAATCATCCCAGCTGCCTAAGACAAGGCCATCACAAACCAGCCCAATACACCAGCTGGTGGCAGATGCATTAATAAGTCCAGCAAGATCAGCTGAGCCTGTTCCAAACCGGAACAGCCTAACTACACTCAGTTCACTTTGTCAAACACAAAGAAAGAGCTAAGACATGGTTATAGTCTGCAGCCATTAAGATATGAGGAAGTTCACTACACAGTAAAAGTTAAGTGATGCGGTTGCCATACCCTATTTTACTTGGCTTCAGATAACAGATAAAATAAAGATATTCTTAAAATCTCCCTACCTCAAATTTTCCAGGTGACAGATGAACTTCAGTAAGTAGCACTTCAGGAAAAACATACTCTGTTCCAAATGTGCCACTTAGGGCGAACATGTCAAATCTTGTCAAAGCCGTTTCTACTGGTTGTCCACAAGTTGTCAGATTAGTCGTTTTGCATTTCAGCATTGTGCATACCTACATAGAACAGAGGTAGATAAAATGCAATGCCTTACATCTAAGCTACTTGTACAGTTTATAACTACAGAAAAGCGAATATTTTCTCCATTTGTTAAAGGGATTTGGATCATGTTTCTGATCATTATCAGCTTTACTGGAAACGGCAAATGATTTGAGAACCAGCCCTGCATCCTGGGTAACAAATGGATTGAAAGAAAGAAGTCAGTTTAAAATTAGACTGAAACCATTACTTTGGCATGTCAGATGATTAGTTGGCCCAAGACAGTGGATGTCTTTCAACAACAGCAGTGCTAAAGATAAAGTGATGATGAAAATTTTGACCACCCCTTTTTTACTATACCTTTCTTTAAGAGAGGGCAGTGGGTGAGTATAATAAGATACAAATGCATAGCCAACACTATATGAAAGTTTGAATTTTAAATATTTGTCATTGGAAGGCAATGAAATAAATAGGACATCTGATTACAAGAGAAACTAAGATAAAAGTGGTATCCCTACTCAGTTGGTTTTAAAAGTTAAAACAAGACTGTTTATATTTAGATACATTAGCAAAACTACATAAGAAAGCTTTATTGAGGTTCGCTATCATATGGAACTAGTTCATTCGTCAAACAGAGAATCATCACAGTCAGGTTAATAAAAAAGTGCTCAAAGAAAGCAGTCAGATTATACTTAACTCTTATTGCAAATATATGATTACTTGCAATGTGTGTGTGTGTGTGTGTGTGTGTGTGTGTGTGTGTGTGATATTGGCAGTGCAGGGAGGCATGCAGAGGAAAAGCACCTGGCTGCCTGGCACAGACATGCAAAGTCAGCCCTGTACAGTGATGCCAAAGCGCCCGTCACTCGAGCTGAGATCACCTGCCAGAACTCTCTCTTCCTTCGGCCGTGCAGTCCTGTGAAAGCCCCTAGGACATACACTTCATTCTCTTCTTTTCTTGACATTCTGTAGCTTAAATGACAGCAGAGGTCTTTCTGACAGACTGTAAGGTTCCCTGCATTTTCAGAAAGCTCTGTGAAGTTGAACGCATCTCGGGAAATGAATCCCTTGAAAGTGTTTTTCCGTCCTGGGAACGGTCGGAAGGCCGAGGCGTGGGCGCTCCAGTTCACGGCGGCGGGGTAGGTGGGAGAGTCCCGAGGACGCAGCTCCACTTCTGAAAGAAGGAGCCTTCCCAGGTCTGTTTCCATATCGTAATGGTATGCTTTGGGAGCGTGTGGTGCATAGATACCACTGCCTGTGGGTGCAAAAGAGTCTTTTCAATGCAAAATCAACACTGCCGGTTTCCCCACCAGCACTGAGCACATGATCACATCACATTAGTCACCGTGAGACAGCGCACAGGCTTCTAGTTACACCGAACACTAAGCACTTCTGTTCTCTGCTGAAGGAACAGAATCGATGTTCGATGTCTTGTGTCAAACAAGCTTTGACTATAATAGGAAAACTTATGTGCATTATGGAAAATTAAATCGAGTATAAAAATCTTTCTATTTGAGAGTTCATGAAAGGTAGGGAAAGGTTATACAAAATCCTCTCCTGTTCATCACTATGGTGGTGTTTCAATGTTGCTCCCACATTTTTCAACACTCTTCTCTCCAATGAGTAGATCTAATTCCTCTCCCTTTGAGTGCAGGCTGGACTTTGCAACTCACTTCTAACGAACAGAACACAGTAGATGTGACGGTGTGTGAGCAGTCATAAACGGCAATGCAGCTTTCTCTCTCTCTCAATCTAGAGGAAGTCGGCTGCCGTTTCATAAGGATACATCACACAGCCTACGGAGAGGCCCACGTGGCAAGAAATGAGGTCTCCTGCCAATATCCCCTGAGGAACTAAGGGATCCTGCCAGCATAGCCATGCGAGGCAACTCTCCCGGAAGCAGGCCTACCAGCCCCAGTCGAGACTTCAGATGACCACCAGCCCAGCTAACAGTGTGATGTAACTTGAAGAGACCGTCTGAGCCAGGATCACCCAGCCACGCCAGTCCCAAAGAGTGACCAGTAGAAAAAGTGAGATAATAAAGGTTTGCTGTTCTAAGCCACTTTTACTCTGAAGGTAATTTGTCACCAACAACATGACAACAATACACTCCTCTGTCCTTTGCTAATGTTGGAGCAACGCTTGTTTAGTTCCATGCTTTGCCACTTTCTAGCTGGCAGCCTGCGGTAAGTTGCTTGCGTTCTCTGTGTCTCAGTTTTCTAATCTGGAAAAGGGGGATGGTAATACTATCTCACAGAGTTGTTGTAAGGATAAACGACATAATACACATAAAGATCTGAACACAACTATAGCTGCTCAAATCAGTACCTAGGCTGTGTGTGTGTGTGAGAAAAGTTGACAATAAAGAAGCAAAAACTTATAACAGCTCACATCTGAGGCATTAGCTTCTCCGCATTTAGAAGTACTATCTGCAAACCTCATCTGTCACAACTTACCTGTCATATTTAGGTGGACATGATGTATATTGGCCACAAGAAGATTAACTCTCATGCCCATAGCCCAAGCTGAGTGGAATTCAACAGCCGTCAATAGGGGCAACACATTCATCCAAGCCGTGGGAAACAGGATGGTGTCCACATGGAAGTCTTTCACCAGGCTCACAGCAGGATCGTGGAAGAGTATATCGAAGCACGTGAAAATGCCAAACCTTCCGAAGGTGGTGTTGAAGGTCACAAGCTCTGGCTTTTCAGGGACATCAAACTGAGGCTCAGAGTAGAGGTGGTACTATAATAAATGCACAAGATGAAACCAAGAAAGGCTTCTTTATTGAAGAGATGACTTGTAAAAAAACAACAACAACCTCCAAAGTTAGTAACAGATTTGGCTATGGTCACCAACAGAGACTCTGTAGGAAGTGGATGAATCTGGTGATGAGAAGTAAAAGTCCAAGGAAAAGGAAAACATGAAATATATGGAATACAATCTCTTTTCTCACTCTCTGTCTCTACCCCGCCCAAATTAGAAGAAAAATAACTTCCGTAAATTCCAGACTATGACTTTCTTGAAAGCTGAAGAAGATTTTTGTTTTTAGATATCAGGGATTCAAAAGAGAAGAATTCTGTTATTCTGCTTGGAGCCCCTGATACCTAGAACCCAACAGATGCACAGTAAATACCTGTTAAGTGGGGGAAGGATGCCACCTTCCTCTTTACAGTGTTTGACCCAAAATAACTCCAGAGACTCTCACTCAGCTTTTAAATTGCTGTTGAAAATCAACATTTTATTTAGTTCTCCATGATCGCTTCCTAGTAACTTAAAAAACTAACCTAGTATAATAAAATAATTAGGGCCAACAGTTTAATAAAGTTGTCTGTAAAGTACAGAATGATGAGGGTTGGGAATGAGACTATACAATTTCTTTCTATAATTGTTTTCCATCAAAATATTAAAAAGAAATTGAACTTTACTAGTATTTTAAGAATTTATTGACAAAGGTACATTAGGTCCACATGTTAGAGTTCATAGGTCACAGATGGTTTCCGAGGTACCCTGAGGGGACGGTGAGAGCCTTTCGATTTAGAATAATGACAGACTGGTGTCTAGCGTGTCCACACTCAGCGCACTGTGCTGTCCCACAGTGTACTTGGGCCGGGTCACGTCGAGTGATCAACTATGCTACCACTTTAAGCACACACAGAACGGCAGAATCCCTTAAAGTGATTCTTGCAAAGAAAGTACATCAAAAATGATACTAATAATGCAAAGTATAGAAAACAAAGAAAACAAATGGAAGAGCTGACATTTATATTTCTAGTATGAGAGACATTTTTGAGGAGAACATGAAAGTTTAATTATAAATGAAAAGAAGTTGTCAAAACCCACAAAGTCATGAAGGAAATTGGAAGAAAACTGTTTGGAAGTCATGCATTGTATTTATAAATACAAAAACAAATAGACATATATTGAGAACTCAAGTTAAAATTTTTTCTATAGTAGTATATGATCAAAAGCATTGGAAAACAATTGGGTTCATATCACTCCTTTTGACTAATATTGATATTTCAAGTGGGACTTCTAACAGATTATTTCTCCACTCAAAAGATTCTGAGGCTGCAATTTAAGATGCTTAGAAAAAACCTGGGGGAGGAAGAATGACACACACTGACATGTATGTCACATACATGTAAAAGGTCGGCTCTCAGCCCTGGCTGGTTTGGCTCAGCCTTTAGAGCATTGGCCCTGGGACCAAAGGTCACTGGTTCAATTTCTGGTCAAGGGCATGTACCTGGGTTCCAGGTTTGATTCCCAGTCAGGGTCATGTGGGACAAAACCAACTGATGTTTCTCTCTGTTTCTCCCTCCCTCCTTTTCACTCTATCAAAAAAATCAATGGGAAAAATATCCTTGTGTGAGGATTAACAACAACAACAACAAAATATTTTTTAAAAAGAAATAAAAAATGCCGGCTCTCTTCCTGTCCAATTTGGTATAAAATTCTGGCTGAAGGTTACTTTGTTCTTTTAATTCAGAGTTTAAAGTAAAAATTTGCTGATCTGACCTTAAATCCATTAGAGGGTAATTAAATTAAATGGTGCGAAAAATAAAGAGAAAGATCATTTTTATAATTTGACAAGAAAACAGGGAAATTAATTTCTGTGAAACATTCATACAATTTGGAAACATCTTTATATCATTTTAATATCAGATGGCATCTAGATTACAGTCATCTTGGCATCCTTTGAATTAATATGAAAATCACATTTTCTATGTACAAAAAGATTTATCTCAATCCCAGACTATGGCAACATCTTTCTAATAGGTCTTTTCCTACATTGTTTTCCAGATTCGTTTTTTTCTAAATTGTGATTTTCTTTAGTGCTCGCCTTAACAAAAAGTCTCTAATAACATCATATATGGGGAATAAGCTCGAAGTCCTAAGCACAGAATATATCACTCTCACAAGAGGCGCCATTACATACCCACCCCTCTTACCTTATGGTAACGTGCCACCAGCTGCCCTGTCATATCGTACACCACATTGGTATTGTATTGATAGTAGCCATTTGGAGGACACCTGGAGTCATGAGAATTGCATGGCTTTTTGTCCCCAATATTTGCCACGACATAGATAGAGTTGTTCTTGGCCAGGCAGCTGAGTCTTGCTTGTACTGGTGTGTGACCAAATCTAAATCAAATTTTAATGAAGACATTGCAATAAGTAAGGCAGCGGAAGACAAATACTGTTTGATATCACTTATTTGTGTTATCTAAAAAGGCTGAGCTCATAGAAACAGAACAGAACAGAGGTTACCAGGGGCTGGAAGGTGGAGGAATTGAGAATATGTTGTTTAAGGATACAGACTTGCAACTAGTAGTAAATAAGTCTTGGAAATCTAGTGCACAGCACAGTGGTTATAGCCAACAATACTGTATTATAAACCTCAACGCTGTTTAGAGACTAGATCTTAATTGTTCTCACCACACACAAAAAATGATAGCTACATGACATGATAGAGGGATTAACTAGAGCTATGGTGGTAATCATATTGCACGATATAAATGTATCAAATTAACACATTAAACCTAGCCAATGTTATATGTCAATTATATCTCAATAAAAAAGGCATTTCAACTTTAAAAAGTGTTTCAGTTACTTCATACATAAACAATAACAACAACAAAAGGACATACAAATGGCCAATAGACATATGAAAAAATGCTCAAAGTCACTGATCATCAGAGAGACGCAAGTTAAAACCACAATGAGCCCTTGGCTCAGTGGTTGGAGTGTCGGCCTGGGGACCAAAGAGTCGTGGGTTTAATTCCAGCCAAGGGCATGTACCTCGGCTGCGGTTCATCCCCGACCCTGGTGGGGGTTGTGCAGGAGGCAACCAATTGATATGTCCCTCTCACATCGATGTCTCGTTCTCCCTCCCTCTCTCCCTCCCTCCCACTCCGTCTGAAGATAAATGGAAAAATATCCTTGGATGAGGGTTTTTTTTAAAAAAACACACAATGAGATATCACCTCACACCTGCCAGAATGGCCGCCATCAATAAATGAACAGACAAGTGCTGGCGAGGGTGTGGAGAAAAGGGGACCCTAGAGAACTGTTGTTGAGAACGCAGACTGGTTAAGCCACTGTGGAAAACAGTATGGAGTTTTCTCAAAAAATTAAAAACCGAACTGCCTTTTAACCCAGTGATCCCACTTCTGGGACTATATCCTAAGAATCCCAAAACACCCATCAAAAAGAATATATGCACCCCATATGTTCGTAGCAGTGTTATTTACAATAGCCAAAATCTGGAAACGGCTTAAGTGTCCATCAGTGGATGAGCAGATAAAAAGTTGTGGAAGAGCCTGGCCGCTGTAGTTCAGTGGATTGAGCATCGTCCCATGGACAGAGAGGTCCCGGTTCAATTCTCGGTCAGTCCGGGTTTTGGGCTCAATTCCCAGTAGGGGACATAGAGAAGGCAGCCAATGGATGTATCTCTCTCACATCTATGTTTCTATCTCTCCCTTCCTTTCTCTCTAAAAAATTAATAAAAACATATAAAAAGAAAAAGTTGTGGAACACTTACACAATGGAATACTTCATGGCTGTAAAAAAGGAACTCTTACCTTCTGTGACAGCATGGACAGACCTGGAGATTATTATGCTAAGTGAAATAAGATAGTCAGAGACAGACAAATACCATATGATCTCATTTATATATGTAATCTAATGAACAAAAGAAACTGATGAACAAAATAGAGCCAGAGGCATGGATACATAAAACAGACTGACAGAGGTCAGAGGGGAGAGGGATGGGAGAGACTGGATGAAAGAAGGTGAAGAGATTAGCTAAAGAACATATATGCATAGCCCACGGACACAGACAACAGCGTGGTGATGGCCAGAGGGAATGGGGTGGGGGGCGGGGTCTGGGTGGTGGCAGGCAAAGGGAGTGGGGACATCTGTAATTGTGGCAACAATAAAAATAAAGAGAAAAATAAAAAATAAGTTAATTTAAAAAACCAATAATAACAACACTCTCATTCATACAGAGAACAAACTGATGGCTGTCAGATGGGAGGGGGTTGGTGATTGGTTAAAAAAGGTGAAGGGAGTAAGAAGTACAAGTTGGCAGTTACAAAATAGTCATGAGGTTGTAAAGTACAGCATAGGGAATATAGTCAATAATATCGTAATAACTATGTATGGTGCCAGGTGGGTGCTAGACTTATAAGGGGGATCATTTCAGAAGTTATGTAAATGTGTAACCACTATACCATACACCTAAAACTAACATAATATTGAATGTCAACTGTAATAGAAAAATTTAAAAAAAATTTAAATAACACTAAGAGCCTAAGTGTAAATGAAATCAATATAAAAACTATTTATGACAAAGATCCTATTTTTAAAGCCACAAACTGCATTAAACTTGATGAAGTTTTCCCACATTGTATCTATTGCTCTGGCAACTCATTATTCCCTGTCCTGCATCACTGGTTGTCTCCTCTCCAGGATCATTCCATCGGCATGCAAATATACTCAAGTACCACCCATTTTCCAAAAAATGAAATAAAAACTCTTCAACTGACACGCTTCTCTAAATCTTGCTCCGTTTCTCCACTCCCTCTTACAGCAAAACTCCAAGAAATGTCCGTCTCTGATCCCAACTTCTCCTCTCCCATTCTCTTTTGAAGCACTCAAATCAGCTGTCCTTTCTATGATCCCAGCAGACAGCTCTTCCTAATGCCAGTGATGACCCACATCTGACTTGATCTCATCCTACTTGTCTGCAGCAGTTGACACCATTAATTATACCCTCCTCCTGGACACTCCTCGCTTACTGGACCCCCCTCTTTCCTACTCACTGGCTCCTCATCTCATTCTCCTTTACTGGCTCCTCCTCATCTCTCCTGAGTCTACACACTGGAATTTCCTAGATCTCAAGCCTTAGATCCTTTCTCTTCCCTAACTCACTCCACAGGTGAAAACATCATGGTGTTAAAACCTTTCATATGCTGACTCCTGATTTTCTCTCTCAGCTTTGACCTTGTCCTTTCATGCCAGACTTATATGTGCAACTGCCAGGTTGACATCTCCACTTGAATGTCTAAAGGACCACCAAAACTTAAGGTGAATAAAATTGAATTCCTAATTTCTGTCCCAGAAATACTATTTGTTCAGAGCTCCCTATATCTGCAAATGGCAATTCCATGTCTCTTGGGAGTCACTCTTGGTGCTTGTCTTTCTCTCATACCTCCACATCTAGCAACAAATCATGTTACCTTGACCTCTAAAACATATTTATAATCTGACCACTTCTCAGCACCTCCACCAATTCCATCCTGGTTTCAGCCCCCATCAGCTCTAAGCAAGACAATTGCAATACTGTAGCTTCCTAAGTGGTCTTCTGCTTTGCAATTGCCCTCGTAGTCCTTTGCAAATACAGAAGCCAAACTGGTGCTCCTAAAGCATGAGTCAGATTGAGTCACTCCTGGAATCAAAGCCCCCCAGTGCCTCCCCACCTCACTCAGAGGAAAAACCAAAGTTCTTACAATAGACTTCAAGATCCTTCGTGATCTATAGCACCCCACGACATGCACCCTTTCTGATCTCACGTCACCATGTCTCTCCCTTGCCAAAACACAGAAGCCATACTTGCTGGAAGATCCGTAGTCAACCCAAATTTTAAAATAACCACAATAGGTCCTGCACCTCATCCCACCCAAGCACCACATTGCCCCGATTCTTATCACAATACATGCTATGTAATAAATGACTTTGTTTACATCTATCTTCCCCTGCTCAATATTCATAAGCCAAAGGGAGGACATAGGCTTTGTTTTATTAAATGCTGTCTCCCCTACTCCTAGAATGGTGCCTGGAATATAGTAGGTGCTAAATAAAAAATGGTTGAATGGATTATTTAAATTTGACTATATTTGGTGATAATGCAAGCCCATTTGCTGACAAAGTGTGTTCCTTCTACTGCAGGGCTATGGAAGAGGTATTTACTGACCATGTGGAAGACTCTGTCCCCCAACCTTACTAATCCCCATAGTTACTATGATCTTTGACTCATCCATACATTTGCAACACATGTCGTTTTTAACAGGAAATCCAGAACTCAATCCCACTGTGAGATTAAAAACAAATGGGTCATTTCAATTCTTAAAACTTCTATGCAGGAAGACTGCCCAGCTATTGGCCTCTTTTTTGCACAAAATTTCTTACATACACCATAGAGAAATGATCTCAGGACAGGGAGGATGGGAAGACAGTGTCAGGTAGCACAATATTCTCTTCTTTGTGCAGTTGATCTCTCTAGAGCAAAGAAACACTGTTTTCTGATAGCCCTCATATAAACATCAGAATAACCAGGAGTGCCTACAAAGGTGTGGTAGCCATATCCCCCAGCAAAAATATGGCAGAGGAATGTTTAATAAACTTATTTGAGGTAAAAGAATGAGAGTGTGTGAGTGGGTAACAGAGTGAGATTTGAGAGGTAAGAATAAGTGTGAAAGAGTGAAACCTTTTACTGCAAGTTTTGAAGTGTACAATCCGTATTTCAATAATCTCCAAGTCTTATTAGGAAGTAGGATTTATATATTAAACATACACCTATATCTACTAAATATTTTACATTAGAACATTTCTAGATTACTTTCCCCTAAAAAAATCATCTTTATGAGTCTAGGAACATGCAAAGTTTCAAAGCATAAGGTCTTATGATTCACTAGAAAGTACATAGGTCTTCTTGTCTGAGAAGCAGATTCCAATAAAATTGCAACATAGTACCTCTACATAGAGACACTGAAATATTTTCCAAATGCAACCCACTGTCCACTTCAGAAATTAATTTACTACTTGCATCCATGAGATCCTCTTCTCGTTAGTCACTAGTCCTAGTTGTAAATACCCTGTTTACATATTTTCTCCAAACTGAATGAAGTTATTAAATCATGAATGATTGTTCAATGGCATCTAAGTACAACTTTTAAAATCTAACAAATTCCAACATTAATATAACAATAACCTACACCATATACATGATAATCCAGGCTTTGTCATTTTGCTGTGGTGAATGTGCACATTTCAGAGAAGTCACAGCACTTCAGCACAAACAACTAGGATAGATATAATACCTGTGGGGGTCTTGACATGGAATCCAGCCCACCTCAGGGTCTGGGACAGCCTCCAGGTAAGGGAAGATGGTTTCCCTGGAAAATTTCCATCCATACAGTGCATCTTCTGGGGTCACGATGATTTGGGCACCCTGTTCAAAACCAGTCAAATCAAAATTGTTTCTCCACGTGTAACACAGACAGTGCAACAGCCTAATCTTTCACCAGGTCGCATGTCCCTCCCAAACATCATGATTAGTCGGAATAAAAGAATACCTGCTCAGCTGCCTGCTTAATCGCTTTCTCCAGAATATCTATATTCTTGTTCATAAGGAGCAAGGCATCGTCCCGAGAAACAGGTGTTTCTGTTTCCTTTGGCAACAGGACAGCGTGTTCATATACGGCAGCTGTAAATGTATCCAGGGCACCGGCATGCAGGATAACCAGGGCGAACACTGCCACAGAGGTTTGAGAGGAGGATGTGATCATGGCCAAGGTCCAGAGATTTCTGAAAGTGCCAGTAATATTCATGTAGCATTTATAAAGAGCGGTGCATTTATGTAACAAATGACTGCCATCTACTGAGCTCTTACTTTATAATCTTGTGAATATTATGCCCAACTACTTTTGAGGGGAAAAAAAAATTGCCGTTAAATGAATACAATCAAAATGTATTACAAAGATTGTACAACATGTACTATTGGTAAAATTTGATGTCAAATTTCAAATAAACACACAAAATTCCAAAGTAGTACAATGACACCCTTTAATAGAAAGAAAACAGTAACTAAAGTAACTCTCATGTGAAAAATCATAGCACAACATACCTGCTCTAGATCCTTCACAAGGTCAGTCTGAGAGTCAAAGACACATGAAGATTCTCTGTAAGATTAGGATGGGATGACAATCATTAACACAAGTGGGTGACAAATTTAGTAATGTAATGATCCTGACTGCTTAGTGTGATTTAGTTGTTAGACCCACGAAACAACTCTTGTTCAAATTACACAGCTCAAGTCTATTTGGGGTACTGGGGGTGAAATGGGGGACAGGGTACCTGGGCACCAACTCCTGGGTCTCTCCAAGCAGGACATGACAGATGTACATCGACCACGCAGTGGAGACACAACAGAAACACCGAGGAACTCAGGAGAGTGAGGAGCAGCCTCGAGCTCTGCACAGCCTGAAGGACGTCCTGGTCTGGCCTCTCTCCCAGAAACGAAATGGCATTAAGTGAGCTGAGAAGTGAAGGGTTGGAAATAGCTTGTACAATCATTGGTAGCATTTCCTCATAGGCAGCGAGGATGACACATCAAAACAAGAAGCAAGAGAAACCAGGCTCTTCTTTTCAAACCATTCTCTTGGTAATTGTACACCCTCCCCCACAAAAGGAGGATACTATATATATAAAAAATACCTAGGGGTAAGAAACAATGTTTCTGTTCCCGCCCCCACTGGAGGTTTTCAAATGTCTTCAGAAGATTGTTTGAATCTGCCTTTTTGGAAGGAAATGTCTGCTTGAGCAGAACCAGCCTGAACTTGAACTACCTTTTGGTGCCAGGTCCCACCCAAGGGAGGTAAGTGAGGTAAGTGCTCCTCCAGCTCTGGACTTGGATGGGTGTTCAACTCTTTAGCCAGCTAACGCAAGAGAAAAATCTGAGACTAATGACATGCCGTGCCCTACAGAAGGGAAAAGGTGTGTCACAGGAAGTTGCCAGTAGCCAACTGTTTTTGACCTACAGCACCACCAATTTCATGTAGTTCAAACTACCTCTGCTTTCTGCTCTCAGAAGCCGAGGGGCTGCAAAAGCCCCTTTGAACTGGTAGCATGCTCCCAGTTCTTCAAAAGGAAAACGGTAACAAGCTCTCTTGATGATTTCGCTTGCGAATCATTAACTTTAGTCCTGATCCAACTATGCCAAAGTTCACTGCATTCACCAAAATAAACTTTTAAAAACCATCTTGGTTGGTGCTACAGACTGAATGTTTGTGTGCCTCCCACTCCCAAACTCATATGTTGTCACCTCGTTCTTTGTGTGATGGCATTAGGAGGTGGGGCCTTTGCAAAATGTTTATGTCGTGAGGATGGAGCCCTTGAGAATGGGATTCCTGCCCTTGTGTTAGAGTCCCCATAGAGCTCCCTTGCCCCTTCTGCTGTGCGAGGACACAATGAGAAGGTGGCTGTCTCTGAACTAGGAAGTGGGCCCTCACCAGACGCTGAATTTGCTGGCACCTTGTCCTCGCACTTCCCAGTCTCCAGAACTTGGAGAAATAAATTTCTGTTGTCTATAAGACACCCAGTCTATAGTATTCCCTTATAGCAGCCCACATGGGTTAAGACAGCCGGATTCTAAGATTTGGGCAAAGTAAAGATGACGGCCTTACTTTCAGGACAACAGAAATACCTCCAAAGGAGATGGATCAAAGTGCTGTGTTCATTTATGTTGGCAGTTGCAGAAACAAGCTTTTGAAAGGGTAGGATAAAAAAAAAATAAAGCTGAAATCTCAGGTACTACAGAAGGAAAAATGAAAAGATAGATTAAAAATAGAATGGTGTCAAGCTGTGTCAAACCACGAGGGTGTTGACAAAAGCAAGTTCAAACCTAAAGAAAAGTTCAGAGTTTATCTGAATCAAAGCTGAGGGCCAGACCTGCAATCAAAACCTCAAAGGATTGAGAAAATGCTCCAAGGAGTAGCAGTGTTATAGTTTATTTTGTATATTAAAATCAAAAGCTTAGATGGAAGGAAGTTTACATGAAATCCATTGGTGGTAGATTAATGATCAATAGTTCTATCTCCTTAATTCATGCATTATACAATTTTTTAAAACACACACACACACACACACACACACTCAACTTACCGAGAAACTGTATTACTCATTTATTACTGCTGAGAATGGGGAATGGCACAGCCAACCACCCCGGAAAACAAGCTTGGCAGTTTCTGAAAAAAATAGTCATGACTCCACCCCTCCTGGGTGGAGCAGCAAACAGGGAGGTAGGGCAGAAACCAGTGTTCCCTGTCCTGGAAGAGGACAGGACAGTGTTGGTGGAGAGTTCAGAGGCCCCGGGGCAGGAAGAATTTCTTTATGAGCTCTTACCTCAGTTTCTGATAGGCTGTACCGTTAACCAAAGTGACTAGATGCAAAGATGGAAAAGAAAAGCCAAAGTTTCCCGTTTGTCTACTTTGAACACCCACAATCAGAGTCACAGGCCATAGCTCTGCTAAATGGAACTCATTTCTATGGAAGATCAGTGATCACTTAATGAGCAGTATCTACGTGGGAGTGCTCACTTTGGCATCAACACACCAAAGTCCCGAGAGCTGTGTTAACACAAATTCCCCTGCCACAAAAATGAAGAAGTTGTGGGTAGGTCTTCCTTTTCTATGCATTTTTTTTTTCCAATTAGTATTGCTGCTTTACCTTCAGCTACATCTTTTATTTCACAAGATGCAAGGGCATGAGTGTAAGCCAATGCTGCGGCTTTCTTACTATGAAATCATAGTGCCCCTTCCTAATGCACCTCCCTGTCCACCCACTATCCGTGTTCCACATCCAGATGCAGGACCTAGCTCTTAGGGATGGACTCACCAACAACCAAGTGACTGATCTTCATCAGCTAAGTAAATAAGAGGTAAAAGAACCCAGTACTAGTGATAAAACAGAAAACAATATAGGAAATGAATAGAGGCCAAACTTCTGAAATTGTATGAAGAAAAGATATTAATATTACGTTCAAATATTTATCCACACCGGTTTTAATTATTTTACAAGGAAAAAAAAATACCTCTATCAGAATTCATCCAGCAACTGATTTCATGGTGGTCATTTTCGAAATACATAATAATGTGCCATCTGATTTGGTGCTCAAATTTGTCTTGAATGACAAAAACTTAAAAATGAAGTAATGCACTACTTTTTGTATGTGCCATGCTTTTTGTCAACAAGAAATCAACTTTGAGCTGTTTATTTTAGTACTGATGACAAAATCACACTAAACTATAAATCAGAAGTTATATCGACCCCCACGCTTTCTTAGATTGTCAGCTCTAACTCTCAACTACAAATAGGCGGGGATTAGAATAGGCTGTGGATTTTCTGAATGAAACTAGTACAAATATTTAAGATTTGCAAGTTGTTCTTAATAAAGACTGAACAAGCAGGCTTTAGTTAGTTTCCTTTGTTAATACTTTAGATGTTGTGTTGTGTTTTTTTTCTGTCTGAATATGCTATTTCTGAGTCTTACTCTCCTGTGGGTTTATTTCATATGAAAATAGAGGACATATAACATTTGATACCAAAGGAAAGGTAACTATCATAGAAATAGCCTTTGGCTCATTCCTTTTTGATATGATTGTATATAAACAGAGATATGTGTTTCTTTACTTTCACTTACTAATTGTACTTAATGAAAATTAGTTTGAAAATTATGTCAGTATTTATTATCCACCTCTTTTGCCAGCTAGGTTTGAGAAGGTATATTTAACATATTTAAATCCTCACAACTTAATAAACAAGTAAATAGAATATCTCATTAATGTATGATATTTAGTATTTATTGTCCAAATGAAATGTCCTATGTAAAATAAATGGGTTATTTGAGGGAAAAACTAATTATGCAACTACCATACTATCCAGCAATTGTATCATTCTCAGGCAGTTATCCCAAAGAATTATGAAGACATGTTCACACAAAAATCTGAACATTAATGTTCATAGCAGCTTTATTTGTAATAAACATAAATGGGAAATAATTCAGATGTCCTTCAATGAATGATTAAACCAGCTGTAGACCCATGCCACGGAATATTCCTCAGCCATATAAAGAAATGAACTATTGATACATACAACAATGTAGATGGATTTTAAGAGCATCATGCTGAATGAAAAAAGGCCAGTCCCCAAAGTCAACAACATACTATGTGATTCCGCTTATATGACATTCTTGAAATAACAAAATTATAGAACTGGAGAACAGATTAGTGGTTGCCAGAGCTTAAGGAGGGAGTGAGGGTGAGAGGGAACTGGATGTGGCTATAAGAGGGCAACATGAAGGATGGGGAATGTTCTGTATCTCCATCAATATATCCTGGCTATGATACTGTACTATATAGTGTTGCAAGACGTTCCCATTGGGGAAAATTGGGTAAAGAGTAGACATGGTCTCTGTGTATTAATTCTTTTTTTAAGATAAAAATGTTTTGATTGATTTTGAGAGAGAGAGCAAGGGAGAGGGAAAGAGAAACATCAATCGCTTAACCCCTACTGGGGGTCGAGTCTGCAACCAGACCCAATGACCTTTTGGTGCGTGGGAGGACACTCAACCAACTGAGCCACACTAGCCAGAGTTGTGTATGAATTCTTACTACTGCATGTGAATCAACAATTGTCCCCAGATTTATAAAGTTTAATTAAAAAAAACAATTCATGATTTATTTTTCCTCTGATTAATGTGTATATCATATATGTATATGTTGCAATATGATCTTAACATAAAAGATACATTTATTTATTATTATTACACTCTACATTCATGCTACATAAAATAGTCTCCTCTTATAAAAGGATTCTTTTAAGCTGGGAACCTTCGCTACATTTAGAAGAATATAAATATATTAAAATAAAAATATAACACATACATGGTTTCCTTTGATAGTTTTATCCTGCCTTTTGGTTTCATTGCTCAAAGTTCCTCTCTCTTTTCTCTAATATTTTTAATTTTTTTGTCATTTATTTTAATATTACTTTCAAAATCATAAAATGAGGAAGAGGCGGCAAGGTTAGTTTCACACACAGTGTCTTTAAATACACTGGTATCTGCTGCGGCATATATTGACAACAGCCTGTTGGGAATGGAAACAAAAAGTTCTCTCACCAGAAAGCTTGGAATCTCTGTGTTGACTTTGAACTCTCAACAGTCAGCAGCGCTGGTAACGGTAACAGGCGGTCGGCTCTGAGCACACCCGGACGCCCACGCGGGTGGAGAAGGGAGCCCAGCCTCTGGGCCCCACTGAAGGATGCTGGCAGATCCGCAGCTGCGATAGCGCCCCGCGCGGCAGCATCGGGAACTGCAGGAGCTCAACATGTCCTTGGCCACTGGGCGGAGCCGCGACCCCGCAAGTGCCCGCGCTCCGCAAGAACTGAAGCGAGACCAGGGCAATTTAAGCCTTGAAGCGGGGCTAGAGCGATCGAGGCCTGGATCTGTTCTGCACCCCATTCGAATGGAGCCAGCCGGGGTCATACTCCTTCCCGGCATTGCTTGGGAAACGGAAGATCGGTGTTCCCCCCTTTCCCTCGTACTCCCGGAGCACTAGACCACCCTCTGGAGGTCTCATGGCGAAGAGACTTGGGGGGAGAGAGAATGAAAAGTTCATGGAATTTATGAATATCCGATTTTGGCAATTATTGCCAAAAAGCATTCCAAAACTGTCGTACTTCAAGTCACTCCCCATCATCCCCAATCTTGGTTTTGTCATCCTTTAGATAATTTTTTTTCGTTTTGGTGGTGTGAAAGGGCACCACAATGTGGATTAATTTGCCCCTTTAGAGTCTGTTTTGCTCCTACTCCTCCCCATTTCTCTAAGAGACACCGCCATCCACCCATACCGTCATGTCCAAACCTGGGAATCATCCTAAATTCCTCTCCCCTTCCCCCTCCACATCAGGTCTTGTTGGTTCCACTTCCAAGCACATCATTTTCTCTCCATCTCCACCACTTACACCCCTGATCCAAACCATTAACGTCTCTCTCAAAGCTTCCAAAGACCTCCCTCCAGTCCTGCTAAACTGCATCCCCACTCACATCCACATGCCCACACAAGAACCTTCCTGAAATATGAACCAAATTCTGGCATCCCCACTTAAAAGTTGGCCCATCCACACTTCCCCAACCTCCTCTCTTTACTAGACTCCTGATGTGCAGGCCACGATCTCATCTTTGACCACATCAAGCCTCTTTGCACATGCTGTGGTCTGCTTTCCCCTTCAGATCTCTGCTCCATGGAGAAGCCTTGTCTTAATGAGGACCACACACCTAATCCATCCCAGCCATTTCCTCTCTCACATCACCATGTTGTTTTCCTTCCTACCATCTCTGTAAGACAATTAGAGATTTTGGTATTTGTCTACTGTTTGTCCCTTCCCTTGAAATATAAATTAGATGAAGGCAGAGATTGTGTATATCTTGATCACAGAGAAATCTCTAGCACCTATCACTGGGTCAGTTCAGAAAAGGCATTCAATAAATATTTTTGCATACCTAACTAGATAAAACGATTTCTTCTATTTAAAAAAGGTAAATGTGGCTGATACACCATGGAAATGGGTCAGAAGGTATGAGAGTTGCACAACAGAGATTTTCTGTCTTCAACCAATAGCATGGATTTTACATGAAGTCAGAGGAACACCTTCCCCGACATACAAGTATTCCTGTGGAATCACCTGCTCTAGGAATGGATACATCTACTAGAAATATGTATTTTTTTAAATGGTAGAACTGAAACAGATTATGGGAAATGAATGTTATACCAAGCATTATTTACAAGTCCAGATCATAATTGAAAGAATGTTGTAAAAAAGGAAATCTCAAGTAATGCAATTCTTCTACCTTTCACACAGGTAGAAGCACTGAGTGCCATGGAATGTTGCAGTTTTGCCACAGTAGGCAGGAATTTTGCCTTTAAACAAAAACAAAAATCTCAGGACAAAAATAAAGCATATCTTTTAAAAATTGATTTCACAGTAATTGTTCTACATATATTGAGTTACTTATATTATTTTTAAGCATATCAATTCTTTCCCTTAAGCATATAATTTCTTTCCTTGTTAATATACAAAGGTACATTCACAGAATCAGTGCAAAAGTAAACAGAGGAAACAGGAGACCTAGGGTCAAGCCCAAGTTTGATCACCTAAAAACACAAAGTTTTGTTGATTTTCAACCACTCTTTTCATATGTAATGCTTCAAATATGGCTGGTTCAGCAGGCCAGCTTTGAGGACAATAGTACATGCAGCCCATTGCAGATCACCCAAAAATACGTGGACACATCCAGGACGCTGGTGAGGGTTCGTGGAGTTCCGTGCGTAAACTTAAGAACACTTTTCCAACATTCCAACTTTAATGTTCAAGGCCAGGAACATCCATCTCCCAACCCTGTATCAATCCAAGATTCTCAAGACTGGTTTTCATCAGGCAACAGAGTACGTTGTTCCTCCTCTGCACCAAGGATATTTTGAAGTTTCGATCTACATTGAAGGAAAGAAAAGAAGAACCTTAATATTTCTCATCTTAAAAAAAGTCAGTACCGCCCTGGCCAGTTTGGCTCAGCAGTTGGAGCGTCGGCCTGTGGACCAGAGTCTTGGGTTCGGTTCCCACTAGGGGCACGTACAAAAAAAAAAAAAAAGTCAGTACCTACATCTCTACCCAACTACCTCCTTAAAGGTGTCTACCAAGTCCTGAGGCTCAGAGTACCCAGAAATCTGCCAAGTGGAAGAACGGAGATAAACTGGTATTTCTTTTTCATTCCCACAGGCTGACTTTTAAAGGGGGGAAAGAGTTCAAGAGTTGACCATACCTTCTTCTTTTCCTTGAGTACTCCAATAGATAAAACAAGCCCATTGCCAGTCCCTTTAACACAATTAAAAGTATTAGTTAATATCAATTCTCCAAGTCACATATCTCCACAAACATAAGGAAAATGAAAAGACTGATGACTCACACAGGTCAGAGCCCAGAGACCCTGCACAGCTGCTGCCCATTCAAAACCAACTTTCTCATACAGAAGTCCACCCAGTGTTGGTCCTAGGAAAGCACTAACAATGAAAAGAAGAAAGGGTATTAAGTAGTGCAAATAAAAAATAAATAAATAAATAAAAAGGGCTCCTTCCTAAAGGTTGCATGATCCTTCAGTCTTAGGTCTTCATTAAACTGGAACTGTAAGCACTAAAGAAAAAAGGCAATTCCTGGACATAGCACTGAGTACAAGAAAATAATTCTACCTGGTAATGATGATGCTTACTTCTTTTAAACAATTGTAAAATTATAACTGCTTCTGAACAGTTGTGCATTATACGAAAAAAAATAAATGACAGGCATTCAGAAGAATCTTTATATTATTCTTTCTACGTTTCTCAGTGTTTGTTTTAAAAATAATTTAATTCAGTACATATTTATGGATGATATCTACATTGCCAGCATAAGTTATGCCTCTGGTATAGTAGAGAGTAAAAAGTAAATAAATTTTAAAAACTGAGATATGGCCCTGGCTGGTTTGGCTCAGCAGTTAGAGTGTCAGCCCTCCGATGGAAGGGTCTTGGGTTTGATTCAGGTCAAGGGCACATACATACGTACATACCTGGTACTTATAGTTGCAGGTCCTGATTGGGGTCCTGCAGGAGGCAACCAATTGATGTGTCTCTCACATGGATGTTTCTCTCTCTCTCCCCCTCCCTCCCTCCCTCCCTTCCACTCTCTCTAAAAATCAGTGGGAAAATATCCTCTAGTGAGAATTGACAACAACAAAAACAAACAAACAAACAAACAATAAAAATAAAACCTGAGATATGTTCCTGAAAAATGAACTTTAAAATGTCATTTTTAGTCTGGCTGGTGTGGCTCAGTGGATTGAGCATTGTCCCATGGACTAAGAGGTCTCAGTTTGATTCCTGGTCAGGGCACATGCCCAGTTGTGGGCTCGATCCCCAGTAGGGGGCATGCAGGAGGCAGCTGATGGATGCTTCTCTCTCACATCGATGTTTCTATCTCTCTTTCCCTTCCTTACTCTCTAAAAAAATCAGTAAAAACATATATTTTTAAAAATATTTTTATAAGACAAAGGGTATGGGACCATTTTGATTAGGTATTAGAACTGCTGGCCTAACCAATGATCTTAGAGTCAGAGGGTGCAGGTAAAACTCCGGTTCTGCCCTACATGAGTTATGTGCCTTTGGGCAACTCATCTGGCATCTCCATGTCTTCACCTGAAACAGAGGGAGAGCTATTTTCCATCTTGCAAGTGTGAATGGAATTCAGTGGCTACTCACCCAATGGACCACATTGCACTAAAGAGACCTGACACGAGGGCCAGTGTGCTTAACCCTTCTTCAAATCCATGTTCACTGCGGAGAGAGACAGAGGGCATCTGTGACTGAAGGGAAGTCTGTGTGAAAGAAAAGAACTGTCTATAATAGATAGTGAACCAGGGATAATCTGGATAAAACCAAGAGCAGGAATACTCCATTTCTAAGATGAAAAGCTAATCTAATTTGAAGGAATTTTCATACTGATGTTTACTTCATGGTTTTCTAAAAAATAATTTTGTTGCACCCTGGCTGGTGTGCTCAGAGGTCAGAGCGTCGGCCTGTGCACCAACTGATCCATGTGTCTCTCTCACATCTCTCTCTCTCTCTCTCTCACCCTTCCCTCCTTCCTTTCCACTCTCTTTAAAGTCAATGGAAAAAATATCCTCAGGTGAGGATTAACAACAACAACAACAAAATGTTTTGTTGCATTTATAATATACAATATGAAGAATCACGACCCATTTGCACTAAATGCTAAGAGAAACATATAATGAAGAAATTCTTAAAATGAGATGAGCATGTAAAGGGAGCATGGGCAACTTTTAGAAAGAGCAGGGGCAGCTCCTTAGCCCTGTGAGAGAGGTTGAGTTGACACAGCCTAGTGACCAATATGCTCCCCGAAGTTCACTTTGAAATAAACTCTCTCAAGTTCCCTCTGTGCTCTCCATCATCATGCCTGCTGAACAGAAGACTGCTGGCCAAGAGACAAATGCCTGCTGTCATATTGTGATTTACAGTAAGAAATACACGTTTGGTCTTAGTCCATTTCTGGCACAGGGCTCCTAAAAATCCTTGAAATTTCCTCACTGATGGAAAGCAATAAAAGTCTCTTGTTGTATAATGAGGTGACTTTTGGAAAACACCTAAGGATGGCGGCAGGTGGCTTGGAGAGCCATTCCAGTGATTAGAGGGTCTGCCCACCCCTCACCCCCTCCACACCATCCACCTCTGGGAGGGGAGAGGGGCTGGAGGTTGAATCAATGGCCAACGGTTGATGATTTAATCAACCATGCCAAAGTAATAAAACTTCCATAAAACCCCAAAGGACAGAGTTCAGAGAACTTCCTGGCTGGTGACCCAGATGCTGACACATGCCATCATGCGAACTCCGTGAGGACAGAAGCGCCTTTGTTCAGGACCTCGCCATGTGTATCTCTTCATCTGGCTGTTGATTCGTAACCTTTCTTATCCTTTGTTAATAAACCATATCTAGGGAGTAAATTGGTTTCCAGAGTTCGGTGAGCTGCTCTAGCAAACCCAAGGAGGAGATCGTGTGAACATTTGCTTGATAGCCAGTCGGTCAGAAGTACAGGTGATAACCCGGACTTGTGATTGGCATCTGAAGTGGGGACAATCTTGTGGGACTGAGCCCTTAGCCTGTGAAAGACAATCCTATCTCCAGGTTGGCAGTGTCAGAACTGAGGTGAATTGCAGGACACCCAGCTGGTAGGCGAGAATGGCTTGGAAAATCCCCCACACATCGAACTTGGTACTAGAATCATTTCACTTGGTCACTCTATGCTCTTGCATGAACCTTCTGAATAAGAGAGGAATAATGCTGAAGCTTTTCCATTTTGCTTCGGTTTTTCAAAAGTATATCTGTACAGAAGCATAAACCAAGCTAAGCCTCTATCCACAACCATTTAGCTATTACTGTATTAATATTACTATATATTATCGTTTATGTTATTGCATCATTGCACATACTATTTGAATCACAATAATGTGTGACATGAAATCATAAAGATTTAGTATTGTGAAAAAAAATATCCAAAGTCTTACAAAACTGAGAAATTCAAGAAAGCCTGTGATGCTCACAGCTATTCAAAATACAGCTTTTCAAGCAACAGAAGTAACTTACTAGGCACAACTGAGAATCTCCGGGAAAGTTGGAATTATACTCATTCCAGCAGAGATGCCATTGATGACTAACATCAGCACCAGCAGCCACAGCTGACTGCAAAAGAGTTTCAGAGAAAAGACTCAGCATTTTAAGAGACACAAAGCTTCATGATAAAGAGGGCAGGCAGGATCCCAGAGAAATTCCTTTCACAGATTCCCGGACTAGTCCTGTCCTCATTCCCATCTAGTCTCATTTCGTTCAGTGACAGCATCCTTTGGCTCCTTATGGGGTGTGTGTGTGTGGGGGGGGGGGGTCAATTCCTCCTGATATCTCAATGTCTTTTGTCACATACATCACATGTCTGGAGTCAAGCTGCCTTATTATCACCGTACAAAATCCTTTCAAAATTGGTGAAAATGCTAATGTTGTTCCTTCGATTACTCGACTTTGAAATTCAAATGACTGAAAGACGTCAGAGAAGGGGGTGGTAAAGTGACCGGACATAGTATTTATACCATGTCACCGCTATGCCAGCTACTTGGCATCCATTACCTCACTGACGCCTGCAGCATCCCGTGATGGAAACACTGTTTCAAAATGATTAAAGAAGACATTTTAGGTGACGTAAGCAGTCTCCTTTCAGAGAACTGCAAGATGGGGCAGAAGGCAGGGAGCTCTGATAGGATAAAGAATAAAGAATAAAGAAGAGAAAACTAGAAAAATATCTGATTGGCTGGGGCTACACAGTCAACCTTGATTGGGGTGAGAAGGGCTGGAGTTGGCTTGGCGTTGGGGATTGGCGGACTGGCTAGCCTGCGTTTCTGGGTAAGGACAGCATTTATAGGGACACAAAATATCTAAGTTTCAGTTTGCTGATGTGGCAGCCCAGGCAGGAGCGGCTTCTTGGGCATTGAAAGTTATTTCAACAGTACTATTATCGACTATTTTTTGCAGACAGAAAAACCGAGGCTCTTGGCAGTTAAGTGATTTGCCCGAGTTCACACAGCTAGGCTGGGGCAAACCCAGGATGCAATCCCAAATGTAAAAGACTCTGAAATGCTGGCTCTTTTCACATCATGCTTTATCCCAGAAATCATTTGCTCACTTTAGTCAGCAAATAAATTATATTAAACAAGCTTTAATGAGCAGCTACTACAGATGATACAGAAGGAAAAAAAAAGATTTGGTCCCTGCCTTAAGGAGTAAGAAGGAGCAGCAAAAAGAAAAACATAGTCTAAGAACTACTAACTAAAGGCAGGCGGCCACAAACAGGTGTGCAATGAAACACAAGGAGAATACGCAGGTTCTCACTGGACAGCGATCTTAGGCGTTCCGGTCCGCTGTCCCACTGATGGCTGCTAGCAAGGTAAAATATTGTCAGTCTAACAAGTACGTCAATACACTAATAAATCAAGGTAATTATTTCGATAATAAGGCTTGAAATACTAGGCCTTAGTAGTATTACACCAAAAATTTTTAAAAAATAATTCTTACTGCTATTTGACCAAAAATACAGAAGAAGAAAAAAAAAATGTACCTTTGAATGTGCAAAACCGGGACAGGTCCCAACAGCATGTAGCACCCTGCTGTGATTAAGTTTCCAAAAACCAGAAACCATTTCCGTAGATGCTGGTAAAGAAAGGGACCAAAGAAACTTTTACAACTCTCCATGATCAAAGACGATTTAAACATTGCTGATGAACACACGTCATGGTATTAAAAGATCCAAATAGATTGAAGAAAACAAAACTCTACATTTAAGAGAAAGTAGGCAGACAGTAAACACAAAAGCAAGGACGACATACCCCAACATAGGGAGTGTGCAAAAACAAGGATTCCTGGGGAAGGGAGTGGATGACAGATTTTGTACATGATGAACTACTTCAAATACAATGATTTAAAAAGCAGTCACTACAAGGACCCACCTAGCAGGTAAAACATCTGGAAATTTTACATTATTGAAAAAGTACCCACCAAAATGATTCCTTATAAACTACTTGAATGCAGGCTGAAAATTATAGGGGTAGCACAGCTACGCAATTATATAGGACTATGTCTTAAAACCAAGCTTCAGACACTGTTTAAGACACTTGCTTTTCTTAGTAATCTCCATGTAATTTAGGTCTTGATCAATACACATGCAGATCGAATGAAGAGGGGAAATGCAATAAATAAGCACTGAAGCCCAAGAAGCTTAAGATTTGGCTCACAGCACTAGTTCTGTAGACTAGTTATCTGGGCTGAATTGTTTAGGTCTAGTTAAAGGAGAAAAGAAGGGACTTTCTGTCAAGATGGCTATGGGATTACCAATGTACATTGGTGTGGCCAAGCCATTGACTCCCACAGAAAAACTAGATTATCTCCTCTCAGTTTGATCAAGTCCTAACACCTCTGGAGCTCTGCCCTAATTATTAAAGTCAACCCCCCCCCTTTTTTTTTGCATCAGGAGCTTTTACCTTTAGAAAGTCTAACACAATAGTTTTTCAACAAGATTCCTCTTTTCCCAGATGAATAAATTAAAAGTGAATCTTCTCAGGGTGATGGCAGGTTGGAAGACCCTGGAATCTCTCCATCAGCTCAAAAACTTGAATATATTAGAACTTAAATGTTCTTACCTCCCCACAAGAAAGATAAATAGGTGAGGTGATGGATGTGTTAATTAACTAGATGGAGGGACCCTTTCACTATATATTTATATATAACAATTCACCATGATGTATACTTTCAATATCTTATATTTTGTCAATTATACCTCAATGAGGCTAAAATTTTAAAAAATGAGTATGTCCATTCTAATCAATGGCCCTCTAGAGTTCTAGAGATACAGTTGGAAAACCACTGGTCTACACATACAAAAGCAATTCTTAAACGTAACTTAAGTGTACGTACTGGCATTTTGTCGCTTAGTAGCCCAAAGAGTGGTGAAGAAATGGTGTAGGATAGCGCCAAACCCAGGAATACCAGTCCCACATATCCAGCTGGTAAATTAAACTGTAAAAGAAATCTTGTATTAAAGTCACATGATTAGGTCATTTCTTAAATAAACATCTCTTTCCTGTCTATCATTTCTTCAGCTATTGTTATCTACGAACAGTCTACTGATAACGCTCAGCATCCTTCCTAATTTTTGTCTTGATTCTGTCAGATTGTCAATGGATTATTTTTCCTCTGTGAGGGGAAAAAAAACTAACCAGAGGTCAGATGTCCTAGATTTTTTGCTTTGTAGCATTTGACATTAAACACACAATTTTGCTTCTATGAATCATAGCTTTTTACATGTAAATGAATGATTTGCAGATTTTAGTGTGCATAAACGCTACCTAGAGAACTTATTAAAAGAGGTTCTTGGGCCTTAAGCCTAGAATTATTGATTCAAAAAGTCCGGGAATTTGCATTTCTAACACGTCATCAGGTGATGCTGAGTGTCCACAGACTGAGTGCACTGGTGTAAAAATCACTGATGACGTTATCTATTCTATCCACCTCAAAGGCATAGTGATATCTAATTAAATAATTCAATGGTATGGCACATTTTTAAAGGCTTTTAAAAGAGCAAGCTACCACACAACTTTGATACCCTTACTATTACCAATATGATAGCAATGCCTCTTATTGGTTATCTGAGTTGTTCTCATTTTCCTCAACTAAGCCTATGGGATTTATTTATGAGCCATTATACATTTTAACAATGTTTATGAAAAATAGTAACTCATGCTAAAAATCAGTCCTTTAAAGATAAAAGCAAGACACAAAAATAAGATATGTCCTCTTCTGATATTACAACTTGGGAGAGACACATGGAGCCCTCCTACCCTAAAGGCTGGGCAAGCGTGACCAGACAGCAATCACCAATTCAAACAACTGATAAGAAGTCAGAAGAAAGATTTTTTAAAATCCATAGAAAAAAAGGAAACTACGTTTCTAAAGATTTCTTATAAGATTGTCATGAGTGACTTGGGTTTACCAGAGAATGGTTACACAATTTTTCCATTTTTTAGACACAACTTCTTGCAGATAGAAAAAAGATTCTTAAGGAGAAACACTGTTGATGTGACTGGAAGGTGTCACCATAAACAGAATATTTTTCTTGTGTATTACCTCCTGGATGCTCATTGCTTAAGCATGGTACCTATTACTCTCTAAACCTTGGGCCACACATTACAATTACAGTCCCAAGTTTATCTTTTGGGCAGTTTATACACCAAAAACTCCCTTTAGTGACTTCAAGGGGTGGTGTTTCTGGTAACTGTGCTTTTTAAATTGTAGTGCTTCACATAAAAGTCAGTGTGGGCTGCAACTGATAGGTTTCTGCCTTATAGACATATTAATTCTCTAGTATAATTAACTACCAGGCTTGGTAATGCACTTTACTGCATTATTAATACTTTTTTTTCAAAAATATATAAAAATAAATTTCTATGATATCAAACTTTTAGACGTCAGTATTTTTCAGCACTAAGAAATGGAGAGGTCCTGGGTTCCTCTCTCGTATCCCAGATTAACATAGCCATAGTCTTTCAATTATATGCAATAGCCCAAAAAGTAAGTGAATTCAGGGAAGATCTGTTATAGAGGAAGGACACCTCACATTAAATGAGCCACTGGCTACCCCAAGTTCCCCTCTGAAATTCAAACAGACAGAGGAAAAGTGTTCTTGGTAAGCAGCCAGGATGATGCACAAGCCAGATGACTCGAGCTTGGCCTTGGAAAGGAGGCAAATGTTCGGGCCACTTAGTATAAGGCTTCTTTCATTTACACTGAATCGGACCCCTAGTTATAGGGACATCAGACAAAGGTACAGGCTAACTCGGTGTGCAGTTCTCACTCTGCCTCCATCTCACAGCCACTCAGGGAACCTCCCAGCCAGCAGGGCCCAAGTGCAAGCGACTATGTCCACTTCCTAAACGCAGAGCTCTTCGGCAACCAGGCTACTTACCTTCTTCAAAACGAAGAGAGACAGAGTAGGGTCAAGGAAGCCAAAACAGGCGCTGAGTGAGTTGATGACAAAGGCTATGAGGGTGACCTTGGGTAAACTGATGAGTTTCCAGAATGAATGTTCACCTGGATTAGATTCTTTGGGGTAAAAACAAAAAAAGAAATTACAGTAATTAAAATCACTTAACTATCATTTAACCTATTTTGAAAAGTAAAATTGGTAAGGCCGTCATTACCTGGTAATCAAAGTAACTGCACCTCTGAGTTTGCCTAAAATAGCTTATTACTTATGTTTGCAGAAGTTATTCAAACCTAGAGGCCACATTCAGTTTCCCTAAAAATAATGTCTCATTTCCCACCAGAATCATAGTGTGAGGAGAAGAAGGAGCCATAGGCTATAGGTTATAACCTAGAAGCACGTGTGCTCCCGATGGAATAAAGAATCCGTACGGTTTAATTTGGTGAACAGGAAAAGCCAGATGCTTTATCAAGAAACAATGTGTATGTGCTGAGGAGGAGTGTGAGCTCATCAAAGGCAATTTTTTTTTTCTGCTTGCAAAGAAAACAATGGATTGGAAGGGGTGCTACTGAATCACTTGTAAAGTACATATGTTTTTCTGTTCTGTTCTGTTTTTAGAGAGAGGGGAAGGGAAAGGGAGAGAGAGAAACATCGATGTGAGAGAGAAAGATCCATCAGCTGCCTCCTGCATGCACCCCGACAGGGGATCGAGCCTGCAACCTAGGTATGTACATGCTCCAACCAGCTGAGTCACACCAGCCAGGGTTATGTAAAGTACATTTTCATTCAAGGTCAGTTGAGCGCCAACCTCCCTCCTCACCACTCCCTCCACAGCTTCACAGTTCCCAGCACCAGGCATGGTTGTTTCCAAGTCTCCAGTCTATGCTCTGGCTCCTTTCTTTCCCCCTCCTGCTAATTTTTCAAATTCTATTCACTTTGTAAGGTCTGGCTCTGGCCCTAATTATTCCACAAATTTTACCCTTCTCTGGATTCCTGCTGCACTTCAAGTCTATACCATGTATTTTATAGCACCTAAGCTATATTTCATTTTACATTGTTTACTACTGTTTGATGGCTCTCCTATCTTCCAAGTAATTTACTAAAGGAAATCTTTGCTGAGCCAGGTACCATGCCAAATGCTGGGCAGACAAAGGCAACGAGGACAAACTCAGACCCTGTCCTCAGAGAGAAGTGAAGAAAGATAGGATGGAGCTAGGAGATTACTTACTGGAGCATATGAATTTCCTTTAAAAAAAAAAAAAAAAAGAGCAGGGACCACTATATAAAAAAGTCTTTCTAAAACTAATACCTAAGTTGGAGACTAAAGGATAAATTTGAGATGAGCAAGCAAAGAGGAGGGAAGAATAATCCGGGCACATTAGAGCCAGGGATACCTACGTAGTGGGGAGGGATCATACTGCAGAAGAATGTAGCGATGAGATTATGCAGGATTTGTAAAATATGCTGAGACATGACTAGGGATTTCAAACAAGGGGTCAGACTCAGATCTCTGGTTTCAAGAGACCTCTCTGCGGCCTTGTGGAGAAGGGAGACAGGACCCCGGAGCCTTTTGCAGTGATCCAGGCCACAGGGGATACTGGCCGAGTTGGGAAGAGGAAGGTCTTTGAGAGCCAGGATCAGCACTGTATATCCTCATTCCTCCAGGAGCACCCACCACGGTTCATTACTCAATCAATTTTTGTTGAATAAGGATCCAGTATGGAGCAAAGTACAAAAAAAGCACAAAGAGAGGTTCAGCTACTTTAAGTGCTACCTTTAGACTCTGTCAGAATACGAGAGATAAAGTTAAACTGTGGTGTTAGTTTCTTAATTATCACCCAAATATTCAACTGGAAACCAAATCTAAGCACAGCCCAGGACACTCAACCACAGGAACCTGCAGTCAGACTAGAAAGAGGTCAAGCACCACCGTGTGGCTCAGTGCGGTAGTGCCAGCAGGGAGACCAGTTGGTGCGGATTTTGAATTGGATATTAAAGATGTTTATTACCCACTTTTACGATATAAATTATAAAAGATCAACTCAGTTAAATTTATTGTGCATGTAAAAGGCATTATGGATTTATGGTATGAGACAAACTGTTATGGCATAAATGGTTCCCTTCTCTACGGCCAAAGTGTGAAAAGGGGTTATCAAAATACTGAGAATGTTCATGAGAACAAACATATAATGAATTTAATTAAGCTGTTGAAGAAGCTCAAGTAATGAAAACGTAGGGTGATACCTGCTTCAAGACACACAGCAGAATTACTGGGGGAGCTCTTCCCAGCTATTTGGGTGCTCCCCCTGCGCTCCCCAATTCTGATATATTCTTCTTAGAGGGACATGACTCCCTGCTTGACAATGCCTGCCACAGGAAACTACTGGTAGAGATGGGGAGGTGGGGTACCCCTCAGGTGTGAGGGGGCAGATAAAATACTGAACTCTGTGGCAGTACTTGCTCAGCATGTAGTCCAATGACAGAAGGTTCAGAACAACTTCCCCAAAGAGGTAACACTAATTCAGTTTCGAAGGCTAAATAAGGGCTAGGTAGTGGGGGAATGACAGGTTACTCCAGCTCACGTGACTCCCCTGCTGAAATCTAACAACAGCTCTTACTGGCTTTCAGGATAAAGCTCACATTTTATAGATTTAGGGATTTTAGTAAGAGAATTGGCAGGTCCATGACTGTGTTAGAAATACTTCTTTACAGCAGTCCAGACGAGGGGACTAGTGAACAGAAACAAAGGACGAGGGAGAGGGTGGGACGGAAGCTGACTCTTGGCCACCCAAAGCTAAAGCCACTGTCCACGGGTCTAGAAGGAGGTAAATGAGTGGAGTAGAACACAAATTTCTGCCAATGTCATCAAAATAAAAGATTTAATTTTCTAGTTTCTATCTATAAGCTCTCCTAAGACAATAATTTTAAAAAGCACTCCATAGTAGCAATATTTACAGTCTTAACACGATCAGTCGTAGAGATTTGTATCCCCTTCGATCTAACTAAAATACCCTTCTGTAGATAAACATAAAGTCTGCCAAACCACTTTGTTTATAAAATTATAGCTAACTGGGACTTTGTTAAGTTCAATGAAGATGCAGGGAAATTTTGATTGAGAAATAACAAAAATGAAGAGAAATAGGTATGAAGCAAATAGGCTGGCGGCGATCAGAAGGGGGCTGCCAATGGTAGCAAGTGTGGGGACGAGGGGAGGAAGTGAGGAGAGCAGGCAGGGACTCAAGGAGGAACAGGTGTTGGGGCCAGTCCAGCACCTAATCACAGAAGTTCTCAATATCATGTCCTACCATTAACTAGCAAGCAAGGTCTTTTTTCCTTATAGAATGTGGTAAAGGATTAACAAAACTCTTCCCCTGCTGCATGAGAATCTGACTTGGTGTCAGTGGCTGAGTTATCAGCGAAGTGTCCATCTGTGATCCAAGTGGGAGCACAGCCCAGGATGCTGGCCCACAGAAACACTCCGGTTGCCGTGTTACTGGTGTTACAAAGAGGACAGGCCGCACTGTACATTTCAGGGTGAGTGATGGTGCCTCCCTAGCAATGGTCTCTAACTCTGTCTTCTCGAGCTCCCAAGTTAACTCTTGCTGTTCCCCTAGTAATCTGATCAAGATAAAATGCCAACTATGTTACGAGGCAATCTTGCTCACAATACAAATGACCCTTGCCTGGTAAAGTTCATTCGTACAGAAGGAACTAGAAACAACCTATAATTACCTGGTGAGGTATCCGTGCCTCCCTGTGTGTGACTGTGGAGACCCTGGAAGCTGTGCCCCGGGAATTGTTACAGGACAGGTTAACTACTACGGGCATGACGCTCTGCAGGCAGGATGACTCCCACTGCTGCCTGCTGTGGCCTGGTGTCCTCACACTTGGGCTGTGCTGCAGAGATAGCTGCAAGGACCCCTGGGAAGGAAGGTGTGCCTTGGCCTCTTGTCCTGTGTAGCCTTCTAAGAGGATAGTGCCATGTTCGGTGCATGTAACCTGTCATTCTGAATATTTAATTAAGTCCAAGATGACCTCTGGTTGGCACTGCGTATGGCGATGCTTTAAGATCAGAAATCAAATATTTGCTAGTTCTAAAGGTCAGAAAAACTTCTGATGTATAGAAATTTATACAAACTGATTGTCTACAGGATCTTTCTGAAAATAGAATCAGTTATTTCAGGGTGCTCCAAAATCTATTATTGATTACATAAAATAAAAATGAGTATACGCTAAATTGATCTACAAAGGCATACAAATACTTACATTTAAAATTCTTAAAATGAGTAATAAATGTAATCTTACCATAATTAGGTAAAATATACATGTTCAGTGGTACCATCAGCAAAATTATGCATCCAAGAAAAATAAAAGGCACCTCATAGCCAAAGGATTGATACAAGAAGCCACCTAAAGGAGGCCCTAGCACTAATCCCAGTCCAGAAAAAACCTCAAGACTTCCCTAAAAATGAGGAAACAAAAAAAAATTGAGTTAATATATATTTTTTAAAAAATTAACAAATAAAGATTTAATGAGCACTATCTGAAAAAATTTATCCACTTCACATTTTACACACACACACACACACACACACACACACACGCAAGTTCAAGACGAACCCAAAATTTAAACATATATATTGAAATCATAAAAGTACTAAAAAAATAAAATATGGGAGTTTTTCATTTTTTAGTCCTTATAGTAGGGAAGGTTTTCTAATTATGATACCAAAACTCAGAAAACACAAAAGAAAAGACTGATAAATCTGATTGCATGAAAACAGGAAAAACTAGGCATGGCAAAACATATCAAAAGACAAAGAATAGAGAAAAAATATTGACAAAGGACTAATTTCCCAAATATTTCAAGAGAGTTGCTACTAATCAATGAGAAAAACAAAAACAAAAAAACTGAACCACCTAATAGGAAAATGGGCAAATGCTATAAAGACACTGTTGACAAATAAAATGAAATGCAAAGCTCTTAGGCATCTATAAAGAAGCTCACCTTCACTTTTCAAAGAAATGAACATTTAAAGCACAAGATACCAATGTTTACCCATCACCTGTCAAACTCTCTGTACTTCTAAAAATTTGAGGAAAGAAGCACCTTCAGACATTGCTGGTGAGTGAATACCAGAGGACAATTTGGCAAATCGATCATTACAAATGCACACATTCTCTGACCAAAATTGCCACTTCTGGGAATCAATCTTACAAATACAGTAAAAAAGATGTGATATTGTGTGTGTACAAGCTTATGTCTGTAGCACTATTGGCAATACCAAAAGATGTGAACAATGTAAATATTCATCAGTTTGAATAAACCAGGTTACAGCCACACATACAGTGAAGTACTACACAGCCATTCACAAGAAGCAAAGAATGAGGAACTTTTCATCTACAGATATAGAAAGATATGGAAACTATAGTTTGCTACTGCAGAAGTCTTACAGAAACTGTATCATTTTAAATCAATCTAGTTTACAGACTTTTAACAGAGACCATGGATTGCAACCTAGTATCCTCAGACAGAAGACACAAAAGTAGTCCATTAATAACTTTCAATGTTTCAAAAAGAATACATTAATTCTACATTTTATCCCGATAATGTTGTCCAGATCAACTACCATGATAGGTAGGTATCTTTTGGCTGCAATTTTATATAGACACTTGGTATGCCAATCCTGGTTTCCCCTGCTGATCTGAAAAACCAAAGGACTGTTGCATCATAGGAATTTCTTGGTCAGCACTTTCCAAAGTGTTCTACAAAACGCCAGTTCTTTAAGAGTAAAAAAGTTGTTCCAGCCCTGGCCAGTTTTGCTCAGTGGTTAGAGCGTTGGCCTGTGGACCAAAGAGTAGCAGGTTCGATTCTGGTCAAGGGCATGTACCTTGGTTGTGATTCAATCCCCAGCCCTGATTGGGGTCGTTGCAGGAGGCCACCAGTCGATGAGTCTCTCGCATCGATGTTTCTCTCTGTCTCTCTCCCCACCCTCCTGCCCACACTATCTAAAAATCAGTGGAAAAAGTATCCTTGGGTGAGGATTAAAAAATAATAATAATAATAAAATAGTGAGACATCTCAAAAACTGGATCCATAGTCAAATCGAGTTGTGGAACATTAAATTACCTCTGCTATAGAATTTCTCAGATCTTAACACACTAACATGAACTGGATAGCTTATGTATGCTCCAAATGTGCTGAGCCACAAAACCTTGTTTTACAGAGCATGTCAACGAATTGGTCTCCTGAACCCTTTCTGAGAAATGTATTCCTGGGAAATGTAAACAGTGTACCTGCCACAGTGGCCACCACTGCATGCCAAATGGCTATATAGAATGAGCCTACCCTAAAATGAGCCTATCCAATTATATATAAAATAAAAAGTGGGAGGAACTATCAACACAGGACATAGTTTATTAAAACTTTTTAAGTATTAACATGGGTAAATGAGGGAGCCGTTGGGACTAAGCTGATTAGACCCAAAGTCTAGAGGACAATTATAGGCTCTTACGTGACATTTGGTCTTCTGTACAGACCCAGGTCCTTCAGAGATGCATGGGTCCAAGGAGAGAGCTATGGGAAAGCCTGCTTGGGGTCAGGGAGGCAGCAGCCAAGAGCTGGGAGTAGGAATCTGGTATGTCACTAATACCAGATGTCTAAGCACCTGGGCAATATTTGGGATGTACATCAATATGAGGCTGCCAGGTCTGGGTTTTTATGGCAAAATAAGAGGGTACTCCTCAGACAGCACAGAGGTACTTATGAACGGCAAGATGATGTCCAACATCTCTCCCATGAATCTGAGAGGAAGGACTCTAGTATAAGTTGAGTGTTGGACACTAGAGATAATTCTTTCTAAAGCAGAAGAATGCTTCAGGCAGCTGAGCCCCAATCTCAGCCACAGAGAGACAGCAAAATATTACTAGTGAGGTGTTTAAAAAAAAAAGGCTAAAAGAATATTTGGCTCGGACCACCTTTACCTGTTAAACTGCCCATTCAGGGGATTCTAAGCCCAGGAAGAGACCTAAGTAAGATAATGATACATTTATTGACAGCCTGCTGCTGGAAGTACAAACTAGGGTAAATGTAACAAACACAGAATGTGGGGGTGGGGGGGCAGGTCTAGTAGAATGGACCCCCGCTTTACCTTGGAAGATGAAACAAATATGTTAGCCTACACTAAAAGTAAAATAGAAAAAACAAATTATAAAGTACATACCAATACCGTACCCACATTATTTGGGAAAGCCGTTGCGAGGATAGAAAAGGACGCAGTTATCGCTGCAGCAAAGCTTACTGCGTCTGCTATCCTCACGAGAAAACACATGGCGATAAATACTGGTCCTGCTGGGACTTGGTCCAATACACTAAAAGAGAATAAAACAAGCCTCAAATGCCAAACTGGTTTTTATTCTTTTCCTCTTTAACTGTACTCATGGGAAAGAGCAATACCTCACCCAGAGTTATTAGAATAAATCTCTTTAGAATATGAATTTTTTAAAAAGTTGTTTTGTTATATTTTGAGTAGAAGAATTACCTTTTTTTGGGGGGGGGTGAAATTTGAAGCATAATAGGAGTTGCCCTTTTCTGCTGACATAATTGATCCCCTAAATAATACTAAATAGGGCTTTTGAAATATATAGAATCGCTCTGACAAGAACCAATATAGAAGACTTCTTAGTTTCAGGACCCCCACACCCCCCATGCTGGGGCTCAAACCTTCAAAAACGGAGTGAATACAGAAAATAGAAGACCACCCCCACCAAAAAAGAAAAATTAAAAAAACACTTATTTTGATATGGTTTTCCTTAGCATATTTCATCACAGTCTTACCCCTTACCAAACCCTTATTTGTCTATGTTCCCCAAGAACTTGTGTAAGCTCCTTCATATTATTTGCCCGTGTGCTGCTGGTTTAAGCTTAAGAACTTGCAAAGCTATTATGCCTCTGGACTTATTTTCCCTTTTCTCCAAATAGCAATGGGGGGAACCATTCTGCTCCCATGTTCAGAAGTGAGCACATGACTCAGGCCTGGCCAATCAGAGCATTCCATGACCCCTCCATCCTGCTGCAGTGACCTTGATGCAGGGATGGGTCCTCAACAAAGATCAGGCCAGTGGAACTCCGTTCTGCAACTATACTAGAAGCTATTAGGAAGGTGGCTGCTGGGGGCCATCTTGACATCATAAGGGCAGAGTTTATCCAGGAACAAAGCACAAGAAGAAGAAAGCAAAACCGGGAACTTAAAAAAGATGTTTGATAAAATTATTTTTACATATGTATCCTGATTTTCTTCAGCTGATTCTCTAGGTAAGAAATTCAATTTCTGGCTGGAGCCAAAAAGTTTCCGTGACTCAGAAAAGTGAGCTCAGTGTCTGTCACTCACAATCACAGGAGTCCTAATGAATACATTCAATAGCCAGTTTATTGGTGATCCCCTAGGGTACTTTTTTCTCAAGCTCAATGGCATTCCTCCTGTTTTCTACATCACTCATCTCCTTTCACCATTAGTCTCGTACCAGGCACTCAACAATCAGTACACTGACTAATGTAAAGGATCCATTAACATTTAAACTGAAATCTGTTCAAGCTCCCAAACATATCAAAACATGACTTACCCAAAGAGAATTGTAACTCCTCCTGAGACAAACATTCCTGCTACAAACATAAATTTTGCTCCAATTTGTACAAGCTATAATAAATGTCAAAGAAGAGTGGTGAATTGATTGCTACAAGTCTATATTGACATAAATAAATCCACTGTGTCAGGAAATATACCATTTGGGAAAGATATGAACAGTTACCATAATAATTGTTAAATAGAATAAAAGCATATGTTTCTTAAAACATGAAAGAAGTTAAAAATCAATCAGTTCTAAGAATGGAACTGTCAACAGTGGCACAACTCATAAAGTATAATGGTGGTTATTTCTGTATCAATGGAAATTCTAGACTGACAAATTAGAATAACTCATTATACAATTTTTAAAATTAGCCCTGGCCGGTTTGGCTCAGCGGTTGGAGCGTCGGCCTGCAGACCAGAGAGTCCTGGGTTCGGTTCCCGCTAGGGGCACGTACCAAAAAAAATTTTTTAAATAAAATTAAAATGTTCACATGAACTTAAATACTTACATATTTTCCAAATAACAAAGAGGCCAGCAGTTCAAACAAAGCATAACATCCAAAGATCATACCAATAACTGTATTGCTGGCTCCTTTCTTTTCAGCCTTTAAAGAAATTGAAAAGGAAACAAGTTTAAGAGACAAATTAGCATCAATGTAAAAAATGGAGCCATTAGATCAGAGCATCATCTTCTTGTAACCTTTATTTGTGCAGCAATTTCAAAAATTATTACGATAAAATAAACAGGATGGGGAAGTAAGAGAAACTATACTGAATCCTAGTCTTTGACATGAAAATAATTCACTCACCATGCTCATAAAGAATTGTTAGCTTTATAATCTTGAGAAAGAAGAACAAAGTTGGAGGCATCACATGTCTTGATTTCCAAAGTAAATTTTAAAATGACAGTAATTAAAACAGTATGGCACTGGCGTAACGACAGATAGATTAGAGCAAAACAGAGAGCCCAGAAATAAACCCACACACATATGGTTAATTGATCTTTTACAAGAGTACCAAGGACACACAATGAGGAAAAGACAGTCTCTTCAAGAAGTTGTGATGGAAAAACTGGATATCCATATGAAAAAGAGGACTTCCGGTCAAGATGGCGGCGTAGGTGACGTGGTAACGCAGTAACGCAGTATCGTGTTCTCCCACAACCACATCAAAGTTACAACTAAACTACAGAACAACCATCATTCAAAACCGCCTGAAATCAAGCTGAATGGAAGTCCTACAACTACGAAATTAAAGAAGAAGCCACATGGAGACTGGTAGGAGGGCGGAGGCGCGATGGGCTGGTCCCACACCCGCGTGTGGCGGATAAAAATTAGGAGGACACCTCGGCTCGGAAGGTCCTCCCTGAGGAGTGAGGGGTCCCCGTCCCACACCAGGCCCCCAGCTCAGGGTTCCAGTGCCAGGAAGAGAATCCCCATGACTTCGGGCTGGAAAAACCAGTGGGAACTGAGGCTGAGGCAGCTGGAGCCCCCGGCAGCTCCTCTTAAAGGGCCCGCGAACGGACTTACTCGGACTCGCTGCCTCCAGGCTCCAGCAAGCGGGAGGCAGCTTGAAAGGCACCAGAATCATATGGGGAAGAACTGAGCTGTTTTGCATTGGAGCGAGGGCTGGAGAGGCAGCTTTCTCCTGGATAGACAGACGTGCTATCAGAGGCTTTTGTTCCTTTGGTGAGCCCTTGCCTGGGCCAGCAGACACCGCCATATCTGGGACTCCAGCAACCTGGCTCACACTGTTGGCCCTGCCCTGGTGATTCCCTGAGGCCCCGCCCCACCCAACTTTCAGGCCTACCCAAGCTGTTGCCAGTTGCTTTACCATAGGATTGGCCTGTCTTGGAGCCTGCTTCAGCTTTTCCTAAATTCTTTCAAACGAGCAGCATCTGGTCTCAGCTAGCCCCATACCTCTCGCTAAGTAATACATAGAAACAAACAGAGGGAGGCAGCCAAAATGAGGAGACAAAGAAACAGGTACCAAATGAAAGAACAGAACAAAACTCCAGGAAAAACTAAGTGAAATGGAGTTAAGTAACCTAATAGATGAAGAGTTCAAAATACTGCTTATAACAATGCTCAATGGTCTTAGTGAGAACCTCAGTGAACTTAGTGAGGGCCTCAAGAGCATAAAAAAGGACCAGTCAGAAATGAAGGAGGCACTAACTGAAATAAAGAATAGTTTACACAGATTCAATAGTAGAGTAGGTAAATCCAAGAAGCAAACCATCGATTTGGAATATAAGGAAGCAAAAAACACCCAATCGGAACAGCAAAAAGAAAAAAGAATCTAAAAAAATGAGGACAGTGTAAGGAGCCTCTGGGATAACTTCAAGCGTGCCCACATTCGCATCTTGGGGGTGCCAGAAGGAGAAGAGAGAGAAAAAGAAATCGAAAACCTATTTGAAACAATAATGATAGAAAACTTCCCTAACTTGGTGAAGGAAACAGACATACAAGTCCAGGAAGCACAGAGAGTGCCAAACAAGATGAACCCAAGAGGCCCACACCAAGACACATCATCATCAAAATGCAAAAGGTTCAAGACAAAGAGAGAATCTTAAAAGCAGCAAGAGAAAAGCAGTTAGTTACCTACAAGGGAGTTCCCATAAGACTGTCAGCTGATTTCTCAAAAGAAACTTTGCAGGCCAGAAGGGAGTGGCAAGAAATATTCAGAGTGATGAAAAGTAAGAACCTACAACCAAGATTACTCTATCCTGCAAAGCTATCATTTAGAATCGATGGCCATATAAAGAGTTTCCCAGACAAGGAAAAGCTAAAGGAGTTCATCACCAAGAAGGGTCTTCTTGAAGAAAAAGATTAAAAAATTTGAACAAACAAAATGACAATAAATACATATCTATCAACAATTGAATCTACAAACAAAATGAACAAGCAGAACAGAAACATTCTCATAGACACAGAGAACTTTTGTTGGTTACCAGATGGGTGGGGGCTGGGGGGATGGGCGAAAAATGTGACGGGATTAAGAAGTACAAATTGCTTGTTAGACTGACAAACCTCAAAGGGAAGGGGGGTTGGGGGGTGGGAAGAAATAAACCAAAGAACTTATATGTATATATGCATAACGAATGGACACAGACAACAGTGTGGGGAAAGGTAGGAGGGGGGCAGGAATGGGGGAGGAGGGGGGCAATGGGGGAAAAATCAGGAACATCTGTAATACATTCAACAATAAAGATAAGTTAAAAAAAATCATAAAAAAAAAAACATATGAAAAAGAATTAAATTGGACCCCTATCTTAAACCATTCACAAAATCAACACAAAAACAAATTAACGACTTAAACATAAGACCTGAAACTGTTAAACTCCTTGAAGAAAACATAGGGAAGTTACTTCTTGAAATTGGTCTTGGCAATGAGTTTTTGGATTTGACATAAACGCACAAGCAACAAAACCAAAAGTAGACAACTGAGACTACATCAAACTAAAGATCTTTTTCCACAACAAAAAGAACAACCAACAGAGTGAAGTGACAACCTACAGAATGGGAAAGAATATTTGCAAATCATCTATTAAATAAGAGATTAATATCCAAAATATAAGAATCTCCTACAACTCAATAGCAAAAAAATAAAATAAAATAAGAACCTGATTAAAAAATGGGCAAAGGACTTCAATAGATATTTACCCAAAGAAGATATACAAATGGCCACTGCATATATGAAAAGGTACTCAAGGTCACTAGTAGTCAGGAAAATGCAGATCAAAATCACAATAAGATATAATCTCATACCTGTTAGGATGACTGCTACTGAAAAAACAAAAGATACATGTTGGTGAGGATGGTAAGGAATTGGGAAACTTATACACTGTTGGTGGGAATGCAGAATAGTGCAACCACTATGGAAAACAGAAGGATCCTCAGAACATTAAAGATAGAACTACCATAAAATTCATCAATCCATCTTCTAAGTATATAGCCAAAAGAATTGACAGCAGAGTCTGAAAGAGATATTTACAGCATTTTTCACAATAGCTAAGACATAGAAACAACCCTGAAGTCTATCAACAGATGAATGGATAATGAAAATGTGGTATTGCCGGTGGTTCAGTGGCTGAGCATCTACCCATGCACCAAGAGGTTGCCGGTTCAATTCCCCATCAGGGCACATGCCCAGGTTATTGATGTTTCTATCTCTCTCTCCCTTCCTCTCTCTCTAAAATCAATAAAGAAAAAAAAAATTGAAAATGTGGTATAGCCCTGGCTGGTTTGGCTCAGCAGTTAGAGTGTTGGCCCGCAGACTGAAGGGTCATGGGTTCCCAGTCAAGGGCATTGGCATGTACCTGGCTTGCAGGTTCTATTCCCAGCCCCAGTCAGGGTCGTGTGGGAGGCAACCAATCAGTGTCTCTCTCACATCGATGTTTCTCTCTCTCTCCCTTCTTCCCTTCCACTCTGTCCAGAAATCAATGGAAAAAGTATTCTCAGGTGAAGATTAACAACAACAAAAAAAGAAAATGTGGTATATACATGCAGTGGAGTAGCATATTACCCAGCCTTAAAAAAGAAGGAAATCTCCCGGCCAGTGTGGCTCAGTGGATTGAGCATCATCCCATGGACTCAGAGGTGCCAGTTTGATTCCGGGTCAGGGCACATGCCCAGGTTGCAGGCTTGATCCCCAGTAGGGGCCATGCAAGAGGCAGCCGATGATTCTCACATCAATGTTTCTATCTCTCTCTCCCTTCATTTCTCTCTAAAAAATCAATAAAAACATATTTTTTTAAAAAAGGAAGAGGACAATCCTGGCCCTTGCAACAACATGGATAAATCTTGAGGAAATTGTGCTAAGTGACGTAAGCCAGACACAGAAGAATAAATACTACATGATTCCACTTATACAAGGTATCTAAAATAGTCAGAAGCAAAAAATAAAATGGTTGTCAGGGGCTTCAGGGAGGAGGAAGTGAGAAAATATTGTTCATTGGGTATCAAGTTTCTGTTAAGCAAGATAAGCTCATGTGGTGGTGTTACCACACCAAAAAAGAAAGAAAGACATATTTTAAAAACTTCACTAAAGCACACAAGGGAATTTTTGCTAGTGGTGAATATGCTTAGTATCTTGATTGTGGTGATGACATCACAGGTATATGCATATGTCCAAACTTATCTAGATAGATACATTAAATGTGTTCAATTTTTTTATATATTGAGTATACCTCAAGAAAGCCTTCCCCCCAAAAAAGAATTGTTAGCTTTATTGTTTTTTGTTTGTTTGTTTGTTTGATCCTCACCTGAGGACATTTTTGCATTTATCTTGAGATAGAGCGGGAGGGACAGAGGGAGGAAGGCAGAGAGAGAAACATCGATGTGACAGAGACGCATCGAATGGTTGACACCCCACGACCCCAACCCGGGCCGAGGACAAACTGCAACCGAGGTACGTGACCTTAGAGGCAATCGAACCCAGGCCTCTCTGGTCCATGGGCTGATGCTCTAACCTCTGAGCCAAACTGGCCAGGGCAAGAATTGTTAGCTTTAATTGACACAAAAATAATCAGAATTAGAGAGTATAAAAATGCATAAATAAAAGTAAAAAATCTTGGTTGAGAAAATTTGGGCTCTACTGCATTCATTGAACTGAGCAAACAGCTGAACTTAACCTACTTCCTTTATGATATCTGTGAAATAATAGGAGATATATATATATCTTTGCCCCTGGTTCCTGGCACAGAACTCCTAAAACCCTTGTAATTTTCTACGTGATAAGAGCACTAGGAGCATCTTTTGTTCTAATATTTGGTTTTTGACCCTGGTTCCTCACACCAAGCTCCTAAATACCTTGAAATTTCCTGGTTGATAGAAATGTCTTTTGTTCTAATGAAGTGTCTCTGGGTGGGCTCCTGGATGGGAGCTGGTCACCAGAAAGACCAAGCCATGACTAGAAGCTTAGAATCTCCAGCTACACACTCGCCCCATTCTCTAGAGAGAGGCTGGAAAATTGAGTTAATGATTGATTAACTATGTGATGAAGCCTCTATAAAACTGGAGAGCTGCCCTGGCCGGTTTGGCTCAGCGGTTAGAGCGTCGGCCTGCAGTCCAGAGAGACCCGGGTTCGGTTCCCACTAAGGGCATGTGCCTCGGTTGCAATTTGTCCCCAGCCCTGGTTGGTCGTGCAGGAGGCAGCCACTCGATGTGTCCCTTTCATGTCGATGTCTCTCTCTCTCTCTCTCTTCCTCTCTCTCCCTCCTACTCTATCTGAACAAAAAATGGAAAAATGTCCTCAGGTGAGGATTAAAAAAAAAACAAACAAAAAAAAAAACTGGAGAGCTTCCAGGCTGATGAATACATGGAAATGTTGAAAGATTAGCACACCCAGACAGGTTATGAAAGCTCCATACCCCTTCCCCTATACCTTGCCCTATGCATATCTTCCATCAGGATAGTCACCTGTATACTTCATCAGATCCTTTCATAATAAGCCAGTAAACAAGTGTTTCCCTGTGTTCTGTGAGCCACTCTGGCATGTAATCAAATCCAAGGGGGTAGGTAGGGAGGTTGTGGGAACCTCCAGTCTTAGCCAAGTCAGACAGAAGTAGTGCGTCAGACAGAAGACTGCTTGCATTGGCATGTCTTGTGGAAGTGGGCCCTCAACCTGTGGGGTCCATCAGAGTTGCAGTGAATTATAGAACACCCAGCAGCCATCACAGAGAACTACTTGGTGTGGGAGAAACCCCACACATCTGGTGTCAGAAGTGTGTGAGAGTGAAGGAGACACACACAGGAGGAAGTTTTTCCTACTCAGTGTCACATTCAATTATAGGATCAAACTACACACACACACACACACACACAAACCTTCTGCCAGTCAAGAATAGGAAGTTCCTTGAGCAGGAACATGAGTCATACCAAGGCCCATTCAGTCTAGTTCTGTTTCTGATATTAATACCAACTACCTGACAGTTTAGAAAAGCCAAAGTTTTCTTTCCTGCATCATCAACACAGAGAAAAGATGCTCCTGGTCTTCCCAACCTTCTGTGTTCTCTGAAGCACCTAGAGTAGTAGATCATCCATCAACTCTGCCTCTTAATATTTATAACCTATCAGTGAGTCCCTAAGTTTGCTACAGATGATAGAATATTTATTCTAACTCTACTTCTTTTTAACGTCAAATGATACTATTAGTTGTGATGTACAACGGAATTAATGTACAAAAATGGAAGGTTAGAAAAACTTTTTTAAACCCTGGAAATACAGTAGATCCTTACATCAGGTTCTAGCTATAGCCACTCAAGGAGTTAACATGAGTTGAATTTCTTTAAGACAGGTTTAGCAACTTGGCATACTATGAAGTGTGAAGTCTGGACTACATAATTCTCTTTGCCCTCAGGCAATCAATGGTCACTTATTGAACACTTGTATGTGTCAGGTGTTGTACTGGGAGCCAGCAGTGAATATTTATCATTGGAAGATCCAATTTAGATTCATCCTTTTGCCAGAGCTTCAGCTTTTTTGCAAACAACTTTACTGTTAATGCAGAAGTGCATTTGCACCCACACACACTCCTCCTGCACCCCTCAAAATCCATTCTCTACAACAGCAACATCGCATTTCTTTACCTTTTCTTCTGAACTACAATTTTAAGACAAAATTTACACCCTGGCTTCCTATGTGAAGTTACCATCATCATTCAATCTTAGTTATTTTCAAAAAGTTATTTTCATGTCAGATTATGTTTCTTTAAATAAATCCTACATTTCTCATAGCATATTACCACTGGAAACCAGATAGGTGGATTCTATTATTCTCAGCTAACCTTTAGGTATCCTCCCACCCCCGTTTAATATAGTCCCTAGTTGCCTGGTAGTGGGAGAGAGTGGAGAGGTTGACTCTAAAGCACTCAGAATCAGCCATTTCCCTTCCATTACTAATAATCACATGAGAGAATGGTGTGGAGACAAGAGAGAGATCTCATTATAAAAGATACCACTGATGACATCCTAGCCAAAGGTTGTGCTGTATGTAGACTGGAACATGAAGTTGACATTTCTACTAAACAAAGGTCAGGTAGTGTTATGAGTTGAATTGTGTTCTTCAAACTTCATATGTTGAAGTCCGAACTCCCAGTACCTCAGAATGTGACCTTATTTGGAGACAGAGCCTTTACAAGGATGAACAACATAACTAGGTCAGTGGGTTGGCTCTAATGCAAAATAACTTGTATCCTTATAAGAAGGGGAAATTTGGCCACAGAGATGCTCATATTGGGGAGAGCACGTGAAGAGACACAACCAAGGAGAAAGAACTGGAATAGACCCTTCCCTCACGGCCCTCAGAAGAAACCAACCCTGCTGACACCTTGGTCCTGGATTTCTAGTCTCCAGAATTGTGAGGCAATAAATATCTGATGTTTAAGCCACCCAGTCTGTGATGCTTTGTTATGACAACCCTAGAAAATTAAAACAGGTATCTCAAAGGGAAGGTATTACCAAAGGAGTCAATGAAGATGCAGAAAGAACATTCATTGGCCAAGTTACATTAGCCATGTTTTTTGCTTAATAGTTCTAAGTATTTAATTCTGGAGTCTGGAAGAAAATATATAATGGTTATAGCAACTAACATTTATTGGACCCTTACTATGAGCCAGAATCCTATTAAGTACTGTTTTACATGGTATCTAAGAACAATTAAATAAGGGATGTATTTTTAGCCTCATTTTCTAGATAAGGACTCAGCGTGCAGTTTCCGGTTACTGCTGCCATGACAGTTTCCATCTTGTGCATGTTCCCACATTCACTGTGGAAACGGGACGGTGACAGGATGTCCTGGAACCACATACCACAGCAGCAGCTGAGGACTACTTTTAGAGCATGGATCCTACTTCATATTAGGAAAGCAAGAACAGCTTAATAAAGCAATTTTGTGTTCACAGGTAATCCTATGACAAAGGAAGAAGGTGCCAGAAAAAGGATGAGCAGACACAGGAATTTAAGAAGGGCCCTGTTCTTCCTTTGCCTAATTAGCTCTGGCTAATAGGAAGGATGACAGACTATTCAGGAGGAAGGTAACTTTGGGCAGGGCATAGGCTTCAATAAGAAATGAAAAGGAAGATCCCACTCTTCATTTCTATGTCTTTTAAAGTTAGAATGCTCTCTCCTCTGCCTCTGTCTTCTTTCCTTCAGTCTCCCCTTCTCCCAGCAAAAAATTAAATAAAAAACTTAAGAAACACACACACACACACACACACACACACACACACACACACACACCCCTGCCTAGTTTTCCTTTGCCTGTATTCCACTAAGAAGAAATTGACATTAGTTATTTTCACTGAGTTCCAGCTTGGAGGGGTGGGGAGTGGAATGCCCTTCTAACTGGTTGGCCCACTTTCCAATTCTTCTGCATCTTAATTCCACAGGCTCCCAGCCATCATTATTTTTTTCCAAAACCCAAATCTGGCCAGGCTACTCTGTGTTACTCAAACACCTCTGATGACATCTCACTGACTAAATCTTTGGCATGCATGTAAGGACCCTTGCATTCTAATTCCAACCTGCCTCCTCAGATCTTCTGTCTCCTGGCAAACTTCACTCCATTCCAGGCCCAAGCTACAAGTTGTCTGCTGCTCCCAAGAACAAGCAATTTACTTTGCTAATCCTGTGACTATCTCAAGCTGTTTCCTGGAACACCCTGTCTCTGTTGTTCATCTGGGAAACTACCAATTCTCAAGACCTACCTTAGATTTATCCTGTGAAGTCCCTTTCAGTACCACCTTCTTTCCCTTCCCTCCCAACCCCTATCCTCACCCATGGTAAAATTAACCAATTCTTCCTCTAACGTCTCATAACATTTTGTACAAACTTTTCTTAAAGGATGTCCAAATACTCTGCAAATTTTTATTTTTAGCATTTTTTTCACTCCTCATGAACAGACAAGAGAAGGACATTTTCCTGATCTTTTTTCTGCCTTAGCATCCAAAGCCTAGCACACTCTAGAGCGGGAAGGACTCCCATTCAGCGAACAGATTGGGCCAGTCACTTAATTTCTGAGTTTGTTTCTTCATTCACAACATGATGAGATTCCCACTACTCTGCCTATCTTATGGCGTAGTTGCCAAGAGTAACTGGGCTAAATGTGTGGGAAAGTACCCTGGAAACGAAACAGCACTGCATGGGTACAAAGTCCTATTGTTCTTTAGCAGGGAAGTCCTTTTTATCCTCCTTTGTTGTACACAGAGTGAAGTTATCATTCTACATGTTATCAAAGTAGTTAGAGGACTGAGAGGGGCCAGGCTATTGGGGCTTGGACAAAGAACACCAAGTGAAACACGTGGGCATGTTATCTCCACTCAGCCAAGCCAGTACCATCCCTTTCACTCTATGTCCAGCCAACCTCCAGGGACCAGGTGGATTTTCTAGGGGTTTTTCATTTTAAATTTGTGCCATTATGTATGGACCCTAACACCATATAAAAGGCTATGAATAGACTAAGGAACTAGTCAAGATTACTCAGAATTCTTCCTTGGCACAAACATTGCCTCTAGATGTCACAAGAAATTCAAGTCAGAAAAGAATTTAGTGGGCCATGGTTTCCTTTACTGTCTTAACATGGACCTTTTGCAGTAACATTAAAATCTCAGTTATTCAGTGCAGCCCCTTTTTTTTTCAGTTGCAGAAACCACATAAAGGTTCATCAAACTACATAGTAAGTAAAGTAGATCAATTATATTTAGGTGAATTACCTCCCAAGATGGTGTTCTTTTTCACTGGATCTTCTTTTTCTGGTATCAAATATTCTATAAGAAGTCTTCTATTTGCTAAAGTTCTATATATCCTCTTTACTATATGCAGATCTTTACATTTTACATATTGTAAAATTAAATAATTCAAAAGGCTTTTAAAAATTAATAGTTACTAGGATGTAAAGATTTCTCACCTCCTTGGGGAAAAAGGGTCCAAGGATGGAATAACACATCATAGAGCCGAAGTTAATGGAAGCTGCAGATATCAGTACAAAAAGCTGTTCTCTCGAAAGCCGGTTGGGGGTCTCTCTTGCATTTGCTGTAGGGCCATCACCTTAAATGCAAACACACTGCAGTTACAGGCATGTAGTTGGAACTACTTACTGAAGTACACCAATGTCACTTCTATTCATAGACTATACACTCAGCCAATAACATGTACTGAGCTAGGAGCTATTTTCAATATACCACATGTGATCATATGTAACACAATCACTGTACATCACTGCAATTTTGAAAACATATCCCTTTTGTCGACATAGCAGTCCCTATTAGAATATCAGAGCAGAATTTATCAAACCATCTGCTCTGTTTTGCCTTCACCATAAAGCCTATTTCTTTTACCTTGAATACATTCAAGAAGGATGAGGGAACAGGATACTGTCCAAAGGGTACTGCTCTCTGAAGCATAATGTGATTTCTCAGGTTACTACCTTCATTCATCTGCTACATGAATTCACTGTTTTAGGCATGTCAGGTCAGCTGTTTATTAAGCATTCTAGGGCAGTACTGAAGTTAAGTGAGATGTAAAGAGAAACAAGCTGAAGCATTCGACTAGTGAATTAATACTTACAAAGGTATGCTCCTGGGAAGACAAGTCCCACAAATCTGTAAATCACTACCTTTTTTTTTTACATTAATTACTGGCCTTTTGTATCGATTAATTTAATATTTATTCCAAGGGCTAAATTTTCATTTAATTTAAGGACATCGGGTCAATTACTCAGTTTCAAACATCCAGCAAATCTATCAGCCATTTTTAAAGTAAGTGGTTTGGAGAAAATTTAAGTAACAAAAACATGTTTGGTTTGCTCCGTTTTTCAGCCTGTCATTGCAGTGCATGGGGGGGAAAAATCCGTGCCACATGAGGAAGTCTGAAGAACAGGTGTCAAAATGTTGTAGTAGATGAGAAAGGGGATTGAGAGAAAGGTTAAAAGGTGGGCACAACAGTCGGGGCTCCAAATGTAACGCTTTCAGTCTGTCTAATGGCATACTTACTAGAATGCATTCGAAACACAGCACTTAAAAGCAGAGCGAAAGAGAATAAAGTAGAGACCGCACCAAGGCCACTCCCCGGAATTGGAACCCCTTCCAGAGGGTTAAAGTGGGCTGAGCTGAATGCATCCCACAGTCAGGCCGCCCCAGCCTTTCCGAGCGTCTCGTAAACAAACCAAGGTAATTCGAGTAAAAGAGAAAGGACCCAGGCCAACGAGGCGCCTCCGGGCCGCGCCGCTCTCTGTCACCTTCTGGGGGTCGTGGGCCCTCGGGGTCCCCTGGCGCGTCCATGCGTGCTGCGCGGACTCCGGCGCCGCCGCTCCCGGGTCCAAGCCCTGGGACGCCAGCTGCAAGGACAGGACCAGCGGCAGGCCGAGGAGCGGGCGCGGAGCTCAGCGGCGCCCCGGCATCCCGATCGCCCGCGGGCAGCGCAGCCCGCAGCTTCTCGCAGCCTCGGATTGCTTGGAGGCGCTCCCGGAGGCGGGGCAGGGCCTTTCTTTTTATTTAAAGTCACAGACTATTGTCTTTTTATTTAAAGTCACAGGCTATTATCTTTTTATTTAAAGTCACAGGCTATTGCCCTGGCCGGTTTGGCTCAGCGGTTAGAGCGTTGGCCTGCGGTCCAGAGAGGCCCGGTTCGGTTCCCGCTAAGGGCATGTACCTCGGTTGCAATTTGTCCCCGGCCCTGGTTGGTCGTGTGGGTGGCAACCACTCGATGTGTCCCTTTCACGTCGATGTTTCTCTCTCTCTCTCTTCCTCTCTCTCCCTCCCACTCTATCTGAATGAAAAAATGTCCTCAGGTGAGGATAAAAAAAAAAAAAAAAGTCACAGGCTATTATCGTACCCCACCATCTGGGATGTGCTGTACTCTTTCATTCTGCTTAGGAAAAAATACAAATAGGAAGGACTAGTCTATATTCCATATAGTTGAACCCCCTACTTTAGTATTCCTACTGAAAGAAAGGACGTTTATGGGGACACAGACGATAGAGTACATTAACTGAAAAAACAAATGTGAATTAGAAAAGGAGGCTCGTATGGACTTCTTTTTTTTTTAATCCTCACCCGAGGACATTTTTGCATTTATCTTCTGATAGAGCAGGAGGAAGAGAGGGAAGAAGAGAGGGAGAAACATCCACTAGCTACCACCCACACAACGGAAACCGGTACCGGGGATGAACTGCAACCGAGGTGTGCCCTTAGCGGGAACCCGGGACTCTCCGGTCCGCAGGCGATGCTCTATCAGCTGAGCCAAACTGGCCAGGGCTGGACTCTTTTTAAGAGTGCATTATTTTTCACAGTGGGTAAATGATGTAGAATGAACCAATGTGAAGTATCAGAAGTGGAAAAATATTTGCAAAAATTATAATGTATGTTGAAGGATCGGGGTAGAGTGGCTGGGAATAAGACTTCTGGAGGCAAACTCCTGAGTTTCAATCCAAGGCACTTACTAAGCTGTTTGTGACTTTGGGTGGCAAGGTCAGTTTCTCCGTCTGTACACTTGGGATATAATGTCTGTCTTGCAGGGTGGCTGTGAGTACTGGCGATAAGCTGTGTGGAGTGCTTGGTACTTGAATGTGATGGTTGGTGCCTTACTCTCACCCTCAACTTTCTGGCACAAAAACAGAGGTATCACTTTATCTTCACCTTACTGTTCCAAGAAAAAACAAAAGACTACTGAGTTACCATCATTGTGACTTTAAAGATGACCCAACTGGCTTCTGCCTTCAAATAGCATACCTCCTTCTAGGAGATAAAGCAGACACCAATTAATAATTTACTCTAATGCAATGAGTTCTATGATATATATTGGAAGAACTATTTACTTTGGTTAAATGAGTCCAGGATGGCTTCCTGGCACAGTGATGTTACCTTGGGTCTTGAAGATTATGTAAAAATTCCTGGGCAGGTCAAGAGAGTCTTTATAGCCATTCTAAACTGAAGGATTAGCTCTAGCAAAGGTTCCTTTTTTTTTTTTTTAAATATATTTTTATTTATTTTCAGATAGAGTGGGAGGGAGAGGGGGAGGAAGAGAGAGAGAGAGAAACATCGATGTGAGAGAGACACATCGAATGGTTGCCACCCACATGACCCCAACCAGGGCCAGGGACAAACTGCAACCAAGGTACGTGCCCTTAGCGGGAACCGAACCCAGGACTCTCTGGTCGGCGGGCCGATGCTCTAACCGCTGAGCCAAACCGGCCAGGGCTAGCAAAGTTTCCTTAAAGTGACCTTCCAGAACCTTTATGATCTAACCCTGTAAAGTTCTCCAATCTCATTTTATTTTACTTTCTCTCTCCAATCTAACATCAAACAGTGCAGGAGAATTGCCTTGAATTTTTTTCTTTGATCTTACATTCCCTCTTTTGTTCTCTTGTTCTAGACTGCTTTTTATGCAGATATTGGGTCACCTAGAATAGTCCTCTTATTACCCCTTTTTTCTTCTACTTTTCATCTCTTTCTCTCTTTGCTCTATCTTATAGGAAGTTTCCCCAACTTTATCATCCAAATTTTCTTTACTTTTTTGTTTTAAAGAGAAAGTTAGAGATAGACATTTCACATTTTAATAAAGAAGCAATAATCACTTTGATTATATATGAGTATGAAACTTACAAAACAAAAACACATACGCCCCATAACCATTTTGGAAATGTTCATGCTCTTCAATAATCAACAAAACGCAAAATAAAGTGTGGCCGCCCTGGCCAGTTTGCTCAGCGGTTAGAGCGTTGGCCTGAGGACCAGAGAGTCCCAGGTTCGGTTCCTGCTAACGACACATACCTCGGTTGCAGTTTGTCCCCAGCCCTGGTTAGGGTCGTGTGGGTAGCAACCAGTCTATGTGTCTCTCTCACATTGATGTTTCTCTCTCTCTCTCTTCCCCCCTCTCTCCCTCCTGCTCTATCTGAAGGTAAATGCAAAAAGTTCATGGGTGAGGATAAAAATAAATAAATAAATAAATAAAAATAAAATAAAATGTGGTCATAATTTTGCTTATTTAATTGGCAAAACAAAGGCGGGAGCAGTTCCTTTCTTCACTGCTGGTTAGTCAGTTCCTTTTTAGAAGCTAGTTCTGCGTTGGGTACCAAGAATACTAACAGTGTATACGTTTGACCCACCAATTCATTTCCTAAGAATATATTCCATGCAATAACCAAATAAGTACATCAAGGTATATGCAGGAGGACTTTCACCAAGCACAGAATGCTCTATCTGCTCAGTGCAAATTTTCAACTGAAATTTTCATTTCTGTTGTCATTGATTTCCCTCTCTCTCCATTCCCATTTCCCTTCCCATCAGCAATCATTCTTGCTTGTTTAATACAAATATTTTTGTATATATTTTCATGAAATTTATATTGTTTTTTGTCCATCTATTTTAAATTTACATAAAGGGTATTGTGACATATATATTCATATACCTATCTTTCTTCCCACTTCTAACTTCTACCTCCTTGCCTTCCTCCCGATGATGAGGGTTACAGTTGACTATGGTGTTGTATCAGTTTTCTGTAGCTGCTGTAACAATTTGCCACAAACCTGGTAGCTCAAAACAACATAGTCCTATAGGCCAGAAGTTCAATATTAACCTCACTGAGCCAAAATCCAAAATGATGTCCTCACCTCAAGATCTCTAACTTAACCACATTTACATGGATCCTTTTTCCAAATAAGGTACCATTTGCAAGTTCCAGAGATTGGAATGTGGAATGTGGACATATCTTTGGGAGCTATCATCATCCTGTCACAATTTTCTATTCACATTTTTCTGTGCTCACACACACACACGGAACACTTTTTTTTTTATTAAACTAAAATGGAATAATATGGTCTCTGTTCAAATGTCACTTCCTCAAAGAAGTTCATTCTGTTCCCCTTATCCTCAGCCTCAGTCACCCTTTGTCCCTACATCCTTCTTTATTTTCCCCCCTAGTATTTGTATCAGTCAGGGTTCTATGTTGCTATTAAAAGAAACAACTTTTGCTAATTTAAGCAGAAAATGAATTTATCACAGATTATCAGGTAGCCCATAGAATCATCAGGAGGATTACCCACACCGCTTAGAGGCTACATGCCTAAAATCACACACAGAAGGTCCAACACACATACCTGTGCACCACTGCTGGACATCATCTGCAGCATGTGGTGCCAATGGAGTTAAACACAGACGCTGTAGTTAGAACCTTTGCCCGCTTCGCTAGAGCGACGCCACCCTCACCAGATGGGTTTTAGTTGGTACCAGCTTCTTCCACTCACTTGCTTTCATCACATAAGTCAGGTAGTGAACATTCTCCAACTTTGTTCTTCTTTTTCAAGAGCAGTCTGAATATTCTGGGTTCTTTGAATTTCTGTAGAAATGCTGGAGTCATCTCTCAATTTCTCCAAGATACCTGGTGGGATTCTTATTGTGATTTTGTTGACTCTCTAGATCAATTGAGAGAAAACTGACATCCAGTCAATATTGAATTTTTAAATAAATGAACATGATCTATCTCTCCATATATGTAGATATTCTTTCAGAAATGTTTTATAGTTTTCATTGTAGAGGTATTACGTGTTCATGTTGAATTTATTCCTAAATACCTTGGTTTTAGACGCCATTAAAATTGAGTTTTGAGCCCTGGGTGGTTTGGCACAGCGGTTAGAGCGTCGGCCTGTGGACCAAAGAGTCATGGGCACGTACCTGGGTTGTGGTTTGGTCCCTGGCCCTGGTCAGGGTCATGCAGGAGGCAACCAGTCAAAGTGTCTCTCTCACATTGACATTTCTCCCTCTCTCTCTCTTTTTCTCTCTCCTTCACACTCTATCTGAAGATAAATAGAAAAATATCTTCAGGTGAGGATTTTTTTAAAAAATTGAATTTTGACATTTAAATTTTCTATTATTTGCTGATTGTATACAAAAGTAAATTAATTATATATTCATCTTGTATCCTGCAAACATGTAAATCCCCTCATTAGTTCCAATAGTGGTTTTATAGATTCTTCTAGATTTCCTACATGAACAACCATGCCATCTATGAATTTTACTTCTTCCTTTCTGCAGTATATACTTTTATTTCTTTAACTTACTTTATTGCACGGACTAGGTTAACCAATAAAATGTTGAATGAAAGTGATGAGAATAGAGATCCTTACTTTGTTCTCAATCTTAGGGAGAACACATTTGGTCCTCCACCATTAAGTGTGGGGTTAGCTATATCTTTTTCATATGTGAATTTTATCAAATTAAGGAAATTCCCTTTTATTCCTAATGTGTTGAGAGATTTTAACATGATTTAACATTGAATTTTATCAAAAATTTTTTCTGCATTTATTGAAAATGGTTTTTCTTCTTTATTCTGTTAACATGATGAATTATGCTAATCAATTTTCTAATGTTAAAACCACCTTGCATTCTTGGGACAAACCCACCTTGGTCAGGACATATTATCTTTTTAATATTAATTTAATTTGCTAATATTTTGTTAAGGATTTTTCTATCTATGATTATGAGAAATGTTGATCTGTACTTTTCTTTTGTCAGGCTTTGGTAGCAGGGTAATCTTGGACTCATAAAATAAGTCAGAAGTTTTCTCTCCTCCTGTATTTTCTGGGTGAATTTGTACAAGATTGGTATTGTTTAGTTTTTCCTTAAATGTCTGGTAGAATTCACCAGTGAAACTATCTTCTTTCTACCTTCTCTTCATTTACTTTGCTCCTATTTTTCAGGTTTTGGAAGCTTATGTAATTGATTTTAGCCCTTTTCTCTAATATTAGCATTAAAGGCTTTATAATTACCTCTAAAAACTGCTCTAATTATATCCCACAAATTATTCAATTTGAAATACTTTAATACCCTCCCCCCTCTTTTAAAATTATTTTACCCATAAAAAGCATGTTTCTAATTTCAATTATTTGGGGCTTTTCCAGATATATTTATATTACTGATTTCTGATTTAATCCTATTGTGGAATATTTCAATTCTGAAAGATTTCAATCTTTTAAGATTTATTGAAACTTGTTTTATAGTCCAGTATACGTCTTTATGAACAGCACCATGTACATTTGAAAATAATAATATTCTATAGGTGTTGGATGTGGTATTCTCTAAAAATCAATTAGGTCAATATGATAGTTTTGTTTATATCTTCTGTGACCTAATTATTTTCTCTCGTTCTATTAATTGCTGAGAGAAGGATGTTCAAATATCCAGCTATGATTTTGGATTTATTATATCATTTAATTCTGTGTGTGTGTGTGTGTGTTTGATTGTTATGTCTTCCCAATGAATTTACTCATTTATCATTGTGAAACACCTATGTCTCTAGTAATACCTTGAACTATACATTATCTGATATTAATATAATCACTATAGCCTTTATGTTTATTGGTTGCATGGTATATCTTTTGCCATCCTTTTATTCTTAACCCCTCTGTGTGTATATTTAAAATGCATTTCTTATTGTTGATTTTTAAAAATCCATTCTGACAATCTACTTTTTAATTTGAGCAGATGGTCTATATTTAAAATAAGTATCAACATGGTTGGATTTATGTCTACTATTTTATTATTTGTTTTACATTGTTCCATCCGTCTTTTATTCATCTGGTTCTTCTTTCTTATCTTCTTTTAACTAAAAAGTTGGGCCCTGGCCGGTTTGGCTCAGCGGTTAGAGCATCAGCCTGTGGTCCAGAGAGACCCAGGTTCGGTTCCCGCTAAGGGCATGTACCTCGGTTGCAGTTTGTCCCCGGCCCTGGTTGGTCGTGCGGGAGGCAGCCACTCTATGTCCCTTTAACGTGGATGTTTCTCTCTCTCTCTCTTCCTCTCTCTCCCTCCCACTCTATCGGAACAAAAAATGAAAAAATGGCCTCGGGTGAGGATAAAAAAAAAAAAAAAAAAAAAAAAGTTGGAATTACATTTTAATTTATCTGTTATGAATATCTCCGAATTATTTTTCTAGCCATTAGCCTCTATTTAGTAGTCTTCCACGTTTGGCTATATCTAAAATTGAGAAGCGGTAACTTTAAAAATGAACTAGGAGAATCTGTATTAAAGAAGCCTTGAACCACTAGTGTGTTCTTTAACTTCATTTCTGGGATTAGAATTCATTATATAACTAGGATTTCAAAAATAAAACAAGAAAGAAAAGAAAAAAAGTGTACCTTTAGTTCTAAGAAGAGAAATTTACAACTAATAGAAAAGGTATTTATAAGGTAAAATGTCAAGGCATAGGCTCACGATACTTGAGTCCACAGACTAGATTACGAGCTGCTAGAAGACAGAAACAAACTGCAGCATAAGCTGAAAGGTACTTATTCATTTTCCCCCTATATAAATATGTTGTTTGGCAATGATTACTTTCCCCATTTATATTTCCTGAGTCTTTACCAAATTCTCTGCCTCCTCCCTAATATTTTTTAGGGGTAGGGTGGTGGTGGTGTGGGGAAGTCTACTAATATGTTTAGCATATTAACTTGTATGAACTTCAGATAATGGGTAACTTGTTGACACACTATTTACCACATGCTCTTTCAAAAATACAAATGTGTTATGGCTGTTAAGATAACTTCCAAAAAAAGCCAAGGAGACATCAGTGCTTTCCCCTTAGTCTTTCTTCCACTTGGAATACCCTGTCCTTTTCTCTCATCCTCCCGTTGGAATCCTTTCGGGTTTTTGTTTTTATTTTTATTTTTTAGTCCATTTCAAATGCTGCCACAAATCTAAAGTCTTTCTTTGTCTTACTTTCCCACACCATCCCCTCTCCAACTCCAGGCCACTTTGTACCTCCCCTGTGGCCTTTAGATATTCTAATATTTGGCTCAAATCTTAATCCCACCACCAGCATGAGAGTGGCAGGAATAAATCTTCTCATCTTTATAAACTCTGCAGCTTTATAAAAAAATGAACCATTGAACAACTAATTAAGTGGACACCGTTTTAGGATGAGTTGTGAATGGAAAGAAGCAGATTCAACACTTTTTCAAAATGAAAAGTATAGTTTAAAAAGCTAAAAATAAACCATAACAACTTATTAAAATTCCCGTATGTCTATTCTGGTGAACTCTACTCCGCACTCTCATCATGTCACCCACTTCTGTTTTCTCCAGGGCACTCAGTCTGACATGAACTGTTCGCTGTTCACTGTAATCGGTGTTGGCACCAATCAAAGCTTAACAATTGTGGACTGGCTTGGCGACTCATCAGGAGAGGAAGTTAAAAACAAAAGGAAAAAAAAAAGACTGTAATGATTAAATTCGTCCGTATTTCCTGTATTTGCGTTGACAATGTGGGTGGGGGAATGGCCCATTTTTGCAAAATCAAAATGTAGCTTGCGGGGAAAGTCAAGAGTTTAGGGAGCTCGGATCCCCCCCTGCCCAAATCCTGTCCTGGATGGCGAAGTGAATGCCCGATTTCTCAAAGACTGCGTTTTCCCTCCTATATTTGCAGACCCCATCCCTGTCAGCTACACTGCAGGTGTTTTAAATGCACCTACTGAATTCCGATTTGCGCGGGATAACGGATTCAGGGGACAATTCAGCGTTAAAAAAAAAGAACTTCATGTAGGACCAAGTATATTGAGAAACTGGAACCAACCACCTGGCTTAAGGTTCCACTTGACTAACCATCGCCGGGAAAGTGGAATTTGCAAGGTGCTTATTAGTCGTGAAAACGTGTTGGCTTTCGTTTCAAGAACACGTACACACACGGATGACGATCACCCACGGCATGTCACATTCACGGACGTCCAGAGTGACTTATGTGAGAAGAGAGAGCGTTGCCACCCAGGAAGGCCCAGTTACTCCAGTCGACAGGAATTACAATACGTGGAAAGGGTTAAATCCGGGTGTTCGGACAGAGCCAGGACTCAGGGGTCTTAAAGACCAAGCCCGCAAGCGCACTTGGTCGTCCTCGCGCGCCGTAGAACGTGCTCTCTGGGTCTCCGCAGGCCACGCCCCCGGCGAGGAAGATCAGTGCGAGGCTGCCCGAGTTGGTGCCTGTTTCGCGTCCTAGTGATGGGCAGAGCGTAGCGGTATCCTTGTCTAAGGCGCCTCAATCCGGAAACAGAAATTCTCGAGGCCCGGCACCACCAAAGACACCTCTTTCAAGGAAAGGAGTACACATGCGCATAGGATGGGGGGGGTCCTGGGAAGCCCTTAAATACCGTCATGCGGCCGCGCACGATCTCTTTCCCTGCCGCCGCGGAGTTGCGCGGAGGCGGAGGCTTGGGGTGAGTTGAACTACGCGAGGGTGGTGATTATGGTGCACGGTCAGGTGTCTTTTTTTTTTTGCTGGGTTTGGTGAGGAGTCGTAGGGCCTAAACTCATATTCTTCAGTCAACCGGTGTCCTTTTTCTTTCTTTTTTTGTGTATTACAGTGCATTCAAGATTCGGCTCTACCCATAACCCACCGCCATGGCCGAGGAAGGGTGAGCCCGGGGCTGGGATCGTGGTGCGGAAGGCGCGGGTCGCGGGCCGGCGGCGCGGGTTGTGGGTCAGCCGTGGCGCCTTCAGCGTACCTGACCGGTGACTGCCGAGCTCAAGGCGTCAGGTGGGGTGCGGGAAGTTGACTAATCGCTTTGATGTGTTGCATTTTAGCATTGCTGCTGGAGGTGTAATGGACGTTAATACAGCTTTACAAGAGGTGCTGAAGACCGCCCTCATCCACGATGGCCTAGCGCGCGGAATCCGCGAAGCTGCCAAAGCCTTAGACAAGTACGTGTATCAATCTCAATACTGTGGGTTGGAACCGGAACAAAACTGCAGCCAAGGGAAGAAAGCGTGAAGTTCACGGTGTTAGCACAAAAGTTCTGAATGGCATCCGTTCTACAGGAAACATAGGAAAAGGTATCAGAACTCAGATTTGTATAGCCCACTTAAAGCCTGTGGGTTTCTGTTTGGAATGGGGATGAACACTTGATTCGTAAAGTGATACTACAGTTTTTTTTTTTGTTTTTGTTTTTTTTTTATATCCTCACCCGAGGACATTTTTTCAGATTGGGAGGGAGAGAGAGGAAGAGAGAGAGAGAAACATCGATGTGAAAGTGACACATCGAGTGGCTGCCACCCGCACGACCAACCAGGGCCAGGGACAAACTGCAACCAAAGCACATGCCCTTAGCGGGAACTGAACCCAGGTCTCTCCGGACCGCAGGCCAACGCTCTAACCGCTGAGCCAAACCGGCCAGGGCGATACTACAGTTTTGAATGATGACTTAAATTGTCGGATACCCCTTCACTCCTTTCATGAGTGAAACTTAACAGTCTGACAAATCTGTAGTTGTGGGGCTAACCACGTTATCCGGAGGACAGATAGAAACCTTCATTTAGTCGTTTGCAAAATGAAAACAAGTTAACCAAATGGGATTTCAAGTTTATTGCAGGAACATCTGGAATTGTACACGAATTTAGTTAAAGTGAAATAGCTGTTTCAGAAACGTGAATATGGAATTTGTGAATATATTCAGTTTAGTTTCTGGGCTGGTTACGCTGGCAAAACTGCGTGTGTTAACTACTTGAAGAGTGCACGTTAAGGGTTTTTCAGCCAGATTTTAAAATCAGTTAAGTGAACTGGTTAAGACCAGCCCCCTTGAGTCCAGTGGAAACACTTGTGGAAGTACTGCCTCAGGTCTTGATGTGAATCCCCTACACTGCTGCTATCTTGGCAGTGCTGCACAATATTAATGTCTGGGTGGGTAACAGGCAGCAACTCTGATCTAGTAGTTTGTTACGTATAACAGTCTTTGCATAGCACTGGTTTGTAGAAGAGCATTTTATTTTGTTTTATTTTTATTAAACTTATTGGGATGACAGTGGTTGATAAAATCATAGGTTTCAGGCATACAGTACTATAATATGTCATTCGTATATTGTATGTGTGCACCACCCAAAGTCTAGTCTCCTTCCAACACCATTTAATCACCATTTATTCCCCCTTTACCCTCTTCTACCTTCCCTCACCCCCCTTTCCTTCTGGTAATCACCATACTGTTTGAGGTTTTTTGCTTAATCCCTTCACTTTTTTCACCTAGTTCCCCAAACCTCTCCTCTATCAGCTGTCAGTCTGTTCCATGTATCCATGCCTGTTTGTTTATTTATTTATTTATTTATTTATTTTTTGTTCATTAGATTTCACATATAAATCATATGGTATATGTCTTTAACTGGCATAAATCTCTCCAGGTCTGTTCATGTAGTTGTAAAGTGTAAGATTTCCATCCTTTTTATGGTGAAGTAGTATTCCATTGTGTAAATGTACCACAGCTCTTTTATCCACTCAACTACTGATGGACCCTTGGGCTGTTTCCAAGTCTTGGCTATTGTAAATAACACTGCAATGAACATAAAATACATATTTCGAATTAGTGTTTCAGGTTCCTTCAGATATATACCCAGAAGTGGAATTGCTGGGTCATAAGGCAGTTCAATTGTTAATTTTTCGAGGTAATTCCATACTACTTTCCACAGTGGCTGCACCAATCTGCATTCTCACTAACAGTGCATTAGGGTTCCCTTTTCTCCACATTCTTGCCAGCACTTGTTGATTTAATGATGGCCTTTCTGACAGGTGTGAGGTGATAAACTGGTTTTAATTTGCATCTGTTGGCCATCTGTATGTATTTGTTTTCTCCACAAAGTAGTAAACTAATTCCCCTGCATACACTTGGTAGTTTTAGGAGTTACTGAACACTTGGTGTTTCTATAGATGGGTTGAATGAATATGTGTAGCCTGTAACAGGTTCATCAAACTGAAGCAGTTGTTTTCACCAATGGTTGCGCTGCTTGTGATTTGCCAGTGTAGCCAGTGCAGATAACTACCTTGTAAAGTGCAATTGTAGTGGACATAGATCTTATTTTTAGCTTTTACTGTTGGATTTTGCATTTCAGGCGCCAAGCCCACCTTTGTGTGCTCGCATCCAACTGTGATGAGCCTATGTACGTCAAGTTGGTGGAGGCCCTTTGTGCGGAACACCAAATCAACCTCATCAAGGTATCTTGCCCATCTGATTTTACTTATCTGAACCGTTAGATACTTTAGCTTGATGAAAATTGAACCAATATGTTAGGAGTAATGCTGTCTGTAGTGATTTTTGTCACATGAGAGCAAATTTTGCAGTGTGGAGCTTATTACTTTCTGGAGGTATGGAAAACATCACATATACTTGATGTTGGCTATGCTAAAGGTGGTTATAGAAGCAACTGTTTTATTCCTGCAGTATTAAATGCTAGTTTTGATTGTGGTATGGAACAAAACAATACCTGTAGGTGATCTTGGTACTGTACATGATGACAACTGGCTCCCTCTACTGAATTGCAGTGAGGAAACTGCCATGTCACCCTATCTGACTACAGTGCCTTTTGGGCTTGAGTATTGTCAGTATAGTAGCATTAATGCCTACTAATGGTGATAATTAAAATTCCCCCAATAGGTTGACGACAACAAGAAACTAGGGGAATGGGTAGGCCTCTGCAAAATCGACAGAGAGGGAAAACCCCGTAAAGTGGTTGGTTGCAGTTGTGTGGTGGTTAAGGTAAGTCAGTATTTATCTCTGGGATGAAGGTTGTGCTGGGTAACAGTATATTGAATCTAAAATGTTAATTAAGTCAAGGAGAAATGTTATTTTTGACACATTTCAAATTTTCCACCTTTTCCAAAGGAAAATAAGCCATAATTCAAGCCAGCCAATGAGTCTGCTTACCTGAATGTGTTCTGCAGAAATTTAGACAATGCTGGCAATAGTAAAGCCATGTTACGAGCCTTAAAGACATTGAGGTCATTAAGGTCCCTGAAAATGGCTATAAGAAATTTTATTAATGAAACCATTTTCATAATAAATGAGCCAATTTTAAAGCTTCACTATAACTAGTGCTGATGATTTGTGGAATTTCTGATGGTTAGTAAAAAAATAATAATCCCTCATGACTTTTTTTTTTTAGGACTATGGCAAAGAATCTCAGGCAAAGGATGTCATCGAGGAGTACTTCAAATGCAAGAAATGAACAAATAAACTTGGCTTTTGTTTCTCATCTCTGGTTTTTGTTTGTGTGATGGGAGGCGGGCCCAGTAAAGTAAGGTCCCTGTTAGTGAAGAACAAGATAATCGTAATCTTTGCAAAAGAACTGGAAGCATGCCATTTATTTCCTCTTGGGTTTCTAAATGACAGCCTATTCTCCTAACCAGTAAGTAACTTTATAGGCGAAGACAGATGTATATTGGTGATAGCCAGGGTTTCTTGGGGTGGGTAAGTTAGAATCTTGCAGCTGGACACCGAGTGGATTAAGACAATGTGGCAGGTCAGTAGAAGAGTGCAAAAGTGGGCAGGGCTGGGTTTGGCTGTGGGACACCAGAAAGTATATGGAGCCCATCTGCTTATGGACATGCCCATTAGGAAAGGTTAGGGTGTCCATTGTTTTCACTGACCTAAATGTTAGGCACAAAAGCAAGATACACTTCAATTCAGTGTATACCAGTCCATGAGAATCTTAGCAGGGAGAAGTGGTGGTGACCTGGGATTTCAAGATCAAGTTGTATGTGTTGGTATGAGTATAAAATGTTGAACCAAGTAAGACTGGTAATTGGAATTTCCTTAAGTGGTTAGCCTTGCTAGCCAGGGCACATTATGAAGCTTAACTTGAGCCAGGTTTGATTTTGAGTGCGCATCTTGGGAATTTACAGATTTAAGCCCCTTTCCGTAATCTGCCTTTAAACACAGCAACCTCTATTATCTCTAAAGGCTGTTTCTCCTCAGCATGATACCTGCTGGTGGAGTGAGTAGCCTCAGATGTACGCTCTAGAGCTAATGAAATTTGTAAAGCATATGGATAGGTCCCTTAGATGGTGTAACTTGCCCTTATCTACTACCATTAAATGTCAACCTGAGCTATTTGGTTTTACTAAGGAAACTGATAAATCCTAGTTTCCTTACATAAGCATCTGTGTTTTGAGTCCCTGTTCTATATCGCACCGAACTGTTGCTGCAGTAGCAAACAACCATTATGTGTTGTAAAACAGTTTTCAGGTTTTATGGGAAATTCTGTAATTTAGGCTAGGTAGGAAAAAGCTTTTGTTTATTGGTATTTAAAGTGCATTTCTATTTTTTCACTCACTGGCCCCTTTTTGAGATTGGAGCTAGGGACTGAGTAGTGAGGACTCTTTCAAATGACTTCCAAGTACACGGGCAATATTTTCTGTTTGCTTGTCTACATCTATTCCCTGGTTTGTGAGGAAACTGGCCCCGATGAACTGTGTTCATGAGCATCTCTTGAAGTCCCTAAGTGCTACTTGGCTATGTTCATCTTCAAAATCAGTCTGCAAGATAGTCTCCATCCTCACTTTTAGTCTCTTCTGGCTTTTGTCTTCTGCTAAAATATGGTCACCACGACCTTAATGGTCAAATGCAGTGTCTAGTATAAACAGCCTTTTCCTCTTCTATAGCATTTAAATTTTTTGTTCTCACTTTGGTCTTTGCTACATTCATCCTCAGTCCCCTCCGTCCTTTTCCATTGCAGTAGTTCCAGAGTTCAGGCTGTTTCTCTACAGCCTTCCTGGAACATTGTTCTACCATAACTTCCACTCCAGATTCCTGTGATGACCACATCTGTGGTCCTTTGTTTTGACTTTGATCAGGACTAGGCTAAAGGTGTGCACAAGACAGCTCCATATTTCTTGTATCTCAAATTTTGTGTGTCTCAGAGTGAAGACTATCTTCCCCTTAAAAAGGTGTTTGGTCAGAGAAAAGAGCTTTTGAACATCTAGTATATACTAGGCTTTGCACCGGGTCGTTGCATCCAATAAGTGTTCCAATTTCCTGAGCCAGAGGCCTTGGGTACCCTCAGCTCTTCCCTCTCTCTTCCAGCTGTCAAAACTCATCCAGATGATTACAACGGTTTCCCGAGTGATTCTGATGCCATGAATTACTACTCCACACTGCTCTGTTGTAGTCAAATCATTGTACTCCATCTTCATGACTTGTTAGTTCCTGCTTCCCCTTAAAATACCCTTTTCTTTATCTGGCAATCTCCCCATCCTTCAAAGTCCAGCTAAAATATAATTGTCTGGAATTCTCTATAGCTTAGATGGGGTTCACAAGGGAACCCATGCAAACTGAAACGCCAGGGCAGAAGCAGATGTTTTCATCTTGTATTGGGGATAACAATTTTATGAAACCAGTTGCTGTGAGCACTTAAAATCTTGTTGACATCCCACATGTGCCCCAAATTAGATAAAAGTGCACCAAACACTTCATAATAGTTTTCTTACTCCTGTGGACAATGAGACTTACGCTCCAAGCTAAATTTTCCACTTTCTGTTTGTTAATTTCTCTCTATATATTTTCTTTTTGGCCTGGTCTTGAGATTTCTATTCTATGTACTTTTGGTAAAAATGTACTTGTGCTTTAAAAAATGAACTAGGGCATCCATAGAAAAATTACAAAAAGGCTGCATTAATGGTGTCTTAAAACAAGAGTTGTCCATCTTTAACTAGATTGCTGAGGCAGCTGAACCATTATGTAGTCAGAGGTCAAAAACTAAAGTGTAGAAGTATCTACTAGTCTTACTAAAGACTAATCTAGCCTTTAAAATGGAGCTTGATTTTCCTCCCGTTTAGATGAATGTACACAGAGTTGGGCTCAAGGAATATGTTGAGTGCAAGCAAGCTTGTAATGCCTCTTGAGACTCAGAAGAAAGGGAAGGATTTTTAGCCAAGGAGGAGAAATAAGATCACAGCGTTCACTACTCCTGGGCTCAGGATGGGGCAGGCTGATGGCCAAGAGGGATAGGGCATTATCTTCCTAGCCAGGACCCTCAGCTCAATCACAAGCCAGAAGACCAGAACTTTTCCCGTAACTTTCTGCAAGAGCAAAGGAGGCATCATGGCTGAGCTAAGCAGGTGCCCAAGAAAGAGGCTGCTAGGCTCTCCCATTCTTTCATAGAGAACCTGTTGGGTGAAGTCTGACTCTGGTGGTGGCCAAGTGCTGGAGGCTGAGGGGTCATTGAGGTCAAAGCTGAAGATTAATCTTACAGAGAGTGATCTGTTATATAGTACTTGGACCACGTAAATATAGGCATATCTCAGATATACGGTGGTTTTGGTCCCAGACCACCACATTAAAGCAAGTCACATGAATTTTTTTTTTCCCAGTGCATATAAAAGCTATGTGTACACAATACTGAAGTCTTATTAGGTGCAGTAAGTACCATTGTCTAAAAACCACAATGTACATACTTTAATTAAAACATACTTTATAGCTTTGGGGGGCTGGGTGAGAAAGGTGAAGGGATTAAGAAGCACAAATTGATAGTCACAAAAAGTCATGGAGATGTAAAAGACAGCATAGAGAACATAGTCAATAATATTGTAATAACTGGTGCTAGGTGAGTACCTGAAATATCGGGGTACCACTTTGTAAAATACGATTGTCTAACCACTATGTTGTATACCTGAAACTAATACAAAATAATATTGAATATAAACTGTAATAAAAAAAATACTGTTAAAAAATGCTCACCATCATCTGAGCCTGTTGGAAAAATAGCACCTACAGATTTGCCTGTATTGACACATTGGAAAGACTGGGACTTGAGCTCTCCAGGCAAATATAAATCATGAATACTTAAAAAAACAACAACAAAAAACATGGATTACACTTCAAATAGCATAAGCACACCTAAATTGAAACTTCTCTACTGCAAGTGAGATGTTTTGATAAGCTTTTAATCTAAAACCTTAGAGCCGAATCACAATCTGACTGGTTCAAGTTGCATTACAATCTGGCTTTTGTTTGGAAAGGCTAGGAAACTAGGGAGGAGAGTGACCCCAAGGATTCTTTACCTACACCAAAGGGGCAGTTTTCTAAACTCTGACCTAGTTAGCATGAAACATCCCTAAGAGTATTCCTCTACTTCTGTCTTTTGCTCCACATTTGATGACCAGCCTCATCACCTCATTTGCATTCCTATTTTGGTTTCCGAAGCAAACTGGCTTTGGAAAGGGAATGTGCCCGAGAAGTGCTTTTATATGTAGAAACTCCATCTCTTTCAGGTTTCTTCTTTCTGTATGCATTAAACTGAGTCGTGAAACGTAAAGATGGAGGCCCTGGTGATCATTCTGTGGTCCTGCCAACCCAAGAAGTTCTATTACCCTGCATTTTTTGATAAAGGAGAGAAAAATTGTAAAGTATCAATTCAGAATGCCCTTGGTTAAGAGAACACATTTATTACCAATTACAGATGAAAGAGTGGTTGTCCTGTAGGTATATTTATCACAGAGCTGTTAGTGAAATTTTGTTGGCAGGAGAATGATTATGTAAAATGTGGTACAAGTACATAATGGGATATTATGGTGCCACAAAAATGGATAATTTAGAAGGGCCTTTGTTAACACAAATCTTTTTAAAGCAATATTGATAACATGTACAATAGGACCACATTTTATTAAAAAAAAAAAAAGGAATATAAGGGTGCATACTGGCAGAGAAGAGAATGGTTGGAAGGATACACATCAGGTTTTAATGGTTGTTTCTGGAAAGGTGGGTATTTTGGTTTTCCTTTTGCTTGTTTTTCTCCTTTAATCAACATGTATTGCTTTTGTCATAAGAAAACATTTTAAATTAAAGAAACAAAATTATGCTACAGGATATTATTGGAGTTAATTTTAAGTACCATTAATATGAAAGTTAAAAAAAAATGTTATGTTTCATGAACAAGTGAATTTGCTTGTCTTTTAAAATTAAATGGTGAAAAACAAAACTTAAAAAGACTGAGGTCAGACCTAGCCAGCAGAGGGCAGTAAGAAGCTGGTGCCTGGTGAGGGACCGGTTCGTGAAACAGAAGCTGAGAAAAGCATGGTAGGTTGTCACAAATCCCACGGATATACACGATTGTACTGACATTTCTGTAGCTCCAATTATGCCCTAAAGCACAAAATAAATGCTTTCAACCTTTAAAAAATGTATCATCAGGTAACAAAATAGGTTACACAGCACAATTTGATTTTGAAAGAACATGTATAGAGTGGTGTACACCAAGGTAATAATGGTATTTATTATTCAGTGACAGTTATATATTTTAATTTTTTTCTTTGATTATCAGTATTTTCTAATTTTCTACCTTATGCATGTATTGCTTTGTAATAATAAAACAATATTCTGAATTCTGAATTCTGCTTCTCTCTCTGTCTTGCAGTCTTTTACAGTTTCTATGCCTGAAAAATAATTCAGAACACTATACTTCAACTCTTTTTAAAATCTTTATTGTTGAAAGTATTTACACTTCTACTCTTTTTATGGATAAAAATGAGAAAACCCATTTTAGTTCCCTAGCATGTCTTCCAAGCAGAACATTTTTTCTCCATCAAACTGTCCCGGTCTTTAAAAACTCCCTTATTGAGCTGTCAGGTTACTGTCTTTAATTGAGTTTATTTCTCATAAAGAAGCAAGATAGGGTCAGCCTGTCATTAAAAAAGGGTTGGGAAAAAGGAGGAGGAGAAGGTGGTGAGGAGGAGGAGGAGGGGAAGGGAGAGGGAGGGAGGGAGGGAGGAAGGAAGGAAGGAGAAGAAGACTACAGCAGGCTGCCCTTGGGAAAAGATTCTTCTTCCACTCTTTAAAGATTGTTGGGCTTCAGTTTACTATCTCAGGCTGCATTTGCTTCACGCCTTGAGATTGCAGAATCCACCATCCCTAGCTGGTGAGATCCTTTCATCGTGTGCTTTGGGAGGTTGTCAGCTGAGATATTGCAGTTACTTATGTACAACTAGGAAACTGAAACTGACATATTCCTAGAAGATAAGGTTTTGATCTGTAACAGTGGATTGTATGTTTTTATTGGGCCTCTTTCTCTTCCATAGTATTGGAAATTTGTCTAGAGCTACCTGAAGACCAAAAAGTGTCAGAGCAGGTCTATTCTGGAAAATGGGTGTAATTTGGAGAATATCAAGGAAACAAATGTGCTTTGGAAATTATAATCTCCGTGGAGTAGCTCTTAGTTTGTTCTATGCTGTGTCTCTGGTGCCTAGCTTGGAGTGGTAGTTACTGGAATATTTTGTTGGATGAATAGATTTGACCTGCCTATTTATTCATTTAGTTAGTTAGTTAATTTGTGGGCCTTTTTCTCAGGCGTAAACTCCCCAGCCTCTTTGACACTTTAATTTCTCATGTTCCTGTTTTTCTGGCAACAAAAGTGAACTTTTCAAATTGGGCCTCTTTTAGACTAGAATGGTGCCAAGCTGTCCTAACTTCCCTTCACGCCAACACCACTCCAGGGAGCAGGGCAGAGAAACATATCCTATCACAATATGTGGTACATAGCTCTAAGAGTCTGAAAAAATAATTTTAAGAGCCATTTTGAGACCTGGGAATAGTAAAAAGCACGTGAATTCAGGGAAACTATTTTTACACTGCAATAATTTCTTTTGAAGCCTATTTATCGAGGCACATGCCAACAGCACAGTATTGTACGAGTGATGTGAATTAAAGCTTACACAAATGTAGTATTTGTCTTTTTATTTTTCCTTCTTTCAACTGCCCTCAACTAAAATTTACAAACGAATATAAAAATCCTGTTTGTACCTGGTTGGCTTGTTAGAGAAAAATACTGAGTAAAAGGCCTGTGATATTTCACAGTGCTGCCACCAGGTTAAAAGGAGCAAAACGCACATAAAAACATAAATATGAGATCCATAAGGGGAAAATAAAATATTAACGTAAAAATGCTACAAATTTAAAACCCTGTCATTCAGATTTGATGCGGGATATACTTGTTGAGTTTCAGGGGTCAGCAGATGTTTTGCTAAATGGATGCATGTTGTGTCTTACTGGGAGGTATTTACCCACATGCGGATCGTAAAGTGATTCAGTTATGCCATTATTTCAGAAGGGAGTTCATGTATAATTTTTAAGAAGAAATTAAACCCTTTTCTATCCTCACCCACAACCTGCATTTCGAAATAAAATCATCCAGTTCAAAATTTTATGTTCCAAATTTCGGTCACGTAAAAAGTCTAGAAATTTTACTCCAAAATAAACATGAAAATGATAACGATGCTGAAGCGCAGAAGTGGAATTCTGAACCCTGTGTGGAAAGAAAACTATTTTAAATCGTAGATTTTTAAATAACCGTGATCAAGGCATAAAAAGCATACTTGTTATTACCTTCACTGTTGCCTAGCGTTGTCATGTGAAGTAGTCTTATTCAAAGCGTTCCCGGTTGCATGGCTGCCATCTGGAGTGCGAGGTAATAGAATGCAGGACAGATGTAGGTTTAGCTAACATTCAGTTACACTTTGAAACTATCCTGTTGGGTGGCAGTAAAAATGAAAAAAGGGAATGAGCTGGTCTTCAAAGAAACTTCTATGTTGCAGCCATAGCAGTGGGCAACAACAGGACCTTTGATGAAGCAGAAACCTGCCTGGCCAGTGGTTCCAGTACCCTCTAGCATAATGACAATTTGAAAGTAAGTGTTATTTGTGGCAAACGGAGGTAACATTTTTAAAGTAAGCTGTATTTCTGGGGATTCGGAGAGAGAGAAGAAGAGAGAAAGGAGACAAAAAGGTAGAGAAAGGGAGAGAGGGTTGAAGGAAAGAGGAAGAAGGAGAGAAATGTGTGTTCAGGTTATTATAAATTAGCACAAAGGATTTTTATTTGTTTATTCCATATTGATTATTTTCTTCAGTCAAAGAAAAAGAAAATGTTAGCATTCACCTTTGATTTTGAAAGTTCAGCAATCCCTTAACATTATACATACTTAGTTGAAGATAAGTAAAATTCACTGAATATTGGCTGACTGGTTCTACTTTTATTCATTGGGTAGAACTCCAGGAGGTGTTTTCCCTGGTGGTCACAGACAGTCTCAACTGAAACGGTATTTTCTGAAGTGAAAGTGTTCATAATCGTTTACAGTGCAATGATTGTGTAATGAAAATTTTTCTCAGCAGCAAAATAAATTTTATCCTACCTATTCTGTTTAACTCTGTCTTCCTGTAAGGCATTCAAATTTGGAAATTAATAACCAGTTTGAATGACAGATGCAAACTCTTATTTAGGGAAAGAAAAATACATTTAATAACACTTATATTGTTTTATCTAAACTGGAAAACAAACAACCAAGCAAAAGTCTTCCAAATATAAATAACATGGAAACAAAGACAAAGCCCCCATGTAGAGCTGAGTGGCAGAGCATGTGGAATCTTCCTTTAAGCACTGTAATTCCATGATTCCTGGATTTCTGCCTTATACCTTGATAATGAGAGTTGAACAATTGTGCAAAGAAAAAACAAATGTTTCTTTTGTCCTAACATTTTGCATGTTTGATTTTAGTCTTTGAAGAGGGTCTACCAGGAAGGGGCTCTTATGTAATTCTGGAATCTGTTTAAGACTAACTATTGCCCTGGCTGGTGTGGTTCAGTTGGCTGGGCATCATCCCGTGCACTGAAAGGTTGCCAGTTGGATTCCTGGTAAGGGCACATGCTTGGGTTTTAGGCTCAATCCCCGGTAGGGGTCATGCAGGAGGCAGCTGATCAATGTTTCGCTCTCACACTGATATTTCTCTCTCTCTCTTTCTCTCTCTCTCTTTCTCTCTCTCTCTCTCTCTCTCTCTCTCTCTCTCTCTCTCTCTCCCCCTTCCTTTCTAAAAGTCAATAACAATTTTTTATTAAAAGAAAGACTATTGCCCTGGCCAGTTTTGCTCAGTGGTTAGAACGTCGGCCTGGGGACCAATGAGTCGTGGGTTCAATTCTGGTCAAGGGCACGTACCTCGGTTGTGGTTTGTCCCTAGCCCTGGTCAGGTCATGCGGGAGGCAACCAGTCGATGTGTCTCTCTCACATCAATGTTTTTCTCTCTCCCTACCTCCCACCCTATCTGATGACAAATAGAAAAATATCCTCGGGTGAGGATTAAAAAAAAAAGAAAGACTATTTAGGGTAAAAAGAAAAAGTATATTTCTATAATAGCTATCACAACTACCTCTCAAAATTAGCTTATCGCTAAATGATATAGAATTTTGGGAATTAAACGGTTACAGTATTCTTTATAATGACACAGGTATATTCTTTAATACTGTCACCTAAAGTAATCATTAATGGCAATTGTGGTGAATTATGTTCAGAAGTCAATACCTTACCTCTGCTATCATTACTGGTTGTATTATTTTCTAGAAGTGACTATGTAGGCTGACCAAAACGTGACCTCCCTGCTTTCTTCCTGTATTTCTGGAGAAGATGCTCTTTTTTGCCCAGAGAGAATTTGGGCAGGAATTTAGGCCAAGATTTCCCCATTGCAGACTCTACTTGCAGTTAGAATCAGAATTTTTCAGATGGGAGGACCCGAGAAATGATCTCATTTGATTCCCACATTTTCCAGCCGATAAGACAGAGCCCCAAATCCCAGGACATGCTCCAAGAAGCCTTTATGCAGGTGGGTAAACTGAGTGATTATAGGATTTTGATGATGATTAAAATATTCTGTATTTAATATATGTAGAAGGAATATATTTTGTAAATTGATGTGGGTATATCGGTCAAGATGACCTATCTGTGATGAGAACCATATACTACTACAAGTCTCTAAACACTTTTTAGTGCTTGAAAAATGCTAACAATTTAGTGGGCTTCCACATGCGTGTACAGATGTGGAAGCGTGTTTATACAAAATTAAAATTGTACAAGCATAATTTTCCACAGGCCACCATTTGCTATGCTGTGCACTTTGAGTTTGCGCAACGTTTTCCTGATCTGCACTTATTTCATAGTCTACAGGCCAACCACAGCGACACAGAGTGGTGAAGTTTTCAGGACTGGGACCTACAACACGTGAATATGTCCAAGGATGGGTCTTTACAGAAAAGGGAAGACAAGGGGAGCTATTTGTCCAGAAAGGAGTGATTTGAAGAAAACCTGTATCGAAGTATATAATGAGGGCATATTTTACAGAAGATTACAACTCGCTGCTTTGCCTTGCCATTAAATACATTAAATAAATTAGTCTTAATTTTGAGAAGCACTTATAAATAAACTTTAAAGGAGGAGTGTTGTCATCTATAATTGATGGGTAGGGAATTGGGCTTCTCTTTTTAAAAATAATTCCGGATTAGGTATTCATTCTTCTGGGATGCAGTTGGCAGAATGTTGCTAATGTTTGCAGAGAAAAGCCTGCCTCTTAAGATCTTTTTAAGGCTAGTGAGCATAAGACTCGGATTCTCATCCTAGACTAGAATGCAGGCCTTATCTACAAAAATCTGGGGAGATATTTGCAGTAACACTCCAGTGTTATTGATTTATAGCAATAACAAGAGCAAGGGAAAAGCTAATTTTTTAAGATATGTAACTTTCTGGAATTCTGAAATTTAGAGATGAAAAAATACTTTTGAAAAGTTTCTTCATTTACTTTGTTATCTGCACTTCGGCAAAATTCCAAAGGAAGGCTAATTTCTGTGTTTGTTCTCTTTCGTCTTTCACCTGCACTGTTCTCTGTGAGTGTTTCTAAATTTGGAATTGTTGGAGAGAGATCAATTTCTTGAGGAGATTTTTGCTAATATTAAAATTCAATTTTTAAATGTTATGTTTAATATTTTAAAATGTCTTATTTATATTTACATTGTACAAAATAGACATCGAAATTCAAGTCGTAGGAAAACAATCTAAAATATCAGAAGTATCAATTTAATGTTTATGGTGAAGACTCCACAACTTCCCTAAAGTAACTGCCTTCTAAAACACTTCAAATTTAATACAAAATTATTCTGGCCTTGCCATTTTGAATAAAATTGGTTTTAATCTACTGGCTAAGACAATTTATAAATTTATGTAGGTTGTAGTTTTGTCCAATTCCTCTTCTTTGCATTCCTTTTGAGGGTCATTGCGTTACGGTCCGTGCAGTGAGCAGGAGGTGGCAGCATTACTTCAGCTGTTCCAATGAAGCTCGAACTAATCCCTTCCAAAAAGAGGAGGCTGGGAGCTGATGGAGAGTCGAGTTATAGCAGCAGGTGCTACAGTGTATGTCTATCACGCAGGATACATAGGAAACAAATGTGAAATAAAACTGTTTAATGCCTCTGAATGCTGCAGATTTTTACGCATATTTTCCAGTGTAATAGCCCCTTCCCTTGTAAAAATGAAATGGGTCAGATGTTGAGATTTTTATGGGGTTTAGAAAGCTGTACATGCCTAACAAAAAGCTTGGCTCTACAGCTGTGGGATTTTTAATCTCTATTTTATTTTATTTTTTTATGGAGTAGTAATTTTCTAAGAACACTAGTCACTCATCTTCCTATTTCTTCTCAAATTTCTACACAGATTTTGATAACAATGAATAGGAAATCTGGATCTCAGGTCCACAAAAATACATATCATATGCACCTGAACTACTACTATACGTTTGTTTGTTGCAATGTTAGTGCAGGAGAGAGAAGACTAGATTAGATTGGTGAATCCCCGGGCTTCAGGGTCTCGAAGACCTCGCTTCTTTTTAATATCCAGTTTGGTACCTCTCCTTGAGGAGGCAAATTCCAAAAAACATCAATCCATAATGTGCAACCTGGATATATTTTGCTGAAACACTTTAAAAATACATATCTGTAAATAAATTTATATATGTAATGTGTGTAAAGAACTAATTTTTTCTTATTTTCCTTCAGGGCATTTAACCAGGTATTGGAAGAGTAGCTTGTGAGTCAAAATTTATTGGCTATAAGAAACAGGAGGAAAAAATGAAGGCCTAAATGGAAAGTTTTCTTGTTACCAATGTTAGGTCTTTACCCTGGCTAAGAAAGAAGAGATTCCAAGGTTTATTTTAAATTGGAAAGTTGCATTCGAGGCTTTACCTTCATTTAAAAATACTGTATTCTTAGAAGTCTTGTTTAGGAGACATTTATCCAAATCCTATCTTTACAATATAAATTTCTGTTATTCATTTTCAATAAGCTTTGAGCTTTAATTTCTTTTGTTGTTGTTGTTAATTCTCACCTGAAGATATTTTTCCATTGAATTTTTTAGATAGACTGGAGGGGAAGGAGGTAGGGAGAGAGAAAAAGAGAGGGAGAGACATTGATGTGAGAGACACATCAATTGGTTGCCTCCAGCATGACCCAGACTGGGGCTGAGAATCAAACTTGCAACCCAGGTACGTGCCCTTGACCAGAAATTGAACCCACAACCCTTAGGTCAGCCAGCAGATGCTCTAACCACTGAGCCAAATAGGCCAGGGTGAGATTTAATTTCTTTGTCTGCATATAATCTGATTTGGACAGTGCTTGTTTTTTTTCTTTTTTCCCTTATTTTGAGACAGCAACCCTCCACAATGGCATAAATTTGACTTCTGTGTGCTAAACAGAACATTTTATTGATATTCTAACTCTTTTTCCATTAAAATTAGAGTTAAGAAATACATAAATATAGCTTTTATGGGTTCACCAGAGGCCCAAAGGTGAACCTGAAATTGAGTCTACCAGTTGGCAGCTTGTATCACTGGAGGGTTACTGTATCAGAAATAATGACTTGAGTATGAGCTTGAATCAATGAAAACCGTAGTCGTTTAATAATAACGCGTGCAGTCAGAGGGTGATCCTGGCCTCCATAAATAGTAGGAAGGGAATATCTGATCTTAAAACCCATTTCACCTTTTGTTGTAAATATGCTGGGTCTCCTCGTTAAATAATTGTGAACACAGGCACTGGTACTAATTTTCATCCCTTTTGATATACTGAGGACTTTATAATGGGATGTGACAGTGATCTTAGTGTGTTTGTAGTACCAACCACTGGGCATCAGATTGGTTAGTAGAAGTTGTTATAATATTCACACTAACTCAATTGAAAATTGATAACTTGGAGAGGAGAATGCAATGGCTTAAATGTATATATAATGACTTAAGTATATATGTGTGTGTGTATATATGTGTGTGTGTGTGTGTATATATATATATATATATATATATATATATATATATATATAGAGAGAGAGAGAGAGAGAGAGAGAGAGAGAGATTGTTCAGGCGACACTGGCTTTATTGCCAGTTATAGTTAGTGATTGTAAGATGCTAGAGAAGTCATTTAGCTTATATAAATGCCAATTGTTTTTCTCCAAAATAGGAATATAATATGTGTAAGTGCTTAGCCCAGTGTCCAGAGTATAAATGGTGGTGGTTATTATTATGATGACACAGAATTATCACAGCAGAATTAAATCTATCTATCTATCTATCTATCTATCTATCTATCTATCTATCTCTCTATCTCTCTATCTCTCTATCTCTCTATCTAAATATATAAATACAATCAGATTTGCAAAGCCCTAACCTATATAAAATAGTTTCAAATCTGTAAAAAAAAAAAAAACACTAACGAATATATCCCCTAAGGAACAGATTATAACTTTTAGTTACACGATGCTTGAGACAATATATTTGTGTAATCTCAGAAAAGTTTCATAAATAGTTTTTATAGCCATGGGCTTTATTAGTGTCTCAGTCCTAAGGGTTTCATAGAAGCTGGTCTGAAGGTTATTTAGAAAGATGATAGAAAACTGTTCTGCCTGGTGGGAGTGTATGTCTCTCGAGGCTCCTGGCTCTTGCCTTCAGCCCTCAACTGTGGCTTTGTGCCTCCACAGGGAGCATGCATATTAAGAGCTTTGGTTGTGGCCATTTCGAGCTGTCTCTCTGAACAGCATTTCCCAAACAGGACATTCATTTGTGCATACTACTTACACACTGGATGTTTAACACACCGTTTTACTTTTCATTTCTGTGTAATATTTTTTGTTACCTAAGAAACAAAATGAGTTTAAATATTTCAAAAAATCTAGGCCTATTGTCTTGAAAGCTCTTTGATATTGGGTCCTTTGTGTTTTCTTTCCATTACAATTTAGGTCTTTGAGCAATGAGGTCAGATAATCTTGTCCCTTAGTCTGCATTCTTCTCCCCCTGCCCTTCCTTTTCTTTTTTCCTTTTTTTCCACCACCATTTATCCCCCCATACCCTCTTCCACCCTCCCCCCACCCCCACCCCCCACCAGATACCACAGTGTTGTCTCTGCCCCTGCCCTTTCTTACCTCCTCTGGCTCCTTATATCCACAGCCCATATTAGCTTATAGATTGCACACTTGATTAAGAATTTCTTGAAGGTAGGGGAGTTTCTCCTTCTATCCTTTCCCTGGTGCCTAATATGTTTTGTACAAAAGGTGCTTAAAAACTAAGGACACGAACATGAACTACAGTCTTATTTGTGTATTGGGGATTCAAGCACTGCCAAATATGATGAAGCTGAAAAAGAGGCTCTTCATTCTGGACATATGACAACTGAAAATTATGACAGGAATCACATATGGTACAGATTGAACAAACCCAGTTCCCCCCCATTATAATTTAGGCTATACTATAAAACAATTAAACGAAGTTATTTTACATATTGAGTAGATAACACGTTACTCCAATAGGCTGAAAAGAGAAAGTCTGGATACATGTAGAGGGAAAATGTGCAATGAATGAGCAGTTAAGGGAAGCTGAATGTTTTGAGTATAGCTCTGAACCTTAAAGCTAATATGAGTTGCCACCATCTTGGCATCTCTGCCAAAATTGAGCCATTTTATTGGACTCCCAGGACCCAGTCCAGTAGAATGCTTTTAGGAGTCAGAAAGAATGGAATGGATCACAGTTTAATTTTATAAATTTTTGTCTTTGTCCCCAGAATCCTTCATCATTCTCACCTATCAAACCCCCAATCCTGGTTAATACAATACTTCCGTGGCCCATTCCTGCATCCACATAGCTGAAAGCCATTGCAGAAAGGCACACAACCAACCACCTGTTTGATGCTGAATGTACAAGGGTGTAGATAGGAGGTTAGAAGTCATGGTAGCAACTTGGAGATGTTCTTTACTGATTGTTTCTATTTTCTTTCAGTGAAACAAGAAAGCAAGATCACCAGCCAGAGCAGGATGAGGGAGGAGATGATGGAGATCTGAGGCAAAAGGAGATATTAGGGGAGTAATTCAGTGAATGGGCAAAGCATGTGATCCCACATGCCCTTCAGCTACTGTCCTCATTTCCCAGTTTCTACTTATAGCAAAACTCCCCCAAAAGAGTTGTTTTTACTCCTCATCTTCAATTTTGCTTCCAGCTCATCTTGAAAGGATTCCAATCAGGTGTTCACACACAAATTCCTCTGAAACGTCTCTTGCCAAGGTTATTGGTGAATAACATGTTGTTAAATTTAATGGTCCATTCTCAATTCTTAACTTTTTTGACTGCTCAGTAGCATTTAACAATTGATCAATTCCTCCTCTGTGAAATACTTTCTTCACTGTCTTCTAGCACACTCTACCCTTCTGTTTTTTGGCTGCTTCATTGGCTCCTCCTTCTTGGTATACATGACCAACTCTTCATCCTGTCTCTGAATTAAATATTGGAGAACCCAGGTTTTGTTCCCTGGATCTCTTCTCTATCCACACTCTCTGGAGGTATCACCCATATGTATGTGGAGAGCTTCCAAATTTATACCTCCACCACAATCCTTTCCCCTGAACTCCAAATGCATATACCCAACTGCTCACTTGACATCTCTATTTGGATTCTAACAGACTTCTCTAAACAAACTTCTGATCTTTCCTCAAAAAACTTACTCCAGTCCTGATTCCTTCCCATTGCAGTTAATGACAACTCTATCTTCTTAATTGCTTAGGCCAAAAATTTGGGTGTCATCCTTGCCTTTTGTCTTTTTCTTATACTCACATTGAACTCTGTCAGCAGCTTCTTATGTTTCTATCTTCAAAATATAGTCAACTTGTGGTGCTCTGTTTCCACCTTCATTGCTTCCATTCTGGTCGAAGTCACTGGGCCTCCCACTTAGATACTGCAGTTGCTTTCTAACCAGTGTCCTTGTTGTCACCATTGACTCCCAACAGTCCGTTCTTCCGAACGGCAGCCACAGTAATTCTTTAAAACTTAACGACTTTTACGACTCCGCTCAATCTCTAGTGGATTTCCATCTCACTCAGAGTAAAAGCCAGTCCTTCCAGTCACATACAAGGCCCTACATGATCTGACTCTACTACCTCTGTGATCTTTCTTCCCGCATTCATTTTACTTTAGCCACATTGGCTTCCTTGCTGTCCTTTGACAATACCAAGCATACTTCTGCCTCAGGACCTTTGTACTTGCTGTCCTCTCTGCTTGGAATGGCATTTCCTTATGCATCTGCTGATCTTGCTCTTTCGTCTCCCTCAGATCTCTGCTCAGAAGACATATTACCATTAAGGAATTCCCTTGATCACCCTATTTAAAATAGAACCCCCTTTCCACACTAGGACTCCTTTCTCTCTTTTCCACTTTCTTGTTTACTTTGTCTCTGTACTACTTATTGCCATCTGACACCCTATATTTAAATTACTTATTTGCATATTATAGGTCTCCCCCTGCTAACATTTGATTTTAATTTTATAAATGAGGACATAAAGGAGGACTTTCTGCAGAAGTAATTCTTGAACTAAGATATGGAAGAAGAGAAAGAGATGCTAAATAGGCTGAGAGAAGACAAGATCCTTCCAGGCAAAGGGAAATACGTGTGCAAAGGCTCCCTTCCTGTGGGAGGAAGCATGTGAGAACAGGGGATTAACAAAGTCCTCATTCCCTCCTACTGGACTTCTCCCTGATGGTGAAAATCATGGCCTATGGAATTCTCAGGCTCAGTTCAACACAATAATGACTAGAAAGTAACTCTGTTAGTCTCTTTTGTCCCAACTGCAAAAATTCCAGGGATGGACTTTGATGAGCCTTCTTGTGTCAGGGGACTAATTAGAAGAGCAGAGCAGCATGCCTGGGCCAGCTTGGGTCACTTCCTCACCCCTGGACCAATTTCTATGGCCAGAGATGTAGGAGGGTCCATATAAAGATGGTGGTTACCACTCAAACTCCGTGTTACAGTGGTGGAAAGGCACATTTCCCCAAGAGGAAAGGAGGATGCTATGTTGACTACACAAAGTACTAGATACCCACTGAATATCTAGTCACTGAGTATGAGGGATTTTATTTTATTTTATTTTTTTGCAGTCCAAGAATCAAGGGGTTAGGGACATAATAGTCAAGGAAGCAAGGAGATGTCACCACGCTGGAGCTTTGGGAGATCAAAAATCTTAGAAGTTTCCTGACAAAGGAAAAAGAAGTAATCTTTAAGAGCAGTGATATTTTAGTTTGAAGTTGTTTTCTGCTCCGTTGATAAATACTCTGTACAGTTCCCTGGGAAATCTGTTGTATATAAAAACTTTGTGTTAATGAGGCTGATAGAATTAACAGGGTGGGATGTATCCTTATCTGAGTAAGAGTTTTGACAGAAGACAGAAACCTGCAGGAGCAGTTGTTAGACAATGTATGGTGATTGCCAGTTGAACTGGGAATTGGAGTTTTTCAGAAAGAGAAAGAGAAAGGTGATAGGCAACACTCAGGATGTTAGCCCTATTTTCCCCTCCAAATCTCAGCATCATCTCAGACCTGTGCTCAAAATTTTCTGTTTGCTCGTCTACATCTATTCCAAGAGTTTGTGGGGAGACTGACCCCGATGAACTGTGTTCATGAGCATCCCCGTGTTCCTTCAATGAGAGGCACCAGCAAGATGGGAAAGCTGGGGTGTTTAGTCTGAGTTTCCATGTTGGTTCACCTGCTTCTGTACAGTGACAGGACAGTCCCTACTCGCTCCAGAGGTAGTAACAGCTTTCTGCTATTACTAGTCCCAGGATTCATTTGTAATTTACTCCTTCATTAAACTCTGCTCAGTTATCCAATCTGAGTGTGCTATTTATTTTCTACTGGGACCTAGACTGATAGAAAGACATAGGGTAGAGAGCTAAAGAGGATTGGGGAGACTGCAGGCTGTTTTGTGGAGTTTGTGCAGAGGCAGAGAGACAAACCTGAGGAGACCAAGTTCTAATACAAAATGCCCAGCAGAGAACAAACACTGTACTCACTGAAACTAGACACCTGCAAATCCAGTATAAAGCAGCCTGCTGTCAAATGGCCCAACTCCATGCTGATCATCACAGAGGCAGGAAATCGAATTAGGATGCATTTTGGAGACGTTTACAGACTGATGATGCCCTTTCCTCAATATTAAGCTTTAGCCAGTTAAGTGTTCATGGAAAGGTGATGATAATAACTCACGTTTTCTTGATACTGGTTTGTAAAATAAGATTAACAAGCAGGCCACCACCAGTTCACCTGTGTCAGAATAGCTCCAAAGGGAAAGGCATCTGTGGAGGGTAAATGAGAGGGCACTTATGCCGCCAGAAGAACCCAAAATAAACAGAAGGAAAAAAAATAAACCTGAGATGCTGCAGAATTTAGAAAAGCAGTTTATATACCAATTCTCAATGGTAGAGGGACTTTCGGGAGAAAATCTGACATTCACCTGTGATGGAGACAGCAGCAGGCGGGGTACTCAGGGGATCAATAGGCATAGTTTTACGAATGTGTGTGCATTCACCTTGCAGTTGTATTCCTGAGTATGCGCTCATCGACTGAACATAAAGAATAAGTTATTGTTCTTTATTATTTTAACTTTGTGCAGCACTTAGCAAAGGGCTTTACATATTGAAAATGCAAGCTTTAGTTAGTGAATAAATTAAAATTAATCGACTGTAAAATTGAGCACAAACCACCAGCATATTAATAAATTAACACTTTTGTTTTTAGTGTTATGTTTTTCTTATTTAACTGATTTTTGTTTTGATTGGGATCTATTCATTGACAATTGCTTATTAAGAGTCAATTATTAACCCTGTCAAAGAGGTAAGTTGAGTTTGCTAAAAGGTAATTGCTGTGATTTCAAACATCTTTTGGATCTATCCCTAAAGGAGTTACCCAAAAATGTATTAATTTGTTAATCACTATACAACCATTTTGACTTGTGTGTGTAAAATTACAAGTGAGATGCTCATGTTGTTAAGTTACTGCTTATTTCTAATTTGGATCCTGCATTTCATTGGCCATTTCTAACCTGAGCAAAAGTATAGATGATGGAGCAGTGAAAAGTCCAATGCCTCTACTGAATGCACAAGTAAAATACTCCCAGATGGAGAATCACTACCATCATCTCTATGTATTTATGAATTTGCATATTAAAGACTTCTGTTTTAAGTTGAATTACTGGAATTTTATCAATTCGTTATAGTTGTTTCAAAAGCTTATTTTGTGCCATCTGTGGTCATTAGGTAAGAGGAAAATGAGAAAATGTCTCTCACATGTTAGGTTCATATGTAAATTTGGGTGAAGCTTTAGGTTTGAGATGAAACACCAGGCTCCTGCAGAATTTTTTACACACTGTATAATGAAAGTCTGCAACCTGATACGTCACACATCTCCATTAACCTCTGACATTGAATTTGTTCTATTCTGATTGTTTTTTCATTGATACAAGTGTTTGGTGAGGAATTAAGGGGCTTTCCTTCACAAATATTTTATTTGATTTACAGCATCTTGGGCTGTGATATTCCTGGTTAGAATATTTTACTGTTGAAATATTTTTAAAAAAACATAACTTGAATTCCCAAAGGATAATGGGCATCAGTTCTATGTTAAGCTCTTTGTTCAGACTTATTATTTCAGCCTCCAAAATGTGTTTTCACTAACATAATAGTGTGATAAATGCAAAAAGTGTGTGCACAGCTTTAAGACATTTGGAAATGCTTCTATAAGTTGCTTTCATACTGCTTGGCTTACTTTTCTTATAACGGTATTTCTATTCCATACTCTATGGTCCCACAGGTTTATGAGAGGTAAGCATGAACTGTGTGGGCATTCTACTTGGGAACTTAAACACTGGAGTTGCTTGGCAGACAGTTATACTCTTGTCTTAACGAGTTCTTCAACTTCCCTCTTCTTGTGTACACGGACATCGTTTTACTTGTTTTCCTTTGAATATTTATGTGTGTTTCCTTACCTTATGGTACATAAACTTTCCAGTTAACCAAGAGTTAAGAAGGAGCTTAAAGAATAAGGATATTTGCATAATGCTATAGAAACCCTTTTATCTGATTCAGCTGGGCCCAGCAATAATCATTTGGTGTTTTTTTTAAAAAAAGAACTTTTAAATAATTTACTTTTTAAACCTTTATTGTTGAAAGTATTACAGATGTCCCTCCTTTTGTTCCTCATTGACAACCTGCTCCTCGCTCCCCCACCCCTACCTTCACTGCACTGTTGTCTGTGTCCATTGGTTATGCATATATGCATATAACTTCTTTGGTTTATCTCTTCCCTCCCCCTTCTCTCTGAGGTTTGTCAGTCTGTTCCCTACTTCCACGTCTCTGGATCTATTTTGTTCGTCAGCTTATTTTGTTCATTATATTCCACAAATAAGTGAGATCATGTGGTATTTGTCTTTCTCTGACTGGCTTATTTTACTTAGCATAATACTCTCCAGGTCCCTCCATGTTGTCCCAAAGGGTAAGAGATCTTTCTTTCTGCATAATATTCCATTGTGTAAGTGACCACAGCATTTTTATCCACTCATCTACTGATGGGCACTTGGGCTGTTTCCAGATCTTAGCTATTGTAAATAGCACTGCTATGAACATAGGGGTTTATATACTCTTTATGATTGGTGTTTCAGGCATCTTAGAATATATTCCTAGGAGTGGGATTGCTGGGTCAAATGGAAGTTCCATTTATAATTTTTTTGAGGAAACACCATATTGTTTTCCATAGTGGCTGCACCAGTCTGCATTCCTACCCGCAGTGTACTAGAGTCCCCTTTTCTCCACACCCTTGCCAGCATTTTTTATTTGAGGATTTGTAGATGGCGGCCATTCTGGCAGGTGTGAGATGATTCCTCATAGTCGTTTTAATTTCCATCTCTCTGATGATTAGTGACATTGAGCATTTTTTAATATGTCTCTTGGCCATTTGTATGTCCTCTTTGGAGAAGTGCCTATTCAGGTCTTCTGCCCATTTTTAAATTGGATTGTTTGTTTTCCTTTTGTTGAGTTGTATAAGTACTCTATATATTTTGGAAATTAACCCCTAATCATCAGATGTATCATTGGCAAATATGTTCTCCCAGAGAATGGGTTCCCTTTCATTTTGATGCTGGGTTTTGTTTGTTTGTTTTTGTTGTTGTTGTTGTTTTGCTGTGCAGAAGCTTTTTATTTATTTATTTATTTATTTATTTATTTATTTATTTATTTATTTTTATCCTCACCCGAGGACATTTTTTCATTTTTTGTTCAGATAGAGTGGGAGGGAGAGAGAGGAAGAGAGAGAGAGAGAGAAACATCGATGTGAAAGTGACACATCGAGTGGCTGCCACCTGCACGACCAACCAGGGCCGGGGACAAACTGCAACGGAAGTACATGCCCTTAGTGGGAACCGAACCCGGGTCTCTCTGGACCGCAGGCCGACGCTCTAACCGCTGAGCCAAACCAGCCAGGGCATGCAGAAGCTTTTTAGTTTGATGTAGTTCCATGTATTTATTTTTTCCTTTGTTTCTCTTGCCCTAGGCAATGTACCGCTGAAAATTCTGCTACTTGTGATGTCTGAGATTTTGCTGTCTACCTTTTCTTCTAGGATTTTTATGGATTCATGAGTTACATTTAAGTCTTTTATCCATTTTGAGTTTATTCTTGTGCATGGTATAAGTTGGTGGTCTAGTTTCATTTTTTTTGCATGTAGCTGTCCAATTTTCTCATCACCATTTATTAAAGAGACTGTCTTTTCTCCATTGTATGCTCTTGCCACCTTTGTCAAATACTAATTGAGCATAATGACTTGGGTCAATTTCTGGGTTCTCTGTTCTGTTCCATAGATCTATACACCTGTTCTTGTGCCAGTGCCAGGCTGTTTTGATTATGATAGTTTTGTAGTATAACTTGATATCTGGTATTGTGATCCCTCCACTTTGTTCTTCTTTTTCAAGATTGCTGTGGCTATTTGGGGTCTTTTTAAATTCCGTATAAACTTTTGGAGTATTTGTTCTTAAATTATTTTTTAAGACCAGTTTTAGGTTCACAGCAAAATTGAGAGGATTACAGAGATTTCCCACATACCCTCTGTCCAACACATGCATGGCCTCCCCCACTATCAACATCCCCCACCAGGCACATTTGTTACAACCGCTGAACCTACATTGACACAGCATCATCACCCAAAGTTCATAATTAATTTTAGGGTTCCCTCTAGGTGTTGTAGTGTTTACTTTTAAAAATACTATTTGTGGGGATGATACATTTATATATCAAAAGTTTATTTTAACTTAAAAAATATGTACAGGCATTCCATTATCAATCTATTGACATAGGGCCAGAATGTCCTCAAGACACACTTGTCTGCTGATTAGAGCTCTCCAGTACCTTTCTTCCATAAAAACATCCAGAATACCTTTGCAATATCCACTTCCATTTCTTTAAAATGTAGGAAAATCTTGAATATACTTATCAGGCACTTCTGCAGTTGTCACTTAATTTGGAAGAAATCATTTTTTACTTATCTTTGCAAAGCATTTAACTTAGTTTCCACAAAGATAATGACTTTCTGTTTTTGCTCTTATGTTTTATAAGTTTATATGATATTTATTAAATTACAAAATTCCAATAATAATTATAACTGTCACAGTCAGTTTTGGTAATAAGCTTATTTGACTTTTGTTAAGCATAAAACTCAACTGGCAGGAGCTGTATTGCCCAGGCCTTCTCAGAAGTAGTCTGCTGTTGAGAGCATTTAGAATGTCATGAGCATCAGTCTCTATGCTTAACAGAAGGAATGGAGGGCATGGTGAATTAATCTGGCAAATCAGTTAATTGAAGGTCATTAAGAGAAGCTCCACTATAAAAAATAATATAATAATAGCAATAGTAACTGATATTTAACACTTACTATGTGCCAGACATAGACACTATATATAATAGCTCATACTTGGCTCACAAACATCCTTTGAGGCATGATTTATAATTAGCTTCATTTTACGCATGCGGAAGTCAAGGCTTCCAGAAGTTAAGTCACTTAAGGTCATACAACTTTAAGTTTGCAGATAGAATTCAAACACAGGTCAGTCTGATTCCAGAATCCAGGACCAATTTTTAGCTTCAGAAGCCTAACCCTGATGAGAGGGTTCATGCTGTCCCATGTTGGAGACCTCCCTTGGTTTGACATTGATCTATGGGACTGGGTCAAGGGCAAAGACTCTGCAAAGCAAGCCGTCACCATAACAAATAACGTGCATGTGTGTCCTAGATCAGAGAACAACTCTATAACCCTTTTTAGAATATGATGAAGCATCATGTCATTAACATATCTAAGACAAACCAATGAATAGATTGGGTGTTTTGAAGCATACTTTTCTGAGAATATTACTTGAGCTAGAGCCCAGGCTTCAAGGAGATAAATAAATCCTTCTCCTCATTTCTGGACACTCTATTCTGGGATCCTGAAACCAGGTATTTATCATGCTGTCTCCTTTGTGGTGCTTTTCCTTGGTGTGATGAATGTGGCTTCCTGGAAAGGCTGCTTTCCGCCAGCCTTGAGGCAGTCCTTTTAGCTCAAAGAAAAATAAATTGGCTTCAGAAAAAATAAAAAATCACTGTCAACCTTTTAATCCTTTCTTTTCCATCTTCTTTTTCCTGACTATGGTGCCATGCATATTCAGTCTTCAGGGATCCATTGTTCATTTCTAGAAGAGCATCAGCCAACTCAGATGTGCACTTCTATTTGCATTTTATATGCTTTGTCACACCCATATTTGTATGTGATAATGAATCACCCACGGATCAATCATGTAAAATACTGCTCCAGGCTGCCTCTGCCCCCACTGCCATATTTTTCCACACAGAAAAGCTGGGTAGATCCCTTTGCCAAAACGTCATTTGGTAATAAAATATTTTATCGAGAAGTTTTTTAGTGAGCTATATAAAGCACTTACAGTGATTTACACCTATTTTCTTGTCTTTGCAAGTGAATAATGACATTTACTTTCTTTGAAGTATAATTATGCCCAAGGAAGTCATTCTATTTATTTGGTGGTTCTAGATTTACTGAGACTTTACTTTTGAAACTGCCACATTGAAAACATTTTTTTCTAATGATAATTTTGGTCCGACCAGTTTTTAAAAAATCAAGCTGTGTAGCTTTTTTTTTTTTTTTTTTTTGCACTAGTAAATAAAATCGAAATTATCCTGTGAAGTTTTCAGTTCATAAAAACTTGCTGCCAGGGAAGTGAGCAACTTTGTTAGAGCCTTAAACTTGGTTGGACATGGATTGGCTGTGTTGTGTCATTGGAAATTAAAGATTTCTGCCTGCCCAGAAATAAGTAGCCGCCATGATGCGGTCCACAGAGAACAGGAATACTGAAAATTATCTTTTGTCAGGCCTGTGTCTGGGAGACAATATTGAACATGAGTTTTATTTTTAAAAATAGTTAGCTTCAGCCCTCGTCGCATTGCTCAGCGGTTAGAGCATCGACCTTTGCACCAAAGGGTCATGGGTTGGATTCCCAGTCAAGGGCATGTACCTGGGTTGCACGTTAGATCCCCGGTCCCAGTCAGGGTCATGCAGGAGGCAGACAATCATTGTGTCTCTCTGACGTTGATGTTTGTCTCTCTCTCTCTGTCTCTCTTCCTTCTTATCTTCCCTTCTATCTAAAAATCAATGGAAAAATATCCCTGGGTGAGGATTAACAACAACAACAACAACAAAAGTTAGCTTCATGGTGAGAAGAGATTGTATCATTTGCATTTCCGGATTGGAAATCAATTTGAATATCAAGAGTAGATGGAAAGCTTGGACATGTCTTTATAGATGGACAAACTCGAATAATTTGCAGAGGGCACTGGGATTTTGATAATGGCTTACATGTGTCTTGTAGAATAAATATTGCTGATACAGTAGATTGGTGGTTCTCAATCTGGTCCCAGACCAGCCACATCGGTGTCACCTCCGTCTTAGAAAGACAAATTCTCAGGCACCATCCATGTCTTCTTAAATCAAAAACTCTGGGGGTGGGGTCCAGTGTTATGAGCTTAAATATGAGATTCTGAATACTGATGTTTGAGAATCACTGCTATACACAATTATTTCAGTTGGGAGGAAATTTTGGCATCATCTCTCCAAATTCATCCTTTAATTTATGAAGATTTGAGGCTTAGAGAAATTGCGTGGTTCATCTAAGGTGTTTCAAGTTGCAAGAAACAAAGTCAAACGATAACTATTTAGCTAATGGAAATTTATTGTAGGAATTTGTAGGGTATCACTAATATCAAGTCTTAGACTATCATTATGTGGATGCAGGCATCCCTCTTTCCCTGTTTCTGTTATTTCTAACACCTCTAGTGACCTCTTCTCTCTCCTCTACCTCAGCTCTGCTTCTTAAACATCTTTTGTGGCCCTGTCACTTTAGCTTAATGCCTTTTCTCTCAATTGGAATTTTGTTTTATTTTGTTTTTCAGTTTCTGCTTCAGTCCACAGCTTGTATCCCATTTTCTCTATTACTATTTAAAGTCCCTAGGGGAGACGATCTGGTATAAATGGTGGCAGAGTTCTAGTGACAGACCGTCTCTCTCTTCTTTCCTTCCTTCCTTCCTTCCTTCCTTCCTTCCTTCCTTCCTTCCTTCCTTCCTTCCTTCCTTCCTTCCTTCCCTCCATCCCTCCCTTCCCCTCCCTCCCTTCCCCGCTCTCTCTTTCATTCATTTTCTCTTTCTTAACTATTGAGACTTTGTGTCTTTCATTACTCTAGAGTTTGGAGACACAGTGAAAAAGATAAACAAAATATATAGGTCTCTAAAGCTGTTAAATCCTAATTAAGAGGATGGACAGAAAATAGACAAAAGTAAATATTTACAGGTCCACAATCTTTTATCTGTGATTTTGAAATTCAAAAAGCTCTTCAAGCTGAAAGGTATTTCCTAACTCAGTTGGCAGCACAACTTGACCTGACTTGAACTTCTCTGGCAGCAGAACATGACCTGGAGAAAGGTGAAGCTATTTGTAGTCTTTGTTTATCCCTCTCCTTACAAATTCCCATGCACTGCATTGAAGAAATACTAACATTTGAGTACAGGGAGCTGTCACAGACCCTGATGGGAATATGCCATAAAGCCTTCATAAAAGTTATTTTAAAAATTGAATTCTGAAACACAACTGGTCCCAAGGGTTTTGGATAAGGGTTACAGATCCGTAATAAGGGTTGCTAAGTGCAATGAAGAAATTAAGAGAATAGAGAAAAATGGGAAATGCTATATAATGTTTTATATATACATAACATATATATAATGTTACACATCCTAAACATGAATGATTGTTATGGTTCTCAGTAGGTATTCAACTCTAGGAGCAGTCACCAAATGTGGGGATTAGGAAATGTAACCACTAGTAGGAGATAAAGGGACTTCTGCAAGCAAATCATTAAAAAAGAACTTAATTGTAAAACCTCTAATTAATTCCCATCAACTAATTCGTTAAACACGATGGAAAATATTATTAAAATTATGGCCTGATGTAGTAGAACATTAATGCTCATGAAACATGTAGAGTCTAAGGTACTGGATTTAAATTATGTCCTAGAATGAGGACATAAATAACCATTCAGATAAATGATGGCTAAGTGGATTAAATAGTGACATGGAATAGAGAGTATGAGGAGCAAGGGAATCTGAATTATCCCTCTGTGTGTGTCGTCCAATCTAAGCAAATCTGTGGTCTTTTTTTTTTTTTTTTTTTAACATGAAGAAATGGTATATGGAAATGTTCTATGCAATGTTAGTTATAGCGTCAGTCTTGCCAACTTCAAACTCTGTGCCACTATTTATATTTAAGATTTTTCTCATGTTATACTGCATGCAATATAGTCTTCACCTTCTGGGAAATATTATTACTAAACTGTTATCAACTGTTTAAAAATATAAGTGGTACCTGAGTCCATTGCCTTTCCTTATTATTTTAAGTGTATAATTTGTAAGACTATTTAATGTGTATTGAATTGTGTCATAAGCCCAGGATAAACTTAGTGAATATCAAAGGATGAATATGTATCTTTTCACGTGTTAGATTTCAGCTTTTAAGTGATTTCTGGCTTTTTGATCTCTAAAATTTTTAAATAAAAACTTATGTTTGGCAAAAGATCACGCATGGACTGATGACAGTGTTGGGTGAAACTCTTCATCCTCCCTCTTGGCAACCTCTGCTAGGATGTTCGAAGTATACTCAGCCACCTCTATTTCCCTTTACCATTCCATTTTTGCTTCACATAGAGTAAAATATTATATAAACAAAACTGCCTGGTTGTGTTTTGGAAGTTACAGAGATTTGTCTTTTCTTCCAGTCTTTGATATATTCTATTGTATTCTACCTCCATCTTTTCTTTCCCAAGTTGTTGTAAAAGTTAGGTTTTGCAATTTTTCTTCATAGTTCAGGGTTTCTAAACCAATTGATGTCCAGTAGACACTCTTATTTTGCATTGTCCACTTAAAAATGTGACACCCAGATACAATCGTAATAATCTAGATCAATCTAGAATATAATGACATCCAAAGTTTCCTAAATCCAGAACAATACAGTTGTTTTGCAATCCTGTCATATGTTTCCTGATTTATGTCTTTTTCTCAGAGCTGCTGTCTTTGTCACTTTGCTGGTATCTCCCTGGAGCTATTCTGGATCTTCAATTTTTTCATCCTGTCCTGCAGATTCGTGGTTGGTTGTGTCAGCGATACGCAGAAACCATATTACTATTTAATAGTAAGTTGGTAGGTTCCTGTGAAGGCTACACACAGAGATAGTCCATGATAATTGGAAAAGCTCTGATTACAATAATTGGAATTTTTAAAGCAGACCTTTCATTCTGTTTTAAATTTTGAGGTGGTAACCCAATCATCAACCCTACAGTTAAAAATAATCTCATTACTTTGTGTCCCGCATTAACTGATTTTAGAAAATGTCAGTTAGGATTCATGTTCAAGATGCTGAGTCTTGAACTAGCAAGTAATAACTTCAAGTAGTGTTGATGTACATAAAGTTTTCTGAGAAAAAAATGTCTTGGTATTTATTTTCTAGAATTGACTATAAGGATGTTAGAGATTCTTTAAAAAACAAACAAACAAACAAACAAACCAAATCCCCAAAACTGTGGTTAGAAGAATGAGTTACAGTGTTTATTACAGATCTTCAATGCAGACCTTCAGCTTATGAAGGAGAGTAATTTATAATGTTGACTATAGGTCAGATTGTCTTTGAGAAAGCTGAGCTTTCAACACCACAGGATTAAGAGGGAAAACTGAAAGAAAAACACTGTATTAAAAACAAGCCCTCCTCCCAGCTCCTATTCTCAACTCCCACTATCCCCAATATCCTGCTTTAAAACTTGTGCAAAATGATGCTGGTGACTGATCATCTTTGCCTCCATGTGTCAACTCCTTTCCTACTGTTTTGCTTTTCCCCAGCCTCTCTGTCTGTGCTCATTCCCTTTACTCACCCTGGTTCTATCATGATTATTAAACTGGTTGGGTCTTGCTTTGTCGTCTCCTCGGAAGGAAATTCCTGGCTACAGCCAGAGACGATGGAGGAAGTTTCACTTTCCTGGTTTTAGCGCCGTATTGCTAAGGGAGTTACACTGTCATGAAAAATTGGTTGGTTACCAGATTTCTAAGACTTCACCCATGGATGTAGCCCTTATGAAATCTCAATAAAGGCAAGAATCCAAGAAAGCCATACGGAACTCCCCAGAGGGAATTACATTTTCAAGATAGTAAACTTTTAAATGTATTATGTATGATCCTTCCAAATGCTATAACTGATTTCCTAATTACAGAGAGCGAAGTGGCCAAAAATACAAGTAAAAATATAGAAAATAATAAGTTTTGAAAGACTGCCATATAAGTATCCACACTGGATGTGGCAATATATATACTGCATATTTTTCATAAATTAATTTGGCATTGCTTTTAGATTTAAGTGGTCTTACTTTTTATTCCATCTTCTCTCTAGAGTTTTCAAATTGAGAAAAACTTTCTTAATTGCACCTCTAACATAAATAACTTAGAAAGTAGAAATTCTAATTCATCTGATATCTTAACAGAACCAAGTTACCAACATAAATGTGTGATATTATTTTCCGTAAAGATTATTCTTTTGGGAAAAAACCATTGACAGTGATAAACTGCCCAGATTTTACTTTTATAACGGGTAATATAATCAGAAAGACTGTAGAGTCAAGTCCTTAATAAATGTAAAATATTTCTTTGGAGGAGTCTAATTATTGACAAATTATAAGAGTCTTCAAATGTGCCCCACTGCACATATAGACTGTAGTCCCAGTGAACTTGCCTAATGACTTTGTAAACTAAAAGAGCAAAAGGTGAGTGGTTTATCATTGTCAACAACACTCTAGCTGGATGAACTTTGAGTCACCTTGAATGTATATATGTTTTTCATTATAATAATTTGCTTTTCAGAAGGCACAGCTATATCAAATGTACATGTGAAATAGAATGTCTTCTGCAAAGAGATAATCAAATATTGAAATCTAGGCTATGGAAAAATTGAAATGTGGACTCGGAATGGTAGAGGACATAGGAAAGGCCAGTTATCAGAAAGCTAAAGTAGCAGTTGGGATTATTGCTGATTGTCCCTCTAACAAGTTTCTGTGATTTCCCTGGGTAATAGAGTAAAAGTTTTCAATTTAGACCAGGGACAAAAAATCTGTGGCAGTTCAAACATGGGCTAAATTTCATTTAATCTTTGCTTTACCTATGAGAAAGTAACTCATCAAAAACACTGAATAAGATTATAATGGAAATGTGTATTTTAGAATCAGACTGAAAAGGGTGTAGCTAGGTGAATCTTTCCGGTTAGTCGCTGTGCTATCCACAAGTCTTCCTGAGGCTTTTCATCTAATTAAATTTATTCACTTAGAAGTCTATACTTTCTCTCTTCCTAGTTCTAAAAGCATCACAAGTCATTCTTAAAAACAAACACAAATCTATAATTTTGATATTTGCTCATGCCAGGTTGTTGTACTAATTTCAATTATTCCTAACTTTCAAGTTCTCTATTGAGATCGGCTGTTCTCCTTTCCATCACTACTTAGATCTCAGCTCGGGTAGTGTAGGCGCTAAAGCTTGGTGGGAGCAAATGGTGGGTACTGGGGGTGGGCACCTGGTTGTGGGTAAGGGAGGTTCAGAAATGGGTTAACTAAAAGTTAATAAGGTCTCAGGTCAAAGTGAGTCCTTTAACTTTTATTTTCCCAAACCTCCTCTCTCCCTAGTAGTCTCCCAACCCTGGGAAAGGGTCAATTATGAGACCAAGTTCAAACAGGGGCAAGACAATGTAGTCCAGTCCAAGCATGGAAAACAAAGGAAAATCTCACAGGACTAGCATGGGAGCTGTCCAGGGTTATGGTGAGGAGTATCAGTGTCAGAGGCAGAGCTGGACTCTTCAAGCATTTCCTTAGGAAACGGAGGGGAAAAGGAGAACATGCCTAATCCCAAAGATTTTCAGCTTGGATAACAAAGTGGGAGCCACGGAGTGTTTGGACAGAAAGGAAAGGAATGTGGCTTCCCTGGGAGTTGGAAGAATGTACAATAACTTCAAACATTATAAAAACTCCCAATTCTGGTCTATGGTTAGGACTTCTCCTTGCACATCTCACTGCAACCCCGGAAGTCTACCAGAGTATTATTCTGGGCACTGAATTCTGGAATTCTTCCTTGAGATGGGTGCCAAGATGCCTATTTTTATTAAGAGTTACAGTAAATAAATGTCAGATTTTCCTCCAAGAATCTGAATACTTTTTAAGGTAGCAAGAGGCCACCAAGAGAATGGTTTTAGACTCATTACAAGTTAAATGACACCCACCAGGTATTATGTCCCGGAGCAGCCCTGGACTGAGTGCTGTGGGCTGAGTGTAGGTGATTCAATTTCAAATCAATGCAGAATACAGTCAATGTCAAAATGTGGTTCAAAAGATGAGTATTATGGAAGTTCAGAAAAAAGAAAGAACTACATGGACTTGAGTGATCAAGGGGACTACATGGAAGAGGTGTCACTAGGGTATTATGAGGTATTTTTAAAGAATTCAGAGAGAAGAGGGTGTGTTTTTTAAATTTTTTAAAAATTCATCTTTATTGTTGAATGTATTACAGATGTTCCCCCCTTTTTTCCCTCATTGACCTCCTCCTCCCCAATCCCGCCCCCCTCCTGCCTTCCCCACACTATTGTTGGTGTCCATTGGTTATGCATATATGCATAGAAGTTCTTTGGTTTATCTCATCCCACCCTCCCTCCCCCCTTCCCTTTGAGGATCATCAGTCTAACAACCAATTTGTACTTCTTAATTCCTTCATCTTTTTCACCCCTACCCTCAGCCCCTACCTATCTGGCAAGCAACAAAAAGTTCTCTGTATCTAGGAGTCTGTTTCTATTCTGCTTGCTCATTTTGTTGGTAGATTCCATTGTTGATAGATATGTATTAATTGCCATTTTATTGTTCATATTTTTGTTCTTCTTCTCCTTCAAGAAGACCCTTCAACATTTTATATAGTACTGGTTTGGTGGTGATGAACTCCTTTAGCTTTTTCTTGTCTGGGAAACTCTTGAAATGTCCATCGATCTAAAGGATAGCTTTGCAGGATAGAGTAATCTTGGTTGTAGGTCGCTGCTTTTCATCACCTTGAATATCTCTTGCCACTCCTTTCTGGCCTGCAAGGTTTCTTTTGAGAAATCAGCTGACAGTCTTCTGGGAGCTCTTTTGTAGGTAACAGACTGCTTTTCTCTTGCTGCTTTTAAAATTCTCTCTTTGTATTTATCCTCTGGCATTTTGATGATGATGTGTCTTGGTGTGGACCTCTTTGGGTTCATCTTGTTTGGGACACTCTGTGCTTCCTGGACTTGTATGTCTGTTTCCTTCACCAAGTTAGGGAAGTTTTCTGTCATTATTGTTTCAAATAGGTTTTCAATTTCTTGTTCTCTCTCTTCTCCTTCTGGCACCCACAAGATGCGAATGTTGGCATGCTTGAAGGTGTCCCAGAGGCTCCTTACACTATCCTCATTTTTTTGGATTCTTTTTTCTTTTTGCTGTTCTGATTGGGTGTTTTTTGCTTCCTTATATTCCAAATTGATGGTTTGCTTCTTGGCTTTACCTACTCTACTATTGATTCCCTGTAAATTATTTTTTATTTCAGTTAGTGCCTCCTTCATTTCTGACTGGTCCTTTTTTATGTTGCTAATGTTCTCACTAAGTTCCTTGGAGGTCTCCTTAAGTTCCTTTAAGGTCTCACTAAGTTCCTTGAGCAACCTTATAACCTGTGTTTTGAATTCTGCATCTGATTGATTGCTTGTCTCCATTTTAATTCTTTTCCTGGAGTTTTGTTCTTTTCTTTCATTTGGGACATGTTTCTTTGTCTCCTCATTTTGGCTGCTTCCCTGTGATTGTTTCTATGTATTAGGTAGAGTTGCTATGTCTCCTAGGCTTCCTAGGGTGGCATATTGTAGTAGGTGTCCTGTAGGATGCAGTGGCACAGCCTCCCTGATCACCCCAGCTGAGCCCTTGAGGTGCACTCCTTGTGTGGACTGTACACCTTTCTGTTGTAATTGAGTCTTGATTGCTGTTGGAAATTCAATGGGAGGGATTTACTCAGGCTGATCAGCTTCGAGGACTGGATGTGCCCACTGACCACTGGCCTCTGATTACCTTGGAGGATCAGCGGTGTAGGGGCCCACCACACAGAGCAAGACTTACTTCATCAGGGCTCTGGTAACTACTGAGTCTGCTCATTGAGTGTGTCACTTGTGGAGGTGGTTGTGTGGTGGTGTTTTGATGTGGTCTGAAGCTGTCCACTGGGTGTGCTGGCTCTGGGGCAAGGTCAGCCACTGCCTGTGTTCTATCCGGGTCTACCCAGCATAAGCTACAAAGTGATCTGCAGATGGCTGCTTCTTGTACTGGGCTTGGAGGTGCCCAGGAAAAGCCAAGTTGTGAACCAAGGCTGATTGCTTCTAGTGCCAGGCCTGGGCTGCTTAATGAGAGGTATGAGGCTTGCTGAGACCAGATGCTGCTTGTTTGAGAGCAACTCTGAAGCAGGATCCAAGACAGGGCAATCCTATGGTAAAGCCTTTGGAAATAGCTTGGGTGGGCCTGAAAGTTGGGTGGGGCGGGGCCTCGGGGAATCACCAGGGCGGAGCTTAACAGTGTGAGCCAGGTTGCTGGAGTCCCAGATATGGCGGTGTCTGCCGGCCCAGGGAAGGGCTCACCAAAGGAACATCAGCCTCTGCCAGCAGTCTGTCCAGGAGAAAGCCTCCTCACCAGCCCTCGTCCCAAGGCCAGACAGCTCAGTTCTTCCCTATATGTCTCTGGCGTCCCTCAAGCTGCCTCCCCTCTGAGCTCAGAGGGAGCAAGTCCGAGTAAGTCTGTGCGCGGGCCCTTTAAGAGGAGCTGCCAGGGGCTCCAGCAGCCTCAGCCTCCCTCAGCCTCAGTTCCCGCTGGTTTTTCCAGCCAGAAGTTATGGGGACTTCTCTTCCTGGCCCTGGAACCCTGAGCTGGGCACCTGGTGTGGGACGGGGACTCCTCTTCCTCAGTCCTCAGGGAGGACCTTCACAGCCAAGGTGTCCCTCCTGATTTTTATCTGCCAAACGTGGGTGTGGGACCAGCCCTACGGTAACTCTGCCCCTCCTACCAGTCTCGATGTGGCTTCCTCTTTAATTTTGTAGTTGTAGGACTTCCATTCAGCTCAATGTCAGGTGGTTCTGAGTGATGGTTGTTCTGTAGTTTAGTTGTAATTTTGATGTGGTTGTGGGAGGAGGCGATACCACGTTAACCTATGCCGCCATCTTGACCGGAAGTCCTTGAGGGTGTGTTTTTATGTTCCCGATGGCGGGGAAGTTGTGTTAAGGGTGATGGTAAAGAACTTTGGCTAAAACAGGGGTACAAATTATATGGGGCTTTGAAAGAGTCTGAGGAGTATAAACTTTATACTGAGGGTCATGGTAAACTACTGATTTATGAATTGATGTTTACAGTATGGTATCTTGATGAGGGTTTTAAGAAGATTATTTGTCTAGCACAAATGTGGTTTGGTTTGAAAATGAGCAAAACTGGAGTTAGGGAAGACATTGAGGAGAAACCCGGTGTGCCGGAGGAAGGCCGGGGAAGGGGAGAAGGGTGGCAGGATGAAGGGAGGTGGTGGTCTCTGTGTCGCAGCAGTTAGGAATGATCGTGGCTGTGGGAAGTGACCATCACAGTGCTCCCTCCCTCGAGACAAGAAGCCAACTTCATGCTTTTGGAGAAAGAGATTGAGTGTCTTGATTTTTTATGGTGGGTCTGTGTGACACGATTAGTTTCAAGACCGGGGCTGTGGGCTCTACGGGCTGCATTCTGGAAAGGCTTTTCTAAGGAATCAACTCCGCAGAATTCTGAGGCCTGTCGCTTCTCTGTTGGCTCTAATCTTTGACATAGTTTTACTTGCCAAGATGAGGCATGCCAGTTTCATTTTCATCACTTTGGATGAAAATGCTTGGAGAAAAGAAGCCAAATCTCTGGCCGGTGCTTTCTGGGTGCAGCGACCTCAGTGGCCTCAGATGATTGCCACACCTCACTTCCTGCAGCCTCTCAAGCTCCTTGAAGTTCTCTAAAAGCAAGTCTCAGAACCCTAGGAGATAGTCCAAGCAATCGGTCAGCCTACTCGTCCACTCCTCTTGATCCCAAACTGAATTAGCGTGATCTTGTGTACCCTCCAAATGTTTACCGACAGGCTATTTTGTGTCAGGTTTGCCCCATGGAGATCACAGTGTACGTAGTGAGGAGGGCAAATAACCAGACTGGCAATTGAATAAAGACTTAAACATACCCTGATTGGTACGTTATAGTATAGGGCTCTGGGGTCAGACTGCATTTTTTACCTCTAGCTCTGCTTAATAGCTGTGTGACACTGGGCGAGTGACTTAACATTTCTGTGTCTGAGTTCTGCCAACTGTAAATAAACTAATAAAAGCACCTAATTTATAGCAGTATCTTGAAAGTTAATTGAAGTGATATAAGAAAGCTATTTAGAACAATACCTGGCACAAAGGAAATGCTCAATAAATATCAATCAGCCAGTGTATTCCAGCCCAGAGGAAGGGGGGTGCAATGAAACACAGCCCAGCGGCAGCTGATTATAGTTAGTACATACATGTACGTATGAAAGATTGATAGCCAGAGTCTAATTTGATGAGTCATTATCTGTTCTGCTTGGTCACTATGTCCATCTTGATTGGTTGGTGACTGTGCTGTTTGGGTTGTTTATTATTTTTTTATATCATCTCAGAACTAAGTCATTGGTCCTGAAACATTATTATACAGTAGAATAAGTTGAATGCTTGCTCAAAATCCACTTTCTTGGGCCCTGGACCGGAGAATTTGATTCAGTTAATATGAAGTGAACCCAGAACTGTTTTAAACTAGCCCTGCAGGTCTGCCCTCTGAGAAACTCTGGAGGGTCAGGAAGATCATCTAGAAGAAATAACCTTGAAACCAAGCCCTGAAGTTCTAGCATTTTTAGGTGGGAAGGTGGGCGAGCAGGACAAATTAGGGGGTTATTCTTCTCAGAAGGAACAGCGTGGGCAAGCACAGAAGTTAAGGGACAGAGATTCAGAATGGAACACTGAGGTCAAGGGTAGAGGGCACTGAGCACTGGCAAAGGCTCTGATCATAATGGTGTTGTAAGCCATGGTTTGAAACTTCATCTTCAGGGCAATGAATGGGAAATCACTCAGAATATTCTAAGGGTGGGTGACAGGATCATAGGCACACACTGGAAGAGCTCTGGTTTTATGTATAGGGAGGAAGGACAGGGAAATCAGAGGCAGGAGGCCAGCTAATGGGTTCTGTGGTGACAACTCCTAGCTTGGTGGCCTGTTAGCTGTCCTCACTCTTGCACTTGGCACTCTTTCTGACTCTTTCCCTCACTACTTGACATCTGGAACTCTCTTGACTGAGTCGCTCAGGCCTTATTGTCTTTCTTCAGGTCAGGTGTGTCCTCCCTGCTCCAGCTTCTGGCAAGACAAGAATAGTAACCGTGCTGTGGCCTCAGCTCTTGACCACACGACACCTGAGGGAGAGGAGGAAGTGGTGGGGATGACTGAAATGTAAGACCTGGGAGGCGAGGCTTAGCTGTCTTGTCCATCTCTCTGTGGCTACAAAAGTGGCAGCAAATGTAGGAATAGTGTCTCAGGCAGCAGAATCTAGTTACTGCTCAGTACATATTTGCCAAAAGAATGAAACCACTGTCCATAAATACCAGAAGGTAATTCTACCTTCTACGGATAGTGTGGAGTGAGCTTTGATGACCCCTCTTGTCACTCTTGATTGGTAGTCATTTCAATTCATCCTTTAAATCATACTTCTCTTTTTTTCCTCCTTATTCTTTGCATCTCTCTAGCAGGAAAGGGGGGTATTATCTTTTCATTAGTTAGTCAACCTCAAAAGATTGCATTTGAGCTGTACAAGCTGCCCTGTTGCTTCTTTGGCTTATTAGGAATTACTTTGCCAAAGCAGAGAAAGTACAAATCCTAGAAACCTGTTACTCACTAAACTCACTCCACAAACCCATCCAGAGTCATTTTTCACGATGAGATTGCAAAAGAAAGAACAGGCAGTGGTCAACTGCAGCACTTATCAGCAGCTTACCCTTCAGACCTCACCCTCTGCCCGCGTTGTGGTGCAGGATCCCAGGGGGCAAGAAGTGGGGAAAGATAAGCTTCTAAAATTCTTCATTTTTCCAAGGGCCATGTTTGAAAACCTGAAATTAGTCACTAGAAAACCATTTCTTCAATTACTAAAACAAAGTTATGGAGAATGCTCTTTCCTCCACTAGCTGCCTGGATATTTGCTAAAGCTGAGTTGTACCCATTGATAACAAGAATGAGCAGGGGTTTGCCATTAAGTGACAACTGTGTGTTTAATTGTTCAAATGCAAGAAAAATATAACTTACTGGTAAACTGTGCAGAATTTGAAACAAAGTACCCTTTTTACTTTTGTAGGAATGTGGATGCTAACCAAATGTGTCCGCATGGTTTCAATTAAGCAGAGGAATGTTAAATGTAAAGCTAAATTGATGAAAATAACTTTCTGACAAACCAATAAATTGGAGTCTAGAACTCATTGCCCGTACTGTATGGCAGCCAGAGAAACATTGCTAGATCATCAATTTTTACTTCATTTTTTGAGTTAGTTTATACTTGAAGAGAAAAAAGGAATTCTAGGAAAGTAATTTAAATTCTTCCTAGCTATAAACAGAATATGCACATGGATGTGAACCTTATTCTTCACTGTATGCAATTCAACTGATTGTTTATTCTTTTAGCAATTTCCTCGGCGAAATTTTTGGAAACTTAAGACAGTTTTCAGGGAACTCTCATGTCAACATTTTGGCAAATGATCTGGCAAAATGCTAGTCATTGGACTATTTTTCTAAACTCCTCAGAACTACTCCATGGCAATCTTTATTCTTTAAAAATGATGTTTTAATTTTCCTTCCCTCAATTTTTTTTTTTTTTTAGTCTTCAAGTTGCTGTCATATTGAGATGACAATGTACTAGAAAAATTATGAGTTTGGGGAAAATTCTAAAATCTCTTGCTCAAAACAGAGGATAAAATTACACACTCAGAAATCTAACTCTTTGCACATTTCTGCTTATGTCAGAAATTTCCATTTCTAATAGAAATGTACCTCCGAATAGGCGTTTTTATTTTTTGGGAAACGGCTGGAAATAAACCTTTTAAACAAACAAACAAAAAACATGGAAGGTGAGGATATAGTCTTTACCTTGTGTTCTCCATGTGACGGAACATCCCTTGGTGAGACATTGCCCAGGAACCTGGCCCCACATCTTGGTTCCCACTGTCCTAGAGGTTCAGATGTCTCCTGTGATCCTCTAGCTTAGAAAGTAGAACTGGTGCCAAATGTACGGTGGCCTCTCTTGGTTTTCATGGCCCTGTCCCAAGCTCAGAGTCCCAGATGGACCCTGTGTTCTCATTTGGTGCATTTCCAGCTAACAACCTATTCAAAATCCGTTTAGGCTACAATTTTAACAACAGCAGAGAAGAATCCATTTTATTTTAATTAGATGTTTATTTAACACATTTTGTTTGGTGGCCACTCAATTAATGTTATTTTTTGCAAAATTATTTTTGGGGGCACCATCATGAAATTCCTTTTTGTGTTTTTTAGATGAAATTTTCAAACCTTTAAAAATGTTTTTCAAATTAATATAAAATTTAAAACCAGACATAATTAAATATAGCATATATTGACTCTATTTCAAAGTTTTATTACATATTTAAATGGCATCCAGAGGGGAAACTAATCTTGTTTTTTAACACAGTTTTTTTCTAAATTGACCTTCACATTCACTTGTTTCTAATGGTTCTGACTTCATACAAATGCTCCATTAATATTGCTACTATAGTTCCCATTAGCTGCTGTATTTAAGATATGTGGTGGTGCTCTATTGATCAATCAAGTACTTACAACATCTTATATGTAATAATAACCATCCCTTCAAGCCTTGTGTCATCCACACATTCAATTAGCTTAAACTTGTAAGGTATTCATTCACATTATGATAAAATGGTTGAACATGTGAGTTCTGTGATAAGCCACTGGACATCTCCCTCCTAGTTCAGTTGATTTGAACATATTTATTGTGTATCCTTTGCTCAGCCTGAGGATGCAAAGATAAAGAATATCACATGGTCTCTGCCCTCAGATATTCGCAGTAGAGATAACAGTAATGCATCAATTGATCAATATATTTCAGCCAGTTCCAGCTATGAATCCATTTAATGTGGTCTTCCTTAAGTCATATTCCTCTTTCTTTCAATTTATTTAACACCAACTGTATGTCAGGCAATATGATAGACCTTGGACATAGATAAAACATGATCTCTGACCTTTATTTCCTCTACAAATTTATGCTGAAAGACTTTAGCAAGTGCTTTGCTGCAATCTTGAGTCACTACACCAGTGGACAGGATAATTTCAGCCATGTGCTTTACCAAATTCAGACAGGCAGAGCTAGTAGAGATCACTCTCAAAGTGGGGTTTTCAGAAAAGTCTTTATTCACCATTTTGCATGAAATACCTTAGACCCACCTCATCTTCCTTGCCCTTTAAAACCAACCTGGGCTACTTATGAACCTTCCTATCACAGCAGAGAAGTACATGCAGTCTAGAAGTTTTTTTTTTTTTAATCCTAACCCGAGGACATTTTTGCATTTATCTTTAGATAGAGCGGAGGGAGAGAGGGAGGAAGAGAGAGAGAGAAACATCAATGTGAGAGAGACACATCAAGTGGCTGCCACCCACACGACCCCAGCTGGGCTGGGGACAAACTGCAACCGAAGTACATGCCCTTAGCGGGAACTGAACCTGGGACTCTCTGGTCCCTGGGCCAACGCTCTAACCGCTGAGCCAAACTGGCCAGGGCTAGAAGTTTTTTGACTTGGGCCAATAGTAGACTGTTTTATAATCCTTTAATTACAATTGTGTGTTGTCATTTTGGTAAAGACGTGGTAACATTCAGATTCAACAATCATTTACTGGTGAGGCCCTATTTTACACAGGCACTCTGATAAACACTTTCACAATAAATCGTTATTCATTGTTTTCAAAAGTGCATATCTTGAGAATATATGTGCAAGTTTTGTGTACTATATAGAAGATTTGGTATTTGGTCTCAAATCCTGGGAAAATCCCATCAAATATAAAGTATGAAGTTAAAGCCTCTCAGAAAGCTCCTTGTGTTGATTTTGCCAAAATAATTGTGTGAGTGTCCTGTATTCCAGAATCTGTAGATACTAAACAACAACAAAATGAAATGAGAAACTTTTCATATAGACATGTTGTTGATATGCACACATATATCAATCCTTACCTGAGGATATGTTTTATTGATTTTAGAGAGAGAGAGAGAAAGAGAAACATTGCCTCCTGTATCGGCCCCTACCAGGTATCACATCTACAACCTAGGTATGTGCCCTGACCAGGAATTGAACCTGCAGCCTTTTGGTGTATGGATGATGTATGGATGACTCGCCAACCAACTGAGCCACCTGGCCAGGGCTGTTGTTGATATTTTTATTTGATTTTCCCCAACACAATGCAGAATAAAGCAAAGATCACATATGGGGGAAATACATACATTTTTTTCTTTTTTCTTCACTTTTTCCTACTTGTGAGTCATTGTAACATATGGTGAATATAAATTTATAATATAATTAATAATTTTTCACTGTACATACATTGTAATATAAGTACTCAAATTCAAATAGAATGTTTTAGATGAATCCAATTTATATATTAATAGCGACTCACGATTTTGGTCACAAGGAAACATGTGTAACCTACCTGTTGGTGGATTCCTCTATATTCTCCTTTCAGAAGTGCTGACTTTTCAATATTGGTTAAGTTCTAAAAGGAGATCAGAATGGAACCCAGAGTAGGCTCAGAACTCAGGTAGGAAACCTTGTTCCTAGTTCTAATTTAGCTGTCACATCAGCTGTATTCCTTTGCTTCTCCATATGTAGCATTGATAAATTATTATTGAATAACAACCTTCAGGAGTTCACTAGAATCATTTTAATTTTTTTTTTAATCCTCACCCAAGGACATTTTTCCATTTTTTGTTCAGATAGAGTGGGCAGGAGAAAGAGGAAGAGAGAGAGAGAGAGAGAGAAAAACACCAATGTGAAAGGGACACATCGAGTGGCTGCAACCGAGGTACGTGACCTTAGCGGGAACCGAACCGAGTCTCTCTGGACCGCAGGCCGATGCTCTAACCACTGAGCCAAACCAAACAGGGTGAATCATTTTAATTTTAAGGGCTTTAATAATGATAATGATAATGATAAGAAAAAACAACAGCAACATCAGTAATAGTAGCAAGCACTTCCTAGGCCAAGTATTTTAAATACACCCTCCTTTAATTCTTACAACACCCTATTTTGCAGGTTCTATTATTATCTCCATTTTACAGCTGAAGAAACTGAAACATCAAGAGGTTAAGCATCTTTTCTAAATCTACCATGTTCTTAATGCATATTTTATTGAGCCTCCTTGGATTTTTTTCCTCACCATTTGGTATTTGTCTTACATGAATTTTACAGTGATAATAAGTATATCTATAATCCCAAAGACAGTTCTAATGACCAGTGTTTGTTGTATATCTCTATCTCTATCTCTATCTCTATCTCTATCTCTATCTCTATCTCTATCTCTATATCTCTATTGTTATATATCTCCATACAAATGCTTACTTAAATAGTATATAAAGTCTGATGTGATATATAAAGATAATAAAGAAATGCTAAATTTGAAACTTAAGATAATTTTGTTCAATGATTAGTAGCATCAGAGAAACATTTGAAAATATTATAACAAAAGGTTAAAAATGGGAGAGGGGTTACAATATAATGGCAGTCCCAGAGACTCAGTGAGAAACCAGGAGGGTCCTTGGGACAGTTGTTAGCAAATGCTTTTGCACATGGCGACTTCTTTTTTCCTTGGGCCTGTTACAGGGGCATTTTGTTAAGAGCAATTTATGTCAAATCCCTTACTGAGCCCAAGAAAACCAGCCTTTTGCTTCCAGGTTATATTTCTCTCATCCTTCCAAGGCCAACGTTTGAAAAAGCTTTAAAAGCAGGATTCAATAAATACATAAGCTTGCTAGGAATATTTAGCCACTTGGTCTTGTGACTGTGGCAAATCATTCACTTGAGCAGAACCCTAAGGGCTTTTATTTCCCGTTATGGGAAATACAATCTGGGTGAGATGAAGAATGTTCTTTAAAGGGAACTGTTTGTGGGTCACTTCAAAGTTACCCATGCTTACCCAGGGCTCTCTCCTTGAGGAAACTTTGTTTGCATCAGCATCCATGTTTCTGTTTTTAGTTTAGAACGTGCATTTCTCCTCCCCACGCACCCCTCCCTTCCTGTTTCTCTGGTAGCTTTGCAGACTCAACATGCCTCTCAGGACTCTGTGCAGAGGCCTGGGATGTGATGCCAAACAACCAGCCGTGATTTAGAACAATTGCGCCTCCTTGGATGTACTTTTCTGCTTTGCCAGCAGTTTGATAACTGAGGACCATAAAGTTTGAATGGTGATTCCAATTCCCTGTAGACTGTCCGGCTCACAATTTACTTCTTATACTATTTTATAGAGAACAACACTGGCTCTTGCCTTTTGAAAAAGTAATTTCTGGATTTTTAGAAATATTGAATCATGATATTTTCCAAATGTTGAGAAACTGATGGAGGAAAAGACGAAATTGATAGTATTCTTATGTATAAATTCCCCTTTAGAATGGCCTTTCCTTATTTACTACTTACAGTAACAAATAATCAGCCCAAATAAGTTATTTGAATGTATGTATCTATCACAGAAAACCTGTGTAAGGACTCTCCTTTTGATGTGGAGCGGGAATGTCTTTCCTCCTGCAAAAAAATGGGTTGTATTTTGATTGTTTAAAATGTAAACATCCACTGGGAATTGGCTAAATGCTTTGTACGGTGCTAAATGCCGGCGAGGAGAAAACACAGTCGCTGTAGTCAGGAAGTCTCTTGTCTAGAACAGCTCATTCCACAGAAGTGCACTGTGCTGTGTTGTACTGTGCTTATTGAGATTATATGAAATATTATCACCAGCCTGGCCAGTGTGGCTCAGTGGCTAAGCATCAACCCATGTACCAAGAGGTCATCGGTTCGATTCCTGGTCAGGGCACATGCCCAGGTTGTGGGCCCAATCTCCAGTGGGGGGTGTGCAGGAGGCAGCCAGTCGATGTTCTCTCTCATCAATGTTTCCATCTTTCTCTCCCTCTCCCATCCCCCCCTCTCTAATATCAATAAAGAAAAACAAGTAAAAAAAAATTATAACCAAAAAAGACAGTAATTTTTAGAGTATGTTTTTAGAGTAACTATTGTTTAAATTGCAGAATATTACTAGACAATACTGCAAGAAATTGTTCTGCAGTCCAACACATTTGGAAAATGTGTGGTCAGGTGAAGTGAAACAGATTCCCTTTGTGATCCTCTGGGAGGGGATGTGCAGGACTTCAGACTTACCTGAGGTTAGGATCCTTTTTCTTAAACACCTCCAGGGGCGGGGTGGGGGTGGGGGTTCCTGTGGACACAGCTTTTAACAAGTACAGTGGTAGGCAAAAGTAGGTTTACAGTTGTGGGTACATGAAACAGTTTATTCTGGTATTATTATTTATTAATTATTGTAGTATTTGTTTCAGTACAACTGTAAACCTGTTTTTGCTCACCCCTGTATATTAACTTTGGAAAACTTTAAAACTTTATTTAGAGGAGGCTTGCTGGTCTAGAAAGTTCCAAGGTGGCAGTTCTCACAGGACTGGAATATCCTATGCGACAGTTGTCTTCCTCTTGGGGAGCGCCTGGAGCCTGTAAACACTGTACCTGACGTGCCAGCGTTCAGAAAGTCCCGGCTCCTGCCTGCCCTTGTTTCCTCAGCCTCCCCGTGGTCCTCTGCCCACCAGGAAGAACAGTGGAGGGAGTAACCAGGGAGTCACAGTGTGCGGCCAGGTGCGCTGACTTGACAGTTGGCTTGGTTGGGAGAGCATCTGGGGCAGGCAGCACCCCATGAATCTCCTGGGAGACAATGCAGCTTCATGACACTTTCATAAACCTGAGCATTCGTTTCACCAACTGAAACGCTTCCCCGAGGCTTTGTGGGTACACAGGGATGGCCGAGGCAGCTGTGAGGGAAGCGGCCAAGACATTCCAGGCACCAGCCCAGGCCTCTTGGATGTCCCCTGGACACAGGTGCCCATGTTAGGGGCAATTTCTAACGGTGCTTTCCAGCCCTCAAAGTGGTTTCACATAGTGCATTGCACTTGATCCTTCTATCGAGCCCCTGAATTAGTATGGCACGGATCCTCCCCACTTTAGAGATGAGCAATTTAGGTGCAGAGATTAAAGGATTTGTCTAGAGTTACATGCTAAGGAAGTAACCAAATCAGCATTAGTACACAGTGCTTCTCTGAATCACCTGGAGATTCTGATTTAGTAGGTTGATGGTGTGGCCAGATATTCTGTATTCTTAATAATTTTCCAGGTGATTCTGATATTGCAGTTTTCTGCTAGAACATACTTTGAGTAGCAAGGTTATAGACCGCATTGCCTCACATAAATAAAAATTAATTTAGAATGTATGGTTAAAAATATTCAAAAGAAAAATAACCTGTGACCTTTGTAATGATCAAGAGTTTGTTTTAGTAATGTGTGAAATAGAAAACTTAGTAACTCTTATTGGCTATAATTAATATCTACAAAGTCTTTTAAAGTAATTCTGAAACTGTGTTTGGGTCTGAAACACAGAGTTTGAATGCAGAACTGAGACCTCAGGTCTTTCCCATAGCTTTGCTGGTGTACTAACTTCTGTCATTGACAAAATCCTGGTGCCCCAGATTTCTTATTTTTTGCTTACTCAAGGCCTGGTTCTCCAAGTTTAAGCTGCTAATGTGCTCAGGAGAGTTAGAGCAAGAGAAAGGTAACTGTTGTTCAAGTTCACCGAGCATGTGTGTGAACCTGGGCCATGAAGAAGATGCTAGATATGGATAGTTCCAAGGGAGAAAGCCACTAAAGGAAAAGAAAGACTGAGAGAAAAGGACACATGGTGTGATTAAGGAAAGTAAGGAGTCGGGCGTGTGTTGAGTGGCTTGTGCATGCTCTAGAATGGAGAAAGATAAGTAGGACAGAGCAAATAGGGCTGAATTTGTGAAGTTCACGTGGGCATGATGGGGAATTTTGACTGCACTGCTGAAGGTTTCCGCTTTAAGGTTTGTTTTTGAGCAATTACGTGATGAAATCCATGTTCTAGTGATAATACCCCCCCATGCTGTGTGTAGAATGGCTTGGATCCAGGAGAGACTGAAAGCAGGAACCCATGTAGAAGCTGACTGCATCAATGCAGATGTAGCGTGAGAAGTAGTGTCCTAGAGAAGTGGCTGTGGTACTAGAGGGTAGGATAAGAGTGAAGAAGCTGTTGTATTAGAGGAATCAGGGTGGCCCTGGCCAGGTAGCCCAGTTGGTTAGAACGTTGTCCCAATAAGCCAAGGTTGTGGTTGGGATTCCCCATCAGGGCACATACAGGAAGCAACCAATGAGTGAGTGCATAAATAAGTAGAACAATAAGTCAATCTCTCTCTCTCCCTAAAAATTAATAAATAAATTTAAAGAAGAATCAGGGCATTCTGTTGTCTGTTTGCATGTAGAGAGGTAAAAGAAAGGGAGATTGAAAGCCTAGGGAACTGGCATAATAAGTGTCACATGTGGCAAAACTGAGATGATTCGTTTGCTCTTAGATGTGCTGCTTTGAGGTAATTCTAGAACCTTTGAATGGAGATACTCTGTGGTCAACTGAGACTCAAAAGAAGCAAGAAGTAAAATTGAGAGGAAACACTACAGAAGTGGTAGTTGAAGTGTATGGCCACATAAATTCTCTAATGGGATAAGTTGAAAAGGAGAAGATACAGAGAGCTGAGATTGGAATCATGCTTACATAGAATGGCAGGGAGTAAAGAGTTAACTGAAGACAGAAGAAGACTGGCCAGTGGGACAGGAGATGAGTCAGGCAGAAGGCAGAGTGGAACAGTTTCTTGAAAGCTGGTTAATTAATTATGCACTGTGTAGCAGAGAAGTGGTGGGAGGGCAGATTCTAGGGGGGAAATTATGTTCTTTTTAATTCACAATCTGCCTTTCAACTTTTATGCATATATCGTTACTTTGCGTAAACATTAGTGTAAACATGGAAATATTTATTATTGAATGGATTTGGAAAAACAGTGATGAAAAACTTAGCAAGATTATTCATTTTTGATAAATAATATATATTGTATGAGAAAGTAAGCACAGTCTTTTTAGCACATAAAATTTTCAATTTCAATAAAAATATAGAAATAATTATAAAAACCATGTAACATATTGAGTGACTGCAATCATAAAAGCATGTATACTGATGTGAACTATCTGCTCTTCTAAGACCAACTTCTTCACTGTATCTCATGCCTTCTCCTTTTGTAAGAACAAACTCTATTGATTCTTTGCTTTTTAATTGGTTATTCCTATCAGCACACAGTCACGTTATGTCTTCCATCTTACCCTGTTATGAAGAAAATCTCCCTCAACCCCACTTTCTCCTTCAGGTTTTGCCCATTTTCTCTGCTTATAGTCAAATTTCTTGAAAGAGTTGACTTAACTTGTTGCCTCCAATTCCTTCTTCCCTATTGCTCTTGAAGCCACACCAATCAGCAGTTCATGCTCACCCTTTCACTCCACCACAACAGCTCGGTCCAGGTCACCAGTAACCTCCATATCGCTGAATCCAGCAGCCAGTTCTCAGTCTTCACATCACTCCTCCTCTCAGTAGGGTTTGATGCACGTGATCACTCCTGTGAAATACTTTCCTCATGCCCCAAACTGAGCTCCTGATCTTTCAAACATGCTCCTTCCACAGTAATTGACAGATCCATCTTTCTCATTGGTTGGGCCCAAAACTTTGGTGTCATCCTTAATTTCTTTCTTTCTTTCCAACCCCATATCCAATCTGTTGGCAAATCCTATTGGTTCCACTGTCAAAATAAATCCAGAAATCTGGCCACTTCTACCCTTCATGGAAGACACCATCATTTCCCACTTTGGTCATTTCAAGTCTCCCAACACATGTTTCCACCCTATCCTTTTCTATGGTCTACTTTCCACAACAGCCTGGGATGGACATGGACAACAAAGCTGGGGACGGGGTGGGGAGGATGGGGAGGAGGGTGTCAATGGGGAAAAAAGGAGAAATATCTGTAACAAAAATAAATTAATAAAACAAAACAAAACAAAAAAAAGAAGTTAAGACATATAATATCATTTCTTTTTTCAAAATTCTCTAATGACTTATCATGTCACTCGAGTAAAAGCCAAATTCCACATGACGGCCTATAAGGCCCTATATAATCTTGTGCCTGCTACTTTCCTGATCTTGACCACCCTGAAAGCCTTGATTTGCCCAAGTTGAAATGTCCTTTTCTTGGTTCTCCATGTGGCTTACTCTCTCAATTCCTTTAGGAATCTGTTCATATTTCACCTTCTCAATGAGGCCTTCCTTAAATTGCCTATTTAAAATGATAAGTCCTAGATCTTCTTTTTCTTTTCTTGTTAATCCTCACCCAAGGATATTTTTCCATTGATTTTTTAGATAGAATGGAAGGGAGGGAGGGGGGGGGGGAGAGAGAGAGAGAGAGAGAGAGAGAGAGAGAGAGAGAGAGAGAGAGAGAGAGAGAGAGACATTGACTGGTTGCCTCCTGCATGATCCTGACTGGGACCAGGATTGAACCTGCAACCCAGGTACATGCCCCTGATCAGAAATCACACCCATGATCTTTTGGTCTTCGGGCCGATGCTCCAACAGGACTGCCCAAACTGGTCAGGGCAGTCCTAGCTCTTTGTACTCTCAGCCTTCTTTCATGCTTTATTTATTTATTTTTACTGCGCTTGCTATGTTATGACCAAATATATATTTATGTGAACACCATCAGAGTAAGGATGTTTTTTCATTGCTGTATCCCAGCACCTTGAACTGTTTTGGCATGTAATAGGCACTGAATATATATGAATAAATCAAATTAACAACAAAATCAGCCTAATTTGATAAAATAAAATTACTTAATTTATCTTATATTGAACATTTGTAAAATTGTTTATATTGCTCATAGAGTATTTTATGTTCCAATCCAGTGGTAATCCAATGATAAATTTGAAAGGTTTTTAGAAGTATTTTAGGAAATATTGGTTTCAATGGGAACGTTATTTTATGGGAAGTAAACTTTATTTGTAGTAAATACATCAGTGATTATCATCTTCTCAACAGTGTTCTCCTGGCTATAAATATGTCTCACTTTCCACAAATGCAAAGAGCCTGAGATCTCAAAAAGCCTAGGCTACTCCTCATCAGTTGTGTAACTTTGAGTAAATTATTTAACCTCTCTTCAGTGTTTTTCTCTTAAAAAAAAAATGATAACAACAGTGTGTTCATTGTGATTATTAAATGAAGCCTAAGAAATTCTTTGAGAATAGGGACTTTGTTTTGTTCATTATTATATTCTCAGTGAGTATCACATACTACACTCAATAAAATAAATACTTGAATGAATAAATGAATAAAGTGTGTACAATGCCTGGCACACAACTAGTGCCTGGCAGAATGTAGGCACCCAGCAAATGGTAGCTATTATAATAATTAGCAAATGAACTATATTTCTTTAGTTATACAAAAACACATAGATTTAAGCAACATGTAGTAGGTTCTAGCTGACTTCAACTTTGTTCCTTATTGAATAGAATCGAAGATGTTTGATTGATATTTTTAGCACTAAAATTAGTGTTTTCTTTGGCTTTTCTCTTGATGAAAAGAACCATTCAATACTGAAACTATAGCTGTAGTTAAAATAGATGCTGCAATAAATTTTGGTTAACAGTTAAAGTAAAACACAATTACCTTGGGTTTTTCTATAAATTTGATGGTACAGTAAAATTATAAGGAAGTGGTATTGATTATTCAACTGAACTGTTTACCCATGGTCTCCTCCCATGGTGCTATCACGGCAGAACCCCGATGTGGCAGTTACCCAGTGATACCACCTGTACACAGACCTCTGCTGATGTATTCAGTGGCTACCAAGACAGCACTAACCACATTTACCTCCGACAATTAGAAGAGTTAGCAACAGAGGAATTGGAATCAGAAGATACAAGCTCTAGTCACAGGGCTTTAGTAATTGGTCATGTAATGTTAAATCATTTGACTCAGTTCTTGATCTAGTAAAGGTGGATACAAAATACATGCCTTATCCACCCTTCAATGTAATTTAGAAAAGAAATGTACTTATTTTACCCAGGAATGCTTTGGTTGTAAGCAGCAACATAACATCAAAGTTCCTTTAAATAAAGGGAGAGTTTTAATAAGACAACAGGTATACCTTATGAAACCAAAGATAGGATGTATAGCTAGGCTTGAGCAATATGCTGGAACAGAGATCTAGAAAGCATGACTCCTACATCAACCACCTACCCTGGGCACCACTTATGCTCCTTATGTTGTTTGTGTTTCTACTTCATTCTCTTGGTTTTCCCCATGGACTGGCTCTATTCGTTGGCTCATTGACATGAAAAGTCTTCAGTTGGTAGTCTCAACCACTGATCTAGTAACTTGACAGGCAGAGTACCCTTAGAAAACAAATTCAACCTCTCTCTTTTAACTGTAAATTCCCAGAAAAGAGAATCTCAGAGCCCTCTTTTGGGTTAGGTGTCCTTCTGGTCCAATCAGGTATGGCCTGGGGTTGGCCACATGTCGTGCTGCCTATTCAGTGGGTCCCAAGGGAACATTCTCTTTGAAACTGGGTTCAGGCAGATTCTTTAAAAGAATATTAAGAAATATGGGGACATAATGTGCAAGGAAAGTGGTTGGTTTTTCAAGTTCATGCCTTTAAGTTTATTTGGAGATTAAAAATAAATATGTGAAAAATTTAAATCAATCATTTATGTTTTATTTCCAGTATATTGTTTTTTGATGTAAAACAATTATATTGTTAAGATAATTGACTTGATTATGATTTTAAAAATTTAATTGAGCTCAGAGATTATAATATGGAGTTATACACTGGAGAACTATGTTTGCAGAGAACTTCATCTGAGGTTATAACACCACAACTTCCTTATCCCCATACCTCAGCAACAGTCACTCACTTAACTTTCAACTTTTATTTACCTGAAGTTAAAAAAAAAAAAATCAGAACAAAAAAGCAAACAAAAAACTCCAGGGAATATTTAGACCCTTATAAAAACACAGAAAAGGAGAGCTTACTTGGAAAGTTTTCTAAAAGTTATATTTGGTCCCTGAGGTATGTAGGGTTCATCCCAAATGGTTTGTTTTTATTTCTTTTAATGTAAATATATTCATATTATCAAATTAGTATTGAATGGACTACAGTGGGTTTTTTTTTTTTTTAATTACCTGAGTACTCTGGAGAGTCTCTGCTTTCTCCTTATTAATGTGTTTTCAAGCATCTCTAAATGAACCTTATTTGTATCACACTAGCAGCATCTATGGCTCATCAAGAAAAGTTTGGGGAATATGGAACAGTATGAAAAATAGAAAAAAATGCCACAGACCATCACACTACCTACAGGTACCAATTGTTTATATTTTGTCATATTTCAGTATTTTTTATGTATTTTTTAATCAGTTATTTTCCTTATGGAGGTTATACTACATATGTGGCTTGGTATCCTATGTTTTCTACTTAATATTTTATTATATGAAGTTTCGTGTATCATTAAACTCTTCATAAAAATCTTTAATAGTGTCATAATGTTCTACTAAATTGATGTGCTATGTAGTAAAAGTTTTGTTTACCTTTATCCTAAGAGTGGGTATTGAGGTTGTTTCTTATTTTACTTTATCTATAACTAATTCTTTTCATGTTCTTGAGACCATTTCCAAATTTCTTTCCAGAATACCTGTACCATTTTTTAAGCTCAACAATAAAAAAATCTCTATTTCCACACTTGTGGTATTAATTATGATCATTTAAAAACCCCCAAACCCTCTGTTACTTTTATAGAGGAAGATAGTATTTTATTTTCTTTGATAACTAGTGAGGGTGACATTTTTTTCTGATATCTTTTTAGTCATTTGAATATATTTTTAGTCATTTGCTTTAATCTTTTGTTCATTTTCTTTTTAGGGTCTAAATGTTTTTCTTAAGAGCCTTTATGAACCTTTTATTTAAGTGTATAGCCATTTGTCATATAATTTAGAAACATATTGTTTTGCATATAGATGCTTTACATTTTAGCTCATTAAATCAATTGTTCTTACTAGAAATTTTCCCTCCAACTTTTTATTTTAAAATTTCAAAGTTATGGAAAAATTGAAAGAATAATCAATGAGTCCTGTATACTCTTCACTGAGATTGTCTAGCTGTAATTTTGTTACATTTAGTTCCTCTCTTTCTCTCGCATATGTGTGTGTGTGTGTGTGTGTGTGTGTGAGTGTGTGAGAGAGAGACAGAGACAGAGACAGAGACAGAGAGAGACAGAGAGATTTACTATGGTTGCAATCTTTGAATATAAGCTTCAGATACTTAGCTGCTAAATTCTTCATTGTGTATGTCTTAATAAACACACTCTCCTACATAACTACACTACTATTAATACATCTAAGACAATTAACAACATAACTATAACATCTAATATCCAGTTGTTCATAATTACATTTCCCCAAGTAAATATCTTATTTCCTTTGGTTTTTTTAAATCCCAAATCCAAGTAAATCTCATATGCTGCATCAATTGTATGTCACTTTAGTATATTATATATATAAAAAATTGTCTAAGGAAGTTTTTTCCTAAGAAGAGATTAAATGGGTTTCACTTATATTTTCTATGAGCTTTTTACTTTTGTTTTAATAGCAAATATTTAGACTTCCGGTCAAGATGGCGGCGTGGGTGGGCGCGGTGTTGCGTCCTCCCACGCACAACCACATCAAGGTTGCAACTAAACTACAGAACAACCATCATTCAAAACCGCCTGAAATCAAGCTGAATGGAAGTCCTACAACTACGAAATTAAAGAAGCCGCATCGAGACTGGTAGGAGGGGTGGAGGCGTGACAGGCTGGTCCCACACCCACGTGTGGCGGATAAAAATTAGGAGGATACCTCGCTGGGAAGGTCCTCCTAGAGGACTGCGGGGTCCCCATCCCACACCAGGCGCCCAGCTCAGGGTTCCAGTGCGAGGAAGAGAATCCCCATAACTTCTGGCTGGAAAAACCAGCGGGAACTGAGGCTGAGGCGGCTGGAGCCCCAGCAGCTCCTCTTAAAGGGCCTGTGCACGGACTTACTCGGACTTGCTCCCTCCAGGCTCCAGCGTGCGGGAGGCAGCTTGAAAGGCACCAAAGTCATATGGGGAAGAACTGAGCTGTTTGGCATTGGAGTGAGGGCTGGAGAGGCAGCTTTCTCCTAGACAGATGTGCTGTCAGAGGCTTTTGTTCCTTTGGTGAGCCCTTCCCTCGGCCAGCAGACACCGCCATATCTGGGACTCCAGCAACCTGGCTCACACTGTTGGCCCCACCCTGGTGATTCCCTGAGGCCCCACCCCACCCAACTTTCAGGCCCACCCAAGCTGTTGCCAGTTGCTTTACCATAGGATTGGCCTGTCTTGGAGCCTGCTTCAGCTTTTCCTAAATTCTTTCAAACAAGCAGCATCTGGTCTCAGCTAGCCCCATACCTCTCGCTAAGTAATACATAGAAACAAACACAGGGAGGCAGCCAAAATGAGGAGAAAAAGAAACAGGTCCCAAATGAAAGAACAGAACAAAACTCCAGGAAAAGAACTAAGTGAAATGGAGTTAAGCAACCTAACAGATGCAGAGTTCAAAATACTGCTTATAAGGATGCTCAATGGACTTAGTGAGAACCTTAGTGAACTTAGTGAGGGCCTCAAGAGTGTAAAAAAGGACCAGTCAGAAATGAAGGATGAGACTTCCGGTCAAGATGGCGGCATAGGTGGACGCGGAATCGCGTCCTCCCACAACCACATCAAAGTTACAACTAAATCACAGAATAACTATCACTTAAAGACTGCATGAAATCAAGCTGAATGGAAGCCCTGCAACTACGAAATTAAAGAAGCAGCAGAATGGAGACGGCATACTGCCCTCCAGGTCCCTCCATGTCGCCTCAAAGGAAACGAGATCCTGCAGCCAGGGGCGCGTGTGGAAGCTGAGCGACCCCCCCACCACGGAGGAACCCAGGCAGAGCGAGGGAGCTGAGTGACCCCCACACCTCGGAGGAACCCAGGGCGGAGAAAGGGAGCTGAGCGACCCCACACCAAAGGAGGAAGCTGGCAACACACAGGAGAACTGAGCAAACTGAACAACAAAATTGGCCCAGAGACATGGAGGTGGAGTACGGGATGACGGGCCTCAGAGGAGGGGGGGGGGCGGAGGAAAGAGATGAATCACAGAGCCTATGTGCATGGGTGCATAACCAATGGACATGGACAACAGGGATGGGGATGAGGAGAAGGGGAGGGGGAGAAGGGTGTCAATGACGGAAAAAAAAGGAGAAACATCTGTAACAAAAACAAATTAATAATAAAATGAATAAATTAAAAAAATAAAATAAAATAAAAATAGCAAATATTTATATCCAATTGGAATTTATTTGGGTTATGGTGACTGCTGAATATCATAGATTATTTTTTTTTCTAAATAGCTTATTTTCTTCCAGCAAATTTATAAATATTTCTTGAAATTTTCACTTATTTATATTTCTAGAGTCTTGTTTCTGTGACCACATTATCATTTGTTAAATTCTTATACATATTACGTAGTATCTGTTTTAGGATTATTTTTTTTGTTCCATTGATTTTGTAACAGTTTTACATAAATGTAATGTTTGTAGATCTGCAATGGATTTTAACATATGGTAAGTCCGTCATTATCCTCATTTTCTACTGTCTGTGTTTTGAATTGTTACACAAGTTTTGTTTATTAAATAAATGTTTGGATATATTTTTCATTTTTCCTTCTATTTATTTTCTTTTTAAATTTATCTTTATTGTTGCATGTATTACAGATGTCCCCCTTTTTTCCCCCATTGACTCCCTTCTCCACGCTCTCGACCCCCTCCTACCTTCCCCACACCATTGTCTGTGTTCATTGGTTATGCATATATGCATAGAAGTTCTTCGGTTTATCTCTTCCCACCCTTTCTCCCAGCTTCCCTTTGAGGTTCCTCAATCTAACAACCAATTTGTACTTCTTAATCCCTTTATCTTTTTCACCAATCCCCCTAACTCTCTCCCATCTGGCAACCATCAAAAAGTTCTCTGTATCTATGAGTCTGTTTCTGCTCTGCTTGTGCATTTTGTTTGTAGATTCAATTGTTGATACATATGTATTTATTGCCATTTTATTGTTCATATTTTTGTTATTTTTCTTCAATAAGACCCGTCAAGATTTCATATAATACTGGTTTTGTGGTGATAAACTCCTTTAGCTTTTTCTTGTCTGGGAAACTCTTTATATGGTCATCAATTCTAAATGATAGCTATGCAGCATAGAGTAATCTTGGTTGTAGGTCCTTGCTTTTCATCACTTTAACTATCTCTTGCGACTCCTTTCTGGCCTGCAAAGTTTCTTTTGAGAAATCGGCTGACAGTCTTATGAGAGCTCCTTTGTAGGTAACTAATGGCTTTTCTCTTGCTGCTTTTAAGATTCTCTCTTTGTCTTTAACCTTTTGATGATGTATTTTGATGATGTTGAGTCTTGGTGTGGACCTCTTTGGTTCATCTTGTTTGGGACTCTCTGTGCTTCCTGGACTTGTATGTCTGTTTCCTTCACCAAATTAGGGAAGTTTTCTGTCATTATATTTTCAAATAGGTTTTCAATTTCTTGTTCTCTCTCTTCTCCTTCTGGCACCCCCATGATGTGAATATTGGTACATTTGAAGTTGTCCCAGAGGCTCCTTACACTATCCTCATTTTTTTGGATTCTTGGTTCTGACTGGGTATTTTTGCTTCCTTATATTCCAAATTGATGGTTTGCTTCTTGGCTTCACCTACTGTACTATTAATTCTCTGTAAATTATTCTTTATTTCAGTTAGTGCATCCTTCATTTCTAACTAGTTCTTTTTTATGCTCTTAAGATTCTCACTAAATTCCTTGATGTTCTCACTAAGTTCCTTGAGCATCCTTATAACCAGTGTTTTGAACTCTGCATTTGTTAGATTGCTTATTTCCATTTTGTTTAGTTCTTTTCTTGGAGTTTGGTTCTGTTCTTTTATTTGGGACATGTTTCTTTGTCTCCTCATTTTGGCTGCCTCCCTGTGTTTGTTTTTATGTATTAGGTAGAGTTGTTATGTCTCCTAGGCTTCCTAAGGTGGCCTATTGTAGTAGGTTTCCTGTAGGGTCCAGTGGCACAGCCTCCCTAGTCACCCCAGCTGGGCCCTTGACATTCACCCCTAGTGTGAACTGTCCACCCTTCTGTTGTAATTGAGTCTTGATTGCTGTTGACACATCAATGGGAGGGATTTACTCAGGCTGATCAGCTTCAAGGACTGGCTGTGCCCACTGACCACCAACCTCTGACTACCTTGGATGATCAGCAGTGTAGGGGCCCACCACACAGAGCAAGACTTACTTCAGCAGGGCTCTGGTACCCACTGAGTCCATTCCTTGAGTGTGTTGCTTATGGAGATGGTTGGGTGGTGGTGCTTCGACGTGGTCTGAAGCTGTCCACTGGGTGTGCTGGCTCTAGGGCAAGGTCAGCCACTGTCTGTGTTCTACCTGGTGCCACCAGGCATAAGCTACAAAGCTATGTACAGATGGCTGCTTCTTATGCTAGTCTTGGAGGTGCCCAGGCAAAGCCAACCTGTGAAACAAGGCTGGCTCTTTCTAGTGCTAGGCCTGGGGCCAGTTAACTAGAGGTATGGGGCTCACTGAGGCTAGATGCTGTTTCTTTGAGAGAATTTAGGAAAATCTGAAGCAGGAGCCAAGACAGGCCAATCTTATGGTAAAGCCACTGGAAACAGCTTGGGTGGCCTGTAAATTGGATGGAGCAGGGCCTCAGGGAGTCACCAGGGTGGTAAAACAGTGTGAGCCAGGTTGCTGGAGTCCCAGACGTGGTGCCCTTCTGCCAGACCCCTGGGGGAAGGGCTCACCAAAGGAACAACGGCCTCCACCAGGACGTCTGTCCGGGAGAAAGCTGTCTCTCCAGCTCTCACCCCGATGCCAAACAACTCAGTTCTTCCCTGTATGTCTCTGGTGCCTTTCAAGCTGCCTCTCCCATGCTGGAGCCTGGAAAGAGTGGATCCAAGTAAGTCTGTGCACGGGCCCTTTAAGAGGAACTGCCTGGGACTCTAGTAGCCTCAGCCTCTCTCGGCCTCAGTTCCTGATGGTTTTTACAGCCAGAAGTCATGTGGACTTCTCTTCCTGGAACTGGAACCCTGAGCTGGGTACCTGGTGTCGGACGGGGATCCCTCACTCCTCAGGTAGGCTCTTCACAGCTGAAGTAGCCCTCATGATTTTATCCACCACACGTGAGTGTGGGACCAGCCTGTCTGCACCTCCACCCCTCCTACCAGCCTCCATGTGGCCTCTTCTTTAATTTCATAGTTGTAGAACTTCCATTCAGCTCAATTTCAGGAGATTGTATTTCTCCCTTTATTATATAAAAAATATCACATTGATATTTTCATTGAAAGTCTAGTAATCCTCTAGAAGTATCTTTTATTAAAGTTATATATTTCTCTTGCTTGATAACTTGGTCATTGATGGGAATTTTAATCTGTGTGTTAACAATATGCAATAGTTTTCAAAAGCTAGGTGAATATGTATGAAATATTGCTTGAAATAGGTGTTATCTACTCAGTCACAGGTATTTTAAATTTTAGCTACAGTTAAGCTACAGAGAGTCACAATTCTGCATGATACTTATTGCTACCTCTCTCTTCTGCCCTAATCCACCCTTATTGCTTTTATGAAATTGTACTTTGGCACGAGGCCATCAGTTTTGATTATTAAAAAGTTGCCCTTTTTCATTTGTTGCTATATCAACATTAAGGACACTGTTCGTTACCTTACATAGGGTCTTGCTTGTGAGAACCTATGGGAAACTTCTCTCTAGCCTCACAATTTGAAGTGCTTATTTCAAATAGTTGTTATATTTTAGTCTTATGGATACTGAATCTTATAACTTACTATGTTTGAATTTATGCTTTGAGATCAGAGCCAAATTTGTGAACCTTCTTCATTCATGAATTCCTTTAGGTCTCCAACAAATTAATGAATGATTTTTAAAAATTCTCAGTTTCTCTACTTTTCTTCCATGAGTACATACTTGTACCCAAATGTTGTTTGTGCTACCTGTTTAAATTGCTGCTTTAATTGGTCTATTTCTGATTTTTTTCCCTTTTCTTTTTAAAATATTGCAAACTTACCTATAAACTGAAGGAATGGTTTCAGGGAGCAGTAAAAGAATGGAGAGAATACCCACTGTGGTAATAATGAGCGTGAGTCTCATATTTTAAAGAGACTGTAAGTTTAGCTTTGCTCTGTCACTGGAACAGAAGTGTTGTAAACACTTGAAAATCACTACATCCAGGCTTAGGCTCCCTTTGCTCCATCTCATTCTATAAACCTTTACTCATGGCCTTCAAAATATGAGAGAATTGACCTCATTACTATTTATAGAGATTTTACTTACACAAAAGCTCAAGGCTCTTCAGAGTCTCTTAATAGTGCAGCACCCACAGAAACAATTTAAATCCGTGCATTGTTATATATTCCAAAATATTCTTGTAAAGAAGGGGTGCACCACATTCCCCCTTTCCCAATTCAAGGTCAAAAAAGAGTTTTGATTCCATACTTAAATGACTGCATGAAAGGAAAGAATATTTTAATCGCATTGGGCCAAATCTCCTGACATGTCACAGACCATTCTGCCTTCAGCCAGCATTGGTGATGCCAGACTATTTACCCATATATACCAGGAGAAAGGGCCGTGTCCTCTTCCCCACTCCTTCAACTTTCTCTTTTGATGAATAGTTTTCTTTAAAAGCTAACATTCTCATTGTAATTTAGGGTGTTATAAACATATGCACTTCTTTCTCTTGGTATTCTATAACAGGTCAAAAGTCATATTTACCATGCCATCCCTTTATGATGGACAAAGAATGTAGAAATTTTTTCTATGAACAAGTAGTATAGCTAGAGGAAATAAAAGAGATTAGCTTTTCACAAGCTGAAGTAACAACCTGAAAAGTTTAGGACAAGAGGTCATGGAGATAAATGTTTGGTCTTATTTCTAAAAGAGCAGAATAAGGTTATCAAACCTCACACCATTGCATAAAAGGTTAAGCCAATTCCTGTGAAGAGCTGGCACATGTTTTTCTTTTACACCTGAGGGTTGGGCCTCCATCTGGAGCTTTTGTGCTTTGCATGCTTTAGATTTTGCCCATATGCAGCTAAACTTTGACGTTCATTCTGAGCATTACATCTGTTAAGTTATATAGAGGGTTTTGGATTAAGATCATAACTATCCAGTTGCTTAGCTTTTCTTCCGATAACCATGTTAGCAATCAAACTGACAAGAATCAAGAATTTCTGAAAAGCACTTGGCTGAACCATATACCATCTGCATTTTATTATTGTGCAACATTTAAATAAGAAAATCACTTATAGAAACACAAGAAGAGAGGTCCTTTTTAGCAGACTAACTTTAAATATAGACAGTATTTTACTGTTTTGCTATAAACTTTGGGTCCCACAGCTAGGTTCTTGCTTTATTCTGCATAGGAATCTATATTCATTGTTTTAAAGTGATACTGTGCAGGAATTAGGGATTTATTCCCTTGAACAAACACCAAAGATGAGGGTGTCAGGGTGGAATTCTCATTACACTTTATTATGAAAGAGCTACATTTTCTATTATTTAATAAAATTAAAACATTTTAAAATATGTTTTTATTGATTGTTTAGAGAGAGAGGGAGGGAGAGAGATAGAAACATTGATGTGAGAGAGATCCATCGATCAACTGCCTCTTGCATGCCTCCTACTGGGGATCAAGCCCGCAACCTGGGCATGTGCCCTGACTGGGAATGGAACCGGCACCTCTCAGTCCATGGGATGACGCTCAATCCACTGAGCCACACAGGCTGGTCAATAAAATTAAATTTTAACTTCATCATAGATTTTTCACACTAACAGCCAAGTGTTGTTGCTTTTGATGATATTTATAGTGTCCCTTTGCATCTTGTGATTGTTACCATTGTTGTGGAAATTCTCCTTTAGCCACCAGGGGTACCATATTGGAAGATAATGCCAAACCCCGAAGAGCCTCCTGTACCTCCAAAGAGAAAATGTGTTGTGCATTTTATATTTACTGACTGTTATTAAACCCATCTTTTCGAAAATGAGTGATCTAAAATAGTGTATGAATCACTGATAGCTTAATGTTTGATACCTTAATGTTTGATTATCATATGTCCATTTCCCAAATCTTCTGGGCAGGCATTTGCTGTAATGTTTTTGGAGTGATTTCTACATGTTTCCAGCCTTGAAAAAGCAAAAGAAGGAACAGAGGCTATGCCAAATATTTCTAAGTCACTATCTGACCTGATGGTTTTTCTTCAAGGAACAGTATATCAATCAGGCTTGATTTCTAAGAAATGCTTTATTATGTTTGAAGCATAACTAGTCATTATTTTAATAGCAAAACACAGAAGCTGAAAAACAGTCTTTTAAATGGAGCCAGCCCATGTAATTTCTGAGCATAATATTTTCATAAAATTTTACAAAAATCCTTCCTTCCAATTTTTGCATTCCAATTTGAGCCTGATTGCCTTGGGGTTTTGATGATCTAGTAGGTATTAAGCACTATACATTAAATGTAGTGTTGACAAAGGAAATTCACTAGCAAGGGTTTCATTAACTGGGGATTAAGTTAAAACCCTTTCCCAGAATTGCCAATAAACGAGACTCTAATCTAAAATTTCACATTAAGTTTAGTACAACTGAAATGTGTGTGTTCACACATGTGTGTGATTGCTAAATGAGTGTGCATGTGAGTGAGGGCAAATCCTAATATGAGTTTTTAAAAAAATTTAGTTGACTAGATAAGTACACATTTTCCTGGTTATTTTGTAAGTATGATGTACTAAGTGGGAGAAAAGCCTACAGCTTAAAGCATACTCTGTATTTCCATCCACGCAGATGCAGAAATATGTAATTGAAAGATTTTAAAGGTAAACCCTTTATTACATTCTGTGGGTGGGTTTAGGCCTGATTTGAGATAATACCTTTAATATTTATTTTACAGAATGGAGATTTTGAAAAAGCGACTTGTAAAGTTGATCCTAAAAATGCCACTGTAAAAGAATACTTGGCAATTTAAAAAACTTTTCTATTATATTTAGATTTTGTTATGATTGTTAAAGTGCTTTAAGATTAGAATGAAGATTGCTCAGACCTTGTTGAACTGTTTTTTTTCATATTACTGCTTTAAGTATAGATTTTAAAGCCAAATTGGTTGTAATTGAACACATCAACAGTAACCTAATTTTATGATTCAATTACAATAGTTTGCTATTTATTAACTATCTTTTTTATTTAAGGGTATTAGCTTTACTAATAATTTTTATTTGAATAGTTTGAAGTAATACTTAAATTCAGGAGATAATGGCTTATTAAACTCAATTTGTGCTGTTATGATCTAATTTTCATCATGAAGGTTGTGATAAATATAGAGAATTTATAAGATAATAATCCTAAGAGCTTCAAATGAAGTCCATGAAAAAGTTGGTTTTGTTTCTACTCTGAGGCTGATAAATTGCATCCCACTTTTGCAAATGAGTCAACCAAAGCTTTGAGAAGGTAAGTGGCCTGCTCTGGGCCTGTATCTTGTTTGCGTATTGTAAATAGGGGACTAGAATGCAGGTAGGTTTCCCATCATCTTGTTAGTTTTCTTCATTAATGAATAGTAATTAATAGTTGTGAATCACACTGTATTTTAATCAATCAACTAATTTTTATGGAATTTATAAATTCCAAATATACCTGAAGTTACAGAATAGTATAGAAGTCCTATACACTCACCATCCAGATTAAATAATTATCAATTTATGGCCAATCATTTTTTCATCTACACCCAATTTAGTTTCCTTTTCCCATGTTTTCCTACACATTATACACAAAAAGCACTCACACACACACACACACACACATATATATATATATGAAAGATAAAATTTAAGTTTATACTGATGTTTCCACAGAACTACAAGATTTTAATCTCTCTAGCATACATATGTATCTGTTTTCTCTCATGCTGGACATCCTGGTTCTCAAATTTGTTAGAATTAGAATTTAATCTAATTTGCTAATTACTAATTTGGTTTTACACATTACCCACACAACAGCCTCAGAATAATAATACTTATACTGACAGTATTATTGCCGAGAATTATTTAATTTGTGTATATGTGTAAGTGTCTGATTCTTTTTATCCTTGGGGCATAAACTCTATTTAATTTAATTACTCTGCTGTTACTTGGAGGTGATGGTAAACTGACTACAGAAATACAATTAGGAAATATTCAAGCATAGGAGAAAATTCTCTAGAGAGCCTCAGAAGAGAATGCTGTTACAAAGTAAAGTACAATGTGAGGAACAGAGTAAGTAATGAAATTTATTTTCTTTATATTTTCCATTTGTCAGATCATAACTAGAATACCATGTGTACTCCCTAGTTATTTTCTGTAGAGATAAGTGAAGCCATTACTCCCCCCACCAAATAAAATTCTTAGAGACCAGAAAAATATAAGTAAGAAGAATGCTGAACGAAAATTAGAATTACTCAAACTGGAGAAGCAAATTTTGGGGGCATAATTGTGTCACACATACAAATAACTTCTCAGTTCCACTAAGAATAGAAAGTAAAGATTGGATATGAAAGCTGAGGAAAATTAAAATCAACCAACCACCTTTGAATATTTTAATAAATCCTGAATGGGACTGTGCATTCTAGGGGAGACAAGAATGTATGTGACATAAATTCTGCTTTTAGAGTTCATGCTGTTAATGGACACTCTTAGGTTAACTTCCCAGTTCCTCTTCTCTGGCATGTACTCACAGAGGTGATCTCAAATTATGCCCAATTTTGCATTGTAGTGTGTGTCCCCAGATATAGCTCATTTGTTCAGGGGTGAATAAATGGACCCAAGATGAAATAGTCATATTGGCTCTTTGAGGAAATATCCATTGAAACTAAAAGAGTTAGGTCTCCATCTTAGTCTGTTGAACATGGGAGGTATACAACTCTGGTGTGGGGTGGTCATTTTTTGTCAGGTGGACAAAACTGCAACAAAAAGAAGAGTAAAATAAAAGAAGAAAGTACTGTAGATGTATTGAGAGAAGCAACGAGAAGAGGTGGAAACAGCAGTCCCCTGACTCACCAGAGACTCCCTGTTTCCACTGATTCTTTCTGGAGGCTTAGCTATATTTCTGCCATTGGATCCTGTGAGACCCTCCTGCACATTCTTTTTGTTGTTGTTGTTATTTATGTCTTTTATCCCCCTTTTAAACCCACTATTTGATATGAAGAATATCAGTTACATCTAATATTCTAGGATTTGCATGGAGTTATGCCTGAATTGACAACACTTTGCAATTCTACATTAACTGGTGGGAATTCTTGGATGCCCTATGATGGTGTTTCACACCATTCACCCAGCAAAAGGTACATATGGATGCTAAGAAGCAAAAGGAAGTGATATGCTGGATATCTTCTGTTTACTCCTCCAAATCTATACTTAACCCTTCTTTCTCTCCCACAGGGTTCTGAATAGAGTCAATGTTCTCATCATTGTACCCATGTTTTCCTTTCAGAATTCATTACTTCATTAGCCTTTCTTCCCCTCATTCCTTTTGGCCTAGGATTGTAAGCTCTGTGTTACTGGGCTGCTTTTGTCAGTTCCTCTCTAGTGACATGTTTGTAAACTAACCTTATAATGAACTTGCCTTAAATTATCCCATTTCAGGTGTATCAGCAATTTCCTATAGGGACTCTGACTAATAAAGATGCTGAGTAGTTTGGGTTATGTTTAATCTGAGGGTCCTAAAGATTCACATTGAGCAAGAAACTTCCCAGAGAGAAGAGATAGGGAAAGGTCTAGACTGGCAACATGCATTTGGAAATTGTTAGCAGATAAGTTGAAGGCAAAATTACTCATGTGGAGCACTAGGCTGGTGATAGAATACTGGGTTCATAGACACTGAGGTGGCAGGAATAGGGTAGGGATCTCACAAAGAAGGGAAGGATGGCACAGGCTTCAAATTATGAAGACCCAGGGGGTGCAGCATCACAGTAATAAATGGGGTGGAGGGTTTAAACAAGGGGAATGTTAGTGCCAGTGTCTATATGCAGCAGAAAGAGCTAGTGAGATATAATCTAAAAAAGAAAACTCTATTGTCTGTAGCAACTGCAAATTCAAAATTATGGAGGCAACTGAAAAGTCATTAGTGACCCAGAAATATTGTGGGGAACAGAAGATAGATTGAATTTGAGGAATGGGCTGGAAAAGAAGCAAAGTCATGTTCAAAAAGATATTTGTTAAGAAAGAAAGAAAAATGACTGGACACAGTAAGATGGCATGAGGTCTTAGGACAGGTTATGCTTTTTAAGATAAGGCACACTTTGTGTTCTTGCACTTTCTTGTAATAAACTTCTCCCTCCTTCTCTCTCTCTCCATCCTTCTCTCTCGCTCCATCTCCTTGTCTCCTTCTCTCTCTCTCTCTCTCTCTCTCTCTCCATCTCTCTTTTCCTAACCAACTTAAATTGGTTGTTGTTGTTTGCAAACAAAAGAATACTAATTTAAACAAGCATCCTCTATTGAAATAAAAATAATTGCTACTTCCTACTATGTGCTGAAGGAGCTTTAGAGAAATTTCAGAATCATGGATAAGGATACCAAGCTGAAACAATAATAACAACAACTTGGATTTTTTCAGAGTTTATCACATCCCTGGCACTGGGCTAAACTCTTTTAAAAATATGATCTTGTATAATTCTCATGCAGCACTTTGAGGAGGGCACTCTTCTTAGTGGCCCTTAGAAACTTAGGAATGTGGACTTAAAAAGGTTAACTTTCATGCCCAAGATGACAGTTAATATGTGACCTCACAGCCTGAGTACTTAGCAACCATACATTTACTTTGGGGTTAAATACAGATACCTAGTATAGAATTATCTAATTTGAAAACCCTGATCAGACATTTAAACAATGACCCATAGATGGGTGAAGATAGAGTCAAACTTGAGCCATTTTATCTAGTTAATACATTATTAATATGCAGATTAAAGTTTTGAGAGTCATTATTGATCAGATGAAAAAAGGTAAAATATACTTGAACACATTACATGGTAAACACTTAAATACTGCTCTTACATAAAACTTTTGGAAATAAAATGACATTTTACTTAAAAGTAGGGAAAATTTCAAAATGTTTGAGTAGCAGATCCAGTCATATAATTTGAAAATTTTCATCATGAACTTGACTCCCTTATTATTTATTCCTAGTTCTTAGTTCACATTTTCCTAACATTTAGTTTGGAGGGAGAACTAAACTATTTCAGGTTTTACTTGCCTTTTCTTTATTTTTTAATCTTTATTGGTGAGAGTATTACAGATGTCCCCCTTTTTTGCCTTTTCTTTTCAAGATAGTCAGTGAAATCTAAATTTATTGGGACCAAAAGTATATAAAACAAGTATACGTGAACATCTTTTAAAATGCACTAAAGTTTATTAGACTCATATCCATTGCTCTTATGTGTGTCAAACAGAAAAATGAGATGGCTTAAAAAATAATAAAAATTTTTTCCTCTCAACAAAAAGCTCCTAGATAAGGGTGGTCTCAAGTCTTCAATAGCTGACCTGACAGAGTAAATCTGAAACAAATTGCCACCACGATAATCCCTCTTTGGTATGACATGCTGACCAGGAAAGAAATCACAGTGTCTCAGGAGGAGTTGACTTAGTTGGTGAACAATACATTCATTATCATCTAATGAGATGAATGTAATCTCTTTTATCTTTGCACATTAAAATAAAGTATTTTTTAAGGTACAGGTATATTTATCTGGATAAAATAAATGATCATGTAATTATTTTTAATAATTTTGAACCCAGTAAGAATAATTTAAAATGAATACATTTCATTTGATTTTTATTTACTTAAATTGCTCATGATCTGTGTATGAAATGGCATTAAATATAATAATAGAACCACATGAAACACAAATAATGTTGAATTAATGTACAAGGCTGCCAAACAAAGAAGCATTATTGTGCAAATGTTTCTTGGGATGAAATTGGAAAAGCAATGAATTCTTAATGCCCAAGCTGGGTTCTCATCCCTGATTTTGTACCTAAGTGATCATTGCACCTGCCCTCTAGAATCATATTTTACGTAACACTTCAGAGCTCTCATAATAATTGGCTACATCACAGGTCTAATCATTGAGTTAGCAAGAGTTACATCACAGGTCAAAAGGCTTGATCTGGAGAATAGAAGTAAAAGGCTTTTTGTTTCATCAGGTTGGTTTCATTAAAAAAAAAAAAAGGCTTTTAGTTGCTTATATTTGGACTTAATATTTCTTTTTATTTAGTCCATTTAATCTTCATTGTCTCAATTACAGACTTTTGACCAGCTCAAGAAATTATTCCAAATAGAGTTACAGAGGGATAGTTTCAGGTGGATTAAAATATGATACCTGCAATATATATGAAATAAATTATGAAGAAATAGCATTTGATGCCATAAATAACTTTAAAAAAGATATATGACAGATGATTAAATATGGATTGAATTTGAATAGCTATTATATGAAAGCCTCAGAAACTAGTTATTTTTATTCTAGGATTAAAAAAATTCTACAATAGCAAGCAATTAGAAAATATCAATATTTTTGAGCAATTGATATAGATAAAAATTCAAGTGTACTAAAAAATAGTACTTAGATTTTCTTGAAGGCCAATTCATGTTGTTTCAAATCTAGCAAGGAAGACCCAAGCATGATTTTTATTTAACAGTCAGCTAGTAGAATGTTCCCGAAATTTCAGCCACCATGCTATCAATTTCTTTATATTAGGGAAACATTATATTCTCTTTTTATGTCTCAAAGACAAGAAACATGTTCAAGAAATTTTGTCAGTGATGGATAATTGAGAGAGTGAAAGTCTCAGACAGCACAATGCTTGCTAGAAGGTGATCAAAAGATGGGGCAAAGGGATTTCCAAAGCATTTCATCACAGTGTAAACCATGGCCAGTTGATCTTTATTTTTATTTATTTTTTAATTGTTTTTTTAATTTATTGATGTTTAGAGAGAGAGGAAAGGAGAGGGAAAGAGAGATAGAAACATCGATGTGAGATACATAGACCGGCTGCCTCCTGCACACCCCCTACCCAGGACTGAGCCCAAAACCCGGGCATATGCCCTGACTAGGAGTCCAACCGGGACCTGTCAGTCCATGGGATGATGCTTAAACCACTGAGCCACACCAGCCAGGGAGTTGATCTTTAAATGGGGAAATCTGTGAACTTCCTTTTGTCTTTTTACTGGTTCTATGGATTCAGAGCTCAAAGAGCTCATACAATAATTAACAGTGGAAATAGTCCCAGAAATCACCATACAGTTAGGGAGTGAAAACAAGTCTTTATAAAGAGCATGTATGTAACACAATCACAGACAATTAGGTTAGTTTTTTATAGAAATTATAGGAGGAAGCAAGTTTTGTAAGAAAGCTTATTGGTATCATATTTTTGTCAGATTAGAAGCATTTGGGTGCTCTTAAACAATGAGAAAGTATTTGAAAATTAAATATCAAACAAATGAGGTGAATTTGGCTGCTGAAGAAGTCATTACTCATTCTTACTTCAATGGCACTATTCTACCTGACATGTTCAAGAAAACTCACAACATGTTTCCCGCTGGTGGTCGCCCTGCTCTGGATGTGTCATTATGTGATAAGCAGAAAGTTTTGATATTTGCATTTTAGGAGTGTTCTTCTCTGCCATTTTGATTCAGAAGAAAAAGCAATCTCAGTAAGTAACTAACAAAAAATAAAATGGTAGAAGGTCAACTCTACACACAATTCTTTTTCTAACCCAAATTTAGATGTGCAAAATGAGTCGAATGACATTATTTTTAAACAAATAACAGCCATACACACACAATCAGAAAATAAAACCCCACAATGACTTAGGTAAAAATTGATATGTATAACAATCCCTCAAATTAATTAAACCTTCATTGATGATTTATATTGTAAAATTATGTTAAAATATGTTTGGTAAACTTGAAAAAAACCCACAAGAAATGTAAATGGTTAACTGCTACTTTGAAAATGATCAAGGGATTAAAATGACAATAAATTTTGCAAAAAAGAATTGTATATAAAATTAATCATTAAAGGTAAAATTGTGATTAAAATATTTGTTTTCATAAACAGTGATTCAGATTGCGCTCGGATAGAGTATAGTAGATAAAAAGTGACCATAAATTATAATATTCTGTATTCAATTTTATGAGTTGTTTTATGTTCACTTATTGACACAACTCTTCATTTATTGCCAATTTAATGATTACTTATGAGGATAAGACCAAACACTTACTTCAGTGTTTCACCCCAAAATGTCAAATTCTGCAAGTTCCTTGAGAAATTTGGGACAATATTTAATGCTTTCTGATATGGTCGCTCTCCTTTTGCTTTGATTGGATGAAGCATAATTGACTTTTTATCTTTGTGGTGTTCTACCACTATTTATTTTTTAAAATAAGGCTAATTTATGCCTAATCATTATTCTCTATATTACTAGAGTTAATACGAAATTCAAAGAGATTTTCTGCACGTATTTGGGCATTTAATAAAAAAAGATTAGAACTATAAAATTTAGTTCCAGCACTGCAAGACAAGTTCCATTTTAATCAATATAGTCTTACTAATAAATCCACTCAATAAATAATATTTTTAAGACTATTAAGAACCAGGATTTATTTCAGGTAAATTTTCACCATGTTCATGGTTATCCGGGTTTGAAAATTCAATCATATTTAATTTATCTCTATTTTTAATATCCTTTCTGTCATCAATCTCCTTATGAATCATTCACATGTATTTTCCTCCCTTCTCTTTCAGCCACGATTTAGCCCATACACAGAACACTTCATGCCTGGATTACCCTGATTTACCTGCCTTTAGCCTTTTCTCTTTCCTTACTATCCTTTATATTGATTCAGCCATGGAATTTTCCTGAATTGCTTTTTCAAATTAAATCTTTCTCCCAGATTTTAAACTTTAAAAGAAAAGTTAAATGCCTGTCCGGCTGTACTGAGCAATGGATATCAATAGAAACCATTAAGTTAGTGAATAATAGAGGGAATTGAAATGAAATACTGATCTAAAGAATCAAAATGGCTTAATATGTTCTTTATGAATAATACCAAATATATATGTTATTGTCAGGTTTTGCAGACCTTAAATTGCTAAACAAAAGTAAGCAGTCAAAAAATAGAAACTGAAATCACAGGGATTCACATATTTCTTTGCATTCACATATATATCAAAAAGAGGTAGAATTTAAATTTAAGATGGAAAGAAGTTATTCAATAAATATGGCTTTTTCTCTGAAGGTAATTTATTTTATCAGAAGGAGTTGTTAGAATTTAGCTAAAGAAAGATCTCTGTACTGAGTTGAGCAACGATTGTCCTCGCCATAACTAAGGTTTTCACAAAGAACCGATTAAAAAAAATTGTCAGCATGAAACTATCTGACAAGCACTGAAGCTATTAATCTGCTTGAGAAGGTGAAAGTCATAAATTAAAACTAGACTTAAGAAAAATGTGTTATAGTTTCTTTATCAATTTGCTGAGAGACTAGGAAGTACAGATAAACTGAACTAGATTTCTCTTAACTCTTTATTTATCTCCAGTTTGATTTACTGAGATTATTAAGATCAACCGCTGATTTCAGTATTCATCATAAAAATGTTCCATCTCATATAGCAATTAAAAATATATCTATCATCTCATAAATGCTCAGCCAATACCTGTTCGATGTTCTTTGAAGGGGCTACTCCAGACAGTCTGGAAATGCCTTGTTCTTATCTCTGCTCTGTCATCCAAATCATAGCAGCCCTTCATTTTATGGCCAAAAGAGCTCTTCAGGTTTTTCCTGTTCCCATTTTTACTTTACAAGATTCTCTGTTTTTCATCATTAAGAATAAAACTTTTCACTTTTGAAAAAAATATATTACTTGACTGAGTCTGGATATGCTGTGATATGAACGTTATTAGAAACTAAATTATAATACACACCGATTCATCATTTAAGATTTATTTTTGATCTGACCTTCTGCATGTGATGCAGAACCAAGAGAAAGGTCATCTGTGTTCACAAAGGTAGACATTGTGATTTAAAAATTTATTTTCTTTGCTGAAAGACAAGGAAGAGTTAAACAGAGTTTCATGTGGAGATAGCTATCAATATTTGAAAGGTTGTCATCAAAATAATCCCAGGAATTGTTAGGGAGCATACATAATTGGTGCAACAACCCCCCCACCCCACCCTCATATTTAGGAGATACAATTAAAATGATTGGTTATGGAAATTTTAAAATAATATCTTAAAATTGTGTTTAAAAGTTTGTGTTTAACCCGGGTTAAACAATCCAAAGCAGACACTAACAACATCTCTTTCCCTTTGTAGATTTTATGATCCAGAAAAACAAAACAGATCAGAAAACATTTCTGTCCAAGTATGCTTTACTTTCTCACTTTCAATTCCCTGTTTCCTAACCGCCTTCCCCCTTCACGGGGACTAGACTAAACTAAATTAAATCTTTTTTCTTTTCTTTTCTTGATCTTTCTAAACCAGAGGGCTCATTCATGTGATTTGACGTTAGCATAACTATCTAATGTATGAGAAACCTAAAGCAACAGAGAGTAATGAGAGCTAATTGCAAGCCTTTGTCCTAAGGTGAGAGCACAAGGCTAAGGCTTTCAGCTTCCTACTGTAGACAGACAGATCTGTCTTCAATTTGTGCTGCTGTTTGTCTGTTTTTAAGTTGGGAGATTTTTCTAAAGTGATTAAATACCCAGGTAGCATATCTGGTCTCACCAGGACACACAGTTTTCTTAGCTGTTGGACTATTCCAGATATCACAGCCTGTGCCACCAATGGCATGAGGAAGACTTCGTGCTAAACACAAGCCCACTCCTTCAAAAGTGCTTGGACCTTCTTTAATAAGTATAACATTTTACTCCAGAAATAAAAAGAAGGCTTAAAAACTAAGGTGCGAGTAGTCTGCCTCAGATCCTTTTAGATGCTTTTTCTGAGTATAGTTTTTACTGAGGAAAAGTTACTGGCTGTAAAAAGGAGCATTAGCTACATGATGGGACACAAATGAAGGGGATGACATGAAGGGAGGCAAAAGCTGAAGGAAGACTCAGCCTGTCCTAAACCATGCAGTGAAACTTGCTTTGGTGTATCTTTTCACACCCATCTTTGATACCTGGTATCAAGCTACTCATTGGCTGCCTACATCCTTTACTTCTTTGCACCAAATGAATCTATTCTGATGGTACATTTCAAGCCCTAGAACATGCATGGTCTCCTAACATCAAATTGACTTCTGCATTTGATCCCTCAAAGAGGACCTTGAGGAATGTGAAATGATTAATCTGAAAAAATGAATTTTAGGGCAATGATCTAGGTGCATTACCCCTTCCCAGCCATATTCTGAAATTCCTAACCCAGAGGCATTCCAATGGCCCAGTAGGAAGATAGTTTGGTTGAAGTGTGGGTAAGGTCCTTACACAATTCTGAATAGGCAACTTCTTACTCCACCTATGGATAGGGCTGGCCTTGTGTCTAGATATTCTGTAATAGTATGGAAAAATCTACACTGGACTCCAGCTTTTCAGGCCAGACTAAATCTTTCCCAACAAGTGGAACTCTTTGGTACAAATCTAGTAGTCTGTCATCTCAGCAGAGACTTAAAACATTTTATTAGATTCATATGCTTTCATGGTAACTTAGGAAAAAGCAAATAGGGTATCCTAGGCATTGATTTAAATGTTTTACATGCATTAATTTTGCTAATCCTTACCATAATCTATTTTTATTATCTTGTTATTCCTATTTTATGAATAAAGAAGCCAAAGCAGACAGAAGTTAGGTGAGACAGAAGTTGAACTGGAGTTGCTGGGATTTGATACCAGACAGTAGCTTGTATAGGAGTTCATGTTCTCAGCCACCATTCTTTATGCCCTTCTGTCCATGCCCAGGGAAAAGCTTTATTCACAAAGAAGTGACCCCAGACAGGTATCCCCATAACTCTGTTTATCTGAAATTGCAGTTGCCACATTTTTCTATAGATTTTGAATTTCTATGTCCCATTACAGTATGGTCTTCTTGAAGACAGATATTTTACTTTATTCATCTTTGTTTACTGTTGGTGAAATAAATCAATTCATTTATTTGTTTTATGGAAGGCAGTGCAGGAGAGGTCAGAGTTATATAGGAGATGATCCAATCTGAGCCCTCACTGCTATCACAAGACTCACAAAGTTGTTTTGTATAAACTGGCTCTATACCCAAGTTTGATCTGGGCATTGCTTTCTCACTACTAAGACTATAGAACAAATGCATATGAACCTTTCATGACCTAAACATAAGATTTGAGAAAATCCTCAAGACATCAATTTTCAGTGAAACAAGAAATTTAAAACTAGTCAGAGTAAATCAAGCTTCTGGATACAACCCTCCAAATATGGGGGACAGAGGCACTTTTTAAACTAAACTGCAGAGATACAGTCAGCTATATCCAGAATGTGAGGAACTCTACAGGACCAATGACTAGGGTTCTTCAATAATAAAATAAAATGGGAGGGAGAATCTATAGCTTTTTAAATGACAATGAATCAGCCCTGGCCAGTTTGGCTCAAGGGTTAGAGCATTGGTCCGCAGACCAAAGAGTCAAGGATTTGATTCCAGTCAGGGCATGTACCTCGGTTGCAGTTCAATCCCTGGTCCTGGTTGGGTTTGTGTGGGAGGTAACCAATCGATGTGTCTCTCTCTCTCTCCCCCACTCGCTCCCTCCCTCCTTCCTCCCACTCTGTCTGAAAATCAATGGAAAAATATCCTTGGGTGAAGATTAAAAAAATGGCAATGAATCAAACCAAATGTTCTCTGTGGATCCTGACTAACAAACAAACTGAAACAAACAAAACACTTATTGGGGGAAATTTGAATAGTGATAGGACATTAGAGGAATATGAAGGACTTATTGTCAGTTTCTTTTTAGATGTGTAAATGGTATTGTTATGTTTTTAAAATAATTGCTATATTTATTATTATTATTATTTTTAATCCTCACCCAAGGATATGTTTTTTTAAAAATTTGATTTTAGAGACAGTAATGGAAGGAGAGAGAGAGAGAGAGAAACATTGATATGAGAGCAAAAAATCAATACGTGCCCTGACCAGGGAGTGAATCTACAAATCTGCAACCTACATATGTGCCCTGACTGGGAATTGAACCTGCAACCTTTTGGTGTACGGGACGACGTTCCAACCAACTGAACCACCAGCCATGGCTCAAAATTGTCATCTTTAGAGACACACTCTGAGGTATTTAGGAATGAAATGATACGATGCTTTGGGTTTGCTTTAAAATCCATGATGGATTTACCATGAGTTTACAGTTATTTAAACTGGGTCATGGGTACATGCATGATGAGTAGGCTCATCTCATTATTTTTGTATGATTTAAACTTTTCCAGAATAAAAAGTTAAAGAATTTTCTTTTCCTTTTTTCAGCAAAATGGCTTGCAAGTCCAGTATGGTTTTCTTCTGTGAAAACTTGGTTTGGAGTTCAGCACTTCCTTGTCATTCATTAGTCAGCTACTTGCTCTATCAGTTATGTATTGTGTGCCAAACCACGCCCAAACAACAATTATTTATTTTGTTCCTGAATCTGCCATTTGGGTGAGGCTAGCATCTGATGGAGAAGCTTACCTGGGGTCTGATGATTTGTTTTCAAGATGACTCATTTATATTGGCAATGTTAAAGAAAAAAAGATATTTAATAACACTTGTTAAAGATGGCAAGGCAGACTTTATTCAGGACCATCATGATAAGAATAGGAATTACTGCAACAGGATTTTACAGTTGAGGGAGAGCTTGGGCTCAACTCAGAATACAACATGGGCAAGTGAGACTTTATAGCCAAGGAACACGGTGAGCAGCAGGGTGGGAAATTACTAAGAGGAAACAACAGAGGCAAGGAGGGTTCTGGCTAACAAGTGGGAGATTCTGGTGAAACTGACTTAGCAGTGTTCTTGCTAAAACTGACTTTATAAGAAAGTGCACAGATGGGCCTAGGAGAAGGTTCAGGAGTCTGTCTAAAGTTCATTCAAGCAAAGAATATTGGTTAGCTGGCAAGTTGGTGTTGGCTGACAGCTTGATAGCTGCTTGGGTTTCCTAGGGACATGACCCATAGCCTAGATTCAAGAGGGAGCAACGTAGACTCCACCTCTTAATAGGATGGTGTAAAGAACTTAGAGGTCAAATTTTAAAACTGACCTACTAACCTCCTTTGCGGTAATTCACAGAGCCTCAGAACAGATGTCAAACTGCAGAACTATTTTATGAAAATAACTAGAATATATGTGATTGATATTTAGTCCTTTAGATAGAAGCAGCTCTCCTATGGCGGGCCCAGCGTATGAGTATAGGTGGTGTCCATTTTCAAATAGACAACACTCCAGCAGGCTGTGGTAAGAAAGGGTGAAACAAATCACAGAAATTGATTGACATGGCTGGGAGTTAAAGCAAGGTAGCAGGGAAAGTAAACCACTGCCAAAGCCCTGAACATAACTGCCCTCCCAATATCCCTACTGGGCCATAGAAGTGTCCTCAGTTGGCTGGGCCATCAGGGGCTGGCCCCTCATTCCTTTTTTCCACCCCTGTGGAAAAGCCAAGTTGTGTGGTAAAGCCAAGTAGTCTCTGCCACCCAATTTTGCCCATGAATGTGGTTGACACAAGAGATTCAGAAGTAGGGTGGATAGTATGGAATGCTTGGCAATGGACACATTTTGTAGACAAGATTGAGTGTTGGATGAGTGACTGGGGATAGGAGTAGTTGGTATACTGCTTGGCTTGTACCAAACAATGAAAAATGTAGATTTCTCCCCACAAGTCTGAATATATTCATTCAGCTAACATGTTCTCAAGGTTAGAACCACAAGTAAATAATGGTTTGGAATATAAATGATTTTTCTTCTGAGACTTTTCTGGCTCATTTTTAACTTTTTTTTTCTTTTTTGCCAACCACATTTTCTGGGAATCCTTTTCTGCTTAGCTGATTTCCACCCATCTGTCTTTAAGGAATTACTTTAATTGATACATTTGCTTTGTTACCTGCTTCTGATGGAACCGTCATTTCAGACACCTCTAGATTCAATTGTTCAACATATTAAGTACCTCCCGTGAATTGTGCTTCACTCTGGCTATTGAGATTTTACATGAAAAATGTTCTTTATGAGAGAGGTACAAAAGTGGTATTGGGAACACAGTGGAGAGGGATAAACTTGCCTTGGGAAGGTGGAGGAAGCTGCATAGAGCAGGTGACATTTGAGCTGAATCTTGATGAATAGATGGGAGCTTTCTAGTTGGAGAGAGAGGAAAAAACATGTTCAAATGTCCAGAGTTGTGAAAAATCTATGGTGTGTTGTGTGATAAAGTTTAATAAACTGACTGAATGGGAAGCAATATGATTGGTGAGGCATTCTTTCTCTTGTCATTGGATTTTTGTTTTTTGTTTTTTTCCTGATCTATACCTAGAGGAAAAACATTCCAGGAAACTAAAGCACTCTACATCGCATTCTAACAAAACAAAACAAAACAAAACACTGGTCTCAAAAGTTTCTCCTATGACCGTTTGGGGTACTGTAAAGAACCAAGGAGTTTGAACTTTCACTAGTAGGTAAAGGAGAGCCAATGGAAGACTTGAAGCAAGTGAATGAAATGATCATATGTCTTAGACAAGGCAATGGCTAGGAGGGGATGGGGTGGATAGATGTGAGAAATGGAAGAGGCAGAGTCAACAGGATTTACTGTTTTATTGACTGTGGAGGAGAATGAAGGAGAGGAAGGAAGACACTGAGTTTGGGCACCCTGTACTATGGTGCTATCATTTGCCGACAAACAAGGTGTAACTTTTTGGAGGAGGCGGCAGTGGAACGAATGAGTTCATCTCTGGGCTAGTGATACCTGTGGAATCTGAAGTGCATCCAGGTCTTGTTAAGGGTCTGATGCCCAGGAGAGGTCAAGATGAGGCTTGAGAACAGGTAGGGAAGTAGCTGTTGAAGTTGTGGAAATAGACATCTCTTAACATTCTTTTCCTTCAAAAATATCTTCAATTCAACCCCTTCTTCATTCTATTTAAGGTAATACATGTACACTTTATATATTTTTCTTAACTTAAAACTGAGCTTTGAATGGATTCTGTACAGTTTGTATAATTTGATAGTACATTGGTATTTCTCAGAACCTTGCTTCCCAACAACTCTATTTAAGACTGCTTTGGGGAAGTTATATATATATTTTAATGGTTGTATTCTCTCCTTTCAATCCCTGCATTAAATAATTCTTTACCTGTTCTTACACTCTTTCCCTTGACAGAGATGTTTTTCTTCCAATTTTCTCTTTCTCTTTGTTATCTTGACTCTTGTGACTGATGTCTTTGGTCTAAGGCTTTTTTTCCTCTGTTGTATGTCTCAGAAATCAGTCATTCTTAATAATCTCAGGATTTCTCTTTAAGAAATACTTCTTACCTTTTTTATGTATTGGTGAGCTGAACACAGGCCTCTGGTTATTACTTGTTTTGGAAATGTGAGTTTACATTGTTGAGTTATTCTCTGCAACCTATTTTCATTTCTTCAGCTCCTACTAGAAATAGTAGAAGATATAGGTAAGTTGTAGCTATTATATATGTTGCACTGGGCACTCAGGTGTTAGCAGCAATAGCAATGGTAGCAAAGACTTGTATATGTGCCAGGCACAATTCTAAGGGTATTTTAGATATTTATATAAAATAGAAAGTCACTTGACACTTATTGTAGTGCCATCAGGTAGGTCTATTATTATCCCCACTTTATAGCTAGGAAAGTAAGACACATTGAGTAAGCTGCTCAAGGTCTCCAAACTAGTACATGGCTAAGTCATCAACCAGATTCCTGTCTGTGGACCAAGCCTGCCCTTCACTCCACCATTTTGGTACCCATAAATTGTGCTGTTCACTCATAGCATCTCACAAATGCACAGCAGGTTTTGTTTGTTTTAAATACTGAGGGTGCTTGGCATCTTTTCTAAAATGTAGATAATGTCTCAATCACATAGACGAAGGAGATAGTCTTATTTACTAAAGTCAAACTCACAAATGCTATGGAGGACTTTGAATTTGACCTCTGTGAGCTCTGTGTATTACTTCTCATCACTTGTGGCTTTTCTCCTAAAATCCTATGTGGCTGAGGAACTCTTATCAGAATGTCATCTAATGATTTAATGGAAGTCAAGGAGTACTTCCTATCAAACCTGACCTTCCTGGTGTTAAAAATATGCAAAAACACTGATGAACAACCACCCATCGATATTTGGTGTCTGAGATCTGCTTTTAGATTTTTCTGAAAGTGTATGAGGAAACCACTGTTCTGGATTACCCTGAGGATTTAATTAGATGGGTGGGCTATTAATTGGTCATGCTCATTACAGCATAAATTACTATGACTTGCAAGGCCTGGTCAGTCTTATGAAGATTGCACTTCTTTTTGTCAGGAAGGCTTGACCTCTCTTTTAAGCAATACTTTTTTTCCTTCAATTTTCAGACTAACCAATATCAGTATACATAAAGCTGTGTCTGCTGGGTCTCAGCAGTACTGTTTGTTAGTTGTTCTATGTGAAGAGCAGCAGTGAGACATCCTATTGGATGAACTACTTGTATAAGAACAATCTCTTTGAAATATATTCCCTGATGAATATTTCCTATTCTATTATTGTGTGAGCAAATGACATTTCTGTGTAAAATCTTGGAAATATCAAATCCCCCGGTTTTTGGAGAGCCATGGTAACTAATAACTATGACTTGATATTTTTTTTGCAATATGTCTATTGTATTTAGCCATGTATAAACAATCTTTGCTTTTTAAAATTGTTGATAGTATTACGGATGTCCCCCATTTTCTTCCACCTTGCCCCACCCAGCCCCCATCCCACCCCAAGCCTTTACCACACTATTGTCTGTGTCCATGGGCTATGCATATATGCGTATACGTTCTTTGGTTAATCTCTTCCCTGACACCACCCCCCCCCCCCCCGACAAGATCTGTCAATCTATTCCATGCATCCATGCCTCTGGAGCTATTTTGTTCATTAATTTATTTCGTTCATTAGATTCCACATATAAGTGAGATCATGTAATATTTGTCTATCTCTGACTGGCTTATTTTGCTTAGCATAATAATCTCTAGGTACATCCATGCTATTGCAAAGGGTAAGAGATCTTTTTTATAGCCTCATAGTATTCCATTTTGTAAATCTACTACAGCTTTTTTTTTTTAACTTATCTTTATTGTTAAATGTATTACAGATGTTCCTCATTTTTCACCCATTGACCCCCTCCTCCCCATTCCCGCCCCCCTCCTGCCTTTCCCCACACTGTTGTCCACGTCCATTGGTCATGCACATATACATATAAGATCTTTGGTTTATTTCCTCCCATCCCCCAACCCCCCTTCCCTTTGAGGTTTGTCAGTCCAACAACCAATCTGTACTTCTTAATCCCTTCACCTTTTTCACCCCTCCCCCCAGCCCCCACCCATCTGGTAACCAACAAAAGTTCTCTGTATCTTTGAGAATGTCTCTGTTCTGCTTGTTCATTTTGTTTGTAGATTCAACTGTTGATAGATATGTATTTATTGCCATTTTGTTTGTTCATATTTTTTATCTTTTTCTTCAAGAAGACCCTTCAACATTTCATATAAGAATGGTTTGGTGGTGATGAACTCCCTTAGCTTTTCCATGTCTGGGAAACTCTTTGTATGGCCATCGATTCTAAATGACAGTCTTGCAGGATAGAGTAATCTTGGTTGTAGGTTCTTGCTTTTCATCACTCTGAATATTTCTTGCCACTCCCTTCTGGCCTGCAAAGTTTCTTTTGAGAAATCAGCTGACACTCTTATGGGAACTCCCTTGTAGGTAACTAACTTCTTTTCTCTTGCTGCTTTTAAGATTCTCTCTTTGTCTTGAACCTTTTGCATTTTGATGATGATGTGTCTTGGTGTGGGCCTCTTGGGGTTCATCTTGTTTGGGACTCTCTGTGCTTCCTGGACTTGTATGTCTGTTTCCTTCACCAAATTAGGGAAGTTTTCTGCCATTATTGTTTCAAATAGGTTTTCGATTTCTTGTTCTCTCTCTTCTCCTTCTGGCACCCCCAAGATGTGAACGTTGGCACGCTTGAAATTGTCCCAGAGGCTCCTTACACTATCCTCATTTTTTTGGATTCTTTTTTCTTTTTGCTGTTCTGATTGGGTGTTTTTTGCTTCCTTATATTCCAAATCGATGGTTTGCTTCTTGGCTTTACCTACTCTACTATTGATTCTGTGTAAATTATTCTTTATTTCAGTTAGTACCTCCTTCATTTCTAACTGTGCATTCAGCATTTCTGACTGGTCCTTTTTTATGCTCTTGAGGCCCTCACTAAGTTCACTGAGGTTCTCACTAAGTCCCCTGAGGTTCTCACTAAGTCCATTGAGCATCCTTATAAACAGTGTTTTGAACTCAGCATCTGTTAGGTTGCTTAACTCCATTTCACTTGGTTCTTTTCCTGGAGTTTTGTTCTGTTCTTTCATTTGGGACCTGTTTCTTTGTCTCCTCATTTTGGCTGCCTCCCTGTGTTTGTTTCTATGTATTACTTAACGAGAGGTGTGCGGCTAGCTGAGACCAGATGCTGCTCGTTTGAAAGAATTTAGGAAAAGCTGAAGCAGGATCCAAGACAGGCCAATCCTATGGTAAAGCAACTGGCAACAGCTTGGGTGGGCCTGAAAGTTGGGTGGGGCGGGGCCTCAGGGAATCACCAGGGCAGGGCAAACAGTGTGAGCCAGGTTGCTGGAGTCCCAGATATGGCGGTGTCTGCTGGCCCAGGGAAGGGCTCACCAAAGGAACAAAAGCCTCTGACAGCACATCTGTCTAGGAGAAAGCTGCCTCTCCAGCCCTCGCTCCAATGCCAAACAACTCAGTTCTTCCCCATATGACTCTGGTGCCTTTCAAGCTGCCTCCCCCATGCTGGAGCCTGGAGGGTGGGAGTCCGAGTAAGTCCGTGCGCGGGCCCTTTAAGAGGAGCTGCTGGGGCTCCAGCCGCCTCAGCCTCAGTTCCCACTGGTTTTTCCAGCCAGAAGTTATGGGGACTTCTCTTCCTGGCACTGGAACCCTGAGCTGGGCGCCTGGTGTGGGACGGGGACCCCTCAGTCCTCAGGGAGGACCTTCCCAGCCGAGGTGTCCTTCCTAATTTTTATCCGCCACACATGGGTGTGGGACCAGCCCGTCGCGCCTCCGCCCCTCCTACCAGTCCCGATGGGGCTTCTTCTTTAATTTCGTAGTTGTAGGACTTCCATTCAGCTTGATTTCAGGCGGTTTTGAATGATGGTTGTTCTGTAGTTTAGTTGTAACTTTGATGTGGTTGCGGGAGGACGCGATACCACGTTTGCCTACGCCGCCATCTTGACCGGAAGTCTACTACATACAGCTTTTTTATCCACTTATCTACTGATGGGCACATGGGCTGTTTCCAGATCTTAGCTATAGTAAATAATGCTGCTATGAACATAGGGGTGCATATATTCTTTCCGATTGGTGTTTTAGGATTCTTAGCATATATTCTCTCTGATTGGTGTTTGGAGATTCTTAGGATATATTCCCAGAAGTAAGATCACTGGGTCAAATGACAGTTCCATTTTTAGTTTTTTGAAGAAACTCCATACTGTTTTCCATTGTGGCTGCACCAGTCTGCGTTACCACCAGCAGTGTACTAGAGTTCCTTTTTCTCCATATCCTCGCCAGCACTTGTTGTTTGTTGATTTATTGATGGCAGCCATTTTGGCAGGTGTGAAGTGATACCTCATTGTAGTGTGTGTTTTTTTAAGATTTCTTTTTTTTTAGAGAGAGAGAGGAAGAGAAAGGGAAAGTGAGAGAAACATTGATGTGAGCCTATAACATCAGTTGGCTGCCTCCTGCATGCCCCCTACCCAAGATGGAGCCCAAAACCTGGATATCGAACTGGCAACCTTCTGTACACAGGACAACATGCACAACCAACTATTAATAAATCACACCGGCCAGGGCATACCTCATTGTAGTTTTAATTTGTATCTTTCTGATGATGTTTTCTTTGGAGATGTGTCTATTGAGGTCTTTTGCCTATTTTGTAATTGGGTTGTCTTTCTTCCTTTTGTTGAGTTGTATGAGTTCTTTGTATATTTTACAACTTAACCCCTTATCAGATGTATCATTGGCAAATATGTTCTCCCATACACTCGGTTCCCTTTTCATTTTGAGAATGGTTTCTTTTGCTGTGTGGAAGCTTTTTAGTTTGATTTAGTCCCATTTTTAAATTTTTTCCTTTTTTTTCTCTAGCTCTAGGAGATGTATCTGTGAAAATTCTGCTACGTGAGATGTCTGATATTTTACTGCCTATGACTTAGATTTAAGTCTTTTGTTCATTTTGAATTTGTTCTTGTGTATGGTATAAGTTGATGGTCTAGTTTCAGTTTTTTTGTATGTACCTGCCCAATTATCAATACCATTTATTGAAGAGACTGTCTTTACTCCATTGTATGCTCTTGCCTCCTTTGTCAAATATTAATTGACTACATGGCAAGCTTTTTAATGTCTTTTTTAAAACATTCACATAGAAAAAAACTTACTGTAGCAATTGCACTTAAGCAATTTCAGTTATTGATTATGTTTAATTTTTGATAGAAACTCTACCAAGAACAGTATTACAATTTTATATATTCTGTGTATTTATGACAGTGAGGGTTGAAATGTAAATGTTCAGGAAAGATTTATTTTTTTATTTTATTAGCTGTTTTAAAAGGACAAATCATGTTCTACTTTCTTCTTTTGGGAAGTAAGATCATCTAAGATAGTTGTCTCTTTTTCTTAATACTATTATTCCCTAAAGTATATCAATAACTCCATTAAATCTTATTTTCTATATTAAAAAAAAACTTGTCAGGGGTCCTTTTTCAATTTTGATCAAACAACTCTTTACTTGATTACTTTGTCAAATCCACGTTGAGTTTCTGAAGTGGGCTCCACGCAGTCTCCATACCTGAGAGAACACCAGATTTCCTGTTTCCCCATTTACATGACTTCCCAAAGTCAGCATTTTGATAATGACTTATAATGAAAACAATCCTTTTAAAGAAATGGCTTGCCATTGCTGTAGGCAGGAGGCATTTTGGGTGACCGAGCAGCTTAAGTCATCTCTTTATTTGAGGATAAATGACGAAGGGGAGTTTGAATGGGTTACCAAGTTATAAATTAATGTTGAGGTACTCAAATGATTGTAAACCACCCGAGCTTTCCTCTCAGCTTTTAAATCATATGATATCAATCTTTGCTCATTTTCCTCTGGGTAATTTGTTATTATGCTTATGGTAACCAACTCCATGAGACATTAACCGGCAATCCACATTACCAGTGAGTATACATTACAGCACTAAAATAAAAATAAACTCATTGAAGAAATGGCTGGAGACCTCAACCATGCTTTTCTGCCTGCAGAATGGCATGACAGTTTGAGGATTTGTAACTGAAAATAAATTTAATTATGCACCACCTTGCTGCTGCTAATTAGTGGCTGAGATGGGTATCAGGAGGGCAGCACAGTGCAGATTTGGAAGAGGGTTCGCTACGAAGGCAGGAGGAAGAAATGGGCCGCCTCTCTCGCTCTTACTATCTAAAGTGGCATTTAAATTAGGTCCTGGAAATTAGCTTTTCTGTTTATGTTAGCAAGATATTTTTCTCTTTTGCCTTCGCTGAATAGGGAAGCAGCTTTATAACATTTCCCATTGCCTGCATGAAGTGTTTTGCATACCTGTAACCTTTCAATTAATGTTATTTATGTTTCAATAAACCACCATGCTACTTTTCCAGATGTTCTAATCCTTCATGTAAATGAATTTATTAGATCCAGCCACCAGACTCAATGAAATCTGCCAAATTTACTGTCTGGGCCACATACCATGGCGTTTAAGCTATATTTGCATAAGCTTGTTCTGTAAGTGTAATCTTATGTATCATCTGCAGAGTTAAAGTTTCACTAATGTAAATCCCTGACAAATCAAATACAGATGTAGCTTTTTGCCCTCGGGGTTGAGCCTGTCAATTCTCTGCTCTCGTATCTACTCCCTCCTCTTGGCACGGGGCCCCCCATCCTCAACTTTTTTCAATACAACTAATCTTTCAAAATTGTTTACGTAAATACATTGCTCGTACTAAACATGGCAGCGAACAATGGTGGCTCCAGTCTCTTTTCGATCATTCTGCCCGACTAAAATAAGACTGGCAAGTTATTTGAGGGAAACTTGTTGTACCACCTGGAAAAATTTGCCCTGCCAATCAGTGGATGGTAGACAGATTGTTTCAGTTTGTCTAGAGATGTTTTAGATAAGGAGGAGTCAAGCTCAATAAATGGGTTAATGTCAGCCGGCAAATTCCATAACGTGGCCAAGGTAAATTCAGTAACAGGCCAATAGAGAAGGAGAAGGGGGATGGGAGTGGAGGTAGGGGTGGGGGAAGGGTTTATCTATTCATGTCCACTCTTTATCGTTATTGTCACAACCTCAGTAAAAGGCAAGATTCTTCTTTAGGTTCAGTGATTAGCTTCAGAAACCCTTGACAGGTTTAAGCCATGTACAAAAAGATGGAAAATATGACTGCTGAATGTGGAGGGTGTTAATGTTCTTTGGGTTTGTTTTTGATTATTTTAAAGTCTAAATATGTTTCTTCTGCTGGTGCCCAGTTGCTATTTATTTGGCTTTAGCCTTTGATCCCCCTTATGCTGGCACATCATAAAAAACATATTCCTGCTCAAGTCTTATATTATGTAGTTTGTTTCTGCTCAGGGTGTTCACCAGGCAGAGCTGTACCCACTGAATAAGCCTCTCTTTGTTTTTGATAGACTCCAGGTGTTTATCGCTATAAGTTAGTAATGGAGTTAACCGCAAGGAGCAAACTGGAAAAAGAAGGAATTGAAGAAAATTCTGAGTTTGATAACTTAGGAGTCTGCCTTCTGGCAAAACCCCCAAGGGAATAAATACTCTAAGAAAAAAGAGGTCTTGCTTCTGCTTTCTAATCTAGTTGGATGAAATTGGGATTTTTAGTATGCATAGATGCTCATTCATTTTATTTCTTCTAGGAGGTTTCTTTTTTTCTGAAAGTGGTCAAAAAGCCTCCCCCCCGCCCCCCTTGCATTTTCATCATGGTACTGAAATGAATAATGATGGCTATTCCAGAAGAGATTACTGATATCCATATTCTTGATCTGAGCTAGAAGGATTAATGCCAGAAGCAATTTTCCACCTGTGGAAACTTTTCCTTTCCACTGTTGAGGGGGGAGAGCAGGGGGACAGCAATAATATTGGGATGAATGTCTAACAACCAGCCAGTGAAAGTAATCAAAAGAGCCCCTCTCTTCTCCTTTCAGTTTTCTATTGGGGTTTATTTTATTTTTGCATTTCTTTTCTATTCAACCAGATGTGGTTTTAGGAGCTTAGAGACCAATTTAAGGACATTTTGTGATTGTGAACACAATTATTGAAAACCTTGTCCATTTGTATACCTTTTCTGTTTATACAAATGTATATGGCTTCTTCTTTGTTAAGGATCAAAGCTTTATTTTGGACACATTTGGGACCCAAGAACTAAGGTCAGGGCCTCTGGGGAATGCAGATTTGCTGCCATTAAACTCAGACTTCTGTTTTTTTGATAAATTATCTTTTTCATCTGATTTAAGTATTATAGTCTTAGGCATAATAAAATTTGTGGTCAAAATAAGAAGACTGTGGGGTTAAAATTTCTTACATTGAAAGTATTCAGTACAAACAGATGCACTATCTAAGTAATATGTATTTCATATAATATTACTTTGTGAAATAAGAAAGTACGACTTTAAGAAATTTTTGAGCATGTGCTGGGCATTGTTTTAATATCTTTCCACGAGTTGACACATTTAATTCTTTCACTGACTCATCTATGAGGTAGTCACTGTTAACACCTTCATCTACTGCCTAGGACACTGAGGTACAAAGAATTTTGCTCATTTGCCCCAGCAGCAAAAGAATGGCCCAGCCAGGAATAAAGCATAGGCAGTTTAACCCTAAAACTTGTGTTTTGTACCAGGTTTGTGTAAGTTGAAAATAAGAATGGGGTATGTTTCCTAACTTCCAGAAATGCATGCTGCTAAAACAGAATTTCTAGTTAACAAGATTTTATTGAAATGTTTAAAAGAAATGAGCTCCAAAAAAGTCTAAAAACATGAAATGTTCTATTATTTTGCTTGACATTTTTACCACGCAACAAGTAGCGAGACTGACATGACAATTTAAATCAGAAGTTAACTTGTGTTTGACTTTCTCTGAATGAAGTTTTCTAATATCATTTAAAAACTCATTTTGTTGCATCTGTTTTCCGTATCTAAATAGGTGTGTACAATAAATGCGCAAAACTCACCTCAAATGAAAATGGTACTCACAGTACTATGACTTAAAAAGACAAAAATCTATTCTTTTACTTTGATCTTTCCAGAGCAGTAAATTATTTCTTCTTTATTTTTTTCCCTGGACTATAATGTTAATCCAATCCAAAGTTGTCAAACTCAAGTTAGAGTCTTAAATTTCCCAAATTAAAGATTAAGAAATTTCTACTTCTTTATTATCTTGGAAAGAAAGGGTAGCTATTAAGAAAGTAGACATTGGTGAGAGAATCAGACCCTAAAGAAACTCTCTAGTGAGCTTTCCCAAAGGAAAAGAAATATTTAAGACATTAGCACTCAGCTTGGGCACCTGAGTGCTTTGTTTACGTGCCTATGAAAGGGCTAGGTCGGCGTTCGTGATAACTGCAGGTTCCTATTTACCGAACAGCTCCATTTCCCTGTTCAGAGCCACGTGGCTGAGAGGGAGGGATGGAGAGCTTGGCAAAAAGGTAGTTCCATCTGCAGGATACTCCATGTGGCATTACCTGTTCTTGGGCCCTCTTCACAGAAGTTTCTGGATTCATTTATATTCTATTTACAAAGACACATAGTCTTTCTTTTTTTTTTTTTTTAATCCTCACCCAAGGACACTTTTCCACCTATCTTTGGATAGAGTAGGAAGGTAGAAGGGAGGGAGAAAGGGAGAGAGAGTGAGAGAAACATTGATGTGAGAGAGACACATCGACTGGTTGCATGACTCCGACCAGGGTCGGCAGCAACCACAACCGAGGTAGGTGCCCTTGGCCAGAATGGAACCCACGTCTCAGTGGTCCTCAGGCTGACACTAACCGCTGAGCCAAAGCAGCCAGGGCCACTCGGTCTTTCTTGAACATTCTTCCTCCTCTACGCCACAACATACACAACCTTTAAGTTTTTTTAAAATGTATGTAAACAGTGGCAGAAAACAGAGTTTCTTTCTTTCCCCTTTACGTTGCTCAGAGAACACATGATCGTGTTCAGACGTGTGGAGCAGGCCGTTTGGCCCCTCTGTAAAGGGTACTGCAAAGGAGTTGGAAGAGCTCCGGACAGTCATCGCAGGACGCCTTCGCAGCGCGTGGGGTTCACACAGCGAGACGCCTCCGGGTGAGCAGGATGTGGGGTCCGCATACAAGTGACCAGAAAACCAGCCTTGGAATCCGCCAGAACCCCGCCAAGCAGGCTGGACACGTGACAGTTCTCCAGAGCAGAAGGCACGCAGCTGGTGCTAGAAGATCAAGGGTGACTCCAAACAAGGCCGGGTTTCCCAGCACATTTGCAAAATGTTGGCAAGTTGAGGAAGAAATCGTTTCTTCTCCCACACCCCCTCACCTCCAGCGACATGAAAGCATCGTCCACAGCCGGGACCAGCAGCACAGGGGTGAGGTGCACCCCACACTCTCACTCTGTGTGTCACTTCCTCCCTCTTCCCTTCCAGCTGCCCAACTCTCCATAGATTATTGTCTCAGGAAACAAAATTTGGAGACCAGTGCCCAAAGGATATCATTCTGTCCATTTCTCCAGTTTTTTTTCCTAATATTTGCCAGTCTACTGAACATGTACACACTTGGACCAAGTTGCATTGGCCCCTTGTGGATTCGCTTTTATTGAACATCGTTTGGCACCCTGCCCTCATGGCAGGCGAGGAGAAGCAGCCCTGAGAAGTGACCGCAGTTTTTATTGAAACGATGTTCTTAAGTATGTTGTTTATCAGTGTCTTCTTTATGAGTCCTCAAAGGGACATTTCTGTGTAGCCGAGGCCAGAGAAAGCTGTTCTCCTGAGCAACTGCTATGTTTCTAACTCACGGACACCAGGCATCTCGTGATGGCCAGCTCAACAAATATTCAAGTAAATAAAATCTTCTTCAGAACATAGCCAGATGCACGATTTTCATGTTACTGCCAATTATTTCATCAAACAAATGGGCTACAATTTATTTGGAATAAATTTGTTCTATCACTGGTCATAAAACCTGCCAGTCTTTAAAGACTGTGCAGAAAATTGCTTGGATTTAAGCATTTGCAAGTAGATGAGGTTGGTGATGCTAACGATTTGTTTTCAGGAGTTTTTGTTTTTTACTTCTTAATCTACTCAATATGATTTCAAGAATTTTTGTTTTTGGTTAATTCATAAGAAATTGAAGGTGATGAGGAGCTAAATAGTAATTTGGAACATTTGATTGTGGTAAGGCAGAGAAATTTACCAGGGAAAGAAAAGAAACAAATCTCAGGAACTACAGAACTCCCGAGATTTTACTTCTAATACTGAAACGTTAATTGGTTGGTTTACTTTATATAAATTTTGTTTGAATCAAAAAGTATATATGCTTCAAGTTGGGAAAGACTCCTTGCTACTTGAAAAGCAAAGGACAAAAATTAACCTCAATACCCACAAGAAAGTGGTCAGATGATGGTGATGCTGACCATAGTACATTTGACAGGTAGGCAGAGAAATTTAGATATGAGACTGTAAAATACTAGATAAAAATAAAGGTGAAGACATTACATGATATGACCAAAAAGGAATATCTTTCCTTGTTCACATTTATTTATCTAATAGATACCACATTTTTTAAAAAAGTAAACACACACACACACACACACACACACACACAGAGTTTCATAACAAGAGTACTTTAAAAATAGTATCTAGTTTTGCAGGATGGATATTTCAATAATTAATACCTAATTTGAACTTGCATGATTTATTATGTGATGATCTATAAAGTATTGATGTGCATAACAGTTAAACCCAGAAGAATATAGCTTTAAAAACTATTTTGGTTAAATGTTGCAGTATAATTTATATCTATATTTTTATCACTAATAAGAGGGTTCATTCTGAACCACAACCAACTCACTACTTGTCACCCATAACAAATGCCGTTCATGGTAATAGTTTTATTTTAAAAACACATAAATGATATAGGCATATGTCTGGTACTTTCTAAAGGGAAACTTTCTCTGACAAAATATATATAATTCTGTCGTGGCCCTCAGGATTCACTGAACATTATTGCATCAAAGTATAATCATCATAGCCTGAGAGTCCAGCCCTGGATAAGCAGAGTGTTAGTTGGTTTCGAAACAGGCTAAACACTTAGTGAGATTTGTTTACTTCTTCTCCTTAGACTAAGATCAAATGAACAAATTCCAAGTGAATATTATAATAGAAAGAGACAAGGGAAAATGAACAACAATATTCCATTGCTGACCTTTGCCCCTGTACTGATGTGATGTCCAAGACTTCACAGTTTCTCCCATGGTCCTGACTCATGCATACGATAAATAGGATTTTCCCAAGGAGAGCAGCAGAATGTCATGATTTTACAAATGTGTATTTTTATGCCATTAAGACTTTTATATTGTGGTCGATTATCTTCGTCAGAGAAGACACCACCACACTACAGCATCTCTCAAGGCTTTATATAAGAATAAAAGTTATTTGGCGTGTTTTGTTTATTCCCTAAGTACTACACGAATTTAAGTACACAATTTGTTTTAAAAGTTCTGAAAAGATGAATTAAATTGTTTCCAACAGAGGGAAACTCGTTAAAGCCAGAAATTTGGAAAAAGCCAAAGAAAGCCTTAATCTATGCATTCTTCTCAATCTATCTTGCCCTTGTTTTTCAAAATCTACTTTGTATTTTAGGATTTAAAAAATTATATATAAAGCTTTCCTCTCTCCCCCTTTCCCATGTTTCTTTCCACATTAAAAAAAATAAAGTTCTACATTAGAGAGCATTTGGTCTACAAGTCCGGGGCAGTTTTGGGCACCAGTTATTTTGGTCTACTAATCTTTCCCAGGCTCTCCCTATTTTCAAAACACATTCTAATTTGGGGTCACATGGATCATTTATAAGGAAATGCCTTTTTGTAATCCACTTGCCCCTACATATATTTTTATTTGTAATATTTACACAGCTAATTTGACCGGAGGAGAAATTGCTCTTGGAACATGAGTGATTTCTACACAAAGAACAAATTTAGTTCCAATCAAGATCTGCATGATTAGGAACGGGTGTTCAGGGTAATTTGAAATTCAGGGCAGCTACCAATGTAGCAAATGCTTAGATTTTTAGATGTGGTGGTGAACTGTTGAAAAGAAACTGGCTGAGATTTGAGCATCATTTGAAGTTGATAAAGAAAAATAGCTTGTATTTGGGCTTCGTGCCATTTTCTTCCTTTGGTATCTGAAGGATATTTTTTTTTCTGGTTTGAGAAAAATGTGAGGCTTCAAGGATTCTAATATCTAATAGTAACCAAAAATGTTTCCTCTATGAGCAAGGGATATCTGCCCAGTACATCTCAGAAAAACTAGGTCTAGGAAATTATAGACACACTCTTATTGCTGGGATTAAAATAAGAGGAATAGAAGATTATAGTGTTCTCTATTCCAAAATGTTTGATACTGGGTTGTTTAGAATAATTTTAGCTGCAAGCAATAAAAACCTGACATAAACTGGTTTAACATAAAGGAAAATTGTTATATTGTATCCTAGAAATTCCAGAAGTAAGTAAGGCTCCAGGTGTGGTTAGTTTAGCAACTTGGAAACAGCACCAAGGGCCAGAGTTCTTTGCTTCTCTCCCACTTGGCCTGGGACCACTCAGGGTGTTTCCTCTCCTGGGTGTGAGAGAATAGCCAGAGGTAATTGACTCTCCCTTCCTGAATCTCCTCCAGTGGGAGGAGGGAAAAATTCCTCTCCTTCAAGCAAGGTAAGGGATTTTTCTCTTCAGTCTGATTATACCTTTGAATCCATAAGAGAATGCCATGTGCTGATGGACTGACTCCAAGTACTGAAGATTCACCCTAGGAGCTGGGCATAGACTTGGCTCCCATTTTTTTTTTTTCATGGCAATATTGAAATACTATTTGTTTGATGCCAATTGTGGAAAACATTTTTATGTTCTACGATTTAAATTTCATTCTTACTGGAGAGAATGATGTTAGTACCTGGAGGTTCATACCTTTGCAATGTAAGACGGGGAACTGAGAACAAAGAATGAATGCAATAGGACCATGTGATATATAAAATTGACTTCTGGAGATTAACTGGGACGATAACCTCATTTTAAAACACTGCTTCTATGGAAAAATATATTCTAAATTTAAAAAATCAACTTTCAATTAAGTAGACTATGTTGATTGCCAACATGTAGCACAGAGTCTGACGTGGAATAGCTGATCAATCAATATATGTTGAAAACATGTGTGACTTTGGAAATACAACCCATTTGTAAGTTGAGGATGCCTGTCTGCAACTCAACCCCTTTTTCAAGGAACTTTCAATGGGAGATATGACGTAGATAAGAAAGCATTAGTGATCAATAGAAGAAAGTGTATAATAAAATGCTAAGCAAAATATCACCAAGAACTCCTAATAGAAAGTGTAGTCATTAAGATCTAAGGCCGACCAGGAAAAAAGATAGCAATTATTGCCAGAGTATATGTTTATAGAGTTAAATGAAAGTTGAACCTTAAAAAAAAAAAGGAACGATCAATATTATAGTATTTAAAAATTTAACTTAATAAACTGTGAAATTTAGCATGTTCACTATAGTGTTAGGTATTTAGGTTCCATAGATACAGGTGCATGTTAAAAATATTAATAATAACTTCTTAAATCTAATATTGTTAATATGTGGTCAAATATTTTCTCCGCCATATAATTGCAGCATGTATTAGAATTTCATCAGCGATAATTTTTAAAAATATAGTTTTCAGTTTGAAGAACTCACATAGTCAAGGACAATTTCCTAGATGTAATTTTATTTCATTAGAGTTGATGTGACCCGGTCATGCTGGAGTGGCCCATTGCATTTGAGTAGGGAATTGAGGAACCTAGGAAGACTCTCTTGCCTCAAATATCTTTCCTATTCTACTGTCTCACTGGTGAAATCTCACCAGCAGATATTCATTCCTTTGAGTCAGCATATGTGCTCCGTTGAAAATTCTAGTCGTCATAGAACATAAAAAGTAGCTCTAATTCATTCTTCTTTTACTAAAATTAAATCTGGTCACTTAAATAATTTATGAACACATAATCACTTATTGACACCTGCCATGAATTGGACATTATGTAAATGTATGGGTTACAAAGATTAATTACAAGCAGTCTTTTTTTAGAAGTCCACAATGTGGTTGCAAGTCAAGTTTAAACTGTGATGTGATGGTAAGTGTTACAGGGATGGCAGCCCTGATTCACATGTTAGGTGGGAAGGAGTGATTATTTGCTGAGGATATGGAGCTCCAGCACAGGGCGGCCAGCGAAAAAAGGGCTCTGAGTTTTGTTGGGATGAAATTTCTTGGTTAAGAATAAGAATAGGCAAAGATATGGCAAGACAAAGTAAAGATAGCACAGGTCATATCTATTTACAAATTTTACAAATGGAATCTTTTATAAAATAATCTCTTCAAATGAGATATTCACATAACATTTGTTTTAAATTTAGAATCAAAATTGTAGTCAATTAATAACCCTTAACAACAGAATGTGTAAGATAAATGTTATAAGATACTTTGAATATTGTGGTGATGTCACTCTTGTTCCCTTCATCTCCCAAATACATAACAGATGAAGGTAAAGTGACAGGCATGTACACAAATGATGGTAATAATTGTAGGATTTGAAGTTACTCATGACTGACAAAATGTCACAACATTCCTTGCTTATTTCCAAATACTCCTCCTTACGTCGGCAGCAATTTCCTGTGCAAAATACCAGAACAATTTTTCTCAGGACTCGGTCTCACAGTCATCATCCAGACATTATTTCTAAATTATTTTAAATATTAACATTGGCCATAAGTCCTGATGGTAGGATTCATGAATGTGTACTTTGATTGGTCAATAAATCCAATTCACAGCACCAACTTCAATCTTACATTACATTTATGTGCTTGTCAGTCCGTAAGAAACTACTCTTCATGTCTAAAGCCTGAGCTGGAGGACTTTGGTGTCAAAGCTCTCAGAAGATTTCCAGTCCTTTTTTAAAGTATCAATTACACTGTCATGGGAGCATGATTCTTGAAACTTATTAATGTTTTGAGCCATAAAATTTTTTGTTTGGGAAGAGGGCTTCTATTAGCAAGAGAAACATCTAATGCCAAAACATCACCCCTCTATCCACAATTTGTGACAATTAAAAAAGTCTCCAGACATTGCCAAATAGCATCTGGGGGGCAGAATTCTCCTCAGATGAGAACCCAATGGTTCTCACGACAGTATCACACATCTGCAAATAATGACAGTTTTACTTCTTCCTTTCCAGTTTGGATGCCTTTTATTTCTTCTTCTTATCTGACTGCTGTGGCTAAGACTTCTAGTATTATGTTGAATAAATCTGGTGAAAATAGACATCCCTGTCTTGTTCCTAATCCTAATGGAAATACTTTTAGTTTTTCCCCATTGAGTATGATGCTAGATGTGGGTTTGTCATATATGGTCTTTATTATGTTGAGATATGTTCCCTCTATTCCCACTTTGCTGAAAGTTTTTTTTTTTTTAATCATAAATGAGTACTGAATTTTTTTCAGATGCGTTTTCTGTGTCTATTGGTATGATCCTGTGTTTTTTATCCTTCATTTAGTTTATGTGGTGTATGACACTAATTGATTTGCAGACATTGTACCAACCTCACATCGAAGTAATACATCCCACTTTTTAATGTATTGCTGGATTTGGTTTGCTAATATTTTGTTGAGGATTTTTACATCTATGTTCATCAGGGATATTGGCCTATAATTTTATTTCTTTGTAGTGTCTCTATATGGTTTTGGAATTAGGATAATGTTGGCTTCATGAAATGAGCTTGGGAGACAAGCCTCCTCTTGAATTTTTTGGAATAGTTTGAGAAGGATATGTTAGTTATTTAAATGTTTGGTAAAATTCATCTGTGAAGCCATCCAGTCCATACTTTTGTTTGTTGAAAGTTTTTGAATACTGTTTCAATTTCATTAGTTGTAATCTATTACTTCAGATTTCCTGCTTCTTCTTGATTCAGTTTTGGGAGGTTGTATGTTTCTAGAAATTTATCCATTTCATTCTGTGTTGGGTCTCTTGTAGATGGCATACATATATAAGTTTTGTTTTCTTATCCATTCAGCTATCCTATGTCTTTGATTGGAGCATTTAAGCCATTTACATTTAAAGTGATTGTTGATAGGTATATATTTATTGTTATTTATTTTATTTTATTATGTTTTTATTGATTTTTTAGAGAGAAAGGAAGGGAGAGGGAGATGGAAACATCAATGTGAGATACATTGATCAGCTGCTTCCTGCATGCCCTCTACTGGGGATTGAGCCCACAACCCGGGCATGTGCCCTGACTGGGAATTGAAACAGGACCTCTCAGTCCATGGGATTATGCTCAATCCACTGAGCCACACCAACTGGGCTCATTTTATATTTTATAACTATGTTCCTCTTTTTTGTTGTTGCTATTTTCTTCTTAAAGGAGACCCTTTATTGTAATACTGGTTTGGTGGTAATGAACTTCTTTAGCTTTCTCTTGTCTGGGAAGCTCTTTATTACTCTTTCCATTTTAAATGATAGTCTTGCTGGGTAAAGTAATCTTGATTGTAGGTCCTTGCTTTTCATCACTTTGAATATTTCATGCCAATCCCTTTTGGCCTGACATGTTTCTGTTGAGAAATCAGTTGACAGTCTTATGGGAGCTCCCTTGTAAGTAAACAACTGTCTTTCTCTTGCTGCTTTTAATATTCTCTCTTTGTCTTTAACCTTTGCCATTTTAATTATGATGTGTCTTGGTGTGGGCCTCTTTGACTTCACCTTGTTTGGGACTCTCTGTGCTTCCTGGACTTTTGTTTCTTTTTTCTTCACCAGGTTAGGAAAGTTTTTAGTCATTATTTCTTTAACTAGGTTCTCAATCCCTTGCTCTCTTTCTCTCTCTCTCTCCTCTTTGTGGTACCCCTATGATGTGGATGTTGTTTTGTCCCAAGTGTCCTTTAAAATATCCTAATTTTTTAAATTATGTTTTTTTCTCTGCTCTGACTGGGTGTTTTGTGCTACCTTGTCTTTCAAATCACTAATTCAGTCTTCTGTTTCATTTAACCTACTGTTTATTCCTTCTATTGTATTTTGCATTTCAGTATTGTATTCTTCATTTGTGACTGGTTCTGTTTATGGTTTCTATGTCCTTTTTAATGCTTGTTCTCTGTTTGTTAACATTCTCACTAAGTTCCTTGAGAATCCTTATAACCATTGTTTTGAATTCTGTATCTGGTAGCTTGCTTCCCTCCATTTCATATAAATTTTTTCCCCTAGTGCTTTCTCATGTTCTTTTATTTGGAATATGTTTCTTTGTTTTCCCACTTTGGATGCCTCTCTGTATTTGTCTGTGTATTAGGTAGATCTGCTATATCTCCCTGTCTTGGTAGGATGGCCGTATGTAGTTGATGTCCTGTGGGACCCAGTGGCACAGTCTCCTTAATCATCTGAGTTGAGTGTTCCAGAAATGTCTTTTGTGTGGGTTATGTGAGCCCTCCTGTTATAGTTGAGGCTTGTTGTCTTGGCCCCTCCATGCATAAGATCAACCTTCAGGCTGGCTGACTATGAACATTGACTTCTACCACAGTGTATGAGCTACTGTGTGGGGCAGGCTGACCACATAAAGTGGAATTCATCTCAGTAGGGTGTGGTGCCTGCCAAGATTTCCTTTTGGATGTGCCACTTATGGAGCTAATTGGATCTTGCTCTGATGTTGTCTGAAGCTTGCCTCTGGGGCTGTTGGTTCTGGGGCCTCTTAAGAAGGACTTCGCTGCAGGTCCAATACCAGATACTGCTTGTGACTGGCCCTGGGTAACCTGCTTGGAACTACAAAGCGATTCACAGTTTGTGGTTGCCTCTGCTGCACTTGGGTGTGCATGGAAGAGTCCAAGGTGCTCACCAAGGCTGGATTTCAGCAGCACCGAGCCTGGGAACAGGTCAGCAAAAGGCTCAAGTCATCATGAGATCCACCTCCACTTCCTTCCACCTGCTCCCAACTGCTGGTTGCCTGTTGGGCTTAGGCATTTAAAGAGTGTCTGGCAGTATTTGAGTTGCATGAGGTAGTTTCTCAGTGAGTCACCAGGTAAGGGTGAGTGGTGTTCACCAGATTGCTACAAATTCAAACTCAGTGCCTGAGTCTGAGGTCACTCAGCAAAAGTACTAGGGTATGTCAAGGCTAGCTGCCACATGCCGTGTGCCCACAGACCTTTGTGATAGAGTGGGGTCTCAGAGAGTCATCAGGGTTAGGCCAGTAGAATTTATCAGGCCCAAACAGATCAAGATTTGTCTGTGTGAAGGGAGGGTTCTTTACCTGAACCGGTTGGGTGTATGAGAGAATAATGGCCCCCCTGTCCTAGAGCCACACAACTCTGTCACAATTCTGTCCAGACCTCCTGAAGAGTTTGAGCTCTGTAGGGTAGGACCACAGGGATTCAGGAGGGTGGGGCTGGTGGATCTCTCATGCAAAGGTGGTTCTGGTCAGGCTTGTGGGAAAATGGAGCAAATGACCCCTACCCTAAAGCCAAACAATTCAGTCTCTGACACCCTCTGAGTTTGCCTGGACCTCTACATCAGGGCCCAGGCAGCTAACTCCTCCACAAGGCGTGAGCTCCACAGGGTAGGGTGACAGGGAGTCTGGAGGGTGGGGCTATTACATCCCCCCAGGCTTATGCCTTATGGAGGGGAGTGTTTGACCCAAGAAATATAGCATCTGCACTGTGGGAAAGGGACTCAGCGCAGGGACCCTGGTGACTGTCTCTTCAGCTTTCTCCCCTGAATCATACAACCTTGTCTCTCCTCACAGGACTCTATTCTGCTCTGGGCCACCCTCCCTCTGCTGGAGTCCAAGATGAATGCTTGCAAACAATATTTTGTGCGTTGGCCCTTTAAGAGAGCACTTGGGTTTCTAGCAGATTCTGGTCTCTCCATGGGGGACAGAATCTGCGCTGATTTTCACCAACAAATGTTCTGTGATCTCCTCTTCCCAGCTATGCTGTTCTGCGCTGGGTAGTCTATGTGGGGTTGAGACCCCTCACTCCTCAGGAAGGATCTTTGAAGCTGAGATATCCCTTCAGATTCTCAGCTACCACAAGTGGGTATGGGCCCACCCATTTTGCATCTCTGCCCTTCCTACCAGTCTTGATGTGGCTTCTTCTGTAAATCCTTGGGTATAAGACATCTGTTTAGCTAGTGTTCAGTTGGTTGTTCAGATTGATCGTTTTATATTTTAGTTGTAATTTCAGTTTGGTCTTGGGAGGAGGTGGGTGTAACTTTCACCTACTTTGCTGCCATCTTGATCTTCTCCTACTTTATTTTCAAATAATATATATTCTTACACAGAAATGTTTGTGTGCACCTCTGATCATTTTCTTAGAATAAGTCAAAGGAGGGGAATTGCTGGTTAAAGAAGATGAACATCTGTAAGGCTTTTAGTAGAGATGGCAAAGTTGCTCACCGTAATTATCATGCTCATTGACTCCCTTCAGTGTGGATCAAGGTGTTATTTCGTCACACTCTCATCAACGTTGGAGATTGACATTAGGTGTAAAAAAAAAGAACTTGGAAAAATGTCATGGAGCAAAGTACTATCTTTTTTAGTTTCTTTTCCTGGCTTGCTAGTAAAATATTGTTTTGCATGCTATTTTATGTTCTCTGCTTCGTATTTTCAAAGTCAATAGTAAATTTATTTATGAAACCCGATTTTCCTTCTTGTGTTGCATGCTTAACATGGGTGGGTCCAAAGATCCAAATCAATAATCTAAGAATGAGCCCTAACAATTTGGAATAATACAGTACAGTAGAAACATTATAGAAAAAGATATGTAAAGATTATTTCAAGTAAAAGTTGAAAGGAATAAAAAAGCAGAGAAGCAATGCTATGTGCTACTCATTTATCCATTAATTCATTCCAAAAAAATAAGTGGCTAATAACAGCCAGGTATTGTGTAAATGTTGAGGATACGGTGTTGCACAAGGTAGACACTCTTCTTGCCTGCATAGAGCTTGCAGTCTAATTGCCAATGACAAACAATCACACCAGCCACAGCCATTTAATTGGATGGTGCCCTGATAGGATAAAGTCACAGCCCGGTGATCACATGGCAGGAGTTCCAAACAACATCAGACACCCTGTTCAAAACATTCCTGTGGGGGAACATGTCATTGAGCAAGTGGCAATCTTAAGATACAAACCACGTTTCCTTGATGCTCCGAGTCTGTGCTCAAAGATTCATATAGTATCACATAAGAGAGCAGTATATAAGAAATGCTGAAAACGAGAACATATTGACAAAACAATATCACCTTCTATTTCAGGTCCGTATATGTGTCTGTAGTCCAGAAAGAAGTAGAAAGTGTCGAATATGTCTTAGCTCTTAGCTGATATTTCTTTGTTAACATTTCTTTGTGGTGGTTCTATCATTATTATTACTTCCTCTGACAATTTTCCATACACTACCTTGAAAAGTTGAGTTCTTTTGCAAAACTTATAATTGCCATATATCTATGAACACAAATGTATTTATTTTATCTTTATGATTAAATGTTAGTTATTGAAACAAAAATGGGTTTTTAGAAGCTAGATGGCTGTTTGGGTTTGTAAAACAAGTTGAACCTGACAATAAAGCATGTGCTTTAAATTTCCTTGGTTTATGACACTGTTTATTCTGGCGGCAATGCTGTGCTTAAGTCAAGCTTTCTTCCTCACCCCCATAAACGGTTACATGGTAGACTGATGTCGGCCAACCCTGAAGGAAATAGCTGAAAACAGCACATTTATTTTCAATTTAATACTGACCAGTCATGCCTCCAAGTTTGTCATTAGAATGTGTGAAAAACTTCCAAAGTCTGGGAGAACATCATAACACTAGTCACCAAAATTTAAATATTTTATAGAGACTGTCAATTTAAATATGATTTTGCAAAGTAAGCTATTGTTTATCTAGCTCAAGGTCTCAACATCTTCATTAACTTATTTTAACTGTACCCTACAACAATGGTTTATCAGATGATAAAAATATATTTTTACTGAGTTTGTCACATTTTACATTTTAGTTGATGGTGTTGATTTGTCTTGATGTTTGAATTTTGGCTAAGCAGAAAAATCATGTCTCATATGTATATATTTGTTATCTCTATTTGCTGTGTGGCTGTATGAGATAGCTCCTCAGTTAAATAGGAACTTAGACAAAAAGGATCCTTTGAAAGGTTAGATCATTTTTTGAACAAAATGAAAGCTTAATAGTTATTTGAAGTGTTAGATAATTAAAAAATTTTTTTTTTCTTTATTGATTTGAGAGAGAGGAAGGGAGAGGGAGAGAGAGAGAGAAACATCGATGAGAGAGAACATCAATTGGCCGCCTCCTGCATGCCCCCCACTCGGGATTTGGCCTACAACCTGGGCATGTGTCATGACTGGGAATCAAACTGGTGACCTCTTGGTGCACTGAGCCACACTGGCTGGGCTAGATACTTTTTTTGGGGGCAGTGGGGCGGGTGGGTGTTGTGATGTGTAGTGGAGGTTCTACATGTCACTATGAGAGGAATGGTTTTTCTGCTTATGTTTTCTAGACACTGCTCTGTTCTTTAGCACCACTGTAGTTGGGTGTATCTACTCCTTTCCAGCCAGAGTCTTCAACAAACCAAGCATTTCATTCATTTATTTGTTTATTCATTCACTGTTTGTCCAACAAATGCCTGTGAGAAAGCTACTATGTTATAGTTCCTTGTGTTGTACAGGGCTAGATAAGAACTACAAAAATCCATGACTTTGATTCATAGCCTATGAAATCATAATACTTACATATGTTTGATGCATGGTGACTTATAGAAATATTCATTTGCATTATGTCACTTGATTCACAAAAACCCTGTGAGGTAGAAAAGACACATATTGTTTGTATTTTATAAATAAGATAGCTGATTGTCATGTTTTTGAGCAGAATTTTGTTTGTCTACTGAATATTAATCTAACATCATGAGGTAAAATTTTATATCTATGGTACCTACAAATGTTGACCTAGACAATAGCAGTGGTGGTGGAGTGGTGGGGAGGGAAAGATGATTGGTTGAGAAGACAGGGAGGTGAGGAAGTGGGGGAATAGAGTACAACTGAAGAAGGACATGAGGTCCAGGGAGGTTTTTCTTCATTTTTTTGAACTATGTTCACATGCTAATTAGAATTAGTATTGATGATGCAGGGTAGAGAGAGGATTAAGAAAAATGTCTCTGAAGGAGCTAGAACAGGATGAACCCAGGGTAAAAAACAATCTTAGAAGAGAGGAGAAAGAGTTAATTAAATTTAACAGGAGGGAAGACAAAGGGTATGGGCATGGATAGGTAGATTGATAGATTTCATGGTAGGAAATGAGATTATTTTTCTAATTGATTCTATTTTCTCAGTGAAATAAATGAAATAAGAGGATATTTAACCAAGAGGGAAGAGGCAAACGGTATTTGAGTTTTAAAAGGAAAAAATATATAAGACAGTTATTATTTATTCCACTTTGCATTTTTAATGTAATAGTTTTTTTCCCCTTCAGTTTTCTGTATGAAGATTAAAAGCACTAACCCCTCAAATTTACATAATTTTAAAAGTCTTCACTATTGTAATTATTATTAATTTACTTTATATTTTTCCATAAGAATTTTTTTTAACTTAATGTAAGATCATACAAAGTAATTTGAACATCCTGTCTTATGAAACAATTTACATTGTGCCACATACATAAACAATGCTTACTATGTCAAATTTCATTGATGATAATGATTATTTGCTAGTTTTGAGGGTCAAAATATTTGCTGAATTAATGGCGGTTATGTTTGTTGCTAAACTCTGCAATAATGTTTTGTAAAGTTGAGTGATAGTTCTTGTAAAATTTCAACAAAATTTAAATATTTCTAAAAACTTTATCAAGGGATGGATATTGTTTGGGTCAATTCTCCATGGTGTTTCTACGGGTCTGGTGACAGGTTTTGTTCCACATTATCTTTTCAAGGCTGTTATCTGTGGATGTAGCTTAGTACTTGATAGATAGAAATCTTTCTGGAATAGAGGGCAGATTTGCTTTTAGGCTAGGATGATCAAGGTAATAGCTCTCTCTGGAAAAGATTGGACAGATATGTTAGCATCTCCTTATAAGACTGGGCTTTTTCTGAGCTCAGAATTCCTCAGCTGTGATACAGACCCATTATAAACGCAGCATCCACCGAGACCCACTTACATCAATCCCATGGGACTTGAGGTGCAAGGGAAACTAACACAAATATGAAACTCATGCTGCCTGCTGTGTGTGAGTAACAGTCCTTTGTCTTTGACCCAGGAGTCTCGTGTCTTCAGAGTGGCTTTGTAAAAACTTAGTGGGCTCAGTTGTTACCTTAAAAGTAAGCAGCTCAGACTTTTCATTGTTCCTGACATTTCAAAAGGTTACATCAGCACAATCATTTAATATCATTTAAAAATGCAAAGCACTCTTCATTTATTCTTTGGCATTCTACTTTCGCCGTTAATCTTTTCCTTTCTTTTCTTTTATTATTTTTAATTTGCAGGCTTGACTTCAAACACCTACTTATCTCATTCAACATTTAGGACACACAATGTGTTTTAAAATCTTTCAGTAATAATGTTTAAATGTTTGACTTTTAAAAATGACAACTTTTCCTAAATTTTTTTTTAAAAAAATAGTTATTTCAGAAGCAGTTTCTTCTGGGTGGGAATAGTAATTGCTTCTGAGTCACAGCAAGCAATGGATTGAATTTTAAACTTTAAAGATCGCATTCCAGCCAAACTATTTCCCCAAAAACAGAAGCCCAAGTACCTCCCTAAATATTAAGCGAATGACAGCAATAATTAGTTAGGGGACTGCTTTGAACTGACAATGGAGGGCAGTCCATTGTGGTTTACCAAATTTAGACTTGGTAAAATGAAACCTAGTAGGTATAGGCAGGGTAGACACTAGGGTCAGTCAACAGGGCAGGCTAGGGCAGGCCCAGCTGGCTTCTTTCAAAGAATACAACCAAAGAGAGGGTCTTGGAAGTCATCAAAGCGTGAGACACAAGCAACATAAAATGCTCTGGAGATGGCAAGGGAAAATTACATCCTGTGCTTTTAGGACGGCAGGATGTGGGTTGACAGAATCAAGCATGGAACTTTCCTACTCAAAATGAGTCAGGGGACAAGACTGGTGATCAAAAGCACAAAGTAAATAAAAATCCCAATGCATCTGAGACCCATGATACATACTGCACAATGAAACCCAATTGAATTCTTTCCCAACTGGCAAAGAAACGTTGTGAAACAAATTACAACATGTTTAATTCTGGGAAACTGGAGTTGTCCTGATTAAAACTTTACTAAATATAATTAACTGTTTAAATATGCAAAGATTGTCTATTTTAATGAATTTAAAGTAAATTTAATGGATTAAAGTTATAAACCATTAAAATATTGTGAAGTGTACTAATTCAGTAATCACTGTATTATATTTTTTCCCAAATGCATTAAAGTAAAAAAATATTGTAAAAATGAAACACTTTCCTATGTATTATTTTTTGAGGCAAGATAAAATGTTGCCAAATAAATTTATTCTACTGTGCTATTTCTACCTTTGTATAAAAGCACTTGGCCTTTGAGATCCATTTTGGATAATGCTAGATGCTTAGCTTCTTTTCTTGAGAAAGAAGTCAGAATGGTTCATTGGTGTTTAGGTGGTTTTCCTTAATGCAACTGAAATAGGTCACCAAGCCCTGGCCTGTGTAGCTCAGTTGGATGGAGCTTCATCCCTCACACCAAGAGGTGGTGGGTTCTCTTCCTGACCGGGTCACATACCCAGGTTGTGGGTTCGATCCCCAGCTGAGGTTCATGCAGGAGGCAGCTAATTGATGTCTCTCTCTCAAATTAAAAAAAAAAAATCAAAAAAATAAAGAGAAGTTCACCAAGAACATCTTGATTAAAATGTTAATCCTCATGTTCATAGGCTGTTGGCTACCTCACCAAAATAGGTTATCCCCCTCTCTGGAAAGAAAGGGAAACCAAATAAATGGGTGAGTTTGAAGGTGAAACGTTGTATGAAGTTTGCTCCATATGCCATTTATTTAATGAATGTTTAATGAAAGACAGATGCTTATCTATCTGTCCTTATGGAGCTCACATTCTGGCTGGGGTAGACGGACAACCAACTAATCAAATAATATGCCAGGTCGTGATAAGTGCCATGGAGGAAAATAGAGCAGGAGAGGAATAAGGAATGCTGGGAGTGGGATGAGGATGTTGTCAGTCAGATATTTTGAAAACACACATGTGACTTTGATGTGTCCTTGTGCAAACCTTTTAAAGCCACCTCATTACCTACAGCACCAAGGTCAGACTTCCCAGCCTGGTAGACCCTACTCTGCATGGTTTGGCTCTCGACAAGTGGTTCATTCTCAGCTCCTTCAATGCCCACAGACACATTCTTTGGCTGTATTTAGCTACACAATTTCCCAGTTATGCCATGCTATCTTGTGCTTCCACGTGTTTACTTGTCTATACATCTGGAAATACCTGTCCTTTGCTTTCTAATTCTGTCTGCCTAGTAAGCTTGGTCTTATCCTTTAAGACTCAGATCTAACATCATATCTTCTTAGAACTGCTTTCTGATCCATGTTGTCCGCTCTCACAGGTCAGTATTGAGCCCCTCCTCCCTCCAGGGCCCTGTAAGTGGCTCCCCCCAGCTATGGAAACTGCTCACAATCCCACAACACTGTACTCTGTGCTTCTCTCTGTTCTAGCACCTTTCACATTGTGTTATATACAGAAGTTTGGAACTAGGTGGACATACATAAGTAATGTCCTCACTCACTTCTATTCAGTTCTTCTCACTGTAGAGTGAATTTCTTGAGGACAGGGTTTTCATGTTTGCATGTACTCCCTGTGTTCATTATGATCACAGTTCTTGGTGAATGCATCTCACAAATGTTTATTTAATCAATGGATTTTATATGTTGACATTCTAATCAAGCTTTAGATCTTAATTGATTTAGTGACAAAGATCCATTATAGTATTTTCTACACGCTTGTATTAAGATATAGCAACATGAATGTATCCACCCAATTTATTTATTTTTATCTTTGCTATTGTGTATTCCATGTCATATTCTGAGGCCATAATAATATCTGACATTCATTGAACTCATATATCTGCCAAGTACTGTTCTAAGCATTTTACATGTAACAACTTATGTATTCCTTATGACAACCCTGGAGATGTGTATTATCAAATTCCCCGTCTTGCATGGGCACAGACTACTTAAATAATTTGTCCAATGTCAGTGATATAACTAGGTTTCAAATCCAGGTAGCCAGACTCTACATCTTGTGTTTTTAACAACAACACTATACAGTCTAATTTTTATTAAGCTTCAGAATGTTAAACTGTTCATTCCTTAAGAGAGGGAAAAAGAAGCAGCTGAAAAATATTGGCAGAGAATTGAACTACTGAAATTTTTAAGGGTTGTTTGGTATGTTGTGGAGGGTGCAAAGTATCTTAGGAATCAAGCCAAAGCTTTGAACTTAAGCCTCTAGGTACAGTAAATTAGACATATGATATTCTTGTCATCTGCTGTCTTCAATAATAATTCATTTAATCCAGTGAAGGTTGGTAAACGCTTTGGAATAAATACAAGATGCTGTGGTTTCCATGGGGTGAGGTAGAAAGATATAAAACAAATACCCAGCTCTTTGTAGCCTGGGTAGTTTTCCCACTACATACTATGAGTCTGGTTGGTATAATAACAATAAACATTTGAAGAGCATGCTCACAGGCACTCTTTCCTTTGATTCCTTCCACAGCTCCGGAAGGTGAGCAGTATATATACGATCCACATCTTACAAATGCAAAGACTAGAAATGCAAAAAGGTTGACTGAAGCATATGAATTACATCATTTACTTCTTTTTCTCTTCTCTTCATCTTGCTTTTTATAATTATATCAGACAAGAGAGCATAATTGCAATTGATGCTATTTAACATAAAATGATATAAAAATTAGTACAGTATTTTGTTAATGCTAAGAAAATGATTTGTTGAGAAACCATCCCTGAAGTAATAATACTTGATATATAGGCCATCTCTACATGGATTCTTTGGGGTTTTGTTTGGAACTTTTAATTGTTGATTTTACCCACCAATGTTTTAGCTCTTCTATGCCCCTCCTTGGAGGCTTCCACCTTCTATATTCCTCTCTGGGGAGAGTCTGGAAAAATCAAGAATGGTGGTTCCCAGACATCTGTATAAAGCTTTTAATGATATTTGGTTCTCTAGAGAAAGCAAACGATTTCATATCTTTTACCACATTGTGTCATTACCACAACCCTCCGAAGTATGTGTCGTAGACAATGATGTTCCAGGTTTATAGATGAAGAATTGGTACATAAGGTAAGGTCCTCTATATTGCTTTCAGAGGTTTCTCCTTGGCCTCTCTATATGTTTCTGTGAGCTTAGGTCTGCCGTGACCATGAGAAAAGTTTTCTCTTTGCAAACCTCCTCCTTCTTACCTTCCCATCTAAATAAACAGCACAGTCATCTACCAGCTGCTTGAGGCACAAACTTAGGAGGTTTCCCGATTTCTCTTTTTCTTCTCCCCACATCAAATCCATTGGCAAGTTTTGATGACTTCATTTTTAAATCATAACCAAAACCTGTCAATTTGTTTTTTGCAGTACAGATATTTTTGTCTGTTGAACTCAGGGCTAACATTCCCAGGATCTAGAGCAGTATGTATATGATATGTCATAGGTGCTTGTTAGGTATTTATAAAATGACTGTTTCATTCCTACACAAGAAATAATATTCAAATATTACATAATATGTATGGCAGGAGCTTAGACTATCCATAGGAATACTGGTGTCTTGTAAGTTCACAGCTATGCCAGGTCTTAACCCTTCAGTTTCTTCATCATGAGGCAGTTTGGTGGTCCTAAGGGAGAGGGTAGGGTGGCTGGGTCAGGGAGGTGGATGGTGGTTCAGTATTTTTTACAACTGAACATTATACTATGATTTTATCTGTGTGTAACAGCCAAATACCAGCTGCCACTTATCTAAACTACCATTGTTGCTCCCAGGGTTTCTTCATTTCTACTATCCACCTAATTTCTAGATGATTGATCTTAATACAATAATCAAATCATGTTATTCCCCTGTTTGGAATCTTCTCATTACCCTTACAGTAAAATCCAAACATTTTTGGCCTGACTGATCTTTTTGGGATTCCTTGACTCAAGCAAGGTCTTCGAACTAGCTACTTCTCCCGAAATCTTCAAGAAGTGGCTGACTTCTTACCATGGGGGAGAATTAGCTGTAATCACATTCCTTCAGAAGGAACTTTTCTGACCCTGCCCCCCAATATCCGGAGCTCTGCCAGTCATTCTTTCTCTCATTACCCTATTTTAGTCCTTTGCATGGAACTCCTTGCTAAATATTACATTTGTCTTTTCATTTTGTGTCTCACGCTCCCCACTTAAATTACACAGAGCACTGGAGCTTGACACCTCTTGTTGGTTATAGTGTCCCCAGTACCATCTAGAACAGAACTGGACATGTAGTGGGCTCTTAATAAATATTTCTCTTTTTATTGAATAAAGAACCAAAACATAGAGGAGAGGGACAGGGGGGAGGGATGAGATAAACCAAAGAACTTATATGCATGTATGTGTAACCAATGGACACAGACAATAATGCTTGGCGGGGGGCAGGTTAGGGAGGAGGGTGTCTATGGGGGAAAAAGGAGAAACATCTGTAACAAAAATTAATTAATAAAAAAATTAAATGCCCCCCCCCAAATAATGAACCAAATATGCATCAAGGGCCAGAGTGTTCATAATTCCTCACCTTGTTACCAATATTTCCCATGTGTCAGAAGATATTTAATTTCTGTCAATGTACTTATGAACTGAATGTCACAATGGAAGAAGAAATGTTGGAGATGATCCCATCAATAATTCACTAAAATTGGAGGGTTTAAAAAACTATGAATATATTAGAGAGGAAGATAACATACTTCGCTAATTGTAGAGGTAATTTGTTTTATACCTGAACCATGTAGTTTGGGGAATGCTTCTGAAAATGTATCCTTACTCTAAAAAAAAAAAAAAACAAAAAACCAGTTAACTTGAGTACTTATCTCATTTTATAGAAAAATTTCAGCAGCCATTATAATCACCTTGCAGCAATAATAAATAAATATATTTACTTAAGTACTAACCAATCATTCTGAATATTCCCTAGATTACAGAAAAAGATATAGAGGCACAAAGATTAGGACTATAAGGTGCTTTATTAATAAAAGCAGGAAAGAAGAAATCTGATACATTTTCAATTCTACTTTAATTTTTTGTTCTGTAAGTTCTAAGTAGTATCAGACAAGAGTGCATCATTGCTTCATAATCCAACAGCCCCAGGATTTGCAGACTATTTATTTACTACATCAAAAATAGGACAGACAGATGAGCAGAAAACCCTGTGAATCCTGAATTCTTACATGAATGTGAAAACATGACTACTCTGCTAGACCTGACTTGTCCTCAATTCCTCAGGAATAATCAGTTTGAGAGGGTCCAGAGAGAGCCTTTCCTGTTGTGGATTTTCTTTGTTTCCGTAAGCTGTATCAGATAGGACTTAGGTTAGAAGTGAAACATGACATTCTGACAGTGAACCCAGCAGACAGATTCTTGGCAGCATTCTCAGCTACACTTGAACTTCTGCTAAGCATGTGATGAAAGAGTGTTTTCAACTGCACCAGCTGTGGAGAGGTTAATAAAACAAAAGAAGAGAAACAAAAGTGCTCACAGCAGAAAGCTTCTGGCTTTGCCGATTTTCCTGGTTACAAACAGTATGTCAGAGGGCTGTAACTGCCATCCTGTCTTGCCCTTAAAAACATTTTAAACAAGTTGAGCTTCTGAATTAAAAGTTTCAGGATAATAAATAAGCCACACACCAAATGCAAAATTTACATATTTTGGTCTAGGAAAATGAAAGTTCTTACTTTGCCATAGACAACCGGAAATTAGACGAATTGTATTTATTTTATTGGCTACCTTGATAGTTCCCCTTGTAAACAGAAAACTACACAGGCCTTCTGATTCTCCAACTATGCAGAAGTCCAGGTGGTCTTGCCTTAGTGGCCTGGGAGCAGCAGTTTGTGTTTTCTGTCCCTCTTCCTGTGTACCACTGCCGCCGGAAAGGACCGAGGAGCCAGGAGCCTTGCCCAGCCTGTTGCTCAGGCAGTGATTTCTCAATCCTGTCTTGTGCAGAGAAGGTCAATTGCTAACCCATGAACTAGAAGCACTTAAACTGGGAGGAAGAATTAAGCAACACCCTGGAGACCGACTGCATAGGCCTTTCCCTACAAGTCAGTATGCAGAGTGCAGGAGAAGATGGCCCCTCACCAACCTTCCGGCTCCTCCACCAGCCCTCCGCTTCCCCACATCCAAGGTCCACATTCAACATACGAGAGTCATCTGGGCTATATCATTATTTTTCTGCAAGCTGAAGGAGGATAAGAGAAGGAGTACCATCACTTCACACAGGCTTCCAGCAGGAGGAGAGAAATGAAGCCAACCTTGTACTGTCAGCATTACTATTGGCTATTAAATTGGACACCTGTTATATAAGTGTTTGGGGGGGAATCTAATGCATGGCATTCACATATGTCATCTGGGGCGGTGTGGCGTTTATGTTTGTTGAGTTGAATTGGGACAGAAACAAATTATAGACGTCTAAAATTTACAATGATTGAGAGGAACTTTTAAAAGTATTTTTCACCCTAATTTATCAAATATCTATCTTCATCATTTCATTCATCAGTGACTTAGGAAACTCAGAGATTTAGAAATTTCTACTGAGACAAAATTGACTGTGTTGGAGACCATATGTAAAGAGTTGCAGGACTCCCTACAGTTCCTAACTCTGGCCTCCTTCCCCTTTTCCTCCTGACCGCAGGACTCCAGCTGCTCAAGCTCATCCATCCTCTTTGCACTAGTCTTCTCTGCAGTCGTGCATTTTCTTAGGGAGACTTCTCAGTGGCCTCTGGTCTTATCCTCTCGAGCACTGGAGCGCATGGCAGCAAACACAGGAAGCGAGTACACCCGAGCTCTGCACCAGAGACAATCAGCTGTACCAACATCTGGATTTATTAGGTTTGTAAATTAAGGAATGATTAATCATGGCAGTCAGAAATCTGCCCTTTTAAACTGGATTTGCTGCAGGAGAATGAAACTCATTTCGTTTACATAAATGTGATCTGCAGAGAGGTCTGTTTGGGAGTACTCTAAATCACAAACGGAGGTAGACCTCAAGCAAAGTATTAGAAGAGGTGAAGAGCAGCTGGGCAAAAGTGGGGCAGGTGTTGAGTTGGTTGGAACAGTATGTGAGAAGCTAAGTTTCCTCCCAATTCTGTACAATGTAACCATCACATTGTCAAATACTGATCTGCATATCAAGATAATGGTAATTCTTATTTCTCATTTTCCACTCTGCAGCTAGCTTATGAAGAAGAAAGCAACACATAGTATATTTCCACCCCCCTATCTTTCCCTTGAGAACTCAATAATCTAAACACCATGACCTTTACCTATGTATCACTTATGAGAAGTCACTGGCAATTTAAGAAAAAAAAATTTCAGGGTGAGACATCTTCAAAGATCACATTGAATGATCATTCTTAGCTTCAAAGCAAAACTGTAATTTTATTGTGAGTAACATTTTTCCGAACCTCAATTTTTTATCTCTGAAATAAGACTAAAAATGCCTGGCTAAATGTAAAGAAGAGAATTGAATACATGTGTAAAATCAAGGTACCTAGCAGAAAATGTGCAGATAAATTTAAGGATCTGCATTCTTCCACATAAGAAATATAATGACTCGTCCTGAATTTGATAGCAGAGGTGAACATAAATTAATTCCCATAACAGAGTCTTTGAAAACACATATAATAAATGAGTAAAATTAGTTTTGAGGAGACATTTGACTTCTAATTCAGAGAATACTTCATCTTTGCATGTTCTTCAGAATTTTTGGAACGTGTGAATATGTTCAGTGGGCAATAAGCAAACAGAAATCTCCAATCTTCTCTTGGTTTGGAAGAAGTAGAAATAACAGAAGTATTGGCCACCGAGACTGTGGCTTTCCCAAGAGACAAGATGTGCTGGGCGTGGAGCCTTAGATTGTGGAGGAGCAAGATTACAGGGCTTGGAACAAAATATTATTCTACATGGCCCGACAAGGCATGTTATCAGATACTTAGTACTGGCTGCCTACCTGGGCAGAGCACCAAAAAGGAGAGTGTGGGATAGAGGAAATAATTATTTGGAGGTTGTTACTCAACACTTCGGAACCATGTGAGGGAGCTGTGGTACAGAGCCTCTATTACTGCAGTGTGTATTAAAATGTCCACTTCTTATGCTTTTAGGAATATGTTATTTGATTCGAATCTTTAAAAAAAATTTAGAAATAAAAACAATAGGGATGATAGAAATAAAGGTGTTATGTTTAGCAAACAGAAACGGTCATCTACTATTCTTCTGAGTCACTAGGAGAGATCCACGTGGAGCTGAATTGGTGAGGGGCACAGGAAGGGCTCCCCCTACCAGCCATGAAACCCTTTTCAGAAGGCCCTTCTCCCTTGGAAACCCAGGGGAGTGTTGAACACTTAGGGGGATGATTAGCTGCTGGCAGGTCCCCTCTGACTTGGAGCTAAACAAAATAAACAAAACTAGGGACTCACTGCAACATTTGAGAGCTTTGCTTTGATAACCAAAAACCTGAAAAGGTTTTATCAGATAGATACACCAGTGTGCTCTCCCCACAAAGCTTGCTCTCCTGTTTGCCTTCGTCTGATTTGTGTTTATTCTAAAATTGTTTCTACGTATAAATGTTTCTGTGTATGGATCATAACATATAGAGTATATGAGTGTCTTCCCTTACCCAGGGTCAGGAGAGATGCTCTCTGAAGCATCTACTGTTTAAAAATCACAAAACAAATACAACATTTTAGAACGTAACTTTACAAATAACTTTCTAAAAACTTCATTTGGAAGCATGCTTCTTTATTCTGGACTGTCTGCTTCACTCTCATTTACAAATATTAACTTTCAATGGTAATTTTTTTTAAGAGATTTTTATGTTTTCTTAATCAGATACTGCGAAACCAAAGACTTTGGCAAAACCAATTTTAACATAGGAAAATCTGTGAAGTTCTATAAAATTGATTTTAAAATTTATTTATTACATCAAAACCAAATATAAATATTTATAGATTTGTCAGATTATTTTTTTTCTAAGACTTAAAAGAAGATCCCATCTTCTTTAAAAGGTAGAGTTGTGTGTTTTTAAAGAGAATATATTTATTGAATCACAAATCTGACTTCTAAATTGTTACCCTTTAAAATTTTCAGAAAGTTATTTTGTATTAGTTATCTGCTTTTAAGACTTACCCCAAAGCTTGTTTTTCTCCCCCTTCTCCTTTAATCATAGAAAGACTTGGTAACATCATCACCACCATCAGATCACTCACTGGGAACCCATTAGGTTCCAGGCACTTATGTATGTTATTATAATTGTCATAACAATCCTGAAGTATTTACAGGTGAGGCTCAGAAAGTTAAATAAAGCTCCAAGTTCCCAGACTAGTATATGATGGCTCTAGAATTTGAACTCAAGTTTGTCTCTTTCAAAATTTCTCACTGTTCCCAATTCTGAGATATGTAAAATTATCAAAATCTAAAACAATGATTGAGCATGGAAACAGTAGATTTATAAGCATTAATATATCCAGTGGAGCAAATCCTTAAAGTGCCCTTTGTTTGTGTCTCAGAATCTCTGAGGATCTGGGGCTCCACCACACCATAAACTCTGTTGGTTTTTGTTCTGTTGTCAAAGCACTTAATTCGCTGCCAGAGAATAGTTCAAACATGTTGGAAGAATCAAGCTTCCTGAATTGAGCAATGCATAATTTGGTTTAAAACTGATATAACAATCGGAAATTTTACTTATCCACTGAATCATGTTGATTACACACCAGAGTCTTGTTCTTTAACCACACTCGTCCCATTTTTTTCATCTACAGCATTCTCACAGTCTACAGAGCAAATTTCAAAACAGATATTAAAATGGATGCTAAGGGTTAGGTAACTTGATAAAAATTATAAAGGGGAAATTAATTTCAAAGACAATTATAAGTCTGGAATATATAAGTAGCATCCAAATTCTTGACAATGAAGTCATGTTATTTTATATTTTCAGAAAATAGAAAAATAACTCAGAATATAAATAGAGATAAAACCTAAAAAATCAAAAGCAATTATGGTGATAAAGTGAAAGGCAAACAGAAATGTTTAGAAAAATCAGATAACAGTGATCCAAAAGAGACAACCCTCAGGACAGAGAAATTTACAAAGGAAAATACTGATGTAAAATAATCAGGGCACAAGGTTACAATTCAAAGTAAATTTTCCGAATTGCACATCCTGTTTAAAATGTGTGTTTTGGAGTTTTACATGAACTTACTGCAATGAGAAAGCACGCTGGAATTGGAATCACAGGTCCTGGTTTGGGATCTGGCTCAGTCATTTGTTATTTATGTTTCCTTGGACAAGTTACTTAGGGCTCTGTTTTCTGACATATAGATCAAAGAGATGCTGTTAAATGTCTTCCAGTGCTAAAGAACTCAATCTAGCAATAAGAACAATTTAGAATGACACCTTATTATATGGTAAGATGACATTTTCTTACCATTTACTGATACTGTACTGATGACAAGCTGCATAGGACCCAAAAGCATTCAGAGAACCTATTCTTTTAAATAGTAACCTTACCCTGTCACTGTAACAACTATATTTTGCTAACATTCTGCCAACATCTCCTCAGATGTTATTGTATACCAGGCATATTTTATCTTCCTTACTGATTAGAAACTGACTATACAAATAAAAGGTTGATATTTTAAGGTCTATTGTTGTTTTTGAGGTCTAGATTAAATCAGTGCACAACTGATCGCTACTGTAATCTGGGTCCTCTGTAGAATATACTTTAGTTTTTTGCTTACATTCTCCCTATAATTGCCAAAGCAGTAAACCCTTTAATTACAAATACACAATAATGCCTAAAAGTATGTAGTTAGAATACATTTTAAGATGGTCTAATGGAATGTACGTTTGAAAAAAGTAAAGATGAGTATGACATTGTGATGTTCCTATAGGTTTTAAGATAACATCGATATATTTTTTTCTTCTGGCAATAAAGAAAACATTTTTCCATCTCTTTTTGTACTTTTTAAATGTAAATAGTCAACTCTGCCAATACCCTTGAGTAATATGAAAACAAGTCCTCTCTCTCCCTCTCTGATTCTTCTCTCTCTTCTCTCTCTCTCTCTCTCTCTCTCACACACACACACACATACACACAAACATACGCACACACCTGAGCACATTAGTGGAATTTATAGGAATTTCTCATGTAGAGGATGGTGACTGTGGGCACTAGGAAGGGGTTTGAGAAGCTGGTTGAAAGGAAGGAAGCATAGACGGGAACCAGTATTACTCTGGGCAGAATTGTCCTTTCTGTTCACACCATAACTTTAGCTATGAGATCTTGGGAAATTTATTTACATCTCTGAAGTGCAGTAACCTATTCTGTAATGTTAGTATAAAAACAGTATTCATGTCATAGAACTGTTGTCAGTAACAAATGAGAGAATTCAGTTTTGTGCTCCAAAAGCTCTCAAGAAGTAAACTTTGTTCTATTTTTCAGAAGTGCATGGGTCGATTGTTTTTATCAAGTTAAAATAAGGAACTATTCAAATGAATAAAAGTTTTAAAAAAGTAAATGTGAAACATTTATAAAGATTATAAAAGAGATTTTTGAATTCTAGAATGACATGTTTAGAATATAGGAGTTACTCAGTAAAAATCAGGTCATGAACAATCAGATCCTTTTATCTTCATAAAGAAAAATGTAACTGATTAATTCTTCAGGAAATATTTTTAGATATATAGAAGTATTTACATGAGAGTCAGAAGACTTAACTCACAATGAGGCTGAAGCAGAGTGAAGCTAACAAAGGTTGGTCCTGCTGTTCCTCCAAATGGGTTTACAAAATCAAAATGGCCTCACAGTGCAATGATAGCCACTCAAAATTTTTTTTTTTTTTTTTTTTTGGTCAAGTGTCTCAACTTGGAACAATTTTTTCTGATTGGTTTTCTCAGCCATCATTGTGTGGGTAGATATTAAAAGCATCTTGTGTCAGCTAAAAGAATCAATAACCAAAGTCATAAAACACCATTAGTGAGTGAAGGCAGAAGCCAGTGCAGTAAAGGGACCCATGTGCTTTATCTCCAAGGTGGCCCAGAAAGTGGTGGTCATGGAAGGGAAGGACCTGGGTCAACAGACTCCTGTTCTCCACTCACTTCCCTTTACAGGATGTCTTAGTAACTGCAGGACTCCAGGTGGGTGAACAAGACAGTGGTTCAGGATTAATGAGATTCTAGTCACAGTGGGAAGCCTGGTCAGTCTGGGACCATAGGGCTGCACAGAGAACAGGTACATGGGGCTTAAGGTAGTTTGAAAAGCAGGAGGTTCCACCATGACATAGATGCTATGGGGCTGATATGATAAAGAGTCCTTTGTACCCTATCTCTCAACCATGGGGCTCTTTAAAAATATCATGTTCTTGTATTTTTACTAATCTTGATCATTATTCTATCATACCTGAGGGTGTACGTGCATGTTTATGTTTCTCATAAGCTGACAAAGAAGTCACTTTGATGAATTCAAATGTTTTTTCATATAACAATTATTTTTCATATGGAAAATATGGATATAGTAGAAAATTAACCAGTCTATTAGAAATTGGGTTTTTGAGTATCTTCAAACAGTAGAAAAATATGAGAAAATGGTAGAAATGTAAAATTTACATCTATTTTTAGATACATAAATATCACCTACCCTCTCAATTTGCATCTAGGGTCCTAATTAAATTCATTTTGCTATATAATTTAAGACTTTCTTATGGAGGTTTAAAGTTTATAAATATAAAATCTGTATTCCTTCTATATTACAAATCTATTTCCCAGAAAATGAACATTATCTTTGCCTGTCTCTATGATATATATAGGAATTAAACAAGAAGAGATAGTACATGATTTTATAAAACCCTCATTTATTTGGACTTATTTAATACATATCAGAAGCATATATTATAAAGACAATTTATATACTTTGTATATAAATATAAAATAAAAGAAGATATATTGAAGGAACAAATAATAAAAACAATTAAAGCAGTTACCAAATTTCACTACTTATTTTTTCAGTTTTTTTTTGTAATATCTTGTACTATTTTTCAAAATGTATAGTATTAAAATTTGTGATATTGCACTGAAGGGAATTTGCTTCAAATAAATGCTGAAGATGTGAATGCTTGAGAAGCAGCAGACGTCTGTAGTTTGTTGACTTGCCACAATAATGTACTCAGTTCTTTACCTAAAGCATATGTGAATAATTCTTATTAATACGCATTTCGGATTTCCATTTTACTGATACAGATACGATAGAATATTATTTATTAAATAAAATGCAAAAGCTTTGGACTTACACTCTAAATTCATTACTACTTCTTGCTTCCATTTATTAAAATAGTGGAGATGGAAAACCAGGAGCAAAGGGAAGCACATCTCAGAGGGAACTCTGAGGACAGGAAGTAGGCCGGGCTCCTGACTGCCACCCAGCAACTGGGCCAGTAGAGTAGCAGTGTGGTTTTCTCAAGGGTAAATGAATTGGGTGCATCTTATTTTCATGTTCTGGTTGCTCTCTTTCCTTTATAAGCTTTCTATTTCTCTGTGTTCTGTTTTTTTAAACAAGTCTTTTAAAGTTACAGGCTAGAGAGAGGGGCGTGATGCCTACCAGAGGAAGGATAATAATGGCTAACATCTTTTGAATGCTGGGTGTCAGGTACTTCATTGGATTCTTTATCTGGAAAAGCGTTTGTTCTTTTCTCCTTGGTTCATTGCCTTAGACAGAAAACAAAGGTTTACCAAAATTGCAAATGACACAAAATTAGGAGTATTTAGGCAATTAGTTGGAAAACAAAAAGAATTTGCTGAAAGTATTTCATAAGCTAGAAAAATTGGTTGGAACAAAGATGCTGAAATTCAACAGTATAAATGAAAAAAAATATTACATTTAGACTCAAATAATAAATTTCTTGTGTGGAGAGGGGTGAAAACTGATTTGATAATAAATGTAAGAAATGCATTAGGTTACAGTGTAAATTCATGTCACCTAAGAGTGTGGATCTGCTACTGAACACCTAACTTGGTGGGATACTCTACTAATTGCAATCAAGGGAATTATTAGTCTAACCTCATTGGCTGCAGGTCAAGCAGGAAGTGCACTGTTGACTCCTAGGCATCACTTTTTAAGAGAGAAGTTGACAGCCAACTGGAACATATTCAAAGAAAGGATGGTGGAGGGTCTGGAAAACATATCATACAAGGAATACCTGGAGGAATGTGTTCATTTAACCTGAGAAAATGACAAGTTGTGTTAAAAATTTCAAAGGCTGTTTTATGGAAGAGGAGGTAGATTTTTCTGCATGGTAATAGAACTAAAAATGAATGGAGGTAGTCACAGGATGGTAAATTTGGGCTTACAGGAGAAAATAGTTTTCAACAACTAAAATGATCATGAACAGGCTGACTCAATGATGGCGAGTTGCTGGTCACTGGGAGTGCTGGGCAGGGTCTGTGTGTCCACCTGCCAGAACAGCAGGAAAACAGGGTCAGGGCTGCAAAGTCCTTGTGAGTCTGAGATAGAATCTATGACAATACTTTTGTTTGCGTTCTATAAAAATCATAGTCAGGGCTTCAGGCAAAATTTTCTCCTTTCATAACTAAGGCCCATCTTCATTTCCATGATAACTCACTCAGGATATTTTTATGCCTTCAGTGCCTAAAGCTGAGGCTTCCCTCAACACCACACACACACACACACACACACACACACACACACACAGAGCCACTCTATACTTATATTTTACATCTTTCCTCCTTTTGCTATCTTTTAAGTTTTCAAAAAGGGGACCATGTCAGTTGATGAGTAACAGTAGAATACATTTAAATCAAAATCACAATCAGCAACTGTTGCAGCAATGTTTCCCCCCAGTTTACTTCTGACTCTAACTGCAATAGTTCATGACCCAGCACATCAGCCAGGCTGCTGCTTTGTACCATGCGTGGGAAAAGGTATACTGGAGATGGCATGAGACATAAACACTAATAATGTTTGCTGCATAACAAAAATCATGAAGGTGTTGCATTAAATTACCAAAAATGAAGTTGCAGATGTATGTATATTTTCTTGGCCATTATAGAGTAGAAACATAGTAGGAAAAGAAAAAAACTAAAATGTACTGTTGTCAACATCCATCTTTATACAGTTTTTTAAAGCTTTTTGTGCAAGTGTATTAATGACTGTTGTATTCTTCAGTGTGCTTCCTTCAGTCACAATGAATGGGAAGATCAAGTCATAGATTTATAAACTGAGCAAAGGACACTGTGGAGATGAGACTTTCTCCTCTTTGATTTCTCCATCTCTCTTTTCCTCCTCCTTTTCTTCTTTCTCTTTCTCCTCCTCTTCTTCATCTTCTTCTCCTCTTTTTCTTCTAACAGAGGGGCACACTTTTTTACAGTCTCCTCCCTCCCCAACCCCAGTCCCCAGTCTTCAGTTTAGAGATTAAGAATGTATTTTTGGTTTAGGTCTGGCATTTTAGCTTGTCCATTTTAGCATTGCTGTTTGCTGACTCCACAACTTGGCAATGTCTCTCTTTTTTCTTTGTGTAAAACAAACAGGACAGCATAAGCTATGGAGAAATGATTAATACAATTTCAAAAAGTCAACTCAGCATGTATGGAATTATGAATGCAGAAAGTTTTCCCTGTTGTTGTGTGGTTCGGCCAGGCTGCCCTGGCCGGGTGGCTCAGCCCGGCTTGTCCTGTGTGGTTTGGGGCCTTTAACTCTGGGGCAGGTCATTAACCGGCTGGTGAAGCAGCAGCACATTGTTCTGTTATTTTCAAACCACAACAGCCTCTGTGGAATCCAAGAGCCATAAAGACATAGTTCTGATGCTGCCTGACAGCGGCATAATTCATGAACTCTATAATTTAAAGGGATTTCAATGCAATTGTAAAACTAATAAAAAATGAATTGCTTTGGGGGAACACTGGTACCTTTTTTAATCAATTGATTCTACCAGTTTCAAAATACCATCAGCCTGGTAGCTGTGTGTGTGTGAAGATAAGTAAGCTTCAATCTGACGCCAGCACTTTCAAGTAAACTCATAGCATTGCTGATGGACCCAAGAGGAAAAAAAAAAAAAAAAAAAAGAAAAAAGAAAGAAAATCCCAGAACAATTCATGGCCTATAGCCAATAACAAAGTGTTTCTCCCTGTACCTTTTTATCATTACCCCCTTCCCCAAATGTTGATTATGCCCAAGTTTAAAAAAAATAGTTTTGGTAACTTTCTAGAAGGTTTAGATTTCAGTCTGGATTAAAAAAAAAAAAAAAAATGCCTCAAATGAAAGGCTCTCTTTAATCAGATAATTGACCAGTCAGTAATTTTAGCCTGTCTGTGACACACCAGTTGGCAGGTACAGAGGTACACAGCCCTGAGCCTTCGCCCCCACCCCCCTTTCCTGCCTCCTGGGACTGTCACTGAGCTTCCCTGTCTTACTGATGGTCCCCAGAGACTGTCCCCAAACATTTTGGAGGTCAGAAAAGGAGAGTCAGCTGTCAGAGGCGACCATGCCGATGGCACTCCATCTTTCCATCACCCACACTGGGGGGGAAGGTAGGGCCCCATCGAACAGCTGTCTTACGTCCAGAGCACCCACGTTTCAAACTGATCCCTGGTTTCCTGCAATCCTGGCTCTGAAGCTGTTTGGGAGGCTTTGCTGGGGCTTTAAATACAAGCACATTAACTCCTCTGTGTTAACTCCCCCATCATGAGTAATGGCAGTTCCAAAATGCCCTCCATAATGTCACGTCACAAAAGACTCGGAAAATTATCCCTTACCCCCATTGTCTGCCTGCTTTCTTTTATTCCTTCTCTACTCATCACGTTCCCTGGCAGCCATGAATGAAATGTAACATGCTAAATGACTGACATCCATTAAAACTCCTCGACAAACCTTGGACTGAGTTTTGAAAGGCCCTTGGAAGAAAAAGGATTGTGTGCTCTTTGAATCTTGGTCTGCTGAACGGCTGCCAAGTGAGGGCTGCTCCATTCAAAGGGCTGAGTGAATAAATGAGAATAACATCCTTGGGGACCTGCAGGATCGGTTTACTCTGAAAATGCTCAGCTTCACAAAGGGTCAGAGTCACAAGGTAAATGAAAATGGCTAGGAGGGGACTTTGATGGCCGAAACACAGTAATAGTAGAGGACTTGAAAGAAAACTTTATTTAAAAAAAAATAATAAAGAAGAGGGAAAAAAAGAAGCGGGGGTGGGGGAACCTCAGAACTGCAAAGTCAATTGGTAAGAACAAAACGCTCGATAGTGACATCCGTGAATATTTGTTTGTAAATGATACACAGGCAGTATATAAATATATGCGCTTATGAAAATGAATAAACTCTTCATCTACCTACATCTGTAAACATTATGAATTAATTTCATTTTACACATGAATAAAAACTGGGTCAAGCCTGTTAGCTCATTTTCTTGGTGGGCTATAACCGAAGTACTCTAATTTTCATGTTAGTTGCAAGCGATAAAATCTAGTGAGCCATCAGACTTGCCATTGATTTTGGATCACTCCTTGTTTTTTTTTCCACACGCTATTTCTCAATTAGAATGATTTCTAGTTGACCACTTTAATGGAGGTACGTTAGAAGCAGTTTCTAGGCAAGGAAGTCAGGAAAACCACAGGAATTCTTGACACATTTCCACAGAGACCCTGCATGATACCCATCACGGGGTTACTCCCAAGAAGACCCTCTCGCTCCTCCTCACGTTTTCAGATCACTTTTAGATGTGTAGACTGTGGTGATTTAAAGACAACCTACAGAATTAGTTCCATCAGATTATTTCCAGTGAAGCTATAAACAAAGTTCTGGTTCCTCCTTTTATTCAGCAAATGATCATTACAACAGGGCAGTAGCTGAAGTGGATGAAGTATGGTTTTCATAGAGACGATATGTTATCATACAAAGTCAAGCTCAGAGGGGTGTCATGGACTGAACAGTGCCCCCACCTCTCCAAAAAGATATGTCCACCCAGAATCTGTGAATGGGAACTGATTTGGAAAAAGGATCTTTGCAGATGCAGTTAAGTTAAGGAATTTGAGATGAGGTCATCACGGATTAGAATGCGCCTTAAATTCAATGACAAGTGTCCTCAGAAGAGAAGAGAGAGAAGAGAATGTGAAGACAGAGGCAGAGGTTGCAGTCATGTGTCCATATGACAAGAGTTGCCAGCAGGCACATGAAGCTAAGAGGGAGGCATGGAACATATTGTCCTGCAGAACCTCACAAGGCACCACCCCAGTGACACCTTGAGTTTGGACCACTGGCCTCCTGAGCTGTGAGAGAATCAAGTTCTGTTGTTTTAAGCTACCAAGTTTGTAGTAATTAGTTACAGCAGCTCCCGGGAACTAACACAGATGACAGTGGCTGTGTGCTATGGCAACTGTGAGGCCATCCAGCTGGGCTTGCAGCTCTCCAACGAGAGGGAAATCCTCCTCCTCGGGCAGCCCACTGAATGACTGGGTCACACGGGCCATGTAGGCACCCTCTGCCAAGGCTCTCCTGGTTATCATTTTCCCAGGAGAACGCTTCCTGGTTTCAATAACAAAACATGCCTATCGCCTTAGACGATGTTTGTCAAGGAAAAAAAGATTGTTCCTCTAAACTCATTACGGTATGGGAAAAGACTCATGTTATATTCCAAATACGATGGGATCCGAATCACGTGTAAAGGCTGCTAGTGTGCAGGAAGCCACATTACCCCACACAAAACTACTGTGTATTAACAGCGAAGTTAGTCATCTGGTAATTAGGAATGAATGTTTTCAGCATTTTATAGTCTAACTTACTAGTCTTTTACATATATATATATATATATATATATAGATATATATATATCTATATATATATATATGAATCATCATGTTTTAACAATTTTGTTGGTGTTTTGGGTTATGATGAGGCACACTTATTTTCACATTTAAAATGTTTACTCACACAAAATTAATTTATTGACAAATTTCTCATATTATCCAATAATGCTGATTGCAGGTGGATTGACAACTATAACCTTGAGCTGATTCGTGTCCATCAGGTGAATTCAGTATGCATGTGGCTTTCTTCAGACCAGCAAACATTAGACTGTGACTTCATCGACTAGGGAGGCCACACTAGAAAGTCTAGGTTTAAAAATTCCTTACCTTTCCATCATACCCCAGGAAACCCAAAAGAGCTTCTTTGTATGTAATCCCACAATAGATCACAGTCACCTTCAGAGAGATCATTACCACCACCCAGACTGTCACAAATATTCATGAACACGATCCACATCTCACAAAGGCCAAATGTGAAAACACAATAGCAAGCGTTGAAGTCTGTCTTGTCAATTTGTGTATACTTAATACTTATTAAAAAAATAAAAGGTAAAGTCAGCAGCACCACCCTAAGGAATAAACTTCAGTACACATGAAGATGCTAAGTTCCTTTAAAGTTTGAGTGCACAAACGAATGCTGGCTCCTTGTTTGGGACAAATGTTCCCATTTTTCTGTGAATGTATGTGGCAAGGCAAGCAACAATTTCAGATTTGACTCCAATGTCTATGCTTTTGTTACTGTTGTTAATGTGTGTTACAACCCTAATACAATCTGGACTTATTTTTCCTGTGCTGTTGCTACTTTGTTTTCTTTTTCATCATTATGAGGCACAGTTAAATGTTTGTTTGTTTTTTCATTTAAAATAATGGGAAATTGGCTTTCAGTGATTGTTTTATTTCAGAATGTCTGATTCTCAAGAAGGGACAATGCATGCTGGGCAGGAGACATCTGCACTCCCTTTTATTTGGGTGTGTATGTATTTTCAGGGAGCATGATTGCAACCTTGGAGGAAACCTTTTGGTAACAGATGTGACTTACTATCTTTACCTAATTATCTGAATTAGAAAGTTTAGGGAGTGGCCAACTTAATGTAGATTTAGGATCCTTCAATGTTTCCAAGGTCTGGTAGATTATTCTTCAGTTTTCGTTTATGGTACTAGCTAAAAGAGACTTCTATTTTTTATTTTATTTTATTATTATTTTTATTCCTCACCAGAGGATATTTTCCTACTTATCATCAGATAGAGTGGGAGGGAGGGAGAGAGAAAGACAGAGAGAAACATCGATGTGATAGAGCCACATCGACTGGTTGCCTCCTGCACGACCCGACCAGGGCCGCGGATGAACCACAACTGAGGTACATGCCCCTCACTGGCATTGAACCTGCAACTCAGTCCACAGGCCGACACTCTAACCGCTGAGCCAAACCGGCCAGGGCCTAAAAGATGTACATGCCCTTGACTGGAATTGAACCCGAGACTCTTTGGTCCTGCTCTAACTGAAACTACTCTAAAAAATTTAAGGATAACATTGAGGAAGAGTTTCAAGTATGTCTAATTATCAACAAAATGTTTTTAGGTGTCAGTGGCCTAAAAAAGTGAGTGTGTTTTCCTGCTTCAATAATTTCCAAGGAGTAATATACTGGAAAAGTGGCTAAAAGTGTAAATTTATAAAGCAGGGGTCATAACCAAAAGTTCATATGTAAATATCCATTTTACTATTTAAAACATGCCTGTGGAAGAAATCCTAGTTTAAAAAAAGAAAAACAGCCCTGGCTGGTGTGGATTGAGCATTGTCCCATGCACTGAAGTGTCCTGGGTTTGATTCCTGGTCAGGGCACATACCCGGGTTTTGGGTTCAGTCCCCAGTTGGGGTGTGTATGAGAGGCAACCAATTTCTTTCTCACATCAATGTTTCTCTCTCTCTTTCTCATAAATTAAAAAAGAAAAGAAAAGAAAAACATGTTATTTAGTGTGAATTTATCACAATTATTTGTTCTCAAAATCTTATCTTGTTAAAAAAAAATGCCAAAATAAGACTGACATATGGAGTTCATTACATTCCAGCTAATGGTTTCAGTCCAATTCATAACAGCTGAGTAGGCAGCACACATTCTGGACCTGTGTCTCCAAGCACAGAGCACTCAGGGACACAAGCATGCACACACACACAGGAAGTCAGTGCCCAGGCTACTGGAGGCTAATGCTTCTGCCACCCACACTTTTTACTTCAGGGATAAAGTGTTGTTTTCTTAAATTTAGGCTTTCTGAAAGGCCAAAGCAAAGGGTTGGTATTAATTATACTGAAGTTTTTTTTAGCTTAGTACCATGAGACATTCATAGTAGAGTTTGGATATAATGGAAGAAGAACACGGTATTTCTTTTTTGTGCCATGGCATGATACGTTTTCAAAACTTACTCATTTGCACATGGAGAAAATACGACTGAACGATTTATTGACACTGGCAGTACACATTAGTGTTTACTCTTTTTTTTCTTGTATTCAGATGTGATTTAAAGTTGACATGTATCCAGATAGTCTTTATTTTAAAAAAAATTTTTTTATCCTCACCTGAGGACACTTTTGCATTCATCTTCAGATAGCGTGAGAAGGAGAAAGAGAGGAAGAGAGAGAGAGAAACGTCGATGTGAAAGAGACACATCCACTGGCTGCCACCCACACAACCCCAACCAGGCCAAGGACAAACTGCAACTCAGGCATGTGCCCTTAGCGGCAACCAAACCCTGGTCTCTCTGGACCGCAGACCGACGCTCTAACTGCTGAGCCAAACCGGCCAGGGCTATCCAGATAGTCTTTAAATTCTAATTTTTATTTGGAGTAGTTTGTTAGTTCTTCATTTACTATTTAATCATTTTGTTAACACGAACAAATGAACTCTCCTTTTCATGTCCTTCAGGGTGTGTGGATTGGTGAAAAGAACTCTATGTGAGTGTTTTACTTCGTTTATTAATTTCTTTTCACCAGGATGCTCTGAAAAGAATCCGAGTTTGAAGCTTATTTTAAACCGTGGGTGCTGTTGAAGTGCAATGGGGGAATTCTTTGCCTGCGTGTGCAGCTCTGGCCTTCAGGGGGCAGCCAAGTGCAGAGAAGCTGAAGGAGTGGGCACGCACTGCCCTGTTTCATGCTACCTGAGTAACCCTAGTTCAGAAAAATGCAGCAAACGCCAAAGTAAGCAGTTCTTCCCTATCTGTCACCGCGTTGAAGAGAGCTGAGGCAGCCATATTTAATCAACACTGAAGTCTCCCCCTGGGTGATGTTCGTGCCCTTCTGTAATATTTTATTCTAAGCCATTTCCCAGACAGCATTATTGATTCGTGTCATTATTCTCCCCCAAGCTCCAGGAGCTTGTGCAATGTGATACCAACTGCAGTTCTCCTCGTGAACATAACCTCAAAACCGAAAAGTAAGGTGACTGCCTGCAACATTCAGACTTACCCCGACGGCATATTATGTATGCTGTGCATTGTAGGCATTTAAACTCGTGCAATCGGACATCAATTGGTTACAATGCATTTGCAAAAATAGAAAATTACCAAAAAGAGGGAAAGAAGAGAAAAAAAGGGGTTTGGCATTTGTTTCTTCCTTCTGCTGTTTTACTTCTTAACTAGTAGACTCAAGCTCATAGTGAGCAGATACTGTACTTTAGGTATTTTGTGTGGGTGGCTTAGATGAGAACCTCCCCTCCCCTGGAAGACTCATTAACAACAATGATGCATTTGATTTTTATCTTGAATAGAGTTCTGAAATTCTTTCCTTTCCCTTCTCTCAGAGGTAAAAAAGAACAGCATTTGTTTTCTTTTTTCTTAATGACAGATACTGAGTTGTAAGAAGAGGCCTGGCTATTGAATGGATAAGTGAGGCAAGGAAGGAAGGAAGGAAGGAAGGAAGGAAGGCAGGAAGGAAGGAAGGGAGGGAGGGAGGGAAAAGGAAAAAAGGAAGATCCAGTAATTGTCATTATTCATGGGAGGTTTTCTTACTTTCAGGAAATGGCCCACTGATCAGTTTTCTCAAAGCCATTTCAAATTTGAGTCCATTAGCATCCTTAAAAATGAGCATACTTTTATTTACCTTTTGGATATAGTATCCTAAAAAGTAACAAATGCTCTCCACATTATACCTCATCTACATCCTTACACACATGTCCTTGGGAAAGGTCTATAAAATAGAACCTAGATATTTGCAATTTTAACACCAAGTTTTTGTTTGGTCTTGGGCCCAGTGCAGAAATGGAAGTTGAGGTGCCCACTCCTTTCCTCCAGTGTTGTCCTAATTCTTGTATAAAGCACAGCCCCTGTAGTACTTACTAGAACCCACATTGGTAGTTGTATGTATTTCAGAAATCTTTTTGTCTAGTTCAGTTTAAGTTTACTATTGGAATTTGTCATTGTACAATAATCATTATCAATCCAGAATGCTGCTTGCCACCTTTTAAAAGATAAAGTTATTATGTTGATAATTTGTCTGAATATCATGATAGAGAATAAATCAAGAATAATCACAACACTATCAATTATTGAACATCGTCTGTGCTGCAGGCATGGTGTTAGGCAATTTACTACAACAGCCAATTTTCACAAAACTGTAAGAAGTAGGGATTATACATAATTTAAATTAAAGATCAGAGATATTAATTATTATTGTTTTAATTATACCACTCAAGATACTTTAAGGGAGGTAACTGTTTTCTAAAGAATAATTATATAATAAAGCCAGGATAATTCTAAGAAAAAATTAATATAAGATACTTGCCTTACTACATATGAGACTATATTATAAAGACAATCAAAAGTAAATTATTGGCACAGGAACGAGCAGATTGATAAGACAGAAAAGAAAATTCAGTAATAAGCTCCAGTAAATAATTTTACTGAAATTTCCATAAATGATAAATGCCTGGCTAAGTATTCTGTATATTTAAAAAAAAAATCTCTTAATACTCACATGGTCCTAGGAGGCATTATTATCTCCACATTTTAGAGAAAGAAACTGAGCTTAGACAGGTAGATTTAGTAACTTGCCCAAAGTTACAGTTAATCATTGTGAACATGTCCTCCTAATTCTAACATCAAACTGCTTTACCATCATGTCAAGTCTCTCCAATATATCATGGAATTTCATACACGATAAAAGAAGCATTTTAAATCAGCTAGTGGAAAAATAATACATTATTTAATACATGGTGATGGGATACCTCTATAAATTGAGGAAACAATTAAATTGAATATTTTGTTTAATCATACCAAAATAAATTCCAGCTAGATCAAATATATAAATATAAACAGTGAATCCATAAACATCTTAAAAGAAAACTAGGATGAATATTTTTATATTCTTGGGAAGGACATTTTAAAGTATAACAGGAAAACCAGGAATCATAAAGTAAAAGGTTAATAACATTGAGAAATGTTTTAAACTGTTACTACAAAAGATACATTAAACAATTTGAAAGGCAAACAACATACTAAGAAAATATTCACAACATACATGTTAGACGAAATACTAAAAATCTTGATATATAAGAAACTTGTTAAACCAATAAGAAAACAATCATAATCAGTACTTTCATTGCAAAGTTTATGAACAAGTAGTTCACAAGAGGAGAATAGAAATGGCCCAAAATACCAGTAATATTAAAAAAACAGCAAATTAAGCATGAATGAGACAGTATTTTTTACCTACATGATTGGAAAAGATCAATATTTTATGTTAACAAATCATTTGAGAAAAAAAGGTATCATATATAAAAAAAAAGGTATCATATTACTATCACTAAATCAAAAATAAAAATATTACCATTTGTCCTAAAAATTCCAAAAATCTTAAGTTAAAAAAAACAATTAAATAAAAATATATTACAAGATATTTAGAATGTTCAAGTAGATTTATTGCTGCATTCCTTATTATAGAGTGAAATTGGAAACAATATAAATGTCTATCATGAAAATATTTCTGTTAGTCATTATAGTATATGGATACAATGGAATATTATGAACCATTAAAAGTAATGCTACAAAACTATATTTATGAGCATGGAAATGCGTTCATGACATTTAAGTTAAAAAAATGTAAGCTACAAAGAGGCATGGAAAATCATATGTGAATACTAATATATGTCTAAAGAGAAGTCTAATGGATAGTCAACAAAACATACTTTACAGTGTAATACTTTACAGTGTTTTTTTTTTTTTTTTAAATCTTTATTGTATTTAAAATTTTTGTTGTTGTTTTATGATGTTCTGTGTTTACTACCAGGAAAGCAGCAAAGCTACTTTCCTTCTGGGATATGGTTGAAAAGGATGTACATGTTCCTGCTTGGTGGCTCCTCTTCTCCTCTTTTTATTTTATTATTATTTTTTTTAATTAATTAATTTATTTTTTTATAACTTATCTTTATTGTTGAATGTATTACAAATGTTCCTCATTTTTCCCCCATTGCCCCCTCCCTCCCCATTCCTGCCCCCCTCCTGCCTTTCCCCACACTGTTGTCTGTGTCCATTGGTTATGCATATATACATATAAGTTCTTTGGTTTATTTCTTCCCACCCCCCAACCCCTCTTCCCTTTGAGGTTTGTCAGTCTAACAAGCAATTTGTACTTCTTAATCCCTTCACCTTTTTCATCCCTCCCCCCAGCCCCCACCCATCTGGTTCCCAAAAAAGTTCTCTGTATCCATGAGAATGTCTCTGTTATGCTTGTTAATTTTGTTTTTGTAGATTCAATTGTTGATAGATATGTATTTATTGCCATTTTGTTTGTTCATATTTTTTTATCTTTTTCTTCAAGAAGACCCTTCAACATTTCATATAAGAATGGTTTGGTGGTGATCAACTCCTTTAGCTTTTCTTTGTCTGGGAAACACTTTATATGGCCATCGATTCTAAATGACAGCTTTGCAGGATAGAGTAATCTTGGTTGTAGGTTCTTGCTTTCATCACTCTGAATATTTCTTGCCACTCCCTTCTGGCCTGCAAAGTTTCTTTTGAGAAATCAACTGACAGTCTTATGGGAACCCCCTTGTAGGTAACTAACTGCTTTTCTCTTGCTGCTTTTAAGATTCTCTCTTTGTCTTGAACCTTTTGCATTTTGATGATGATGTGTCTTGGTGTGGGCCTCTTGGGGTTCATCTTGTTTGGGACTCTGTGCTTCCCGGACTTGTATGTCTGTTTCCTTCACCAAGTTAGGGAAGTTTTCTGCCATTATTGTTTCAAATAGGTTTTCGATTTCTTGTTCTCTCTCTTCTCCTTCTGGCAGCCCCAAGATGCGAATGTTGGCACACTTGAAGTTGTCCCAGAGGCTCCTTACACTATCCTCATTTTTTTGGATTCTTTTTTCTTTTTGCTGTTCTGATTGGGTGTTTTTTGCTTCCTTATATTCCAAATCGATGGTTTACTTCTTGGCTTTACCTACTCTACTATTGCATCTGTGTAAACTATTCTTTATTTCAGTTAGTGCATCCTTCATTTCAGACTGGTCCTTTTTTATGCTCTTGAGGTCTTCACTAAGTCCACTGAGCATCCTTATAAGCAGTATTTTGAACTCTGCATCTGTTAGGTTGCTTAACTCCATTTCACTTAGTTCTTTTCCTGGAGTTTTGTTCTGTTCTCTCATTTGGGACCTGTTTCTTTGTCTCCTCATTTTGGCTGCCTCTCTGTGTTTGTTTCTATGTATTACTTAGCGAGAGGTATGGGGCTAGCTGAGACCAGATGCTGCTCGTTTGAAAGAATTTAGGAAAAGCTGAAGCAGGATCCAAGACAGGCCAATCCTATGGTAAAGCAACTGGCAACAGCTTGGGTGGGCCTGAAAGTTGGGTGGGGCGGGGCCTCAGGGAATCACCAGGGTGGGGCAAACAGTGTGAGCCAGGTAGCTGGAGTCCCAGATATGGTGGCATCTGCCGGCCCAGGGAAGGGCTCACCAAAGGAACAAAAGCCTCTGATAGCACGTCTGTCCAGGAGAAAGCTGCCTCTCCAGCCCTTGCTCCAATGCCAAATAGCTCAGTTCTTCCCCATATGATTCTGGTGCCTTTCAAGCTCTCTTCCCCATGCTGGAGCCTGGAGGGAGCGAGTCCGAGTAAGTCCGTGCGCGGGCCCTTTAAGAGGAGCTGCCGGGGCCTCCAGTCGCCTCAGCCTCAGTTCCCGCTGGTTTTTCCAGCCAGAAGTTATGGGGACTTCTCTTCCTGGCACTGGAACCTTGAGCTGGGCGCCTGGTGTGGGACGGGGACCCCTCAGTCCTCAGGGAGGACCTTCCCAGCCGAGGTGTCCCTCCTAATTTTTATCCACCACACGTGGGTGTGGGACCAGCCGGTCTGCCTCCGCCCCTCCTACCAGTCTCGATGTGGCTTCTTCTTTAATTTCGTAGTTGTAGGACTTCCATTCAGCTTGATTTCAGGCGGTTTTGAATGATGGTTGTTCTGTAGTTTAGTTGTAACTTTGATGTGGTTGTGGGAGGATGCCATACCGCGTTTACCTATGCCGCCATCTTGACCGGAAGTCTCTCTTCTCCTCTTTTTAATGCTGATATGTTCTGCTCTGCAATCACTTGGTTTGCACAGGGCTCTGGCTAGTCAGAACCCATGCTGTCATGTTGCCATTTCTGCATCTATCTAACTGGCCTTACTGCTCTCTGGGTATTTCCTAAAATCACAGAGAAAAGGAATGTAATTGACACAAACTATGTTTTCTTATCTTCAATCTAGACCATGTCCAAAAGGCTTGTGGCTTGGTTATCCTTGGGTCAGGTGAGCTCACTCAATGCAATCATTGGCGCTGATTAGGGTATGTTGTGATACCTAGGCCACCAGGCCAGTCCTCAAGTAACAGTCCTGAGCAAGGCCATTTCCTTTACAAGGGCATTCCAGTGGTCAGGCAGGGATTATCCACTTGGCAATGAAAACTATCATGTTGTGATTATTTACTTCCTTTGACTACTTACTTAACAATTTAAAGAGCCAGTGGGGACAAACATACCAGAATTTCTTCTGTGTAACCGTGGAAATCCAGAAATAAGAGGCATCAAAACCATATTTAGGAGGGAAACTGATTTCACTCAGTTTAGAAAAAGTTTGACATTGAAATAATGAAATGTCATTATCAAGCTGACCTTCAGGTGCAAAATACACAGACCATCGAGCACTCGATGTGCATTTTTCAGAGCCATTCAGAAGTTCTTCACAGCATATGTAATATGATAATTTTTCACTTCAAGAAATGTAATATGCAAATATGCACAAAATTAAAAATCAAAGAACATAGAAAAATAGCATTTAAATAATTTAGTGTAACTTTATTTAATAAAAATTTATAGCAATATTAATTTTTCCGTGTTATACCAGCTTAAAATTTCATATAAATTCTACATGGCAATGATTTACATTGACTAATTACTATGATTTACTGTCTCTAAATATCTTATTACAAGTCACATCTTACTACTTCATATGCTGAGATAAGGAATTTAGGTAATGACTCTGTCCAAATTTACATATTTAATTGTTTGCTTGAACAAAGCAAAATCAAATCTTGTATAATTACCCAGGGTGTTAATTTTAATAGCCAATGTCAATAATACTGAGAAAATTCCCTGAGCAAATAGAATGAATGTTGACATTACCTTATAAGGCCAGTGTTTTAGCCCAAATCTGAGGATTAGATTCCATGATGTTACTCCTTTCCAATTACATTTATGAAAGGCTTTAATGCAAGTAAACATAATACTCTTATTTTGTCATTCCATTATTTCAAAACTGTGATTAAAATTCCCAATGTGTCTTGGAGTATGCTAGCACTAGGGATAAAGATTAAAAGATACAACCCCCTAATTTGAAGGAATTTGAAGTTTAGTAGAGGAGACAGACAAATAAATAGATTACAGCATGTATTTTTCTAGAAAAGTGTTCAGGATGTTATGAGAGGCCTGGACATTATTCCTTTTTTCATTCCTGTTGGGAGTCATCCATCTACTAATATTCTCATGAACATTGAAGTGTTTCAATATCCTGGTTTTGAGTGTCTTCTCAGGGTAGAGTCATAACACATTTCTGGAGTTAATACCTGGTCTACACATATACACACACAAGCCCTTAGGCATTATTTCTACAGATATGAAACATGACTTTAAATCCTTGCCAAACAATACTTCTGTAGTGTTTCTTGTTCGATGGGAACTGTTGTATTGAGTTCTGACAGCAATAAAGGTGTTTCATCAATCCATCTCATGAAGTAGTGGTACCCATCTAATGCAACCAACCAAACACTTTATAAAGTTTAATATTCTCATTTCATTTCCAAACACTCACTAAATACATGAAATATATTTTTTCACACACACATTGTTGATTTTCTCTCTGGTAAAAGGAATGTGCCTTATTTAAGTAATTTGTATTCAATCTCCTACACTCATCTTGTTTAAAAGTCCTTCTTTTTCCTACTTTCTAATATCAACTTACAAGTCATTTTGCAGTTCCCTGGGTGTCTTGTTTTGTAGATAAAAATCACGTAATACAAAAAGAAAAAAAGTGAATTGATATATGAGCTAAACATTTCCTTGATGGGCAATGAAAAAGGCCTAAGGAATTCTCTTGATGATCCGTTTCATTTCCTAGTTATACAACTTAGAAAAAGATAACCTTCCAAAGAATCCATTGAGAAAGTGCTCTTCTAACCTAATTGTGGGATTTTGATTTCAATTAAAATAAGACTTTCCTCCACACAGTCTGAAATTGAGAATAAGACTGAAATCTTTCTTTCTCAGCTAAGGCTGTGAGCCAGCAGACTTGTACTGAAGGATAGATAAAATGGGTAGAATAAAACCCGAATCTTTAGAAAATATGTCACTACACTTTAAAACAAATATCATCAGAGAGATCAAAGAGATATATCCTTTGGATATACAAAACACAATTTATAGCCACTTGCTTTAGCTCATCTAATAAATATATGGTTAAGCTATGGAAAACAAATAGGTTTCTCTCAGAGAACAAAATGCTAACATATGAGAGTTATTAGAGAATTAAAAGCTGAATAATTACTTATACAATAGTAGAAAACATCTAAACCTGCCAAATAGAAATGCTAAATGTGTAAAAATAGAATAAAAATAAAAATATGTTCTTTGAAGAACATAATATAAAATGGGGATCAAAATGCAAGATAAAAAAATACTAAATAGAACAAGCATTTACCTAAGTTAGGAGACAAATGAATAATGCATTGCAGTTTGCTTAAGGTTTTCATAACTTATCTTGAATAAAATATTATGAGTTTCTCCAGAAAAGGACTAGTGTTATGTTTTTCTTCTTTGCATGACATCTGGAGAGGGGAGAGGGTGGCTAAATAGTGATTGTTAATGTTTATGCTTTGAATTGTGCAGTAGTTAAAATGCTCCTGATTTGACAGTAATCTTTTTTTCTTTTCTTCCCCTTTTTCTCTTTCTCTCTTTCTGATTTCTTCTATCACTTTGATGAGAGAATGGAAGAGTGGACATGCATGTTTTCAGTCCTTCCCCAAGTCTGTCCCTGTTTCATTTTTCAGCCTGGGACAAAATCCACTTACCCACCTGGAGGTTGGTGTCTGAATTAAAATAGTCTCATTGTTGAAGCTTCCTTTAAAAAAGTGAGAGTAGCCCTGGCTGGTTTGGCTCAGCGGTTAGAGTGTCGGCCCACAGACCAGAGAGTCCTGGGTTCGGTTCCCGCTCAGGGCACGTACCTCGATTGCAGTTTGTCCCTGCCCTGGTTGGGGTTGTGTGGGTGGCAACCACTCAATGTGTCTCTCTCACATCAGTGTTTCTCTCTCTCTCTTCCTCCCTCTCTCCCTCCCGCTCTATCTGAAGATAAATGCAAAGATGTCCTTGGGTGAGGATTAAAAAAAAAAGTGAGAGTAGTCCCTATCAGCTTTGAGGTTAATGATTTCTTAAGTATGCTGATTGAAGACCTACTAAGGTAGAAAAAAGGTATCTTTGACCTACATGTTTCTCTGGAACATTTTCAATTCAATTGAGAAAAAATACAGTAATGAATGAAATCAGGGAAAATAAGTTTTCTTACAAGGAATTCAAAAGAGTTTACTAAAACCCTTGAGAGAATCCCTGGCCTGTTATTCTTGGACCCATGGCTGCCTCTTCAAGTGTTCTGCTCCTGATCTTGATATTTACAGGCTCCATTTCCCAGGTTCTGGTGTCCATCAGCTTCTGACTGCTCTTGAGTAATCAGTGGCGCTGGTGATTGGTGGGTGGAAGAAGAGAGAAGCCAGGGTATTTCTTAGCACATCTCTCTGCCTCTGGTGGCATCTTTAACAATGACTGCTTCTCCTCCATGACTCCAGTCCCACCAGACTTGCTGACTATTGTTTCAGCTTCTGAGTAATCTTAAACCCTGGCTTATACAAGAGCATCTTGAACACTTGTGCACTGTTGGTGGAAATGAAGATTGATGCAGACACTCTGGAAAACAGTATGAAGGTTCTTCAAAAAATTAAAAATGGAAATGCCATATGACTCAACAATTTTACTTCCAGGCATATATCTGACGAAACCCAAAACACGAATTCGAAAGAATATATGTACCTCTATGTTCATTGCAGTATTATTTACAATAGCTAAGATATGGAAGCAACCCTAAGTGTCCATTAGTAGATGAGTGGATAGAAGTGGTGGTACATCTATACAATGGAATATTACTCAGCCATAAAAAAGAATGAAATCTTACCATTTGTGACAGCATGGTTGGACCTAGAATGTAGTATGCTAAGTCAAATAAGTCAGTCAGAGAAAGACAAATACCATATGATTTTACTTATATGTAGAATCTAAAGAACAAAATAACTGAATAAAATAAAAACAGACTCATAGATACAGAGAACAGAATGATGGCAGCCAGATGGGGAGGGAGTCGGAGGACTGAGTGGAAAAGTTGAAGGAATTAAGAAGCACTAATTGGTAGTTATGAAAAAGTCATGAGGATGTAAAGTACAGCATAGGGAATATAGTCAATAATATTGTAATAACTATGTATAGTGTCAGGTGGGCACTGGAAATATTGGGGAAATACTTTGTAAAGTATATGATTGCCTAATCACTATGCTGTACATATGAAGCAAATACAAAATAATGTTGAATATAAACTATCATTGGGAAAAAAAAATAAATAAATAGTATCTTCTCCCTTTGTCTAACCACCCTAATGGTGGCAATAACTTCTTTTTTGTTGCTAATTTCTGGGTTTCCTAACTATCACCAGTTTAGTTTCTCAGGTTCTCTATCACTGGTGGTGTAACAAATTCCTTGCATTAAAGTCGCTTGAAGTAATTTCTTTCTTCCTGATTAGAAATCCCTGATCTAACTTATTTTTGTAAGTAATTGTTGAATGAATTTTCCAAGGATTGCATATTTCAGGTGGCAGAAAAAATTTAGGTTATACCAACAATATTGGCTAAATATTGTAAAAGTTAAAAAGTTCATCAATGGTTATTTTATTCCACATGATACCAAATAGTCAGTTTAATATATATATATATATAAATAATTGAGTATTGAGTAATTTTTTTGGATTGTGTTCATGCAGTTTTTCTCCATGGTTGTTGTCTCCCTTGTGGTTACCTAGAGAAAGTCTACTCAAAGTACAGGATTTGGAATTGAATGCCCGACTGGCTGCTGACAGCTTCCTGAGGACATTTTGGCCTCAATCACACCATTGGACATGTTGCATCAAACATGGGTCATGTTGGCCATCTGAAACATTTGAAATGGTCAAATTTCCTGTGAGTTTAGTTAAGAAAAAGAAGTAGAGAAGAAAAGAAGAGAAGAAAGGAAAAGAAGAAGAAAAAAAAAAAAGCACCTTGAAACACATGGGTATTATGAAGGCTGGCTCTGTCACAAATTGATATTTTGGGCAAATCATTTAACTACTTTGAGCCTCAATTTAACCTTAGGGGATGTATATGAGTTCAGATGCAGCCCATGAATAATAGAACAGTAAACTCATCCAGTTGTTACCACAAATGACAGAAGTCCTTAGGTGGAGCTGCTCCAAGTTGTCCAGGTTTGGTAATGCAGGAGTTTGTGGTATCCCTAAGGTCAGGTTTTTTTCATTCTCTCCTCTGCCATTCTGGATACCCCTGAAGTCACCAAGTTCAAGGCAGCTGCTAAACGCAGATTCTCACTCAGGAGGCGTGGGGTACAAGCTCCTAGGTGGTGCTGACGCTGCTGGGCTGAGGACCTGAGGACCACAGTCAGAGTGGAAAGTATTTAATGACCATTTATGTGGTGGTAACAGTGGTGGACTCTCAATGTGCTGCAGCTAGCTGGCGTCTACTGTCTTGTGAGAGCCAACTGTTACATTTTCAGGGATTCTGGGAGCTGGTTGTTCAGTGCAGTCATTCTTAACATTTGCATTATGTAAACACAATCAAATTGTAGACAAAGGCAATACATATAAGTCATGGCTCACTAATTATTTTACTTTTTTCAATTACTAATGCTCTTGACTTTTTTGTCTTTTGTGGAAATACTCCATAATGATGTGCTACTACTCATCTCTTTCCATCTCTGCATTCAGATGTCATGTTGAAAGCTTGAAATCGATCACGGTGGGAATATTTACACCATGGAAACTGGAAAAAACTACAAACCAGGGCTTTTCCCCTGGAGAGATTGTTGTTAAAACATTTACTAGCATACCACTCTGGCAAACCGATGTTGCATTCACACTTCACGTTTTAGGGATTGGAAAAAAATCTGGTTGTCATTCCAAACATAAAACTAGTTTACACGGAGCCATCCTTGCCTAATTTTACAGACTGGGTGAGAGTGTGCGGGAGGGTCTTTCAGTTTCGGTTTGTGAGTTAGCTGGACTGTAGTTCCTGGGTGTACAGATCTGTGTCTCATTTTGAGGAGGGCTAGGCTTGGTGCTCACTCTGTACCTGCTAGTTATTCATAAGAGAGAGGAGAGTGTACGAAGAGAGACGCTAGACACATCCAGTCTATGCTCGGGCATAAAAGTCTACATACATGAAATGGCAGCTTGTTCTATTGTTTGGTCTCGAGCATCCCCTCATTATAGTCATTTGTTCTGCGTGGTCTGGGCACAGTTTCATATTTTTCCTTTGGCAGCTGAGAGCTATTATTGGGCCTCAGAACATCTGTTTCAACAACAGTGGGTCCCTGGTCAGAAAAAGTACAAAAGAAGTAAAAAAACAAAATGTCATAACTTATGTTGTACATATACAGTAAACATGGTTACCAGCAAAAGAAAGAAAACCCTTTCATATGGTTGGAGTTATTTACAAAACGATGACAAGTGATGAAAGGCCTGAGTCGTATTTTGAGTTTGAGGCTACAAGAGAGGATGCTAACTAGCCAACTTTCCTGATGTGGGATTCTTTGCAAAGGTTGTGCTAATTGGCAAGATCATTCTCCAGCATGATCAACTGTATGAATAACAAAATGTAATGGGTCCCAAAACATTCGCTCAGTCCTGCTGGTTCATTCTTCCATCAAATTTTCACTCATCAAGATATAAGTACAAAGTGCTGGTGATTTCCTGGAAGGCTGAATAGTTTTTTTCTAACGTGGCAGCAGAAAGAGCAGTGATGTTTACATTGGGTTGATGAAATGCAAGTAATAGACAAAACATAGAGAGTTGTGGGACCAGAAACCTGTAAAAATTCCATCACTTTTTCTTTCAGTTTGCTGTCTAAGTAAGAGATGATGGAGAAAAAGTCAAAATCTCATTTTCCTTCCCTTCATATCTATAGAAACATGCTTTCTCCTTTTCTTCTTCACAATGCTGTGTGTGTGTGTCTGCTTTTGGGAAGCACAACTTTCTTCCTCTTAAGATTTTGAGCATTATGAAGCAAACCAATGACTAATGCTAAATCTACAGTTTTGAAAAACCAATCAATAAATGTCCTTTCTATGAACATTTTCTTTCCACAGTGACTGAGGCAGGGTTGGGTCATGAAGGCAATTGTGCTCGGTTTTATTTTTAAACCTCTCGGCCCCGAAGAACAGCTGCATGAGTGCTGGGACCCCTGGGGAATACGACCGACCTGGTTCTGTTCTTTTCTTCCCACCCACATGAAATTTTTAGTTTAGTTTTTTTTTTTTTCAGTTCCTAAAAGGGCAACTACCCATTTCCGTGGTTGACTGCCTCTATCCCAGATAGTTTTGAAACTGGTTATGCCTTAACTTAGTGGTTGCCTCTCACACTCATTTTGTGTTTAATGGTGTGAATCAGCATGACTCCAAGGCAGTGGTGCGTGCAATTTAAGGGCATAGACTAGACCTAAGCTCCGTGGGTTGGAATCCCGGTTCTGCCACTTATGAGCTATGACTTTGGCTAAAACACTAATTTGTTTGTTGTTTTTAAATGACATTTATATAGAACTTGCTATATGTCAGGCAGTATTTAAGAACTTTTCAAGTGTGGACTCATTTAATTTTCACCACCCGAGGAGACTACTTTTATTATTCTCCATTTTTTAGATGGGGATACTGAGGCACGCAAAGCTAGTGGGGTATGTTGATTAAGAGTGTGGTCTCTGGAGTGGCACTGCCTGAGTCTGGATTCCAAATTTGCTGTTTTCTGGCTGTGTGACCCAAGGCAGTAACACAGCACATCTTACCCGCCCTGTTACTATCATTCAGCGCGCGCGCGAGAGATTTAAAAAAAAATAAAAACTAACAGAATAGGAATGACATATTAGGATAAATAACCAACTCTTAAATAGAATAGATTTCATTCTTTAAGCAAAGCATTATCTTCCCTATTCTTTTCTTATTTTGTAATATACTTTTAACACTTTAGCATGGTCTTGCACCAATCTAGCCTGGTATTTGGGAACCAACATTTCACTAATATATCTTTGGAGTATCATTGTTATTGTAATTAATACTCTTGTAGGTAAAGAGATATTTGTTACATTTTTATGATTTTTGGCTCAGTCTGCTAAAAAGAAGACGAACGGAAAGGCAATATCATTCAGACAAAGAAAGTTAAAAACCCACATACTCTTATTTGGAGAGTAGCAATACATATTACATAACTTCCATAATATATATGGAAAATTATAAATTCAGTCATTCCAGAAAGCATATATTCATACCATACACTCTATCTTCCTTACTTTCTGGATACTGCAGAGCACATCTGTGAGCAAACAGCGTACCTGGGATTCGAGGTAGTTCTGCGCTGTGGTGTGTGCCAATCTGTGATGATCCATGGCCACCTACGCTGCGCTGTCACACCCCAGCGGGCAGCCAACCAGAAAGCCCCAGAGGCTTCTGGACATCTGAAAACTGCCATGAGAGGGGGCTCTGCCTGGATGTTCTCTCTTCCTGGAAAATATGGCCCGTCGTGGCAGTCCTGTCCCAAGGCAGCAGAAATGTGGTAATCTGTTCTTTTTAGAATGCACTTTCCATAATGTTTTCCACCAACAATTACTAAATACTCTTGACCTTATGAAACAGTGGTAAGACTGCCTTCTTTGTCCTCAGTTATCTCTCACAATCGGAAAACATGTCAAGATGAGACAGAGGTTGTAGAGCTTTTGTGTTTTCTCCTAGAAACTGACTGGGCTGCAGAAATTATGTCCTGGGTAACCACTTTTAACCCTGGAACTGATCCGATAGATGTCGCAGGTTATTAAAAGGTGGCATTTTTATTGTCTCATTTAGAAATTTTGATAAACAGCAGATTATTTGTTGTTTTTATTCTTCTATGTTTTTATTTTAGTTTTTTTTTTAATCCATCCTTTTGGAATTTCTTGGATTGCGCATTTATTCAGAGTGCTTTTAGCATATACATTGAAAGGAAATCTGTGGGTTGCTCTTAAATTCCCACTGTGGACATTTGACTGACATTAAAATAAATTCCACTCATGCCTTGAGATTAATGGAAAAATCAGTGCTTTAATTTTATTTCCAAGATGTTTACCTGCCAAAACTGAATATGATTTAGTGTAGGTAACTCAAAGTTCTGTGTAGAGGGACTGGGAGCAAATGGTTGATCGGACTCACACTTTTGTAGTTTTTTCTGTTGTAGAAATGGGTTGACAATGTGGTCAGTAACCATGCTGTGCTTCTCCACGGAGGGGCATAGGGCACAGCTCACATGCTCAGTTTCCATGCTGATGGAAGATAGTTGAGAGTGTAAGAGCATAAGTGCTCTTTTTAGACTACAGTTGACCCATGAACAATGTGGGTTTGAACTGCATGGGTCCATATGTGTGTGTGTGTGTGTGTGTGTGTGTGTGTGTGTATTTTTTTTAATAGATAATGTAAATGTATCCTTTCTTCCTTGTAATTTTCTTTTTTCTAGCTTACTTTATTGTACGAATACGGAATTTAATATATATATAACATACAAAATACATGTTAATTGACTGTTTATGTAGTTAAGTTTTGGGGGAGTCAAAAAGTTATACGTGGTTTTTTGACTGAGGGAGGGGTTGACATCTCCCATCTTGTTCAAGAGGCAATTGTAGTTTGTTACTTTTCTCACTTTTCCGTAATGCTTTTGTTTCATTTGTTCATGCTAACTCAATGAAATGAAACAGAAGAAAGAAAAAGAAAAAAAATTCTAAGATTCTTTTTTCAGTTGATAGTGTTACTGTGATATAATGCTCTAGCATCTTTCTTAAGTCTTTGCTCAAAGCATGACTTATTCTTACTTTGAGAAGCCTTCGTACTCAGTCAGCAACCTATTCAGCTGCAGCTCTCAGAAGAGGCGATAGCCTGGCTCTGTTCCTTGGAGAACTTGCTTATATTGAATCAACATCTGTCTCCTTGAAGCTTTGACCTTTGGATCCCACAGAGCAAGTCTAATTTCTTTCTCACCAGACAAAATTTATTTGAAAGCTGTGATGACACCCTACTGAAATCCATTCTTAAGGTTAAAAATCTCTAATTCTTTTAAATTTCTTCGGAAAGTATAATTTTGAGCACTGTCTCTTCCTAATTGCAGTCCTCGGTCCTCTGAGTTTAGTCTTTCCTACAGTCTGGCTCCCAGAAGTGAGTACAACACCCAGGAATGTCTGGTCAGGATAGAGCAGTGATGTGTCTCCCTCATTGGGGAACTCAGATTTTGTGAATGGGGCATGAACTCCTTTTGGGAGGTGCTGAATTTACCAGCCACTTAAGTCAATGAAACCATTTAGATACTTTTATGTTTTGCTGTAAACCATATATAAATATAGCCAAGAATATTTTATTTTCTATCTCTTGACTTGCTTTGTAGCAGATGAAAATTTACTACCTTCATCCCTGTAATTTCCAATAAAAATGTGGAACATGACAAAACTGAGAACAGAGCCCTGTAAATGCCCCTGGACCTCCCTCCATGGTGCTATTGATTAGTATTGATTTTCATCTGATTAATAATCCACTTAACTGTAAAGCCCTCAGACCAATCAGTTAATTTTGTTTATAAGATCATTTCCCTTTTCCATGGGTTACCTCCTGAAGTGAAAAATAAATCTAACAGGTGTGATTCTCCCCTCCTCCCCAAACACTTCTGTTTTTTAGCCATTACTCCTGTATGCTACTTAAATGCTCATCACTTTTCAGCTATTCCTATTAGCTGGGCAGCAGAATCTCTTGCTTGTCCTCTTATCACATGTTGCCAGGGTCTTGAACTCATTTAGAAAGACTAGACGGTGTTTCTGTCATATTCAACTTCAATTCTTTTCCAGCTAGTTTCATTTTCTCTTTTAGCTCCAAGATCACTCTTGTTTTCAGAGTTGAAGAGTTCCCATCACTCAATCTTTCATCAACATTTTATCATTATTTCAAGCAGATCAGTGGATTTCTTTTATAATCTTTTTCTTTCTTTCTTTTTTTTTTAACACTCACTAAAATTCTCCCATATACAGAGATTTTTAATACTATTCTTTGCAAGTTTTCAAAGCAGGCTTTGCAAGTTTATTACTTGTCCTTGCTAAAATCTTTCTTCCATCTTTTATGTTTTTATCGTTAAAACTGACTTGGACTGGATTCTTCTTAGGTATATGTTCCTTTTTGTCCCAATTTTAGCTTCTGAAGGTTCACATTGGGATAATGGCAGTGGTATCTCTGAAACGCTTGGAGTGTATCTTTGTAAATTCCTTCTAAATACAGCTACTCTAGGTTCTCTCAGGGTCTAGGGTCATATATGAGACCCCTTTCTTTCAGGTTCCTGTGACTGTTGCATTGCTCGCCAATTTCTTGGTACACAGAGGTGGTGTTTCTGGTTGTTTCCTGTCATTTGAGATCTGGGGCTCAGTCTCAGGGTGCAAGAGAGTGAGTGCTCCTGCAAAAATGCAAATAGTGAAGCTATCTTAGCATTTCCTTTGCTTCTTGGTCATTTTGGTTCCACTTTTTATATTTCCACCTTGTTCTTTGAATGGTATAATTGGGTTGGGGGTGGGAAGATCCAAACACTAAACAAGCAATCAAGTGACTATTCTAGGCATAGCTCAGCCGTGAACCCGATTGTGGCCTAGGACAAATACTTAGCTTCACTGGGCCTCAATTTTCTTGCCCATAAAATGAGGCAGTGGGGCAAGACTATGCCACCTCATTAATTCTACAAACTTTAACAATGAAGCCTGAAGAGGTCCTCTTGGCTCTGGACCTTCATTTAGGATCCTGGGCTACACTGGTTCGGGAACTTTAGGTTTCTAAAATTCTGTACATTTACTTCTGTTATTCTCAGTAGGGAAAAACTTTAATCAAGGAGAAAATGAGAAAAAGAGAGATAAGTTTGATGAAATAATTTGAATAAACACAAGGGCATAAATTAATGCAAGCTCATGTTCCCCTCTCAGAAATTGTTGGCACCAGGAATGTTTTACATTTAGAATTATATGACTTCCTAGGGGAGCCTTGAAACAAAACATTTCTGCAACAGAACAAACATTCATAGAAAGTGAGATAATAAAGACTAATTAATAAGATTGATATTTTTGCAGCAAAACATGAGTGTGCATATAAAGTGGGATAAGATTGTAACATTTTATTTTTTAATTAAAATATGTTTTTATTGATTTTTTTTTTTTTTAGAGAGAGAGGAAGGGAGAGGGAGAGAGAATGAGACATCCATGGGCACCCCAACTGGGGATCCTGAATATATACCCTGATGGCTGGCGACCCTTCGGTGCATGGGATGATGCTCAACTAACTGAGCCAGGGCAAGATTATAACATTTTAGTTAAGATCAGGTTTGCTACTTATATTTATGAAAAACTTTCTCTTTTCAGATTTTCTTTTGGATTTAAGAATTGTAAATAAGAAATTATGAACCTATATATTAGAACAATATTGGGGCATAGATAGTGGAAATCAAACCCAGGCTTATTTACTCATTTTTATCTTTACCAGAACAGAAGATGGGAGATTGGGTATGATATGTATTCACTTGATTTTATGAACTTCACCCTGAGCCTTCAAATGAATTAAACACACAGCATCCACTGACTGCCTCTCCAAGCAGAACTGACTACTGTCTCATTTACCCTCCCTATGTATGCTAAACAAAATTTTTCATTCATTAGGTATCTATTGAACTTGTATTAGATGTCATGTCTTGAAGTAGGTAAGTGGGAATATAAGAATGAATATGTCACTTACTCATCACTGACCTTATTGAACTCAACAGTAAAGAAAGGAAGAGAGACATTATACAAATTACCAGGGAGACTTAATCTAGTCTTGTGGTTCAAGGAAGAATTCTCTAAGAACATGCATTTAGACTGAAACCTGAAAGATGGCATGCTGCCAGTCAAATGAGGAGGGTAGGAGAGAGGCAATGTTCCAGGAAGTGGGCATATGTGATGGGACCTGTGATGGGAGGAATCTATTTGGTGAGCCCAAGGAATCTAGGAAGGTTCAAGTACAGAGAACGAGAGAGAAAGAGTAGCTGGAGAGGTGGGTTAGGAGTCAGACAGTAGAGGACCACATAAGCCATTTTAAAGAGTTTGGACCTTTTGGTTACCATGTCAGTCTACTCTACTGATGAGTTGTGTTTTGTGTCATGAATCATATGCTACTCTTTGTATTTCAGAGCTCATCCCAATGACTGGCATGTAGTAAATAAATATTTATTGAAGGAAAGAAGAAAGAAAGGGAGGACGGAAGGGGGAAAAAGAAGGAAAAGAAGAAGGGACAAGAATGGATTTAAGAATGGATAACTAAATGCAAACATTGAAGAAAACCTGAGTACGAGACATAGCACTATTTTTTAAGAGCAGGGAGATGATTTCGCAGCTAAGCATTCAGAATCTGGGTTTTTAAATAAAGCCTTAACATGACCTATAACTTCAGGCAAGTAGCTTTGCTCTCAAGACATATTTCCTCTTCTGCAAAATGAGACAGTTAGCTGTCATCTCTAGCTCTGAAATACAATAATTCTATAAAAAGAGCTTTCACGTGACTGTGGGGCAGACTTCTATCATTCAGAGCACAATTGGTTGTAAATTGCAGAGTGATTCTTATGGATGCCACATCATGAGAAATGGATCAAGAGTCTGCTTTCAGGAAGGTATATGCCCACATACATAATCTAAACTTTTTGATTCATCTTTGATTGAATATTCATCCTACTTCTAACAATATAGTTAGAAGGAGCTATTTTTCTTCAAATTTATATTCAGGAACACCCTCAACATTTCTCAAATTACTAGTGTCTGTTAAGACAAGAACAAAACAAGAATGTTAAAAATACATCGTGTCTCTATGCCATTGCCACAAAAACTGAACAGCCAACTTGCCAGGGAAGGCTTTCTTTTCAAGGAAGATAATTTGCATGTGGGGCTCCATTCAAGTCTTTGAAAATGTGTCCAAGGAAACATGGCAGTTGAAATGATTATCAGAAACTGGTTTTGTTTCATTCTAAATCACAATTATTTTCAAGACACTTGGTAAGCTAGAGGAGGATCAAGAGAGGGTATTTGAATCTCACTCTTAGTCCTCAAACATGTAGGGAACTTTTGATTATTTTCTAGTTTGGTCTATGGCAACTTGCTCTGTTTCCCTATTTTATTCCTCCAATGTTTGCAGGTGAAATGTGTGTTATTAGGCTTAGAACTTTGAAGATCTTTTTTGGGTGTCTATGAGTAAGACAATTTTAGTAATTAGTAGACATTGTACTTGGAAGTTTGGAGAACAGGCTTGGGAGTCTATGAAACAAGTGGGCTTGATTATCATTTTTTTAAAATTAAGTTTTCTATAACAAAGATGCAAGAGAAGAGATTTATATAGGGGCAGATAAATATCCATATCTTAGCATTTACAATATAGTTGAAATAGTGAGCTACTGAGGCAAGAGTGGAGAGGTTGAAGTCCAATGTCACCTGTAAGGTCTTGTCTCACACTGCATCACCCTGAGGAGTTCACTTGATCTCTCTGGGCCTTATCTCTTCTGTGATGAATGAGTCAGACCACATGAAGCCCATAGATCCTCAGTTCAAAAATTCTAAAGTCGTATTTTCCACAAACTCAGGAAGACAAGTTACTTTACGTACAAATATTTTACAATTACATATTTTGCTTCTGAGCTAAAATATCATAGAGATGCAAGTTTATTCTGATAAAATGTTTATATTTTTTATTTAAGGAAAAAATTGTCAATTTCAATCAAAAGAAATATAATAGCTTATAAATTGCAGTAATTAAGCCTGAAACATCATTGGGCACAAAAATGACACAACTGAAACTGTCCTACTTCGGGCACAGCATGAGAAGGCAGGGTTCTTTGGAAAAGACAATAATGCTGGAAAAAATCGAAGGCAGCAGGAAAAGAGGAAAACCAAATATGACATGCATTGATTCCATAGAAGAAGCCATAGGCAGGAGTCTATAGGAGCTGAGCAGGGCTGTTGAGGACAGGACACTGTGGACATTACCCATTCACTGAGTCACCTGGAGTCAGAGCCAACTCAACAACACATAATATACATACAAATTGTTAATTTTACTTCCCACTTTGAATCTTTAATTTCCCCAATAAATGAAGAATCACTCTAACTGTAAACATAGTTGACTATTTTCCTTCACACACACACGCGCGTGCACACACACACACACACACACACACACTAGATATATATATATATTATATATAATATAATATATATTATATATAATATTTACCTTTGGTTCATTATTTGAAACATTTTTACTGCTAATTGCTTATGCTACTTTATATTTTAAGGCATAATTTTTTTTTTCAGTTACTAGCATGCCTAAAAATGCAATTAGTTTATGGGAAATTGGTACAGTCTGGAGTTTCTTGGACATTTACTCCAAGAAGTCAGCATTACCTAGAGTAAACTTCTGTCTGTCCATGTTAACACTTTAGCTGAAACACTTTGCTCAAATTTGCTAGACTGAAGAATAGAGGATTCATCATATCATGAAATGATTTGTGGCCATGAATTATCTTTCTGATTTTGTTTGTTTGCTTGTTTCTACCCTGTTCTACTGATATGACCTGCTGCTTAGCATAGTCTTACTCCAGAGTAGGTGTCTGGGTTTCTCCTCCATAAAATGAGAGGAAAATGGAGCCCTGCCTATAAAAGAAAGAAACTATAAGAAAAACATTTAAACAGTATTCATATCTCTCAGAGAAAGGCAAACACATAACTATTACTTGTAATTAAAAATAATTTGGCCCTAATGATGGCCAAAAGGATTTGATATGTCTTACAGTGTAATATGTAAGAGCAGTAAAATAAAAATGTTAATAAAAAAGAATAAGAAGAACCAATCTATAGGGGAGGAAAAAAAGCAAGAGTTTGTTTTCTAATGTTCTGTTTGTTTTAAGAAACTGAAGACCCTTAAATACTGAATTATTACTCTAGTGAATTTCTACATACTGACAAAATTTGCTTCATTGTTGGGCAGGGCTGTTCAGTGGAATTGCTAGGGGATGTGAAAGTCTCTGGCTTGGAGGCTGCTGAGCCTGACGAGTAGTAACTATCAGCAGTTACCATCTGACAGTTATTCTGTGGCTTAAGGAAAATGGCTTGTGGTCACAGTCCAATCTCTGCTGGACAGGTATCCACATCATAAGAAACCACCACTAAATTTGGCACCAAGGCAAACTATTATTGGCAGCAAAGAGAGAAGGCCTGAATCAGCACGTAGTCTTGAGGGCCCTGACCATCTAACCTGGTCACTCCAGGTCAGGGCTGAGAGAGGCATGTCTGCATGGTAAAATGGGAACGTGGAAGGGGGCGTTGCGTGAGAGCATTTGACAGTATATGTATAAAATGATCATTTTGATTTCTAGGCTTTCCCACTTGGCACATTTTTATGTTCTTAATTTCATAAAGAAAAGGGACTCCCCCTTTATATTGAGTATGATCTTTTACTGGCCAATTAAAAGATTGTAAGAAGATACTATAGTCACTAGTGACTGTATAACAGCGTATCTAAGCATTCAAGGTTGTTTTAAGCACCGTCCTTGTGCTGAGAGAGCTCACATTTTTTTTTACAGAATGGTAAAGTGATGATGAGGAAAAGCACAGAAATCCATGCCACAAGGTCATTCAACAGTGAAAGCATTCCTTTCAGAGAGCTGGCAGGTTCATGGGCAGTTTACTGCTGACCACCTCAAGGGCAACAGAAACCCTATGGTGGTTCTATCCAGAGTGCGGCATTCTTAAGGCCTTATTTTCCTTAAACTTGATGTCCTAATAGGATCTGGGATCTACTGCAGAGAAGTATAAATGGCTTATTCTTCCAGTAGGAGCTCACTTTGTTTCCTTCGCTTCTCCATATCTGGTTATTTTTATTCAGCACACAGTAAAATACATCTCTGAATGGAGAGGGCATACTAATGGATCAAAGGTGTTGCAAGGGCATTGCCACCAATATGTCAACAGTGGAATTTACCTGGCCCACGGGGCCAAACAGTCATTAAACAGGGTAGCAGTCTGGGGCGCCAATGAGCTCTACAGTATTATAGTTAACCTTGACCCTGGTAGGGTGGGTGCACCTCCCGCTGGTCAATAAATGAGGTAAATTTAATGGCAGCCTTTGAGGTGAACCAATGTTTTATTCCTTGGCCAGGGCTGAAAATTTGGTTGGCCAGAAGGAGCAGAGGGTGATATTTAGGAGTGTGGGGAGGCAGGCAAAATGCTCATTAAAGAGCCTGGAAAATGCTTATAAACGTGGTTGAAAAGAGACAAGGCACTGGAAACAAAAGCAGATTTTCCAAACCAAATCTTTGAGATGCAATTATATATATTTTTTTTCTGGAGACAAGCTCTGGTTGAACTGTGTGGTACAACTGCTAACAGCCTGTGCCAGAAGGAGTCAAGTAAACATGGCAAAGGCATGATTTGTCCTTTAGGGAATATTGACTTTGCTTTTTCCTGTGACTGGTGGTTTTTTTTTAACCCTACCTGGAAACAGTTATAGTTGTTATAATCATATCAAACTAAATGCAGGGAAATGAATTAGCCTCGCGTGTACTTAGCATCAGCACATGGTGTTGTCGATGTAGTCAGCATAGCTCAGAACAATCAAAGTTCTGTGAGGTTTTTCCTGTTAATCGACACTGTATTTGCTTAATTTCTTTGGATAGTCCTAATTTTGGCATTTAAATTTAAAATGTTGTATCTGTTTTTTATACCAAATCAATGCTAATTTTTTCCTAAGTTTCAATACCATTTCAAAGTGAAAGGAACAGTCCGGCCGGTGTGGCTCAGCAGTTGAGCGTCGACCCATGCACCAGCAGGTCGTCAGTTCGATTCCCGGTCAGGGCACATGCCCAGGTTGTGGGCCCGATCCCCAGTGGGGGGCATGCAGGAGGCGGCCAATCGATGTTCTCTCTCATCGATGTTTCTGTCTCTCCCTCTCACTTCCTCTCTCTGTATAATCAATAAAGGGGAACAAAATTAAAAAAAAAAAGTGAAAGGAACAGAGCATAATTATAAACAAAAGGAGTAGAATTGATGTGATTAGGGCAAATATAATCTAATTGCTACCTTAAATGTAAATGATCATGACTGAGGTAGTAGAATTTGATTTCTAATTATTCACAATCTTAAAATATATTTACCTGTTACTTTATTCCATAACACACACACACAAATCATTTTCTTATTTGTTTCCTTCTTTACTGACGTTTTACTTTCAGAGTTTTCTCTGTAAATGATTTTAAACGGAAGGAAGGGTGTGAGAAAGGCTCTGTAAGCTTTTAGTGTTCTCTTATCATCTCAACATATATTTGGGAAACATAAGGGTATACGTTATCTAATATTTTGGTAATTTAAATTAACCATGTGCAGAAGAAACATGTGGCTTCCACTGAATACCTAAATGCTTCCCATTTTATCAGTCTACTCGCTCACAAATGAAAGTAGAACTCCTTGACATTTTGCAAATCCTTCCAACTTGAAGCAGGCTAGGAATTTATAGTGTTTATGCCTATAAAGCATCTGATTAATGTCGCTTCTCTTAGAAATCAGCATGCTCTCTTAAGCCTGAAAAGCAGTGTGTTAAAGCTATAATGCAACAACAATGTACATTTGGTTGCTTTTGTCCCCTGATTAACAGCCCTGTGGGCTCTACCTCATCATTTCCCACAGTTAACCTTCTTATCTTCAAGGGCCACGTGGTAACAGCTGTAGACACCACCAGGGGGTGCCAAAGGACAGCACCTGTTTGCAAAATAGGCTAAAGGGCACAACAAAGAGTCAAAGAGAATGACCCAAAGCAAGAAAATTAGTGCTTGGATCCACCTTGGGCCATGGTGGAGTATCTTCTTATAGTAATGGTTGTACAAAGAGTCTTCAATCTCTAGAGATAGATGGACCATTGCAATCATTTGGCAAACCCCTTTATTTTATACACAAGTCTTCTGAGATCTAGAGAGATGAAAGGACTTGTTGAAAGCCTCCACTGGTGGATTGTAGTAGAACTGGAACCAGTACTGGGACCGAACTGAGGTCTCCAGATTCGTCCTTCAGAGCTTCTTCCTCTGCACTATGCTGTCTCCTCAGTGCACATGCTGTAAGTTCACACACGGCCTTTGACTTGCCCTATTGTCCTTAGCGCTTCAGTGGTTGGAGAACCATCTCCTTCCCTGAACCTCCACGTTTTAATGACTAGATATTGAGAATTTTCCCTGCTTGCTCCCTCCTTAGAAATTCTTAAGGAAGAGAACAGAATTTACTCCGAGGACTTTGTGTTCTATTTATGGAAACCACACACTCCTTTTGGGGTATGTTCTAATTCTTTCCTCACTTTTTATCTCTCCTTTTCCAGGCAGCGCCAGCTGCAGGATCTTTCTTATTTCTATAGTCAGGACCCCGCTGGCCTCCTGTCAAAACTAACAAAATCCCTCATGCCAAAAAATACATTAGGAACTAATATTTTAAAATATATTAAAATGTCTGTGTTGTAATGCATGCTAAAAACCCATTTTCAACTGATACAGTTCCAAAGTCTTCAGGTAAAACCCATGTTCCGGCTTTCTGATAGAGCCTCTGCTTTCTCCATAAACAATCAACTTCAGGCTCATATTATGCATCCGGGTGAAAAGCCCACTGCACAACATTAATTAGAATTAGAACCCTAACTGAAACCTTTTAGAGAGCCTGTCGATTTTAACGTGCTAGGTCCACAGAGGCGGCTTCAGTGTGTCCACTTCCTGCTAATTTGACAGCTGCTTTCTTATGGCCAGTGCTTGGACTAACGAGGTTACAGCTGTCAGGGTTGATCAACAGATCCAAATACGACCAAGGAATTGGGTAACTGGTTTCAGTAAATTCGTGCAAATGTACAGATTGGGTGGGCAATATTTACACGGGTGACTCAAAACAAACTTGAAGGACTTGAGCCAAGTCTGATCTCACTCGTTCTCAGCTCGACTCTGGGGAGATAAGACACAAATTACAGAAACAGGAGATGAAACACAAAAGCATTCAGAGCTCTGAACGACCCACGGAAAACCCATTTATCTCCAGCATATTTTCCTCTTAAGAAAGTATCTAATTTAATTTCCAATACCCGAGTCTGGTTATTCCTCAGAAAAGTTCTCAAGCTGTGCTGATGATTCAGCTTGGGATTTGTGCGTCTTTTACCCTTGCCATGGGACTTTACGTAAGAGCTACCCCTCCCCCTGATCTGCGCACTGTGAGAGCATCCAAAGTCAGTGCCACGATGGCTGCACACCCATTTTGTTATGAAAACATCATTCTATTAATATAAATACAGACTGCATTTGCCAGGGCTAACTAGAACAGGTGCAAAGTCTTTAGATGCTTGCTTGCACTGAGAAATGAAAAGAGTGGACAAACAGTTTTCTGTGGTGGCACTGCTGGTGTCAATGTAACATTCATCTCTGTTGCATTCCTTGATGGTCATGGAAGGTAGCCCGGGAAACTCAATATGACTAGTGTGTAGGGTCGAGAAGGAGGAAGGAGGAAGAGAAAGATAGCGATGACATGGTCTCTAGGCTTCTGTTTATGCAAATACTCTCCTCTTGATCTGGGGCTCACATGGGTCATGTACGGGGTGCATTCCGTCAAATCTCCAGCTGCAAGTTAGGGGATGCTGCCAACATCAATATTCTGCTGATTTGGAATTTAGAAAACAGCTTCAAGGTTCCTGATGTTTCTGTTCTTCCTCTTTTTTTTTTTTTTAAATCTTATCCATGTGACTGCCACTGTGTTGCTGGTGGTTTCAAATTTACTTTGTAGTTTTCCAGGCAAGAAACAGTCATCGCTGAAAGGCACATCTGGGTTTCTGTCCCTCTCATCAGTTATTCCAAGATTTCACTTTGTCTCTTGAAGTGAAAGCATTAAATGTATGTGCTCTTTGTGCAACAGTCTCAATAAATAAACAATAAATACGCTATATGACAGTTGTGGATCTTTATACTTTTGGGGAGGCCATCCTCAGAAGTGAGTTCCTGAGGACATGAGTGTGTCACACACACAAACACACATACATGTATACACATGCATACATAGACACACACACTCATATGTGTGGGATTAATTGTGTGGGATTACTAGTTTGGGATTAATTGTTGCCTGTTCCATTATGGTGGTCTCTCTCACTGTGGTAGGCAGAATACCAAGAAGCCCCAGGATGACTGTCCCCTGGGGTGCACATCCTGTGTAAGGGAAGCTCTTTGAGCGTGGGTAAGACCTATGAGTGTGATGGGATGTTATTCCTGAGATTACCTGGTATATGGCAAAGGTGAAGGCATTTTGAGATATTGTTATAGTCTCTAATCAGCTGACTTTGAGTTAATTAAAAGAGAGACTATTCTGAGATTAGGTCTGACCTAATTAAGTGAGCCCTTTAAAAGAGGGACTGGGACCCTCCCTGAGGTCAGAGAGATTCTCCTGCTGGCTTTGAAGAAGTCAGCTGCCGTGCTGTGAGAGGGCCCAGGAGAGGGCCACATGACAAGAACTACAAGGATCTCTAGGTGTTGAGATAGGCCTGAGCTGATATCCACAAAGAAAATAGGGACCTCAGTCCTACAGCAGCAAGGAACTGAGTTCAGTCACAACCAGGTGAGCTTAGAAGAGGACCCTGAGCCCTAGAGGGGCTCACAGCCCTAGCTGAAACCTTGATTTCAGTCTGATGAGACCTTGAGCATAGAACCTAGTTAAGCTGCGAAATGATAAATGGGTGTCACTAAAGCTGCTAAATTTGTGGTAATTTGTTATTCAACAATAGAAAACTAATATATCATGTTCAGTAGAAATTATATGTAGGCTTCGAACATCAACAGGACCGGCATTCTCAAGAAAGGGAAAAGTGTGCCCACATTGTGCATCCCACAAATTACCTGCTATAAAGAACACCAAATTATAAATGGTGGCAGTGGTTGTTACAGTCTTCTTGTCAAACATCTCATTTTCTTCTCTGCCTTAGGATTAGTAGCTCCTCTTTCATTTCTCAAGAGGGATAGTAGTTTGTTTGAATTCTGATTTAAGGCTTCAAAACGCAACATCATAATCAAGATGCATTGTATTTTTGTTATGGGATTAAATAATTATTCATGAGGTTTCCTAGTTTTTTCTTGTGCTACCTTCTAAATTAAAAAAAAAATTTTTCTTTATTGATTTTAGAGAGAGAGGAAAGGAGAGGGAGAGATAGATAGAAACATTGATGAGAGAGAACATCGACTGGCTGCCTCCTGCATACCCCGCACTGGGGATTGGGACAACAACCTGGGCATGTGCCCTGACCGGGAATCGAACCGGCGACCTCTGGGTGCCTGGGTTGCCGCTCAACCACTGAGTCACACATGCCAGGCTGTGCTGCCTTCTAAAGAGAAGTCTGGTTTGTCACCAGATGAATCTTTGGGCTTTATAATGAAGAATCAGAAGGACAGGGAACAGGAAAGATGACAGAAGGCACAAGTGCCAGGGCTGGGTATTTCGTTTGGGGGCATTTGTTGTGGCAAAGACCTTTCTGTCCATGAAAGCAGGGGTCTTGTATCCCTGGTGCTTAGAGCATAGTCTGGTGTGTAGTTGGTATTGATAAATATTTAAAAATAAAGTACAGTACACAAAACCATAGATGGCAGGCAAAAGTGGGATATTAAAGAGGCACTCTCTGCTCTACAAATCCCCTCTATGGTATTACGCATTGGAATGGATGACTAAGGGTTTTTTTTTGTAATGGCTCTTGTGAACTGGGCTCTGTTCTTTCAACTCTGATAGTACTCACAGTCTGAGCCATGGGGGTCAAAGATTTGTAAACGTAAATCGGTTACAAATCTGCAGTGCTTATGACATTCCTGGCACTGGGTCCTTATGGCCAATTTGATGTATGAGATGCAGGTCCTGCCTTAGTGTTTCTGATATTGTGGGAGGTCACACCAGGAGATCCATCTTCCCCTGTGGTTGGTACGGTCAGCAAGAGAAGGGTCAACTCAAACACGCCCACAGGCTCCCACAGAGGCTCCCCACTGTGCCATGGGCAGGATGGTGCAGTAAGCCTGCAGTGTATGCACTCCCAACTAGTGGTACTGAGCAGAAGTGAGATGTGAGATCCACTTTTTTTCCCCAAAGTGAATTGTTGACTGAGTAGTTACTCTGGCTGGGGGCCCCATGGCTATGGAGACCATCCTTTCCTCCAGAAGGAGTGATGTTTTACCCACATAAAGTTTTCTTTTTAACCTCAGAATGAGAGGACGATTGTGCTTGCCAATCATTTCTTATGCAAGAACTTGGGGTTATAATGATAGGGAACTTTCCGAGGCTACTTCAGTAAGATTCACATGTCAAGGAGTCTCTGGTTTAACCAAGGATGTCAATGAGAAGCCCTCAGTAAATGCTAGTAGAATAGGAATGATTTACCTTTGAATAAAACCAGGCTTTCATCACTAAGGTTTGGAAAAAGTCTCTGAAGGCCATGAAAATTGGGGATTAGAGAATATCAATTATAGTTCTCAACCAGGGAATATTTGAAAATGTCTGCAGACATTGTCAAACCCCAGGGGAAAGCGCTGCTGGCGTCTAGTGATTGGAGGCCAGAGATGCCACTCAACATCCTGCAATGCACAGGACAGCTCACAGCCAAGACTCATCCAACCTAAAGTGTTAATAGTGCAAAGGTTAAGAAATTCTGGCTTGCAAGTTTTATTAGCTTTTGAGACAATTGAGCACTGATCCAGTTTACATAGTCACATAAGTAGAAGGAGAGAGCAAGTCTCATTTGCTCAAGAATAAGATTATAAAACAGATGAATCTAGCCCCTATGTTTATAATTACTACTACTACTTGTGGGCATAGAATGAATTTTTAAGTCCACTCATGTTTCTAATAGCCTGGAAATTACCATTAGCATTTATACTGGTTTACTAGGGCTGCCATAACAAAGCACTGCAACGTGGGTGGCTTAAACAACAGAAATTTATTGTTTCGCTGTTTTGGAGGCTAAAAGACCAAGATCATGGTGTCGGCAGGGTTGATTCTTTTGAAGGGTGGTGAGGGAGAATCAGTTGCTTGCCTCTCTCCTAGCTTCTGGTGGTTTGCTGGCAGTCCTTGGCTTCTGCAGCATCATTCCGATCTCTGCTTCGTCTTCACAGGGTGTTCTCCCTGTGTCTCTGTGCCCCGCTTCCCCTTTACATGAGGACACCAGTCCTGTTGGATTAGAGCTCACCATTTTGACTTGATTACCTCTTGATTAGACTATCTCTCCAAATGAGGTCACATTCTGAGGCACTGGGTGTTAGGACTTCAACATAATTTTTTGGGTGGGGGAAAAGGTAGGGGACACAATCCAATTTGTACAGTACCATAGGACAAGTACTATTTTAGAAATGGCCAGTTCGTTGGTTACAAAGTTCCACGATTTACTGAGTGTCCAATTTCCTTTTAAGAATCTAGCAAGGCAGACATTTTGAAGAGACTCAGTGGGAAAAGATTCAAATGAAATTTCACTGTAAAGTGATAAAATTGATATGAAAAGGACTTAGCTTTCAGTTCATTCATGGCCCCGTTCTCTGCCACAATAAGTGATCTTTACACTCCTCGTAAGCATTCGGCAACGTCTAGTACATAAGCAATAAAGAAGATAAGTTTGCTTCCAGAAAGGCTGCATTTGTGCTGAAACTGAATACGAGCAACTTAATTTGTGCTTAAAAGGGAGACTGAGTTGGGCAGACTTGCTTCCATTATTGCCTGTTCATGTTTCTCAACGTCCCCCTGCAGCCCGTGGCCACCTTTGGTGGTCAGTGGGGTGCTTAAACAAAAGAGCCCAATGTGCTTGCTGCAACTCTGCCACCCTAAAGTGACCAGCCCAAATTACCTGTGACCTTTCCCAGGAGTGTGAGCAGAAAATCCTTTTCGAAAAAGGGAGCGATAAAGAAATTTGGACTTCACTCTTTCATGGGTTTGCTCATAGGAATGTTTATTGGCGAGACACTAAGAATAAACCCAGTGATTGGAGAGGGAGCTGGGAAGCTGACAAGCATGGCTAAACCCAGCAGAGAAATCTGATGAGGAAATTAGATGCTGTGTAGATGGTGTGTAGTGATTAGTCTTCTGAAAGCCAGGATTATTATATAAGTAAGTGGGGGAAGGGCAGCTTATTGTGTCCCGCAGACTCCATTTATATAGGTATTCCTCCAGCTGATTCAAACCATAATGCTGCATTTGTTTATAAATGTCTAACAAACCCTTTTCTTTTAATGAGATGAAACACTAAAGCAGCAGTCTTTTTCCTTCAAAACTAGATCTCAGCGAAAGGAATTAGGATTAATAAAAATGTGCAGCTAAAACTTTTTAATTAAGGCAATGCATTTTTAACTTTATATATTCATAAATATTTGGGTTTGAGTGCACCTATAACAGTAAAGAGTACTGGTCCTACAATCACATAACAAAGGAGAAAAGAGGCATCAAAAACCCTCCCCAGATGAGCATTTTAAAGTATTATTCAGGGACCTAAACAGCTCAACTTCACAATCTCCACTCTCACCCAACCGTTCCCTCTGAAAGGCTTTTGCAATTTTGCTTTCACTCAATTAATCAAATGAGATGATACGTAATGGGCTTACCAAACACAGTCCCTGGCCATAATAAGTGATCAATAAAGTGGATTATCTTCTCATTTTAATTCCCGTCTTCACCCCAGCTACCACTTCTATAGTTATACACCGAAAGCAAGGATGCCTGTGTTGGCAAGAAACAGTGTAAAAACACGCCATCGGCTGTGCACACGGTGTGACTCCGCGGGGCTGGGCTCAGCACCCTCCGCGGCGTCACACGCAGCCAGGCCAGCTGCAGATTAAATGGCTTGGTTGAACTGCGGTAAACAAATGTTATATGTGGATTTCTTTGACAGCCATTATGACCCTTTTGTGGGAAAAACTCAACCTTTAGCAAGCTAAAAATTCAAGTGACTTCAAATGTGGTCCATGTTTCAGCTTGTAAAGACCAATTTTTCTGTCCGAAGTTGCAAGACGCAGGGAGAACACAGTTTTCTACCTCATGTCAAGCATGAAACTAGCAAAACTGCATCTTGGGATGTCTTCTAAAATCGAAAACCATTTCATCCTTGGTTTTTTTAAACCATGCATTTCATCTGGCCTATAGTCATTGATTTAAATGAAGTAGTTGCAGGTTGTTGTTTGTTTAAATACTATATCCACCAGGTTATTCAGAAGAGAAGGAATACAGATTAGTAATGAATTAATTTTCTGCAACTTAATTAACAAATAAGAATAATCAATTCTTGTCATAAACAGGACATGCAACAGAGACTTCTCCAAGTCTCTCAGTGTTGAAATTGAACAGGATTAATTTAGAGACCTTCAGTGGGTGGAAGATGTCATCAACTTCATAGATTTTCCTCCTCTTTCCTAAATGCAACCCGATATTTGTATGTACAGTGAGAAAGAAGGCATAAACCAAAAAACAGAAAACCACCCAAACAATTATTTAGTAATGCTGATGTGTTATGTAAATTAAGTTAAAGTATTTAATATAAAGTATACTTGATGTGTACTCCACAAATTTTATGAATACATGCTGCTTGCAATGAAGTAGCACTCAAATTGCACACATTGCAAAGAACTTCTGAATTCTTCACATATCTTTACTCACTTAATCCTTGCAACAATCTAAGGGGCAAGAAGTTTTTTTTTTTTTTTTTTTAGTAAATATAGTTCATATTCATTCACTTCTTTTTTCTTTTCTTTTTTATTGTTGAACCAAAATAGATCATTCACTTCTTTTATTTATTTATTCACTAATTCTCACCTGAGGATATTTTTCCATTGATTTTTAAATAGAGTGGAAGGGAGGGAAAAAGGGAGAAAGAGAGAGAAACATCAATGTATCTCATTGGTTGCCTTCCACATGACCCTGACCAGGGCCAGGATAGAACCTACAACCCAGGTACATAGGCCCTGGACCAGGAATCATACCTTCCACCCTGTGGTCCCAGGGTCAACGCTCCAACCCCTGAGCCAAACTGGCCAGGGTGCAAGAATTATTTTTAATCCCATTTTACAAATTAGGAAACTGAGGCAGAGGGCCTAAGTAACTTTTCAAGATCACACAGCTCGTAAGTGCAGAGCTCAGATACAAACACAGGCAGTTTGGCTTCAGTGTTCATGCTCTTAAACACCATACTACTTCTTAATGTAAAGAGAGACTTATGATACGTTCAGCTCTCAGAAGAACAATCTCAATTAACTATCTAAGCTTTCACTTTAAGAAACTAGAAATAAAAGAGTAAATATATCCATGGGACTGACTACTGTCTTCACTTTATTATATTATTTATCTACTTCTGTAGCAGCAGAGTTTTGAAAGCTGATAAGAATTTCCTCTTTATTAATCCTCCTTTCATAAAATTTCTTGCTTATTATTGCACAAGTGTTCATTTTTGTTGTTAATTTTGTCTGGAAGTTTTTTTGAGTTGTTTTCTTCATTTTCTAATTTCATGGCTGGCATTCTGAACAGGATCTTTCTGTAAACACTTTTTTTTTTGAAATTGACTATTGCTATGAAACATTTCACAAAAGCCATTTATTTAATATTTATCATTTAACTGACTACCTTACTGAAAGCTATGTTTTAAACTTTTTTTTTCTTTATTGATTTTTTAGAGAGAGGAAGGGAGAGGGAGAGAGAGATAGAAACATCAATGAGAGAGAACATTGATTGGCCGCCTCCTGCATGCCCTCCACTGGGTATTTGGCCCACAACCTGGGTATGTGCCCTGACTGGGAATCACACTGGCTACCTCTTGGTGCATGGGTCGATGCTCAACCACTGAACCACACCGGCTGGACAGAAGAATATAATTAAAAGTAAAGATCAGAAATCAATGAAATGGGAAACAAAAAACAATAGAAAAAAATCAACAGATAAGCTACGACCTGAAACTAGACAGAACAGTGTTTAGGTCTCTTTATGCATTTTACTCAAATCATTGATTTTATTTTTTGATTCATAAGTTGGAAAATTCATTTTTAAGATCTCAATGTAATATTAGCCCTTTACTAAACCATCAATCATACCTAGTCACTGTATTTATAAACTACGTAGCAGTTTATATTATAAGCTTGAGAGTGTTTCTTATGCAGCCCAACAACTTTAGATTAACATAAAAATCATGTGTTTTGAAGATGCATAAACATTTTGTGCACTCCCATTCTTTATTTCACGGTGGTTTCACATATAGCTGAATTAATTGTTTTAGGCACAAAAATTACCAGGTTTTTCTGAAGTGAACATTCTGCCTCACAAAAGATGCGGAAGAAATGCAGTGCCATTGAATTAGTCACGAATGCTTGCTTTGTTTTTCTTGCAAACTCTGCCAAACCAAAAGTGTTTCAGGGGTTTATTTTACCTTTAAATGGAAGGACCAATTCCTTGGAGGGAAATTATATTTTGCACATTACAGTTTAAAATTATGTTTATTTTATTTTATTTTTGCAGCAGAGGTATTGTGACCAAACAGTTTTCTCTTTACAGTCACTATTTGCCAAGAGAGCCTTGAAAATATTGCTCATTTTTCTTTCTGAAGACTCTGTTATTTCAAGTATGTTTTCTCTCTCCATTTTTTTGCCAGCTGTGCAAATTTTTATAAAACAGCTTCAATATGAATCTTTTATGACTGTTCTTCAGTCATCTGAGTTATACTAAGCACGAAAGGCATAAGAGATATCCACTTTGGATACTGGCTCAAAGAGGGAGCAGCCTGCAAGCCACACAAAAGAAACTCGATCCTCTAACAGCTAATTAAAAAAGCATTACTTTCCACCAGGGCTGACCTCCAGCCATATAAAGGATAAAGATGGCTGTCTGTCAATCATGTTTACCTAACAAATTCTGGCACGGGATCATGATGAATGGACAGATCTAAAAAGGGATGATATTGCTCAGAACTCCTTGGTACTCTTAATACCACCTTTAAAGAGGCAGAAGACCTCATCTGTAATTCGAAACCCCTGCCTCAGTGCTAGGGATACACCAGGCTAAATTTGCCTAGGACGGCAGATACTACATACAAGAAGGCAGGAGGAACATATTTTCACATCCGCAAGGATTTTGATGTAAGTGTATTTAAGATATCATAATGAGTTCATGTACTCTAATGTTTTTATTCAGACATTTCTAAACCTATTTCATCACTTGAGGGTAAACTGAAGACATAACAGTAGTCTGTTTTTGTTCTTCCCTGGAGTTATCCCAAAAGCCACTGGCAGGAAGAAACCCTTGAAGTAATTTAGTTCATCCCTGTTTCCAGGCAGGCCAGCAATATCCTTCTCTCCTTCAGTCATAAAAATACTAGGAGAAGGTGAGTCCATGATTTACTGCTATGCTACTATCACGACTATAGGTTTTTACAGCCAAGAAATTTCTCCTGAGTTTAAACTAAATTCTACCATTTTAAAAGCAGCATTTCATTCAGCCCTTCATTAAAAAAAAAAGAAAAGAAAAGATTAAGCAAGTTTTTACTATGAGCCGTAAGACACCCCCTCACAACTTGCCACAGTGGGGACTACCTGGTAACCATGTGGTTATCCCCGCAGGATTCCTGACCTGTGTTTTTCAGCACAGTCCTTATTACCTAAGGCCTGTTTTTGCCCTTCTCACAGAGTTTACTGTATCTGTTTTAATACTGATATTGGACCACAACAAGGAAAAAGTTGATTTTTTATTAATTAATAGCAATAATCAAAATAACAATAATGCTACTAATAAAGAACAGTGCCTGGAGAATAGGAAATACAGATCAACTGGCTATTTGGATAATTTTTACCTGTCTTTCAAGCTTCAGAGGCTGCGTCCTGAGACGGCATGATGGCTAAGAATAGTCTGACCAATGTGTTGAGGGAACACCCTCACGGTTCTAACTTCTTTGGGTCCTATTTATGATTTCGGGGTTTATTCTCATTAGCTTCCTAGCTCAGGCTGAGACTGTAATTTATCGTATATTTTTTCTGTACCATCTTTGTGTTGATTATTTTTTCCTGTAGTTATATCTTTCTATATTTTATGCATATATTTGATAAATTTTACATGATAGCAGTTATACTGCATATGTAATTTGTCTCACCTTTTTTCCTTTGTGTTGAATTTGTTGGGGTGACACTGTCAACTAAATTAGATAGGTTTCAGGGGCACATTTCCACTACACGTCATCTGTACACTGTGCTGTGTCCACCACCCCACGTCAAGTCTCCGCCCATCACCACCTACGCCCCCTTTACCTTCCTCCACCTCATTTTTTTCTTGAATCAGACAGCAGATGTGGAAGTATCTTATTTTGGATTTATTCCAATTAAATATTATTTATTATATTAAAATAAAAGTTTAATTCTCTGACCATGCTTCTTCTGTAATACATGCATGTTTGTTCTCCACATTACCTTGGTATGCACATATAGCTTTCGTAATACATTTATACTTGTTTCTAATTTTTTAATGTAAGTTAGTTTTGTCCTTTCAAAGGCAAGAGTTAGTAGGGTGGTGGCTCTGGTTCAATAATTCCTTGGGGGAAGTTATTTAACCTGTTGGTCCCTCCGTTTATCACATGTAAAATCAGGCATAATAATAGTACTTTCTCATAGGATTGTTATGAAGATTACAAGGATTGTTGCTTAGAACAATTTCTAATACATCATAAGCAATGCAAATATAGTTATTATCAAGAGCTAACCATCCATTTAATGTTGTAACAATATCATTCAGAAGTCTGAACAGTCAATACAAATACAGAATTCTTTGAAGATAATTTCTGTGTTTTTGCTCAGTTGCATGGGTCATATGTGCTTCTCTTTTTCTCCCTTTCTGGTTGGTATTTTACCATATGCAGTGTTTTTTTTTTGGTTAGGCATGCTTTCAGTAAATGCTCCTTCAGCATTTACAAAACGATACTATCTCAATTATTTCAATGCATTTATGGGACATACTTAGATAATTTCTTTGCAAAGTCAACTTATACTTATTTCATTCTTCTGATTTGTTAGATTTGCAGCTATATGAAAAACATTATCAGGTTAATTTGGTTTATTGATCTCACTCGTCACATTAATATTTCACTTAATTGAATATTTTGATTTTCATAAATAGATTTTGTGTGGTAAGTTTTAATATATTTCCAACCTTTTAGCTATCATTTTAACGGTCATGATCTGTTGTTCCATGTCCATTCTCCTTAAGCTAGAGATGTATCTGTACCAGACTTTGGTCTTTTTTTTAGTTGGTATTAGGAGATTAAGTTGCAATCATCTAATTACTCTAGTTGATGAGATTATAGCGTTTTAAGTTTTGCATGTCCACAACCCATTATTTTAGTGTGCAAGGAAATTAAATGAGGAAATGGGGGACTTCTATTTAGTGATATAAATTCAGTGTTATCTTGGGGCTGTGTGTGTGTTTAAAATTTCCTTGCCATTCTAAGAAAGGAAAAAGACTTTAGATAATTTATGACATATTAATGATGTCAAGTTGAAATACATCTGTAACTTGTAATGTTTAATAGTGGTGAGAAAGTTTAATTTGCCCTCTCTTTTACCTATGTTATAAAGAAAGTGGGAGGACTATAGGAGTTTAGAGAAAGTGAAACTCTAAGCAGGGAATATTATGTGGCTCCTTCTTTTTATTTGCTTTCCATGAGCTTTACCCTAAAATTCCTCTAAATGTCTGTCTTCATAACGGCTTTTGGCACTGTTATTTTTGGGTGACCTAATAAAGAATGCAACACAAGAAATAAGTGTAAGAGCTTCGGGCCCTGTGGACAAATATCTGCAATCAATCATAAAATTTACAACAGATACTAAAAGGAGAAGTGATTTTACAGAAAGGTTCTAGAATGGCATAATGTCATCATAGGAAAAGACTCTAAATGGCATTTAGTTCTAGTGTACTCCAGAGATGCAACTGATATTTCATAAATCATTTACATTAAAATACTATGTTAAAGGGTTATAAAAATTGAGGCATCAATGCATGTAATTTAATGTGTTTGGCTTCAAAATGAAGTCACTCTCTTGAGACTGATAAGAAACATAGCTGTCTCCTATGCAAAACTTCATAATAAAACTTGCTTAATCTGAGAATTATCATAGCAGAAGGAATTTTGGAGTGTTCTATTAGTAACTTCTACACTTAAACGTTCAATGAGTTGCTTCCCATACCATCCCACTCCTGCACAATATGACCATCCAATACCGTTCTGCAGGGATTGGGGAAAGGGCAAACCAGTTGTCCAGGTTGAGCTTTCAAGGATGGAAAATGCAATATGGTAGAAGGTGAGCTGGATATCGATAACCCATGAATTGGTCATATTGACATCTACAGTGCTTTATATAAAAAAATGTTAAATGAATATTTCAATTGAAGCATCAGGACAATCAATGTCACAATTCATAGACAGCTGTGAGACCATAAAGCAGCATTTTCCTTTTTAGTTTCATGGAAAATTATAAACATTTACAGTTGATGGAATTGTATAATGTATCCTTAGTATTGAACACTTGGCTTCAACACATGGCCAGTCTTGTCTTAACTCTGTCCTTATTCCCTCGATTAGTGCATTACTTTGAAATGAATTCCTGACATAATATCACTTAATCTATAAATACCTTAGTATGTACCACCGACAGATACGGATTCTGTGATGTTTAATGTAGCCACAATACTACTGTCCCTCTGAAAAATTTAACTATATTTCCTTAATATCATCAACTATCCACCCAATGTTTACATTTCCCTGATTGCTTTGTAACTTTTTTATTGATGGCATGTTTAAATTAAGATCCGAACAAGGTCCATGAATCGTATTTGGTTGATGTGTCTCTTCAGTCTCTTTTAATTTATAGGTTTTTCCTTGTCCTTATTTCCCCCCATTGTAATTATGTGTTGGAAAAAAACTGGGACGTTTGTTCCATAGCTTCCCACATTCTGGATTTTGTTGATTGCATTCTTGCTTAATAAGTTCCTGTTTTCTTCACAACCTGACAGGAAGTTGTAAAGGCTTGAATAACACTACATTTAAAAAGAAGATGGCCCAAAACAAATCTTCTTAACCCTTCATTCATAAAGAGTGTAAAAAGAGTAAGGATTACAAATGGGAGCAGATGTTTGAAGAGAAGACTTGGTGTGCTAGGAGTCCATTTTCACCTCAAATCAAGAGAAAGGGGCTTTAATGAGACTACTCTGAGAGCTAATATAAGACCCTTGCATTTAGTCCGTGTTTGGATCCTGCCTAAAATAATCTAAAAGGTCAGTGAAGAAAGGACCAGCTTCTTTGATGTGGAGCCAAGGAGAGCTGACTATGTTGAGATTGGCACCCCTGAAGTTTGTCAGATGAGAGGATGGGTGAGATCTTGTGGACCATAAGTGTGAAAGAGTGACATGGGATTAGTTTAGATTCTAACAAGAAGGCTGCCAGAAAGAAGGCACTGGACACAGGTGGGAAGAACAAGGAGCAAAGAGACTGGTCAAAATACAGATAGATTTCCTTTGATAACAGAACTTGAAGGAGAGATCTGAAGCCATTGATGTGCTATGGTTTTTTAGGGATTGTTTCCCAAGGTCTGATGAGGACTCCTAGCAGTGAGAGTCAGATCCAGCTTTCTGTCTATTTCACTGTTCGGTTGGAAGGAGCAGCTTGATTGGAGAGGCAGAGTTGATGCCTTGTGATTGAAGCACATGGGAAGAAAGACAAAAGTTACAAGAAATGGACTCAGTTATTTCTCAAACATATTTTCATGGCCTCTATTACATCTGATTTCTCTTCTAGGCTTAATCCATTCCAGCCACACTATTTCTTTGGTGTTCTCTGAACATGCCAAGCATGGTCCCAAATCAGGGCTTTTGCAATGGCTATTCTCAGGATTTACTATTAGCCCAAAGATTGCCTTTTTGTGGATAGAAAGGTGCCCCTTTCTCAAGGCACACCTCTAGATAACTGCCCTGGGCACCTTTGCTTTGCTTGACACACTCTTCTCTCAGACACTTATAATGTTGTTTCTGCTGCCTCCTTTAGATCTTCGCACATATTATCATTTGGGTGATGTTTTCCCTGACCACCTTATTTTAAACTTGTACTTTTTCTCATTGTTCAGCACACACTATTTCTCTTCCTCGCTTTATTTTTCTCCATAGCACATATCACCTTCTGATATGCTACATATTTTACCCATTTATTGTATTGGTCTTTTCACACCAAATGCAATCCTTCCATGAGAGCAGGTTTTTGTTTTTGTCTGTTTTAGTTACTGCTGTATTCCCAGAAAAGTACCTGGAACATAGTAAGTGCTGAAATATTTGTTGAGTTTTCATTTAAATACTATACTCCTTGTTATCTTTCTTTGTTTCAAGATCATCTTTCTTCCGCTTAGCTTTCTGTTACTTAAAACTGAGGTTAATCCATGCCTACAGTTTATACATGGAGTCTATTCCTCCTAGAAACTTTCTCTAGGCTTTCTTTTAGATTTGTTTCTGCTCCTTACAACCCGAATCCCTTCATATCTCATAGCTCTAATTACTGAAACAGACTGTTCAAAATTAATTCCTATTGAGGCACTTCTAAATTTGAAAAACAATTTTTTTTTTTTTTTTTTACACCAGGCCACTGGTCCACTTGTAAATTGACTTTCTTTAGATTCCACACTTAAATTCCTAAGCTGTGGCTCAGGATCCAAATGATGACTATCCAGGGCTATCTACCTTCTCTCCCTTGGGTGAGGCAGACACCCAATATATCCAGGTGTTAAATTATTGGTTTAGTTTTATAAGATATGGAAATGTGATTTTATTAGATATCAAATGTTTTCAAAATGTGTTCATCTGCATTACTCGTTCTCAACCTACTCCTAGTGAATTCCCTTTCTTTGTAAATGTCCCTTATCTTCTGTAATGGCTAGCCACCTTGGCTAGAGACCTCAGTCACAATGATCGCCATCCCTTGTCAATTCTATTTCTAAAAGTCTCTGTGCTTCCTTAGTTAGATTGCTTTAGACCTAACTTTTCACTTTAATAATATTATACACCCCCTAGAAGAATATTTTAAAAATACTAATGCAACCAGATCATTTGTCTCTTCAAAATCCCTTCATGATCCTAGCTAGTTCAATAAGACAAGAAAGAGAAACAAAAAGTTAAAATATTTGAAAGAAGAAGGGAAAGGTAGATTATGTGATTTTGCAAATAGAATCTAGAAGCATCTGCAAATAATCTAATAAAATTAATAAGTAAACTTAACAAAGTTGCTAAATACAAGGTAAATATTTAAAATTAATTGTTTTAATTTACTAGCAGCAAACAATGGGGAAATCACAAAATAAAACAATAGATCTCTACACTAAAAATTATAAAACATATTAGTGGATTTTAAACAAATGCTTACTAAATTAACACCAAATACTGTGTCGAAATTTTCTTCAGTCACTTTTGGAGATGTTACATAGACTTAAACCAAAGTAGAAACATAAAAAGTATTGTCATTTTATTCAGAAATACAAATGTGCTTTGCTCCTCTTCAGCAAAATAGATTCTTATTCTCTATCAGGATTGCAAATAATTTTAAAATATCTTAGTGACAGTTCACATGTTAAATTAAAAAAAAATGTCTTCATGATATTAAATGCATAGAGAAATAGAGCTAAGGGCTGGGAACATTTCTATACAGTTGAGTACATGTGTTTGTTGTGAAGGAGAAAAAAACAAGTATCAGATTCAAAGAGTTTTTTATATTTCTGGTAACATGCTTACTTTTTCAATAACTGTGATTTGAATACCTGAATGAATGTAGGTCTGTCATGTAATTTTTTTAAGATGACAAAGCTGTCAAATTTAAATACAATTTTTAAAAGGTGCATAAAGCAAGTTTTATTTGTTTGCATTTTCCTAGAATGGGATTTGTCAAGCACTTGGTTGGGTTCAACATTGCTGAAAGTTTACCCTTGATTGTGATTGCCCTCTACAAGCATAGGAGAGCAGCCAGTTTCAGCACATGGTTCTCGGTGTTCGTGTGGGGTTTTGATGGCAGCATGCAAAAATATAGGTATTTGTTGTTGTTGGTTGAACATCTTAATTGACATTTTTCTAGATGTTTTCTGACTATATAAATTATATCTGGATATTAAATCATTGGTACAAACATGTCCTATTTTGAAGAAACTAATTAGGTCAAAATGACTAATTCCCAGTTGCAGAGTCATGAACACAAATTATGATTCATGGAAGTAGGCATGACTTCATATCCAGGACATGGTAACGCTTTATTTGTGTGCATTTAAGGAAGACAGGGGCAGAAGTTCATTTGCTGCACCTGTTACAAAAAGTTGTGAAGGCAAGTAATAGTCTGGAATGGTCTGCACATCATGCCCAGTGGCACTTCAAGAATGACCGCATATGCCAGCCACACGCTGGCAACCCTGTTTCTTCAGTCTTCCCATGACTCACACGCAGTTAGTACAGAGTACTAAGGGGAGGGGCTCAAAACCTCCACTGGAATCAGAGTTACAAAAGGAAGCTTTTCTAATACTGTAAATGATGTTTACATTTGTTGATTTAAGAATATTTATAAAATGTATACAATATTCTCATTAGTTATGCTTCTGAATTTGAATCAGGGGTTATCAGCATGCCACACATATTTTTAAAAAAAAGCGTTGGCATTTTCTGAGAAATTCAGTGCCTATAGTTTTAAACAAATCATTCGTTCCTAGTATTTTGTAACTTTCATCTGCTCTTCTGCTCTTCCCAGTAAGAAACCAAATACAGGGCAGACAAGTGTTGCTCAGTGAGATCCACCTGCTCAGCACATCCTTATGGAAGCGTAGAGGTTACAGGTTATATACCATTCCCAGGATACAGGCTGCAATGGACATTAGTTTTGCATTGTATCTCAAATCTATACACTTCTTTGATTTAGTTTTTAAAGACACGATAGAAGAATCTTCTTTCTCTACAGAACGTGTTCAGAAACTAAAAGACTTCAGCAGTTTCATTCTATTCAGTTTAGATAAGCAGCCAAAAAATTCAGAAGCCCAATCCAAAATTATTCTTAGTTTTACTTGCCAAAACATCAGATTAAATATCGCATAAGAACAGGCTTTCTTGAAAGATTTCTGGGTCAGGACTTCCTGACTTTGGCATGAAACAAAGACACCACAATATGACAAGGGGTTGACTCAGACTGGAGTATGAGCAGTACCTAGAAGTCTAACCTAGAAATACCATTTGCGTCTTCTATCTGAACAGCTCATAAGGGTTTGTTTTTTGTCTATCTCTATAACAGCATCAAATTTCAATAACATTTTTCTTCCTAATGATTTTATCTTAATAGTAGCAACAAATATTTAATGACTTAAATATATTTGTCAAAATGCCATTTTTCAAAAAACAATTCTTTGTCCTTAAGTAGAATACATACCCTTTAACCGCTTGATCATTATATTTCTTTTTCATGCTTCTGTGCGGTATAATTTTTGCACTTGAAATAGTACACTATTAAGACATGTGGAGGATATTTTTGACTGTATCATACCTATGGGTAGTTGGGTTTAAAATATATTATGGTTTCTTAAAAGGTCTAGTATTGCAAAAACAAATTTAGAATAAAATTACTCTCTTAACTATATCCCTGAAATGGTTTGATTTCTAGCTGTGGATAAATCCTAGTTCTTTTAGAGGTTACCTCTCCCCCTTAGACCCGCCACCCCAGTAATTAGAAGCCAGTGCACTAGTGTTGACAGTTCCTGCATTGATTTACGGGGTTTAGCATCAAGGATTTTTTTTATGAAGGATTATTGCTGAGTGGTTCCTAAGGCTTCCAAATGCTACAAAGATTATGTACTTTAAATTTGGTGTTTATAAATTTTAATCCCTACCAGATATTTATATTCCTTTTTTCTATACTTTAACTCAATTATATTCTAATTAGCTGCTTTAAAATTTTCTTCCAAGTGAAATAAACCAGCCTGGAAAGGCCATATATTGCATTATTTCAACTATATGACATTCTGAAAGAGAGAAAACTTTAGAGATAATAAAATTGATCAGTGGTTGACAGGAGTTCAGGGGAAGGAAAAGGGACAAATAAGTGATGCAAAGGAAATGTTTAGGGCAGTAAAACTATTGTGTATGATCCTGTATTAGCACATACGTGACATCATGCATTTGATAAAACCCACAGCACTTTAGAGCACAAAATGTGAACCTTAATGTTTTCAAATTAAAAAAGTATATATCTAGGAGGTCAGGGATCTCAGGATGGAATGCAGACTGTAACAAGAGAATGTATCTGTATTACAAATGTGTGAAACAACCTCACGGAAGGGCATGGGGGTAAAAGATGCTGACCTAAATAGCTTTGGAAATGAGTGCATAAGACTAAAGGCAAAAGGAACTGTATATAAATACTGTACTCTAGTCAATAAAGTTGCTTCTTTTGGGGGTACAGGTAAACAATTCTGATATATATATATATATACTGGAATTGAAAAATTAAGTAAATGGATGGCAGATGGTAAGAGTCGAATTTCTCCCTGTTGCAGTGGAATCTACAGATAAACCAGAGGAACAGGCTGGACTGATCCATGTGGTAATGGCTTAGAATTGGAGACAATCAGTATGAACTCACATTTAGCTTTATATAGACATAGATGGTAATGTACAGAAATATTTATAGATATGTGTATTTCACAGGGGTTAGCAAATATACACATATTTCTTTGCTTTATCAGCTGAGAGAGCCTAGAAGCAATATCCTAGTGTCAACAAACATGCATAGCGCCTGGATCTTGGTTTCTAACATCATTCTCCAATGGAAGGAACCAGGGCTCCTTGGAAAAATGGCTGACTGTAGGGCTGGGGAAGGAAATATACAACATAAGCTTAGAGCATCTTGTAGGGCCAAAAAGTCAAGAACTACTAAAAACCAAAACAAAACAAAGCATATTGATGGAGGCATGGCAAAGAAGTACAGCTACCCAAAGAAAGAGCTCCCAACAGCTAAAGTGGAACAATTTGAGTAATAAAATATATTAAGTAGTACTGGTTATAACTCAAAATATGCAATAGATACCCATGAGTCTATATTTATATAAATAAATAATTGGATAAATTAATAAATGTGGGAGAAGGAAAGAATCTCCTGTGTAGAAAAATTCCCATCAATTTATGTAGCTACTTTGCTCTCGATGAGGGGGAGGCACGACTCCCCACTCTTCAAGTGTGGTCTGTGCATAGAGCCTGCTTCCCAGAGAGCACCGTGTGAAAAGGAGGATGGATGGGGAGAGTAACTTCACAGTGGAGAAACCTGACAAATGTTACTTAGCCACGTGATGAAAAGTCAACATCAACAATCATAAATCCATTTGATAGTGTTTACTTTTGACATGATGAGATGAAAACTACACTTAACTTTTGTGATCTTCCTCCCCCAAACTCAAAGCCCAGTCTTATCATGAAAAAATATCAAACAAATTCCAATAGAAGGAAATCCTGCAAATATCTGGCCAGCACTCCTCAAAACTACCAAGGTCATCAAAAACAAAGTCAATCTGAGAAACTGTCCCAGCTGAGGAGACATGGCAATTAAATGTAATGTGACATCCTGGATGGGATCTGAACAGGACCATGAAACAGAGCAAGGACATTAGGTAAAACTAAAGGAATCTCAATAAACTATGTACTTTATTTAAAATAATATATATCAATATTAGTTTATTAATTGTAGCAAATATGCCATACTAGTGAATGTAAGGAATAACTGCGTATGCAGTCTTGGGAACTCTGTGCATCTTATAATTTCTCTATAATTCTAAAAAAAATTGTGTATTTAAAGGAAATTACACAAATACACATGATTGCATTAAAAACACACTAAAGCAATTGAGAATTATGAAAAGTATCAAATGAAAGTTCCTCAGCCTCTATTCCATTTTAATCATTAGTTATAAGAATCTTAATATTTTGATTAATTTCTTATTGACTTCTCTAAAATTTTGGGGGATATATATAAGTGTGTGTGTGTGTGTGTGTGTTACTTTTCTTATGAAAGTGGAATCATATCAGAGCATATTTTGTAATTTGTTGTTTTATTCGACAACATAACATGGACATTGTTCTATGGGGTATATGGACATCTACTTTATTGTTTCAAAAAAATTTTTTTTATTAATATTAGAGAGAGAGAGAGGAAGGGAGAGAGAGAGAGATAGAAACATCAATGAGAGAGAACATCGGTTGGCTGCCTCCTGCATGTCCCCCACTTGGGATTTGGCCCACAACCTGGGCATGTGCCCTGGCCAGGAATCGACCTCTTGGTTCATGGGTTGATGCTCAACCACTGAGCCACACTGGCCAGACATTTACTTTACTCTTAGTGACAACATGTCATTATATATTATAGATGTCCTCTCTAACTGTATTATCTCTAATTTTTGCCTGATAGGACTAGTGATGCAATGTACATCTTACCTTAAGGATATATCCTTACCTAAATCTGCCACATCAATCTATTATTTAAAAGAAAAGTTGAAAGAATTTAAAAATTCTCTCATTCCTTTGCACTATGATTTTGGGTTTTTATGTCTTGATTAGGAACATAATAGAAACAGTTTTACTATGTTATTCTTTTCTATTATTTATTACTTTTGATATTTATGTTAGGATGCTTAATCCATCTGGAAAGGTTTTTTTTGTAATTTTTTTTTCTCCTAAATGGAGAGTGGTTTTAATAACATTATATATTAAATAGTCCATTTCCCCTTGGAATTTGAAATGTCAACTTTGTAAATATTAGACTCTTATGTAAGCATGGGACTGACTACTGTCTTCACTTTATTATATTATTTATCTCCTTCTGTAGCAGCAGAGTTTTGAAAGCTGATAAGATAATTTCTTCCTTATTAATCCTCCTTTCATAAAATTTCTTACTTATTATTACACAAGTGTTCGTTTCTGTTGTTAATTTTGTCTGGAAGTTTTTTGAGTTGTTTTCTTCATTTTCTAATTTCATGGCTGGCATTCTGAACAGGATCTTTCTGTAAACAGTTTTTTTTTTTTTGGAAATTGACTATTGCTATGAAACATTTCACAAAAGCCAATTAATTTAATATTTATCATTTAACTGACTACCTTACTGAAAGCTATTTTATTCTAGTTTTGCTGTTGTTACTGTTGGAGTTTCTATCTGGAAAATGATACCCAATTCAAATAAAGATGATGATTAACTCTGCCATAGAGTTACTCTCATGGCAATAAGTCTGTCAATAAGAAAGAAGGGTGCTACACCGTCTACTTTATTTACATATGTCTTTGGAGGTTGTTATTATAATCTATTAATTGATTTATTTTAGTGAAATATATTACATTAAAATGATAGTGTTCATTTATGTTTATAATTATGATTATTTTTTTTCTGAATGTGGCATGAAGCCACGTACTAGGCCAATGGGTGACTGTTTTATATGGAAACTACATTCTGATTAAATGAAAGTATTTATAAATTATGAAAATTATTTTAAACTTATATCATTCTGTCCTGAGACAAGAATCTGATTGTTATGGGAAAGCCTAGTTAAATGAAACTATTAGATTACATTGATTTGTGTATAAGCACATTGATAAATAAGATCTCATTTAATCCTCATAGTGACCTTTTTTAGTTTGATATTATTATTATTTATTCTCTATAATTTCCTAGTAATCAGGTTAAGGGAGACAAATCAAACATCTCTTGGTATATATGTAACTCTTTAATTTATATAAATCTGGAATGTTTTTTGCTTTGAATAAAGGCAATAAATCTTCATTTGGTTAATTCTTTAAAGCAAGGAATCTATTTATATGTTACAAAGTCAAATTGTTTTTGTTCTTGTCTTCCAACCATGAGAATAAGATTTCAGAGTGTGTGTGTGTGTGTGTGTGTGTGTGTGTGTGTGGTGGTGGGGGGGCTAGGTAGCATAAGCACCTCAGAGAGCTTGGAGAATCGAAGGTAGGGCAAAAGGAAACAGTTAAAAAGGAATAAATGAGAAGAGGTTTATGAGAAATGGGGAGTCAGAAGCTGCTCAGGAGAGGAGAAGTCTTGGTGAAATATGACAGATTGGTCTCAATAAGCAAGTATAGATGGGTGAAAATATCTGTGTAGGTGATTTGGTAATGATGGGTAACATTAATTCAGAGAAATTATGAGTTACATTGTAATGTAACATATATCAAATTTACTGCTAAATGATGCTGAATGTCAGACACAAGTACAGTTTGAGAAACTCTGTTGCTGCCCATATTAATCACGTAACATATAGAATTTCACATACCTCCCCTCCAAAGGATACTGCAATATTTCAAACAGAAACATTGCTTTGTACGCACCAATACTGCTCCTCTGACATCTCTCGATTGCCCTAAAACATTTTTGTTGATTTAATAAGAGATTTCCTGGTGTCAATATTTATATTAAAACACAGTGTGCCTATTAATCTGAAGACAGATGTTACTGACATTTGTTGATATGTATTCAAATGTACCTGGGAATATGCATATTGAATAAACTGTAGTTGTTCCAATGTTTTCTGTGAACAGCATTACTGTTCTTAGGCATTTTGGTTTTAACAGTGAGGCCAGGATGGGTGTCAACATTTGCCACAGAACTTTATCCAAAAAGGTTTCTCCTGAGAACTGAAAAAAAAAAAAGTATAGGAAAGAGAGACTTTATAGTGAGAAACACTTGACTAGACATCATTATTAAGTACAAGTGGGATCCAGAAAAGTAATGCCATGACTGAAATTGACATCTAGTTTCCAAGTCATTGGGCAACTATTCATCATATACTACCGAGTGCAAGAAACGACCTCAGATACTCTGAAACCATGTCATTATATCCATTTAGGAAATTATGAATTAACTGCCATCTGGTCTCTGTGTATGTGTCTATCTACATGTTTGTGTGTGTGTCTCTCCATGTGAAAGTTGACTTATAGATAGCAGTGTCAAATTGGTGTTCTTTTCTTAGCATGTGGGAACATATACCAAGACCAGTGGTTAAGGGCAGGGAGGTAATATATAAGCAAGATTTGCTGTTGTCAGGCACTGCTTTGTTAAAGGTAGTCAAAAGAAGTCAGACATGGGAGGACCGATACCCAGAAACAAAACTGCTGTGGGAATTGTTCAGACCTCAAAGAGACAAATTCAATCCTGTATTCCGAGAAACTGTCCAGTCCAACAGCGTGAAGATAGTAGCAGTTCTGATATCAACCTATCCAGACAAGTCAGCATCCAGATGTCTGACCTGGAAGGTGAGTCAGAGGCAGTCAGCCTCAGGATTAGTGTCAGCAGTTATGGACCCTTAGCAATGAAAAGGGGCTCAGGTCAGAACTCTTTTCCATAGGATGGATGCTGCTGGAGCTGGGAAGATAATCGAGCAAGAGATGTAGGCACAAGAGACAGCCAAAACTCAGAACCAGGACAAAACACTGGAGCACTGTAGTGACATGATGTTGAATGTCTAAAAAAGGGCTTCTTTCTGATGCTCAAGGGCAGAACTGGCCTGAGAGATCTGATGGAAGATGGAGATTCAGCTGAGGGAAGGAGAAGGATAGTCAGATCCAGGCAGGGCAAAGTTTGAACTGAAGGTTATTTGTTGTTTATTTGTTTGTTTTACATATCAATATGCAGTGGGTGGTGAATGCCATCTAGAGATGTGTAATTCAATTATACACTCAATTTTAACTTTTTGGAATATATTTTAGCAGGTTTGGCAATAAATTTATATTGTCTTTATAAAATGAATTGGAGAGATTTCTTTTTCTGTGGTCTGCGATGGTTTAGCAATGTTGGAATAATTTTAAAACTTGGCTTTTTTGTTTTAGTGGCAGATTACCTTTAAAATATTTTGTGTTTATTGCATCTATTTCTCATTTTTTTTTTTTTTTTTTTAGCAATTTAGGTACTTTACCGCATCTACTTTCTTATGCACGAGGCATAAGTTGGAAAAACAATGTTGAAGATTCACAAAAAGAGTGATGGAGTGAAGGCCAGAACAGCCTCTTGAGGGCTATTCTATAAATACTTCTGGGCTTTTCAAAGAGACATTACTTAAAGGGCAATATTTCTGTCTTTTATTTTGATTTTGACCTAAGCTCTCTTTATCTAAATTACATGATAAATATAATTTATTTATATTTATGTAAATAATATGATGTCTTTTGAGTAACTAAATATTTTCAATCCTAGAAAAGCAAGGCTTTGGTAACCACAGTGACCTTGGCGATAAGTGCAGTTTGGAGCCACTAAAATAAGGTGTGAGGTTCCGCAGTTTTTAAAGGATTTGTGAGTCATTCTTCTTATAATGGGATGATTTTGGCCAACTGTATACAAGTAAAAACAGGGAAATGTCAATAAGCTGCTTTTACTGAAATTCTAACAATGGTTTCTTTCTGTTTTTTACACACACACAAAAGCACACAGAAATTTTCTGATGTTCAGAATCTTAAAGAAATATATATGTATATTAACATAATATTTCATTTATTTTTTAATACAACTTAATACAAGAAAAATTCTTAAATGCCTATTATGTATTATATCTATTATTGCTTCTTTAAAAAAATACTTTTTATATAGGCTTCTAGACTGAACATGAAAATATAGTTAGTGTTTACTATGGTTCAGTTTAGGTAGAAAATGCTAACCCTAAAATTATTTTAAGAGAGAGTCTGGATTTAGCATAGCATAGATTACATTTTAAGTTTAATTTTTACTGATAAAAATAAAAAGCATACTTTAAATAAAATGAGAATATTCTAAATATAAATAATGAGTTGATATAGAAAAATAAAGATGCTTTGACATGTCTTCTATGTTTCTAACTTGTATGTTACCCATAATATGTGATTACCTACATGGGAAAAGGCATAAAGCTGTGGTTTGGGGAGCATGGGCTCAAGCTAGATCTGCATAGTCAACTCTGCCACACAGTGAAACACATGAAATACTCTCTGTGCTACAAGGCAGTTTCAGTTTAGAAAGGAGTTGTATATATTGCTTACTTTGCTTTATATTACTCATATTGCCAAATTTGGGTTGTGATTTCCTTGAGGAAGTCAGAAAAGTGAAATACACAATTTAATTGCATTTTCTAAACAAGATATGTAAACAGATTTTTGTATATTATATGTACTCTTTACATGAGAAACAAAAGGCTGAAACCACTTAACAATAGAACCGTGTCTATTTCAATTCTTTGACTACAAATTCCACAATTTAGGAATTGCACACATATTTCTAAGCATAAATATTTTATTAATAATACTCTCAAGTAAACTATATTTAACCAGTCAGAAAACATTTTTAAATGACCATACTTATTTTCAATTTGAACAATGTTTAGCATGTGGACATGACTGAATGTCTTTTTCAGATTAACATAAACTATGTGCTAAAATGTGATTTATATTTAGAAGCTAGACTTAAGCTCAGTTTGAATTCCATTAAAGATCTGTATAACATAAAAGTATACTCTTCATATATATTCTGTATATAGCATAGCTGAAAAACATAATTGAAAGATAATTATGCTGTTATTCAGCAGCATAGAAATTGCTGGTTATTTTCTCTGTATCTCTTGCTCCGTCTCTTCTTCCTAAGAATACCCTGATATTCATTTATGTGTCTACCTCTCTTCTGGGAAGTCCAGAAGCTTAAAAGAAAGCTCACATCTGGTCTAAGGCAATTCCATTATACTTCCCACAGGAATAGATTTAGAAACCCAGGGTTAAACCAATGAGGCCACAGCACAGAGCATCGAGCTGGAGCATGGAGCATAGAGCATCTTCACATCATAAGATGCCTGAATATGAAGGATCTTGGAAACTTGCTTATGAATTTGAACTTTATTCTGAGAATATTTGGAAACTTTGGGAGGAAGAAACTTTTTAAACAGGATCAGTTTAGCACAATTACTCAAAAGGAATGTAGATTAGAGGCAGGGAGACCAGTAAGAAAACATGTGCAGTAATTTGAACAAGAAATGATGGTGGCTTGAGTTCTTTCAGGAAGAACAATGAATGGGACTTAGTGATTAATTGGGTATTGTGAAAGGTTGAGGAGTTAATTTAATATATTATTTAATGTATTAAGTAATTGGCAAAAGACTTACTTCCATAGAATTTCTTTTGACTTTTATTCATAAAGTTATCAAGACATCTGTACTCTGGGAAAGGGAGCATACATAGAACTGCCACACCAATATCAGAAGCTGACTCCACCTTCAGAGTAACCGAAAAAAAAACAGCCTTGTGTTCGAGCACAGAGGACTGAGCAGAAGACATGCATGGAAGTGTAGGATTCTCTTCCCCAGGGGTTTCTAATGATCACAATCTCATCCATGCTCTTGCGCTCGGAGGACAGGAGTGACACTTGGCACAAATCCACGATGGATTAGTAGCTATGCATGTGGTTTTGAACTTCAGAATAGCAGTGAGGTCATCATTGTTGGGAAATTTTTAAAGTAGTAGAAAATGAGAAAACATGCATTTTAACTTATAATTAAAGGCATTTGAATTCAGGTTGTTTGGGGGTACTTGTAATTTGAAGAAACTGTTAAGAGAAAAGGGGAAACTAAAGACAGAAGGTATAAACTCAAAAGCAGTTTGCTTGAATGAACTAAGAATCAACAAAGGAAAAGAGAGAAGAGAGAAGTCAATACATTCTTATAATGAATTTCAGTTGCTTTTGTATAACAATGTATCCTTTGTAGCAGTTTGTTTTTTAATTCAGCTTTTCTCTTTAGTATGTATTCTCTAAGAATAAAAAGAAGAGAAAAACTAGCCTCCTTTACAAAAACTTTTCTGATCACAGCATATTGCTACTCCATCTCCAAATGAACTGTTAAAACAAAGCAAGTATGTGAACTTCTGTTATATCCACAGTGTATAAAACCCTTTTCCTTTCAAGATGAAATATCCTACACTTTATACATTACTTCCTACTCTTTAGAGTCTGAAAAGAAAAATAACAAAAGGTGATCCCTATAAAAATTTGACCCCCAAGTTAAAATTTCCTTATTTATTTTAGATTTTGTGTGTGTATAAACACACACACACAGAAAAGAAGCATAGAACAAAAATGTTAAGTTCAACAATTTATTACATAGTGAACATCTTGTAATCATGATCTAAGAGGAAACAGAAAACTGCCAGGACCCAGAAGCACTCCTTATGTACCCATCATGATCCCTTACTTCTTCCACAAATTTCCACTACTACAATTTTTATGGTAATTCCACTGATGGATATTTTTATAGTTATACCAAAAACATATGCATCCTTTAACACTATAGTTTAGTGCCAGTATACATTCTTTTAGTCTCAGGTCTTTTATTCCATATTATGTTTGCAAGATTCATCCATAGTACTGTTTGTAGTTGTATATTCATTTAATTAATAAGAACTGAATGATTATACCAAAATATATTTATCTAATTTTTATGGGATTTTGGCTTGTTTGAAGTTTGGGGTTATTTTTTAAAAAAAAAAATGCTGCTCTAACATTCTTCCGCATGTCTCGCCATTCACCTGTCCTCCTTTCCATGGGATATGCACATAGAAGTGGAATTGATGAGTCAATAGAAAATGTGTAAGTTCAACTTTAGTAATTAATGCCGAATAGTTTTCCAAGGGGTGCTACCAATTTATACTTCAGTCATCAGATCATGAGAGTTTCATGTGTCCCAACTCTGTGCCAATATTTGTGACTGCCAGTCATTGTTTTTTTGTTTTGTTTTGTTTTTGTTTTTTAACTGTTTTTGTGGGTATGTAGTGGTTACTTTGAGCTTTGTCAGGTACATGTATTACACCTATACAAACTCCCAGTGTGTGTGGCTTGCCTCTTTCTCTCTTTATGGAGTCTTTTGATAAAGAGAGATTGTTGATTTTATTTTTTTAAATTAATTAATTAATTTTTTATTGATTTTAGAGAGAGAGGAAGGGAGAGGGAGAGAGAGACAGAAACATCGATGAGAGAGAACATCGATTGGCCGCCTCCTGCATGCCCGCCTCTGGAGATTGGGCCCACAACCTGGGCATGTGCCCTGACTGGGAATGGAACTGGCTACCTCTTGGTGTATGGGTTGATGCTCAACCACTGAGCCACACCAGCCAGGCAACGTTGTTGATTTTAATGTACTTCATTTTGTTAATCATTTTTTTTTATGGTTAGTGCATTTTCTTCCTTTTGAAAAGTTTTTTTCTCATCTAAGGTCAAAGATATTGTCTTAAAGTATATTTTAGAATGTTTGTTACTATTTGCTTTTCACATTTTGATCTAAAATCTACCAGGAATGAATTTTTTTTGTATATGTACAAGAATAACTTCCATTTTTTAAATTGATATCCAATTGTCCCAGCACATTTCACTCCCCACTGCTTTATAGTACTTTTTCATAAATCAACAGTCTACATATACATACATCTGTTCGTTTAATTCCCATTCTAATTAATTGCTCTAATATATTCTTGCACCAATAACTCACTTTTTAAAAAAAATTCTCACCTGAGAATATGTTTATTGATTTCAGAGAGAGAAGAAGAGAGAGAGAGAGAGAAATATTGATATGAGAGAAAAACATGAATCAATTGTTCCTTGACCAGGCATTGAACCTGCAACCCAGGCACATACCCTGACTGGGAATCAAGCCCCCAAATTTTTGGTGTATGGGATGATGTTCCAACCAACTGAGCTACCCATCTGGGACAATAACTCACTATTTTAAATACACATTATTATCATTATTCTATACAGTCAATATTCATTTAGATTTATCCACTGATATACTCTCCATTCTTCTATCTAAACTCATTTTTTTATGTCTCATCCCAAACTTCCATCTGAACTTGTTTTTCTTAAATAGTTATAAAAGATGACTATCTTTTGGTACAGGTCTACAGGAGAAAAATTCTCTCAGTTTCTGAAAAAATATTTACTTCTTCATTCTTCAAGTAGATTTTTATTGGGTATAAAATTCTAGGTTAGCAGTTGTTATTCTCTTCCCCAGAAATATATTATTTCACTCTGTTGTTTTTGTTTTTTGTCTTTTGAGAAGATGGTTCTCTGTCCATATTGTTCTTTTGAAGTGAGTCTGTCTTGTTTCTCTTGCTTTCTTATTTTTCAGGATGGGTGGGTTCAGTGGGGTTGCTGATACACCTAGGTATACATTTATTTTATCCTACCTGGGATAAAAATTCTTAAATCTGTAGTTTAATATTTTTCATCAATTTTGTAAAGTTCTCAACAATTATCTCTTCAAATATTTCTTCTGCTCACATTTTCTCTTTCCTTTATGTCTGATGTTTCAAATACTTATATATTAGAATTCTCACTGTTTCCTCTAACTCTTGTATCCACTATTCTATATTCTCATTCTTATTCTCTCTCTTTTCCTTTTGTTTCAACTACAAATGGTAACTTTTAAAGATTATATTTTGTAATGTTATTTTCTAGCAAATAATAATGCAATTCTCTTTGTATATTGAGCTTATATCTAGCCATCTTGCTACAGTCACTTAACTTTTCTAATATTTTGTGTATACATTGCTCTCTAGGTAGACAATCATGATATAAGCAAATAACAAAAATATTTTTTTTCTTTCAGATACTTAGGACTTTGAGCTTGGCCACATGACTTGTTTTAGCCCGTTAAGATATTACTAACATGATGGGAGTGAAGGCTTAAAATATGGGTGTACAATTGGGCTGGTATTTGAACTCCTATCTTTAGCCATGAGAAGACCACACCTTAAATAATCGTTGGTCCAAAGAAGATGAAAGACACAAGTTGAAGGTCTAGATTCAACCCATGGCTTAAACAAGCCCAGCCAGTCTTAAACTATAATATATAGACAAATCTTAGCAAAGTGAGAAATAAATGTTTATCACTGAGATTATATCACTGAGATTATGTAGTTGTTTTGGCAATATCAGACTCTTAGTCATGGGAGAGTACTCCCATTTTAACAAATGTTTCCAACCAATGTTACAATCTACTCCCCTTTATAATTTACCCCTTATAGTCCTATACCTGTTAAAACAACTCTCACACATACTCTCCTGGTTTTTGTCTTTATATTTTTTGCCAGGTTTAGCAATTTTTTGGTGTATAAGCTATTTTCTTCTTTTTTTATTTTATTATTATTTTTTTATTAATTTACTTTTGTTACAGATGTTTCTCCTTTATTTTCTCTCAAAGTGGGTGATTAAAAAAAAAAAAAACTCTTAGAAGCTGGCTAGGTTAACAGAGCCAGACATTATAAAAGCTATAAAACAGGTAGACAGAGGACTTCCGGTCAAGATGGCGGCGTAGGTAAACGCGGTATCGCGTCCTCCCACAACCACATCAAAGTTACAACTAAACTACAGAACAACCATCATTCAGAACCGCCTGACATCAAGCTGAATGGAAGTCCTACAACTACGGAATTAAAGAAGAAGCCCCATCGAGGCTGGTAGGAGGGGCGGAGGCGTGACTGGCTGGTCCCACACCCACGTGTGCTAGATAAAAATTAGGAGGGGCACCTCGGCTGGGAAGGTCCTCCCAGAGGACTGAGGGGTCCCTGTGCCACACCAGGTGCCCAGCTCAGGGTTCCAGTGCCAGGAAGAGAATCCCCATAACTTCTGGCTGGAAAAACCAGCGGGAACTGAGGCTGAGGCAGCTGGAGCCCCTGGCAGCTCCTCTTAAAGGGCCCGCACATGGACTTACTCGGACTTGCTCCCTCCAGGCTCCAGCATGGGGGAGGCAGCCTGAAAGGCACCAGAATCATATGGGGAAGACCTGAGCTGTTTGGCATTGGGGCAAGGGCTGGAGAGGCAGCTTTCTCCTGCACAGACGTTCTATCAGAAGTTTTTGTTCCTTTGGTGAGCCCTTCCCTGGGCCAGCAGACAGCCGCCATATCTGGGACTCCAGCAACCTGGCTCACACTGTTTGCCCCACCCTGGTGATTCCCTGAGGCCCCGCCCCACCCAACTTTCAGGCTCACCCAAGCTGTTGCCAGTTGCTTTACCATAGGATTGGCCTGTCTTGGATCCTGCTTCAACTTTTCCTAAATTCTTTCAAACAAGCAGCATCTGGTCTCAGCTAGCCCCACACCTCTCACTAAGTAATACATAGAAACAAACACAGGGAGGCAGCCAAAATGAGGAGACAAAGAAACATGTCCCAAGTGAAAGAACAGAACAAAACTCCAGGAAAAGAACTAAGTGAAATGGAGTTAAGCAACCTAACAGATGCTGAGTTCAAAATACTGCTTATAAGGATGCTCAATGGACTCAATGAGAACCTCAGTGAACTTAGTGAGGGCCTCAAGAGCATAAAAAAGGACCAGTCAGAAATGAAGGAGGCACTAACTGAAATAAAGAATAGTTTACACAGATTCAATAGTAGAGTAGGTAAATCCAAGAAGCAAACCATCGATTTGGAATATAAGGAAGCAAAAAACATCCAATCAGAACAGCAAAAGGAAAAAAGAATCCAAAAAACTGAGGATAGTGTAAGGAGCCTCTGGGACAACTTCAAGCGTGCCAACATTCGCATCTTGGGGGTGCCAGAAGGAGAAGAGAGAGATCAAGAAATCGAAAACCTATTTGAAACAATAATGGTAGAAAACTTCCTTAACTTGGTGAAGGAAACAGACATACAAGTCCAGGAAGCACAGAGAGTCCCAAACAAGATGAACCCCAAGAGGCCCACACCAAGACACATCATCATCAAAATGCAAAAGGTTCAAGACAAAGAGACAATCTTAAAAGCAGCAAGAGGAAAGCAGTTTGTTACCTACAAAGGAGTTCCCATCAGACTGTCAGCTGATTTTTCAAAAGAAACTTTGCAGGCCAGAAGGGAGTGGCAAGAAATATTCAGAGTGATGAAAAGCAAGAACCTACAACCAAGAGTACTCTATCCTGCAAAGCTGTCATTTAGAATCGATGGCCATAGAAAGAGTTTCCCAGACAAGGAAAAGCTAAAGGAGTTCATCACCACCAAACCATTATTGTATGAAATGTTAAAGGGTCTTCTTGAAGAAAAAGATAAAAAAATATGAACAAACAAAATGGCAATAAATACATATCTATCAACAATTGAATCTACAAAAACAAAATTAACAAGCATAACAGAAACATTCTCATGGATACAGAGAACTTTTGTTGGTTACCAGATGGGAGGGGGCTAGGGGGATGGGTGAAAAAGGTGAAGGGATTAAGAAGCACAAATTGCTTGTTAGACTGACAAACCTTAAAGAGAAAGGGGGTTGGGAGGTGGGAAGAAACAAACCAAAGAACTTATATGTATATATGCATAACCAATGGACACAGACAACAGTGTGGGGAAAGGCAGGAGGGGGGCAGGAATGGGGAGGAGGGGGGCAATGGGGGAAAAATGAGGAACATCTGTAATACATTCAACAATAAAGATAAGTTAAAAAAAAAGATAAAAAAAATAAAACAGGTAGACAGGAATAATCACATGGTAAGAAAAAAATTAACATGAACAACTATTAAGTTCCAAACACTATTCTAGGTGCTTTCATATGCATTTGCTTATTTGCTTATTTAATCTTGCTAATATTTTATTGTTCTAAGCATTTTTCAGAGCTAGTGAGAGAGTCATGACTTGGGTCATGATTCAACTCTGACTTCGATGCCTATGCTCTCCCTACTAGATCCATATTAATAAAAGTGTAGTTCATGGGCCACACACCATCAGCACCATCTGACAGGTTGTTAGAGATGCAGTGTTTCAGGCCCAACCCAGACCTTCTAAATCAGAATCTGCATTTTAACAAGCTCTCCGGGTGAGTCTCATGCACATTAAAGTTTGAGAAGCAATGCATCATTGCATATGATCTTCTCAGCACATGTATACTGGGACGACTGAGAAACATTTCACAATGATCCTCAGAAAATTGGTCTTAAAAGAAGCTTGATATATAGCAATAGCTTAAGTCTCTCAGTGGCCTTAAAATAAGATCCAAATGGGGCTTCGATTTATGGAAATTCTGCCTGGTTTTGTGACTATCTCTTCCCCTCATCCGTACTAGAAAACCTCAAATTATTTGAATAAGTATAGTGAAGGATTTTTATTAAAGAGCCCCTGTAGGCTAAGCATAGTTCTAGGCAAGAATGAATAATACGACATGTTTCATATCCTTAAGGAGCATTTAATATAAATGGAAAAGAAAAAAAAAACCAACCCAGATGAAACCAAGAGAAAAGAACATGGAAAAAACAATGAAAGAGCACATAAACAATGATCTAGAATAGAAGTAGGCATATCACAGAGTTATGTGTTTTAAGGGAGTTGCTGGAGGTATCAGTGACCAGAGCTACATGAGTTTAGAACATATGGCTTCCTGCAAAGGTGATTCTAATCAGTGTCTTAAGGGAAGAACTATGGTTCATAAGGCAGTGAGTTCTGAGGTATTTCATTAGGTAGAAATGACAAAAATATTTATTTAAAGATGAGCCAATAAAATCATGATCTATATACAGAAGAGAAGATATTTGTCTAGAAACAAATAATGAGTTGAGGTCAGACTCAGTTAAAGATCCATGTTTGATCAAGGAGGTAAAGCATAGGAAATGAAGATAAGGAATAGTAGAGAAGAAAAGGAAAGGAAGAGGGCAAGAATGCTGCATACATATGTATTGGTCTGGGTTCTCCAGAGAGATATAACCAGCAGAACTGAGAGAGAGGGGGAGAGAGAGAGAGAAAGAGAGAGAGAGAGAAAGAGAGAGAGAGAGAGAGATCTATTAAAGAATTGGTCATGTATTTGTGGGATTGGCAAGTCCAAACATTTGTAAGGCAGGCCAGCAACCTGGATATTCTGACAAGAGTTGATGTCCTAATCTTGAGCATGAAGGCAGTCTAGAAGCAGAACTATTTCCTCTTATAGGCACCTCAGTCTTTTCTTAAGGCCTTGAACTGATTGTATGAAGGCCATCTACATTATGGAGGGTTAAGTGCTTTACTCAAAGTCTACTTATTTAAATATTAATCACATATAATGTCTAGACGGGTGTTTGATGAAACAAATGGGCACCATAACTTAGTCAAGTTGGCACATAAAATTAACCATCACAGCATATATAAGGTTACTACAATTGTCTAAGGTGTCCTTTCAGGGCTGGTGCAATAGGGTGACTACAGGCAATGTTGCTGGCAACATCTGCAGTGCAGGTTGTTGTCAATGAGTTTGTATCCAATTATTATTACATTTAGGAAATGTCTTTTAACAGCATTTTAACTATTAGGTTGATATTAATATAAATTCAATGTCAATATCAGAGAAGTTGATATGACATTCCCTGTGTTACTCAGCAAAACGAGAGTTCTTTATTTAGTGCTGGACACCATGATTTAAACAAAGTAGAGTTCATCCAAAGTAGAATGTCCAGAATAGTTTGCTTTTGATTTAAGAAGATTTAGGAGGATTCAATAGTTGATTGTTAAGATAACACAAGAGAAAGTTAGTTTAAATTATTCTATGTTGCTTCAGAGTACTGATTAGGACCCGTGCGTTAGAAGTGCATCAGGTAGGTAGAACTTCTGAGCAAATAGAACTTCACAGAGCTGAGCCAACTATCTAGTGTAAGCATTGAGCTGAACCTAGCTTACACTTTTGCAGAGGTATGGAGGAGTTTCCTGGGTAGGGTGGTCTATTCGGTTTCTAAGATACTGTAATTAAAAAATGGAACTGTGCCCAGCCTGTGTGGCTCAGTGGTTGAGCATCAACCCATGCACCAGGAGGTTGCCAGTTCGATTCCCAGTCAGGGCACATGGCCAGGTTGTGGTCTAATCCCCAGTGGGGAGCATGCAGGAGGCGGCAATCGATGTTCTCTCTCATCGATGTTTCTATCTCTCCTTCTCCCTTCCTCTCTCTAAAATCAATAAAGAAAAAAAATGGAACTGCCATTTGACCTAGTGATCCCACTTCTAGGATTATATCCTAAGAAGCCTGAAACACCAATCAGAAAGAATATATGCACCCCTATGTTCATAGCAGCACTATTTGCAATAGCTAAGACCTGGAAACAGCTCAAGTGTCCATCAGTAGATGAGTGGATAAAAAAAGCTATGGTACACTTACACAATGGAATACTATGCAGCTGTAAGAAAGAAAGATCTCTTACCCTTTGAGACGACATGGAGGGACCTGGAGAGTATTATGCTAAGTGAAATAAGCCAGTCAGAGAAAGAAAAGTACCATGTAATTTCACTTATTTGTGGAATCTAATTAACAAAATAGATCCAGAGACATTGAGTAGGGAACAGACTGACAAACCTCAGAGGGAAGGTGGGAGGCAGGAAGAGATAAACCAAAGAACTTATGTGCATATTTGCATAACCAATGGACACAGACAATAGTGTGGTGAAGGCCTTGGGTTGGCGAGTGGGGAGGAGAGGGACAATGGGGGCAAAAAAGGAGAGACATCTGTAATACTTTCAACAATAAAGATACATTTAGAAAAATAACAAAGGCAGTATTTTTGCTTTGTCATTTTGCTGCCAGTTCCTCAGCTAAATAAATATTTGAGTATGAAATATGTAAAAAGGAACCAGGAAACTCTGGAGCATTTAGCTGTTCTTTTGATCTCTGTATTTGCTTTTAGATCAGCAGTTAAGAAAGTGAGTGGAGTGGTGGGCCTATGGGTAATTTTCATTTTCTTTAGGCTTTTCTGTATTTTCCAAATTTTCTACAATGAATGTGTATTAATGTTATTTTTAACAAAGCAAAGGGAGTGAGTACAAGGCTACAGTCTACTTTATGTTGACCACAAATGAGCCTGTGTATAGAAGCCTTTCCGGCCCTTAGAATAGAGCAGGGGTCTGTGAGACAGCATCTGGGAGGCAAGAGGAGCCAGAACTTTGCGTAACCTCTTATTTTTTTAAAAAAAGTCTCATCGTGGTTTTGACCAGTATTTTTTAGCATACAGCTATTCCAGGCCCCCTATTTTCTAGCAGATTCATAACACCAACATTAACATGTGATTTTGCTTTCCTTTCTAAGTTGGAAATGTCCAAAACTCAATGTCCCAGGGTGTGTCAAGGAGGTAAAACCTAGAGGGTGGTCGAGATTTGCCCAATACTCCCTTTTCTGTGATATGACAGGAGGTCAAGCACTAAGAAGGACTGAGCTCATGCAGATTTCAGTGAAATCTGGTTGGGATTTGGAGTGTAGCTGAGTGGAAAGCCTCTAGGGGGAAGATAGCTTCCACTTGTTCATGTTCATTTCAGATTGGAGAGATCACCAGCCAGATATGGGAGCACACTGCCAGGAAGTGCACTGTCTACACTCTTAGACCAAGGCCTTTAAGTCTCCTTCTACTGCAGTACGGCCCTGCACACTCTTCCCCTAAGCATGGGCAACACAGATCCCTGTTAGCTATTGTTTTCTTTTTGAAAGAGACGCTGCTGGAGATAATGAACTCAGCGACATAAGAACTTGAACACTAATATCTGGTAGAATTTACTGCTACATAAATATGTGTTCATAAGTCCCAAGAAAGACTTCCAGCAACAGATTGCCTCAGGACTTGAGAGAGCTATTGGCACTAGAACTCTGAAACTCATCTTTAGAACAAGGCTTTATTTCTACAAAAGTTTCCCAGTTGGTCAACTAAAACTTGGCTGTGACTTGTCAAGCTTCCCGACTCTGCATCAAATAAAACTAAGGAATAATCAGCCAATAATCTCAATCTTGTTCTTTTGATCCACCCCCCCCCCACCAAAAAAAAAGAAGCTAAGCTAAAGGTTTTATTTATCATCTATTTAACATATTAAGAAGCACAGATTCGAACTTTGAAAAACTAATTCAAGAATTTTCTTAGTTATGAAGACGATGAGGCATTAAAAGAAAATATCAGATTGGAAAATTCCATAGCATTGCCAAACTCAGAGCTGACGAGAGCAGTCTCAGTGCTTTCCCTGGTCTAAGCATGAACAGATTGCTTTCATGCTGAGGCTGAGACCTCTAGGTCAACCAGAGAATGATCTTCAAGGAGAGGAGGAGATAGATTAGGGTGATGAAGTAATTGAAACTCTCCCTTTGTCTTATTTCTAATGTGACCTGAAGCTAGAACCTATGAAGTTGCCCACCTTTGTCAATTTATGATTGCTCTTGTCGCCTAGTTGAAAGCATACTTAAGTTATATGCTACTATAAGTGAGCAAAAAGCTATGTGTTATAATAGTCTTTAGAGTGTTGTTATAAGCACCTTAAATGTACGTCAGTAGAAAGCTAGTTAAGTCATTTATTATCCACTCTTCAATGGACTACAATGTGGCTCTGGAAAAGAATGATAGGGATCTGTACATATTGAGATGGAACAGTCACCAAGACACAGTAAATGGAAAAAACAAGGGGCAGAGTAACCTGTACATTTGAATCTCTCAAATTGATGATGAAAAATGTTGATGAAAAGATTAAAATTAAAAATGCACTACTCAAAATTTAAAAGACTAAATAAATTATAAATAAAATTTAAATGATTAACATTTTAATGTTTGTGTGGAAATTTGTAACATTTATACTTCTGAAATTACTAAAGCTTGAAACTGCCCCAAGACTTCTGGGACAATGCAGAGAATTCTTTACTATATTAAGAAACAAAAAGATAGCTAGCTAGCTGAATAGCTAGATAGATATATACACATATACACATATCCATACATAAATCCTCATATATGTATTGACTTATATATGTGTTGAAGAGACATCATATATAGTGACAATCTAAACTGATTGTCCCAAGGGACAGCCAGAAGTAGAGGTAGGGCAGATTGTAGGACTGAGGTAAAGGGCATGGGTAAACTTTTCACTATGGACCCCATTTTAATGCTGGAATTGTTTTTACTTTGCATTTAAAATACCATAGGACTGCTATGGTAGTTCTGAAAGGAATAATATGAAAAAATAATAAAGTGTTGTGGGAAGAAATGGCTTTAGAAGAACTTTCTTGTGCAGGACAGGGGCCATTTAATATAGCTTCACCCATCCTTAGCATGTAGAAAATACAAAGTACCTGCTTGTGAGATGGGAGCACCAATGAGTTATACTAAATTCCCCCTCAGCTAGAAAGGTCTGCCTTGGAGAAAAGGATTTACTGTCCTGGCAAGTAGAAAGAGGCAAGCAGAGAGTCCTGTTCCTGGAAATAAAAGTCTAGTTATAACCTCAAAGGAGTATAAAAATTCTGAGATATCCTAACTTTCTGTATTTGCTACTTCTTTATTCGCTATTTTCTCCCCTAGTCAAAGGCAACAAAACAGGTGAAAGAGAAGATCTTGTCCTTAGTGACAATATGGAAGAAAAGTGCTCAGAGGACCCTTGTTTACTTTGTAGCAAGTCTTGGGTGAAAGTGGTGATGGTGGAGAACATGCAAAGAGACAACAGGTTGAGTTGGAGAAAGAAGAATAAGTTGGGGTCTTGTGGGTTATTAAAGGAAGAATATTTAGCCCTGCCAGTGTGGTTCAGTGGTTGAGCATCGACCTATGCACTAAGAGGTCACCAATTCGATTCCCGGTCAGGGCATGGGCCCAGGTTGTGGGCCCAATCCCCAGTGGGGGGCATGCAGGAGGCGGCCAGTTGATGTTCTCTCCCATCGATGTTTCTATCTCTCCTTCTCCCTTCCTCTCTCTCTAAAATCAATAAAGAAAAAAATTTTTTTCAAAATAAAATAAAATAAAGGAAGAATATTTAGCCCTGTGATAGGGAAATGGTCCTGGGGTTTAATCGTCTCCTGTTTGCCCTCTATCCATGGGGCCTAGGTGATAAATCTTTACATTTCAGACTTGTCAGGCTCCTGCTCTTTGGCCTCCTTTTGTGGGTAAGAATTACCACAACTTCACTTGCTTTCTGCAGTGATCACTCTCTACTCAATACCCCTGCTCCAGTCAAGTTCTTCCTCCCTGTGAAGCATTATAGACTAACCAGAGGGCCCCCAGGGCTCTTTGGACCACACTTGGGAGAAACTCTGGCTCAAATGATGCATGACTAGGAAATAAAATACAGTATATCAAATAGTTGTCCCCACTTATCATATCCAAATTGTGACAGTTACAAGGAAAAAATACAGAAAACCCAGTAATACAATATACTTGCCTTAAATATTACATCATCTTTCAGGAAAGGCAGCCGCATTTCTGTGATGTATGGGATGTATCTTAGTTAAGTGAGTTCTTTGCCCTTGGGTTTTGAGCTGTGGTATGCCATGGCTGAAAAATGAAAGTGTAATAGGCATTTCATTGTACCAAAAAATGTGTAACACCTTTACTCATATTTTGTGGGGGCAATTTCTGGACAATTTTCTTTCCTTTTGGTTAAGAGAAAAGACATGAAATGATTTAGTACAATGATCAGAGGCCATTTTGTAAATAATAGTCTGGTTTTTAGAGAGTCTGAATCTCTCAACATTTTTGTTCTATAGTGTCTGAGTTTGACTAAACTATGAGTGGAATTATTTGTTAAATTGGTCATTTTTTCATCAGTAACAGCACTTAAACATTAATTACTCTAATGAAACATATTAGAATCCCACACTACAATACACAAGTGCACAGATTAATCTCCAAGAATGTAGTTTGTTTCTGATGATATACATGTATGTTTTTACAGGAGAAGGTATATGTGGATTTGTGAGTTCATAGTGGAAAAGATAATTTTTATTTTGTTGATAGGAAAGCAACATAAACATCTGAGATCTTGTTAATAAACTACTGTGGACTGAATTGGTCCCCCCAGATTTCATTATTGAAGCCCTGTAGAGCTTATAAGGTGGTAATCAGGGTTAAATAAGGTCACTGGGTATGGTCCTGATATGATAGGATTAGTGTCCTTATACAATGAAGCATCAGAGACCTCCCTCTGTCTCTCCCCCTCTCTCTCTGTGAGCATAGAGATATGGCCATGTGAGCACACAGCTGTTTACAAGCCACGAAGAGAGCTCTCACCTGAAACAGACCATTCTGGACCCTTAATCTGGGACTTCTAGTTCAAAACCGTGAGAAAATACATTTCTAATGTTTAAGCCAACCAGTCTGTGGTATTTGTTACGGCATACCAAGCAGATCAATATGTAGGCCAAATGAGTATTCTGTGAATAACAGAATCTTATATAGAATCTAACTTCAGGGGCATCCTAAAATTTTGTGCATTTTATACATTTTGACAACATGAAATATAACCACTTAATTTTTATTTTAAAATTTGCCATCTTAAAAGTTCAAAGTGTTTAAGTATACTACCTTCTAGATGCTCTTCACTCAAGAACTAGTAAATTCACTACATACTTCATCACAGCTCTGAACGTTTCATTAGGAAAGGCAGATTATTGGAGAACTCTGAGAGTTACAAAGGTCAGAGGTGAATTCGATGTGGAATATTTTTAGTAATGCTTTGGCTGTATTTCCATGGAGTAACCAAACTAAAGAGACTGCACATCATTTTACCCATCTTTGAAGATTTAATATAAGAAGGTGAAACACCCAGAGCTCAGAAAACAGATGCAGTCATTCTCAACTCTTGAATGCATGACTCAGAGCTTTAAGAATACCCTTCAATCTTAGTGCATTTGGTTTAGTTTTATTTGTTAGATATACATATTTTTTTGCTGCAGATTTCTTAAGTGTAGCTAGATGTGTCTATCTCTATCTTCACCTCAACTTCTGCCACTACCCCTACGTCTGTATGCCTGGGTCACATGAGACTGTCCCTTAAATACATTTTCCTGGGAGATTCTGGTGCCTAGCTTTTAAGCATGCCATAACCCCTCTCCTGCCACATGTCTCACTACATCTGTTTTCTACTTGATCAACAGGAAATTGAAATCTTAATAATAAAATGCAGGTTGGTGATTTTCCACCTATTCCAAAAAGTGTGATAAAAGAGAGAGAAATCGGAGGAATAAAGAAGCTTGGCCGATATTGTCTCAGAATATTATTTTACAGCTGAGCAGCTCGCAGTGGGGACAGTTGTTTGACTCTGAAACCCCCTATAGGTCTTAAACACGAGCTCTGTTCTCCAGTCTAGGTTTATGCCTGTGCATTGCTGATCTGAAAATGCATCAATATCTCTCAACTTGTATTGGACACAGCAAAGATCTGGAATCCTTCTCTCCTCTTTGAGGGAAGGGGAGGACGCCTCATACACTGGCTGTGACCAATCAAGTTTTGCTTGATGCCAAAAAATTAAACACAGTAAGGCCAGACCCTGTCAGCAACGAGTTGATTGCTTTAAATAAGGGAGATTTCCTGAATGTTTAAATTGAAACTTCGACTTTGATTAAAGCAAAGAGAAGTACCAGGATGGCTTCCTAACTTTTTAGTTCCTAAAATTCCTGTGAGGTCTGGAGATGACAAATTCAATTCTGATGTGCTGTGTTTTACACTCTGCAGGCTGTAGTAAAAGGGAAAACTAATCAAGCTTGGGTTTCCCATGGGCTGAGCTTTAAGATGTTTTCCTATTTAAAGCCATGGAAATATGTTAAAACCCACATAGGCAGGATGAAGTTTACACAAGGCAAAGTCTATGTGACCATGGTTTTGCACAGTGTGCATATTTTGACTTTTCATTATTTTTGGTTTGCTTTATCTTTCATTCTATTTAAAATTACATTCCTACCACATTTTTATTATAAAGATGAAAAAATGGTTTAAATACATACATATAAAATATATATACTATATATTACAAAATGATTTTGTTGTCAAGTAGAACACATTAGTTTGAATTTAAAATTTATAGTGGAAATAAAAAAATAGAAACCTGATGAATGACCAACATATAAATGGATGGCTATATATTCAGGAATGCCAAGATAAAAATTTAAGAATTTATTTTTAAAGCCAGTGCCATTATCATGTATTAATTACTATGTAAAAATCATCAAATGAGAAGAAACAAGGAAGGGAAATGATTTCTATCTAAACCATTGTTTGCAAGCAAATTGTAATTAAAGGTAGTGTTTTCCGTTATAAAATGGAGCAAGGGACTTCCATTCACGTCTCTGCTCCATTTTAAGCTGGTCTTAGGCCATTGTCTCATTAACTCCCATGTTTACAAAACTATAGACAAAACCAAAGTCTTACAATGAAGCTGAAAATGTAATATGTGTATATGTGTGCATACATTCTATCTTTTTATCTATTTATCCATCAATCATTTCTCTGTTTATCTCTCTCTATCATTTTTGGAGGGTCGTTGTTTTTAGAATATTAGAAGTAGAATGACTATCCACACTGAAATTTTATGCCATAGGAGAATGGAAATTTCTTCATAAATACACACAGCAAGGTTACTAAAGTCAATCTTTGACTCTTTCGTCAGACTTAGCAAACAAGTAAGCACGATTAAAAAATAATACCATCTTTTTCATCTTCACAATATGACAAACTTAATTTTATGCTTTGGCAAGGTGTATAGTACTCAACTTTTGGAGGCATATTAACTCTTTCAGGCATTTTAATCTCAATAGTTTACTCCTGTCTCCTGAGAGGGTGAAGCTAAAATATATGTTCTCGAATAACACTTGTAGCTGTGTCTATGTTAGGTGACAGAATGGACATATCAGATAATGAACAGTGACTCATACATTTAAATAATCAGTCTTGGTCTTCTTCCTTTTTGTAAGTTATGTTTGGAAGAGATGAAACAGAGTTAAAATTGAATTGACTGGACACTTAATGGCAGTGGCTGCACCAGGCAGTGGTTAGCCTTTGTATAGACAAAGCTGATTAGATGAAAACTTGACCTGGGTTACTTTTCCACAGTTAGGACCTTTGAAAAGTCAAAGCGCTTTGCTCAGTGTAACAAGTGTCTAATCTTTTATAATTTACCACATTTTCCTTAGTAATTTACAGACTATAAGAAGGCTTGGATTTGGTTTACTCTTATTTCCAAATTTTATAGATGAAGAAATTGAGACCCAAAGACTTGCAATGCATGTGGTCATTGCAGGCCTGGGACAGTCCCAGTTCTCAGCTTTCCCACTGAGGCCCATCACTGTCCACTGTCTCCCTCTCAGTGATTGCTTAGGATTTGTCATTAAAATCAGGTAGTGCAAAATAAGATAGTACCTTAAAACATGAAATTCATGATGGAAAAAATTCAAAATTTTTTGGGAGAAAATTTATTTTTTATTGAAAACGCCTTTATTAATGGTTTACATAAAAGGTGGATGCACGATTGCTACAGAGTTGCCTGTAGAATCATTTTCCATTTTTATTAAAAATATAAAAGTTTTTAAACAAACAGAAATAAAATTCAGTAATAGAAAAATTTCATTTTGACAAACCTTTCCACTATAGTTAAGTATAAACTTGGCTCTTGTGGTCTTTGAGGAATTCATACTTGTGTTAGAAGGGAAGTTAAGGACATATTTCTGTGAATACCAAATTAGCTGTTTCAGAAACAAATAAACTCTATCTTTTGAAAATGAGAATGTTTGAACACACGATTATAGATCTGGTTGGTTTTGATCTTTGGAAGCCCGTGGTGAACTGCATTGCATGTTGTCCTTCCGCCAAACGACACTAGGAACTGTTGTTATTGCTGATGAGAAGTTTGACTTTACCACCATAATATAAATGTTAGTTTAAAGTTCCCTATTTTCTTTATGAATATGTTCATTTGGATTGATAGGAGTTGACTGCATTGCATCCAGAGAACGGGTTGGTGGAAATTTTGGGTTTTATGCAATGGCAAATATTATCTGAAGTTCAAAAACACTTTTATGGCAAAATCATATCAGATTACTAGGTAATTGGTAGGGGAATACTGTTAAACATTAACATTATTTAATTACTTGTCAAGCTTAATTGAAGTTTCTTCTTTAATCAGCAGGGTACAAGACTTAAATTGGATTATCTTATCAGTGATCTCAAAAAGTGAGTTTTTTACTTTTTTTTTTTTTTTTTTTACTATGTGAAGCTTATTCAAATGATGTAAAATTTCTCACTATCAATTGGCTGTTTGACTCAGAAGGTCAACACTAATACTTAAATAGTTTAATGGTGGTTTCCCTTGCTGTGTTAAGAATTCTATAGATCTATGCTGCCCAATAAGATAGCCATTACCCATATATGGTAAGTGAAAACTTGAAATGTGGCCAGTCCAAATTGGGACATGCTATAAGTGAAAGATACACATTGGATTTCAAAGACTTAGTAGGAAAAAAACAAACAAAACATATAAGAGCTCATTATTTTTTAATGTTGATTATATTAGGGGGACCAGAAAGTAATGTCATTAAAGTAATGGCATGTTCAGGGTGGAAGTGGAAGCAAATCCCTGTCAGACAGTCGAGGAACTGTCAAACACTCTTAACCAACCTTGGTTGACCATCCAAGAACATTTGCAGCAGATTGGTACAGTAAGCAGAGCAGGTGTTTGGGTCCCGCATAATCTGTCCGAAGAAAACAAAGCTAACCGGTCCACCACATGAAACTTATTGCTTCAGTGGCACAATACAGAAGCATTTTTTGATCGCTTGATCACTGGAGATGAAAAACGGGTCCTCTATGATAATCCAGAACGCAAAAGGCAGTGGCTCTCTCCGAATGAATCATCACAAAGTATAGCTAAGCCAGGTTTACACCCCAAAAAGGCACTTTTGTGTGTTTGGTGGAGTATTCGCGGGTTGTTCATTTTGAAGTGCTGAAACCTGGACAAACTGTGAATGCAGACCTTTACTGTGAACAATTGGATCAAGTAAATCAATCTTTACTTGAAAAGTGCCCAGTGATTGTCACCAGAAAAGGCGTTATTCTGCAACACGATAATGCAAGACTGCATTGCTCAAGACGACCCCTGGAAAAATTAATGAATTGGGGTGGGAGGTATTGCCTCACCCACCATACTCGCCCGATATTGCGCCATTGGATTTCCATTTATTCCAATCGCTACAACATTTTCTAAGTGGCAAAAAATTTGAAAATTTGGATGATGTCCAAAATGCCATCTCCAGATATTTTGCTCAAAAACCAATTGATTTTAATCGATCTGGCATTGAAAATTTGCACACTAGATGGCAAAAGGTTGTTGATAACGAGGGTGATTACATCACTGATTAAAAATAAAAACTTGTTAAAAATTTATCTGTTTGAAGTTAATGTAAAAAAAAAAAAAAACAACATTACTTTCCGGTCCCCCTAATATTTTGAAATGAAAATTTTTTGAAGTATTTGGTTAAGTAAAAATAGTGTTTAACCTCTTGTTTCTTTTTAGTTTTTTTTTTTGTAATGTGTTTGTTAGAAAATTAAAAATTACATGTGTAGTTAGTTGCACGTTGTATTTCTATTGTACAGTGACACCTAGAAAATCTAAAATTACATGTTATTTGCATTATACTTTTATTAGATAGTGCTACTGTATATAGTCCTTACCATACAGAGAATCTTTGTCACTCTTCCCTTATCATGTTCAAATTATTCATCTAAACTTCATCCTGAGGTAGGCCTAGGCATCACATAGAAGTGAGTGGGCACTCTCCATACTTAGTAATTGAATTTTCTCTTCTTAACAAGTTCTGTTAATAACAGAAGAATCATTGAGTTAATTTAGAGGTTGTTTAGTCTTACCTTTTAATTAAAAAAAAATCAGTCCATAAGAATGTATTTTTGGTCAAATTAGATAAGTTTTTCTTTCTGTTTCCAAGAACAGAAATGGTATAACAGACTATTACAGGTCATAATAGATTTTTCTCTCCTTGCTAAAATTAGAATAATCTTTGCCTTACTTGAAATGGCTGAGAAAGGCAAATGTAAGGGTAATTTAGCTACAGTCTTGCTGTTCCATAGATAGTCCTATTTTTCTCCCCACAGGGTAGAGAAGCAGAATGACCATGTGTATGCTAGTATCTTATTAGTGGGAAACACAATCAAATCAAGATACACGTAGAACCTAATAAAAAGAGTATCCCTCCCCCATTTGGCTCATCCCTTTGAAGTTGTTGATTCTAAAATATTTTTATGTTTTAAAATATTAAAACAACATATAATTGAATATGAATGAGATGTGAGATCTAATGGGATCATGGACAGTGTCTTGTTCATCTTTATCTGCCTACTACCCTTAACAGCACGCCAAGTATACATTAGGAGTTTGGGATATTTCTGTTGAATGGAGCTGAATCATTCAGAAATATGAATTATCCCAATGAAAAGGATGGTTTAGGGAGATTAATTATAATTAAATAAAGACAAGATATAAGAGAGAATAGGTATACATAATGTGAACTTACCCCTGAAATATCTCTTTTAACTTTCATAGATATGATGTGTTTAATTTTACCAACTTTAGTTTGGGAGGAAGAAGGAGGTTTCTGTGCTCTTTGAAGCTCGTGTTGCTACTTAACCAGAATGCAAGAGACTCTGTCAGTCAATAGCACATGCAAAATTTATCAAGTGTATTATTTGACATAGAGGTTCCTCTGTCATTACTAACTAACTTGAGTCTGCCAGAGAAATTTTTTATGCAAGTGTGTGCTGCCAAAAAAGAAGTGTCTCTTGATTGATTGCCACAGCTGACCTAAACGCACAAGGATCACTGTGTAATAACCCCTTTATCATATATTAACCACAAAACCCAAGTCCAAATAGCAGTAAGGGTCTTGTTCAAACCCACAAAACCTCAGAAAGCCAGAGACTGGGGGCATTTTCATCCTTTTTGCAACCCAGAGACATCTATCCCACAGTCTCTGTGTGAGATTGGATGTCTGATTTGGGAGCCCTGAGAACAGATACACTGCAACACCTTTTGAATGGAAGGTTGATCCATAATCCCAATATTTCCTTCTTTTCCTCTGGTTTCTCCTATTTTTAAAATTCATTTTATCTTTAAAAAATGTGAGGTATAATCATAATATTTTAAGCCATAAAACTGAATATACCTATAGATTACTGGGAATGTAAGCCAGACCAATAATATTTCATGAAAGTGGTTTATATCATTTCATTTCCTCTTTTATTTTAGTAAATGCCAATTTGAAAAGGGGTGGGGGGAGTGAGAGGGAAAATCTCCATGCTTTTGAAGCACATGAGAATCTGCAAGGTTGACTGTAATGGCTACTCAAATCTATATGGTCTGCCATGCATTATTCTAATTTCCTTTGTGGTCTAAAGTACAAGCTGCATTGGAAGTACCTAAGGAATATCAGGAGGGTTTAAATCAGTAGGACCTCTATTTTCTGTCTGTGTGAATTTGACTACTCTAGGTACTTCATGTGGGTGGAATTATATAGTATTTGCTTTTTTTGTGACTGGATTCTTTCATCTGGCATGGTGTCCTCTAGATTCATTCATGTTGAAGCATGTGTCAGAATTTGCTCTTTGGTAGAGCTGGGTGGTGTTCCATAGCCTGTATGTAGCACATTTTGTTGATTCATTCTTCTGTTGGTAGGCTCTTGTGTTCCTGTCACTTTTTGACTATTGCAAATGCTGCTGCTATGAATGTGGGTGCACAAATATCCTTTTTGAATTGAGGTATAATTTACATTAAATACAATGCACAACTTTTAAGTGAACTGTTTGATGAGTTTGACAAATATATTGATCAATGGAAATGCCACCCTAATAAAAATATAGAACATTTCTGTTACCTCAGAAAGTTTCCTTATGCCTCCTTTCGATCATTCTCCCCTCCCAAAACCACTGTTCAGATTTTTACTTCTCTAGATTAATTTTGCTTGTTCTGCAACTTAATATAAATGGGATTATATTCTATAAATGGGATTATATAGTTTGTACCTGGCATCTTTTGCTCAATATAATGTTTTTGAGATTCAGCCTAATTGTAATTTATTCCTCTTTATTGTTGTGTTATGCCATTGAATGAATATAGAGTTGACCATGTTGGGGTTGAACTCTGTGGGTCCAGTTACATGTAGATTAAAAAGAAAAAAAATACAGATAGTACTGTTAATGTATTTTATCTTCCTTATGATTTTCTTACTAACATTTTCCTTTCTTTGGCTTACTTTATTGTAAGAATAAAGTAGATAATACAGATAACACAAAATATGTGTTAATTGACTATTTATGTTACTGATGAGTCTTCCGGCCAACAGTAGGATATTACTAGTTAAGTTTTGGGAGAGTCAAAAGTTATACACAGATTTTCAACTGTGTGTTGGGGAGTTGGTGCCCCTATTCCCTGTTTTGTTCAAGGGTCAAATGTATACAATTTGTCCATTCTCATTTGAATTGCCTCTGATTTGGGACTATCATGACTAAAGCTGCTATGAACATTCTTATAAAAAAAAATAGCAGTAGGACCTCAGATTTGGTCCTTGTATGTTTGGGAGAGAAGGAGCTGGTAACTGGGTCCTCAGTCAGTGTGAGAATTAATAGATTTGAGATATTAATATATATTTATATTTTATATAATAAATATCATACATTATAATTTATAATTGTATTTACTATTTTTACTATATTTTACACAATTATTAATTAATATAAATTATAATATGTACTATTTATATGATATGTATTTTTATATATATGTATGATGACTAAGCTGACATTAGATTCTATGCTCTATTTAGGAATTAAGTGTACGGATGTTATATTAGTGCTGGTCTAATAATTGTCATGTAGAAAGCTAGATATATATTTGTGTAGGCAGATGAATAAATCATAGAGACCTCCAAGGACTATTTTTGTCTCTTCTTCTGCTACTTAGTGATTTTTTGTTTTGTTTTGTTTTGTCACTTGGTAGGAAAATAATCTTTTTGGAGGTAAGGGCAAGGTCAGTAGCTCTCAATGAGAAAAAGCAATTACTGTATGAGGTAATTTCAGCAGTACTAGGAAGGCTCTTCAGTTTGACTAAATTCTTTTCTTAATTTTTGACTAGTGATTGAAATTTTACCATTACTGCTTCATTTCTATGGCTAAAGATTTTTTTTTTTCTTTTGGATGACAAATAATGTCCTCACTTCCCTCATGGGGGAGAGGGGTGGAAATGTGTAGAAACCTCCTTAATTATTTGTACCTTAAGGTTGAATCCTGAGAGAAGGTATTCATAGCGTGGAAGTGGAAGAGAGAGAGAAGTCACAGCTTGGGAAGACATAAAACAGATGAAGTCATAGAGGAGGAGAGATTGACTACTGAATTCATGAAGGAGAGTAAGGTTGATCCTAAGAAGGGATATCTACCAAGGTCTCTTCATAGGCAGGTCTCTTTATAGGCAGGGTGCTGGGGTTAACCACAACCAGGAGATCTGATCCCTCGGGAGACAAAGCAAGCAAATTATTCTTGGAATGGCATCACATTTTTAAAAGAATACAAAGAGATCCATGTTTTAGTCTGAAAGAGGAAGAAATTGAGAGATGAGTGAGAAAGAGAGTGAGAGAGAACCACACAGCACAGCCTAAATCAAATTTGAGAGAAGCAGAATTAGATGATGAAAATATTCAGGGAATTTTGAATGCATACACTGGGCTTATGTACTCAGGTCTCCTTGGGAGTTAAGCCCACACTTTGGCCCTACCTAATTTTTACTTCAAAAGGATATGAAGTGTTTATAACCAGCTAAGTTTGGCATCACAGCTTCATTGTGTCATTGATGGCACTAAGTAGTGGGTACACACCCAAATACCACCAAAGACTGCTTTTATCTTCCATCTCCTCTAGCCCAAGAGCCAACATTTTGACATATTTACATACTAAATAATTTTTTTTAGAAAGTAATAATTAGGTCATCCATTTCAGAAGATTAATTAAAGACATTTACAGTTATTTCTTAGAGCTAGTTTGTTACAAGGAAGGTCTGCCAGATATTAAGATATATTTATAGAACTGCAGGTACAGTGCTTGTTTATTTATGTAATTATGCAGCAATTTGTTGGCTATCCTGTAGAGTCTCTTTTTTTCCTCTTCATTACCTTCATTCCTCTCCTGGTCATCAGTGGAATACAGATGGCCAGTTATATGGCCTTTGTCTCTGCTGACTTGCTCCTTTGTTGTGGCCAGTCATTCCCTGAGTCCCATGGCTTGACAATGGCTGGCCCCTGTTCAGGGGTCAGGGAAATAGCTCCATACCTGGTTGTTGTGGTTCAATGAAATCCTATTCTTAATTTGCCATCTGATATCCGATTCTCAACCTCAATAATTGCTTAAGTATACTCAGTCAGCTTTAACAAGAAGCCTACCATGTGATCTCAAAATCTTTCTTAAAGTTCAACTAGATCATGGGAAAAAGCAAAAGACACTTTGCAATCTATTCCATTAGAGGTTAAAAGAAAGAACACTGAGTTTTGTTTGGCAAATAATCTCTTGGTAAGATTTGCCGCATTGCCAATTTTTCTCTAAACAATCAAGCATTTCATTTCCAGTGATTGATTCAGATGACCTATCTGGAACAAATGCTAATTAGATGAGCTATAATTACCAGTTTCCCAACCATTATATTTCTAAAAATAGACCCTCCACTGTCTTGCCTAGTAATATTATAAACAATAAGATTTCAAAGGTTGACCTCTTACAGTACTCAGTGTCTGTACTCAAACTTTGGTACTTGATTGTACTGTTTTATGTTACTCTTACTAGCTCATGTTTGTAAGCCTTGTTTTCCCAGTTATGATTACAAATCAGTGCAGGCAGGGGTTCATATTTTATTTCTTTTTCTTTTCTTGATATTCACAGAAACTCAACAAAGTGCTAAGGGCAGAAATAAGCTCTAGACACATGCTTGTTCCATGGAATTGAATGGCTTCTGCAGTTTTCCTACCAGGAACTGCTCCCTGTGAACAGTTTTCACTGTGGTACCTGATGGTTTGCTTTCACTTTGAAATGTTGGTCCTCCTACTCATCCATCAAGATCAACTTACAAATCACCTCCTCTGGGAAGCTTTCCCTGACCACTCTCCAGATGATGAGCCACTTTCTCCTCTGTGCCCATTGTGCTTTGAGCAGCTTTGATTATTGTGTATTCTGCCTCCACTGTAAACTCCTTATTGTTTATTTAAAAGTTTGTTTTTCCTTTTAGAACGTGAACCTTTTCTGAAGAGAGTCTTTATTGTTAGTCTCTTATTTGACTTGGCATGTTATAAGCTGAATATGTTCAATTGGTGAATAAATGTGAATCATCAGGGCTGTCCCCTCCCTAATAAATTGCTGTTTATGACTATTGATCTGCTTTTGGTGAGAACTGTAGCACCTTAAAGGAAATTCTGTATGTTGTTTGATAGTTGAAAGTCGGTGTTAAAATTTTTAGTCTTTATATTGTGCCTTGGTATCTGTCTACATATACTTCTTTTTTTCTAATATCCCCATGAAACTTGAGTTTCTCAAATTTCCCCTGCCTTTGCCTTCCAGCTCCTGCTTTCTTCACTTGCCCTTCGGGTTTAAACATTCTTTTTATATATTTTTATACTTGATATGTTTGAGAGAATATTTATTTCAAATTCTACTTTTCTTTCTGTGCCACCTAGAAGTAGGAGAGACCTCTCAAGAGGAGAAGACAACTTAAAATTCTGGAAGTTGTATGAGCATCTTAGCTTTCTAGTCTATTTGGAACAGAAGTTCTCTGCTGTGAACAAAGGAAAATATGAGTAAAAACAGAACTTAGAAACAAATGAAGTAGGGGTCATAGTCCATGTATCAAAAAGTACCTCCTCCTCTAAAATTATTCTCAGCAGGACTCCTTTTATAGCTAGTTCATGGAGGTCAATTGATATATAATTGAATTTTCCAAAAATACCTTCATATGAGACTTTTCAGTAAGACAACGTAATAAGATTTAGTCCCACAGAGGTATCTGTAATTCTGAGAAGCTGTGCAAAGTTTTGGATTTTCCACAAGTTGCCTTTCTTAAAGTAGGTGAAATACCTATGTATCAAGAGCCAAACACATGTCTGTGAAAAGGACAGTGTTTATATCTCCAAGTGCTATAAGCTACTATATGCTTCCTTGAAGACACGAGGTAGAAACTTACGTTGTTCTTAATGAGGTTAGAACAAGGATAAAGGAAGGACTGAAAGCATCTCCATGTTGGGGAGATAATAACACATTATCTAGACTTGTGACCCCCCCACCCCCACCCCCAGGCATGGTTCCATTGTTGTGCTTGAGGCTTTGTATTACTTGCTTCCTTTAATTTTTTATTTTTATTTACAACTTTCTAGGGGAATTGTCTCTTGAGATCTTAGTTTCTCGGTATTTCTTTTTATTTTCCCACATACGTGCTACCTCTTGGGGCAAGATACATTCTTCTTGGGTCTAAAAAGCCTTCCTGCACACTCCCGGGGACACCAAGATACTACATATGATTTAATGTTTTTGCCCAGCCTAGGGAGGACTTAAACTTCCCTTCCAGGTTAAGTGCATATACACTGGGCCCTCCTGTTGGCTTTGGCAGGACCAGACAGAGTGCAGAATGAGCTCCCACCATATTTGTGGGTGGGGTTTGCCAACCAGCAGTGATTTTCTCCGTGCATCACGCTGGGCAGGGTGCCTGGATCATGCTGTCATAGACGACACGCCTGGAGAAGCAGTGCTGAAGCAGCGGCAGACCCAAGTGCGCATTCTGTTCCAAAGGCTACTGTCTATTTTTCCCTCTTAAATGTGCATTGAAAAATTCTTCCACATGCAATCACATAGTTTCCCAGTGACTCTGAAACCAAGAAAAATGAGATAGTGAAGGGAAACCAGTGTGTTCTAGAAATAAAAGAGACTGATCTAGATTAAACATGCATTATGTTTCACATTTCCTCAATAATCTGCAAGGCAGCTGTAAGTGTGGCGAGGAGAGAGACTTCCAGGAAGAGGAGAGATGTGATCAATGGCTAGCAGGCTTACAACTGGAAGAGGAGAGAAACTGCAGAGTCCCCTGTGGCTGCATGTAGGGTGTTTGTTTCTAGAGGATGCAGGGAGAAAGGAGACAGGAGGTACAAACAGAGGCCAGGTCATGAGAGGGACGAGTGTCTCCCTCAGTAGTTTGGACCTTGTGCTGTGTAGGCAATGAGAAGCCTTTGAACAATTGCAAATGGAAGGAGGCATGTTGTGGGAAGATTGGGAGCTTAGTGGGAGCAGGTGAATTAACACCCAGATATTCTCCTTATTAGCTGTGTGAACTTGAACAAAAAAAATTTCCCGTCTCAGGTGTTTTTACCTGAAAAATTGATCTAAGAATAGTGGTGAGAATTAAATAAATTTACATATGTAAAGCACCTTGTCCAGAACATAGCACCATAAAATAGGCTAGGTAAATTAATGTTTGTCTAAAACAAACACACACAAATGGTATTTATTCTCTTTAGAAATGTGGTTGGTTCACTCAGGGGAAGAGCATGGCTGGGTAATTTGTCAAACAGGAGTCAGGAAAATGACAGTCCAGAGGTAATATACTTACCCTACTGCAAAACTGAAAGGCACAGAGACTGTTCAATGTATACATCAAGGAACATACCCTGAACAGAACAGCAAATTTAAAATTCTCTTTTGTTTCACCTAATTTTCTGGAGATTCTGAATAAAATGCTCGAAGTAGGTCAGCCAGCCAGTTCATTTGTTTCATGGACCTCATGTCTGATACCTTAATATTTCCCTCCTTCTGGCCTTATAGCTGGAACTTGAAGATGACCTAGAAGCAGAGGTGTGACGATCAGTGGTACCTACCTATAACAGGTGTAGAAATTCTTGTGCTATAAAGACTTACTTGTGGGCAATGTTATGTTTTTAGTCAAAATCTTTGAAAAAAAAATTAATAAACCTTGTTCTGAAAATAGAGATACTCAAAAGTACTAGTCAAATAAATTGACAAAGTGGAAAAACACAGCTTGGGACTTTGAGGAGCTGACTTTCAGCTTGAGCTCTGCCAATATCACTATGTGACCTTGCATAGATCAAGTTACCTCTGTCCCTTGGTTTCTTCATCTGTAAAATGGTGGAGTTGATCCAGACTGGTTAAGTCCCTTTAAGGTCTAACTGTGTATTATTGAGAATTTTAATTCACATTTCTAGGCTCAAGATAGAATCATCACCCTGACCCCAACGCCTGTCTCTCTTCCCAGCATCTGTTCAATCACAAAATCCTGTTCAACATTTCTGTTAAAAATCTAAGCTTTGGAATCAGAAAAACTTAAATGCAAATCCTGGCTTAGTCATGCATTCGCATGGGGAAGTCATTTATCTCTCTTTACACTTCAATTTCCTCTTCTGCAAAGTAGGGCAACAATAGCATGTATATCACAGGATTGTGTTGTGGGTTGGATGAGATAATGCATGTAAAGTGCTTAGCACAATGCCTAGTGTTTAATAAATTGTAGTTATAGTAAAAATCTCCTTTCCAAATAGCTCTTGAATTTGACCCTTCCTCTTCACTTGGAATACTAAAGCCAAACTGTTTTTGTTTTTTTAACTCTAGACTAACTCTGCCTTGGCAAAGAGGTAACCTTTAAACAACACGTGGTGTGCAACTACCACAAAATTGATACGGGGCTCCACAGAAATGGAAGGAGGGGTGCCTAGAGAAGCAGGACCTGGTCTGATAAATTTGAGACCAAATTTCTTGTGGTCTCACTTAAAAATGACAAAAGTAATGGTCTTTGTGAACTTTTCCAGGATAGTTTCACTCTTATCGAAGGTGAGTTCTGGGGTGGGGAGTGGAATTAGGAATCCTTAACAAGGGTCCTCTGTACACAGCTTCTATGACTCCCTACATTTTCCTCTGAAGTCTTCCCAAGACTTGCTTTGATTTGGGGGCAGACTCCTGCGTGTCCGCTGAGCAGAAGTGTGGCTGATTGATCTCTGTGTGGGCACCGGCTTTTAGTCAGATGGGGAGATGGACTTAGGTAAAGAATAAACTTTCTAAATCAAACCAGGCCCTGTCCTGACATTTTCAGATGTAATTTGGAGCACAGTACACGCTGTTCTGGCACATTGCTAGGGCTTCGGGTCCCTGTGACTTCCCTGAGACGTGGGGGAAACAGCCAGAAAGCCTGGGCTCCCACTGGCACCAGCGATCCCAGTTAGGCACAGGCTCTCCTGCTACGACCCATGTAGGGTGACAGATTCACCGCACTCTCTATTTGGGAGAAGAGTCTCTCTTGCCTGAAAAATCCGATGATTCTCCTGCCAATAAAAATAAATAAATAAACGTTTAGAGTCCATAACTGGCCTGCTACCTCTGGTTACCATGAAAAAAAAAAAAAAAAAAAAGTCTGCAGGGCACAGCTATTTCAGAACTCAGGGAGCAGAGAGTTAGCATAACACCCAGGAGAACAGCGGGCCTTTAAACCCCTTTTCAATTTCAGGCCAGTGGTAGCAACAGGGTCCAGGAGTGGGGAAGGGCGAGGGGGCCCATCGGAGGCTGATGGCGGCGTCACATTACAGGGCCAGAGGGACTGGAGAAAGGGAACATTTGGCTCTCATTACAGAACAAAGGGACAGGGTGCTAGAAAACAGAGCGAATCTGGGTCAGAGGTACCTGACTCTCCCACAGGTGCTGTAGTCAATTTGCACATCTCCACTCTGGAGGGAGCCTCCCAAAGCTGTCTCCCCACCATCCGCATTTGCCAACAATAACATTTTACCAAGAGCACAGCTTGTCAAAACCAGCGTTTTAGCTGGAGCAGTGGTGTGATGAAAATAATGTTTTCTCAGAGGCAAAGCTCGTTGCTCTTGAGAAGTTAGAGCTGTTAGCATGTGATATTCATGAAATCTCCTCCAAACATTCACAATCTTCATATAACATCACTTTTTACAGAGTTCCTTCTCTAATGGTTTACTGTCTCTTAGAGGGGGTTGGTGAGGAGGGCAGGGAAGGGGGAGGGAGGGCGACAGAAAATCTCTAATTCTTATGAAAAATAGATATTGAGCATAATTCAAAATCTAAACTTTACATTTTCCTTAATGATGATAGGGTTGCTCAAAATTTGAGCGAGAGAGCACTGCTTTTTCCCCTCGTTTCTCTCTTTTCTAATCTGCCTTCTGATGAAGCATTATTTTAAGAATCTGATTTTTTTTGGATAAATAACTGGTGAACATTTTTGGTGGCTCCCCTGACTTCTGGTTATTTCTCTCTTTCCTTTTTTTCTCCTTCCTTCTCTTTTGAAATCACCTCCAGGCCTTAGAAGGGAAAGGGATTGTCTCGGATGCCTGCAGGTCAGTCAACTGACCACCCTAACCTTGTAACTGTGTTTTAAGTCATTAACAATGAAGCCCCAGAAATGTTGGCGGAGGGTACGTTTCATCTGAAACAATATAAAGTGTACAGTGAGAGAAAAGCAGGCCTCGGGTATTTGCAGGGGTCCTGTTATGTGGTGGTTGTGATGAAAATGGGCTTAGTGACTTTAACAGCTGGCAATTTATTAGCAAACCTGGTTCTACTAAAAAAAATATGGAAAATCAGAATTGATGCCGAGTGTTAATCCCAAATCTTTTCTATTAGTAAGACTTCTGTATTGTGTTAACTTTTACTGTGGTGGGGAGCAGACATCCTTGGGAGCAAAAGGCTGGGCAAATGAACTTCCTTGGTCCAGTGCTGCTCCCTGGACGACAAATAATTTCCCTTTATGAGATTTGGCAAAACCAAGGGGAGAGTCTTCAGCCTTAGCTAGTTGTCACTTTTGAGAATCCCTTATGAAGGCTTAATTTCGGAGTTGTCATTCTCAGTCGACATTTGCGGTACGTCTTTCTCTAGGCACATCGTCCTGAAAAGTTGCTTTTCCTCTGGCTGAGCTTTTATATACAGTAATTGAAAACAACACATTCTCTGCTGCCAACTGGAGACACCAGAGCGATCACTCTCTCTTTCTACTTTCGGTTTAACAATGTGGCAGTGGATGAGATGGGAGACATGCTCTAAGTATTCAAAATGAAAAACACCAGAACACAACCGTTATTTTATGAAAGAGGCTGGAAAATGGTTAGTAAAGAAATCACAGATGTGTTTCACAGACGAGGGGGAGGCGAGGGGAATGCTACATTCTGAAAATAGCGTGACAAGCACCATCTACCCCTAATTTTGCTCTACATATTACTTTTAGGGTTTTCTAAGCTCAGTTTGGGGTTTTATCACTTTCAAGAGTATCTGTGTGTGGGAGGGAAGTGTGTGTATATGTATTTCCACCTTCTAGGAAAACATAACAGTATTTTATAGACTATTGACCATAGTTATTTATTTATGGTCATACATGTTTACCAGTAGCCACACTACATAAAGAAAGCTTGATGAAACATGGAGATAACTACCCTCTCAAACTAGAAATTACATTTCTGAACTCTTGCACAAGAAAAGGAACTAAAAAACATGAGTATCTTTTAAATGCTAAACCACTCAAAATGGACCTTTTTGTAAAAAAAAAAAATCTATAATTACAAATTATTCACTTTTGCCTTAACTTTGACTCTACAGAAGATAGAAGACTTTTGAACATAGAGATTATATCTTGTTTTACAGGGCCATGCACACAGCAGGCATTCAATGAATGTCTGACTGATGAATTAAAAATATTAAAGAAGTATGCAATTTTATAGATGAGAAGATTTGTCTATCCTTTCCTCTGTCTAGCTAAACTTTAAAAATAATTTTTATTTATACTTTATTTCTTTGACTAAGTTTTACATATATTTTAGTGACTATTTTTCAGATAGTTGATGTGTCTAAGTGACACAGGTGGTTATTGCAGTAAAATAGAGACATAGTGATACTTATTTATTTATAAAACAACAACAGTGTATAGTCTCACCATCCTGTAAGTCAGAAGTACAAGATCAAGGTGTCAACAGGGTTGGTTCTTTTAGGATACTCTCAGGAAGAATCTGCTCCATGTCCCTGACAATCTCTGGCATCCTTTGGCTAGTAGGTGCAGCAACCATTCCCTGAGACATACTAATATTTAAATCTCTTAAATGGTTGTAGCTGATTGTCATCCACAACAAGTGATATCTAAGGAGACTTGTTTTGTGCTCTGACAGTTCCAAAAGTCATGGAAGAGGAAGGAGCACACCACAGCAACAACAATAGCATCTGGGTTTTTCTTGGCCTTTTGCAAGGAGTTTAAACCTATATTTCAAGGCAGTCTTAAGCTTCAGTAAGAATGTTTATTTCAATTCATTTCTGTTGTGAGCATCTTTTCTGTGGGACTTAATAAAAAAGCCTAAATGTTCTGATTCTTTATCTATTACAGATATTCAGTTTAGAGCCTTAGATTAATTGGAGTCAGTTTACTTTCATTGAGCGTCCATTGGAAGAATGTTGATCTACGTTTTCTGAGGGGAATAGTTTGCTTTGATTTTTAATTTACAAGTGCATACATAATGTTTACTCTAAAATAGTGCTAGGCACTATTTTAAGCACTTTACAAGTCTCAATGTATTTAATCCTCATAACACTATGAAGTAGGTACTTGTATGATCATGCCCACTTTATAAATGAGAAAACCAAGGCATGGACAAACTGAGTAAATTGCCCATGGCCAGACAGGTAGTAGGTGAAGGACTAGGCTTTAATTTCATGTATTGTGACATGAGAATCCTTGCCCTACTCCAGTAGAAATATAATGTTGGCCATAAATGTAATTTTAAATTTCCTAGTTGCCACACTAAAAAAAGTCAAGAATAAAATTTAACTTGAATTATATTTTATATGATGTAACAGCTAAAGTGATATATAGTACTTCTCAAAACAATACATATATTTGCATTTAACTGAAATATTTTACACTGCTTCCATTTAAAAATGTGTTGAGTGTTGTCCTGTGCACCAAAAGGTCACTGGTTCGATTCCTGGTCAGGGCACATGCCCAGGTTGTGGGTTTGGTCCCCAATTGGGGTGCTTATGGGATGCAACCAATCATTGTTTCTCTCTCACATTGATGTTTCTCTCTCTCCCTCTCCCTTCGTCTCTCCCTAAAAAATCAATATAAAACACATTTTAAATTAAGTAAAGTAAAAACTTAGCTCCTCAGTAGCATTAGCCAGATTTCACGTGGTTAATAATCACCTGCAGCTTGTCACTACCAGATTGGACAGCCCAGCTATGAAGAGTAAAATGTTGATAGCCATATATTCCTTAGAGATAACTCTAGAGAATAAAATTAAGGAGAATTGAGTGCATGAAATTTTGTTACTCCTATTACTACAGGCACATTACCATGGCAGAAGGAAAAATAAATATTGGCTCTAAACTTCTGATTTACTAAAGGACCAAACACCAGTGTTTGTCATGAGAAAATCCTTTGATGGGGCTTTCTGATAGGTTTGTGTTCTTAAAGGGGCCACTTTTAACAGAGCCCAGACTATGGCTTATCAAGGGAGCATCCATGTGCCTTATCCAGGGGCATTTTCTTTATGAGAAAGAAACATCAACACCACCAGCCACAGTGAAGAGAAGCAGGAGAGGTGAGGTGCCCCACTCTCGCCAGACTTGTACCAATATTTCCACCATTCACTCATTAACACATTTTTTAAAATCTTACTATGGTTTTGTATTTTCTTTTTAATATAGACATAAAAAATAGCACAAAATGTATTTGGAAGCTGAAAATTTAAATTAAATACTGGGGACTAGTTTAAGAGAGGACAGAGGAAAGAACTTTTATTTTCTCTTGATTACTGAGAATTAAAAAATAAATGAAGAGAAGGTATATTCTACATTGACTATGACAAATCTGCACACATTTTGTATTTATGCCATGAACCTAATATATATTTAATTTTTAATGAAGATAAACTTCCCACTCAGATCATTTACTATTAAAAAAGTTTTCATTATTACATGAAACAAATATTTTTTATAAACTTATGTCAATATGAACTAATTATGTTGTACCTTTTTAGTTTTTGTTACTGAGGGAAAGTATATTTAAATTGTAATTTTTACCTTTTCAATTTTTCATAAATGAGAGATCCTGGAAAATGTAAAAGAGAAAGAAAGAACGCTGGGGTCAACAAACCTAGATTTTAATCCATGAGAGCTGAATTTCAATCCATGTTCTGCTACTTAAAAGTAATTTCTCTCTTTTACTTTATTTTTCCCTTTTTATTGACTATGTTGGGGTGACACTGGTTAATGAAATTATACAGGTTACAGGTGCATAATTCTACAACACATCACCTGGACACTGTGTTGTGTTTTTACCACCCCAAACCAATCTCCATCCATCACCATTTATTCCCCTACACCCTCCTCTACCTCCCCCAACCCCCCAAATGTAAAAGAAATTAGAGCACAGACTATATTTTACTTTTAATCTCAATTAAAATTTAAAATTCAAAAAAAGTAGTTTCTCTCTAAACTTGAATACTTGCGAGTTTCCAGTTTCCTGCCCTGTAGATTGGAGACAATAATGCACATTTCTCCATGCTATCTAAAAAAATAAATAAGAACCCTGGCTCAGTTGGTTGAGTGCCATCCCATGCACCAAAATGTCACCAGTTTGATTCCTAATCAGGGCACATGCCTGGGTTGTAGGCTGAATCCCCAGTGGGGGGTGTGCAGGAGGCAGCCGATCAATGTTTCTCTCTCTCTCTCTCTCTAAAATCAATAAAAACATATATATATTTTTAAAGGATAAATGAGAAAACATATGTAAAATATTCAGCAAAGCACTTGACACACATTAAGAAGCTAATAAATATTAATTCCTTTTCCATAATCACATGTACATTCTTTCATATGAATGGATCTTCATTCATCTAAAGCCTCAAAATATTTTTAGCAAAACATTCTATTAAAATTGGTTTACACCCTCAACCCTTACAACCCCTAAAAACACGTCTTTCTTTCCTTTAAAAAGTTTCTAAATTATGCCTAAGTTAATAATTCCAGTGATCAGACTAATTCAAATGGAAAATAATTCAGAGTCTAAATTTTGGATGCTTTTCTAGAAGAAGAAAAGATAATAAGTGAACAAAAGAGGAAAAAAGAATAAATGTTGAATAATAATACAGTAATTATACTAGTGGTAATTGAACATAAAGATATTTACTCGGGGATTAATCCCTTCTGAGTGTCTTTCCCTTGTACCCTGTCAGTGAAGTCATATCATGATATCCACAGTTAGGCTATTTAAAGGCTGCCATTTCATTTCCAAATTTCACTCCTTCTGGTGTCTCTTGCTCTGTTCACTTGGCACCCTTGGCTACACTTCAGCAGACATGCTACACAAGCATTTAGAAAAACTGAGTTGCAGCAGGGGTGAGAGCCATTAGTAACTTCTGTAGTTTCTGGGCTCTTCACTGTGTGCCACAACGTGGGTCGGAGGGTGCATCTTTCAAGAGAAAAAGAACATTCTTTATTGTGATTTCTACTTTCACATCGATAAATAATGATTCTACAGCTAAATTCAGGCTGGACCTCATTTGTCCAATGATTTTATCAATAGATTTTTTTTTCTAGATGTTAATCATTATTCTTTTTTAAAATCAGAAAGTCAGCATTTAAATTATGTTTGTTTGATCAAAGGCAAACTTTTAAAAATGTAAGAACAACCTTTCCTTGACGAGGCTTCAATCTGAGGAAAATTTAGATAAATGTATTGAATGCACAGATTGTAATAAGACCCTCTTTAGTTTAATAGATAAAAGAGCATTGTGGGGTTTTTTCTTTGCAGTGTTGGAGTATGTGCTCTGCTCATGGAAACCAGCTGTCCTGCCACTTCCCAGCACTCAGAGGAAACAGAAACTTGCTTCTTCTCTACTGTTAATGCACGAGGCTGCGCCTGAGGCCAAGATTAGGGTGACCATGGAGGTGCAGGTGGTTTTATGTACTTGGGGGGAGGGTCAAGGAAACATCTTTCTTCATACTTCTTTTCCTCAAATTGGGCATTGCCTGAAATTGGCGCATTCAGCAACACTGTGTGCTGAGGTATGTCCAGGGCACCATGACCCTCTAAGGCAAATACCTTCACTGCTGGCAAACCATTAGAATTTGCAAGCTCAGCCAGCACCTTTGACCCGACCACGCAGCTGACTGCACAGTTGGCAGTTGGTAGCTTCCATTTATTCTAGGTCAGCTCCTGAGGCATCAACATAAAATGAAATAAAGATTTGGGCAGTAACTTCAGAAATAAAAAATAGAATGCACAATAGTTTGCTTCAGTCTGCTCAGGCTGAGAACCATTTATTAAGCTAGGAGAGATGGGAGATTCAGAGAGAGAAGACCAGCAGCTCAGGAGAAAGAGATGGGAGCTCAGACACATTATCTGAAGATCCAAGTTGGGGAGACACTGCATTAAAATAGTCAACCAGCTGATCGCTAAGATATGCTTGGGAATGCCACATGTCTCCGTGGGCAGAGATCGTCACGCTCACATCCTTAGTGACCAGCACCGTGCCAGCCAGTGAATATTTGGACAATTAAGGAATGAAGACTGTGACTACAGGCTGAAATTAGTGGCTGAGTGCTCATTAATCTCACAGATGTGACAGGCTGTTATTCTATAGATCAATTCTGTGACTTAATTAACTTTGAAATTATTGTCAATTAACTTTGAAATTATTTATTTCATCAATAAAGTAAAACTATTGATTATTAAAAACATACATACATGCAAAAATGTGCATTTTGCTACCAACTAATTAGAGTAGGAGAAAAGTTATCTAAATAAATAATACAAATATATTGAAGGGCTGTGTGTGTATGTGTTTATATACAATTCTTTTTTTTTTTTTTTAATCCTCACCCGAGGACATTTTTCCATTTTTTGTTCAGATAGAGTGGGAGGGGGAGAGGGGAAGAGAGAGAGAAACATCGACGTGTAAGGGACACATCGAGTGGCTGCCTTCCACACGACCCAACCAGGGCGGGGGACAAACCGCAACCGAGGCACATGCCCTTAGCGGGAACCGAACCCGGGTCTCTCTGGACCATAGGCCGACGCTCTGACCGCTGAGCCAAACTGGCCAGGGCTTTTTCTAGTTCTTATATCTAAAAAATGAAATGTCCAAGTCATATTTTCTACAAGGAATAGAATGAGGAAGAAGGAAGTGATATTTTTCTTCCATTCCTACCAAATGCTATAGTTGAGCTCTGTGCTTTACAAAACATCTTTCATTTTGTCTCACATTGACCATGTCAAGGGTAAAATTCAATCCCCTCTTGTAGATAAGGATGCTGAGGTTCAGAGAATATATAACTTGTCTAATTTTACACAGTGAGGAAATGGTAGAGTCAAGATGTATAAACTGCAGGTATCTTTGATGCTCAAGTCTGTAGATTTTTCTCTTTACTTAAAATTTAAAATGTCATTAACTGCAAAGCATTTTGGGTAGACACTGTATAAGACATATTCTTCAAGAATTTCATGTTAAAATAAATATGAAGACTACTTATTTTTCTATATAACAGAAAATATCATTTAGCAAAATATAATGGATTAAGAAGATCCCTCTCAAGAGATACAAAATATATATTAATTTGGAATAAACTTAGTAAGAAAAATACAAAAACTTATGAAAACAAAGCTACAAAGCATTACTGAAAAGGAAAATATAAAACACTAAATGGAGAGATATATTTTGCTGTAAGATGAGAATTTTCAACATTGTAAAACTGTCACTTCTCCCACATATTAATGTATACATTTAATGAAATTCTAATTCAAAGTCCACAAGTTCTTAGTTAGAAATTTGACCATTAATTCTAAAATTCATCTGGAAAAATAAATGGAAGAAGACAAGATATATTTAAAAAATTTTTTCCTTTATTGATTTTAGAGAGAGACAGTGAGAGGGAGAGAGAGAGAGAAATATCAATGAGAGAGAACATCGATTGGCCGCCTCCTGCATGCCCCGCACTGGGAATCAGGCCCACAACCTGGGCATGTGTCCTGACCGGGAATCAAATTGGCGACCTCTTGGTGTATGGGTTGATGCTCAACCACTGAGCCACACAGGCTGGACAAGACAAGATATTTTTAAGAGAAGAATAATGAAGTCCACTTACATTATCAGATATTAAAATAAGTTATAAATCATATTAGTCAGAACAGTGTGGTATTGTCACTAGAATTTATAGTAGATTACTGGAAATAGCGATTAGATAGATGATAAATACATAAATAAATATATATATATATATATAAAATTAGAATAGGGTAAAGGGGCATAAATGGTGATGGAAGGAGATTTGACTTGGGGTGGTGAACATGCAATGCAATATACAGATGATGTATTATAAAATTGTACACCTGAAACCCATATAATTTTATTAACTAATGTTGCCCCAATAATTCGATTAAAAAATGAATATGATAAGGATTTCAAATCAGTGAGGAAGTAATGGCTTATACAAGTAATGGTAATGAACTAATTGGTTAAAAATGCAAAAATGAGTTAGCTATTCTATTAGAAAATTTTATTCATGTAGTTTTGGGATTAAATATTACAACTTATAGATGAATGTTTATCTGATCTTGGAGTGAAGTGCAAAGGCTGAAAACCTAAAAGAAAATATGGATAGACTTGGGTTGAAAACATCATAAATATATTCAAAGAACAAATTATAAACTATAAAAAAATAGATGTAACATATTGCAGAAAGATTGTTAATTGAGCTTCAGATTTATAAAGATTTTATTTTAAATAAAAAGAATGAACATAGCATCAGAGAAAGTGACATGAGCAGGCAGGTCACAAGAACTATGAAACCAACAAATTTATAAATCAATTTTTTAAATTTCTAGCAATTAAAGATATGCTAATTAAAACATGACATAATTTCTTGCCAATCCCGTCATTTGCCAGGGGTTATCTTTTTTGCATTTGCAAGTTTGTTCTAGAACTCACTTTTTCTTCTGCTGTTGGCCTGGGTTAGGGAGGACAGAGCTATCTCTCACCCAGCATTTGCTGAGAACTATTTTCTCCCACCCCAGTGGAGACAGTGAGAACCTTCAGATATCAGATACCTCCTTAGATCTAGATGAAAGGGAGATACAGCTTGTTTCCCTTTGGTGATACCTCCTATTGGAGGAATACCTGCACCATCCTTTTTACTCACCAGGAGCTTACTAAGTTTTATTGGAACAGCTTTTCATGGATCCCCAGCTCTCTGCTGGACTAAGGTATGATTTTAATAAAGAACTGGCCTGAGAGACAAATCCTGGCATCAGACCCATGTGGCACTCAGAATCTGGAATAGCAACTCCCTTTCAACAACCAACTCTTTCTTAGAGGTAAATTTCACTTTTCTGGGATTTTCTCTCTGGCTTCTTGCAAATAAGCTGAGATGAATCCCAAAGACTCCAGCTTGTATAATTTGCCCTTAAAGTTGAGTTTAACAACCCTCCTTTTTTTGTATCAGAAACCCATAAAGTTGACTTTTTTTCTTCTCTATGTTCTAAAATTTCTCTCATGAACTGGCATCACTTCTATAATTTTATAATGTATTTTAAAAAGTAAATATGTGAATTGAAAATAAAAGTTTTATTTTATGAATGCATAGCCCAGGATATTGAATCCGTAGCCAAGACCATTTCCTTGAGCCAAAGATCAATCAAGGTCTACAGTTTATTTTATTCCAGGAAGGATACACCACATTTACAGGTATTTTAAATTTAATTAGATAAAATTAAGATTTAGTATTTAGTTCATTTTTAAATGCTCCTAGTTTTGTTAGGTTATCCTAACATTTTGCAATTAAATTGCAACTAAGACTGTTGAGTACAAACTCTGAGCTTGACCCTGGCATCAGATAAATTCCATCGAGACTTTCTTTCAAAATAAAATAGGATATTTTTCATATTCACTACCATTATGCTTCACACAAAACACATAAAGGATATTTTAAGAAATGTTTCTAATTTTCAGATGTCTCCTAAAAGTTGGTTTAGACAGGAAAAAGAGCTAGAGCTATAAAAATTTTAAAGGTATTTATGGGCAACTACTAATTTGTTCTAAGTTTACATTTCATATATTCAAACCCTATTATGACAAAGTCCTTGACATAAACTGTAATACTTATACTTTAAAATACTTCTTGTATGAGCTGATATTTATTTACTTTATATAGTTTGATTTTAACATTTTCTAAGAGCAAAGATTATGAACCTCTTCTTTGTTTTTAAAACATCCTTCCTAGTGATTAGCTGTGCATTTGGTATTAGAAGTCAATTTAAAAAATCAACCAACATATATTGATTGCCATTTATTATGTACAATATTCAATAATAAGTAAAAGTCATTAAAAAAAACAAGTTTAATGCATCATATTTGCCCCTCAATCTTCTTGGGGAAACAATACATGTTTAGACATTTATGCAACCTTAAAGTGATTCCCCCGATAAGTCTTGCATCCATCTGACACCATGTATAATTATTACAATGTTATGCACCATATTACTTAAGCAGTACTTTACATCCCTATGACTATTTTGCAACTAGCAACTTGTACTTCACCCAGCCACCCAACTCCCCTCCCATCTGGCAATCATCCATTTGTTCTCTGCATCTATGAGTTTGTTTCTGTCTTGCTTGTTCATTTATTTTTGATTCCATATATAACTGAAATCATGTGATATTTGTCTTTCTCCAATCTATTTCACTTAGCTCAATACCTTCTTGGTCCATCCATATTGTCACAAATAGTAAGACTTCATTTAGACAAAGAAAATATTTATAAGACGTTTTAAATTTGCTTCATTGGAAAGTCAATTTATATTCTCGAAGTATTTTATAACTCTTTCCAAGCTTAGTGTAACAAAATATTTATCTTTGACTCATTAAAATTGGCAGAAATGTTTTTCAATTTAAGAAAAAAAATTTAAATATATGTATACATTTGGAATTAAAGTGATTCAAGCAATAGAATGACTAGATTATGAGAATCTCATGGAGAGATGGTCTAGAAATGGGAGAACCTAGAAAGTGGGATACTAGATTGAATGCTATTGCAATAGTCCAGATAGGAAACATTTGCTGTCTAGAATAGAAGATGGGAGAGGGAAAAATGATAATTTCTAGAAATAGGTAGAAAAATTGAAATGATGCTGTGACCGAGTCAATGGAGAAGCATAGATTTGAGATTCTGTTCATTTTATTTAGCACTGTTCCACCTGTAGTATTTTCTCTGTTTTGTAGAAAAAACTCAGAGAGGTGAAATAATCTTTCCCCAAACACTAATTCAATAAGCTATAGACCTGGAGTTTCTACTTAAAATTTCTGAATTCAAATGAAAGTCTTTTCCTAATATAAAGTCATAATAAGCATCTAGCAAAAGAGCTAACATAATAAAAACTTTTATGATATTACAATGCCATCAAAAGCAGTTGATTAAGAACTCTTTTTCAGATGGAAAAGTAGCTTCCTCTAATGATGCCCTTCCTGTAGGGGACTAGCCTTTGATGGCAAATGAAGAGAGTGAGGAAGGTCCACCCGGGCTACTGCTGTGGTCCCTGGCGACCACCCTGAAGAAGCATATTCTTTCATCCGAGTAAGTGTAGTTCACTGTGTTCACACTTGCTCACCCGTGATTCCCTATGAATTACCACACTGAATGAATAAGATAGTGACTATAGATTGAATCACGTCCAAGCCCTCAAAACTTTTATCAAGGAGTTCAAGGGAAGAAAAATAAGAATAGTTTATCAGTTGCTCTTTTTCTTTTAAGCTAAGAAAAAAAGTTGTGAAGGAGAAGACTGGACATCTTGCAGAGAAACAGAAAATGAGGCCTTTAAAGACATTGTTTATATACCCCAAAGAAATCAGCTCTGATTTCAGTCAGGATCACAGAAGACTTGGATATATTTTATATTTTCTTTTCTGAAGTGTAAAAAATACTTAAAAGTACATATATAGACTGAACATAGATTTATTGCCAATGACTTTTGTAAGGCGGGTGGATTGAGGCTGCTAATGTAAGTTTATGAGTACAGCTGGTCCATTTAACGGCAGGTTTATAGGCACACCTCAAGAACTGCCCCATGTCTGTGGAAGGTATGGTATCAAACAAACTCTGTTGGACATATGGGCCCATCTATGGGCAATGTACTATAAACCGACCCATAACTACTGCAGCTGTGATCATAAACCCTTTTAGAAAACAACTAGAAAAATCTGACTTAGAAATGTTTGCTGTGTTTCAAAATGGGAAAGTGGAAGATTCAAAGTGAGTGCCAATGCAATGGCTTGGGTGAAAATATCACAGGCTCAGGTTAAACCAACAAAGCCGACTTCACTCTCACTCTGCATTGTTTTCATAAATCTCAACTGAAGGATCAATGGCAATTAATATTCTGCTTTTAAAATTCTAAGTGCCTGAGACCACTGGTATTCCACTAAACACCCGGTGTTCCTCAAATAAGTCACCAGGATGTTGCTACTTACCTATAATGTTGATATAGTATTTTATTACACAGGCATACCTTGAAAGATTTGTCTCCCATGTAATGAAGATACATTTCAAAGTTGAGACATTTCATCTGTTAAGAGGGCATTTTGCCTTTCCTCTGACATTTTGAAATATTTATTTGCAAAACCACTTTATGGAAAGGACCACCAATGGACTAGCTAAGTGCATTATAAAATCTTATAGAAATACTATAATTGTATTTTTTTTTTTTTTACTAAATATTGACACATGGATACAAGACTATTTCTCTGTCCTGAGACCTGTCCATGGACCACATGAGGCAGTAATAAAGCAAGGATTGTATTTAATTTATAGTAAATATAGCTGCCAACTAAATCTCCTTGAAGGCTAGAACCATCTTATCCATTTTTGTACTTCCATGGTGCCTAATGTTGGGACTTGCAGAGTAGGTGTTGTTGGTTGGTCACTAGAATGCACAATGATTTTATATTAAGAGAGGGCACACACACAGAGTTAGCTATTTTTACTTACTTGTGTGACACCAACAAAATGTCACACTGCTTTCCCTTCTTCTGAATTATGTTGACCAGTCCTAGTTGGTGATGTTGATGTTTCTTTTCTATTCCTTATAAAAGAATATTTTAAAATATATATATAAAGCCACTTTGATTTTTATCTACTATTATTTGAGAAAAAGAAATAGTAATAGGAAATAGTGTGTGTATGTGTCCGTATGTGTGTGCGTGTGTGTGTGTGTGTGTGTGTGTGTGTGTGCGGGTAGCCTTTTTTTTTTTAGACTGATCTGGTTTCTATTTCTTTCTGACAAGTTACTAAATCTATTGAATCTACTTCAGCACATTTTGAGTTGCATTGAGAACATTTGTGGTTAGTAATATCACTTTGGTTAAAGGAATCTGTCATTGACTAAATTTACAGTGTACTGGAGTTAGTAGTGAAAGTCATTTCTTTTTAAAAAGAGGAATATTTCTTATGTTAGACCCAAACTCTTTATAGTTAGCTCTCTACTTGGTTCCCTTCATAGACATGCAGAATAGCTACCAAAAAGGCTTTCAAGTCTTCAATTGTCATATATTTAGTCAGTTCATAGAATATTTCTGAAAGCTGATTTCATATTCTTGTATAAGATGACATTACAAGCTCTTGAATGCAATAAATAGGTGAGGCTAATCTCATTTTCTTCAGATGATTTTTTTTTTTTAGGTCTTCTTGAACCTGGGTGAGTAAAATTCATGGAGTACATTGATATGTATTATTTGGCGGTAACTGAATTTCTCAATAAGAAATACCTAAATAATTTCAAGAAGACTTTCTAAACATTTGAAGAAAATGTAGATAACTGTCTATTATGTGTTTGAATGGAACACCTACTTAAAAGTATTCAGAGTCCAAGCAGTCACCATACTAAAATTGTCTCTAGTAATATCAACCATTTGAGTAAGATTAAAAAAAAACAACATATAGAGGCTTAAAATTTTCAAATCACTTTGACATATTATATCTCTTTAATGTTCATAATAATCCTTTGAGATGAGTAGTTTAAGTACTGTTTTCTTATTTTACAAATGAAGAAACTATGATTCATAAGATTTAGTTTTTTCCCATAAGTCTCACTGGTAGTTAGAGATTTACCTTGATTTTGTTTACAAACCTTAGATTCCAAAATTAGGCTACAATTAAAAGTCACATGTTGCCTAGTTGTTACCTAAGTAGAGGAGGGTCAAAGAAATCCAATTCCACTCACACTTTTGATGATATTATTGCTATTACTTTGGGACGATGAAAAGACTGAGTTCCAGATGGAATTGAACACAGGACAGGTACATTTATTGTAAGAGGCCTGCTGGAAAATTTTGCCATTTATAGCACTGGCTTAGGAGGGCAGAGTGAAGTCACCCTCTGGACAGCTGAAGGGAGGGCCTGAATGAGCACATGTGTGACTAGGCATGGGATGTCAAGATGACAGAGACCAAAACACAAACATCTCCACTTGATTGGAACCAATCCTGTGTAGGTATTTAAATGTACTGGAGCCAACTGTGGAAACTAACACCAATATATCTTCTTTTATTTTTTAGTTTCTTGAAGGATGTAGAAACCACATCAGAAAGAACTATTTTACTCAGCCACCACATCTGTTCAAGTACAACTGGGCATTCCAAAAATCTTGCTTAACATGCCAGATATTCTTTGTGAGAGAATAGGTCAGCAAACCATCTTACAAAATGTTAGAGAATTATCTGAGCCTAATCCATCTTAATTTTAACTTTTAGATTGCTCAGTGATAGTAGCATACATTTATTTAATATTCCAAGTTTATAATTTAATTTTAGCTAAATTGTTTTAAATATAATAAGTTGGTTCTTCTCCAGTTGACAGTACCTTGAGAAAGTAATATTAGGTAGTCTCGCATATATATATATTTTTTTTCCTATTCAATAATAAGGATTTTAAACTATTAGAAATAAGGAGTCATAGAAAATCTTATTTTATTCAACTTTTCTCTATTTTTTCCCTTGCTTGCCTTGGTCAAGTTACATTTATTCCTTTTTTTTTTTTCTTGATTATAATTTGGAAGGCTTATAGTCTATTTTTACTTTATTAAAGCTCAATCTTAAAATTTAATATGCATAGTGTCCTTAACACAATCTAAGTTTCTTAGAAGTCCTCACTTTCCTCCTAGCCAATAAAGAATCACAAGAGCACCTTTACTCCAATATGTCTCCTACAGTAGGAGTTATCCAATATTTTACTTACCCCTGATTTTTATACTTCAAAATTAATCATTTCAAAAATGTACAGCCAAATATTATTTTCTTCTTAAAATACGTGTTTAAAGAGTTTTATTCAGTGACTGGTCAGGGCTTCAGTGACATTCTTGTAAATGATCAATTCTTTTATAGTCTTTGTCTCAACATACCTTTAAACCTTCTGTTTTGGCTTAACAACAGTTTATTTAGTTTTTGTTTGTAGTCATTTTCACTTAGTAAAATGAACTTGTTTTTCCATTTTCTTCTGATTTCACTGTTAATGTAATTGTAATTCCTTTGTAGGTGATGGACTTTTTTTTTTTCATTTTTGTTTTCTTAAAGATGTTTTCTTTTTCTATGATGTTCTGTAAATTTGCTGCTTTTTGTTTAGGTATGAAGTTATTTTTATTTGTAATGCTTGGACCTCATATTTCTTCAATTTGAAGATTCAAGTCGTCATCAATTTAGGAAAGTTATTTTTAAATATTTCCTTTCTCTTGTTCTCTCTTTTTTTTTTCTCTCTCTTCATCTGGAACTTACGAATATGTTGTAACTTCTCATTCTGTGTTCCATGTCTCTTAACCTCATTCTGATTTTCCAATTTTTAATCCCTATCTCTATAATCTTTGGGTAAATTTCTTATTTCTCTCTCTTTAAAAATAAATATATTTTCCAGTTCATAAAATTTTATTTTATTGGTGTCTATTATTTAATTCTTTTTCAAGTCTGCCAAGCTTTCTTTCATGATGCCTTTAGGTCCTTGTATAGTTTCAATTTTCTTTTGATGTTTTTAATCATTTTTAAAAATACTTATTTTGTATGCTCTGTCAGATTGTCTCTATTATTCATGTTATTGAGGTTTAACTCTGCTGTTTACCTTGCCTTCTGAATCTTGTCCATGAGGAATGACATCGCTGGATATTTTATAATTTTGAACTGTAAATCCTAAACTATAACAGCTACAACATCAGCTCATGAGCTAACTACTCTGGTGTTCCGTTCTCATTTTATTCTCAGCAATTAGGGAAACAGGGTGTGTGTGTGTGTGTGTGTGTGTGTGTGTGTGTGTGTGTGTGTGTATCTTAGCTGTGTATTTAAAAGAAAGGTTTTATTTTGTCTTGAATTTCTAGGTGTTGGAGGTGGGAGGGTTTACAGGCTGTTTATATACTTTGTTACACGTGGATAAAAGAGGCATAAGCTTGCTCTGGTAAGATCTTAAGCAAAATACATAAAACTAAAAAGTATTGAATCTCAGGTTCTTGCATATTTTTCTATTTGGCCCTCAGACTATTGGACTTTAGAAGTTATTATAGTCATTATTGAATCTCTAAGTCAAAAAATTTTAGAAGAAATTAGCTCTAACGTAAGTATTTGCTCAGAATTTAATGAAGCTTAGTCTTCCCACTTAAAGAAATAAACTAATCCAGCTATTTAGGGTAATTTGAAAAGTTCTGTCTCAATGTAAAATTTTCGATGCCACCCATATGCTTGTTCATTTTATGAATATAAATATTCCATTGGGTGTCATTTTACAATTCTGAATTAGGTCAACTTTCACAGTACTACTAAATGCTTATCCAGATTTGGGGGTGCTTTTGCTTCCTTTCTCATGTAAACCATAATCATTCTAAATCACTTGAATTATTTCTTTAGAAGAAAAAACATGTAAGATTCATAGTTCTTTCTAATTTTCTATTTCATGATTTATCAATTTTCCCTTCCTCTGTGGTACATTTGAAATAAGACTATGAAACTACAAAGTTGACACAGAAATGGGAGACTTGATTATTTCCTGCTTCTTTTACATCAAAAAATACATTTTATTTCAAGAGGAAAATGTTTAGAAGGTTTTCTATAGTAGAATGACTAATTTAATGTCCTCCTGGGCAGCAGTAATGTTCATGCCAAGAAATTATGAAAATTTTATAATCTATGGTCTTTGCTCTGGTGGCCCTTCGCTGAAGAGCAGAATAATGTTGAAATCACATGAAACATATGGTTTATGAATCATTGTAAGAGTGTGTACAGTATGAAAACATGTAGTAGGTATATGTATGTGAATGTACATATATGAATAGCTACTAATAATATAACTGTGACAAAGTATCAGTGTAAATCACAGAGATGTTCATGAAACAAATATTCATACAATTTAGATTTATCTATGAAGGGATTTTTTATGTAAATGGCTATGCTGATGAAAATTATTTATTTTTATATATACTAGTCAACCTAAGTACTCCAACTTCATTTGTACTTTAAATACAAATTTTAAAAAATTGGTGAAAATTAAATTTTAAAGGATTATTATTACTGTATTGGTCTTGTCAATTTTTTTTAAAGTCAACATTTTTAGTATTTTTATCAATTTTGCTAAGGTCTTGGAGAGCTATTTTGATTAAAAAATAAACAAACAGCAGCAACAACAAAACAAGTAGAGATTTAACTTTCTAAAGCAGCCAAACAAAGGATAAAAATTGATAGCCTTTTGATTTTTAAAGCAAACAATTGAATGAGAGAATGTATTTTTCAAGTCTCAAGAGTCTGTCCTTATAGAGTAGGAGAGTCTATTTTTTGCACTTTAGACTAGATAAAGATTCCTAGAATTGCGAACAATAGAAAGATCCAACCAGTACGATGTGGTTAGAGTGATGTCTCCCACTTCCAGGTCTGGTGCATAAAAAACATCCTACTTGGTCCTCCATACTCTTGCTTCTCTGGTCCACTGGCCAGATGAAAATGATCATCCGAGGATCCATGAAGTGGAAGAATGCACAATACTTGAAGAACCACACAGAGAGCTTCTTATGTACCAAGGTACACTTGCGGACTTACACAAGCAAGCAACAGTTCGATGGATTTAAGACACTGAGATTTGGGAGTTTGTTATATTAGCTAAAACTATATAACAAATAAAAAGAAGTTGAAATAAGTATCTCAAACATATATATCTATCAATCAGAGGAAGTTATTTGAAAAATAGCAAATTATAAGTTGCATATAAAAATAATTTATTTCAATGATTTCTTTTTAGCTCTTGTTAATAGCTGAGATGAAAAAAATACACTGAATATCCTTGGCTTTGAAGAATAATGGGCTTCTTAGAACAAATTTTTAAGGTAGAAAATATAAACAAGTTACCCTAGCAGATATTCAATAATTACTTGTTGAATAAGCTCTCCAGTAACTGGACATGACCCTGTTATGGCTTATCAGTCAGGAGATGACATTGTACATTGTATTAGTTATCTATTGCTACATTACAAATTACCCCCAAACAACCAACAGTTATCATCACACACAGTTTCTGAGCTTTGCTGGTAGTTCTGACTCAGGTAGCTCTTTCATGAGGTTGCAGTCAAGATGTTGCCTGGGTTCACAGTCATCTATGTGTTCAGCTGGGAGGGAGGATCTGCTCCCAAGCTTTGTGGTGGCTGGCAGTCCTCCATCCCACAACATGTGAACCTCTGTCTCTCCACAGGGCTGCCTATGTGTCTGTGTCCTCATGATATGGCAACTGGCTTCCCTTACACACAGCAAGTAATAAGACAGAAGGAGAGATACTGAGAAGGAAGACTTAGTCTTTCATATCCTAGTATTAGAAGTGACATACTTTCCTTTTACTATATTCTATTGGCCTTATAGTCCAACTCTGATGCAATGTGGGAGGGGAATGCACAAGGGTAAGAATATGACAAGGAGACAGAGCTCATTGGGGGCCATTTTGAAGGCTGACTAAAATGTATATCTTATAATTTCTATGACATGTATACATGTAGATTAATTGTCATTAGTGTTACTAACAATGTTGAGGTGAAAATAAATGTTTATTACTTTATTACAAAGAAACACATGCTCATTGTTCAACCAAGTTTTTTAGTAACAACACTAGGTATAAAAACAGTGGAAGTCTCCCTGCAGTGCTCTCCTTCATTCTACCTCCCTTCATCTATTTTTATTTTCTTTCATCTAGGGTATATTACCCCAAAAGAGTCTTGAAGTGACAGAACATCTCAGAGAAAGATTTTTTTGAGAACACCTAAAAATAAATTATAGGTTACGTGAAATCCTAGAAATCTAGGGTTATGTTTTAAGCTCTGCTGCTATTCCAGATCACTTAACACAGGGTTTACAAATGGTAAGAATTCAATAACTATCTGTTGATTTGAAATGAATTTAACTCACAGCAAAACATGCATTGTCAGTATAGAAAAAAATTACATGGACGTTTTTAATAAGATTTAAAACATAAAACTGGTTTTCGATAAATCCATGAAATGATTGGAAATAAAGAAATCCAGACCCTAAGATATAGCGTATGGCCCTATTTAAATGATGCTAAATTAGCTGAAACGTAGGTACTGTAGCTCCCTAAGGACTTTCAAAGATTTTTGGCCTGAATACAAGGCTCACAAAATACTATCAGCTGGGGACCTAGGGCATGTTTTCCAAAAGGCTGCCTGGTTCTCTATTCATGTAAAACTTTGTTTATTCAAAGCTTCATATGTATATTGCCACACTCTATCCACTTTTCTAGCAGCTAATACCAGATCAATCTACCAAAAATTTAGTCTTAGTTAACACAATTCTAACAATCTCTTAAATAATCCCCCAAATATTAATAAATTGTATTTTTACATTAAGCAAACACAGTCCACAATATATTTTATGTATGAAACATCTTTATGGTAACAGCTTGAAATGAACTGTGCCATTTATGTCCAGTTTGTTGGTGTAACTATTCATAACTAATAAATGCACACACTGGCAATAAAAACATTTTTTATAACAACAGACATTTGTATGTTTTATTTTGTAGTAGGGACAGATCTATTGATCTATTTTAATATTTACCCTGAAGAAACAAATGTAAAGCAAAATCACTTTTATATATACTCTGGGTCATCAGAGACATTTGACAGAGGAATAATTTGTTGTTTAGAAGTGGATCTCTTGTTTCCTGAAAATCTTTCATACTTTTTAGTTAAGGTTGCACATAGCATAGATTCACCAAGTGATCCACATGAGTGTGAAATACTTTGGTAGAACATTTGCTGCAAAAGTAGTCCTAGCAATTAAAAAAATTTTCTTATATCACAAGGATATTTAGCGTATTATTTTCATCTCAGCTATTAACAAGAGCTAAATTTTCTTACATCACCATTTACCTCTTGTTTTGTGAAATGTACAAAAACCTTTATATAATATTCTTATCTCTTTTATTTTATATCAAAAAGTTACTGTGGTCAGCATGTAGTTTGTGTTTTTTATTAACATTATTATTCTTTCATTTGTAGCATGGCCATTTTTTTTCATCTTGCTTCCTGATGCAACTCTGATTTTCTTTTGTCCAGATATTTGGCAATACTGCACTGAGGGAATATGGGCCCTTTGTTCAAATTCAGGGCATAAACCATGACTGCTCAAAGCCAATTCTTGAAATTTGTTCTCCTTTGTCAGTGAATGTTTACAGGTGAACATGTGATCCATTTCCGGCTAATGGGACATTAGGGTAAATATGTCATAGGGCTTCCAGGCTTTCTCTTTGATAAGAAGAGATATGTGCAGGGAATAGCTTCCCTTTTATTCTTGCGTTTGGATGTTATACTGGGAAGAAATGATGACTGAAGCTGCTGTAGCCAACTTATGATCATGAGAGGAAAACAAATTCTCCCCCAGTGCTCTCATCATGTGATGCTGCTGAATTAATCCACATGAAACCATCCACCTCTCGATTTCTTCTTTTGTGAAATGTACAAAAACCTTTATTTGACCTTTATTTGGGTATTTAATTATTTACACCAAAAAAATCTTAACCGATATACCATATCAGGTAACCTTGTATGTATCATATAAGAGGTTAGTATTTATGCAATTAATTTATTAATTTATACCCTTATTAGTAGCATTTTATTTTCATAAATATGGGTAATGGCAGCTGTGAATAATGCTTGATATTCTCTTAAGACTTTTCTGTGTTTATGTTTTCATAAAGTAGGCAATATCGTCTCTATAGTTTGAGGCAAAAAGAGAGGCCAACAGAGTAGTTACATCAAAGTTCCATAGCTGGTAAGTAACAGAGCTGAGCGTGGTTCTCCATGTAAACATTTAACTTCAAATACGGTGCCCTCAGCCACTATGCGCCACTGCCTCCCTCCTGGGCCAGGACACTGCACAGTAGCATCTCACCATAACGAGTCTTTGTGTTCTTAACTCATGTCTCTTTGTTATAACTTCTGAATGTCTTCCTAAATTTTATTTTCCAATGTTATTAAGAAAATGTTCATACAGCAACATTGAAATGATTTTATATAAAGCACTATGTACCCACCACGTATGTTCTACCATTAATATACTTGCTTGATCACATATCATGTTTTCTTTTCACCACTAAATGCTTTTTGTATTTTCTCTTCTTTAATCTTTAGTAGTTTTGAAACTACTAAATTGCACATTTCATTAACAATGGATTTGATGGTCCCTTGAATGCTAATTTAGTTTTCTAAGATCTGGGTGTTCCAAGTAGTTATTTGAGTAAGTAATAACTCTCTTAATACTATTTTTATGCATGATAAAATAATAGAATTGTGCACTACTAGCATTATCACCAATAAAATAATCATTATGATAAACAGTTCAGGCCCGAATCTGTCTGGTTCAGTATAGAGAGGTGTCATGTGACATTGCTATAACTGACTAGGATTCTCTCTCACTTCCCATTATATTCACACACGGTAAATAATGGTGCCATTAAATAAACATTGAAATAGACACGTGGCTTATTTATTCTTATACTTCTCTTGAACTATTTCTGATTTAGAGTGCTCTTGAATATCTTTTCTTATTTTAAAAGTCTTCAGAGGTAGCTCTCTTGATTCATCAGCGAGAAGGTTGTCTGCGTGTTTCTGTGAGCGTGTGTGGGTGCTGGTGAGTGAAGCCACAGTCCTCTGTTTGAGATTCCCCTGTGCCCTCTGCCATGTGTTTCTGTTTCTGAACCTCTGGCCAGACTCACTTAGGCCAATGGAATAATTCAGCAAAGTTCTTTAATTCAGTTCTAATAGTACAACTGGGAAACATAAAAGAAACCAGGTTTGTAGTGTGGGTCTCCAGCCTCTCCTTTCTATTTCCATAGCTTCTAACTCTTCAGCTGTGTATAGTAGCTAAAAGCCTTGGGTAGGCAAGTAGTGATATTTTAAAAACTTATTTTTAACTCCTCCCTGTCTTCATATGGGCAAAAATGATGGGGTTCTTTGGGGAGGGACTTAAATATTCCATATAATAAAGAAAATGAATGTGTATCACAACATCTTTGATGCGCAAGATGTTAGTCGCTCACTTTAAAATAAAATTAGTATTTGCTCTCTTTTCTCCTGAGGAAAAACAATACCACTGTATAACTGTTTTGTGGTTCCTTTACTTGACACTAGTGCATTGCTCTGTGGACCCTTCATCCACATAACAGAAATATTTTATTATCATTTCCTTTCCTTTGAATGCATTTGCTGGCCAATTTCTTGGTTATCACTAATTTTTCATTTGTTTTAAACAAATGTTTGTCGAAATCTTCCTTTCTGCAAGGAAACAGATGACATGGCCACAGAGCCTGACTTCAGGCAGCTTTTACCTAATAATATGCATAACTCCTTTCCATTTTGTGTTCTTATTTCATCTAATGTGATATAGAATTAGTAAAATATATTTAGTAGTAATATATTTTTTTTCTATCCCCCCTGCCCCCGCAACTAGATAATTTTTGTTTCCTCTCAACTATTTGATCCGTGTGTGGAAATGGGATTTTGCATATTATATTCTACTTTAAGTACCAAACATCAAATACTTCAAGAAACAAGACCTAACTTGCAATAAGTGCTGCAAACATAAAGTGGAAAAAACATTTGGTAAAGAATGTATTAAAGGAAATATCACAATGGTCCTTCACAACCTTTCTGAGGAGTGAGTTATGAGATGATCACACATTTTCAAGGCCTAGTAAAAAGCTAACATTGCCAAGAAGTGAAATGAATATATTATTATAAATGTCCACAACATCATCCAAGTTGCCTTGACTGCAAAGACATCTTCTGCCTGGCATGATGGAAGGAGCATATTTGCAGCTGGTCAGAAAGAGGTGTGACTACCACTTCCTTTGCTTTCTTGGGCCACTTTGAGCATCTGCACTTATCTTGGAGAAGTCCTTCTTCTCCAGCTCTATCCAGTACTGGTCCTTTCTGTTTTTCTTCAACCAGGTCTCTTCTGTCTAAAGTAGTCCTCGCTCTGCCTGTCTGTCCCCTACTCACCCCCGGGAGTCTCCATCTCACCGACAAATACTAAGAGGGAAACGAGCAGAGCTACCTGAGAGTAAAGGAAGGGGAATCACTAGGCTTATTATTTGTCATCTGTCTCTCCCACCGGAATGTGACCTCCCTGGAAGCAGAGACCTTTATTTTCTCATTCAATGCAGTATCAACCTACAACAGTGCCTGGCACATAAAAACTGCGCTATTACTACTGTTGTTATTTTTAACTTCATGCTCAGGGATACACTCAGCTCTCCGACTTTACACAACAGTACAGTACATGGGCTTCTCATATTTTATCACAGGGTGGACTCAAAGCCATGTGGTAATGCATACTGCCTTCAGGTTTCGACAATTGTTTTAAGTTTAGTTGATTAACTATTTCACTGGGATGGAGCCAATGAGCATAAGAGTGCCGGCAGGTATTTATTAACACTACAGCCTGATTTCCTCTTGCTGTTCTGGACTGCCAGCTTCTAAACAGGGAGACACCTGAGCCTTTTGTGTGCCACATGACAGTCTTGTATTTTTTTTCACAGGTGTTAAAACAAAACAGGGATAAGCAGATTTTGTAATCTTGTGTGGTCTGAGCCAACTTGTTTTCTGAGCTCAACTTGTTTTCATGGCACAGTTCACAGGGCTGGCCAGGAATTAAGAACCTCACTAAGGACACAGCACATTTCCATTTATTTAATTAGACCTCTGGCTAAAGACCTGTTTAAAGCGAGTGGTAGAGTGATAGAAAATAATATTTTGAAATTTGCTAGATCTTCAGTGGTATCAGGGCCAGTTCAGGATTTAAATAATAATACTCACCCTGGCTGGGTGGCTCAGTTGTTTAGAGCATCATCCTGTACAGCAAAAGGTGGCAGGTTTGATTCCTGGTCAGGGCATATACGTAGGTTGTGGGTTCAATCCCTCGTCGAGGCATATATGGGAGGCAACTGATAGATGGTTCTCTCTCACGACGATGTCTCTCTCTCTCCCTTCTCTCTCTCTAAAATCAATAAAAAAGTTTCGTCCAGTGAAGATTAAAAACAAATAAACAAACAAACAAAAACTACAGTCAAACAGGCCTTTGGTGGTCTCATTTTCAGTGTTCCTTAAAAAAAAATGTATCTTTTAGACTGCTCCTTTTGTAAGTCAATACTTTCAATAACTGGCAGAAAATTCACGTTTATGTATTTGCTTTAGTTTCATTGCCTTATTTCTCTTAGACTGAGAGATATGCTAACATACATAGTTTTTAAATGTTAAAAATACATTCTAAGTGCTCGCTTCGGCAGCACATATACTAAAATTGGAACGATACAGAGAAGATTAGCATGGTCCCTGCGTAAGGATGACACGCAAATTCGTGAAGCGTTCCATATTTTTAAAGCTATGGTACATATACACAATGGAGTACTATGCAGCTGTAAGAAAGAAAGATCTCTTATCCTTTGAGATGACATGGGAGGACCTGGAAACTATTATCCTAAGCGAAATAAGCCAAGCAGAGAAAGACAAATATCATATGATCTCACTTATTTCTGGAATATAATGAACATAACAGTCTGAGGAACAGCGTACTCCCAGAGACGTGGAAGTAGGGTACAGACTGACAATTGCCAAAAGAGGGGGTGGGGGAGGGGAGCGATGAACCACAGAACTTGTACGCATGTACTCATAACCAATGGACATGGACAACAAAACTGGGGACGGGGCAGGGAGGGAGGGGGAGGAGGGTGTCAATGGGGGAAAAAAGGAGAAACATCTGTAGCAGAAGTAAATTAATAAAAACAAAACAAACAAAAAAAAAACAGAAAAATACATTCTAATGTCATCTTTATAATTCTGTAGGCACTTCTTACAAAACTCGAAAGCTTGATGCAGCATTTGACATTATGTAGAATCAGAAAGACTGACTTATAGAACCCTCATTATCTTTTGCGTATTATTCCAGATGCTGTTTCATATATATATATATATATATATATATATATATATATATATATGTAAAATATATATGAAATGCATGTGAAATATATATTAATTATGTATGAAATATATGAAATATATATAATTATATATTCACCATAATCTAGTACAATACATTGCAAATGAGTAAATTGAATTTCAGAGAAGTATAGTAACTTGCTCAGAGTCACACAGCTAATAAATTGCAGCACCAGGATACAAACATTTTGTCTGACTCTCATATACCTGCCATTTCCACCGTACCAGGTGGAAGATAAAAAACCTCAAAATTCCCTTAAACAAAGCATTTGAATTATAGTTGCTAAAACAAATGACAGCAAGCCAAATTTATGTAATAATGTGAGGTTTCAAATGGAATCCTGAGTAGTGGTTAAGGCAATGGTTCATAGATCCAAAGTGAGAAATTTCGATGAGGACAGGCAAGGCCAAGACAACTTGATGCCTAATGATGATGGTTGTATTACTGGCAATTTTGTAAAATTTTCTTTGGAGCTGCATCAAATTACAATTTGAAAACAGAGTCCAAGCTTTGATCTATTTTCTGGAATCTAGAGAAATTTGGATGCACAAAGGAAGCTCTGGCCTGGAGACCTCACCAAGGAGAGCCTATGAGGGGAAGAATGCACTGTCCTGTTTCCCACTGCCCATCAGTGTGCCAGTGTTCTGGGAGCACAGGACCTGGGACAGATCAAATCAGCTAATAGTAGCAATAACAACGTGGAGTTTATTCACTTCCCTGCTGTTAGTCTCTTGGGCAACCATTCTTTTCCTTCCTTATTCTTACAAGTTTAAACAAACCCACTTCAGTCCCTCAGAGTCTCTTCATCTTAATCTCACTGTTATTCTAACCATCCCCCTACATCACCACCGCCAACACGTGCACACACATATACACACAATTAGAACAAAATTAACTTTGTTTCTGGTCTTTATTATTACTATTTATCATAATGGAATTCTGTATTTTATTTTTTTAACAAAGCAGCAAATTTCTTCTGCTCATTAAGAGTATGCAATGTGAATGCATAGATTGCTTGCTTGCAAAGAGAGAATTTTGACAGTGAAGGAATAAAACTGGTCATTCAATTTCAGTGGAAGGGGGAGTGGATAATGCTTTCAGACATTTCTTTTGAAGTTATTCATTTATGCCTGGCCAGGTTCGGCTATGATAACTTCGTTTTTGAAATGATATATGTTCCATACACAAATAATTTCCAAATCCAGAAAACAATCTTTGGGAAGTTATGACTTCCAGGATTAGAGTTGAAACAATGCCAACTCTAAAGTTTTGTAAATTGGGCTCTAAGTGTGAAATCCTTCCAGCTGTTAAATGCATCCCATATCAAATTATATTCACAGTTTTTCAGAATATTTCTTTCTGTTTAAAGCCTCCTGAAAAAAAAATATGCCTAGAAGCTAAGATGTAAACATCCTTTTAAATTCTTAAAGATTATGAGAAAAGCATATATACAAAGTAAGTGTATACAGGTCATAGTTTTGAATGGTTTGTGGGGTTTTTTTTCTGTGTGGCTTTTTTAGTTTTCAGAATATTTCTTCAAAAAACAGAGTGAACTATAACCTATAACCTGCCCATTTCATTATTTTGAAAGCTCTGCACAACTGCACATAAGGAAGTGAATTACACTTTCTTTAGAGGTTGTGACTTTCAGAGACTGACACCTTTCCTTGTTGATACAAGAGCTGTGCAGAGCTGATGAGTCCCTGGAAGGAGGTGATGCTCTCTCGCTCTCCCTTTCAGCTTCAGGTAATTTATTCCCAATAAAACCCAGTCACACACTCTAACTTATAGAGTGTAACTGACTCGCAGTCCAAATTCTCAAATCCTATTTATTCTTGAAGAATGCAAACTTTAATCTGTATTGGTGAGAATATAAGATTTTATAAACTTTAAAATGTTCGATTTTTTGTAGTCATTTCCTATTCTTTCATATTTCTATAGTGGAATACCCTGAATTAAAGTAGTATCCTAGAAGAATGTAGGGTAATTTTTTCCACTTTACCAGACACAAGGGAGGGAAAGCATAGTGAATGGAAATTCTCTAGTCGCCTGCCTTGTGGATGTTTTCCTGGTCTGTTTTGTAGTAATCTGTCAAACTTATAGAATTTAAGACATGAAAGTCCTTAAAATCATTAACTAATTCCTTCTATGTTATCCTTATTTTTATCCAATTCACAACTACTGTGAATTGTGAAAATTAATAAAAGGAAACCTCATAGAATGGCATTAGGAGGCTAGAAGGGGTTGTTCTTGGGCCATACTACTCATCTTCAATGACCCCAAAGTCATAGCAGCATTATTTACAATAGCTAAGATCTAGAAATAGCTCAAGTGTCCATCAGTAGATGAGTGGATAAAAAGCTGTGGTACATTTACACAATGTAATACTATGCAGCTATAAAAAAGAAGGATCTATTACCCTCCAGGGACCTGGAGATTATTATGCTAAGTGAAATAAGCCAGTCAGAGAAAGACAAATATCACATAATCTCATTTATATCTGGAATCTAATGAACAAAATAAACTCATGAATATAATAGAACCAGAGGCATGGAAACATGGACAGACTGATGAATCTCAGAGGGAAAGGGGTTTGGGGGGCAGGAAGAGATTAACCAAAGAACCTATGTGCATAAACGCATTGCACTGGACACAGACAATAAGATAGTGAAGGCCTGGGTCAGGGCAGGAGCCAAGTGGAGGGGGGCAATAGGGGAAAAGAAACGGGGAACATCTGGGATAATCTTCGACAATAAAGAGACTTTTTAAAAAAGAATAAATAAGAAGATTTAACAAAAAAAGAAGACATGCCTCTTGCATCTCCAACAGGAAGATATTTTCTACTTTACTACCCCAGCAAGAGAAATGAAGATTTTCTCTTTGCCTGGCAACAGCTCAGCCAATGAAAGACTGTCATAACTCAGCCAATGAAAAACCACTACACTTTGAACTCCCAGTTTCCTCCAAAGGACTCTCCTTATAACAGCTCTCAACTGCCTGCTTTCCTTTATAAAAGAACAGTTTCTCTCCTTCATTTTACAGACCTGCCTATGGTTTTGCCAAGTTTGCATGTTCTGAATTGCAATTTTGTTGTTGTTTCCAAATAAACCTGTTTTTGCTGGTGAAATAACTCGGTGTTTTTTTTTTTAGTTCTACAGAATATATAAAACACTAACAAAAAAGTAATATGAAAGCTACTAAAAGGCTTTTATTGGCATATCAAATCTTGATTTATTTCTTTTTGTAGTTTGCATCTCACTTCCATGATGTCTGTGAAATTATCTTTTTGCCTCTTGTACCTCCTTAATGGCCATTAGGAAACAGTGCCAATGAGGACAGGTGAGATGCCAACATGAGTCCTCTTTTCCTTTGTGGAACATAATGTGTACTGAGTATAAAAGTAAAATGTACTTCTATGCTTCTACTATTTATTTATAATTATACACAAAAATAATTATCCATGATCTTATCTTCATTAATATTTTAGCATTTCAATATTATCTTTTCTCATGCATTTTTAAAACAGAAATTTTGTTACATTTAACAATTAAAAGAAATAGTCTTATAAATATGTAGATTTGAACTAACACAGTGAAGCACTGGTATCATGTATAAGTGTAGATTTTGAGTTCTGTCTTTCATCTTGTCAGAACATATATTCAGACTTTGGGCATTGTCAGATACTCTTTCATTCATGTACTTAGACAATTCAGTTACAATATAGTCATGGAGTTTGTCACATTGCAATAATAGAACTGTGATAAGCTTTGATTAACAGGACTATTTGGAGACCTCCAATAAAGGTATCTCCTTATATGCATTTATTTGACATTAGATCATCAACTTCTTTACAAACACAGAAAAGCAAAATCACAGCAGGTTGTCTAGGTTAGATTAATTTGTATGTGATAACATTTTTCTTTTATTTATTTATCATTCATTCATTTAACACATATTATCTAAAAGCTTACCCTGTGCCAAGGACTATGCTAGGAGCTTAAAATATATCAGTGGATAAATTCCTCCTTCTTTGTCCATGGGGAACTTACCTGCTAGTGAATTCTTTATTTCTATTCCCCAAGCTACTTTAAATAATAGAAATTTTTATTAGCTTTTCAGTAACTCTGAGTCCAACAGGCATAAAGCACAAAAGATCTAATCCAAATAGCACTGAACCAATGTCATATAGTAAGCTAACAATTCTGCCTGGATAGCTGCCAACTTTTATTTTACTTTGAAAGTTATCAATAAAAAATCTATTTTAGGGAGCTAATTTACATCAGTGTGGGCATCAAAGACAGAGATTGGAATATTGAATTTTGAATAATAACACAGGTGTTTCAGAGGCTAAAAACTGAAAAATCCACTAATTTAGCACATTCACTCTTTGATTTTGTGTATGTTTGAAAGGTCCTGATCTCTGATAGGTCCACTGGGGACAAAGAGACTGTGAGGGCTGAGAAACTCTGCTCTCAACTGGAAGGTGATTTGTAGATGAGGGTTCTATTGAAAACCCCATATAATGAATTTCCTCCCCAAGTGTGTTTTTTCTTCCCAGGCATGCCAAAAAGTGGATAAACACAAACCAGACCCAGTGGGATGACTATTCCCCTGTAATTTACCTTCTGTGGTTGGCTGAATGACCTCCAAGGATGCCCACACCCTAATGCTTAGAGCCTGTGACTATGTGATGTTAAACAGCAAACAGGATTTGCAAATGTAATTAAGGAGAGAGATCATCCTGGATTATCTGAATGGGCCCAATTTAATCAAATGAGACCTTAAAAGCAGAGAACTTTCTCCAGCTGGACAGGGCAGAGGAAGCAGAAAGGGAGGTCAAAGAGATTTGAAGGGGGAAAAAACTCCCCTGGTTGCTGGTGTTGAAGATGAAGGAGGCCATAAACCAAGGAATATGGGCAGCCTCTAGAAACTGAGAATGACCCACAACCGCCAGCAAGAAAATGGAGACTTCAACTGTACATGTGCAGGCAACTAAATTTACCAACAAGTTGAGTAAGTTTGGAAAAGGCTTCTCCAGAGCCTCCAGGTACCAGGCTGGCAGACACCTTGATTTTGACCTTGTGAGATACAAAGCAGAAAACAACAACAACAGTCAAGGTAATAAGTTTGTGGTTTAAGCCCTATATTTGTGGTAATTTGTTATGGGAGCAGTAGAAAATGAGTGCACCTTCCCATGCAGTTTAATCAGTCAACCCTAGATCTTCAGACATGTTTTTGTTAGAAATAAATACATAAATTATCATCTCCTGGGGTTTTGTGTATTAACACTTACATTTTGTCAATAGGTAATCTTTCTGATAATTTGGCATTTACATATTCTCCTGTGTTTCCTAAGTGCTTTATTTTGCATTTTCTATTTATTAAGTCTTTACCCAATATGGAAATAGTGAGCACTTGAAGATGTTGTTGCTTAGTGTTCCTTCTGTGCCAGACTCCTCCCACTTGTAGCATCACTTGGAGGATCGCTTACAACAGTGAGAGCTGCTTTGGAGCCATCCATGGTGTCACAAGAGTCCTGGCCAACAAGGATCCAGATGAAAGGTTTGTGTGCATAAAGCCTGGGTGGGAGGTCTACCATCACTGAGCAGCCTCAGTGTATCAGGTTAGATTCCATCTTCATCACCTTAAGTGGATGACAGGTATAGCTTAACCTAGAAAACCTAGTCATCAAGAAAGTTGAGTTGACTAACTCAGAGCAAGTCAGGCAAACCAGAGGAGAACTTTATCTTTCTTTATCTATCCTCAGCCCAACAGTAAACCCAATAACATCACATACTTTTACACTGAAATCTAAACCATCTTTTGAAACACTGCTAAATTCAGTGCCAAAGACATACTTTGTGTTTAACTCTCTCAACTTTCTACTCACTTGATAGCCATATGATTCTAGAAATCTGATTTTAAAACAATTACCTTGGCTTCCAGGGAATAATTACTTTAATGATCTTTTAAATATTTTTCCCATAAGATTTGACCTTGTTGTAAATTCTTTACTGCCTCTTTATATGGTGATAGGGGATTAGGCAGACACTGTTCTTGAGTCTTTACTAAGCTAAAGAAAAGTGGCCAATAGATGGCCTAAAAATCATGGGGAAATATTTAAGGGAAAATTCAGTATTTTCAGAACCTACAAAAACAACCAAAGTGAATGGTAAAAAACAAATGTATTATGTTAAATTAACAGTAGAGGGAACCAGAAAACATCAATTTTTGCATTAGGACTTAGATTGGGAAGCTGTTGCTGTTTAGTGATTATGTATATTTCAAAATAATTTTTTTTATATATATAAAGTTGGCAACCACATTAATAAATTAATAAATTAAAAGAAATGGTGGAACTATATTATTTTTTTAGCAAACATATTTTTGGTGTTATATTTAGAAGAGATTTTTAAAAATTTGTCATTATTGTTGAAAGTATTACAGATGATCCCCCCCTTTTACCCCATTGACCCCCTCCTCCCTGCTCCACCTTCTTTCACACTATTGTTTGTGTCCATTGGTTACGCATATATGCATATATGTTCTTTGGTTTATCTCTTCTCAACCCCTCCCTCTTTGCTGCTGAGGTTTTACAGTCTGTTCCCTGATTCTTTTTTGTACTTCAAAAACATGATTTACAGTGAGCAGAGATCTATCTGGAAGGAAGGGAAGAGAAGGGAAAAGAAGAAAGAAGGAAGGAAAGAAGGAAGGAAGGAAGGAAGGAAGGAAGGAAGGAAGGAAGGAAGGAAGGAAGGAAGGAAGGAAGGAAGGAGGGAAGGGAGGAGGGAAGGAAGGAAGGAAGGAAAGAAAAGTAGTAAATGAATTGGCATGTCAAAGAAGGGGAAACTCAAATGACTAATGAGATAAAATTTTACACCAATCAGATTAAATGAACTCGAAAATTATATAATACAAAATTTTGGTAAGAGTATGGAAAGTAGGAACTTGCATGAACTGCTGGTTGGAATGTAAGCTGGCCAGTCTGGAGAGCAAACTGACAGCACTCGGTGAAACCCATGCATCCCTGTGATCCATCGATACCACTCTTGGGTGTTTCTCTAGCACATGTTCATAAGCAGGCGTGTTTGAAGATGTTTGCCACAGTTTTGTGGTTGAGAAAAGAGACTTGGAAGCTACCTGGAGGTCCAAATACTAGGGAAATAGGTAAGTGGTAGGTGTGTTTTTATCAATATTCAGCAGTAATAAGAAACAACAATTTAATAGTACCAGTGTGGTTAGCTAGATCTTATAATCATAAACTTGAGAGAATAAAATTAGAAATAGAATGAGAACTATTTTGTAATACCATGTATATAAAGTAAGGCCACACACATACAATAGCTCAATAATACTGTATTTTATGAGGATCTTTACATAGCCAAAGACATATATCAAAACGTTAAAGAAGGTGCCAGTGGAGTGGGGGCAGGGGGTATAGCAGTGGGGAAATGGGATAGAGAGGAAAAACAAAACAAGAGGGAAACTTGCAAAGAGCAATGATGACTGGTGTCACGTACTAGAGAGGAGCCCCTGAATTCCCAGCATGTGATGACCAAAGCATAGTTGGGGGCAGGAGAAATAAAAACAGATTTTCAATAACAGATTTTATTACAATTATGTCACTGTCAACCGTTTGCCTTGTCTTCTGTCTTCATGTTTTCAATCCCTGTAATGTGCAAACTCTGGGAATTCAACAGAACCAAGGCTCTGTTAAACTAAAGTGCCCTGGACTCATTTGGATTAGTTTCTTTTTTACCCCCACAACTGATTATGACAAATTCAGCAGTTAAAAACAATACACAGTCATTATCACATGGTTTTCATGAGTTAGGAGTGTGGTCACAGGTTTAGCTGGATCTCACCAGGCTAAAATCAAGGTGTCAGTCATAGCTATGATTTTAAGACTCGGGATTCTCTGAAACGTGCTGGTTGTTGGCAGAATTCAGTCCCCTTGTGGCACAGGACTGAAGCCCTCAGCTACTACAGGCCATCTGCCACGTCCTGTCCTGTGATCCTCTGCACATCATGGCAGGTCAAGACCAACAAAAACTTGTCTGCTGCTGCTTTATGTCTCTTTAAAAGGGCTCACCTGCTCAGTCAGGCCCATCCAAAGTAATCTCTCTTTTGATTCACTCAAAGTCAACTAATCAAGGACCTTAATTCACCTGCAAAATCCCTACATCTTTGCATCGTAACATAACCCAACATAATCCCAATCACAGGAATTATTTCCCTCTGAGACAGCAGGGCAAATAGTCATGCATATATGTGACAAATACTGATGACATACCTACTGTATACCAGGACCCTCAACCTACCTGAGGATAAGGAAAAGATGAGTAAAATACAGTACACTGCCATAAGGAGCTCTCATTCTAGTAGTGAAGAAAGACATGTGCTCATTTAATTAAAATAAAATAACATAAAATAAAATAAAAATAAGGTGGAAAATTGTGGTTAGAGTTTGGATTCTGGCATCCAGTTGCTTATATTCAAATCCTGGCTTCATTTCTTAGTAACTGTATGACTTTGGAAAAGAGCATACATTTGTTATGGGGGAAAAAAGAGAGGGAGGGAGGGAAGAAGAAAGAAGGGAGGGAGGAAATAAAGAATACTTACAGAAGTTCTGTGAAGATAAAATGAACGAGTAGATGTAACATGTTTAGAACAGCACCAGACACATCTCAGTTCTGATAACAGAGGTAACTATAAGGTCTGTGGGAGCACAGAGGAGCAGACAATGATAGCATTTTATAGATTTGAAAAATGGGACTCAGCAAGTTAAGTGACTTCTCTGTAGTCACACAATTCATGAGTTAATAGGAGCAGGAACAGAAAAGATATAACCCTGATCCACAATAATTAAAGGCATTGCACTCAGTAAACAATGGCCCAGGTAGTAATAGGGCTAAGCAGTTTCAGGATGGAACCGAGATATTTCTTTATTGTGTTGGCACAATGACCTCTACACAACTCCTTTACCACGTGACTTTTTTTGTGTGTGTTTATCTTTAAATAGAGTGGAAGGGGAAGAGGGAGAAAGAGAGAGAAAGAAACATCCATGTGAGAGAGACACATTGAGTGGCTGCCACCGACACGACCCCAACTGGGGCTGGGGACAAACTGCAACCAAGGTACGTGCCCTTCGTGGGAACTGAACCCGGGACTCTCTGGTCTACAGGCCGACGCTCTAACTGCTGAGCCAAACCGGCCAGGGCCATGTGACTTTTTAAGTGTTAGAATAATGACCATGATGATGACGATAATAATAATAGTGATAATTATCATAGTCTGTCAAACCAGAAACAATTTTTAAAAATATAACCTTACTTAATTCTTAAAACAACTAATAAATTACTTTCATTATGAGCCCTCAAATCTTTTTCAGGGGAAATAGTTGCATGACAATCTCATCCGTTCAATACATATTTTTAAATGCTCTCTGGGTGCCACCTTATGTAAATTTTGCTATATTGGGTAAAAAACTTGCTAAACCACACTGAAAACAATGCTAAGTAGTTTTCCACTTGTCATCATTCAATGTTTAATAATGAGCAACTACCATGTACCAGGTAGTTAAAATACAAAATGAATAAAACAAATTTATAGCATCTCCAGACAAGGAGACATTCCAGCTATTCAGCACGCTGGGGCATCTGCTGCAGTCATAATGACAAGATTCTAGGGATGGCTGGCTGCTCTGAGCCGCAGGACAGCCTGCAACTGCTTAACGCTCCTCACCTGTGCCTGTCATGGCCTGCACTGCAATGAAAAGTTATTACTTGGTATTTTCTGGGATTAGTTTGAGCATCTGTTTATCCTGAACAGTAAATACAAAAGAATTGCTACAAGATAATGAAGTTTGATCAGCTTAATAAAATCAGCAGTGTAGTTCAATTCCGCCCAGCAGGCAAACTTTTAGATTCACATCCAAATTAATAATAGAAATGCACACTTAACAGATGCTTTGATCCGAAGGATTCCAAAGGCTTTGCAAATTTAGGTGGTTGATGTTCAAGAATGGAGTTTACACACAGCTGTTTGGAACAGTGGAATCATGTGGCCGTGCCTTCCGTTCAAAGCAGCTAGGCTCCTAAAAATTCCATTGTGTCTGGGAAAGTGGGATTTGGAAAAATAAAATCAAATCTTTATAAGCAATTTTATATTTTTGAGATAAAGCAGTGGTGATAGTCATTAGGCATCATCAATAAAGTCAAATACATCTAAAATTTATAAACAATTGATATGTTATGCTAATTGCTATTTATCCTATTTTACCTACCATAAATGAAATACATATGTATTTCTAAATGAAATACATATAAAGTTGCATTATTAGTTGTATTATCTTAATATATATACTTAGGAATGTATAATTTTTTATTTATCTGATGTTCCATCCAAATGTCTAGTTAAGGGGCTTATGTTATTTATCACACAAACTGAGACACTGAGGAATGAAATGCGGGACTTTTAACAATTCCACTGGGATACACAAATGGTTTAAACATGATTCGAACTATTTTTTTCAGAATGTGAATTTTTCCCTAAATACTTCCTGTTGTCTAAATATTTTATGTATAATTTACTATTTTTAATAATGACTTAAAAGCCTTGGTAGTGAAAAAGATAGGGTGTGAGTATATTCTAACTTCTCAAATGCTTTAATCAACGTTTATGCAAGCTCCCTCCAATTCAACCATGGGTCCCAAACTTAGCAAACCTTCCAGTCAAAGCACAGGGCATGACAATAGAATTCCATACCACACTGCCTCCAAGAAGTATGTTGATTGCACCGGATTCATTTTCACTTTTGACAGTCTTGATTTGGTCCTGTGTCACTAATGGAGGCTTTCAACACAATTCATAAATTCGGTATACAGTATGAGCTTTATAATGTTCCTAATTTATTAAAACACAAATGTACATATATGCTAATGTTAGAATTCTTTGCTAATAGAAATTACCTCTAAGATGCTCTAAAGACTTTAGTCTATATTCAAAGGGGACATTACCAGTATTATACACCACTTTTTAAAAAAATTAACAATTCTCAATATATAGTACTTGATAGGCAGGCACAGAGATTATATGTTATAATCACAAAGCATCATGCAATCATTTCTCAGATTGAAAGAGTTGAATTATACTATTCCAAGAGTAGAAGGGAAATGTCATTATCCAATGAGTTAATATAATTTTAATCCTACTTGAGAAAGAATTCTGTTTTTCTGAAAAATTCCATTATTTATGCCCCTGTGAAGCATTCTCTAATATTGACTCTTTTGTTAGGGTCTGGGAAGTAATTTTTCCCTAATGAGAAGAAAATTGGTTATAAGAAATTCATACTTAGAATAGTACAAATTGAAACTCCCATATTTTCATCAGATACCAAATTTTTCCTGATTTCCACATTCTATCCTTTGTTCACGTATTTCCAAAACATCTAATAAAAACGAAAAAAGGCAAAGGAAAACTCAGATCCTGCAGTCCAGTCCTTTATAAATAATCAAAACAACAATCAAGTATTTATGTTAGCACTTCAATAGAATGGCTGGAGCAGTTTTAGAAAAATTCTCTTAATTTAAGAATTGTAGTTGTTGCATACCATCATAAATAAAAGTAATAACTATAAACTGTAGGGAGGAGAATTATTAAACATGTTTTTGAAAAATATTGTTTTATAATTAAATTTGTAGATTAAAAAACCTTTTTCTCTTTGTGATGTATGATTTTATATAGTTGTGTGTGACTGGTGAAAGACGTCTACAGGGATTGCTCAAGGTTACAGGAAAAACTCTAAGGAATTCTTGCAGCAACATCCTGAAATAAGAGCTCTCACATAATAGATTCACTGTGGTTTTCTTTGAGAAGCAAAGGTTGAGGAACACACAACGCTTAACTATCCAGGATCAGGAGGAGAGCTAACATGCATCTGAATGCTTTTAGCTTTAGTTTACTTCTCTGTTTAAAGAAGAGAGTTATGAGATTAGTTTAATTTGATCATTTTCCTTTTCCCTTTGGTAATCTTCCTCCTGTATTATAAGATATACGATGCTTCCTTCCCCCTTCAAATGAAAGCAAAAATGAATTTTCCAGGCACACTATGTTATGGATGCAAAGTCAAAAATTTACATAAGTGATCTGAATCTACAGCATGTACAACTAAGAGTTGAAAGAAGACAAACTTTTTCATCATGAGGATTATGCATGCAGTAAGAAAGAGAACATTCAGTCGTACAGGGGTAGGCAATGGGCAGACTGGCAGTTTGGCCTTGGATCCAGAAATCAGACATCTCCCTAAAGTTTTCTCTGTAGTCCTGACCTAATCATCTTTACCTTTTAACCTGTTTATGATTATTTTTAATTTTAATAAAAACAGTTATCTTCCTATGTTGATTGATTAGAATCTTAACGTTTTAAAGATGGCAATTTTTCTCAAATTAAATAACAGAGATAGTATTATAATAGTGGAAACCCTTGTGAAATTTTTTTGAAATCGTAAGCATCAAGAAGAATAAAAAGGCAAGAAATTTTTTAAAAAGAAGAATGCTGGGGCCTTTCTCTACTGGTTATTAAAAACATAATACAGAATAATGTCAAGGCAGAGTGGCTTAGGCTTGAGAATCAAAGGCAGATCAAAGAAATAGAAAAGAAAATCTAGAAACAAATCTTAATAATTGTAATAAGCATTTTCTACATGGTGAAGTTACCATCACAAATAAAATTAAGTAAAAATTAATTTAAAAATCTAACAAACCAAGTAAAATTGTTTGATAACACTAAAATTTTTAAATCCTATAATGAATGGTGCTGTGACAGTGGGTTAAACAAGCTAGATCCTAATATTACAGCCTAGTAAGTTTCAGATACATTAAAAATGAATGTCAATAGATGAGCCAAAGAACTTATATGCATGTATGCATAACCAGTGGACATAGACAACAATGCTAGAGGGGTGGGGGGGGGCAGGATGGGGAGGAGGAGGTCTAGAGGGGGAAAAAGAGAACCATCTGTTACAAAAATAAATTAATAAACATTGAAAAAAAAGAATGTCAAAAATACAAATACAAAAAAAGAAATAATTTATTTAAGTAGTAATCTGAGCCCAGATTTTAGAAAGAGAAGAAGTAATCACCAAAGGAGAAAAAAATTACTATATTTGAAAGAATAAAAAAAAACAAATCACAATATATCAAAACCTATCATAAACAAGATGAAGGGCTCAGCAATAAACTTGAAAAAGTATTTTCCAAAAAATGACAAAGGATGATGTCAACAAATAGAGTTCATTCTAACCAGTAAGTTTACCAATAGGAAAATGGGCCAAGTACTTGTGAATAGAGTTCACTGACAAATAATATATGTATGTTACTAATAAATATAATAAAACATCTTTGCTCTCACTACCATATAAGAATATATCAACTTAAAATAAGATAGCCCCTCAACCCTCAGATTAATGTGCTCGGGGAAGGAAAGGTACAAAGGAATTGCATACATACCCACCCCAGCCACTAGCCCATCTCTAACTAAGATGATAGAAGAATTGGGAACCACTTTGGAAGACAAGTTTGGCAGTTTATTACAACACTAAGTAAACTATTACCATATTATCCAGCAATTGCACACCTTGGTGTTTATCCAAAGGAGATATAAACTTACATTCACACGAAAACCTGCACATGTTTCTGGCAGCTTTATTCATAATTGCCCAAAACTTGAAAGCAACCAAGAAATCCTTCAGTAGGTGAATGAATAGATGGACTGTGGTAATCCAGACAATGGAACATTATTCAGCACCAAAAAGAAATGAGCTATCAAGCTATGAAAAAAACATGGAGGAACCTTAAATGTATATTACTATGTAAAAGAAACCAATCTGAAAAGCCTACATTCTGTATGATTTCAACTATATGACATTCTGGAAAAGGCAACACTATGGAGATAGAACAAATAGAAGGAACACAGAGAAATTTTTAGGGCGGTGAAACTAGTCTGTATGATAAGATAATGGTAGATACAAGTCACTATACATTTGTCCAAACCAATGCAATGTACAAAACCAAGACTGAACCCCAATGTAAATTATGTACTCTAGATGTCTATGATGTGTCAATGTGCATTCATCTATTGTAACAAATGTACCAGTCTGGTGGGGGATGTTGATAATAGAGGTGGCTATGCCTGTGTGGGGGCAGGGTGTATATGAGAAATCCTTGTGCCTCCTGCTCAATTTTACTTGAATAGAAGACTGTTTTTTTTAAGTTTACTTTTTTAAAACCAGGAGAAATAGTCTAATTTTAAAAAGAATGTAAAGAAATTAGATTTATCACTGATAAAATTAAAATATGTAATATAAGCAGCTAAAAATTACATCTAACCATTGATTACTTTCATTTTTCTTTGCCCCAAAGAGCCTGCCATGATGTAAGAATGCTATTTGCTTTCCCATTATTAAAATAGCACATGCCTTTTTACAGACAAAATAGAAAATACAAAAGAATAAGGGGAGGTAATAATTCACATATTACTGAATATTTTGCTTTACTTATCTTACTTTAAAAGAGAGTTAACTAAAATTCACAGTTTTTGATATACTCTATCTTTTCATTATAAAAACTATGTATTATTAGTTCCTTAATGGTGCATTTTTGTCAGAGTTCAAAAAAGGTTCACTACTTTATATGGTTTTACATCTTGTGATATGATCTATAATGTTTAGCCTGTGATACTGCTGCAGTCTAGTGTTTCACTGGGATTTTTCATTTTCACTTTCATGCCATAAACTGCAACCTTAAATTTATTGCAGTATTTACATACATGGCAGCTGTTAAAATGACAGTAGTTGAGTACACTTAGGGAATAGTTACTAGGGCAAATGTACACACACACACACACACACACACACACACACTCATTTAAATTATTCGTTTATTGTTAAGTTGAGCTTTTATTTCCCTTGTGAAAAAGGGGCATATGTGTTGATACTTAAGTAATAAAGTTACCCAATTCACTCACTCCAGTCATGCGTTTCCTTATTCATATCAATATATACTGAAAAGTTTATGGAGAACCTACTATGTGCCAGGCAGTGAGCCAAACACAGCATGGCCAGGGAGAAGCACACATAATGAGAAAAATAGCATTGCCATATGGCAAGGACTGCTGAAAGGGGGTATAATCAAAATACTTTGGAAGCACACAGGGGAATGGGAGGAGGTGACCCTGAGCAGGGTGTTAGAGGATGAATGAGCATTTCCAGGCAGAGGGAATAGCATTTGCACCTGCATGGAGCCATGAAAAAGGGGAGGGGTAGTTGAGGCAGGAAATAAAACTTGAAAAGAAGGTTTAGATCAGCTTGTGATGAGTCTTGTGTGCCAAGCTAAGGAATTTGGACCACATATTTCAGGTCATGAGTAGTCAACTGAGGTTTCTTTGCATGAGAGACTGCCATGATCAGTCTATACTGGGAAGAACTGCAGCAACCTGAGGACAGCTTAGATTAGGAAGAAACTGGTGACAAGCACCAGTGAGAGGCTGTGTCAATGCAAAAGATAAGGGGTACAAACACTTGGGCAGTCTCCAAGGACGGAGAGGAGTAAGGCTGTTTGATCAGTGAAAATAGCAGTATTTAATAATTAATTAAAGGGAGAAATGGGTGAGAAAGAAAGAAGATAGAGAATAGTTTTTTAAAAAACAACAACATTGGATTTGAAAATCAGATAAACTGGAAGAGATTTGAAGAAGGGTTAGAGTCCAACAGATTTTTTTAAGGATAAGTGAGATTTGAGCATGTAGATAAAGGGGAAGTACTGGGAGGTGGGCACAGAGAGTAATATACTTTTCTAAACTGATACCCATGTGTTTGAAATATTTAATGTTTTCATTTTTCTTTGGTGGAAGTAGGAGAACAAAAGAGCTGACTACTATTCTGGAAGAAAGGGTGAGGAGAATCTAAAGATGATCAGAAGGAAGGCGCCTGGCCCAAGGGGATTAAGAGCTCTGACTTGCCCTCTAACCTTTCAGACTACTAGAATAATTTCCAGATGAGCATAGAACTCAACCTGAAGAAGAAGAATGGGTTGAGGTACTTGGGCTTTGCAGTGAAATGGTGCTCAACATTGCCAAAGGAGAAAGGTGCTTATAGACTAGACACTTTTCCCTCAATGTACACTTTCCAATAGTGACATCACTTCAAAATGACATGCAGACCGTACATGGAACCACTGAACTCAGAATGAAGTCTGGTTCTAGCCCTGGCTTCACCGTATTCTACAAATATGACTTCCAACAAATCACCTCAACCTCATCATGTATAGAATGATATTGTTAATATGCTCCCTGTCTACCCCATTTGGGTTTGTGAAGAATAGATGATGACACTAAGAGAAGGGCATGCAAATGCAAGGCATCCATGTGGTCGTCATCATTATTATTGCTATGTTCACTCAGTGAAAACCATAGAACCCCAAGAACCTGAGAGTACGTACCGCACCATTAGATGTCTGATTTGACTTAATGGATCATGAAAATCTTCAATTTGAGGATTTTCATGATCTGGAAATTATTCTAGTAGTCTGAAAGGTTAGAGGGCAAGTCAGAGCTCTTAATCCCCTTGGGCTCTCAATCCCAAACCATACATTGTGAATCATGATAAAAATCAGGAACATGAGACTTTAGGCATAATTCTTTTTCATCACCCTGTAGTTCTTTCTATTCACCCCATCCTGACTCCTAAGTTGATCCTAGCCACCAGGGCCAAATTGCAAAGATTTCAGGGAAGCATTTTCCAAATTGTGTAGTCTGCTCTTTTGCTTTCTGGACAGAGGAAGAAAAAGAGGGAAAAAAAAAAAAAAAAAAAGAGCATCCTCACATTCACACCTAACTGCTTCCCCAACAATTTTCTTAGCACAGCCTCAGAGGCCCTATTTGATCTCACACTCCCTTCACTTTCTCACTCCAGCCCCATGGTCTTCATGCCAGGCTCCTTCCTGCCTCAATACTGCTCACACCTTCCCTAACTACAACATATGAAATAACAAACATGGCCAATCTCTAATTTCCTTTCCCTGTTTTACAACACTTGATCACTAAAAAAATGTACAATGTACTCACTTGTTTCCCCCCCTCATGTCAATGTAAGCTCCACAACAATGACTTTGTCCTGTTTGCCACTGTAACCCCTGTGCCTGGTACACAGAGGGCATTCAATAAATAATTGTTGAATAAGTGAATGAATGCATCTGTAAAATGGATATACCCATTTCAAATGTCTTATGTTCTTAAGAGGATTTTTAAAATTAAAAATATAAAGTACTATGAGGACTATTGCTCGGAATTTAAAGAAAGAAATAAAGAATGGAAAATTGAAGCAATGGGTGGGCTTTGAAGTGAGAGAGCATGAGGAGCAGGGCAGAGTAAGGCAAGGGGATGCCACAGCTGGTGCATGGCAGGCTCTGTTTGGGTGAGCAACTTATTTCCAGTTACTTTGGAATTTTCCAGTTTTAGAACCCCAAACCCCTCATCCCATGCAACCCCCAATCTCTGACAAACTGGGACAGTTGGCCACTTTGGCTTTGAGAGTCAGATGCCCCCATGGATTTGAATTCCCCATTCACATTTATCAGTAATAGGACCTTAGGCAAGATATACTCTCTCTGATTTTAGTTTCTCATTTGTAATTGAAGATGGAAATATCTGAATCAAAGGTTTGTGGGGACTGCTTAAAAAGGACTATATGAAAACGCTTAACGCATTGCCTGGTACATAATGAGTGTCGGATAAGCAGCAAATAGTATTATTAAGGCACCTGGTTTATAGCTGCCATTTTAAAGATGAGGAAGATGCTAATCCATGAGTATTTTTGTATGACTTGGATGATGACTTTTCATAATAAAATAATATAATCTCAAAAGGTTTAATAGAAAACCTTTCCATTTTAATATTAAATTTGGCGTTCTGTTTATAGAGCTTTACCACAATGTCTTCATCTAGGGAAAAGCATGTTTGTGTTCATTGTCTTCGTTATTATCCAAAAACCATATAGTGCAGTGGGGAAAAAAAAATCTGAAATTTTAAAACATTACTTAAATATTTTTTACCTGTAAGTACATTCAAAGTCCTTCAAATAGGGCTGGAAATACTATATTTTAGGAAAGCATAATTTTCTCATCAACCAAAACAAATGTTCCAACTAGTTTTGTGAAATAAAAGCCTTTCAAATAGTCGCTTGGAGTTGATTTTTAAAAAAGTTCTCTTGTCTGTTTCTGTTAATGCCCACATGAGTTTTACTAGTTGCAACTGAAATCACAAAAACCAGGGCTTGATGCTTAGCTGGCAAGAAGCCAGAATAATGAAATTAATAACATATGCTGAAGAACCCATTTGTAACAATTTTTCCATTAAAAAAATGAGGCAGCTCAAAGCTACTGACAGGGCTTTCTCCCCTACACCCACCCTTGTATTTTCTTTTGCCTTCAATATGTCTGAATGTTGAAGCGGAAGGTTCTTGGTTACTTTCACAATTCATGGGACTTCAACATTTACGCAACCCTGTAACTATTAGTTTACTTTTGTTGTTTTTCTAAGGTTTTCTTTAGGTCAGAGGTGAATTTTTCGAGTCTCTGCCAACCAGAGACACCCTCCGATTTGGTGCCAAGCCCAGTGCCAGGAGGGACACTTATGGAGACATGGTCTCGGCAGTATTGACTGGTCTCAGCAGCTCGAATGGAACTCTTCTGCAGGGTACTCAACAGATCTCAGAGCCCATGACCAAAGGCACATGATCTCATTTAGAGAAGATCCTCAGAAGTCCTGTCTTAGAACTTCTTCACCCTTACTTTATACACATAACTAGCAAGCATGGTAATCTGACTTGCAAACATAATAAATTAGAGACATTGAATTTGGAGGAAAGAAATAAGAGAACTAAGGGCAGCGAAAAGCAATAAGTGGTAGCTAAGCAGGAGTTAGAGACATGCTAAAAGCACATACAGGAAAAATACAGTCCTCTCTGTCATTACTAGAAGAAGGAACATTTCCCAACTTGCAGTTTGGGAGGGCATCACAGGATTCCAGGGAGCTACAGGCTCTAAATCATTGGTATAGATAAACCTGAATCATCAGAAAATATCAAGTTCAGTATTTGCCATCAAGGAACGTGGGCAAGACTGTCATGCATTTTATCATAGTTGTTAAAATGAAGATATATGTATATCTTTATTATAAACCAACTCATATATTATCAATGTATTTGTGTGGTTGCATATGCATAGAACATGTCCAGAAGGATAAACACCAATAATGAATCTTTCTGGGCATTGTGCCAGAGGGTGAAAAGAAAAGAGGACCTCTACTTCATATAATTCTGCTTTGCTAAAGTTTTCAAAATGAGCATGATTACTTTCATAATAAAAATATTTAAATATGCTCTAAGAAGTCTAAAGTACTGTTGCATTTTTACCCATGACTTTATAGGTCAGCCTATAAGTTAACAAGATCTTGAGGGACAGGGTCAATACCCATTCTTCCTACACACATATATCAAACCTTTGTACTTTTCAATATTCCTGTATATCTCTGTTCCTTATGCTGGGAAGAAAATATATATCAGATCAGATCTAGTTCTGTCTCTCAAGGAATTAGTCATTGAGTAAGAAGCTAAGAGGAAAAAAAATGATGTAGCCTGGCTGGTGTGGCTCAGTGGTTGAGCATCAACCCATTCACCAAGAAGCTGCCAGTTCAATTCCAGGTCAGAGCACATGCCCAGGTTGTGGGCTGGATCCCCAGTGGGGGGCGTGCAGGAGGCAGCCAATCAGTGTTCTCACTCATGGATGTTTCTATGTCTCTCCTCCCTTTCTCTATCTCTAAAATCAATAAAGAAAAAAAATTTATTTTTAAAAAGTGTGATGTATGAAGTAGGGGGTGGGGAGTAAAGGGAGAAAGCCTGAGAGCATGTGGCCTTGAACCAGTCAGAGCAGGATGCAATCAAGAGGATGCTGGGAGGCCAGTGGAAGCAGGGAAGCACTGGGGAATGATGAGATAGAGGGCAAAAAGGCTTTGCCAAAGGGATGACAGGGAGAAATTTGAAAACAAACTGCAGTGATGTTAAAATGTTATAGAGGTCAGAGTCATCCACATAGTGGTCCCTTGTTTGGAGCCTAGTTTGTTCTATTTAAGGTGTTTAATAAACACAGATACCACAAAAAAGCCTTCCACTGTGTACTTATGGATTTACCCCTACTCTTCTTTGTTGCCCAACTCCCAACATTAGGGCCCTTGAAGGCAGCACCAAGCCAGAGCAAAGCAGAGGTACAGTTAACAAATATTCTTTTAATAAATACTTTTTTAGATAGTATTGGTAACTTGTAAAGAGTCTACTTTGTAGCTCTGCCAAGTATCTTACATATAGGACCCTGAGTATCGATGTCCTCATCATGAGCTCTTCTTTCTTCCTGATTTTTATTCAGGAATAAACCATGACAATATTCAAACAAAGATCCTTTTCAATCAAAGAAGGTCATATTGGCTTAAGGGTCCTCTGTCTATTACTTTATCTGAAAAACAGAGATGAAAACAAACTGGTGTCAAAGGCTTGCCATTTTCTTAAAGCCTGACTGAGACATTGATGATGAATTAACCAATATGGGAGCAAATCAAGGATTTTTTTTTGTCTCACCTTCTTTACGATTTTATTTGTGTGTGTAAGTTAACAACACTTCACATAAGATCCATCCTTTTCAAAAAAAAATTTAAGTATACAATATTATATTGTTTTTGCAATCAGAATAAATCTGGAAACTATAAAGATGAGGAAATAAACTGAATTTTTTTTATGAATTCTCTTCAGAAGGAAAGCAGCTAAAATAAAATCAATGTAGAAGGAAGGAGTATTGAAGAATCAAAGATGGCTTTGTTGCCAACCAAGAAAGGCTAGGATACTTTTCAATATTTTATACTCAGTACTAACAAATATTAATACAAGATTACAAACAGGGCACTCTTCATAGTACCCTACAAATGTGAACTCACAGAACCCACGCAACAACCCAACAACATAGTGACACTGTGATTTTCATCTCCAGATGAAATGGATGGATGCAGAAACTGAAACCCTTGAAGTTTAAGTATCTTTTTCAAGATAACCAGCTCATAAGTGGCAGAGTAGGTTTGAACCCAGCATTTATGCTTTTCATCTCTATTTTATATTAACTAATTTTTGCCCTTAGCCATAACATCAGCACAGTCTGGAAGGCTAGTACATTTTTCTCTCTCAAAGATGTGACGTACTGATCATGACTGTACATTAGTTCTAACCCCCTCCAGTGATCACTCAATTATTAAATTAGCTGCATTTAAATGTATTTATCCTCATCTCTCTTTTCCTTTGTTCATAAAGCAAGCATTATTGACTGTTTATTCTCTCCACAGACACATGTTTGACTTCATGGGAAAAACAGAAGTTTAGAATATAGTTCCTGCTTTCAAAGACCATGTGCTAACTGGGGAAGGCTAACTGCTGTAACAATCCCAACGTTTCAGTGGCTTCTCACAATAGAATGTTACTCTTCCAGTTCCAGGGAGGCTTGCCTGGGGGAGGGAAGCGGAATAGAGGAGCCCCACAGCAGAGTCAACCAGGAACATACATTTTCTCCTTCAAGAGCTCTGCCTTCCTCCAGGAGCTGGCTTCATTGGGCTGGTGGGTGGGAAATGGAAAGAGAATCACCTTTGAGACATTCGGAAGGGCCAAGCTGGAGGGGTGCACCTGGTTGATGCTCCCATTCCATTGGCCATCTCTCAGGTGCAAGACCACACCTGACAGGAAGGTGCTGCCCAAGAAGAGCCCAGAAATGTCTCCTGTAGTCCAAAGTCAGGAAGAAACTACCCTGGCTTTTACTTTTGGTACTAACTGTTAGATCGTTGAGGATGTAGATAGGAAAATAGAAACTGCTTTAGGGTGGGATTTACTATAAGGGATCAGAGGCTTACAAAACCAGAAGGAAGAGCAGATTGCACCAAGGTCAAGGAAGCTGCTACTGACATTCAGGAAATCAAGGACAGGATTCTCAGGGAGTCATTGCTGAGGACCTCACTGCCCATTGCTTTCAGGTAGGTGGTTCCCAGGAAGTGCTGCAAAATCATCCATTGTCTTCCAGCCTCTGCTGAAGCCCACATGCCTTCCTGCCACCATAGGAGCAGTGAGGCCCTTCTCTTCTGCCAAGCAAATCTCACACGGGATCTCTGCTTCGCAGACCTGAAACTGGAACCTGGTGGCGAGGACATCTGGGACACGTGGTTTCAGGCCTTCAGCTCCTGCAATAGAGGAAAGAACAAAGACAGGTGTGAAGACTGTTTCAAGAGGTCAGTAGACAACCTGACTTGGGGAGAGGGGCATTTTTCTTTACTTCATACAAATTTTATTTGGGAAATTATAAGGAAAGAAAAACTGTGTTAGAATTCTATGTATTAGAGCTTTATTCGGTCTTTCATTCATAGCCATTAAATTCCCTTTAATGTTTTGGAGCCAGTTTTTAGGGTATAATATTAGAAAAATTAACATATCACATTTGTATTTGATAAATTGTGCTCATTTGTGGGTTTAGAATGATTTGTTTCCTAAGAGGTTCGGATGAGAACAAATAAATATAAGAGTCATTACATTCAGTACAAATTCCATCTATCTAGCATTAAATTGATCCAGTCAAAGAAATAAATCAATATTAAATGTAATCCTTACCATTACCAGCAAAAGTGGCCTCAGCCTAGTTTCTAATTTTAGCTTTGGCCTCACAGGGAAATGTTAGTCATATCACAGATTCAATGTTATTTGTGATTTCAGGGGTGTGTGTGGGGGGGAGGTGGGGGTCACAATAGACCTTGCTCAGTACAGTGAGAGACTTTTTTTTTTTTACTTTGCCTAAATTCTCAGATTGTTATTATTTTAAACCATGACTTCAATTCGACTTTTACAGTTCTTGGTAACTTTGTTGCTTTATTACTTACTGTCCTGCAATAACACTATGGTTTAGGTATTTATTATATAGAGAGGATGACAGTGCAGCAAGTACAGTGGCAGACCACTATGTGTAAATAACAAACAAGAATCTAGGGCAGTTCATTGATGCGAGCCTCTGCCTATGCCTGCATAGGGAAATGTTGTGCAAAATCACTGGTGCAGCCCTGGCCGGTGTGGCTCAGTTGGCTGGAGCACTGTGCACCAGAAAGGTGTAGGGTTCCATTCCTGGTCAGGCCACCTACCCAGGTTTCGGGTTTGATCCCGGTCAGGGATGGGAGACAGCCAATTGATGTTTCTCTCTTACATCAATATTTCTCCCTTCCTCTCTCTAAAATTTAAAAAACATACACAACTGGTGCAAATGCCACTTTCTGGTTGGTGATCAGGGCCAAATGGTTCTGTAGGATCTAATCCAGTTTGATAGGTCTAGGCAGCAGTGTGAGCAAACTCTGAGCGTGTCCCCCTCCACTGTGTCTTCTCTGGATCTGAAGGCAGAATGTAAGCATTTTGCTTTTATTATGCATGATGCCTACATATTTGCTAATATTTACTAAAAAGAGTAATACTAATAACTAACACATATAGCGTTACTCATCAGACACTGGTTAGGAACTGCTATTATCTAACCACATTTTATGGCTGCACTCATTTGTGAGGCAAATCAATTAGCAAGTTGCCCAAAGTCACAGGCAGTCGTCTGGTTTCAAAGTCCAAGTTCTTACCCAGCGTGGTGATATATGGCCTACAATTGTAGTTATTTTGACTGCCTCAGTGCACATAAAACATCTGCCTGTGTATCCAGGAATAGTATACTCACTGAAGAAGTTTTTATAGCAAGAGATAAGATCAGCCACCCTATCCATTTTCACAATCCTGAAAATAGGGAGTAAAGCTAATCCTTCCCTTGAATGATTTTCGTCCTTATTGGAAAGGATTGGCTCCCTATTATGATTGCAGTTCAAGCAGGGGCAAGAAGATGGGAGATGGCTTTTAATGGGACTTTTTCCAGGAACACATCATGAATTAGAACACAAGTATGAAAAATCACCCTAAAAGATGAGAGTAGTTCTAGGCTATCAATATATAACTTCATTGCAAGTGAATCTATCTATCTATCCATCTATCCATCTTTCTATCTTTATATCTATGTATAATTTTAATGAAAATATATTTATATCTAATGTGTAGATTTGAAAGTACTCTTTGTAGTAGCAAAAGATTGGAATCAACATGAACGTGTACTAATAGGGTACTAGTTAAATAAATAACAGTATATCTCTATAATGAAATGTGAAATGTAAAAATTAAGAAAGCCTCTTTATATATTAGTGGAAAGATATCAAAATATACTGTTAAGGTATAAAATAAGGTTTAGAGTAATGAACACATTGCCTTTTATATAAAAAGGATATGAAAAAAGAAGCTACAATTGTATTGACTTACACAGAAATTTTTTCTGGAAATATAAATAAGAAAATAACAATAGGGGTTACCTGTGAGGTGACAGGAACTGAGAAGATAGGGGATAGGATGGAGGAAGACTCTTCACTATATGTTCTTATATCTTTTTAAATGTCCGAACTGTGGAACTATGTTCTCTGTATTAAAATCTATTAAAACTTAAAAGAAGCACTTATTAAATACTTGGGTATGGACTATTCCAGCTAGATCTGATGGGTGGGGAGGATAGAAAAGACAATGTTCTCAGAATCTTCATTTGAACAAACAAAACATACACCACTTAACACTTCATTAAAACACAACATATCAGGAAACACAAATTAGAATCAGACAGACTGCTGCCGTGAGCGCTAAGGGCATGCAGAGTCGGGGCATGTAGACAATGTGCTGTCTCATCAGAGACGTCTTTCTGAGGTGACTGAATTGCAGGTTTTGGTTTGAGAGAACAGGGAATGTGGTGTCATAAACAGTGTGGCCTTGCATGTGCAGCATTATGACAACTACCACAAGTGTGGGGATCCAACTGAAGTTTTTAAAGTCATGGAGTATGATTGAGGGGCTGATGCCTTGAGAGGGTGAAACATTGGTAGCTTACGTCTCTCATCATAATTCATCTTATTTATGTAGTTGAGCTTGTCCGTGGTTTACATTTATGCTCTACCCTCTTAACTAACCGGAGTCTCTTATTGTTTCTAATAGCTTTTAGATCCTCTTAGCTGTTTCAGGTACATATTTATACCATTTACAAAAGTTAATCATTTTACTCTTTCCTTTCTAACTTTTATGTCTCTATAGTTTTGTTTCTATATTTTAACTGCATTGGCTGGCACTCCAATATAATTTTTAATAATAGTGGTAACACTGGCTATTTTTCTTGTTCCTAATTTAGGGGGCATCATGTAGCTGGCTATTGAAATAAGATATATTTTATTATGTTAAGGAGTCATTTTATTAAGTGTTAATTAAGTACCTAACTGTTTTTTTTTAAGTAAAAATGGATATTGAATTGTGTTAAATGCTTTTTCAGCATCTATGGTAATGATCATATTTTTTTTTCTTTTAGACTTATGAATACAATGGATTATAACAATAGATTTACAATATTGAACTATCCTTGCATTTCTAGAGTCATCTGCACTAGATTATAACATTCTGTTTTTTAAAGTGTTTTTTAAAGCTATGTATTTTTTGCCAATATTTTATTCATAAGTTTTGTATTGATGTTCATAAATGAGTGGTCCATATAATTTTCTGTCAGGAGCTGTGGCAGATAGACTTTAAGGTGACTTTGTGGTGTTTATTCCCTTGTATAATCAACTTGCCTTGAGTGTGAGTTGTATACATGACTTGCTTCTAACCAACAGAATATGGAAAAAGTTATGGGATGTAACTCCCATATTTACCTTACATTACATCTCCATCTGGCAAGCTAACTTTCCTTAGAGTCTTTCAAGTCGTTGATGGGTTTGAAAAATCAAATTGCCATGAATTCTACAACCACAAAGAAATGAATTCTGCTAACAACCTAAATGAGCTCGGAAACAGATTTTTATCTAATCAGGCATCCAGATGACAATACAGCCAGCTGATACATTTATGGCAGAAGATCCAGTTTAGTCATACCTGGACTCCTGACCCCTGAAAAATACAAAATCATAAATGTGTGTTGTTTTATGCTGCTAAATTTGTGGTAATTTATTATACAGCACAGAAACTAATACAGGGACAATCCTTACTAGGTTTTGAAATCAAGGTATTTTATGTTTTCTGGAAAGTTTGGAAGCTTTTTTTGTGTACTTGTACTCTGAAACTGATTAAATAACATTACCTTCAAGAAGTTTGGTGGAAACCCACTTTTACCTATTTTCATCTGGTGCTTTTTAGAGAGGAAGTTCTTGGACACTTTTCTCTATTTCTTCTACGTCATTAGATACTTCTATTTCTTCTGGATTCAGTTTTGGCAAACTCCATTTTCCAATAGAAATATTCTTTTATCCGTATTTTTTCATTTATTGGTATAGAATTGAACAAAATACTCTTAAAATTCTCTTAATATCCTTTTTTTCTGAACTTCAAAAAAATTAAATCAGTGAGTGTTTTAATCTATTTTATCCAACAAAAACAGTTTTGAATGTATGTATTGCTTTATTTATTTATCCATTGGTGTATTTATTTTTGATGAATTTCATCTTTATTAATTCCCTTTTATATTTCTTTTTATTTATTTTCTTACATTTTGGATATATGGATATTCTTTTTATTTTTAATCTTTGTTGTTTATTGATAACATATTTAAGACTATAATGTTTTCTCTGAATATTGTGTTAGCTAGATATCATGTTCTAATATGAAGTGTTTGAATTATTATCATTTTTAGACATTTTATAATTTGAGATTAAATTTTATCTTTGAGCAAGAAGTTAGAACTTTCTAACTTATAGGAAGTGGGACATTTTGTTATTTTGTTAATTTCTAGTTTCATTGCATTGTGATCAGAGGTTATTTTCTGTATTAATTTTATTCTTTGGTGTATACTGAGATTTTCATTCTTGCCCAGAATGATTGGTATTTATGAAAGGCTTATGAACACTTAAAAATAAAATATGTTCTCTAATTTCATGATCTAGTATTTGATATATATTACTTGACTTCTTTTTTTTTTAATTTCCATTGAATTTTTTAGGGTGACATTGGTTAATAAAAGTATATAGGTTTCAGGGGTATAATTCTATAATATATCATCTGTATATTGTATTGTGTGTTCACCACCCAAAGTCAAGTCTCCTTCCATCACCATTTATGCCCCCCATACCCCCTTTACTCTCTTCTACATCCCCCATCACTTGACTTCTGACATTAAATATTGTTGTAAAGATATATGAGGAATGACTAATTTTCCCCCATAGAAGTGATATCATTTCCCAGCTGCTCAAAGGACTCTTTAGTTTTTGTTTTTTTTTGTTTTTAACTTATCTTTATTGTTGAATGTATTACAGATGTTCCTCATTTTCCCCCCATTGCCCCCCTCCTTCCCATTCCTGCCCTCCTCCTGCCTTTCCCCACACTGTTGTCTGTGTCCATTGGTTATGCATATATACATATAAGTTCTTTGGTTTATTTCTTCCCACCCCTCCACCCCCCTTCCCTTTGAGGTTTGTCAGTCTAACAACCAATTTGTACTTCTTAATGCCTTCACCTTTTTCACCCATCCCCCCAGGCCCCACCCATCTGGTACCCAACAAAAGTTCTCTGTATCTATGAGAATGTTTTTGTTCTGCTTGTTCATTGTGTTTGTAGATTCAATTGTTGATAGATATGTATTTATTGCCATTTTGTTTGTTCATATTTTTTTATCTTTTTCTTCAAGAAGACCCTTCAACATTTCGTATAATAATGGTTTGGTAGTGATGAACTCCTTTAGCTTTTCCTTCTCTGGGAAACTCTTTATATGGCCATTGATTCTAAATGACAGCTTTGCAGGATAGAGTAATCTTGGTTGTAGGTTCTTGCTTTTCATCACTCTGAATATTTCTTGCCACTCCCTTCTGGCCTGCAAAGTTTCTTTTGAGAAATCAGCTGACAGTCTGATGGGAACTCCCTTTTAGGTAACTAACTGCTTTTCTCTTGCTGCTTTTAAGATTCTCTTTGTCTTGAACCTTTTGCATTTTGATGATGATGTGTCTTGGTGTGGTCCTCTTGGGGTTCATCTTGTTTGGGACTCTCTGTGCTTCCTGGCCTTGTATGTCTGTTTCCTTCACCAAGTTAGGGAAGTTTTCTGCCATTATTGTTTCAAATAGGTTTTCAATTTCTTGTCCTCTCTCTTCTCCTTCTGGCACCCCCAAGATGTGAATGTTGGTACGCTTGAAGTTGTCCCAGATGCTCCTTACACTATCCTCATTTTTTTGGATTCTTTTTTCTTTTTGCTGTTCTGATTGGGTGTTTTTTGCTTCCTGATATTCCAAATCGATGGTTTGCTTCTAGGCTTTACTTACTCTACTATTGAATCTGTGTAAGCTATTCTTTATTTCAGTTAGTGCATCCTTCATTTCTAACTGTGCATCCTTCATTTCTGACTGGTCCTTTTTTTATGCTCTTGAGGCCCTCACTAAGTTCACTGAGGTTCTCACTAAGTCCATTGAGCATCCTTATAAGCAGGGTTTTGAACTCAGCATCTGTTAGGTTGCTTAACTCCATTTCACTTAGTTATTTTCCTGGAGTTTTGTTCTGTTCTTTCATTTGGGACCTGTTTCTTTGTCTCCTCATTTTGGCTGCCTCCCTCTGTTTGTTTCTATGTATTACTTAGCGAGAAGTATGGGGCTAGCTGAGACCAGATGCTGCTTGTTTGAAAGAATTTAGGAAAAGCTGAAGCAGGATCCAAGACAGGCCAATCCTATGGTAAAGCAACTGGCAACAGCTTGGGTGGGCCTGAAAGTGGGGTGGGGCGGGGCCTCAGGGAATCACCAGGGCGGGGCAAACAGTGTGAGCTAGGTTGCTGGAGTCCCAGATATGGCGGCGTCTGCTGTCCCAGGGAAGGGCTCATCAAAGGAACAAAAGCCTCTGATAGCATGTCTGTCCAGGAGAAAGCCGCCTCTCCAGCCCTCGCTCCAATGCCAAACAGCTCAGTTCTTCCCCATATGACTCTGGTGCCTTTCAAGCTGCCTCCCGCACGCTGGAGCCTGGAGGGTGTGAGTCCGAGTAAGTCCGTTTGCGGGCCCTTTAAGAGGAGCTGCCGGGAGCTCCAGCCGCCTCAGCCTCAGTTCCCGCTGGTTTCTCCAGCCAGAAGTTATGGGGACTTCTCTTCCTGGCACTGGATCCTTGAGCTGGGGGCATGATGTGGGACAGGGACCCCTCAGTCCTCAGGGAGGACCTTCCCAGCTGAGGTATCCTCGTAAATTTTATCCGCCACACGTGGGTGTGGGACCAGCCCGTCGCACCACCGCCCCTCCTAGCAGTCTCGATGGGGCTTCTTCTTTACTTTCGTAGTTGTCGGACTTCCATTCAGCTTGATTTCATGCGCTTTTGAATGATAGTTGTTCGGTAGTTTAGCTGTAACTTTGATGTGGTTGTGGGAGGACGCGATACCGCGTTACCTATGCCGCCATCTTGACCGGAAGTCGGACTCTAGTTTTTAAGTCTAGTAACTTCGCTTAAACTTTTCAAGCATTGAATATCTGTAACACATATCTGTAACACATGACCTACCTTTTCTATTTAGAATGAAGTGCTTTTTATTTTTTAATGTTTTCTTGAACTTCATCTTTAAATATTTTATCTATACTTTTGCTCTTTTACTTTCGCTCTTTCATGGACTCAATTATGCATATAGTGTGTCTCCATTTCCCATTTTCTATTACCAATATTTTCTATCTAATTCTTTTAAACTCTTTATCTCAATTGTATTTTGTTTATTTTTGTCATTTCTTTCATCTGTTTTTTCCCCAATGTTTATTCACTTTTCAGCTCCTTCTAATTCCTTTCTCATTTTTTGATGCTTTTATCTTTTCTGTATCCTCATTGAGTTGTGCTAGTTTACCTACTACAAGTCTCTCCACCTCTTCCCTAAGTTCTTGCTCTTTTGTTTTGTGGTGTTTTTTTCTCTCTCAGCACATGTACTTTAAACATATTTGTATAGCAAAATATTTGTTTAAAATTTAGTCTGTTTCATGGCAACCTTTTTTAACACTGTTTTGTTAATAAGTTTTACTGCTACTTTTCTCCTTTATTCTTATGGCTTCTCTGCATAGGTATGTGCTAATTTTTTCTTATGCTTTATTATTGTATGAACTGAGTGTTTGTGGACTTGTTAGAATAAAAGTTTCCTGGAAGTGGGGGTGGGACAAGGTAGTGCTCTGGCGTAGCTGATTTTAGTTTTAGTTTTTGTTCTCTTGGTAACAGACTCTGCCTTATCCTCAGCTAGCACAAACCTGGCAGCTTCAGGCAAATACAGCTTTCTGTATGATTGTCTCTCTCTTTTTTCTTTTTCTTTTTGCAAATCCGTCTATTTTCTTTTTCAGATTTAATCATTCTATTTGGTTAGGGGTGGGGGATGGTGTCTTCTGCCTTCAACTAGCTCATTCCTGTTTCTGCACCCCCTTTTGAAGATATAGATAAGCATCATGACCCTCCAGTGTAACTCTCCCCTTTGCAAGGGGTGTTTTGATTATGCCCTGGAAAATGACCACCATCATGTTCTTACTCTCCACTGTTATCCACTTCCTTCCATGCAGCTTCTGCATACCTCTGCTACTTTTGTCAACCTTTAGATATTTTTACTCCAAGTGTTAAAAATGGAATTTGTACTTTTGTTTTTAATTTTGCTTATATTCCTTCTGACAGTACCCAAGAATAAAAGAGGAGAATTCTGAGTATAAATTGGAATGTCCATACCAGAAGTCAGTAAATGTTCCTTGAGCAACCTCTAGTCAAGTTATATCACCTCCGCAGGGTAACTATATATTTACTGCATTGTGGCAAACATCTGGTTTTATTTTTTTTAATTTTTTCTGTTCTGCTTCCTCTCCCTCATACTGTGATTATGATGGGACCATCAATTTCATTACCATATTTCCTGAATGCAAGGGTAGGCACATGATTTTATCCCTTAAGGCGAAGTACTTAGCCCAGTTTGGGCACTTGACCCAAGCTACATCAATCAGAGCTCTTTGGGGAGATTATTATAGAGTGAGGGGATACGATCTTTCTTCTTTCTAGATTTCAAGCTGTACAAATCCTGTAAGCCTGGTGCTCCTTGTGGTTATCTTTTCCCTCACATAGAAAAGGCTTGCCTGAGAGTAAAGAAATGGAGGGAGAGTGGACAATTCCTGATGATATCACCTGAGTGCCTGTATCCAACCGTGCCTGAAACCAGTCTGGGTTTGTTATGTACCCAATAAATTCTCTCTTTTGCTTGAATTAATTTGAATTGGGATTTTTTTTTTTTTCTCCTGTAAGCCCTATAGTCATGACTGATTCTAGGATCATTAAGTATTCTGAATTTATTATTGACTTAGAGATTTTTTTTCCTAAAATTCAAAATATTTTCCCATTCTTTTGGCCCACGACTGTGATAGCTAAGAGATTTTAATATGTTTAATTAAATTATATTTTAATAAGTGTACCACTTTATTTTAAAATCTATCCTCTCTTATTGCATCATTAAAAGTCATTCTTAGATTTCTACATATTAATTATCACTGTTTAAAATAAACCTTACTATGTTAAGACTGCAAATATTTATGAGATTTTCTTAAGAATGTTAGATAATCTGCCATTATCTGATGATATTCTGATAATCAGATAATCAGATATTCTGAATTCTTTTGATGTGTTCCCTCAGATGTAGCTTGGATTTTCAAAATGTATACCCAATAGTTTGCTGTTAATTAAAATATAACTAGGTGACATCATCACTTTCAGAAAGAAGAACATCATGCAGTCTTGAATTCCTAAGAAGTAAACTTGCCTTTGGTAGATGTGTAATGCCAGACTGGTGGTTACCTTCCTGTGATGCCAGAGCCAGAAGGAAACATTTGCAACTCACTGTGCCACTAAAGGCCTGAGCAATTATGGATGCTGGAGGTCACTCCACCTCCAATGGCTATGGGGTGGGAAGTGTGGTTTTTCAGAGTCTGAGAATGAAAAGATCCTCGTGTAGAAGCAGTGTTCCTTACTAAAAAGCAAGACTTACAATCTATACATCTGGCTTTTGGTCATTAAGCAAAGATTTTTCTATGGCCAATGCATGCAAAGTTGTATTTCAAAATAAGACAGGTCTTAGATATATCTTACTTCTATTGTCATCATAAGGTATCCCACCAGTAAAGAATTGCCCTTTTATTAAAAAATGGCTCTCTGATAAGCATGCTGCTTTTTGCATAATTTCTACACATTTTAATAAAAAAGCATGTGTGAAATAAAATAAAATTTGTTCAATATCTTTAATATAAAAATTGTTTGGGATTGACTATATGCCTAAACTCTCCTACTTAGATAAAAATGTCATTTAAAAACATTTAGTAATATAGTATGCATATATAGTAAATGTAATTTTCTTAATCTTTAGAAATTTACATGTTAAAATAAATGATCATGGAAACAGATAAATTATATTATTCATGAAGAAATCCTATTTTTACAAATATAAGTAAAAATTACTAATTACTAATTTATATTACACTTTACTTAAAACAAAAGACTGAGACCTGGTAGTGATGCTAAATTCTGGGAAGTTTAGCTCTCCCAAGGGTTTATCAAATGATAATGATTTTCCTGATCCCTACAGCCTATTGGGTCAGGGCTACAGGGACTGAGCTATGTCTCCGAAGAAACTCATTTGGGGGAAAAGGTGGCCCTCTGAGATAGCACTAAAGGAACCCAAGGCTCCCAGCCACAAAGTTTGTCTGAATCCACTCTTTCTTTCTCATCCTCTTGCCCCTCCCCTTCATCAGACACACTGTAGATATTCCTATTGTGATTAGTTTTATTCTTCCAAGCTGCCCACAGTGTTGATTTCAACCTATTTTGAACTGATAAACACACTGGGTCAGAGGAACATAGGCCATACATGGGAACCTTAGTGTGACCCAAGGTTTGTCTTGTGTAACACTTCTGAATAATGATATGCACGACTCTAGATCTAGAAGGAAAACAACTAAAAAGTCTCTCTCTCTCTCTCTCTCTCTCTCTCTCTCTCTCTCTCTCTCTCTCTCATTAACACAGATGCAAGCTTGGAGGAAGCAAAAGGGAACAGAGAAGATGCAAAAGATTAAAACATTTTTTTTGCATCCTTAATTGAGTGTGAATTTCAAATATAAATGATTCAAAGTCCATCAAATCAAACTGAGAAATAGCTTTTCAGGAAGCAAGCCATGTAATATGTTAGCAGACAGGTCAAATTTATGTCGACTCAATGCTTTGGTTCGAACCTAGTACAATAATAGCTTCCATGGTAAATAAGCACAAAAACTGAAAAACATTTTAAAGCAATATGCAAAGTGTTTCTCATTAAAATTTAATGAACACACATCTGATCAGATTCATATAATTTAGGGAAAAAGAGTTTTAATATAGAAATTAGGCTTGTACTAAACTTACCCTAGTTTATTTAATGTATACTTCTGATTTTTAAAAAAATTGTTTTGTTTTTACTTTTTGCACTGTTCTGTAGTTTATTTGTGTTTTAATCATCAGTAGGTCATTGGTCATTTCAACACTGAAAAGATTAAGTGCAAGCAACATAAAAATAGTATTATTGCCTTGAACGTATTTTAAGAGTTTTTCTTTTGCTCTGGTTTAAAAAAAAAATCTTTTGATGTCATTAATAGTATTCCAGGCACTTCTGGCAAGCCTAAATGTTGGAAATGATAAATGGAGTATTCTGAAGAGATAATATTAATATTGTGTTGGGCAGGAAATCTAGGAATGTCTGAATCATCTGCCAGACCAATAACCCCTCTGTGGGAGGTCGCTGGGAGAGATAATGTACAAGACAATGACTAACAAAAGCAAGGATTAGTGCTTTTTATTATTAGCTAGCCTGAGAGCCTAATGCAAAACATCAGTGAGTTAGGAAGGGTAATACACAGGAGTCCTTTCCTTCTTCTTACGAGTAGACCCAAGTTGCTGAAAACCAAAGCAGGCCATATGTGAGCTTGTCTACATCAACCGCAAAGACCAAATTCAAGACTCAGATCTTACCACGGCTATGTAGGAAGAGATAAATCCAAGGCATATCCATCATCATCAGAGGAAAGGGGAAAATGGGGAAGCAAGAGAAAAATTCTTGGACAAGGACAGCAACCCCGAGCTCAACCACCTGGTAGAAGACACATTCCCAAGAGGAATGAATGAAGGTGTCCAGAGCTGCTCAGAGCAGTCTTGGATTTCTTATCATTCTGGTTGAACAGTGAAACAAATGGCTACTCAGAGCTATGAAGAAAAAAAGCAGGGTAAGGTGATAGAAAGTGACCCAGCGGCAGTGGCTATTTTAGATATTGAAGACATTCAAATACATTTAAGTGAAATTTAAGTAGATACCTACCTCATATGAAGAAATAACTCCAGCAAAGATGTGGAGAAGAGTGTCCTAGGAAGTGGGACTACTGAGCCCTTAACTGGAAGCAAACTGAAGTGTTTCAGGAAGAGCTAGAAGTCCTGTGTGGCTGGCCTGGACTGAGGACAGGAAGGCAGTGGCCAGATGATGTAGGATCTTGTATGCCATGCAAAAGAGCTTGGATTTTATTCTTACTATAATGGGAAGTTATTGGGAGACTTTTAAGTAGAGTGTAATAGGAACTTACTTGTTTTTAAAAGGTATTTCTGACTGTTCTGAGAATAGATTCCAGAAATGCAAGAATAGAATTCAGGCAACCAATAAGGAGTGTGGACTGACAATCCAGCATTCAACTAGAGATGGGGCTGTCTCCCTTAAGAGACAAAGTTAGCCAAGTGTCAGAGATGTCCCTCAAACATAATTGTGGGGCTGTGTCCCTAGCTGTTGGCTACCATGTAGTCACAGTAGATCAATGAAAAGGTCAGTTCAGTCCCCAAAAGCCTTGTATAAATTCTTGTTTAATGTGATCTCCAGAAGCTTCAGAGAGGGGTCAATACAGGATATGACTATTCACCCAAGGGTAACATTGTACAGTATCTCCAATTGTTACCTTCCATTCTATTTTTCATCTAGCTTTATGTCGGGTTCTAACTCTGAGTTCACCAGAACGAGTTAAACAGTGAGCACCAGATTACAACATAGCCCAAGTTACTCAATGCCAATATCAAATGTCTGACTTTCTTGCTACCCTATAAAATTTAACAGTACAACCCTCCTCATTATCAAACTCTCACAAAGTCCTGACAATGTATCAAACCCCCCCTTTTCTCACAAATAAATGTTATTCCCTCCAAATAATTCTTCCTTTCCCTATTCCCACTGAGAAATTAAGGTCTACAATGTTAAAATCTTCATACCAAGGCCATCTTCCTGCCTACTCTTATTCTGTCACTGGAACCTGTGTGGCAACTTCAGCCAATTACAATGCCTCATCATTTCAACACTAAGTCTGTCATATTTTTCACTTTTCCAAAATTCCCATAAGATCATTGCTGATCTGATATCCATTCAATACTAAATCATTCAAGTGTTCAATGCTATTATTCAGTAGGAACCTTTTCTAGAGTAAGAGCTTGAGACCTACAGATATCCTACAAGAGCCTCTCAACAGACTCAGAATAAAATAATTCCAAACCATGGCCCCAGGAACCCATGTGACCTTGTCCCTAACTTTCCAAACGCATCTTCTATCACAACCTCTCATTTGGTGTATCCAGGAGCACATAGGATGGCCTACTCTTCCCAGTTTGCCAAGGACTTCCTTGTATTAGCACCGAAAGTCCTGTTTCCTGAGAAGCCTCTTAGTTCTGGGCAAACTGGGGTGGATGATCATCCTACCACAAGCTTACTTTCTTTTCTCATACATGCAGGCTGATTTCTCTGCATGGAGCATTCTTCTCCCAGATACTTCTCTGACTCACTCTTTCTCATCATTCATTTCTCTATTCAAATAAATATTTTCAGAAAGACTACCTCTAGCCACCTGCATTATTATTGTTAACATTTATTATCTGATATTATCTTTTATTTTTTCATTTAATAATTTATTGCATGTATCTTCCTCTAGCATGCACACTCCAAGAAGTACTTTATCTTCTTCTCTGCTGTACCCTCACCTCTAAGAACAGTGCCTAACACATGTCAGGCTCTCCAAAAATATTTGTTGAGTGAATAATTTTTCTATTCTGTTCTAGTCTTCAGGTCCTAAACTATAGGGGTAATCATCATCAGTACCAACAAAAGCAGAAATTTTATTCATTCAACAATTTAAAATTTCAGAACTAGTAAAATTTTATGAACTTTGGCAAGCCGTAAGTGGGGAAAGTCACTAAATTCTGTCGGTCCATGGTGAAAGGCTGAACCAGACGGACTAAGCATGTACGTGGTTTAAAACAATACTTAATGAAGAAGTTGCTTCCTTCATGTCCTTTTGTAACTGCCATGCCTCACCTTCCCCTTTCTAACATGAATCAGTTCTTCAAATAAGGAATACATCCTTCCATAAATTTTGTCTGTAGACCTGAACTAGGCAAAAGTCTTGTCACATCCGTGAGCCCTCATTCTAAGCATATCTAGTACCAGATGCCTAGAACACATGTTGGAAGCTTCCTCAAATTCCGGGTTCTTTGTTGTTATACCTAATTCTAAGATCTTCCAAAACAGAATTGCTCCCTGACCCACAGCTTTGTTCCGCTCATATGACCACAGCAGGCCTTTAGAAACCTTCCTTCCTCCCTCTCCAATGTTCCTACATAGTTTCTGAGACTTTTGAGCCATTACTAGAAAGCCCTATACACCATAATGATAGCAGATGATTTTGCAATCCCCAAAGAATATTGTGCACGAGAAGGTGGGACACACAGAGGTTCTCTTTTACCTTAAATTTCATTCTTTTGTTGCCAGGTATATGACTTGAGAAAGTCGCTCCCAGCCATGAACAACTGAGCTCATTTTAAAAACTAATTGAAATAAACCTTACCCAAGCCAGCCTCTCCTTAACCTTACAGAGGAACAAGGGTTAGAGGGGTGAAGAGGCCGGGATAGGGAGGCTGCATCACTGCACCTCCAGAGGGTTCTCTAATGGGTCTGCCAGGAAGGTAGGTGGACCCTTGATAAGTAGATTGGGACAGCCTGCTTTAAAATAAGCACCGGGAACCTAGATACAGAATGTTTACTGTGTCGTCTCCTGGAGGTGACTAAGTGGGCAGGCATCTCCAGGAGCCCCGCCAGGGGAGCCCTGCCCAGGAGTGACACTTCCCCGCCTCCCACGCTCGGAGGGCCTTCCTGCCACTGAGTGCACGCAGCAGGAGACGCAGCTGGTCTGTCAGAGGTACCAGCACAGCCACCAGTGGGGATGACGAAAAGCTAGAGGCAGAGAAGAACACAAGTGATTTTCAAATTTCTGTCTTTCGAAGACACGTTTCCCCCTAAAATGCATGTTCCTCGTTGGAAGAGGACTGCGGGGTTGGTTTGCTGCTTGTGGAAAACGCGGAGGCACATGGGGGGGGGGGGGCTCTCCACCTGGCAGACCTCTGGAATTTCAAAGGTAGAGCTCAGCCCCCCTCCCTGTTCCCCTCTCAACAGACCTCAATCCTCCTCAACCTCAGGAACTTTGGTCTGTGCCGTAAGAAATGAAACATATTTCCCAATGTGTTTTCTTTCTTTTTTAATAAAAATATCAAAGGCATACTTATCAGTGGCTGAGGAGGGAAAGCTGCGGCAAAGGCTATTTTTTAACTGGAACATGCCCCGTGCTGTGACACACTCATCCAGGGGCGGCAGAAGATTGATGGCTGGACATGTGGACGGAACTGCCACTGATTGAAATCAGACAACTGCACACTGTGAGGGAAGCCAGGGGAAACCATTTTAACCACAGCCATCCAGTCTTAGCACATTTGGACAGGGCTTTTCCTCGGCCCGCCGTCTGCAGCGCGGAGCTCGGAGGGGCCTGGCCACGCGCGGCCGGCGGGATGCGGGTCCGCGCCGCGTGGAGACCGCGCGCCCGGCTCGGTCTCACCTGCGCCTTCCCGACCGGCCCTGGCCCGCCACACAGCCACCCACCACCCGGCTCGGGACTCCACATGAAACACAAGCAGCCCGCTTTCCCAAGCACAGGAGAGAGATAAAAAGGATAAACCCACTGCCCCCCTGGCCTCAATCCCTGATGTTACCTAGCCCGTCCTTTAATTTTGTGCAGGATTCTTTTATTTGCTTTTCAATGGGCAGAGGCTGGGAGGAAGGAAGTCATGGGAAATTGTCAGCGCGTTCCTCAGGACCCATCCCCAGGCTCGCAGCCAGAGTTCAGGGTTGTTAACAATTGTGCAGCTATGCACTTGAACTGAGACATTTTTATTTCATTAGGGGTGTCAGTTTACAGCCATTAGCTAAGCAGATTGGCCAGGACCAAAAGGCCTTTTTTGTTCCTTATCAGCAAATCTCTTTTCCATTATTCAGGTCTTTAAAAAAGAGAGAAAGGGAGGGAGAGCCGCTTTAAACATACTCTGTTTTGTGACTTGTTTCCATCCTCAGGCTGGAACAGTCGAAAACAGGTTTTATTAGAAATCATTATTTAAATTCCTGCCCAGGAGCATATCGATCTCGCGTGTATAATGGTTCCCAGATCACGGAAAGTAGCAGAGAAGGTCTCCAATGGGCCGACGTAATGTCAGTGACAATTCATTTTTTTGCCAGTTAGGATGCTGGTTTAATATCCTGAAAAAGGCACTTAACACCACCCTTTCATAACATCTGTCAGGGCCCATCCAGTGGCTTGTTTCTCACACTGTGGGCTCCCAGGCAGTTCGGGGCCTTTCTCAGAAACACACTTCTTTCTCTCGGAGGCCGCAGAATTCCTCAGACATTCAGCTACCCCCAGCCCCGGGGCTGAACACTCGCAGACCAGCTGTTACAACTTTCCAGGGCACTCCTTAATTTTCTAAATGTGTGCCATATAAAAATAAAATTTAGGACAGTGAGTGTTCAGGAGCTTTGTGTGTAAGGATATAACTCACCCCGTGTCTACGACCTATTATTCCCACATTCTTCTCCAGCACTCACAGTTTCATCTTGGTCCTCAGAACAGTTCAGCAGGAATCCCAAGATGTAAAATTTGGGTCAAGGGGTCACTTTTTGTTTTTCTTACCCTTTTTTAAAGTCACATTTTTATTTGGAAAAAAATTTAAATACAAAAACGTCGAAAGAAAATTTTGACATAGTGTGCACTGGGATTTCACTGTTGTGAAAAGTTCATCTCATTTGCTGTCATTTGTTCACTCATGTTGTTACATTCATGTACGTTTACTCATTATCACACATGCTCTCTCACACTCACACTCTCACACATACACACAGACACACTCATGTAGTTTTTTTTTTCCTGAACCATTTGAAAGTAAGTCTCAGACATCCTGACATTCTAAGTATGTCAGTGAGCACTTCCTAGGAACCGTAAAACAACAATAACCTTATCACACCTAAGAAAATTAACAATAATTTTATGATATAATTTACTACCAATTCTAATTGCTCTTTTTATTAAATTTTTTTATTAATTTATATTTGTTACAGATGTTTCTCCTTTTTGCCCCATTGACTCCCTCCTCCTGACCCCCCCAACCCCTGTCCCCAGCATTGTTGTCTATGTCCATTGGTTACGCATACATGCATATAAGTTCTGTGGTTTATCTCTTCCCTCCCCTGCAACCCCCTCTTCTGAGGTTTGTCAGCCTGTACCCTACTTCTATGTTTCTGGGTCTATTTTGTTCATCAGTTTGTTTTGTTCATTATATTCCACAAATAAGTGAGATCATGTGATATTTGTCTTTCTCTGATCGGCTTGTTTCGCATTTTTTCCCTCTAATTCAAGATTCACACATTGTATCTGGTCCTTTTGGTTTTGTTTTGTTTTTCATGATGACTTTTGAAACAATTCAGGTCAGTTGTCCTTTATAGTGTCCCTTCATATCTTTGGTAAACTTTGTTACTGAAATATACAACAAAGTACACAAGTCTTAAGTGATTTGTCCCAATAATTTTTACAGTGAACTTGTACTTGTTGCTTGTATCCAGATCAAGTCATGCAACATTGCCTGGTCCCTAACCTTCACTCAAGCTTCATTACAGTCATTCTGCTCAGAAAAATGTAACCACTATTCTGACTCTACCCCATAGATTAATTTTCCTCCCCTTCATCCTTCAAACTATGTTCAGCTGGTGTTCAGGTGGCATAGGGGGTCTGCTATAGCTGGAATCCTGATGAGGTCTCTTCTAAGCACATACTATGTCAACATTGATTTCTCATCTATTTCCACAGCCCGATAAAAACCTCTTTAAAAATAATTGTGCAAATAACTCTTACTCTGCATTAGCCAGTGAAATAAAAAGAATTAAGTGATTTTCCCCCCTTCTTTCAAACTGCAATCTGTCACGGTGCTCTTTATAAAAATTTTAAGAACATGCAATATTGTTCAAGTTTTAATATTATTTTTCAATTGGATGATAGCTTATAAAGATATTATGTTAGTTGCATTGAATTCGTTAAAATTTTAGCTTTTTAAAAATAAGAATAAAGACTTAAAAAACCTAGACCCTAGGATGCCTTCTAAATGCTCCTTACCTTTAGGGAATTAGACTGTAATACCAAAAGAAGATCACTGAATGAAATATATCATTATGTTCTAACCAAAAAATTGTTACTTGAACAAAGCAATTGAAAACAGGTTCTTCACGAATAAGCAATGAAAAGAACACATCATATGGCCATGGCCTTCCTTTAAATCCATGACTTCTCTCTGGTGATTTATTTTTGCCAAGAAGTGAAGAATTACGTGTGTCTTTTAAAAGCTTTATTCTACATTCATTGTAGTTGTTGAATCTCTCTGCTCATAATATTTTGGTAGATATGAAGGGATATTTTATACTAAAACTGTAAGTATCAGGATATAAGTGATGATTTTAAACATCCATTTTATATTTATACTACATGTGTAATCAACTTCCATCTGACTGAATTTGACCACAGAGGGATAGTAGTTGCCTGTTTACTGTGATTCCTTAATTCTCTGACAAATAGTATTAGTGTTTTTCTCTGAATATAATATTATTTTGGAAGTCTTCATGTAACACAAAGAAAAAAAGCTCAGAGTTGGCTCAGTTTGACTCGAAGCCTTTGTTTGAATGCCACAAATTATAGTATTTAAGAACTGGACCAGAGTCATCATTGTGAAGGAAAAAAATGATGACAGAGTTCAAATAAAATTGGAGCAGACATTAGGATTTGATGGCACATTCTTACAGAAACGGTCCTGAAAGCTTTAAGGCAATAAGAGGTTAGGAAGCAGGCTTTACCATCTCCTTGAACTATGGCATCTTCCACCACGTTAGGGAGTTTAAACAATTTCCAACTTAAGCCTGATAACAACTACTACAAACTGTCAAATCCTCACATATTCTCAACATTATCCAACACAAATTTGTTCGACATTTATAGAAATCCCAGTACAGCTACAGTTTTATGAACTGTTTCTCAACTCTTCTCACTTCAGTCACCGCTCTCTTTTTCTATATAAAGTGTTAACTGGTTTCCCTTAGTGAATAAGATATAATTATGAACCTTCCATACAAAAAATTTGAAGTAGAATTTTTAGTTTTAACTTTGATTAGGTAACAATACAGCAATTACATCTCATTTTAGCTTAATTAATTTTCCATTATATAAGCTAAAAAGAAAATAAAGTACAAAACAATAAAAGAAATTCAAACTGTTCCAACAAGCCTAGAAGTCAGATGCTATGATAAGCAGTAGATGTTTATGCAACTCACATAACAGTCACATGTTGCAATATTTTTCAAACACTTGCAGGAAACAAATCTGTAGGTTTCATTATACAGTGAAGCAGTAAGATCTCTACTGTGATGTAATATTGAAGGTCTTCTTGTTAAGCCATTTTATAATAAATATCTAGTATTTTTAATAATATAAAAATGGTGTGTTAAAGACATTACATTGCCCGGCTCATGTGCTCAGTGGATTGAGCGTTCTCCCATGGACTGAGAGGTCCCAGTTTGATTCTGGTCAGGGCTCATGCCTGGGTTTCAGGCTCAATCCTCAGTAGGGGGCGTGCAAGAGGCAGATGATCGATGTTTCTCTCACATGGATGTTTCTATCTCTCTTTCCCTCCCTCTCTCCAAAAAATCAATAAAAACATATTAAAAAACATATTACACTGAAGCTGTTTTCTGAAAATATAATGCTTATTGCTTCTGTTATGGATAATTTGCTGTAAAATGCTGATGCTCAATGAAACAAGGAGAAAAAGAAAATTGAAAAATAGAAACATGCAAAAAAATAGTCTTTCCACTATGAAACTGATGTTAATAATAATAGCTAATGCTTACTGTTATCTTCATAGAAAATATATTGCTGTTTTTAGTGGGAAGTGATATTAGAAAATGTTCATTATCATTTTATTTTATAATCAGAGGCATTAAAATGATATAATTTGTCCTAGTTTACATAAGGAAATAATGAAAAATTTATACACCTGTTAATTTAACTGATATTTCCTGAGTGCATACTATGTGATGTACACTGCACTTGGTCTCTGGACTCCTAATCCATTGATTTTTCTTCTATTACAGAAGAATGTTTTAGTTGTAAATATATACATTTCAACTCAGACTGGCCTGAAAAATAAAGGGTATTTGTTTGCTCATTGATTGAAGCAATTCTTGAGGAAGCGTGGTTATTTTATCTATTTGTTTGATCTCATATATGCCCACTTCATACTTTGGCTGGCTGCCATAATTCCAAGGATAAGTGATTTCTCACCTACACTGTGGGTGTTGGGGAGGGGGAGAAGGAGTGATAAAGAAAGACAATAAAATTGGATTGTATGTCTATCCCTGTCTCAGTCGGGTAGTCACAATGGCTAAAAAGATTGTCTGGAAAGAGATATTTGTATTTTTATGCCAAATTTTCAAAGAGTTTAGAATAAAACTGTAAGTTAAAAATATAGTTTTGAATAAGTTTATGCTGATATTTTTCTTGCTACTTTCTGTTGATGCTATTTTTCTTGTTGTTGTCATTGTGGTAAGAACACATAACATGAGATCTACCCTTTTAACACATTTTTAAGTGCACAATACAGTATTATTAATTATAGGCACAATGCTTTACAGTACATCTTTAACATATTCATCTTGTATGACTGAAACTTTACTCCTGTTGAACAACTCCCTATTCCCCCATCCCACCAGCCCCTGACAGCCATCTTACTCTCTGTTTCTATGAGCTTGACTATTTTAGATACCTCATTCAATGGAATCATGCAGTATTTGTCCTTCTTTCATTGGCTTACTTCACTCAGCATAATGTCCTTCAGGTTGATCCATGTTGTCACATGTGGCAGGATTTGTTTATTTTGTAAGGTTGAATAATATTCCATTGTAAATACATACTAAATTTTCTTTAACCATTTATCCATTAATGGACACTTAGGTTATTTCCATATCTTGGCTATTGTAAATACTGCTGCAATGAATATGGGACTGAACATAGGTCTTAGAGATCCTGATTTCAGTTCCCTTGGATACATACCCAGAAGCATAATTCCTGGATCATATAGTAGTTCTGTCTTTAATGGTTTGACAAATAGCCCAGTTAAAAAAAATGAACATGGTACTTGAATAGGAATTTCTCTAAAGAAGACATACAAATAGCCAATGGGTATAAGAAAAGATGCTCAACATCACTAATTATTAGTGAAATGCAAATCAAAACCACAATGAGATATTACCTCAGACCTGTTAGGATGGCTATTATAAAAATAATAATAATAATAAGTGCTGAAGAGGATGTGAAGAAGTCGGAACCCTGTACAGAGTTGGAAATGTAAAATGGTATAGCCACTACAGAAAATGGTATGGAGGCTTTTCAAATAAACAAAGAGAGAGAGAGCAAGAGAAAGAATTGTATTATGTGTCTCCTTAATCCTGCTACTTCAAACACTCATCACTGAATGTCAAAACAGAAGCGAGGGTTGAGACTGAGAGATATGTGTGGCGTTTGGGTGAAAGAAGGCAGAATGTTAAGAAGAAGGTGGAGGAGGGTGGAAGAGGAAGAGGAGGGGGAGAGAGCAAAGAAAAAGATAAGAAAAGATCAGAAAAGAAAATATCTAGGCAAACCAGAAGAAAGGAAGCAGTTTAAAGCAAATTCAGAATTTATGGTCATTAAATACTAGAAGCTTCAAAAGTCGTGAAGCTTCCATAGGTAACATCAAGGATATTTTCACTGAAATTAAAGAATCATTATTTTAATGACTTATATGGGTCTTATATATATATATAAGCATAAAAGGACAAAACAAAAGAAGAAAAAAATGTAGATGTGACCCTAGTACACCAAAGCTCAAATACACATCTTATGCAGATGCTTATCAAGAAATAAAGATAAATTTTAATGCCATTCTTTTTTTCCTGTCAAAATGAAATTTTCCCTGGAAAAACAAATATCTGACCCAATGAAGAACAAAATTAGTGGTAGGATATATTTCTAATTAAATTACTTCTCAGTCTTAGATTATACAGTTTACTAGGTCATTTTGCTTCACTGTAGAAGAGAGCAACAAGGCAATAAAGCAAGAAAATGGAAAGGAGCAAAAGACTACACAGAAGGAAGAAAGTGGAGAATCATCGTGGTGGACATTTTGAAACTATTTTCACCCAAAGACATTCCCAAAATTTGACATGTTATCCCAAGTTTCTTGTGTATCCATTCTCTGCCCCCTGTATTAATTAGGGTCACAGGAACTAAGTAGATTATGGACTTGTCTGATTTTTCAAATGCTATCTTTTGAATATATCCATTTTCTCTTAAAGTCGTTTTGAAGAAGGATAAAAAATTGGTTTAGTTTAGTTCCAAAAAAATTTTTATGCAGTATGGTCTAACCAGAGTTGCTTCTTCATTACCTTTCATTCTTTAACTCCTTTGCTATTTGTCTTCCAACCCCAAATATTAAATTGCAACTGTTGTCTCAAAAATCACCAGTTATCTCTTAAATTCCACATTTCAAGGCCTTTCCCTTATCTCCATCCTTCTCAACTTCTCTGTAGTCAGTGGTCTTCAAACATGACCACACACCAGTTGATTCTAATGTGAAGCTAACATTGGGAATTAATATTAGAGCTGGTTGTAATACTAATTACCTGAATTCTCCGGAAGTTCTTCCTTCCCTTGTATTGCCTTGGTTCTACTGCTATAATTTTAAACACTTCCATGTCTGTTGCTTCTCCTACTTTCTTAAATATTAATTACATCTCTCTCCTTATTCACACCCAGTTTTAAAAATACCCTTCCAAGTCAACATCTCCTGCTTCAGCTTCCTTCCAGAACCAGCTAGAACCAGCCACCTGAATGTTCTAATAACCTCTCAAATTAAAACTCATCTTCACTCACCAAACCCATCTCTTTCTTCTTGACAAATAGCTCATCTTCTTGATTTTTCTGTTTAAATAATACTGTAAATAAGAATAACAATGCAATTTTATAATTTTTAAAGAAAATGAGTGTCAAAGTCCTACATGAGACAAATGATATTACAGCACAATTCCCCCTCAATGCCAACTATGGAAATACTACATAGTCTCCAAAAGTTTATCTCAAGCACTTCTTCTTTCTTAGATATTTTCAGATTCTTATTGCTAGGAATAATTTCCCCCTTTTAAAAATTTAAATAGTAGTTCCTAACTCTTCCATTGCAGAAATCAAATTGTACTGTATATCACAGTAACTTCTTACTTTGTTCGGTTTCTTCTTTAAATAAAAGTACAAGAGCAGTGGTTCTAATTTGTTAGAATGCATAAAAATTGCCAGAAAGAAGGTGAAACTACATATTTCCAGGATAAACCATCCAAAATTCTTATTCAATAACCTGGATGGTGCTCGGGTTATTGCCATACACATAAGGCAGCTCTGTTATAGATGATCTTCGAATTACACTTTGAGAACATTCTTTCAGACCAGAAATCTGACTTTCTCACTCCACTCTATAACAGATGCTCAATGTACAGTGAATAACTGGCTCAACATTGATGCATAATTAATGAGTCACCTCTCCTTGTTACAATGAACTTCGAGGGTTTATCCCCCACTGGTTGGTTATAATTCCTTAAGACCTCTTCAAAGCTCTCGGTCACAATCTGAAAAACTACCAGCAAAGATAATGTTTTTCTAGCTCCTTCCTTACCATGCATCACTCCCTAATGCTATTCCCACAGAAGCATGTACCTCCAGATCTGTTCAATCTTATCCATTAAATAAGTTGAGGATTTCTCACAGTGAGAAGCACTTGACTTTGTTACCATGCCAAGTTCTGTGAATTAATCACACTGTCCACAGATTGGAATAGTTCCACAGGTCTGGATTTCATAGTTATTTAAAGCTGAGCAGACAAGAATTGTTCAGCTATGGAAAAGGAACTCACAGACTCTCTAAGGCACAATCAACTGGATTAGGAGTCTCTTCTGAAGCTGGTTTTGTAATATTGTCCCTTCTAAATTTTTCCAGTCACCAGTCATTTGGCCTTTCGAGCTCAATTGAAGAGTAGGTGCATTGCTCACCAGCATTCAATAGGTGAAAATAATTATAATACAATTAACAGTAAACTTAATTGTAAGAACAATGTTTCTGTGACAAATCCAGATGTTAAAATTATAGATTTATCTTGCTTTCAGATTCCTTAGAGAGCAAAAAATTGTCGTACACTATAATTTACACTATAATGCTAAATGCAATGCTGTGTCGTTCTTTATATTACCATGGCTTAGTGTGAGAATGTTTTCATTAAGGTAGAAAGCAATGAAGAAGGAAATTTGAAAAAGTTTAGCCTGATTGTATTACCACCCCTTTATCCTCCAGTAGCCTTTTTAATTAAGAAAGAGCAACCATTATACAAAATCAAAGCGGAAAATCCAGGAAGCAGGAAATATTTTTAAAGCACTGTGTTGTTTTAAGATTACTTAAAGAAAATATGACAAAGTGAATTAAAATTTAATTATACTATTATTGTTAGAGTGAAAAGGTGGTTTTAAGTCAGTTTTATTCTCTTATTAACAGTTTTATAGATTTTTTCTACTTTAAAACACTGGCAATGTTATAATTAAATAGCTTTGTTTTAACTTCAATAATGTGAGAACTAGGATACTTGAGATGTATGAACATCAAGATCTTACTGGGCTCAGAGAGAGATATAAATCTAGATGATGGAGTCTGTGGAATAATTTATTGATGGAAAGTATGATGTAAACCTGTTTCTTCTTTCTCTGAGAGATGTTTGGATGGTTCCTGGGATAATTTTTACCTTCCGGACATATTTAGAATAGTAACAATAGTTGGCTCACTTATACCATAATTTTATATAAGAAATATATATTTTTACCTTATTGGTTTGAGAGCACACATTTCTTTAACAAAAATTTCTCAAACTCTGCTACCTGCTTGTTAGAAAGTCAAATAAAACAGATTCTCTGGCCTCAAAAACTGACAATCTAATGGGAAAAGCGATTTGAAAATAAATAATTTCAGTCCATCAAGAGTGCAATCCAAGCAGTTTGAACAGGGTGCTATGGGATTACAGAAGAGACAGGGCCTAATTCCTTGATGAATTAGAGTGAAAATTTGGCAAAAGTGATTTAAACTGTTTCCAAGCAGGTGTCTGTCTGACATGTACGAGAGGTAGGGTCTTTAAACCAAGGAAAAGCAGTGTTTGCCCATGAGGGTGTTCAAGAAATTATGGGGGCATGGAGAGACTGAGCAAAAAAGAGAAGGCACTCATGGACATGAACATCAGTGTGGTGATTGCAAGGGGGAGGAGGTTGGGTGGAGGTGGAAGAGGTTATAGAGGAGGCAAATGGTAATGGAAAAAAAATTAAGTTAAATTAAAGAGAATTATGGTTTCTTGGGAGAATTCCAAGTTGTCCCATATAGTCGGAACACAAGATATGTGTGGAAGAATTACAGAAGACCATATCATCAAAAACAGTGTAAGCCAGGAAGCTGGCTTCTTTCTGAGATACAAAGGCTCTCAATAATTTTAACCAAGAAAGTGACATAATCCCATTTGTTTTATTATTTTTTAAACAGCTTTATTGAGGTTTGATTGACATACAATAAAGTATTTTTCACATGGAATTATATACATCCACAACCATAATCAAGGTAAAAACATATCTATCACTCTGAAAAGTTTCCTTGGGCTCTTTGGTCATGTTCTTCTCCTCCCTCTCCCATAAGCAAACCCAGGAAACTACTGAACCACTGAGCTTCTTTCTGTCACTATAGATTAAAATTTTCTAGGTTGGTCCGAAGGTTGTGGGTTATTGTTAAGCTGATTAACATTTTTTAGAATTTCACATGCGTGAAATCAAATAGTATGTACTCACTTTGTCTGGCTTCTGTCATTCAGCATAATTATTTTGAGATTTGCCAATGTTGTATGTATCAATAGCTAACTCCCTTTTATTGCTGAGTAGTATTCCTTCACATGGACATATCACAGTGTGTTAATTCATTTACTGTTGATAAACATGTTAGTATTTCCAGTTTCTGACTATTACAAATAAAGCTGGAACGGATATTCACGCATAAGTCTTCGTAAGGACATATGCTTTTATTGTCTTGGATAAATACATAGAAGTAGAGTGGCTGGATCATATGATAGGTCTAGTTTAACTTTTTAAAAGATTACCAAGTAGTTTTCAAAGTGACTATATCAGTTTACATTTACAACAATCGTGTATGAGAGTATTCTAGTATGTTCAGATCCTCTCCAACAGTTGGTGTGGTCAGACTTCTAAATTTTAATAAAGTGTGTAGTATCATTCATTGTGGTACAATATGCATTTCTCAAATGACTACTGATATTGAGCATCTTGTCATGTACTCATTTGCTACCTGTATATCTTCTTTGATAAAGTGTCTGTTCGATTCTTTTGCCCATTTTTTAAAGATAGGTCTTTAAGTTTCCTTATTACTATATTTTTAGTTTCTTAGATATTCTGGATACAAGTTCTTATCAGATATGTGATTTGCAAAATTTTCTCCAGTGATGTGGTTTATTTTGTGAAGAGTAGATGTTCCTAATTTCTATAAAATCTAACCAACTTGTTATTTTATGAATCATGATTTGGGGTCATTTCTTAAAATTTTTTGCCTAACCCAAGGTCACAAAAATTTTCTCCTATTTTTTTTCTAGAAGTTTATAATTTTAGGTTTTACATTTTGTGTGATATCCATTTTGAGTTAATTTTTGTATGTTGTTTTGCCACATGTAAATAGAGGTTTCTTTTTTCCATCCTTTTTTTCATATAGATGGCCAATTTATCCAGCACTGTTTGTTGAAATTATTTTCACTTCCCTAATAAATTGCTTTTGTACCTTTGTCTAAAATCAATATTCAACCTAACAGACACCTATAAAACATTCCACCCAACAGCTACATGATCTATATTTTTCTCAAGTTCACACAGAACATTCTTCATGATAGACCATATGTTAGGCCAGAAAACATGCCCCAATAAATTTATAAAGCTTTAAACCATACAAAGCATCTTCTCTGACCATAATAGAATAAAACTAAATATCAATAAGAGAAGATTATCTGAAAAATTCAAAAATGAGTGGAAATGAAACAACCAATGGGTCAAAGAAGAAATCACAAGGGAAATTAGAAAATGCTCTGAGATGAATGAAAACAATAACACAACATACCAAAGTTTAAGTGATGCAGCAAAAGCAGTGATCAGAGGGAAATTGATAGCTGTAAATGCCGACATTAAAAAATAAAACACAATTTCAAATCAATAATCTAACTTTACACCTTAAGGAACTAGAAAAGGGAGAGCAAACTAAACCTAAAATCAGCAAAATGAAGGAAATAATTGTCCACAAAATGTTGAAAAATAGAGAACAAAAGAGGCAGCCCGCTCTTTGACCTTCAGTATACTGGATATATTATACACTTAAAGTAATGGCATTGTCATAAGGAAGCTTTAGTGTAGGGTCAAAATAATAATAGATGTGTAGTTGCTAGGTACATAATAAAGTTGACATTTGTATACCATTTATTATGAAAGAGACTATGACTTTGGAGAACACAGATTTAACATAACTTGACCTCAAAATTCTACACATGGTGTTTCCATAGTACAGATGTTCACTCTGAGGTTGCAGCTTATTACATAATATACCAATGGGAAAAATATTCATTTCAACAGTACGTGGTCAATGTTATTCACCATAAAATTCTGTCAGAGCAATATGTCTCTGAAATATACCTTATTTGTGCATTAATGGATAGACTGAAAGTTTTAAGAAGAAATTTTAAGGTCGGAGTAAAAAAAACATTTAAAAGAAACTCACAGAAATCAGTTGACTTTCAACCTCATGAATTTAAAAAAGTGTGATCTTACCTAAAATCCCTTAAATTAACATAAAAATAAAAATTCTCCACATATGGGAAAAAATGAGTAAAACTTAGTTTTATATGTGTAGGACATGATTTGTTACCATTCAGTTTCTGGGAGGAAAGACGCAACTTTCTATTCTGGCTGTTATACTGAAGAAGCTAAATGATTATCCTAAGTGAGACTACCAGGAAATCCACTGTGAGTTCCTGTCATGTGCTATATAAACTTTAGATAAATTTAAAATACACAAAGACATAAATAAAAGGGATGGAGTTACATAGCAAGTAAACAAAAATAATTTCTTTTAATTTTTCCATGTACAGTCTCATTCATACAGTGGAATGCCTGCTTATCAGCACAGCAGACTATTACCTCTGCCCTCCACACCGCATTCAAAACATGAGTCAATCTGAGCTCCAGTGTGGTAAGTCACATGATAATGCTAGCTTGAGGTCAGGTACCCACAGAACATCTAACATGAACAACACAAAGAAATCTAGGATCCAATATAGCCAGAGGGTCAGGGTATTTCATTTTAAAGTCTGAAGGAAAATGGCTCTTAACTGTAAAGAATTGGGCTTCAAGGTCAACAAGCACTCTAGACACAGGTACAGTTTCTATACTGTCAAAAACTTCTTCCCCTTTTATATGGATAATCATCTTTTTCCATGAGGTAAGAAGTCATTTTATGGTGTGTGAATTCATAAACAAGCAAACAAAAAAACCCCAAAATACAAAATAACCCATTATAGAAGTTCAGGAAACTCAGGAAGACATGAAGTTAGTTAAATCTGGAGTAGGAATACCATACAATTTAGATATTGCATTCATCCTTTTATTCAATATCTAATTGCTGAACACTGCTAATATATATGAAACCAGTTGTTTAAATATTTCCTACGTGAGCAGAGAGGTTGAGATTTCTGGTCTTGTCTGCAATAAGTATCTAAGGCTAAGTGTAAAACTGGGCTGGAGTGGTGGTTGGCTTTGGAGCATTCAAAATCACAGGGTTATCAAAAGCATCACTTCTTAAGGGAGGATGGGCACGACAGGCAAAAAATCAAGGCCTAGCAGAGATCAGGTTGCCGCAAGATGGTGCAGACAGGACCACAAACCAGAGACAGAATCAAAAGAGATGATGTCAGGCATAGTTGTGGAGGCAGAAACCTTTCTTTTAAAAGAATCATCTTATACAATATGTGTTTAGGACATTGGAAGTCCCTGTTTCCTCAATCCCCCCCTTTTTTTTAAATGTTTTTATTGATTTTTGGAGAGAGAAAGGGAGAGGGAGAGAAGGATAGAAACATTGATGGGTTGCCTACTGCACACTCCCCACTGGGGACTGAGCCACAACCCGAGCATGTGCCCTGACTGGGAATCGAACTAGAGACCTGTTGGTGCATGAGATGACGCTCAACCAACTGAGGTACACCAGCTGGGCTCCATAATTCTTTCATTTTTTTTCACTCTGATTCTTATTTTATGAGAGTCATAGACTTCTTAAAATCTTTTTCATTGACCCTTAATCAAAATATAGTATCTTTTGGAAATGGAATCATATATTTAATTTTATATTCCCAGCTACTCACCCAAGAGTTTTATAAGCAGTAAGGGCCTAGTAATTCTTTGGTGATTTCCAACTTAAGTTTGTTATGCAAATATTGTAGCAGTTCAATATATAATCATAACTATCTGTTGCCACATACAAGGAGTTGTTGAGGGTCCCTGGGTTGCAGCCTGAGAGATTATGAGCAGTGTTCTTTGCAGCTAGTTCTTTCTCATGAACACTCTACACTACTGAGACTTGACTTGGCAATTAGTGTACTGATTGGATTTTCTGACACCATTGCCGGGTGTTAGTGGTCTCTAAGTACTTTCTGGAGCACACATTTCAATGATCTGCTGAACCAACTGGACACATATTTCTGCTTGCATGATATGGACAATATGCATTTAAAAAGCTGTCTTATTAATATTTTGTGATATCAAAAGTGTACTTTTGATGCAACAGTCACCATAAGCTTTTCTGCCTAGAGACAGAGCTGATAATAAATCATCTTATTGTATTTCATTGGCCCCAGAGGTTTTCTTAAGAACACTATATTTTTCAGGATTCCAACTCTTATTTCTCTTTGATGTTTATCCTATGTTATTAGATGTGAAGCTGAAACTTTCAGATCCTATAGAAAACATAACCAAATAACTGCAATACATTTTTATTACATTAAAAATACTTTAAATCTCTTATTTATATTCTTAACACAACTGCTTTCCCTTTTCCAGACACACTTCCCCTCAAATATCTACAATCACTCTTATGAGGAGTAGACAGGCTCACACACAGGGAAATCCATTCAAAAGATAAATAATAAACTAATGACAGGAGTGTGTCTTGTGGTGGGTGCATGAGCATTCAAATTGGAATGATGATAGACACATATTGTAGAAGAGTTCAAAATTGTGACAATTAATTAAACAATTAATTTGTCTAACTGTGTTTTAATTTAATTCTCCCTTGAAGAAAATCACTCTACTTTTCCATTATTTATTTCTCATCTCTCCCTCCCAAAACAAAGGCTCAAAACTGGCAGAATGGTCAAATTGGATTAGTTATTGTTTTGTGTTTTTGGTCATTGACCACAGCTGATTATAGACATAAACATGCAAATGCAAAACCCACTCAAGAAAATTCTTTATGGATAGAGTTAATCTCTAAAAAAAATCTAACTCTTAAGCCTATGTACCTATGCATTTTCCAAGTTACTCAAGCTCAGAGACATAAGATCACTAAATCAACATAAATCTAAAACTTAAGCCTATGTATTCTCCAAGACAATCATGCTCAGAGATATAAGATCACTAATATAGAAAAGTCCATCAGTGGCAAGCCATATTTAACTTTAGAATGTTTTTCTTTTGCTGCTACATTTCCTGAAAGAAGTGTTTGCTTAAGAAATAACAATATTTGGCACCCACATGGTGTTTTACATTTGGCAGCCCATATAAAAACAAACTCTGGATCTATAAACAGTCTTTTATACTGGAATATATACAGCAGACAAAAACACATGAAGGTGTGGCATGCCTGTTCAATGCCATCGAACTGAACAATAGGTATAATAAACATAATAAACAGAATGTTAAAACACAAAATGTTTTATCCAGAATCAGATACTTTCAGAAATGCTAGCCTATACTAAGGCTTTCATGGAAAAGCTCACCTTTTCCCTTGTAGGAAACTTTTCTTCATTGTCTGCTTTAGATATTTTGGTATTTTGATATTTTGATGTCTTCTGCAATTTTGGAAAATATTTGGCGTTATCTTTCAAATATAACTCTTGTGTTCTAATTGCTTCTGTTAGACTTTTCACCATATTTCATATTTCTTTTATGATCTTTTTTGTATATTCTATCTTTTCCTCTTTATGCTTCAATGTAGATATTTTCTTTTTTTTCTTATTTAATTAGTTCTTTTTTTAAAATTATTTTTATTAATTTGTTTTTGTTACAGATGTTTCTCCTTTTTCCCCATTGACACCTTCCTCCCCATCCCCCCCACCCCATCCCCAGCTTTGTTGTCTGTGTCCATTGGTCATGCATACATGCATATAAGTTCTGTGGTTTATCTCTTCCCCCCCAATACCCCCTCTCCTGAGGTTTGTCAGTCTGTACCCTACCTCTATGTCTCTGGGTCAATTTTGTTCATCAGTTTGTTGAGTCCATTATATTCCACAAATAAGTGAGATCATGTGATATTTGTCTTTCTCTGCTTGGCGTGTCTCACTTAGCATAATACTCTCTAGGTCCTTCCATGTCACCTCAAAGGATAAGAGATCTTTCTTTCTTACAGCTGCATAGCATTCCATTGTGTACATGTACCAATGTAGATATTTTCTACTGCTCTGTTTTCTAGTTTACCAATCCTCATTTCAGCTATGTCTATCAAATTTGCTATTAAATCAATTTGTTGTGTCCTTAAAATAAATTAATAAATAAAATTATTATTATAGGTTTCAGAAGACCACTATCCTAGATGGCAGTTGAATTGATTAGGAAGAATCAGGGGAAAGTTGATGGACCTGAGAACTTGAAGGGTAAACATTTATTGGATTTAGGATGTGTCCCATGCTGTGATGTAGATGTGTCATCTAGATGACTTTCAGACTCAAAATAAAAGCATATTGGAATGTCTATCAAGTAGCAAAAGTAGGTAGCAGTTAGGTGTTGTCAGAGAGAAAAACAGTGATGGGGGAAGCAGGCTTTGGGATGACAGTGCCCAGGCTGGATCCAGACAGCATCTAAAGTGAAACATGCAGATGTTGTCTCCCCTACTTGATGTTGATTAGCATGAAAATGGATCTGTTTCATGCTATTAACTAATAACATCTATAATTAAACTTTGCTTTCCAGAGCCTTAAATTCCTTGGAGTTGCCTCAGCAACCATCCTGAACCGCAAAAGAAGGACTGAGATGATGGGGCTCTGAATCCCCACCTCCATTTTAATCAGAAACTTTGTCTTTTTATATATTGAGATGTATAAAAATATTTTATTCTACTGCTAGGAAAGTTTGTAAATAGATACTAGAATCACCTAATGGCAAACCACCTTTATAACGGTTTCAGTGGACAAGTGTTTTAAGAAAAAAGTTTCCTTTCTTTTAAAGCCTAAGAATTTGCTATGGCAAGAATCAAATAACTTCTTGAAAATAATCTATGCCATATTCTAACTGTCAGTTGATCACAACTTCTTTGTTCTATTCAACAAGAGACCATTTTATTGCTTAGGAAGGGACATCTCTTTGAAAAACGGAGACAAAGTGCTCTACTGGACCCAAAGACCAGCACAGGGCATAGGTACTGGCTGTCGTCACAGTACTGGCTGTGAACGGCCAAGGAATGGAGTGGCACCACAGGCGATGGTAGAGGACCAGGATCCCGTGCAGATGCTACGTATGGCAGTGCTACTCAAATAGTATATTTTAACTGCAGTGGCTTTCTCTAAAGTGAATGAATCACAGGGGCAGAAAGACTAAGCTTCATTTCTCTGTGTGATCTGGCACGGTCTTCCGAACTGGGATTTCAAAAGCATCTTGGAAGGAAGTTTACTATACTTTCATCCATTGAATCTAAAACATGAGTACAAAAGATTACATTCTGGAAAACTGACCTCTAGCAACCAGCCATGGGAGTGTTTCAGTCATTTGTCCAGTTTTTCTGAGGTTTGGTGAGATATGCTACATAGGAAAAAAAAACGTTGATATATTTTGAGGCAAACATTTGCTTCCCAAAAAGCTAAAAGTATTAACTTTTGAACAAAGACCAAGTTGGACAAGAGCCTTTTTAATTTTGGAAATTTTTGTGGGAAGGTCTGGAAATAAAAAATGACAAGTGAATGAGTTGGAAATTACTACAATAATTACACAACTTTGAACTTACCATCATAAATTGCAGATACTTGTTAGAATGCATACTAGAGTTTCAACAAAGCAATACTAATGGGCATAATAAATCTTAAACTGGAGCACTCAAGTATTTAAAACAAGCACTAGACCAACCAAAGAAAACATTTTAAATGAGTAGTGCTAAATGAATCAAGTCCTTTTCAGGTAGCACAAGTCTCCTGGATCTCATGGTCTGGAGCATACCAGATGTTTTTTGCATGTGTTAAAATCGTATTTGTGAGTATTAGTAATGGGGCAAAAAGTAATAATGAGATAGAACATTAAGGATGTAATAGAAGTTCTAACACTGTTCCAGCCAATGATAGAAGGTAGAAAATTAATAGGATGTTCTTAAATGGAACAGTACATAGAGAAAAGAAAGGAATTATAGGACAATAAAATCTTTATTACAAAGTAACCCATAAAAAAAGTACTCATTTCTCTTTTCTAAAACTTGTAGAAATAAATCTAAAAGTTTTTAAAGATATGATGACATGATCACTACGTACTTAAAGGTAATAAAATAAATCTGTAGTATCTATGATACATATATATATTCTTGGGCCAACAAATAAGAGGCAAACACATGACATATGTAGTGTGGTCACTCATTCCTTTGGAAGGATACTTTCTTTTGGGGTCCCTTTGCATCCATCATTAGCAGGAAGGGATACAGAACAAGTGTTTTGAAAATATTAAAGTGGAACAATAAAAACTAAAATCTGAATAAGTTGTCATCACCATTTTTTTAAAAAAAATAAATGCAAATAGAGAATAATCACTTGGTCTGTTTTCATTTCCCATTTTCCGTCTTCATCAGTACAATGGAATGGCTATTTCTTCTATCGTGCTATGTATTTGTGATGAGAACTTACATAGTTGGCAAACTTAGATGCTCTCTTTAAAATGGGGATGGGGTAGTATGCATGGGTGGAATTCATGATGCTGAAATTTTTAGAAAAAATGGGGAAATACCTTTGCTAATTCAATCTCTCCTGCTGACAGTAGCCTAGCCTTGGGGGAAAGGAATGCATTTGTGTGACTCTTTTTTTTTTTTTTTTTTTTTTCTATTAACCTTTAGACTGATTTAAATGTGGATTTTTCTTTTTTACCAGGCAGGGCGCAATGAGCCTGATTTTCCCCTTTTCTCTGGGGGACCTTGCCTGTTTCCATAGCTGATGTATCTATGCAAAACAGCCCTGCAGAAGAGCAGGAGGCTGTCCCAGAGCTTCCCACATGGACCTTATTTTTAAATGCCAATAAGGAGAACAAATAGTCTGTTTGTACTTTATATTTCCCTCTGCTGTGGGGGAAGTGCTGGGGTCCAGCCCTAAAATTCTAATTCTTTATATTTCTACACACCAGTACATTGTGAAGTGCGTTTTAATGACATGTGAGTGATCAGAATTCAAGTTTCTTCTTCTGTCTTGAGTTTCCTATTTTTAAGAGACTATTTTTAGAGCAGATTTAGGATCATAGCAAAATTGAGAGAAAGGTACAGAGATTTCACATATACCTCCTGATCCCATACATTATAGCCTCCCCCAGTATCAACATCTCCCCCACTATCAACATTTGTTACAATCAATGAACCTTCATTGATGCATCATAATCACCCCAAATCCATAGTTTACACTAGGGTTCACTCTTGGCGCTATGCATTATATGAGTTTGGACAAATGCAGAATGACATATATCCATCATTATACCAATATACAGAGTATTCTCATTGTCCTAAACATCCTGTGCTCCACCTATTCATTCACCCTCTTGAGTCCTTTTTATCCCTAGCTCAATCTCTATATGTCATGGATCCTTGAACATTAGAGTTCTTTATAAATATATGTTGAATTAATAAACGAGTCTCTAAATGACCATAACAACACGCAGGTTAATTCAGGAAAGATCATCTAGGTTAATAACCTTTAGGTTCAGGCCCCCTCAGACAAATGGATCTGAATCCTTTCTCTCTGAAACACTTGACCTATTAAGGGTCTTTTTGCTTCATTATGCCCCTGGTGCAGCAAACCAAACATACAGGAACAGCTGGGAGGAAAAAAAAGTGATTATAAAGCACTTTCATGTGATAGCTCCTTTGGCTATTGTCAATCATCAGAAGTAATGCCAAGTAGGATGTACTGAATAAGTATTTGTCGTGATTAATGATTTATTGGTTATAAAAAAGGGGCAAGGGTTTCTAATAAACAATTTATTTACACATATTGTTGATTTTAGTTCTAAGCCTTCAATACTGGAGAGATTAGTTCTCAGGAGAATACAAAGAAGTCACTGGTGCTTCTGATAACTACAGTAGATAACTAGAGTAAATAACACAGAGGCTAACTACAGTAAGTTAAAAACATTCTCTTAAACAGTTGTTTATGTTCCGTGTTAGACCTGCAAGGGAAAGGACCATGAGGATGCTAGTGAACACAGGCAAATCTGTTGTCCACTGAAAAGTTGTACAATCGTCTGTAAGGTTCTTATCATGTGTCATGTCTAAAAACCCAAAATGTTTTGTCAGGAGTACAGACTGTTCTGTTGTCCCATATTGAGTCAAATTAGCAGCTGATTTTTATGAAACTGTGATTTTGTAAAGCGAAATCCATTAGGTGATGACATTCATCTCCTTTTCTCATGGATGTATGTATAAATAGCAACAAATATTCTTTTTGAAAGCTATATTGAAAGAACTTCTCAATAAAAAAAAATGACTCAGTTAAAACTTATAGTTTTCACATCAATGTCATATGTTTCACATTTGTACTTATTAATGTACTATTTAAGTTAAAAGAAAAAAAAAACTGATTTAAGGTTTGGAGTCCCAAACTTTTGTTATAGGAAGAGCTTATTTTATATGTCAAAAATTCCATAAATTTTCATAGTAATTCTTTTTTTTCCCAATTTTTATTAATTTATTTTTGTTACAGATGTTTCTCCTTTTTCCCCCTTAGACACCCTCCTCCTTATCCTGCCCCCCACCCCCTCCCCCAGCATTGTTGTCTATGTCCATTGGTTATGCATACATGCATGTAAGTTCTTTGGTTCATCTCATCCATCCTCCCCGCCCCTCTCCTCTGAGGTTTGTCAATCTGAACCATACTCCTTTCTATGTCTCTGGGTCTGTTTCATTCATCAGCCCACCTTGTTCATTATATTCCACAAATAAGTGAGATCATGTGGTATTTGTCTTTCTCTGATTGAGGTCCCTCCATGTTGTCTCAAAGGATAAGAGATCTTTCTTTCTTACAGCTGTATAGTGTTCCATTGTGTGTATATACCATAGCTTTTTTATCCACTCATCTATGGATGGATCTTAACAATTGTAAATAGTGCTGCTATGAACATAAGGGTGCATATATTCTTTTTGATTGGTGTTTTAGGCCTCTTAGGATATATTTCTAAAAGTGGGATCACTGGGTCAAATGGCAGATCCATTTTTAATTTTTTGAGGAAACACCATATTTTTTTCCACAGTGGCTGCACCAGTTTGCATTCCCACCAGCAGTGTGCTACAGTTCCCTTTTCTCCACATCCTCACCAGCATTTATTGTTTGATGATTTGTTGATGGCTGCCATTCTGGCAGGTGTGAGGTGATACCTCATAGTTGTTTTAATTTGCATCTCTCTGATGATTAGTGATATTGAGCATTTCTTCATATGTCTCTTGGCCATTCGTATGTTCTGTTTGGAGAGGTGTCTATATAGGTCCTCTGCCCATTTTTTAATTGGGTTCTTTGTCTTCCTTTCGTTGAGTTGTAGATTTGCAAGCCCAGGAAAGGTTCATTTATCCTCCAGCTTTTTGCCTGAAGGCTATTAGTCTCAGTTACTTGATGAGCCTTGGGTTGTAGCCCTCAGTTGAATGAAAAACTCCCTCAGGTGTTCAACGTAAGAGGATTTCCAGAGTGTGGGGCAGATGCTGGCTGTTAATGAGCCTCAATTTGCATTTCTCTGGCCCAGCTGGGTGAAGTTAATTCTCCGAGTGGGGGTGGCTGCTTCTCCCCAGAGCTCCAGGAAGGGGCTCCTGGAGCAAAATGGTTACGTTCTGTGTGGTCATGACTCAGCAAAAACTCTGAGCGCCCTCCAAATCCCTAGTGTCCCCGCACAGTTCCAGTCCAGTCCGCCCTCCCTCTGCCAGAGACCAAGGTGAGTGGCTGTAGCTAATTTAGTGCTCTGTCCCAGCCCTCTGCACTGTGGAGCCAGCTTGGGATTTTAACCCCGAGGGAGCTGCTCACAGCTAAAACAGCTGCTGTCCATGGGCTCCCAGCCCGCCCTCTCGCACCTCCACAGACCTACCAGGCTCAATTCAGTGTCCTTTTTTCCTGTCCATGGTTATATGGGTCCTCTCCAGCTGCTTTTCTGTTGCTTTTCCCCGATGATTTGTCTTTGTTTTAGTTGTAATTCCAGGTGGTCTGTGTAGCTTCCATTCACTCTGCTGCCATTTTGGAATCTCCTCCATGGTAATTCTTTATAATTGCATATAACCCATGAAACTCTTAGGAGTATATAAGGGGAACGTATATAAGGGGAAAGACATGAATGAATTCAGTGGTGTTTTCAATTGTTAGTATTAATCACAACAGAAATTCATTATATGTGAAACTGACATTGCATAAATGTGCAAAATATATTGCTCATTCATTCAATAGCCAGTGTTTGACTTTATTGGAAAATGCATTTGTAGACTCTCCTTGAGATAAATTGTTGGGCTACCAGATATTATGACCTTAGCAAGGAATTCACTAATCTAGAGAACAAACCAGCTTGTGTAAGGAAGATTTCATTGGTGTTTCAGGAGACCATTAGGCAGCTTTCTGAAGGAGAAACAGGAAATACTCTTTCTGGATTAGCCTCTGTACAGAACACTGTATATGTGCACAATGGGGGCAGTGAGTAGACCACACTCTGTGTGGACATCTGAAGGCATCAGGACTTTTCACTTCATCCATCACTGACAGTTGGCTGCCATTACCACAAAAAAGCCACATAAACTTACTCTGTCCTTTTACATCAATCCAAATAATTTTCAGCTTCAATTTATAGTTTGGATAGCTTGATTAAAAACATTATTCATAATAATAATTTAAAAACACAAACACACACAAGGATTTGGGGGTGGTTCTAGCCTATTAGTGAGAATAACTAAATTTTATCTCATGAGCTATATATATGATAGCAAAATAAATATGCAAAGGATAAATTTATAATCCATGCCACTTTTCTTCATAGATTTTAAACAGATATTATCTAAGAATTATGAAACACAAAAGTATTTCATTGGTGTTGAAAAAATCCATTAAAGAAAATTATTAAAATGTAGAATTTCACTGAGGCATTTTGGAAATGTCTGATATCCAAAAGCTGGAAACATGCCCTTTAGTACATTAGTGACCAAAAATCTTTAGCCTGAAAAAAATCTTTAGAAGTTGTACATATTTATATGAGTTTTTGTGAATAGGAAAAGATACAAGCTAGAGTTTTAGAAATATGGAATGCCATTTATGAGAATAATTAAAATGTGGGCTTGCAAAAAACCCCACAAAAACAACAAATCTAAAAAATACACATTCAACTACAGGTGCATTGATTCAATTATTATTAAGGTAGAAGATTTTACTAAACTATTAGCCTGAGAAATCAAAAACTAAAGAGAATTGCAAAATATAATCTTGCCAATTACTCTTCTGTTTCAATGACCATCATCTTCAATCACAGCAAACTACCTTATTTGGTAAATTATTCTGGCAAAGGTATCTAGCAGCCATATAAAGTCTCTAAGATTTTAGGGAGTATATCAAACACAATTTTATAGCCAGCTATATTAAAAAGTTAACCAAGTGAATATAATTTTTCATGTATTTATAAGTTATATATCATTTACTACATGTTATATACTAGATTCTCATGATACTTTGCATTTTATATATAGTATACCTCTAAATGTATATTATATTTGCATTTACCTAGCCTTATTTTTAATTATCAGTAATTTAGATTATAAATTCAACTAAGAATTATTCTACAAAAAAACTCTATTTTCTTTTTTTATAAAAATACACTGAAAAATCCTATTTTCTAATTTTCATGTTTTTTTCTCATTTTTATGTAACTTATATTTATTTTATGTACATTCTAGGACACTACATTATTCTTGACAACTGTGAAAAGATTCTTGCTTTTCAGGTATAATTTTAAAACACAAGTAAGAAGAAATTGAATTACAAGGAACTTTGTAACTAAGAAAACAGTGTGTTTAATGTTAATCCATTGAGACTTTCATAGCTAACTCAATAAATACTTATTAAATTTCTACCGTAGTCCAAGCACATTGTGGATGAAAATATAATTATGTCACGTGCCCTTATGGAACTCAAGTTTAATAGAAACAATAGGCCCAATATAGCAACATACAGTAAGATAAGTTCTGACACATGTATGTAGCCTATACCATGATGCCCAAGATGGGCTATTTTCATACTGATAAATTCCCCACAGGTGCTCTGAGTTCCAGCAGTAGTATTAGAAAATGTTTATATCCATAAACGTAATCCAAATCTTTTGAAACAAAAAGTGAATTTCTGTTGGGCCAGAGTGAGAGTGGTGGAGGGAAGTCTTTCTAACAACATGAAGAATACCTGCTAGCTAGAATGTTGGGCCTCAACTAACAATACTCAACACTCTGGAAAGGAATCAAAATCTCCAAGTAATTCTCAGTAAAATTTAATACAAAATGAGTGAATCAAGAGACAATGTGAGCAGAGGAATGAACACACAAGCATGGTCTCCTTAGCCCTTAAAACCTCTGCGAGTCACTATGTAGCTGCTCAAGTCTTTGGAACATTGTAAGCGTAGAACCTTTAATAACTTGTAATAGACTTGTCCCTCTCCATTAACAGTGGCGGAGAGTTGATTCTATGGGAGGACCATAGTATAAACTATGTTCCCAGGAGAACTAAACTGGGAAGTAATTCCTTATGACCTCTACAAGATGGGACTTCTCTTGTTCTGATTTACCAAGGGTGGTAGGACACTGCTGCTGTCTTTTTCTGTCCATCACTGTGGCCTCAGGCATATCAGGCCTGCTCAGTGCCCACATTTTACCTCTATGTCTCCAATCCTCCCTGACATGCTAGAGCACCAATTTCTATATTGTTTTGTCTTTTTTTTTTTTTAACCTTGGGAGGATAATGAGGTTCCAGGATGCCAATAAGCTTAAAAACAAACAAAAAATTGAATACAGATAAAGAGAGAGACAAAGCTTTAAAATACATAAAATAATGATAGAAAGGAGAAAAATTTATTCTAAGAAGGTCTTGACTAAAACTTGGTTCTAATTATAATGTTCAATCAATTCAATTCATTTTCTTTAAGCTGCTATTAGGAGAAATAAGCAAATCATAGGAGTTTTAGGATGTTCCCAAATATAACTTTCCTGGTAGGTATTTGGACAAATAAATTTATCCTAAATTCTTACATTTTCTCTATCTTTCTTTATAGTCATAGCAAGATAAACATTGGCTATTCTGAATGCTGAGTTATAATGAAATACATATTCATCCATTAGAAAATCGTTAACATTCAGTATTGTATTATGAATATGTGGTACCATATTTTATAAATATTTCAAGAACAAAGATTGAAATCTACAACTAGCATGTTTTATTTCCCAATGATTCCAAAGAATTAGTTTTACTATATGTGGATCTTGTCAGAGACACATTCAGAAGAATCTGTTCTGACCCATTTTTAAGAAATAATTTACCAATGTGATATATGTTATTATTAAAATTATATCCCTACTCTGGCCTTGGAGCTTTTTTTAGTCCATTTCATTTATGGCTTTAGGTTACAGGGAGTTTTTATTCCCCAAATCTAATTTATAAAAGATTGTTGTCATTTAAATAGATCCATTCATTCAGTGAATATTTGTTGACAATCAGCTGTCAGGTCCTCTTCTGTGTGCTCATGATATATCAGTGAATGCAAAAGACTAAAGTCCATGGCCACTAAGACCTACACTCTAGTGGGGAGAGACAGACAACAGAACATAGAAAATAAGAAAATTACATATATGGTAGAAGGTGATAAGGATGTTTAAAAATTAAAAAAATTTAACAACATAAATGATGTTTGGTATGCTGTGGTAGGAGAAAGGGTGAAAACGGAGGATGGATTGGAGTCTTCAGTAGGGTGGGCTGGGTGAACCTCTTCAAGAAGGTGAAAAGTGGGCAAAGACTTAAAGGAAGTGAGTGAGTAAGCCAAGCGGATATCCTAAAGGACAGTGTTCAAGACAAAGAGAACAGGTGGATAAAATATTCTGCTCCAGCAGTTTCCTAGGACAACAGGGATGCCCCCAGATAATGGACCTTAGGGTTGATGGAGCTATTAGCAATCATATTTCTCAATCTCTTTTTCACAGATAAAGAAACTAAGGCTTCAGTAAGGTCAGTGGTTTCTCCAGGAGTCCATATCTAGTTTATGGCAGAAGTGGAACTTAAACTCAGGTTTCACACCTCCTAGCTCAGTTTTTCCTAAAATTCTACAATGCAGATTTTCTTTTATTTTCAATAATTTCTTGAAGATAGTATTGAACTCTTCATTTGTGATGAAATTCCACAAAATATTAGGTGCACTTATTTTCCTTAAAACAGTTACAATTTAGATGTAGAAATAAGATTTACACAAAATAAGAGGTAACACTTGGTGATGAATAATTAAATATTAAGTTATTTAATATAATTTAAGCTTGAATGAGTATAAATAAGGAGAGCATGGTAAAGTCATTCATACAGTTGTCCCTTGAACACGTTTAATGTGCCAGGGATTGTACAAGGTACTGGATTCACAGATGCATGAAATCCTTCCCTGCCCTCAAGAAATCTGCGAGCTCTTTGAGTAGAGGATGCCTAATGACAAGTGGAGGGGAAATAGTACCTTGTAAACAGTAGGGGGCTTGTCTTGGTAAGGCCTGGATATCTGTCTCAGGGGTGCTGACTTTCCATAGGTAACAGCCAGAGAAAAGGGAGACAGACAGTTTTAGATGAGAAGGGACCATTATGGAAGCTTGGGAATCAGGAAGAAAAGTCTCAAGGGCACACGTGGCTATATAAAGTAAGAGCAATGCTTAAGATATTAAGTTAAAAATCTAGCCTTTCTAAACTTCTCATTGAAGAAGTTTGTAGGGCATGGTGGTAAAGGCTAGAGTTTATTGGGACATAGGGAGAGATAAGGTCTGGAATGGGTGCCATTAGTCTAACAGGAAAAATCAGTCCATAGTGAATAAAATAATTATTGGGATTTAGCAAAGCCCAGTTTGAAGATGAACTTCAAACATTTGTAGAAAACAACCTTTCCTTACTGTTCATATTTCTCTGATGTCCTGAAGCCTGAAACTGGATTTCAAAAGAAGGTTAGGTCCTGGAACTGTCAAGTCAAGACAAGAATTTAGGTAGTATTGACATAACTGACAATAAAGTGGAGAAAGAATTTTAAAAGCGGGTTAGCCAAGGCTAGTCTTACAAAGTTCACAAATACTGGTCAATGGACTACCTGCATCAAAATCCCTGGGGGTTGGAGGGGCTTCTCAACAATGTAAATTCCTGGGCCCTAACATCAGAGATTTCACACCATCAGATATAGAACCACTGTAAAGCCTACTATGTGCACAGTGGATTGAAGAAGTCACTGGCCATGCTTAGGGCATCACTCTTAACTAATTTGAGTGGGATAGAAACATATGGAGCTTCTTTGGAAGACGGCAAGTGCTACAATGTCGTAAGCGAGTGACCTTTCAATTAGATCAGAGACTTCATAGGAAAGATTTGGATTTAGGGACATTTTATAACAGCATTATAAGTGATGATGTAAAATGAATCAACAGCATTGGTATTGTTGTTCATATAACTGTTCATGCTTTATAGCGTTCCTTTACCCTAAAAAGAATCTGGCTTTTACTTCATTATATATCAGTCTTTATTGTAGCAATGCCAAAGTGACAAATGTAGAAGAAGCATGCTGTTATCTGTATTTTCAGCAAATCAATGCTAAGGAACAATGGACTGGGTGGAGTTTTGTATTCGACACAGCTATATTTTTTGAGAGGTTAAGGGGTTTGTTTAATATTGCCGGCGAAAGAAGAATTAAAAAGAGAAAAGAGGAGTAATCAGGCTAGGGTATTGTTAACGGGACAAGGAATGTTTGCTTTGAACCCAGAGAACTGCCTAAAAAAGGTAATGTGTTTTTCTTTACTCATCAGATTGATTTGTAGTATGAACATCCTTAATTGGAAACATCATCAGAGTTCAGATAGAACCATCTTGAGAAAGGTCTATCTTACACAAATTGTTAAGTCATTGAGAAATGGCTACTAGCTAGAAATAAATCCAGAAAATCATTTTGTTAAGGTCAAAGCATTTATAGGTGGACAGATTCCCACCTCTTTGCCCTGATTCTGGTGTGACTCCTTTTTTTAGAGCTCTAATCTCTAGACAGTTATTGGTCATGATGGGAGATGAAATAAAAGTAAAAGGTGTATGCTTACTGAGTTTCCTTATTCCCAGCTAACATTGTCTTTTCTGTAGCAAAAATGCTTGCAGAGGCACATCTTCATGCCTACCCATAAAGCTTACCTCCTAAGCTAGCTTCCATGAGTTCTGTTAGCCAAAGGGCCTCTGGGCAGACAAGTCACAGAAGAAGACATTTGGAGAGTTAATGTTTCCTGGATAAGGTCTGAGAAACTTTCTGGGAGTCCCCAAAGTGGGCAGAGAGCTTCCATCACTGAAGAAGGACCATGTGTGTGGATTCTATCCCACACATGGGGTGATGCAAGTGGAGAGAACTATTTCGAGGCTTCTTGTTGCAATGCTTAGGAGGTTAGGATAAAAATATGTACAGCTGTATAAAAGAGCAAGGCCACCTCCCAAAGGAATTCCGAGTTAGTGTTGTAATGGTATAATCCTAGACTGCGATCCTTCTACTTCATTACGCTGCTGACTACCCCCACCATGCCTCTTCTACCAAGTTATTGTAACGCTTTCATGACATTGATATAGTGTACATGGAAGGGGGCCAGCACAATGTGTTATACCTTTACTTATTTTGCTTTAAGATTTTAACACATGTCAATAATTATAGATAGAATGGTTGTGGCAAGTATTGTGTATTGCATTTTTGAGATACAAGGACAATTTAAATGACATTTATTTAAATAATACTATTTGTCAGGGGTGATTTGAAATGGCACAAAAATTCTAAGGGGACAGTTTTTCAATCTATAGCTTAGACACTTAGTGGTTACCTGCTCATACTGTCTTTCTCTGAAAAAATAGAGTGTTTTTGTTTTTTCAGGAAGACCAGCTGCTTTTAGTCACACTGTATAAAATGGAATCTAAGTTTCTTGCAAAGGATATTGCCTTTCACCATTATCACTGAATCCTTTATTCCTATGCAAATGAAGCCAAGAAGAATCAATGAAGCACCACCAGGCAAAGATCCAAAGATTCACCACCCATGTTGGCTAACCTAGGGACTTCATTTTCTCTTGGCAGGAATAGCCCAGATCTATAACAAATAAACTTACATGATCTAACTCTTTCAGATGTTTAGAATTACTCTCTTAGGTCTAAGCTAAATACTGAGTCACTGCTCTATATTAGTTTTAAAAATTCACCACAGACAAACTTGCAAAAACTTGGAACATTGGGGAGAATACAGGGTAAGGATGCTAAAATAAAAATAAACAAATACATTTTTAATATTAGTACGTCTGCAATATTTCATGGGACATACCCATACTAGAAATGTATTCATTGTTTGTCTGGAATTCAAATTTAACTGGGCTTGCTGTATTTTTATTTGGTAGATCTGACGACCCTAAATTTGGAGAAACAAAATCCATATGTATTTTTCTTTCAACTGGAACAAAATTAAGATCTGGCCTAACTTCTGGTTTTGAATATGAGCAAAATATTCTGAGCTGAGGCTGCTTATGATGTATCAAAATACTTCATACTAACTTTAACTGTGTGGACAACTTTCCATCAGATTTTAAACTGATACCGATAACATCGGATGGCCTGTATAAGGCCCTTGTTAGTCATCAGGTATGAATGAGTTCCAGTTCCAACTTGTCTAGAATAAAATCAGCTACTGTCCTCTGAGTTGAAAGGATGCCTTTCTCTTTATTATTACCCAGTCTCTTGAAGCATCCAGTCCTCACTTCCTACTCTTTATGACAGTCAGCATACAGTACTTTTTGTTCTAACAGGTGTATAATGATGTATCTGATTACTTAGCACAAGACATTTTGTTTTTCAAGACACTCACAGAATGCCAGTGTAAGAAGTCTGGTCCTACTTCAACATGTACTAAAAGTTTTTAAACCCTTAAACCGAGAGGTTTTTTGCTAGATGTGTTTGTGTATGGAGAGTCTAGGCATCAAGCACATTCTCCCTTGCTGTTTGGCTTTATTAACAACAAAACTGGCTTAGTGTATTGACTGAGTCCTTCTTTAAGCTTGACTTACAACTATCAACTTTCCACCTATTTGATTAAACAAAAAAAGTTATACTTATATTCTGTTGTGTGTAAGTGAAAACCAATTACTTCATGACATTATTCTTGTAGTTAAAAAAACAACCAAAAACCCTCTCCAGAATTTTTGAATAATAGTGGTAGAAACATTTCATTATGACAATGCAGTTTCCACACCCCATGTGTAGAATTGCAGTAAGAAAATGCCTGTAGAAATACAAAATCAACATATGAATAAAATAGCAGAGGAATGGGGCAATCCAAACACCGGCCTCCGGAGGCAGCATGCAGTGCCTGATTGGAGACTTTATATTAATAATCAGACAAGTCCACAGTGTGGTTCATCATCATTAGAATGAGGTAGTGACTTCCTCCAAGTCTCTATAGTATATGTACAATGAAATTTGTGGTTTTATTTGATTATTCGTAAGGGTAGGGAAATTTATTCATCCATGAATACTTTTCCAAAAATGACAAGTGTAAATCTTTTAGAATTACAAACATGCATAAAATAGGATTGACTCCACTTTACAACGTCAGATATACTATTATTGAGAGTATAGGTTTCCCCTGCTATGTAAAAGTAGAAGGTTCCTGTGAAACCTTTCATTAGCCAAAATGGCGTAAAGCAACAAAGAGTATTTCCAACTGTTATGGGTGCAAGTAGAGTGGAGTTGTTGGGTGCTGTGGGGGAAAGAATTTCCTGAGGCCCCACAGGAGGATGGGATTTCATGGAAAGCTTTGTTGATCATGTAAAATTAAGGAGGTTCCCCTTTAAGGTCCTATCTCTGTCAGTCCTGCCAGAGAAGAAGTCCAATCTTGTCTTCTTAGTGCCAGAATTAAAACCAGTGTCCAAAGCATCACATGATCTCACTTATTTGTGGAATATAATGAACAAAATAAACTGATGAACAAAATAGAGCCAGAGACATGGAAGTAGGGAACAGACTGACAAACTTCAGAGGGAAGGGAGCTAGGGTGGGGTGGGGCTGGATGAAATAAACCAAAGAACTTATATGCATAACCAATGGACACAGACAATAGTGTGGTGAAAGTGGTGGGGGAAGGAGCGAGTCAATGGGATTAAAAGGAGGGACATCTGTAATACTTTCAACAATAAAGATAAATTTAAAAAATAAAATAAAGTCAATCATAAAAATATTTTTTAAAATATAAAAAAAATATAAATACCAGTGTCCAGAGTTCCTGTTCCATATTAGAGCACAGTCCAGTCCACCATCTGGCTAGCTCACCCTGTGTTCTCAGCTGCAGTTCATTGCATGTGAGGTCCACGTGGCCGTGGACTATGTGGCTGCTTAAGGCCACATGGGGGGCAAGTATGGATCATGGAGCAAGAGACAAGGGACACAAGAGTGGGGAAGAGAGGCAACTCTCTTTGTCTGGGGATTTTGTTGTTGTTGTTGTTAATCCCCACCCAAGGATATTTTCCCATTTATTTTTAGATAGAATGGAAGGAAGGGAGGGAGAGAGAGAGAGAACAAAAAACCATTGATGTGAGAGAGACACATGGAATGGTTGCCTCCTGCACAACCCCAACCAGGTCCAGGGATTGAACCTGCAACCCAGTCACATATCCTTGACCGGGAATTGAACCTGAGACCCTTTGGTCCTCAGGCCAATGCTCTACCTGCTGAACCAAATTGGTCAGGGCTATCTGGGGATTTTAACCTTCCAAGATTTCCTGCACTTGCAGTGGCTTCACCCTCCTATCCAATCCATTGTTCCCCAGGCTAGACAGACAGGCAAGCACCTTCCCTAGTCACAGGACTTCACTGTACATCCACCCATCTCCCCCTTTGTTAGATCCTTTCCCCCAGTGACCTGCAGGGAATAGGCCAGTGGTTCCCTGGGGAGTGTGAGGCTGTAGCTTCCTGGTGAAGCTACCCAGATAACCATGCTTATAATGTCTGGCCTCTCCCTTGCTCTCTTTCTATTATTTATATTAATAAACTAGCTAATCATGATGATAACACAACTATCATGTTTTGCCACTCAGCTTTTATAGAAGATCTACATTAGTATCTGTTTTTGCTAACTAAAAGAATTACAAAGAGTATTTTTGCTTTTACCAAAAAAAAAAAAAAAAAAAAAAAGCCATTTCCTTACTAATGTAGTGGCATGATGCGAATTTTGAAAATTTTACCTGATTATACTGAGCTGTCCTCCCACACCACACTAAGTTAACACCAATATCACAGTTGCTTTCAGAAAGAGTGTATCGCTACTTATTGTGAAACCCAGCAAATGCTCAGAAACTTTTTACAAAAATATATATTTATTATAACATTTTTACATAAGAAAATTACATATCAAGCATATGTGCATGTTAACATCTGCCACCCTTTTGATGTAGAATATTACCAACACTGAAGTCCCATGTGTAGCCCTGGAAGATTTTGTTGTTAATCTCCTGAATTTTAAATGTATCACTCTGTGTTCTTTTGGCTTTACCACATATATAAACATCCTCCCCCCAAAATATTGCCTATAAATATTTATATACTTACCTCATCTTTCTTTTAATAGCATTTGTGTGGTTTTCAGTTATTTATAACTACAATGTTGCTAAGAATTTTCTGTACATCATTTCTGTGTACATGTCTAGGAGTGGAAATGCTCCCAGAGTATGCATATTTTAAATCTATTGGAAAATGTCCAACTGTTTCCAAAGTTGTTACATTTATTTTCCCACCAACAGTTTATGAGAGTTGTCATTGCTTCAGTAAACCTTGATATTGTCAGATATTTCAAAATTTTTGCCATTCTTGTGGGTGTAAATTAATTTCAATTGGATTTCTTAAGTAGTAATGAGGTGTCTTTTCTTATTTATCAATCTTCTGAATATCTTTTCCTAAGAAATATTTATTCAAATCTTTTCCCTTTTCTCTACATGGTTATTGTCTCCTAAGAATGTTAAGAGATTTGTCTTTCATATATGTGCATAATCCATTGGGATTTGTTTTTATTTATGACATAAGTTAGGGGTTTTGTTTAGTTTTTATTAACATGTGGATAACCAAGTGAACTCATTCCATTTGTTCAGCCTTTTCCCCAGTGATCGATCGACCATCTCAGTCATACATAAAGCTCCCATGTATGCATGAGTCTACTGAGGTCTCTGTTCTGTGCCATTTGGTATTTGTTTATCCCTGCACCATTCCACATTTATTAAATTATAGTTATTTTATTATAAATCATATTTGTTAATTCTTCTTAAGGACAATCTTGGCTGTACTTGCCTTTTGCTCTTTCATTTATATTTTAAAATAAGGTTGGGATTTTTATTGAAATTAAGTTAAATATCTTGATTATTTGGGGAGAATTCATATCTCCCAAATATTGAGTCTTCCTAGTCATAAATATGGTATGTTTCTCTTGCAAACTTTTCTTTAATGTCTTATATTAAAGCTTGTAATTTTCTCCATAATTGTCTTAAATATCGTTTGTTAGATTTATTCCTAGGTACGTTATATATTATTGTAAATAATACTTCTTTAAAAACGTATTCTGTATTTTGTTTCTAGTATCTAGAAATAAAATTGAATTTGATTATTGATCTTATATCAGCAAAGACCTAAAAGAGTTATTGCTTTTGCTATATGTCTATAAATTATGTAGGATTTTCTAGGTGGATGATCATGTTATAAGAGAATAATGGCAGTTTATTATTTATTTTCTATTCTTCAGTATCTTATTTATGTTTTCCCCATTATTCTATTGGTGAGGTCTTACAATTCATTGTTGAATAAAAGTGATCATAGCAAGCATTCTCGTTTTGATCCTTTAGAGAATGGTTAGCACTTCATTAAAGATGTCTACTGTAGGATATTTTTAGATATTATATTTATCAGTCTGAGGAAGTTTGCCAAGATATTTTAGTTTATTGTTTTCTTTAAAGTATGGATAAATATTTAATTGTGTTGAATGTTGCTTCTAATGTGAGAAAAGCAGGTTTTTCTTTCAATCTATTAAAGTGATGAATTACAATAAATCATTTTCTAATGTATTAATATTGATTTCCTGAGATAAATCCAATTGGTCATAATATAGAATCTCTTTATACATTGCTAACTTCGTATGATAATACTTTGTTTTTATTTCCATCTGTGCTAATGAGTGAGAATGTCCTAGAGTTTCCTCATAATTCTTTTTTTGATTTTTTTGAATCATGGTAATTCCTTCCAAAACAAGTTAGGCAGTAATTTTCCATTTGTTTGGTTTCTGGAGAGTCCCTGGAAATAGGAATTATCTCTTCCTTAAATATTTTATAGAACTCATGACAAAACACCTGGTTCTACTGTTTTTGTGGGAAGATTTTAAACGACTGATTAATTTTCTAGTATAATAGGACTCTTCAGATTTTTTTGCAGTCAGTTTTAGCTAGCTATATTTTCCTAGAAATTTCAGTTCATTTAATTTTCAAACTTATTTGCATGGTAGTGTCATCTTTTTAATCAATGCTGCAGTTAAATCCTTTTTTAGTTGCTAATTTTGTTACTTGTTCTTCTTCAGTTTATTTCTGTATTTATGCATGCATGCATGCATATATGTATCTTCTGTCTAGCTGTTTAAAGTTTCTACACTTTATTTTTAGTCTATTAGTATTTACTCAAGAAAATTTAAAATTAATAATTAATAAAAGCCACATTAATCCATTTATTTACTGCTCTCACGCAATTCTAGAAATGTAGATTGCTCTGTAAACACACTTTTCTTCAGTTTATATGTCATTCTTAGCAATTTTCTTAGTTCTGCTTTTCTAATTTCATAGATCAGACAATTATCACTTTATATGATCAAAATCTGTATGGATTACCCTTACATGTCTTATTATTTTCTTTGCTCATCATTCCTATTTGCAAACCAGACTTTTGGGAACATTTTGTTTTTCTTGAAGTTTGTTCTTTAGGTAATTCTTAAGAGAACGTCAGTTGGAAGTAAACTTTCTTAGTTTCGGTAAAAAATATTTTTACAGACCTTTTCATACAATTCTAGATTTGCAGGTAATATTCTCTCATGACTTTAAAAATCAATCATGGTTTTCCCGTAGATACTTTTCTTCCTGTTGTGAAATCAGCCTGGTTTTCATTCCTCTGTAAGTAATCTTTTTTGTTAGTTCTTTTTGTGTTGAATTTTTATTTTGCTACAGTTTGTCCAAGTGTGAATGCCTTTTCCTATATCTTATTTGAGATGCAAGGAATTGTTTCACTCTGAATTTTTTGGTCTATTTTGGAACGTTCTTGGACATTACCTCTTAACACATTGCCTTTTCCACATTTTCTGTACTCTCTTATTCTAGAATTCCAAATAGTTATATGTTTCACCTTCTTAACCTGTTTTTAATATTTTCAGTGTCTGTATCTCTTTCTTCTACAAACTGGATGATTTCATATACATCATCCAATCTACTACATCTCTCTTCAGCTGTGTCAGATCTTTTATTTAGTCTATCTATTGAGTTCTCATAATAATTATTTTATATATTTTTATGTATATAGGTTCTGTAAGTGGGTTTCCCCCCAAAATATTCCTGAACATTTGAAATAATCTGTTATTCCTTTGTCATACTCTTTCTGCCATGTGTTGTTTTTTTTTTCAAATGCATTAAGCATACATATCTTACAATAAGAAAATCTATAGTCTTTGTGTATTTTCTAATTTTTGAATTGAGACCTTATATTTGTAACACTTTATAGGGGTATTTTTATGGCCCTGATTTAACATGTATTCCCCCACAGAAGATAAATGTTGCTTCTGCCAGGTGGCCAGAGGCACTAGCAACCCAGAATCAATTTAAACTAAATTTTCATCTTGGGGTTTTAGACCACACAAATAGAACAAATTCTGGCCCAGGACCTGAGTAATGCTTTGCTTGTGGTTACAAATGCTCAGGGAAGGCTTTTTTTTTTTTTTTCCTCTCCTTCCATCCACAGCCAAATTTTTTAGTTTTTCCTTTCAGTGTGGTACTTTTTCTACTTTATTCTTTATCAGCGATGTTGCCTTATGAAGGTTCTGGCATCATGAAGATATTTTTAATTAAGCATCCCACCTTGGTTAGTCTGTGGGCTTTATTACCTATAGTCCACTCACTTGGTCTATTTGGGCCACCAGGGCCTGGCAGAGTCTCCCTGGGCATCTGTCCAATTTCGTGCTGTAATAGATCTCTGGATTTATGCTTGCTTGTTCTTTTTGGCCTTTATGAATCTGCCTCCTTTATTTTTTTTTGCCAGAATAGTTAAGCATTTAAAAAGATGGGTTTAAAAAAAAAGTGTCCCTCATTTTTAGGATTTTTGTACAAGGAAGGTTATTATTTTTATTCAAAGCCCCCCCCCCCCACAAAAAATCTAATCTACATATTGTCAGAAATAAAAGTCCAGAAATTATCCATGCAAATGATTTAATAAGACTCTATTTCTTCTTAAACACATGTAAAGTCACTTTTATATTATAATTTCAAGAAATAAGAAAAAGGTTGCTAAATCAAGTTTTCACTTGTGCTATTTTACTTAAATCATAAAGTTGAAGGTTCACTCTTCCCATGTCCAAAGTTTATTTTACTGTAACATATTTTTGCTAATGTTTCACTAGGAATTTGATTTTTCAGACATGTATCCAGAACTCAAAATGAAATCTATTACATGTTCTGATTCCCATATATTTAACCACCATAAGAACATATTACCTTATCATAAAAACCAACTAATTTTACTATCCGCTTATGGGAATTTTTATCTTGCAGTATCAGCTCTTGTGTGTATGGGTGGTGGGCAGTTTGGTGGTGGCACTGGGGGTGATGGCAACAATTAGCAACCATCGTCATTCAGAGCTACAGGTTTCAAATTACTCTCAGGACATCCTTTCCAAACCTTTAAGTGGGAATAAAACATTTACAATTTTTTCCCAGCCTGTGTGGCTCAGTAGTTGAGCATCAACCCATGAACCAAGAGGTCACCGGCTCGATTCCCGGTCAGGGCACATGCCCAGCTTATGGGCACAATCCCCAGTGGGGAGCATCAGGAGGCGGCCGATCGATGTTCTCTCTCATTGATGTTTCTAGCTCTCTTTCCCTCTCCTTTCCTCTCTCTCTAAAAAAATCAGTAAAGAAAAAAACCAAAACAAAAAGTATATACTATTTTTTTTGTACAGATCTAATGATTGAAACTCTACCTGATAATTCTCTTCTAGAGGACTTTCCAAACTCAGACTACGCATGCATTACAATTGTATGCCCCAACTCTACACAATGAATCAGAATTGACTGTGTCACCTAAGCAATGAATAAACAGTCTTGAGGCAATACACATATAGATTCTGATTCATATTTATTTCTTCCTCTTGTCCAATTGGACTGACCACTCCTCAAGACCAATTTTAAATAATATCAGAAAAATATTATAATTATGTAAGGTGATGACTGTGTTAACTAAGCTTTCTTTGGTAATTATTTCACAATTTATACATGTGTCAAATCATCACATTGTACACCTTAAACCTACAGAAAGTTATATGTTAATTACGTCTCAACAAAACTGGAAAAAGTGATTAGAGACAGCAATCCCTCTTGCCTTATTCCTGAGTTAATGACAATATTTTGTTTCACCAATAAGTATGTGCACTTTAATTGCATTAAAGTATCTTTTTAATCCAAAATGAGTATAAAATGTTTTCAAGTGATATTTTTTATAATTTATCAAACTATCATGTAGTTTTCCCCTTTTACTTACTACTCTGACGTATTTTAGCAATGGATATCTATATTCAAGCAACTATATTTTGGGAATAAACTTCTTTTGGATCCTACTTGGTTACTCCCTTCAACTTCTCTTGTCCTCATTCTTAGTTTGATTTTATCTGAAAGTGATAGTTACAACTTACTGCCTGCCTGACATTTTACATACTTTATCTCATTTCATTCTCACAACCACCCTGCTAGTTAAATACAATTATCCTAAAGTGTTGGAATTAGGAAATGAAATTCAAGGACAGTAGAGAACTTACTTCATGTCTAACAGCTGGTAACCAGAAATGTCAGCTGCCAAAATCTGGGTTTACCCCCACAACATTGACTGCTGAGCCTGGGATGAGGTCAGTGGATGTTCATATTTATTTCAAAGACTTCTGGGGCAGGTAAGGTGACTGTGAGCTTCACTGTTCTTATCTGCCAATAGCCACATTTCTTATCATCCTGGTTGTGCTGAATGCCCCTCACCAATGTCCCTGCTTCCCTAGACACACTCACTCTAGACTATGCTCAGCTACAGGAAAGAAATGCAGCCTAAGTTGATTGATTTCTCCTATGGAGACTAGATAACTCCCTGTAGAGACTATGTAGCTGTGTAAGGACCTGATCGAAGTCCCTTTCACTACTTACTCATCCTTTACTCATCCTTGCATCATCCCCTGCCTTCTTTTTCTTGTTTCTGTCATCTCTGACTGCCGCCAGACTCAGCCTCTCCTGATCATACATCAGATTGTTCATTCTTATATTGCAGGAAGTACTAACACCCATCAGTGGGTTTTTTTTTTCCAATTCTAAAAGTTCCATTGTCAAAATTACCTTAACATGACATATTTTTGTCTTCCAATTCTAAATTCCCAGAAGAGTTCTGGAATTCAATGATCTGATTCTCAAACTTGATAAAATACATTGTATAAATTCTCTTTGGCTGCACTAAGTTTCTAAGAAGACTGTTTCTATCTTACGGGGTAAAGCTTATAGCTGGTTGGGGTTGGGGGGATCCAGAAAGGTAACAGCCAAACAATTTAAAATACACTAGTGACTCCAGAGAAAAAAGCCATGTACATGCTTAATTTTGATAACAAATAGCTCCACTTCTGTTACCTTTACATTTTTAATCATCTAAGTATGAAGAATATGTGGATTGGGTCAACTTTTCAAGTAGACAGGATTATTCTCTTCTATTTGAAAACAAGAACTTTATTCTCATTACAAAGCACAAGATGTTGTTCAACAAATATTCATTCAGTTTCTGTTCACATGCACTTCTACAGCTAACTATGATAGAGGCTAAGCATATAGAGTAAAGGAAGGAAATTGGTAACATGGACAGGACCTTGGCATCTTGAAAGAGTGCATTAGGGTAGTAGGATTCTGAAAAGCACCCCAACTGGGTGCAGCCATAGGTAGTGGCACCTTTGAGCAGACTTCAGCAGAAGCCACATAACAAACAATGGCAAAGCAAAAGCTGTCATTCAAAGCCCTGTGTTCTTACAAATGTGTTTGTTGAAAAAATAGATGTATAAAATGCAACACTTACCCTCTAGGAGTTAACAGACTAGTTCAATTTATAAATCTATCTCCACATTTTTCTCAGATATGGGAGGTGGGGTGGGGGGGGATTGTGTTCATTCCTAAAGGGAATCAACAATATCTCATGATGAATGACAGGAATAATGGTGATAATATCAATATTGTCCAATATAGTTACTAATATTTCACTAAAAAGCCAATTAGAGAAATATATTTTGTATTTTTGTGTGATTTTAAAATAAGTTTATGATTTTGAACAATTGCATAAGAAGGGAGGTATGTAAAAAAATATAAAGACCCTATATACATGTTCTAAGTAACTTAGAGAAAATATGTATCATCAAAAAGTAAAGAATAGTTCATTTAAGGACCATGAATGTCTTCATGTCTTCCAGAATTTCAAATTCTTATATTTTTGAAAACATATTATTAGATTACAAAGGAACAAAGATTTAGGGCCAAAAACGTAGCAGAACACACTGTCAGAGTAGAAACAGCAGAGATGAAGCATAGAACTATAATTTCACTTCTAGCCCAACAATTTCCTGTGTGATCTATACAGGTTCCTTAGCTTCTCTGGGTCTCCTTGCCCAAAGCAAGCTGGGGTTAGACCAATAGGGTCTCTCTAGTCCCACCCACCTTGAATTATGTAACCTGCTGTGCGTCCTGCTCTACTGCAGAGAAAATGGGGCTGAGACAGAGACTCTGGGTTCCAGTCCCAACCCTGCTGCAAATTTATTCCATGAGCACAAAAGTCATTAGGCCTCAGATTATTTTTATTATTCCTTAAACTTTTGAAATTTTATATTGATTATGAATATTTGGAAGTATATTTCAGGGTACACTGTGCATTACTGTGAGTCAATAGGGGGAGCTCTCACATTGCTTTTTTATGGATCCCACAAATAATAGAATTTACATGACCTTAATTGCAAAGATTGGGGTGGATTATTTCATTACAATCAGGTATTTATAAAACAGAGGACTCTCATTACCCACTACAGCAATATTGAGAAAGCCCATCTACTGGGCCCCTTTAACTCTGAGAGCTTTTTAATCATCCGTCAAAGCACATGTTTGTGAGTCTGTTTAAGCCATTTCAGAAGTTGTTTTGTTTTCTGTTTGTCTTCTGGACTTCAGCTCCAAACGAAGTTAAGGTCTACCTTTGATTTGTATTCAAACCTATAAGAGCTAAAAGCAGCAGGAAGGGTTTAAAGAGATTAAAAAGCAGGAAACCATTTCGTTAGGTCTACGCTTCCGTGGGTTGAACTTGCTACACCCACAACCTGACATGTGTACTTAAATTATGATTATTCAATTATATATTTCAGGGGTTGGATTCTTTGTTCTTCTTTTTTTTTCCTCAGTGTGTTACATGTAATTTACTGCCCTAACTCACGAAATATAAAAGCAGTTCATCATTGATTCTTTAGGAGGTTTGCTTTCTTTAATTGAAACAGATCTCTTTTATGTTAATTAGAATATGAAACATGGGTTGTGAACTGTTAGCTCTCAAATGAAACCCATACATTAATGTTCAGGTAAAATGAAAATGAGACAACACAATTTTAATAGATATTTCTTCAATAAAGTTGTGGTTTATTTTTAGGATGGAATTTTATTGCTCACTGTGATTTATACCTACTTTATCTAAAGGTTCGTGGTGGCCAACAAATAACGGCTCATATTTTTTGGCCATTTTTCCCTGAAAACATAACTACATTTTAAAATATGGAAAAGTAATTTATAAGGGAAATGAAAAAAGCTTACATGGAAGATTACATAAAATACATCTGTCTTTTCAAGCCATTGAGATATATAAACAACTCGTTAAAACCTTAAAATGCCAAGAGGAGGGACAAAGATTCTTTTATTTCAATGAACTTTTGAAAATATCTTTTTTTCACTTTAAAGGAGTAAAATTTTACTTCACATCTGAATAAAGATTTTGATTAAATGTGTGTGCATATATATCTTTAAATAATATCACTTCAAGATCTTTCTTCAAAAGGCTCGGTGATAGAGCAAAAATATAGGAAAAATAAACAAGTTTGACAGCCAAGAAACTTTTTCAATGAAAGTACAGCCTTTTGTTTTTTGACTGCAAAGTTTGTTCTTTTTATGTCAAATGAAATTTTAAGATCACCTATGAGTTTGGAACCAAATCCTTGACTGCCAAATCTGATTCCAATCCTTAAAATCTGTTTTTGTAATACTGCCAGCAATGCACTAACTTTAAATAGGTAGCCAGACATATTGGCAAAAATATACGTGGTTAATCAAATAAAACTATGTAGCAGTTTGGGAACAATCAATCAACTTTCAGAATCTTTTAAGTATGAAGCTGCTGTGAAGACATCATGACTTGCAGTGAAATAACGCAATCAAACTGCAGGAGCAGCTGCTTTTGAATTCATCTTCTCCTTTGTTTTTAAGTTTTCATAGACCTGCCTCTTAACTATGAATTTTATAAGCTTTTGAAAGAAAAAAAGCTGGCAGGCTTAGTACTTCAACTAACAAAGAGAAGGGAACTGGTAATACAGTTGGAAGCTGAGCACACTTCGAGAACTGCCAACTTGAACTTATCTGATTAACTATTATTGTATGGATTGCACTTGAAATGTCTCATGATGACTGACATTATTTCACTGAAAAGGAGCATATGTGTGTGAAGAGACTTAAACACTTTTTATTGTGTTTCATAACTGGGTTATGATTCCTTTCAACTGAAAGATAGCGTTACCTAAGAGCAAATCCTGATACCCAAACATGAACATGTTTCATTCTTTACAAACTACATTTCTGTTATGTGAAAAATCATGGTCATCCTTTCATACATGCCAGTGCCAACCCCCAAGCACTCCACGTATTTAAAAAATAATAACACATTTTGTTTTAAACCAGGGACCAAAATTGCATTTTACAAATAAATTATGTATGAAACAATTCTAGACCCTGTTGTTAAATAAGAATGTCATACTTATCTTTTGTTATTCATTCTTTTACTTTTGTAATCATAAATGTAATCAATTGGAATTTTAAGACTCGAAATGCTAATGGACCAATTTGTCTCTATCAAACCAAAATATTGGATCTGACCAAATTTAAAACTCAACTTTTAAACATTTGAAAATATTGTTTCTCTCGTTTCAATGTCTGAACTTTGCTTAATCTTAATAGTGGCTAATAACATTAGTTTCTAACACAGTATGTTTCTTTATAAGGTTTCTTTGGCAGTTGTAGTATGTTTGATCAAATATCCCCAGATTTCATCATAGATACAAATCTGAGGATTATTTCTGAAGTAGAAATGAATACCTATTTAGAAAATACATGGGTTACAGTGGTGAAGTTAGTTTTTGAGCAATGTTCATTGAAACATGGCAATGGATGTAATGCTGAATTCAGAGCCAGAGAGAGGAAACTTTTGGTGAAATAGCTGATGCATAATTTAAATATACATATATCTATATTTTGAGTACTCTCGTGTTTTCTTTAATAAGTGTCACCCTTATGGAAGTCAAAGAGTAGGTTATCATAAATAAACCCAAGACAAAATTTAACTCCTTCCTAATCTCTGGTCCCAGGAGAGAAGCCTTCTCTGCCCAGATCTGAATGTATTTCTCTCTCTCCTGAACCCTGCCATGCCTTCCACAACCTGCTAGGTTTGGTAACACTCTTCTGCATGCTCTAATTCCCCTACTAATATCTTTCTCATTGCACTTGAGAGTTTTTATGTGTTTAATGTGTTTCTCTTTGTTTCCAACTAAATTGTAATCTTAAAGGTAGGACTGCCTAATCATCTTTACATCCCCAGTGTTTCATAAAATATTTGCCTAAAAATCAAGGACTGAAAGAGTGCACATTTTACACTTTCCACCTAAAACCCAAGTACTCACAAGGGCAGACTTTGAAGCAGTTATGGCCAGTTTGACTAGTAAAAAGCAAACCATATTAAGAGATATGAGGGCTGATGAAGGCATGACCACTTGGGTATTCGAGGACTGCACACTCGAGGTGCAGGCGGGAAATGGTAACTGAAGCACGTTCTGCAGCAATCTAGCTCTCAGCTCCTGTCAGTTTCTACTGTGAGCGAATGAAGGTGCAGCGTTGTCAGAGCTTAAGACTTTTCAAATATTTGAGAAGTTCAGACATTTTAAATGTAAAATATCCTAGCTTTTAAGTTATAACTCAATATTTTTTACAACACCCTGTGAGTCAAGAAAATATATGAACAAGCCATAGATGGCACAAGTAGAAAGAAGATGCCATAAACATCTTCCTATTAAAACAGTAATGAAAAAAGTCAGTCTGGCCGGTGTGGCTCAGTGGTTGAGCGTTGACCCATGCACCAAGAGGTCGCTGGTTTGATTCCTGGTCAAGACACATACCCAGGTTGTGGGCCAAATCCCCAGTGGGGGGCATGCAGGAGGCAGCCAATTGATGTTCTCTCTCACTGATGTTTCTCTCTCTCTCCCCTTCTCCCTTCTTCTCTCTCTAAAAATCAATAAAGAAAAAATAAATAAATAAAGTCAAAAACTTCCCTACCAAATTGGAAAATATATTTAAATGTATTTTTATCTATATTTGTTTATATTATATTTAAATTTACCCTCAAGTTTATATATAAATTTATATAACATAATACATATATATTATATATAATACTTTATATTTATACTTTTATTTAAATGAATACATATGTTTATATTTGTATTTATATTTATGTGGCCCTATTGGGCAGGTTGGGGCTCAGAATGAAGAAACTGGAGGTCAGGGTAGACCTGGTTGGCCACAACAGAGTACAATTGTAAAAATGCCGACCTTATTACTTGGGTTTGAATCCAAGTTTTCAGGCAGCTTGTTTTTCTGACCTTTAAAACCACCTCTGAATCTCTGATAAACACAGAACGGAGCTGAGAAGAAAAGGTATTTACAGCACCACCTTTGGATAACTTTAAAGCTGCTCAAGTATTTTTGCAGTGACTGGAGGGGATGGAATGCTGGGAAAATAACAGCGCTGGAAACAAAGCTGACTAGTTTTATCTCAACTTTTTATATCCAACTGAAGCACACTTCACCTGTGAATAGTGATTATTAAGCTTCTTTCAAGGGAATGGGGCCTGTAATTCATGAATGCTGCAGGTGTGAACCCCTACGAGCCTTTTCTCTGAGTGAAAGAACGTTAATCATTATTCATGGGTGAGATAGTCCATTTATTCCACAGCAGAGAAGGAATTCCTTTTTTTATCTTCTTAAAACATGAGACCTTCAATTTTATAAGCTTCACAACAATGAAAGATTGTCTCTTAGAATTACGTTTATTAGCATTTTTCTTATCTCATGTTTGTTTGTTTTTAAATTCCTGAATTTGTGTAGTTTCTAAAATGTCTGTACTAATCTGTTAAAAATAGCAAGTAATTAATTATTCAATAAAATGTCCAAAGACATTGGTTATTCTAGACCAATATTTATACCTATAAATACAGAATAAATCCCATCACAATGAAATTCAAGAGTGTGGTTGTACTGGATTTTGTTTGTACCAAATGTTGCCTGAAATAAGAGAGTCATTGGCTGGACTTTAGACATTTTTTATTGTGTAGAGATTTTACTTTGTCATGAAAATCAGTTGACATTGCACTTCCTGAATATAATATTATTTGACAAGCTTCTAATGTTCTTATTTAATTCCTCACTTCATACATTTCACCCCTTTTCCAGCCATTTTTTTAAAAAAAAGTATTGAAAATATATTTGAAATCTACATATACTTCTTTACAAAGGTATGGCTACTCTTGTCTTTGTTTTCAAGCAACAGAGTGCACACAGTATAAATCTTCCAGTTCACGTGGGCATCAAATTGATGCTGAAGACAAATCAGGTATTTTAGTGGTTTAAAATCACTTTTCATTTGCCTTTAGCATTTTTTTTATCAGATTAAAAAAAGATCTTTACTACCTAACAAGATTATGTTCAGTATATATACTGAGTAACCAAAGAGATTAGTTGATTAATTCTTCCCTACTGAGGTAGAGGTTTGATACATATGACATAATAGAGAAATTCAGTCATGTTGGACAGCCAATGGTTGCTTAAATGTAGGAAAGATGTTGGAAGAAAAACTGCAAATATTAAATTAGCAAATGTAATAGCAAAATGGCTGCCTTATTCAATTTCATCAGATTACCTAATTATATTACAAGACCAAAATTTAAATTGGGGACCAAGATCATGTCCACTTCTCACTAATGTTTTACTCTCAAAATAAAAAGAGGCCGCAATCCTAAATTTGGTCAGAGAGAAGATGCTGAGGTTACAGTCCGTGTTTCTCCTGAAAGACTTAGACATTTGTCCTGTAGCTCAAATCTATAGAGATTTTATCTTGGAACTAGTCTTAATAAGTAGGAAACTCATCTAGATTTGTTTTTACTTTTTAAATAATTTATTTGGGAAATTTCCCCCAACATTAGCTAATACGCAACAGTAAAAAGATTATCAATTTTTTTTAAAGCCACATAAAGGTGAGGATAGGAAATTTAGCCATCACATGTTCAGAAAAGCATTCATTTTTCTGTTATTCGAAAGAACTGAACCTCAGCCTATTCTACCATGTGCTGAGGTGAGACATTCATTTACTATCATGGGGGGAAATTGCCTCCTATATTTTACCAGTCATCTGGGTGAAGAGTTACAAGGTAGTCCTTATAGCTATGCCTAGCACAAGGACCTAAAGCCAGAGACAACTCATAAATTATAAAACATCAGCCAATCATTCCACAATGTATTTCTGCTTGCTAAGAAAATGTACCTATTAAAATTCACAAAGGATCAAACCATCTTCTCCAAAGGCAGAGATAAATTGGACTCTGCAGACCTACACATTCATCAGCTGTATCATGAATATAATAGCTTCAAGAGCCATCTTAGCTGACCTGACTTTTCACATCCAAGTGGCTTCTGCTTCTTGTTGCCCTCACTAGATCTCACTATATGGTGCAGCTTCTTCAATCCATCTTTGGTGACATGAAACACATTTACTGCCTCTCTCTTGCTCACTCTCCTTTGCGGTGTGAACTGAATCTATTTTTAGATCCTGCCTATTCTTCAGGCCATCTCAGTCTTGGCCTGCGAAAAGACCCACAAGCGTATCCGAGGTATATTTTTCCACCCAATGAGAAATCTATTTCCCATTAAAAAGCAAATTCTAGAAGGAAAGACATATTTCATTGTTACATCTTTCCACGCTTCATTGAATCCCAACACAAATGAACTGGATTGTTGAATTTAAACACTTGGGTCTGTAGTTCTCCAGAAACGTACCAGGAACCGTGCCGAACAGCTTCCCCAACAACTTTCTCAAAGTGAAGTAGAAATTGCTCTCAAATGCTAGTTATAAACGTGTAATCTGAACTCCAGCCACTCCACAGGGCTGCAGAAGAATTTACGATGTGCTAAATATTTCCTTTGTTCTTCCCAGTGGTAGCCTGCTGTAGCAATTAGGAAGCAACTGGCTCCACATGTAAACTGCTAGAATTTTCTAAAGAATTGTTGATAACTGTTCAACAGGCTCAATGAACAGGATTTTCTTATTGTGCAGAATTCTGATTTTTTAATTTCCTTTCAAGGTTGTATTTTTTGACATTTTTTTCTAAAATTTTCTTCCTTCTTTCCCGGTGCCTTTCCATTGCCCCTTTCCACGGAGGGAGGAGAGGTCAAGATGACGGCTGTAAGCCAATGAAGCCCAGGTTCTCAGACTCCTAACACTGCAATCCTTCTTAAAGCCACATAAAGGTCCTTTGTGTTGCTATCAAAAACACCTCTGACCTCCTCTTTCTCATTTTCATAGAAAGTGACAGCCCAGTCCCATCCTTCATAAAAAGGCAAAAAATCTGCCAATACCGTACTTCTTCAGAAACCAGACACTATTAATCATCAGCAGGAGGCAGTATGGCTTCAATTAGCTACATAGTATACAATAAATTCTCAGTTATTCTGTGTGTGTGTGTGTGTGTGTGTGTACACGCGCACACGCGCGCGTGCTTGATGGGCTTACTCAGTGCTGGGCACTCTTCTAAAGGCTCCACATATATTCATTCTGTGAGGATGGTACTATCATGAATCCCGTTTAAGAGCTGAAAAAAGTTAGAGTGCAGAGAAGTTCAATATCTTACTCAAAATCACGTAGCTACTTAGTGGCAGGGCTGGAAATAGTTCAAAATAAAGGACTGATTGAGAGAGCAAATATTTTTGAGAGGCATTTTGGCAAAGTGTTTAAGGACTAGATTGTAGCATCTGCCACTCAGTTGCTATGGAATCTCAGGCAAGTTATTCAGCCTCTCTGTGTCTCAGGTTTATCATCTATAAAGTGGGATAATGGTACCCAACTCACCAGGTTTTTGTGAAGATTAAATGAGTTAATATATATTACACATTTAGAACAGTGCCATGTATACAGCAAGCATACTGTAGATAGTACTTTTTGTAATGCATACTAATTTTTCACAAACAAGGCTTATGGAAGAGAGGGAAATTAACTACATTCTTACCTCTGGGCTAGTTGCAAGATATCAAACCTGAAGTGTGTCACACTTTCATGGAGAAAAATAGTATGCATACAAATAATTAAAAAGTATAATACCTGTGATAACACATGGATGTTATTCTTATTTTTTTAAGGCAGGGTCATGACTGTAGGATTGTGAACTCCACCCAGAAGGGGAGTAGCATGTTCAGGGAAGAAGGTAACTAAAACACTTGAAGAGATAAGCATTTAAGAGTAGAAACTATTCATAAGTGGGGTAGAGAAATCCCAGGTGTGACAACAGCATAGATAAGGGCAAAGAGGGGAAAGGTGTGGGTCTAAGGAACTGCTTGGTTACAGTGTACATGTGTGTTTGGATAGAGGACACTGTGGAGAGGATGTGACTAGAGACTTTAAGAGGGTGGTTCACACACAGCTGACAGATTATTCTTCCTAAAGGACAATTCTGATCAAGACCCTCCCCTATTACAAAGCTGCCAAAATTTCTCCACCATTAAGGATTGAATTGTGTCCTCCAAAATTCATATGTTTAACCCCTAACCCCCAGTACCTCAGAATGTACGTAACCTTATTTGGAAATAAGGTCATTGTAGATATCATTAGTGAGTTAACATGAGGTCATACTGCAGTAAGGAAGACCCCTAATTTAATATAAGGACTGTGTCCTTATAAAAAAGGAAAATTTGGACACATAGACAGACACACCCAGGAAGTACACCATATGAATATGAAGGCAGAGACTGAATGATGCATCTGTAAGCTAAGGAAAGCCAATGATTGTCAGCAAACTATAGAAGCTAGGAGAGATGTACAGAACATGGTCTTCAGAAGAAATCAATCTTGTCAACACCAAGTCTTGGACTTCTAGCCTCCAGAACTGTGAGGCAATACATGTCTGTTATCTAAGCCATCCAGATTATGGTCCTTTGGAATGCAGCCCTAGCAAACTAATAAACAAACAAGTACAACATAAAGACTGCATTTCTATTTTTTTCCCTGCATTTCCTAAAATAATTGGTAAAGACAGTGGGAATGAATAGGGAGGTAACAGGATGGTGCCTATACCAGCTCCTTTTCTATATTCTGGACTGATATGCCTCATCCCAAATGGATGAAAAGCACTTCAGCACTTACTACTCTTAGAAGATGTTCCTTGTGCTCTTGCATTCTTGCCTTTATCCTTAATCAGTTCTTACATCTAGAATATATTTTCTATGGCCCATAATTGTGACAATTTTCTACTCATTCTCAAATACCCTGCTGAAGTCCCCTCCTCCACAAAGCATTTCTCTGAGCCTGGCTCTTAAATTTTATTTATGGTGCTTTATATATTCATGTATTCTGCCTTGTACCAGACTGATAGCAAACGTTCTACTTGCCTTCTGCCACCGGGGAGAATGTGAAATTTTTAGAGCAGTGGTAGTAGCTATTTTACTCCTTATTTATTACGTGAGTTATTATATTTGACATATGGTTAGTTATCATTATTTGCATATTCATTACTCTTTAAACTATACCCAACATAATTTGTAATTAATAAAATAGATTTAGTTCTGCATTATGGCAGTTGGACTCCAATTACACATATGTTATTTCACTTCACAATGTTCCTCATTCATTGATACTTTGTTCCTTTAATTTTATAACAATAGTTGTGTTTTTTTTTTATTAAATATGTTTTTATTGATTTTAGAGAGAGAGAAGAAGAGAGGGGGAGAGGGAGAGGGAGGGAGAAACATTGATGAGAGAGAACTATCGACTGGCTGCCTCCTGCATGCTCCCTACCAGGGATCAAGCCTGCAACCTGGGCATGTGCCCTGACTGCGAATCAAACCTGTGACCTCTTGATGCATGCAATGACATTCAATCAACTAAGCACACTGGCCAGGGCACAACCGTTTTAATGTTCTTATGCACTAAGTCTATCATCTCTCATTGCTGGGTCTGTTTTTATTGATTGATTTTTGTCCTCATTATGGATTATATTGTTTTGCTTTTTGCCTACTTTGTACATTTTGATTGGCTGCCAAACATTGTGAATTTCATGTTTTTTGGTGCTAGGTGGCATTTTTTTTTAATTAAATTAAATTTTAAAATAATTTTAGTCTTTGTTCTAGCATACAAATACATTTTTTGGAATCAATTTTAATATTTGCTTTTAAGCTTTGTTAGGGTGGGTCCAGAATGGCCTTCTGTCTAGGGCTAATTTATCTTCACTACTGATGCAATATCTTCTAAGGATTCTATGACCCATATAACAGGTTTCTGAATTTTTGTTGTTGTTGTTAATCCTCACAAGAGGATATTTTTCCATTGATTCTAAGATAGAGTGGAAGGAGGGGATGGAGGGAGAGAGAAAAAAACATTGATGTGAGAGAGACACATTGATTGGTTGCCTCCCACACCACATGACCTGGACTAGTGCTGGGGTTTGAACCTGCAACCCAGGTACATGCCCTAGACTGGAATCGAAACTGAGACCCTTCAGTCCACTGGCCAATGCTCTATCCGCTAAGCCAAATCAACCAGGACAGGTCTTTGAATTCTTACTGAGAACACAACCTATTCTCAACCTGTATGAGTTTGGGGGAGATTTTGCCAGATATTTCTTTCTAGTGGTTATTTCTCTGGATTCAAGTATTTTCTTCTCATCTATCCATATTATTCAGCCAGAGATTTAAGGGATCTTCTCTGTAAATCTCTGGAGTTTTCTTTCTGTGTAAATCTATTTCCCCTGACTCTGCCACTCACATTCTTGCCACCTTAGCCTCACCAAACTCCCAATTCTGTCTCTTCAACTCAAGATCACTGAGCTCTGTTTGGGCTCACTCTTCCTACACTGTGGCCTGGCACCTCTCTCCCAGCAGATACCTGGAGCTCAATTCATCTGCTTCCCTTCTCTCGGGGATCACCGACCTGTGCTACCTGCTGCCTGGTGCTTAAAAAAATCATGGTTTTAGAGATTTAGTGCTATTCTCTAGCTGTTTGAGGTAGAAGAGTAAATTTAATCTGGGTTAATCTACAAAAGCCAGTATGTTACTTATGCTGTTGTACTTGTGAACATTGATTAGAAAGTGCTATATAATGACCAAGTTAAATAAATTTGCTTTTGTGAATAAATATCTGACATTCTTTATTGCCTCTGAATCTTTCACTTTATGTTTTTTGTTTGTTTTTTCCCTCATGGAGGGACCATTTAAAATAAAGTTTGGGTGAAAGATCTACAAGAAATGGATAAGCCCAGAGCTTTGAAGTTGTGCAAATCTATGTTCCAAACCTGATTTCACCACCTCCAGTGACATAACTTAAAGCTATTGACTTAAGGCTTCTGAGAAGCAACACAATAGTCTCACATGGTTATAGTGGGAATTAAATGTTCATGATTCTCTGCAGCTTTTATAATGTAGCTTTATTCTAGATCCATGCAACACAGTGGACCAAGAATTACATGTGAAGTTAATAGTAAAGTCTACCCAAAACAGGCACCCAGTAAGTTTTCATCCACAGTCTCTTCCCTTTCAAAGAACAGGAAATGTATTGTAATGGGAAGGCAAGAGAAATGAAGGTCTAATCTCTGCTGTTCTAAAATTTGAGGCGCTTCCCCAGGCACTGCTTTGCCCAAATGAATAGGCAGATAAACCTAGTTCAACTATTTTACCACTCTACATCCTCGATATGAGAGTCTAAAGTGTAATGATGAATTAGTTCATTTTTCATGTTGTTAGGCTCTCTTCATATTTTCCCTAAACTCTTCTTCCAGGAACCTAGCATATGATTTTGCTTATTCCCTGTTTCATTGTTTTTCTCTTGTTCTCATATCCTTCACTAAGTTTCCTCAAAGATTAATTTATTATCTTTGTGCAGTATGCTAATAACTCCTAAATGTTCACTTTAATCCTGCCTTTGAAATGTCCACTAATGTCACTTGGTTACCCTTTATCTCACTTCTATTCTTGATGTATCATTACTTCCACCGTCACCATGCTATCATTCCCGTCACAAAGACTCCTGTGTCTTCTTCTAATGTTCTCCGATTTATATCCTCACACCATCAAGTCCTGATGATGATTCTTCTATGAGACCTCAATCATAGAAAATGTTTTCTCAATGGAAGTAGTTTGAATTTAAGAGGACAGAATATGCTGACCAAAAATCCGAGTTTGAATCATGTCTGCCGCACACTGACCTATGGTGACACCCTTAAGCTCTCTGAGCTTCAGTTTGCTCCTCTGTAAAACAAAGCTAATAATAAACTCAGAGACTTGTTATAAAAATTAAAATTAAATAAATGTGAAATGCCTAACAGAGTCATCAGCACAGAAGATACTCAATGACTGTTGTTAGCTTGTTTCCATACTGTGTATTTCTAAATCCTAAAGTTTCATACTTGGACTTTGGTAAAAACTTTCTGGTATTTTCCTCACTTTTAATGTTTTTCAGTTCTATTTTTATGAGCAGGGAATATTCATCCTAAGTAAGATTGCTGAGGATCAAATGAGATATGTAAAAATTGTTGTGCCCATATATCAGTTAAGATGTATTTTGCTGTAAGGGAAACTATTCAAGCTTAAATAGTTTAAAAAAAAAAAAAAAAGAATTTGTTTATATAAGAAAAAAAAAAAACAGAGATAGTGCAGATTTTTGGGATGGTAGAGTCAGCAGGTTCTTTTCATATTTCTTTTTCTCTAACAACAGTGTTGGTTTCATCCAAAGATAGATCCCTTTATGTCAAAAACTGAGGTCATATGCTTTTTCTTCCTTCTTGTTCAATAGGAAAGAGAAAGGTTCCCTGTGTCTTTATTAGCCTCCAGCAAATATTTCCTCTCATCTCATTATTCAGAATTGGGTAATAAACCCCTTTCCTCAAGCGACCATTGGCAAGAAATAATAGGGTTACCTTTAATCAGATTGGCCTGCCCCATGAGTAAAGGAAAATTCCTCTCACTGTATTGCCGCTGCTCAATGAAGGAAGGGTGGAAATGATGCTGGACGTCAGTCTCAATGTTTACCGTCTATCTTCTTGAGGGTAAGACCATGTTTAGTCTGTCTTATTCACTGCTGAATTCCTGGTGCTGAAAAGAGTGACCAGCATGTATAAGCCATTCAAAAATAATTGTTGAATGAACATCGGGTATGGTCGGTCACTGGATGACTTCATATTTCTTGGGATTATATTGCTGCTCATTTCACATCTCATAAATAATTGTTGAATGGATCGCTTATCTAAATAATCTAATTGTGTGCTTCTAACCTTTGTACTGATTAAGGCCTCACTTTCTTCTCCATGTGTACCTTCTCTTTTCCCATCACAGACTGAGGTGGACTATTCACTTGATCAGGGCTCATGAATCTTCCATACGCTTGGCTTCTGTGAATTTCCAAAAGTTGGAATGATTTTCTTTTCCTTAAAACAAACTATCTCCCTGAAGACTTTTAAGATCAAACATTTCCAGCTCTAGTCGAATCCCAGCAAAACCTCTGCATTCTGGCACATTTCTTTTATCTTCTGAAATATTTATAGGTATGTCTCAGCCTTTCTTGCTTGCTCAATAATAAGCCCTGAAGTGTGTCTCTTCTGGGCAATATATGCCCTATGCAGGATACAGAGTACAGTAGACATTGGCAAGATATTAATGGATGAGTGGTATGGGGATGATTGAGATAAAAAATAATATTATTAATAAGGAAAGTGCTGTTGCTTTTACCATCAAATACATGGAGTATCTAAACTTTAGAGTATACCAAATGGACATGAATAACTTGCTTAACATTCAGATTCTCATATCTCATTTCCAAATATTCTAATTTAGGTATAAGGCAGTGCTTAACAAAAAATCTGCTTTTTATCAAATGTTCCAAATGAGAATTAAATAAACAACATTTGGCTGAATGGATATTATTCAACCAATATCTTTTATTTACATCAATACAAAACTAAAATTAAAAGACTTAATGTCCAATACTAAATAAACTTGTAAATGAATATTGCTGATCCCATGAGTAAGAGCTAATTAGAACTACTGGAATATTTAGAAATATGTTTAAAGAAGGGGCAGGGATGGACAGGGAAGAGGAGGGGCAGGGAGGTGGTACCAGATAGGAAGACTGAGTTCTGATTGTGAAGTACTTTGACTGCTATGCTATGGGGTCTGCATTCTTCTGAAACCAGTGGGGAGTCTTGGAAGTTTTCTGAACAAGGAATAACACAATATAATATGTGTTGTGGAAAGCTGACTTTGTCTGCAGTGTGATGGATTGACCAGAAAGGGGAAGCTGGAGGCAAAAGAGAATCACATGGGATCAAAACCACAAATGGTTTCTTCAGGCCACAGGGACAGGTAAGGCCCATGAATCAACCTAAGGCAGGTATTGTGTCTATGATCTCCATTAGGAGTCAAAGTGATTCATCTCCTTGAGGCAAGTGACTGACCACTATTGCTGCTCAGTCCAGAAAATAAGGTTCAAACACTCTGTGCTGGGTTCAAAACACAGGGGCAGCCCAAGAAAAACTTTTATTTTTCACTTAGTAATAATGATGGAAAGTACAGCTTAAAGCTAGCAACTGATAAAGAGCAGCACATATTTTACATCAGCAATATATCATTAGTATAATTTTTTAAAGAAAAAAATGTCAATATATTGAAAGAATGGCTGGGACATATTGTTTACACGCAGAGCTCAAATTGGAGTAGAGACTTAATCTCCCAGAGCTGGCAGCATCAGGGTCAGGTGTGAGGAAAGCCCTGATGTTCTATACTTAGAGTGAAGGAAATAGGCCATTGAGGGTGGCCAGGGAAACAGGCTTTCCTCTTATTATGGAAATGTTCTCCGCCTTTGCCAATATCCCTATCGACATTTCTCTTTTATCATCTTTCCAAGGAGTCCACTTGCTGGACAAAATGATAGATGGTAAAATTGTAGACACTGGAGTTAGTTGTTTCCTTTGGAAAGGGACCAAAGAATGAGGGAAATTGATTCTGTGCCCAGAAAGAAGTCAACTTGAAGAGCCAAACATTACCAGGAAGACAGAGAATATTGAGAAATTAGCTAATTTTCCTATCTTCTTAAATGCTAAAGACGATCTTTTAAAATCTGTATAACTTAAACTGAGGTCAACTATTCCCTAATCCTTTCCTCGGAGCTTCCTTCCAGCCCTCCCAACCCTGTTTAGATGTTCACCCCCAACCTTAGCCTTCTTCACATATGCAAATCTACTTTCATCAAAACTTTAGCAAGAAGCTGTACATTTCATTTTAAGATAAAGCAAGGAGAGACTTTTATCATAAAACCATTTGAAATATCTCCTTTACACATGTCTATAATGTCTATCTACTGACTGCCTGGGAAATCTCCCTTTCCCCTTCTCTACTGCAACTGCTCAGTCTCCCTTTCTTTCTCCGACCCCTTCCCCTCTCCTCGTCCCTTCCCTGCCCTACTCCACTCTCTTCTGCTCAAGCCCCAATTTTCCAATCATTCCTGGTTCTTAGCAAGTCAAAAAGTCTCAAATTTGGAAAGCAAGGATAGTTTTTTTCCCTTATTATTATATCTGCATAACTTTTTTAAATTTACTTTTTATTTATTTTTACTATCAGTGAAAAAATAATTAGAAGATAGCTAAGTGAAGAGGGCAGTGTTTTTATAGTTACATGTGCCCCTATTGTGCTACTGAGGGAAGCCTCCGGGTTTCTTTCTCAAGCCTTCCTCAGTGCATTTACTCCGTGGTGGCCATTGTATGTTGGGTGCTGGCATCTCTACACTCAAGAAAATGCCTGAATGGAAATGAAACTCAGCTCGCTATCCATACAGCTCATATTCTGAACATTGATATTTCAATTGAGTATTTCATAGGGGGTCCTGAGTCAACTTTTCCCCATGGTCCTAAAAACTGTCATGCAAATATATCACCTTTAAAATTGTTGAAAAGTTGATAAATTAGGAGAATTATTCTCAGGGTTTGAACCACTTTTGCCTCTCCCGGCCACGATTCTGACTACATCCCAATCATGGCAGAAAGGGAGCATATGATCCACACTCCAGCTGGCCCTAGAGCTAATTTGTCAAGTCATAGGTGGAGAAAAATCAATCAAGTAGTCCTTTACTTGAGGTTTGTGTAATAATCTCAGAATTGGAGGTAATGAAGTGGCAAGGCCAGGTACAAAATTTGTGGAGCCCAGTGCACAATGAAAATGCAGGGCTCCTTGTTCAAAAGGCAAGAAAACATTTTGTTAAAGGTCCTAAAATATAAAGCTTTTTTCCTTATTTCTGTGGTCTTTCTCTCAACTTACCATGATTTTTAAAATTTGCTTTTCATGTTCTAAGTAAAACAAAATTAAAATTTTAAATTAACATACGTTTTGCCATTCATCCTTATGTAGTACAGCTCATTTTAAATGAAAATATAAGAACATTTACCTCATATATAACATCACCAAAAGTACACAATTCATATTTTCATAGCTCATACATGCATATGGATTTCATTTTTCCTAGAACAGCAGAAGGGCTGCACAAAACAACTGTTTTTATTTCATTTGTCGATATGCACACATTTTTACCAATAGTCTCTACCTTTGGCTTAATAATGGATAAGGGAAGACTAAAAGGAAAAAGACCTATAGGTTGCTTTATTTTTCCCTTTCTTTCTATGTCATCATTTTTAGCCTAAGTGGTTAGCTAATCCAGGAAAGTAACATAAGAAAGAAAGGATATGAGAGGGTTCTTTGGGCATAGTGTTTCTTAGAACATCATTGTGTTTTTTTGTGTGTTCAAAGCATGTTCTGGTTCTCAGGGAAAGCATGGCCTCTTGGAGCTGTCAACACCCCCGCTTTCTCAGTTGTAGACATAACATGCTCAGCTTGTACTCAGAGTCTCAGTGAGCTCCCACACATTGAGTCAACTGGAATTCTGTGCTCACCGGCAGGCAAGGAACAGTGGATACACATACTGAGCATATCTCCACTCTCAAATGCTCAATTGTCTCATTTGATTTCAGTTGTAAAGCTCAAGTTCAAAAATAAAATGATTAAGACTTTTAAGAGGATGGCAGCAGAACATTAAACCAAGTTCGAGGCCTTTCTGAGTGTGGAGTCTTGTTCAAATGCACAGGTTACGTACCCAGGAAGTGGGCCCTGTGAGGTGGCCAATCTGCTTTATCCTTCACGCCCCTTCTCCCAGTTATTCTTACTGGTCCCAGACACCTCATAGGCCATCTCCGCAGAATTGGCAGATAAATCTTGCCTTCTCTTTTCTTCGTCATTTCCATAGTTCTTCCCTTCTTATGTTTTTTGCTCTTCACCCCAGAATCAGGCCTTCTCATACTGGTTGGCAATACTTTAGCTCTCTATCTCCCTGCAAGAATGGGTTAGAGTAGTTTGAAAGTAAGATCCCCATTCTAGTAAACATTCTTCAGGAAGTGTTTCAGAATTAGCAAGTCTAGTATGTTGAAGGTGAAGGGTGTTTTACATTTTTGGAGTGGGTGCTGTGTTTAGAATCACTCTTAACAATATAAGTAATAAAGAGCCACAGAGGATTTAAAATAGGAAAGGAAACTGAAAAAAATAGAAAATGTTTTATTTTAGGAAAGTCTTTCTGTCATATAGCATGGACTTACATTGGAAAAATCTGTACTAAATCATGGAGACTAGTTAAAAGAACCATTCTCACAGCCCAAGACTAGTACCAAATAACACTATTATATCCTGATTTCACTTTTGTGGTAGGGATCAGGGAGTCAAGAATTATTTAGTGGACAACTTCAGAACTGGGGAAAATATATCTCCCAACTAGAAATGACTGTTAGCAGAAAGGAGACAGAAGGCAGGTGACAGAATGCAGGTAGCTCTTCCAGGAGTGTCAGAAAGAGGACAGCTAGGCCAGTAGGCTTGATCTTCACAGTCAGCTGGCAGCTGAGGCCCCTCATGAGTGTACATAAGCTTTGGGGTGGCATTGAGCCTGTTGTATTGAAAAACACTAGGATGCTGCTGCGATATGAGTTAAGTCCAGCTCCTCTCTGCCCCACGTTGGGACTGAGCTCCTCTACAAGGCTTTCACACTTCTCCAGAATGGCTCAATCTGAAGATGCAGGAAAGCAGGAAGAGGAAGTCGTTACCATTCCCTTCAGAAGCTGCACATACTGGTTGGACCTTGAGAGCCTACATTTTAGCCAAGACAACTGAATTAATTGAATTCTTTGTTCCATCCTATTAGAACAGAAGGAATCCTATATGGTAGCAGAAGCTGTTCTATGTGAGTTCTGATTTTACCTGGCTGTTTTGCTTTGGGTTTTGGAAGTTCTGGGTTTTTTTTGTTTGTTTTTGTCCTATCTTCTCTCAATGACGCAGGTGATTCAGGGGGATTTCTTGGGATAGTTAGTTACCTTCATGCATTGTATGAACCTGCTTCTTATTTGAAGTAAAGCCACATGTGGAAGAATGAGGGCACGGCTGGGCTCTTGTAGGAAACTGTTGGATTTTACAGAAGTTTAGGTAGTTTGACTTAAATAGCAATGTCAGGATAAATGGAGACAAAACTGAATGCTTAGCGTTTTCTTTTATGTCAATCTTTCTTAGTAATTTTTAGCATTGTGTGAAAAGTGCTAGAGAAATATCATATGCTTGCTACCTCATCTGGAATTTCCCATGTGCAAATTCCAAGTTAACATTTTTAAATGAATAAATAAATCAAGCCTTGAAAGGTAATATGGTTTTTAATTCAGCTTTTAAACGTGTGAGTCGAAGTCTCTCCTCATACTCTGATGACCTTAAAACACTTTTAAAAATTATAGTAAAGAGGTAATGTGGTTAGAAAGATCCAGAACATTCTTTCCTTCGGAGGTTGCTATTTTCAAATCTAGCAGTAAAATTAAAAATTCAGAAAAATAAAATTTTACTATATCAATATTGTCAATTCCATGGAATAAAACTGAAATGCTTATACCTTTGTGAAGAATTTCCCAAACCATGCCCCAACTCCAGATTTGTACTAGAGATTGGGTAGTGCTTACAGTTATTCCAGAGCCAATTCTTTCAAATATTTCAAAATCGTTTAAAATTGCTTTATAAATGTAACTTAAAGATATTATTTTGACTATAATATAATTAAATTAATATATTTTTAAAGCCCTATGCATATTATTTGACAAGAAACAGAACATTGAAAGCAGAGTAGAGGATCTCACTTGTACCATTTAGGAATTAGTAGCTCGGAACACCAGACTCGTATTATTTTTATACTTTGTTTGTCGGACACTTCTGAAAATGTCTTGGTGTTATACAACATTAGCACAGCCCCTAGTAAAGTTCATTACAAATCTTTAAAGACCATGATGCTAATAGGCATTTACGCACCCCATCTCTTTGAGAAATCACAAGGTACGATAGACAAAAAAAACTACCCATCTTTCTCCCTCTCACTCTAGCTCTCACTATCATTTTCTCTTTCTCTATCTTTAATGAAGCAACTGCCCTCTACACTTGATCCCATATGGTCCTGTTTGAGAAAAGAAGGGGGAAAATTAAAGTCAGTTCTCATTAATTATAGGAAAATTACATGTAAATAATTGAAAGGTCTTTTCACTTATGGCTGACATTTCTAGCCTTAACGGACTGTTGGTCTAAAGGGTTAGGTGGTTTTTTTAAGAGACATGTGCTCCTGTCATGTACTCGCTGGGACATGCTGTGAGTAGTTTTAGATCACCAGCAGCTCTTTCTATTTTAGTCTGTGTCACTACTTGAAGTTGTAATTAATTTGGATGATCCTAAAAATCATAATTATGGCAGTTCTGATATTTGATAAGAATAACTTACATTCAGTCTTGCCAAGAAAGTCATGGAGCATTTAGCATTTAGAAGAGCAATAAAATCAATACAGTGACAAGGAATGTCTCACATAGAAGCAGACCGCAGCAGCCTTGATAGGGCTTAACTTGTCCTAGTAAGTAATTTGTGGAATATGTCATGCTTGCTAATGAACTGTTCTGCATTTTAACTGTATTATATATCAGAAATAATGTGTGTTGGATTTGTTTTTGCTTTTAATCTAAAAGTTCATTTATGGACAGCATTTATACCTAATGCCAGTTTTAAGTCATTCTTGTATTTATAAATGCTTTGTGCACCCTCAGAGCACAGTATTTCATTTTTTTCCTCAACTTACATCATCATGATTTTTTAAAAAAACAAACCCTAGTGTCATTTTTAGATTCCTCTCTTTCTCTATTTCTCATGCTCCTGATTTCTTTTCTTCTTTTATTTCCGTTTTACTTATAACAGCTAAATCTCCTAATAGGTTTTCTCATTCTTCAAACTATAAAAAGAAAAAGAATGTATAAAAGAAAGGTTTAAGGAATTAATAGTGAATGTCTAGGATGTTAAAACTTGATATTCCTTTTCTGATTTTGGGGGTCATTCAAATTATGAACATTGAAAAAATGTATTTTCATGTGTAACCAATGATCTTTAGAACACTGATACATTTTTATAAGATCTCTCTGAAAATTGCTCAAGAATTATACTTTTATAATGTATCCCTAATGAGTTGATAACTTTTGTAATAAATATTTTTAGAAAAATATTTATTTAAATGCTTAGAGTAATAGATACATAATTAAAGAAAATGAAATGTAAGTTAGAGTCAGAGTTCTGTATTAAATGTTGACTCTGGTCTGTATCAGCAGTTTGATCTTTTTGACAAATTATTTTCTTTGAACTTCAGGTTCATCCATAAAATGAGGATAATTCAAATAATAATCTACTTTACTTGTAATGAAGACCAAATATTAAATATTAAAGCATATATTTATAGTTTGTGTAAACAATTAGTCAAGGATTAGTACTGTGCTAGTCTATAAAAATTGCTTCTTGCTTAATAGTGTTAAGTAGGAAACGACTAAATAAATAAGTAAAGGAGGGGGATTATAAACTAATTTCTTTTTGTTCCCTTAATGGTTTTTCATTGCTAATTTTTTTCATATTTATTTTAGAAAAGTTGATGAGCAGAAATACTACTTTATTATGCCTTTAATAATTAAGCAGCGGTTGTGAGGAGGTAATAGTGCTGATTTAAAGGACTGTGTTCTGTTTTCACCTGTTGTTCATTTGGTATAGTCAGGTAGAAGAAGCCCTTGTACTGCTTCGCGATAACTCTGGTTGCCCATCTATAAATTGGGAGCAGTAGCGTGGAAATTCAAATCACCCACATGCACTGCTCCTGGCTCTCCTGAACCACAGATATGCGCGCTCCTAAGTGGGCAGACTCCTCTGCAGTGAAGCTGGCAGAAGCATGAGCGACCTGCTCACTTCCCTGATGAGGCCAGAGGGAGTTGGAGAGGGCTTTGAGGGGGGTGTGGGATCAGGGCCAGGTGTCAGGCCAGGTCCTGGACACCCAGACAACTGATCTCAGGTAAGGCCATGATTCACTTCCCCAAGGTTGCAGGAGGAGAGAAAAGTTACAGTACTCACTGGCAGCACTCCTCTCTGGCTTGGGAGAGCCACTCTCCTATCAACACTTCAAGGCACATGGATACCAGTGTCTGTTCTTCAGACCTCACTGCCTGGAGGCTGTTTGACCTGATGGTCCTAGGGAAATGTATGCAGCCCCTTTTTGGAGAGAAGTCACCATAATATAGTATAGGTGTATAGTTGGGTATCTTCTCTCTCTCTCCCTCTCTCTCTCTCTCTCTCTCTCTCTCTCTCTCTCTCTCTCTCTCTCTCTCTCTCTCTCTCTCTCTGTCTCTTTTGGTCCTCTAGGAGAAATTGTTCACTTGATTCTTGTTCCATGATTGTTTTGTTTGTTTCCTGGTAATGTGAGTAGTTTGTGCTCCTAGGAAGTTGAAAGAAAGAGAGAGAGAAAATTAATTGCACCAATATAATATGTACATGATAGGCTTCAAATCAGAAGGAAATTCTGTTTGTTATATGGATTCATGTAAAGCATATTTTAGAATCTGATATTTCTTTCTCCAAAGTAATTTTCTAGGGAGTATTAACTTCAGTTTAAAACAAACAAACAAAAAACTTCACATACCTGAAAGTACATAATTTTATTTGGATGGATCCATCACCTTTTGTTTCTCCTTTAGAAACCTATAAACCCTTTTTAATTAAAATTTAATATATTTTAGTGGTAAAAATATAAAATATATATAAATTTATATAAAATATATAAAATATACCTTTGAATTAATACTTCCCCAGAATATTCTCGAGACTATAAGCAGCCCATAGCTACAATAAAATAAAGAAGAAGAAGAAGAAGAAGAAGAAGAAGAAGAAGAAGAAGAAGAAGAAGAAGAAGAAGAAGAAGAAGAAGAAGCTAAAATGCTGTGGATTTAGGGTTTTTGTTGACACTTTGGTTCTTATATCCCAAACCCTGTTACTTTTATTTTTTTCTAAATAGTTATTTTAGATTTGTAATATGAGTTAGTACGAGTTGGCTAGATTGTAACCAGATATTAGTTATGGTCTATTTTGTTTTTGTGGTATGTCCCACATAAATGAATGTCTTGAATATTCTTAAGTAAAAAAATTTTAAAAACACCCTATCATTAAAAATATATCAGCTAAATTTTTCAATAATTTCCTTTTCTTAAGAGTACAATCCATCTCCTAAGTTCAATTTTACTTTCTCTACATGTTCCATTTTTATTTCCTTTAAATCACTTTACTTTGTATGCTTTCTCTCAAGCATACCTACAATAAAGCCATCTGTTGTCCAAGGGGTCGTTCTTACATGAATCATGCTCTGTCAAAATTTTGAGGTTATAAATGTTCAGCTAATTGAGTAGTCTGACTAGCTGAATACTTGTAAGTGCTTTATAATATCTTTCAACACTTCAAAACTCTGGCCCACTTAAAACTCCAGAATCCCAGGGCAAATGGGACAAGTCATTCACATGGATTCTTGCTGATAAAACTAAAAACATGTTTGAATTTTTCAAAATATAGAATAAAGTGAATGTGGTTCCACTCTTATTTATTTTTGAGCTGTGTCTATATTATGCCAAAGCAAGTGGTTGAGAAGTGAAAAACTTACCCAATCAGCCAATTATTTGACTACTTTGTATTGAACAACTGACTTGACTTTTTCTTTTTCTCACCATTTGGATGTTTGGGCATTATGGATGCTTATAGTTTCTAAGGAAGAAGTATTTCTCTCTCTCTCTCTCTCTCTCTCTCTCTCTCTCTCTCTCTTTCTCTCCCTCTCCCTCTCCTTCTTTCCTTCCCTCCTTCCTCCAATTACTTTCTTTTTCTTTAAGAGACTTCACAGTGATGACATATTGAAAATGAATGCATAAATATACCAAATCAAGTCACCCATCCCATGTTCTTAAGATTTCTGTGCATTCCTGAAGGACACATATTTTCATGGTCACTTCCAGCCTTAAGTTTCAGATGTCACAGGATTCTGAGGCTCACTCCTTAAGGACAGGGTTCCATCATTGCTTTGCATCCATTCAAACATGGAATTCAGCTCTTTTCCTTGATACCCTCAAAAAAGCAAATCTTCTCACAGAGAAAATATCTTTCAGTGTAGATGACTTTACTGAAAGCTTGGTGAGACTAAAGCAGTTTACATAACAACAAAATTTTGAATATTGGTCATTTCTCTACATAAAAGTATGTTGGCTCCCAGCCATATATCACCTGAACTAAACACCCTCTTCTCCTTTATAGGATAATTCCACTTTCTCTAACCAACACTAAATTTAGCTCAGAGTTTCCAAGGCACATTCAAGGACTCAGTAAACATAATTCTAAACAACTAATTCAGTTATTACCCATTCTCTGTCCTTTGCCAGTGTCTTACAAGGGGAAGTGAGGAGTACAGTAAAGTTTTACTCCACTCTTAAGAAATATTCATATTCAAACCACACACCTACACAATCACACATACAACTGCATACCACTCTCCCTACACTCCCACCCCATAGAAGGCAGAAAGAAGTATCTACAATCAGTTTGGGTTTTAAGCAAAAATTTTCCTTGACGAAATACATTTATATTAATGTTTAAAGGTTCTTAATTGTTGCAGATGTATAGTATTTCACTGGAAACTCTTAACTTGTTCTTTAAGCTGGCCCTTGCCTATCCCTCAGACTTCATCCCATGTCACATCACACTGGCCTTCTTTCTATTCCTTGAAGGGCAAGCTCATTCCAACTATATGACTTTTGTGCCTTCCTATCTTGGTGCCTTTCAGCATAACTGATTTATTCTGGTGATGTGTGACTTAGCCAAGTTTCTCCCTTTTAGAAGTGACTATTCAGTCTGTAGAAACATCTTCCCACCAATAGTCACATCACCCAATATTCTCTATAAAAATCAGTTTTATTTCTTTAAAAATATTATCACAATCTGAAATTATCTTTGTTTTTTATTTAAATATTATCAGTTCTTTAGCCTTGAGGACAGGGTCCTTTTCTATACTGCTTAATGTTGTATTTCCAGAACCCAGAAATGTGGGTAAAGTAAGTGCTTAATATATATTTTAAAATAAATAATTGTATCTATTGTTAAAAGAATGGAAAGTAAAATTTGCTTAATAATTTTACAAAGTATAATTTAAATCCAGTGTATTTTAAAGGACAGCTTATATTATTAGTCCCATCAGAGTTAATATTAATTGAGTAATAATTATTATTATAACTAGGACTTCCTGATATTAATTCGGTGGTAAAGACCACCATCTACTATGCTCATATTTTGGAATGTAAATTTTCAGAAGAAATAGCATTAGCCTGGGAATTGAAACAATCTAGTTAAAGATTAGCATCGTGGAATTCTAACCCACCCTTTCATTTCATATTTGTGGCAATGGAGACACAGAAAAACTATCTTGCCCAATATTAATGGCAAGGTTAAGTCTGGAATTCAGGTTTCCTGAATCTCAAATGACTAATTTTCCCTCCTAAATCATGTCCCCGTCCTAATCTAAGAGTAATCAGTTACTGCATGTTTTCATTTATAGAATAAGCAGGTGAAATTGGATGATCTCTCAGCCTTTGCTGCTAAGTCACTCTTTTTCTTCCCTCCCCTCAGTCCATCAATTATTCCACAAGTTGACTGGAAGCAATCTCCTTAAATTCTCATTCATATTGTCAAGCTCCTACTGAATGATACCTTGTGTCTCTAACAGTTCTAAATGTCTATTCCTCAGAGGTGTTGGTGTCATCTGACTGCTTGCTGATGATACACAGAACAGCTGAACTTAATTACTGAGTCTACACAAGGAGATAAGCAGGGAGGGTTGATCACTTGCATGTCCTTCTTTGGAGGACCTCCTGAGTATTGGAAAATAAGGCATAGCCCATCTGGTGTAGTGTAACGCGGTCAATTATGGTCAAACCAAAGTTCAAGTGCATTTCATATAGACCAAAGTTCAAATTAAGCACCTTAGGATGACATTGTTAAGACTTTTATGGTAATCAATGTATTTAATTTAGAATTAAATTGCCTTGCTCATCATGGAGGAAACATTTGTCTTGTGTGTTTCCTCTGTTCTCACTAGTATTAGTTTTTTATTTCAAATGAAGTGGATTACCTGAAAACATATGTAAAAGAATATCACAGACTAGAGAGAAATCTCATTCACTGATATAAAAGCCCTCGGATGAATCAAATTTAGTCTACCTGAGTTAGATTGTTATCCATTTTATCTTAATACCTCAAAAAAAAAATTATAAAATCCACTAGGTTAGCTCAGTTTTTTATAGTCTTATGAAAACATTTTTAGAAAGAAATTGAATTGAAACACATTTTCTAAGCTATTACATGAATTCAGAACCTTTAATTTTTCTATGTTTTAGAATTTTTAAATACACTAAGGAATTTAACATTCTCTTGAGTGTGTTATCTTTGTGCCTGAAGAAGAATTTCCTAACACTGGTTGTACAAGTGTGAGGAAAGAGAAATAATGATTTATCCTATACACAGACATAATCCGCTGCTGTGTTCCCTTGGTTGCTCTCTGCAGCGTCTAGAGCATTTGGCTAAATCATTCTTGGTCTAACTACTGGAAAACAATAAAGAGGTGTAGACAGGAAGGTAGTAGAATGGGATAAAATATTGGGACAAAAAACTTGAGGTGTATTTCAGAGGAAAATAGAACAATTGAGATTTACTAGATTTATATTATACAATACTCTGTTAACCTGGGATCTATGGACTCTCCTGAATTTTAATATAAAATAGTGAGTGTACATTTTTTTAGAGGAAAGAGGCAATCCATACTTTTTCTCATATGTATAAAGGGCTTTGTGACGCAAAATAGGCTAAGAAGAACATGGTACTGTCAACAGGTATCAGAGAACAAGCATCATAAAGATAGAGAAGAGTTCATTAATATTAATTCAGCATCTCTCATCATCCCAATTCTAATTTTATTTGACATTTTTTATTCTCAGACTTGGAAATCATATCTAGCTTTGGGATGTACAACTGAAGCAGATGAGGATAATTTAGTAAAGATTTAGGGAAGAGCACTTAGGATGAGTAAAAGAAGAAAGTACGATTTATTAGAAGAGAAAACAAAAACAAGGCTCAGCTAAATGGCAAAATAATAATTTTTTACATGTAGTAAACTTTAATATTCCCTACTAAATTTTGACTTCATTGGTAACAACAACCAATATTTACTGAGAACTTACCATGTGCCTTAGATAGTGCTTAAGCATATCATTGTACATTGAGTTCTCACAACAAACCAATGGAGGAAGGAAATTTTCCCTCTGTTTTTTAGACAGGGGAATTGTAATTATCCTGGCATGTCAGGAAGAACTTCCAAGAAGAGAGGAAAATGCTGAATTTCCAAAGATCAGTGTGAACATTTTGGGAATGATGTAGAGTTCAGAATGGAAAGGAGTGGAGAGAGCGGCTGGCAAATGAGCAGAGTAGAAAGAGTAACAACAAAGTTAGATTCTGTTTGATATAAAGAATCTCCTCTTGAGAGAGATTTGTACACAGAAAGAGATTGAGAGGAAGGCTTGGAAATTTTGTCTTCTAGAAATTTGTAACAGAAGAGAGTTACATTGAATCAGAATGAGACTGTTCATGAAGGCTGGGGAACAGACAACATGTTTGGTTTTTTGTTTTTTTTTCCAAGTTTCTTCCAGCTCTGATTCTTCAAAAGCTAAAATTTAAATCTCCTTAAGCAAAATGAATTTATATATAAGTCAAGAATGGTAGACCACCTTAAGAAATCTCTTTCAGTGTTTTGTAAGAAATCTTATCAATTCTTCCAAGGGTAGGAGACATGGAAATAAAATGTGTTGATCATGAAGATTCTAGGGGAGGATATGGTAACACTGTGTCCCTCAAAACAGCAACAACCACCTTTAAAATATAAGATTATTAAAACTATATTGCAAAGAACTAAGAAATTTCATTTCTGGGTATATAGCCAAAAGAATTAAAAGTGGGGACTTGAATGGATATTTGTAGACCCATATTCATAGCAACATTATTTACAATAGACAAAAGGTGTCCATTGATGAATAAACGAATAAATAAATATGGTTATATACATTACCCAGCCTTAAAAAGAAGAATATTATGGCATGGTTCAAATGGATGAACCTTGAAAATGTTATGCTGAGTGAAATAAGCCAGTCACTAAAGGACAGATGCTGTATAATTCCACTTATATGAGGTATTTAGATTAGTCAACTTCATAGAGAAAAAAATAGAATATATTTTTTGGTACTGGCAGGAGTAGGTAATGAGGAGTTATTGTTTAACGGGTACAGAGTTTCAGTTTAGGAAGATAAAAAATGTTTTGGAGATAGATGATGATAATTCACAGCTATGTGAATGTACTTAAGGCCACTGAACTGTACACTTAAAATGCTAAACTTTATATTGCGTATATTTTATCTAACTATTTATCAAAGAACAGAGCTTAAGTTAATGTATTTGACATTTTAAAAGTATATTTCTGTTCCTAGTCTTTAAATACATGTATGGAATTGAATTCCATTCTGAATAAGACTGAGTTAAAAATTATACATTTGTGAAACATAGCTAATACATTTATGTTTGTGAGATCAATATAAATGTTTCACTTTAATGTCCTGTATATTATGTAGCTGGATTTAAATATGCTTAAAATGTTATATGGTTAACATTATATATCTCTTTGTTATTTATTAAGTATAGTCAAAGTAGAATTTCATTACCCAAATTGAAAATGTTGTTTGACATGGTTGATGACTAGTGGCTTATGTGGTAGGAAAATATTTTACCAGGAACTCTTGGCTAGTGGGAAGGCCAATAAGATATATTATCAACACTTTAAAATGGTGGTATATTCACAGAGTTCACAGTCTAATAGATGGCTAACAATTTGACAAATATCATTTTTAAAAAATTAAACACACTGGAATGTCTCTATAATGTTTTCCAGGGATCTGGGATTTTTTTCAGTGTTACATGATCCTCTTTGGGCCCTTAGCCAGCCCTTTAAAAAATGAACATTAGCTGCAGGAAAATGTGAAATGGAGGCATATTGTGATTAATTTCACTGTCTAGTATTTATTTTAAAGGGTTTAACCTAATATACAACACAGTGAAACTTTGCTTTCTCATACATAATGTATTAAAAAATTTAGTTCTTTAGAAAACATTACAAATGAGTTACAGTGAATAACAAATCCATATATACTTAGAGCTAGAATTTTTTTCAATACAGTTTATTTTTTCATAGCTGTCTTGAATGGATATTTTAAACTTAAATGGGTTCTATTTCTCCTAAAATAAAGCATCTTTAGAGGAGAAATTTTAAGGGAACAGATGAAATTTCATTACCATGCATGTGGTCACACCTTGTCAGAATTTAGGTCCTGAATTTCACTGTAATATTGATATTTGCACACATTTAAAGTGACATTATTTGGCAAAAGAACAAGTATCTAGTTTGAGTTAGTGGTGCACATGGTGATGACTAACCACGTGCTACAGGGTTAAAACGATGTTTAAAATCACTTGTTAATGTGATAAGACCGTGCTCATGTTTTTCCTGATCTCATTTTCAATTGACCTTTTTGTTCAGCCAATAGGTGCATGAATGTTTGGAATTGACAGATGTGTTCTTTACTCAAATGGAAAGGACACGAGGGTGAGATATTAACTGCTTGATTCACACCTTCGTGGACATGAATCTCTTATTCTAAAATTGAGTGGTGCTTTTAATGTAACTGTACCTAGTTTGACTCTAAACCAGATTCCACCTAGGTGAATGGACTAATAAGATCTTGTTGGAAAATATATGTTTCTGAAAGAATTCTGTCCTGGAGAATAATTTATTGAGTATAAATTATCTTAGAATTCCTTTTTTTCCCCCTTATTACTCCTCTTCTTTCATCCCATCACTCCACAAAAAATAATTTGCCAAGAAAAATAAATTTCATCAAATGCTTAGACTTTACCTTCCTTATTATTCTCATTCTACAGCCGTTTTTGTCACAGTTTGAGTCTTTTGGGTTTGGAATTTAGTAGGTATTTAACAGCTTCTATTATTATTTTTAATTTTTTTATGGATTGACATTGTCAGTAATCCTTAGTTATTTACGACATGTTTGGTTTTGTTTGATGACTTGAGAAATTAAAGCTTCTCATGATTATGGCTACTATTGCTATGTAATATATCCAATTGTATCTCTGTTATTCAACTCATTTTTTTCTCCCTCTCATCCTCCCTCCCCCCCACCCTCCCAACACAGAGCAAACTCTGTAATCTTCACTTACTGCTCTGCCTCACAGAGCTGTGCTCTGCTGGGCCTCGTGGAGTCTTACCCTGTGTGTGCAGAGTTCAGACCATGCCAAGGAAGTAATGCAACCCCCATCCTTATCCCCACCCTTTTGAGTAGCTTCCTCAGTTCTAAGAACCTGCCTCTTAAATTTCACCTTGTTCTGCACTTCTGAAATCAGATCATTGCCTCCTCAGCTAAATAAAATCACCGTATTCTATTTGGGCTCCATCTTCCTATGCTCAAGTACAGAAAAGATGAGGCTCATTTCATACTTCTCCGTTCTTTCAAAAGTGACAGTTCTTGACCACCTGTTGCCCAATGCTTCAAAGTCTCCATCATAAATTTTATCCATGTTTATAGTGATTAACAGTGAGAGAACAATTCTCTTAGCAATTACTGTATCATGATTGGAATTAGAAATCCTGCAGATTCCTTAAAATTTTATAAGGATTTAATTCACACATCATAAAATTCACCCTTAAAGTGTACAATTCAGTGGTTTTTAGTAACATAAAGTTATGAAACTATCACCACTGTCTAATTCCAAAGTATTTTCAGCACCTGAAAAAGAAACCCCCATACACATTAGCAGCCACTGCCCAAAATCCTGTCCTTAGCCCCTGAAAACCACTAATGTACTTTCTGTCTCTATAGATTTGCCTATTCCAGAAATTTTATGTATATGGAACCATACAATATGCGGACCTTTGTGACTGGCTTCTCTGATTTAGCATAATGTTGTCAAGGTTCATCTATGTCACAGCACTGATCAGTCCTTCATTACTTTTTATTGCTAAAATTTCATTGTGTGGATGTCACATTATTTATCTATTCATCTGTTGATAGTCATTGGGCTCTTTCTATTTTTTTGACTCTTGTGAATAATGCTGCTATCAGCATTCATGTAGAAGTTTTGTGTGGACATATGTTTTCATTTCTCTTGGGTATCTACCTAGGAGTGAAATTGTTTGGTCACATAGTAATGCTATGTTTAACTTTTTGAGAAAATACCATATGTTTTCCAAAGAAACTATACCATTTTATATTCCCACCACAATGTGAGGGTTCTAATTTCTCCACAATCTTGCCAACACTTGTTATTATCTGCCATTTTTATTTGTTTGTTAATCCCCATTCAAAGATATTGATTTTTAGAGAGAGTGGAAGGGAGGAAGGGATGGAGAGGGAGAAAGAATGAGAAGAACATCAGTGTGAGAGAGACATCAATTGGTTGCCTCCCGCACGTGCCCTGACAGGGGCCAGGGATCGAACCTGCAACCCAGGTATGTGTCCTTGACTTGGAATCAAAGCCAAACCCTAGGGTGCATGGGCCAATGCTCTACCCACTGAGCCACACTGGCCAGGGCTTATCTGCTTTTAAAAATATATATATTTTTTCATTGATTTCAGAGAAAGGAAGGGAGAGGGAGAGACAGAAAAATTGATTATGAGGGAAACATTGATTGGCTGCCTCCTGCATGCCCCCTACTGAGGATCGAGTCCCTGGCATATGTCCTCACCAGGAATCAAACCGGGGACCTCCTGTGCATAGGTGCTCAACCCCCTGAGCCACATGGGCCGGGCTATCTGCCTTTTTGATTACAGCTATCTCAGTGGGTATGAAGTGGAATGTCATTATGGTTTTGATTTGTATTTTTCTGGTGGCATCTTTTTGTGTGCTATTGTGCATCTTCTTTGGAGAGTTGTCCTCTCAGATATTTTCTCAGTTTTTAATCGGATTAGTTATATTTTTATTACTGAGTTGTAATGGTTGTTTATATATTCCAGACACAAGTCCTTTATCAGATACATGATTTCCAACTTTTATCCCATTCTGCTTATAGTCTTTTCACTTTCTTTATGGTGTCCTTTGAAGCACAGAATTTTTCATTTTGGTGATGTCCAGTTTCTGTTTGTTGTTGCTATTGCTCAAGCTTTTGGTGTTGTATGTAAGAATCCATTGACAAATTCATGACCACAAAGATATACACCTCTGGTTTTTTTTTTGAAGAATTTATAGTTTTATATTTTACATTTATATCTTTCATCAATTTTGAGTTAATTATTGTAGATGGTGTGAGTGAAGGGTGCAACTTCTTCTGCATGAGGTATCTAGTCATCCCAGTACCACTTGTTGAAAATTCTGTTCTCCTCCCATTAAAATGTCTTGGCATCCTTTTTGAAAATCAACTGGCCATAAATGTGAGGGTCTATTTCTGGGCTCTCAATTCCATTTCATTGGTCTTTAAGTCAACACCTCTCTATGTTAGCTTCATAGTAAATTTTCAAATCATAGCAAGTTTTCAAAACTATAGCTTCATAGTAAGTTCTCCAACTTTATTCTTATTCAAGAGTGTTTTGGCTATTCTAGGTCAGATGCTTTTTTTTTTATCCTCACCCGAGGACATTTTTTTTTTTTTCATTTATCTTCAGATAGAGCAGGAGGGAGAGAGGAAGGGAGAGAGAGAGAAAAACATCGATGTGAGAGAGACACATCGAGTGGTTGCCATCCATGACCCCAATGAGGGCAGGGAACAAACTGCAACCGAGGTACATGCCCTTAGCAGGAACCGAACCTGGGACTCTCTGGTCTGCAGGCTGACGCTCTAACCACTGAGCCAAACTGGCCAGGGCCAGATGCTTTTTATATAAATTTTAGCATCAGCTTATCAATTTTTGCAACAACAACTACAACAAAAACAGCTGCAATTTTAACAGGAATTATGTAGAATCTGTAAATCTGTGTGGGAACTATTGTATCTTAACATTATTATGTCTTTTAGTCTATGAATAAGAATGTATTTTCATTTATTTAAGTCTTAAATTTTTTCAACAGTGTTTTATAGTTTTCAGAGTATAACTTTTGTGATTTTTTTTGTTAAATTTATGAATAAGTATTTTATTTTTATACTCTATTGTAAATAGAACTGCTTTCTTAATTTTATTTTTGGTGTGTTTATTGCTACTGTGTAGAAATACAATTGGTTTTTGTATATTACTCTTATATCGTGAAACCTTGCTGAAATTGATTATTATTTCTAATAGTTTTTAGTAGACATATTTAGGAATTTCTATGTATAAGATGTTTTCATTTCCAAATAGAGATGGTTTTACTTCTTATTTTCCAATCTGAATGCCATTTATTTCCTTGTCTTGCCTAATTGCTCTGGCAAGAACCTCCAGTACAATGTTGAATAGAGGTAGCATCTTAGAGTCTCCCTACCTCCAGTCCTGTCTCTGTCCCTCCTGTCTCTGCCCCCACAAGACTAATCTGTATTCTGCACTCAATCATTCAGTAAATACAGAATTTATTCAGTAAATATCACGTGTACACAATGTACAAGGCACCATTTTAGGTGGTCATTCTATTCTAGGTGTCAGTGCTTTCTCTAAAACACTTATCTAAACATGATATTCTAAATCTGATATTTTTCCATTTAAAACTCTTTAGTGATAGTGTCTCATAATTAGCAAAAGGAGTAATTTATTATCAAGACTTATCAGATCCTTTCCTGACATGAGTGTAAATCTCTAATTTATTTTCCTGTTGCTCCCCTCTTAAACACTTTTATCTATAAACTGAATTTATTTTAGTTTTTCAAAAGCTCAATACAGTTTATCGTTATTATTTATGGGTTCTGTTTTTGCAGATTCTACTAACTAACATTTATCTGTAACCTCAGAAACAATGCTCACAGGGCCTTCGTAGTCATTCGCAGACAGGTGCATGCACACACCAGCAAAAAACGTTTGACTCACCTGATGTGCACATGCCCAGTTGAGGCTGAACAAGTGTCCTTCACCTGGTCTATTTAATGTGATGTTTTTTACATTTTTGTGCTTTTTGTCGGTGATTTTGCTGTTTAAAATGGCCTCCAAGTGTTGGGCTGAAGTAGTCTAGTGTTCCTAAGTGCAGGGGGGCTATGATGTGCCTTATGGAGAAGTTATGTGTGTTAGATAAGCTTTATTTAGGCAAAAATTGTAGTGCTTTTGGTTGAGTTCAATGTTCATGAATCAGCAATATATATTAAATAAAGTGTGTTTAAAAAGAAACACACGTTAAAAAAGGTTATGTATTGTTCATTAGATGAACATATTGTGACCATAGGCTTGAAGGTGCCTAACCCTGTATTTCTCCTAGGGGCAATGATTCGGCATTTATTATTCAATATTTGAAGGGGCTTTTTAGAATATAACTACAACGAACACCAGAATCCTCTGGAAGTGAAATGATAATAATGACGATGCTAAGACACTGGGGTATTTTTCTCCCCAGTAGACTGAGCCTGGGTTGTTGACAATATTCCTTTTTTTCCTTTATTGATTTTAGAAAGAGAGGAAGTGAAAGGGAGAGAGAGGTGGAAGCATCCATGAGAGAGAACATCGATTGGCTGCCTCTGCATGCCCCCCACTGGGGATTGGGCCCACAACCTGGGCATGTGTCCTGGCCAGGAATCGAACCGGCGACCTCTTGGTGTGTAGGTCGACGCTCAACCACTGAGCCAGATGACAATATTTCTTAAATGATGAATTACTTTTATTATGTTGCATGCCATTCTACTTGAATTTATGTATTCAATCTTAATATATTTCTTGGTTATTTTCATTTTGTTCTTAAATAATAATAGTAATGACAATAATAATATGTTGTAATGTATTATAGATCCATTTTAACCAATGACATGTTTCATAATTTCTGTGTTTAATTTGTGCTCTTTTAGAAATCTTTAATTATTTTTCATTCTATAGTGAGTAAAGAAAAACTCTTGTGGGAAAACAAAGATTATTGAGTATCTGATTGAATTCCTAGTGACATTGAAAGTGGCAGATTGACTCAAAAATTTTTTCCATCTGTAAATTAGAAGAATTTCAAGATCTTTAATGACATTATGAAGAGTTATTTTAATTTAATTGATGAGGAAAACATGAAGTTTTAGTAACCTTTCAAGGCATTGGCCATAGACATAAATGAAACTAAGCTCTCTTAATGGGACTAGATTTAAATGGCATTACCTCCCTATAGCATGAATGTATCCAATATACCACACAAGGTATCATTAGAGAGAATTACAGTACTTGATTAACACTGGAATTACTCATTACCTATAAGCCCTTTTAGATTTGTCATGAGGAAGAGGAGGGTCAGATAAGGAGAATTATGACAAGCCTCAAAAGAAAAATACCTTGATGGCCAATGAAAAATAAAACCAAAATAATGCATAACTTTTGAAGCATACTTTTATATCTCAGAATTCTATCCCAGAGCTCTGCAATTGCAGACACCTACATAAAGTTTCCTGTGGGGAGAGGGAGGTGTCTCAGAAGAATGCTTCACAGACTCAGGGCCATGTTGGACCAGGAAAGGTTGGCCAGCCCGTTTCTAAGGAATACAAAGTCCTCAGACAAAGATATGATTGGGCTTCACTTCCTAAGTTCAAAACAGCTTGCTTATTTTAAGGATATATGTTTCTATTTCAAAGTATGAAGAGCCAGGTATCTCTGTTAAAAATTGAGAAATTGGCTGTAGGAAGGAGAAAATAATCACAGGGTTGAAACCCTATGGAGATTAAGCAACGTTTTTGTTGAAAGACAAAAGCAAAGTCTTGCCAAGAGGAACTGATCACTCAGAGAGGAAAAAAGTTGAATGACTCTAGTTAACTCAGCTTTGCAGATTGTTCTGAGGCCATCTTTGCTACCCCTGACCCAAAGAAGGAAAGGAATTCCTGAGGTTAAAAGCTACTGTGGAAACTGTGGTCTTTGTTGCAACGCAAAAGAGTAACGGGTCCCAGAAAAATGAGATGAAAACAAGGTACTACTCTGCTGCATGTTCTGTCTGTAGAAATAGTGCCATTTCAACACATAGACAAAAATAAACACCATAAGAGTTTCATTACAAGGGCTCAATATTCGCATGGTAATAACAGTTAAACATACAGGGAAAAGTAAACATTTTTGGCTGATATTAGAAACATATTCAACAAAATTTAGAGTGCAGGATATTTTATACTATTTTATTTATTTCTCAATTCTCTGCCATATTTTTGAACTCATCAGAAGGATTCTAAAGAACACATTCTATTTTGGATGCATGCCACTCTTTTATTTAAAAGTTTCATAATTTATATTGTAGTCATAATTTCAAATTCTTTGAGGCATTTACATTTGGCACTGTTTCTATAGTTCGTGGTTCTTATAGGTTTGAAAAGCAGTATCTAATAGCAGCATGTGACAAGAATTTATCAAGTATTTATGAAATAAGAAATTCATGAATATATAAAATTGTCTTTTCTTAAAAATTATCTTCTGAATAGCATTATTAGTTTAAGACCTTGAATTTAGTTTTGAAACTATTTTGAATTGCATTAAATTCATGCATAAAATCATATAGTCCTGTTGGTCAACCTTCGCTGTCCATACTCTCTACAGAATGAATGTTCTACGTGGATTTAATCCCACTTTCTTCTCCTCATTCTCAGCTCCTTTCCTAGTGAATTATTGATAAAGAACTAAGAAAAAAACACTGTATAATACCACCAAGGCTTGCAGGGAGAAAGGTATACTGTTCTGAATTACTAGGAAAAGCTTAATTAAACTCTTTATCTCTTGAGATTACATTAACGTTATTTTTGAGTATGTCTAATGCTAAGTAAATTGTGAAATAAAAGAAGTTTGTCTTAAGGTCCTACCCTCTAGCTTTTCATTTCATATCCAAGCATCTGTTTCTCTCTTCCGTTGCCTGCTTGCACCTGCCCAGATCCAGGCCCTTTAAGATATCTGCCTTCCAGACGCAGCAGTACACATGACAGTTATCCATCTGGGCCTAATGTGAGCTGTCCTGTGCTCAGAACCTGTCAGATTTTCTGCCTTTCCTCCATCCACAGCAAAACTTTCTTGTTCTGAGTTCCATCCTGTCAAGACTCCAATGTCTGCTTTTCAAGGAGATTGCTAACTAATTTGATAAATGCAAACTCACTGATGTGATACACAGATTAACATACATCCTCGCCTTTTTAAGAAATTATTTTATGAGGGATTAACATAGTTTCAGAAAATGTGCATTAGTCAGCAGTGTGCACCTTAATGGGAGTGAGCACACACATGTAACCAGCACCCACATCGAGAAACAGAACATTGCCAAGAGTCCAAAAACCCTTTTCTAAGAGTCTGTACTGTTATAACTTCCAACAGCATAAATATTGTCTATTTTGTACTTTATTTGAATTGAACCATACCATATGTAGTCTTTCGTGTTTGGCATCTTTCACTCAACATTATGCTTATGAAATTCCTCTATATGGTTTCATGTGTTTGTGAATCATTCTCATTGTATATATAATATTCCATTGTATGAATATACTACGATGTATTTATTCATTTTATTGTTGATTGGCATTTGGGTAGTTTCTAGTTTAGGGTATTATGAATCGTGTTATAAATATTCTGCACATGATGTTTGTTCATTGATTTTGTTTTGCTTTTTGGCGAACGTAACTGCATTTCCTGTGGATATGTACCTAAGAATGGAATTGCTGGGTCATGGTATACACCCACGTTCTGGAAAGTTTTAGTAGAGACTCACAGAAAGATTTCAAAATGGTTAACCAATATGTATTTCCTGTAGCAGAGTATAAGAGTTTGTTTGTTTTTTTCAAATCCTCCCCAACACTTGGTTTTGTTTGCCTTTTTATTTTAGTTATTTTATGTATACATAATAATGTCTCACCATAATTTAAATTTGAATTATGTTGATGAAAATGAAATTGAGCATCTTTTCGTGTGTTTATTAGTTTTCTATATACCTTCTTTGATAAATTACATGTTAAAGACTTTCGTATGGTTTTCTATGTCTTTTTCTCGCTGATTTATAGACATAATTATATCTGAAAAAGGAACTCTAATCATGGGAGCATGGCAGTAAGCAAGGTGCAGGAAGCCTGGGAAAGATGTCTATATATATTGTTGTTTTTATTTGTCTCAACCCTCAAGTGCACTTCTAGATAACATAGAAACACAGCTCTTGTCCATAGCCACATAGATCATTTGAAGTACCAATATTTTACCTTAGAAAATGGATGACGTTTACTAGCCAAGTTACACATTTATGTTATTTTTTTAATCTTAAATTGGGGCTGAGAGAAATCTGGTAAGAAGTCCACGTTCTGCTGAGTTGACATCAAACAGCAAAACCCCACTGGAAAAAAAATGCAGAGAACTAGAACAAGCGAGGGCAAAATGGAATAAACATCCTAGCCTTGGCTGTTGTGTGTCGGCCATGGATGCCACTATGGTAATGCTATCCTACACGTGTGGTCACAGTAAGCAAAAGCACAGCCTCACTGAAAGGCGCCCGGAATGAATTAGCCCACAATATTGGAACCAGCCAGAGGAATTTCCCCATCAATGCTCCTCCTAAAAGAATACCAGCAGAGATGCAGAGAATAACAATGCTGAATTAGTACTGCTGTCAGCTGTAATTTCCATTTTTTTCTGAAATTTCTTACTTAGTCACACGCCTACCATAAGTCCCTATGTTTGGCAATGACCTCTACTTCAGTTTGTGTAATGATGAGCCCATCAGTCTGCCTGAGAAGGTGCTGCAGGAATGCTGGTTAGTAACAATTTTAGTTCAGCCTAATTCAATGTAACCTCAGACTCCAAGTATATAAACCTGTGTATTTTTAAATGATTCCAAAAGTGCCACAGCAAATAATTATCTTTTGTTTTGATTTTTGTCTGTTTTCTTTTACTCAATGGTATGAGACAACCAACACCCAAAAACCATACAGAGCCATCTCCCAGAGTTGTGTAATACTTTGCCTCCTGGGTCTCAGGACCTGGATTTGAATCTCTGCTGTGTTTCCTACATAGCAGAGTGAGCTTGACTAAGTGACCTGACATCCCTAAGCCCCCCTCTTCTTATCTGTAAAATGAAGTAAAAATAGTATCTGCTTTTCAGAGTTGTCAGGATTGAAGGAGATTATCCTTCAATATTTTAGGTGAGCACACAATAAAGTTGGCTAATATTACTACATGCTTTATAAAGATTACTACATAGATCTTTAACATATAGCATTTATTTGTGCCATTTTAGACTTTGCTAATAATTTGTAATGATTATTTTTTACCTTCCTGCCCTGTAACCATTGAGCTTTCTAGAATCAGAAAGTAGGAAAAGTGATATTCTATCTCCACATTAGATTTAGAGAAATCGATCAACTGACATGTTGGTATCTTTAATTCAGAAGTGAACAGAATTAATATGAAAATTTTGCTCACCCAAGTTCTCAAGTGGTACAAATGTAAATAAAATGCTTTAAGTACTCAGATAAAAGAATCAAAAGCAGAATTTTTTTTTATTATTAATTTATTTTTGTTACAGATGTTTCTCCTTTTTTCCCCATTGACACCCTCCTCCCCATCCCCCCACTCCATCCCCAGCTTTGTTGTCCATGTCCATCAGTTATGCATACATGCGCTTAAGTTCTGTGGTTTATCTCTTCCCTCCCCCTCAACCCCTCTTCTGAGGGGTGTCAGTCTATACCCTACTTCCACATCTCTGGGTCTACCCTGTTCCTCAGACTGCTTTGTTCATTATATTCCACAAATAAGTGAGATCATCTGATATTTGTCTTTCTCTGCTTGGCTTGTTTCGCTTAGGATAATACTCTCGAGGTCCCTCCATGTCGTCTCAAAGGATAAGAGATCTTTCTTACAGCTGCATAGTACTCCATTGTGTATATGTACCACAGCTTTTTTATCCATTCGTCCACTGATGGACACTTGGGCTGTTTCCAGATCTTAGCTATTGTAAATAGTGCTGCTATGAACATGGGGGTACATGTATTCTTTTTGATTGGTGTTTCAGGCTTCTTAGGGTATATTCCTAGAAGTGGGATCACTGGGTCAAATGACAATTCAATTTTTAATTTTTTGAGGTAACACCATAGTGTTTTCCACAGTGGCTGCACCAGTCTGCATTCCCACCAGCAGTGGACTAGAGTCCCCTTTTCTCCACACCCTCGCCAACACTTGTTGTTTGATGATTTGTTGATGGCGGCCATTCTGACAGGTGTGAGGTGATACCTCATTGTTGTTTTAGTTTGTATCCCTCTGATGATCAGTGATGTTGAGCATTTCTTCATATGTCTCTTAGCCATTCGTATGTCCTGTTTGGAGAGGCGTCTATCCAGTTCCTCAGCCCATTTTTTAATTGGGTTCTTTGTCTTCCGTTTGTTGAGTTGTATGAGCACTCTATATATTTTGGAGATTAACCCCTTATCTGATGTATCATTGGCAATTATGCTCTCCCATACAGTGGGTTCCCTTTCTGTTTTGATGGTTGTTTCTTTTGCTGTGCAGAAGCTTTTGAGTTTGATGTAGTCCCATGTGTTCATTTTTCCCTTTGTTTCTGTTGCCTTAGGTGATGTATCAGTGAAGATTCTGCCAAAAGCAAATTTTTTATCAAAAAATACCTAAAAGTAAACATAAGTCTGCAACAGACTTTAAATACAGCAGGGATTTGACTAAGTATATATTTTGTTAATTTCCTATCTTTTCTTTTTGTTCACTTTTTACTCTAGGGTCTGAGGCTCCCCTCCTGAACCTTTCTGGTTCCCATTTATCTCCACTGTGACATTTCTCCCAAACCTATGCTTCCCAGCCACTCAACTTCTATGTCTTTCTAGCCCATTTCAGAATATCTTTATTGTGTGATACACTTCAAGTGTGGCTCACTTTGCTATCATAGTGAAAAAGAATAATCCTACTAAGGCAGCTTAAAAGCATTATGAGATTACCTCTCCAAAGTCACATCCACGTGGGATGGACCTAGAGGGTCCATGAAATAAGTCAGACTGAGAAAGATAAATACCATATGGTTTCACTTATATGTGGGATCTAAAAAACAAAATAAATGAACTAACAAAATAGAAACAAAATCATAGATACAGAGAATAAACTGATGGTTGCCAGATAGGGGGGGAGCTGGGAAGCTGGGTGACAAAGGTGAAGGCATTAAGAAGTACAAGTTGACAGTTACAAGATAGTCACAGGAATGCAAATTAAAGCATAGGGAATATAGTCAATAATATTGTGATAACTATGTATGATGTCGGGGGGGTACTAGACATAAGGAAAATGGGACCCATGGGGTTTTATAACCTGCTTTTGTTAACAACACAAAATATGTTTCACATGGGAAAAATATACATCTGTAAAACAAAAAACAAAGAGATGTGCATGTGAACAAGCAGATATTGGTATAACTAAAAGGAATCCATTCTTAATGGTGGAATGTTGGGAATCCTTTACTAAGCTGTGAGTGAGACATTTGGGGAGAAAACACATTTTCTTGAAAGATCAAATCAGTCAACCTATTAATGACTCTCTATAGCCTTGTGGGCAATCCCAGTCCTGATTAAACACATTCACTGTGTGTATGACCTTTTTTTTATTATTATTATTGTTGTTGAAAGTATTTCAGATGTTTCCTCTTTTCCCCATTAACCCCCTCCTTCCCACTCCCACCCCCCTCCTGCCTTCTCCAGCTTTAATTGAACTTTTCCAATACTTTTTTTTTTACTATATGATATATGTCTTCTCATATGACTCACATCTTCTCCTCCTCCCATTACTTGAGAGTTGCTACAGGACACCATCTGAATAATGGCCATATTCACACACCCATGGTAAACTGAACCTGAAAAGCAATTATCCTGGATTAGCACAGGTCCTCTGATGCTCAATTAACAGACAGACCCATGCACACGGTTGCTCCCTGACCCTCAACTACTCTTCACAGAAAACCTGAAGAAATCTGAGTAGAGCAGCCCTTATGCTATTGGTTTAATTTACTTACCATTTATAGACTTGGCCTCGGTTAGGAACGAGATTTATTTAGCCACTAAGAAATTCATCCAACCTAGATAGGTTTTAGGCAACAATTAAATGCTTATTCTTTGGCTGGCAAATAAGCACCTTCAAGAGGTGTGGACAGAACCAATGTTAATGCTGGTGCAGGCTTTAGAGATCATCACTGACCTGGATCCTCTTTTTCTGCAGATTAGGAAACTGAGCACAGAGAGGCTAAATGACAATAAATGGTGGCGGAAATGGACCTGGTACCCAAGGTTCTGGGTCTGTAAAGTAGTGCTTCCTCCACTATGATCTCTGGTCTGTGTATCAGAAGGAAGAAACTAGGGGCACAAAACAGTATGATGCTGAAGCTGTAAAGTTTAATCACCACTTGTTGGGAAGAGCTGCATATTCCATGATCAATATACACCTTAAAATACATTTCATTCTTCTAACCCTGTGACTACATAATATTTTTGGTAGCTTCCACTCTTACAGAGTTTCCATTTATATATTTAATCATTGTAGATCTACATCTAAAGAGAACTGCAAGTTCATTTGTTTACTGCTGGCTCAACAGTTGGGCAGTGAGATGCACCTAAATGTCCCTGGTGGCAGATATCCCTGTAACAGAGTCTCCACCCCCAGAGCACACCCCTCTTTATATCTATAGGTAACTACAGCCCATGAAGTGTCCAGAACAAAAGTTTCTCCAGTGATTCAAGTCGAGTATAGAAGAAACTTTCTAATGGTATTATAGGAAATGCCGTGAGAGAGAAAATTGGGGGAATAAAGCATAAAGTGATTCATCTGGTGTAATGCTAGGTTATTTGTACTAAAGTTGGACTTAAACAAGAGCTTGAAAACCTGAGAGGATGGTGGAAGTAACTGGATTAAACATTGAAGTCAACTCATTTATATACTACCTATCATTACTTTTTCTGTTTTTTTTGTAAAGTGATAAATTATTGCCTAGAGCAAGTACAAAGCACTTAGTTTAGCACTTGTTGACTTCTGTCGGCATGCTAATTTGGAATGCACAGACTTCAATATTATGTTACTTTGCATATTGATTCCAGGTCATTAAAAATGCTGCTATAAATCATAAATCAATTAAAAACTGATTAATGTAAACCTTCTAGTAGGAAACAGAATTGAAGCATTCTAATCCGTAGAAGAAAATACCCTTGTTGTCTCCTGCACCCATGAGAGAGCAAATAGTCTCTCCTAAGCCCTTGTCTATATAAATGAAACAACTCCGAGGACCAGGAGGCATCGGTCTTGCATTCTCCAGGGAGGCTCGCGTTTCCCAATGAAACCTGAAGGATCCGTCTCGGTCAGGCTCAGATGGAATTCCTGCAGTGCGCCCCGCTGTACCTGACCATCACATCATTTCCCCTTGTCCTGCGTGTGCTACCACTTCTATGACTTTTTCAAACCACTATTTCAAAATGGAAGAGGCTCAGAAATGAAATGGAAAGAGTTAAAACGGGCTGCATGCAACTAAGAACCCAAAGCATGGAAATTATGGGTTTGGGAAAAAATGTTTTCTTGGTTTATTTGATTAACACTTTGCCACTGAGGTGAATTTTCCTTTGAGGTTTCTTACTCTAGATAGTTTTTAATGTAATTGGTTTAAGTGATACTTTACTTAAATATATCTTAAAAAGAAATCTGCCACTAACTATAAAATTTTCATGTTCAGTCCAATTGACTTCAAAGTAATCCAAAATGCTTTTTCCCAAGTGACATCTATCAGTCTCCAGCTGTGTTCCTGATGGAGCCTGACATCTGAAACCAACAATTAAAGTTACCTAATGCCAGGACTCTTTAAAGACTAAAGGGCTTTACAGTACCCTATCAAAGCGGCTCATAACCAACTCATACTATTATTGTTTCTATAAGTGTGCTGGGAGGATTAATTTCTTGACACTCATTTAACATTACAGGAAAAATAATTTTCAGAGCCAAAAGGTCATTCTTTGCCAAATCAGCACATTCAAAATAGTATGTTTTAACGAAAAACCAAAAATATCATTAAGGCTTTGACTACTTTGTGTGTGTTCTATAATCATTCTGGCCTTTCTCTCATTATCTATATGACATAAATTAAGGGGTATTATTTAAATTTAAAACTTGCCTTCAAGTAAGAAAAGCAAAGAGAGAGAGAGAGAACCCCAGACTATATTACCATTCAAACTGAGGTATAGCAGAGCAAATTTTTTCTTTTTTAATATTAAAAATTTATTTATTTTATTATTGCACAAACCTTTTCATTAACCTTCAGAGGGGTTTATTCAAGCAAAGACTGAGCTGAACTTGAAGGGTAAAGAAACAGAGCAATTTTCTTGTTCTGTGATGTAGAGGTCTCAAAACTCATGCAGCCGTAGTGACTTCCCCAAATCTCAGGAAAGGTGGTTTTAGGGAAAGAGGGAAATATAATTCTACTATGTACCAGGTCCTGAGATAATGCTAAAAGACCATGGGTTATGATTGATATCAAAGGTGTTCTTTGATATCAAAGGAAGTAGACATCCTTAGCTATGACTGCAACTAGAATCAATATGTAACTAGTTTATCTACCCCTACTTCCTTCACCTTCTACTTCCTACCAGTTAGGCAGCTTCTCCAACTCCTTCTTCCCTGATGTTCACCCATCACCACAAATTACAAGGACTACATATAATTGATTAGTGATATTTGAAGGAACTTAATGAAATTGTCCAATTATTGAGCACAATGCACGATCTATCAATACAAACAAGTAAGACACTGGATATCTCTGGTTGATTTTCAATAGAATATTCAATTTTATAAGTTTACAGAGGGGACAGTCTAATCCGTAATAGACTGATGAATCTCAATTTCATCTTATGTTATCAAAATAACATACAAAATTATTGGTAAAATTAATAAATGCTGAAATGCAAACTATTTTTATTTGTTTTAGGAACTAAATTATTTCTGATCAAAGACTATATCTTAAATGATGGGTTTTGTTTTGGTATAGATAATGGCTAACTTTCCACTGTAAAACAGAATAAAATAAATGGCACTTTTAAGATTTAACATCAAACTGGGTACTGAATAGAGAACAAACATATATTTATGAAGGTGATCTAGAAGGAGAAATGTTCAGTTAAATATCTAATCTTTTAGGTAATATTAAGCTGTTCCAGTTTAAAATGTAAGTAAACATCCAGAAGATGCTGTAAGACTGTGTTAACAGCTTTCTGGAGGGGAATTTCAAGATATGGATCACAAGGCAATCAACTTAGCAACAGTAGCACAAGCAATACTTTGGGATAATGACCTCTAAATTATAAATCACAATCTCGAAGAGATCATTGTTATAATTAGATTATTTTATGAAGAAATTAGCTCAAGTACCAGTGAGATTATCAGAAAGTATTTTGTTTCAGTTTTGGTGCTCTTTAGAAATATACTAGAAACATAAGAGAAATAGTTGTTCTACCTTTGCCCAGAATTATGGTTCATCTGCATCTGGAATGGGATTACCCATTGGTGACTATGAAAAATCTGATGGGGTTTGGGAAAGTCCAAACAAAAGGCAATTGCAGTTGAGTTTTGTATGTGTTCACTTCTTCATTTTATAAGATGATTGGGGCTCTTCAGGTTCTTCACAAAAAAATTCTAGAAGCCTTTTAATAAAGTCCATCAAGTTATGAAAGTTATGAAGAAGCACTTAAAATATTAAAACAAGGGGAAAATCTTTGCAAGAAAAGGTTTCTTTCTTTTTAATGTAGATTAACTCATATTAATAATGGCTTATTAACAAAAGCTGGAATTTCAGGGTCAGTTTAATGAACAGAAAAGACTGTTTCATTTGTTAGGCCCTCTCAAATCTCAGGCTATATATAAATGAAAAAAAAAAAAAAAGCCACAATCGTTTTCAAACTGATGTACAGTCCTCGAAAGCACAAAATTCCATAAGTACTGATTTGAGTAATCCTCTATGAGTATTAATATGAATAAGTATTCATCACCATTACTTTAACAGAAATATTAATGACATTAAAATAACAGATTTTCTGTTCAATGACTTCAGGAATCTAAGTGAAATTCAGATTGAAAAAATGAAGAGACAAAACATTGTCTTTTATGTTTGATCAGGAATGACACCAAGGTACAATCTGTAGACTCCATACCAAGCAGTATGGTTAGACCAGGAGTCGGTCTAGCTAGTCACTCAAGGTATACAGACCAGTGAGGCCCATAAGAGACTGTGCCGTGTAAGCACACACTTCAAAGTCACAATGAAATGAAAAGGAACTAAAGCGAGTTTTTTGTTGTTGTTTTGAAATACAACCCTCCACGAGGCATTGTTTGCATATTGAACTTTTAAATGCATAAACAATGCCCTTGTGGGTTTGATTTGTGAAATGAGTGTAAGCCTTGATGAGCTGTGATGTTTCCTATTTGGAAATAGAAAACTGCTTTTAATTTTACATATTCATTGGAGAATTGCCACAAACATAAAATATGTAGAATCCCCAAATTAGCTTAAAGCTTGAAATTTTTCTCAGCAAGAACTTAAATGATAACACGAAAGTGATTGTTTTAAAAGTTATGTCATAGGTTGTGAAGTTTTATGACACAATACCCAGTAAAACTATTTTAAAATGCTGTGATAATTCAAGTACAAATGAAATACTTTCAGTTGCTGGCAATGGGCACTTAAACCCACCACAACTGTGTCCTCAGCCTATGTGGCCAGTCCTTGTGTGTGGCATGTGCATCACACTTTGCTTTTAGTTTGAAGTCTTTTTAAGTAGAACAATGATGTGTTCAAAATATATTAGCATCATTTTGAGAAAAGTAGTTTAACATTAATATTGATAAAGCACTTACCTTATCACACACAAATATATTTAAATTATGTTTTGATACTAAAAATAAAACTACAAATTCGAGTGGCGTTCTACTCTAAAAATAGTTAATATAAATTTTAAATTAAAAAATGATGTATGCACACATAATATTTCTGGTCTATTCTTATTTGTCAGTTATAACTTGTCACTAAGTTGATACCCAACTTCTATGTGTAATGTTAGTAAAGGGGGTAGGTCACGTTCTCCTGATTCCTGAAATTTGATAACCATGGTAAATTGATTTAATTCATTCCATCTTTGTAATAATATTCTGAATTATAAACAACAGGAAACCTACACTAAAGAATTGTTTTATGGGTTTCCGATTTTAACCAGAAAATACAAGGTGCTACAAAGAATCAACCTGAAAAACAGAGAAAGGGGGAACATAAAATAAGGGTGACTTTTGCCAATTATTTTACTGCTCAATTAGTTGCATATTTTTATAAAAATAATATTATATTTAAGAGAGTAACTGTTAAAAATTTGTCATTCACAGTAACAATAACATACACATGTTGTGTGCTCAGTAACTTCAACCAGCATGAGAAGAGTCGAGAGACCTGTATTCTACTTCCATTTCCCCAACAACTAATAAGCAAATCACTCAAGTTCTCTGCAACTAGAATTTTGTAGCTAGACAATAAGAATTTTGTGCCAGATTATAACCTAGCCTATTTATAGATTTATCAAATCAGTTATTGTATGACAATTATTATCTTGTTATTAATAAAAGAAAAAATAAATGATCTCAAAGCTTTTGGTGGATTGCTGACAAGAGTGGAATAAACAAATTAGAGAAACAATGGAAGGACTTACATCATAAAAGCAAATGATAGATTTTTTTAAAAGCAAGATTCCTAAAATTCTAACCTTGGATATACTTTGATTACCTTTGCCTTATTTTTTTTTGTTACATAATCATTCAAAATAGTGTGAACACTTTTAAAAGCTATTTATTTATAGGCAGCTTATATGGATAAAATATTAGAAAAAAAATTAAAAGCATATAAGAAAGGAGAGAGGTACGATGGGGTCTTATATGTGTAGAGTCAAGACTAATACAGGAAGACAAACCACAGCTATGGATGAGTCCCAAATGTGGTTGGAAACTTTTGAGCAGTAAGTCAAAAATAAAGAAACTTCATTAGTTACACAATTCTCAGTGCCATCAAGATATAAGCAGCCTATTGTGATGATACTAAACTTCTTTGTTTTCACAAAAAAGACAGTGTGTAATACCATGAACGAATTCTCAACAAGAGCCTATGAAGTAGATGCAATAACTCTTTCCACAGGCTTATTATCACTATTAGGATTTACTGTATCTTTGTAAAAAATTATAGCTCTTTCAATTAATACAAATACAGATTTCAGTGAGGCACAGGCAATACAAGGAGGCTCAAATAGTATGTATATAGAGTTATTGGTTTATTCAACACATTTATATAAAGTTCCCACTACGTGCAAGTTTCTACATTAAACACTTTAGAGGATTCAAAGATGAATAAAATGTAGCACCCACTATGTGCTATCAGTAATCATCATACCAAGTAGATTTTTATCCACACCTAAGACACATACAACTATGGAGGATGTTAATATGAAAAACCAAAGATCATTCTTGTCTGGGTAGCTGAGAGTGAAGGAGATAGTGTTGAGAAGAGAGCATGGGACCAGAGATTAGAGGCTCTGGAAGGTTCCTCGCACCCCCACCATCACCCTCAAATAAAGAAGTGACACGAACAGAGCTGTGTTGTAAAGTGAATAATCTAATGGGAGAAGTGGGGAAGGCATTAGAAACAAGAAAACCAATCATGCAGCCACTTTACATAGTCTGTGTGAGAGTAAATCATGCCCAGATTGTTAGCCCTTAAAAAAAAATAAATACAAAGGAGGGAGAAAGCAAAGCTTATAGCAAAGTGGGAACCATAGGACTCGGCAATTGATTGGATGAGCAGGGCTAAGGAATGAAAGGTCTCATTTCTGCCTCCATGTGGCTGGGAGGGCATTGGTGCCATTCACAGGTAAGGGAATACAGGGAGAGGTGTATCTTGTTTAGGGGGAGGCTGAAAGGAAGAGACAGCGGCTCCTGTGTTTGTTGTCTTGGATTATACCTGTTCCTAGGCAAAAACACTCTTCATGCTCTGAGGCCAGGTCCAAATGCTACCTCCTTCTTTCTCTTAGCTGGAAGCAACCTCTCTCTGCCCTGAACTAAAATAGCCTGTTTGTCAATGTTTCTTTTAAGGAGCTTGACACTTTCTCTCTCATGTAATAACTATTTTTAAATGCCCTATTTTCTGCTCTAGACTGAAAGTTTCTGGAGGAAAGGACTGTGCCTGGTTCGTCTCTGTGCCTCCTTATACTGAGTAAGCATGCTTGGATAAGAAGAGCATATGCTAAGGAACAGCCACATTTAAGTGGCCAGAGGGCATTCAAGGAGAGGACAGTGAAGGAGTGTTCAGAGGGATGGATGGAGGTGACGGAGGCCAGCATGGACCCTCCGAAGCCAAAGGAGAAGAAGTTCCAGCAAGGAGTTTGTCAGTGGGGCCATTCACCAAAGAACACGTGTGCAAATAGAAGGACTATAGAAGGACTGGACATTGAAATAAGAGGGTTTTAGGAATTTGATATGGTGAAACCCAGGATGAAAACTAGGCAATGCCACCAGGGCCTTGAGTTCCTCTGGATTGATGTCCTAGGTGGCTTCAGTCCTGGCATTTAACAGTTTTGGCAACAGGGCCAATTTAGGGATAAATTAAGTGTTTATGGGTTTCTTTTTTTTTTTAATTCAAAATTAAAACAGCTTCTTTATTGGACCCCCTGAAGACAAAGGGTCATTTCTTATAACTGAGACTGCCTTTGATTTGAAGACTAATGAAAAGAATGCTACAAGCATTTTAACCACTTGAATATTCAAATGAGGCAGAATTGGGGAGCAAAGCACAAGGGCCTCCCTAAGGTGTCTCACAGGTGCACTAACTCATTTTATCTTGAAATAAAGGTTTGTGGACTCATCCCTTTGCTTCAGATGGGTTATCTATGGCTCACTTTAACTGAAAATTAAGTGAGCGGGGGAACTGCAGCTGGGTCAGTTCATCTAGTTCAATGCAATAATAGTGCTTATTATATCCCTAGTACTATGTGACGCGCTGCCAATAGGGAGAGGAATAAGAGGCAATCATCCTGAATCCTTCCCTTCCTGCCTTTTCTAACCCAGCCCTCCCTCTCCTGTGGATGTAGTTTCCTGTCTCAATGGGTTGCCTCAGCCTCCCTCACTGAACCACATACCTCAGTCTCTCTGTTTTGCTGTTGTTGTTGTTGTTAACTCATAGACTGCTTTGAAAACTGTCCTGAAGCTTGGGTGGATCAACACAGAGCCCAATCCACAGGACACATTCAGAATATTTTATCTTTGCTAATGTGGAATAGTAAAACATAGAATTCAAAAGAGGGAAGCTGTTTTGGACTTAGAGGATAAATTGAATTGTCCAAAGGTTACCATCTGTGAGTTGACACTCCCCAGCTTTAAGCAAATTAAACACACAGAAGGAGGGTACCCATCAAGCTATCACAATCAAGTTATCAACTGGAGTATTTGCTAATCCTTCATTTAAGCCTTTTTGGTTATTTTATTTTATTTTTTTAGTAAATATTTATCAAGTGTTGGATACAAAGTACTGTGCAAGGAGGGAAAGGAAGATGCAAGGTTCTGCTTTGCCATATCTGCTCTGGGCAGTTATCACTCCTGGGATAAGGGATTTGCATTTTATTAAATAGACATTTGGAATCAATTGGAGATTTTTAACTGAGAGAAGAGCTGTATTTTATTTTTATTTTTTTGCATTTCTCTTCAGATAGAGCAGGAGGGAGAGAGGGAGGAAGAGAGTGAGAGAAACATCGATGTGAGAGAGACACATCAACTGTTTGGCACTCACACGACCCCAACCGGGGCTGGGGACAAACTGCAACCCAGGTACATGCCCTTAGTGGGAACTGAAACTGGGACTCTCTGGTCAGCGGGCCAATGCTCTAACCGCTGAGCCAAACCAGCCAGGGCAAGAGCTGTATTTTAGAGAGAGAGAGAAAGAGAAAGAGAGAGACCTCATATCTCTGTCTAATGAATTGGCAGAAAAGAGCCTAGAGGAGGGGAATGCCAGTTAAGATGTAGAGCTGGGTCTGGGGAGGCAGCAATGGTAAGAAGAAGAAGAAGGAGGAGGAGGGGGAGGGGAAGAGGAGGAGGAGGAGGGGGAGGAGGAGAAGAAGATGAAGAAGAAGAAGAAGAAGAAGAAGAAGAAGGAGGAGGAGGAGGAGGAGGGGGGGAGGGGGAGGAGGAGGAGGAGGAGGAGGAAAAGATAGATGAGGCAATGCTGCCAAAGCATGACAAACTTGTCCTGTTGCTTACTGTAAGTCAGGAGGAGGAGCTGGTGGGAGGGTGGAGAGGATGGGATGATGCACTCAGCTTTGTTTGTGTTGAGATGCCAACGGGACCTGTGGTTGAGATGCAGAGCCCTCTGAGAAGGAGATTTATGCCCTTAAATCACCCATTTAGAGGTAACAGAAAAGATTATAGAAATGAATAAAATTGTAAAAGGAGAGCATATCATGAAGAAGGAGAAGAAATGTCTAATTCTATTTTTGAGTGTAACTAAAAGAAAAGAGGAAGCTCTGTGGAACTAGAGAAGTAGCAGTCGGAGGGAAAGATGGAGTCATGGAAGTAGAAAGTGGAGTTGGCAGAAAGCTGCTGTGGGTAACACCAAATGCTTCCTGGAAGTCAAGAATGAGGAAGACCAAGAAATGATCAAGAGGAGACCATTGATGATCTTAACTAGAGTGGTCTCAGCAAAAGAATGAGAGCAGAAGTCAGATTTCTAGGATTTAGTTAAGTCTAGAAGTAGATGCCCTGAGTGTTGACCACTATTTGAGAGGGTTGTAACAGAATAAATAAATCAATGAACAGGAAAGTCATTTCAGTGTGTGCTGAGACTACATACTGACAAATAAAAACATTGTATAAAGAAATTGTCTCTAAATGTGCTCTGAAATACAATGGAAGAAATGGACAAAACAAAGCTTTTGTTATAGTTTTCCATATTATAATATTTTCTTGCAAAAATATTCAATCTAAATGGATTGTTGCAATTTAGCAATCTTTATAACTTTGCGATTTTATAAAATAAATGAATACTGAAGTAAGCCATGTCAAATGCACTGCTTTAACGTTGTCAAATCAATTTACTTGCCATCTATAAAGTAAAATTTCTCCTATCAATCATGGAATTGTGTATTTGGGACCTTTGAATTATAGTCAACAGACATTTTTCATAAGCAGATAAACATCACAGGGATATACAATAAAGAGTTGTATAAAAAAGACATTAATTGGATCTTTCCTATGTCGAAATGATTTCTTTGATAAGCCAAGGAAATCAAAAGAACAACAAAGTGACATTCATATTTCGACTACAATTATCATTTAAAATCATTCATTTGAAGTACTTGAGAAATCAGGATTTTTATAGTATGCCAAAAGAAACACTATGTGAACTGAAAATAGAGAAAAAAATTACATGTGCGTTTGTTAGAATATGAAAGTAATGTGAGTTAGTGAGATTTTGCAGTGAAGCCAAAACCTAATGCCACAGAAGGAAAAAGGGGCTCATTCTAGTATGCTAATGAGACCACACCTGGAACAATGCATTCAATGTGGGATACCTCTAAACAAAAATGAACATCTAGGAAACTGGAAATAGTTCACAGACCAGCAATAAGAATGATTAAGGGCTTGGAGAGACTGATCTGAAACAAGATTAAAAGACCTTACGTTTGTTTAACGTGGCTAACAGATGACGAAAAGTGGGCATGATATCTGTTTATAAACATCTGAATGTTGGGTGTAAACATGAAAGCTAGAGTAGAATTGCATAACATGGTAGGAAAAGGATTTCACTTGGGGGGAAGAAATTGAAGAGAGAATCTGGAAGTAAATACAATGAAGTTGTCTCCTGGAGAGTGTGTATTTCCTTCTCTTTAGAGACTCTGCCAAGAATGAGGAAGTGTAGCAGAGAGCCAGCCCAGCAGAAGAGAATGACCCCACAGGTCCCCTGCAGATCTGATTTCTTCATTTTTACAAACCAGTAGAAACTTTCTAACGCTTGATCTGTTTGCACAAAATTACTCAGAAAGTGTGTTTATTTATAGATTTTAGAAAACCAGCAGCACAGCATTTCAGATTCTTGGGCAATCATGTACCCTCATTTGTTCTGTCATTTGTAGAGTAGGCCAGTAAAACAGTCTTAAATCTGTTCATATTGATGCTGGCCTCCAACCATTCATTCTCCCAAAGTGCGAAGGGTTTGGCTTAGAATTTACTAAGAAACAACTGAATGATTTTATTTTTCAAGAATTGTGTATACTTCCAGCTGGAGTTCAAAGGTAGACCAACAAGGAGTAACTCATGAGACCTATTTTGGAATTATTTCTACAAGCATTCAGTCCTGTGTTGTTTGTTTGTTTGTTTGATTGGTGAATGTAGTATCTGTAGTATCTTATTCCTTTTTTTTTTTTTTTTAGCCTAGAGTTTATTCTTATTAAAGTGATATAATTGTTTCCCGTTAAAATAAAATTAATATAAAGATTATGTTTTGGCTCATGAGCTCCTAGAGGGCTTTGTTTGTTTAATTTGACTTATAAAAAACCCAGTGCCAAAACAGTGCTGTGCACACTGGGGAAAAAAAAAAAGTAGGTGATAACTGCAGAAGCATCCACCCTAGAGGGGTTGGTTAAGGGAATTGCTAATAAGTAAATCTTGTATTTCCACTGATTTTCACCATAAAGCAGTATTTTCTCTCTTCCCAGAACAAATGTCTTTTCTCAGATGAAGTTGAACATTTATAGATATTCTGATGGCCTGATTCATGTCATGTAGAACCTGCTAATGTTTCTAAATCACTTCCAGAATTTTCCAGCAGATTTTAGAATTTCAGAATTACCCTACATGTCCTTTCAGGCTCTTCGAGCTTCAATTAATCTACTTTTCGCCTCTCCTCTTCATTGCCTTGTAGAACTTTGTTGCAGTACCAGACTGGGCCAATAGATGCTGCCACTTGATGATGTTAACAGTTGGATAGTTTCTTTTTCAGTAGTTAAGGCCTAGGACAAAGTGTGTGTTGAGGGGGCAGTGTGGGGAGAAGGAGAGTAACGGGTAACTGATATAATCTCTTAGGAGAGTCATTTGCTTATGCATTATTTGAATTTTACCACAAGTAAGATAGTAAGCAAAACAATACAATATAAATTAATTTTTAAAAGACACTTCAATGTCAGTTACTTTAGGTATATTTTAGGCAATTAAATCAATAACTGAATAACAGAATTTAAAAAGTACCACCTAAAAGTATCTTGGACTCAATATTTCTCTACAGTAATAGAAAGAGGAGGCTTGAAAATATGTCTGGAGAGCCTGAGGGACATAAGAAATGTAATTCTTTAAATTAGTGTTTCTCAAACTGGTGTGTGAGATAATTCTAGACGGTATAGGATAAATGATTTTTATTTCCGTAATATAGATTCGTTTGCAAGGTCACCTTGTGTTCATGGCTAATTATATTAGTTTTCCATTTATGGTGATGATAAAAAGTTTCCTTTATCACACAAACGTATTTAATAGCTTATTTAAAGAAAAAGATTAAGTTAATAATATTACAGGTGATACGGCAATAATTATGAAAGTGGTATTCAATAGAAATACTGGAAATACTGCATTGTTTCAACAAGCAATACACTTTTGCCTATATAACCTTAAAGTTCTTTGTTTACTATACTCAACTTATTTCAATGGGGGCTGAAAATGTGACATTTTATATCACTCCTAGTGGTATCTGTGTAATATATGTGTATGACTAGTTGGATTAGAAGGCAGTAATACATTGAATAACTAATATTGTGCTATAATTCTTTTTTTGTATAACTTCTGTGAACATATTCTTATGTAGATGTAGAAAAAATTATTTGGGAGCAAAGTAACCTGAAAGCAAGGTCAGTATTGCTGAAAATCTGACTGGAGAAGAGAGTAAAGAAACATGCTAAACAACTATATTTGTGTGAACAATACACTGTATCAAAGTATGAATTTTTATTTTATCCAAATTATGCATCTCTCCACCTTTATTTAGAGGACAAACCAACACTTAACACTCTATACCAAAATGAAATTCAAAATTTTGTGGCCTTATGAGGAGAATATTAAATTCAGCATTGTACTTGGTTTTTACATATTTGCTATAGCCACCGAGAATTTCTAGACACTGAATGAGTCACAAAACATTTAAATGGAATATTCTGCCTTAACATATACATGATACTTTAAATAATGACTAATTTTCTGACTGCTATTACATCACAGTAGCTAAGAGTGGTCTCTGGGGTTACACACAGGTTGGTTTGGATCTTAGGTCTGCCATTTATTAGGAAGTTGCTAAAAATTATGAGCCCTTAGTTTTCTATCCTGTAAAATGGGGGATACTATTTTGCAAAGTTATTAAAATCTGCCCATTGATATTTCTGTGTTAAGTGTATATTAACTGGCATCCTCTTTAGGCCAGAATGCTCTCTAGACCATGCTCCAAATCCTCTTTGCACCAAACCCACCACCAGAAGCCTTTCTTCCTTGAGAACTAGGAAAAGGAACATTATACCTGGCAAGTGCCTACCCCCGCACCCCCCCTCCACCCCCAATTAATCTGCAGGGAAGGACACCCAGTGAGTGGTGAGAGCAGCAATAAAATGCCTTGGTCAGTTTAAATTTACAACCTTACCTTTCACATTACCTGTTAATAATTGTAGATAGTGCCCCACTAATTAAAAAATAAATTGTAACTACAAGTATTCAATATTGTTTTTGCTTTTGAACTTGACAGTATTTATATCAGTTGCATAAAATCAAGCTGAAGGAGAGGGGAAAACCTCTTCCTGAATTTTTTACAGAATATAATTTAGCTGACAATGTATTACAACTAAATATTCTCTGAATGGGAGTAATTTATACCAGTTAACTTGTTAATCTCTCAGGCCACATCTAAGACAATGTGTGTGTGTGGGTAGTAGGGGACTGCTTGTTGAATCATAGGCTTTGTGGTTAGAGACCACTGGGTATGTCTTTAGGAAAGTTACTCAGATTTACTTAGCTCTTATATCGGCTTAAGTAATCATCATAGAATTGTGAAATTAAGTGAACTCACAAGTACCATAAGTGGCCAATATAGACTGACGCTTAGTAAATTCTCAATACATTAAAACAATTATAATTGATGTGATGAAGAAGATGCTCCTGAAATAGACAACAGGTTTTAGAAAGAGGTGATTAAATAGATGTCAAATTTATGGGTTGTTTATTGTCCACTTTGCTTCTGCCTCTGGCTGTGATATACACGTGTACAATCCTATGTGGGTGCATAATACATGCGCAGAAGGCTTAGGCATGAAATGTCACTTCAGCAATGTGCCTGGGGAAGCTCTGACGTTGCCTTGGAAGTCAGTCGTCGCTGCCTGACCTTTGGGCGTCTGGGAGGGATGCCTATACCTGCGCTCAGCGCTGGAAGGGGCCCAGGCCCTTCCCAGCACAGCCTATCCTCAGACTGCATAGTCGTTCCTAGCATACATCTTCACGGAAAAGGGTATTTCCTCCCGTTAGTGAAAGCTCCCCAGTCTGGCGTGGGTTGGTTTTTTTTTACGTTGTTGCAGGCGAAGTCCCTTCTGTCGCCTCCCTTGGGGTAAGTGGAAAGGAGTCCATCAGAACGTCCGCAGTGGCCTACTCCAGGGGACAGGGTATTGGCAGAATTAAAGACAACTCGGCGACCGCCCCGCAGAAGCAGGTGGGGACAGACAGAGGTTCCCTCGTCCGGACAGGGAAGTGCGGCCGCGGGTCCCTCCCCTCAACCGGGAGGTCGCAGCGGCCGGCGCCTGGACGGTTGGGGGCGGGGTGGGGACGGCGCTGAGAGCGCGGAGATTACCGCGGCGCCACCGGGGACGCCCAAAGTCCCGAGCGGTTCCCCACGCAGGACCGCAAACGATGACAACAGGCAGTCGTCACCCGAGGTCGAATAAAAAAGAGGCAGTTCTCCGCGCACCGCTGCCCCTTGCAGCCTGCCTCCAGGCCTCCGGCAGCCTTCAGTGGCCGCGGGCGCCGGCGGCGGAGTCCCCCGCCCCCAACCCCGAGCGCAAGTGCGAGGCTGCCCGCGGCGCGGCGCACGCTCCGCCGCTCTCGGCTTCCGCGCAAAACTTCGAGTCTGTCCACGTGAAGTTGTCGCTCCCCTTTCAGAGGGGGACAGAGCTTTGGGAAACCCTGGGGAGTGACGACTGTGGTGGCTGGGGGCGCTCTGTCTTTTTCTTTTCTCCTACTTTTTTCCCCCCTTGTCCTCAGTCCAGAGTTTTGGCTCCTCTCCTTTCCTCCTCCCCCTCGGAGCCGGCTTGTCCCCCCGCCCCGTTTCTCCCCCACTTGTGTACGCTATTTGTTGGGGGGTGACCGAAGGGGATGTCCTGTTTTCACCAGAGGCACAGCACGAAGGGGAAACTTCGACACTGGAAAGAACGAGAATAAATACCTAAATACGGACACACGGAACCGCTGCTGGGACAGACACTTGAACTTCAGGATCCCGAGGCGATCGGGGCGGCAGGAGGTGAGTGCCCCCTTCCCCGACCCCTGTCCAGGGGCTGGCCCGCGGGGGTTCAGGTTTAAGGGGCCCATAAACTCTACTCGGGAAAGTGCGCGGGGCGCTGGGGACAGAGGGCGCGCAGCGGGACAGTGCGGGCGCCGGGGTCCCCGCGGGCGCTCAGAGGCTGAGTGCTGCGCTCCGGAGGGCCCGAGCGGCTCGAACTGGAGCGTTGCGTTCGTGCTGGAGTAAGCCCCGGAGCCCCGAAGGTCCCGGCTGAGCCTCCCTGCCGCTTGCGGGGCCGCGTTGGAGCCGGCGCAGAACCGGGTGCGCCGCTCCCTACCTGCACTCCGCCCCTGCCTGACAGAGACGCGCCCGCCAGGGTCTCCCCTCCAAACTTTCTGTGACATTTATTACATTGTGATGACCCCCTAGATAAGCCTGGCGCAAGGATGCTGACCTGGGTCCCTGGGAAGGCCCCAGGCGCCCGGGGTTTTCACTATGCAGGGCGCGTGTGTAAATTCAGGGCTTGTGCTCTAATCTCTAGGCACGAACCGGGCTTTTAAACTGCGGCCATCCCACTTTAATAGTTTTTATGTGGCGTGGTCCGAACGTCTCCTGCAGTTTGCCAGGGTCCGTGAAATTAGAGGCGCCTTGTCAGAGGAGTCGCGTTGCGTTCATTGGCTCGGGAAGCAGATGCCACGGAGGGATTATAACTCCTCCAAATGAAGGGACCTGGCTGGGGGAGCAGGTTTTCTCTCCTTTCCAAGCCTTCTGGTTCGGGGGTGGGACTGGAACCGGCTTGCTGTTTTAGCATCGTTAAGCGGGATTTGGAAGTAGACCGTGTTCATGCTTGTTTTATTTTGCGCTTACACAGCAGCCAAAACTTTCGTTTAGTAGCACTTTAAAGATGTTTCTTTCTTTGTATACGTTATTCGGAACAGCTTGGAGCTATTAGGGAATTTTCCGACCGAGTCCCTTGGCAGAGTGGTGGCGAAACTGGAGAGCGCACTTTAATTTTTGTCATCTCTTCCCTAGTTGGGGTGGCGGTATCTCCCCTCACCACCACCTCTCTGCCCCCTTCCCTTGAAGGCTAGGGGGTTTGTGCTTTGGAGTGAGTGAGTGTGTGTGTGTGTGTGTGTGTGTGTGTGTGTGTGTGTAGGGGGTGTTTGGAGACGGTCTTTTCTCTCCTCTTCCCTGCACTACTGAGCGGGCAGTCATTCATGAATCCTAACCTGAGGGCAGGGGAGAAAGGTGCAGGTCCCTGGGCCCTTTCTGCCAAGGTGCAAAAGAGCGACGGGGTGTGTGTTTTGGTTTCAGAGCAGTTCCACGTGGAACACCTCCGTGTGCGTGTGTGTTGTGTACTTGATCTGTGAGGAGGTAACAGGAGTCTCGTGTTCAAACCCAGTGGGCTGTTGGCCATTAATTTGCTTTCCTGGCTGTCATTACAGACACTTCCAAAATCTGATACCTAAGAGAACCAACAGGTTAGGTTTCACATTAAGAGCTCATACTTAACAGTTTTCTTTCTCCCTTACCCCTTTTGGCTTGGCACCCTGGGATCAACGTAACTGATGGAGCGAAACATGTCTTCTCGAATATGGCATTTTGTTCCTCTTCTCATCAGCAGCCACTTTTTGCACCCTCGGGCGTTTGTCAGTTTCAGTGCGGGCTCCTGCGGGATTTAGGTGGGGAGTCTTAGGAGCCTTTTAACAACCGCGGGCTCCTCTTCAACAGCTTCTGAAGTTTCCTTTACACGTAGGTGACTGACAGTATTGCGAGTTGACCATGGTTTTTTTCTTTGTTGGGTTGTCTTTGTTATTTTTTCAAACCTCTTCAGGACAAGGATTGTACCCTTTTCCGGGCAGAACTTCTTAAGCAGAAACATTGGTTTCTGTTTTGTTTTTCTTTTAAAATATTTCTGGCTAGCTTATAGCTCAAGAATAAAAAACTAGGAAGGGGGGTGGGGGAGAATCCTAAAACAAAATTCTTGATATGGTGCGTTTTGGGAGACTGCATTAAAAGGCATTTGTGTCTTTTTTAAAATAACAGAATCTCAAGAAATAAGTAGTAGTAGTAATAAGAGACAAACTGTTTTGTGTGGGGCTAGACTGCCAGAGTCTAATTTTTATGACAACAATACCAAATGCAGATATAACTACATCCATTTTTATTGTTATTATAAACCATAAAAAATAGTTTGTTCCACCTGATTAAAAGTTGTAAGTCATTCAGAAGTTAAACCAATGTTTAGAAATGACTGTACAAGAAAGTAAAAACCTTTGACAGTTACAGCTTTAAAAGTAACATAATTAGATTATCTGGAAACTATTCCTTTTTTAATTATTATTAAGGGCTGTAGCTTTGTCTTTCATAACAAGTAAAGGTCTAAAGTCAATGTGGTTTTCAAAAGTCTGTTTCCCTTTGTCACTTTCCTGAAAATAATATGCTTCAACATTTTAAGGCCATCATAATTAGAGGTTGTTTCACAAACTGAAATAAAAAATTACTTGATTATTTTTCTTAGTATTTATTTTATTGGGTACTAGAAACTTAATTTCTCCTTTACAAAATGAAAAGTTTATGTACATGTATATATTCATGGTTGATGTTTATTTTAAATAATAGGTTCAATTTTAAAAATTAAAAAAACAAGGTTTGTATTGAAAAATTGGTTCAAGAATAATTATTATTCTAATTAAAAAATATAAATATTGTATTATAGAGGATTTGTAGAAGCTAGTTGAAAATAAATATCTGCATGAAAGTTTCTTTTTTGAAGAGAGACTGGCAGATGAGTAGTTTGTCATTTTGCCATAATATTTTCCTTTTAAAAAACCTCTGAGTTAAAAAACAACAACAACAACAACAAAAAAAACAAGTTCTTCATTTCTATGAGTTTCCTTTTTATTTAAATTGTAATTTGGGGTGTAAATAAATTTTACAACACCACGGGAAATAGTGTCCAGTTTCATGTTTTCAATCTCTGTTGCAAGCTCTAAATGACTGATGCCATATCTAAAAATATATTTGTGTGGCTTGGTATTTCATTTTTAAAAAATGTATGCACTAGAATTGAATTATTCAGAATTTTTAGAAAGGCAGAATGGTACAAAAACCATAACTATTGTTATAGAATGTTAGGAGGTGAGAAAGTACACATTCTAGCTCTCAAATAATAAAATTAAACTTATTTCACCCAATGGAACTTTTTATGCAGAATTCAAGGAGAGGGAAGATGATCCTTTTCAAGACTTAGTGAAGTGCTAAGTAATTCAAGAGTGCAAGTATTTATTATGTCTTCTCATTATCTTTTTTTTTTCTTCTATTAGGTAAATGCAGGAACACTGAACATTCAGTAAAAACAGGCCCCCCTTTATAAGGAGTTTATTCACCATAGTTCTGTATTGCAGCTGCTGATCATATTTCATGGAGCTGTTAAAGCACTTAAAACCTAAAATTAGGTACTGTCTGGTTGTAAATATTTCGGATCACTCATTTAAGAAACAAACAGAAAAGCAAAGCGTGCTATCAAAAATAGAAGACGTTTTGAATCCTTTCATTGAAGAGCTAAACAAACCTCTATCAAACGCCTTGTTATTTTTTCACTGAGAATATAATCATGACAGTTTGCTTTACAAATGGATATTATTCTTACATATTCTAAACTCTTATAATGTGTCTCCCTGTAGAGTACCTTAAACTAACTGTATTCAGAAATACAGTTGGGGGATTTTATTACAATGGTTACTAGGTGAATGAAATCAACACCAAGGAGGAATGGGATGAGGTTGCAGTGTACCTGCTTCTCTCATGAATTTTCCCCGGTGAACCGAGAAACAACATGCTCTTTCAGGCATTGGTTCTAAAAATGGGTGAGATGCAATGTGTATTCAATTGCAATATGTGTAATACTGCATTTCGCAGTTAGATGTGTTTTAATGTGGGGACCCTGAATATTCATTAAATTGTACATGGAGCCAAACTTGGTGCCATTTAGCTCCAACTCAAGTGGAAGAAGATAAACAAGAATCACATATTCAGAAGCAGAACAAGCAACTTCGATTGCTTGTGAGTTTGAAGACTTTGTAAACACTGTGTCACCTACACTACTGGTGGCACTGCACATTAATATAAGCCTTTGTGATGCACCATTTTGCTCTTGAAATGTTGTGGTTCTTATCATGTCCCCATCCGTGTTTTTGCTAGTAGAGAGGTCCTGAAAATGAATACCACTATTCTTACTTCTCTAACTCCTTTCCCTCTTACAGAAAAAGAGATGAAACAGATTAACTTAAAAATAGAAACCAATTCAAGTTATCAAAACCACATTTCTATGGTGGTTTAAAACAGTTTCAGAGAGCGCACCTCTGAGTCTCACCCTAACCTTTTCTGTCATTGAAAGGTGCTAATTGATCTTAGGGCACTGACATAATAGTACAGTTTGATATTTGAAACCTTTCAGCATTGGTCTGGCCCTTTCCTCACCCTGAGATTTCAGTGCATGGCTGATGAAGAATAACACCATGTTAAAATGCCAGGAATTCTAAATTTTCCCCCATACGAAACATTTTAATACAACATAGTCATACTTTAAAGCTTTTATTTATGTACAGTGGTGAATATATTTTGATATATTTCTGGGCCATGAGAAAAAGACCTATTATCATGTTAGGATTTTGTAATATTATTTTTTCACAGGTACATTTTTTTTCAGATTGAAATTTTAGGTAAACTGAATTGCTATGATCACATTGGAATACCTTCAAAGTGAAGTTTTATTAAACCAATACCGAATAACCATCTTGAAATTTTATATCCGAAGTATATTTTCTTACATATATTTATATCTCAAAGTATAATTTAAAATAAAAATTGCCAGTTTGGTTTTCGTAGAGTTGTAATTTTTCTGGCTAAGTAATCATCATTGTCATCATCAATCATTATCATCATCATAACATCATAGCTGACATTTACTTAGGATTTACTTTATGCAAAACTCTTCAAAGTATTTATGTGGCTTAACTAATTTTAATCTTCTCAACTATGCCATAAATTAGATAGTTTAATTATTCCCCTTTTACAGATGAGGAAACTGAGACCCAGACATGCAGTGGAGTGGAGCCAGGATCCCAACTCTGCAGCCTGACCCCAGATCCCTTATCCTTAAGCAATATGCTAGGCAGTTGTTCCCACCAGTATATGAGTTCGTTTTAGGTGGTACTCAAACAAACATTTTATTTTTATATTATTAATTATGTATTTATTTGTAAGGATATTAGAAAAATGTGTTACATTATATTTTAAGCCGATACTTTCATAAATAATATTGTTTAAGACAAGGTAAAAAAAGGTATTGAAGTAAAAATAATTTTAAAAAGCACCTATTTAAAGAAACATATTAAAAAACAGTGAACAAGTGCTTGGCTGAAATAGTCAAAATCATGAAGATTGGTGGCAAATGACTAATTTGGAGAAACTGTTACTCTGGAATGCTTCCCAAACATCAAGAACTTATTACTAGATTTTTAAAATATTTAACTTACATGTAGAATTTTCCTTTGCTTTTCAAGCCTTATCCATTGGTTAGAAGTGATCAGTTTTACAGGGCAGTTTTTCTGTTTGCTTGTTTTAAGCCTGAATGCTGGTTATGATTCTCAAATCTACACATTTATGTTGAACCAATTAATAAGGACTACACCACGAATTATTAGAGGCAAGTTTAAATTATAATGGGGTCATTCATATTTTGGAAATATTTTTAACTTACACAGGTATCAGACTTTGCATTTTAAGGTTTTTTATTCTAGGACCTCGAATAAGGTGGACACTTTTGTGTTGCTGTTATTGATCTGTTTTGTAACTTGAATGTCTTTTTTCACTGAATCAGTGGTTTTCGTTTTTTACTTCTTTATTAAGCCATAGATCCTTTTATTCAAGTGAAAACTGACTCTAAGCCCACTAGAGAAATATCCACTGTTCTGGATATATCCACTGGATTCCACTGCTCAGAACGTGGTGGCCTGCGAATCCCTCATCAACTCTGCCTTCTGATCACTGCCGCCTCTCAAGTCTCTGTAGGGGTCTGTCACTGAAAATCACTTGAAAAATGAGCAAGTCTTCTGATGAAAGTGGACAGAACAGAATACCTGCTGTAGCATGTTAGCGTGTCATCCACTAAAACAAAACAAAAAGAGAAACAAAGTAGAACAAAAAACAACTTTCAAATACCACAAAATACCTCCAGTGTAATTACATAGGCAAAAGGTATGCGTTGTCCACCCTAGTATGACGAAAATGTTTTATTGACCAGTCTGTAACTTTATTTCAGTTTAATACTGAGAAAATAAAAATAGTTAAAATGTTTCCCATATAGAGTAATAGGTCTGATTAAAGCACACAGAATTTGTACATGCAAAGATATGTGTTATTAGAGCACCATTTTTTCCTTTAAAGATGCTATGAAGAAATATCAGCAGTGGCATAAATTGAACTGACCTTAAATTTTCATGCAAATTATTGTTACTTTTTCTGTTACTCTGTCATGCTTTCTTTTAAAAATGAAAGTGATGTTTCTTGTGAAAGACCACAATTAAACCATACAAATTTACATTTGTATGCCATTACGTTTAATTCTACTCACAAAAGCAATAGCATTAAATTTGAAATTCTATCCTTAATCAAGTAGGCATACCACATACTGGGAGAGCTTATTCTTTGCAAGGTCATATACACAATTCACAGACCTCTGCATATACCCAGTGGAGCGATCTATTCATTACATTTCACCTCTGCCTCTGAATTCCCTAAAGTTAAAAGATTTGAAAACACCTGAATGTTCTGACTAAGAGATTGAATATTTCTACCTTAATATGTCCAGTATGTTGAAAGTGCTGATGGCTTGGGGTAGTCAGCAGGTCTCTGAATTTAGCTAATTCTTTTTATTTAAAATTTTATATTTTAATGCAAATGTATGTTCATGTATGATTATGACTCTAATAATTCTAACCAATTTAATCACAAGGTGGGTGAGCCATGTTAAAATTTCCTTTTGCAGTTTTTCCGTAATCTCAAACTGTGCTTCTAGTAGGTCACTTAAGAATGCACGTCTCAATAAGTCTGTGAAGAGCAGCAATACTTCCAAACGGTTTACATGAACTTTCAGGTGTTAAGATGCTGCTGCTTTATTTTTCTGAGTTGACCCAAGAATGTTTTTAAATTTAGGTCTGTTTTGTTTTCTTAATTGTTGCCTTTAGTTTTGGGGCCTTACTCAGGAAAACACCTAGCAAAGTTCTGGGTACATGTAAATGCTTTTTAAAAGCCTTTTCATCATCAGTGTTGTTGAAGACATGCAAAAATTAAAGTGAGATGAATAGTTTTATTTTGTTTTGTTTTCTAGTTTGTTTAATTTTGAGGACTTCAGGGCTTTTAGTTTCTTATTATAATAAGATTTAGTTTTTCTTGGCATATACCATTTACAAGGAATGGTTAGTATAGTGAGTTTCTAAGAATCTCCTCCCCATCCCTTGGATGTTCAACCACATTTGTTCACAATTTTTACCAGATCCCTCCTTGATTTGAAAGTATTTCAAAACTTTCCTGTTATCTAGAAAACAAATTCCAAAGTTCTTTGCAGGGAATAACGGGATCTTCATGCTGAGAACCTTGCTCAGGTGGCCATTCTCACCTCTCACCACCCACTCACAAGAGATTGATTCTCTAGCTGTATGGAACATTGCGTTTCTCAAATACATTCTGGTCATTTCCATTTCAGTTCTTTGTTCATGTGATTCTTTTGTCTGGAAGACATTTCTCCTCTGCCCCTGAAACTTCCTTTCCTACTTCTTTTTCAAGACTCAAGACACAAAATGTTACCTCCTCTGGTAAGTTCTGAACTCCAGAGGCTGAATTGGTAGTTCTTTTCTCTTTATTGCCAAAGCTCGCAGTTTCAACCTTTAGCCTAGCACTTGCCACATTGAAATGTAACAGGTTACATGAGTTTAAAACTTGCTCTAGACTGAGAATTTACTGAAGTGATTACCAATATTTGTCATTTCAATATCTCCCGTAAGCAGAGGTCAGTAAAGTCCTGTTGAGTGAATGCCATTGACCCTGAGAAAAAAGACGCGTACTAAGAAGGGCTCCTGTGGCTAACTGGGATCAAATTCAAATGCAGAGTCTAGAAGCCCTTTCTAAATAGGGGCCTCTCTCACAAGCCACTCTTCAGGGAGAAACCTGCACTGAGCTGCATGCCTCCTGCACTGTGTTCTGGCCCTGTGAGCCAGCCCTTATAAAGGCATTAGTTCCTAGAATTGTATTTCAATCCATACAACTGAGACTTTCCCTGTCCAATCAAAGCCGTATTACTATATCTTCATTAGCATTTTACCAGCCAATCATATTGCTTCATTCTGACCAATCAGGATGGTATTTTCTGGACAAATCAAACTATGAGGATTTGAAGTCCTCATTTGTATGAGGACTGACCAATCAGGGACCAGGGGCAGGGACTTCTATATAAGTCAGTTCCACTCTGGCTCTGAGAGCACACTTTTCCTTTCCACCAAGGGCTGAAGACTGATTCCTTGCCCTCTGTACCCATCCTGGAAACTGAAACACACTGAAGATGTCTCACTGGAGCTGAGCAGAGCTGTGTAATTTGGAGAGGGGCTTTGATGTTTCATAATTGAGTTTTAACACAGTTGTGCTGCTCCATAGCTATGCTGTATTATGATTGAGCTGTTTGCACTGAATAAAGTTTCCTCTTTCACTACTCCCCAAATTGGAGATTCCTGTTGGCATTGAATTGGCACCAACTTCAGTTGACAGTGCATAAAGGAAATGGGGATGAGAGCAGTGGTGGTGACACTGGACATTCTCTGCCATGAGATTGGGAATAGTGGGAATAACTGTGACCACTGCAAAGCAGGACAGCCTTAAGAACAACCTCAGGATTTTCAGGTATTAACTCAGTAGAACTGCAGCTCTGAATTCAGGCCCAACTTAAATGTATGTGTGTATTGATATAGAAATGTATTTATATCCTACATGACCATTGGGAAGTCGCTGATCTAGTAGATAAGCCAAGGATCCTGAAAATCTCTGGAGATATAGGTATTTTATAGCACTTGAAATCTGAAGATCCCCCCCCCCTTTTTTTTTTTTACAGCATAGTGGTTAAGTACAAAGACTATGGAGCCATGCTGCTTGAGTTGGAACCCCAGCTCTGACACAACTCTGTAATGATGAGCATGTTACTTAAACTGGTTTTGCTTCAGTTTTCTCATGTGTAATAGAAGATTTTTCAAGGGGTTCTTATGAAAATTCAAAATGTAAATATATGTAAACATTTAGAATAGTGTCTGATATGAATTTTAGCTATTATGATTGTATGCTCTCCACTAGATTACCCAAAATATTCCAGAGATTTTTTTTAGAGCTGAAATTTCTTTTGGGGACTTAGGTTACCATAAGTTGAGTCCCCAGTGTTCCAAGTACAAATTTGGTGTCCTAGGGTGATCTTGGCAAATCTGAGGCTATATTTGGAGCCCTAAGAGGAGACATTAGAGGTGTGCAAAACTCAGTTTTGGCCACTTATAATGCACAGTATTTCTTTTAAGAAATACACGTGCAGTAATCTAAAAATTTTAACATTTTGATATGGTTCCGTAACTACCCTAAACAACAATAAGAACATTCTATAATGGTGGTCTTGTTTTATAACCATTATTTAAGTTTCTTCAGTTGCTCCTTTTCAGCCAGAAGACACCAATTATAAGAATTTATATAATTTTCAGTTGACAGTGGGATTGATGGACTCGATATTATATTTAAAAAAGATAACTGTAAGCATTGCAATGATTTTTTTTTTTAAATCCTCACCTGAGGATACTTTTTTCCATTTTTATCTTCTGATAGAATGGGAGAGAGAGAGAGACATCGATGTGAGAGAGACACATCGACTGGTTGCCTCCCGCACAACCCCGACCAGGGCTGGGGACCGAACCGCAACAGAGACACATGCACCTGACCAGAATCAAACCCGCAACTCTTTGGTCCATGGGCCGACGCTCTAACACTGATCCAAACTGGCCAGGGCAACATTGCAATGGTTTTTATGTTTCCAGAGACAGTAGGAGGTTATTAGCACCTCTGTTTCTAGAACTTATCGCTGGTCCTCGGATTCAGATGTGGTGACTGTATGGTAGAGTGAGTCTGAGGAGGAAGTTAAAATGTTAACCATCAGGGTCCCATTTTTACTACTTATCTGGAATTGCTGCCAAGCGCATCTGTGAAAAAATAAGGTACTAATACTAATGTTGTGCCTGGATCCTCAATATATTTAGACCAGGATTTCTCAAGCTCTGGTTATTGATATTTTGAGCTGGATAAGTCTTTTGTTGGGTGTGTGCGGCTGTCCTGTGCATTGTGGGGTGTTTAATAGCACCCCCAGTCTCTGCCCACTAGATGCCAGTAGCACCCTCCCCCGAGAAATGACAGTATCCCCAGACACTGTCAGATGTCTTGTGGAAACAAAATTGCCCCCAGTTGAGAACCCACCACCAATGTAGAGCTTAAGATCACTTCATATTGTCAAAAGATTCCCAGGGATCTGCATGAGAGGATTGTTCTATTTTCAGTTAAGTGTAAAGATCATACCTTCGTCCCAAGTTTAAACACAAGGTCAAACAACCCCTTATTGGTCTATATTGATAGATTGACTTAACCTAGAGAGAATTTTACAGATAAACTTTACAGAGATGGCTATCTTCAGCATATTTTCCTTTCAGGAAATAATACACAAGTGGAAGGAGCAGAATATCTGGGAAAGTGTATAGGAGGTAGATATTTATTTGAGTCAACTATATTAGTCTATTCTTTCTATTATTTTTACTGTTACTTGTTAGTAGGTACTTTTTGATCATTTTTAATAATGACAATTATTTATCCTTTGCAGTAGATATTCAGTAATAAGAAATTTGTACTTTATTCAGTTTGTAGTATTAGAAAGATTAAAGTTACCTATCACAGCTGCCTAAGAATAAACTACTTAATGAATGAAATCATTTGTTCACTTAATATAATGAGAAATTTTCAAACGGAGTATGGCTTAGCTTTCAGTTCATACCACAGTTTCAGGATCTTGAGTTTAATAACATTGGTACTAATGTGTGTGGCTTGGCTGGTGTGGCTCAGTGGTTGAGCATCGACCCATGCACCAAAGAGGTCTCCAGTTTGATTCCCAGTCGGGGCACATGGCCAGGTTGTGGGCCAAATCCCCAGTGGGGTGCATGCAGGAGGTGGCCAATTGATGTTCTTGCTCATCAATGTTTCTATCTTTCTCTCCCTCTCCCTTCCTTTCTCTGTAAAATCAATAAAGAGAAAGAAAAAGAACATTGGTACAATGTGGACAAAGTAAAAATGAAAACACTGCATGTAAAAGCTTCTTTGCTGAATTACTAAATTCAAATTTATGTTCTAATTCTGTGAGTTTAATCTTGACATGTACATTTTATCTGTGAGTAGATGTCCAGTTTGGAAGTAAATGTGACTCTACTCTGAGTACTACTGCTGATGTCTGCCTGGTTTAGGTCTATATGAAATGTTTTTCAAAAATTATTGAAAGGAACAAAATGGGAACATATAATGTGAACATAAAATGAGAGAGGATAACTTTGCCTATAAGAATTTTGGGTTCAATGTGAAAATTGCTTTGAAATATGAAAAAATATTATAAATATATGATTGGACTAATATATCCATATAAGGTCTAAACAGTAGAGCATTTATTTTTATTTTTTATTAAAAAATTTTTTTCTTTACTGATTTTTTAGAGAGAGAGGAAGGGAGAGGGAGAGAGAGGAACATCGATGAGAGAGAACATTGATTGGCTGCCTCCTACATGCCCCCCACTGGGGATCGGGCCCACAACCTGGGCATGTGCCCTGACCAGGAATCGAACCGGACCTCTTGGTGCATGGGTCAATGCTCAACCACTGAGCCAAACTGGCTAGGCAGGGCATTTCTTTTTAAATCCCTCTAGTAATTGCTAAGACACTTGAAATTTCACACATATGTATTGTCTAATTTAGTGGTTTTACTTTAATTGTATTAAGCAGGTAATCATGTTACCTGGAAGCAGTCAGATTGACCTGGGGATTCCACATCATTTACTAATTGGTGCTGAAGCAAGCAGGGCAGAGGTACTTGACAACAAACTGTCTGTCTGTCTCTGCCTCTCTCTCACCTCTCCTTTGATTTGTGCTTTAATTTTTGAAATGGACTCCTGAGGGGGCAAAGTAGCTGCATGTGACCAAAATCTCTTTCTGTTTTCTAAGAAGAGAAGGACCTGACACAGCTACTTGTCAGCAGAAAGATGAAGTGGGTACTGGGCAATCCAGTGACAGATAGGGGCCATTTCAGGGGACTTGGGACGGGGTTGTAAGTCAGGGGCTTAAATCATGAGTTTTCAGACAGCGGAGGAGAGTTCTGCTCCATGCATTGACAGGAAGTCCAGAGAAGGCCCAGAAAACCTCAAGTCCATCCAGGCACTTTATGCCTGACAGTGAGCAGGAAGCCTGGTAGCCCTTTAGTCATTGGAGAATAGGCAGCAAACCAGAGGTTCTGTTTTTCCAAATGAACACTTCTTGGGTTCATAAATCAGAGACCCCCTTGTCCCCCCAGAGAATTCAAGTCACATATCTACTTTCTCAGGTTGATTCTTTGTACAGTGGATCCAAATGTAAGACTTACCTAAATTTTATGAATGCTCTATGGTAGAAAATACAATTAGACACTTCCTTTCCTCTCCCTGGAGTAGTCTCACAAAGTCCTGCACTGCCCCAACTCCCTTAACCTACTTGCCTGTTATTCTTTCACTACCTACCTGGACAAAAAAATCTGCTCATCTTTCAAGGCTTAGCTCAAATGTCACCTCCTCTGGGAAGCCTTCCCGAAGCCTCAGGCAGAATTCTTTCTTTCCTCTCTGTAATACCATAGCACCTTATTTGGGCTATTAATATAACAACACATTGTTCTAGGGCTAATTCTATGTGAGGCTGACTTCTAGAGAGAGTCTGAACTTACCGAGGGAAGAGCTCCTGTCTTCCCCGCTCTGTGGCCCCAATGCCCGCACATAGTGATGGAAATTCGGTAACGTGTTATTCCATGTATGTCTTCAAAAGACGTGCATCCGAAGACAGATAACTACAAAGAAGGAATCCTGTTTATATTTTGGAAACTGATTCTCTTTTGCTTATGGTCATGGAAGCAGATTTATTAGTTCCCATTCTAACTTATTTAAGGCTTCATTTGGACCAGTGTTACTGATTTTCTAGCAGAAGGAAAGATATGTCCAGCATCAATGGGTATTTTGAATAAACTGAAATTGAGACCGATTCTAGTTGAGGTTTATGGTCTTCTGGCTTCCAGTTTTCTCCAGAAATAAATTTTGACCCCTTCGGTCGCTTTCTGCTGAGATAAAGTTCATGTTATTTTGAAGAATGTTTAACCCTCAGAGTAAAAGACTTCATCTGAGAGGAAGCATGTTCTGTATTTATTTATCAGTGTTTCAAAACGTGGGGACCAACAATCCCAGCTGTGTATGTTGAAATTATATGTGGCCTTTTGGTGAGAGAAATTAGGCCTTTTTTTTTCAGGCACAACTGAGGAAGGAAAAAGTTTTGTTTAGTTTCTAGTGGTTTGTTTTTAGGCATTTTCCACAAAAAAAGATGAACAAGATCCTTCAAAACCACAAACTTGCTTATTTAGGGGGAAAGAAATCCCTCCCATGTCCAAAAATAACATTAAATTAAAATTATTGTGTCCAATTGTTTCCAAAGTCGTGGTTTTATTCCCTTGTATGAGTCATTTCTGAATGCAGTGCATGATTTCATCCATCATGATGAAGCATATTTGCTCCGTATTTTAGTAGGTCACGTTATTTATCAGAATCAGATCAGAAGAGGGATGGAGCCTAACTCCATTTTGCAGGTAGATTCTGATTTGGAGACCTGTGATTTATTCAAAAGGAAGCCCAAAAGAGAACCGCTACAGGAGGCACCCTAAGTGCTCTCAATTCCACTTCTTGCCCTTATTTGTCTTTGTTCATGGCTGACGAGGAGGTGCGACCACTGGAGTCAGACCACCTTTGTGGGTGTCCAGGCCCTGACGCCAGTCATCACATCAGCCTCTAACCTTGGGGAAGTTATTCACTGACCAGCTGAAAGCCGGAGTTCCAGGGTGTAAACTGGGGGGATAAGAATAATGATTGTACCTGTCGTGTGGAGCCCCTGTGTTCACACAGGAAAGACACTGAAGACACAGAAAATGCTCGGCATGTATTTTGACTCGACTTCCTTGAATAAACTGCTTAGTGTATTTAATATGCAAAAGAGAGATGTTCATGCTGCTGAAGCAGTTTTTTAAAAATCATTTTTCTAAACAAAAGTAATCCATAAAGTGTGTCACATGCTAGAACAGGTGTGATGGGGATTTCCTCAGGGGGAGAGACAGGAGCAGGGAAGAAGAGAGGTGTCTGCAATGCTGACAGTGCCCCCTATCTTGTTCTGTTTGTGGTGACACGTGGATGTTTATTTAATGAAAAGTCATCAGCCTTTTACTTGTGATTTCCATGTTTTACTGTGTGTACGTTACACTTTACTAAAAAGTAAAAAAAAAAAATACAGATGTATGTAAACTAAAAAGTGGATGTCCCCACTTTATGCCTGTCTTCCACATTCCACAAGTCAGGGGAAATTGTTCTTCAGTACGTTTCTTCTCAAACACGTTTTGCTACCCAACATGTAAGAATTATATGAGGATGTAATTTCTTTTTATTTTACATTTTTAACTCCAAATGGTTCATCAGTTGCCTTAAAACTTGCTTTTGCTTTGCTGTATTTTTAATACTTTTCCATATTAGTACATACAGTTTTGGATACTTCTATTCCATATGCTTGTTTTATAATTTAACTATTCTCTTCTTGGTATTTATTGAGGCTGCTTCCAGGGTTTTACTATTACAAAGAGTGTTGCATTGAAGATTTTTATATATCTCTGTGTACATCTGCCCCAAATTCCTGTAGATAAAACAATAGATGTAGGATTAACAGGTAAAAGAATAATTGCATATTGCACGGATGGTGCCAGAGTACTTTCAGAAAGCTTATAGCACCTGACATCTCTGGGATGATGCATGCCTCGTTCTCATGAACGCCAAGGGCAGGGCTTTCTGCTTAACTGAATATTGCAAGTATTTGTGCTCTGGTCCATAAGAAGGTGCTATCGTGGTAAATTCCTTGAGACTCACTCTAATTGGACTAGTCCACTCTTAAGCACAAATAATTCTATTAACCACATTTATAACAAATCTGTTATCTGTAGTTAATATCTCAATTAAGACTTGTTACTACTTAGTTATTATATGAATGGTTATTATATATATTTATAGTTTTTAAACTAATTGGTAGGAAGAAAAAATCAGTGTATATCATACTTATGACGTTTTCACTTAGCACCATAAAATATTTATAAGAATCATTAGGAGAAATGCCTATAACTCTGATGTTATAGATGAGAATTTACATGGGATTATTTATTATTCTATTAAGGGCCAACTGTGGGCCTGGAATAGTTCTAGCTAAGCACCTTACATATGTTGCTATATTTTTTAAACATATAGATGAAAGGTATAGGCATTATATTATTATGAATGAGATTATTCCATTCTGAATGTATTGATAAATATTAATATATATCAAAATATCAAATGTGTCTTATGAATGTAATACTTTGTAAATCTGTTAAGTGCTCTAGTCTGCTCATTGTGAAAACTAAAAATTAATGTATCAAAATCCAGAAAGTTACTACTCAAGTCCTGGCTAAAGTAACATGATACATAAAGTTTACAATGAAGTATATTAATCAGTTGGCTTTATTGTTAGAGTCTCATATGTAGAAAATTCTGTCTTCAGAATATTCAGTTCTTATAGTTTTTGGTTAATTGAGATTCTGGTTAACCTTTAATGGTTATCTGGTGTCTTAAAAGAATAATCCAACTCAAAATAGCTAACTTATTTCTTCAACATTGGATAAATATGGCTATCAATTTTTGTGGGCTTTTTTTTTCCTGCAGAATTTCCTGTTATTCTAAGGGATTCAATAGGACTTATGCACATAAAACTGAAAATTATATTACTATGGGGAAACGGCTTTGTGCCTTTGAGAAGGAACTCTCTTGCTAACTTAAGTACTGTATGTGTGTAGAATAGCTAACATATTCCTCCCAAGAAATTTCATGTATGCAGTTAAAACACTCTTAAATTGATTAAGGATTTGTTATATATTTCCAGAAGCACTCAAGAGTACTTTTATGGTTATAAGAGTAGAGTGCATTAGAATGCCAGAAACCAACGAATACGCTAGAGGCCTTCAAAACCATGCCCAACATTCCTGACTTCACCATATAAACATGTGGGGCAGCCTGGAAAAACAAAACAACTCTCCTCCCCTGAAACGTAGGTAAACCTCTGATGATAACACTTCAACTGGCGTGAATATTAATTTACTACTTTTTCTGTTACAAGTAATTTTTATTACTTAGCAAATGGAATGGAGAAGTAATAAATATGACTGGTATTTATTTTCTCAAGTACAGTATTATTTTACATCAGATTTGAACAGTTACCTTTATACTTTTGGGAAAGTGTATTATTCTACAACTACCATAGTTTTTTGCCTATTAATTGGGGAAGCTAAAAAGCGTTTTATAAATGTTGAATCAAAACTCTTACTGCTGTGAGGGAATTAAATTTCAAGTCATATATTCCTTTTATAGAGTGAGAAACTGAAGTATGGAGAAATTACAAGGTTTTCCCAAAGCCATACATTAAGCCATGGCAGACATGGAAAGCTACGGTTCTGTTTGCCTGGTTCAGTCTGAAAGTTCATGAAATTAAAGTTATCTATTTCCTGGCATGTCTTAGCAGTGTCTCCTTATTTACTTATTCCTTCCTTCCTTCATTTATTCATGCATGTAAACTATAGGAATCAATGTTTCCATAAGATACAGTCTTCTTGTAGGAACTGTGAATACATTTTGAATTTGTATACCTTAGGTATTTTCTTTAAAGAAGCTCATTGTATTTTTTTATGACCATGAAAAAGAAATTAGAACATAAAAAAACAAGTTGGACTGGCCAGGTGTGGGGCACAGAACTGTCTGTGAGAAGGATCTGAAGCTTCTTTGGGAGCTAATGAAGTTTGTTCAAACGCTTGAACAAGAACTTGGCTGAAGCCATAGATAGGCCTAGAGGAGAGACTGGAGACCAGGAGAAACCACAGCACCTATCAAGGGTATGGAAAGGACTGGTGTCCACATCTCTACAGCCAGGTGTCTTTGTATTAGGTTTAATTGAGAAGGAACACATTATTCTGCTTCTCTGTCATCTTCCTGAGTTTCAGTTCTCACATTTTTTAAATTCTTATTTTGACTAGTGTAATCTTTCTTTACCTTCTTTATTTTTTCCTCCAAGCTTTAAGAGTCACATTTAAAGCAAATAGCATTTTTCCACGTCAGACCTCACTTCTTGATTGAACAGCTGGTGCCACCAGTAACTTCAAATGCAGAAAGTATCCTTTCCCCTAGCCCAGCACCCCTTTACAGATAATCCAAGGACTATAGGGATGCCATCTGCCCTCAACCTCATCTCCAAAAAGTTTAGGGACCACCTGTTGTTGGTTTGTTGTTTCTTTTGTTGTTGTTCTTTGGGGGCAGCCCTGAGACTTAGGACTGGGGCTTAGCTCAGGCTCTATGGCTCCCCAGCTCTTCTCGTGGAAGGGGTCTTCCCCAGGGGGCTCTTCAGGCCCAAGAGCACTCGGAGCCCTGGGAGCCCAACCCTCAGATTCGATGAACAAGCCCAGACACGTCCAAGTCCTAGCCAAACCAAACCTTCCTATAGCTTAAACATCAGTCTTTTCTTCTTCAATTTTCTTAAAGAATAATTCAGTCTTCAATAAACCAGGAAACAAACTAAACCCTAGGGTCTTACTCAAAGGAACATTCGTACTGCTTTGAAAATTTATTGTCATTAATTTCCACTTCAACTAATTGGGTTTCCTTTTTTTTTTTTTTTTGGCCTGAGTATATATGTGATATTTGGTATATATTAATGCTGATCTATTATAATTTAATAACAATTTACAATTGAGTGGTTTAAAAATAATGATGCACTATGACCTAGTTCATGTCTACCTTCCATTTAATGCATTTCCTAGGCAATTATGCTTTTGTGGCTGACTGAATTTCCCCATAATCCTTGTTGGGAAACAAAGACTTTCTTTTATTAAAGATGTGGTATTATTAATTAGGGTTATTTAACTTGAGGAAAAAAGATTTAGGGGTGACATGAATGATAGCACTCTCTTAATATCTAATAGCCTGCCATATATATGGAAACAGGGTTCAGTTTATGTTTCATGGCTCTGGTGGGCAGACCAGAGTGGAAGTTCTGAAAGGTAAATGTTAAAACTAATATGTAAGGAAGAATTGAAAGAAGGAGAGAGGAGGGAGCTGATTCTATTCACTGGAGCTAAGAAGCTTCAAGTGTTACATGTACAGACTCATGTGATCGGTCTGTAAATAAACCCCATTTATTTCTGTACTCCTCATGATCCAAAGACAAAGAAGTAAGATTCTATGGATTCCATTCATACTCTCTCTCTGTGTCTCTGTCTGTCTGTCTCCCTCTCAAGTTTATCCTTAAAGTCAAAACATACAGCATGAAAGCACAATATGGAATTGAACCCTAACACACAGTTTATTTGAGATATTTTTCTGAATTCTTACAACTTTAGCCCTTAGAAAGTTCTTTAGATTTTAGAAGTTATAATGGCAGGTTTTCTGTGAATGTGGTATTATTTTGAATGTAGTTACAAAGTCAGTGGACTTCTTTTATACTCTGATGTTACAGGGAAATGTATAGAGAGGAAAGAATGTATTCAAGTTTTCCGGCATGCCTCAATTAAAAATCTAGACGAATAAAACTGTCCTCAAGTGTCCCCAAATTTTAGGAAGGCAAATAGCATCATATTTAATTATATCCTTAGCTAATATTCACTATAGACACAATTCAAGCAAGGAACTTGGCTTTAGGTAAGTCAGATTTACTGCTATAGTTTATATCTTCATGTTTACTTTGTTATACATTGTTCCCCATCTCCAATAATAAAAACAGTAACAACAAAAACACAAACATATCTTTAACTCTCAAATTTCCCATATCACCAGTTTCTCAGGAACCAATTTGAGAGTTAAAGATATGTTTGTGTTTTTGTTGTTACTGTTTTTGTTATAATTAATTATATTTATGGAGATGGATACTTCCTGAGTCTTAGCTTGTCATTGTTTCTTCAGCTGAATCTAATCTGCTGTTAAATTCATTAAATTTTTGGTAATTTTAGTGCATATATTTTTAAAATATTTGTATGGTTCTTTTCCAAATGTGTATTTATTTTTCACAGTATGTGTTTCCTTCAATATTTTGTCTATTTCTTTTGTCTCTTTAATTGTTTTAAGCATATTTATTATTTGATATTTTTTAGATGGTCCTGTATCTTGGATTTTTGGATTTCACTTGCCCTGTTATTGAATCTGCTGTCTCTGCAGTGTTTTATCTCCTTATGCAGCTTCTCACTATTGATGAATTTCTCTCTCAGAATATTTTGTGTCCTATGGAACAATTTTGCATTTGCTTCCCCTTGAGTCTAGGAATTTCAAGCCTGGATTATTCTCGATTTTAATTTTTTGATTGGAGATTTTGATGCCACTGGTACAGTAACAATTTAAAATTTACATTTGCAAGGCTGAGGCTTTGATTCATCTCAAGTAATTATTTTCTTTATTTCTTATTCCAAAGCCTCCATCAAATGATCAGCCACTTGCTGAGTTTTTCTAGCCCTTCTCTGACAAAAGAGACAAACTTTTTAGACTCCCCTTTTTATGCTTTGCCTCCTGCTTTTGTCTCTTGCCCATCTCCGTAAATAAAGATAATGACAACAAAAACAATAATGCAAATATATCTTTTCTTCTCAACTTTTCTATATCACCAATTTCTCAAGAATCAAGGTGTGACACCTGAAAGTCGTATTTACCTTAGCAGTTATATTCATATATTTTCCATTTCCCATGGATTTTTTCTTTTACATTATCACTCATATCCACCTCTTCTCCATGCTTTTTTCAGCCACCACATCAGTCCAGGTTCTCTTGACCTCTTACCCAGATCATCACAACAGCCTTCAAGCTGCCCCTTAGCTTCAGTTACTATTCCTCTTAAAAAAAAAAAAAATCTGAAGTATGTGTGTTATTGCAGTTCCAGCACCCATGCCATTTTTATTTGCATTGTAAGGCTATCAAAATACAGTAATGACCAATTCAACACTTCTTAGCATCCCATGAACACTGAATACTCATCCTCTCTCATGCTTTATTTTCCAAAATCATGTTCCCTTCTCTTTCTCATCCTCATCTATGATTCTGTTATTGGCAGCATCAGTCTCTCAACATTAAGAAACCAGTCACAATTTTGATATTATGTAGAACAGCAAACTAAAAAGTGGTAAGTGCTAATGACTTAAGATATTGTCCATTGTTACAGACTTACGTGAGTTCAGAGAATTGGTACAAGACTGGTGAATTTTGGTTACTATCTAAATACAGATAGTTAATGCAGCTCCTGGAAATCACAGATGAGTGTAATATTCTTAGTTGAGAAGAGTTAAAAATCTTTACATTTTCACAAGCAATTGCATAGATACTGCTCCGCTGCATGGTGAAAACTGTTTTAATCCAGTATATCAAGAGCCAAGTATCAAAGCAGAGATTTTCTACCACTCTGTCACCAGTAATCAAATGGCATACGTTTTTGCAATACATGATTTTATTTAATTCTAACAAAATATAACACAGATATTATTATTGTTCCTATATTATGGAGGAAGAGAATGCTACCTGGAGGTATTAATTAAGTGTGCCAAGACCATATAGTTATCCAGTGGTAAAGCAAGAGCTCCCATGTAGACCTATTTTGTTCCAAAAGACTTTACTTGGAATGACTACATTTATATTCCCTTTAGCAAAACTCTTTTAGACCTCTAAGGTTTCAAGAGTCAAATACTCAACTTAAGAGATGTATTCTTCAATTCTTTCAAAGTGCAACAGATTTTCCGCAAGAGGGCATAAAGTCACCATATGTGTGCTAAGTAACACATATGGTCAATATATCCATCAGAAAAGGTTCCTAGGTATGAAATAGAGGTTTATGGCTGAGAAAAATGCAGAGTGCTTCTAAGAAAAAGCTTTAGTTCTCTTCTGTCAGGATACAAGAGAGTCAGCTAGATGAACCATTAGAGTATACATAAAAAGCAATTCAACATAAAACACACACACACACACACACACACACACACGCACACACACACACACACAACACAATCCAATTAAAAATGGGCAAAGGACCTGAATAGACACTTCTCCAAAGAGGACACATAGCTGAATGGCCAATAGGCATATAAAAAGATACTCAATGCCATTAATCATCAGAGAAATGCAAATTAAAACCACCTTTATCACCTCACATCTGCCAGAATGGCTATCATCAGTAAATCAACAAACAACAAGTGTTGGTGAGGATGTGAGGAAAAGGGAACCCTTGTGCATGGCTTGTGGGACTGCACATTGCTGCAGCCACTGTGGAAAACAGTATGGAGTTTCCTCAAAAAATTAAAAATGGACCCGCTTATGACCCAGCAATTCCATTCTGAGAATATATTCAAAGAAACCTGAAACACTGATTTGAAAGAATATATGCACCCCTATGTTCATTGCAGTGTTATTTGCTATAGCCAAGATTTGTGAGCAGCCCAAGTGCCCATTAGTAGATGAGTGGATAAGAAGCTGTGGTACATTTACGCAATGGAGTGCTACTCTGCCACAAAAAAGAATGACACCTTACCATTTGCAACAGCATGGATGGACCTGGAGAGTATTATGCTAAGTGAAATAAGCCAGTCAGAGAAAGACAAATACCATATGATTTCAATTATGTATGGAATCTAATAAACAAAACAAGCTAACAAACAAAATAGAAACAGACTTGTAGATACAGAGAACGGACTGACAGCTATCAGAGGGGAGGTGGTTTAGGGGGCTGGGTGAGAAAGGTGAAGGGATTAAATAGAGAAAATATACTTATAGACACAACAATATGGTGATTACCAGAGGGAAAGGGGAGGTGGAGGGAGGTAGAACAGAGTAAAGAGGGGATAAATGGGGACGGAAGGAGACTTGATTTGGGGTAGTGAACACAATACAATGTACAGATGATGTATTACAGAATTGTACACCTAAAACTTATATCATTTTGTTAGCCAATGCCACCCCAGTAAATTCAACAAAAATTTTTAAATAAGTGTAACATAATGCTGAAATAAAACTTGCTAAAAAGTGTTGAATACTTGAACAGAGATTTGGATACAGAGATGAGCACCATCACGGAATATCATTAAAATACTGTATTCAAAAGACATTTATTTTCATAAGAAAATGTATAACAATTAAAAGGGAGGGCATGTGACTTTATATTCAGCAGGATCCATTTTTTGTGTGAAAAATAGAAACGGTAATCGTGTAAATTTTAACAACATAGAAAGAAGAAAAGCTCAGCAGAGTAATTGTGGAGAACAGGTTGGGAGGAATTAGGGGGGGCGCAGATGAGAAGGGCAGCTGGTCTGCCTGAGCATCTGGAAGAGTAAGAAACGTTGCTCAAGCTCAGAATTCTTTCAGATGTTTCTCTGGGGTCGTCCAGTTATAGCTGTGTCTGTTTTCTAGGATAACTAGCCAACTATCAACAATTAGCAAACACAAACAAAATAGAAAATCTTGGCTTGCCCTTCTTGTCAAAAATCAAGCTATCATAATTTATAACTCCAGCAAGTTTGTTGCCATTAAATGCACCTATCACTAATGACCAAAATGATTATCATGAAATTGAGCTTTTTATAATTGTTAGCATGATAAATTAACTCCATTGTTGTTGAATATTTTGTATTACATGGACCATTTTTGCAAAAGTCCATGCTCAGTGTTAATAAACAGTTCAAAAATAGCTCAGCATCTAGTTTGTAGCTAGGCTCCATTTAAGGGAGTTGAAGTCAGGCAAAATGCTCATTACTGTTCACCCAGATCTGTTTCTTGGACACCTTTGCTATTTTCCTTTTGTACAAGCAGGGAAGAGAGTCACATGCATGGTCAAAGAATGCCCATGTCCACCTCTCTGAACAGTTGGCCATAGAATTGGAGCTAGGTGTTCTTTGTGCTTTTGGCTTCCCTCTCTGGCATGCTGCCTGAGCAGTTGAAACCAGCCAGTGCCTGACCTAGCTTCACAGAACCATTAATGAAATTTGGAGGACAGTGTAGATAATTTGGTGCACAGGACATGAAAACAATGCCCTTTTTGACAGCTGATCCCAGATATAATTTCTCAATAATGTAATGAGAATATATGTTAGACTTCCTATACAATTACAGTTTTATGTTAAGCAATATGCTTAATAAAGGAGAGAATCAATGGAAGACTATGAGGATAGTGGAATCCAAGAAAGAATTAATAACCAAGCAGCAGGAAGAGCGTAGAAACAGTAGAGACTTCAGGAGTAACAAGATCCAGGTCCTCATATTCTGCCAGAACTTGCTTGCCATCCTCGCTTTTGCTCTTCTTTCTGGGTCAGCTCCCTGTCTCTCCCTAGCACACCAGCTATTTCCACGTGGCTGAAAAGAGCTCCCAAGTTTTCTATCCCAGGCATTTTGCCACTGAAGGACGACCAGCTTGATACTTTCCCAGGCCCATATCCTAAGTAATAGGAAGGGATTGTGATGAGTCTAAGCGGACACCAGACATTTGGAACATGGGTGGGGAATGTATTCTCCCCCCATCTTTTATGTTTTTGCTCTGTAGCAAGCAGCAAACATAGCCTCTACTGTGCATGCACCCTAACGGGAGAGTCATGTGCACTTCCCAGGCGTTGGCTGTGAGGCTCTCTGACAGTGGTGCAAGGTGGGGAATGGTAAGGACAGTGGGACAGGGACTGGGGAGATGGAAGGCGGAGCTGTCCCTCAGAACCCCCACTGTAGACAGTGGCCCCCAGGGAGTAAAACGCCTGACTACTGGCTGCCCTTGACGGGACATTTTGGCAGCAGGGTACCCTGCTGGGCACTGTCTCAGCTGGAAGTAGGACTGGTTAAGAATTTCCGGTTTATCCTAAGGATGGGCTAAGGCTCTGAATTGTTTTGACAGAATGCAATCAATCTTTATTTTTAAACTATCACTCTGGCTTCACTTTGAGAAATGAGGTCCAGGGAGCAGGACTGGAGGAAAGGTGAACCTTAGGAGGCTGTCACTCCAGTCTGGGCAGGGGACCCAGACTGGCTTGAACTACTGCAGTAGCAGTGAGGAGAGACACATGGAATGATCTGAGTGACCTCTATGAGATATGGATGTGACTTGGTATCTTATTGAATATGAAGAGGAGTGGTCAGAGAGTCAGTGACAGAGCCCAGGTGTCCGGCTTTAGTGCCCAGTGGAAGGCTGTGCCATTTGTCTACATAATCCAGAGAGAGGTACAGTGTTCGACACGCAGCTCTGCCCTCATCCCGTGCCAGCCCTGCACACAGCCTCCCCTTCACGTGCACGCTTACCGGCCAGAGGAAAACACTGGGCAATCTTTTCATGGAAGGTCCGATTAGAAACACGGAAGATTAGGCTACAGTATCACACAGACTCTACAAACACCCCTTTCTTTAAGGCACAGGGTCCCTTGCTATCTCCGCCATCTGGACCAAGCCTAAGTACCACACTCCATTTCTGAGAATTGTTTTTAAATTTTGATGTATAAATCTCAATATATATTTAAATTAGAAGAATTGTTTTATAAGCTAGTTTTCTAAGAGACAGGAGTTTACAGTTCACTTCTAGAGCAGAGTTAAAGAAAAGGATTCAGTCAGTTTTCTATATATTGAAAACCTAACCATGGAAGAAATAATCTAACATGGAATGGGTGAGGTTGCTATTATTCCTGTTTTAAATTCACCTTTTCCAAGGAATGGCCTTGAAATAGAGCTGGGAACTGGATTATTGCCCCATAAAACAGCATGAGGTTACTATTATTCCTTAATTTTATATCTTTATTATGAGGTAATACTTCTCTTACTTGATTCTGAGAGTGTTCTCGTCTTTTTCTCATATATTTGTGAAAACTAAATGTTAAAGGATTTAGCATAACAACCATTGCTAAATTATGATGTAAAATAATACTGTGTCTGCAATTAGCCTAGGTAGTTTTACTTGGTTCAATAATATAAAATCACCGGGCTCATAATATTTTAGTACCTTAGTGTGTTTGGCAAAGAAAGAAATTCATGTTACCATAAAAATGTTAAACTAAGTAACAATTAATCTCAATTTTAAGGAAATATAAAGCAAAGCATTATGTTGTAACATGGAACATTGATGCAAATAGCTCCCCAACTGAAACGTTAAATAGATTCTGAACTGGTGGTTAACCAAACAAGGCTAGTTTTTGCTTAATTCTCTTATGCTGCAGTATCTTTCCTGAAGTCTTAATTTTAATTTCACTTGAGTTATTACCAGTGCCCCGGTGGCCTTTCTAGAAAATGATGACTTCTTTCCTAATACGCAATGTTATTATTTTTATTTTTGTTTATCCTTTATGGTAATATTACACTGAAACCTTGATCTCATCTTAAAAATGATTTCAATGTGATAACTGCATGGATTGTGAGTTGAATTGTGTCCCCTAAACAATATGCTCCAGTTTTAACCCTCTCACCTGTAAATGTGACCTTAGTTTGAAATAGGGTCTTTGCAGATATAATCAAGTTAAGATGAGGTCATACTGGATTAGGATGGGCCCAAACCAATGGCTGGTGTACTTGTGAGAAGAGGGACCTTTGGACACTGAGACACCCATGCACAGATGAAGACCATGTGGAGGTGGGCAGGCAGAATGCCATGCAATAGAGGCAGAGATTGGAGTGATGCACCCACCAGCCAAGGGATGCAGGGATTGTCAGCCAACTCCAGACACTAGGAAGAAACAAAGCAGCATTCTTTTCTACAGCTTCCAGAGGAAGCATGACCTGCCAGCACCTTAATTTAGGACTTGCCCTCAGAACCGTGAGAGGATAACTTTCTAAGTTCTAACCCACCCAGTTTATTTCTTTCACAGCAGCCCTAGGAAACTAAATCAGCATGCTATGTTGTCAGTAAACAATTGGTTACAATGGTATCATCAGTAATTTTATTATAAGTATTTCATCATTAGGTCAGGTAAATAGGAAAATATCTGGTGGACAAATTCTCAGTATTGAATTTTCTGAAAAGTTGAAGTATTCTCATTTAGCAAATAAAATTTCCCCCAACTTTTTATTCTTACTGCCCTTATACAAAGTGAAAAGTAAAATGAAGTCAATTATGTACCTGAAAATTGTAAGACAAAACAGAATTTTTCTTAAAATAGGCACATATTTGAGACCTGAATTTTCAAAAGTTAAATTATCTGGCTGTTAACTTTTTCCCTTCACATCCTCAGATACATTATGTATGATTTCATCCACCATTAATTGTGTAATTCATTCAGTTGGTATTTATGAGCTAGGTGCTATAGATAACACTAGTCAATAAGATCAAGAGAGCACTCTGGCTTTGAGATTTAATCCAGGTAGAAAAAGCCAGAGGCCAGTTGGAGATGCATCTACTTAGAAAATTCATTTATGGTTTTAACTGATCTTGTGAAACCATTTTAGCATCATTTGGTTTTATTTACTATATACCTCCTGTATTTTAGTGGAAAAAAATAAAATTTTATTTATTGCACAGACAATATAAAATCAACAATAATCAAAGTAAATGAAATTAAAAGTATTATTCTTAATCATTTCTTTTTAAAAGAGTTTTTAAAAACTTATCTTTATTGTTGAATGTATTACAGATGTTCTACCTTTTCCCCCTATTATCCCTCTCCTTCCTGCTCCCACCCCCCTCCTGCCTTTCCCCACACTGTTGTCTGTGTCCATTGGTTATGCATATATGCATATAAGGTCTTTGATTTTTTCCTTCCCACCCCTCCATCCTCCTTCCCTTTGAGGTTTGGCAGTCTAACAACAAATTTGTACTTCTTAATCCCCTCACCTTTTTCACCCATTCCTCCAACCCCCCTCCCATCTGGCAACCAACAAAATGTTCTCTGTATCTATGAGAATGTATCTGTTCTGCTTGTTCATTTTGTTTATAGATTCAGTTGTCGATAGATGTGTATTTATTGCCATTTTGTTTGTTCATGTTTGCGATCTTTTTCTTCAAGAAGACCCATCAACATTTCATATAATAATGGTTTGGTGGTGATGAACTCCTTTAGCTTTTACTTGTCTGGGAAACTCTTTATATGTCCATCGGTTCTGAATGATAGCTTTGTAAGATAGAGTAATCTTGGTTGTAGGTTCTTGCTTTTCATCACTCTGAATATTTCTTGCCATTCCCTCTCGCCTGCAAAGTTTCTTTTGATAAATCGCTGACAGTCTTATGGGAACTCTCTTGTAGGTAACTAACTGCTTTTCTCTTGCTGCTTTTAAGATTCTCTCTTTGTCTTGAACCTTTTGCATTTTGATTATGATGTATCTTGGTGTGGGCCTCTTGCTGTTCATCTTGTTTGGGACTCTCTGTGCTTCCTGGACTTGTATGTCTGTTTCCTTCACCAAGTTAGGGAAGTTTTCTGTCATTATTGTTTCAAATAGGTTTTCAATTTCTTGTCCTCTCTCTTCTCCTTCTGGCAACCCCATGATGTGAATGTTGGTGCGCTAGAAGTTGTCCCAGACGCTCCTTACACTATCCTCATTTTTTTGGATTCTTTTTCTTTTTGCTGTTCTGATTGGGTGTTTTTTGCTTCCTTATATTCCAAATTGATGGTTTGCTTCTTGGCTTTACCTACTCTACTATTGAATCTCTGTAAATTATTCTTTATTTCAGTTAATGCCTCCTTCATTTCTGACTGGTACTTTTTTTATGCTCTTGAGGCCCTCACTAAGTTCATTGAAATTCTCACTAAGTTCATTGAGCATCCTTATAAGCAATGTTCTGAACTCTGCATCTGTTAGGTTGCTTATCTTCATTTTGCTTAGTTCTTTTCCTGGAGTTTTGTTCTATTCTTTCATTTGGGACATGTTTCTTTGTCTCCTTATTTTGGCTGCCTCCCTGTGTTTGTTTCTATGTATTAGGTAGAGTTTCTGTGTCTCCTGGGCTTCCTATGGTGGCCTATTATAGTAGGTGTCCTGTAGGGTCCAGTGGCACAGCCTCCCTGGTCTCCCAGCTGGACCCTCGAGGTGCACCCCTTGTGTGGACTTTACACCCTTCTGTTGTAATTGAGTCTTGATTGCTGTTGGCACATCAGTGAGAGGGTTTTACTCAGGCTGATCAGCTGCAAGGACTGGCTGTGCCCACTATCCACCAACCTCTGACTACCTTGGAGGATCAGCTGTGTAGGGGCCCATCACACAGAGCAAGACTTACTTCAGCAGGGCTCTGGTACCCACTGAGTCCATTCCTTGAGTGTGTCACTTGTGGAGGTGGTTGGGTGGTGGTGCTTCGCAGTGTTCTGAAGTTGTCCACTGGATGTGCTGGCTCTGGGGCCAGGTCAGCCACTGCCTGTGTTCTACCTGGGGCCACCAGGCATAAGCTACAAAGTGATCTGCAGATGGCTGCTTCTTGTGCTGGGCTTGGGGCCAGATAACGAGAGGTATGGGGCTCGCTGAGACCAGATGCTGCTTGTTTGAGAGAATTTAGGAAAATCTGAAGCAGGATCCAAGACAGGCCTTTCCTATGGTAAAGCAACTGGTAACAGCTTGGGTGGGCCTGAAAGTTGGGTGGGTCGGGGCCTCAGGAAATCGCCAGGGCAGGGCAAACAGTGTGAGCCAGGTTGCAGGAGTCCCAGATATGATTGTTGTCTGCAGGCCTCATGGGGGAAGGGCTCACCAAAGGAACAAAGGCCTCTGATAGCACGTCTATCCAGGAGAAAGCTGCTTCTCTAGCCCTCGCCCCAATGCCAAACAACTCAGTTCTTCCCCGTATGACTCTAGTGCCTTTCAAGCTGCCTTCCCCACATTGGAGCCTGGAGGGTGCCAGTCCGAGTAAGTCCATGGCCGGGCCCTTTAAGAGGAGCTGCCGGGGCCTCCAGCCGCCTCAGCCTCAGTTCCCGCTGGTTTTTCCAGCCAGAAGTGATGGGGATTCTCTTCCTGGCACTGGAACCCTGAGCTGGGCACCTGGTGTGGGACAGGGACCCCTCACTCCTCAGGGAGGACCTTCCCAGCCGAGGTGTCCTCCTGATTTTTATCCGCCTCACGCGGGTGTGGGACCAGCCCGTCCGCCTCCGCCCCTCCCACCAGTCTGGATGCGGCTTCTTCTTTAATTTCGTAGTTGTAGGACTTCCATTCAGCTCGATTTCAGGTGTTTTTGAATGATGGTTGTTCTGTAGTTTAGTTGTAACTTTGATGTGGTTGTGGGAGGACGCGATACCGCGTTACCTACGCCGCCATCTTGACCGGAAGTCAAGATGAAATCTCATTTTTATTTTTTAAATTGCCTTTTAAGCAGTATCCAAATTCGTGTACATTAGTGTTAGCATTGATAAAGTTTTGTTCTTCTTTTTTCACTTAATACACAATAATTTTCACTTTTTAGTAATTATTCTTTTGATCATTAAATAACATTATATTAAAATAGTTCACCAGCCCTGGCCAGTTTGGCTCAGCGGTAAGAGCGTCGGCCCATGGACCAGAGAGTCCCGGGTTCAGTTCCCGCTAAGGGCACGTACCTCGGTTGCAGTTTGTCCCCGGCCCCGGTTGGGGTCGTGTGGGTGGCGACCACTTGATGTGTCTCTCTCACATCGATGTTTCTTTCTCTCTTCCCCCCTCTCTCCCTCCCACTCTATCTGAAGTTAAATGCAAAAGTGTCCTCAGGTGAGGATAAAAAAAAAAAAAATAAAATAAAATAAAATGGTTCACCATAATTTGTTTAATCAATCCACTGCAAAGATGAGACTGTTTCTAGTTTTTATTATCATGAATAAAGCTGTAGTGAACACCTTGTGGCATTTTGGGGGTAAATTTACTTCTTAAGATAGTTAATGTTCGATAAAGGGTTTATACGTATAGCATTTAAAATGCAGTGACAGTTGCTTTCTAAAAAGTATTAGAGAACTTGATATCACTAGCAATTGAATGAGGACACTATTTTTTTTATTGTATCCTTTCTGACAATAGGTACTATATTTCACATGCTTTGGTTATTGAAATGCTTTGGTTATACAGTAACCCAAAGTGCATACTTGTTGCTTAAGTTTACATATTTTAGCAACTATGAAAGCAGAGACTTTTCCATATGTTTGGTTATTGTTTATCTTTTCTTATAATGATTAATGTTTTCATATCCTTGTTTGATTATTTAATAGACCCTTAAACTTTTTCTTACCGATTTCTTTGTCCTCAGCGTCACATTTATAATATTTACTGAAGATATTTTCTATAATCCATTGTGTCCTTTTACTTTTCGGGCTGTTTTTCTGTATTCAGAAATGCAAAGTTTTTGTGTTGTTTTTATGTGGCTGAATCTATTGCTCCTTCCCTTTGTAATCTGGTACCATGTGTTACCCGCCATCTTACCGATTTATTTATCTGTTAGAATAAGAGGAACATCAGAGTCTCCACTTCAAGAGAGCACTTTGCTAATTTGTTAATCAGGTAGTGAGGAGAAAATGGCGTTAAAGATGATCAGCCACAATTCTATCTGGGAGGACGGAGGAAGGGCTTGGGAGTCAGGCAGGTGTGGAGTCTTAGCAGGTCAGCAACAGTTGGACCCGTGGCCCGCATTTACCATGGTGTACACCACAGCCAGGGCCAGCTGGAGCTGGAGTGGTCCTGGTCACCAGGGGACATTTTTATGTATCTCAATTTTGATTATTATTTGTGTGTGTGTGTGTGTGTGTGTGTGTGTGTGTGTGTTCAAAGTGGTGGCTTGGGTTTTTATGTTACATCCTTCTCTATCTGGAAAATTTAAAAATATATATGACTATTTTTTTTAGAGTTATTTGAAATTTCAATTTGCTGGGAAAAGTTTTAATATATGGTATAGAGTAAAGGTTAACCTTTTAAAATAGTAAGTTGATTATCTTCCCATTGTTAATTGACCAGTTGTCTTTCCCATGTATGAGGTGGGGGGTGGGGGAGGACAAAAGTAGGTTTACAGTTGTAAGTACAAAAAACAGTGTTTATTCTTGCATTATTATTTATTAATTGTATTATTTTCCACACAAACAACTGTGAACCTACTCTTGCCCAACCCTGTATATTTGTGATACTTTCTTTAACATAAAAGTCATTTTTATTCTCTTATTAAAATTGAGAATGTATTTTACAATATTATACTCTTTAGAAATGAATAATGATCATCTTTAATTCAGATACATTTTCCTGCATTGGAAAGCTATCATATTAAAATACACACTGCTTTCTCAATTTTATGTACTTTATAAAGTGAATGGTTAATGGAGACACTTAATTTTTAATCTGTCAGTTGTTCAGTGACGGGCCTCTCTCAGCAAACTAGTATACCACGTGTTCATTCAAACCGTCTACAAGTTGTCCTCAGATGTTTTTATCTGTAAGATTTTCAAGTAGCTGGTTCCATATCTTGATTTGACCATGATGTGATTTTCAAGATCATTATTTCTATCATATATGGGGACAATATTAATGAATTTTGTTCTTTAAAAATAATTTTACAGATTACCAACTATCACACAAATCACAATGTGTTTTGATAATTTTACAAATAAATGAAAAAGATAACCTCTTCATTTTTCTCCTTTGTTTCCTTCTTTCTGTTTCAGATAGTCCCTTTTCGTTCGAAGGAAGCTGCTTCTACTTGGGAGTGGCAGGAGGAGTGAGAAACCACATGGAAGACTCCCAGGACTTAAATGAACAATCAGTAAGTCTCAATTCAATCTCAAGTTTGCTGAGAACATTTGTGGTACGACTACTGAAAACCATACTGAAAAGAATATATTGTAAAAAGAATGTTTTAAAAACATATCTTTTTAGTTGATTTTGGAAATCTCTTTTAAGACCCTAAAACAGACCTTTGGGAATTTATGATGTTCCTGCTTATGATTGTGGTCTCCCTTGATTGTCTACTTGTAAAGCCACTGGCAGAAAGACCAGGGAATTGAAATCATGCTAAATGTTTTGGACAGTAGAAACAATTTTACATGCCTCCTTTGTTAGTTTTATTCCAAGTGTGCTCAGATAGCACATCTATTGTTGACTGTCAGAAGCATAAAAGGAGAAAGTATTTTACAAGCATTGCTATTGTTCATTTCAAGGATGGCAACCACAGTTCTCAAGAGCTTTTCTTATTCTGCTAAGCCCTTCGCTGAGTGAAGAATGCTCAAGATAGCTGCAATCCTTCTAAGATTCTGATTTCTCAAAGGGAAAGCATGTATATGGCCTTTCTGCCTCACTTGGTAGTAGTGTCTCCATGACACTAGCTTTCATAGTGTGAACTGGAGTCAGTGGGAGGTCTTCCTTCATACTCCCACGCTACTGCCAACTTTGGCCCAAGCTGTTCTGTTCACAGATAACTAGTGATGTCACAAGTAAGGAGACGTGTGTACTTACCAAGTGTGTGTTATGCTGACTGATGCTATTTTTTACTAGTTTGTGTGATCATGACTTGATCTTAGAGTCTAATGCTTCTATCAGGCAACAGAGGGTAGTGTGTTTGTGTATAATAATGTAGTTTTAGGAAAGATTTCTTTGATGAGTTCAGTTTTAAAATACAGAGGTGTATGTGTTCTGGGGTATACATGCCATTCCAAGTTAATTTAATTTTTTTCTATGATTTCATTTAAAAGGAATGATCATTGAATCTTGACATACACACGTAACCATTGTTTGATTTCATTATATATTATTATTTAATTTCACATAGAATCAAAATGTAAGAAAATTGATAAAACTATAAAAAATATGTCAAATAGTAGAGGTGTTATTCTTCAAAAATTACCTGACCTTTTTTAGAAAAGTGAACAGATGGCAATTAGGAGGCTGGGGTTTCAAAGTAGTTGTTTTTTTAAATGCTTGTTACTGAACTTAAATATTCATAGCATGGACTCTAGAAAAGTGAATGATAGCATGACAATATGCCACAGCATGTTTGTGGATCCCAGCGGTGTCAGAGGTCTGTAGGTGTGACCATGTATGTACCTGAATGAATGGTGATGTCTTCATAATGGTGATGCTTCATGAGAAGCCTACTGTTGATTTGTACTTTGCTCTGACACACTGAGGATTACTTAAAAGTTTGTGTGAGTGTGTGTGTCTGTGTGTGTGTGTATGTTAGATTGACCAACTCCCTGTTTTCCAGAGACCCAGGGGTTTCCCAGGACATGGAACTTTCAGAGCTAAAGCAGGTGGAGTTAGGGATGGTTGATCCATTTAATCACCCTAGGGTGTGTATGTACTCAAGCACAAATTCTCGTTTTTAATGCAGTGGAGGTTAAAGATAATATGTTTTTATGTTTAACATTAGAATGAGGTTATTACCCAAGGTGCTTCATTTTCATATGGCCTTTTGCAAAATGAAGCCCAGCACTTGTAGACGAAATATAGCTTCCTTTTAGTGATATTTTAGAGTTGTGGAGCTCAGTATTTAACATTTCTTAAAAGTTTCTGGTGTTGCTCATGTGCAGCCAGGTTTGAGAACCAGAAATCTTGGGTGACCTTCTGGCCTCTCAGCTTGAATCCACCTGCTGAATTTGTGGTGAGAATGGAAGAGATTTTGAGAGAAGAAAAGGGTGCTCTTCACTGTCTGTTTCTCATTCCCCCTTTCCCACACCGAGGGTTATTATCTGGTCAGTTGCATTGGAAGCTGCTGATCTGTGCAGTGGTTTGTTAAGCTATCAGACATGGGTGCTTCTGGTTTAAACCACAGGAAGCTTGAGGTTTATGCCAAGGGTTAATGGATGAATGGCTCTAATTTTATAAACATCGCATGTCCTTCCTCCTTCTTCAACATCTTTAGACACAAGACCATATAGGCCAATCCCTTGATCTTGGACACGTGCAAAGAGACGCTTGGGACTGTTAAGGGACGTGCCCGTGTTGTCATGGCTGGTCAGCATCAGAGTTGGGACTTCACACAGGTCTTCTGACTCCAAGTCCAAAGCTCTCTTCATCACATCAACATGACTTACCGCTTTTGACTTTTCTTATTTTGACATTCATCACCATAAAAACATCAATGAAAAGTCATACTGAAATCTTTAAATGATTTTAAATCTTGCAGTATATTAATGCCTCAAAACTTTTGAAAACAGATACTTAGCATTATTAAGATGCAGAACAAATAGGGTAGCATTAAAAGAACTTGCATAATAAGATGAAAGGGAATTCACATAGATCATAGCTATTTTACTTAAAGAAGAATTCTTTCTCTAGGCTCAGGCCTACCAGTTGATGCCATTTCTTGCACATGCACACTCCATCTAGCATTCTCCACCCATTCTCTCCAGTTCTAACTATGTCCTTGCAACGTAGTTGTTATGGTCACCATTTTACAGAAAAGGAAACTGGCTTAGAGTAGCCAAGTCAAACAGCAGTTAAGTAGCAGAGATTAGAATTGAACCCACTTTTATCTGGTCCTAAAACTTTTAATGGATTTTGCATGATATAGCATAGTATAGTGGGTAAGGGATTGAACTCTGAAATCAGACGTCCCTGACACTTAACACTTGGTAAGGTAACCTTTGGGAAATTACTTAAACTTTGCCTCATCTGTAGAGTTGGGGAGGTTAACAAAAAGAAGTTATATGAAAAACTTAGCACACGCTTCACTTAATAACTTGATAAATGTTAGCTACTGTTACAATTAACCTGACAAATTCAGGTGGTCTTTAATAAGTATGCATTCATTCTTGCATATCTATCTCACTACCTTCTGGCCACATCCCTGCCTGGAAGTACGAAGGTCGTGATGAACACTGAACTCACCAGCTCTCTTCTCTTTCAGTTTTTCTCCCTTTCTCCTCTGTTGCACTGCTTCCCATCTCAGTGGATGGCATCATCAGCCACTAACTACGTTAAGTCAGAAAACATGTTATCTTCCTTTTCTCCTTCATCCCCATCTCAAAGTCCTGCCCGTTCTTAACTTTTCATGTCTCTCAGAGGTGTTGTCTTTGCTTCAGCTCCTCATTTTGGATCTTTATTTTACCCTTGGCTGTCTTTTTATGCTTTAAGCTAGTTCTAGAGTGGTCTTTTAAAGTGCACACCTGACTGCATCACTTAATATCCTTCCCAGGCCCTTTCTTGCCCTCAAGAGAAGGTCCCAAGTGTGTAGTAAAGAACACAGACTTAATTGCTTACCTGTAACTGGCCAGTCTTATTTCTGGCTTCTTTTGGTTCCCTGAATCTCGCAGGCTCTCTGAGGTTTTTTTGCCTTTGCTAATGCTGTAGCCTCTTCCCAGATGGGCCTCTTCCCCACCAGGATAACATGTACATCTTGAAGACTGTATATGGGTTTCACTGCCAATGAGCAAGCCTCTCAGACTGCCTCCTTCTTCCCCACACTGTTAGCCAGGCTGGTTGGGGGCCTCTGCAATGTATTTCTATACCCTTGGGCATTTACCTGTATTCCAGGGCTTACCCCATAGAACTGAAGTCTTACTTGTTTATTTGCCTCTATAGTCAATTATAAAGTACTTAACAGTAATAGCAAGTTCTGTTCACCTTGTATACTTCTTAGCACAATTCTTGCTGGTATTCAATAAATGTTTTCTTCAAAAGCTTTTATATACTGTTAACAAGGTAGGTTAATGAATAGCCTGACAAATTTTAGAAAGCCAAAACGTTATTGTCAGACTGGATTACTGAATTACGAATTCATGTTTCACTTACATTTTTAAAAAATTGCATAAAACATATGATATTAGTTTAATAGCATGTGATCAAAACAAAGTTTGGCCCTCAAACTTTCATATTTGCCTGAAATTCTGTATTAGGACTTCACAGTTACTTAGAAGCAGTTTAAGTTATATCCAATTATAGCTTACTACAGTTTTTAACTAAGTGTTGCTCATGTTAATAGAAGTAAATATGAATCAAGATTATACATAGTAGTATCTGTATAATAATCAGAAGTTACTTTGATACTGTGCAGTATGTTATATTCCCTGTATTCAAATAAAGGCTGAGTAGTATTTGAGACAGGTTTCTAGCTGTTGTGGGGAACTGAATGCCCCATCCAACTAATCACCTAGGTAGATGGAGAGCTTCAGAATCATCAGTTTGGGTCAGTGTTTCAACACTATGCTAGAAAATAATTGTTTTGATTTGTTTCAGTTTAAATCATTTTTTTTTTCATTTTTGGTAATGTGGCATTATAAAAATCCTGAAATACTACTCTTAATCAAATTGAGCAGCATGCCTACTTTTATTTTTAAATGTATTTTATTCAAATTTAATACAAAAATCAGATTTTGTTTTCTCTTTGAGGCTACAAATCTGTTTGGAAGAACTTGGCCTTTAAACTAGTCAAAAGAATAATGTTTACAGCATGTATTCTTTACACCATCCAAATGGACAACATAGTTCAGTGTTAATGGAATTCTGCTTAAAGCTAAATTATTTTCAGAATTGTAACTCAAGGGCCAATTACAGTTTTACTTTGCAGTTATATAATAGAGTACCTTCCCTGTGAAATTACAAAGTAGGATGCATTGAATGTATTTTAATTTGTATTAATCATTAAGATTTATTCTTTCATTTTAAATAATTTTTAACTCTGAATTTTTACATTGTTTGAGTTCGTAAGGATTCATAACAGGATTCCATGAATTATTATCTTCTATGACTTTCTCAAATTACAATTTAATTTATTAAAACTTTTCCACAAATTTTGGGACACATGTGTAGAGGGAGAACTCCTTATTGTATAGAATATGGATTGTGATTGCATACCATTTTCTGATATCCAGAATGTAAATATTAGGCTTTTCTTCTGTCAGGCGCAATAGTTGGTAGCAGCTGCCTATGTTGAGAAGGAACTGAAAGCTACCTTGTGGTTCTCTGGAGAAATAACATTATTTATCTAGTCCAGTCGGCCACGGACTCGGGAAGGAGGAGGGTGGCGCCAGAGCCCCATAGCTGCTCAACCTGGGCCCTGTCCGCAGCTTGGAGCACTTGTTTGAATAGTATATATATAGATGCACATAAGAGCTGTGATATCTTTGGGTTCAAAAGTCTTTTATCTAAATTTATAACTTTCAACAATATGGTATATTGTTGTCCAATAATTCTCCTTTATACATTAAAATGCAAACAACTGTTTATGATAGAAATATAACCTGTTTATTTCATGCTTTTCTATTCTATTTTTGTATTAAAATTCACTTTTTATATTTATTTTTATTCTATTTTTTCCATTATAGTCCATTATAGTTTACATTAAATATTATTTTGTATTAGTTTCAGGTGTACAGCATAGCGGTTAGGCAATCATATACTTCACAAAGTGTTCTCTCTGACATTTCCAGTTCCCACGTGGCAGCATACATAGTTATTACAATAGTATTGACTAAACTTCCTATGCTGTACTTTACATCCCCATGACTGTTTTGTAACTATCAATCTGTACTTCTCAAGCCCTTCACATTTTTCACCCTGTCCCCCAACCCACCTTGTAATCTTGAGAAGCGGGAAAAATGAAAGTAATATAACTTTTGCTGTAAGGTATACAGCAAATGGAAAATGCTCTCTGATAAAAAGAGTAACATTCATTTTATCTCATTGTACTTAGTAGCCACCAGTGTTTTATTATATAACCTATAATACTTAAAGTTGCATTCATTGATGGGCACCATACTAAGTGCTTTATGGGATTCATGTCACGGCCCCTCACAGCAGCCCTGTGTGGCGGGCTCTGTCACAAGCCCAAACCCAGAGAAGAGCACACTCTCACTGAGCTTAGAGATCTTGTTCCGTCAAGGTTGTGATGGCTAGAAAGCCGTGCTGATGGAACGTGAGCTCATGTCTTATTCCAGAATCCACGCTGCTAAATGCAGTGTTTTACCTGCTTTGATCAACTTAAATGGTTTTCAGATTCTTCATTACATTTGGCATTTTTAAAGTATCCATTAAAACTCAACTTGATCTCAGCTTATTTAAACAAAAGTTTTACATATCATGGGTCTTGGTGAGAAATGTAAGTTATTCCCCCACGACTACAAACCAACGGCACCGTCTTCATTAGTAAATATTTTGAACAGGCAGTCATAAGATAGCGAAATGTGTGAAAGTTGAGTGATAATTCAACAAATTCAATGAAACAAATATTTAAAGATTCCTCACTCTGTCAGGAACTCTGCTAAACTAAGGATTAAAAGATAAATAAAATACAATTCCTGTCCTCCCTGAAATTTTAGTTTAACATAAGGTTGTAAGATGTTATGTCAAGTTCTAAAGTTATTTTCCAGTGAGATTTGGACAGTGGCTACTAATTTATTCAGTGAATAGTTGTGGAGAACAGCTGTCTTTGAAGCATGGTTTTAGGTGTTGGAAATACTTGGATGGCATTTGTGCAAAGATTTGGAAGAGATGAAGGAGCGAGTTGTGTGAATATGAGGGAGTGTGGATTTTGTTTTAGGGGAAACAGCCACTGCAAAAACTGAGGTGCCAGCATGCCTGGCGTGTTGGAGGAATAGAAAGGAGACCCGTGTTAGAAGGAGGGGGGGGAACAAGGCAGAGAGAAAGAAGCAATCAGGATGTGGAGGTGGAGGAGTGCTGATTGTGTAGGGTTTTTCAGGTGTTACAAAAGCTTACGGATCGCGTGATGTAGGTCGAGTTTTTAAAAAATCACCCCGTCTGCAGTGTTGAAAATAGTCAGTATGAAGACAAGAGTAGAAACCGGGCTACTGTAAGTGTCCAGATGTGCCAGTGGAGGCGGTGAGGATACGTTGTGAATGTAGGGCCCTTCAGTGGCTCGGATGTGGATTGTGAGAGAAACAAGGAAGTCAAAGAGGACTTCAAGGTCTCTGCCCTGAGCTACGGGAAGGATGTGATTACGTTTTGCTGAGATGGCATGACTTACAGGGAACAGACTGAGGCTGGAGACAAAGAGTTCGGTTTTAGACATGGTGGCAGACACATTCCTGTGTTCTCACAATTCTGTCTATACACCTTTTTTCTATTGCACCAAGGACTGTGCTCCTAGCCCCCTTCGTTTAGACATCACTATTAATTAGTTTTGGCACATGAAATGCAAGGAGGGAGTGATGCACACATCATTTCCAGGCTGAGCAGTGGGAAGCCTCGCCAGGATTCTGTGTTCCCCTAGCATGAGGAGTGAGGAGGAAGCCTCAGGTTAAGATGGCAGAGCCCCAAGACTGAACAAGGCCGGATTCCCGAGGCACTGCATGGAGGACAGATCCCCAGGAGAGTATTAAGCAACTGAGTTAATAGAGACATACTAAGGTTTACCTGATATGAGACATATGTGTGGAAATGTTGGGCAGTCAGTTACATATAACCATTTGGAACTCAGGAGAGAAGGTTGGGCTTGAAATATAAATTTAGGAGGCTTCATAGTATCAATGGTATTTAAAGAAATATTATTGGTTGAGATCATCAAGAGAGTAAGTCTAGATAGAAATCAATTAAAAGGCCTGAGCATAGTCAGTGAATTCCCCTTTGATATGCTTTCTTCCAAATTTTCCAAAAATCGCATTATATATGGATTATTGGTTACTGGGTCCACCTCTCTCAGGGGAGCAAGAGCCAGGAAACAGCTGATTAGGTATTGAGACATCTTAACTTCTTTATCTTTTTCATCAAAGTAACAAGAAGCCATAAATATTTAGAAGAAAATAGTCAACAAGTATTATTTTCTCATTGTTGTGTTTGTAGATATGATGTTTCTAGCATTCCAACTTAACAAGAAATGACCCTACATCAGGGTTTCTCAACTTCAGCATTATTGACTTTTGGGGCCAGATAATTCTTTATAGTGGGGGGCTGTCCTGTGCATTTTATGATATTTAGAAGCATTTCTGGTATCTACCCACTAGATGTCAGTAGCAGCTCCTTACCTCCCCATTCTCTTATTACTGACAATCAAAAATGTTGTCTGGGGGAGGTAAGAATCACTGATCTGTATTATATCTGCTTTCAATTAGTTATTTGTTTATATATTTATTCTCTGCAAAATATCTGAGGAGGTTTATCTGAACATTTAATACAGTATGCTATATTAAATTATTGAGGAAACTGGGATGAATGGGCAAACACAGGGAAATACAGAATTTAAGCAAGAAAGCAACATAACATCACCAAGTTAACAGTTTAGAATAATAAGCACTATGCTATCAATGGGGAAAGACTGTTCAAGAAAGGTCAAGAAAGGAATTATAGGTAGGCTAGATCAGTCCTTAACTAGGTCTTGAAAGAGGGGATGACATTGTATGGACAGGACAGGACCTAACCTGGCCTGGGCAATAGCAGGAACGAAGACCAGAAAGTGCAAAATATAAGGCAGTAAGGCCAGCCCAGGAATGGTGCCTGGATTAGAATTACTGAATCAGAAGCTCTGTGGGGATGAAGGTGGAGAGCGGTGGGAAATCTCACTGAAAAGTTCTAAGACCAGACTGGAAAGAGCTTTGAAGTGGAAGGAGGAAGATGGATCAGGAGAGACAGAGAGTAAGGAAACCAAGGGAAATCAGGATGATAATGTTCACAGCCAATGGCCAAGGTAACTTTCAGGAGGAATTGGTCATCACTAACTGACATTTCAAGAGGACAAGCAGAATGGGGACTGAGAAAAAGCTGTTTCATTTATTGATCAGGAGGTCATCAGTGGCACTTCAGTTATGGCAAGAAGAGTTGGGACAAGAAGAGACATCTCAGAGGCTCAGAACAGAGAAGACGATGAAGTAAGAGGCAGCTGGTGTGTTTAAAGAAGAGAAACAACAGGAATCGAAGGGAGCACTTTTTCAAACAAGAGGGGGCTTTAGTGTGGTTGATGACAGGAGAAGAGTCAGTGGACAATAGGATCAGGTTGTTGCAGAAGGGATATCGGGGCTCAGTGGAGGTCAGAATAAAGAAGATAACATTGGGATGAGGGAGGGATAACACCCTCTGACTGAAAATGTGAGAGAATGCATGTGTCCTTGAGTATTCCGGGTGCTCTCCCTTGATGGCATTAGTTTTCTTGGTGATAGGAGGAAAGGGCATTTATTCACGTTAGGTCAGGAAGTGGGTTGAAGCATGGTAGGATTAAGAATTTCAGTAGCATAAAGATTAACAATGGCCATTATTATTATTTTTTAAATGATAGGTGAGCTCCTAGAACTCAATACATCGATTATTAAGAGACAGTTTCAGTTTTCTTTTAGCAAAGCAGATCTCATTGACTGGGACTTAAGACTCCATGTTAGCGTTGAAAGTTTATTTTTCTGCATTGAAACCATTAAGAAGAGACAAGAGAAAAATAAACACTTTTGTGGTTAATGAAAATGCCTCTCATCTTTGGAAGAAACTGCTTGCTCTGCTTTCTTTGGATATCAGTATATCCAACAGAAGAAGAGCCTATTTATTTAGATGTAATTGGGTCAAATTTAACAACACGATCAGACTGAAAAAGTACTTCTCTCAAAGTACATTCAATTCTCTCATTTCATATCTCCTTGGATTAAGGATTGATTTGTCTATTCACACTTCTTTAGGATGCAGATACCCCTGTAAGGGTTAATATGTTAAGAAGCTCAAGTTAGCTCTCTTGGCTGGAGCCAGGATGGCAGGGTGGAAGAAGGTTTGCAAAAAAAGCAAAGGAACGTTAGAAAAGAAAGGCAAACATTGCCTGCCTCCTTTGCTTAGCTTTCACTATTTTGCCCAAGCTGCTGTGATGACACATGTAAACAGTGGATTATAACTCGATTGTGAGCTCCATCTGCTCACAGCTAACACGTCGTCCTCACTAGGGCTTTCTAAATGCTTTATCTATGCTAACTCATTTAATTCTCACAACAGTTTGACGGGTGGGCACTGTTATTATCTCTTAATTTATAGGTGAGGGGTCACTCAGCTATTGGTGGGTGAGCAGGGGATGGAGCCTACAACCCGGGCATGTGCCCTGACTGGGAATCAAACTGGAAACGTTTTGGTGCAGGGGATGATGCCCAACCAATGGAGCCCCACCAACCAGGGCAATGGGTGAGCAGGGTTTTAATCCAGGTAACTCTGGCTCCTGAGCTGACAATATTCATTGCTAGGGGAATCTGCCTTATTATTTTTGAATTCCTGACTCACACCTTCAACCAGAAGAAATTTGAGCTGTTTTGAATGTTCATACATATGAAGCAAACAAATTTGATCTGTGTCGATTTTTCTCTGTTATCATTTTCTTTCATTTGCAGATCTATCATATTAGAAATGGTGTGAAAGCGGTGGACCGAGGAGTACAAAATAGATAGTATTGATTTTTCAATCTACTGATTTAAAAAGGGGCTTAGGTAGAAATAGGAGTCTATGCTGGTTTTTTCACAGCAGGATTTTTAGGAAGACAAAAGCACACTTATATTTCTTGTACAGTAAATGTCTTGCCCATTTTATCTCCTTTTCATGTTGTCATGCTTAATACGAAGGCCTGGAGGACTTGTTTCAGAGGTGGTTGGGACCTTTAGAGATTACATTATCCAAATTATTTATTTTACAAATGCAAAAAAAGAAAAGAAAAGAAGCAGGTCGAGACAGCTCAAGCACCTTATCAGTCTAAGACCAGCATAGCACAGGGTGTTTTGAAATGGGACCTTTTTGCTTTGTTTCAACCTCAACACTAAAACTTGAATACTTTTCTATACAGGTTTTTAACATCTGGAAATTAAAATCAGCCCCTGGAAACCCGTATTAAATTACTGCTTTATTTGGGGATTGATGAAATGATTTTATTTGAGCTTCTACCAAAGTTGTTGGTAGATCAGGGTCATTTAAGAAAGCTCAGGCAAAGGTGTGAAACCCTTTATTTTACATGTTTGTTTTTCTCCAGTTATTATTTACTGCTCAATCAGCATTAACAGAAGAAAAATAATTTGGCTGCTAAACTCCAGGATAGGATTTCAAAGGACCTTATTAGAGAGGGATGTAATTTCATCCTCTGGGCCTTTTATATAACAGAGTGCATATTTGGGTTACTTTATTTTGACCCGGAATTAAACAATAGGTTAAAGTTGTGCACAGGAAGTTAAAGTACTCAACAAAGACTGAAAAGTATATTATGGTTGTTTTTCAAATTGCCCAGGCTGTCTTTATACTGAATAACTTTATTTTTACTAACTCTTGTCTGAAAGCCCCTGCCTCAAAGTTTTCTGTGTATTTCACAAATTTTATAAAATGTAGATATTTCATAACTGCTCTGTATAATCAATGGTGTTTAAATGCATAACTTTGACAATTGATACACATTACTGTTTTGTATGTTGTTTAACTACATATGACCATGGTTTAGTTATGGGATTCGGTAATGAAAAATAGAGCAGATGCCATAGATCGTAACGATGCTTCATGTATTAAATAATAAAGGAAGTAAGCTTGAAAGTCCGTAAAGTCAAAGTAAAAAGCCTTTACGACTTCAGTCTTGAGAGCGTTTTCATAAGGTGAAGGAGACAAATAACGTCAGGGTACTGCTGACTTGAGCTGTCTAGCAGTGCGTGTATCCTTCATGAGACTCTTAAAGGTAGTCATCTCTGCTCCCTCACTCCAGGACTGACTGCTCCCCCTTTCTTCAGTGCCCTGTGATTTGCATGATAATACCCATACGATTCAGGTTTGGGGTGATTGTTTCCATCCTCGCTCTGAGCTTGTGGAATTCTTAAGTTTGTTTCCATGAAGTAAAGTTTGCATTGGCTGGGGTCCCAGCTAGATGGATGCTTTTTTTTTCTCATTTTGTTTGTTTGTTTAATATCTTAGATTTTGAAAGTCATTCAAAATGAAAGGACTTGCATATTATCCTAGGAAGATAATTTGTGATTGAAACCCTCTGTGAAAAATCACAAGAGGTGTTTAAATGTTTGTGAAGTAACTTGTTATCGATGGTTGGATAAGAGGTCATTCTGAGTGCTCTTCTGAACATTTATATGGTACTTACTGTAATGCTATCTGCTTGTTTTTTGGATGATCCGGGCACATTCCACTGTGTGTAAGTTACTCCGCAGAAGTAAATCGGGAATTCTTAATGATAATTTTGGGTTATGCATAATAATATTTTAGAATGTTGAATGAATGTGCTCATCTACAAGTGAGTAAATTTTACATTGAATATTTCTAATTTAATAGTTTTAATATTTTAATGCTAGACTAATTTTCCCTCTTAGTTTGTTATTGTTTCTTGCACTATAATTGGAATTGTATGTATAGTTTTTAATAATTGAGCCCTTAATGTCAAGCTTGATATTTAAGGGAATTAATTGAAGGCCTTCAGGGTATTGGTGTTTGTTACATGGATTGAATGTTGATGTTGCGATCTTAAACTCAAAGTAGCTTTGCTGTTCGATTCTATTAGACTGAGTATACAAGTAATTGGCAGGGGTGGGGGTGGGGGGAGGGAATGTCCTCCCAGTGCCTGGCTTTCTCTATTTTGGGGACAAGTAACAAAGTTTGAAATTGATAGAAAAGGAAAAATTTTGTTTTATTATAATTTTTATCAGACTTTATTAAATAATATCCTTTGACATCTGGATGTATATGAAAAAGCCCCCAGAAATTTATGTATGTCTATTTAAATAGTTTTATTGTTTTTCTAAATGTCCCTTTGGCTGAATCTTTGAATGTTTAAGCTTGGAGACAGCAGAGACCAAGCAGTCCAACTCTTACCAGTTCATAGATGTAATTAGAGTAAACTAAGGACCGACCAGTGAGGTTAAAGAAGCTGTTCAGGATCACACAGCCAGTGTGTGGGATTTTAAATCCCAGGCTGTGTTCTTTACAGTCTCAGCATGTTTGGTTTTTTTCACGCCCCAGAGCTTTCAAACAAAACCTTTTTTGAAGTTTTGAATCTAAGGGAACTGTATTGTTGGATTTTTTGAAGTCACACAACCTTTACTGAACACTTCAGACTGATTTGAATCCCCACTAGATCCAATTCCCAGTATTCCACAACACACTGAAAACCCTTATCCAGGATTTCTCATCCTTGATGGAGTAATCCGAGGCTTCTTACACTGAACCCAACCGTGGTGCCCTGTGGCACAGAGAGTGTCAACTAATTTTAATTGTTTGTGATGAAAATGTCATTAGTACAAATGAAATGATCTGAAGAAGTGATATGAGAATTTGCAAAGAAAGTTTCTATTTCATATTCTGTATTGTCCACATCAAGAGCTGCTTTACTAGCCACGTTTTCCTTGCCGTTTTTGTTTCTCTGAGATTCAGGAGTCATTATGTGCTCAGAGGTAGCAGTGGGTTCCACACACTGTGTTCTGGTACACTTCACAGATGCCAACACCCTTGCCATTTAACCCTTATTTTAAAGCAGATTGTATTATAAACCACCAGAAATGCTTTTTTTTTTTTTTTTTTTAGAAACTAGGGAAACTCTATGAAAATTAAACATTCATATTCATGCTTCTTTTCTAGAATATGGAAGATGGAGAGCTGAGTACATATAAAACACTGTCAGTTGCCTAGGAGTCATTGATCTTTTTTCTTCTTTGTTGACATAATCCTGATTTTTGTTGAGAGCCACATAACTGTCCTAGATATTGAATTTGTTGAAGCCAGATTTATAGTCTTTTTTGAAAGTGATTAGTCTAGTGTTGGGCAAGTGACCCAAGGGGCTTCTGGGAAAGATCTCATTTCATCTAAATACACTGCTGCTGGAAGGACTCCTTTCTCTCATCCCTTCACTGCTTACTGCTTATGAGGCTGTTGCAGGAGAATGTGATGCGTTAGCTATTCTCTGACAATGAGGTGATAAGCCTAAGAATGAAAAGCCAGCATGTTAAGGATGGCCAAGCAGAAGGACAGAGAAGAACTGCGTCGTTGATGAAATTATTGAGCTGCCAAGCCTGGCACATCCTCCTTCCAGACTTCTTCCTTGTGAGATAATTATGTTTCTGAATTGAGATATTCTGTTATATTTGTTAAGATTTGTGAGTGTGTTTTTACTCCTTGGTGGAAAGGAAAGAAAAAATAGAAGTTATTTTCCCTGTTCGTGGGATCACAAAACTGGCTTTTAAAAATGAGATAATAATCCTTCTGAAACTAGGGATTGATTGCCTTATTTAATTTGTTTTAATTTTTAGATTTTTACTGAGTTATAATGTGTGTGTGTGTGTGTGTGTGTGTGTGTGTGTGTGTGTATTCTGGATACAGATCCTTTATCAAATAAACATATATACTTTGCAGATGTTTTCTTACATTCTGTCTTGCTTTTTCATGGTCTTTATAGCTTGTTAATTATAAAAAGCAAAGAAAAGGAAAGAAAAATAAAACTACTGGAATTTTGATTGACATTGCATTGAATCTGTAGATTAAATGAGAAAACTGACTTCTTAGCAATGAACCTTGAGCCTTGTGACCCACTTATCTGCGTCTTCTTTACTTGCTCTCAGCAATGTTTTATAGTTTTCAGCTTACAGGTCATGCAGGTTGTCAGATTCATCTTAGTCTTTCATATTTTTGATGCTATGACAAAAGTTGTTTTCAATTGTTCATTTATTGTATATGGAAATAAGTTGATATTGGTATATTGATCTTTTATTATGCAACCTTGTCAAACAATTATTAGTTGTACTATATTAGGTTTTCTATATAGACAATCATATTGTCCAAAAAAAAAAAACAGTTTTAATTTTCCATTCAATCTAAATGCTTTTATTTCTCTTTCTTGCTCTATCGCAGTGGCTAGGAATCCCAGTTCAATGTTGAAAAGCAGTTGAGAGAACATCCTTTATACCGCTTTACATCAAGTTGAGGATGAAATCTGTAGAAATCCATAGAAAGTCTCAAGTGAAACTTCTTAGAAGGCTCATGATTGATTTTGGGGAAAAAAAAATTTCCTCTAAATCTTCACATTTTAAAATATAAAATAAAATTTAAAAACTTAATAATTAAATTCTCTTGCTCATGAACTGTCTCTCCCTGACCTCAAACATTAATGGAAGTGATGTTCAGGAAGATCTGCTATATTTAATCTTGTGGGGTTTTTTATAGCATATTTCTTAAAACCTAATTTGAGAAGCAAGGTAAATACTAAAATATGGGTCCCATAAAATATATCTAAAAAACACAAAGCAATGTAAAAACAAGTGTAAGTTGTACAACACCAAAATGAATTATATTGTAGGCTATGTTATTAATTTATCTCAGGCCTCTACAACCAGACTGTAAGTTTCTCTAAGGTGGACAGCATCTTATTCTTTATTTTATCTACCACAGCCTGTAGGACAGCTTTATATAGATTTTGTGAATGACTTTCACAAGAGATTACTCAATTTACACATGTAGAGATCATAGGAAATAAGAGCGTGATTATACTTGAGTGATCAGAAAGCAAATTAGAAGGAACTAGATGTGTGTGTGTGTGTGTGTGTGTGTGTGTGTGTGTGTGTGTGTTTGGGGCCAGATTGGAATAGAGGATAGGATACCTATGAAATGGAAGTAGATTATATGTCCATTATGATTGAGCAATGATACAGAACAATGTTTCTCATAACGGGACATGTATCTACCCAAGGGTCTATAGATATATTTCTTGAGAGGGTGGGTTTTACTTTTTTTCCCCAGTATTTTTATTAATTTATTTTTGTTACAGATGTTCTCCTGCCCCCCCCAGACACCCTCCTCCTGATCCCCCCACCCCAGGATTGTTGTCTGTGTCCATTGGTTACACATATATATGTATAAGTTCTTTGGTTTATCTCATCCATCCTCCACCCCCCTCCTCTGAGGTTTGTCAGTTGGGTTTCAAGTTTTTTATAAAAACTTCTAAAATGTAATATGTTTGAGCAAACGAAATTACTATGCACATTTTTAGGTTATGTGAATGACCATGACCTTAAACACAAGTATTTCTATGAAATTTTAGTATTGTAGTTCGCATTTTTATTTTTATTTTTAAAAATTTTATTTTTCTTTATTGATTTTGAGAGAGAAAGGAAGGGAGAGACAGAGAGAGATAGAAACATCGATGAGAGAGAACATTGATTGGCCACCTCCTGCATGCCCCCCACTGGGGATTGGGCCCACAACCTGGGCATGTGCCCTGACTGGGAATCGAACCGGCGACCTCTTGGTGCATGGGGCAATGCTCAACCACTGAGCCACACCAGCCAGGCGTAGTTTGCATTTTTAATTATATTTTATTGGCTCAAACAAATCATACAGTGTCAACATTTATTTAGTTAATCTAATTTCTTAATATTTCTCAAATTAGACTCCACAGATCATATTCTTAAAGGTCTTAAAGTCTGAGAAACAGATCTAGGACAGTGAGCTAGAACAGGCTGAGACCACACTGTGGTGCCCCAGATATTTCTAGTCTCTACCCCCTCTGTGCCCCAGCTTTCTGAGATCAACAGGTAGGGGCTCCTGTTTTCTTGAGTCATCAGTCCATGCTGCCCCCTGCTTCTCTACTCTCCCCTGGATCTTTTTCTTTTTTCTTTTTTAAATTGATTTTTAGAGAGGAAGGGAGAGAAAGAGAGAGTTAGAAACATGGATGAGAGAGAGAAGCATCAACATCGATGGGCTGTCTCTTGCATGCCTCTCACTGGGGATCAAGCCTACAACCCAGGCATGTGCTCTGACCGGAAATCGAACCAGTGACCTCTTGGTACATGGGATGACACTCAACCACTGAGCCACACCAGCCGGCTCCCCTGGATCTTTACTATGGCTCCCAGACCAGGAGGGCGCTGTTCTCTCTTCATACTGCCTTGCCCCACAGTGTCCACAACCTTCTTGAGTTAATGCTGCCCTGTTCCATGAACACAAGGCAGTTACTGTTGCAGACACGAACTTCTGGGGAAGGTTGTAGAGTGAGTACAGTGACATATAAGAAAGAACTTGAAACTTGCCATCATATATTACAGTTAATAGAAATTCATTAGTCATTCATTGCTCACTGTCCATGTAGCCCCAGAGATTTCTTCTGTCTTGCACTAGACTCCCATGGTCTCTCTTTCTCTTATCCCTTTTGCATCTCCCCATCTTCTCTAGGCATTCCCACTTTATTGAGCAGAAATTTAGTTCTGTCTTTGTCATGGACTCACCATCCAATCTATGACCAGAACTATGTTTTTTTAAACTTAAAAATCCACTAAAAGATATCAAAGTTTTAATTTAAAAATATATATGTCTTGGAAGGGGGTCATGACATTTTCTGAGGCCATATCACCTGTAACACTACTGTCCAGAGTTTCTTACTTGAACTTTCATTTCTGATCTACCAATAGATCCACCTTCCGAAAAGATGACTTTTGCCCTGGCTGTTTTGACTTAGTGGTTAGAGTGCTGGCCCATGGACTGAAGGGTTGCAGGTTCAATTCCCAGTCAAAGGCATGTACCTGGGTTGCAGATTCGATCCCCAGCCTGGTCAGGGTCCTGCAGGAGGCAACCAATTGATGTGTCTCTCTCACATCAATGTTTCTCTCTCTGTCTCCTCCTCCCTCCTCCCTTCCACTCTATCTAAAAAAATCAACAGAAAAATTTCCTAGGGTGAAGATTAACAAAAAATAAATAAAAATAAAACAAAGCATGAATTGAGTACTTACTATGTGCCAGACACTGTGGTGCTGAAAATGCTGCAGTGGAAAAAAGACACCAAGATTTACTTTAAAAAATGTTATATTCTAGTGAAAGAAATAAAGAAGCAAAACATACACATTTGTCCTGTGGTAGTAAGTGCTTTGGGAAAGAGCAAAGACGTGTACCAGGATAGAAAGTGATGGAAGCAGAGGTATGTAAGGGAAAGGATGGGCCATGGGAACATATGCAGGAACAGCCTCCAGGCAGAGGGAACAGAACATGCAGTGCTCTGAAGATGGGAACTTGGTTGGCATGATAAGGGAACAAAAATGAGGCCCATGTACCTAAAGCACATTGAGTGTAGGGAGAAGGTAGGATATGAGATCAGAAAGGTAGTGTGGCAACAAAACCTGTAGGCCTTGGTCAAGACTTTGGCGTTTACTCTGAGGGAGATGGAAGCAGTGGGAAGATTTGAGCATATGCTTCTGACATGGTTTGACATATTTTGAATGGAGGACAGACTACAGGACAACAGGAAAGGATATGGGTGACCAGTTAAAAGACTACTGAAGTAGTTCAGGATTGGGCTTGGGCAGTAACTGTAGAAGGAATAAAATTTGAGATCTATTTCAAAGGCAGAGCCAACAAGATAAGCTGATGGATTGGATGCAGGGTGGGAGGAAAAGAGGGGTCGATAATGACTGTAAGTTTTTTGACCCTAAGTGCTACAATGAGAACATCTTCAAGAGGGGAGATTGGGAAGGAAATGAAGAGGTCAGTGTTTGTGTAATGTGGGGTAGGTTTTTTCCTTCCCTAATTGGCTTATTATTCTCAGCATATTTGTTGATCTTCTTTTTCATTTATTATCTATTTTTCATTCATTATTCATCAGACATCCATTTATGTCCATTAAGGTATACATAATTTTATTATTCATAACTTCAATTTTACTATTTTTTATTACTTAACCTATCAATGTTTTTGTAAGGGTGGAGGGGTGTCACTGAATCTATTAATTACTGAGATAGGTGTGTTAAAATGTCTCATTGTGATGGTGGATTTATCATTTTATCTTACAATGTTATTTGGGCTTTATACATATTAAAGTTATGTTACAGGGTTCGTGTACATTTAGAATAGTTAATTCTTCCTGGTGAATTAACTTTGATTCTTATGTGTGAATATCTTTATGAAATGCCCTTTTCTCTAAGGTCTATGTGGTTACAACCATTGTTCTTTTGGTTCGTTTTGTGTTCCTGTTTTTGAACTCATGTTATTTTGAACTTTAGCTATGGGAATCCTTTAGGGTCTGGATTTAAATTTTGTTCCTCCACAGAGAACTTGGATTTGCTCCTGCCAGATGCCTGGAAGTCCTATCATCTGGGGATCATTTAAACTTGTTTGATTTAGGTTTTTTGGCAACCCATGTAGCATGAATGTTGAATACCAAATTGAGTGATTGTGGGCTTGTGGTTAAGAATTCTCAGGAAAGTGTTCTGATTTTCTCATCCAAGCCAAGATCAGGACAGGCATGTGTCCCCACCATTGTCCTCGGCAAGATGAGGCCTTTTCTACTTTCTCACTGAGGCTAACGCCACCTTGATGTGACTGTCCCAGATCTAATATCCATTCACCTAAAGGACTTTAGACTCCTGGCTTTGCCTCATTAAAATCCAACTTTGAGTCTACTGGGGATTGGCACCAGGAAAACCCAGTCTGTGCTCACTAACCCTTCAGAATTTTCTAGTCTTTTCATTTTGTCCTCTGAGGAATTTCCTTACTTTCCTGTCATCTCAGATAGGCTTTAAAGATATTTAATTTTGCCCAGCTGGTGTGGCTCAGTGGTTGAGCATCGACACATGCACCAAGAGGTCACCGGTTCGATTCCCGGTCAGGGCACACGCCCAGGTTGTGGACCAAATCTCCAGTGGGGGACATGCAAGAGGCGGCCAGTCGATGTTCTCTCTCATTGATGTTTCTATCTCTCTCTCCCTCTCCTTCTCTCTCTAAAATCAATAAAGAAAAAAAATTTTTTAAAGATATTTAATTTTTATACTGCATGTTTACATCTGCCTGACCAGGTAGGATCTCTCTGAACATCTAGTCCACAGTAGTTCTTGGTGACATGCAAGGTTGTAAACACATGAGGGTTTGAGGCCAAGCCCAGCATTGTGGTTTTGTTCACCAGGTTTTGGATAAATACCTCCAGGCTGCATGAAGATCCTCATCTCCAACAGCCTTTCACTGAGTGGTTTTAGCATCCACTAATAAGTATTGACTGAATTAACTAGTACGTGGAGAGCTATTAAATGGTGATTTTCAAGATCTATTATTTCTTCTACATGTATTGTTTGCCATTTTACAATAAAGAAGAGCCATCTCTTCTGAGCTATCTACCTCTCTTTCCTATTGTGGTCTCGTGGATTATTTTAAATTAAATATGCTCTAATCCTTTACTGTCATTATTTTTCATACTTAAACTGCCCTGAATGTAAGAGGGAGGCCCTCAAACCAATTCCTGGGTTCTTTTGACTACCTCACTTAAAGCTTTGAGTTCATCTTTGCTTTTTGGAGCAAGAAAATGTTGCAGACTTGCTTTGCTCTGTCCCTTTTCTAGATCTGGAATTAGCCAGTTTTCCCAAGGAGCCCTGCTTCTTTCAGTGGGAAATGGCATTTACAAACCAAGAACAGAGCTCTAGATGTCTTCACTGCTATGGGAGTGCCACTGCATTTAAGCCCTTTCAGTGGAAACAAGTAGAAAATCTAATTTGACATTATACGTTTGCGCTGAGATCCTCAACTTACAGATTTTATTTGCTCTAAAACAAAATCAATGTCAGAAACGTTAGCATAGTGGTTAGTATTCTTCATTCTGAAATGTACTGGCTGTTTGACGGTTCACTGTACTGTGTCCTTCTTAGTTTCCATCTCTACAAAATCAGAATAATGAATGTACCCACCTTAGGAGGTTGTTGTGAGAAGTAAAGGTGTTGATACATGTAAATTGGTTAGAACTGTCTCTGGCTTAAAGTATGCACTTTATAATCATTGGCTAAAAATATTAAGTTAGAATTTACGTAAATACCACTAGTAAATGTATGAACCCCTTCCTTCACTGAGTGCCTGTTGGGGGCTGGGTACCATGCTCTGCAGAAGACATTCCAAGATGAGTACAAAAGTCTATGATGTGAAGGAGTTGAGACATAAGTGATAGATCTATCAATAAGGTTTCCCAATAGTGCTTTTTTTGTAGTGGGAGAGTAAGACAAGACTCTTCTTAAACTATCATCAGTCAGTTGTGGGAAGGAAACAATGTCTGGAAGTCTAGAGAATGAGAAGAGTGGGATTATAGATTGGGGTCCCCAGACTTCAGGTGGGAACTGCTATGGGATGTCCTCAGGGGGCGTATTAGAAAAACAGACCACATGTGTTCAGTACTGTGTATAATTTTGCAAACGAAAGTTCTAATATTTATGAACCTATTTCCATAATATGACAAAAATTGACTTATGCATTAGAATCCTACTTATTCCTTTTCTGACTCTTTTAAAATCATTTTCCTTCTATCTTTGATGTGTCAGTAACTCAATCCTGTAGTTATATTTTTGCCATTGAAATGGTGCCATTAAATACTTAACATCAAGCTAACATATGGCTATCCTTCCCAACTGAGCTGCAAATAGAAATTTCTGTAATGAATGTTAATAGTTTATTCTCTGATTCTCTCATCATCTCTTATTAAATGTTAGTGAATGAGAATAACACGGGATTAGCACAAATATGTGGTTGAAGATAGCCGATCTTTCTTTAAAAACTAGTGTCTTTCATTGGCCAATGTCTAGTTAATCTCAGTATTAATCACAGATACTTGTACAAAATGTATTGTAACTTGGTTTCTTGTAAGAGTGATGGGTGCTTATACTGGCTTCTGTTATTTTTAGAAGAGCTTGAGTTGCTGGAGTGTCAGAATGGAGAAGTATTATGAGGATCTTCTCACAAAGTAGCCTTTTAAACTTCTCATAAGCACAATGGCTAGATCATCACCATGTTGCTCTCCTTGCCTTCTGTCTTAAATGTCTGATTATTTTTGTAGTGCTTATAAAATTATAAGCAAAGTTTTTACAAAATTCTAAGAAACTTCATTTTGCTGAAGGCCAGCTTTAGCTGGGACTTGAATTTTCATACCATATGTTTTATATTTTATACACTTTTGACTATAATGAGACTGGCATATCCATGTGAGTCATGCTGGTGGATAGGATGTGTGTGTTTGTGTTTCTGCTCTGTAGGAGGGTTCTGGAACATGTGTAATTATTGCAATCACAAAAATCTATTAAACCATCTCAATAAGAAACCTTAAGTATGTAAACTATTCATTAAAAAACCCTTTAGAGAGAAATTCTTTAAAGAAAACATGATGAATGAATGTTTATCTTTTAAACATTACACTATTGGATTAATATCACATGATGAAAATGCTAACTAACCACCGTTGTCTTTGGCTGGTGAGTTTTTCCTTTGTGTACATTCCGAATTTCCAGGTTTCCCCTTGGTGCACCAATATGACTTTTATGATTATCAAGATATTAATGGATTCCTGGATGCCTTTTGGGGTTCTGTTATTTTGTGAAAAAAGTAATATCCTAATACAATGAATGAAAATAGCTGTACATATTAGGAACTGTGTGCATTATTTTGTTTAATCTTTATACAACCATATGAAATAGATGCTATTTTTATCTCTGTTTTATATATGAGAAAAACTGGAACTTGGAGATGTGTACTAACTTGCATAATGTAAAAGCCAGTAAGTGGGAGCTGGGATTTGGCCCTGCCTTCAAGATTGAAGTTCTTATCTACTATGTTATACTTCATTTATCGTGCTGGTTATCATTGATACATTCATTTGTGCATGATCGCTCTGCACTTCAGATGAGGAAATGTGCTGGACTTCAGATGCAGAAAGATGATTAGGCTAGGGCATGTGCCTTGGACTGAAGGAGCTCACATCTACTGGGTCACGCAGTCATTGAGCAACGAGTTCAAGGACCTGTGGAAATACAAAAGAGTATGACTAAATCAGTGTGGGATGAAGACAGGGAAGAATCAGGTTAACTTCCTGGAGGAGTTAGGTTTGGGCTTAACTGACATAGAAGGGGAGGAAGGGATTCCAGGAAGTGAGGACAATGAAATGCTGGTTTTGCAGGTGACTCAGAGGCCAGAGTTTGAAAGACCCTGGATTCCTAGTAAAGGGATTTTGAACCATGGGGAACTATTAGAAGAGTTTAAGCTATAATAGAATTAGATTTGCTTTTTTTTTTTTTTTTTACAAAGATTTATCTAGTAGCCATGTGGAAATTTTGTTACAGTGTGGGAGATCAGACCGAAAGCTGTTAAGACTCCATGTCCAAGTCCTTGTGGGAATAGGGCAGGGACAAAAATATCTGAGTGGCTGAGGTTTCAATTTAATATTAGAGTTGTAGCACATTGAGTTGGTTTTTGGAGTCTAGACTATATATTCTCATGTACTAAAATTAGTAACAGTTTGTATAGTTTATTCATTAAATAATTGTTGCATAACTGAATGAATTTGAAATTTATTCAACCAGAAACTTTGACATTTTAGACATTTGTTGAAACTAAAGAATATATATACACACTACATGAAAATACACATACATGTTTACAAAGCAATTTACTATTTACTTGTTTACAGTAAATTCTACAGAACTATAGATTTTACAAATTAAGATTTTTAAATCTTTATGAACAGATGACAAGCATTCTCACCATTGGAAGATAATAAATTTATACTTATTAAATGTAAAGTTTTTATTTTATTTTTTTAATCCTCACCCAAGGATATTTTTCCATTTATCATCAGATAGAGTGGGAGGGAGGGAGGGAGGGGGAGAGAGAGAGAGAGAGAGAGAGAGAGAGAGAGAGAGAGAGAGAAAGAGAGAGAGAGACAGAGAAACATCGATGTGAGAGAGACACATTGAGCAGTTGCCTCCCGCACAACCCGACCAGGGTTGGGGACAAACCACAACCGAGGTACGTGCCCTTGACAGGAATCAAACCCAGGCATCATTGGCCAATGCTCTAACCACTGAGCAAAACCGGCCAAGGCATAATGTAAAGTTTTTTATAAGTTGGTGCGATGAAAAGTTTTCTATAGTTAAAAAAAATTCTGTCAGCTATACCCATCATAGATAAAAGATTTATATTATTAGCTTAATCCAGGGATCGGTAGACTTTTCCTGCAAAAGTCATTAGTAAAAATATTTCCGACTCTGTGGGCCATGCAGTCTGTCTCACAGTGACTTCACTCTGCCATTGTCTGGTGGAAGCAGCCGTAGCCAGTATGTAAATCAACGAATGTAGCTGTGTTCCAACAAAACTTAATTTTGCAAAAACAAGGAATGGGACAGATTTGGCCCACAGGCCGTAGTTTTCTGACTCCTGCTTTATAGTTTTGTCTGTTTGTTTTGCTTGTTTTGCATTCTTAATTTTCCTTTAAGATGCAGCCTTACACTGAACAATGTTGCATTCTGTCCTGGTGCATGCTCAGGTTAAGCACATTGTAGTCAGTGTTTTCTCGGTGACTTTTTTTCTTTAACAACATAGACTAGTTTTTTATTTGGTAGAACTACATACATTAATTTTTTGCTTTTGTTTTTATATTCTCTTCTATTTGAAACCAGTGAAGCAGTTCTTCATGCTGTTTTCAAGATGGTTTGTTCATTTTAATTATTTCAGATATTTACTTAAGCAGAGAGACAGTCCCATCAAAAGTACAATTGGAGGCAGGTGCCAGAGCCCGCCCACTGTTTTCCAGCCAGTGTTACAGAACCAGAGAGGCCAGTGTTTACAGGCTCCCCTTCTCCAGGCTCCCCTTCTCCTGCCTCCAAGCTGGTGGCTGTGACTGGGCTGTCTTCGCCTGCCCTTCCTGCCTTCCCCCTTCCAGGGCCCAGTTGTAGAGATTTAGAACACTGTACCAGCATGCAATAAAATTTTTGCTTAGAAACATTAAATTATTTGAGGGTAGAGTGGGAGCAGGGCTCGGGTAGTGGATGACTTACCTCCATTGTCACGGTGTTCGTGGAGTCTAACTAAGTAGGGTCATCCCTCTCTATCCACAGGGGGTTGGTCCCAGGATCTACTCAAATACCAAAACTCATGGATGCCTTAGTCCCTTATATAACATAGCATCGTATGTGCATATAATTCATGCACATACTCTCATATACTTTAAATCATCTGCTATAAATAATCATGTAAGATTACTTATAATGCCCAATACAGTGTAAGTGCTATGTAAATAGTTGTTATTCTGTATTGTTTGGGGTATAATGATGAGGAAAAAAAGTGCACATGTTCAGTATAGATGCAACCATGCGGCCATCACAGCCCTGACTACACAGTGTGTGTCAGCAACAATATGACATATTTTACAGAAGGGTCTAATAAATGTGTTGGCTGAATGAATGAAGGTACAAGAGCTGTATATGTAATATAGTTTGTAGCCATCATTTCTGCCCACACCCTAAGCATAAACTTTCTAGTGATTTTCTGTGACCATCATTAAGTTCAAACTTCATTTGAGCATCGATCCTGTGCTACATCTTATTTTAGATTCTGGGGCTGCACATAATGTATTAGTTTATTCTGTAGTGAATTGCCTATCAGAGCAGACAAACATGAATGTATTATTTTAATAAAATGTGGGTGTGCATCTCAGGGAGTGTGTGCAGGGCTCTCTGGTAGTCCAGAGGAGGGCACCCCACTCAAATCTCCTTCAGGAAGTTAGACATTCTTTCCTTCTCTTACATTCCCAGCCAGATCCTGAAACGTGAGTACAGGAAAACTAGGGCAGTAGCAGGAGGAAGAAAGGAAGAACACTTAGGCTGAAGCTACAAGAAGGCAGAGGTTGCTGAGACACTGTGGCATGTCATGGGAACTACAAGCAGCTCTGTGTTGTCCGAGTGCTGGGAGATGGTCAGGGGGAATCAGCCGGGCCACATTATGGAGGGTTTTGTACATCATGGTAGGGGACCATGAACTTTATCTTGGGAGGCAGAGTAGCACAGTGATCAAGTGTGCATTCTAGAGGGTGAGTTTTAATCCTGCCTCTGCATCTTACTGCAAGCTCAGAGACCCTCTCTATTTTTCTCACCTGGAAAGTGGGGTTACAAATGATATATCTTCTAGGGTTGTTCATTAATTCAAGAGTTGATTTATGAATACTTACTGTGGTCCAGGACTTTCTAGGTACTGGTAATACAGCACTAAGCAAATAATAATTTAAAAAAAAAAACCTATCTTGAGGAGCTTATATTCTGGATGAAGTGGAATGCAGAGAGGTATAATGAACAATATAAGTAAAATGAATAAAGTGTTAAATGGTGGAAGGAGGATAGGGAATCCTGGGGCCTGGGACCAGGTTAGGAGAGGGGAAAGGGGGAGGTTGCAATTTTGCATAAAGCTGTCAGGGAAGACTTCTTTGAGAAGACGACAGTTGAGTAAAGACCTGAAGGAGGTAGGGGTCCAATCGATGAGGGAGTCTGGGGGAAGAGCATTCCTGGCAGAGGGACCAGCATATGCAAGGCCCTAGAGGAAATGTGCCTGACATGAAGGAGTCACTATGGCTGGAGCAGGGCGAGTGAGCAATAGGAGATGACGTCGAGTAGTAAGGGGGCGGGGTTTTCAGGTCTTTGTTGGCCGTTGTTATGACCTAGAGTGAGATGAAGCATTGCATGGTTTGGGGCAAGCAGTAATATGATCTGACTGCTTTGACAAGAACACTTTGCCTGCTATTTTGAGAATAGACTAGGTAGGGCAAGATCGCAAAGGAAGACCATTTAAGAGGCCAGTCTGATAGGAAAGGAGTGGTGAGAAGTGGTCTTTGTAAGGATTAAACAACTTGTAAATCACTTCCAGTAGTGCCTGGCACACGTTAAGCAAACAATATATGTTAGCTATTAGTTGGTTGTTAAAACTTCTAATGACATTCAGCAAAGAGGGTTCAACACATATTCTTATTTGACTTCTGATTGTTGAGCACAGCACCCTCCATGAGTCGATGAGCATAATGAACATGTGTTGTTTTGAAGTTAAGTGAGAAAATGTATATTCCATCACCCGCTAAGACATGACAACCTTATCTGCAAACAGCTGCCATGAGGAGTTAAGCAGAGGGACCTAGACAACCAAGAAGATCATTGCAACCATTTAGTGAGCACTCCCAGTGAGCAAGGGCTGTGCATGCTCCGTGACATTTTTTCTCCACAGCCGGCTGGTAATCCAACATGGTAGCTATTGTTATACCAGTGTCTGTGCTTCAGATGAGTCCACTGAGGAAGTTGAGCATCCTGTCCACCACCATAGAATTGGTAAACGACAGGCTTGTGTTTGAAAACCACGTGTCTTTTTCAACTAGGTTCGATCACCTTACGTCTATTCAAAATTTCAAGTAGAGTATACAAAAGAATAAAGTATGTAAGTACATAAACATATGGAAGACATATCTATGTTATATTTCTGCCTTTAATCATAACGCCTGAGTAATAGTGATGGCATATGTGCTTAACAAATATTATTTGTGTGTGTGTGTGTGTGTTTATTCAGATGGTATGTCTGATATAATCACAGTAATACATTGGGTCAAATATAACCTTTTCCCTGAAAGTTTTAATGATACTGAAAAATTCTTTGATGCTTCTAGGTCCTTTACTCTGCCAGGTAAACAGTGCATTTATACTGAGTGATTATTGTCATGAATTACAAGAGCAAGGAGACTAGGACAAGGAGAGAGTAAATGCCGTGGTGAGCACACTTGCCTAGGAAAGGGGAAGCATGTAGATTAGATCTGAACACGTCGGCCCCGGACCCGGTATTCTTATGGAGAGAGCACCAGGAGGCATAGTCATAGGTATGTGGTGTGAGAAAGGACCTTGTAAGCAGAAGTCCTCGTTTTGCACATGAAGTGGGGTTCTGGTAGTGGGGTGACTCGCTGCAGCCAGTACTGGTAGAGCCGGTGTGTCATCTGCACCTCTCATTCCCACTACGCTGCCCAGCTTTCATTTGATCAGCTGTATTTCCAGGTAAAAAGTACATCCTCCAGGGGAAAAACAAATACTTCTTTTATTCTCCCAATGTTTCTGAGCAACTTCATTTTATTTTGGAGCCTTATTAAAAGTGAATCTTTAATATGAAAACCAGACTGGTATCCTTCAGTTATGTTGTATGTTAAATTATACTGAAAAATTATCATAGCCAGGATCTCCCTTATCTGTTGAATATTAATTTATAATACTTAACATTTTAAAAAACTTATACTGTAGCCTGTTTAAGTAGTTATTTCTGTAAATGAAATATAAGGATAAAATATATAGCCTTATATGTCCTTAGAATCAATGCAATACAACATACGAACAGTGATACTTACCAAGCTGTTACTATGTACCACGCATGATTCTAAGGATATATAATGATATAAAATATAAAAATAAAAAATAAGGATAAAATAACCCACATAAATTTAAATCATGAAGGAACTGTTCAGAGATCCTCCGTAGGAACTTTAAAAATCATATCACATATTTAATCTACACTTTCCAGTCACTGCAACAAAACAGGGAATGATTTATGTGCAAGAAAAAACTTTTTTATTATTTTTGTAGAGGGGCATTTATTGCAAACACAGTAAGTGTTACAACCAAAACAGATACACAATTGGGACATTGTGTTTAAATTATCTTCTGTCATGTACTATATACACCAACAATAGTTTGAAATGTGTTTAAACTGCCATCTGGGACAAAGCAAAAGCAGTTCCAGGCCAGCACGTGATGAATATGAGCCGAGTTTCACGAGGAGCCTTCCTAGCACGTCTCTGCATCCTGGATCATTTCTTCCATGGTTTGAAAGAATTCCAACATCCGTCTTAGCTCCCAGGGTTTTTGAGTGTTTTTAATAGATCGTGACATTTTTTCTGGCTTCATAAAGAACTAAATCAATGAAGCTAAATGCTATTTGTCTAGATTTTCTTTTAGTCTTGAGAGATAGAGTTCAGGCTTGTGTCTTTTAAAAGCTTCAGCAGAAAGTCCCATCTGATGAGATGAATTCCTACTGGGATTTGACAGATTGAAAGGAGCAGTCTTCAGTTCAGTTAACTTACCTGAATTGAGGACCTGCTGACATAATAACAGGTAGGTATTTAATCAAGTACCCATTAAGTGCTATGCACTGGAGGCATTTCAGACCGTAATAAGAATCTCGGATCCTGATCCAGCTCTGACTGGCTCTAAAGCCTGAGTGTTTTCCTTTCAGGATACTGTGTCTGCTGCATTTTCCCTCTGTAATGACAACAATACAAGTATGATAGTTACTGAGCCCTTCCTGCATACTGAGCAAGATTCCAAACACTTCATACAAAATATTTCATTTACTCATAGCAACAGTCTTATGAGGTAGATACATTTATAATCACCATTATTTCTACCTATTAGGAAACTGAAGACCTGCAAAACTGTGTAGCTTGCCCAAGGTTGCAGTCCTCACAACGATGCAGGTGTTATCTCAGTTTTTACAGGTGATAAAACTTAGATCACAGAAGCTAAGCAAATCTCCTAAATCGCATACCTAATAAATAGAAAAGGAAGGAGTTGAATCCAGGACTTCTGAGTTAAAATTCAATAATTTTAAAGTAAAACATGTTGTCTTTTCAATAATTTTATATTTTTATACATAGAAATTTTAATACACCAATGTAAAATATAAAAAATAAATTTAATATGAAGTTTTAAAATAATTTTTTACTCAGAGAGGCTTTTACGTTTTTTAAAATCTAAATTGAATCAGAGAAGACACAAGATTGTAGTTGTGGATATGATTTCCTATACCTACTAAACTCTCCAGGTGCACTGGAATATTATGTTCACCCTTTACAAAAAAAATAAAATAAAATAACAAAAAATACCATACAAAAAAATTTAGTATTATGTTTGAAGAGACAAACATAATATGATATCTAATATAATACAGATTTCTTTAGTAGTCAGCTAAAACATTTTTTTATTAAATATAATATTTAATATAATATTCTTTTATAGGCAATTAAAAAATCACTAAACTGTAGAAAGCAAAGATATTTAAATTGGTATTTAATGGAGATACACTTGTTTTCAGGGAACAAATTTCAATATATCACAGTTGAAGTGGAGGCTGATAATGGCTGTATGACAATACGAAAGTGCAGGGATTTTACACAGACCAAAGCCTTGACACTGAATAAAAAGATGTTTAAGTAAACTAGTTGATAACATTTCAGAAATAAGTACTTTTTAAATATTCTAATTTTAACTAGTTAAATAACTATCTATATGTATATATACACACAAATGTGATAGAAAAACAGAGGGTTTTTTTTCCCATTAAAATGCCCTGTAGACATTTTCAAACAAATCTTTGTTCTCTATTCTGATTAAGGCAGCACTACTCCAAAATACTTAAAAGTGGTTTCATTAATTTGCTATTAATTTTACTATTCTGGCTCCCCCCACTCCCTGTAATAGAAGACTAATAAAAGCATTTACCACTATATGATAATGTACTAATGTGCCACACTATTTGCACTGCAGGGTCAAAGCGAGCAGAGGCAGGATATGGACCTTTGGGGTGAGAGCTTCCTCTTATTCTTTGGTTATAAGACAGTATCCTCTATTGATGAGGAAAGTATCAGGAGGAAGGTTCTGGGGATTTGTAGGGGAGCAGGAAAAGAGATATCTGGGAAAGTCACGGTTTTGCTTGTAATTAGCCAGTGTTGAGCAGAAAATCTTGCTTTAGTGTGAGGTTCGATGATGATGATATGAGGGAACATCCTGTTCACATCAGAGGACAGAGGTCACAGTCTGGAGAGTGAGGAGGTCCGTTTCACGAATTTGGTGATTTAAAGTGGAGAGTCTGGCCCAGCCGGTGTGGCTCAGTGGTTGAGCATCGACCCATGCAGCAAGAGGTCGATGTTTCATTTCCAGGTCAGGGCACATGTCCAGGTTGTGGGTCTAATCCCCAGTGAGGGGCATGCAGGAGGCGGCCAACCGATGTTCTCTCTCATCAATGTTTCTCTCTCTCTCTCTCCCTCTCCCTTCCTTTCTCTCTAAAATCAATAAAGAAAAAAATTTTTTTAAAGTGGAGAGTCTGTGCTATGTTTTGATAATTCTTGCTTTATAGGACCTTCCATAATTTTTCTTCCAGAAGGGAAAAAGCTTTTTCTTATATGAATATTTGGTAGTGAACAGGGATCTTAGTGCCTTATTATTTCTTAACTATATATTTGTTGTTTCGTTTTGATTTGGAAACAGTTTAACTTATATATAATTCCGAATAATTCCTTATTTATTCCTTATCAATATGTCATTGCAACAAATATCTCTTGTTCCCCCCCACCCCAACAATTCATTTGTTCTTTTTTTTTTTTTTTTTAATCCTCACCCAACGATACTTTTCCATTGATATTTTTAGGTAGAGTGGGAGAGAGGGAGGGATAGAGAGAGAGAGAGAAACATCGATGTGAGAGAGACTTTGTTGCCTCCCACACGACCCGCCCAGGGCCAGGGATCAAACCCGCAACAAAGGTATATGCCCTTGATGAAATCGAACCCAAGACTCTTTGGTCTGCAGGCCAATGCTCTAACTGCTGAGACAAACCAGCCAGGTCCATTAGTTCTTTGATATATCATTTTACTACAGTTTGCTAGGATATGACTTTGGTTAGTTTGAATTTTATTATCTTTCTTTAGGCTTTGAGTGCAACATTAATTGCCACAGCAAAGCAAAAGGTAGCATATAATTGACACAGGAAATGGTTATCAAGTACTTGGTGATAGTTTTCTGCGGATACATGAACTTGGATTTGGAATTAAGATTTGGTTAACAGTATTTCCATTGATTTCAAGATTTCAGTGACTCCAAAACAAATTTAGGGGAGTCCTGGTGAAAAATAAATATGAAAATTCCCGGAAAAAAAGAGAAGCATCACAGAGGATAACAAATCGGTGTGATTTAGATGTCTAGTGTTTAGCCAAATTCAAAATCCAAAGATAGATTCTTGAATATTAAAGTGTTAGGACAATTTCAAAACTATATGGCTGCCATTAATTCTGTAGGAAACAACTGCAAATTTTATCTTTTGAACGTTTCTTATTATGAGATTTCCACAAGGCCATATTTTGTTCTTCTAAAATTTCTATTTCTTAGAGTCATTTTATTTTGATGACTCTGTCATAAGAGCTCAGACTTTTTTCTATACCTGCATTTGAGGTTACTTTATTTACCTTATTTAGTTGTCTTTTTGGTACCTAGGTTTTACTGTTTTCTTCCTGCTCATTCCCCATGCACAGTCATCACCATTGTCAAGGCCTGTCCATTATATCGCCCTGTGTGTGCCCAGTCTGTTCATATCTTCCTAGCCCCACTGCTTTCACATTTACCCCGTCAGACAGCAATGACGTCGCTTCTGGATCCGTGTAGCTACTTCTAGCAGGTGTCTCTTCCTTTCCCTCTTCCCTGTGGCCTGTCTATTCTTTATACAATTTTTTTTTTAAATTTAAATTAGGTCACATCCCCTTCCCCCACAAAAGTCTTTCAGTAGCTTCCATTGCACTCAGTTAAAAACCCAAATCCCTTACCATGGCCTACAAGCATTGATCTGCTCCTCTGGAATGTAAACTCCGTGGAAACAGTCATTCTCATTCGGGAATTTTTATATAACTCGCACATGACATAGTACTGTGCTAGGTACTGGAGATACAGCAATTGATTAATGAGTACATGAGAATAAGAAGAAAAAGAAAAAAAAGAACATATGTGGACCTTGTATGCATGGAACGCCCAGTCTAGTGGTAGGGTAGATATTAATCAAATAACCACACACAAAAAAACCCTATAAAATACAACACTGATCGATGCTATGGAGAATAGGTTTGTGGTTTTATGAAAGCATGTAACAGTGAAGTCTTACTGAGATAGTCATGACTGAGGTCATGAGTAGGAGTTAATTATGTTGCATAGAAGGATGTGAGGTGAGGGAGGAGGGAGAGAGTTTTCCAGAAGAAAGAAGCAGCATGACCAAAGTCTGTGGTGGCAGAGACAGACCTTGGCTGGAAGGCATGAGAAGTGACCATTGCTACAGAATGTTGTGGGGTTCATTTAAGGATTTCTCTAATGGATTGAATGTGAGGAGGGGTGAGATAAGTTTTTGGTTAAGCACTTGGGTGGGTGTTGGCAAAGATAACTAAATACTTGGAGGCCCAGGTTTAAGTGTTGGTGGTACCACTTACTTGCTGTGTGTGTGTGTGTGTGTGTGTGTGTGAGAGAGAGAGAGAGAAAACCACCAGATTACCTTAGGCAAATCACTTAATCTTCTGAAACACGGAGTCCCCAATTTATTTGTAAAATTGACATAATAAAAATACTTAACTCGTAGTGAAAGACAAATGAAATAGTGAAAGTATTTTACACACTATAAACTAGTATATACATAGTTGCTTATTAGCCCTGGCCAGTTTGGCTCAGTGGTTAGAGCATCGGCCCACGGACCAGAGAGTCCTGGGTTTGGTTCCCGCTAAAGGCACGTACTTCGGTTGCAGTTTGTCCCCGGCCCTGGTTGGGGTTGTGTGGGTGGCAACCAATTAATGTGTGTCTCTCACGTCGATGTTTCTCTCTCTCTCTCTTCCTCCCTCTCTCCCTCCCGCTCTATCTGAAGATAAATGCAAAAATGTCCTTGGGTGAGGATAAAAAAAAAACCACCGTAGTTGTTTATTACTACTGCCTCTCAGGTACCTCCCTGTGTTGGTCCGCAGTAGTGTCTAGTGTGACCCAGCTGGACTGCATGCTCTCTCCCTCAGCACGTGGAGAGCGCTGGAGTAAACCTGCGTCCTCATCCAAGGAGACTGTTCCACTACAACCCGTTCTCTTTAACAGCTTCTTGGCTTCCACCCTCTTTTCCTGCCTCTATTAAATTTACCTTCCTTTCTTGGTTCTTTCATATCATCCTTCTCATTCTTTTTCTTTTTCTGTTTTTTCCATATTAGGCTATATTTCACTTTCAGAACGTGACTCTCTTGTAGTCCCCTGTAGTGCTGAGCCAAGGGCTGTGCCCCCTTAAGTTTGTCCCGTCCTTCCCTATGGGAAAGAGGGCATTCGGGTCAAGTACACAGATATCCAGTCTTTTAAGAACATTCATATTCTTTTATACTTATTTCCATTTTCTTTCATAAATTAGACTTTCTTGCTTTAAAATCTCTCTTAAAGCTCATGTCTATAGCATTATTTTTTTCTGTGTTTTAAAGATAGAAGTTACATTTTGTATTTATAGGATGTATAAACATGTATAAGTATATGTAGTATGTATAAATATATGTGTATGAGTGTGCATGGGTATGGGAGAACTCTATTTGTTACATTTTGATTTAGAGAAAAGGAGATTACTTTCTTTTTTTAGTTTTTGTTTTTTCTTTATTGATTTTAGAGAGAGAGGAAGGGAGAGGGAGAGAAAGAAACATCAATTGGCTACCCCCTACATGCCCCCCACTGGGGATCGGACCTACAACCTGGGCATGTGCCCTGACCAGGGATCGAACCAGTGACCTCCTGGTGCATGGGTTGAATGCTCAGCCACTGAGCCACATTGGCTGGGTGAGATTACATTCTTTTAAGATGGGAAGATATTGTCCCTCTCCCTCTGAAGAAGGGAATTAGCCCCAAGCCAAGCATATTCTCTTCTTGAACATACCTTAGCATGTTGTTATACTTAATGAATTATTCTCATTGTTAATACTAACTGAAGTTTTGGTTTTACTTTTTCTTTACTGCAATATAACTAGTTATTTTATAGTAAAGAGTTAATTCAATTTTCAATAATTTATTATTTTCTTTTATTCTGTTGCAACCATATAGATTCATTTTTCTATATACTGAAGTAGATCCTTAACTACCAAGTGGGGCAAAAGTAGGTTTACAGTTGTTTGTATGGAAAATAATACAATAATTAATAAATAATAATACAAGAATAAACTCTGTGTTTCGAGTACTCACAACTGTAAACCTACTTTGCCTCGACCTGTAATTGATTCAGTGACAGTCAAAGGTGGCTTTATTTTAATTTGATTTTTAATAATAATTTAGCTGGGTATAAGACTCTAAATCAACACTTATTTTCTTCTTAGAACTTTAAAAACGTTATCCTACTGTCTTCTGCCTGGAACACAGTAAACACAAATGAATGGCATCTGTTGTTGCTTGTAAGAAACTCCTGTCAGTCCAGTGATTGGTCCTTTGCTGGTATTCTGGCCTTTCTCTTTCTATCTAGTGGCTTTTGATATTTAACTAATCTTGGTGTTTGCATTTTTATGTTGTATCTGTATATATTGAGCTTTATTTATCAGATGATATTCAGAGAAAATTAATTGATTTGAAGAGTTATATAAATTTATGAAATTTATATAATTTTTATATCTTCAAATATTCTTTATATTTATCTTTATAATCTGTATATTGTTATGTATAAAATATATTTATAATCTCTTTCAGCTACTCCTATCAGGTATATGGTCTTTATCATCTCTTTTCTGCATGTCATGTTAGAGATACAGTGGAGTCTCTCAGCTGCTCTGCATGTCTGTGTATTTCAACAGAAAATTTTAATTTCCTTTTCAGTATTTTAAATTTGCGATATTTATATGTCCCATTCTTTTAAAATTCCTGTCAGTTGTTGTTTGCAAAAGTTTTATTTTTGAGGGAAGAAGACAAGGAACCTTTACTCTTATTTATCTATTTGAAAATTCTACACTAACATTTCACAAAAGTAATTGTATCAGAGAAGAATTAATGTTCAAATTAGTTGATTTTACTGGTTTTACTGGTTGTGTTTCTTTGGATTATGGTTTCTTTTAATGTCTTTTGGAATTTTGAGATGCAGGCTTATTTTGAGTAGAAAGATACTAGTAAAAGTGTTTTTCCCCCCAGCTTCCTTTCACAGTTATATGAAACTAGGTGTGAGGGAGGCAGTTGCACTCCATACCAGCTCATAATTTCAATTAGCAGTCCTAGGTGGAGTCTCCATATTGTGTTGAGGGCATTTAGGCTTGTGATGCTCTGTCTCCCATACCACTTTGCCTAAATATACTCATGATATTTTTAAAAATCTCGATTATAGCTTTATGACTTTATGTTTTCTTGTTTTTATCATTGCTATAGGTTATGAGCTAGAGGAGGTATGTCGGTGATTGAGTGTATGGAAGCATTCTTAACTGGAAGTTGAGACTTGACTTGGGGAATAATTAATGAGAAAAAGTACAAGAGTGAGCTTTGGTTATTTAGATTGAGTGGCTGTATTATTTATTATCCACACTGAAACACTTTTGAAATTGAAAGAAGTCACTGTTATATGAGTAAACCAAGGCCACTACAGAAAACTAGAGTTATATAATCATTGTGCTATAAAAACCTTCTCTCCTTTAATTTATATATATGAATATTTGTGATTCAGTATCACAGACAGTCTTTCCATTCGTTGATGCCTGTACTCCACCCGGTTAGAAGATGGTTTTTCCTACAAGATTCGTATATAAATACAAAGGCCAGTAGACTTTGAAAACTTGAAATAGGAGGCTGTTGAGAAAAAAACTGTGGTGTGTGAGTAAATCTGAAACTGATTTTATTCATTAATTTTTAAGAAAATATTTACAGTTCCCTCACCAAAATATTTAGAGTATTACATCTCATGATCATTGAGTCTCATTTCCCTCGGAACAGACACAGGAGTGTCAGTAGTAGGAGATGATGATGAGGTAAATGGTGTGCTCACTTTTGTGCCTGTGTAAGACTATATCTTGACTATTATAACATACTGTGATTGCGATGAATCTCGTAAATAGACATATATAAGAGAAATTCAGAAGCATTATGCTTTGCAAGTCTGAATGAACCAATATACATAACTTTAATTAAAACTAGTAGCATAAAGGATATTTTGCAAACATTTAAACTTTGTATGCATCACAAAATCTAAATGTGTGTACTGCAACATGCCTGGTACTAGTGAGATACGACAAAATGATGTCTAATTACCCTATCTTTGAGGACCTATGATTCCAGTCATTGTTTCTAAATGTGTAAACATTCTCAGTTTCTCAGGAAAAACTCATATCAATACAAAATCTCTGTGTGTGTACAGATCAGAAACCCATAATGAATACAGGCTTTACATTTTTCTACTCATTACCTTATTTCCCCAAGCCAACGTATTTCTTGTTTTTCTGTTTTTCGAATAAGCTCATGCCGTCATGCTGGTCAGATAGAAGGAGAGCCATCTCATCTTTTGTTTGTTAGAGAGTTTCAATTATTTAATAAGTGCAAGTAATTAAGGCATTAAGAATTAAAGTGACTCCAAGAAGAGCTCTGAGACTCTGAACGCAGGGTTGCCTAGGTTTCTTAGTTTGAATTTCAGCAAACATGAAAAAGTCCAACTACAGGTTCTTTCCGAACTTTTACAAGGTGCAGTGTGTTGACATTTTAATATGATCTAGAGACTGTACAATTATGTAAACTTTGGTTAATACGAGCAGTTATAAAATCCAAAAACAATGCTTTCATTCTTTACTAAATTGGAATGATTGTATCGCCAAAAGGCTCAGTACAAATGTGTACTTTTTTGCCTGTATGTAATAACTTAATAGTTGATAATGTGGTTCTAGTGGAATGTGTGTGTGTGTGTGTGAGCGTGAGTGTGAGCAGAGAGAGGGAGGGAGAGCGAGAGGAATAGGAGTGAATATATCAAGAGTCAATACTTTCAAAGACTTGCTTCCCAGTTTTATGTTCTCATGTAAACAAAAATAATAAAGGAATCAGCACAATTATTTCTGTAATCTTGCAAATGCTTTATCATCTTCCTGAGGTTATAAACCCACATCAGGAAGAGATGGTACAAACACAAAGTTCTTTCTACAGATCCATGAGGAGTCACGTACTGTGGTAGCTGGATATCTGGTGGCCACTGTTATTTCTCAGATGATAAAAGAACTGTTTGAGGATAAAACTCATCCTCCATTAATTTTTTAAAAATTTCCACCTCCATTTGAACAAGTTCAAATATTATTGATTTCTTCTTCTTCTTTTGAAAATCAACCTCTCAAGTTTTCAAAGACAACTTGAATATTGGATACCAGTTCATATATAATGCATATAACCTCTCCACTGCTGTCAAAACAATCTTTCTGGAGTTTCCTATTAGAAACATAAAGTTCTTAAGTTCGGAAGAGTGCATTAATTATGATACAGTGCATCTCTTTGTATGACAGAGAATTTATAATGTATTCTGTCCCCCCAAATAGTGTCTGTAATTAGATGTTTTATTTATAACATTTCAGCCTCTGAAATAAAAAAGTGTAATTTTGAAAGAAACAGAAAGTTTAAAATCTGTTTTGTGTGTGTATGTGTATGAGAGGGAAGTGTCATATAATAGTTGATTCATCAATTTTTGTTTTTGTTTTCAAGTATTCAATTTTAAAAGTGTTTCTATTTTATGAAATATATAATAATAGTTTGGTTTTAAGATTTTTTTCTTTTCATGTAAAATAAATGTCTAAAATCATTTTGTAGTGCAGCTGAAGTGTTGGGAAAATAGAGGATCCTTCTGAAAGTTAAAAAATAGAAAACCAGTAACAAGTCATTTCTCTGTTCCAAACTGGTTCCCACCTCGGGCACATAGTACATCCTCAGTAAATACTTCTTGAGTGAAAGATGGCATGAACTTTCTTGCATATAGGTAATAATAATAATAAATTTGAAGAAGGTTTTTCATTAGATAGTAAGCCAGAATTTTTAAATAAGCAAATTAATAAATCTAGTCCATTCTTTCAAGTGTTGTTAGTTTTTCCTGGAAACTTATAGAGCATACTTCAGTAATTATTTTGACAGAGCCAGTCTTATCTCTGAAAGCCAGCTGGCACATTTGGAGGATGCCATGTTAGCTCACCAGGTAAAGTATCCATGGTGGCAACCAAGAATCCATACATAAAACGATCAATGCAGTATGTGCATTTAAACAGGTGAGAGTGAGAATTTTACAGGAATATGGTTGTGATTCCAAGAAGAAAGGATCCATATAACCTTGTGGAAGGTAAACCTGTTGGTTAGAGTGGGGGGGAAACAGACAGGGAGAGAGAAGAGAGAGCTGAAAAATATCTTATTGATGTGAACTATTTTGCAGTATCAGAATTACTGTTGTTTATACCCACATCTGTGTGATCCATCTGATTAGTGTGGGTGAGCTGCAAATATTGACTTTATGATAGTTTTATGGTCTGTACATTCAAATCTAACAGTTCTAAGTTTTCACTGTTTGCATTTATTTCCACGTATAAATTTGCGTCTAGGAAGACTGATACTTCTTCAAGGCAGAGGTCCACAGACTTTTTGTATAAAGGGCAGATAGTAAATGTGTTAGGCTTTGTGGCCATATGGTCCTGGTAGCAATCACTCAGTCGTAGCAAGAAAGTAGCCATAGACAATGGCCAAACAAATGAATGTGGCTGCTCACTTTTGTTAGCTCAGCTGTAGGGAAACAGGCTTTAGTTTGCTGTCCTCAGCCCTGCGTTCTGCCCCCACCTAGCCATTAGCGTGTCACAGATGATAAATTGGAGTTTATCATTACCCACCTGTCTCAGGGTTGCCTCTGTTGTAATGCTGTATCTACAACTTCCTTTTGATGGTCTGCCTCTTCATCGCGTATGCTTCATAGACCCTCTCCTAGAAAGACCCTGAGGAGACAGCCATACCTCTTTGTGGGTTCATATTTGGGAAGAGGGTGCAGCCTGTGCCCTTCTTTCCTGTGTCCTCGCGTGTGGAAGCAGTGGTGCCCAGAGCAGCCCACTTCCAGAGCTGGTCTCCACTAGAGCGTCACGCTGCTGGGGACCTCAGCCCCGAAAACTGGCAGGTGTGGGATGAGTGCTGCTGTGACCAGTGCCTGCTAAGGCTGGGTAAACACCGGGCAGGGCTGTGTGGCTGTGGAACTGGACCCCCTCCCCCATGTTCACGTGGCTCTGTTGCCCTGCTGGGAAGGGGACCTAGCCCCCTTGACTGGAGAGTCTGATTCACTCTTCTCCCAAACTCGGAATTATCTTCCTCATACCTTCATTGTGGATGAAGTGCTGCTTCTAATGGGCAGCTGGCCCTCACATGGTTCCCTGTGTCCTTCAAGTACTGGTGGCATCCTGCACTCCTGTGCTTCTGCCGGTTCCATCACTTGGCCTTTCTTGGCTCTCAGTCTCTGCCTGAGCCAAGCCTCTTTGGGCTTACTTGTTGGCTCTTACCCTCCCTGTCCCTGCTTCTTGACCTCCTAATGGCACCTGTTGCTGAAGACTCATGCCTCACTGTTGGCCCAACATGATGCATGCTTTCAATGTGTGTGTGTGTGTGTGTGTGTGTGTGTGTGTGTGTGTGTGTGTGTGAGAGAGAGAGAGAGAAAGAGAGAGAGAGAGAGAATTTGATATTTTGTTCAAGTTCAAACATTTTATTCTTATTGTTAGTTAAATACAAATAAAACTTACACTAATACTGATTTAGAGAGATATTTGTAAAGGAACCTTAAAATCAGTACTCAGATGTAGTAACCTGATTTAAAGCCGGAGAGAAGACCAGTGGGGTTTCCTATTGGTCGTGGTACATAGGAAGCAGCCTAGGGAGTGATTTGAGAGTCACAGGAGACAAAAACAAGCCTGGAAGTATTGGTTGTCCTCAGTGATAAGAACCTACTAGGTTTTCTGCTTCTAAATTGTCTTAAAATTCTAGAATCAAAATAGTTGATATAATTCAGTAAGTGGACATATGCAAAATAATAGTAATCCTTTTTTACTACAAAATCAGTCTGTAGGGACTATTTCATATGTACCTGGACTGGAGAGAGGAAAAATAAGATGCTTGAAGTCCAGTTAGAAGGCCACTGCAGTTGTCTGTCTAGATGACAGGTTAGGTGGGTGAGAAATGTGAAATGGAAAAGTTTCCTAGAGACTGCAAACTGGTGTCATTTTCCATATAGGTCAAAATGGTAGACTTTAAAAAAGGCCAGACTCATTTACATAACCAGCATACCCCTGTGGCATAAAGGGCAGGTAAATTAATGGCTTTGGGAAGGCGATATCGGAGCAGAGGTTAAGAGCAATACCAAGGAGTTGCACTGCCTGACGTTACAGCCCAGTTCTACATTGTAGTAGTGGGAAGATTATTTTACCTCTCTAAGCCTTGTTTTCTTATCCTTAAAATAGTGATATTAATAATAACCAATTTCATAGGGTTGACTATGTAAGGATTTAATGAGATAATATGTGTAAGACACTTAGAACATTAAAAAATATATTGTTATGCCCGGCTGGTGTGGCTCAGTGGTTGAGCGTCGACCCATGCAACAAGAGGTAGCCAGTTCAATTCCTGGTCAGGGCACGTGTCCAGGTTGTGGGCCCGATCCCCAGTGAGGGGCATGCAGAAGGCAGCCAGTCGATGTTCTCTCTTATTGATGTTTCTACCTCTCTCTCCCTCTCCTTTCCTTTCTCTCTCAGATCAATCAAAAAAATTTTTTTGAATAATTAAAAAAAATGTTGTTATTATTATTATATGGAGTCAATAGACATGACTTTTAATACTTGCTCCACCATTTAGTAGCTGTAGGACTGTGGGCAAATTTATTGTATTGCCTTGGTTCAAGTACCCTTATCTTTATTAAAGTGGGAGTGATATTGTCTATGTCATAAAATGTTGGTAGGAATTTATACTGATAAATATAGGTATAAGTGCTCAATAAATGATAGCTCTCATTAGCATTCTTTAAAGAGATAAAACACCTGGTTTAAATAATCTGATTACTTCAGGGAAGAAAATGAAATATATGTAGAACTAAAATCTATCTCCTCTTTGTAATTTATTTAAAGTTAGTTTATAGTTTTCCTCCACTGATAAATAATTTCAAAATGTAGTCACAAATTAAATCCAGATTAGTGTTTTGTATGGATAGAGAAATACCTCAGACATACCAGACAAGTGTATGTATGAAGAGTTGTCCCTCAAGACCCAGTATTGATGAATTTTAAGATCTTGAAGATGGATTGTTTTGATAAATTCACAGGTTTGCAGGAGACACTGAACCATTACAGTTAAACATCTGACTTATAAAAAATGGTACCGGATGTTTATACAAAAGTCTCATATCAACTTTAAAAACTTGGAGATTTAATTCAGCTCAACAAATAGAGGGCTGCTCAAATGCAGGGAAATTACTTGGTCTGCTTTTGAAATAGCTTTCATTTATTTGTCTAAATCTTCTAAAATACTTTTAGTTCTTGGAGTGGTGACAATTAATTTTACTATCTTGTGACTTGATGATTAGGTCTGTGTTTATAGCATCCAAACCTTTCAAGGTTTTAAAACCTTTTTGAATTTATTCTTTCCCATGTCTATTTTACCAATATAAATAGTATTCATCCTAAGTATCTATGTGCCAGCAAGTCCATTCCCAGTCTAGAGCTGACACCTATGGGGAAACTACTGCAAAATAAGAGGAATTTTTTAAATGGCGATTTAATTCCTCATGAAAGAGTTAAAATTCTAGCTGGGGGATTGTAAATAAAATGATTTTTTTTTTTTTAATTCACAGGAAAAAATTTTTAATAGTTTAGTCTGTCTACTGTGAAAGAACAAGTCACAAACTTCAATTCATAGAAAACTCTCAGAAATATCTAGTCATGGTTAAGTTCTTAATTATTTTGGGGAGGACTGTGTATGTTCATGGCTGGTTTTACATTGCTTATGCAGTCATAATGTCTTTTTGTAACATTGTTGCTAGTTCATGTTGCTAGAACTGAATACTTGGTATTTCTCAAAAGGCCTGGAGTTGTCCCACAAACTGTGTTTTATTTGCTTGAGACCTGCCATTATGGTCCAGAGTATGCCTGCATATAAATCCGTATGGTACAAACCACATAAAGGCTCATAAGGACTCTTTGTGGAAGTGAATGGTGACAGGATGGAAAAGAATTCTGGTGTTCTGAGATCAGATCTAAAGGAGAACAGATATGATTGGGCAGACAAGAAGCCATGAATAAAAGGAATGAACAAAAGTTATCCAAGGAAGGATCAACTTGGCCAGAGTTGGGAACTTGCCCATTTAATAAAAATGTACAATATGAGGGGAGAAAAAAAAGAAGAAAGAGAGTGGAAAATCTCAAGAAAGGGCCCATATAAGAACTTTCTAATCCTGTCACCTGACTGAACATTAATTGAGCTGCCTAGAGAAGTTGTGTGTGCAACCAGTAGAGACACTGAAGTCAAGTGTCTCCTTGTTAGATGTTTAAGGAATTCATATCAGCTAGAAGATAGACTAGTGCCTTCCAAGATACATTCTACCTCTCACTTACTGTGATTCTATGATTTATATTGCCGATTGTGAAAGATATGACAATACGGTTGATTGCTCTATAATAATAAATTACCCCCTTAATTAACTACAACGAGTTTAAAAATATAAAACCCCACTGAAGCAATACATTTCCTTATAGAAAGATTATATTATATTTTCTAAGTTGATTTTCTAAATCCCATTTCAGAAAAAATCTGCCCTCTGCCACTAGAAACAACAAAAGACAAAGGTAAAGTCTTAGACTGAGATTGTAATGTATAAATATCTTTTTTTGGATCAGAATCTTTAAAATAAACCAAGTAGAATAATTAAAACCTGTATGTTTGGGTGATATTTTTGGAATGGCCTAGATTTTATGATACACTGTGGCTTTCAAAAAAGTCCAGATTTTCCCAAGTAAATAAAGAAATGTCCCTTAAATTTTCTCACTCCTACCAGTCTGGTTTAGCGAGTTTCATTGTTTCTCGTGCTGATCTATCAGTCTTCGGATCTCGTGCAAAGTGCAGGGAGAGCAGTGTGTTTATAACAGTGAAGTATGTGGTAACTAGAAGCACTTAGAACTGTGATTTATGTTGGTTCATAGCAAATTAAATAACATACATGGACTTGGTAAGATTCTTTTTACTGGTTGCTTTATATGAGGAAATCAAACAAAATTCTGAAGTTTCATTCCTAACGCTATTATTAGATATAACTGAACTCCTTTTTTTTTTTTGCACCAGACGTGTAAAAATTAATGATTAAAATATTCCTTTCCATTATTAAAGTTGAAATTTCAGATTTTAAATTTTGAGACTCTTTGTATACTTATCCTATAAAATGAGTAGTTTCTGGGAATTAAAATTTTCACCAAAAGGATGTAATTTGAGACTGACAAAAGGATGGCCCTGAATTTCCAATGGACCTTAACAACTTTGTGAATATATCAGAAATCTTGGGAAAATGTGACTTTGGACAAGGATAATGTAGGTGTGATCAGTATCATTTATTGTTGGCAGAATGGCAGAACCCTATAAATAATTCACTTTTTTAAGGCCCGACTGATACCTAGTGAATCCCTGTGTCATCATCAGCATTATTTAAAAGATGGCACAGAAGGTAACATCTGGGAGCCAATTCATCATTTAATTAAATTATCCTGTAATGAAATCTTCAGTAATGAGATTAATTTTAATTATTTATCAGGAGTTGACATGGGCACAAGGCACCATGAATAATAAATGAAAGGCTTTGTCTGTTCCATTTCTAAGAAAGGACCTACTTTACTGCAACAGTGCTTTTTTATAGAACACTGCTGAGTCCTCGCAATGCGATCATCCAAGACGCTGGCTTGATTTTTATTTCAGAACCTAAAGAGAGGACAACTGATCGATACTTTCAGATTTGAATTCCAAATCTATGTATTTTTAGTGTACTCATTGATTTTTTAGTTGATGCAATTTTCAGTTTTTAAAGTATTTTGAAGATGTCAAAGATAGAAAATACTTTAGAAAAGAATGGGAGTTTAATTTTTAATTCGGGTATGAAAACGTCACCTTTTTTGGATACTTTATTGAGATATAGTTGACATGTTACTTTGTAGAAGGATAAAGTGTACAATGTTATAATTTAATACATATATACATTGTGAAATGAATACCATAGTAAGCTTAGTTAACACACCCATCACCTCACGTAATTACAATGTTTTTGTTGTGGTGGTGAGACATTTAAGAGTTACTCTCTTAGCAACTTTCAAGTATATAATACTGTACTGTTAACTGTAGTTACCATGCAGTATATTAGATTCCAGAACTTACTCATCTTATAACTGGAACTTTGTACCCTTTGGAAAATGTCACCTTCAATAGCTCACATAGTTATTGCAGTCACACTTTGGTATCAACTGTAGGCGTGCAGTTGGTGCAGTTGTGCTCTCCTATGAATGGTCTGTCAGTTCTTGACAAATCTGTCCATGAGGGGCCACTGGCCTCCAACCAGGCTTACACCTGTCCTAACGGGTCACAGGAGACTGAACCACAAATCAGTGGGGACTCAACAGTGCCCAGGAGTACTGGGCATCCCTGTGGTCACCAAGCAGAAGCCTTCCCCAAGACCTTGGCCATATTTCCTTAGGTCTTACGGCTTCCCTTTCCCTTGGCTGCCTGAGTAGAAGATAGTCATTTTAAAAAAGGAATGAGATTAACTCTCTGTAACCGTAGAAATTGACCAGAAAGCAGACTGAGAAGTCTTCAAAAAAAAAAAAAAAAAAGACTGATCATCTCATCTCCCTTGATTAAAGCCCTTCAGTAGATTCCTAATTTCATTAAGACTGACATTTAATTTCCTTAATAAAGCCTACAAGGCCTCTGCAACTTTGGTTTTCATTCAGTCACCTATGCCCACCCCCATACTCATTTTGCTGCAGTCTCAGATTAGATTAGGAACTAATATTAGATTAGGAATTGGAAGGCAACATGACTTTCTCTACTTTAAGGCTTCATAATGCAGCTCCTGTGCCTTCTCCTGGATCTTTGCTAGATGTGCTCCTAGTCATCCTTCAGCTCTTAGCTTAAACGTTACTTCTTCTGAGAAGACTTTTCAATGTCAAGACTTTTCTGTCTAAATCATTGCTCCCCATCTGTTCTAGTCTCTCAACACATCTCCACTGATTCATTCATAGTGTGTTAAATTATTTTGGATCTACCATGTGCCAGCCAGCTTTTGTTTTCCTTGAGGTAACTTATCAAAATGTGTAATTATATAGTCATTTTCTATGATTATTTATGTATCTCTTCTGCTAGACTGTAAGCCTCAAGAAGACAGGGACCATGTTGAAACCCTGACCCAGTACCTGGTACATAGTATCTGTTAATGAATAGTTGATAAGTGAGAACAAAAGAGATGAGAACTTAATTTAATCTATCAGACACTAGAATGAGCTTCCTTAAAAGGCAATGCACTTTCCATTAATGGAAATGTTTAAAAAGAGGCTAGACAATTCAGAGTTTGCCTCCAGAAAGGGGATTTAAGCATTAGAAAGGAAGTTGAAATAAATGACAATAAAATTTTACTCCAATTCTGTGTGTAGGTTGTTATAATATCTAGGAAATAATCAAATAGTTGCTTATTAATTAACTAAGAGGTTATTACTTCTTGGTGATAGTCTCAATATTTGCTTCATAGAAGAAACCGAGCATTTTTCTAACGTATCCTTTAAGCATTTGTTGAAAATACTGTGTGAAAACTGAGACTACTGGTTCAATCAATAGTTGACCCTTATCAGTTTCTAACCCCAAATAATCCCTATGATTCTACTTTCCCTTTATTTTCTACCAGTCATGCTAGAAATATGTTAATATTCTGCCTTAATATATTAGAATAGTAATGAATGATTAAAAAGGGAAAATAACATGATCATTGTAGTGAGAAATATCACAGCCTATAACCTGATTAGGTTGTACTATGCATTTTGAGTATCACTACTATGTAATGACAAAAGTTTTGTAGGTAGTAAAATTATCTTGCCTTCTGATAAAAATTCTTTCATGGTTAGGAATTTACTGGTGGGTTATATATACACACTAAGGAACTCTTTCTTTTTAACTGGTAAAATTCCGTTGCTCTCAGCTATCTTTCAATCTTGATCACTTAATGTAATTAAAAAGACAGAGCAGAAGAAGTGTCCAGCCTCGGTCCAGTCCTTGAACCCAGTTTGCTGTTTCCCTCAATGACAATGAATCAGTCAGTCTTTGGAAAGGATATTTCCTACCCACATAATAGCTTTCAACATATAATATGGCAGAAATTTGAATTAACAGATGCATATGCTAAAAACAAAGCATCTTTTTTTAAAAAAATTCTGGTTTTACAACCTAAATTGTCCATGATATGTGCCTCAAAGGCACATAGGACAGCATGCATGTAACTGGTTCCTCACACTCTTTGTGTATAAGAGAAGAGATTCGAGCCCTCAGTGTTTTGCCACCAGGGCTTTAAAATAGTCCAGTACAGAATGGTACATTTCTTTCAACATCATCTGCTTGTTTGCAGGTTGGTAGTAATACTAAGACTTTCAGAGCAGGAATTTTTTTTTCTTAAGTGGTATCTGGAAATTGTATTAGTAATTCTGATTAGCAGGCTCTGCCTAAATGTATCCTTCTGCTACCATGTGTCTAGTTGGCATGTGTCCACCAGGGCTGAACATTTTAGCACCAACTAGGAGTTGTATTGTGTTTCAGTACTTTTCCTACATGAGTGTGCATTTGCCAATCTATCTATTTGATCACTCTTAGCAAGGAAAAAACCACTCTAGTGACCTCCATCACATTCTTTATAAAACAAATAGTTGATTTTATTAAGGTTCATTTTATTACGCCTCTGTTATGCATTTTGAAGGTTACAAGTATTAACAGAGATACTAGAAATAGTACCCATATAAAGAATATTTTAGCATCTATTTATTGTTTGTTGAGAATTTCTTTCATTGTGGAAATTTCAATATCTGTCCAGTAACTGAGCTACATGCAGATCTAGTCAATAAATGATCCTCTTCATCTAATTTCAGAAGTAAGAATATCATCAAAGCTCTAATTGATCATTTTATATCATTTTTGCTATGCCACACTTTTTTAATGAGAGAATTCTTTATTCCACAAAAGAAAGGAAAGTTATTTTTAGACATGACTGATGACCTGATAGAGTCCTTTCTGCATATCTGATTTTTACAAGGCAGTCTATTGATCCAGATCACTAAAAAAATAAAAATAAAAATAAATTTAAAAAGGAAGAACTACTGCAGTGGTCCAACAATATCCCTTTATATGCTTAGGCCTTTGCTTTTTTAAAAAAGCTAGTTATAGATAGACTCAATAATAAGTTCCGGAGAACTTTGATTGCTAGTTTGTATATTTTTATAGGCAAGTCCATTCTGTCTCTAAATAGTTCTAAAGGTAAATAAAAATAATAACACTATGCCTGGTAAAGAAAAAAAATAGATCCTGTTTTCGTCCTCATATTGCTTGCAGTCAAGTTGGTAAAAGAGGGATAAAGCAGATAAATATAAACTCCATCTGTCTTAAGGACTACAAAGTTAGCTAAATAGTTAACAGTTTTCTTGCCCTGGCCAGTTTGGCTCAGCGGTTAGAGTGGTGGACCAGAGAGACCCGGGTTTGGTTCCCACTAAGGCAGTTTGTCCCTGGCCCCGGTTGGGGTTGTGTGGGTGGCATCCAGTCGATGTGTCTCTCTCACATTGATGTTTCTCTCTCTCTCTTCCTCCCTCTCTCCCTCCCACTCTATCTGAAGATAAATGCAAAGTTTTCTCTGAGGAAGGGATTTATTGGAGACTAAAACTGATGAATAGGAGTTAAGTAGGAAGAGGTGCTTGAGGAGAACATTCTAGGTGGAGGAATAGCACGTAGACCGTATAGGAGAATGGAGCATGATGCTTTGGACAAGGATCCCTGGGAGCCAAGTCAGCTCTAAGTGCAGTGAAGCTGGCCAGGTGCGTAGGAGGCTGAACGCAGGCACTTGGAGGCCAAGTTATAAAGTCGTTATTTTGTTTTTCTTTTTTGTCTTTATGCTAAGAGCAATGGAAACCCTTAAAGTGTTAAAATGTGTGTGTGTGTGTGTGTGTGTGTGTGTGTGTGTGTGTGAGAGAGAGAGAGAGAGAGAGAGAGAGAGAGAGAGAGACTGAGAAAAACATTTGCTTCTAGAAAAGATGGCTTTGACTGCACCATAAGAGCATGGGTGAGAGCCATTAAGAAAGGATATAAAGTAGTGATTATGATTTATGGAACATGAATAAAAGACATTAAAAACTATGAATCCATAGTGATGCTTCAGGGTAGGACTAAAGTGGAAAAAAAGCACTTATTTTCAGAAAAATGCTAGCTCTTATAAGTAGAAGAAATGCTATAAAGTCACTATTTTTGTGTTCCCAATGTAATAACTGAGTATCATAAACAGAAACTAAAACCATTAGATGAATGCCTGTGGGGGAATTTTTTGTTTGTTTGTGTAAAAAATTGTACAGTTAAAAATTTGGAGGGAGAGAGTAGATGATAAACTGGGTAAGTGACTTGACTCAGCCTGTGCACCTGGGCCCAGGGTTTCTGGTACATGAGGAGCTACAGCTGGTGAGCTGTCCCTGACTAATTCGGAGTCAACCTAATGTCTATGATCCCAAAGCTGCTCGGCCCTCCAGGTCTTGAACACCTGGAATGTAATCACATCAGCAATGTAACTTTGTGTTTTGTGGTATGAGTCTCAAACCCCACATACCTTCACCGAGAGTCTGGGACTCAGGGTTGATTATTAATGCCTGCAACAAATAGAGAGTCTGTGCTTAATGTAACACGGAAGGAATGAGCGTGGAGTACCCATGAAGAAGCTCTTGCAGTATAACAGATAGAGGTAATAGGATAGCTTTGTGCCAGGATAGTAGTGATGAGACAGAGAAGCGTAGATGTGAGAAATAAATACATTTTAGGAGTAAAAAAATGCCTATACTTAATATTACGTTGTTAATTGAGGGGGGGTGGTAAAACAGAGAGGGGTACAGTGATGAGTCCTAGGCATCAGATTTGTATTAAGTGGAAGAATGTTGGTGTCAGACACAGAGGGTCAGAACTCTGAAAGTAGACAAGTTTAGGAAGAAAGATCCAAGGTTTGTTTTTAGGCATAGTGGGTTTCAGATATTTTGAGAAATTAAAGTGGAAATGTATCATTTGACTATGTTGGGTCGTGAAGTATAGTTTGGCTAGAAAAATACTATAGCACATTTTTTTTTTTTTGCACAAAATAGCACTAATTTGGTATACTTCCCTAATTGCTCTCACTTAAAGCAGTTTCCAGACAATTACATGATGCATTTTTTTCTAATGATAAAAAATTTTAAAGCACTTTCCTGTACCGTTTATCCTCTATGAAGCTGTTATGGCAGTGCTCAATTTACCTATGGCATGATGATTATAGGAGAATAACACTTTTAGTACTTGCTGAGACCATGCAGTATAAATAAAATTTAGAAAATTATCACCATTTACTTTTTTTTTTTTTTGTCATCTCAGAAGTAGGCAGCCGTATTACGTAATAAAAATACACATTCTTAAGAATAATGTTTATCCTGTGAAGAAGATTATGTCTTCTGGGCATCATTTGTCTGTTTTATAAAGTAATTGTCATCATTTTTACCACTATCAGAAGACCTTATTAGGTGCTGAAATCAGTGCTGGGAGTGCAGGATGTGCTAAGGAAAGCATTTTGCTAGGCATCAGGAGACCTGAGTTCTGTGCAAACTGGACCACTCTTTGTGCAAGTCATTGTTGATGAGATCTTCATTTGTTGAGTTTGCATAGTCAGTTTAGGGAACCAGCTAAGAGGTCATAAAAATGGACTGTTTTTGGACTTCTGCTGAAGCAGCACAAGGTAGTGAGGTCCATCAGGATAGACTCGGCTCAATTTTCTTAGGTCTTTGAAGGAGTGGCTCTATAGCTTCAAAGTGTCTAAGCAGTTGCTCTGAACACCAGTGTGTTTGCTGCCTGTAGGTATATGATGGTTGCAGTTAGGTCAGATTGGTTAAATGGCTAGAGGTGGTATAGAGCCATCAGTGGAAGAAAATCAGACTATTTTTATTCTGTTTATAGACCTGGGGAAATATGATTGTGTGTGTCTGCAAAGCAGAGGTCATCCCTGGAGAGGACATGGAAATATGGAAGGGAAATGAGGGGGGAAAGTCATTCTTGCTCACTGGTAAGATTATCCTTTGAAAGGATGATCATGGATTCTTGGCTGCCTAATGAAACATGACAACCAGAAGGGATTTATAGCCTGTAGTTAGGGCAGAATGTCCAGTGGAAATGTGGCTTCTGGAGTGATAAGAGAAGAGCTTGTATCTAAAGAGGGCCTACAAAGAACTCAAGCTTTGATAGGTTTATTAATTAAAGTTATGACAAGGTCCAAGTGGGTGTTTATAGGTGGCTGAAGTGGAAAAGTGTTGGGAGGTCACTGAGTTTGAGGCAGTGAAGGACTGTTCATCCAGAGGCAGGAAAAATTAGCAACATGATATTGAATCATCAGAGATGATGGCCAAGGATGGAGTACAGAAGTGTGTAAAATAGTTGCTGAAACCAACAAGCAAGTTTGGAAGATGGATCACGGGATTGGTAAAATTTAACAACCTGTCAGAGGTTAATATAAGGTGGTGAGAAAGACTTAAAAGAGAATGGTTTCTTAAGTCACAATATCAGAATTTGTCATATCCATTGAAGTGGGTTAAAAAAAAATTGTCACCAATGTTAGGAGTGTACATAGGCTTAACGTGTGAATGTGTGGCCAAAAGTTCATCCCACACCCTTTCTGTTTACTTGAGGGATTGTGGTTATAGACACAAACAGAATATAGAAGCAACACAGCAGTTTTTATAATCTCATGTCCCATTCTTTTCCAAATTGGTTTTGGACCACTCCTCTGGATATAAGAATGGTTCTTCTTCTGCTGTTACCCCTTTGAACATATACATCTTTCTCTCAGGACACATGCCATTCACAAGGGCCTGGACATGTTTGACCTGGAATATTTTCAAGGTCACCCTAATTCCTTTCTTCACAGTTCTATAATGTGGGTCCTTCAGGTCACCTAGGGATCTGTTTGTTGTGTTTGTCTAGTGTTTTATTTTGCACAGTCTTCCTTGGAAGATTGGATGACCTTCTCTTAAAATGTGTATTCAGGGTGCTCAAGTCCAGAGTTCATGTGTAGGGTCTACGCCACAGCAAGTATAAATGAGGAGTAATATGTTATTATTTCCTAAATTTTGGGCTCCTTGATAAAAAACTTTAAAATCCAGTCTACTGGCAAATCATGTTGGCCAAATCTTCAGAATATATTCATACTTTACCACTCCTCACCACCCCTTCTATTTCATGCTGACTAGTGGCACAGACTTGGTTATCTTCCTGTGTGTTCCCTTACTCCTCTGCATTTCTTTCTTCACACAGCAGCCCGAGCAATTCTTTTGAAAACTTACATCATCATGCCATTCTTCTCCTCTAACCCTCCAGTGGCTTCCTGTATGACTTACAGGAAAAGCCCACGTCTTTACTGGCCTCCAGGGCTTGATAATCTTCAGTCTCACCACTCCCTCTGACCTCAACTTCGAGCCCCTTCCCTCTCGCTCCCCTCTGCGGCCACTTGGCCTCCTTGTTGTTTTCAGACACTCAAAGCACAGTTCTGCCTTGGGACTCATACACATCCATCCCCTGGAATGTTTTGTCTTCCTTTTACATGTAGAGTTCCTTCTCTCATGTCTATGAGGTCTCTATACAAATTTCACCTTATCAGTGGGGCTTGCTTCCCTGCCCCCTCCCCCCCAAACCGCGCCAATCTTTCTTGCTACATTTTCTCATAGCCCTTATCACCATCGGACATGCCATCTGTTTTATTTGTTCACTTATTTATTGTCTGTTTGACTCCCCTAGACTGCAAACACCCCAAAAGCACAGATATTTATTTGATTCATGTTTTGTCCCTGAGTGCCTACAAAGTACCTGGAATATGATAGGTAGTCATAAAATGTTAGTTGAACAAAATAAGTGATTGGATGGTCACATGGATTAATTTTAAAATGTGGTAATTTAAATGATAAAGGTAAGTGGTAAGGCCATGATTGACACTGAGGCCACCTCTTGGTCAAAGCCACTGTTCCTTCTACTTTACCATGTGAACTAATCTAGATCCTTTCCTGAGATATGTGATGAAACATTAATAGTGGAGTCCCTCGTAGAGTCCACTATAACGTTGAAATTTATACTCAAACTGGATTTAGCTTTATGGACTTCCAAATAAAACTAGTCTTAAATTCTAATTTAAAGGTGTTGCATTGAATAAAATTTATAAAATTCTTTTCTATCCTTGAAACAAAGAACTTTTGCGATAGTTGAATTAAAAAAAAAACATTGACTCACAAATGACTAGCTAAGGGAGAGCAGGATTTCTAGATAAGCAGGACAAAAAATTTCCACTGTTTCTCACCAAGTATGTAGCTAATGGGGATGGTGGCTTTACGCCAACTACCACTTAAGGGGGGAAAAAAAAGCATATCATTCAACAAGTGAAATAGTTAGTGTGGAATGGATAGCGTCTATTGAAATTTGATTTTCAGCAGTCTCCCCAAGTGACTGAATAAATTTTTTAAACCTGTTTACTTTTGTAACATTTCTTCTCATAGTTAAATTTCAGATTAATGATATGACAGTATGTGGTCTAATGCTACTGAATTTTCTCCATAATATCTTGAGGAGTCATTTGAAATGTGCAGAACCCTAAATGGGATGACTGACATAGGATCATTAACCCACAATGATCAGGGTTTAGGGACAATTTACTATCAGACTGAGACCCAAATCCAGATAATAAATCTCAGAAAGTGAGTTGAAATTGAGACTCGTCTAGATTGGAAGCAACACCTGCGGGTTTCTTCTGTGGCAGGGTAGAGTCAGGTGGGTGGTATCATGAAGCCATTTTGGATCTGGGCTGATATAAATCTAAGGATGAATTCTAGCCTATAGGTAAAGAGGGTACACAGGCAGGTCAGATCCCCAGAAGGGCTTCACAGAGCCTGAACACATTTTCAGGGTCCAGCCAAATGGGCTAAATTCCAAGACTATTGTTTGGGTCCATCTGGAGGAAAGTGAGACACATACAGGTCAGCAGGCACAAATCAGGGGTTTAGGGAGGCTGTTTTTTTTTTTTTTTTTTTTAGTAAGCATCTAAATTTAGGTCCTCTATTACCCGGGCTTACCTGATAAAAAGGTATATTGCTCCTATCCAATTTAGGGCACCCACTATAAAACATGTGGTTTGTAATATTTTTATGAACTTAAGTGAACTTGGCTGAAGGCATACATTGAACTTACCCTGCCTACTGTAAGACTTTAGCATTTTTATATCTTGGCCCAGCTATAGTAAACAGGTATACACAAGAGATTTGGGGATTTCTGAAATATTTATTCAGTATACCTATATCATGTAGGCTTGATATAAACTAGACAGTACTGATTTATTTTACTGGTGAAAATTCCCTTATATTGTGACGCTAATATTTCTTTAATATACTACAGACTTGATTTCTAGTTGTACACTCTATTAATAGTTCTGTATTCTGAACATTTTATCTATATTGGGCTTATGGATCTTTGTGATTTTGATAAAATGAATTTATGTTTATTTTGTAAGTTAAATATAATCATGAAAATATGGCATAAATATGAAAATTCACAGTTTAATGACTATTTTGTGTTATTTGATTTATGAGCTTTATAGGTTTCTGCCCAGGAGGTAGAGAGTAAATTGATTTTCTTTAAAATGTTTTATGGACTGTTTTAGAATATGTGTAGATATCCTAAGAAACGAAGGAGTAGATTTCTTTAAGAAGAGCTTGACCTTAGGTCAACCTAACAAAAGCTCAATTGTGAAGAGAGCCATCAAAACAAAACTGTACACATTAGCAGATATAGTTCCTCCATGTGACTCCTCAACTGCGTTTACCAGGATGGGTCTTAACCTTTTACTTTACATCTATTATTGGTTTTCATTCCCTACTTACTCATACACTCTGTTACTCTGCCCCTACTGTGCCATCCTTGAGTCCCCACCCTCTTCTTCCATTTTGTCTTTCTTGGCATTGACCTCGATCCTGCACTCAGACTCAGCTTCCTCTGCTGTCCTAGGGCAATGATAGTCTCATTCCTTAGCAGTTAGCCTTACTCTAGTCTAGACCAACAATGTATCCACCTCCTCCAGCGTCATCAGCACCACCACCTCCTCCATCCACACACACTGGTAAATGGTATTCTGATCCCTTCCTTTAGTAGACTTGAGAAAGACTAATGATAACAAATAGCACACTACTTTACCATCTACAAAATGTTTTACACGTTCATTTTTCTTACTTGATATAGTGGTTGCTATTTCAAAATAAAGAAGATTATGAGTTCAAGGAGAACTGTATTTTTAATAAATATTTATATATTCATAAGTATTAAAGGGTTCACATATGTTATCTGTAAATATTTTCTTTTTATAGGGTAAGAAATAAAAGATTATTGACTCTTATATGTGCAAGGTTTTATTTGCTTATCAGAAAATATTGCCACAAAAGCCTTACAATTTGATAGTCATTATTTATCGATAAATTTTATCTATTATTAAAGAAATCATTACTTTGGCTTTGTTATACTCTGATATAAAAGTATCATCTTGTTCTTGAAGTAAGAAGAGAGAACAGGAGAGTCAACATGTGTACAGATGAACGTAGTGAAGTTGAACATAGAAAAAGAGATGAGCGTGTGTTGTACACTTGCCAGATTCGACTGGAAGGAGACCCAGACCCTTGGTGACATAATGTATCTGACTTATCTCAGGTCTTCAGTTTCTTCATATGAAATATACTGGAGGAGTTCTAGGCTCCTGTGATTTCAAGTACATGTAAAGAGGGATGACCAAGCCCCTTTTCCTTTTGAAGTGATTTCTGGTGTTTTTAGATTTTTCAAAAATGTACGTTTGCACATTGAAAAGTTCAAAACTGTATTTCAGTTTTTTGCTTTTGTTTATGATTATAAGAGTTTATTAAATTTTCAATCTTATCTGATCAGTTAATCAGGTCAGTTTTACAGTCTGTTTGGTTTGGTTCCATTTATACTTTGAGCTATCAATTTTAAGTTAATAAACCAATTAGGTAAGAAAATTGCCTTTAGACAGAGTTGGTATTTTTAAATGAGATGACATTTGAAATGATCACTTTGATGTAAATATTTTATTTTTTATATTTTGCATTTATAGATTACATAAGTAAAACATTTCAATATAATATTGCATACAAATGTGCATGTATACATAACCCCAATTGTGATTCTGATAAATATTTCTTTAATCTTATCAAAGTTGCATCTCTTTGTTTATTCATTTCATTTTCAGTTGCTTTACGACAACATGAATTATATAAAATTTTCTGGTGTTTATATATTACTTCATATATCAATATCATCAGAACTGAGAAACTTACTAGCTTATCTTCTAAAAATGCCTTTAATGCCTTGAGTTTTTTTCTCCTTTCTACTTAATCTGTAAATAGATGGCTTGAAAGTTAGAAAGAAACAGTCTCATTTCTGAAAAGACTGCATAATCCTTCATGTTTCTTTAATTAGGGGAAAATGTTAGCTCTTGACATGCTGTTTTTATAACTGTGTGTATATATGGAACTATGATCTTATCTAGTTTTTAAAAGTGAATAATGGAATTAAACAGTTTAAAAGAAAAAATGTGTAAAGTTCTTTTATGGAAGAAAGGAAATTATTAAGCACACTCTTTCCGTATAGCGTGCTGATTAGACACTGCAGCTCTTACGTGAGAGCAGAGCGGCAGCCTTGACATGATAGCGCAGAGACCTGCAGTCAGCGAGCATGGAGATGCAGACTGCCTGGGTGGCAGACACTGCCCCTCTCACTCCTTCCTCAGTTCAGCACTCACCTCAGCCCGTGTGTGGGGACTGAGTCAGGCTTAGTAGTTCCCACAGAAAACTGCTTTGGGCCAATGATTCCTTTTTTTTTATCCTCACTGGAGGACATTTTTGCATTTGTCTTCAGATAGAGCAGGAGGGAGAGAGGGAGGAAGAGAGAGAGAGAAACGTCGATGTGAGAGAGACACATCGACTGGTTGCCACCCACACAACCCCAACTGGGGCCGGGGACAAACTGCAACCGAGGCAGGTGCCCCTTGCGGGAACCGAACCTGGGTCTCTCCGGTCCATGGGCTGACGCTGTAACCACTGAGCCAAACTGGCCAGGGCGGGCCAATGATTCTTGATATCATTGCAGTGATTGGTTTATCCCTTAGTCTTTTGAGCTTTCTAGGTTATGTCTCCAATGTGCTCCAGAGCTACAAAAGTTTTTTTTTTTTTTTCAAATTTTAGGTGTAAATAATTTTAATTTTGGTCAAACTTTGGGTAAAAATTTGATATATATCAAATCCCCAGGGCATAGTTGCATAATCTTTTTCAACATGTACTTAGAGTGTGTAGTTCCTTGGGCTTGAAAAAGTATACAAATAAATATATTAAAGTAGTTAGAGAAAGGCTTACACAGATCAATAAACCATCTTATACATGTCCTACCGTTTTTAGATAGAAATAATAACAATCAAAAGTGTTTTCCCCTAGGGTATAAAATTTGTTATATTTAAAAACTGAATCAAAATTATAGTCTTAGGATATTCTAGAATTTTTCTCTTGTCTGTGTATTTGTGCAGTGCCTTAATTATCCTTTTTACAAAATAATGACTAATCTTTATTGGGTGTTTCCTGTGTCACTGGGAACAAAATGGTTTTCATAATCCATTGTTTCATTCTAACTTCTAGCAGCCTTCTCTGGCAGGCATACCCATTTTACAGCGACAAGGCAGTGGTTTTCTCTGGGTCACACGGAGTGGCTGAGGGGGGATTTTCATCCTGTAGGGCTGACTCCATGTCTGAGTTGTAGTCCCCACTCCACACTGTGCCCAGGACATGAACTTTACACGTGATGCAGTTGTGGCTACAGTTGTGTATCTTATTGAAATAAAAGCATTGTTTCAGTGATGAGGTGTGAGCAAGTTACATTTAAAAGTCTTTGGTCATCTGGTATAGTAGAGATGAAGATCCATCCCTCTTCTAAGGAGCTGGTGGTCACTGGAGAGATAGACAGTTACTGTAGTGTTGCTACCAGGGTCAAAGAAGGCCGTGGCAACTCTGTCCTGAGGACTATGGACAAGACTGGATGCTTTCAGTTAAGTGGTAACAAAATACTCCATTCTTTTGTATGACCTTCTGGCAACTTTTTCAGCATTTCATGATATCCTTTTCACCTCCTGATTTACATGAATTTCTGATCATGGTACTTATTCCAAATATACATTTGTCTAGTTGCATTGCCATTGGTTTTCATATGCTTTTCAGTTTCTCTTTATGAGTATTTAAAATGAATATTTTACTTGTCAGGTTCTTGAGTAAACAGTAATTCTCCTAGTTTTTTAATTGTTTTTCTCAAAATACAATTATATTCAATGCCTTTTCACTGTAGTGTGTCTTGTGAAATGGTGATTATGCATGCCTCCCTTTATCCTCCCCTACTGTTTTATAGCTATCATATCTAAAAGTAAATGCTGAAAAGGACAAGATGATTGCCAAGATTTAGCAGTGTCAGGAAATAATTGCTAACATTTATCATGAATTACTCTATGCCAAGCATTGTTGTCAACATTTTTCATAGATGCTTAATTCCCTCAACTCAACACATAGGTAACTACTCCATGTCCAGTTTAGAGATCATGAAACACACTCGGTTGTTAAAAAAAATTGTCCAGGGTCACATGCCTAGCTAGTGGCAGAAGAAAAACAGTAACTGAGGACATCTGATTCTCGAGCCTATATCCTCCACTTCACTGGGGCTTCTCAGTTTTGAGGGAAATCTGTAACTTATGACTGATCATAACTTTGTATTCATGTAGTAAATGTATTTCCTACAGATCGGAGAATTCTTTTTCTGTGTGATGATAGTGTTGTGTAAGTCACAGAGTAGCTCAGATGGTCAGATGTGCCCTATGCAAGTTTGGGCTCTACCATAATTAGTTGTGTGACTTTTGCAAAACTTCACTCCAGCCCTCAGTTTTCTCATTCGACAGATGATATTTTAAGTATCTTATACCTTTAAAAATCCATGATACAAGGTTGTTCTAGCATCTTTCTTGCTTAAACATGATGTAAGTTGAAACTTTCAGACCCATGTAATGTGTACTCTTCTTATCTCTTTCATCTGTGCAGATTGATTATTCCCTTCATGGTCTCATCCAGTCTCTGAGTTTTGAATACTATTTATATAATGAAGATTCACACATTTTTAAATCCAGCCTAGATCTTTCCCATGACTTGCAGACATCTAACCCATTAACAATCCCGTCTCTATAACCAGAATTTGATCAATTTCCAATGTCTTTATTTCTGCCACTACTGGCCCAGGGGGCTCCATCTCCATCTGGATGATTGCAGTTGCCTCCTAATTTGTCTTTCTATGGTATGCTCTCTGCACAGCCCAAAGTGAGCCTTTTGAAACAGAAGCCAGATCATATCACTCGTCTACTCAAACCTTCCACCTGCTTCAGTCTCACTGCAAGCAAGTCACAGTCTTTACAGTGGCCTACACAGCTGTATATAATCAGGCCCTCAGTTGCACACTTGATATTCTTATTTCTATCCTCCTCAGTAATCTATTCTAGCCAAATTAGCGTATTATGGTCTTTGAATACACCCGACATACATGCGTCAGGGCCTTTGAACTTCACTCCCCTGCCTAAAGTACTCATTGGGCAAAGGTCTCCCATGACTTACTTCCTTATCCCTTTTTAGTCTTTGCTTAAATATATTTTAAATGAGGCTTTTCCTCTGATGATCTATTTTATAAATGCTTACACTGCCCACCCCCCATTCCTTATTTGCTTGATTTTGCTGATTGATGGTAATGAACACCATCTAGCATAGTGAATTTTACTTTTCTGTTCGCTTACTTTTTTCTCTCTTCATCACTGATATGTAATCTTTGTGAAAATGCAGATTTTGAATATTTTTATTTCAATATTATATACTCATCACCTAGAAGAGTACTTGACACATATTAGGCACTCAATAAACACTTACTAGGTTAGTATAATGAATGGATTAAAGAATGAATGAATGAATGAATGAATGAATGAATGAGATGAGTAAGTGAGTGAGCAAGCGAGTGAATGTGTCCAAGTTTTATTAGGAACTTGCATCTTCATTGGAAAATAATTACAAGTTAGTGCTGGTCTCTTATTCTGGTATCTAGAACCTAAGAGTATATGGTAGACCAAAAAGAAATGCCTTGGGACACAGGCAGATAATGCAAACATGTGAAATGCTTTGGGATAAATCAATACAGAGATATGGGGCTTTGTCAAATCAACTGGTAAAGTCCCCTCTGGGGGCTACACCTCATTGCTGTCATGGGCAAATAGTGCATCACTATTTGACTTGGAAGAAATCCAGAATTTTATGTGAGATTTAACAACTCATAAGAGCTGACTTCAAATTCAAAATTTCATGCTGGTCAAACAAAACATCTTTTAGCCAGATTCAACTTGCAGGCTGCTAATTTAGAAGCTCTGGTAAGAGAAGCATAAATATTAGAGATCTACCTTATTTAGCAAACTATATCTGATTTAAAAGTTTGTAAAATAACTTGAATGGAAAATATGTAAGACATTAAACACCAGTCAAGTCAAGAATATTTGATGAAAAATAATTCCTAGAATTTTTGAAGTATTTCTGATTCCCCTGTTGATTGCTTCCAGGGTGACAGGGGCCTGCCTGGTCTATGATGTTGGCAGTGTATTTGAACAGAGAAACAAGCAAACAATTTATTGAGAAGGTCCTATTACATGCCACATGTTGTTTTAAGTGCTAGGTTACAGGGGTGAAGACAAAAAAGGTATACCATTGAATAAAACTTCCAATCCATTTAGGGGGGGAAGAGTGTGACAGACAGTCATCAGATTAACTAATGCAAAAGCTAATTTACAAAGATATAAAACAAAATGTTCTGATAGTACTGAGGTTGAGGTGGTGGCTAATTTACAGAGTACTTAATGAAGGTGTCTTTGAGATGGTGACATTTGAGCAGAGCCCAAACCCACAAGAAAAGCCAACTATTCAAAGATCTGGGGCAGAGCTTCTAGACAATGGGAATATTAAGTGAAGAAACAGAGAAGCAGAAAGAAACTTACTGTCTTTGGGGAACAGTGAACAGGACAGGCAGATGTGGCTGGAGCACAGTGAGTGGAGGAAAGAGCTGAGCTAGGTGAGGTTGGGGAAGTAGGCTGGGACCCTTTAATAACTTAGTTTTGAAGATGGCCTTAGAGCCCAGGATGTGGAGTGTGGATTTTATATGAAGTGCAATCAATGGGAAAGCACTGGATGGTTTTAAGGATCATCAAGTTTATATTTGAAGCAGAGACCTTTGTACTTTTTCAGTTTAGACTCATAGAAATATTTTACATAGCTACCCAATACTTTCTCTCTCTCCAAATTTTGTGACAATACACTTAATTTTATTGTGCAGAAGACACTGTGATATTTTCTTTATTATTCCATTGCATTAAAAATTTCTGGTTTTGATTTTATGACTCAGTTAAAAGTCATACTCTACATGTTGAAGAAGGTGTGTTGAAAGCACTCTCACTGGTAATATAGATGAACTGTGGTGGGCAAAAATAGAAGCAGGGAGAACACCAAGAAGGCTTCTGCAGCAGCAAAGGAGAGAAATAGTGCTGTCTTGGACTAGGATTGTCTTGTGCAGATAGACAGAACTGTAATGGAGAAGCAGGGCTGAATCTGAGGGAGGTTTTCTTTTTAATCATATTTATTGAGATACAAGTTACCTACAATATAATGCACCCATTTTAAATGTTTGATGTGTTTTTTATAAATGTGTGTATCTGTGTAACTACCACCATAATCAAGATATGGAACATTTCTATTACTCCAAAAACTTCCTTACTACTCTTTGCAATCGGTAAGTCCCATCCCTAGGTCTGGCCAACCACTAATGTTTTTGTAAGTATAGATTAGTTGCACCTTCTCTAGAATTTCATCGAAATCATTCAGATGGTGTGGTATCTTTTCGTTTGACTTCCTTCTCATAGCATGATGCTTTGGAGCTTCACTGAATTCTTGTGGGGCTCAGTAATATGTCCGTTTTATTGCTGCATGTTATGGCTATGTATGCAGTATAGCTGTGCTGTGACTATACCACAGTTTGCTTATCCATTCAGCAGCCGGTGAACAATTGGGTGGTTTTCAGGTTTGGGGGGCTACTGTAGATAAGCTAGGAACATTCATATACAAGTCTTTGTGAGAATGTATGGTTTCATTTTTATTGGCTAAATACTTAAGAGTAGAATTGCTGGGCCATATGATAAATGTTTAATTTACAAGAATATGCTAAATTATTTTCCAAAAATGCTTTTACCATCTTACATTCGCACCAGCAATGTCTAAGAGTTCCAGATATTCCACACTCTCACCGTCATTTGACGTTGTCTTTAAAATATTAACTTTCTTGAGAAATGGATATTAAAACAATTATCATAAATATGTTGGATAACTTAAATGAAAGTATTTTTATTTGCAGTTCTCTGTTAATAATGATGTTAAGCATCATTTTATGTAGTATTAACCATTCTGTATCTCTTTTGCGTGTGTGAAGTGTCTGGGTAGTTCTTTTGCCCGTTTGGTATTGGATTTATCTTCTTGTTTTTGGGTAGTAAGAGTTCTTTACACATTATAGATACAAGTCCTACATCAGATGCATCTATTGTAATATTTTCTCCCAGATTGTGACTAAAGGCGTGTTTAAAAAGTGGATGCTTCTAAAATTTTATTTTCATCAAGTCCGGAAAAATTTTGCACATTATTATGCAAATACATTTCTGCTCCCGTTACACATGTGTTTGATTGCTTAATGTTGTCTCACAGATCCCTGTGGCTCTAGTATATTCCTTTTTCTTTTCCTTTTTGTGCATCAGTTCTCTATGTCCCCGAGTTCGCTGTTTTTTTCTGTATCAGTATCAAAACTGCTGTTAAAGACAATGAATTTATTTTTTCTTTCAAATGTTCTATTTTTTAGCTCAGGAAGTTTTATTTTATTTTTTACACATTTCATTCCTTTTAATTATATTCATATGTATATCTAAGTTATCAAACATGTTTTGATAATGGTTTAATATTCATTTCTCCAAATTATATTATCATTACTTCTGTGTAGATTGCTAATGACAGATACTTCTGGTTATCTTTTCTTTGCATGGCTAGTACATTTTATGGGATGCTGCACATAAGTGAATGTTGTGTTGTTGAGTGTCTGGATTTTATTGTCTTCCCTTGTGCAGTGTTAAATCTTGCTTTAGTCAGCCATTAAGAAACTTTCGAATCAGCCTGAATTTTAAAGGCTTGTTTTTAAGTGTTAGGACAAGCCCAGTGTAGCCCTTAACCTAGTGTGAGTTTTGCCTTACCCTAAAGGTGTGAACTTCCAGAGTTTCAACAGAATGTTTCAGCTGTTCAGCGAGGTCTTTCCACTGCAGCTGCACGGAACACAAATGTTTTCTACTCACTGCAGACTCCACACACAAAGATGAAAGCTCATCAGTTTGTTTGTGACTTGATTTTGACCTGCCATGTGGAGTTCCAACCCACGCGTGTGCAGTTCAGTTTTATCAACTATGTAAAGGGACCACAGGCAGCTTTCTGGAGCTCTTTGTCTGTATAGCTCTATCATCCCCAGTACAGGCCCCATGTAGTCTAGGTCCCTTAACCTTCCGGACGCCTGACACCTGACTTCTAAACTAAGGGTATCACAGTCCTCCCTGCATCACAATCCAGAATGTGACTCTAGACACAAATCTGTTACATTTGTAATGCTCTCCTTTCGTTGCCTTCTTTCATGGATTACTCTGCTGACTCTGTCTGATATTGAAAATCAACCATTTCATATATTTTATCTGGATTTCTGTTGTTTTATTATGAGGGGTGGGGAGAATCCAATACAAGTTCTTAAACATGATCAGGAATGGATGTCTATGAGAGAGATTTTCTTTTCTATTATATTTTATTATGGAAAATTTCAAACATTTACAAAAGTAGAGAAAGGACCCTAATGAGCTTTTATACGCATGGTTCATCTCTAATACTTAACAGCAAGATGCCAGAATTGTTCACCTATACTCTCTTTCCAGTCCCCTCATCCATTTTAGATTATTTTTAAACAAATTTTGAGGAAGAAATTAAAACAAGAAATTGGAAGACTTAATGCTATGTTAAGGACAAAAATAACATAAGAGAAATAGTGTTTATTGAATCCCTACTTTTTTATTTAGTATTATTCTTGAACTATAGATCTAAATTTGTTTTTCTTAATCTCAGAAACCTGGCAGCTAAACTTAGTCTTTTTGAAGGCTGCCAAATATATATTTTTTAACTAATGAACTTCATCTTTTAGAGTAGTTTATGTTTTTGGGCCGGTTCACAGCAAAATTGAGTGGAAGGTACAAAGAGTTCCCATGTTCTCCCTGTCACACACACAGCTTCCCACATTATCCATGCACAGTGGTACATTTGCTAAATCTCGATGAACCTGCCTTGATTCATCATTATTAACCAAAGCCAGAGACTTTTATCTGTACATTTGATCTGTGTCTATATTTTTGTTGCTAAAAATCATTACAGTTAGCCCAATAGTTTCAGTTATTTATGTACTTTAAGCATTGTCTTGTGTACAAAACATAATCTAATTTGGTTAAAATTGATAAAGTACAATAATCTCACAATTTAATGGCTGCCATAGGAATGACTTATCTCTTGTTCAAGAGGAAGTTTGTATTGAGATTTTTTATGATGAATAGTCTGGAGTTTTAAAAGATAAGCAAAGAAACAGCATGGAAGTGTTTTAATATAACATCTAATATGTGAAAGAAACTATGTAATATGTACATGAACATTATGATTTTTAGTATTTATTCCACATCTTTTACATCAGTGACTTAAAATGTCATATAAATATGACATGTATAATGTGGTCAAAGGAATCTAAAAAAATAAATAGTGTGAGTAATTTTTCTGACACAATAGTGGGATTTTTAAAAAATTTCCTTTAGTATTGTTTCATTAATAAATGCAAATTGAAATAACTGGAAAAGGAAATCATTGGAGGCATATAATTAATTAACATAACCAGTTGACTTACTTTACAAAACGTGATGATAATGAGGCCAGAATGGTATCTGCACTGAAAGGAGAAAGAAAGAATCGTAGACTCGAAGTCAAGTTTAATCAAAGGAGGAGTCTTGCAAGACAGAATAAAACTTGGAAAATAATCACCCATAGCTAAATCAACACATTTAATACCACTGACGAAGCTCCACATGTCTTAGCTCAAAATATTATGGTTGGCAGTTGTGGAAAGTTGATGATCTTGTCTTGACACTAAAGATATTTTGAACATGTATGTACAAGTTCAGATGATTATAAGTTCATAGCTTTTATCAATGAAAGCAAGCTTATATTGAAATGAAAATTTCATTGTGGGTAGTATTTACTTTGGTATAAATTTCACATGCATTTTTAAAAGTCGTGATTGTACATTGTGCTGAGAATGTTTATTTCTCTAATGATGTAGAGAATTTTTCTGAATAATGTATCATGATTAATTGTTATTGAGTCATTCTTCTATTTCAATTTCACATAAACTGTTCTCAATGATCTGTTCATTAATATTCCATTTCTAACATCTTGCCAATGAATGGTGCTGATGTGTGTGCCTGTGTGTGTGTAAGGAAATGACAGTTCTTTAATTCTGTTAGTTAATGTTGAGATGAGTGAAGGTTAGTCACCTCCCCTTCTAAACCATTGCACCTAGGTAAAAATGAAAGAAATCTTAACCAAATTCTGTCTTCTATATAAAAATGTATTAAACATTTATTAGCAAGCAAACACACACACACACACACACACACACACACACACACGCACACACATACATACATGCCCCTATAGTTTGTTCTGTAGGCTCAAGGAAGTTCTAACTCTATGTCTTTTTAGGTGTTGTGACCATCACTTTGCATTAAACCTTTAGTTGATACAAATATCAAAACACCAAAGGCAGGATTCTCTCATCAGAGTCTTATAGTTTATGACTCAGTTTAAGATTACTTAAAGAGTTTATCCAGGTTTCTCAAAAGTAAAGGCTGCAGTCTTCTCTGATTTTTTACTCAGTTTATGCAAGGATGGGAAGTATTGCTAAAATAGTTTAGCAATCCTCTTATCTTGAATACTTTTAATTTCATCTGTGTGAGCTCATTTCTAACATTCACAGTGCTAGTCTAGAAGACTTTTTTCATCAATGAAACCCCATTTTTGACATTAAATATTCTAATTTTCAGAATGTTATTTGCTGATGGAAATACAGACACCAGAAGACTTTTAGTAGTTACCCTAGGGAATGTGGGTTCCTCGAAGAGAATGCCACTTCTCTGTTGTTGCATTTTTAGAAAATAGAATGCACACAATCCCTAAATTATAGCTTAACCTAAGTAATCCACACATAGTAATCCACACAATGCAATACATGTATTTTAAGGAAGATTGCAGAAAGACATCATAATAGTGTATATGTTTGTAATATTAGGGACAGTGGTGTATATGCTTTAAAAATCCTTGTTCATAGCTTCTGTGACAAAATGTCACCTGAATTTGTGAATGAATCTTATGTAACTATAAATTCCAGAGAGGAATTCTAGTCTTCAACTTTCAGGACTGAAAATATAACCAGAGATAATAATAGTTACTCTTACTGTTATGGGTAGCGGTAGCGATGGATTGACAAGTCATAGCAATAACAGTGGTCATCAGAGAGAAAGAAGATAGAGGTTAGCTAATATTTCCTGAGTGTTTTCTCTGTGCTGTATGCTTTAGGTTCATTACCTTATTTATTCATCATAATGACTCAGCTGCTGCTATTTTATCTTAATTTTTCTGATGAAGAATTCTACGTAATTGGAAAGCAGCTGAGATGGAACATAAATTCTCTACTTTCTGATTCTAAAACATGTTCTCATTTCCATGGCTTTATACTGTTCCTTTTTCTGTCAAATCTTTTATAAGGATTCCTATAAAATTTTGTAGATTCATTTCTATTAGGACTTCTGGAACCAGCATAGTTTATAGAGAAGTAATAGTTTACAGGGGAAAAACAGATCTAGGGTTTCTTCAGTTTGTTAAAAGTTGTGGCAAGGAAGGGGGGATGTGAAAAACTTCACTTTTATTTGTGTAAACATTCAGTTTCTGTATAAAGATATGACTCAGATCCATTGAAAATAAGTTGCTATGTAGGTTTTTTTTTTTCACATGAAAGTTTATGGGGAATCACAGAAACAGAGCCTTCTCTCATTAAGACTACCGCCAAAGCTTTTAGACAAGAGATAACAAATTTGCCATTTGGGTCCATAGACATCAAAATAAAAGTTCAGATAAATGGTTTTGAAAAATAATTCTTTAACGGTTGCAGTTTTCTGGGCTTGAACCAACCCAGTCATAAGCATACTTTGGATGGTTTTTCCACAGTGATTGTTACATATCTTTGATAATGTGTTATTATGCATGTTCAAAGATTAATTGAAGATTATTTTTTTTTATATATGCACTTTGAGAATGGAGGATTTTAAATGTGAAAACAAAAATAAAATAAAGAGCATGTTTTTATTAGAAAAATAACTACCAATAGGGTCACATTATACAGTTGCATATTGTCTTAACTCAAGCTTCTATAACAAAATGTCATAGGCTGGGTGACCTAAACAACATAAATGTATGTCTCATAGTTCTAGGGGCTGGGAAGTCCAAGATCAAGATGCCAGTGTGGCTGGTGGCTGGTGAGAGCTGTCTTCCTGGCTTATAGACAGCTACGTTTCCCTGTGACCTCACATGGTGGAGAGGTGCAGAGACAGCAAGCCATCTGATATCCCTTTTTGTAAGGGCATTGATTCCCATCAGGAGGGCCCACCCTCATGACTTTGTCTAACGCTAATTGCAAAGCCCCATCTCTAGATACCATCACATTGGAAGTTAGGTCTTCAGCATATGGATTTTGGAGGGATATAAACATTCAGTTCATAACATATATCATCAGCTTTAACGTCAGGAGTCATACCAGTTATTTACAGTTTTCAGTGGAGTGGAATAACACAAATGAACTATTTAAATTGGCATATTTTACTCACGTTGTATTGATACATAATTTGATGGCTGTGATGATGATGTTAAGGAAATCAGTGCTTGACCAGGACTCTCTGTGTGACTTGTCCTGACACTCTTTGATTTCTGAGGTTATTATTTATGGCTGTTACTATGAAAGTTATGTAGAAGATAACAGAAGTTAACTGCTGTTGAGGTGATGGCGATGTCTACTCAGTTTCAGATTTAGAAATGATAACTACCATTATGAAGCCAGCTATTTTGATATTATCAGGACCAATGGTATAATGAATGTGAAAGAGTTTTGAGAATGAGCTTACTAAAGATTAGCCTTCTATCTCTTAGCATTCAAAGTGTCAAAGCATTATTCAGTATGTTTTAAAAAGGGGTGAAGAATGTTGATTAATCCAGTGAGTTTTTTAAATGCAAGACCTTCTATCATGTCATGGCATCATGCTCATAGAAAAATATATAATAAGAATATAATAAATGCCTACATAGTAATGGCCTTAAATACCTATGGAATTAATGGGTAGTGTGGTATGTAGGAAAAATTAATTCCAAACTTTTCATTAGATTCAAGCAATTCTTTTCTCAGTCCTACTCAGCTGTTCATTTAAACCATGGATTGGACTCAGATTCCTATTTTCATTCATGTTAAACTGGGTTAAAAATAGTTATACATTTAAAGTTAAATTGGTAATTTTCCCTGTATGCTTACAATCACAGTATGTTTAATGCACCTTGTTTGCTAGCTCTTAAGCCATCTTTTATTCCTCATTTTTTCGCTTTTGGTTAAACTGAGCCTTTCTGAACTGAGGTTCATTTTCTATCAAAGAAAAGGGAGGACCTTTGTATTCTCACAAAATCTATTTTGCAGAAATATCTGAATGTTATTAAAGTAGCAAAATGAATTCTATAGAGGTAAGCTTTTTGATTTAATGCAGTGATAGAACCAGATCAATTTATAAGAGGATTTTTGAATTGATAAAACCATTTGGGAAAATTTCTAAAATCTCTTTCCACTCTTGCACCATACATTTCAGAATCTGACGGAAATCTAAACACTCTCATTTCCAAGTCAAGTCAAAAAATCTAAGCTTTTTGTTTTGCAGCAGTTTTCAAAGACATAGAAGTCCGTTATCTGGAAGCAGCTGTTTTCTTATTTCTCTCAGAATGCATTCACACAGAATGAGGCCCTTCGTCACTGGGTTGTTTGTTTTGTAATTAAAGGGAGAGTAAAGAGGTCATTTTGATAGTTTTACTTGGGCACAGATTTCATATTATGGTAATGCTTTGCCATTTTGGGGACAATACTTTTATATATATAATATTTATATTTATATAAATATTATATATTTTTATATATTTACATATTATATTTAGGAACAATAATTCTACATGTGTTATATATAATGATATATATAATTTACCTGAAGTATTACTAAGTCTTATTACTACATATTTTCCTTTCAATGTGGTTTGAATTAAAGCAAATATTAAAGGTAAAACAAACCCTGAAGTGAACCCCACTGTTAACTTCATAGCTTTTGCTGACTTACTGTTAATTTTATTGAAGTTCTTTGCTTTAACATAACAAAACTCACTGGAGGCCACTGGACTTCTATCAAGGGACATGAATTTGAGTCTTGACTCTCGAGTATTATTTCTGTGACCACGAGAAAATTGCTAAATATTTGAATGTTCAGTTATTTTCCTCTGTGAAATTGAGATAATAACTGCCTCACAGGATCAAATGAGAAAATGAACAGGTGATTCAAAGAACTATTTTTGCACTGAAAAATGCATCTTTAGTCATACATCTATATGAAACGCACAGATAAAAGGAATCATGCATTCTCATTTGGTTTTTCAGCTATCCTAGGTTTTACCCATTCAAAGTATCAAAATATATTCTAGCTGAACTATTTTGATTGAGAATTTTTCTAGAAATTATTTCATATATATTTGCTTCTTAAAATGCATGGATAGTATTGCCTCTTATTTACATATTCATTCATTCAGTTATCAAACAAAATTTGTTGAGAGCAGTTCTGTGCCATGCACTTTGCTAGAATCTATATATAAACTCATGGTAAAACAGACATAGGTCCTGTTTTCACAAATTTGTGAGAAATAGTAGGAAGACAGATATCAGACAGGTAAAAACAATCCAACAAATAAATGCATACAAGTTGTGATAAGTGCCAAGAAGGAAAACAAGAGAGGACTACAGGAAAGACCAAGGAAGCTCTACTTTAGATTGAGTGATCAAGAAAGGTCTGTCTGAGAAAGTGAAATTTAAGGTGAGATCTGAGGGCTGAGAGGTAGCCAGTCTTATAGAAAGTGGGGGAGAGCATTTCAGACACTGGAAACATGGATGAGAGGCCTTGTAGAAAAGGGGCCTTTTTTGCCTCTGCCAGTTTGGCTCAGCGATTAGAGCATGTACCCCGGACTAAAGGGCTGTGGTTTCCATTCTCATCAAAGGCACTCACTGGGTTGCAGGTTAGAAGGTCTCCAGTTGGTGTGTCTCTCTCACATTGATGTTTTTTTTCTCTCTCTCTCCCTCCCTCCCTTCCACTCTATCTAAAAATCAATGGAAAAATATCCTTGGGTGAAGATTAACAAAAAGGTCCCTTTTTGTTTTCAAGAAAACTGACAGAAATGCATGGTGGCTGGAACACAGTGACATAGAGAATTATCTGACATAGATTCAGAGTCCTATACAGATTATAAAGCACACTTATAGAAAATAGCTTAAGGCAACCAGTTGAAATACATTAGACATTGTTTTTTTGTTTGTCAAATATAGACACTGATGGTAAAGGAGGATGACTTGACTGAGGTTACCTTGCCAGTAGCTTAGATTAGAGCTCCAGTCTCTGATACCTAGTCCTGGGCTCTTTCTCTTGTGAAAATTCCCTGGCTGAACATTTTCATACTTTCCTAATGCCCAAGGTCATCATTGTGCAATCAGTTAATGAACTGAAACCCTAAGGGGGCAGTTGGAGTGTGGAAGGCTAGTCTTTTAGACTCTTGTATTTGGATCATAGTTTTCTATTTTCTCTGCTCTTGGGTAACTCTGCCACATGATATCAACTATGTCCTTTTCTTTTTTTGAAGAGCTTCAACATGATAATTAGCATATTTAGTTTCTTAGCTATGTATAATCATAAATAGCCTCTGAGTAAGAGTCCATTGGACTGTTGTATTAATATAGACTTTGATATGTTTCCTGACTGTTCAGAAGTAAAGTTATTTTAGTCCTTATTTAGGCATTTTCCTGATAGATGAAGTTGTGAGGGTCCAGTGTTAGACAGCTGAAACATCACTGGTGTTTGGGAGGGAAACTGTGTGTCTTCCATTATTTTATTGTCTCCATAGACCAGGCAGTGATGTATAATTATACCTAATTGTAAAATTGATTTTACATTGGAAATCTTTGCCTATAAAATATAACATAGTCCTCTGTAGCAAAGGGCAGCATGCTTACTTCCCATTATAAAAGGTTTGGATTCCCTAAACTCAGGATTGTTTTGCTGTAATACAACCCATTGCAAGTGCGGATGCCATGTCCCCCTGTGGAATGATGAAGGGATATGAAGGAAATTCATGGACATCATTAGTGAACATGTGGACTGGCTTGTTTGGTCAATCAGGGAATAAATGGTCCTCCATTTTTTTTTGCCAGTTAATGACTATGAATTGTGGAGGTTGTCATAACCCAACTATGCAGAAGGTTATCTTGTGGCTAACTCTGTCCTGGGCATGGGTAATTCCTTGCCAGTTAATGACAATGAATTGTGGAGGTTGTCATAACCCAACTATGCAGAAGGTAATCTTGTGGCTAACTCTGTCCTGGGCATGGGTACTTCCTTGCCAACTTTAGATCTACCCCATTGTGACAAGTAACACAAGGACTCATCTGGTCTGGAGAAAGGTTCTGACCCTCTCCAGACACCAGTTGTGATTTCATATACTATGCATAAAAGGAGGGAATTTGAAAACATTATAGATAGGAGTTAATCAGACAACTAGAACTTTGACTGGTTCCCTTGAAAGATGGAGGTGTGGGGTGTATAATAGTTGTTAAAGAAGAATGGCAACAGCTGGTCATTTTACAGTTCACTCCTGTAGTCATCATACCAACTTTAGATCTATTAGGAGACAATAAAAGGTTTTAGAGTTCTTGCAGTGGGTCTGAGCTGCTATAAAGGAGCTTTGACCTTCTTGGGGAAATTTCTCTGAAACAAAAAGTTCCTATGGAAACCATAGATGAGGTGTTGACTTATATTTTGGTTCTTACTATCCTGGAATGCTGATGAAGATGATCTGTTAGAAAATGAGAAATTGACCCAAACAAATCTAGACAAATTCTAGGAGCCATCCCATTTGCCTTGGAAGAGTCCTATAATTCTTATGTTGAAACAAGGATAGAACTTTAGAGATGTTATCATAAAAATAGGGCAGTAAATGCCCTCAATTAAAATAAACTCCTTAAAGCAAGCATTGCTATGCAAATAAAGCTAGAGTCATCTAAAAGGAGTGAATACCAGAGCCACAGCCAAAGTGGTTATGGCTGTTAAGTCTAGGGGTTCCCCAAGCTGAAATAGATGATGTCAGTGAAGATGATCTTGCTACCCAATATAGAATATTCATTGCATGGACTGAAAACTTTAGAAGTTCATATGATTGAGACCTGAGCCAGCTGTCAATCAAAACTGAAAGTGAATGCACCTTGTTTACTAACAAGGAGCTGCTCTCTCCCTCTGTGATCCTAGATTTCTCCCTCTTTCTCTACTCCAACTTTGGCTTCTGTAAAGAGAAAGATGTAGGTTAGGAATGGGGCTGAGGTCTCCCTGACTTGACAGAGGACCAAAATTCTTATGCACTCAATCAAATGGTATGTAAGAAATATGTTACATGCTGGAAAGCTCTGGGGAGGTAAGTGACTTAAACTTCTAAACTGCCCAAATCACCATTCTACACATCCTGTGGAGGGAGGAGATGCCTAAATTCTGTCAATGTGGCTTGCAGGGTTTGCAGTGGGGGAAGAAAGCTAATAGACCTTGTGGGTGGGGCCCATTGGACCAATTCAATGTAGCATTGTTGTAGCCTTCACTTCTAAAGTTCACATGATTACACTGTAAATATTTATAAAATCCAGTGGGTGTTTTCCTGATCCAAAAGAGCTGCATATACAGAAGTGCTGATACGTTTGGGGCCCCCCAACCCTAGTGACCTCTTTTGAGCCTCAAGTCGCTATGACTTTCCTGACTGGAGCCTCTGGCAAAAGGAGGTAGCCTCCACTTGGAGGTAACACTTGGAGTTTTGGACTCATCCCATCCCTGACATGGATACCAGGTACATTCCTTTTGAGTCAAACTGAACACCTGGCCCATGGAGGCCTTGTAAATCTTCGGCCTGAAAGTCTCACTTTGTAGTGGTTTAGCTCATAGTCAATGAAAAACAAGGTAGGAAGGGCCCAACAAGCCTCGATTGTCAAATGGAAATGATATGGTCAGGAATGCAGTTGGGCTGGCACTAGCAGCATCTTCACTTCATATGAAAAAGTGGCAGCTCTCCCTTTGGGGAAAACTTTATCCTCCTGATTCACAGGATTTTCTGTTAAGTGCCTGGGTCTGGGTCACTGATGCATTGGCTAAATTGAAACTTAATGGTATCCATTGGACTGCTATGGCTGTTCAGCCTCACCATCAGCTATGCAGAAAGGATATTGTCTCTGCTCAGTGTGCAGAATTCAAGGCAGTTCTCATAGCGCTGGCCAGTACTTCCCCTAATGAATCTTGTTATATATTTACTGTCTCTGGGAATGTTGCCAGTAACCTAGTTGTTTGGTCTGCCACTTGAAAAACTACCAACTGGCAGATTAAAAACATCCCTCTTGGGGGCCACAAGCTGTGGAAATGGTTAAGCTGTCAGGGTCATTCATGAAGACACTTAGGGTGAGTACCTATTCTCTGATGAGAACCAACTGGAATCAAGCTGCTGGTTCAGCTGCACCAACCAGACTGCTGCCTGGATTCATTATTGCACTGGACTTGCAGCACACCCATAGTCACAGGCATGATGGAAAGCGTTCTGTGTTTCAGGTGTAGGGGTGACCAGCAGAGAAAATTGGTAACTCCTGCTAACAGTAGACCTGTTTGTCTCAGTGAGGGGAAGATGTTTTCAGGTTGTTTACGCCAGCCATCCCTGACAGATTTACGGCACTGGACTCCCTCTAGGGACTGTTGGTGGTACCTCACTGCTATTGACACTTTCTTAGGTTATGGTTTTGCTGATCCATTTCAATCAGCTAACTCCAGCCACACCACTGTGGCCCTGGAAATTGATCTATATAAGTCTGACAGTGGTACACCTTCTATCACAGAAGCCAGGGCTGATAGGCAAGATTCAATGGCCCTTCTGTGCTTCTTGTCATCCACAAGCATTTCATACTGTTGAGCATTGGAACAGTTCCTTAAAATCAACTCAAAGGTTTATAATGTGCCTCCCTGACCACATTCTGGTCCACACAGATTAATAAGACAACTTAGTTACTGAATCCAACTGGCCCATTAGGGATCATCTCTCAGCCTCTTCCTGGGTTATGATCAGGATGAAAAGGGTGAGAGGTTATATCAAATTTTATATTTTGAAAATTTGAGGTATGATCCTGACCATTTCTAGACATGATGAATCTTTCTTCCCCCTAATAGTTACCCTTGACGAGGCTTTTTGGCATACCTTCTGGGTGGTAGCCTAGTCAAAAGGGGTTGGAAAGAGAATTCAAACTTTTTCTAATTCAGCCACTTGAATTTTCTTGTTAGATTGAATCATCCTAGATCATAATATTGATCACTTGATTGAGTAAACTGCTCTCGGAGTCCACCTAGAGTGGACCTTGTAGGCAAAGTGGGGCAACATATGGCCTTGGTCCTCTTGCTCATGACATTTCTGGATGAAAGGTCTATGTGTAAGTAGGAAATGATTGGAAAGAGGTGAGGTTATAGCTACTGGAACATGACACATGATTTTGTAGTGATGGGGGCAGGGCAACAAGTCTGACTGTGTGGATAGAAAACCTTAGACCTGAGAAGTGCAGTGGTTGAGAAAACATTCATGATTTGTTGTCTTTCAGAGCCACTCTTAGAACCTTCCTCTTGAAGGAAAAGTCCTCTCATACTGTTAGAAGCACCTTAAATTTAACTGACTTCTGGTCCGCTACCCCTGACAGCTCTGACAAGATTTGGACATTTAACCTTACCAAGTCTATAAACCACAGAAGAAAGTGACCCATCTCCTTCACCTCTCATGCCAAGGGCCTATGAACACCTTTAGATGTCTTCCCCATCATTCCCAGAGCGGTTCTTCATTCATTCCATGGGGCAGATAAATGCAACTGGTTAGTGGTGTGGACAAACAGAGATTGAACTCCAGAACAAGACTAGGCACAGTTATTGGAGCTGAACTGAGAATCTTAAGGCCCGTCAATTAACCTAGAAGCCATGTTGGAAGCACCACCCACCTGTGCCTTCCCAAGTGATGTCGATTCCACTTATAGGGCCCCAACAACTGTAAAAACCACTTTCTTTCTGGGGTCTCTGTGTGCATCTTGGAACTGTGCTTGTTGTGTAGAACACTTTTATGTTAGGGGTGTCATAAAAGACTTCACGTATTTAAGGATTATAGATCATATACTTGTCAAATGTGTATCTCTGTCAAAATAAAGCTACTTTTGGTAACTCGGGAGTTTCATGGAGGGGTAAATGACTCATAATTTGTGTGCTTGTGGGCTGTTATCTGTCTCCAATTAAAAAAGGTGATAACAACCTTGTTTCTATTTTAGCTGAAGTAATCAGTAACAGCACCTTGGCTCTGGAATGCATTCAGCCCAGGCTCAACTCACTAGCCACAGTTGTTAAAGATGACAGAATTGTCCTGGAGTTCCTCCTGTGAGGCATGTTGGTATCTGCAGACCAGGTGGAAAGGTCAATACAGAAGCTTAAAGATAAAGCCACCTGAAGGCTGGCTTTGAAGGTTTATGAGACTTGCTGAGCTGATTTGGTCCAGTGCTCTGGAACATGTGGTTGAGGGCAGTTCTTCAGCTTGCTCTAATCCTGCTGCTCAGATCAATTTAGATACAGAGTTGGTGGAAAAGAAGGACCCAATGACTCTGGTTTCTGGCTTTATATAGAAGGAAAATATTGGACAGTAAAGATAGAATCAGTGGAGAAGTAACAGACCCTAGCGCTAGACATGTTAAAGTTTGATATGGTTGTGATATATTTATATAGCTATATAAATTAGGATATAAATCTGAGCGTTTGGAACTCAGAGGATGGATCTCAGGAGGTGATAAAAATTTGGAGATCTACAGCATATAGATGGTATTTAAGACATAAGAATTCATGAATTATTTAGGGAAGAGGTATAGAAATTGAATGGTTTGGGCAGATCATGCATTTTGCCAATAGCCCCACCTCCACCTGCCTGGCTTTACTCCTTCAGATTACCCACCTGGCTCTTGACTGTACTGAGATTTGTCAGCCTTAAAAGAAAAAGAAGGAAGAAGATTAAACAAATGGCAAATATAATTATTGCATTGATTACTATATGGTGTTTGTTATACAGTGGCATAGACATAATTTACTAAGTGTTTTATTGAAAAATAGACTCTTAGGCTTTGAATTTTATGTTTTAATATAGATACCACATCAGTAACCTGGTTAAGGAGGCTTTTATAAATCAGTGGTGGCTGTTTAGTTTTGGTTCCATATGGTCTTTTTCAAACTAACAATTTGAAAGCTTATTGTACATACAAAAATGTTAAATTATTTGTCTCTCCATTCTCTAGGGTTTTAAGTTGTTGTCAGAATTATATTAGTGTACTTTTGGTTTTCTTTTATTCAACCACGTTGGCTCTGTTTTATCTCTAGATTTCTAATATTTTTCTTTGGGATTTTTCACAAAGCCATCTCCTAGTTATTTAGCCAACAGTGAAAAGTAGCAGGAAATGTTATACGTAAGCGCCTGGAGGTATTTTATAATTTTGGAGAAGGAGGGTGCTTGATCGATTACTAGACAATATACAAAGAAACAATGTGGGGGGGGGGGAATGAGGGAGAGGAATATAAAAGTACCAATCTTGTGCTGTTTAGGAGAATGAGTAGTCAAGGCAACTATGAAAGTTGTACCCCATGAAGCTGCAGTAACTACTTATTTTCTCAATTAAAAGAAAAATTTATGTGATTTTTACCAAACCTTAGAGTAGTCATGATTGATTAAATAAATCTTGTTTTGCATATTACTTTGAGTGCTGTTCATGCATTCCACAAATACTAGTGTAGCATGGACACTGTGCAAGCCCTGCTGAAAGTGTCGGCTGTCAGCAGTTCATAGGAGCTTTGCTTTTCTCAGAATGTGGGGCAGGCCTCATTGACGGCACTTGAATCACTGAAAGGTAGGCTTGAGGGAACTCGACGGCATTTCTAGATGTCAAAGTGCCATTTTCAGTATTTTCAAAGGTAAACAAGTATTTACCCCAAATAAGACTCTACTGGCTTTTTAAAAACATCTAGTTCCTTTGATTTTGGCAATTTTATTAACTCATTTGTACCGACAGCGTATGTCATAATAATGAGCAGCATTAATTGACAGCTATATGCCTGATTTTAAGCATGGGTAATGAAAACAATTATAGTTAACTGAAATACATTTGGTAGATGGAGTCTTCGAAAATATAAGAATTACTTAGGGAGGAGGTATAGAAATTGAATGGTTTGGGCAGATCATGCATTTTTTCAATGTAGTTCACGTTGAAAAAATAAATACTATACCATTGACACTCCTGAGTGGAAATTTTTATATCACAGGTGGAGAAATGGATGCCTAGAAAGAATAGTTTATCTGTTTGCTCCAGGAAATATAATAAGTTAGCGGCAGAACAGTGAAGCTAGAAGGGCATCTCAACCATTATCTGTTCATAAAATGTTATTATAAAAACACCAATGTAATTTTCCTCCTTAGTATAATAGCCTAAAGTAAAGATACATCACTTTACTTTTATGATTCTAGGAACACTCTGATGCCCTGATGTAAGCTAAGGTAAAGATTATATTTCTCATCAGAAAAATTGTAGCAATTTGTACTCTTTAGGAGTTGAAACTACAAATAACATTTGTTTTCATGTTTATATTTCCTTTATTTACAAAGTTCTCACCACACGCGTGTTGCACCTGCCACTAACTATCCCCCCTCGAGGTTGGGAAAGAAAATTACCATCCAGTCAGTCCTCTTTACTTCATAAGGAATTTATTTTGTGCTCTTCAGGGTATTAGGTATGGTTCATTGGGTCTCTATTGTAACAGGAACAGACCTAGACGTTGTTTCAATGAATGTTTCTTGAGCTCCTAAGAGTTTAAAAAATATTGAATGACTTATGAAATCCCTTAAGAAAGTAGCCATTGCAGAAGCACATTCTGTTGAATTTAAGAATTCCAATGTATACCACGATACTCAAGAAGCTCTAACTGCTTGAGATTTGGCTGCAAAGAAGACATTACTTTTAGTGGTCCTAACCACACAGGGAACAAAGAACTGAACTGTCAGAACGGCGTCTCTAAAAGAATTCGCCGACATGTTTTATTAACTTGGGGAGAGCCAGGCAGCTGTCAAGTGCGTACTGTGGCATCACAACCTGGGCTGGATGCGTGCTGCAGGTGGATGCTCGAGCTTCTCCAGTTTCTCAGCAGCAGCAGCAGCAGCCTGTCCCGTGGGCAGACAGCGCCGTCTTCAGTTCCTGAGGGCGCTGAGCTCTCTGGAGTCCCGCCCAAACCTGACATAGGTAATGGCTTTTCACTCAGTTCCTTTCTTGAAAATGAAAACGACTTCAAGAAACACTTGTGCTACAAATGACTCAGAAGGAAGTATTTTTACTCCTTGGCTCTGTCGGTTTTTTATTTTGAACTCTTTGCCTCACTGTATCATTTAAAGCCACACTGTAAAGATCAAGGGAAAAAAAACGAACGAAAAAGAAATCATCCCAGAATTATGTAGACAATTTGGAGGCAATAATTCCCATAATGCCTGTAAATACTAAATGGAAATGTTGTGGGAGAAACTTATGAAATGAGGTTAGTCTTTCTTTTGACTTCTCTGAGACATGTTTTTAAAGGGATGAATTGGAAAAGTTGCATAGGATTGTTTTCTCTAAAGAAAACAATTCTTTTTTTTATAAGCCATTAGATGAAAGGGAACCACAACGCCAGAGAATAGACTTGTGTTTGCATTATCCTTTCTCTTGAATTTAGCTCTTCTTGTTTATTTCTCATTTCATTAGAACCTAACATATCTCTTCTTCTGTAAACACAAAAGGCTTTATTTTAAAAAGCATTTTATGTAAATGATAACCTCTGTGTGTGCATTTCTAATTGTGTGTCCATCTCTTCCTCCACCTCAAATAAAAATGCATAAAAGTCTAATTAAATAAAAATGCCAGCAATTGTCTTCCCACTTTGTTAGCATACATGTGCGCACTTAGGGAAAGAAGAACATTTTGTACTTAATGGAGCGAAATAATAATGAAAGTGAACTCTTACAGGCCCTCTCCCTCATCCAAAAAAACAAACAAACGAACAAACAACATACAATGTTGGTTGGAGACTTTAACTAAACACCAAAGCTTATTTAATCCTTATTTAAATGAATACCATTCCTTAATTTACCATGAGGTATTTTTTTTTCTACAGAAATGTTTTGCTTTAAAAGTAACTGAAGTCCAATTTGCTTTTAGAAAATTTAATGCAGGGATTTAACTCTTTGAGCAGCTATACCTGTGGTTTGTCGCCATGTGTCACCATAACAGCAGGTTGACAGCCCACGAATCAGGATAAATGCTGCACCTTAGATTCCACTAAAAGACAGGAGCTGCTGTTGGGGGTGACCTCTGACGGCAAGTCATCTTACTATAAGCAGAAGGTCGTGGAAAGCCATTGGTCAGAGCCAAGAGTGTTTACTGCCCCGGTCTCCTCCTTGTTAACCTAAATAACTGCACTGCTTCTGGAGCCTGGAGGTTCATGCCAGAGCAAGGTGTTTTTAAGGCTACCTGGATGTTGGTTAGAGACAATAAACCTCTCAGAGTGTTCCGTAATCCTCTAACCGGTTTCATGCTACTCACACTGGAGAGTGGAATTTATTGGCTGTTGAACTTCACACACACGCACACACACAACTTACTTCCAAATAAAACTGGAATTAGTTTCAGGTTTTTGGACTTTGAATGAGGTAAGTTGTATTTAGCTTTTGATTGAAGCGTTATAATTATTATTCTGTTATGTGGTAAGTGAAACCTTAAAGTATAGGCAGTTCTAGCTCAGAGAAAAGTATTAGTGAAAGTAAGTTGTATGGATTTTTCTCAGTTTTGGCACAAGGATGATAGAAGAAATATGTACATGAAAATTGAGCAAGTAGGTTAGTATAGAGAAAATCTCTAATTCTGCCCATGCTGAAACTGGTGAATACATTTGTCTTTACTTCATAAAATTTAACTACTAGAATTGCATTATGTTAATACTCAAAGCAACGTAGGTGACGCAATAATTGATCATTAGTAGATTACATTTTGTTAGAAAATGTTACTAGTTGACTTTGAGTAGTTTCCCCTTATGGGGCATGCTGCAGGATTTTAAAAATTAATACCAGCTATTTCAATGAAAGACTTTTAAAAAATAATTTTTATTTTGAAATTTTGTGCTGAATTTGGATTTTTCATTAGATTTCAAATGTATTCATCTCAATACGTGTTTTAGATTTTTAAGAGAGCAAATGTTTCTACTTATAAAACATTTTTTCTAAAACTGTAAAAGGTCGAGTTTACTTTTAACTTTAAAAATAATTATTTCTAGTTGGTTTTACCTTTGTTTGGATATGCATTTGAGCATGTGCATTGATTTAAACACTTTGGTTTTTATCCTTTGGTAACTCTGGTTTAAACTGTTTAAACACATTTTTGTATCTTTGAATCTCATGAAGAGTGGGAATTGCTGTTTTGCTGCATCAAGGGGCTAAGATGTGGGTGAACTGTCACAGTAATTTCTGTATCTTCAAAGATTTCTTTCATTCAAGGCAACCGAGGAGAGCTTTGCTCTGCTGGTTCTATTACATTATTCTTGTGAGAGAAACACAATTCAGGAGGAGAAAATATCCTCTAATTCTAAGTGTCTGTGAAAACTGATTTACTGCCAGAGTTAGATTGTTTAGGGGACCTGTTTGAAGAAAGGGAGGATGAATTATCACAGCCAATAAGTTTTCCAGTTTGGTTTCCAGGGTCTACTGAGCATCAGTCAGCGCTATCCAGTTTCCTGCTCCCTTTCTGAGCAGCAGTTACTGTTTTCCGAATTCTGCGTAATTGAATAATGATGTTGCATTCCCTTATTTTGCTTTCTGAGTGTTCATTTTGTCATCAAAAGTTTCCTAAGCTACTAAAATAGTACTTGTCCAAATGGCAACAAAAGCAAATACCAATAACCGTATAATGCTTTGTGTTATAATTTCTTAAAGAGAGGAAGGAAGGAGGGAGGGAGGGTGGGAGGGAGAGAAAGAGAGAGAGAGGACTTTTTTTACTCTGATTTTCCTCTTTCTTCCTCCTAGTTCTTTATAAACTACTGTTAGAATTTTTGAAAATGTTTGATCTGACTTCTTGAGCTCATAGCCACCCGCAGAAAGACAGTGATCGTGTGTGTCCGGGGGCAGTCTCACGTTTTGCTTTGGGGAAATGGTGCAAGCCAGTTTTGAAGGTAATGCAGCTGGGAAAGAAATACAAAAGCCAGATGACTTCATAAGTGTGTATTGAGGAAACCAGGATAAATTGTCCTTAGAACCCGCTCTCAGAAAGCCATTTTAATTGAGGTCAAAGAGGAAAAAATCGTAAGTATATCTCAATTATTTATTAGGTTTATCTAGAATGAGACCTTCACTGCAGACAGACCTAATCTATAATTTCTTTACTGTTTAACCCTTGAGTTTAACCACTGTGTGGATCCATTTTACTTTGAGACTGTGGAGGGTATTTCATTCTTGATGATAGACAAATCTTTAAGACCACAGAAATTGTGAAGTTATCTGACTAAACATCACTTTCATCTAATGAAGCAATTTTGGCATTTAAAGATGCTTATAATTAATTGCATAGTTTCTACTTGAACTTGCACAGTTTATGGGACTATTTCTTCTAGCCACATATTTATGTGTGTGACGTATGCTTCACATGAAGCTGTTTATCTCATGCCCTTAGATTGTAGGTGATTCAAAATGTTACCTCGGTTTGTTAGAAAATCTACTCAAACAGAAATTCCATAATTTGTATTTTTTTTAGTGTGTAATTATGCCACAATCTGTGTCTTGTTAACTCTGCTAATGAAGAATTGCACTTTAGGATTAAAACCTGAGGAAAGGTGATTTATAAGCTTTTTATAACAATGGTTATGCAAGATGGATTTATTATAAAACTACTTTAAAATAGATTTTTAAACTCAAAACATGGCTAAAATATTGTAAAAATATCAGATTAAAAGGCAGCATGCTACAGAATTATTTTTCTTATTATATATACTTTAATTTTAAAAATAAAAAACTTGCTGCCAAAACCCCAGAATTTTCTTTTTATAGAAGTTGCTGTTTAAATGGAAGATCAAAAATATAAAATTTATAAAGTTTAAAAATATAGATGTTTTATATGCTTCTTTTATCCACATGCTCTGTCAGAAATATTTATGTCATATAAAACTTAACATTTAGATTAGTATATAGCTATATACTGATATATATTGTTCAATTTAAAATTGCCTTTAACATTTTATTTGTACATTCTATCCATCAATTTGTTTTTAAAGTTAAAGAACTTCTCAATTTTTCTTGAGAGTAATTATGATACCATTGGTTACATGGAAAGTTTATATGTATCTGTTGCAAATATATTTTAAAGTTTATATATATGTATTTAAACAAGAGAGATTTTAACAGAACCTTTTACTAAAACTATTGCATATACGTTCAACAATTATATGTAATAAACAGGCTATCTCTGTATTAAATATTGTTGAAATTGTACCTAATAGATATTGATATTAGGTGCACTCGAGTATGTTACGCAATGATTGATATTTATGCTTTAAAACAAATGATAGCTAATCTATGCCTGTGGCCAAATTCTTTTGAAGTTTCATGACTAAGATGAGCTGAATTTGTTAAGTGGTCGAGGGCTGTGTTGTCTGGGGGCCTGTTGTGCTTGGCAGGTCATGATAAATGGGGAAGTTTTTCTTAACCTTGTGGTCAAAGCATTCCAATATCTAAAAAAAGAAGAAAAAAAAAAAACAGAAAGATATAGGAGACATTGCCAAAAACATTAGCAAGATTTCTGTATTTAGGGGAATAGATTCAATTCTTAAGATTATTTTTAAAGCATTATTTGTATGAATTCATAAATCTTCGATTGAGTGGAGAGAAAGCCAAAGCTACAGATTTTTACATTTAATACTGGAGGAATTATTCATTCTTGGTTCAGTGAGAAAACATACAGTGGAGTTAGCAATTTGAATTTAATTGCACTGGATTATACCAAATTAACACGATGTCCATTGAGTGTTAGATCTCAGTTTAGAATTGCATATCCCACTTTGCTTTTCGTTGTTTCAGTACCACTGTCTGTCTGGTGACACCCAGAGCTGTAAAGAAACATGCAAACAAAAAGTATAAAGGAGACGATGCTATATGGATAAAGTGTTTATAATACACATTTGTGAAGGAATAAAGTCTTTTAACACTTATCTTTCATGTATACAGAGTATTATGGCTGAACAATCTAGTCCTGTTCCAAACCTGGGGGGAGTGGAGAACTTTCATATGAGCTGTAACATGATATGTTAAGGCATCTTATGGTTCCTTCTGTGGCATTTTAAGTACTGTGTTACCTTTGATGTAGTCCCTTTTGGGTAATAATGAAAAATGTACCATTAGAAGGAGTTTGAAAATTTCCGGAATATTTCATATAGTATATGTGGAGTTTATGGCAGGTGACAAAGGACTATGACATAATTAAGGAGAAAATATGCTTCAGAATTTTAAAAGCTTATGAGGTTTGACATTTGATTTAATAGCTATATACTATACATAAATAATTATGCTTTGTTTCCGAGTCATTGTTATACGTTGTTTTTTAAATATATCCAACCTTGCAATGAACTCTCAAATAATTTGAACACTGTTGTGACAGTTGTAGTTGATGAAGAGTTACAGCCTATAGGATTTTTTACATTTAAAAACCTACTTTCTCCCCAGTGTATGACTTTGTATAATGTCCTTCCCCTAAACCTGAGTCCTGGAAATGAAAATCTTGTCCATGGCCCTTCAATACTAGAGGGGGAAAATAATTTCTACTATAGGTTTCTGGTGGTGGATTTTTATTTATTAACTTTCTGCCCTACTATTTGCAGTGTATGTGTTTATTTTATTACTCTTGCAGTTAAACAGAGAGTATTCAGTTGTATCTTTGTACTTTATGTATAACAGTCAAAGAAGGGTTATGGAAATTTTTCTTTGAACTGAAGTAGATGCAGACTTCCAGTTAGGCAGCAGCATTATCTTACTGTTATAATAAATAAGTGGTAGCTTGGGCTTTTGGGAACTGATCCTCAGTGTGGAGGGGAGAAGCCTGGGTAAGCAATGATAAAGAAACTGAAAAGGGATATACTAAGAAAAGGGAGGAGTACAGAAACTTTCCTAACTCCATGAAAAGGATTTCAGAAATGTGTGAATTTTAGAGCTGCAAAAATTTTGTTTCTGAGAGGGAATAATACTTTATAAAAACAGTTTTAGATTATTTAGTAATTTGATTTTACAAAGTCTATCTCCATTTGGTGTTTTGACCACCATTGGTAAAATGGCATTTTTTTTCTAAAGCCTCTCAAATTTGTATGGGCATATTAAAACAGATATATTTTTAAAACTCTATCTGCCAGCCTTTGTGTTCCAGAGATTTTTTTTTTTATGCTTTGTGTTTTTAGAAGTCAAGAATTGAATTGAAACATACATAAAAAGTATAAAACCAGTCTTGTTGAGAGTTATGGAGACACAGCTGAAGCCAGTTTAGACAGTGTCTCCCTAAGTTTGTATCTGGGGCTAGCAGCAAGGCAGTTCTGTGATCTCACCATAAATTACATTGACTTAGCTGCACAAATAATCATAGGTTATCTCATTAAAGCATGTGTGTATTTTCTGCTAAGTTCTATTAACTTGTAAATTTAGAAAATAAACATCTTTACCACTGTTCTGAGTAAATAAACATTATAATAACTTTTGGCAAAAGCCTCTATTGTAAAAATTATATATTTTGTTGAATATTCCAACTAGTATTATTTTTACTCAATTTTTAAGTTAATTCACATACTTTTATATTTTCTTAGTTATGTTACTATACTGTATGCATTCTGAAGTAAAATAGAAATGAGATGTTTTAATTCATATTTATTTACTTCTACTTACTAGAGAACAGGATGATCTGGGGAAGCCCCTTACATTCTGAGCATCAGTTGGTTCAACTAAATGAAAAAAGTAAATGTGTCCAAAAAAAGAGTCATCTAATTGAAATGTATTAAATCAGAGCATAATTTATATTCCTAGAATAAAGCTGGAATAATTATAAGAAAATACTTTTTAATTTTATTATATAATTTAAAATTCAAATATGACCAACTTCTAAGTATTAGAAAATATGAAGAATGCCACAAGCAATTGACATTTCAAGAAGTGTCTTGTTTTCACTAAGTCAGAACCTGAAGGTAACCCATCCTGCTTTATCAGGCAATTATTTACAATAATTTTATCTAACTCGGTCATAAAATACATTTTATAATATGTACATTAATACAAAAACTAGGCATTGATATGGTGCAGTATTTATATAAATATTGTTTATTCAATTAGATTCACATTTTAGAGTATTCACATTTGAAGTACAATAGAAGTTGACAGCTAATTTACATTGTATTTTCTACACAGTTCAGTGAAGAAATATTTTCTTAAATATCACCTGTTAAAAATAGGTACAAGTCATTCATTATATTAGCAAACTTTCATTTAAAATTTTTTTATCATGGTTATATAGTATGTTCTAAGACTTAATCATTAAAGTTCATTTCAAAACAAAATGAAGTTATAAGACAGGTCTTTTTAAAATGTCCTTCCATTATTCAATCCTTCAAATTTTTTTTAGCATCCTTAATGTTTCAGGACTTATAAACAGTAAGATTAAGTGGAAAATAATTGGTTCCAGCTTTTTAAAAAGATGTAGGATAAGATAAAAGAAACTTGTTCTTTTCTACAGATTTCTTATGAGTTAATCATGTTTTAATTGTTACAAAAGTTAATTCATACAAAAGATCATGAGCTTCTCAAAGCACCACTTGGTTTGAAAACATGAAACATTTTAAGGTGATTTTTATACTTGAATATAATGCTTATAATGTAAAAACACTTTAGAGATTATCTTTTCTACACGTCTTTTCCAGACATTAAAACTTTTCATTATTGCCAATACCCAATCCTACATTCTTTATAATTTATTTTAAAGGTGTGTGTGTTTTTTTTCAAATTATACTTTACATTCAATATTATTTTGTATTTGTGTCCAAGTACATACAGCCTAAAAAAATTGAAGAATGAGTGGTATTGTCAAATAAGAACAATATATATACATATATTTTTTATAGTTGTCTAACTAATGTAGTAACACTGACCAATCTTCTCTACCCCTTCATTCTGCTTTATTTTCTCTTGGCACTCACCACCACTACTCTATTCAGTTTACTTACTGTATGTCTCCTCCACTAGAATGCGTGATCCATGCAGGCAGGTTTTGTTGGTCTAGGTTAGTGCTATTCAACAGACATATGGTGAAGCCACATATGTATTTTAAATTTTCTAGTAGCTGTGTTACAAAAGTTAAAAAGAAACAGGGGAATTTCTTTTTATTTAACCCAGTAGATCTAAAATATTTCATTTCTCAATATAAAAAATACTGAGATATTTTACATTCTTTGTCATATTAAGTCTTTGAAATCCTGTGTGCCTTTTGCACTTACAGCACATCTCAGTTTAGACCAGCTCCATTTCAAGGTCCAGTAGCCACGTGTGGCTAGTGCTATTCTGTCGGACTGCCCAGGTCTAGTTCTCCATCCCTAGGGTGGTCTCTGACATTCCCAAGGCATTCAGTACACCCTTGTCGAGTGAGTGGATCTTGCTATTTCAGACATGAAACAACAAAATGGAAGTTGTTTTTCACATTAGATCATTTTTGCAGTTGTTAGGGTGGTGGATACTAGAGATATTTAGATATTTCAGAACATTTTACTCTTTTTACATGGAATTTAAATGTTACTAGTGCTTGGTAAAAACTGGTTTCTTCAGTAGTCCAATTAAAAAGATTCGTTTGGTAGTTGATATGTTACAAGAAGTAACTGGTATGTTCTTCTTTAAAAAGTGTTCCGTGGAACATTAGTTTTAACTCTTAGTTTAAAGAAAGGAAAAAATTAATTAAAAGCAATAGGCAAATTTAGCATAGGCGAGAAAGAAAGGCTTGATGTGTCGCGCATGGTTCTGCTGCCATCCCTGGTGGTGCTAGCCGCAGGACATTGGACCTCAGTTTTCATTTTTCTTTTTCTTTTTTTTTTTTGAGCCTTAGTTTTCTCATTTGTAAATGAGGGATTTCATCTATCATACCTGTCTTCATGGATTAAATGTGATCACATATATACATAGTCCAGCACAGTGAATGAAAAAGAATAATTGCTTAACAAATGGCAGTAATTATTATTATAATGCAATAAAAATTGAACTTTTAAATATTAAGACTTTTTCATCTTAATTCAAAACATTCCAGCCGATATGTTTATGAATTTTAGGTTCTTAACATATCCTGGTTAAAACGACTTCATAAATATGGATTTGAAGTTTACTACAGAAATTGCTTGCAGATTAATTTTTCTGGTTCTCAACATTGACATCTGTGAATTGGGGAAACCAATAGTATCTACGTAAGCATTCTGTCCGGCATATAATACACACTCAAGAATTTTAGGTATTATTCATTTAAGCATTATTCATTCATTCATTCATTTAGTTATTAAAATGTAATGTTTTGATACATTTTATATGTTTATTATACATGAATAATATCTTAAAATAGTTAAACTTTTAATTCTTTTTCATCTTGCTTTGATGTTGCATGTACTTTAATAACATCAGGTAGAGTTAAAATTTACATTAATGCAGCCACTTAAATGCATTTAACAAAATTCATCTTTCCCTCTTGGCATATTTTTTGCCCACCTCTTTGTGTGTCTTACGAAAACTAGGATTTGGATTTAAATTGTGGACATGAAATTTCGTCTCATTTCTTGGCCTGCTTGTTTCAACTTTGTTCAAAACTAAATTGGTGGTCATTGAAGACAGAAGGTTCTATATATTTTGTAATAATATTCTTTCTTCAATAGCGTATATGTTTCAGCAGTCACCATTTAATGAAGTGTTACTGATCTCTCAAATGGGAGGGTGTGTTCAAATTTAGGTAAAACTTTCCATTTGGCTTCTAATTTCGTGTTCAAGACACTATAAACATATAACTTTCTTAATGATTCATTTAACTTTTCTCCATCGATTCAGAAATAAGGTAAGGTTTTGAAGTATTTTAAAGTCATAAGTTAACTTTTTTTTCGGTTTCTGGTATTACTAAATTTTTTTTTTTCAAAGATGGATTAAAAGGTCAGATCATATTCTACTTCATACTTTGCCTCAATCAATAACAACATCCTTTCAATTCTGTGTCAGAAATATCTGTCAAAAACATCTTTTCAGCTCCCCATGGCTCCTGTCTTAATTCAGGTCTTTACCATCTCTCACTAATGGATTGAATTATTCAGTTAGCACACTAGTATTTGGGGATTCTCTTAGTCCATTTGAGTTGCTGTAGCAAAATACCACAGACTTGGTAGTTTATAAACAACAGAAATTTATTTCTCATGACTGTGGAGTTTGGAAAGTTCAAGATCAAGACACAAGCATGGTTTGTCTGGTGAGAGCCCGCTGTCTGGTCATAGCCATCTGCTTCTCTTGGTGTCCTGAATGGTAGAAGGTCTAGGGAGTCCCTTGGGGTCTCTTTTGTAAGAGCATTAATCCCATTCATAAAGGCTACACATTCATAATCAATGCACCTCCCTAAAGCCCAACTTTCTTATCTTTGAAGGTTAGAATTTCCGCATATGAATTCTGGGAAGGCACAAACATTTAGACCATAGCAGGGAGCACCTACTTAAGTTTAGGGATGTAGCAAGGTATAAGATCAATGCCATCTCTGCTTTCATGGAACTTATACTTTCTCTCCTGTTGCCTTAAGCTGTTATCTGTCTTTCAGCCCTCACCTTGTCCTCCTTCCACACTATCTTCTATACCATCTCTACTCAGTCTGTTTCTTAAAACCCTTAAATAGTTTTCATTGGACCAAGAGTATATTCCAGATTCTTTACCATTTATAAGGTCTTCATAATATGGTTCCTCTGGCAAACCCCATGATGTTGAAACACCTGCTTTTCTATGAGGCCTATATCCTTTACGACTTGCTTTAGAAGTCACTTCCTTCATTGCCATCCCCATCGTCCTTTGCTGGGGTAGATTGTCCTCTGAACACCCACAACACTGTATAGACCTCTCCTACAGTAGTCATGGTATCTTAAATATTATTCTTCCCTCATTTGACCATGAACAAATGAATGAAACTCCTATAAAGAATCACTTTGAATAATGCATAGTTCTTACAATATCTAAGAGAATATCTATACTTCAATCTTGTATCATGTATTTATTAACTATGGATCTAGGACTCTGAGTAGTAAGATAGTAAGTAACAATAGATAGTAAGTAACAATAGATGTGTCCTCTATTATTACAGTTACTACTTTGAGAGAAAATTAAAATAATCAGAACTTTTTGGTAATTATTTGGGGAATGATGCTTTACGTAGCCATGGGTATTAATGAAAAAATGTTCTTTGTTTTTTGAGCCATAAGAAGCTTGTGTAGGTTCCGGCTTTTGCTTGGAGTACATGTCTAGTTTGCATATATAATATGGAGCTTCTTCAGTCAGTGTCAAAGTCAAGTCATCATAGTCTGGAGGAAACTGGCATTCACTTTGGGATGATTTATGTGTATTCATTGGGCAGTTCATGTAGTTTCTGATGATGAATCATAGGAAAGAACCAGTGAGAAAGAAGGGTTTTATTCTGGTATCCTTCCCTTTTAGTTTTTATTTTTCTTGGACACATTTTAATGAATATAAGACTTTTGTGGGTTTTGTAGTGAATTCTATGTTGACATTTTAAGAAAAGTATTTTTTTAACTAATTACTCTTGGAAACATTTCTTCACCCTTCCATCTCGTGCTAAATTCAATGTTAAGGGTATAGAAAATGTTACAAATAGGATCATCCCCTTTGCTAATCAGTTTTATTTTCATATTATATAAATGTATACACAGGATGTAAAAGAGAGTACAGTTAATCAAGTAAATAATTGCTTTCCCAGATTATAAAAATGTTTTGACTTAAAATTGATAGCAAAAGACAGATTTTTGAAAGTGTAGGGGTTTTCTGTGTGTTTGTTTTTAAGCAGTCTTCTGAGCCAGAAAAGAAAAGAATTAGTAGTGTGCTAGAAAGACAATGATGTATCTTTAAAATTAAAAATGTACTCTTGCCAGGCTGGTGTGGCTCACTGGTTGAGCATCGACTCATACACCAGGAGGTCACTGGTTCGATTCCCAGTCAGGGCACATGCCCAGGCTGTGGGCCCAATCCCCAGTGTGGGGCATGCAGGAGGTGGCCAGTCAATGTTTTCTGTCATTGATGTTTCTCTCTCTCTCCCCCTCTCCCTTCTCTCTCTCTAAAATCAATAAAGAAAAAAATTTTTTTTAAATGTACTCTTAAGTGATGCCACTTGTCCTGCAGTTTATACCCATGGTGTATCTCTCAGTAGACTTATCTATCACTTCCAAGCTATGCACCAGCATTTAAAATGCCTTGGATTCTGTAGGTGACACGGATACACCATGGGAATACAGACACCCAGAGTATATGACAGTAGACTTGATAATGTATGTTGTTAATGCTTTATATTAACTAAGGGATTTTTGAAATTGAGTCTATTTTGCATATAAGAAACCATTAAGACCATAATAATCAAACATAAGTATCTGTGCTTGCAGTTAAATTGTGAAAAGCAATGGATTTGTGCTTTACTTTATTTTAGAGAATGTATTGCACACTATTGTCCAGCAATGGATAGCATGTCTTCGAAGTAAAGGTTATTTTCATTCTTTACCTTTTGTGGGTTAAAAACCACAAAGTTGAAATATAGTCTGCAAAATATACTGCAGATATATGTGAGAGTCTGTGAGCAATGCTGAAACTTAATTAATATGCTGAGAAATATATAAAACATACAGCCACTGGATGGAGAAAATGAAAATGAACATACGAATGTTTTAGCTAACACTGTGCTTTGCCCCCAGAACCTGGTGTTTATTATTGTGTGCTTTAGTAGGAGACAGAAGCAGTATCGATTGAAAAAACATTTCTTAGTGAATTGAGAACAGTATGGCTTTCTAGTTCCTAAGTGGGAAACCTGGTTCTTTGGTTTCTTTGTTCCTCGTTGAGCTAGTCCCGAGCTATTTTAGCTGAACATTTTATATACTAATGGAGTCTAGGGAAGTGCCTTTGGCAGCTGTTCATGGGAAAATAATGAAATACACTATTTAGTCCTGCATGCTGCTGCTGTAAAATGAGGAGAGCATTTTATGGAGATCTTGGTGAGCAGAGCTGCATCCACTCTAAGTTTAACAAGTGTGTGAACCTGAATGAGGAAGCTGTGTTTTCATATGAGAATAACTAGTACTCTTTTCTTACAGGTAAAGAAAACGTGCACAGAATCAGATGTTTCAGAACCTCAGAATTCCAGGTACAGTAAACGAGAGGCCAAGGCTTTTTAAGAAAAATTGCAATTTTAGAGAATTCAGTAAGATGTTCTGTTCCAGATACAACTGTGATTTGAAACGTCGAGTTTCTTTAAGAACTTATCTGTATGGAAATTGTATATTATATTGTCTAGGGTGCCATTAATCATAATATTAATTAAAAAGGACAGTGATCAGAGTCAACTTTAAATAATAATAGCTGAAACATCTCTAGAAATACTTGAGCATAACTTCCCTTAGCATTCATTATTTTACATTCATCTTCATTTTTCTTGTTAATCTTCTATCATGTATTCATATCTGGAGTTTTGCCACAAACTGAATAACTTTCAAATCTATATATTTTTTAAAAACTACAATATTTCTTTTTCTTTTCAATCAAACATTACTGGATTTTGTGAATGCTGTCAAATTGGAAAGATCAAAATTAATTTGACATTCTCTTTTTGGTTATTTAGAGCCCGTATAAATAATGAATTAAAGTGGTCAGGCCACTACATGCACAACAGATGTTTTCAGGCCTACACATTTTCATTTCAAGATCCAGGGCCTCAATTTTAAATAGATTAGTGAAAATATTGTAAATACCATTGCCATAATAAACACATGTCCTTAATATGATATTAATGATATACCGTAACCTGTTGCATTAAGAAATTTGTATTTAATGATGAGATAGGTCTGTTTATTTTATCCTACTTGCTCCAACATTTGATGTATGTAGTGATTTTCTTGGTATAATAAAACAATGTGGCTCTAGGTAGAGTGTTAATAACTGCCATATATTCTTTTTGGACAGCAAGTACATATTTGTACAGTCCATTTACAGTTTGAGTAACCTTTCCTTTGCTTTATGCAGTATGGTATTTCTATAATTAATTCTTATACATTTCATATTAAAATGATTATATATGGTCTTTTCTTTTGGGTCATTAAGAATAAATAATCTGCTATAAAATTTTTGACATTTGATCTTTTTTCTTTAGAATTTGGTAACAAAAGAGAAGCAAATAGGGCTAGCTTATTGGAGCAGTAGGAAGTGGAGGAACCATTATATGTTTTCCTACAAGAGTAATTCCAGGATGCCTGGAAAAAGGAAAAGGCCCAACCTCTATTTCTTGTGGAGATTTCCTTCCTAAGCATTTCACTGACCTCTCTGAGTGACTTACCTGTGACTTGTTATTTAAGTAGTTAGACAATTTTTGCAAGCAGCTGGTCTTGAGAGTTACTAAGAAAATCAGAACAGTATCACCAGTCTTACTATTAATATTTCATATCAAATTTTTTTACCCTTCAAACCACTCAAAATTTTTGGACAGATAATACTATGCTTAAATCAATTAAACAAGCAGAAAGCCACCAAACTGATTGTGTTCACAATTCATATCAATAAGTCAGAGAAGAAACAGAGTTTAGAGCTCAGTGTATTTAAACCTAGAATTACATCATTCTCTTTTATCTAACAAATCCCAGGTTATATGACTTTAAAAGTATAATTTTATTTTTAAGGCCAAAAATGACTATTTTAAAAAGACTATCTAAAATGTATTTTGTTATTTTTTAATATATATCATATATTTAACGTAGTGTATTGATATATAACTTATATGATATATACTAATTGAAAAGTAGCTTGACTTCCTAGAAACCAGTAGTTGGTTGCCATAGATTAACTGCTTCTAAAATTTTTCTAATAAAGGGGTAAAATTAGCCCTGGCTGGTTTGGCTTAGCGGTTAGAGCATCAGCCCATGAACCAAAGAGTCGTGGGTTCGCTTCCAGTCAAGGGAGTGGTCGTGCAGGAGGCAGCCAATTGATGTGTATCTCTCACATTGATGTTTCTCTCTCTCTCTCTCTCTCTCTCTCTCTCTCTCTACCTCCCTCCCACTCTATCTGAAAATCAATGGAAAAATATCCTCGGGTGAGGATTAAAAAATAAATAAAGGGGTAAAATTAGACAAATCAATTTCTAAAGACTAATATTTTGTGATATCAAAAACAAACAAACAAACAAAATAATCCTTATTTATTAAAATCCAAGATGGAAAGACCTTCAAGATGACCTAGAATCATTTATTGGCTGAGGTTGCCCAGACATTTTGATAGTGGCTGGTTTCCTCCCCTGACTTCTGGTGCAGGGGACAGTCTGCACAGCCTAATCGTGTCTGTAACATAAAGATGTGACTATTCTTGGATTCTCTGTTTATTCACAGGTATTAGGTATTGGAGTGCCAAAACTAGCACTTAATTAATGCAATGATGGAATATCAAGAAGAGAATAAAAATATGCTGAAGAACATTCATTCTGCACAAAAAGCAAGCAATAACTTTCTGAATAGTCAACGAATCAAGAAATGCCCGAAACAGTATTTATTATATGCATGTACTAAGGTTCAGTTTTTAAAACCTATATAAAAAAAATACCACCCCACACCCAAATGTCTTTGTTATGGACTCTACAGGGCATTTAGTATATATATACATATATGGCTGCATTCTTTTTTGGCCATTAAAACCCACAAACATTCAGATATTTTCTCTCTCTCTCCCCACCCTCCCATGCATATGTGTGTGCAAGTGGAAGAGAGAAAGGGAGGGATGGGAGGGGGGGAGAGAGAGAGATTCAGATAGAGATTTAAAAGCCTAGGGCTAAATAATTCTATTCTAAACAAATGTAGAGTAAAGAACTGAGCTCCAGATGAAATACTGTATCAGCATAAAATGCATGCAAGCTGGAGACCCACTGCCTTATAAAATGCTGCCTCACTTGGAACCTAAAGCTAATGTCACTCATTTAGCTTTATAGTATGTTGGTTTTGGATTTGAAAAGATTAGAATGAATACAGATGGAAAGTGTTTTTACAGTAGGGAAGTAATTAAATGGGGTGTGGAGACTTTGTCAGGAAAATTCTTGGAGTGACATATGTGTATCAGCAAATTCTTTGTCTTGCTTGGCCTTAATTCTTCCTCAGGAAAGAAATGCTTGGGCTGCAGATGTGACTGGTAGATGAGGGAAAGAGAATTCACAAACCCATGCAGGCAGTGTAAGTAAGGTAAAAATGACTTAGAAATAACATTGTGCGTATATACTGATAGTCAGACATTAGGGACAGTATTTGCTCAGCTTCATAAAACTATATTGAACTTGATGTCATATGAAAAGGGATGTAATGTGCTTCATAGAAAAAGTGACATTTCTTAATTTTTTTTTTTTTTTACTTTCTTCTGTGTTGCTTGCCATATCCAGAATATAGTATTGTTGGCCTTTGTTCCTAAAACTAATGTTGCCCATAAAATGCGTACATGAGAAAACTAAAATTTACATTTTTCTCTTACTTGACCATACCCTAAAATTGTTGCTAGATAAACCATCTCAAAGCATAAATGGGCCTGGCCGGTGTGGCTCAGTGGTTGAGCATCAACCCATGCACCAAGAGGTCATGAGTTCGATTCCCGCTCAGGAAACATGCCCAGGTTGTAGGCCCGATCCCCAGTGGGGGGCATGCAGGAGGCAGCCGGTCCATGTTCTCTCTCATCGATGTTTCTATCTCTCTCTCCTTCTCCCTTCCTCTCCCTCTCAAATCAATAGAGAAAAACAAATTTTTTTTAAAAAATTAAAAAAAACATAAAGGGAAACATGTTATGTTGATTTTGTCTATATTCATGGTGAATGTATTTGTGTAGCTGTGTGCCTCATTTGAGTCATCACTGAAAAGCCATTGATCTTGTTTAATTTTACTGCAATAGACAGCTCCTGGACAAGTGAAGTTAATAGCAGAAGTTTCTTTGAGTCCCACATTTTTTAAACTCTTCTGCTTTCAGTTCTTTTTATTTCTGATAGCAGATGAGGAGATATTTATTTTATTCTTTAATTGCATTCTTGGCAAATAATCTTAGAATTCCTATATGTTAAAATGGTCCCCACAATATTCTAATGATTTCTTTGGTGATCTTCTTGGGTAAAGTTGGGTTACTCGTTACTTTTTTCTTTTGGGGCCACTAACGAGTGGAGTATTTTCCTCAAGACGAGATCAAGAACATAGAAAGAAAATAAAACTCAAATCAGGCAGTTTTGTTTTAAACTCAGCTGTTAATTAAGGAGTGAATGGAAATCATAATTTTGGTGAAACTGGGTTGTGAAGTGACTTCCAGGAAATATATCAGTTCTTTTTATCTTATTGCTTCATCTCATCCTGGCCACAGTACCACTAGTAGATTACAATGAGGGACTCTGAGGGGGAGCATTAAAATACCCAAGTACCTATGGTGCATACAAATGAAGATGATAGTATTTTCTTCTAAGATGATTCTGTGGGTAATGGTGAAGGTGGACTCTTACCCACTTCATAGGTTAAAGAAATTGGGTTTGCTGAAAACTTAATCGTTGCCTGAAATCATCAAAGCCATGGCCATGTGCTGTGTGTTCTTGCCCTAGTCTGTCCTAACTTTACAATTATCAAGAGGAAGGCAGAAGACTCTCCAGCTTTTAAAGAAGCATTGGAATGAATCTCTGTTCAATATCTAGCAGTTCGGTGAGCCTCAGGAAGTTTATCTATTTAGTGTTTATGTGTAAAACTTTAAAAAGGCAACTTATTCATCTTATGTAAACAGTTACGATTTAACATATTTAAGACATTAAGTTATACATGTTTATTTGCTAGTAATTATTACAGTGCTTTCAGAATTATGATTTAACAATGTTATATTAAAGACATTAAGTTTTCATGTTTATTTGCTAGTAAAGTAATTATTGTAATGCTTTCAGAATTCAGAAATGTTAATCTGCATTTAATGTTCTGTTAAAAATTAAATGCTCTATTTTTTCATACCAGTGAAAACTGAGGACCCCTTTGTAAAAACACACATAGTATTTCACTGTGTCAAATCAGAGGCCCATCTAGCCCAATATTCTATCCTTAAAAAACCTCAAAAATGATTACTACCAGGTTGCATGTTCTCAGTGTTGAAAATGTTAAGACATAGTACAATAAAGTTAGGTATTCCTAGTAACACAATCTAGCTGTGTGGTCCATGGTATTATATATAAGCATTTCTTTACTAGTGTATACTATCTTTTGAACTAAAGAACCCAGAATATTACTAATCACAATACGAAATAACAATTTATTTCTTGTAGTTGTTTAAAACTACCTCTTTCAAGTTAAAAGATATCCTTTCCCTGAAAATGATAGGTGATTGACAGAGAGAGATTCTAAGTGCAATCTAATTCTCATGTTTCAGGATTTGAAGAGAAAGACCCTGATGACTCAATCTCTGTAAAAAATGGTTTAGTTAACCTGAGTCTTATTATAAATCTATCTTTCTCTTCCCAATTTTGAGAGCATTTTGTATCATTTGAAAGCCTGGCTTCTTGTGGGTGCCTCTCTAGTTTTTTCATCATTTTGGCTAGCCTTCACTAGAGATTTTCTGAATCCATTTTGCCTTCCCCAGTGTATGTTGATTCCCCAGATTCCTACAGGTGTGGAAGCAGCTGGGATTCTGAATGAGAGTGAATGATGTGCTCTGTGTTGCTGTTAATCGTGTCCTAATTATCTGGGATATCTTGACCCTTTTGGCCACGGTAGCATATTGAGTTGATTTCCTCAGATAATTATTTGCAGTGTCTCCCAAATTTCTGATATCAGTGATAACTGAAGACTTAAAGGACAATCTCAAAACTTAGATTATTGTTTGCTAAATGCCTTATCATATATGTCCCTGATCAGCCTTTTCCTGTAATTCATTAGGAACTCCTAGTAATTTATCTTTATTGGCCAGCATAGTTTAGTGTGATCTCTACACATGTTGATTCCTTGAGGCATTTCACCTCCGAAGTTAACCATCGTCCAGGACTAAATGAGTAAATGAGAGTAAACTAATACATGTCAGAGGCTCTTACACATTGTTGCCCACAGAGTAGTTGCTTATGATGTGTTTAAAATCGAGCAAGACCTCCTTAAACCCATTATGGGAGAAGAACAGGTACAACTAAAGGGAAGGGACGAAGGGCCTCATTGTTGACACCTGTTCATTCACAGATGTGTTTTATAACCTTTGCTTCACTGTCTTCAGATCCCTACGTTTTATTCTTGATCTTTTTGCTTTTCTTTCATTTTATATTATTTCATACGTGATCTCTATTCACAAGTCCTGACGTGGCCCGCAAGGCCCAGCACGCTCTGGCCACTTCCTGTTACTCCAGCTTTGGCTTCAATCACACTCCCCCTGGTGAGGTCTGCTTTCACAGAGGCTGGACCGCTCCTTCCTCTTCTGGGCTACCTTTTCCCTCCCAGCTTTGCTCCCCTACTTAATTCCAACACATCCTTCAGATCTTTGATCTTCCCTGGCTGGCCCACAGGTCCAGCCTCACTGTCACATAGGGTTGCATGGCACCACATGCTTCTCCTTCACAGGTGCCTCATTTGAGTAATACACTACACTATAAGTTCTCAAGATCAGGGGTTATATCTGCTTTCTTTTACTCCCTGTTGTATCTTTATTATACAGCTCAGGGCCTAGCATGTATGTGAATGAATGGTAAGTGAATGATAACTTTCAAACACACAAATCTAGCTTGCAATCTCTCTTGGAACACTTCTTGTAACCATAATCTCTGATACAATTTATCAGGGGTTTCTCTGCTATCTCAAACTCCTCTTATAAAAATTATAATTATTGCATTCCCTACCCCAGTGTCTTTCTTTCTAGTGGTAGTTTTCATAGTTGTCCTGACTCAGAAGCTGAGAGTAATCTTTAACTTATTCCTCTTTCCTTTCTTAAATCCTGTTGGTTATCAAGATGTATTTAATTTTCCTTTGCTATGTTTTGAATCTCTTTATCCTGACCCTTCCCATTGCCACTGTGAAAGTTGAAGCTCTAGTTACCTCAATTAATACAGTAAGTCCCCAAGTAGCATCCTTGGACATTGATCTTGCCTTTGTTTCTGCCAGGCTGCCAGACAAGCCTTTCTTAATGGCACTTTCTGTGTGTGGTTGCCCTTTCATTGATCAGACAGACAGTATTTAGTAGATATTTAATGTATTTACAGAAGGATGAACAAATAACTTAAAATTGTCTACAAGAGGTAAGAATGAAGACATATACTGTTCGTACCTAATTACTGTCCCTCAGAGGTCAGGGATTATTTGGGCTACCTATAATCTACTCTCTTATTGCCCTTATTCTAATCTGTTAGATGTTCATTTAGTCCCATTTCATATTCTTCCTTTAGTTCTAAACTTACATAAAAGTACATGAATCTAACATGGGTCTCGGGATGTACATTCCAGAAAAAATACATACCAGTTACATAGGTACTTTAATTTTTATTCTTCCTTTCCCTGTCCCCACTTCGTACATAGACCTTAGAGTAAAATAAGCTATTTGTGTATTGAGAGCATCTATTTTAGGGCAGCATACTCATCTGGTAGTTCTACAGATGAGCACACTTCACCAGAGGAATAGAGGAGAATGGTACCACCAGTGTGCAGCTCGAGCCTTGAGCACTGTGAGCCAGAGTGATCAGGAAGAGTTTTGTGGAAGATTTAGGGCTGAATGTCAAAGAATAGATAAGATTTGAAAAATGAGGGAGACCCCACAAGGAAGTACTAAAATGGAGTAGAAACTGACATTAGAAGGAATCTTTCATGGATGATGACTAGGCTCACTTGATCCATGTGGGGAAAAAGTAGATTAGATTGAAAAACAGGTAAATTAGCACAGGTTGTAGCTGGCTTTGGTTCTTGGTTGTTTTATTTAGGACTCTTTTTGGTTGTAGCTACCAATGTGCTCCAGGGGAGTTTTTAATTATTATTTATTATTTTGTTGTTTTGAGTTTAAACAAGAGTAGAATGTCTTAGAGAACTTGAGAAGAGAGGGTTTGCTGGGTCTCATAAGGGCTGGGGTCTGCCTACATCCTGGCTGCCACACAACTTCAGTGCCTTTAACTCTTTATGAAGACTGGCTCATCAATCTTACTTTTTCTCTAGGTCCCACAATAGGGAGAAAATGCCTTTGTAACACTGCTCCTGTTTTTACAACTTTTACCTCTTTAGGCACCCTGACAGAATCTCTCTCTTTTATTTATCTTGTTCCAAATTTCCTAGGAAGGTAATGGTATCAGAAAGACAGATTCACAAAACAGAAACACAACTTTCAGGAGCTACCCTACCCCCCTGGGAGTCATGAAACAGGGGTGAGAAGAACTTCCAAGAAAGAATGCTGAGCAGATAATCCAACAAATGCCATCCAATTCTACCTTTGCCCAGAAAATATAATTATTCAAAATCCTTTCCCCACATCTTTTATTTTCTATAATCCAGCATGCATCACTCTCCCGTTCCCTAATTAGATATAACTCAATGGTTACCCATTTCACTAGTATGGGGACTTGGAGCTTGATTTTATAGGTCAGACATCTACAAAGCATGACCTGCAAAGCAGAGATTGTTTGAGGGATCTTTAGGTAGAGTGGCAGCCAAACTTAAAGGAAGAGAAGCTCCGTTTACCTCTTTCCGTAAACCCTCCTACTAATTTTTGATCTTCCTGTCGCCATCCCGAGGCTGACCAATTGCTATTCAGTGGACCCAGTCTTCTCTTCTGCTTCCAGTTGCCAGTCCAGATGTAAATTGCTTTCTCCATTTTCTCTGATAAATCCAGTTGTTAAATGATTGTCTTCAATTTGCATTATTTACCTTTCTGAAGATAATTTTGCTAAAATAAGCACCCAGGATTGGGCTTTCTTTTTTAAAAAAACAAACTCTTAAACACTTTCAAAGAAATACAATCAATAACTTGGAGTTCAACTCTAAATTTGGGCAACCTGTCTTAAAGCATTGGGAGGTCCCCAGTGGATTTATAATCAGGTAATAACGTGACCAAAATTGTACTTGTGATGACAGATCAGTCATGGTGCAGGTGCCTGGAGGCAGAGAATCCAGCCATGAGATGTGTTTAAAAGGCCTGAGGGACTGAGAAAATTGTGGTTATTTTGGGAGGCATTATACACTATTTTTATTTCATGGTTTAAACACGTTTTCCCAATTTTCTACATCATGTATTTTTTTTTAATTTTTCTGTATTGAGAACAAATATATATGTATATATACCATGAAACAATAGATTTGACTTGAAATAGGCATGGTGACAGTGGAAGGGACCTGGCCTCTTCTTCCTGACAGCTTCCATTATTCTCTAAATATGAGAAAATGCTTGATTTCACCACATGTATTAGTGATGAATTCCAGAGAACAGCCACGTTTTTGGTCAGCCTCTTGTAAACTGAGTTTCTCTGAAGTCTTTATGGTTAATAATATGAAACAGTCTTTCTGGAGACTGTTAGCTCCTTTGAGTTAATTTGGTCAGAGTAACACATTACACAAAGTAGCATCTGTTTAGTGACTTTTATCCAGAGGACCTGAGGAACTACTACAAGACTCTACTTTGGCCCTGGCCGGTTTGGCTCAGCGGTTAGAGCATCAGCCCACAGACGAGAGAGGCCCGGGTTCAGTTCCCACTAAGGGCACGTACACCCCAACCAGGGCCGTGTGGGTGGCAGCCAGTCCATGTGTTTCTCTCACATCGATGTCTTTCCCTCTCTCTCTTCCTTCCTCTCTCCTTCCCACTCTATCTCAAGATAAATGCAAAATTGTCCTCAGGCGAGGATAAAAAAAGAAGACTCTACTTGGCATTATAGTGATAATTAAATTATTACGGATGGGGGTAGTGAAGGTCTCTGAGTATATACCATGTTGCTTGATAGTCTGCTTAGGAATTACTGAGCTGCATAAATCCTTATGGTTATTCTGGATGTGGGGTATCTCTAGTGCAAAGTTCTAGACTCAGTGTGAATAGAAACATGGAAGCTTTGGGGAGCCTACTTGGTGTTGTATCAACTTAAGGTGGAAAGAAACAAGAGGATATCACAGCAATTCAATTATAGGAACACTTATTCTTGCCCTTAAAGTTACTATTTCTTGGGCATCTACTATGTGTTAGGCATTGGCCTGAGTGCTTGAGATACTTCAGGGAACAAAACAGGAGCATATATGATGATGAAATATGTTAGGAGATGGTAAATACTAGGGGGAAAAACAGAGGATGCTGCGTATTGGGAGAAATTGGTTGTAATTTTATATTGGATGATATTTAAGCAAAGACTTAAGGACTGGGGAAGTGCATTCTCTCGGGAATGAGCCAATGCACAGGCCCTTCAGAGGAAGCCTGCCTGGCGTGTTCAAGCAACAGCAGAGAGGACAGTGTGGCTAACATGGAATGAGCCCAGTGTTTCAAATTTGGAATAGCAATATTCTAGAAAAAGCTACTATTTCAGTTGCCAATAATTTTTTTTTTTGACTTATTGGCAATTCTCTGACAGGCACCTCATCCATCACTGCTACGAGAGGGGGCTGGTCCAGCCAGAAACACCTCTCTTTGCCACATCACACACATCCTCTAAGACCAGGGCTCTCTTCTGATCAGAAGGCTTCAGGCTTCTTCACCAGCACAGCTCAAACGCCTGAAAGCTGTTTGTTCTGTTTTTTAAGTAATGCTCTTAAAGTTTTAGTTATAAATGTAGATGAGGATTTAGTAAGGATTCCAAAAATTTGATTCGTAAAGGTACAGAGATTGTGCTCATTATCTCACATTTAAATCATCACTTCTCAGTTGTCTTAGCAACCTACAAAATGTTCTCATTTGCTTTTCAGTAAGCCAATGGATGAATGGAGTCTTTGTTCATGTGTTTATGAATTTCTATCACCTGATACTTGATGTCTTTCTGGCATGCTTACTGTGCCAAATAACTGTCTTTATATTTTTAAAATTCATGTAACTAAAATTAAAATTTAACTTTCTTTTAAAAATCTAAATTTTTAATGAGAAAATATCTAAATTAAGAATAGTTGTAAAAATATATATATGGTTGTATTATAAAAATGCTTTTATTTTCATTATAATTAGTTTCCAAGGCTCCATAAACTTGGCCCACTGAGTTACCTATCAGTTCGCCCACATTAGGTGTAATTGTGAAGGACAGAGGAAGAAAAGGGCCTGATGACAAATCTAGGTGTCATAGAGTTCATTGCCTCAAACTCACATGCTTGCTTCTCTCAGATGCTGTCTCAGAGCATGTTTTCTCTTACTTTACACATAGTTCTAAAGGTTCATAGCTCATTAAGGTGATGTGGGCATGCTTACGTGGCACAGTGGGCAAACACGAGGGACTCCTGACTTCAACTCCCAGCTGTCTGACCTTGAGCAAACCACTACTCTGTGCCTCAAATTTCATCATCTGTAAAATGGGAATAATACCATATTATACCATGGAGGTATTTTAAGGACTAAATGGAAGAATATATGGAAAACACTTAGAAAAGTACTTGCCACATATTAGGTGAATTTAAATGACTGTTCTTATTATAAGTAGGTATAGAAATAGTACTGAGAAATGATGGTCTAAAAATAAAAAGGAAACAGAAAAAGAATCAAGCATTAATGTAAATATGCAAAATGCTTAGTCACATGGTATGTTTTGGCATTAACGCCAGAGGCCCTCTGTGTTTTCGTAATCCCTGAGGGCATTGCCCTGCCTAGTTCAGTGTAATGATTCATTATCATTGATTACCTTGATTCTCTAAGTAAAAGTTAAATTATTCTTAGGATCATAAAACATTTTAAAATTCTTTTTATACAAAATCATTCCATTTTACAGGTGCTATTGCTTATAATGACACGTCTCAGCCACCCAGCAAATTTGACTAGACCTTAATGATCATTCCCTGAAGGTTCTGGATAGCTGAGGCTTTATAGAATTATTTATTTACTCATTAGTAGGAGCTACTCAATGACTGGGTCATTTAGGGTTTGTTTTTTTTTTTATCCAGTACATTACCTGGCACACAGTAGGAAAACAACAAATATTTATTGTATGATTGAATGAATAAATGAATGAATGAATGAATGAATGAATGAGCAGCCAGTGTGTACATTTTTGTGTGTGAGAAGTTTTTCATGTCTTTACCTATACTATTCTCACCGCATTATGCCATATAATAACTAATAAGGCTTAAATGTCTTTTGTAGACAAGGTCAAATCTAAGAGAGACTTCTAAGTTTACTGCAGCAAGTAGGTGACTATACATCCCAGTTTGCCCCAGATACAGTTCCAGTTACGCCTGCTGTCCCAGTGTCCCCTCTGCTTAGAAACACTCTGCTTTCAACAAAGCTCCAGTAAATTTTATGGTTACTCTAATTAAAATCATTATGCTCTTACCAAACTTTTTGAGATAGAAATTTAAGAATCCCTCAACCTCTCTCTATTCCTCCCTCCTTCTCTTCTTTCCTTTTTCTTTGTGTCCTTTCTCCTTTCTTAGGATGACTTTTGTAGTAGGGCGTTACACTTTTATCTTTAAAGCAACACAGTGTGTGAAAATGCTGCTTGACACAAAAGTTCATTTAGGAAATAATTGTTCTGTTTTTATAGGATTGATTATTATGTTCTGTCATATGATTAATTCATAGAAATCCCATACCTCTTAAAAATAATAGCATCTTTTCAAGAACACACACAGTCGTATTACATGAAGTGATGTAATCCTTTATAATTTATATCCCCATGTAAAACGTTCTCTCATTTTTTTATTATTCTTCAGACAGAACATCCAGAGTCTCAACTAATAGGCATGGTAGATATCATAGTAGTGCCTGGGAAAAGGATGATTAATGTGGTCTGGCCGAACGCCAAGGCAGATGCACCGCACCCTTCAGGCGCAGCTGTCGTGGTGATGAGTGCAGGCTTTATAAGGGAGCATGGTTTCTGACATCAAATGGAAGACAAAACAGGCTGTTGCAGCTGAGACACCGACTTTTACATGTTCTTTAACATAATGTTTCATATGTGCTCTTGGGGTAGTAATTACCTTAGGTTTTCTTGTCATAAGTGTTGTTTGCTTTAAAGAGGAGCAATGATGATAACCATGTTGTAGAGATAAGAAGAGGTGTGTGTGTGTACAACATGCCTGGGAGTGTGGATGACCCACCAGTGTCTCCCCAGGGGGATTTGGAAGAGTCAGTCCTTCGTTATGCAGGCCAACACATTGCAGAACTGTTCAAACCCAACTTCTTCCAAACCTCAATAGTAGCCCCAATCACAGTGACAACCCCAAACTCCCTGGCATGTTTTCAAAAACTCCCCAGATACCCAGTAGATGCCTGATTATGGCCAGAAGAGATGTATCCTAAAAGTTCACACATGTCTCATGGACCAAAAAAAAATTGATAAATGCAGGCTTATAAATGAGGCTAGTAAAGCCAACCTTCTCAGGGCCCAGAATGAGTCACTCAACATTGCTTCGAAAAGCACCAATTAATCCCAGTCATGGCTCTCACACACACTTGACATTGGAACAAGGGCATCTATGTGAGAGTATAGGCAGCAAAACACAACCCATCAATACCTTAGAAAAGCAATTCAAGGCCGGTGTCCCAATAACATCATTTGGCTGTAGGTGCTGCCTAGACAGAGTCAGTAAACTCCACAGCCAGAATTCAAGGCCTTTTCCTGACAATGCAAGAAGAGCAGTGTGTGGGTTCAGAATTATTTCCAAATTCCTATATGTCCAGTGCCTTTTTACTCTTTTCATTTCATTTCCAGTCTATCTATTGCATTCCGTCTAACAAATTCTTGGTATTAGGGCATATGAAGTTTTATAAAATTGAATTTCACTTCATGAAGAATTCTTTTTCTTCATGCAATGCAAATTAGTGATCGCAGAGGAATATTAGAAATAGTTGACTTTTAAATATTGATCAACTCTTTTTGATTATTGTTTATCAGTATGTAAACAGGGGTTGGAAAGTCTTTGGGATTGATTTCCTTTACTTGCATATAAGATAGACTCCCAAGTTTCTCACATTGCATTCTTTTGTGTGTCCTTTCCCTATGGTCATGTGTTGAGGATCCATTTAATTAAAAAAGCTGAGTGGCTGCTAAAAAAAAGAGAGAGAGAGAGAGCATAGTGCAAAATGTGGGCCTTGTCTTCAGGTTAAGAATCAAGTGAATAGCAAAGGTTTGCCTGTTTTCCATCTCCGCAGTTCCTGGGAGTGACCAAACTGGTTTTACAAACCACGTGAATTGACACTGTGTGTATGGTAAGGCTGAAGGGGTTGCTGAGACGAGTTCATTTGAAGTATTTTTTAGTGTTTTTTACTTTCTAAATAATCGTATCCCGTTTCTTATGGGAAAGGAAATCCATACAATAGATTTCCATTCCACTGAATTCTCACAGCCGCGTTGAAGCTGCATCAGTCGGTTGCACTCTCCCTAACGGAGTTACTGTCAGCACGGGTTTCCATGTCTTCTTATTTAGTGAGTTTGCTTGATTCAGTGGCTGCTCTTTTTCTCCACATTTCCGTGTTGCTTTTACCCAGTTGGCTTTTCTGTCGATATTGTCAGTAGCAGGAGTTAGAACTTCTCAGTCTGACGTGTTTCTCGCCTAAATTTCAGTGTTGTCTCCTAAAATGACTCCTTTTGCATGCATGTTATGGAAGGTTTGTTTGAAAACTGGGGAGATTCTAAATTATGGAGTCCAGAATTTCACCAAAAGTGTAAAGATTTTCTTTGGTAGGTTGTGCATTTACAGCTTAAAATTGTATTTAGTAAAACCTTGTTGCGACTGGTGAAGTGCGCACGTAGACAAGAAACCTGCAGGAGGTTCTTATCACCAATGTGATTGGTATATAATGCAGGAGGATGCGTCTGTTTAAAGATTAATCATAAAGCACATGGGTGAAAGATACTTAAGTACGTCTAAGGTCTCACATCGCTACGTGGTATTTATCTTTTGGCTAAATGAGAGCCTTCCAAGGTCTGCAGTCTTTCCCTGCCCTGGTTAGAGCAGTGCCAGCTCAGGTCAGCTCCTGCCCACACCAGGTCATGCTAAATCCAGGTCAGTGTCTAGGGGAGTCAGCTTGCCCTGCTGGTGGATTTTCTGGGCACAGTTTACACGTGCGCGATTGTTTGCAGTGTCAGACCAGGCCTATTTATGTTATAATTTATTCTTTATGATTGTAAACCCTTTAATTTGGAACAGATATAAATTATTCCTAATGAGCACTGGGGACAGAAGGAAATCACTTTTGTTAAACCAGTACTTTAGTATATTTTTCTCCCCCTTTCAAGTAGAGGATTACTATGAGAAACTGATATTCAATATTATTCATTATCTGGTTTAGATCAAGATGTTGGTATGTAGTGTAGAAAGGTGGGCAAAGTTAGGGAGTTAAAAACAGGTTGATACAAGCTGCTGAGAAAAAAAAATCAAATGAGGCCACTTATGTTTTAAATCAAGAATATGTTTTCAGTGAAAATATTTTCTAATGAGTCACAGGAGAATGTTGTCAACTTTGACTACATCTGCTGAAAATCAAAATGTAAGTAGTTGTAGCATTGGATTCTGGCAGGAGTGTACGCTGTGACATGAAACCCAGTTCCCATTAAATGACGATACTTTTGTATTTTTCTAGCTTTAAAAGTAGTTTCCTGGTTTTTAAAAACGTCAACAGCATTTTTTCTCCTTCACATTACATGGATAAATTGGCAACATGCCTATATGATTTTCAGAGTAGGTTTCTTAAATAATTTTGATAGGATGATAATTGTTCAATGTATACAAAGCCCTGCCATCGTGTTACTAAAATTAAATAAGAGAAAATACAAAGAGAGAGTTTTGTATAATTACTGGGAAAACATAGATGAGAGGAACAATTAGGTAGTTAGAGCTGAAAAGCTGGGAACTACAGTTTCCAAATTTTATAATATAATCATAAGGATTCCTTGCCTCATTCTCTAATGTTGCTTGATCTTTATGTTTCTGAATTTGCATATCAGAATAGCAGCATATTTATCTACTTATGTCTAGGTATTTTTATATGATTATATATTCTCTATTTAAGAGATTTTTATATAAAAATGAAACCGACCTAATGTATATTATGTAGAAAACAACATTATTGCTAAAATATGTACGGATCCAGATGTATGTTAGAAAATTTCATGCAAGCTCCCTTGCGTAAACAGTCTGTTGATATAAGGATTTTTATTTAGCAAAATTCATGAAGACACACTTAGTATATATTTGTGCCCTGGATATCATGTTGAAGATAATCACACCTGAAATAGGTGTACACTTGCAACTGCCCCTTTTGTGTTAAATTATAGACTTTTTTCTTGATTAGCATAAATTCTAATAAATTCTCACCTCTTTGTGTAAGAATGGAGAGGGTTAAAAACAGTTCGTATGGACAGCTTTCATTTTGAAATTAAACTGAGGGATACAGGTTGCATTTTCCTTCTTTGTTCTAACTCTTTCTTCTTACAAAATAATATCAAAAACAAGGATAAGCTTTAGACACAAAAATACCTGAGTTCAAATATCATTCCCCTGTTTACTAACATTGAAGTTTCATATCCTCTTTTATCCCAGAGAACTAGTACCTTCCTTTTCCATTTTCATGAAGACCAAATTAGATATTACATTTAATGTTTGACACATAGTAAACACTCAATGAAAGGTAGTTATTATTTTCCCAGGTATACACAACTGACCCTGGGGACTTATGACTTGACCTAACTGAATTGTGGCAGAATCCAAGGCTCTGTTTTCCTAGGAAAAAACAGCCTTGGACTGAGGGTCTTTTTCTGCATACCTCTCTCTAACATCAGAAACCCACCCCGTATTTTAGAAAGCACAGGGAAACGATGATGGGTAGCAATAGTGCCACAGGTGAACTTTCCTGCTTTTTCCATCCTTTGAGCCGTAACCACAGTGAACTAAGGGGAAAGAGGGGAGAGCTGGAGAGTTGCTCACTGCCTCACTGTGGCTAGCCACCTTCACTGGCCATGGGAGGACTTTCCTTTGCCGTTTTGTTCCAAAATTTCTTTCAACATTATCTATATGATTCTTGGGTAAGGGGGAATATATTCTTGGGAGGGGGATTTACATACGTGTATGTGTACACAAACACACCTCTTGTTTATACCTTGTAGACTGTGGACTCAGCATGCATACCTAACACAGATTGCATAATGACCCCGAAGGCTGTCCAATGGCAACTCTTCAAACTTCCCCAAAATGCTGTATTAGGGAGAACTATTTGGTGCGCCTGTTAAATTACAGAGTGGCAGGCTCTTTTTATGTTATTGATATTATGTAATTATTTGATCAAATACACCTACCCTTTTTATTCCCTGTCAGATTTCTAAAAAGGTAGCATTCATAAAATAACGCAGTTTTATAAAAGACATTCCAAAGTGAGAATTTAGTTAACCATCCATAATCTTACATGCAAACGAATGTTGACATATGTGCAATTTAGTCCATTTTTCCCTGAACAAATTCATTTTGATGAAGTGCTGTGTGAATGTTTTACTGTAATTGGGAAATTATATGTTTGCCTCTGCCTAGTTCAGTGATTCAGGGAGCAGAACAATGTCAAGATGCTGTCAGGCATGACGAGGAGATGTTGCTCTCTTTTAATCCCTTGTGTAAAAATCCTGAGCCATCACTAAGTATGGTCTTTATATATTAGCCCCATCAATAATAATTAGGATTATGTTAGATATGTATTAAGCCAGAAGGATTAGAAGTTAAACTGAAAAGAATAATAGAATAAATCCTTTTGCAAATATAATACAATCTCATGTCTAGAGAGAAATAAAACGAGGGCAATGGGACAGGACCAGTAGGAATTACTGAGGAGCATGGGTTATAGAATTGTTAAGTTACTTACATTAACTGTGAAAATAGTAGTACTGATAATATACACCTTCTTTTGAGTGCTTGAGAAATGGCATTGTGCAGTGGTGAGGGACAGGGACCCTGCAGACAGACGGTCCGGGGTAGAATCCCAGCTCCTTGGCATTTTCTCTACCACCTGGACCCTTCTCGTCATCTCTCTGTGCCTCAGTTGTGTCACTTTTATTTTTTATTTTTCCTTTATTGATTTGAGAGAGAGAAGAAGTGAGAGGAAGAGAGAGATAGAAACATCGATGAGAGAGGACATCGATTGGCCGCCTCCTGCATGCCCCCCACTGGGGATCAGGCCCACAACCTGACAGGAAATTGAACCGGCGACCTCTTGGTGCATGAGTCAATGCTCAACCACTGAGCCACACCAGCTGGACAGTTGCGTCACTTTTAATCATGGGGATAATAATAATACCTGCCTTCTAGAGTTGCTGTGAGGATTAAATTGGGTAAACTAATTTAGCATTTATAATAACATCAAATGCTATTTTTATTATTGCTGTTACTACTATTATGTGTATGCATTTCTGTTAAAAAAATAATATTGTGCAGGTGAAATAGTGGGAAAAAAAAGTATTTTGTTAAATAAGAATGTATGTGCTTTTATTACACCAGAAGGAAAACAGGATTCTGGGATTCTAAAAACAAAAAAAAGCTTAAAAATTTCAAGCTTCTCTCAGACCATCTTAATGCATTTATATAGAAAAACAGAAATTGACCTAATAGAGGGTGAAAACTATGAAATAACTAGCTACCTTGCTTTATTAATAATTTATAAGCTTTATTTAACTCTGGAAGATTTAGCTTAAACATTGGTGTTTTCAAGAGCATAGTCATATAAAATTATCTTTCTGCTTTCCTTCAGATACTTTCTTTAAATGAAGGGGGAAATAAGACTTGGTTCTTGCATGTTTAAGTCAAAGATAGTACATTTAGTGTACAATGTTAGTTTCCTATTAAAATGACAATTCAATTAAGGTTTTTATTAAGAAAGATTAATTTATAGTCCTATGTTTGCACATTCACAGTTTAGACTATCTTTTAATTTTTTTTTTTAAATCCTCATCCAAGGATATTTTTCCATGTATCTTCAGATAGAGTGGAAGGGAGGGGGGGGGAGAGAGAGAGAGAGAGACACCGATGTAAGAGAGACACATCGATTGGTTGCCTCCCGCATGACCCTGACCAGGGCCAGGGACCCAACCTCAACCGAGGTACATGCCCTTGACTGGCATCGAACCCGTGACTCTTTGGTCCTCAGGACGACACTCTAACCACTGAGCCAAACTGGCCAGGGCTAGACTATCTTTTATGAAAAAAAAAAAAGAAACTAATTCAGAACTGAGAGATATCTTTTCCTATTATAAATATTTTTGTTAAAATACCTAGGGAATTTAAACTCTTGTTGTCTTTGGATTGTTTCCTCTGTTCTCTTTTTAAAATTCAAAGTGAGTGTTGCCACCAACAGATAGATTAGATAAAAAATATAGAGCACAGTGCCTCTTTTCTAATTCTGATGCTATTTAGTAATGCAAGGACAGCAGATAAGATCCCTAGTTACTGTAGCTATGAATAACTTCATCCCATTAATTCATTCACATCCAGTCAGCCAGTATTTATTGAAGACCTTCATTTGTCCCAGTCACTGTGCTCCTTCTGAAAAGACAGCACAGGCATTCCTCATTTTATTGGCCTTAGCTTTATTGTACTTTTCAGATATTGTATTTTTTACAAAGTGAAGATTTCTAGCATCCCTGCCTCAAGGAAGTCTATAGGCACCATTTTTCTAACAGCATTTTCTCACTTTGTGTCCATGTAACGTGTTTGTAATTCTTGCAATACTTCGAACTTTTTTTGTTATTATTATGTTTGTTATGGTGATCTATGATCAGTTATTTTATGTTATTATTGTAATTGTTTTAAGGTGCCAGGAACCATGCCCGTATATGAGAGAGAATTTAACTGATAAATATTGTGTGTGTTCTGAACTGCTCTACCAAAACCCACTGATCCCCCATGTCTCTCCCTCTCCTCCGGCCTCCCTATTCCCTGAGACACAACAATTTTTAAATTAGGCCAATTAATAACCCTATAATGGCCTCTAAGTGTTCAAGCAAAAGAAAGAGTGGTACATCTTCCACTTTAAATCAAAAGCTAGAAATGGTTAAGCTTAGGGAGGAAGGCAGTCAAAAGCTGAGACAGGCTGAAAGCTGGGCCATTGGGGCCATTGTGCCATACAGTTAGCCAAGTTGTGAATGCAAAGGGAAAGCTCTCGAAGAAAATTAAAAGTGCTACTCCAGTGAACACACGAATGATAAGAAAGTGAAATGGCCTTATTGCTGATATGGAAAAAGTTGTAGTGGTCTGGATAGAAGATCAAACCAGTCACAACATTGCCATTAAGCCAAAGCTGAATCCCAGAGCCAGGTCCTAACTCTCTTCAGTTCCATGAAGGCTGAAAGAAGTAAGGAAGCAACAGAAGAAAAGTTTGGAGCTAGCAGAGGTTGGTTCCTGAGGTTTAAGGAGAGAACCCATCTCCATAACATAAAAGTGCAAGGTGAAGCCGCAAGCGCTGATGTAGAAACTATAGCGAGTTGTCCAGAAGACCTAGCTGACACAATTTATGAAGGTGGCAACATTAAACAACAGATTTTCAATGTAGATGAAACTGTCTTATGTTGGAAGAAAATGCCACCTAAGACTTTCTTAGCCAGAGAGGAGAAGTCAATCCCGGCTTCAAAGCTTCAAAGGACAGGCTGACTCTCTTATAAGGGCCTAATGCAGCTGGCAACTTTAACTTGAGGCCAGTACTCATTCTGAAAAGTCTAAGATCCTTAAGAATTTTGCTGAATCTACTTCTGCCTGTGCTCTGTAAATGGAACAGCAAAGCCCAAATGACAGCACATATATGTACAACATGGTTTACTGAATATTTGAAGCCCACTTTTGAATCTTGCTGATTAGAATAAAGCATTCCTTTAAAACATTGCTGCTCATTGACAATGGTCACCCAAGGACTCTGATGGAGATGTAGAATGAGATTAATGTTGTTTTCATGTCTGCTAACACAACACGCATTCTGCAGCCCATTGATCAAGGGTCATATCAACTTTCAAGACTTACTGTTTAAGAAATGCATTTCATACAGGTATAGCTGCCATAGACAGTGATTCCTCTGATGGATCTGGGCAAAGTAAATTGAAAACCTTCTGGAAAGGATTCATCAATCTAGATGTGATTAAGAACATTTGTGATTCACGTGAAGAGGTTAAAATACCAACATTTTGAAGTTCGGGAGAAGCTGACTTTGAGGGATTCAAAACTTCAGTGGAGGAAGTAACTGAAAATGTGATGGAAATAGCAAGAGAACCAGAACTAGAAATAGATGAGTGGATAAAAAAGCTGTGGTACATATACACAATGGAGTACTATGCAGCAGTAAGAAAGAAAGATCTCTTATCCTTTGAGACGACATGGAGGGACCTGGAGAATATTATGCTAAGTGAAATAAGCCAATCAGAGAAAGATGAATACCACATGATCTCACTTATTTGTGGAATATAATGAATAATATAAGCTGATGAACAAAATAGACCCAGAGACATAGAAAGAAGTAGGGTTCAGACTGACAAACTTCAGAGGAGGGGGGCAGGGGGAAAGGAAGATATAAGCCAAAGAACTTATATGCATATATGCATAACCAATGGACACAGACAATAGTGTTATGAGGGGGTGGGATCGGGAGGAGGGTGTCTAGGGGAAGAAAAGGAGAAACATCTGTAACAAAAATAAATTAATGAAAAGAAAGAAAGAAAGAAAGAAAGAAAGAAAGAAAGAAAGAAAGAAAGAAAGAAAGAAAGAAAGAAAGAAAGAAGGAAAGAAAGAAAAAAAGAAACAGAAAGAAAAAAAGAAAGAAAGAAAGAAGTGGAACCTGAAGCTGTGACTGAGTTGCTGAAATCTCATAACACTTTAATGGATTAGGAGTTACTTCTTATGGATGAGCAAGGAAAGTGGTTTATTAAGATGGAATCTACTCCTGGTGAGGATGCTGTGAAGATTGTTGAAATGACAAGGATTTAGAACATTACATAAACTTAGTTGATAAAGCAGCAGCAGGGTTTGAGAGGACTGACTCCAATTTTGAAAGAAGTTCTACTGTGGGTAAAATGCTATCCAACTGCATCGCATGCTACAGAGAAACCTTTTGTGAAACACAGAGCCAGTTGATGTGGCAAACTGCATTGTCTTTTTTTAAGAAATTGCCACAGCCACCACAGCCTTCAACAGCTGCCACCCAGCTCCTTCAGCAGCCATCAAGATAAGACCCTCCAAAGCAAAAAGATTGAGACTTGCTGAAGGCTCAGATAAGTCAGCATTTTTAGCAATACAGTATTTTTTAAAATTAAGCTATGCACAGTACAACATTTTTTTAGACATAATGTTATTACGCACTTGATAGACTACAGTACAATCTACACATAACTTTATGTGCACTAGGAAACAAAACAATCCGTGTGACACACTTTGTTACATTTGGTCTGGGGAACCAAGCCCACAATATCTCTGAAGTATGCCTGTACCCACTCTTAACTGGGTTCCACACATCGTGATTCCTAGTTCAATATTTTTTCCAAAACATTCAGCGCTGACTTTTTCACATTATGAATATAATACATTGTAGATCCTTTAGATAGAAAATACTTACAGTCATACCAAGTAAAATAAAAAAACATCTATAGTTGCAACTCCCACAGTTCTGGTGATAAGAAACAATTCTAGTTGTTGACCTGACTACTTAAGGCTTTTCTTAATATAAAATACTTGGAGCTAATAATTTTCTATGCATTTAATTATCAATTACTGTAAGTGCGTAAGTGTTATAAAGCATTTTCATTTCATTCTGGAAGGAACATTTGGTTCCTGTGTGGCCCTGCTCCATCAGACACCGCAGGGTGTGCGTATACCCAGCTTCCAGTGCCCTCGGCACTTCACGGAGGAGGGAGAAATGGGAAACTCTGATTCCTTATTCACTTCATTCAACATCTACTATTACATTCTATTTTATTTTATTATTTTTAATCCTCACCCAAGGATATCTTTCCATTTATCTTCAGATAGAGCGGGAGGGAGGGGGAGAGAGAGAGAGAGAGAGAGAGAGAGAGAGAGATTGAGATTAGAGGGACACATTGATTGGTTGCCTCCCGCACGGTCCCAACTGGGGCCAGGGACGAACCACAACCGAGGTACATGCCCTTGACCGCAGTCGAACCCGGGAGTCTTTGGTCCACAGGCTGATGCTCTAACTGCTGACCCAAACCAGCCAGGGCATATTACATTCTATTTTAAATCTCTCTCCTCATAGTACCTGTTCAATCATTCTAAACTGCCTGTAAATGTGCTTCTTTCTGCTTAAACATACTCCCTTGCTTCTTCTTGTGGATAACACACTTTTTCTTTCTCACATAAGAGCCCATTTCCTGAAAATCATTTCCTGATGTCCTGAGTTTGAGGTACTTTTCCGCTTCAGTCCTTAGTCCTCTTTGCTTGTGGCTGCCACACCCAGCCTTAGCACACTGTGCTAGCACGCTGTCCAGCTTCTTGCCACCCTAACTGGACTTTGAGTTGGTAGGGACTGTGCTTTTCATCTGTGTTTCGAAGACCTTAGCCTTAGCTGGTGTGTGGAAATGGGAGTCATAAAATATCTATTGAATATGTGAATGAGTGAATGGTCAGCTTTCCTTCTGGAAAGCCTTTGCACCAGTACATTTTATTTATTTATTTATTTTAATTTTTACTTATTGATTTGAAAGAGAGCAAGGAAGAGAGGGAGAGAGAGAGTAAAAACATAAATTTGTTGTTCCACTTATTCATGTATTCATTGGTTGATTCTTGTATGTTCCCTGACGGGGAACTAAACCCTCAACCTTGGTGTATTGGGATGATGCTCTAACCAACTGAGTACCTGGCCAGGGCCCAGTATATGCTTTGTGAATTCTTTTTTTAAAAATATCCTAAGGCCCTGGCCAGTTTGGCTCAGCTGTTAGAGCATCAGCCTGTGGACCAAAGGGTCATGGTTTTGATTCCCAGTCAAGGGCACATACCTGGGTTGCAGGTTCGATCCTGGGCCTCTGTAGGGGTCATGTGGGAGGCAACCAATCGGTGTGTCTCTCTCACATTGATGCTTCTCTCTCTCTCACTCCTTCTCTCTCTTTCTCTTTCTCTCTCTCTCCCTCCCGCCCGTCTTCCCTCTCATCCAAGCACACCTATGATTTTTTAATTTTAGAAATTTTTTCATCAAAATCAAAATGAAATAAGTAAAATTTACTTATCATTTCACTCCTCTTATACTTTTCTGAGTAGACAAAATTAGAAAGAAATGCAGAAGAATTTTAAATTAAACTTACTTACAATTAGAAAGAAAAGCTGACCAGAGAAATAACATCTATAGCATTGGTTTTTTTCCATAAGTTGAAAGATAAATCATTTGTTTGACTTTTAACTTTCAGATACATTGTTGGTATTTTTCTTCAGTAGATTTTGCCTATAGTTGTTGGTATAATCTCAGCACAATATACTATGTCTTTGAATTTAGGAAGAAAGAAAAGCTTTGCTGTCACTTTTTTCTTAGGGAAAGGTTTAATGAAAACCCTTAAATTGAGATGTCTAACTTAATTGTTTAAATGCTAATTCTGTTTTATTAACTACATGTTCTCACATGGGTTTATCATGCTATGCTTCTAAGTAACCCAGTGTCCACATTTTTTAATTGAAGGAAAAGCATTCATTCTAAGAGGCTTATTTAGATCATTCTATTTAGTCCTGTTGGGGATTTGTTAGTGTTTCTTAAATTGGAAAAGGATTGGACTAGATGTTGAATTGGGGAGAGGGGGTAGAAGGATGCACACCCCAGGAACCCCAAACTCTCCCAAGTCAGGGGACCTTTGTTCTTGCTCACTGCCTTCTTTGCTCTAAGAGCCTGCATGCCCCCACCTCCACCCCTCACCCCTCAGGGAGCAGGGGCATCACATTACAGCAAGCTTAACAGAAGCAGTTCACAGGGTGCCAGCTCCCTGATTCTGAAATAATCCAAAGACCCCCTGTGCCACAGATAAAATGCAATAATAAATCTTCCCAGCTCTGGTGATTTTAGTCTCCTAAATTCAATTAAGTTGAGCTTCATAAGAATTTGTAAATCGAATAGTGAACTCCATGTAGATTCAAATCCAACTTAGGGCTCGTATGTTTGTTACTGATTTTCTTTTTCAGGAAAAAAAAAAAAGAAAAATACTGCTGCTGTTTTCCATTTTTCAGCTTCCTTGTAAAGGTATTTCTTATTGAAACCAAACTCATATTTCTGAAATTCCTAGACCACTATCTATCATGCACTTCAAGTCAATTTTCCAAATGGTGGAATGCCAAGAAATCAAAAGCCGCTTGTTTTGGTTGCCTGATTTTCTCTAGCATTCTTTGGAGGATTTAAAGTAAGGAAAAAAAAAAAAGAAAGGAAAAAAAATCTGACCTATATTAAGAACTAAACATGAAAAGGGGATTAAGAGAAGCTGTGACATACCCAATTATGCAAACATTCCCAGAACTATAATGCCATACCTTTAGTGTGTCTTTATTGTTGGTGCTATAGTTTGGATTTTGCCAAAGAACATTTATTACTAAAGATTCAAGGGTTCTTACTTAAAACATTGTGTGTTTTACATTTGGGCCCTTCGAATAATGAACAGACCCTCCCTTCTCCGTCTTTTTTTTGGTGACTGCCCAGCTGCAGGTCTTGGTAAGCAGCTAGGGACGGTATTCCTTCTCAAGGGCTGCATCTGGATCCATGCCACGATGCACTCACTTAATCTGAAACGTGCTACTTGTGGGGCCTCGGATAAGTGACTTAACCTCTTTGTGCCTCAGTTTTCCCATCTAAACATGAGGTGATCGGAACAGTACCTGCCCCATATATTTATGTGAGGGTTCAATGAGTTTATACCCCACAGGTTTTAGGACAGTGTCTGGCATGAACTGAGCCCTCAATGAATGAGAGTCATGATGTAATGTCTATCCACCTATTCTTCAAACTAGAATATGTTCTCATTTGTGTGAGATTTGGGATTAAATTTGGCTTTAACTGTCCAGTGGCTTAACGCTATTTTTGATGGGGCTCATGGAGATGAGTGGTCATTTTGAGTAGAGAGTGACGTCAGTTTCTTTTTAAGTAGTGAAGAAAGAGTTCACCTTCACTAGCTAGACTTTGATCTTGGAATACCCCTGTTCCAGTCTGGATTTTACTGTAAGTGGAAATGATCAGCGGTCCTTTGGTTCTGGGTCCACAGCTGCCGTGCCACATGGAAAAGGCTCGGATCCTGACTGGCAGAGGAGACGTTTGGGATTGGGTCGGCAGGATCCTTAGGAAGCCTCTGTTACTTCCAACCAAAATGAAAGCATTGAAATTTATACTTACTTCTTTCACAGTCATTTTTGAAAAGTAAGAGGGCTGTTAGATTTTTAAAACACTTCAAATACAACTACAACCAGTGCATGTCTGTTTAAGTTTAACATAGCCCATTTGCTGTTTGCAAAACCATGTTGGATATGAAGTTAGATCATGACCTTAACATTCTGTGTGTTACCAACATCTGTTGATTGCATCTATTAATTTAATGAGATGATAGTGAAATACCACTTGGGTATTGGACTAGCCTAAGGGAATGGAAAAGTTGACATTCTAGAAAACTTCCTATTGAATGTGATATGAGTAAAATGAACTCATGTAAAATATATACTTTTAATAGGAATGTGTTACTGGTGTTTCTTAAATATGCATTGCATGCTGCTTTTCCTCCAAATTTGATTTAAACTCTAGAGTGAACAACGGATATGAAGACTAGGAGGAAGAAAAAACACATTATTTTGAAAGAGTATTATCTAACTTAGTTTAATTAAAGGCATTGGATAACTACTATTCAGGTTACAACTTTTCAAAAAAATTAACACCTAACATAAAAAAATAGCAGCTTTATTTCGAAGTAAATGTTACAATCTGACTGTGAAGGAGCTTCTTCTAGAACAAAAAAATTCTCCATATTTTTTCATTGGACTAAGATCTTAATTTCTTCTATCCATCATGTGTTTCCCTGTTTCCCCTTGATGGCTCCCTACTCTCTCATGCAGACACAGTATCTCCTGTTGACCTGGCTTTCCTCCCCTCTGTGGGCCCCCTGCCGTCCACTTCAAACAGGGCTCTGGTTCCCCAGTGGGCCAGTTAAATGATTACCCCCAGGTGTTGATTCACCCTTGGCATTGTTGGGTTTTACCTCCTCCAGCCTTGAGTCATGGGGGAAGGGAAAGGGAGTTGGAAGATCAAAGTAGCAGAGCTTCAGCTGGAGCATTAGAGGTGGGGTTGAGCCTACAGCCTGTCTTCTCCTTCCTCCCCTCCCCTCCCACCCCTCTGCCCTCCTGAGCCTAATCAGAGGACAGAGTGGGGCGTGGGGCTAAACCATGAGCTGTGCAGTTAAAACTATTTGATTTTTGTATACAAGCAGTATATTTAACAATGTATAATATTTATTTAATTGTATAGTATGATTATATAAGTAGAAGATAACAGATGAGGTCTTGATATTTTGTGAGCATATACTCTGTTCTCTGCAAGGTACTATGGGTGAAAGTTAAGATGAGTAAAATACATCTGCCCTCAGGCAGCTCAGAGTCAAATAGTTAATACAGTTCTTATACAGCAGAACAGTTGTTACTTGTGTTGTTACATAAATTTGAATCTCCATGAGATAGTCAATAAAAATGCAACGTCCACGTGATATTTTTATCTGTTGTCAACAAAATATTGCATACTGTTTTTAGAAAATCTAGAAAATACAAAACTTCTTTTAAAAACACACACACACAAAAGTATTCTACCCAGAGATAATCACACTTCGATATATTTTTAAAACATATTTATTTGGAATAATACTGTATATTCACTTTTCTATCTTGCATAATTATCACATCACAGGATATAACAGTTTATGTAATCATTTTCCTATTTGGAGACATTTCTGTTCCTTTCAAAGTTTCCCCTCTTATAAATAATTCATGGAATATAGTTTTGCATGTCTCCTCATATTTCTGATATTCTTATACTGAACTTCTAGAAATGGAATTCTAGGTCAAAGACCATGCGTATCTTAAAGCTCTTGAAACATTTTGCCAGATAGCTTTCCAGCAAGCTTATGCCACTTTGAAGTCACACCAGTAGGACATAGGAGTTCATGTGTTATACTTGCTGGCAGTCAGCATTATTACTTTTTATTAACTCTAACTTATGCTATAAGTAAAAATGGTATTTTTTTTTTAGTTGGGCAGTTTTTAAATTTAGGTTTTAAAGTGTAAAATACTCAGAAAAATGTGCACCTACTACTGTAAATGCTATTTTGAGAATGAACAGAACTACAGCCATGAAATCAGCACCCAGAGAAAACAGTGATCGTCGTGACCAGCTCCCAGCAGCTTCTGCATGCTCCCTTACAATTCATAATCCTCTTTTCTGACTTTTACAGTGTAGGCTAATGTTACTTGGTTTTGGCATTTTATTTATGGAATTATATGTATTGTATATACTTTTTTGTGTGGAGTCTTTGGCTTAACTTCATATTTGTAAAAGTCATCCATATTGTTATGTGTGGTTGTATATTTGATTTAGTCTTCATTGATTTCTAAGTGTCAGTGGTGTTGCGTGAGACCTCATTAAGGCACCCAGTCTCTTGACCCAGTATGTCCCCTTTGAATGATTTTCACTTCCTGTCTGCCTTAGATCTCATGGCTCACCTTTCCAGCCACTAGCCTGCCTGTAGTCACGGCTTCTTTTCCTTTTTCTCTTTATCATGCCCTTTAACAAAATCAAAACTGTCTGCCTCTCTGCTCATACACTCAAGGCTTCTGAGCGTTTTAAGAATTAATGTATGTATTAGTTAGACTAGAGAGTAACAAAGAAATCTAAAAACACTCAAATTAAACAGATTAAATGTTCTTCTTTTACATAAAACTCCAGAGGTTGGTAGGTGATCTGGGCTGATGGTTGGTTCTGCTCTTCACGTCACTTGATCTCCATTGTGGATCCAAAGTGGTTGCTCTAGTTCTCACCATCTCCCAGCGGCTGGAAGGTGTAAGTCAGGGATGACAAACCCAAGTGGAAATGACACGTCTCTTATGCTCACTCCTGTTAGATAGAATGCACTCGTGTGTGCAAACCACCATGGAAGAGATTGGGAAATGCAGAATTATGGCTGGGTGGCCATGAGAGCAACCATTTATGATGAAGGAGGAGGAAATCACAACACATTGGTGGACAACTAGAAGTATGCCAGAAAACTCTACCACCCATTCTCCATTCGCAATGGCTCGTAATCCTGGCTGGCGATTTTTGTGTTTCACAAACAACTCTCTTTCTCATTTCTGGTAGTATTTACTTAAAATCATCTCCATTTTCCTAAGCTTATTCCATCTCATCGTCCCTTCGTATTCCCACATGTGAAGATCTTGCTTCCTACTTCACTAAAAGCTAAAGATGAACTACAAACTGAAGTCCAGGAATTTCCTTTGCTTCCTTTCTTACCTGTATCTGCAAACATCTTTCTTTGCATCCTACCCTTGTTATTCTACAGAAGCTGATTCTCTCTACATATGTTCTGGATGCCCTACCATTGCAGTGGTTACCAATAACTTCTGGTGTTAATCCAGTGGATTTCTTTTAACTATCCAAAGACCATACCCTCCTGGCCTTCTTGCCTTCTCTTAATTCTTTCTTTTCTGATGTTTCTTTTGTATTTCTCTTTTATGCCCATTTCTTTTCTTTCTTTTTTTAAATCCTCACCCAAGGATATTTTTCCATTATTTTTCAGACAGAGTCAGGGAGAGAGAGAGAGAAAGAAACATCAACATGAGAGAGATCGATTGGCTGCCCCCCACACGACCCCAACCAGAGCCAGGGACCAAACCACAATCAAGGCACATGCCCTTGACTAGAATCAAACCCGGGACTCCTTGGTCCACGAACTGATGCTCTAACCACTGAGCCAAACTGGCCAGGGCTCATGCCCATTTTTTAAGTAACAGTGCTTCCCATGATCTAATCACTTTTATCTTCTCACAGACATTTTGTTGAGTGACCTCTTTCATACGCTTGAAATACTCTGTATTTGCTGATGAATCTCAAATCTGTTTCCAGCATAGCTCTCTCCCTCGAGCTTCCTGTTGACTGCTGGATATCTCTGCTTGCATGTCCCTTGGGCACCTTAATCTCAATATGTCCAAAATTGAACTCGGATTGCATCTCCAAAATTTCTTCTCTTTGCTTCCTCTCTTTCTTCGAATAGTGCCTTCTCTGTCACAAAACTCTGGACGTCCATCTTTTATTCTTTTCTCATGCTCTCCCTTCATATTTGATCAATCATAATTTATCAGAAAAACTCAGCTCCCTAGAATGTCTAGAATCTATTGACTTTTATCTCTACTGTCACCACACCGGTTTGTACCTAACTAGCAATCTCCTCAATCTGCTATTCTCTTCCAACCCGTTTTCCACATGTTCACCAAGATGATTTATACAAAATGTAAATATAATTAGGTAATTTTCCCGTTCAAACCATTGGTGGCTCCTCATTGCCTGGGTACTAATGCAGTTTTCTTGACCAGCTGTGCAGAGCCCTTCACAGTCTGGTGTCTGCAGTCCTCTCCACCACCACCTGCTCTTTCTTTTGCCTTTGTATTCTGCTCTCCATGGTCACTCCCATGTCTGGGATTTTACAGGTGTTCCCAACTCTCCCTGAGTCACCTTATCTTTCTTTGTTAGCTCTGGTTAAGGTTTTAGAACATATCTTATGATTTTTTCTGCTAAGAACTGTTAACAGACAAAAGGGGCCAACTTGCCTGCATGCATCAAAGCCTAATGAGATAACAAACAAGAACTTGCAGCCTAGAAAGTAAGGGTTTATTAACTGAGGAAGTGGTGCCATGCCCAGAGTCATAGAGGAGCTAGTGCTCAAAGACCTGGCTCCCTAGTGGCTTCCAGGGGATGGGTTATATGGGAGGGGAAATCATTAATCATGGTGACTAAGGGAGCTAGGGTCATGGTCAGGGTTACGGTCTCTACTGATTGGTCAGCACTAGGGTAGGGGTATTGATTATTGCATCTGGTCCTGATGTCAGCCATGGTGTTGCTTCATCTGGTTTCAATGCTTTTCTGGATCTGGAGCTGAAATACAACTGAGGCCTTGATGTTATCTTTAGTTTGATTAAAATTCTGTCTCTGTTGTTAATAGACCTGAGGCTTTGTTCCTTAAATTATTTGATGCTGACCAGAACCTCACTGTCTTTGAGAGCTTAATGATTAAGGGAGTAAAGTTAAGGGGGAAGGAGGCAGGTGAGTATAGGTGCTGGATGAGACTAGTTTGAATCAGAAGGAAAGAAAGGAGAAAAGCTCATATGAAAGAAATGAAGTTTCTACACAGTTACAGAACCTTTCTCAAAACTGTCCTCTCCAAGGGTTGGTGAAAAATCCCTCTTATATATTCCCAAATGGTTGTGTGCTTGCCCTCACTGTGGAGAACTTAAAGAGCTGTATTGTAATGTTCCGTTTATCTCTCTGTCAGCTCCTAAGACTTTCACTTCTCTTTCCATTTTGCTGTGTCAGCTATGTGGTACCTAAACAAAGGAAAGAAAGTCATCTTTTAATTTTTGTTAATCCTCACCTGAGGGTATTTTTCCATTGATTTTTAGATAAAGTGGAAGGGAAGGAGGGAGGGAGGGAGACATTGATGTGAGAGAGACACATCAATTGGTTGCCTCCCACATGACCCCAACTAAGGCTGGGGATCGAACCTGCAACCTTTAGTCCACCAGCCGATGCTCCAACCACTAAGCCAAACCAACCAGGGTGAAGGTCATCTTTTAGGAAAGTGGATCTATTGGTAGGTCAGGAATTAAAGTCAAAGTAAGAAACTCTGGACAGTATTTTAGTGATTCAGACTTGAGACAGAGAGAGGGCCTAGATTTAGGGAATAGTAAATGGGAGTAAAAAATAAAAGGTGAATATAGGGCCCATTTTCAAGATAAACTCAAAGGATTTATGATGGTTGGGTAATGCACTGTATTCGCACATGGTAATCAGAATATCTATGTAGTAGAATGTTGAATGAATAAGGATTTACATATATATGCATGTATATCTACACACAGCCCACATACATATCACAGATATACTCTATATTGGACATTCATAACCAAGCATATTATTCATAAAAAAGAAAACAACAGCCCTGGCCGGTTTGGCTCAGCGGTTAGAGCGTTGGCCTGCGGTCCAGAGAGACCCGGGTTCGGTTCCCGCTAAGGGCATGTACTTCGGTTGCAGTTTGTCCCTGGCCCTGGTTGGTCGTGCGGGTGGCAGCCACTCGATGTGTCCCTTTCACGTCGATGTTTCTCTCTCTCTCTCTCTTCCTCTCTCTCCCTCCCACTCTATCTGAACAAAAAAAAAAAAATGAAGAAGTGTCCTCGGGTGAGGATTAAAAAAAAAAAAAAGAAAACAACAACCAAAAAACGGTTTGTCCTTTTGATATTTAAAATAACATTATGAGACATTGTTCCTACTATACAGATAGAAACAAGACTCCAGGAGGTTCAATGTTTATCTAAAACCACAAATTAGTGTCAGTAGCCAAACTGGGACTCGAAGACAAGTTTCTGGAATTAACGTCTGGATCTTTCCACAGATTTTACTTACCCAAAACATACAGAGAATAAACATATATATTTATTTACTTACTTACTTAACCATGGTTGATTTTTAAGACTGACGTGCTTCTGCCCCTTTTTTGTGTGCAATGCATAGTATTCCTGCTCAGAAAGCACACCCCCACGCCTCTTCTCCAATTTTCCAGATTTGTTTTGGTTTTACTGTTTTCCCCCATGTTTGATGACTATGACGGTAGCATTAGTTTTGCTTGTGGTCTTTCATTTTCCTACTTGAGCTTTTCATCATTCAGCAGTTTGGGAAAGCAATAAAATTCTGAACCTATGTACTACCTAGCAAAAATCTGTAAAGTCCATGTCATGATTGACTGCATTCTGGGAGTTTGTTTGCTAGAGTCCAGATTCTGCTTGAGGAGCAGCTCACATTTTTCACACAGCCGAGGTGACAGCTGTGGGCTTTGTTATGTATATGCTAGACTCTTAGACGTCTTGCAAATCTCTCTTCCCTGCAGTACCCAGCAAACACCTAGCATATACTAATTGTTTAAGGATATTTGTTGAATGCATGATTAATGAAAGTTATTATTGTCATTATACTGTGGGCTTTGTTTTCAGACTATGACATTTAACACTGAAATATATTCATACATACATAAATGCACATGCATTGTATGTACACACAAAATATAAGCTATTCATTTTTATTCTTGGTACATTTCAAATACACATTTCAAAATTGATAAGGCAGTACACAGATAAATTGTATGAAGTCTGAAACATGAACATAAGGTTTTGTTTAACATGAGTACTTTCTATTTTAGACAGATTAGCTATGTAAAGGGTAGTACAGTAACTAAGATAGCTCTATAGTTAGATTAACCAAATTTATAAAAATCAGAAGTCTAATGATAGATATGATTTTATGTAGTTTATAATTTTGGCATTTTCAGGTTAGAATATTGTATCCTTTGTTCTTTGATATATGAAAATAGAGAAAGTAGTTAGGCTACGAGCAATAATTTCTAAACTGGTGAAGACTAACTGCCATGGCATTCTGTTCCTTGTGTTCATAGGTATAAATAGAGCAAAATAATTCTCTGCTTTTACTCTCTTGTCTCTGGGCTACTGTTAGGTTTATATATCCACTCATAGGGTATGGGATGGGCTTTTTCTTTTGTTATAGAGGATGTGTTTATGTTACAGAGGGTGGAATTATGCAGTAGTATTTTAATATTCCTTCCAGCAATTCCTCAGATTCTTTCGTTCCTGATGTGATTTCAATAGGTGCAGACTTTGCACAGCCTTACAAATGAAGAAGAAGGGTAGAGAATGGGAGAAATGCCCAGTAGCATGATTTCCATTTGCATAAACTCATGAACCAGTATGCCAGCCAGCTTTACACTCTCTGACAGTTAGGGCATGTGCTCCCCCAAATATTGTTGGTCCTATATCAAAATGGAAACATTTCATTTGCATTTGGTTCATTTCACATTGCAAGTCATTTGTGATTTATCAGAGTTTCTCCTTTGTGATATATTCCTATCCTTATGTCTTGGGAGCCCCCCAGGACACACATTATCTGTATGTCATCACTGTGCCTTCATGACACTTTGCCTGATATTATCTTTTCAAGTGTGATTGTTATGCTTTGCCATCTGAACTAAACTGTAAACTCTTGTTGGGAATGAATTCTAATTCACAATACTTGCTATCCCCTAAATGTGCCTCAGATGAAGAACATTTCAGATAAATATTTGTGAGTGAATGAGACAATTTCATCCTATGTGAAAATAATTCTAGAAATGAAAGGCAACATGCAGATACACCACAAATACTGTTTCCTCTAGGAGTACTTCTCTCCATCAGAAGAGAAGACTCAAACAGCTTACTACCCCAAACAGAAGGATTTCTGTAGATTAAAAAGAAGCACAATATAGTCCAACAGTGTATCAGCCATGACAGTCTGAGTAGGTGGGATCTCATTAAGCAAGTCAAACACCACATCTTCTTGTCTTATTTATAGAGCGCCTAGCACACACTGGGCATCGATGCAAGACTTTTATGAATGAATGAATGAAATGCCTCACATCTGAAACATCAGAAGGAATGTTTCATGTTATTATTCCTACTTGGGGTACTGTTTAGTGTGTGAGTGGGAGAAATAACGTAAATGTAGACATGGGAACACATTTCTGAGATGACCTGTCGTAGTAGAGAAGCTGTGGGGTTGTACCTGGGCAGGTAACTGCAAAGGAAAACTGTGATAAAATCTGTGGTTCTAGTCCCTGGAACTTCACCAAAATATCACCTATATCTTAGTATGAAGGAATTCTCCATAATTTAAGAGACATTCTTTTGGAGGGAAATCATAAATTCATGCATGCATTCATATTCATTATGAAGTCCATGAGAGTGTGCTCAGCATCCCTCATGGGCAGAGCTGATAGTATATTTATAAACATCTCAGTGCTAGGTAAAGACTATAGAAAGGAGGGGTACTTTGTAAATATAAAGTCTCTCTCTTGATTATTTTTGCCATTATTACCAATAATATCTTGCATTTGCATAGAACTTACAAATATAAAAGCATCTTCTCAAACTTCTGTTCTGTCATCTTTACTCCAGCTTCCTTGGTAGGCAGGGCAAAGCTACCTGCCTGATTCTACACGTGAGGAGATGAAGTGCGGTCAAGTCTCCATCGTGTCCCTCCCCTGGGACAGAGCGAGACTCGGACTGGAGCCCAGGCCTTCCAGACATGCCATTCTTCCTGCCAGGCGCTTGGACTTTTAATATAGAACTCTAAAAGCAGGTTCTTGAGTTGACCATTTGTTAAAACAATGTCTGAAGGAGGGATGACCTCGATGACATTGAGAACTTTAACAGTTGTGTAAGCACAAGAAACATCAACTCTGCCAAACTTGCGGTGTCCCCTTGGGTGACTGTGAGCTGCAAAGCTAACCTGCTGTGCTTGCATTTGGAGTTAGGCATACTCTGCTAGGGTTCATGTTAGTGATGGCATGAGCCTGTGGAATCTGACAAGCAGCTCTCTAAACTCTGACACTCAATTCAATGCAAAACGAGTAGGGCCTGCAGTTCATTCAGGAAAGAGCTGCTCAGTTGATACAGAATAGGCCACTATTTAACGGCCTTTTTTATCTGGCTCACTTTTCTTCTCACTTTCTCCTGTGACTACAGCCTGCCCTCCAAGTCAGGTTTCTCTGAAGAAAGGAGCTGGAGACACCCCCGCCCCCCACCAAAAAAATTCTTTCCTTCCTTCTCCCCTCCATTTGGCTCCTTGTTAGACTGGCCCTCCTCCAGAGACGACAAGGCTACATACAGCCCAGCCATGCAAGAGGCAGGTCAGAGCGAGCCCTCTGCCTCTCCCCTGGGCAGATGTGCTCAGCAGAAAGAACTACTGCTGTTCCTACCACATGCTGATTATAATTGCACCTGGAGTCTATTCCAATATAAATGTCATTCAAATTAGCTTAGCTCTTCTATCCAAGAATTCTCCGGGAGAAGAGCTGCTCAGACTGCCAACACTTTAATCCAAACATGCCAAGGAATCTAAATAAATCAAGTAACATCTCATTTAGGATAAGGTTTAATACAATGAGCTTGCGGCAAGCCATAATGTTTTGAATTCATTCCACATGCCTAACATTTATTTGGTTACAATAGGTTTTATTTTGCATGGGTTCTCAAGAGTGGCCTGGAGGTTCTTCAGTGTCTCTGTATCTGGGCGCTCTTTCTCTGGGTGTCCCAAAGCTCTACCTCACGTTGAGGTGACACTGAGAGTAATTAAATTGCAGAGTCCACAGTTTATTGAATTTGGGGCATCGAATTATGGGAAGGGATTGAAACCATGTTTATTGTTTTGCTTAAAGCCAAATTCAAATAAGAACAGCTCAGCTTTGTATGATTTCCTGTAAGAGTATTTGCATTATCAAAAGCTGAACCATTTACATGATCAGCTTAACCAGGATACTTTCCTCGTGTTCATAAATTCATACGTGGGCTGAGAATTTGGAAGGGAGATTTGTCAGCCTTCATGACCTCTCTTGCAACAGAACAGCTCACTGTTTTTTATTATAATGGCTTTTTAAAGGTATCATATGTCTACAAGGCTAACTCTTTTTTGTCTTCATACTTTTTAGTAGAAAATATTAAATAGTTTTGGTACTAATCCTTTTGGCTTGAAAGGGAACAAAACAATTTTTTTATTCACTTGTAAACATTAGTTCCCACCTTCTATCTGTACGAGATCTTAAACAGTGTATATGAATCATAAAAGTAAAAAGTACAGGCACTTCTGAAGAAGCTTGTGGACGCCTGACATACCTGTCTCCTCTCTATTTGAGAAAAGGACTATCTTGAATTTAGAAGTAACATTCCCATGAATTCACAATACTTTACTATATATCTATACATTTAGAAAACTAGATATAATATCTGTTGGCCTGCTTTTAAACTCCTTGTGAATGTAAAACAATATGCATAGTTCTGTGGCTTGTTTTTTTTTCTCTCTAAAGTTATATTCTTTATATTTATCTGTATTAATCTCTGCATTTGTGTCTAATTGTTTCCTCTTACAACAATGCTACAGAAGACTTTTAGACTTTTTCTGGAGCAGAAAAGGAGAAGAGGATCCTCGGGGTTAGTGCATGGCGTTGGCTGAACCAGCATCTGCCCTGTAACACGAGCATTAATAACAGTGTTTTAAAATACCAGGATGAGAACATTCAGTAAAAACATTTGTGACACTAAATATCTAAAACATCTCAATTAAAAATTAATAGCTACAAATCATAAAATTATAAACTATATCTCTTACTACTATTGGCTTTGCTGCTTTCTGGGTATTTAGTTACCTCCAGCAAGAATGCCCTTGGGATTGCCACCTCCGCCCTGGCTGGCCCTGGAAGGGCTTTGGTACCTCCCTGCTGTGTTTACTTGATACGGTGGCCTCTCCCTCCCCACCTTTCCCACTGTCGGGCTATCCCCATCTCAGAGGAGAAATGTGTCTTCTTCAAATGGCACTTTGGATCCCTGCTCAGACTTTTTTTTGGGGGGGCCGGGCAGTATAGGTGGCCATGGTGGGAGGCTGGGATGGGGAAGAGAAAGTGAGATGGTAAGACACAAGGGGTTTGCAGGCGTGAGGGGTTTGCTGAGAGTCTGTCAGAGAGGATAAGGAGGGGGGAAAGGAGAAAGGGACTGGGGAGAAATCTAGGAGAGAAGAACTAAGCTGTGGAAGTCTGAAATACCAATATTTATATACTATATACACAAATCCATCCAGTACTTTAAAATAGCACCAATTACTGGAATAATGGAAAACTGGTTCAGCAATCATTAGTAATATAAACACATTTTCGACTTTAGTAGATATTGCAGTATTTCTTTCCTGATTAGCTGTACCAATTTACATTCCCAATGGAAGTGTGGGAATTATTCATTTTACCACATTTAGCTAGTATTTGACTTTATCTGATTTTGTAACATTTGCTAGATGGGTTTGATACAGTATTTCATTGTCCTTTACAGTTGCAGCTCCCTGATTTTTAGAAGAGTAGTTGAGTACTTGGCCAGCACACTTTTTATAATTTTTACAATTTTTAAAATGAATTTTATTACAAAGGTAAAATGGTTTTATAGCATCATGTTTAAAATATAAAAAAAAGCAAAAGAAATTAAAATCGACCCATAACCTACCACACAAAGATACCAATTATTTTTATATTGGAAAAATAGCTCTACAGAGGTATATTTAGCATGCAGATTTAACGTGTTCAGTTTGATGTTTTGACATATATATACACCAGGGAAGCTTTGCCACAGGCAAGGGAATCGACTCATCTGTCACCCCCCAAATTTACTTCTGCCTCTTAATAATTTATTTCTCCCCTCCACTCTTTCTATCCCCATTTCCTGGCAACCACGGATCTCCTTTTCTAATGATGTTCAGATTTCTCCACGTCATGAGCCTCTTTCTGTGTGTCACTCCTTTGTGCTGCTGAGCAGTATTCTATTGGGTGGCAGTAGCACAGTTCGTGCATTTACCTCTTGATGGGCTTCTCTGTTGTGTCCAGTTACTGAATTGACTGACCATTTAAACTTTCATAGGGTGAAATACATATATAGGGTGGGGGAAACGTAGGTTTACAGTTGTTCGTATGGAAAATTATACAATAATTAATAAAAATGATACAAGAATAAACTGTTTCTCATACTCACAACTGTAAACCTACTTTGTCCCCACCCTGTATATCCATGAATCTTCTTGAATGCAAAACACTGAATATGAAATAATCCCTGCTCTGGATCAGAGCCTAGGACCGTGCCTGGTATTATAGGTGTTCAGTAATTATGTGATGAAATGCTAGATACCAGCTGGCAGACCTGAAAGATAATTAGGAATACGAAACAAGCAAACCTAAGAAGTTAGAGCATGGAGCAGTTGAGCTGAACTGAACTGACATCAGTAATATTATCCTTTTACCCCAATGTCAGAGGGTCCCACACTGCTTTTTGGAAGTCTTGCCTTTCCTTCAAAACAGCACATTATTCGTCTTTCACTGAAACAAGTCTCTCCCTTTTGTTCCACCCTTCTCCAAGCACTGACTTCAGCACCTTAACTATCTCTGAGTGTCCCTTCTTCAAGTCTAATTAGTTTTCCGGTTCTGGTACTTCAGCTTCCTACGTGTGTCAGCCCATTGCCCCATCATGCTTTAGTGTGGTCTCTGTCCATCTGCTACCTCAGCATGTCAGTTTCTCCCGTCCTTCCTCCCAGACTCCTGTTTTCCCCTCATTCACATGCTCATCACATATTTTTTTAAATGTAGCTGTGACCATGCTGCTCATTGCTTCCAGCTCTCCATGGGCGCCTCGCTGCTGCAGACTACAATTCCGAGTCCTCAGCATAGCTCACGGAGCTCTGGGCTTTACACCACCTGCTCCCTGGCCTCTCCGATGCAGAAACATTTAACTACTTGCAGGTCCCTGAACACAATGTGCTGCGTCCCACCTCTGTGCCTTTGAATAAACCTATCCTCCCATCTTCTGAAATCCATCACCAACTCTGACCAGGCAGAATGACTCAGAACTCAGTTTTGAAGACTTTTTTGTCCCTGCACACACATGCATGTGCATTCACACAAAACCCAGCAAAGTGAATCACTTCTCATCTATGCTACCAATGTTGACAATCACAGAGTGTGGAGGCCATGACATTTTTACCTTTGAATCTAGTAACTGGTATGGTACAATGGCATTTACCATGGAGATGCTCAATATATATGTAGGTGCTCGATAAATATGAGTAACTCAAATTTTGGTGCTCAATGCAATGCATAGATGAACACATGACTTAAATATCTGATCAAGTTATAATTTTTCAGCCAAATATGCTTGATGTCTTTCACTTGTTTTCAATCCTCTCATCACTACCTTAGTCAAAAACTATCCAACTTCCTGTCTGGATTGTTGCATTACTTCCTAGCCAGCCTGTCACCAAATTCTCCCTCTTTTCTAAACCACACTGATGCAGATGAGCTGATCTCCTACAATGACTGCTCTAATTTCATTGCTCCCCTTTCAGATTCCACTGCCTGGCTTTCAAAAAGTTCTAGCTGCTTTGGTAATCCAACTTTTTTCTATTCCTCAACACATATTCTCATTCTCACCAGCCTGTCTTCCCATGTCCCCATGCCAAGCTGTGTTCGTTCCAGCTTGTGTTCCAGGGCTCAAGTTTATTCTCTCACCAGAATACCCCGTCCTCTCACCTCCATCTGTCTGAATCCTACTAATAATTTATGTCTGGCTGAAGTTGCACCTGTGTGACCGAGCCACCTCTGCTATGGACTGTGTTGGTGTTTCTCATCTATTAGCACCCAGATTCTAACTGCATTGTAGACAGTCTTATAAATAGGTGAGATAACCCACTGCAAAATATTTCAAAGTGAGTAGTAGTTAAAATACAAGGGAGTGAATATTCTCTGCTATCCCACACGAGAATGCAGGCTCACAGAAGCAGAGAATTGTTTGTCCATTTCGTTCATAAAGGAAAACTAAGGGCTTAGGCATTCAAATACTTGCCAGACAAACAAACAAATAAGTAAATATGTCTGCTACATGATGAGGATTCAAATATTCCTCTCTCAGAGAAAACTTTGAGCCCTGGCCAGGTAGCTCAGTTGGTTAGAGCATTGTCCCAAAATGCCAAGGTTGCAGGTTTGATCCCCTGTCAGAACACACACAAGAAACAACCAATGGCCCTGGCTGGTTTGGCTGAGCAGGTAGAGTGCCGACTTCAGACTAAAAGGTCTCGGGTTTGATTCTGGTCAAGGACACGTACCTGGGTTGCAGGTTTGATCCCTAGTTGGCCCTGGTGGGGGTCGTGTGGGAAGCAACTAATCAATGTGTCTCTCTCACATTGATGTCTCTCTCTCTCTCTCTCTCTCCCTCCCCGCCTCTCCCTCCCTCTTTCCCTTCCAGTCTATCTAAAGATCAATGGAAAAATATCTTTGGGTGAGGATTAATAAATAAATAAATAAATAAATAAATAAATAAATAAATAAAGCAACCAATGAATGCATGGGTGAGTGGAACAGCAAAACTAATGTTTCTCTCTCTTCTCTTTCTTCCTCCCTCTCTCTAAAAATCATTGAATACCAATTTTTTAAAAACTTGAAGGAAATATAAACAAATTTAAGTGATTTCTGAATTATAAACAATGTGATATTTTAGAGGTAATTTCTCAAGTAGAATCACAAGACTAGCAAATCACTGTGTTCATTTGTCTAAATGTAGTATTTATACTTTGAATTTAAAGCAGCTTCTGGAAAGTAGTGATTTCTGTACATGGCAGTGTCAATTAGTGAATCATGTTTTTTTTTGGAATTGTTATTCATTAATATCAGTTGATATTAACTTAAGATAGTTCTAGAACATGTATAGATGGATGGAACATAAAAATGGAATGAGAATATTATAGCTCAGAAGAAAAATATATGCGGGTTCTTGGATTCAGAGTAGTTTGATGGCACCTATATTTTGCCATGGCTAGTCATTTAACAGCTCTTTCCTGAATTATATGATTTTTAAAAATTGTTTTCTTCTTTATTGATTTTAGAGAGAGAGGAAGGGAGAGGGAGAGAGAGATAGAAATATTGATGAGAGAGAACATTGACTGGCTGCCTCCTGCATGCCCCCCACTGGGAATCTGGCCCACAACCTGGGCATGTGCCCTGACTGGGAATCAAACCGGCGACCTCTTGGTGCATGGGTCGACCCTCAACCATTGAGCCACACCGGCTGGGCTGAATTATATGATTTTTAAAAGAAAAAAATCATAACTCAGTCTTTGAAAGCCCTTAGCCCAGAATCCCAGAATCTGACATGTAGTAAATATTTGTTAAATATTTGAACTTTGTAACAACTGCAGAACCTTTCTCTCTCTCTCTCTCTCTCTCTCTCTCTCTCTTTTTTTTGCTGGGGATGAGAAGTACTCTAAAACAAGAAATGATATACTTCTAGTTACATTTGAGGCAAAATAATTCTGATGATTATCTGGAGGAGGATTTGCAGAAAAGACCAAAAAACAAAAAACAAACCCCAAAAACCAGAAAGCTATTTGTTGATTTATTGAAGACCAATTATAGAGCATCTTCTTGTTGGTATGCACTTAAAATGAATGAGCTGCTGAGATTCTGTGTGATAAGCATAGCAGGTAGGAAAAGTTTAGGTGAAGAATTATGATGATCATCTAAGTAGTGATGAGGATGAAAAGGAGTGAATATTTTGGAATTTATGTAGGCAGAAGCACTGAGAGTATTTGAACTCTGTTAAGATTGAGGGCTGGAGTCCTGATTTGATTGACCAATTTAATAGTATAGTTAGAGATAAGAGTATGAATGGGCGTGAAAGGAGTGATGAGTTTAGCTGTGGACTTACAAAGCTAGATGAGTCTGTGAAAAAAATGTTGTGAATCTGAACAAAATAAAATTGTAGATAAGATTTGCTGCTTAAAAGAGATATGAGGATCGAGGAGAGATGGATTTTGAATTGATCAACAACAAACAGTTGTTGAAAATATAAATTCTTATGGAAATTCCCCAGAAGGGTGCTTACCTGAGTGAAATGAGATGAGGGCCAAAGCTGGAGGTTACAGACATCAAAAGGTTAAGAGGACAAGAATGACACACGAAGAAGACTGGAAATTAATGGCCAGATGTGACGTCAAGAAACCAGGAAAGAGTAGTTGTATCAGTTAAAATGGTTTCAAGTGCAAGTAATAGAGAAGCTGACTCACTTAGCTTTAAACAATAAGGCAGTTTATTGGTCCACATAACTGGAATTCCGGAGGTAGAATGGCCTGGGGAGTGGTTGATCCAGGAGCTCAGTAACTTCATCAAGAAACCAGTTTCTTTTGTCTTCTTTTGCTCTGCCATGCACAGTTTTGGATTTGCCCTAAGTTTATTTCTTCTCTGGAAATAGAATAACTGGTTGCAGAAATCAGGACTACATCTTCCCTCATTCACATCCAGCTGAAGAAACAGTTTGGATGTGGAAGCTCTCCTAAAAGACTGAAAAAGAACTTACCAGTCTCCAGCAAAGGCCTTCTTGTGACCCATTGGCACAAATATGATTACCTAATTATTCCTGAAAGAGTCATTCACCTGGGGAGAGGAATTAAGCCTCTATCTCCCAGAGCTGAAGGTGGGTTTAGCTTTTCCTGAGATGCTGAACTTCTTTGGCAAGAGATGACTACCTGAACTAAAATCAAGATTTTTCAGGTAAAAGGAAATGGAACATGGAAAGTGAGTAACCAGGCAGCCAGGACCGCTACAGAAATACTAAGTAAACCTAGGAGGCAGAAAATGTGAGAAGTCAGTAACACTGTCAGATGCTCAAGAGAGTCAAAGTAAGAGTTAAAGAAAAAGAGCCAATGAAATGAGTAATTAGAAGGTGACTCGAGACAGACTTCATGGATACTGACTGAACTGGAGATAGGGTGACTACGAGGTAAGAAAGAGGATATGAAGCTTTGACGTAAGTTTAGAGATTCTAAGTTTAAAAGGAAGAATCATGATAATATAGCAGCCAGGAGGGAAAAGGTAGTAAGACAAAGGTTTTTTTTGTTTGTTTGTTTGTTTTGCAATCATCAGTTACATATGTTTTTTTTTTTAATTTTTATTTTTTTCTTTATTGATATTAGAGAGAGGGGTGAAGGGAGAGGGAGAAAGAAATAGAAACATTGATGAGAGAGAACGTCAATTGGCTGCCTCCTGCATGCCCCCCACTGGGGGTTGGGACCAGAACCTGGGCATGTGTCCTGACCGGGAATCAAACCGGTGACCTCTTGGTGCATGGGTCGACGCTCAACCACTGAGCCACACCAGCTGGGCATCAATTAAATGTTTTAAAGTCTAGTCAGTGGTTCCTAACCAGGTTCTGATGAAAGCTCTTCTGGTGACCAGTTCTGTGAATATAGTCAACTTGTCAAGCTCCCTTTGAGTTCTCAAGACTTAAAGGGAAAAAAAGAAAGCCACAGAGAAGGCAGATTTCAGAAACACTTTAAAGAAGAGAATAATCTTATTTGTATTTTAGATGTGTGTGTTTAGGAAAGTTCTTAAATGTTATACTCCACTGAGGCTCAAAAAATTATTTATTTGGGACTGAAAGTAGAATGTTTTTATAATTATTAGCACATTAACCATTCATAGAGATAATCCAGCTAATACTAGCTGATCATCCTGCATGTCACCTTACTTGTGTATTGAGTGAATCTTGCTTTGTAGCAGGTAGAATATGGAGCCCGCCATCCCCATTCAGCAACAATAAATTACAACAGATTGAGATCAGTGTCATTAAAATTAATGACATTATAGCATTTTATTATAAAGAAAGAATTACCTTGTAGGTGTTTTTGTCAAGCTTTTAGGAACTTTGAAAATGCTTTAATTCAGAACATTGTGTGTTCCCCTTAAATGGTAACGGTTGGAACACTGCTAACTTTTTGCATTATTTAAATCAATGAGATTTATATGACAGTGATCTCAAAATTTCTTTTATCCTACATTTTATAGGCTAAATGGTCACTTATTTCAGAACTTATGGGCAGTCATTCATATTTTTCAGGTAGAAGTTACAGAATGATTTTACTTGGGAAAACAAGAGAAAACTAAACATTGCACATGGGCCTAACAAATTATTCAGTTTGCTTGATATTTTTTGCCAAGATTTCTGTCATGAGAGGACCAACCATAGTGCCTTATTCCACACCCTGAGCCAGCATTTGCAAACCACCAATCATTTCCTAAGGGACCTTAGCAGACGGAAGCATTGAATCCTCTGCAGTCAATGTTGCCTCCCACCTGGGAAAAAGACAGTCCTGTAATTAAATCCCAGCATGTGCATTGTCATCCCTCCTGCCTGCCCCTCTGGTGCAACAGCAAATTAAAAGACTTCTAAGGCTCAGCCTGCCTTCCAGCTGCCAGCCCCTGGTAGACATGAGGGAGCCAGAAGGGACCAGGTGGAGCAGTTTTGAGTTGCACTAAACACACAGTGCAAGGAGGTTGGCCGTAACTTCCCAATGAATATTTATACCAGCCCCATTTCTCATGTTGCGCTTTGGCACAGATCAGAGTGCTGAGCCCCTGCTGATTTCAAGGGCCCTGCATTGTTTGGACCTGCTCCGTGAAGTATTACGCCAGATGAGAAGTGGGCCCCAGGTTCCTATCACTAAGATGGCTGGTTGACTTTTTTTAAATGGAGACTATCATGTTATAGTGTCATAAGGATGGGGCAATGGGGGAGTTCCCTGACGTCTTCTGGCATTGCTGTTCATGAATCACACACGGTCTCGACCACAGCTTCCTGTGGAGTGGAACTTTAATTGCTTATATTAAGGGCCATACAGTAATCTATGTTGTATATCACTGCATTTTCTTCATCTTTTTCTTGGAGGGTTTATTTTTGTTTGCTAAGGTCAGGCACTTATCACAGGGCTCTCTCATCACATTTCACATTCTGATCCCTCGTGGCAGGTGCTAACTTCCTTGCGCTCAAAGTGAATGGGTTGAGTAACCTCATAAAGATACAGAATGTCTTGGCATAGAAAGGAAGAGAGTAAAGAATGCCTGTCTGTGGAAGACTCTCAGTGTTATTTAGTGGGCCCTGTAAACTGAGAAGATATTTGGAAAACCATCTACACACAAACCCATTAACTTTTTCTAGGTAGTAGATCACAGACTTATATTCACGTTCATGATTCCTAATCCATATAGTTACCTAAAGTACACATTTCATGAGGTTTGTTTAAAAGAAATAATTTTTTATTTTTTTAATTTACTAAAGCATAGTTGGTATACAGTATTGCATTAGTTTCAGGTGTACAACATAGTGATTCGACATTTATATACCTTATGATGTGAACACCACAATAAGTCTATTAATCATCTATCACCATGCAAAGAATATATTATTGACTATATTCTCTCTGTTGTACACTACACCCTGTGGCTTATTTATTTTATAACTAGGACTTTGTCCCTGTTATTCCCCTTCACATTTTTTACCCATCCCCCCGACCCTGCACTCCTCTGGCAACTATAAGTTCATTTTCTGCATCATTGAGTCTGTTTGTTTTGTTTTCTTTTTTAGATTCCATATATAAGTGAAATTATATGGTATTTGTCTTTCTCTGTCTGATTTATTTCACAGAACACAGTACCCTCTAGGCCCATCCATGTTGTTGCAGATGGCAAGATTTCATTCTCTTTTATGGCAGAATCATATTCCATTGTATATATGCACAAAATTTCATTCTTTTTATGGCAGAATTATATTCCATTGTATATATGCACCATATCTTTATCCATTCATCTATGGATAGGCACCTAGGTTGCTTTCATATCTTGCCTATTGTAAATAATGCTGCAGTGAACATAGGGGTGCATATATCTTTTTGAATTAATGCTTTTGTTTTCTTCTGATAAATAGCCAGAAGTGGAATTTCTGGGTTGTACAGTAGTCCTATTTTTAATTGTTTGATGACTCTCCATACTATCTTCCATAGTGGCTGCACCAATTTACAGTCACACCAACAGAGCACAAGGGTTCTCTTTTCTCCACATTCTCACCAACATTTGTTACTTGTTGCCTTTTTTTTTATCCTCACCCGAGGACATTTTTCCATTTTTTGTTCAGATAGAGTAGGAGGGAGAGAGAGGAAGAGAGAGAGAGAGAAACATCGACGTGAAAGGGACACATCGAGTGGCTGCCTCCCGCATGACCAACCAGGGCTGGGGAGAAACTGCAACCGAGGTACATGCCCCTAGCGGGAACCAGACCCGGGTCTCTCTGGACCGCAGGCCGATGCTCTAACCGCTGAGCCAAACCAGCCAGGGCACTTGCTGACTTTTTGATAGCAGCCATTTTGGCGTACCTCATTGTGGTTTTGATTTGCACTTCCCTGATGTTTAATGATGTTGAGCATCTTTTCATATGATGTTTAAGGCATTGTTTCCTTATTGAGTTTTTTATCTGGATTTTCTGTTGTTGTATGTGGGTATTAAAGTCTCCTACTGTTATTGTAACAATATCTTTTTTCTCTTTATGTATGATAATATTTGCTTTATATATTTAGGTCCTCCTATGCTGAGTGAATAGATATTTATGAATATTATATATTTTGATCCTCTGATCATTATATAATGCTGTCTTTGTTTTAAAGTCCATTTTGTCTGAGTATTGCTACCCCAGCTTTCTTTTCATCTTTATTTGTGTGGAATATATTTTCCATACTTTCATTTTCAGTGTGTGTCTATCTTTTGATCTGAAGTGAGTCTTGTGTATGGAGCATATAGATGGGCCTTGTTTGTTTGTTTGTTTTTGCATTCAGTCACCCTATGAATGGAGCATTTAGTCCAATCACATATAAAGTAATTACTGATAGGCGTGTTCTTTTTGCTGTTTTATTAATTTTTTTAAATCATCTTTGTAGTTTTCTGTTTCTTCTTCTCTTCATCTATTCAATTTTGTTTTTCTGGTCTTCTTTGGTGTTTTGTTTGTATTCCCTTGTCTTTAATTTTTGTGTATCTTTTGTAGGTGCTAGTTTATGGTTACCATGAGGTTCATATATATTGATCAACAGCTATAGCAGTATATTTTAAGCTGACAGGCATTTTAAGTTCAGTCACATTCTAAAGAGCTACATTTTTGTTCCCCACTCCACATTTTTTGACATCATGTTTTAGATCTTTTTGTTTTGTGTATGCCCCAACTTCTTATTGTAGCTATAGTTGATTTTGCTATTTTTGTCTTTTAGCCTTCATATTAGCTTTTTAAGTGTCTGATTCACTATTGTTATATATTTGCCTTTTCCAGTGAGGTTTTATTTTTTATGTATTTTCTTATTTCTGGTTATGGCTTTAAATTTTTTTTTTTTCCTGCCTGAAGAAGATACTTCAATATTTTAGTAAAGTGTGTTTATTTGTGATGAATTCCTTTAGTTTTTACTTGTCTAGGAAACTTTTTATCTCTCAATTCTGAATGATAACCATGCTGAATAGAGTACTTTAGGTTGTATGTTCCTTTCTTTTAGCACTTGAAATATATCCTGCCACTCCTTTTTGGCCTGTAAATTTTCTGCTGAAAAATCAACTAGTAGCCTTTTGGGGTTTCCCTGGTATGTAACTGGTTGTTTGCCTACTGCCACCTACAGGATCCCCTCTTTATCTTTAACTTACGCCATTTTAATTACAGTATGTCTTGGTGTAGGTCTCTTTGGGTTAATCTTGTTTGGAGCTCTCTGTGCTTCCTGGACCTGAATGTCTGTTTCCTTCCCAGGTTAGGAAAGTTTACAACCATTATTTCTTCAAATAGCATTCTGTTCTTAATCTCTCTCTTTCTCTCTGCCTTCTGGGATCCCTTTAATATGCATATTAGTGTGTTTGATGTTATTTCAGAGATCCCTTAAACTATCCTCATTTTTTTTTTTTTTTTTTTTTTGCTTTTCTGATTAGGTCTTTTGCACTATTCTGTCTTTCTTTTAGGTGGCTAATTCATTCTTCTATGTGATCTTATCTATTGTTGATTCTCTCTAGTGTATTTTTCATTTAATTTTTGTATTTTTGAGCTATGATTGCTTATTTATTTTATTTTCTAACTCTTTGTTGAAGTTCTGCCTGACTTCCTCTACTGTCAAGTTTGGTAAACAATTTTATGACTGTCACCTTGAATTCTTTATTAGGCAAATTATCTGTTTCATTAGGGGTTTGAGGGGTTGTTTTACTTGTTCCTTTATTTGGAACATATTCCTCTGTCTTCTTCTTCTTTTTTTTACTTTCTGTGTTTGTGTCTATGAACTAGATTAAACAGCAGCTATCTCTCCTAATCATGAAAAAGTGGCCTTGTTTAAAAGCAACCCCTTTGTAGACTGTATGTGCCAGCTGGTTTTGACATGCCAGCTGGAGCCAGAGTGGGCCTCAGTGGTACCTGGGGTGCCCTAGGGGGAGGGGGAACAATTGGTCTGAACTTCAGCACACACTGGCTGAGGCAACCTGGGACATGGGGCTCCAGGGTGCCCTGGCAGTTCTGCTATTTAGAACTGGAATGGGCCTGGAGGGAGGTGGCCACTATGCATGTTTGATGGTGCTTGGCAGTTTTTCTGTCTGGGACCAGAACCGGCTCAGGATGGTGAGGTAGAGAACATGCTGCAGGTTTGTAGAGCTCCAGGAAAAAGCACCAGCTTACGCTATCTAGGTAGAGAAGGAACTTAAACTGTGGCAGTCAACACAATGTCCAATCCCGGAAAGTTTCTACAGTTCTCAAAGAGCTCACACAGTTCCCCAAACTTCTCTATGTGGTCTCTCTCTCTCTCCCTTGTTTTGCAGAAGCTATTCAGTCAGCCCTGAGTTATCTATCAGGAGAAATTGATTTATATGTATGTACATATTTGGTGTGTTCATAGGAAGGGATGCATTCAGAATCTTCTTAGGTTGTCATCTTGGACGGGGTTGCCCCTTACACCCACCATCATTGTTTCTTTATATGTCATAGTTAACTACAGATCAGTGAACTTCTTTAAGGTTTCTGATCTTAAAATTATATTCTTAAGTAATTAAATGCAAATGATTAGAAGAATGGGTCTGATCTTGAGAATTTAGCATAATTTCTCTAAGCAGAAGGAATATCAGAATAACCTCATAGTCTCTTGTGAGAGCAATACTAGAAAAGAGGAACAAGAGCATCATGCATTATACTTAGTACATATGAAATTCAACAAGGTGTGTGTCAAAGGCTCTTGATGTATTTGCAAGGAAAAGATAGGAAAATAGAGACTGAATGATAGAGCTATTATCAGCTCAATAACTATTCCCGAGTAGTTGATCTAAATCTTGAGATATACCTCTAGTACCCTCTTCAAGACTTGTCCTTGACATCGGCCTATTCAACATGTCTATTGTGATTTAGCATTAAAGGCACACTAAGAAAATTTATGGGCATCATGGCACAGGGAAGGAGTACCTTGAACAGCGGAACCAGAATCTAACAGAACAAGCTGAAACAATGGATTCAGTTCAGCAAGGTGATATATGAGGAACACATGAAAAGCTGTTCACTTGAGTTCCATATGTCAACTGCAGTATACAGTAGCTGTGAGGAACAGGGCTCTAAAGCAGCATATAGACAGAGACTTATGAGTTTGGTTGACTGGGTTTCAGTATGAGCTAATACTCTAATGTGTCTGCTAGCAAAGCTAATATACTCTTCGGGGTACAATGAGATGTCCATAGTGAGAATTAGAATATCCCTGCTATATTTTGTACCATAACTATAAGACTATGGGTCTTGAAGATTAAGAGGAAACCTGAAATTTCCTTGAAACAGAACACTGGGAAGATATAGTAGTTTGAAATGGCCTAAGTGAACTGAAGAAACTGGAGATGCTTAACCTGGAAGCGAAAGGCTCTGGATCAGGACAGCCCTCTTTGATGTTTGAAGGGCAGTATGTGAAAGAAAGTTTAGACTTGATCTGTGACAATACATTACATTGCTTATAGTACTAAATTTCTATGGAAACCATGTATGTGCCAGCTGGTTTTGACTTCTTAATGATGAGTGATATGAAAGTGAAATGGGCTGCCTCTTAAGAAAATGATTTTCTTGGAACTACAAGTTTTCAAACGGACAAATCAGACATTTATTGACCGTGTTACAGAAGCGATTATAGTGATAGCTAACATTTATTAAGATATAATATGCCAAATTCTATGCAATTTGTGTGTGATCTTAATTTACACAGTAGCCCCTCAGTGGATAGTATTATCCCTTCTTTTGAGCCTAAGGTCTAATGACTGATAAATGGTAGAGGTGGATGGAGTTAAAGTCCAGGTTTGAGTCTCCGCTATAGGCTCTTAACACTGCCTCAAGCATAAAATGGTATTTTTGCATTTGAGGACACTGAAATTTCATCACTTGAATAGGAAACTATATTTATTTTTTCCATTATGTCAATGCTTTGCCCTTTTTAGTTTGACATTCTCATGTTTTAAAAATCCTCATTATTCTTCCAGTAAAATATCTGATCTTTATTGATAGAGTTATTTTCTTAGAAAAAGAGTTACCGTAGTTCTCAGTATTATCGATGGCCTTATTCTACTACTTTCCAGAGGAAAATGATTTCCTGCTTCATTAACCGTGGGGTAACTGATCTAACAGAATCTGTATCATTCAAATAATGCTGGGAAAATTCATTGGATTTTTTTTCTTTTTTCTTTTTCAAATTAAGGGATGCTTTCACAACCTAAATTTAGAGAAACGCTTCTGTTTTAGAAAAAATGTTTCCTCACATTTCTTGAGCAGGAAGATGATGTTTTATCTGAATAATGTGTTTGAGTTATAGTGAAGAAAGGGTTGGAATTGCAGGTCTCAAGTCTAGCGTCGTAAGTCCTGGAACAGAAAGATGGTAAAAGTATCCACAGAACAGTGTTTATGGCTTTATTTGTTATTACTCCAGGGCCTGAGGTCACCCTGGCAGACGGGTCACTTGCACTATAAGCATTCATGCTGGCCTCAGGGACAGGCATGAGGTCACTGGCAAATTTCAAGAACAGCTCCCATTATGCATGGCCCGCTTCCCTGATCCTTCTTGTTAGGGGTCTTCTTCCTTCTACATTTTCTTTTCTCTGTGGCAGAACCCAGTTCTGACCATGTCTTGTGAAACGGCTAGTGAGGGCCTCTTTCTGAGATCGTCTGCCTGTCTATCAGAGACATAGACACTATGCAGTGGAGAAGATCCGCATCTCCCAGCCTTCCTGCCAGACGAGAAACTGGCTTAGGGCTGCAGCGATGACAAGGGTTTCTTGGATCCTAATCTGAAATGCACTTGATTAAAATGGCCTGGCATTGCTACCTGATGTTTTTAAAAGGCCAGTGCTTTTTCCAGAGAGTGAGAACTGGTACTCAGTAGTGACATGCCATGACTTGTATCTGATCGAAGTTGACCAAGTCATTTTATTATTATTTTTTCTTCCACAATGGCTTTCTGTACCCATACAGAGCATTTTTCTTCCCTCCTATATCCCCCCCACACACATACACACACCTACCTACCTTACTCATTTGGGAGGTATGACATTGCACATTCAGATACGAAAAGTTCCACACACATTCGTTATCAGAGAACTAATCCTTGTCTCTATCCACCTGTCCCCTTGTTCTCCCACAAGCCTGCAAGCACTTTGAAGATTCTTTATGCATTCTTAGAACTCTCTCAGTGCACAAATATAAAGCTTGCTCTTCCTTGGGTTTGAAAAGGATATTTCAGTTCATTAAAAATAAATTGTATCTGTGCTACAGAAGTAGACTACATTTGACTTCAAGTAACTCAAATCACTTCATCTACATTTTCCTTATACCTATTTTATTATTTATTTATTAGTAGCCAGTAAGTACCCTGCATAATTCTCAGTGTAGGGGGAAAAAGCAATGAACAAAATTGAAAATAACCCCTGCCCTAATGGCACTTACACTTTATTTAAGAACAAGTCGATATTGTCATTCCTACTTCTTAGCTAAGGAGAATGAAGGCTTCTATTACATAGAAAAAGAAGTTATAAGCAAATCAAATAGCTGAACTTATGCCCCTCAACTCATTCTGATGGTCAAAATGAAAACTGGCTGATTAAGTGGACTCTGAGAACATGGCATGAAGATGCGTGCACACATACCGTCCACTTTGCAAAGAGGAAAAGCTGGCATGTGAGTGAGTGGGTTTGAAATTCTAGGATGCTTTTGCATTTCTTGGGTCATGAAGAACTGATGGAATCTCAGCCTGTAAATAAACAGGCTATGATTCATTACCAGCATTTGTGCAGAAGGAATCTTTGTTTCCGAGTTAGAGCAGTCTCTAAAATGCACGAACCTAAAGCTTGCTCTTCCTTGGGTTTGAAGAGGATATTTCAGTTTGTTAGAAATAAATTCCATCTGTGCTACAGGAGAATTGTTCAGAATGGAACCAAGAAACTAGTTGCATGTGACTTGCATGCAATTCTTCCTTATTTTATTTTAATGAGTTTTTGTGTTTATGGATAAGTTTATTTTTGTATTGTCCAGAGAGATGCTAGGATTCATATGGTCTTATGACATAAGGAACATCCTAAGGTGGGCAACCTTTTTCATCTCATGGTGAACATAAACTAATTACTAAAATTCTACAACACACCAAAAAATATATATTTTTGCCAATGTGACAAAAAATAGTTATAATTTTTATTCATTCACACCATACAGCTATCGTTGTGTTGACTGTTGTCATTTTTTTATTTGACAATCTAAGGGAAAAGAAGTCAATACTCCTGTCTAAATAGTTAGGTATTGCATGTTTTAAAAATTCTTGTGGCACACGGTTTGAAAATTGCTAGATCTGTAATCAAATCGGTGCCGGTCTTTTTACTTACATGATCTATGTATCCTCGTTGAGTCTCAGTTTCTTCATCTATAAAATATGAAAAATAATGTGCATATCAATGTGTCATTGTAAAGACTAAAGGAGATAAGGTTAATATTGTATTACTAAATATATAATTAAATTTATTGGGTGGCATTGGTTAATAAAATTATGTAGGTTTCAAGTATACAATTCTATAATACATCATCTGTATACTGCATTGTGTTTTTACCGCCCAAAGCCAAATCTCCTTCTGTCACCGTATATTTGACCCCCTTTACCCTTGACTACATCCCCCATTCCCCTTTCCCTCCGGTGATGACCATTCTACTCTGTGTCTATATGAGATTTTCTTTTTTTGATTTTTTGTCTTATTTGTTCCTTTGTTGTTTTCAATTTTATATCTCACATGTAAATGAAATTATATGGTTCTTGACTTTTTCCATCTGGCTTATTTTGCTTAGCATGATATTTTCAAGCTCTACCCATGCTGTAACAAATGTCAGTATTGCATTTTTTTCTTATAGCTGAGTAGTAGTCCATCTTCTTTATCCAATCGTCTTTGAAGGATACTTCAGTTGTTTTCATGTCTTGGCCGCCATGAATAACGCTGCAGTGAACAAAGAGGTGCATGTGTCTTTGCGGAAAATGTTTTCAAATTATTTGGGTAGATACCCAGAAGAGGAGTTGCTGGGTCATATGGTAACTGTATTCTAAATTTCTTGAGGAACCTCCATACTGTTTTCCATAGTGGCTGTAACAGTTTACATTTCCACCAGCAGTGAATGAGGGTGATTTTTTCTCCACAACTTCTCCAGCACTTGTCTTGTTGATAATAGCTGTTCTAACAGGTGTGAAGTGGTATCTCATTATAGTTTTGATTTGCATTTCCCTAATAGCTAGTGAAGTTGAGCATCTTTTTATACATCTGTTGGCCATTTGTAAGTCTTCTTGGGAGAAGTGTCAGTTCAGGTCCTCTACCCATTTTTTTTTTTTAGTACATTAAAATTTTTTTTTTCTTTATTGATTTTAGAGAGAGAGGAAAGGCGAGGAGAGAGAGATAGAGACATCGATGAGAGAGAACATCAATTGGCTGCCTCCTGCATGCCCCCCACTGGGGATTTGGCCCACAACCTGGGCGTGTGTCCTGACTGGGAATTAACCAGCAACCTCTTGGTGCATGGGTCGACCCTCAGCCACTGAGACACACCAGCTGGGCATCTCTGCCCATTTCTTAAATTGGATTGTTTGTTTTCTTGTTGTTACATTGTATAAGTTCTATATGTGTTTTGGTTTTTAATGCCTTGTATGAGGTGTTGTTTGAAAATATCTTCTCCCATTTTGTTGGTTGCCTTTTTGTCTTGTTGACAGTTTTTGTTTGTTTGTTTGTTTGTTTTTGTTTCATTTTGTTTTGTTTTGTTTGCTACACAGAAACTTTTTAGTTTTGACAAATGGTGCTGGGAAAATTGGAAAACCACATACAATAGAATGAAACTAGACTACTGTTAGTCATTATATATAAAAATTAACTCAAAATGAATCAAAACTTTAAAAATAAGACCTAAAACAATAAATTACATAGAAGAGAAAATAGGTACTAAACCTATGAATCTTGGTCTTAGAGAGAATTTTATGAATTTGGCCTTAAAGGCAAGGGAAATAAAAGCAAAAATAAGTGAATGGGACTATATCAAACTGTATATATATTTTGTCTACATTTTTATTGGTTACTGGGAAAAGCAGGTTATAAAAGTTCCAACTATGATCATGGATTTGTGAAATTCTTCCTTTAATTATGTTGTTTTTGCTTCATGTATTTTGAAACTCTACTGTTAGGTTCCTATACATTTAGGGTTGTTATAGCTTCCAAAGAATTTTTTTCATTTTCTTATTTCTCTTTATATCTGCTAATACTGTTCCTCTTGAGACCTATTTTGCATAATATTGTTATAGACCAAACTATTATTTTATGTTTATTATTTACATGTTATATGATTTTTCATCCTTTGCCCAGAACCTATTTGGGTCTTATCACTGTTCAGGTTCCCAGCAAGCAGACTCTGAGATGGACATGGGGTCAGGAGTTTATTTGGTTATGTTGTCAATAGTAATAACTTTTGAGAAGTTGAAGGAACCATGATTGAACTGAGAGACATTGATCTTCAGTGCAATTTCAACAAAGATCTCAGCTGATCTTATGGGGGCTCATGTGACCCTGAGGGTAGGGGGAATAATCTTTATAGCCCTTCTTTGACTAGTGAGTAGTTGAAGGCTACTTCTCGAAAGGATATGGTCTTGGGTAAAGTGAATCTCTTTAGTTGAGGGCATTCCTGGAAAAGAATTCAGTTGAGAGCTGCCAGTTGCTCACACTCCCCACAGCTATCAGAATGAATTTTTTAGTCCTAGAACTGGGAGGTCTGGGCAATGCACCATAGTATCACACTGTTTATGTTTATGTTTAAAGTCTTTCTCTTATAGATCCCCAAAAGGTGGGCCTTGGTTACTTAATCCAATATGATAATCTTTGGCTTCTTATTGGAGTGTTCAGTCCATTGATATTTATTTATTGTAATCATTGATAAATTGTGTTTGAGTGTGCTATCTTGCTATGTTTTTTCTATTTTTCACATATTTCCTTCCTTCCTTCCTTCCTTCCTTCCTTCCTTCCTTCCTTCCTTCCTTCCTTCCTTCCTTCCTTCCTTCCTTCCTTCCTTTCCCTTCTCTTTTCCTAGCTTCTTTGGGGTTAATCATATTTTTAAAAATGTTTCAATTATTCTATTGACATTTTGTTATATTTATATATTTTTTATTACTATTTAATTGTAGTATTACTTGATGCATCCTAAACTTACTTCTTATCCAAGTGTATTATAACACCTCATGCCAAATAAATGAACCATAGAAGAATATAATTTTTGTGCTGTTGTCATGTATATTATTTCTACACTGTGTTATAAATTACACAATAAAATGTTAATTTTTTTTTGCTTCATTTGGCTGTCTTTCATGAATTAAGAAAAATATAAAATATAATCTTTTGTAGAGAGAAAATGTGGCCATTATATACATTTCTGCCAATTTTTATTCCTTTCTGTAGATCTGAGTTTTTATCTTGTTATATATAACAAGCAAATTACAGGGCTTAACTACTGTGGAAATTTTATTTATTTATTAATTTTTAATGGACTAGCACATTCACCAGGTTAACCAAAAAGTCTTAGCTACTGGTTTCAATTCTTATTATTGTGAGATCACATACGTGTTCAGTAGAATATATATGTAGTTAATTAAGAAATAATTGCTGAAATTTCACCTTTTTCTTTCTTGCTTCCTGCTCTAACAGGTCTATGGAAATGCAGGACCTAGCAAGTCCTCATCCTCTTGTTGGAGGTGGTGATACTCCTGGTAGCTCCAAACTGGAGAAAGCTAATCTCAGCAGCACATCAGTCACCACAAATGGGACAGGAGGTAAGTGTACAACCGCGAAGACACCCAGATTCACATTTAAATGTTTGCTGCAATTTCATATGTTAGGGATCTGCTAATAAATAAATATCTCATTCAATGACACAATCAGCATTATAAACAAGTAATATATGGTTAATGGATTCTTTATTATTCTCCTCATTTTCTTGAAATTTTTACTACTCCTGTAAAACTAGAAACATTCAAAAAGAGTAGGCAACCCTGGGCAACATTTTGAAGGCCTTTAGTGAGGCTTCCTTTTTGCATTTGCCCTTGTAAATATTTTTTTTTAAATGTAGCCAAAGGATTTGCACTGGTTCTTACAAAAAAAAGAAGACAAAGAAGACAAAGAAGAAAATAAATTATATTATTTTCTAGTTTTGTTTTGAATTGTAAGAGAAAGTCTATCCCAATTTGTTTCTTAAAATATGTTTTTCTTAAAAAAAAAAATAATGTTGGAAACAGAAAAAATATACCTCCTGCAATTTTCTTTACAAGGAGAATAATGCCTAACATGTATTCAAAATAGGAATTGAATATTTTTTTCCAGATACCTTTTCATTTGATAAGCTCATAATTATTCCACAGCATATGGAACAATAACAGTTATTTCAAATATTCTGCCTTATTGTTTTTATAAAATGCCAGAAAATATTATCTTATTTTTGCATCAGAATATATAGACCACATATGTATACACATATATGTATGTAAGCTGCATTTCAAATTATTCACATTTATTTCAAACTTTGGTAGATCTAGCTGTTTTTATTCAATAAGTGAGAAATTATATGAAATTTGTTTTAATGTATAAACTTCATATTACTAGATATCAGCATTTGCCACATCATATTTTCTTTTAAATTTTCAATAAATATTTATGAAATGGATACACCTCTTTTCATTTATTTTAGAATGACTGTGCAACCTAAGTTTTCTTTGTAAAGTTGTGTGCATTGCAGTTTGCCTGTGTTTAATAATGTTTTCCACCAAACCCTTTGTAGATTAACATTTTTCTTGTTTATAATGTTTATTTGTCTCTAAACATGCATCTATAGTTTCAGCTAATTAATTACAGGATTGCACATTTGTAAGATTGTTTAGTGATGGTTTCTGGAGTAAAACCATTAATATTTACACCTTAGCTTGGTCCAAATAATATTTTTTTAAAACCACGCATTCTGGAGTCAGACCTTGGAGTTCACTAATCATCATGTGTATATATTTAACTGAACTAAAACAGACCTGATAAACTAAAATGTAAAAGTCATACCATGTAGTTATAATTTTGGCGAAAAGGTCAGAAACCAGTGCAAGCAATGAAGACTTCGTGTACACTGAGCAGGCATTCAGACAATGAACCCTTATACTGTTCCTGTTCTCAGGGGACAACATGACTGTTTTAAACACTGCAGACTGGTTGCTGAGTTGCAACACCCCCTCTTCCGCAACAAGTATGAGAGATGATGGTACACTGCATGTGTTTGGGTGTGTGGATTTGCCTTCTGGTTTGCTTTCTGTTGCTATTTCTATGTTTGCACCTTTTTCTTGTGTCCAGTACTTAAAAAGGAAAAATGAACATGCTTTTTAGTTGTTTATTGATAACAGTTGGCTATATTTTTTATATCAACTAGTATTCTCATCTTAGATTCTTATATCAGTAGTATTCTTTTCTTAGATTTTTCAAAAAATAGGTGCATCTGTTGTTTTTCTAACTACATATGAATTTATTAAGTGGTTAATTGAGCACAACAGTCATGTCAATCATAGCATTTGAAGCAGATTGTGCATACATACAAACTCAGTTATCCTTATAACCTATACATTTTCAAAATTTGTATTGACTTTTTAACATGTCAAAATATACTTGTTATTTTAGAGACTTTGTAAAAATCCAATTAAAGTACTTAAAGTAACATTAACAAATAGTTAAAATCCCATCATTTAAAAAATCATCAGTAATAAAAGCTATATATTTAAAATTAGAAATTAGGGGGGAAAGGGGAAGACATCTGTAATACTTGCAGCAACAAAGATAAAAAATAAAAATAAATTAATATTGTCTCTGAAAATGTTTTGAGCTATAAACAGTTATTACGTTCATATACATAATATATATTAACGTATAAACAAACTTTTCCTAAATCAAAAGTTAAAATGCCATCAAAATTTAAAAATAATACTTATGGTAGAATCACCCAATTTTAAGACTAAAAAGAAGAAATGTGCATTACAACCAAGCAGTTAGACTAGGCACAGTTTGCCTGGACCTTGCTGTGTCTCAGATTATATTAGAATACATGACCAGTGAATGAGGAACACTCCATTATGCCCATTACTTATGTATTTATAGTTTTCATTTCAAATTTTTTTCAATTCCACACTTAAAATATACTTTTCATACTTAAAAATATAATACCAGAATTTACTTTCTCTTAATTCTAATTCATGGGTCTTTTTCTATAAAGAGTCAAGTAGCAAATACTTTTTAGGCTTTATATGTCATACTGCCTCTGTCTCAACTACTCAGTAATGCCATCGTAGCTCAAAAACAGCCATAGACAATACACAAATGATTTAGTGCGACTAAGTTCCAATTAAACTTTATTTACGGATCCTGAATTTTAAATTTTATATTATTTGCACATCACAAAATATTCTAAATTTGATCACTTTTAGAAACATTTAAGATTTTAAAAACATTTCTAGCTCACTGGCTGTTGTTCTGTTCTAAAGTAGTATTAATATAACATAGGCAACTTTGTAATAGTAAATATATGTTGAATATTTAGTCATTTATATCTAATCTTAACTGGGAACATTTTTCTGAGTGTTACGCATTGAATTTTTTCTGGTTCTTATTGTTAATGTTAAACGTCATGAGGCCATTTGGGAAGAACAGGGACTTGTATGCCAGGAGGACCATGAATCTGAATCTTGTCACTACACTTAAGAGCTGTGTCACCTTGGACAAGTTACTGACCCTTTCTGAGCTTCATTTCCTTTCTATAAGAGAAGGTTAATAACACTTCCCTGGCAAAGCTTTTGGTCCTAAATTAGATAATAGATGTAAGTTGCTTGGTAATAAAGGCCAGAATAATTTCTTCTATACTTAATAATTTAGTAATAAGTAGGCAACAAATTCTTAAGGAAAATGAAAACATGCATTATGTTAAAATACTTTTCAATGCCTGGTCTGATAATAAACTATTCTGCATTTAGAATACATAAATTGGCCACAGAAGGCAAACTTTTAGTAACAAAATATTAGGTACACTTTGATTATTAATGACATAGTCTTGGTGGCATATTGATATGAAATTTTTAATGAATTTTAATTACTTTTTATGTCGGGTGTTTATAATACAAACTAAGCATTTGGTGCATAATCTCTCCCATTGATAGTAACACATTTTATTTTTAATCCTCAGTTTTATTATTAGTATTGAATCATTACATAAAATTATTATAACAAAAAAGGCAATAGCTAATTTAGTTGTCTTTTTAAGAATTTTCCATTAACTTTGAGATCTTCAAAAGATCAGTTTAGTCCGGCCAGTGTGGCTCAGTGGCTGATCATCGACCCATGCACCAGGAGGTCACCAGTTCGATTCCCAGTCAGGGCACATGCCCAGCTTGTGGGCCAAATCCCCAGTGGGGGGCATGCAGGAAGTGGCCAATCGATGTTCTCTCTCATCGATGTTTCTCTCTCTCTCTCCCTCTCCCTTCTTTTCTCTCTCTCTAATACCAGTAAAGAAAAAAAAAAGATCAGTTTAATTATGTAGTTTATACCAATATGAATGAGTTGATAGTATTACCTTAATAACTTACCATACTACAGTGGTGCTGTTTAAATATATTACATTATTACTTTAATTTAAAACAGATTATCACCTTAATCCTAATTATTTAATTACATCTGTTGATTTATATTGGTACTAGATTTTCCTTTCAAATGTTTGTCACTTGTAAAACTGTTAAAATATAGAATCATTGATAAAAATAGAACAAATGCAATCATACCTTAGCATATAGATCAGTGATGAGCACACTTTTTCTGTAAGGGTCAGATAGTAAATATTTTAGGCTTTGTAGGCCAAACGGTCTCTGTTGTAACTATTCACTTTGGCTATTTTTGCACAGAAGCAGCCATAGACTATATGCACATGATTGAGCTTGGCTGTAGTCAAACAAAACTTTATATATGAACTGAAATGTGAATTTCATATAGTTTTCACATCACAAAATATTATTCTTTTGATATTTTCAACTATTTAAAAATGTGTAAAAGTCATTCTTAGCACATGGGCTATTCAAAAATAGGCCATGGGGGCAAACTTGGAACATGGGTTATAGTGTGCCAATCCTTGATAAAGATATATATGCATATATGCTATAGGTGAAGTACATGCACATTCATGCATGCAAATGCACGCCAATAGGAACATTACTTCCAGATATAGGAAAGATTCTAATTTGCTTAATGATGTCAGATTTATGATTAGCTATGTTTTATATATAAAAATACTTAGATCTATTGGGAGTACTTAGGATAGGGTCTAAAAATGAGTTTTTACTTCCTCAATTAAAATGTGGCAAGTTCCTATTATATGCCAAGCTCTGTGCTAGGAAATGGAAACCCAATGACCTATAGAACATGATACTGGCCATCAAGGGACACAAGTCTAGCAGAGGAAAAGAGACGAGAAAATAATGAATGCATAATGTGTCCAAGGTGGGTGAACAGTAGAGGGAGGGAATATTTGATTCTTCATGGAGATTAAGAAAATACTAAATACTTCATGTGATTTAAATACTTCAAATGAAAGTGATTGGGAGAACCAAAATCAGACATTCTAATCGAGTTTATGGCATTTTCTATAAAGAGGTGGGCAAAGGTAGGTTAACACTGCTACTACTAATAATAAGCCTAATAAGTAATATAATAATAAATGAATAAATAATAATACAAGAATAAACTCTATGTTGCATGTACTCACAACTGCAAACCTGCTTTTGCCCACCCCTGTATTTAAAATGTGTATATCATGGAAAATAATCTTCCAGAATATTTACTATATCGATGATTTACTTACATGTGATGAATTTGGTTCTGAATGTTACACACACGTGCAGTAGAGCCACTTGCTAGTGTGGCCCTGTACTTTTAACCTTTGCGTTTTGGAATGAGAGCTATAAACAGCTTCATCAACTTGTTTTACAAAATTAAATACTTTATGGGTATTTAGGAATGAATGATACTTGGAGCTCACAGGTTTTTGAGTGAATATATTGATCTAGACAAACATAATCATAGGCTGTAGCAATTGTTAAAACTGGCAGGCAATACTTACTGTTCCCCTGCAGTGGTATGAATTGTATCCTTCCTGATCTAACGTCTCTTGAAATTCTTTGTAGAACCTAAACTGTCAAAAGTTGCTATGTTTAATTTTGTGGTTCAAAAAGAGTCTATTTGAAATTACATATATATACTCTTTTAAGTGAACACTGGTTTAAATGCAGATTTCTGAAGATGAAATATAAAATGTGAATTACTTGGGTCACCTTTTCTTTCAAGGGTTAAGCCTGCTATTGCAACAAATGAATGTGAACATTGCTATGGCAATAGAACAGACTTTCTCCAGAAAATATACACATTAATGTTGTACTTGAGTTCTAAAGATAAACTGAAGGGACACGATTAAATTTGCTTTGAAAATATGTGTATGAGGATATGAATGAAGGCTGGGACATGAAGAGAGGAAATCAGTGATTTTAGTAGCCATAGCTGACACCTGACAATAATCACATACAATCTTGATTTAGTTTGTAGATTATTTTTAAAGGTGAAAATCTAATCATATCAATTTATTAAAATTAATTTGACCCTTTAAAAAAACTATTTGGCTCTATTAAAAATATCCAAATCGCAAGTGGATAACTAGTAGGGAAGGGGACCTGACAATTCAAGTATTTCTTGACAATTCAAGTAGTTTTTCTGTACAAAGTACTATATATTGTTTTTTCATTTCACTTTTATGGAAATGAACCTTTATTTTGAGCATGTAGAAAACTACAAAACTCATTAACCTAGGACATTAAAATAAAATTGCTGCTTTTGAAATCAAAATAATAGTTTATGATTAATAAATGTATTTGACAAAGAGTGTTCATAGATTTAGATACATTTAAGTTGGAATTTAGCCACAATTAGAATTTGGAATTTCCAAGACACTTCCTCTTATCTTCGTTTTGAAGACTTTGGACTGTCTTTCCGTCATAACTGTCAGGAATTCATGTGGACACTGCATCCCAGAGAGCCTTTACGCCCATCTAGATCACACTCTGGATCATCTTTATACAGCACTGATTACAGGAATTCTTGGTTAGTTAGTGCTACCTGCAAAGGCAGTATGGTTTAGAGTTTGGATTCTGAAACTGGACCACCTGGTCTCAAGTTCTAGCGCTCACTAGCTCTGTGACTCTAGGCGAGTTATTTAACCTCTTTGCCTCATTGTTTCCTATTTGCAAAATGAAGATGACAGTATCACCCACCTCATATGATTTGTCATGAGGATTGAATGAGTTAGTATTCATAAAGCACAGCAAGAGCACCTAGACTGTATTAAGTGCCTTTTACGTGTGTGCTATTATTTGCTTTCAAACTTGCTACTTATTGTAGTCTTAAAATATTTCATGAGGAAGAAATGGAAAACATACTTTATTAGCCGAGTCCCAGATTTTGCAATTTTCATTATTAACAAAGTGTGCCTAATTACTCCGTCTAAAAAATAACCCCGTTCTTATCACTCTCTGAGCCACTGTGAGGAGTCACTTTCATGAACATAAGCCACTCATACCTAAAGATAGCCTGTTATGGTGGAGATCATGGATTTAGTGCTACAGACCTGTGTTTGGGTCTTAGCTCTATCATCTCCTGCATTCAGATCTTAGCTCTGTCATCTGTGTTGGGGTCTTAGCTCTATCATCTCCTGCATCTGCATTGGGATCTTAGCTCTATCATCTCCTGCATTCGGATCTTAGCTCTGTCATCTGTGTTGGGGTCTTAGCTCTATCATCTCCTGCATCTGCTTTGGGATCTTAGCTCTATCATCTCCTGCTTTCGGATCTTAGCTCTGTCATCTCCTGCAATGGAGCAGGCTCCTCAGCCAACCCAAACGTTACTTTCCTCATGTATAAATGGATATAGTGGTTCGCATTGATCAAGGTTGTTTTAAGGAATAGCTAGATGTAAATAATCTAGCACATAGTAAGCTCTCAATAAATAAGTAGTAGTAAATAATTTTGTAGTGGTAAATTTCATTCGTGATCAGCTATAAGCATAATATGGACCTCCATACAAGTTACTACTAAAAAGTAGTAATGACAATTTATTATTTATCATTATACAAATAATTAGATACTACTCTTCAGGTTATTGTTGCTATTGAAAAAAGTGGTCCACCTTAAATTTCCCTTTTGCTAGGAGAAGTAATCCAAGTTTTATTCCCTCTTTCCAACTTCTTATAGTTCTCTGAATCTTCCAGCAAATCTTCATGACATTATTGAATCATGGATACTAAATTAACCCCAGAGCTCACTAAGGGAGGGTCCAGTCAATTCTGTTCATATGGAAAGAGAGCGTAATCATTACTGCATGTTTCTCCACTAATTAATTGCTTTTCTAACAGAGTAACCTTTCTGACTTGCTCGGTTGGTGGGTATGCCCTGACCCACTGTTCTTTTTGTTGTATTTGCTCATGGTTGGCTAGTCTTCAGCTCTCTTCTTTCGAGTTTTCTGCTTGCTTCTGAGTTATTTAACTGTATCATTCCAGGAAACATAAGAGGTGTTAAGTAGAAAATAATTTAGTTTATTCCCTTGCTGCTGTGATATATGTAGCAGAGCTTTGCCCACAATGGGAAAATATGGTGTGACAAAATAATAGAGGCTGTTTCACTGCCCCTCCCCCCACTCGCATCTAATAATGACAATAACGTGTGCCAGGCTACATCATTGCCAAGTGAGGATTTTGCCAAAATATACCACCTCAAAGTAGAAATAACACATTAAAGAGATTTCAAAAGATATATTTATTGCCGTAGAAACCATCTCTTATTCTGTGCTTCTCTCTAGAATTCATTAAAAATCGTTATGCCATTAAAATAAAAAGCCCAACACCTTATGTATAGCTCTTTAGTCTTTTTTAAGAGCAGAAAATTTATTGCGTGCCTCATTTTTCACCCATCACATGAATACGCCCATGGTTTTGGAATTTCAATATGCCTCCATTGTACTTAGGCGATTCTTTTTTAAAAACATCTTGAGAAGAATAAAGTGTAAACTAGTATATCTCTTTGTTATGTTTTGGATTGAACATTCTGAAGACTGACTGATGGTTCCTTTTTTCTGTCTTTTGACTATAATATCAGAGTATGCTTTAGGTGAGTTAAATATGCAAATATGTGTACTGCTGTTTCAACTTTTTAAGACTGACTGCCCTGAACAGCCAGATTCGAGAGAACTGGCTCAGCCAGAGGATTTTTAGATTAAGTTCTCTACAAATGCATGTCCATTTAGAAGCTAAATTAACAAAACTCTCCTCCTCAACTTCTCAAGTTCTCTCTTGCATGCTCATGGTAGCTAGAGAAACCACTAGTAGAACAGTCAGCATCTTTGATATCAATTTAGAAATAAAACTCACATGTACTTATTCTTCTACGTAGTGTCTCTCCTTGCAGTCAAAACAGAGCCTTTGAACAGCAGTGAAACCACAACCACGACTGGAGATGGAGCGCTTGACACTTTTACTGGGTCAGGTAAAGCCTTAAGCTCGTGTGTTGTTACGTACACATCGGGATACATATAATTCTCCTAGCGAATAAGCAGCGTATACACCAAAGCTGTTAGAACTTGGGTTTCTATAAATTTAGCAATAAATTTACTTTTTTAAAAATTGATTGTCAAAAAATTATGCATTTTTAGAAATTATATTTGGAATCATTTTGCTAGATTTTTTTTTTAAGTTGAGAGCAAAGCAATCCCCCTGACTTTCTTATTAGAAATAAGCAGGGCTGGCTTCCCATATAATTATTTGATACAGTGTTTAATTTAATAAATAGGTTGTAATAGTTAACTTTATTCCTTCAACTTGCCCCTTCAAATGACATAAAAACTGCCTTTTCTCCAACATCCGAGATGTAAAACTATCCTTTTGATTCCTTCTAAATAACCTTGTTTCCTCTCTGGGTTTAAAAAAAAATCCCCCTGTGCAAGCAGCTGAGTGACAAGTATTAAAGGTTAATGGGCTGCGGGAGAGCACATGCTGGTTGCATTAGAACCCAGCCTGGAGAGCACTACTTTCACCCAGGCGCTCCCGAGAACAATGGCGTGTCTTTACACATCAATCCTTCTTAAATACAAATACCTGATAACTCCCAGGTGGGCACACAGGACACGCATTAAGTTGACTTAGTTAAATTTACAATATTTTGTTTGGTTTATTATCTGGTGAAAGGATTCTTTTTTTTTTTTTTTCATTTTTAATGTGAGGAGGAATTTTTATAGCAGAAAGAAGAACATTAAACCTAGAAAAGTATTTGCAGTAATTAAATCTTGGTTCTGTTATTCTGTTTTATTTTGCATTCATCCATGTTCTCATGTACAAGGATTTTATGTGGATAAGCTTCATGGAAAGTATTGAGGTCTGTCCTTGAGGATAATGTCATTATAGCATATATTTGATTTTTATAGATGCAAATGATCTCATTTCATGAGTTCACACTGATTGGGAGCATTTCTGATATATTCACATAAATATTAGTACTCCAAACAGAAAGCAATAATAATCCATACACTCTGCATAGAGATTCATATGTGCTAATCTATATTTTTTCTAGCAATTCACTTGCTTCCTAGGAGATTAATAGGTACCAACTGACTATAGCACTCTATATTACTCACCATAACTCTTGTAAACCTTCTACAAAGTAAATGCATATGAACATATTTTTAAGGAAAAGAATGGAATTAGTAAGTAATTGCTGAAATGCTTAAACAGCATATCACAAGTTAATTGAAAACTAAATGACAAAATTCTAGAATGTTAGCTCCAGAAGGAATTTTACAAATCTCTGATTCCTTTTATAGGCAAGAATACTGAGACACTGAGAAACTAGATGTAGTTAAGGCCACATACAGTCAAAGCTTCGCAGGTGGGCCCTGGTATAAATAGTCTAGAACAGCATTCTGGGCAGTTCGGGAGTCCTTTCTGTAACACCCATTGGAAAATATAAAGATGGGAAAAGAATAGCTGTGAACAGTCATCCTATCTGAAATTCACTCATCTTTTTTTTTTTCCATTTTACAAATAATTTCTTGGTTTTCTTTTAAGAATTATCTAGGACTGTGCTTGCCAGTAAAGTAGCCACTAACCGTATGTGGCTATTTAAGTCTAAATTGATTAATAATTGGTACAAGTAAAAAAAAATTATCTAGTCGCACTTGTCACATTTCAAGTGTTTAATAGCTGCATGTGCATTTTTTAGTGGCTTTCATATTGGACAACTCACATATAGAACATTTCCAACACTCCAACACCATGGACCAAGTTCTTTAGGATAGTAGTACTATTTAAAAATGGACTCATTTCTTATTGTGAGGTCGTGTCCTCTGCACTGTAAGATGTTTAGCAGCATCCCTGTCATCTATACCAAGATGACAGTAGCACCCTCCACTTAGACAATCAATACTGTCTCCAGACATTTTTAATGTCCCCTGGCAAGCAAAATTCCTACTCATCCCTCAACCTCACCTCCTGCCTCCCACCCTGTTGAGAGTCACTGATCTAAGGTGCCATGTTAATAAGAATAAAACATTAAAATTGCTTGACATCACACTCTGAGAATCTGATAATATACTTTAAAACTTGGTTTTAATTAATTTTCAGGAAATTTTAAAGACAAGCAGTTTTGCTTACTTTTATAGGCAAAAATGGTGGAGTATAATGAGTTGAGTGCTTTGGGTAATGTCTCTAGTTAATTAATTGACAGTAGAGAATAAAAGGAAGGTCTCCTTGGTTCTCCAGAAATCATACTGGAGATTAGGCTGCCTGTGTAGCAACTGCCTTTACTTTGTTCATCCTCATCTCAATCTACTTCAGTTAAATTTTATTGTTCTTATCAATTCTGTGCAGATTTATGTTAGAATAAAATGTAAACATTTTAGTTAAGAAGCATAAACTCTCCAAGTTTTATGTGAACCTCCTAGTTTTCTGAGCCAATGGTTTTATATTCTATTTAGAAAATGAACATATAGATATTAATGTGACATTTTAAAAGTTGAGCCTTTATACTGTTATAAGTGCATTATTCTACAATTTCTAGATTCATTCATTACAGGGAAGAAGCATCCTATATATCCAGATTTGTGTTCACGTGTATGGATTTTTTCTGAAATAATTTTACTCCTTGGCTTATTTAATAAAAGCTGCTACAGTGAATGTTTCTTTTCATTATTTGATGTCTCTTGGAAAAGCTTTGTGTTTTAAAACCTTGAAAATAACTGATTAGTATAGTCCAAATCTTGAGTGTGCCAGAGTGAAGTTTTATAAATAAGAGACCAAAAAAACATGGAATTAAGCCTCATTCAACTATATTTTTGATAAACAGAATATTCACTATTGTGAATTAATGAATCAGACTGCATTTCCTGTGGAATAATACTATTGATATTATATAATGCACATTTAGTGCCCATGATGTAATAAAAAGAGTCTGTTCTCATTGAGTTGATTTGAAAGTTTTAACCATTCTTTAAGTTTTTAATAAATAAGTAGAAAGTTAACGGGTTCATAGGTCAATGTATTTTCAAATATGTATAACAAATTCACCTAAATAATGGTTGCTGAATATATTTAGAACATAACACCTTAGTCATAATTGATTTTCAAAATTTGATTCATAATATTCTTGAAAACATGCTTTCTGTACTGTTACTATGAAAACTATAATATACTTTCTTACTCAGGGTTCACAGGCCAAATAGCATTTTAAATGCATTAAATTCTACCTGTTAATGAAGCAGTAGATCACAAGGGTACTTAATAGCATTTTGATATAGAAAAATCTCATGTTTCATAAAATAGTTAGCAACCTAAACTTATTTGTCACTTTTACAATTCTAAAAGTTTAGCTCCAGAATTATTATGAACAACTTAGAAAGGGCATAGTACTTTGAAGTATAACTATGATTGATTAGACTAAACTAATTCCAGCACTGCGTTGTGTACTACTTTAATCTTTTTGAAAAGTGAATGAACAGCAGATGGCCTAATAAAGACACTCTGTGTGCTTGCCCAGTATGGATTGGCTCTGAAGGGACTGCCTCAACACGTTAGAGCCCATATATTTGCAATACATCCGTCTTAGTCAAGGCAGATGGTTTAAGGGAAGAGAAACTTCCAAACTTTTGGATGTATTCCAGTTTGGGGCTGCATGTTTGGGTGAAATATTAATAGGACCCGACTTTCACCTTTATGTTCTGCTCAGAAAACTTCCCTCTCTGATAGGTCAAGAAATTTTTGTAAATAAGATTGCCGCTACATTTTGCAATTATGATTTTTTTAAAAGTATTGCATTATCACCCATGCTTTCTATGTATATTCCAATTATTACTAGACTACTTTGGACTCTGCATTTTTAATTACTCATCTGAGTGGTAAAAAAAAAAAAGAAAATAGAAAATGATAGCGTTTGATGATTTGAACATGAAGGTTGGAGCATCACATTTTTCTTAATTTTCATTGTAATCTAGTAGAATAAATATGGAGGAAGGTTAATGTATTGCCGTCATACCTGGAATTTAAAATATAAAGTTTTCAAATTTTAAAAGTTTATCTTTATATCATGAAAGATTAATCACCTATAATTAAAGATATTTATTCATGCTACTGATTTGAGAAAATGGAAGAATGATGGAGGGGAATGATTTTTAAGAATTCATTCCATGCTCTTAGAACAAACTTGAAGCAGTTCAGTTAGGATACAATGTTCAGGCATCTGTTTCTGTTTAGAAAATGAATTCATTTTTTTTTAAATCAGTGAATTTTTAGAAATATCTATAACATGGTAATTTCTTTACATTGATTGGTTTTGTATACTCTAGTGAAATGTATTTATGAAGCAACCTTTTTGCACTTTTTTGTGTCTTACAGTAATAACAAGTAGTGGCTACAGCCCCAGATCAGCACATCAGTACTCCCCACAGCTCTATCCTTCCAAGTAAGTGGTCAGTAGATTCTTTCAGATTTGTTAGAACGATTTTTTCAGGATTATCTTTACTAATCTGTATTCACACATGTAACAGCTTTAAATTGGGATACATTTGTGTATATAAATGTGTTACAGATAGATACTTGGATAGATTAGTTGGATAGGTACATGTCCTGTACAATTCTAGAAATACAGATACACTCACTTTAATCTGAGCAATTCCCTTAATTCTGGATATTTATATACCTTCAGGAAAGCATCAAGTTCAAAACAGAACACACAGTTTTTTAATGAAAATTCTAAAATGCTGACTAGTTTAAAGCAAATCTAAAAAGATTAAATTTTATTCAAACATCACTTCATAATTTGTTCCATCATTACACTATTTTTATTAGATTTCAAGTCCTAATAAATGTATTTTTGAAGAATATGCTCTATCATTTTTATAACTAATATAGTCAACTTATTAAGGGCAGTGATAGAAATTTCACGTTTAACTGTATTGGTTGTATATCTGAATTTGGTTGCAATCGGCCAGATGTGTCAAGATTTTGGATTCCTGACTCATACACATTTAAACGTATTTTCTGCAGCAGCTAGAGTGCCTGTCTTTAAGGATAGGCGGAGATTGGATATCCATGTGGGAGCATTCTGTAAAATGTGGCAGGGAATGGCATTCTAGTTCTTTTCAGGAAGCTGCTTACCTTATTTTTTAAAAGATGTTTCAGTTTTGGTAGATAATTCTTGGTAGGACTTTTAATGACTTTTATAGTCATTGCATGGCATTAGTTCACTCACAGTGACTGGAAATATGCCCACGAGCATATTAATTAACTGACCTGTGCTCCATTCTCCTCATTTACCTATTAATTAAAATGTTATGTCCGATGTAAACAAGAATTATAGACTTGGAAGAGACTTTAGGTACAATATCTAAACCAACTTTCTCATTTTACAGGGAGGTGTAGACTTAGGGAGTTTAAATTATTTGTCCAAGGTCACTAGACCGGTGTGTAGCAGAGCCCGGGCTCCTGACATGCAGACCCATGTCCTTTCCTATATTGTTAAAATTAAATTGTGGATAAAGAAGAGGATTGCTTCGTGACTTTTATGAGGTGTCACTGAATCTAAGCTGTCTGAATTAATATGCAGTCTTTGTTGCCACAGTAATGCTATTTTTCTGATATTTAGGCCCTATCCACACATTCTTTCTACACCAGCAGCTCAAACAATGTCTGCCTATGCGGGCCAGACTCAGTATTCAGGAATGCAGCAGCCAGCGGTCTACACAGCCTACTCACAGACAGGACAGCCCTACAGCCTGCCCACTTACGGTACTGCATGTCTCTCTCTTCTCCTCCTTTAGTTATAAGCCAGCAATCTTGCTGGTAGTAGTTGTATGTTCTAAAATAAGATACAACTCAGAAGTAAGATCATTTAGTAATTAAGTGATTTGCACATACGTTTTCCAAATAGATTTGGGTGTGATGTTGCCAGGCATCAAGACAGAGAGTGGACTTCCACAAACTCAGTCTCCGTTACAGAGTGGGTGCCTCAGTTACAGCCCAGGCTTCTCCACCCCACAGCCGGGCCAGACACCTTATTCCTACCAGATGCCAGGTAAGTAGCCACAGCGAAGACATGTTATGTGAGAACGAATTCTTTGAACGAGACTCTTTGACTTCAGACTAGAATTATACAGTCATGAAAACGGTTTTAAATGTTAAACCTCTACTCACATGATTCCATCAGCAAAGAAACAAGTTGAATATACGTCAAGATATAAGACCTATACCCAATGTAAATACTTAAGTTTAAGTTGCGTAAATTTGGCAGGAAACCTGGTCCAAGCAAAGCCACCTCCATCCCATCCCAGCAGTCACGTGGTTGGCATCTACTTTGATCTCAAAGATTCGTGACAAAAACCACTATTTTCTTGTTAGTATTCCTTAAGTAGTAGATAATGCTGCTCTGATTCTTTTAAAAATCGGGTTAGCACTTTTCAAAGTCCCCTTTATCATTGAATAAGGAATTTTTTGTTCATTCCTAAAATACCTGTCCCTAATTGATACTACAGTTCTTAATAAGAAGATTTGTATAATTTGTATCACCCCCAAATCCTTCATATATGACCATTATTTAATGTTTCCTCTTGTTTTTGACTCCAATTAAAATTTCTTTTTAATCATTGTGTAGTAGTTGCAGAAAAAAATTTAGTGACATAATAAAAACATTAAAAGCTTGTTTCTGTCTGTCATTTTGTCTGTACTGTTAGAGTCAAAATTTGGAGCTATATTAACATATTTCAAGCACCTAGCATTGGCATTTGAGTCAGTTGACTAAAATGAAATAACTGCTTAGACCTTTTTAGCTGAAATGGCAGGTCTCTCTTTACCTGCAATGTAGGTAGAAACATGTTTGCATACATGCTGCAGCCACAGTGAGCCACACAGCTTAGGTGTGTGAGAGAGAACATAGAGACCTCTTCACTTATGTCCCCCAAATACTTCTACATTGGACATTCCAGGTCCAGTCAATTTGTGTTCATTACATACTACTCAAAACCCACTGATAAAATAATCAGCTGCCTCAATAGTCTTTTATTTTACCCCTTAACAAGTGCATCCCAAAATAACATATTTAAAAAACAATAAGCTGCAAATTGGTAGTTTATTTGTTTTTGCCTAGTTTTTAAAAAAAATCATTGAATAAATTTCTGACCTAATAGTAAATTGTAGAAGGCCCTCAAACCTTAGATTATTGCAGTATAAACCCTATTGTGTCTGAGCCCTAGTTCCTAGCTCTTTTTGTTCTAAGGAGAGGACAGAGGAAGGAAAAGACAGGGAGTTGCAAACATCAGTGAATTCTAGGTGTGTTCTGTTGTTGATGTGTTAAGCTAACACTGTCCAGATGTTTAACTCGGGTGATCTTTGTATGCAAATGCAGTTGCTATGTCCACTTGAAAGTTCAGTAGTCTGGAAGTTCCAGAAGTCTGGATGTAGTCTCAGTCTGTATAAAATTTTATTCTTTGAATGCTCTGCACTTCTAGACACTTAACCCTTGAAGGTTAGCTGCAGTCCTTGTAAAGATTGTTCTAGATGTTTCCTGTTGTCACAAGAGGGACAGAGTGAAGTACAGTTTCCTTATATATCTCTTAACTTCAAATTTCACTGTCTTAGCAAAATTAAAACTATGTTTATCTCATTGAATTCTGCAAAGTGAAATATCTTTTATTATTTTACAGAAAATGTTTTAAAATGCATTTTTTTTTATTTTCATGTAGGTTCTAGTTTTGCACCATCGTCTACTATTTATGCAAATAATTCAGTTTCCAATTCAACGAATTTCAGCGGTTCGCAACAGGTATAGTCGTTTTTTCTGCTTACGCTTTTTATATCTGTTTCAGATTTTGGAAGAATAGTTTCAGGTTGCCATATAAGTGCATATTCTCCCAGAGTAAGGTTTTTTACATTTAAAATTAAGATAGCATTTTGAGGTAATAAAAATTAGCTATCTAGAATTTTGGGGATATGTGTAATTTTATATATTTTAGGTTTCCTGTTCACTAAGGTTTGTCCTTTAAATATTTAAGCTGTGATTGTTTCAGTCATTTAGCATGGAATTACAAAATGTGTTGCATACTTTCCTATAACCTTAAGCTAAACACAATTTAGTTTAAGACTAAGCAAAGTTATACTAAACTTATTTTTCTTGATAAAACAGTTTATGAACATTAATTGATTGAACTATAATCAATAATTGTATTATGCTGTCATTTTTAGTCCAAAATGTCATTTGTTACTAAACAAAATTCCTTTTGGGCTACTGTTGACTTTTACTTTTATTTTTTTTTAGTTTCCTAGGTACAGTGATAGCATAAGGGAAAGAATTACTCTGTTCTACTTGAAAGGATAAAAGATTCATAAAGGAAAAGAAAGATTTATATCCTAAAACAGATCTAATACTACCTGAATATTTCAATACAGCGGCTCCAATATAAAATGTAGCCTGTATTTTGGACCATGGACTAAATACTAGTTATTATTTTAGCAAATACTTATGGAGTACTTATTCTGTATTAGGAACTGGTCAGTATTCTGGGGACATGAAGGTGGGGGTGGGGTGGATCGGACCTCATTCCTACCTCATGGAGCCTACCGAGAGAAGCAGACAATAGACCAGTAAACAGATAGGTAAATATACAATTGGAAAGCATGAGGGGAGAGAACAGGGTCCTACTAAAAAGATGATTAGAAATCTAATTTGAGTAGGGGAGATTTTGTGGAAAGTCTGTCTATGGAACTGACATTTAGGCCAAGTCCTCTGAGGGCTGGGTGAAGAATGAGGACAGGGTGTTTCAGGCATAGAAAGCAGCATGTACCAGACCCCTGAGGTCTGAAAATCTTGGTGTGTCAGTGAACTCAAAGCAGCCTGGAGTTCAGTTTGTACTTGAGGGTCGGGTGGGGAGACACATCTGGGAGACGGGCAGGACCTACACATGTAGGGCCCTGTGGAGCATAGGAAGGAATTTTGATTCTATTCCAATCCCAATGGGAAGCTACTAAAGGATTTTGAGCAAGAGAATAGCATCATGTAATTTGTTTTGAAAAAATTACTCTGACTTCAAGGAGTTTGGAGAAAGCCAAAAATGGAAACGAGAAGACAAATTAGAAAACTTATCCATTGGCTCCATCAGGAAGTGCAGGTGGCTTGGACCAGGGAGACAACAGTGGAAATTAAGAGAAGCAACAATATTCGAGATATGCTTGAGCACCAAAAGACATGATCTTCACCGAAAGCTAGTAGTCTGTACCTTTCCAATAAATGAATGTATCTTCCTTTAAGGCACAGGTGCCAGGCAGGCTCTCTGGCTTCAGGTGCAGCTCTGAAACCTGCCAGCTCTCTGACCTCAGCTAAATCACTGAAGCGCTCTGCGCCTTCGTCCCTGTCCATGTGACAATGTGCATGCAGAAGGTGCCCACAAAATCGCCTCCGCCCATTGGGCTCATCTCAAAGCTGTGGACTGCAAAACAAATGGAGCCAAATACTGATCTTACAGTTTACATAGTGATTGCTTTCCTTTCAAGCTACCAGAGAGTAATTTCTCTTTCAAACACACACACATATCTCAATTACTGTTTCAGGATTATCCATCCTACACAGCCTTTGGCCAAAACCAGTATGCACAGTATTACTCAGCATCAACGTATGGAGCGTACATGACATCAAATAACACAGCCGACGGCACGTCATCCTCCACCTCCACCTATCAGTTGCAAGAATCACTCCCAGGACTGACTAGCCAACCAGGTACAGATCTTCATCCAGGTGAAATACTTTCATATGTTTTGTTCTGTCTAGTTATATGGAGAAAATGGACATTTCAAAAACAAGGCTAAATTATGTTGATGTTTAATCTGTGCTAGTACCTCTGTATAAGATGACCCTCTGGCATTTCAGAAAATACTTCTTTTAGATGTGGTGCAGTTTGGGGATTTTAACCATAAATGGCAGTGTATATGTGACTATAAGTGGATTTATTGTCAGACTAAGTATTTTGTGACTATCTTGACAACATAGAAAGGTTGTAGTATTATCTTCTTTGGCTATAACTGACCATATTTCCTTTATGCTTGAAAGACTGTAGGGTTCCTTCACCTCCAGTCAGTGAATGTTCCCTACCTTCCTAGGGTTTGTAGGATCATTGCTGAGTAGTCTAATATCTTTGTCTAATCAGCACATATTTAAAATATTTGTTGTCTGAAGTTTATCTGTTTTCATATTGTGATTGTATTTGCTGACACATATGTAACCCAGTTGAAGCATTTAAAGTCAAAAGCAAGTTTAATAAAGATTTATCATAATCCCAATCAAAATTCCAGCAGGACTTTCTGGAGAAATTATCAAGGTGATTCTAAAATTACAAGGAAAGGCAAAGGAACTAGAATAGCCTAAATAATTCTGCAAAATAAGGACAAAGTTGGAGGGCTCACATTGCCTGATTTCAAGGCTTAATATAAAATACAGTAATCAAGAATGTGTGGTATTGGCAAAAGGACACATATTTGGAGCAGTGTAATAGAACAGAGGGTCCAGAAATAGACCTATATACATGTACTGGAAAATGGATTTTGGCAAAAGCACAAAGGCAATTGGAGAATAAATCATAGTTTTTAAAATGGTGCTAGAACATTTAGACATGCATATGCCAAAACAAACAAACAAAAACACACACCATAATCTTGACTTGTAACTCATACATATACAATACATGTAAAAATTAAAACTGTAAAACTTCTAGAAGAAGACATGGAGGAAATCTTTGTGGCCTTGAATTATGTAAAGATTTTATAGATATGATAGATAATTTTCAGATCTTATCAGATTTTCTGTTGAATTTAAAGAAGAAATTATCCCTACAACTATATTATTCTCTCAGCCAATGTCATAACAATACACGTCTGGATTTTTAAGGTATTCTATGACTTCAGAACTTTAGTTAAGGTTCTTTTAAGTTTGATTTTGCCCTTTCAGATCTGGCATGCATACAAAAAGTAAACAGGTTTATAACTATGAGATTTTTCTTTATTATTGATGAAATCTGAAGTATATAGTTTAAGGGTATGGAAATTATTTCCAATTAACCAGCTCTGCATTTTGGAATTAAAGCAGAGACCTAACAATTAAATCCACAATGTTTTGTAAATCATTCACTGTTGACTTCCCCCATTTTTAAAATAGAAACATACTTCATATTATAGAAGAGACAGCTGGTCATTTTGATTTAGAGATTAAATCTTAATGAAATAAAGTTGGATCTAAATATCTAAAGCATGGAAGGTACAGTTATTCATTACTGTACTGATTAAATGATAATTATTCAATCATGTATAGTGTTGGTCCAAGAAAATGCCTAAGGCCGTTGGTAATGACTGATGTTATTTGGAAATTGCAAATAGCATTCAGTTATTACTTTACCTTATTAGATAGTTTGACAATCTATTTAAAAGAAACATTACCATGCTGATTAAGAACAGATATTTTAGTGCATTATCTTTGTAAAGATCTCAATTTTCTTTTAACATAAAGATTATCTTAGCTGTATTATAATTTTGATTTGCATTCAGAAAGTGATGACTGACTAGCCATTAAAATTTGAGATATTTTTGTAGCTCCTCCTTTTTAAAATATTTTAAAGATCTTTAAATTTTGATATAATTAGTAATTTATAACAATATTATTCTTTACTCTGAGACCTTGGCAAACAGTGCAACACATTAGCTAATTAAACTTTGCAAGTGCTTCAGAAAAGTAAAGGATATAGTAAGATCACTTCACTCTTTGAAAAGAAGCCAGTTTCTTAGGCAGAACTCAGTTGACATCCCATAGCTTCATGGTATTTCACTTAAGGACAGGAAGGAAAGCAAAGTGCTAACTCATTTCACTGAAGGTAACAAGAGGATTTTGGTAGAAAGAACTGACCACATTTAACTTCACCAATCTGTGTTTTCCCTACCTACAGCATTAGTGTACCCTAGTGCAGATACCTGAGTGAAGTTTTGATAGCTTTCTCCTTTTAAAAAAGGTGTCAACAAATGTTTAATGACCATTTGAGCTCAAGTTCCTGGTTTTACCGTTTTATCAGAAAAAAAGGATAGCACCTTCAAAAGATAAGAGATCAGAACGATTCCACCCAGATGGCTGGCTGTAGGAGCCCCCGTTACAACCTTAGTCTCTTCAGGACGTGCTCTTTCACTATGAAGTTCTTTCGATGTATTTCTTGGCTCTCATTCTCACAAGTTATACACAGTCTGTATAACTCCTGATTAGTAGAAACAGATATAGGTTTATAATCAGGAGCATCTGTTGCTGCTTAGGAGTGGAAGTATAGCCTAGTGGTTAAAGAAGCAGTTCTGGAATCATACCAGAATTCCACGTACAAACTATTTCATCTTGGTAAGTTAAATCCCACATGTCTCCAGTTTTCTCATTATTAAAAGAGAATAATGAAAAACCAAATGAAGTTTATGTCATATAGATATAGACATAGATGTAGATATAGATAATGAATGTTTCACAATAAAGAGTGCTGACAAATCAATAAGAAAAAGAGAATCCAAGTTTTTAAATGGGCAAAAGATGTAAACATATCATAAAAAGAAGATACTAAATGGGAAATTAACATACAAAAAAATGTTTCACATCATTACTTACCCAAAAAATGCTAATCAAATCTACAAGGAGATACCACCATACCCTCGCAATGACTAACATAAAAGAGACTAGCAATATCAAGTATTGGCAAGGATGTCAAGCAACTGGAATTCTCATTGCTAGTAGGAGAATAAATTAATACAACCACTTTGGGGAAAAGTGGTCAGAGTCTACTAAACATTAATATATGCCTGTCCTCTGACCAGCATTCCTACTGCTAGGTATATATACCTTAGATAGAGGAATGGGAGCTTGTGTCCACAAAGACAAGAACAAGAATGTTTATAGCAGCTTTATTCATAATTGCCTAAAATTATGAATAATCCAAATGCCCATCAACAGAATGGATAAATAAAGCATAGTATACATATAGAGTGAAATTCTAGCCAGATTAAGGAAACAACAAATAACTGCTCCAGGCTACAGATACGAATCAGTCACACAGACAATGAGCAATGAATAAAGCCAAACATATTTCAGTAAACATTTTTAAAAAGAAGACAATACATGAAAAATACTAAAGGTTTAATAATGTGGAGTTACTCTTCTTCGTTCTTTAAAAAGCTGTGCCTTTACCTCTGTCGAAACACTTCTGTCCGTATGTTGTCTACATTCATAGAGCCCTTTTAAGACCTTCCAGTAACTTGGAAAGAATCAATGGTGTCAAGTCTTTCTTTTATTGAAACCCAGACTCATCCTATGAATAGTCTTTTCCCTTCCTCCTCCTGCTCTTTTCACTCCCTTGCTGTTGGCTCCCAGTTCATTGGAATAGCTGAGCTGTTTCTACCAAACTCGTTCTTTATGGATCCAGTCAGCCATCAGCCACCCATGGCCTCACAGTGACTTTGGATTTTGCAAGTTTTTTGTCTTTTCAGCTCTTGCACTGTTTATTTCAAGAACAAAGCTGCCTTATGATAGTTAACACCTGAAAAACGATCTATAATGAATAGACAGGTTGTATGGAATGTCATCCCCCCAAAATTATTATAAACTCATTTAATAATGAGGGTTAATTTGAATCAGCAATTTATTTGAAAGACAACATTTGATATGCAGGACATAGTAACCTTAGGAAAATTCTGTTAAAAAAAAACTAAAATAGAAAAAAAAGTGATATATTTTAGAAGTTGGTGTGTATTTAAATACCTAAAGCTTAATTAATGCCTATGCAAGTAAGATGAAACATGATTTACTATAAGATAGGGCTATATTCAACCTCAAAACTAAAGAACTTTTATTATGCTGTCTACTCGCACACAGTCGATAGCAGAGACCCGTGCACTGAACTCTGCTAGCAATGTTTTAACAGCAAATAATATTTGGAGTACAGACAGGTTTTTTTTTTTTTTTTATGCTATCCTGACATGCGCAATGTTTCACAAAGAAAATATTATAACCATTATAAATGATTACAAGTTAGCTATGTAAAATTTACTATTTATTTAGAACATCTCAGAAAAATACTACCTAAATGCTGTCTGATTTGTTCAGATTTGATTATTTAGATTGAAAAATGCCCAGCTGTCCTCAAACTTATTTTACTTTAATTTTATGATAAAGCATGATAGTCATAACATCTTTATGTATACAAATTGCATAACCTACATTTAATATAGTTTGCCATCAGACTCTCGTAGAAGTGTTTACTTTGTGTTTATGATTTAAATCCATTTAAATAGAAAGCAGATCTGTCTCAATAATTCAAAAGTCAAGCTGCCATTACCCACGCTTTAATGTATGAAAAACTGAGATTCAGAGATTAAAATGCTTGCAGTCCTGGGATAAGTCTGACTTTTGTTACCTGTAAGGTTTTGCTGCGCCTCACTGTTGCTTCCATTTGTTTATCTTACCCCCCCACACACACACACCCCACACACAGATCTGCCACTGCTCAGTACTCCCTACTTCATAAGATGCTTCACCATTGGCTCTAGACATGTCAGACTTTCAGGTATCTTTGGGACATGCAGAAATCAATTACGTACAAAGTCTAGGGGTTAGGATGTAGCCTTGTTGAAGATATAGATTTATATATGGGTCATCACAGAGAGGGTGATTAACCTATGAGAGCATTGGATCACCCAGACCGTGTGACATGAAGACAGTGACCACAGGATGAAACTCTTAAATATCAGCATATAAGGAATCGGAGGAGAAAAAGGAATCCATGTCTCCTAGGAGAGGAGGACTGGTGAGAGAGATTCTAGAACGAGGAGAGGGCAGGGTATCAGTTGCCAAGGGATGTTTCTGAAGAGGTAGGTGCTGTCTAAGAGGATCAAACCCAGCATAGAGATCCAGGCATATAAGGTCCGAGTCTGCATTTGTCAATGAGGTAGTTATTGGGGACTTTGCGTAAGAGTAGTTTTAGGGTTTTGGTGAACTGAAGCTAGATTGTGACAAACCAGATGTCAGGAAGTGGAGAGAGATGTGCTGTCCAGTACTACTGTAGCTGCTGGCCACATGTGGCTGCTGGGCACGTGGTATGTGGCTAACACAGACTGAGGTCCGCTGTAAGTGTAAACTATGCACAGGACTGAGTATGAAAACGATTATGTAAAACATGTCATCGATAATTTTATATTCATTACAGGTCGAAATGAACATTTTGTATAAATTAGGTCAATTAACATATACAAATAAAGTTAATTTTACATTTTTTTTTTTTTTTACACATTTTGAATGAGGCGTCCAGAAAATTTTAAGTTATATATGTGGTTGCTTTTGTGGCTCAAATCATATTTCTGTTGGACAGCGCTGGTATGCACTATTCTTTTAAGAAATGTCATTTAACACAATAAGGTAGCGAGCAGATAGCTTCTAGATGGAACTGTAAGGTCAAAGGGAAGGACTTTTAAACATGCCTGTGGCCCAGAAGAGGAAGAGGTTGGAGGACAGATGAGAGAGTTTGACTGATGGAGCGAGATTCCCTAAGAGCTGAGGTGGGAGTCAAGTTTGCAGGTGGAGGCATGGGATTGATCCAGAAGACATTTCACCCTCTGAACTCTGCTATAGGGAGGTGAGAACAGATCTAAATTTAGATAAATATAGAGGTGGGGGTAGACACAGGAAGTTGAAGGCATGTGGAGTATAAAAGGCATTCAGGTGTAATAGATCACAGAGATTGAAACTAGGAGGGATTTGTCTGACCTCCAGACAAATTTTTTATTCCATTAGGATTTGGGGTATTTGGGAGTATAAATCTTTCTCTCTCTCTCTCTCTCTCTCTCTCTCTCTCTCTCTCTCTCTCTCTCTTAAGGAGATTTCTGTTGTATAAGAATTTGTTAAGATAATAAATAATGAAGACTCATACCTGATCTAAAAACAAAGTGCTATTCTTGATGTAAGTTATGTTATTTGTAGGAGAGTTTGATACCGTGCAGAGCCCCTCCACACCCATTAAAGATCTTGATGAGAGAACATGTAGGAGTTCTGGGTCAAAATCCAGAGGAAGAGGCCGGAAAAACAATCCCTCCCCACCTCCCGACAGTGACCTGGAGGTATGCTGACTCATCCTCAAAGAGTGTAATATGATGTTTTATTTTTATTGAATACATATTCTATACTTAGTTTCCTAAAGTTTCAAACTTTATATATATATATATATATATATATATATATATATATATATATATATATATATATCATGAAGAGAGTGTATTTTACTTTGTAGTAGGCATTTCACAGCTGCAAAGTTTGAGATTTCATCCATCATTATATCCAAATTAAAAAAGAAACAATTAAGAATGATAATGATTTACAAATTCTGGGTCTGACATAATTGCACCTTTTGATCCACATTGGTACAAACATAAATTTTTAAAATAATTGCTTGTGGGTTAATTTTCTGAAATCCACTTCATTTGGTAGTACTAAGGTAATGAAAGATTTATATGGGTCAATTAATTTTAAAAGGTAAAATTCATCTGTATGGAAAGGAAATGTCTTCTGAAAATAGGAAAAAGTAGCATAGATTTCCCTGAAGTAGTATCAAGATTATATCCAACAACAAAGTGAGATGCTTTCTACTTGTAAAGAGATTTCTGCTTCTTTAGAATTTGATAATTCTTTGATATTTATCTTTTTCTTCAGCGTGTATTTGTCTGGGACTTGGACGAAACCATCATTGTTTTTCACTCACTGCTCACAGGTTCTTACGCCCAGAAGTATGGCAAGGTAAGGAATCAAGAAAGTTTACCCCAAGAACCCTTGTTTGAATTTTGTTTTTTTTTTTCAAAAATCAAGAGCCATTTAAAAATACATTTAGCTGGCGGGATGTCTCTGTCGGCTGAGCATCATCCTGTGCACCGAAAGGTTGCTGGTTTGATTGCCAATCAGGGCACATACCTGGGTTGTGGGTTTGATCCCTAGTTGGATTTTGGAAAAAAGAAAAAAGGTTGTGGATTCAATCCCAGGCAGGGTGAGCACAGGTGGTGGGGTGGGGGGTGGGAGCAACCCTTTGAAGTTTCTCTCTCTCATGGATGTTTTCTCTCTCTCAAAAAAAAAAAATCAATAAAAAACATATTCTCAGGTTAGGATTAACAAAAAAATTATCAAAAAAAAAATACATTTAAGTGTTTTTATTGCATTATTTTTTCTTCTTCATGACTTTGAGTTTTCTACATTGAAACTAAGCTTACTACTTTGATATAATTATTTTAGAAAAAAATTTTATAAATTGAAATAGACTTTAAACATTATAAGATTACATATTATCCTCTAATAAGGGCACTTTAAGGAATTGCTTGAATTAATTTTCTGCCGCAGAAGTTACTATGGAATGCCATTTGGAATAAGGAAGTAATCTTTTGTCTGATAGCTCCTTTGGCTTTATGAATAAAAGCATTTTTTGTAACATACATTTAGAGACAGGTGGTCTCATGACTCCTCTTCCTTCCTCTCTTGCCCTTGTTTTCATAGTGAGCTAGCTTCTCATAGCCATGCTGTTACACACTTGTGTGAGTGCTTAAAGATTGATGCTACTACAACAGGCTTTTCAGCTGGAAACACAGTTGTTCAGGTCATTACTGTTTGTGATTGACTCTGTAGGACCATAATCTAACCTGAGTCCATTTAAAACATGGTGGCCCTCCTTCAGTGACCAGATTCAAAGTTACATCTCACTTTGGTGTTTTATATACCACACCTACAAGGTGTCTTCCTATGTCTTCATAGTGTCACATTATTTAATAGGGTCTCAGGTCACCTCAGTGGGCACTTTGTCTTCTAGACTAGTAATGACGAATCATACTCATGTCCTTCCTCTTAAATTGGATATTCCTAAGACTCAGTTCCTAAACTGAGTCTTAATCTCTTTATCACAATCATCATTGTCTATAACAGTGAGCAGGACGCATGCAATACACAAGATGCTCCACTGAGATAAGGAAGGAAAATATTAGTGTGTGCGTATAAACACACACACACACACTTGTATCTTACAGTTTCTATTGTCTATTTCATAATGCACCTACTTTATAAATACATACATGTGATCATAATTTAAAGAATATGTATATAATTCATAAGTGAATTAACTATACATAAATTTGTTGCGCATGCCAAAATTCTATTAGTGATAGAGTATACCATCTAAAAAGTTTCTAGACCATAATCTAAAGCATTTCTTTTGGAATAATTTTGACTTATGAAGAATACAGGGTAAATCCTGTTGAACTGTTTGCAATATTTTTGTGCAGCTTAGTTTCACGTTAGATAAATGTTTAAAATAAACAGTCTAACTTGAACACATGAATCCAAATAAGGTTCCCTTCAAAATAGTCACCATCAGCATCTATATCTAAACATCTGTGTCACTTCCATTTCACCAAATCAGTGGTGGAACTAATCTTTTTGCAATTACCTTTAGATTTTTTAAATATTTCCTGACTTCAAACCTTCATTCTTTCATGGTAATTTTGATCTTTAGAAATAAGATCATTTGAACCCAAGGTAATGAATAAGGAACTGTTTTTCTTTTTGTCAAAAATACCATAAAGTTGCTTCCATCCCAGAACTGAGCATGGACTTCCATTTGGGATAAAAAGGAGTGCCAAATAAGAGGGCGTACCATTAAAAAAAGAAGACGAGGAAGAAGAGGAAGAAAGGAGAAGAAGAAGAAGAAGAAGAAGGAGAAGGAGAAGGAGAAGGAGAGGAAGGAGAGGAAGGAGAGGAAGGAGAGGAAGGAGAGGAAGGAGAGGAAGGAGAGGAAGAGGAAGAGGAAGAAGAAGAGGAAGAAGAGGAAGAAGAAGAAGAAGAAGAAGAAGAAGAAGAAGAAGAAGAAGAAGAAGAAGACGACGATGACGACGATGACGACGAAAGTGCTGCTGCTGCTGCTGCTTTTCTTGAGTGTCTCAAAAGCTGGTAACAGGATGTTATAGGGAGTGATGAGCATTCACCAAGTGTTGGAACCATGGATTGGAGGCCCCCTAACGGCACTGTTAACACCATGCAGCTTACCATCTCTCTGGGCATAATGGTTAGAGCATTCTGGCTTTGGAGGGAGAATGGATCTAAGTTCAAAATCTAGCTTCTCTTACTACACTTGTATCTTTTGGTAGTTTATTTAGTCTTTGTGAGACTTGATTATCTTTTTTCTAATGTGAGGAGACTAATTAAGTTCTAATTTGATTAGGAGGGTTAAATGAGTTAATGCATTAAAGCTCAGAACATTGCCTACCATGTAATAAACATTCAGTAAATGTAACCTCTTTTATTTGGTTTCAAGGAAATCTGAATGTTGGGGAAACTGGATGTTTTCTAAAGATACTTGCGTGGATTTGTATCTGCTGTTTTATCTCATGCTATAAGATACTCACCAAGCTCAATGTTTAGAGAAGCAGGGGGTGACTAGAGAGTGATTGTGGTTCATACAAAATAACCAGTGTGAACTCTGAAAGCCTCGAACACTTTTACAGTGTGTTTCACAGTTGTACTTCCTGCCTGTACTTCAACAGCTGAGTGTGCCCACACATCTCAGGTGGGTCCCGGCACTGCTGGGTGAATTAACTCTTCCAGCAGACTGTTTCAAACCTCTCCCCTCAAACCTTCAGCACCCCTCTCAGTTCTGCACAAAACTCCTCCTCCATCACTAAAAAAAGGCAGCTGAAATAATATCTTCATCTTTGCACATAACTATATTTTCTGCCTTTTCTTTACACGTTTACTCATATACTGGTTCCAGCCCTTCTCGCTTACTCGAGGAATGTGCCCCTGAAACGACTTTTTTCACTCCTGAGTCCCAGTTTCCCTTTCTTTTGGATTATTCCTATCACCACAGTCCGTGCCGAAACAGGCCTATCACCAGAAAGTCCCCTTGAGCCCATTTTCCAGAGGCTGCCCTCTCTCTCTGCTCTTCCCTGGCTTTTCAGGCAATGACTGCCTTCCAGTCCAAGGAATGACATCATCTTGCCAAGGTCATGGTTTGTCTTGCTGGGGCCTCTTGCCCGCATTTGACGCAGTTGGGCACTCTTTCTCCTTCTTCGTACTTGCTTTGCTTTACTTCCCTGACTGGGATCACTCTGCCTCGCCCTGTTCCACACACACTGGGCTCATGCTCCCCTCTGCATGTGTTCCTGCCGCCACCGCTGCCTGTGCACGGCCAGTTCCCCCATCGTGGCCGGGTCTCCTCTCCTCTGCATCCCCTGAGAAAGGCCTTCCCGGTGCTTTCTGTACATGAGCGTGCCCATCCATCCCCACAGCCTTTGTATCTGCTAACTCTGGTTTTATCCCACCTGAATGAAATGCTCTATGTTTGCTTGGTCTTTGTTTGCTTATATTTCGGGTAGCTCATCCAGCGACAATATAAACCCCTTAAGGGCAGGGATTTTGCTTATTTGATTCTGTGCTCTCAGTCCAGAATCTGAATATTTTTAACACGTGGTAGACACTCAGTGAATATGTGCTAAATGAATGAGTGTTCCTGAAGCCATTCTCCAGTCCCCCTGAGGACTCATAAGCCCACTGCCGATCCATCACAGACAGACATCGCAACTGTTAAATTTCCCTTCTGATTCATGCCTGAACTTCATCTCTTGTCACTGATTAAAAGAGTTTATTTCCTGACAAACCCACTCATTATTTCTGCCTTGGTTCATAGAGCGAGTGTGTCTTCCTTCTGTAACGAATTAGCACATCTCTGCCTTTGTCACAAGTCTACATGTGCTTCAGGTCCCAAAGGAGGAACTGTTCCAAGGACTTGAGTTCTTAAAAAAAAAAAAAAAAGAAATTCCTCATTAAAACACACACACGCACACATGCGCACACATTGCTTTCTCTCCTGAGATATTTTTATATTGTGTCCCTAGAGGAGGAATTCCAGCTGATGGCCCAGGACAGGGCAGAGGCCCATAGACAGACAGTCTGGCTCCAGTTTATGCTCTGTGCTAACATGGCTAATAGGCGTTAGTATCTAGATATAGAGAACGGCCGTACTTGAACCTGACTTGCTATATGCTGGTAACATCCAGCTTAGAATCACACATTTAAGGGCCAGGAGTTACTCGTTTTCTTTCATCTTTCTTCTCTCTCTCTCTCTCTCTCTCTCTCTCTCTCTCTCTCTCTCTCTCAAACCAAATGTCTTGGGAGTGGTTTCAGTATTTTAATAGAGCAGTGCACAGAACAAGTTGGCAGAGGTTCAGTTTGCCCCATATTAAACTTTGCTGTAGACACTTTGAACCTATTGCAACTGCTATATATGTAAAATATGCATTGGAGCTTCCTGTTGGTGCCTTTATTATCCCACTTTTTTCCTCTGTCCAAGTTTTCACTATCACTTTATTTCAAACCCTAAACTCAACACTCCCTACAGGTAAACTGAAAAAAAAAAAAAAAAAAGCAGTAATTCTTGATTCATAAGGTGCCCATAATTCTGCAAACATCTCATGAAAATGAGCAAACATCTCTGTATAAAACTTGGGTTCAATCCAGAAGTATATTTAACTCTCAAACGCCTGATAAAACCATGGGATTGCAGGCGCCAGCAGCTCTTTCTCAGCAGTCTGGCAAGGCCAAGGGAGCCCACCACTACAGAGACCTTGCTGAGACCACCCCACCAACCCTGGTCATCTTTCTTGAATTCTTACATCTGTATGTCCTTTAGCTGGTAAAATGTGATACTGTAATCGGCTTACTTAGAGTCAACTACCCCAGTGACTTCGTAAGATGGGGGTAAAGAAAGTAAAATTAGGTATTTGAAAGTAAGCCCTCACTCAACATTCTCCTAGGAACTAGATCACCACCTCTTACAGACATGGTTTTCCTTGGCTTGTGGCAGGACTATCCTTAGACGGTCCGTGCCAAGCCTTTGGCATGGCAGACAAAACACCTCCCTTTCAATAAGCCTTGCTCTTTGGAAACCTTAGTAAAATACATCTGGTTCACACTCCAGCAAATCTCAAACCTAAATTTTCCCAGTTCATAAATGATATTTTGCCAAAGTGCTTATGAAGTCCTGTTGTAGCAGAGGGTATGATGTGGAATTGCCATAGCTTGATAAACAGATGAACAGCCCCTTCCAGTGCTGTGGGGTGACATTCCAGTGGAGTGCTCAAATGCAGTTTTCATCAGACCATACACTGTGCTCACTTGTTAGAGAATTCTTGTCGGTTTTCTAAAAGTTATATTTGTTTGCATGCTTATCAGTTGCACAAAATGCGTTTTTCATGGATTTTCCTATCACTGTTGGGGTAGTATAGAGAGTTACATACTTCAGAAGAGTGGAATCGATGAAAGTAACAATCAAAGAAGAACAGTATGTTTTCTTCCATCCCTATAAATCTGGTCTGTAAACACAAAGAAAGTGTGAGGCATGAATATAAGAAAGTCAGTAATTTTCTTTAAAATTTAAAAAGAAATAAAAAGAACTGGCAAATTGTAGAATAAGAATTTAACCAACCCAGTCTAAAGAAGGAAAACCTTCTAAATAAGACATTCTGAACCCCCATCTGAAATATATATCTTTAGGGCAGTAATCATCAGAAACATACGGAGTAATGTGGAGCTCAGTTTTATTGTCCTGCATCAGTGAACATTCCTCAAAAGCATAGAGCGTCACTAATGGAATTATATGTTTTCATGCTATAATTACATTTGATTTTTCCTGATATTTTTGTAGACATTTTGTTCATGGTCCCATGACTAGACAGAATATTTACAATTTTCTATGTCTTCAGCCTATACAACCCTCACCCCATAAGAGAAAGAGAAGGTTTTTTGTTTTGTTTTTTACAGAAAAAAGACAACTGTATATTTTAAAGCTTTTATTCAACTTTAAGAGACGTTCTTTAAACAACAACAAAAACAAGAACAACAACAAAAAGAAATAAAAAAAGATAAGACTTTTATACTTGAAGGAGACAGAACAAGAAATCCTTCTGAATTCTGAAAGCCTTTGAGACAAAATGAACACTTCATATTTTTGTTCTTGATCTTGAATGACTATTTGTTGGATGAAATGGAATGGATTTGATCTTTGGATATGTTGCTCCAAATGATTCTGTCACTGGAAGACAGATGAACCTAGCAGAGTCAAAGTAGAGTCCTCCTTGCTGAAGGACATGCGACCAGGACAGCATCAAGTATGTGAACAATGAACATTTGTTTTTGAGAAGAAAGAATCTCGAGCTGTGAAATCCACAGAAGTCTCTGAGGAAGAGATGTAGATAACTAGAAAATTATGTTGACATTTAACACATTCTTATTGTCCTTTCTCTTCTCCCATATCAAGTCTTAGCTTTGCTCAACACACCTCGGTGACCTCTTTCTTAGCTTAGCACTAAATTCCTGTTCTCTAGGTTTCAGCCACTACAGAATATGAGGTGACACTCACTTCCAGTATATTTACACTCCAGGGTGTTTCCTCAAAGCATTATGGAAGGGAGTGTAGGAAGAAAACTGGTTGTTGCAGCATAGGCATAGAATAAGGAGGGCTTTCTACTTCCTAAAGTGGAATAAGTTTGGGGGTGTATATGAATACTGCTGGGCCTGGCCTGGGTTGCATTATTATCATAAATTAATGTCAAGTTAGCATTACATTTTCCCAAGTTGAGATACATTTCTTGAAATGTCATTTATTAGGCCATTGAAAACACAAGTTCGGTATTCTCTCCTTAAATCCTTACAATCTGGCTCCTGGCCCAGCCACTCAACCCAAATCACCCTCTGAGGTCTTCCAAAAAGACTTCTCAGCCAAAACAGATAGTATCCTTCTAGACTTGTTAGCTTTATTCAAAACCTCATTCTCCCTGCTAACATCAGGCTCATTCTGGCCTCAAATTCTGAGGATTTGTTCCTTCTGGGTTTTCTATTTTCTGTATCTTCAGGGCCACACCTATAATTAGTTCCCTTTAGAGATCATTCCAACTTTGATCACTTTATTTATTTATTTTTAATTTTTTTTCCTTTATTGATTTTAGAGAGAGAGGAAGGGAGAGGGAGAGAGAGATGGAAACATCGATGAGAGAGAACATCGACTGGCCGCCTCCTGCATGTCCCCCACTGGGGATCAGGCCTACAACCTGGCATGTGCCCTGACTGGGAATCGAACTGGCGACCTCTGGGTGCATGGGTCGATGCTTAACCACTGAGCCACACCAGATGGGCCCAACTTTGATCATTTTAAACACAATGTTTGAGCATGAATTACTTCCCTAGCCCAATCTCTAAACTCCCCTTACTTTTTAAAGTCTTACACCTATTGATGCCAAGCTTTCAACTGTAGTTAGTCATGGTGAACTTCCAAATTTGGTCTTGATTCTCAACCTCTTGCTGCTGTGTAATATCTTGGTTTCTGTAAACAAAAAATAAGTCACTTTGATTTCTTACTAATCCCCTTACTGTCATTAAATTTACAAGTGTATGTATTTTCTACTTAGATTATATTTACTTTTTAAAAATTTTATCTATTTATTTTTTGGGGGGAGGAATGGAGGGAGGAAGAGAGAGAGAGAAACATCGATGTGAGAGAGACACATCGACTGGTCGCCACCCACACAACCCCAACCAGGGCCAGGGACAAACCGCAATCGAGATACACGCCTTCAGTGGGAACCAAACCCAGGACTCTCTGGTCCGCGGGCCAACGCTCCAACTGCTGAGCCAAACCGGCCAGGGCTATATTTACTTTTTAAAAATATATATTTTTATTGATTTTTTATAGTGAAAGGAAAGGAGAGAGAGAGATAGAAACATCCGTGTGAAAGAGAAACAACATTGATCAGCTGCCCCCTACTGGGGATCGAGCCCACATCCCCAGGCATGTGCCCTGACCAACTGGGACTCTCAGTCCATGGGACGATGTCAATCCACTGAGCCATGCTGGCCAGACTTGAACATATAGCTTTATGTGAAAACGTACCCCAGGTCATTTTTATGTGCATATAAATTCACAGATAGGTCTATACACTTACTATGTCTTAGATAATCTCTTTGGAAAGGCACCTTTTCAGATAGTTGGGAAATCTTTTGAATCTTAGGTAAAAATTCATACAGTCTCCCCATCCCCACAACAACATACACTTCAAATACTTAAAATTTTTTTTTCCTTTATTGATTTTAGAGAGAGAGGAAGTGAGAAGGAGAGATAGAAACATCGATGAGAGAGAACATCGATTGGCCGCCTCCTGCATGCTCCCCATTGGGAATCAGGCCCACAACCTGGGCATGTGACCTGACCGGGAATCGAACCGGCGACCTCTTGGTGCATGGGTCTGAGCCACACCAGCTGGACTAAAATACTTTTAATAATAACTGTGGTCACTGAAATTTTACCTCATTGTATGTGCATTTTCTTTACAGGATCCCCCCATGGCTGTAACCCTTGGACTTCGAATGGAGGAAATGATTTTTAATCTTGCTGATACACATTTATTTTTTAATGATTTAGAGGTAAGAATTTAAAAAGGTAAGAAAAGTTGTATCAACTATTAAAACATTTAGATGGTTTCTATAAAACCAGATAACCTAAAGAAAACTGAAAGAAATTTAGCCTAAGAGAACAATCAAGTTCCTGTCAAGGGGAAAAAATTGTATATGTATAAATATAAACAAAAGCTAAATTTAGTTCATGTATTAGACAGATGTACTGGCACATAGTTAGAACAAAAATATCTCAGAAGGTCTGCTTTGCTGTCCCAGGCCTGGAACCCCTATACACTGTCCTTTCAGTCTCAAACACAACCCATGGCCCCTTTGGAATAGCACTAGCTTTTGCAGGATATAAGCCAGGATACTCCCTAAGTTAATGACTGGACAGTAGTCACCAATACTTTTTATGGAGCTAGCATAGGTCATTAAATGTTGTAAATAACCTGACACCTAATTTTAGACAACGTTATCATTTCTCATTTCCTCCCCTTTCAGATAAAACTGCGCTGTAGCTATTTATACAGTACATCTGACTGGTTTGATTGTATTTATTTTCTTACTTATTTTCCAATTTATCTGTCCATTTCCAACCTCAAATGAAGAGAAAGTAAAACAACAGCAAAATGAAAGAACCCAAGAGAAAAATAGCCTCAAGGTAGCTGAATAGGTACTGTAACAAGGTATATAATCTGGGTGCTAATGATCTGAGTCATTAGGTGCTCAGACAGTAAAATTTGAAATAACTGAGTAGCTTGGGCACTGGGCAGGACTTCCTAGTCAAGCACCATTATGCTGAAAGAGATTTATCTTTCTTTTTTTAAATGTCATATCTAAATTGATCTTTTATCTCTTGATTTCACCGTGGAACAAAAGTGTCTATAATACTGTGAATGAAGAGGGAGATTTTTATTACTGAATCCTCACCTTGTACTCAGCATTTCATATTGGACTTTCCATTAAGTAATTAACACCATTTTGAAATTAATATATTTACCACATTATTTCAGTAGAGGTGGAACTGTACGGTTTGCAAGCATAAAAGCCATGCTAAGGTAACTGCTAGCTGAGTAGAACTGGGATTTGAAACTCTGGAGTCTGTCTGGCTCCAGAGCCCCCAGACCAGGCCAGCATGCACAGAAGTGTGTGAGAAAGAAAAGCCAAGTCAGTCAGTGTCTTCAATGAGGTGGTTTTTTAAAAATGGACAACGTCTTGGACCTCGTTTTACTTACAGTTTAGACATAAGAGAAAAATTGTGTTAGTCAGTATATCCCGTAAATGTATGTGCTGGAAATCTGTGTAATAGCATTTTGTTGTTTTCTCTTCAGTGAGTCACTGTTTTTACTGGATAATAAAATTACTGTCTGTTTAAAGAGGTTTTATTTTTTTTTCTTTAATGAACATATGAAAGATTAGTGTTTCTAGGCAAATGTTCCAGGTTTATTATAAGAAATAATAATCACCTCTCTAAAACCTGATTTAAAGTAATCTTGCTACTGATCCCTGTCTGGTATACAGAATGATTTTATATATACATGATAATAGGAAACACATTTTAACCTTTTTGGAACTTGAATTTTTTTATATAGAGTCATAACTTCTTAGGTTGGTTTTTCTGTTGGTTAAAATGGATTAGCCTCATTCTAAAGAGAATTCTAAGATTATTAGTCCTTTCGAACCTGTAAAAGACAAAAAAAAGTTTTACGTGGTTTTATCCAAATTTTATAGTTTTTATTTCATTTTATTAATTATTTTTTACTAGAAATAAATGGAATAAATGACCCATTAGCTATTTTACTGGCACATTAGAAGACAGATGGAATACATTTGCCACCCAACTTTCAACAGAACAGGAAAGTAAGAAAGTGAAAGTAGCATATAATGAATTTGCAAATACCTTCAGCAAGCCTGACATGAATATTTGCATATCAGAAACATGTGCTCAGCTATGATGCTTAAAGCATTTTGATTTTGGATTAGATACTATATACAATATACTTTTTAAATACCTGGCAGGATCTCTGGTAGAAATACAGAGAAAATATAGGTATTGACTTACTTTCTATGAGTAAAGCTTTTTAATTGTGTTTAGAACGTGATAAATATTGTATTTGACTCAAACACTAAAACTTAGTATCCAGCAGTACAGTACTTGATTAAAATTTTAAAAAGATTGGGTCTCTTGCATATAAATTGAATTCTCTTACGTGCACACACACACACACACACACACACACATGCCACACCTATGCACGCAGATTTAGATGACGTGTCCAAGGAAACGCAAAAGCGTATTACTGGCTTAAGTGAGATAAATACCAAAACTAATAAAATCTAGACAAGAGGTTTCAAGATTGTTCAGTGCAGTCACACCCACATCCACTGTCCTTCCACATCTGATTGTGAAAGCCAGCGCTGCTTCCACCGGTTTTTTATTTCAGTAAACCTCTTCCAAGCAAAGATTGTCATGGGCTTCATAACTGGTATGAAGCTATTTTTGTTTCTGACAAAGAGGAGAATGCCTCAAGAGAGTAACTCCATCATTAGCCTATTAGGGTCTTTTTTTCTCCTTGTGTATTTAATCTCTCAGGGTTTCTTTTCTTAACCTAAAAATCTAATTTGAGACTCAAATCCATCACTGGATACTGCAACATATGTAGTAGCAGCTGCTTCCACATAATTCCTTAGAAGATACAAATTTAAATCCCCCTAATAGACACTTCACTACATGCCCAACTGCAGAAAAGGCAAATGCTCACACTACTCCCCCTAAGAAGAGAATGCTCTGTTTAAATAAAATGTTATTTCAGTTAGAATAACTTCCAGAAAAGAAGGCACCAGGGAGTTCTGGCTCACAGGAGTGAGAGGAGACTGCTGTGGATTGTACCTGATAAAGATCAGGGACAACTTTGCGGTCGCCTTCTAAAACAAAATTAAAGAATTTAAGATTAGTACCAGAATGAGCCCAAATATTTGAGTTCTTAGACTGAAATTTGTTAAAGCCAAAGCATTACTCTGTTTGTAGCATTTCAGGTTTGGGCCAAAATGATTTCTGCAAAGTTCCTCTGAGTGAAAACTAATTGAAGAACAATTATTTAGGTTTTACTAAAAATGTAAGTGATTGAAGTTCAGCTTTCTTTCACTGGACTGTAATTCTCGGGCAAGAGTCCAGAGTCAACAAGCATAGCTAACTAGGCATAAATTTAAAGAGAAGTTCCATTTGGAAAAATCTCAAACATAATTTCAAATATGGAGCTCATGGTCCAATAAGTTTGATATACTGATGTCCTCAAGAGTAAAAAAAAAAAAATGAGTTTTGGGGCAAAGTGTATAAATTAATCTTGTGAGTTAGTACTAGAAATGTCAGAGGAATTTCTCTAAAAATTAGGATGAGAGGATATTAAATATAGAAATAACTACTAATTGCCAGAGTAATTCATGAAAATTTCCTCCAAACCTTTTTTGGGATATTATTAGTTTGTTGTAATAAAGAGACATGGAAATTATTTACATGCTGAAAGATTTTAGAACTTAGGCAGAAATGAGCAGCTTCACATGATGCTTTTCAATGGTGATTTAATTCAGTCTTCATACTTACCAAGAATATCACCATCTCTAAATAAGAAACAATCCTTGTCATCTAGAACTACTTTGCTGCCTCCATATTTCCAACATTCATGCTAACTGGTTAAATCTTTCCACTCTGTTTCAGAACCCAAACAGCTACTACTGTTGCATGTAGTACTTTTCCCTGAGATTTTTCTGGAAGCATAGTGCCTCCTTTGGTTAAAGTTTGGGTTGTACCCCTTTCAGAGAATACTCGGTGAGAATGGGGAAGGACCTTCTCAGCGCCTGCCCTGCCATGGCCCCTGCACCTGAGTTCTTGGCCCGTTCTCTCACCCCCCCTCCACTCTTGGTATCACTGTCAGAATTCTTACAGTTCCTACCATCTAGAAACATATTTCATATCACCATAACTTTGTGTTTAAAAATCTAAATTACTGTGGCACTTCTGTCTAGAACTATAATTTGTCTCAACGCCTGCCATTTATTCAACAAAGAGTTGAGTGATGACTCTGTGACAGATTGCACCTTTAGTGGGGGTATAACCCCAACCCTAACCCTAACAGCCCCCTCAGGAAGCTTCCAGTCAGATTAGCTTTACTAGGCCCTTTCTTACCTGTGAATATAGGTAGATTTATTCAAAATTTACTAAACCCATAATTTATGTAAATCATGTGAACCTTTAAAATTAATGTACCTGTATTTTCACCTTAGGTACTAAAATCATATTGATTGGGCTAGTCATTAAGATTTCTTTTTTTTTTTTTTTTTAATCCTCACCTGAAGATATTTTTCTATTTATCTTCAGATAGAGTGGGAAGGAGGGAGAGAGAGGGAGAGAAAGAGAGAGAGAGAAGCATCGATGTGAGAGGGACACATCAAGTGGTTGCCTCCCGCACAACTCTGACCAGGGCCAGGGACGAACCGAAACCAGAATCGAACCCATGACTCATTGGTCCACAGGCCAATGCTCTAACCGTTGAGCCAAACCAGCCAGGGCATAGGTTTCATATTTTTTTTAAAAGCCGGTGTGGAAAGCTGGAGATGAAATAGTAAATATTTCACTACCAGATATTTTCAAGTCCTATAATGAATATAAACTGTGCTTGCAAAACCTTTTCTTTTTTAGTACGGCAACCTATTTTCAAAGTTTATAATTTTTTAAATCAGTTTTGAATAGTAAGCACTATGTATACACCCAGAATCTGTGAGTATGACTGAAATAATTTGAGAAAAAAAGAAGCCCAAAAAGCTAAAACATTTATTCTAAGGTTAGTAAGTACTGGGTATTTGAATGCCCTAGCTAAATTTCACCCTTAGGTCATATACTATCTCACTGGAACTTTGAAGATGATTTGAAGATAGAATAGTAAAGAGGAAGAGGAAAGAAGAACTGAGTTTTTATCCAGAAGTTACCATTTGCTCTGAGCACACTATAATTTAAACCGGGTCAACTGTTGGGTATATGTACCTCAAGTTTATTTTCCTCTTAGTTTGTAGCATAGCGGATATTTCCCTTTTACTTTTAAGTTTTTTTTTTCTTTTAGTTTAAAGATTTTAAAACTTGAACAAAAGAAAAATGAGAAAACATCGGCTTCTGTGGTTTCTAGCTTTTTTCTGTGTCAAAAGACCAGGACTTTTACAGTGACACCAGTGTGGTTCTTTCACGGAACCGCTGGTCCAGCACCGTGCGGGAAGTCATAGAAATCTCAGAGCACCTTAATTATCAAGCCCTTCTGTTTCTGCTCAACAGACAATAAGTAATAGTAACCACCAGAGGTGCTCAGATGAAACAATCTTCAGGTTAGCTTTGCTTCAGTCCTTAAGTGTGAGCAACAGAAATGGAGAAATGGCTGGAAGGGAACACCAGTGATTATTACAAAGATTCAAAAGAGAATTTCTTATCGATAATCTTAACACCGAAATTATTTTTTAAATTGCCCACATGCCATATGTTCTTGGACTCCTTTTTATGTCACTCTCGTGGATTTAGATTTTACAAAACAGAAATGGTGCCCTCTCTCAGCAGGAGACAGTGGCACGGATGGGCAGATGCTGCCATCTTCTGGCCACGCCTGATCAAAATGGAAAGGTGGAGGAAACAGTCAAATATGGTGAACAGCATCCTCTGGAAAACAAATAACTTTTCCAATGTTTTTAACAGGAGTGTGATCAAGTTCATATAGATGATGTTTCCTCTGATGATAATGGACAGGACCTCAGGTAAGCCATGCCTTTTAGTATGCTATTTCCTACAGAAATTCAGCTATGGAGTTTTGCACATGTAATTATTTCTTTTATCTCTTTTTAATATATTTTGGGTGTTGCAGTACCTACAGTTTTGCAACTGATGGCTTCCATGCAGCTGCAAGTAGTGCGAACCTTTGTTTGCCAACAGGTGTAAGAGGAGGGGTTGACTGGATGAGGAAGTTGGCTTTTCGTTACAGAAGAGTAAAAGAATTATACAACACCTACAAGAACAATGTGGGAGGTATGTGTGGCTTTTTAATTCAAAGAAAGGCACTCTAGGTAGAGGTAAACTTTGAGCTGTAGCTCCATGTTTCCTGTTAGAGCTTGTCCTCCTGTGAAGTAAATGATCAAGAGCTCATGCTGACTTTCATGGAACCAGGATTTTAAGTTTCTTAGAGCAGGTGGGGGGGGGGGAAATCTAACTGTAAAATAAAACGTGCAGCTCTGTCAAAGGCATTGGGAGTTCATTATTCCCGCATATGTGGTCAAGATTAACGGGAGGACTTTCGTTTGCCTTCTTCGGATGCTACCACTGAAAACCAGACAGCGGAACTGACCGAAGCCACGGGAAGACCTGGTTAACAAAGCAAGACCTCCAGTCATGGAAACAAAGTCGTTGGCAATCATTACCTTTCCAAAACGCCACCAGAAATTAATATAACAAGTGCTGCTTGTCCTTTTGAAGACTTCAAGAGTCTATTTTATTCTTTTAAAAACTGCGTGCTATCTGACCATATATGTTTCTCATATATAGCGTGAGCCATGATCATCACGGTTTTTTTAAAGTTCAAATACTTTGTGGGTAATATCTAAATCATTTTATACTCATCCACATATTACAAGTGATGTCAAAACCTGTGACATCAAAACTAATATCTGGAATGTGTTTCTTGATGTCATAAACCTTGATGATCTATCTCTATTCTTAGGACCCATTTTAGGTCAAGATCCTAAGACTAGCCATGAGGTCACATGAAAGTTTCCCCCCTGGGTCTTTTGTTTGTTTTTTTTCTTAAAAATGAAAAAAAAGAAGGAGGAATGAGGATCAAAAACCAGAATTAAAATGGAATGATACAGCTAAATATACTTGTGCATACTATACATATGTATAGCCATATATATGTCATAGAATAAAATATAGTAAATAAAATGTTTATAGTATATATATATTACACACACCCATACTTAGCATGAGGCTGGGCTGTGATTTGCCTTGTATCCCCAGTGCCTCACTAGGCTTGAGATACACAACAGATAGTCAATAACTACTAGAAAAAAAAAAAAAAGAAAAGAAATAAAACCATAGACAATAATGTTAGAACCAAAAGGAAGCTTACACCTGGAAGATCTTCATTTCCAAACGAGAAATAGGCCCCTACAGGCTCTGACTTATCCAGGGTTCCAGAGAAGCAACTCAGGTTTCCTAATTCATTCTCATGCTCTGTACAAGACACTTTGGTAAAATCAAATAAATAGGTATTCTATTTAAAATCAATTGTAAGTGGTATGCTTAACTTTAAAAATATATATACCCTTTCGGAAAAGCTGAATTTTTATCACCCAGATGTTATTATTTCCTTCTTGAAGAGTACTATTAAAATTATTTCAAAGTTAACAAGATTACTAATCAATAATCTTATATCTTAAAAAGTCCATTTTCTGTGGCAAGTTAGCATCTCTATATTGGGATTAGGACAAATGAAACTTGCTAGAAACTGTAAATTTTTATTTTTTTTAAAAATCATCCACCTATATATATGTTCCCAGTATTCTGAAATACAATTAAAATACATTTTATTTTGTAATAGGTTTACATGATCTTGTTTTATCAAAAAAGGAAGGGCTTAAATAAAAATGTAGCAAGCATATTTCTTTTCTTATAACTTTAATATAGTTTTCAACCATTGTCTGTAACTATGTCATATAGTACAGGATTTTCAACACAATTCTTAACTTCTTCTAAAACGAAATATTTCTGATGGCTTTAGTACAAGTATTAGAAACATTCTGTAAGCTGCATGTGATAATATCATTATTACTGTTTCAAAGTCATAATGATTGTGATTATTAAGAAGCTAAACATTTTCAGGCAGCCAAAATATTTGAGGTATGGTAACCGTTATATGAGGCTGGCAGACCCTGAGCTCCCCTCCAGACCTGTGGATCACAGCCTTGGAGTGGGACCCAGGCACAGGAGTGGTCAAGGCTCCTCAGGTGACTGGCATCCACTGCCAGATTCTAGGTTCAGTGGGGGCAGATACTGTGACCCACATTTTCACTGTTACACCCCCAGTTTTTAGCCCAGTACCTGACATCTAGAAGTTGTTCAATAAATATTTGCGGTGTGAGTGAATGGATAATCAATTCTGAAATGAAGGATCAGTTTTGATATAAATCAGTCTCTCTCTCCATTTCTGATATAGGCTGGAATAAAAATTATCTTCACTAGACAGAAGGGAGACCAAAGTAGGTATTCTTGCAAAACGTTCATCCCTTGATTCTGCCTTGCTTTTCGGTGTTGCAGGACTCCTTGGCCCTGCCAAGAGAGATGCGTGGCTGCAGTTAAGGGCGGAGATTGAAGGTCTGACAGACTCCTGGCTAACAAATGCACTTAAGTCTTTATCAATTATTAGTACTAGGTAAGTGGTATTGTTGCAGTTTCTATATTTACTGTATTGAAGATAGAGTTCTAATAGTACAACATAAGCAAAAATTATTTACTTCCTAGGCTATTTTAGCATTTGAAGGGATCTAACAATTCACTGTGTCCAGTGATTTTCTGTGTGTGTGTGTGTGTGTGTGTGTGTGTGTGTGTGTGTGTGTGTTTTGGGGTGAAGGATGTTTCTAAGTCTTCTTGTCATTATAGATAACATGCATGACTTAAATGCATCAAAAAAGGAAGAGAAAGCTCTTGAAAGAAATTGTAACCTTTGTGCTGTTTGAACTACACAGTGAAGTACTGACTTGTTAGTGTCGACAATAGAATTGAATAGACTTGTAACTGGTTAACAGCATGTGCCATAAACGCTAATGAATAAAATAATATAAATCTGGAAAGTCATAGTTAGTAGGGTGGGGATGAATCTTTGCACTATCCGATTCCTTAGTTTTATTTCTGAGTTAGATGAGTAAATAAAAACATGCTTAGCAAATTGTGAAGAACACAAAATTCAGGGGGGGAAAGGACATTTGGACTGATTGAGTCAGCACACAGAAAACCTTGGCAGGGTAAAGGAGTCCAGTATTCAGGACATGGAATTAAATAGGTGTGGGACAGATGTTGCATGTGGCTTCCAGCCGTGGGCCATGACCAGCAGCTGCCCTGAATACAGAGAGTCTAAGTGAGGAGGGAGGGACAGTGGCTTCCCGGGTCAGGCTGGGGAAGCCAGGCCTGAATACTTTGCTCAGTTCTGGGCACACATTCTACCAGGCTGTGACATAGTTGAAGCATCTTGTTTCCAATGGCCTGAGGGTTCGGGCTGTGGGAACCACATAAAAGGAACGGCTGGAGGGAGGAACCACTGAGTTTAGTCTGCAGTTTAGTCCGTGTGTGGAACAATAATACCCATTCAACTATTTGAGATGTCAGGCTGAAAATAAATGACATGTCACTGTGTCTGCGAAGGAGAGAAGTGGGACTGCTGAGGAGGAACCCTAGGAAAGGGGGTTCTTGCTCCCTGTGAGGAAGAACTGTCTAATAATTAAAGATGCTTTTATAATGAGACCTGCTGCTTTGCAATCTCTGTAACTGGTGACACAGAGACCAAAGGTCAAGAAGGCAGGGATGTGAGGACTCCTGAGCCACTGTGTGAATGTAGGGAAAGGTGCATTTCTCCGGGAAGGAGTTTATCAGCTTTTATTATTTCTAAAAAGAGGTCTCCTAGATAGTTAAAAACCAAAGGTTATTACATTATTATATAGACTCTATATGTGGTGTAAATAATATAATTATATAGCGGTTCTTATTGAACACATGGCCATGTGGGTGTGTGATTTTTAAGAAATCAGGTATAACAAGGAAAAGAAGAGTAAAATAAGTTACTGCACACTGAAGATTTAAGTACCATGAAATTTAAGTTATCCCCATATATTACCCTACTGATTTTTCACAAAACATCTGGGCTATCAGAACAACAGATGTTTTTACAAAACATTGCTGAATTAGGTATCAGAGCCTTTAGTGAAGTTGGTACCCTAACTGTAACTCTTTTTCTATGAATATAGTCAAAGGACATAATCAAATGTATAGGAACATTTTATATGTAAGGTAGCATTATTTGTAATATTGAGAAATAAAAAACCATCTAAGTTACCAAGTTTAGCTTTTAAAAAATGAGGGTGCAGCCATGTGACAGAGTAGTTTGCACACAGTATGTTTTGTTGGGAGAGGAGGAATAATGGACAATATAGCAAATGAGTAGGCCCGTGCTATAAACAAATGAAAAAAGTAGAATACAATTATATACATAGTATGATCCTAATGGGGAAAAACATCTATACGTAAACAGAAACTCTGACGTAAATGCACAGAATGCGGAGAACAGTTACCATCTTTGGGTGGCGAAATGATGCTTTTCATTTTCTTCTTTATATTTATCTGTAGTTTACAAATATATAATGCATTTTATAAATATATGCAATGTTTGTGGTTAAAAGTTACAATGTATTATAAATTTCATATAAATATATGCAGTGTTTGTAAGTTAAAAAAGAAATGATGTAACTCTGAATATCCCAGGGTAAGTGAGTCAGCTAGATTTCAAAACCACATCTCTAAGCTTAAGAAGTCTGTGCTTTATTCCACTGTATTTTCATTCCGTAACGTTCAATTACATATGATACTGAATAGCATCTTATTTTGACAGAATGTTATGTAGAACTTTAAATATCACAACATAGTGATGTGTTTGTGTATTATTCTTAATCATTTGCCATTATTTGAGGAGTTTCTGTCTGATCACTTTCTAGGTCTTTATTTCCCTATCAGTAAAAATAAGGATTGCACCGATGATATTTTATTAAACTTCTAGAACTCTTTGTTTCTTTATCTTATATAAATTGATGACCTCATCACCTGCTTGCAGGAGTCAGAGTTTCTAGTATAAAATCAGATGTCTATGGAGATAATTTAGAAATGAAAAATTTTTAAAGGGCTATAGTTACAAAGGTGTTGTAATAGTGTTTGCATAAATTATAGGTTTTCCTTACAAATGGTATGTCTATAGAATATAAGCATAGTCAAGTGCACTGAGGGCTAGGCATGTGCATGCCCATGAAGAATTAGCTCTTGACTTGCTCTTCTAAGTTGCTATGGAGGCCAGGTTTCTGAAAATTAATCTAAAGAATTTTAGAGAATATTTTACAGCTCTCACAAATATGTATTAAAGACTCATGGTACAGAATATCTAATGGAGAAAGGCCCATAGCTATATACCTTCTGATTCCCAATTTCAAGGTGTGGTTTCATCCCCAAAGCAGGATGCCTCAATTCCCCCACAGTGAAGAAGGAAGGACCACAGTCCGTTCTTCCTGGATCTCTGCCTCTCAGCAGTTCCCACCCTCTTGGTGTTTCCTTTGTCTCCCCCCACACCAGTACTATCATGAAAGAAACAGCTGTAGATTGCAGAATGGGAGATTCTCCCTCTCAAAGGACAGGGCCTTTGTAGGGAATTAAAACTTCGGCCATTAAATGCAATTTGCCCTTTGTTACTGCTAAGAGGACATCCAGGGATTCGGCCCCTTCTGCCTTCTGTACTAAATAAGGATCCTCTCCATTTTTCCTCCCTCAGTATCCATCATCTGTGCTATTTCTTTTTTTTAACATGTTTTTATTGATTTTTTTTAGAGAAAGAGGAAGAGAGAGAGAGATAGAAATATCGATGTGAGAGAGAAGCATCGATTGGTGGCCTTCTGCATGCCCCCCTACTGGGGATCAAGCCCACAACCCGGGCATGTGCCCTGACCGGGAATCGAACCAGGACCTCTCAGTCCATGGGACGATGCTCAATCCACTGAGCCACACCAGCCAGGCCTGTGCTCTTTCTTGTACAAAATCCAAAAACTCCTGTTACCCATCCTATCACCCTCTTTCTGCCTATGACCTCTGCTTTCCCAGGATCTGAACACACTGGGACACAGAGTCCTTTCACCCTAAACAACACCTGCTCTGGATACTTTTAATTTAGAATTAGTCCTGCCTCCCTCTGATGACCTTGCCATGGTTGCTAAAGGCTGAGGTAGGCATTCTTCTCTGCGGTTCCACAGGGACCTGAGGAGACATTTATCACAAAACACATTTAATATTGTAGTTGTCTATCTACTTGTATCTGTATCTATCTTGTGATCCAGAGGGGGAGAAAAACACCATACATCCATGACTTCTTTTTGCCCATTTTCTTCTATTTCCCCATTTGGGGATGTAGTCCTAGCACCTGTCACGGTGCCTGCCAGGTAGTAGGCACTCCATAAATAATTGTTGAATGATAAAAGGTTAGATTAGCAGGCGCTGTTGAGAGATCGTGGTGACAGTTTAAAGTCTGTACTCATAGAGACTATTAAGAATTAGAAAACAAATATGCGTATTTCCTCCCTATCATAGGAGTAACTGCGTAAATGTCTTGGTAACGACAACCCAACTGATCCCCGCACTTGCGAAGGTTCTACTCTATAGTTTAGGAGGTGCTTTCCCCATTGAGAATATTTACAGCGCAACTAAAATAGGTAAGAAAATTATTTCTAAATGTGTATGAAATGTGTTCACTTCTGCATTTGGGGGAACTTTCTTAATGTGTGTCTCTGCATGATTCTCTGTTTCATCAATTTTGCTGTTAAAATATTGAGCAAATTTGGATAGCACTCAAATAACGAAGTCCCCTCCAACTCATCATACAAATGCAAATATTATAAAAACTACTGACTGAACTCAGCAACTGGATAGTTCTAACTCATTTATATATATATATATATATATATATATATATATATATATATATATATACTTTTTCTTCATCATGGGACATGTTCAATACATATTGTCTCTAGCCATGGTATTTAATATTTTATTTAGTATGGTACCATAGTATTTTGTCCTTGCATATGTAATCTAAATCTAACATAAAAATACTATTTTGGTAGGGGAGTGTGTCAGACAGATTGAACTAGTGTCCTTAATTCCAGAAAAAAATAGTTTCAGGAATTAGAAAACACAATCGAAACATTCATAACACATGAATGGCTAGAAATCCACATTTCCAAAAATGTTCAGTAGCAATCAAAGGACAACAACCTTGCTCGTTTGGCTAATCCCCATCTGTGGAGCCACCTTGGACTTTAAGTGCCTTTCACAGACTAAGACTTCTAGTAAACTTTCAAAAACAAAATGCCATCAACTTCTGCATCCTGAAAGAGTTCAAAGAAAACAGTTCTTGTATTCCTTTTCTGTCAAGGAAATGCCGAGGGAAATAGATGGGTTGTGTAATGTGCCCTGAAGGTCAGCAAACCTAGGCGCTGGCACCTTGACAAGAGAAGTTCAAAATCCTAAAATCCCTTCCCCAAAATAACCCGCCCTGGGCCTTGCAGAGTTTTGATCCTGATGCAGGGAAAAGGAGCCTCTAGCTGCAGCTGTTTAGGGAGTACAGTTTGAGAGCCAAGCTTTGACAAAGTAAACTCGACAGTGTCATAAGCACTACAGTTCAGAGCCCTGCTGTCCACTCCGTTCATTTTTGCATCAATGTATGTATGTATATGTGTTAGCAGGATTAATATATAGAACTTTGCTTTATGACACATCAAATAATTTTATACCAGGATGAACATTTCTTCTGGTAAGGATAATACTTTTTCTTATTGGCCAAATTATTCCTAATATTTAATCTGAAAAATAAAAAGTTATCTTCATATTTTTCTTTAAACTAGTATTTTGTTTGGAACTACCAGATTAAGAAAAAGTGCAACAACAGCCATGACTGCATGAACATTCTGACAATGAAATCCAGAGATTAATCCCACTGTTATAAAAATGAAGACCGTGTAGAGATTCCGTGGTGTTATTCCCATAGAGCAAGCAGAGGATATACTACTGTCCCCAGTGCTATGGCCCACACAGCGCTCTTAGTACACATAATCTGAGCAGACTAGCTCCCAGCCACTTGAAGAAAAAGTTATATATATATATCTAGGAAAATCCACATCTTAGTATTCCCTCTTTCCTTCTAGGCAAGTGAACCTTCAATAGTTCACAACAATATTTTCAGCTGAATTGTCTACACTATTTTAAATAACCTGGAAAAAATCGATATGTAGAATGAAAAGATAAACATTAACACTTACAGTTGCTTATAAAGTTGTTCCAATATCCTTTTGGTGGAGTGAAAGATACTAACATTTTCTCTGGGTCAAATGCTGAACCCTACAGACTTTTTTGAAGCATGGAACACATGTGTTTAATAATCTGTCCCAAGTCAAGACTTACATTATTCAAACATGTTTGTTGATTTTTATTAACCCAGAGATTGCAAGCTGGTTTAAGTGGTTGATATTCAAGAGAAATTAACTTAACACTTTATATGAATCTTTAGGTTAATGAATGCAATGGCTGGAAGAATAAGCAGTGCATTGTTTTTCAGGCAAGGAAAGCTGTTTTGAGCGTATAGTGTCCAGATTTGGCACTAACATAACTTATGTTGTGATTGGAGATGGCCGAGATGAGGAGCATGCCGCTAACCAGGTAACTTCACTCTGAACTTTATCTCATTTATCTTCCAGGAAAAGAAAGTTGCTTTGAACGAATAATGCAAAGGTTTGGCAGAAAAGTAGTATATGTTGTAATTGGGGATGGTGTAGAAGAAGAACAGGCAGCAAAAAAGGTAACCTGTCTCAAACAATGTTGGTGTGATACTCCTAATGCAAGCTTTTTTGTTTGCATTCCTGTAGTTTGGCCCAATGGCAGCTTGATAAATGATTGACATTTATAGATGCAAAGCAGTAAGAGCATGAGAAGGTCAATACTTACATTCAAATAAACCATTTGGAGTCTAGCATTTTTTGCCTGAAATTTGATAGGAAATATAGGAAAATTTAGTTATATTTATTTGTGTGTGTGAGTGTGTGTGTGTGTGTGTGTGTGTGTGTGTGTGTTACACACTGATATAATGGTCTGTAGGAAAGATGGGGGAAAATAACCATCTTTAGGCACATGAAATTTCACAATATAAAGAAGTTTAATGAGCTTTGTAGAAAATCATGGGATTCAGTTCTTACCCTTTTCCTAATCCATCCTTTATGTCTTGTGGTCCCTGTGAGTCCTAGTAATAAGTTTGCTCCCTGATGACAAATGCTGAGGGCAGATTCAAATGCCGAAGGAGAAATCGTTGTGAGAAAATTTAATAAGTGCTATTAGAATAGGATGTACTATTCAGATCCTTTTGTGCCAACTTGTTGTAGAGACTTAGAGGCAACGTGTCTCATATCTTCTAGAAAAGTGCTGTCTATTTTGGTGAGCCTTTGGCACATGATCGAAGCCACACAGCTGGCTTTGAACATATTCAGAAGATCTCCTAGGCCCCAGGTATTTAAATAAGCCTTTTCATCTGGCCCATATTTCTGAAGAAGAAATCAAGGCAGTTAAAAACCATTAAATGGTTGGTCCAAGATCAAAAGGGGAATGATATCAGGACTGGCCCAGACACCAGACTATCAGTCAACACAACAGAGATTTACTGCTTCCTTCTCTGAATGATAGCAAAAGTATCAGCTAGTCAGGAGAAAAGTGATATAATTTATAAAAGAAAGCAAAATGATGGGTTAATATTTTGAAATAATGACACATCAACTTATATTGTTGCACGTAGAAAGAACATTGTTTTTTTATCCTGAGGACATTTAAAATCATCATCTAATAAAGCTTTCACTGAACACTTATATGTGCTGAAGTGTTTACCTGAATTTTGTCCTCCCCAGCCCCAAAATCAACATAAACAGTTTCCTAGAAAAATTTAGAGCTTTCATAAAAAGAGAAAGGAAATGATTTGTGTGTAGTCAATTCAAATCAAATCAAATGGAGAAAGAGGAAGAGCTGCCACTTTAGAAGGTGTGGTGATGTGCTGGCCGCCATCAGCATGAAGAGAGCCTGTGCATCTGGGCTTCCCAAAGAGCACCTCGGCCTTCATTAGCAGGCAGGGACCCTAGACAGCACACTGGCCCTACGGACATTCTGTATGATGAGGTCAAAGATGCAGCCTCAAGGCATATAACTTTCATTGCTGACTAGTATTTGAAATCCTTCCAGTTGCACACAATGGAATATCTCCTGGAGTTTGTCAATGTCCTGAGTCCATGTTGTTTCGATTTTCATACTGACACCATAATAACACACAGCAAATAGCAGTGGATGCAGCCGCTACAGTGGCCATTTTACATGTCTTGTGGCCTATGTGAAATTCACATATATTTGGGTCAGGGCTAATAAAATTCACTCTTCCAAAGCAGAAATAGTATATTCCTTTGAAACTTCAGGAGAAAAAGGCATGACTCCAAGAGGATGAGAACCTTGGTTAGAATGCTATTTCCAAATGGTTGTTTATGTAGGTACAGTTTTGGTGATGGTGAAGGCTTATAATTCTATTTTGAAACACAGGTGGTTGGTTTCTCTAGTATCCATAATGCATGCTTTTCTTTGAATGTAGCTGTAATCGCATGTGCAGAAATATTAAGTACTGTTTTATTATTACAAATAGATCTGAGCTGAATGGAAAAAAAATGTACTTCTAGGTGAATTTCTGTGTTAAATTGATCTAAAAATATAGGGATTTTTTTTTTTTTTGTAAATTGAAGAAGAAAGTTCAAAATTTAGGAATAGGAAGGTGTAACTGCACTCCCCTATAGAAATATATAGTATAAACCGTATCTGTAATTTTTAATTTTCTAGAAGCCATGTTTTAAAAAAGTGAGAACAGACAAAGTTAATTTTAGTAACATATTTTAATCCAATATATCTAAAATATTATTGTCTCAACTCCTAACAAATATGAAAATTATTAATAAGATGTTTACATTTTTTTTACATTCTAAGTCTTTGGAATTCAATATGTATTTTGAACTGGACAAGCCACATTTCAGGTGCTCAATAGCCACATGCAACTACAGGCTGTCATTTTAGATAGCAAAGACTTATATAACAATAGTGATCATTTTAATTATTAATTTTATAATAAAATGTATTCTCCATTTTTTACTCCATTTTATATCCATTATACATATGAATATATTATATGTATGTACACATATATATATTCTATAAGATGACATCAGCCAAAACTTACAAATAATGCTTTGATTTTATTAATTGCTCTAGTGCAGTGATCCTTTTTGTATTATCATCCACAATGGGGTCATTTTATACATGTTTTTTCTGAGCACATGCCTCTTTGAAATTTTAATGCCACATGTATCCCAGACACTGGTATATTTTTGTAGGGCCACAAACCATTGTGATGTCTAAGAATTTTTGCACCACAAGAACCCATTTTTGTCTCTTTGCATGTACCTCCCCGGGAGAATGATTGCTAGAGTACTTTCTCTTGGCCCCACACCAGTGAAATAAATGGGTCAACTCTGCTGGCTTAAACTAGTTACCCCAGGAGGAGGGTAACTTAAACTAGTTACCCTCTTTCTGTGTGGTCAAGAGGGATTCACTCTTGACCACACAGAAAAACAAAAGACCTTGGACTTAGGAAGTCTATCATGTTTACATTTTATTTTTAAATGAGGGACAGAATTTTAGAATGAGATAGTGATTAAAACGTGCTTTCCATCAGCCACATAGGATTTTAATGCCCAAATTGCTTTTCCAGATGCTGTTGTTGATGATACTTTCTAGAATAAATATTAAACCAACTAAGAAATCTCCATATTTGCTTTTCCTATCATTAATATCCAGTTCAGATCTATTTCTCTATTATTTTGACGATGCTATATTGATGCTACCAAACCTTCAAATATGATCATTCCTCTCTTAAACTTCCTCCCTTGAATTTGGGTGGACTACACATCCTTGTGTGTACAGCTGCTTCACTGAGACAATAGTTATGATCTCTCTCCATTCCTTCCCCTTCTCTCCCATCCCCCCCTCTCTTAACCACACAGCACAACATGCCCTTTTGGAGGATATCAAGTCACTCAGACCTCTTGGCTCTACATCAAGCACTGGAATTAGAGTATTTGTAACTGTGTTCTCTAGCTGGAGATCCGTTGTTGTTGTTTTTTTATATTTCAAGTACACTGAATTTTTATGTGTGATTCAATGCCTCTGGCTTTACACATATAAATTGTCTTAAAGGATGAAATCGTATTTGGAATGAAAATTCCAGAATGAAGAATTCAGATTGCTGAACAGGATTAAACTTTAGTGCTGCAGAAAGAAAGCTCTATGGTCTTATATTTACAACACTTTAATGATCTAACAAACAAACAAACAAAAATCTGTGGAGGTTGCTGGTACACACCAAGTGAGTCCTAACTGGAATTAACAGCTTTAGCAAAGAACTCTTGCCCTGGCAAAGCACCAACACGTGCTCCGTCTGACAAGGTGGTGTTCAACAACATTCCTCAAAACGGGAGATCTTCTCAGCCCTGAGGTTTGAATCTGACTTTAGCCTACTTAGCCCAGAAAATCTGAATTGGAATGCACTCAGACTGTATAAGGACAATCCTATCTAGACCTGTAATTTGTGTAAATTATTGATGAAAATAATTTACTGTGACTTTATTAGCAGCTGACTTTGAAAGTGGATGCAATTTTTCTTTCATTTGTTGGGGAGGGAGGTGGGAGGGGAAATGGGAACCTAATATTGTCTTTTTTAAGTTTGGCAGACAGAATGTTCATACTGATGTGTTGTGCCTTAAAGACAAGACAGCATTTGTGTGTTACAATGTAACTTTGGTTAAAAATTTCTGTAGATACTGAAAAACAAAACCTTTGTGATCATTCTTAACATGACCAAATTTAAAATTCAAGCGATCAAAGCTTAATACTGCATCAGCAAGAAAACAATAATAATAAAAGAAAGCTTGTGTTTTATTTGGGTTCTTAATAATTCCAGTAATTGTATGAGGCAACTATTTGTGCATCCAACCATAAGCAGACGGCTTGGGAAAGACTGTGGGACCTTTACTTAGAAAGTGAAATGTATGTTGAAGTCTTGAGTACCCTTTCTACAGTTTTATTGGAGAAAACTAAGAGCCATATTCATGATGACTTACACTGTTTTGAGTTTGACTTTTTGATAAGTGTAAGTTGTGTAGAGGAAAATATACTTGTAAAAATGACAAGCAAGTATCACCTAAACTTTCTTAGAATATGCCATGAACATGGCTTAGAATTCATGTTGAGTAAGCATGGCTTAACATAAAGCTAAGTGTATTTATTCCACTGCAAAAATGAAATGTCACTAGTAGTAGAAGTTGGAGGCCCCAGATGGCTTCTAAGGATAAAAGTGAATCAATGAAATTTTTACCTAGAATATCATCATCAAATAAATTAGCAAGTGAGCCAGATCTTGGCAGTATTACTAAAATTACAACAGTGAAATAGTACCTGGTTCTCTGGCTTTACGCATCAATCCAGTTTCTCTCCATTACAGACCTGTGTATCTTAGTTTCTACCCATACTGTTACTGCAAAATGGACTGCATTCATTGCAAGGAGAACCTGTCATTGCTGTGTTTGCATGTTTTTTTTTTTTCTTGGTGTGTAGACCATGTTAGGAACACGATACAGGTTCTCCTGTCATTTTGTGTGACATGATTTCCTTTGTGGAAATTTAAGACTTCAAGATCTAGGAGTGTTTTGATGATATCTATACCTGCAGTTCTGTGTTTAAAATGTCATACGGTGGAACTGGAGTCCAGCTACCAGGCAGTGCCCCTAACCAGAGGCTGGTTGGGATAGTTCACCCTCAGAGACTCCCATGGCTCCCATAAGGTCGGTGCTTTGCATGCTGATCACAACAGTCACTGTAGAAATGTGATTTTATTTTCCAGGCTATAAACCTGTATTTCTTTACTAAATGCAAAGGCCATGTTTACGTTGGGCAGAAAGAGATTGTGATCCAATTTTACATAAGCTGGTGATTTCATCACATAGACCTTAAACTTATTCTTTAAATTTTGTAGCTGTTGGCTGCTCTGCCCTAAGCACAGTTGCAGACAAATTAAGGTTGGAATGCTGTTAATAATAATAATGATAATAATAATGATAATAATAATTCTTACATTTCTGTTAGCCTTTAGCTTGAAAATAACAGTTTAAAAATTGAAGAGCTGCATTGATTATCAATAATTGTATTTTGTGCACTAAAACCTTAAATATTTATTACTGTGAATAAAACAAAATTATCTTTAGTGTATAGCCCGTTTCTTTAAATGACAAAGTGGTGGCATTACATCTAAATTTTTAATTCTTTTTTATATCAAACAAGCAAGACTTTTTATGCTGCTAAACCTGCAGGTGCAGAGAGGCACACCCCTTCACAGGGCAAAGAACAGGGTCACTGATTGCATCACCCAGTGCTATTTCTCACACGCACCTTCTCCTCTGATTCTGTGTTCAGAAGAGGCTGCCAGAACAAAACCTGAGTGCTAGGTTGAAGGAGAAGAGCTCCTCTAGCACAACAATGGAGCAGGCCAATGAGTCCACATCAAAGCTTGCCAGGCGACCTTGAGCGTGCTCAAACTAGACCCTTTCCCTGCCGCCTTGCTAACAGAAGACCCTCATCCTTTCTGATCTGAAAAAAATTAACCAACCAACAAAAATCCAGCCCCTTTGGCAAGATCCACATTCTATTTACCTATAGAATACTGTGCCTTATTGTAAACCAGTTTGAAAAATATTCTGCAACTAAAATGAGTTTTTGGCTACTTTATGTAAAAATGTGATTTATATGCCTAGAAAAGGTACCATCTTGTGTTGCACCTGAAATATCAAGATAGATGGCCTGGGTATAATATTACAGCAAACAAGATTATGTCACTATATCCCTGCGAAAGTTTTTAAGTCAAATTCAGAGGCAAAAAAAACAAAAAAAAAATTAGAATCTTGCAGTTTGTGCACAACAAGTAGATAATAACTCTCTCAAAAAATCTTTTTTCCTTAGTCTCTGGTGAGCTAAGATGCAAAATAGTGTCAACAGCATGTTCCAGTATGAATTCTTTTAAAGCACATTTGCTTATGACAAGCCTACATTCTCAGTGAATATGGCATTTAGTGTTTCTTTTAAAAATACACTTGCGCATCATGAGCCAAAGTTGCATTTTGACTCCTTACTATGGTAGCATTATGGAGATCTCACAGTCAAAGTCAAGGGTTTCTGTTATGTATTAGTAAAGTATAGATTATGGGGGCCTACATAATTTAAAGAAATGTAAATTAATATTAAAAGCTTGTAAAAATATGTACATCTTTACTATTTCTCAATAAATACCTTTGGAAATGTTTTCATTTTCTTCACTCTCCCATGTGGTAGAGTTTTTGTTGTGTGTATTTAGCTCGATTCTAAATAATGTGAAATTTGTATTCGGGTTTCTTGATGTATTCTCACTTTCCCTTTTGTTGTGTCTAAATTGCATAATTTGCAGTTAAGACAAGCTAGGATGTAACAGAATAAAACGTAGCTGATTAAGATCGCAGTTGGGTTGTGTACTGGGAAGATGTGAGTTGCATGGCTTTTCACATTCAGGTATGATGCACAACGTAGTCCTAGCTGAGTAATGATAAAGGGATGCCTTTTAGAATATTTAAAGGAAGTTCCCTTGAGACCAATATGGACCTAGTTTATAAGTAGCTCCCGAGAGTGATAAAAGAGTGTTTTTCTGAAACAGATTCAACAGCTCCTTTATTATCTTGTGTATAGTATTAGATATTTGTGAATCGGTTGCGTATGTAAACCAAAGGCAAATTTCAGACCAGCCGCCTTCAAACTTTTAAAACAGTAACCTCTGAATCGAGTAGGTCCTTCTCTCTCAAAGTGCACGTGCTCCTCAATACTTCTATCATTTCCCTGCCTTACTGATAAATAATATTTAATCCTTAGATTTATAAGTATCCAACATGACACATACTTTAACTTTTGTATTGGATGATTTACCCACTGGGATATATTCTCTGTGAAGGCAGGAATATTTGTTTTGTTTTGTTCACTTCCGTAGAACCAATTTCTAGGAAAATGTCTGGGATATAGTATGTACTCAGAAAATATTTGTTCTATGAATGCATAGACCATAGAACACATACATAGGCATGGTCTGGAATGAAAGGGATTTACAATGGTAGAGCTAGATCTAAAAAGATATGTACAAGGGGAAAACATACAGGTAAGTTTGGATGGGACCGATGTCAATTTTTACAAGTTGGCTGGAGTGTTTGCTGGCCTAATAATTTACAAAAATAAAGAGCAAGGATGGCTGTAAGTAGATGTGTATTTGGAAAAAAAGTTATACATAAGCTGAGAATGATCTGCTGGGAAAAATAAGTTTACAATGAATCAATGATTACTGCCTCTGCTCCTCTTTTACCTTTAAAAAAAAAAAAAAAGTATGCAACATCAGTAGGTATAGTTGATTTAAATTACTTAAAGCCACAAAATCTCACAAAAGTCAGATCTGTTTGCAAACTGTGGTTCATGATTCTGAGTCCCAGAAACAACAAAAAGGAAGGAAGAGAGGTGTATGATTTCCCTTAGCTAACGAAGCTAACCCATCTGTGCATGATCTGTATTTTTATAAAAATCAGTTACTGGATGTAATGGTATAAAAAGTACATATATTCTCATTCACAGGTCACTACTCAAAGCAGTCCCAAATCTGACTGGGCCAAAGTAAATTCTGGGGATGTACTGTGGTCCACAAAGATGCTCCCTCAGAGCATCGAGGGGGAAAGTATTCCAAGTTCTCGCTCTCACTGCCTTTCCCTCATCCAGAGAAACTTCCAGGACTGGGTCAGCACACAGTTTGAAAAATGTCCAAAAATAATATGCTAAGAAATTTCCAAAATAGCAGATAACTCGATCCAAGCCAGATGATTATTTTCCCTCCCCATGAAGTACTTTTTAATCCAGGCCTGTGGGGACACTCTCTCTGTGGCTAAAGGACACTGTTATTGTCCTTTGCAGTCATGGAATCTTAGATTTTGTGCTTGGTGGCTGCTATGAAGATGTCAGTCTAGCTCTCTAGTGAACCTTCAGTGAAAATACATGGAATTGAGTGAGGACATGGAGGAATCACCCAGTAAATCAGTCTCCACGGCAGGGTAGGGTTGACCCCGAACTCATCACACTTCTGACCCTGAGCTCAGGTGGATAGCTTGCAGAGACACCTAACCAGCTGGAACTTCTAGGACAAAGTGGAGGAGGCCAGGTAAAGGAGGGCTGGAAGCATCTTAGCAAAGTGGAAAATATATGAGTATAGATAAGCAAGAGAAAGTACAATGGTGTGGCCAGGGAACTGCAAATAATTCTTGTTTCTGGGGCACAGAATAGAGAGGGACTAGCAAGAAATAATACTGGAAAGTAAACAAGGGCTACATCATGAGGATGTTCAATACAATTAATGAGTTATGATTTTATCCTGGAATCAGTAGGTATCAAATGAAAGGTTTGAAAGGTAAACAAAGGATTTATGAGTCCGGATTTGCACTTGATAACAGTTACTCTGACCGCACGGTGGAGACTGAGGAATCTAGGAGGCTGGCACAGGATCCCCGAGAGTTAGTGATAGACTCCTGGTGGTGATGGCCATGAGTGTGGAGAGAAGTGTACAGAGGAAGAGATGAAGATGCCAATAATCAGGGTTTCGCATAAATTGCTGCCTCTCGTGTCCTCAGGCAAATCCAGCCTGACCATTACTTTTCTGGTTTGGGAAATTTGGCACATAAACTGCAGTTCACAGAGCTCAGCTGAAGAAGAGAAAAAAATGTCCAAAAATAATTCTAGTTGCTATTTTTATTGCTGTTGGTGGTGCTCGTCATTGGAAGGAGATATTGAGGCCGGTGTTTGGAAGTGTTCATTTGCAGGTGGCAGTGGACCCCAGAGTTGTCCAGTGGGAAGAAGAATTTGCAACAACTTCCTCATTCTTTGTTAAACACCTTGCCATGTCATAACTGAATTATTCTCAGAAGAGTCAATAAAATTCCAAATAAATGTATTTGTGCAACCTGATGGCAGTATGGGTGAATGATGGCAGTAATGTAGAATGTGAATGTACAATGAACACCACCGAAAATGATTGGGTTACCAGTTGACTTAATATCCTGCTTTCCTATCTCCTGCCTTACCCCAATTTCCAGTAGAAATAAATGTATCTGAAGAAATGCAAATGCTTCCAGGAACTTCTCGTTCATGACTTGTGAACAAGTTGTCGCCAGCTTATGTCTACTTGGAAACAAACATGACGTTTTTAATTTATTTGCCAACAAAGAAAGCAGTTAGAGAAAGAGTTTTACAACGGAATGACCTATGATTTATTCGTGTATTCTTAGATTAATGTATTCCAAAAAATATGACCTTCATTAAAATATATGTTATATGTTATGGTCGAATAAACTATTTCAGGGGAGTGGGCAGTAATAACCTGTACATGAATAGAAATTAAAATTAATGCCAAACACGCACCTAAGAAACAGTCCTATTTGGCTCATAAATTAAATTACTTCTACATCAGCTATGGGAATAGCAGGGGTGGGGTAGGAGAGACACCAGGGAGGGCTCTGAAAAAAAAATAGTGGTATAACATCATTTTTTAAACTTTCCTTTAGAGTTTTACAAATGATAAGTACATTTTCCTAATTTTGAGGACCCACTGGTTTCCTAAATAAAACCTACTACCATAAACAGTTACCACTTTTGACAATGTGAGTTGTTACCATGCTTGGTTCAGGAATTGGTTTAAAGGAGAGAAAGGGGAACATTTTCCCTCTGTCCGTGCAGAGCAGGCTTACTCATTCGTGTGGCTCCGTCCATATCGGTGAAGCCTTTATTATTGTTGTAATTTAACTCATCTAACCTAAGCCTTGTCTGCTAGGCAGAAACAGCCAGTACCTTGGGAGCAAGGTAAGGAATGGAACGTGCAGGAAGTGGTCAGGCTTTGATGCATCTGGAGCTTTGGAGCCAGCTCTGGAGTGAGTATGCCGGAAAGAGGAAGAGGAAGGAAACTAACATTTGCAGAGACTCATCGTGAGCCAGGAGCTGACATATGTTACCTCCTTTAATTATCACATCCCTGAGAGTTGGTGTTATTCGTCTTATTGTACAGTGTAAGTGGCCTCCCAAGGTCCTAGATTTGTGGGGGTACAAGCAGAGCTGGAACGGGGGTCTATCGGGTGGACTAGAATGCAGCTATGCTCCTTGTGCCGTATCTGGCTGTCCACTTATGGCAATGGAGTTGCTCAGAACTTGTAGGGTTACGATCTGAGGAAAAGTGGAATCAAGAGCATGTGAGATTGCAAGCAATGGAGTTAACTATAACTCTTTTCTTGCCCCATGGACATAAATGCTGTCCGAATAACATCCCGTGTTGCCTATGTGACAAATGGCCCTTACGCAGAAGAATTGTTACTTCTGCAGATAAATGGCAAAAAGGCCCTGAGCTGAAGAGATGGCTTAGGAATCACAATTACATCCAGTTAGATAGCTATGTGGAAGCCTAACAGATACCTAGCAAGTAAAATCTATGCAATTGATTCACAATTAGGTAAAACAGATTTTCCAGGTACCCCCTTTTCAAAACATATCAGTAGCTCTTGGCACACCTGACGTAAGGCTCCCTGTCCCTGAGGAGGGCCCTGGACAGGGGTATGACCATGATGAGGAACTGGGGAGTTTCTATAGCTACCTAATGTGGGAAAGACAGACAAAGCAGGGTGGGGCATTGGATCCGCATGACTTTGGAGTATCTGGATGGAAGAAGTGCAGAAGAGGGGCTCTAAAGGGTAAGTGGGGAAAAAGTGTTTGGAAACAACTGGCCAGCATCATATATTTTCTAAAATTCTACAGTGGACATGACTGTTTAAAAGTTGTGGTAAGCCCAGCCAGTGTGGTTCCGTGTTGAGCGTTGACCCATGCACTAAGAGGTCACTGGTTCAATTCCCGGTCAGGGCACATGCCCAGGTTGTGGGCCTGATCCCCAGTGGGGGGCGTGCAGGAGGCGGCCAATCACTGTTCTCTCTCATCAATGTTTCTATCTCTCTCCTCTCCCTTCCTCTGTCTCTCTAATATATCAATAAAGAAAAAAAAATAAAATAAATAAAAGTTGTGGTAAAATACACATAAAATTCGCTATCTTAACCATATTTAAGGGTACAGTCTATTGTATTTAGTACATTCACATTGTGCTGCAATCTCCACCATCCATCTACAGAACTCCTTACACTTTGCAAAACTGAAACTGTGCACCCATTGAACACTAACCCCTCATTTCCCCTCTTCCCAGCCCCCGGCCACCTCTATTCCACTTTATGTCTTTATGCGGGTGACTGCCTTCTACAAGTATAATCGTACAGTATTCATCCTTTGGTGACTGGTTTATTTCACTTAGCATAATGTCATCGAGGTTCATCCACATCATAGTGTGTGTGAGAAGTTTCTTCCTTTTTAAGGCAAATACTATTCCATTGCAGGTATACACCACGATTTGTTTATTCATGCATCCAATGATGAACACTTGGGCTGCTTCCACCTTTCGGCTATTGCAAACCATGGTTCTATGAGAACGGGTGTACAAATATCTGCTTAACTCCCTACTTTCAATTCTTGTGGGTATTCATCCAGAAGTGGGTCATATGGTAATTCTATTTTTAAATTTCTGAAGAACCACCACAGTTTTCTATAGTAGCTGCACCGTGTTACTTTGCACAAGGATTCCAATTGCTCTCCATCCTCACCATGGTTCTTTTGTTTTTTTATTGTAGCCATTCTAATGTGTATGGCATGACTCATTGTGGTTTTGATTTGCAATTCCTTAATGATCAGTGATGTTGAACATTTTTTCATGTATTCATTGGACATTCATATATCTTCTTTGCAGAAATGTCTCTTTGCTCCTTTGCTTGTTTTTTAAATTGGGTTGTTTGCTTTTGTTGTTGTTGAATTGTAGGAATTCTTTATACCGGGTGGGACAAAAGAAGGTTTATAGTTGTGAGTACATGAAACAGAGTTTATTCTTGTATTATTATTTGTTATTGTATTATTTTCCATATGAACAACTGTAAACCTACTTTTGCCCCACCCTGTATATTCTGGGTATTAACCTCTTATCAGATACATAATTTGCAAATATTTTCTACAATTCGATGGATTGTCTTCCTGCAGTAGACATGAGCTTTTCTATGTACTCAGTATCCCCTCAACCTCCCCCTCTGGGAACATGACTCAGTCCTAGTCAATTAACATATTCCAACCTATTTGCCAGAGTAATTTATTTTCCCAGGGATGAGTGGAGAGCCAAGCTGGGCCTGTGAAGGTTCACTCCAAGACTTTTCTTCAAATCCATTGTGAAAGATGCAGTGTGTTCTGGAGTCCTGAGCTCTCCTGGCTATGTCAGCCTAGAACACCAGGACCATCATTCCGGTCACACTGAGAGAGAACCTGAACATGAAGCCAGCATGGGAAGCCAAGCTGAGAGATCTGGTGATATTGGAGTACTTAGTTTCAGCATGTCAGGAGCCAAAGCTTCAACTCAACAACCACGTCTGGATTTTTAGTTTCATTAGCCAAAAGCTTTTTTATTTCTGTTTTTTTCTTAACAGCTCTCCAGGACTGGCATCTCAGGGCTAGGGCCTTCCCCAGCCCATCCCCACCCCCTGACCACATCACCTAATCATCTGTGAAGAACTAAGTCAGTTAGATGGCAGATCCTGTGACCACTCCTTATTTTTTTTCCCTTTGGAAAAATTATTGGCCTGTCACCTTGACTCATTTCAGTCCCACATATAAGCATGCAAAGTATTCCGTAAAAAGGGCACTGCTGGGCACATAAAATCCCCAACATTCTGTGTGATTGCAACTAGCCTGGTAGTTAAGAGCATATAGGTTTTGGTTTTTTGTTTTTTTCTCCCATTTCTCAAAAGACCCATACTGCCACCCACACTAAGAAGCTTATTTACTTTGCTTTTAGATGGACCAGAACTTGTGTTTTGTTGTTGTTGTTGTTTAAACAGTTGAATAATAAGCCCTAAAAGTAGGAGTTTCTGTTACAACAACTGATAGAACATTAGTGCTAAAAGACACAACATGCTAATGAAACAACTTGTCATGAGCTTGACAGTAATGAGGATGTTCCTAAGACATCTGTCTGTCTTTTCTCAGGGCAGTAACTTACGCTTGTAGGTATTTATTTCTTTAAAGTCATATCTAAGAATAAGTTGCCTTTCCTGAAATTCCCTTCTTTAACTAATGGCAAAATTGTACATAATGAATTTTTGAGCGTTTTGTTAAAAACAAAGTGGTCTTCTGAACACAGTTTTAATCATGTTTATTAACTACAAAACATAACAGTTGCCAACTCTGACCATAAAGTGTTCTATCCTGAGGCTGCCTCTGTTCTCAGGAGAAGAAGAAGTATAATATTTTTTAAATAACCAATCTTATCCTCAGAAAACTTTCCAGTTGCTTTCTCTGCTTGGGATTAAAAAAAAAAAAAAAAACTTATATAACAGACCAAAGAAAAATAAAACAAAATTATCTGTAATCGTGTAGGCAAGTGGAATTAAAGTACATTTTCCATTCCAAACAATGTCTAAATGAACACCTAAATTCATCAGCCTTTCCCTGCCTAATAATGTGACATGTTTACAGTGTTGAAGGAAATCAGGTGTTTTCATGCTAAATGAAAATAAAATTTATGTACTGTTATTACCATAGTCTTTGCCTGGTGTTTCTCACTCTATTCATCATTAAAGGCTGCTCAATAAATGCTGTGCAAACTGCATGTAGGAATGTTGTGCAGTAATAACTCAGAATTAGCTATAAATAACCACCTACCAGAGCTTTGGGAAGACCCCAGGGCTTAAGAGGGAATGTTTGCTCCCCAATTGCTAAATTGAGAAAAAGAGAAATACTGGTCTATATTTTCTGTATATTTGAGACGCTAGAAACAAGCCTTGAACATTAACACTCTAGCATAATGAAGGTCTTTATCCATCATCATGTGAGCTGCGGCAGGCAGTAGGCTAAATGGCGTAATTTTAGAGACTAAAATTTCCTCTACACAAATATGTTAGAAAAGTTGATGGAGAAAAACTTACTTGTCTACCCTGTGCATTAGTTACCTATCGCTATGTAACAGATTACTCCAAAACTTAGCATCTTAAAATGTCAACCACGCATTGTGTCTGAGGGTCGGGAATCAAGGAGAAACTCTACTGGGTGGTTCCGGTTCAGAGTCTCACAAGATCACCATCAAGCTGTAAGCCAGGACTGCAGTCATCTGAGTGCTGTTCCAGCTGGAGCATCTTCTTTCAAGCTCACTTAAATGGTCAATGACAAGAATCAGCTCTTCCCTGGCTCTGGGCTGGGCTTCATGGACCTCACCATAAGACTAGTCACAGTATGGCAGGTGGTTGCCTCATACTGAAAGATCCAAGATGAAAAGATAGAGTGAGCTAGCAAGAGAGTGCCCCAAATGGAAGCTTCAGTATTTCATACCTAATCTCAGAAGTGGTATACCTTTTGCCAGGTCACACATATTAACCTTGAAACAATATGGGCGGGGACTACACAGGGTGTCAGTACCTGAAAGTGGGAGTCACTTAGGGTTCATCTTGGAGGCTGGCTGCCTTCCTCTTGGGTGAAGCTGGCATGGATGCCTTAGCACAGTTTAAAAAGTGGAAAGAATCAACAAAGCCCATTCGAAAGAGCACAGCTCAGAGTAAGACATGGGTCTAAATCCTAGAGTGACTCTTAATAACTTCTGGTAATTACTTATCCCCCTGAGCCTTCAACTTCTCATCCCTAACCCTTAACAATGCTTCTCATAGGGTTGTTGTGAGTGTTAAATGAACTAATATTTAAAGAGCTTTCCTTCTGTGGAGGTTCTTTTAAAGGAAGTAAACAACTAAAACATATTTTTTTGGTAAGGTAGCAAAAGGAACCCCAAAATAGTATGCCACAGTATACTTTGGAGGGCACAGTAGCCTCAGGCATGGACTGCCACAGGTGACTTGAGGGTGCTGATAATGTTCCAGAAAGAGTAATGCTTCTATTACTGAAAACTAAGGTAATGCTCCTACATCGCTGTATTGGCCAGGGTTTCCTGGGAGTGCTGTTGAGTCACTTCCCAAGCATTTATTGAGCACCCCGGGCGCCAGGCACTGGAAGGACTAGGGTTACAAAACCAAGCAAAACTCAGTTCCTGAAGTCAAGTTGCGCCCAGTCACACCTGAGGGTGGAGAGCAGGGTGAGGAGACTGGCACAAGACAATTCTAACCTTAGGTAGATATTTGAACAAGGAAGTGTGCTTGCTGGGAAGAAGGAGGACCTGTCAGTCTGGAAGAGAAGAGGAGGACCCTCAAGCAGCTCCTGGCATTCAAGCAAGGGAGTGCCAGCTAGAGATGGTAGAGCAGTGCGCACAGCATGGGCAGAGAAGGGGGGATTCTGCGTCTACAAGTAAGTGCCACTGCCTATTTTCAACTATTTAAATTGTTAAGGCAATGGAAAACGGATGTCCTTTAGATCTTTCAAGTCAAACTGGTGTTCCATTTTAAGGCAAAAAGGGAGGCCTGTGTCTATTACTTGGTTTCATATCAACAGCCAAGTGCCTGCCTTTGACACAGAGAGAGGTGTTATGAACATTTTTATATTTGTACTTTAGTTTTTCTTTTTTTTTTTCACTTACAAAATAGTATCCCAAGATTCTTTAGCAGCAGAAATTCTTCAATTTCTACAAAGTATGATTCCATTCATACCTTGTAAAATGCCAAATATATATATATATGCCATTATATTCTAGCTTATTTCCTTCTTACTAAAGGCATTCTCCATGTCTCTGCCTCCCCAACAAGAGCTTCTGTAAGGTCCAGAGTTGTCAAGTTTGCTTCTGCCTGAGAAAAGAAGGAATGATTTGAATATGTGAAATTATTAACTAGTCAAGCAAAACCAAGAGGTTGCCCGTTTAGCAAATCTGACCATGGGTTTAACGAGATGTTTGGAGATTTAATCAAGCCTGAAATCTACTTTAAATTACATGATTTACCTTTTTTCTCCTTTTTGTCATTAGAGTTCCTTTCTTTGGAGATATTCTTTTGTATGGCACCTACAAGAAGCTGAGAGGAGTAGCTGGAAGTGGCTAGTGAAATCAACAGGAAAATGTTTCCGCGGTTTAGTATTAGCAAAGACCTGATCACAAGGACTCTGTTCTCCGGATTTGATTTTAGAGAAAATATGGAGACTAAATTTAAATAGTCCAATAAAGTTGACACAAAAAAATGATGTTTAGAAACTGTTTTGGACTGATAGAAAAAATCAAAAATAAGTATAAAAAGACCAGCATGGGATGATGGGAAAAGCACTGGATTAGGACTCAGGAGAACGGTCCCTGATCTTAGTTTCAGGGTTGTTGTTTTTCATTGAGATATAATTGACATACAGCATTATATTGATTTCAGAGCAAACAACATAACGATTCGATATTTGTACATCTTGTGAAATGACCATCAAAATAAGTCTTGTTAACATCCATCACCACATGTAGTTACCAATTTTTTTCTGTGATGAGAACTTTTAAGATCTACTCTCTTAGCAACTTTCAAATGTACAGTACAGTTTTATTAACTCTAGTCACTATTGTGTGCATTACATCCCCATGACGTACCTATTTTATAACTAGAAGTTTGTACCTTTAACCTCCTTCACTCATTTCACCCATCCTGCACCCCCACCTCTTATTTTTGTTTGCTTTACTTGGATGCCACATGTTAGTGAGAGCACACAGGATTTGTCTTCCTCTGTCTGACTTATCTCACTTAGCATAACACCCTCAAAGTCCACCAGAAAAATATATTTTTCTCTCCGCTCTGTTTTTCAGGAACCCTTATAAAGTAAAATAAGTGGGTTAAGAAATGATTGTTTCCAATATTTCTTCCTGTTTGGGGATTCTAAGTATTTATAGTTGATTGGAACTTGGGAATGAGCATAATAAAAGGAATATGTGACTTTTGTTTGCATTTGAGAAACATTTGGCATCTGGCATTAAAACCTATCGGTTTATTTATTCAATAAAAATCATTGAGCACCTATTGTGGGGCGAGCCCTCTACCAGGCCATGAACCAAATGCAAGGGAAGGAGGCCTGGTCCCCGAGGGGTGTCTGCAGGAGGGGGTAGTTAAGAGCACAACTCCAATGCCTGGGAGAAGTTCTGTAATAAGAGCATATGGCATGGTATTTGGAATTGAATGCTATTTCCAGTTTAATAATTTTTGAAGTGGAATCCCTTTCAGCCATGTTAAAAGAAAAACTAAAACTGCTTCCAAATCTTACATCACAATATAAACAGTGTAGTGGATTCCAAAAAATTCAGGCCTTCTGTTAATCCGGTGCAGAGAAGGCATATGTGCTTAGACATCTGTTTAGACATCCACTTAGCAAGCATTCTGTCAGCCTGTCGGGACTAGAACCACAGCTGAAACACATATAGCTCCAGACATCAGCTGTAAGGGAACCAAATGGTGTCTTACCAAAAATTACCTTAGAATTCAAAGTATCCAAACAGTTTGACAGGCACAACCAATAATTACAAAGGAAAACCAGCAGCAGCACACAGACATACGTAGCCCCTACATTTAGCAAGGAACCATTCTGAATTTCAATTGTCTCACTTCACCACTGAATTTGAACTCTTCTCCATGGAGCAGGACAATGCATAACACCACGGAAATAAGCAAAATACACAGATATGTTAGGTGCTAGCCAGATGATGGGAGATTAATTGGTAAGATCACATGCATTCAAAACACTTAGCAATGTTGGAAATCTTTGCTTTTTTGATTTTCTTCTATTGTTATGAGAAGTTAAAAATGGAGATGCTTTTCATTTTTAGATTTTTCAGAGTAGTCACGCAATGAAATGGACAATATGGTCCTTGCTGAATTGTTCTCATGTTTATTAAGAATAATTAAAGGAAAACCTAAAGTCCCCTTGCTCGCAGAAAAAGCCTGAGAGTTATAGAGCTTTACTAATCAGTAAAGACTAGAAACTCGTTTTAAACCTATTTAGTCAGTAAACTTCAGTTAAAGAGCTGTGTAACAAGCAAACACCAGAGCTGATTTTATACCTGCCTCGTCGACGAATGACTTGCTGCAGCGACCGCAGCTCTGAAACCAACCAGTCAGTGGCAGCCTCCCATTCTCAAAGCCTGGCATTGGGGGCGCAAACACGCTAGTGAACATGCTTTTAAAATCAACCCACTCCTGCCGGTCACCAACACAAAACCCTGCTTCCAAGACTATGGCAACCTTGCCTGTGTCACCACCACCATCCACACAGGTTCTTTCCCAAGCCCTTTGTAAGATCTTTCTTTGCTCAGGAAGACTAGCTAAGTTCTCCCATACTCAAGCAATAAATTCGACTTTGTATTTTGGAGATCAAATGTATTGGTCTCCTTCTTTTTCTATACTATTTACACATTATTTGAAATTATAAGGTGAATCATTAATTTTTTTTATCACTTTCTGCAGACTTGTTTTTCTACATAATGACCCATGATGTTAAAATATTGTATTTAGGAAATATTCTTTTTTAAGTGTAGATTCAGACTCCTATATAAAATCTGTTTAGTTTTACCAGTTTATTTTTACTTATAAATTCTGAACTTAATTTGTCCAAAATTCAGCTGGGATTTCCTATTTTTGTTTATGCCATAACCATCTATCTTGTTCTCCAAACTGCAAACCTTGGACTCAGTATTGACTCTTCTCTCTTCCTTCTCCAGGCTTATCAATACTATTTCTGAAATGTTGTTTAAACCTCTGTCCTCACCTCATTCATTTGGCCCTATTCTTGATTAAATATTTCAACTCCTTTTTGCCAAGATGATTAACAGTGTTAAATTGTTACCCGAATTTGCTCTCACCCTCTAATGCATACCATGTGAGCCAGCCCATTGAAAATCTGTTTTCAAGTCCCCAGGATCTCTTAGGAGACCGAGTGGAAACTCCTTAGCATTACAGTGTGGCACCAACGACACTGAATTCACCCTCCTCTTGCCCGTTTGGACGCTGGGTTCACATAGACCTCATTTGGTCTTCCATAAACACCCAGCACTCCCCATTGCTCATGCTAATTAATTCTTCTTCCTAAAACTTCTTTTTGTCTTCTGATCTTGATTATATCCTTATCTCATGCTGGCAAAATCCCACTCATAGAAACCATCTCCCTACACTTTGCAATCCATTCTGCTAGTAAAGCAGAGAAATGCATGCATCAATGCTCATTGTACAGTGCTTTGATCTTCTACTGGAAGCAGCTTAGGCAAAGGCAAAATCTATTCCTCTTTGGGCTCTATTGGTCAAAACAAAAGGTAATACAGAGTAAGATTCCAGTAAATGTTAGTTATAAAGGATTTAATTGGTTTAAGGACTAATTTCCGTAGCAGACTTTAATGTATTCATAGGACTTGCAGAATTTCTCTACTGACAACTCTTCATCCTATTAATCCACCTGACCTTGAACTCTCAGCACTGCCTATATTAAGGCCTGTAAGTTTCTATGAGCAAATGTTAGTCTGTGGTTTCATATTCCTCTCTGCTGGGCTCTCTCTGAGCTATTCTTATGAGAGAATGCCAAGGCATTCTGGAATGAATGTTTGCATGTGTTTCCGGAGGAATGTTTCTTGGACTTTCCTGTCTTCACTGGCATTTTAAAGGAATGACTTCTTAGATGGCAACAGAACTGCATGATCGCATTATGTTTGCCTTGGCAGTTGTTAGCAGTGCTTTGGCAGAAAGATTCCAAACCTCCTGGTTTGAGAGGTGAGAGTTTAAAGAAACATTGATTGAACACTTAGGATATGGCAGGTACGAGGTGAGAAGATAAGGATACAAGACAATTAAAACACACATTCTCCCGCAGGAAGTCTGCACTCGGATAATGAATGAGCTGGGTATACAGGCCCTCAAAGAAGCGCTAATGTGCAGCATGGAGGAGGGGCCCCTGAAGCACAGAGAGGCCTGAGCAGGGAGGGCGCCCTGGGAGTGAAGTCTGAGCATCAGTGACTATGCATAGGAGCATACATCTGCAGACATGCTGCCTGAAAACACGGCGGGCAGGGTGCTGGGGACTCTCACAAGGCTCTGCAGCTAGGAAATCTTAGCAAGCTCTTTCAAGTTAATAATTTTAATTTCTTTTTAAATTTTCTGTCTGCACAGGCCCTTCAAATGCATAGATTTTGTGTGTTGGTTTTGCCTTGCCAATTCCATTCCTATAGTGTGGTATACTACCATCTTGGTTTGTTTGTTTGTTTTTGGTCTTCAAACTAGGCTTATATACTATAAGAATAAGCATGTTTACAAAAGCAAATGTCACGAACCGTTTTGAGGCCATACTTCTAAGAACCTCCAGGTTCTTAGCCGGACAGGGCGGAGTCCTGACAAGAGGCCAGTGAAAACAGTGAGATTGAATAACTCACAGAGCATTGTGTAAACATGCTGGTCATGTTCCGTCGTGGTGGCAACACTCTGAAGTGATGCACGGACGGTGCCTTTGCGTCCGCTCGACTTCTACATGCTCAACTCGCAGTATCAGTGCAGGGCCCTCTAATCCCTCCTGCTGAGCTCAGGTCATTAAATAATCGCCCTACATTTTACAGCTTCAACCCTGTGACAGAGGAGCTGACCCCAACTCGGTGCCAGGCACCCAGCAAAACAGGGATTAATAAACCCCGCCTCGATGTAGCCAAGGGCTCTACAGCTGCTTCTTGCAATTAGACTTGTCATCATTCTCTCAAGAAGCCCCTGTTGATTTTTAAATCCTAATTGGCAGGAGACACCTGTTTCCCATGGGAAGGATGGGAAGGGGTCATTCACTTGCAGCAGGCAGGGGAGAGGCTGAGAAGCTGGTTGAATGCATACAAATACCTTTGCCTCGAATCTGTTTGCTTCCATTTAGAGTTTCTGTTTTTCTTTTTTAGTTTTTTTTCTTTTCAAATACACCATGTCCAAAGTCAGCCTAGTCCTGAGAAGCAAGAATTTGCCTCTGGAATTTATTTATTTATTTATTTTTGAGCAATAATGTACCACTGATTCCTCCCTATGGCATCCTTCTTACCATCCGGGAGCCCCCTATAGGCATGAGTACTTTTTCCTGGCTACGTTGCTGTTTTGTTTTGTTTTGTTTTGTTTTTGCCAGGATCAAGGCTGTCATTCATTCCAGTATTTAGTGTTTATTAACTGCCTGCGAACTGCTTAAACTCTGTAACGACCTATTGGTGCGTCTAAAGAGTATTAAGGCTAGTTTTAGTTCCTATCTTCGCCGAGCTTGCAGTCTACATAGACGGAGGCATTAGAACTGCATGGAATAATACATGTGAAATGTTTTTTCAATGAACAGAATTGAGACAGTGTCCGTAGGTAAAAAGAAGACATTGTAAAGGCTCTCAGTCTTCCTAGAGGTTTGGGCATCTTGATTTTCTCTAAAACCTAATCACCCTAGAGATTTCTGCTTAGAGCTGCTGCCTTGAGGTTGTCTAAATGGCAACAAGTAGTGGCTGATGGAATTTACTGTGACTGTATCTCTTAATACCACTGGACATTTTCAAATTAAGTATTGCTATATTTATTAGGCTCTTGTCATTAGGGCAATATGTAGGGTAGTAAGAATAATATAACTGGATAGAGATGTGGAGGAAACTGTGAGTCAATGAAAAGGGAGAAGCAATGGAATCACAATTCTCATTCCTACACAAGCATTTATTGAACACCTAGTACATGCCAGGATCTTTTCTAACATTTGGATCTCTTTTGGATCACCCAGGTTTCAATTCCGTGTGTCAGCATTCTCCTCTTAATAGAACTTTGCCAGTAGCCAGTTAAGTCCTCTCGTCAACCTTGCCATGACCTTGTGGGCTTCAGCAAAATCAGGCAATCAGGGAAGACTTATTCTGAGGCCCGACTCAATACCAGTAGGACAGACCTTCAAAAGCAATACAATAAATTCAAATAATTTTTTTCTGCCTTGTTTTATGTCTAGTTTGCAAGACTATGTCTTGTTTACTTCCAGTAGCATTGTCATTGTCACCACTGAAAATGTAAAGGGAGTAAAAGACCTGACCTGATTATTGCCCTTGAGAGAGCTGAGTGTCGGTAGACAATATATGCATAGTAAGAACTACTGCATTTGTTTAATTGTGTGTGAGGGTTTAATTGAAGGCATTGGAGCCCACTGCACTCCATGATAACTCTTCGGAGAATTCCGTCGTTGTTAGTAATCTGAAAGTCTCTCAGAGCCTAGATAAACAGTTTGCAAAATGTAGTGTTAAAAACAAATTACCCAAGAATCTCTTGAAAACGCAGATTCCGGGGGTCCCAGACTCTAGTGGTTCTGATTCAGTAGATCTGTGGTAGGCTCTAGGAACAAACCTTTAATAAGCACTCCAGATGATTTTCATAGAGGCCTGTACCCTATACTTCAATAAAGTAGGAGACCCTCCCTCACTCTTTGTATAAGAGAGATTGCCAATGGATGGATAAAATTACAAAAGAATCATTTTTGGCTCCTTGAATTTTCATTTAGGGCCAAGTAGATTTCAATCACGAATGTTGAAGTGCTTCTAAGGCACATGAGTGGCGCCTGGTGGTCCCCCACACACAAGTCCGTTTGAAAAGTGGTTGACTGTATATTTGCCTTAAATATATTTTTATCAGGTACATAAAAAAGCTATTCTAGGTCTTTGACTGTTGATATTGCCTTGACGCCATGTCCCTTTCAAAGACAGGGCTCTGTACAGGTTCAGAGCTCGGTTATTCCCATATAAGGAGGGGGATACTTAGGCTAAAAGCGCCTTTGAGATGTTTGGAACAAAGTGTACGGGCTTTGCAGCCTCCGTGTGTCTATGATGTCAGCAACAGTGAGCAGCACAAAGAACTGAGAGGAGAATCAAATCGGTGATTCATTCAGGAAGAAATAGCTTGCACCTGTGAGAAGCCGAAGGCGCCACTTGGCATTATTGGGGTGCTGCCTCAGCTGGACGGCAGCCTCTGTCCCCGAACGAACTGACAGCTTGTAGATCTTGAGCAGAACTGGGCCTCTCGCACTGTTGTGTTTTGCTTTTGGAGTGAAAGCAAACTTGTGACTCACATGGGAGCTGAGGGGAGGTATGCGCTTAGTAGCATTCATTCTTGGCAGGAGGGCGGCCGCTGCAGACATGGGATGCAATCGAATAAGCACATGTGTTCTTACAGTACGCCTCATGGCCAGGCCACTTTATCTCCAGTAATCCCAATCCATGTACCAGAATCACATTAACTGGCCGTGGCTCAGACCCCATGGACTCTTGGCTTGGGGGAGAATGAAATGTGATCTCAAGACAAGATAGGATCCTAATCTGAAGAGGCACTGATGTATTACTCTCCCCGGCAGCTCAGCGTTATATGGAACGTGGCATCAGGAAAAACATATTTACCATGCTGCCAGCAGAGAAGTCTAAACACTGCCGTCCGCACGTGGAATCTGCCTCCATGGCGTATGATGGTCGACAGGAACACACTGACGTTAAAGATGAAAGAACATCAAAAACAAAGCTTCAATAATAGGCAGCAGTAACCCTGACTGTCTGCTGTCACGGACAGTAGCCATCGGTCTTTGAGAAGGCACCGTATGCTGTTATACACGCCGTTCAAAGGGCTCTTTATCAAGGAAAGCCTTCAGGATGCAACATAGAAGAAAAAAACCCTTTGTGTTTCAAGAGTGTGGTGAAGGGTCCAAGGCCATGGCTAGTGCCTGAGATCTCTCTTGCCACTCCTTTGAGCAAGCGCAGTGCTAAAGTGTGTGACCTAGGCAGGGTCAGGAGGGCAGGCTCCGTGAAGGCTCCAGGCAGATCGAGGCTGAATCTCTAGCCACAGCTGATCAGAAAGCAGCTGGTGTTGGATTCAGTAGTGGGAAAAGGAATCATTTGCTTTGGAAGGCCTGACTCTCTTACTGTGAAATCATATAAATGTCATGAAATCTCTTAGGACAGTGATAGTTCTTTTCCAACTCCATCCCATTTGCTATGATTAAAACTCTGGCTTGTACCACAATGAACCCTTTTCAAAGTTTAAACAATTCTTAAGCTCAGTGTTCACCCCAGGGACACAATATGTCAATTGGACAGGTCAAAGTCAAGGCTGCATTGAACAGGGGAAAAAAAAAAAAAATATATATATATATATATATATATATATATATATATATATATATATATATATATATATAGTAGCCTGGGGGTGGGCAGGAGGAATAAAAACTCTGTTGACTCTATGTGAATATATTTAAGAGGTTCCAGTACAGGCATTATTATCATTTCAATGTAATGCAACTTAAAAAACACCTCCAAGTTTAATAATCCAAAAGTACATAAAAGGAAAAAAAGTATGTTTTATTTTAAGATTTTGTTTCTGTATTTTCAGAGGAAAAAAATTGTCTTTCTTTTTGGAAACAAAATAGCAATGAAATGTATTTTTTACTAAATGACCAGCAACCTGTGATAAATTGTCAATTTGGCAATTCCATCTGTTCTATGGGAAGTGCAGGCTTACAGAAAAGACAGAAATAGTCGAACACTGCCACCTGCTGTCACTCTTTCCACCTCTACTTTTAAAACAGGTTTTGTTTGGCCTTTGTCTCATAGGGGTAAAAAATCTAGAGCAGTGGCTCCCAAATTTCAGCTGGCAGCAGAATCACCTGCAGGTTGTGAAAACACAAATCACTGGGCACCCATCAGAGGGCTTCTGATTCCGTAGGTCCAGGGGTGGGGCTGGATAATTTGCATTTTTAACAAGTTCTCAGGTCCTGCTGCTGCTACTGATACAGCCTTAATCTATGTTAAAATATCAAGGATGTCTTCAGATACTGGCCTAAAGGCTTCTTGACCAAAGAACTCAACTTCTATGGCTCTAAGAAGATTTACATTTTATTGCTTTTTCTAACCTATGCTATATTCACATAGGAAGAATGAGTTGGGCGTGAAAGCTAAATCTGAAAGCAGTGTGATCAGATGTAGTCAATGAGGCATGCAGGTTGCTGTGCTTAAGGCTGAATGATTATAACAGAGGAACATGGGATGAATTGGACTCCAGGAGACTGTTTATATAAAGAAATAGCTTGGCCTGGAATGTGAAGGACCTGCCCATATGTAAGAAAACTGCTTTCAAACGGAATGGATAGTGCTAGTCTTTGAAGGTCTGGGCAGAGTCCCAATTTTTCTGCCTTTCTTTCATATGCCACATGTTAATTTGTCTTCAAGATTCACTTACTCTGAAAAGCAGATGGCCAGAAGTGTGAAATTTTGGTGGTATTAAGTGCTATCATTTTTGTCATCACCAATGTTTTCAGTAAAACCGGAGACTTCATTGATTAAATAACTCACTGAGCAAGGCTGTGCTTTTGAACTTTGGAAACTAAGGAGAAGAGAAAGAATGTGCTTTGACCACTTTTTTTTTATTATTGTGGTAAAAAAAAAAAAAAAAACACACAGCATGAAATTTACCATCTTAATCACTTTTAAGTGTATAGTTCAGTAATGTTAAGAATATTCACATTGTTGTACAACATCTCTAGAACTTTTTCATCTTGTAAATCTGAAACTTGAACCCATTAAACACTAATTCCACCTCCCCCTTCCCTCTAGCCCTTGGTGATTGCCTTTTTTCTGCTTTCTATTTCTGTGGTTTTGACTATTTCAGATACTTCAGGTGAGTGAAATCACACACTGTCCTTATGTGCCTGGATTTTTTCACTTAGCATAATGTCCTTGAGGTTCATCCATGTTGTAGCATGTGACAAAATTTCCCTTTGTAAGGCTGCATAATATTCCATTGTGTGTATAAACCGTATTTTCTCTATCTATTCATCTGATGATTGATGGATTGCTTGCGTCTACTTCTTGGCTATTGTGAATAATGCTGCAATAAATATGGATGTGCAAATATCTCTGCAAGGTTCTGCTTTGAATTCTTTTGGAAATATACCTAAAAGTAGGATTGGCTGAGACATAGGGTAATTCTGTTTTTAACAGTTTGAGGAACCTCCGTACTGTTTTCCATAGTGGCTGCACCATTTTGCATTCCCTCTAACAATGCACAAGGATTCCTGTTTCTCCACATTCCCATCAACACTTTTCTATTACCAGTAACTTTAGTTATTTTATTTTATTTGATAGTAGCCATGCTAATGGGTCTGCTTTGACAACTCCTTGGCCTGCAATGCAACTCATTTGGCTTGCATTCCTCAAATGATAAGTGATAATGAGCATCTTTTCATCTGCTTGTTGGCCATTTGTATATTATCTTTGGAGAAATGTTTATTTAAGTGCTTTCCCATTTTAAAATTGGGTTATAGTCACGTGCCACACAACAGCGTTCTGCTAAATGATGGATTGCATATACCAACATGGTCCCATGAGATTATAATGGAGCGGAGAAATGTCTATCACATAGTGACATCTTAGCCATCATAATATCTAGCGCAATGCATTATTATTTTGTGCCTGTTTCAGTCTATAGATAGTAATGTTATCTGTTAGCAGTGTCTAGAGGCAACTCACCTGGGCCCTCGGACATCTCCTCTTTCTGAATCAGTGTTACGGCTAGATTGACCCTTGGGGTTCTCCTTATTTATGATTTCAAAGCTCCCTTCAGCAATAACCATTAGGAAACTTTGAAAAAACAAAACAAAACTTTTATTACATACAAGCCCTGGATCATACAATGCATGCTGGTTGCCACACAGTGAGGTTGAGGGCAGGGAAGGGGGGGATAGAGAAGGGGCCTCAGGTTTTGCTTTTATTGGGGTTGAGCATGGGACCTGTGGTTTCTTTGTTGGTGAATTTAAAACATAACAGTGGGAATTTAAAGTGTGGAAAGAGAAAAAAACAAGTGGCCGAAATGTTCAATTATTAAAATCAAGATCACCAAAACAAAGAAGCCTCAGTGGGGGGGTTAGCACAGGTAGCTAGTTATTAATAATGGAAGGGAGCAAATGAAATCAGACATTAAGCCTAATAAACCGGGGAGCCAAACTGGGCCTGATTTCCTAGGCAGCTGTAGCATTCACAGGCTCATCAGGGGATGGCCACATCCTCCACCAAAGGGACTTAATCCCTGAGCAATCCCCCAACAAGCAGGAAGAGTCCCCCTGGGGACAATCTGCCCTGTAGTGGCATTATTGGGGGAAGGGATAAAACAGTGGGGGAAGTTTTTTCTAAGCACATGCACAGTAGAAGCTGAGGTGGTGCGGGGGGAGGTAAGCGCATGTGAGCGGAAACCAGATGGCAAAGCTGAACTCTGAGGCACGTGCAGTAGGAGCCAAAATGGGTCCATAAAGGGGCGGAGTCCTGCCTGGAAACCTGGGGAGAAGACCAGATTGGACAGCGTAGGGCCCAGCACAAGCCCGAAAAGGATTAGGAGGCAGATTGGTTCATTTGAAAGAAAGCCTGCTCTCTCCCAAGCCTGAAGCAATGTAATCACAGCTTAGCAAAGGCCCCTCGTGGTAGCATGCACTCGCCTGCTTGATTGCCATGTCGTCTCTGTAGCAGCCTCGAAGAGCCAAGCACATCTCCAAGCACGGGCCCCGGAGTGGGCCTACGTGTGGGCCTGGGTGCGGCGCCACCGGCCAGAGTGCACCCAGCAGCAGAGGCTGTGCTGGACTGCTGGAGCCCAGGATGATGGCATGGCAGGTGTGGATCCTGACCCTCCTGATGGGCACTGGCACGCACCAGGCCCAGCACGTATTCCACAGCAAGGCAGAACTAAGCCACCTGGTCGCAGACAAGACGCACCTGGGGACAGTCCTTTGTTTCTACTCCAATAAATCTTACCACTACACCTCATCCTCCTACGTGTGGGTCCTGGAAATTCTTTCTCGTGACTCTGTGGAAGGGCCCCATTTCCACCGGCAACAGGGGGAGGTGGCCTGGCTCTTTATCTAGTCTGTGGCTGGCAGTGTGTTTATTGCCTTCCATGAAGTGGATGCCTCTGAAATGGATGCCAAGTCAATCAAGCTTACATTACAAAAGGAAAGCCAACTGTCAGGGCTTACAGTACAATTATTCATAGTGTGTGGTGATGCTGATGTACACAAATCTACTGTGCTACCAATCCTATAAAAGTATAGCACATTAAATTACGGTAGTAAGCTCTACCATCTAGGTGTGTAAGTGTATTCTATGATGTTCGCACAAAGAGAAGTCCCCTAACAATTCCTTTCTCAGAACCTTGTCTTGTCATTAAGTGGCACATGACTGTATTTGATTTTTGTTTTCAAGTTGTCGTTCTTCATACATTCTGGATATTAACCCTTACAGATACATGATTTACAAATATTTCCTCCCATTCCATAGGTTTCCTTTATACTCTGTTGAGTGTGTCCTTTGATGCAAAAAGTCTTGAAGTTTAATACAGTCACATTTATATTTTTACTTTTGTTCTTTTGGTGTCAAATCATTGCCAGATCCAATGTCATGAAGCCTTTCCCGTATGTTTTATTCTAGGAGTTTTATCATTTAGGTCTTTAATCCACTGCAAGTTATTTTTTGTAGGAAGTGTGAGATAAGGGATGAAGGGAACCAATGTTTTGCCACACTGCAGATGCCTTTTTGGGATATTGATCAGAAAGAATGCTGACCCTCCTGCTTTTCCTGCCCAAGAGATTCAGACAGAAAAACCTGCTCAGGAAGGAAATCTTAGGATGTTCACCTTAGCCTGAATAACTTGATTAGAACTAAACATGGTAAACAAGAGGGCTTCACGCTGGGACCTGTTAGCTTTACGTCCTGTATTCAATTGTTTCTGAGCTGCTTAGCAAGGATTTTCCTGTCATGTGTGTTCTGTTATTCTATTCTATTCTATTCTATTCTATTCTATTCTATTCTATTCTATTCTATTCTATTCTATTCTATTCCATTCCATTCCATTCCATTCCATTCCATTCCATTCCTTTCTATTCTATTCTATTTTTCTGTATGCCACTACCACACTGTTTTGATAGCTGTAGGTTTGTTAATGTTTTGAAATTAGGAAGTGTAAATCTCCAACTTTGTTCCTTTTTTTAAAATTTTTTTGGACATTCTGGGTCTCTCAAGATGTCATATGGTTTTTAGGATGATTTTTTTCTATTTTTTTCAAAAAACAAACCAAAAAACCCACCTATCATTGGGATTTTGATAGGGACTACATTAAATCTGTAGATTGTTTTAGGTAGTATTGACATCTTAACAATATTAAATGTCACAATACATGAATATGAGATATGTTTCCACTCATTTGTGTCTTTTAAAATTTCTTTCAGCAGTCTTTTATAGTTTTCGATGTACAATCTTTCACCTCCTTGGTTAGGTTAGTATCCTATAACTTTTCTGAATTTGTGTAGTAGTTTTTAACCAGATTTTTTATGTTATGGAATCTTTAGGGTTTTCTAAAATAAGATCATATCATCTGCAAAAAGATAATTTTACTTCTCCTTTCCAATTTGGAGACCTTTTATTTATTTTTCTTGCCTACTTGCTCTGGCTGGGACTTACAATATGTTGAATGGAGACTGGGCATCCTCTTCTTGTTCCTGAACTTAGATAAAAAGCTTTTAGTCTTTCACCATTCAGTTGGATGTTAGCTCTGGGCTTTTCATACACAGTCTTCATTATGTTGAAGTACATGCCTTCTATTCCTAATATAGTGAGAGTTTTTTTTTTTAATCATGAAAGGATGTTAAATTTTGTCAAATGCTTTTTCTGCCTCAGTTGAGATAAGCATGCAGTTCTGTTCTCCATTCTGTTAAAGTGGTGTATTACATTGACTGGTTTTTGTTATGGTGAAAATTCTTGCATCTGGGGCTTCATTGTTTTTTTTTTTTTTTTTTAATAAAATGATTCTGTATTTTTTCCCTTCAAAATGACCTGAAAAGATGGATGCTGCCATTGGGGAAACTGGATAAAGAATAATGGGATATTTCTGTATTATTCTTAACAATTGCATGGAAATCTACAATTATCTCAAAATAAAAAGTGTTCTTTAATGAGCTGAAGTATGTAATATTAAGTCAGAACACATTCAATGAGTTCCTATTGTGTTTGGGCAGGGTAGGGTGGGGGAATTGCCATCCTCTTAATTCAGCAAAAATATGATTAGTTTCTTGTAATTTAATTAGTTGTGTGGAAGAAAGAGTGCCTTCCATTCCATGTGTACATGTCTCTTGCTTTCCCTAGTTCTCCTTTTCTCTTATGTTCCCTTTCAGTTTTCCTCTCACCCTCTCCTTCCTCCATTTATCCTCTTTTCCTGTGTTGTTTCACACACTCTCCCTATTTTTTGAGGAATAGGAAACTCAAAATTTTGGGTTTGAATTATACTCTGATTGTTGCAAGAATTGTGTATATCTATGATTGTAAGTTAACTAATATACAGTCTCATCTGACTTTGGAACAGAGTCAAGTAGTTATTACACTTTTAATTTGATTTTATTATATAGAACAATATATACAATTTGAAATCTTTATTAATTATATCTAGATGTACTCTAAGACTGGAGAAATCTGTTGTAAATGATCCAAAGCCTTAAACAGAGGTGCTAAGTAAGCAAAATGCATTATACAACTTCAATAATAGAGGTAAACTTCTGCCTCTATTGTATCTTATATTGTTATTTCTTATGGATTTTTATAAACTAAAGCAAACTCGTTACCCCCTCCAGAGCACCTGGGAAGCAATATGCTCTAAACATAAGACCATTGAGGTCAGATAAAAATAGGTTCAAATATTAGTGCAATTATTTATCATCTCTGAGTTCTTGGAAACTTGAGTGGGGTTTTGTTTTGTTTTTTTTGAATAAGTTCCTCACTTATAAAATGGGGACATTAAAGTAACATATGCAGCATATATTAAGCAGTCTATGAATCTAAGTAGGTTCATCTGTGGGAGATTTTTTAAATGGCCACAGCCCAGCTGGTGTGGCTCAGTGAATTGAGCATTGTCCCATGGACTGAGAAGTCCTGGTTTGATTCCCGGTCAGGGCACACGGCTGGGTTCGATCCCCAGTAAGGGGAGTGCAGGAGGCAGCAGATTGATGTATCTCTCTCACATTGATGTTTTTTATCTCTTTCTCCCTTCCTTTCTCTCTAAAAAATCAATTACAATATTTAAAAATAAATAAATAAAATAAATAAATAAATTGTCACAAATTATTTCCTGCCTCAGTTCTATAGTAACTTTGACGCTCCTCCAATCAAGTTTTTCTCCAGCCCTTTTGTTTGGACTAATCTTGTGACTTGCAACTGATCAATAGGATGGTTGCAAGTGTCACACAAGCTGAAACAGGAAAAATTCTTACACATTGGGACCCACTAGCTTAATACTCTCGGAACATGTCCTCCATGTGAATAAGCCCAAGCTAGCCTGGTGGAGAATGAGAGCAGGTGTGGAGAGAGGCCCAGACACACCAGCCCAACCTTGCCCAGACCAGAAAGGCTGCCCAGCTGAGATCAGCACAAATTACCAGTGTACAGAATTGTGCGATTAATAAATGGTTGTTGTTTAAAGACACTCAATTTTAGGATGGCTTGTTAATTCAGCAGGAGCTAATTTACATAATATTCAACCAGGAAGACTGAGTTGCTGAAACTGACTTCAGTAAAGCAGTTTGTAGCTAAAAACTTCAGACTTTAAGAGAAAAAGAGGGATATTTGATATCTTTAATGAACTTGTGAAAAATCTTATCTATATGTTTATAGTCTCTAAAACAAAGCTAAAAGTCTCTCCCATCAAATCACATTCTACATATATTGAACTCTTATAACCAGGATCGAAGACTCACAGCCTGAGGAGGGATTGCAGAGTTATTACATAATAATTCATAGGGTCATCAAGCCCTGCCCGAAGCCTGGGAAATCTCTCACACACATGCACTATCACTTTCCAAATATATGTAGATGATGCGGAGAATAGTAAAATATGATGCTATTTAAGTGTTACCAAGTTCACACAGGTGATTTGTCATTATGTTCTTAACCAATGTCATGGTGCGAATTCCACTTACGTTTTTGGGCATTGAACATTGCGTGCTCAACAAACCTAAAAACACACTTTGAAACAACCTGGGAAATAGATCACAAATTTCCTTTCATGTGATTCAAGAACATTTTAAATTTTGTCAGATGTGCTAATGGCATTGTGGTTACATTTTTAAAAGGTGAGTTCTTTTTTAGATATACACATACCAAAAGTGAAATAACATTGTGGGATTTGCTTTAAAATGCTTCAGCAAAGAAAGCAAAGGAAAGAAAAAGAAATAGTCAAGCAAAGATAACAAACTACTAATAATTGTCGAATCTATGTGATGGTTATATAGAGGTCCCATTGTACTTGTACTATTCACCCTACTATTGTGAACATTTGTAATTTTTCATTGATTAAAAAATTTTTTAAATGAGTCACTATACTCAAGTCTTGGTAACTGTTGAATTAGATGACTTTTAAAAATAGAGCAAATGTTTTTTTAAGAAAAAGAATGTGAGTAAAACATTCTTAAAAGGGTTAGCTCAGTTTTTAGGGTATATTTTTCGTCTATCTAAGATTCCTACAGTAATATCAAGGTGCAGTTCCCATGACCAAGCAGCCAGGCTACCAAGAGTGTACACAGCGCTCCTACAGTTTGTGCACATTTTCCAGCCACAGAGTCAAGCATTTCAAAATAATAATGAAAGAGGCAGTCTTGGGTGGCTTCTCATGCACTCCCCAAAGAAGATCAGAGATGATATAAAACATCTCTGTGGAAGAGCTGAAAGGAATCTGTTTTATTCCTTAGGTAACATATTAGTTGCAGAAACCCAGGATTACACGTTTTTTCAAGAAAATAAACAACTTAAAATGATAAGAAATCACCAATGAGCAAATGGTTTATACTTTTTGGAAGTAAAACATTGCCCATTTTAAAAATGGGCATTGCTTCTTTTCAAATCCCCGTAGCCATAGGGTCAGCAGGGTCAATGGTTTGCCAAGATCAGGGGCCGGCACTCAGACAAGGAATTAAAGCATGCTTAAATAGTTCTCTTGGAGGAAAAAGAGAAAAAGAAGACAATCACAAATTTCTGTTTTTTAAATATGAGTTTTACTAGATTACAATTGTTACTTGTGCCCAATCAGAAAGATAACCTAAGAACAACAAATTTCAGGGCAATTATGATTTTTTAAAATAAAAATGAGAAATATTGGTCTTTTAAAAAGACATCAAGTGGGATCTATTATTCTTTATTTCACTCACCTTACTAATAACCTAGGTAACCAACCACCAGAAATTGGTCATATTCTCAGTGCTGACCTCCAAACCCAGATACTCCTCAAAAAACGTTTACCCTTGAGATTTATGGAGAAAATGAATTCATAGTCTGATTTAAATTTTATGAGAAACCAGGGGGCTACTTTCGAATTCCATTTTATAGGCGACACTAAACAATATGGAACATTTTATTGTGCTTACTTGGTTTTTATTTATTTTTCATTTGTTCAAGCTCCTGACAGTCCACATCAAACAAACGTAAAGGCTCAACACATGGCTACCCAAATGTAAATGGCTGACCTGGTCTCAAGTGATCTACACTCCATTCATTAGCATGTACCTCTATCATTTATTAATTCATTTCCTCAGCAAAATATTTGTCACCTTTTTTTAAAACAAGGACATCCTGTGCTAGGTGCTAAGAATACAAAAATGAATAAGCATAGCCTTTGCTTGTAAAGGGCTCTAATACAAATGGGAAAACTCCAACAGCCAAGTGCTACAGTAGAGATAAGAAAAGGTATGGAGCCCAGCTGGTGTGGCTCAGTGGATTGAGGGTCATCCCATGAACTGAGAGGTCCCAGTTTGATTCCCAGTCAGGGCACATGCCCTGGTTGCAGGCTCGATCCCCAGTGGGGAACATGCAGGAGGCAGCCGATTGATGTTTCTCTCTCACATCCATGTTTCTATCTCTCTCTCCCTTCCTCTCTAAAAAATCAATAAAAACATATTTTGAAGAAAAAAAAAGATATGGTTTCAGAGAACATAATGAGAATGCATTATGACACACTTCATCTTAAATTTTTGAAATAATTTCAGGATTCTGAAATTATGCAGGTACTGCTTATTGACCTCTGAGATACAAAGAGGAAGAAGAGACCTGGCCAGTTTGGCTCAGCAGTGAGAGCGTCGGCCCGCAGAACGATGAGTCTCGGGTTCAATTCCGGTCAAGGGCATGTACCTCAGATGCAGTTTGTCGGTGTGGCTCTATCACATCAATGTTTCTCTCTGTCTCTCTCTCTCTCTCTCTCTCCCTCCCTCCCACTCTATCTAATGATAAATAGAAAAATATCCTCGGGTGAGGAATAAAAAAAAAAAAAAACAAAAAAAAAAAACAAAGAGGAAGAAGAGGATATATAGGTCGGGAAAAAACAAACTAATTTTCAAAAGAATTGACTTCCTCATTCAACCCAAAGTTCTGGGGATTTCTGGCTTTAAATCAGCTTGCATTGGAGACATAATTTTTATTTGCAACATGTCAGTTCTTTATACGTTGGCATAAGCCATATGGATTCCAAAGAAGACAAAACAAAAACCCAGCCGGTGAGGCTCAGTGGTTGCCAGTTCGATTCCCAGTCAGGGCACATGCCCAGGTTGTGGGCCTGATCCCCAGTGGGGGGCATGCAGGAGGCGGCCAATCGATGTTCTCTCTCATCGATGTTTCCATCTCTCTCTCCCTCTCCCTCCCTCTCTCTCTAAAATCAATAAAGAAAAAAAGTAAACAAACAAAAAACAACATATAAAACATGAGGGATGTGGAACCCTGGACCCACGGATTCTTCTGTAGTTTCTCTGGCATTTCTCAGGCAGCTTCTCTTTCAGTACCTGACCTACTTGGTTTCAGATCTCAACCCTTTTGTTTTTCTCTATTTGGATTTTATAAACCAGGCTTAGAGTCTTTCCTTTAATACTGGCTCAAACCTCCCTCGGGTTTTATTTCTGGCAATTACTTCTGGAATCACAGGTTCCAACAATGCCCTAATGCCACGCCCAGGCCTGGCATAGTGCTGGTCCTACTCCCCTGGCCTCCTACCCTTTGAGAAGGGGCAGGGGAGACACTTCCTGTGGTAGTGGCACCACCTTCTCTGTCTAGATCAACCTCTAGATGGAATTATAATGCGCACAGAGCTCACCTTTGGCCTTGTCACACCATTTCCTGTGCATCTCCCCCTGCGTTGACATGTCCTCATCCTTCCTGCATGGTCCTGTGTCCTCACACTTGGCTCCTGCTTCTCACACAGTCATTCTCCCACACAACAGTGCCCACTGTTCCAGATGTTTCCAGCCTCCTTTTCCAGTTTTTGATCCCATACAAATGAATGCCTCATCCTTCCAGGATTCAATTTCTGCTGAGAAGGTTGGCCAATCTGTGAGTCTAAGAGAATAATTCTCAAGCGCATTTGATACAACTGTTAGGATTCCAAGAAATCTTGGGAAAGAAGTTAAGGGTGGCTGGAATTCCCAGGGTAGAAGGAAGCTAATCTGTTTTCCTGTAAGTTGACTTTGTTTGTGTAAAATGGGTTTCAGTAGACAATCATCAAAACCTGCACAGTCAGAAAAGATTGGAGAGCAAGTGAGAAAATTTAAAGTATCCCCTTCATCTTTATTTATTTATTTTTAGTAATTAACACATTACCTGACACTTGGAACTAAATAAGCGTTTTTTCACTGACTAACTGATTAGAGTTACTGCTCTCAGAAGCCAAAAGATATAAGGTCAAAGCTTTGAGGGGAAAGGAACTGGCTATAGGCTGAGGAAAAACAAGTCACATAAACTCTTCAAAGCCTAAGGAGTGAGATAAGAATGAAGCGTTTTCTTCAGTGGGCTCACAAGTATACCTCACGAGGCGTTTTTTTAGAAGTACCTCAATTATTGTTAAAATGTACTGAGTTTAAGCAAAAAAAAAATCCGTAAACCCTTTACTTTTCTCTTTCCCTTCAATACTCCTCAAGTTGGTCTTCTTGGTGGCAATACCACAAAGAAACACCAGAGGGCATGCCATTTTAACTGTTTGGAACCCCTCTCAAACCCAATCTCTGATTTTACGAAATCTCCACAGACTAGGTGAAATCATCTAAGAACTAGCTCATGAAATAAAGTTAGAAGTAGCATACCTTGCAGATAAATTGCAGTATAACTTGTTATCCTTCAATATGAATATTTTATTTCGCACAGAATTTGTGCAGACTGCATATGTACTGAGGATTATTCCAGGTCTAAAAGGGGGGCAAGTACAAATCACAAGATCCTGAAGAGCGTTTAAAGCTTTAGAAAACTGCACTTTGCTTTGTAATATAACAACCTTCCTGCTGGAAATAGGCTTCTTTTCTGCAACTATCTACTAGGTAAGTGTGATATTGTTACAAAGATCTAAGAGGAGCAATAGTTTTCGGGAGAAGAATTACAGGAAACATGTATGTTGTGATATAAAACCAAGTATACATATACATGTATGTGTATGCATATATATGTATATGTATATGTGTATGCATGTGTAGATCTGTACATATTATGCGCTCTGCAAAGAAGGATGACCATTCTCTCAAACATTAAAGTTATAGATAATATTTCATCGTTCTCTGACTACTGATTTACAGCAGTTTCACTGGGAAGTGGGGATGAGAGCTTTGGTGACAAAAGCTTACCTCCCTTTAGCTGTGCCTGTAGGGTGTGGCACACATGGGGTGTGGGTCACCAGCTGTCCTGCAGAAGGTGGTTCAAGCCAGTTCCCATCCAGGGACCATCTCAGCTCTCCCTCCAGCTAAACCTGGCCTTAAGGCCCTTACTCTAGCACACCTGATTTAAGTATGCTTCACATTAATAACACTTTGTCCAAAAATATCAGAAATTAAGCATTAAAAGCAATCATCCAATTAGTTAAAGTATAATTTTCTCTTTATATCTTAACAGTAATAAAGAAAACCGACTAGAATAGCAAAGTATTTTTTTTTCCCCAACTATTGGATTCTTGCAGCCTCCTCACAGAGGGCGTGGCCATAATACCCTTAAAAATCTCTCTGAAAGATAAGCTAAAACCATTATCATCTTTCCCAGACCTTGAAGTTTTACTTTCCATTCAGAAATTACTCTGTGACTTGTCATATTATGATAGTTAAGAGGATGTGCAAAATACTACTGACTTATAATATTCACGTAGTGGAGAAATTTTAATCTATATATAAAGTCCTCTCAAAACCCCCAAATTTTAAGTAATTTTAAAACATTAAAAATTTCAGAAAATAATTTATTGAATTCAAATAGTCAGTGATTACTAGTTTTTACTAATGTTAGCAAAATTATAGGAGTCTCAGCTAAATTAAATATATAAAAATCTGGGATTTGGGAATGGTATATTCATTATTTCTCTAGATGCCAAAGCACAGATATTATACCTGGGAGTTACATCAACATACAACATCCTACAAGATGAATTAATCAAAATTGCTGCTCCAAAAATTAACTGCGTTTGGGGTGTCTTGGTAGAGCCCACATTTTAATGTGTCAGAAGGTTAAAGATTTGATACTCACCTAATCTCTACTCAAGTGCATAATCCTTACTTACCCAATTTCCCTGAACCTCATTTTCAAAAAGAAACCAACAATTAGAAAAAGAGCAAATATAATTAAATAACAAACAGAAAATGTACTCCATTTTATTACCAAAGAGATGCACTTTACAACATATTATATATGCAAAAACAAAAATAGTGCAGTTTTAAATCAATGAAATATCCATTTTCAATGAGGATGTGATGAAATTAGTGTATTCACACATTGCTAGTTTTAATATATATTCATTCCAGCAGCCATTTTGAAAAGCAGTTTGAAAGTACAGTTCAAAAGGCAAGATGCTATTCATCCTGAGAGTCACAGAGTACTTCTGAATATTCCAGCCCACGGATTTGCAGACTCTCCGGAATCAGTGGCTAGCCTAAAGCAACACGGTGGCCCTGTCCTCACGTTGCTTGTGATCTGGCATTCATTTAAACGGAAAGGAGACAGCTGTGTGCATGTGCGTGTTCTCTGAGTAGAATATGCCCAGCAATGGGAAAGGCAATAACTAAATTATAATTTATCGATATCCTGTGAAACTATGTAGCCATTAAAATGAGAATTATGAATAAAGCAATTGGAAAAATGCTTCTGCTATAATATTTGCTGGAAAAAAAAAACCATAGGAACTGATAATATGCCATGCATATAAAAACAAATATGTATGGATAAAGTCTGGCAGAGAACACAGAATAAAAGAAGTAGATGAATTCAATATTTATATTGTGCTCCCCACTATTTTTGTCACAGTGGTTGAAATAATAATCTGAAAGCATTGATAATAGAAAAATAACATTTCCATAAACGACAGCACACTACTTGCCATGCCTGTCTCACGTGATTCTTCTAAAGATCTTCTGAAACAAGGTTTCATGAGAATTCTGTATACATTTAAAAATATTGAATTTTGATTAAATTTTGGAAATAATTTTCTCTATGAAATCATTATTTGCTACTTATGTTAATCTAACCACACTTTATATCTCATATTTTTTCCTATTATTCCTCTACTTAATATTTTAATATTCTGGGGTCAAATGAGTGTGGAAATGCCAACCTAATAGATGTAAAAGTACTTTAAAACCTGTAAAATGCTTGGCTAATATAAGATTTTATTACTATAATGAACGATTTCTTGAATCAGCTTTTTTGTTGTTGTTGTTTAAACTAAGAGGATTGGTTTAATAAGATTTTCAACTTGGAAAATCTTTCTTCCGTTCCTTCTCTTTATGAGTCAGAAAGATTGACTTCCCCAAAGGAATGTGAAGACACAGTTGGTTTATTGTGTTTAAAACAGATTTTGGGAATAACTGATAAATCAAGCCCTTACATCATGAGAACAGTAAGCAGTGGGAATTCCGGCCCAGGACGATCCACACGCATCCCACAGTGCGACGCCGCCTGAACCTAGACGCACAGGAAGAGCTGTTTTGATACAATTCTCCTGCTAAGAAAGAACGTCTGAAATTAGAAAGAAGATGTGTGCAAGGAGGAGGGTAAAGGAGGTCTGGGCAGTCCTTATCTTCAGCATTCGAGAAAGGGAGATAGGAATTTGAGTTTAAGGGGTGGTACAAGTTTTGTTTCCTACGTTTTGTGACTTCTTTTTCCCTATGAGAATAGCAATAACAAATTTAGGCAGCGAATTACTAAGAACGTAGGGAGCTGTGATTCTGTGTCTCACTGAGCAGCTGGGCTCCTGGGGAGAGGAACCCTAGGACAGTGCTGACAGGCCCGGAGAGGTGAGCAGGCTGAGATGTGCATCTGGAGAAGGAAGAAGAACTGGGAACCCCACGAGGCAGGCTGATTCCCCTTTCCAACCATAGTTTTATGTCTTGTCCTTGGCTTGTTAGGACAGCTGGATCCACCGTATAATGTTGAGTAGAAGTAGGCAACTTTGCCTTAATGTGAATTTTAAGTGAACACTGTAACTTTTCCAAGATGTGTGACATTTATGGGTTTTGGGGTGTTTTTTTGGTATTCTTTTATCATATTATGGAGACTGCCTTCCACGTCTTTGCTAAGAGTTTTGATAATGAAGATTGGATTACATCAAGAGTTTTCCTGTCTCTGCAATGATTGCATATTTGTCTTTTAATCTATTAATATGTAAATTGCCCTGGCTGGTTTGGCTCATCTGTTAGAACAGCAGGTTCTATTCTGGTCAAGGACACTTACCTGGGTTGCAGATTTGATCCCCGACCCCATCAAGGTCCTGCAGGAGGCAACCAATCAATCTCTCGCTCTCTCTTTCTCACTCTCTTCCTCCTTCCCTCCCTTCCACTTTGTCTGGGAATCAATGGAAAAGTATCCTCAGGTCAGGAAATAAATAAATAAATAAATAAATAAACAAACAAACAAACAAACAAACACATATATGTATGTGTGTGTATATATACATACATATATGTGTGTATATATGAAAATTATTTCCCTTTTCCCCTCAAATGTATTGTATAATGTTTCAGACATAGAAGTATAAAAATATATGAAACCACCACCCAGTACAAGGATAAAAATTTAGCCTTAAAATCAAGTAGAAATATATTTTTACTTGATAAAATTCTCCTCTTTCTCAAAGATAATTGCTACCCTCATTTGAGGCAACCATTGCTTTACACTTTAACTAATTAGAATATATGTACTTCTCTCTCTCTCTCTCACACACACACACACACACACACACACACACACATTCTCTAAGCAATGTATAATATGGTTTTGTGCATATTTTTATGCTTTATAGAAGTAGTGTCATGCTGTATGAATTCCTCTGCAACTTACTGGTTTCACTCAACACTGTATTTGTCAAGTTTATTTATTCACGCACTCATTTATTTTCACTGCTATATAGTAAGCCCTTAAGTGGATATAGTATCACAATTTTTATTCATTCTGATGTTGTTCAACATGGAGGTGTTCCCTGTGTTCCTTTAATATAAATATTGCTATTTTGAACAATTGTGTGTATTTTCTTTATTTACATTGGACTCAAGTTTCTCTAGCACTATAATGTACATGGAATTTCTGAGTCCTAAGGAATATATGTTTTACAAAATCTCTCCAAAATTGTTTTAACAAGTCACATTTCATGCTGTTCTATATATTCCATAATGATAAGTGTATTAACCATGGAAGAGGTACAGGCTGTAATAAAGAACAAAAGGCATTTAATTGAACAAAAGGTTTGCAATCTGGTAGATACAGATTCAGATAGCAACTCAAGACTGAGCTCTGAGGAGAGAACAAATAAAATCCGGATTTATAAAGGCAAACCCACAAAGTGTAATTCTTTCATACAAATGAAAAACTGGTGGCTAGGCTTACAGGGATTGGTTAGTTTAAAGTATGCAAGTGAGGGAGATGAAAACTACAAGGAAGGAAGTAAAGGCCCTATTTGTCCCTGTAACAGTTGTTTCAGGATATTAATGGCTCAGACTTGAGCTGAGTTTAGCATCATTAGGTTAGCAACATAATAGCAGCTCTGAGAACTGAGGCCCCACTTTCTTGTTAACTTCCTGACTGTATTTTAAGTAACTCTTTTAGCAGTGTTTATTCTGTTCTATTTCTCCATTAACAAGTATCCAAGTTTTTTTCCTCCAATCCAATGACTATGCAATTGCACATCTTTTTTATTTTCTTTTACATATCTCAGTTTTCCAGCAAATGTCTTTTCATTTGTTTATTAGTCATTTAATAAACCCTTTTCTTTTAATTTACCTGCTCATTTTTATGTTTACTTGTCTGTCAATTGTTTGTCCTTTACTGGTTGATGTTTAAGAGTTTTGTTTTGTGTAGAAAAACATTTACATCCTAAAATTGTAAAAACCTCTCATGCATTTCTCATGTATTTTTTAAAAGATGTAAGGTTTTTTTTTTTCTACATTAGACCTTTAATAAATCTTCAGTTTTGTGTTTGTGAATGTGTGTGCGTGTGTGTGTGAGAGAGAGTGTGTGTGTGTGTGTGTGTGTGAGAGAGAGAGAGAGAGAGAGAGAGAGAGAGAGATCCAGTTTTAATTTTTTTCATTCTGCAACAATTATGTCAGTGCCATTTCTTGAATAGTTATCCCTTTTCTACTCATCTGCAAACCTTTCCACAAAGAAAACTCTACAATCAGATGGATTCTTTGGTTAGTTCTATGAAGCTGAGGAATAATACCAATGTTATACAAAACTTTCTGAGAAGATAGAGTAGGTAGAAACCCTTTCTAACTCAGCTTATGATGTCAGCATAACTCTGCTATCAAGACCCAATAAAAACATTATGAGAAACAAAATATTAGCAAATTGAATCCAATAATATCTGAAGAATAATGCATAACGACGAAGTAGCGTTTATCCTAGGAGTGTACGATTGTTATAATGCCCCTCCCAGAACTTAAACACAGACACCTCTGTGGTTGAAGCCTGGTTTTGTGTATGCTTCAAGGGGTGATGGGAACTGGGACTGAAGATCTACTATATCAGAATTTGCATCCAGAAGTCTCTGACTTAAGTAGGGATGGGGTAAAGCTAGACTGCTTTTTAAGGGAAGCCAAATACTCAGGGGCAGCTGTGGGAAAAAAAACACAGTTTTTGGAGCCATTTACCTTGATTTTTGAGAGTGTTAAAATGAAGTTTTCAAATATATCATGTTTTGAATGTTGCCAACTTCTACTCTTCCTAGATATAGGTTAGTCTAGTTCATTATTTATAGCAGTGTGACCATTCCATTTATCAACTTGTTTGCAGTTTCTTCCAGTGGTGATTTCTCCCATTACCTTGACCTGTGCTCCACTTTCCCATGGGCCGAAGCCAACTGCTACACACAATGCCACAAATAGCAGGGAAGTGGAGACTTTTACAAGAATTGCTAAGGCTTTATTATTGCAATTCCAGCGTCCCTGCCTCTGCTATTTCACTCTAGGATTCAGATATATCTGGGGGACTTGAGGGTCTGAAGAATGAAGAAACCTTATGGGAAAGAACCAATTTGAAGGACAGAAGAAAGAGTTGAGTAGGAGAGTAGAGGCTGGAGTATTTTTCATATTCGTCCCTAAGATGGTTGTTCTGTCTAGTTTTCGTGATGTGGTACCAGAATAATAATAAAAAAAAACAATGACAAAGAAATATAATTTCCTTTTCAGTCAAGTTAGAACATCTATGAGACCTGAAGATCCTCCAGCACCTCTGTTTTGTAATCTGTATAGTGGGAATCCAGTGAAGAGGGCCTGTTGGAGCCTGGTGAAGTATAAATGAACACACTGTCTTGGGAATGAATGCTAATCAACCACTACCTAGGGAAGGCATCAGATTACCACACAGGTGGCAGGCATCACTGACACTCAGGCTGTGGAACTGGAAAATGGAGATGCCTGTAGAACAGGAAAGGGAACGTGGTAATGGAGCAGCACCAGCAAGAGACAAGCATGAGCCTCCTTCTAGGGAGGCCCAGGCTGTTCCATAGCGATTTCAAATGGGCCAGAGCTCCTGGAACTTTTTTTGTTGGGAAGAATCTGGTGGTGGGGGGAGGGGGTGTCTTAAAAAAATCGGATACTAAAGTTCATGAATCAATGAACAGGGGTTCCATTTGTATTCCCAGTAGTGCTTAGCCCACTGCCTTGCTCGTGGTGGTAAGACAGTAGCTATTTATTGATTAATTATATATTTTTCTGCTCTGCAAACTAGGGGAGTAGCTTGTGATTCTGGCACTGGGGAGAAACTACAAGGACATATTATAAACCACTAAGCCTCTAGCCTGGGAAACAAAATAGTAACAAAACCAGAGGGGCTATTTGGAGACAATAAATTATTTCAGCTAAGCATCAGCTGAATCAATGCCAAATGGACTGCAGTTCTGGTTATCACGAATAGAACTATGGGCTGAATTCCAGCATGAGAAGAAATGAGGTTGTTTAAAAAAAAAAAAACGTGAAAAACTAAACAACTTGGTAGCTAAAACAAAAGCAAAATATGCTGTTTTTGCTATACAAGAAGTCTTACAGATAATTTTTGTTTTTAATTCCTATTTACATAATAAACATTGATATTTATTTGAATGGTATGGATAACATGAGTATTTATTTAGTAGTCAATTTGTGTAGCTAAATACAAGATGTCTCAATGAAATGCAAATACCTGGATTAGCATTTTCCATAGACAGTTACATTTTTAATTGTGAAATATTTATGTTTTACAAAAGCCCTAACTGTAAGCTTTCTTATGAGTAGGTGAATCCAATTGCATGGTGGGTATTCTGGATCTCTGACAGGCAATTTTTGTCCTCTCTTTGAAATTTCCAAAAATTCCTTAATCAATCAGTGTGAATTCCATGTACTTGTCTGTTTCTCAATTTCAGAACACAAAATGCCAAAACAAAAGCTGCAGGATAAACATGCCAAAAATAAAATGGAAAAATAGAGATAAGAAAGATATTAAAGATTGTGCTTAACTGGAATGCTATAACTTTCAGGTCATTATCTTTTCCCTGAGCTATTGCAATAGTCCTTCTTACTGTTCTCTCTGTTTCCAGTTTTCACTCACTCCAGTCTCTCATACACTCTATCCACCAATTATCTTTCTAAATTTCAGCTCTAATTGTATCATTCCTCAGCTCATAAACCTTCAATGACTCCTCATTATCTGAACAATGAAGTCCAAACTTGAGCCGGGCATTCAATCTCCCAGCTAGCTTTCCAATTCTGTCTTCCATTTTATGGTTCTTATAGTTCAATTCCCTCTATGGCCCTTAGAGTTCGGTCAACTGGACTCTTGTTTTCATGCACACCCTTGGATAACTCATCTCTAATTATTTGATTCCTTTGTTTCCAACGCTGGCAGTTTTTATAGATGTAATTTCTACCCAATGTCAGAAGCCTAGTTCACACAGGGTTTTATAAAGGAATGGTCCCACCCATGTATGGACTGAATCATGTCCCATCAAAATTGATATTTGAAGCCCTAATCCATAAATAACTATATTTGGGAATAGGGCCTTTTAAGGAGGTAATTAAGGTTAAATGAAGTCATAACGGTTGGGTCCTAATCCTATAGGACTGGTGGCCTTATAAGAAGAAGAGGAAGAGACACCAGGGATCTCTCTCCCTCTCTCACACACACAGAGGAAAAGTCATGCATGTGAGGACACAGCAAGAAGGCAATGCTCTACAAGCCAGGAAGAGAGCTTCCACCAGGAAACCACTCTAACAGCACCCTGATCTTGGACTTGTACCCTCCAGAACTGTGAGAAAATAAATTTCTGTTGTTTCAGCCACTAGTCTATGCTATTTTGTTATGTCAGCCCTAACTGGCTAATCTACCACCTCCTCGGCAAATCCTCTCTGTTCCTCATCGTTTTCCCTCCTCTATTCTCATGGCATTTTATTTGTATCTATGTAATATTATTTACCACTTTCCAGCATTAGTTATAGTAATTTAATGTATCAGTTAATATTAGGCCCGACTTGAATAAGACAGAGCTTAATCATTCTCTAATGTAAAAGCAATGGGAAGTATGCTATTTAGGCCTGGTATGTAGACTCCTTGCTCACAAGGACTTAGTCTTGTTCTATTTTTTTATTGTCCAGTCTGCCATTTCCACCCTGAAGTTCACCCAATTGTTCAAGATAGCTGCTAAAGCTCAAACCATATATGTTCCAGGAAACAGGAAGGAGGAAGGAAGAAGAGAAGGGGCAAAGGGCCCTCCTCTCAGTTGAGTCTGTTCCCACTAGGAGGTCTTCCCAGAAATCTCCAACAGCACTCTACTTATATTTCATTAACCAAGATCTAAAAATTATATGCAACACCTAACTGCAAGGGGTGTGTAGCCATTTAGTTGAATGCTAAAAAGAGATGCTAATGGTAAATAGCATGGTCTCTGCCATCTTTACATTTATTTTTATCATGGCTAGAAAATCGTAAGTTCCTTAAGAGCATGTTAATTATATCTGTGCACCCACAACATTTGACAGCACTAAGATTTTCACATCTAGGACACTCAAAAATAGTTGTTGAGTGAATGAACTAATTGATATTAATTCACTTGAACTGTGCATGAAGGCCATGTAGGTAGAGTTTAACCTTTTCCTGTTACCTGCTCAGGCTTATGGGGCATCCTAAGTGTTTTGCATAGTAACACTGTCATTAAGCATGTTGTATTTTATGCCAAATTTTCTCAAGATCGAGGTTTTCACTCACTTCTTATAAGGGTCAGATAGTTTTTGGTGTAATAGTATTTCAATTTTTTTTAACTTCCCTGAAGATTATAAGAGCAAAATGTTTCTTTGTAAACAAAGGAAATAGTTTTCATACAGTTCTAGGGAGGAAAATGTCTCCATACCTTCTGAATCTTGATGACTTTAGTACCATCAGACAATCATCTTCATCTTTTCCTATGGATGGTGGTAAAATGAAGTTATAAAATGCTACATTATTTTTTGTTTTGTTTAAAAAAAAACCTATCCTCCTTCGGGATAATGGCAAGTGCAAAGTATTTACACTGCTCCTTAAATTTCTTTTCGTTTCTTTTTTTTTTTTTTTTTTTTTGCTTTTCTTCACCCTATTCCTTCATACTCTAAACCATCATTAAAAATCACAAAGGATGTGAAAAATAAATGAGATTAGTATAGCTGATGGGGTAGAGATATGGGAGGGATAAATTCCCATTCTCTCAATTCTTGCTTCTATGGCCTAACTTGTGGACATACAAGGGACACCCAACAGAGGCAATTTCAGAAATGGAATTAGGTGGCTATTGCTTGCTACTTCTTTTCATCAATTGTATAGTTGGACTGAACCAATGAAAGTTTGGTTAAATAGATATCCCAATGGGCAAACAATAGGTTTCCTTTAGATTCTTCAAACCCACAATTCTACTCACAAAGGTCCAAGTTTCTATTGACCGCTTCTCTACTAAAGGTATTCCTAAAACAACACAATCTCTGGCCTTGCTCCACTGTGCTATTACTCTGTGAGCACAATTAACATAGTAGTATCCATACCTAGCAAGGGATTCTTGCCAGGTCTAGTCAAAACACCTCAAGAAGTAGAGGTACAGTATCTAGGTTTGTTTATCCTAACTCCCCCTTTCTCCAGTGTATCCAATCAGATCTATGGTAAATAACAGATGTTGTTAATAACATAGTAAAAGCCATTGATATGCCCATTTTCCCAGGAGTGCAACTGAAGGATCTTCTGTGAATGTGGTAACAAGTGACAAATTGTTCACGTGTATTTTCATGAAATGTTTTGACTGCTGAAGTTGTTCTATAGCAGTTCATTAAAAGACCCATAAAATATGTAAGTTTACATTCTATAAAAAGATCATCAGGAATTTCTTGGCCGGTGGTATTCCTTCTATTAAGCATCTGTTTTCTATTTTCTAAAGGATTGTGGCAGTGGTTGTCCAATTGTATATTAAAAATAGTTGATTTAAACTGGATAAAAATGTTGTAATTTCTTATTAAAGATTAGTAACCCACCAGTGAAGCTTCCTTAGAAGGCAACCAGCAATGTGTATGTAACACATCTGGTTTCAAAATATTAAAAAATGATAAACACTCACCAATCCAATCCATCTGTTCTCTCCATGTGCATAATTGTCGTATTTTTAAAACTAGGACATGCACTGAGCTTGACATCACACAAAGCTGAAGAATTTTGCTCCTTGATTTCTAGGCAGTAATGAATGATTGAGGTCAATTTTAGAGGAATGTCATGTTTATTATTGCACATGTAACATTCTGGAAAACTGGTTAAAACTCAATTCCAATACTCGTAGACTGTCTTTGACTGGAAGTTGTGAGTGACATTAACTGGATAGAATGTAAAAAAATCACAGGCTAATGTTTTTGATTAAAGAGTGTTAAGAACTCAGTAAAGACTATCTAATTTAATACTGTTACCAGTAGCTAGCACTTATTGAGTGTGTAATTTCTGTCAGGCGCTATGGTAAGCACTTTACAGGAGTTATTTCATACAGTTCTCATCACAACCCTTACTAAGCCCATTTTGGAAAAGAAAACTGAGGCTCAGACACTTAGGAGTTTAGCCGGGGCCACACAGCCAGTGCGTGGTGAAGCCATGAGTCATCTTTGGACAATGCGACCTCAGTGCCCATTCTCTTGCACTCTCTGTGATATGTCTTTTGATGAATCTCAGAGGGAAGAGGGGGGTGGAAAGAGATTAACCAAAGAATTTATATGCATATATGCATTGCCCATGGACACAGACAATAGGGCGGAGAAGGCTTGGGGCAGGGTGGGAAGCAGGTGGAGGGGGCAATGGGGGAAAAAGGGGGGTACATCTATAATACTCTCAACAACAAAGATAAATGAAAAATAATAAATAAATAAATAAATAATATTAGTCTTCTTAGTCTTAACATTTCTTTCCTAAAAGCTGCACCTCTTAAATGTTAAGAACTCCTTCCCCACTCATAAATTCATTAAATGATAGCATAGATAATAATAATGATGATAATAATTAACACTTGTTAGTGTTACTGTGTTTCAGGTATGGTTCTAGCCCCATAAAAATTAACTCACTTAATCCTCATAACTCTACAAAATAAATAAGATTACTACTCCCACTTTTCAAATTAGGAAAATGAGGCATAAGAGGTTAAATAACTTGCCAGGTCAAATAACTAGGAAATAAAGTTCCAAAATTTTAGCTCAGGAATTCTGGCTCTAAGCCTATACTTATATACTACACTAGGCATGTGGTAGGTGCCATGTTCAGTGATACGTGTGTAAGAATGAATAAAACATGGTTAGCTTATTTCAGTTAGCATAATATTTTCAAGGTTCATCCATGTTATAGCATGGATGTATCAGAACTTAGATAGTTTTTATGGCTGAATAATATGTCATTGTATCAATATACCGCATTTTGTTTACCCATTTATCTTTCGATAAGCACTTGGGTTTTTTTCACCTCTGGGCTATTGTGCATAATGCTGCTGTGAACATTGGTATGAGGATCTATTTGGATCCTGCTCGCAATTATTTTGGGTATATACCTAGCAGTAAAATTGTTACATCATATAGTTAAAATGTCAAATATCTATGTATATATATATTTTTTTAATTTTATTTTAGAGATAGCGGAAGGGAGAGGGAGAGAGAGAGATAGAAACATCAATGAGAGAGAACATTGATCAGCTGCCTCCTGCACATCCACCACTGGGGATCTACCCTGCAACCTGGGCATGTGCCCTGACCGTGAATCGAACTGGTGACCTCTTGGTACATGGGTTGATGCTCAACCACTGAGCCACATTGGCCAGGCTACATATATTTTTAACATAAGAAAATAATAGGAAAATAACATGGTCTGTATTGTTCGGGGCCTCACGTTAATATGACAGAAATTTGAGCTAATTATTAAAGTAATATGATATGTACTCTATTGGTAGCATGTGCAAAGGGCTGTATGGACTAGAACATGCCTAATATTGCTTAGTGTGGAATGGAGGGCTTTAGGGAAGATTTAAATAATAACATTTGAAAAAGTTCTTAAAAGATGAGAAAATATTCTCAAGGATGATGGTGATAGCTAATAGGAGTGGGGGTGGGGTCGGGAGGGAAGAGAAAGCATTTCAAACAGAGGAATTCTTTTGAACAAAGGCTCAAAAATGTGCCAAGCCTAACTGTCATGGTTAATTGTATGTGTCAACCTGAAGGGGTCACAGGGTGCCCAGATATTTTATCAAACATTATTCTAGGTGTGTCTGTGAGTTTTTAGGTAAAGTTAACATTTGAATCTGTAGACTGAGTAAGGCAGATTCCTTTCCCTAAAGAGGTGGACATCATGAATCAGTTGAAGGCCTACACAGAACAAAAAGACTGACCTTCCTGCAAGTACAAGGAAACGCATGCCTGACTACTGAGCTGGAACATCAGTGTTTTCTTACCTTCAGACTCAAACTGAAACATAGGATCTTCCTGGGTCTTGAGCCTGCAGGCCTATCAGCTGGAATTTACACTGCTGGCTCTCCTGGGGACTTCTTAAACCTCTGTAATCTCATAAGTCAATTCCTTATAATAAATCTCTTTAAACACTAAAAGTCTCCTGTGATTACGGGACCACTTTGAGCCATGGAGGATATACTTGTAAAAAAAGAATATTTATTAAAAGCCAAAAGAAACACTTTGTGGTTAATTTATGAACCAACTATTCTTAAGATGGCTAATGACTCAACTACTCTTTCCTCTTGAAATTAAGGAACTGCCTTGGCTCTTCCTGTTCTATGGTGTCTAAAATAATATGTTTCATTATTAGTTTAATAATAACGACATGTTTACCATTTGTTTAAAATAAGTCTTATTTTTGCACTGCTTCTTAATTTTATTATATTTGATTCCTCTGTACTATTAAGAAGAAATAATAATTAGTCTTATCGCTTAGAACTTCTGTGCTTATTTTTTTCCTTTATACAGTGTACTGAAAAAGTTTTCAGATGTTTTACATATTCAAGTGCCAAGCATCCTTAATCAATGAGGGAAGCATGCAAGTCTTCAAAAAGAAGAACAGAAGGAGAGAGAATAAGTCATCCCTAGACCTTGACCATGCTGAGGGCTTGAACACAGGCAGCCTGGTGCTCAGCTCTTATTTCCTCATAGTTTTTATTCCTTTCTATACTATTGCCTTCTTCCTTTTAAAGAACACTTTCACTGAAATATACAAAGCTTCCCAAAGTTTGTTTCAAAGCATATCTCCTGGGCTGGGTGAAGGAGCAACCAACTGTCATTAACAAATTTTCCTCAATCAAAGAAAATGTAGACATGTTCTTTGATTCTCTAATAAAACCAATGCATACATTTCTTTCCATGTGATGTCACTTATGCAGTGAAAAAGGAATAATAAAATGATGATATGTAAGATTTTGATATTCCAGAATTCAGGGTTCACTATTTACTGATCACTTTAGGAGTCCACATTTCCCACCCCACCTCCATCAACCTTTTTTATTCTTTATTGGAAAAGAATTCTTTTAGGTATTGATTAACAAGTTTGAGTACTAAAATATTTTCTTTTCCAAAACTTCAATAAAGTTTTGTTATGATAAAAATATGAGGAAGCTTATTTTTATTATTTATATATCACCATTATTCTCTTCACTCTCCTCAGAGTGATAAACTGATAATGGTGAGTATTGTCTGCAATAGTTTTCAGTCTTTTGATATCAAATGTCGGTCCAGCCATATTTTTGTTTATGGGACAGTGACATAGCATGATGTAGATAGTTAAGTCATGTAATGCCACTTTTCTCAAATAGTAGTTTGATAGCAGGGAATTTTAAGGTTTCTTGATAGAGAAAAACACATTATAGATTCTCATCATGTGTTTGCTTGTGGAGTATTTTTCAAAAACGTCTCTTTAATTACTTGTTCAGGTATTGGATCTTGGAACCAGTGAAAATACAAATACCCTAGAATAATTGTTAAGAATATTCATTTTTCCCAAGCTGAGAGGGAAATAGCATTTTTGTGTTACTGTTCCTTTCCTGTTACTGTTCTTTTTAAAAAAAAATTTTTTCTTTATTGATTTTAGAAAGAGAGGAAGGGAGAGGGAGAAAGATAGAAACATCGATGAGCAAGAACATCAATTGGCCGCCTCCTGCATGCCCCACACTGGGGATTTGGCCCACAACCTGGGCATGTGCCCTGACCGGGAATCGAACAGGCCACCTCTTGGTGCATAGGTCAATGCTCAACCAGTGAGTCACCCAACAGGATCTGTTACTGTTCTAATTATACAACTGTGCATTCTTGCTACTTTTTACATCAGTTATTTGCAATATCTATGGCTCTAGTTGCTATATAAATATAGTTTGAAGAGTAACACCATGTCCTTGGTCATTCCACGCTAGAGTCAGGAGACAGTTGTTCTAAAGGATTTTATACACAAAGAAACTTGTATTAGTTCTAGCAGGAATAGAAATATGGCAGACCAGCAATTTCATCAAGGAAAGGACAGGGTTTCCTTATTTATAGCATAGTAGATGTTTAATAATTGTTGGATGAAACATTGAGTGAATGAATGAATAAACAATTGAATCATAAATGTACTATAAAAACACAAACTTCTAAAAGTTCCATTTAGAAAATCTTATTACTAAGAGCAATGCAGGTACCCCTCCTCCTCGAAAACTATAGGGTTTCTTGAATGTGATGCAGGACCTACAGTCAGAATCAACTGAGATCGGATGCAACAAACCAAATGTTATTTTAGATACTCTTTACATAAACATTATACACTATAAATAGATGACCATTTGGTTTGTGGTGTTTGAATGTTCTCTTCCGTAATGGAACCAGAAACTACCTGATAACTCAGCATTTTGGATGTATGAGACTATAGAATCCAAGTTGAGAAACTGAACAACTGTCTTACTTAAATTGGAAGAAAGGAAACCCCATGGAAAAATACAAGTATAATCACTACAGAGCTTTTCACTGATGTTTTAGCTACAGATTAAAACAAAAAAGAAAAAACAAAAAAACACTACAAGAGAAATGCTGAGGTTAGATCCAGGATAAAATGAATCATGTTTTAATGACTAAACAGAATCTTCAGATTATGGAAACACAAATGTGTTTATGTCAAGATATGTGGATAAACTACACTAGAAGATCACTGTCTTGATAGGCCCTTTTTTTACAAACCAAATTTGGCTTTCCTTTTCCTACAAGTGTTATTCTTGCAAAATGATCTTTGAAAGGTAGCATTTTTCCTGTCTTTGTGACCTCATATTAAGAAAACACCCATATTTCTACTTTAGTTATCACAGAGGAAGGCTGACTTCCCAACTTCAGAGAGAACAAAATTATAGTCTTCTGAACCCACTGGTAGTAGTTTGAACTTGACCTAACAAAGTCAAGCTACAAGTTGCCTAACTTCCAGAGATAGAATGCAGAAACAAACATACAAAAAATAGAAATGCTATTTTCTCTGTGTAACTTTGAGGATGGCATATCTTTTTAAAAAATATCTCTGAAAGGTGAATCAAAGATGGTCATAAGGGCCAATCTCTACTACAGCTCTCTTATTTTCTATCCATTACACAAGAGTTAAACAAAATGTTTGAATGGAACATTTAATAACAAAAGACATTTATGATGTTTACTTAATGTTTTGGACCATTAAGCATCAATGACATAAGTTATTGTATGTAATATCTGGCCAAAAATCTTTTGACCAGGCTGCGTTTTACTACTCTTGGAGCTGCCAGCATCCCAATTTGAAAAAAAAATCTGTGGTCAAATCTTAGTTTTCTCAGAGGACTTTGGATTTGAAAATATCTCCTGTTGCCAGAAAGTACCTTTTGAAGTTTACATTAAGATGGATATTTATTTATTTTTTCTCTATAACAATGACAGTGGTTGAGATAAACTGTTTAATTCTAAATAGAAAACACATCTGCTGTGTCTGCATTGTTTGTGGTTGCTGGAGGGGTGACAATTTAAACCAAGTAGCACACATGACATTTTAAGTGAGATGTTGTGTGAGGGCTTCCAGCTGCTGACATTGTCCTCTCCTGCTCAGCTGGGGCCAGTGGGGCCTCCGGAGCCAAAGCCCCCATTAGCGAGCCCAGTGTGGAAGGACATCCTGGGATATCCTCTGCTTTCCTTCCTTCTCAAAAAGTGGGAGAGTGGCAAAGGACTCAAAAATCAACATTTTTCCTAGTTATACTTACCTGTTGATTTATAAAAAGATATTTAGCATATTTTTAAAATATATTCTCCACCCCAAATCATATCAACTTTTGTTTGGATTGAATGTAATACATAATAAATTAATTTAGAGAGTGGATATCCTCATAATATTAATTTCTTCTATTTACGTTTTGTGTGTTTCATAATCTTTTAAAAATTTCTTCATTTAGTCTTTTTTTTATTTCTTATTACATACATGCTTAATGTATTTTGCATTTTTGTTGCCATTTTAATGAGATCATGCCCATCATTTTATTTTATTTTTTTAATCCTCACCTGAGGATATTTTTCCATTTATCATCAGAGTGAGAGGGAGGGAGAGAGGAAGAGGGAGAGAGAGAAACATCGATGTGAGAGAGACACACCAATTGGTTGCCTCCCGCACGACCAGACCAGGGCTGGGGATGAACCGCAACCCAAGTACATGCCCTTGACCAGAATTGAACCTGGAACTCATTAGTCCGCGGGCTGACGCTCTAATTGCTGTGCCAAACCATCCAGGGCCCTGACCATCATTTTATATCGCAGCTTTCTGTTTGCATGGGGAAAAGTTCATGTTTTTTGTATTAGTATTATACTCCGTATCCTTACTGATTTTTAAAATTGTTTCTAATAAGTTGTCAGTTTATGTTCTATTAATATTTTTTGTAGTTTATGATAATGTTGTTTTCTCTGTTGTAATGGTTACACTCCTTATTTAGTTCTCTCACCTATGTGAATTATCTAACACTTCCCAAACAATATGGAATTATGATGGCAATAGTAGGCATCTTTATCTTTTTCTTGAGTTAGTAGAGATTTTTCACCATTAATCCTGGTGTCAGTTTATTTATTTATCCTATTCAGTCTATAAAAATATTAGAATGTATCTATAAAAATATATTTTAAAAATCTAATCACAGTAATACTAATCACTTTAATGATAAAATAATTCCTTAACATTATCAACTATTCAATAAATAATCAGATTCCAATTGTCTTATAAATGTCATAAAGAATTTTTTAAATCTGTATCCAAAAAGATCCATGCATTGCAATTAGTTAATAATTCTTCTCTGTTAATTTCCCCGGTTTTGTTTCTTTATTTTCTTATTTTTTGCAATTTTTGTTGCAAAAATTAGATTATTCATCCTATAAAATCTCCAATAGCCTGGGTTGTGCTGATTGCACCTCCGTGGGATTACTTAACTTGTTCCCCTGTGTGCTTCTGTGTTGGTTTTTGTTCTAGAGGCTTGATCAGATTAAGAATTATTTTATTTTACTTTATTTAAATTTTGGCAAGACTGCTTTCTAGTTTGTGATGTGTGCTTCAGGATTTACATAATATCTGGTTGTATTTATTTTTTGTGAGTTAGCTGATAATGATCAATGCCTATGTCCATGAGTTTATTAGTGATGGAAAAATAGTGATTTAAAAAAATTTTATTGGGAGACTTCCGGTCAAGATGGCGGCATAGGTAGACGCGGTATCCTGTCCTCCCACAACCACATCAAAGTTACAACTAAACTACAGAACAACCATCATTCAAAAACCGCCTGAAATCAAGCTGCATGGAAGTCCGACAACTACGAAATTAAAGAAGAAGCCGCATCGAGACTGGTAGGAGGGGCGGAGGCGCGACGGGCTGGTCCCACACCCACGTGTGGCGGATAAAAATCAGGAGGACACCTCGGCTGGGAGGGTCCTCCCTGAGGACTGAGGGGTCCTGTCCCACACCAGGCGCCCAGCTCAGGGTTCCAGTGCCGGGAAGAGAAGTCCCCATAACTTCTGGCTGGAAAAACCAGCGGGAACTGAGGCTGAGGCGGCTGGAGCCCCAGGCAGCTCCTCTTAAAGGGCCCGCGCACGGACTTACTCGAACTTCCACCCTCCAGGCTCCAGCATGCGGGAAGGAGCCTGAAAGGCACCAGAGTCATATGGGGAAGAACTGAGCTGTTTGGCATTGGAGCGAGGGCTCAAAAGGCGGCTTTCTCCTGGACAGACGTGTTATCAGAGGCTTTTGTTCCTTTGGTGAGCCCTTCCCTGGGCCGGCAGACACCACCATATCTGGGACTCCAGCAACCTGGCTCACACTGTTGGCCCCACCCTGGTGATTCCCTGAGGCCCCGCCCTACCCAACTTCCAGGCCCACCCAAGGTGTTGCCAGTTGCTTTACCAAGAATTGGCCTGTCTTGGACCCTGCTTCAGCTTTTCCTAAATTCTTTCAAACAAGCAGCATCTGGTCTCAGCTAGCCCTATACCTCTCGCTAAGTAATACATAGAAACAAACACAGGGAGGCAGCCACAATGAGGAGACAAAGAAACAGGTCCCTAGTGAAAGAAAAGAACAAAACTCCAGGAAAAGAACTAAGTGAAATGAAGATAGGCAACCTAACAGATGCTGAGTTCAAAACACTGCTTATAAGGATGCTCAATGGTCTTAATGAGAACCTCAGTGAACTTAGAGAGGGCCTCAAGAGCATAAAAAAGGACCAGTCAGAAATGAAGGAGGCACTAACTGAAATAAAGAATAGTTTACACAGATTCAGTAGTAGAGTAGGTAAATCCAAGAAGCAAACCATCGATTTGGAATATAAGGAAGCAAAAAACACTCAATCAGAACAGCAAAAAGATAAAAGAATCCAAAGAAATGAGGATAGTGTAAGGAGCCTCTGGGACAACTTCAAACGTGCCAACGTTCGCATCTTGGGGGTGCCAGAAGGAGAAGAGAGAGAACAAGAAATCGAAAACCTATTTGAAACAATAATGGCAGAAAACTTCCCTAACTTGGTGAAGGAAACAGACATACAAGTCCAGGAAGCACAGAGAGTCCCAAACAAAATGAACACCAAGAGGCCCACACCAAGACACATCATCATCAAAATGCAAAAGGTTCAAGACAAAGAGAGAATGTTAAAAGCAACAAGAGAAAAGCAGTTAGTTACCTACAACGGAGTTCCCATCAGACTGTCAGCTGATTTCTCAAAAGAAACTTTGAAGGCCAGAAGGGAGTGGCAAGAAATATTCAGAGTAATGAAAAGCAAGAACCTACAACCAAGATTACTCTATCCTGCAAAGCTGTCATTTAGAATCGATGGCCATATAAAGAGTTTCCCAGACCAGGAAAAGCTAAAGGAGTTCATCACCACCAAACCATTATTATATGAAATGTTGAAGGGTCTTCTTGAAGAAAAAGATAAAAAAATATGAACAAACAAAATGGCAATAAATACATATCTATCAACAATTGAATCTACAAACAAAATGAAGAAGCAGAACAGAAACATTCTCATAGATACAGAGAACTTTTGTTGGGTACCAGATGGGTGGGGACTGGGGGGAGGGGTGAAAAAGGTGAAGGGATTAAGAAGTACAAATTTGTTGTTAGACTGACAAACCTCAAAAGGAAGGGGGATTGGGGGGTGGGAGGAGATAGACCAAAGAACTTATATGTATATATGCATAATCAATGGGCACAGACAACAGTGTGGGGAAAGGCAGGAGGGGTCAGGAATGGGGAGGAGAGGGGCAATGAGGGAAAAATGAGGAACATCTGTAATACATTCAACAATAAAGATAAGTTAAAAAAATAAAATAAAATAAAAAATTTTATTTTTACTGTTTTAATAGCTGCAGTTTTTCTATTAAGAATATATCTTTTTAAATTAAAAGGTCAGTTAGGGGCTTTTCCTCAAGACAATTATCTGGTATGCAACAGAAATGAATTATGTATATTTCCCATGTCATCACACCGAATATTTAAAAAATGTGTGCTCCAGGGGTGAGATATAATAAAATCAAGCATTGTCCTGCTTTCACAAAGAGATTGTTATGTGAAATTAGCATTTAAGTTAAAAAAAGAATAAAATGACTATAAGTATAGTTTCTTACCACTTACTGGATTTCTTCTAAGGCTTCATGGTTTCGTCCACCTTTCTTTTGCAACATCAGTGCCATTGTCAACACAGCGAAAAATTAAATAATACCTTAATATTATTATAATGATAGTTTTGACCTTGCGGACCTCCTGAAATGTCCTGGAACTCTCAGGACCACACTTTGAAAACCACTGCACTAGACCCGGGGTCCCTACAACCAGGAATATTCGCTTGCCCCACCCCCCTCCCATCTCCACCAGCTGAAAAGAGAACTTACCAGAGCCTGCCTTCACAACCCAATGTCAGGCAGCTAGCCTGTAAAATCACATCTTCCTATTTTAATTCTCTTCAGAGTGCTTACCACTATGATTTTCTTGACTGTTTTCTGTGGTTTATTTTCTCTCTCCTCTCACTAGAATGTAAATTATTTAAGAAATGGGCATTTTCTTACTTGTTCATATTTTTAACACATAGTAGGTATTTTTAAACATTTAATGAGTGAGTGAATTGAAGTGTTTGTATTTATATAGAAATTTTTTATTAAATTTATTAGGGTGACATTGGTTAATGAAATTATATAGATTTCAAGTGTACAAGTCTATGATACATCATCTGTATATTGCTTTGTGTGCCCACCACCCAAAGTCAAATCTTCTTCTGTCACCATATATTTGACCCACTTTACCCTTTACTACCCCCACCCTCCTTCCTTCTGGTAACCAGCATACTGTTGTCTGTGTCTATGAGTTTTTGTTTGTGTGTTTTCTTGTTCATTTGTTGCTTTCAGTTTTATATCCCACATATGAGTAACATTATATGGTTCTAGATGGTAACAGAAGTAGGGGTCACTTATGGGGAATGAGACTAGGGAGGAGGCAGGACAAAACAATAGATTAGAAATAGCTGGAAACAAGGTTTTATGTTCAAAAGATGCTTTCACTGTTAAACTGTGATTATCATTTGGCTAATCATCATCTGATCTCTTTCTGGATTTCCTTGGCTTTTACATCTCATGTTCTATCTAATCATATTTAACATACTGTATTAGTTATGCCCTTTCCTATACTAGTGTTGACGTAGTAGCATGACCCTGAAAACCAGAATGGCAGTAGGCTGTTCCATCTGTCATTTTCTGCTTCTCTCTGGACATCTCTCTTTGCACTCTGGTATGAAGAAGATGATTGCTCAATAACACTCAATTTCAAAACCCTCATTTTATTCATATCCTGGGAAAAGAGTAGTCATCACCAAATTGCAATTCCAAGTTCCCTGGAAAGTCAGATTGCAAAGACTCCCTGTCCCATCTTGGGAAACACATATATATCTGTCTGTGTCTAACTAACTGTAGCCATAAGAACAGGAACTAACCCACAACGTAGTCATGGGGAGGCCACCCATGGCTGCAGAGAGGCTTTCTTAGAAAAGGGGATTGACATGAGCTTGGCAGAAGTGCAAATGATATCCTCTATAATTTCTAATTTATTTTATCAATGTCTTTAATGGGAAAATCTTAAAAATTATCTATAACTTTCATGTTTAAATAAATAAATTTAAGTAAGTTTTAGTGAACTAACTCTTACATTATGCTTGCTACAAATGAAAAGCTAAGCAGTCTCTATTAATTCAGCCCATAGAGAACATGATCTTACTTGCACCCCATCTGCCAATATCCTTGGAGACGAGGGTTTTGCAAGTATTTCTTAACTCTTCTCTTATGCTTCTTTTTAATCCATGCAATTCATACTTTTTCCTTTGGGTACCAGAATTCTTCTCCCTATCAGATTCTCTCTCTTGTTTTTCTATTTTTTTATTCAGAATCCCAGTTCCATCCTGCCATAAGCCTCTGCATCCAGCAGGCCTGTCCAGTCTCATGGCTTTTCAAGTATTGGTAGTCTCAAACCCTGATGTCTTGGATCCTTACTGATTTTCGAGAACAGCACATGTAGGGTAAACCAAGCACTCTCTTCTGCTGAAGCTGGTTGTCTCGCAGAAATGCACTCTATTATTTCTCAGGCGTCCTTCTGCAATTGCAGGAGTTGTTGAAAAGGACAATAGGAGTAAACAATCCAATCACAGTGATTTACAAAATCTAATGTAGTTTTCATCCTGAAATGTGAACAGAAGTGTTAAAAGATACAGATAAAGCTGCTGCACCTTGCTTTCACATCCTCATTATCATAAAAAATCCTTGCCCGGCCAGTGTGGCGTAGTAGTTGAGTGTTGACCCATGCACCAAGAGGTCACCAGTTCAATTCCTGGTCAGGGCACATGACCAGGTTGTGGGCCAAATCCCCAGTGTGGGACATGCAGGAGGCGGCCAATCAATGTTCTCGCTCATCGATGTTTCTATCTCTCTCTCCCTCTCCCTTCCTCTTTCTCTAAAATCAATAAAGAAAAAAAAATTTTTTAAATCCTGTGATGGGGGAATTTTTAAGTTCAATTGTCATCTGCACTAACTTGTTTTTAATCAAAATACCTACAATCCTATGCAATTAGCAAAGTTTAGTGGAATAAGCACTGAATTAAAAGTTAAGGTCCTTGTTTTAGAACTTGAAATTAAGTTACATGATACAGGAAAATCCTATTTGAGCCTCAATACTTTTTTTTTTTATTACTTTTCTGTGTTATGTGCCTAATACTACCTGCCCTACTCAAGTTGCAAGGGTACTGCAAGGATCAGTCAAGAAGTTTTCTAAATAAATACTTCACAATTTATAAAATGTTTTATTTTCTACCAGCTTATCATTTCTTTGGGTACAGGAGGTTAATGTTGACCATCTTTAGATACCATCAGGACTCAGCCAAGTGCCTTCCTTAACCACAGTGTGGTCTTAATAAATGTTGAGTAATGAATTAATCTCTGACCTTATCATAACTTTCTATTTTGTTCAACATGGTAGACCTATTTGGGGGACTCCTAATCTGATATCACTTCATATTTGCTCCATAGCTGGAGATCAGGTTTTATGTTCAAAATATGCTTTCACTGTTTAACTGTGGTTCTCGTTTGGTCAACCATCTCTTCCTCTAGCACTTTTACTTTTGCTCCATTTCTAATTGCTCTCATCTCAGTTCATTTGCTTTGATCTATCTACTCTTTTGAGCAACAACAGCAATACACCTATCATCTTGGACACATCTTGGAGAAAACATACATCATATAAAGGCACTGATACAAGGCAATTGGAAATTAAAAGATATTTTAAAGTACTAGATAGATAGATAATTGATATAGCCTCAACATGAATAAAACCCTTAAGAGAAAGTCTGATGTTCATAAGAATAAAAACATAGTATCATTAACGTAGCAAATTTTGTCATCAAAAAAGCTACTCTTCCCTGCTGCAATTGGTTTATACCCACTATATACAGGGTGGGAAAAAGTAGGTTTACAATTGTTCATATGGAAAATAATACAATAATTAGCAAATAATGATACAGGAATAAACTCTGTGTTTTGCGTACTCACAACTGTAAACTTACTCTTGGCCCACTCTATACTATCCACCATACAATGCACCCCAAAATGCACTTCAGTTCACAGTTTTATAATCCCCAACCATGGCTGAGTAGGGTGCTCTCAGCTCAATCTCTTTATTTGAGACTCCCTGGTTTCTCAACCTTTCTCCAAAACAATAGCTTCAATTATTTCATTCAAAAGTTATAGCCTTCCTTATAATAAGATGATGTATATTTAGCAAAAATATTGCAATCACAATTCATAAAGGATAGCACAAATGAATATTGTAGGTAGTTGAACTTATAATATAAATTTATTAATTCATTTGACAACTATTTTCATGTGTCAGTCCCTATAAGAGATCCTGAGAATATAGATATTAATAACATGCCAAGTCTCTGCTTTCAAAGAGTTCAGACTTGAGTGCCGGGAATGACCCTTACTTTGTTCAACATTTTGTGTAACTGCATGGTAAAATTAATCTCTCTATATTTAAGACACTCAAAACTTGGAAATAACTTCTGAACAAAATTGCTTTCCATTTACTGCGTGCCAAACATGCAAGGTGCTTTCCATGCATTACCCAGGTGAGTACTGACAACAATCCTGTGAGATAAGTATTATTGTCCTCTCACATTAATTCACCCAATGTTAGCTAGTAAGGAGCAGAATCATATTCTGTTTGGCTTCAAAATTGGAGCTGTTAACCTCTGTTTTATGTCATCTCTGATAAAGATTTACTTTTTAAGATCCCGTCTGATTGGAGCTAACACATGCATCTTCACCCAAAGTTGTGCCATCTTCCATCTCTCCTCACTGGAAGGCCTGGGGATGTTTCAGAGGACAATCCATAGCTGAGGAGGAATTCTGTTGTTAACCCTGGGCCGAGCAACATCTAATCAGTAAAGAGCAAAGCATAACAGAAGTTTATTTAGAATATTTTTTAGATTTACGTTTTGAAAGTCCTGTGGTATAACATATTGCTTTGGCATGATCCCACAAACAGAAACAATAAAGGAAAACATTGATAGATCTGACCATGTACAGATTTAACCATCTAAAACAACTAAAGGTTAAAAACAATGCATAACAGAATTGAAATGAAAGGACACGCCAGGAAAACATAACCTAGAAAATTAATATAAATATATAAAATGTATGCTTTCAAAATAAAAAATAAGTAAAAAATGAACAAAATTAATATTAAGAAAATGCAAAATAAAAAATATGAGTGATCAATAAATACTTGGTGAAAAAAATCTATGTTACTTAGCTCAGAGAAAAATATAAATTTAAACAAAAGTTTTGGAATATTGATAATACTTACAGTTTGCAGAAGTATGAGAGAAATGGGCTGTCTCATTGCTGTAAGAAACAAAATGTGTATCCGTTTCTGGAGAGCCCTTTGATAATATATATTAATAGGTTTAAAATGACAGTTCTAGAAATTTATCTTAAAGCAATTACTAAATATGAACTTAACAATCTAGCTACAATATGGTTTTAAAAAAGTCAGGGGTAATGTCTAGCAGTAGAGGAACTGAGTAAATAATAAGTAAACTATGGTGCATTTGGGTAAAAGAATACTTAAGCAGCAATTTAAAGTGAGACTGTTTTATTTAAAGTGTTCAAAGCAGTTCACAATAAATTAAATAAAAAATTAAAAGACAGGTCACAAAAAATTATATCTAGTTTTATCACAGATATGTGTATTTGTACATATGTGTGTGTATGCATGGTGTATGCCTGTATCAGAAAGGTTATTGTCTTGCCCTGGCTGGTGTGGCTCAGTTGGTTGGGCATCGTCCTGTGCACTGAAAGGTTGCTGGTTCAATTCCTAGTCAGGGAACATGCCTGGGTTGTGGGCTCGATCCCCAGTAGGGGGTGTACAGGAGGCAGCTGATCAATGTTCTCCTTTCACATTGATGTTTCTCTCTCTCTCTGTTTTCCTCTCTCTCTAAAAACCAATAAAAATACTCTTTTAAAATAGAAAGGTTATTGCCTAAACCACAGCTGAATCTATTTATGGGTGATGGTATTACAGGCACTTTTATTTTTATATTTTTGCTGTGATAATACAATAAATACATATTATCTTTTAGAATTTTGTCATGTGAGAAATTTATAAAATAAGTTACCATAATTTGACCTACATTAGAGATGCTTGATATTGTCTATGAAATAGGCAACCTTGTTCAGTTCCTACTTTTTATGTTGAAATTACAAAACATCCCTATTTGTGTTACTGCAGACACTGGTCGAGTTATTGGTCAACATTTATTATGTGAGAACTGTATGCTCGACTCTAAACAAAACATGGATTCGGGGGGGGCTGGAAGTAAATGAGAAGCCTAAGGAGCCACAGTGCTGATGGCCCTTTGGCAGAAGCTCTCTAACGGGCCGGGATTGGTGGCATATTTACTGCATGGACTCCTGACAAATGGACTGGACAGCCCCGAGAGACCTCTTAGGCCTCTGTTGGCAAGCAGGAGCAAGGAGAGAAGAGTAGGTGGTGAGGGAATTTAAGGCCACAGCCTGCGTTCCCGTAAGGAAACTGGAATCGGGGTCAGATGCAAGGTGGCAGCTGGTGTGAGCTGCTAAAATGATGACTCTTTTCTCTATCACTACATCATTTTCCATTTTAGTGTGTACATTCATAAATGCTAGAAACTACCTTGGAAAACGCAAGAAAAAGTGCCCTTGGTATCAATGAGAGTTTAGTGTTTTCTAACAGAATGAAATCCTGTCTTGCCTCTAGGGTCTACTCAAATTAGAGATGCCTTCTTCCAGGAAATGATAGAAAGTGCAGTGGCTGGAGAATAAAGCAAGAAATGAACATTGAAGGGTATTCGAAATATGAGTCCCCATACAGGTGACAACAAGCATGTTCTTTTCTTTCCTCTCTTGTTTCCTGTTTAGGCTTATCTACCTTCTGAGTCGTTCTTCCAGGTCCCTTTTGCTCTCTTAACACCCAAAACAAAAACAAAAAACAAAACCCTGTGACTCTAAATCAGCAGTTCACAAAGTGTGGTTTCTGGTCCGGCAGCATCAGCGTCACCTGGGAACTTACTAGAAATGAAGATTCTCAGGCCCAACCCCAGCCAGACTAAGTTAGGATTCTGGGAGTGCAGCCCAGCAATCTGTGTTCTGGCAAGAGCTCCAGGTAATTCTGATGCGTGCTCAAGTTTAAGAACCACTGGCCTTGATGGTGCAACTTTCAAAGGTCTCTGGGTAAAAGTTAAAAAAAAAGTCAATTATAAAAATCTAAAATCCTATGCATAAACGCATAAAGATATTATACACCAACAAAAATGTAGTTTTTAAAATTTTTGAGGAAATTTTATTCCTGAGCTTGACATGTTTTCAATGAATGAGTGTCATATTTAATAAAACCAAATTACAGTATACATATATGTATAATAGACACACCATAAATTGAAACTATTCAAAATTATATATGCACATGGAATTTTACTTTAAAGACTGCTTATAATATTGTCATCCTTGTCTATTCTGATATTTCTTTTTGTTAAGATGGGCACATCAAGACAAGAAAGATCTATGGGAAGACTCTTCTACTCTCCTAGGGTCTGTTTCACAATCTTTTCTTCCTTCTCAAACGTCCAGTACTCTCTTTCCCATTCACACTTAGCTGATGATCTCCTTTATCCTTCTGGGGAAAATTCACAGAAGCTGTTAGAGGGTTAGAAGTAAACACCCATATGCTCAGATGAGCACATTTATCAGCCACCTTGGCTGCTACTCACTCTGTTTTCCCCTCCGGTGATGGATAAACGGGTACTGGAATCTCAGCCCTCTGACTCACACAAGTGTATACTTTCTCCTGCACCATTCATTAACCATTCTCTGAGTCACTAAGATCTCTATTGAGATCACCAAGAGCAAAGGTGTGTCCTTAGAGATCAAGGCTAAACTCATCCTCACCCTCGTATTCCCAATTACTATGCAAGTTAGACAGTGAAGAAGGCTGATAGGGAAAAAAATGATTCATTTGAAATATGATATAAGAAGAGAGCTCTAAGGATAACTAGGATCACTAGAAAGACAAGCAAGTGGGTCCTAGAGCAAATGAAGCCTGACACATCACTGGAGGCAAAAAATGATAAAACGGCAGCTGTTTTCCTTTGGGAACATCATGAGAAGACAGGATTCTTTGGAAAAGATAATAATGGTGGAAAAATAGAAGGCAACTGGAAAAGAGTAAGGTCAAATATGAGATGAAATGACCCCATAAAAGAAGCCATAAGCAGGAGTCTTCAGGAGCTGAGCAGGGCTAACGGAGACATTACACTGTGGATGTCACTCATTCATAGGGTTGCTGGGAATAGGAGCCAACCCAACACAATGGCAGGTAACACACAGAATCACACCCATTAGCACACAAACATGTTATATTTACATGGCACAGAGTAGATTCTCAGAGATTGCTTTTGAAACAGTGAAAATAGACATAGCTTAGAAAAACATCTAAATATTGCTGGTTCCTTAATTGAGCCTTTCTTTGATGCACTAGAGAAATAAAATGCAAAGTTTGGTACTGAGGGGGAAAGAACCTTATGAATAAAGAGAGTGAGGAAAGGCAGCGTGAGGCAGGGGATGGAGCCAAGAGCAATAGTGTTGCAGGTTTCGAGGCTCCTAATGGACAGTGTCAGGACATCAGATCCTCGTGCCTTCTCTCCAGTGATCAGCAGGACAGCCTTTGGCAAAGGAGCCATACTCTCCCTGACTCTGTTTTATCAGCAGGATGAGATTTAAATGATTATTAAGATATTGAGTATTCTGATTATAAAAATATTGTACCTAGTGTTTTTTTGTTGTTGTTATTTATAATTAGTAGAACTGTGTTTTCATCTTTGTTTTCCATTACAGTTGTCCTCTTGTCACCCTCTCTCCCTCCCTGTCTTTTACAAATGTTCCATTACCTCCCATGGCATCTAGATTTCCTCAGGCACCAGGCTCCTACTCATTGAGTCATTTTAAAGCCTTTTGTTCTCTTTCGCCAACATCCCCAATCCATTAGGGCAGTAATTCCATCTGTAAAACCCCACTCCACTTGCCAACACTCTTCACCTAACACCTGAATTTCTTTGGTCATCTCCTCCTTGGAACCATCTCCAACCTCCTCCTTTGAATTCATTCAAATGCAACAGGTGTGGTCCTTGAATAGCAAGAGTTTTCATTACCTCAGTCCTTGTTTAACCATTCAAGTAATGTCCAGTCTTTTCAACGTAATTAACGGCTAGCTCCTCTCTTTCATGCTAATCTCTTTGCTCAGCATCTCTCATTCTGTCTTCTCTACGATTCGTTTGGAAATATTTTGCCACCCTCAACAAGATCTCCTTGCTCTCACCTCTGTGCCTTTGTGTACACCGATTTCTTACTTCCTTTACACTTCTTAAAAAATGAAGAATTTCTTTAGCGAGCCGTAGATTGTTTCCACTTACCTCTAACTATAGATGACCAGAACATCTAATCTATAGGCGTGTTCTTCTATGCCAAGTTCTCATGGAGATGGCTTCAACTTTGGCTTTTTGTTACTAAAACACATTTACACATTATATTTTAAGCTGTTCAGTAGAAGGGGCTCTTTCCTCTTTTTACTTTTGATTCCTCCCCTAGCTATCAATAATCATTTCCTGCGCACATAGTGAGTGCTCAATAAATATCATTGGTTTATTGAAGTCTCACACACACTTTCCAAGTTATTGGAGATCCACAGACAGGACCTTCCCGATCAAAGAACCATAAAGCAGTGAGAGTTCTCAGCCATGCCTACCTAGCATAGAACTCGGCTCCTAAGCAGGATATCTATTCTTGTGCAGACTTGCCACCAGCTTTGTTTAAGTTACTTAACCTCACTGCACCTTATTTCATCATTGCTTGTGTGCAAATTATTATGATAATGCATCTACCTCATAGGACTGTGAAAATAAAATGTAGATACAGGTATAGATACACATTATCAGTGGTAAGTTTCTTTTCCTCTCCTTATTTTTAGACTATAATTCAGAATCCTACAAGGATTGACCAGGGTCAGGAGGACAGAAAACAAAGCTAAGAAATGCAGTGCAGATTTCAATAATATCGATATTTGGTCTCACCGGCTGCTAGATATAGGAGGTGAAGAGGCGAGGTTTATGTATACTCAAGAGATCAAACAAAAATAATAAAATACTTAGGACTTGGAGAACACAGAAACTCAGTACAGACTTACCCAGGAAATACCAGTTCATTTGCACAGTAACTCCTCATCCTCAACTTTAAAATCTTGGGAGCAGCTGTGCATTTTCTCTTTGTTTCCAAAACTCAGTCCAACTCCCTCTTGACCCATTGTGCAGTTTGGCAGTTAGCTGCACATTCTGCTCGTACCCTTTGCGCAGAGAGAGAACCTGCCTGTGGAGATGCCAGGCCCCTCCCACTCCTGGGTTACTGATGAAAATGCCTACAGGAACATCACCAACCACTTCACCCAGCTCCCATTAATCAGTTTTCTCTTTTTGGCTTTCTCCTGACTCTCCAAGAGACTCTTCATCCCTAATTGTCTCATTTGAGATGGAAGCGATTATGTTTAACTATCTGTTTTCTTTCTGTTTCTGTTCCTATACACTTAATAAGTGTAATATTTTGGGCTCTGTATTTAAACTCATCTGTGCTCTTCCATATTTTAGAAAGTGGAATGAGTATTTTCACTTCAGAGGTAAAAGTCTAAGAAATGGCTATTTTTTAATAAATGGGAATGTTCTGGGAAAAGACCTTTTTATTTTTTTTCAGATTTTATGCCAGAATCCTTTTTTTTTTAATTTTCTTTATTGATTTTAGAGAGAGAGGAAGGGAGAGAGAGAGATAGAAACATCAATGAGAGAGAGCATCTATTGGCCGCCTCCTGCATGCCCCCCACTGGGGATTTGTGCCACAACCTGGGCATGTGCCTTGACCGGAAATCGAACTGGCAACCTCTTGGTGCATGGGCCAATGCTCAACCACTGAGCTACACGGACAGGGCCAGAATTCTTTTTATTCTTAGTAATGTCCTCACTGATCATGGGACCAAACAAACAAAAAACTATTATTCATTTAGGCTGCTCCTATGTGATTGTTATGGATATTCTTATTCAGTTATAAACATGATAATGGAACAAGACAATGATTGGCTTCTACTATTTTGAACCAGGGAACTAAGAGAGTTTTGAGTTTTGATTTTTAAGAGTTAATTGGAAATTTTGTATAATAATCAAAGGCTTCTTCCAAAGGATCATAATAAAAATGGAGTCATCCACTAGAAAATGTCGTGTTTGCCAACTTGGAAATTGATTCTCTCAAACTTTGTCATTGGAACTCAGTCTGCATAAGGTAAAATTAAAGTTCCTTACCTGTCATTTTTTAAAACCCACCTTTCTGCAATAGAGTTAGTTTCTCTCTCAAATCTCATTATAGCAGACACAGTTGTTAATCTAATACTATTCATTCCCAATTACTCTTCCCCTTAGTGCTTTGCATAGAACCTAAAAAGCTAAACTGTCCCTTTCCCAACCTCCCTTTGGATTGCCATGTGCCACAGGCTGCCATGTGACACATTGCTTGCCAAAGAAACAGTTGCCGGCAGGGTCAGTGAAGGAACTTCTGAAACTGGAACAGATACACTAGTACCTTCTACTTCCCTTCTTCCTTCACTTTCTTGCCCTTAACAATGACAAGATGCCTAGAGCTACAGCAGCAGTCCTGTGACCATAAGGAAAAGGGTATTAGAATTGCAGAGGTACAAGTCCTGACATATCAAAACAGAACTTTAAGACTTAGAGGAGAAAAATGAACCCCTTTTTGTTTGGGTTCTCTATTATTGTTGCAGAATGGTAGCCTGACATGCTCATCTTCTACCATTTTTCTTCCCACAAAAACGTGTGCTCCAACAATGCTAAAGTGCTTATATTTTGCCAAACATACTACGGTTTTCATGGCCTTCATGCGTTTGTATATCCTGTGCTGTTCCATCTTATCCACTAGCTCATTCTCCCCTAGCTGTGTCTAGTATCATCGGTGAAACCCGCTTCCAGGTCACCTAGTCCAGGAAGTCTTCCTTGAGACATTTCAAACCAAACCAATCACTCCCCCTCCTCTGGGCTTTCTCTTTATTTTGAGGATATTTTCATTGTTGAACTTCTCACATAATCTTGTCATTTCTTTATTTATATGCCTAGTATCTCAAATAGACATAAAATTGTTGTGGAATAACTTACAATTATTTAAGGACAGTATTGGTGAATATAAAGATAAAGCTTCCAGTCAAATAACAAAGAAGGTCAGGCTTATACATAACTAATCAAACCCTAAGACACAATGAAGTAAGGGCTGTCATAAAGTAAAAATGAACGTTATATGAATTCAGTAAAAAAGAGAAGTTCATTCCAGCTGATGGCAGGTCCTACTTCTTTAGGATTCTATTGAAAAGGGAGAAATAAAGAGAAGAAAATCGGCAGGTAATCAGAATTTGATGACTGGCTAGATGGAGGAAGACTGAGAAAGCACAATTGCTCTTGAAAAGCAAGTAGCCTAATTTGTAAAATGAGAAAATAGTACTAAAGAATGACTAATGGTTCCTCTGGTTTTATTCTTTGTAAATCCAATGTTCTTTAACTAATTCAATCAGTTAATGTAATCATATTGGCACTAAAATCAGAGCAATGCTCTTTTACTCTTGCTTGGCATAGTAAACTAAAGAAAAGAAAAGAAAATATAAAGAGAGAAAGTAAGCATTTTTAAAAAATGTTAGTAGTAAGAATGAGAGAGAGAGAAAGAGAGAGAGAGAGAGAGAGAGAGAGAGAGAGAGAGAGAGAGAGAGAGAAGAGAGAGAGCTACATCTGAGACAAGTCTTAGTGGAGGTCCAACATTTCACTCTTGTGACTGTCTTCACAGCCATGGAAGGAATCCGTTCAGCAACATGATCACCTGTAAACTCTTGAGGGGAACTAGAGTTTAAGTCTGTTTCCATCCATGGGAGATGGTGTGGCTAGAGTGTTATGTTCGTGTGGTGTAAATATGCTGTGATATGATGAGAAGGTGAGGAACAGGACGAGGAGGAAGAGAAAGTTCATTCAAACATTTCACATTCAAACATCCACATTATTTACTTTCTTTCCAAACCAATCTTTTCCTAGTTAACTCTGGCCAAAACTAAGTTCTACTATCCCACTATTGAAAGCCAGGGTTTTAACTGAGACTTTCATGAATCTCTTCATCAACATCTGTTCCAAAAGTTGCTCCAGGGTTGTGTCCCATAGATACCACTTGGTCAGAGCATCATTTATATCCTAATAGGTCTCCTGATATTCTATTGCTAGGAACACAGCTTGTTCAGAAATACATGTGTCGTTTACTTGTATCTAACTAGGAAATCCAGTGCTCCTTATAGACTAAACCTTTTGCAAGAGGGATGAAAGGATGCCACACTGTTTTCATCCTCAGCTCTGACATAGAAGCTCTTTCCTCTGCCTGTGAATAGATACCTGTTTCCTCTCATCTATCTGGGGAACACCTGTGTGCTTTAACTCCCAGTTCAAGGAAGCCCTCCACAGAGAAATCTTTATCTCTATTCTCCCTCCAGAGTTTATCATTCTCTTATTCAATAACTGCACCTTGCATGCACCTCAGTTTTAACATTGATCACGCTTTACTGTGTTTATTTGCATATTTATCTTTTCTACAATTGGGTAAACTCCTTGATGTCAGGATCTATGTCAGATTGATTTTTGACGTTTAAGTATCTGAAAAAGTATCTTGCATAAATACTTGTTTAATGAAATAATGACATTCATTTTATTAACGCATTAACGTTTTTCCAAAAAAAAAAAAAAAATAGCAAGAGAAATACCATTTACTTAAAGATTTCAGATTCTATGGATTCAATTATTTGATGTATAGAATGTTAAGAATAAAAGACCACAGGATAATTTATAGAAATAAAATATCACACATCATTTTGGAGAGGTCATGAATTGTAATAGAAGCTGAGCTCATCTATAAAAGCTCAGGTAGTCACAAATGGGCTCATATTGTTGAAGTGTATATTGTAGAAATTAAACTGCCCTCTCATCTTTTATGATTTTCCTTTTCTTTGCATTAGGCAGGATTTGTATTTGAAACTTAGATATTATCTCCATTTGAACAGAGTCTGAAATACCACCCACAAATTGTTTAGGCAGCATATCAAGAGAATGAACTCTTTTGTATGAATAACATCAAAACAGAGAAAAAATACCTCATAAAGTTTCTATAGAACATAACTGTGCAACTGTCATGAGCTTTTCTTAAGTTAGATATTATTAATTGTCATAATTATTGTTATTGAAATAGTCCCAAAAGATTGCAGTATGATTAGGACCAAAAGAACTAACATTTTAGCAAATATATTGGCTGCTTATGGAATAAACTGCTATTCCACAGCCAACTTTTTGTTGTAAACCACGCTATGCAATAAAATACAAGCTCCCCAAAAATGAACAGAGGCCTTCACTATCTTTTTGGATTAAATTATAACATTTTTCAAATGATTTTCGGTATGTGTGTTACTTTATCTTCATTATGAAGAAAAAAAAATTTGGATATGGGCTTTGGAGAAAATTATGGCTTCATCAGGACACAAATAAATTACATATGGCTCATTAAAAACTGTCAGTTCAATTTAGATAACATTTATTTATTATTAGTTGTTTTAAAGGTTTATAGTTATTTTCCAGATTATTTCATTGCACTTTACTTACCCTCCTTTAAAATTCTTCTTCTATGGTGAACTGTCTAATTTAATTTTTCTTTCCATTACTTTCCTACTGAAAGTTAAATAAAAATATGCTGTAATTTGCCTTCTAGATTATTATCACATGCTGGGCAATATTATTCTCAGAATTGCCAATGGGCTCTATGCCACTTACTTGCATGTACTGTGTTGATATATGAATGTTGAGAAAAATAAATTTACTTTATCAAGATGCTTTTATTACGTGACACTGTGTCCTATGCCAAAGCAAATCAAACAATGGACAAACAAGACATTGTGCCATCCAACTATTTTAATAGATTGAAAAACATCTTAAAGTTTTTGTACACTAAAACCAGTACTTTGGGGGCTTATCTCACATAATTAAGTTGTAGAGATGAATTCACCTAATGTATAAATTTTCCTATTTGGGTCAATAGGTTACAGAGATACAAAAACCATTTATTGGTCTAAGACTGTTAAAAGTAATGTGTATTTCCCAATTTAACATCATAGTGTAAGGAAAGAAGCACAAGATTTACAAATAGGCAGATGTTAAACGTGATATTAGATCTGCAATTTACCAGTTATGGAAGGCACCATTTTCTCATCTACTACATGGAAGCAATAATAAATACCTTGGAAGATTGTTGCAAGGATTAAATTAGGTAATATGTTAATGAAAAATTCAGAGCCTGTAGTAGTTTAGTAAATTGTTAGGACTAATGGGAATGACAAAAATAGCATGGGAATGGTCATTACATAGATAATTATGAATTGATTTTTACTTTTCATCCAGAACTTTATTGCTTTATATCTAAAATGCTTTTCACATTAATCTAATTCAGTAGCAAAGATGATGATGATGATACTGTGTGCTGGTGAAGATGGTGTACTGTGAGGATGATGTGGGGAGATGATGCTGTGGTGTGAATACTTGTTTGTTTTGATGATGCTTTGAGTGATGATAATGTAATGTGATAGTAGATGTGTCAGGTGTTATGATGACATAGTGTAATGACGGTGCAGTGCTGTTTCTCTGATTGAACCCTGACTAAAACAGATTTTGCTGTGCAGAGTGATTTTAGAGGACCGGGATCCTAATAATGAGTTTTCTGAATTGGTTGTGGGTTTTCTGTAATTGGTTCTATAATGTGATTAGATTTAAAGACACTAATGATTCCATTGTTAGTGGTAAAGAGGGTACTGGTAGCCCATGGCTTGGTGTCGCAATTGAGATGCACAAAACATCGCCATTGGATGCTCCTGATCAAATACCTACAGAAGATAAGGTTCTGGGTGACCATGTATTTGATATGTTAGAACTTTCTAGTCAAACTAAGGAGTTTAACTGGGGTTGGCTGGTTGCTCCTGTAAATACACTGGCAAATGAGAGGGAACAAAAGGATGAAGTCAGAGCTTCAATTCCCAACTCGACCCCTGTGTAACTTACCTGAAAACCTTTACATCTACTCTAAAATCAACCTTTATTGCCTGACATTGCAGGGCCAATGTTTCTGAAAACCAAACCTCGGGTGTCATCTTGTGAGTGGCTGAATTACAACACAAGTCAAATTCCCAAATTTTCAGAATGTCTTCAGGTGTCTTTCAGGATGTTAAAGTGAGGGTGTCAATTGGAAAGAATGGGACCCTATAAATTGGAATAAAGTCATTGGGTAGATCTCAATGAAGCTGGGGACATTGAACTCCTACATTTTGCCAATACTTCTTTACCAGTAGAAGCAGCCCTTCTATATCTTACTAAGGAAGTCAGCTCTGCTTTGCCTGAGGAATCTGTGATGGCTTCCCTGAGGTAGGTGCCTTGAAAGACACTGCTGATTCTCATGACCACATCTCCTATGCCTCCTGGTTTCTACACGTATAACCAACCTTAAGTTCCATCAGACCTGATAGGTGAGGTACAAATTATGACCCATGAAGAGATGTGCTATACTGCAAAAGAACTACATGATTTTTCCAATTTGTACAAACAGAAATCCAGGAAACGTGTGTGGGAATGGATCTTAGGGTGTAAGATCGTGGCAGAGGGAACATAAAATTGGATCAGGCCAAGTTTATTGACATGGGTCCACTAAACGGAGATTCTGGATTTATCAGTTTTCATGACAAATACATCTGACACAAATTTAGGGGCCTTCTACCTCAGTTAGATGTCTAGGGCACCAGTGTGTGGGATAGGTTGAGATATCCATTCTAACGTAAAAAATAAAGTGAATCTCCATCCTTCCTGAACCAAAAAGGAGGCCCCACACCGAGAGGTCCTCTTTGGACTTTAAAGGCAACATATTCTTCTTTTAGGTGTGCTACTCTGGCGCATTTGCTGAGTGACTCAATAACTGTAGTTTTGAGCAGAGCCCAGAAAAAGAGAATTCCTTGATGGGTCTATTTGCCATGCAAGCTGCTCTGTCCCTTGCGTGATGACCCAGCACATCCAATGGGGCCTAAAGTGTCAGTGGCAGAGAGAGAGACTTTTCAGAGCGATAACAAGAATCACACGTTGGGATTGTGGAGCAAAGCCCTGCCATACTCTACAAATAACGACTCTCTTTTGGCTTGTTACTGAATCTTAGTAAAAACTGAACACTTTATTTACCATAAGTCACCTGAGCTGCCTGCCATGAAATGAGTGCTGTCTGACCCATCCATCCATAAAAGTTTGGCATGATTGAGGCACCTTATCATCACATGGAAGTGATATGTAGGTAACTGAGCCCAAGCAGACCCCGAAGGTACAAGTAAGTTCCATGAAAATGTGCCCCCATGTCCATGGCTCCTGTTGCTGCTACATTCCCGTTTCCCTCCCTGCACAAGCCCAGCCCTCATGGAAGTTCCCTGGGATCAACTGATGTGGAATAGAAATAGGAAAAAAAAATCTTATTTTTCAATGTTCTCTTATTTTCTGGTTTTAGATGGAAATGAAGACCTTATTCTTGGGAGAGCAAGTATGACTTTCAGGTTTAGAATTATGTTAAGTTCCTGACATGTTTTCATCTGTAAGTTATTCTTTGTTCCCACCAATTGTCATAAAAAAGTAGTCCTGCAAATGGTTTTCGAGTGTTGCTAGGCCAATAGCAACTGAACTAAAATATGTAAATTTATAACTACATCTCACTTTTTCCTTTAAGTATTTTTTATCGTAACCTTTACCTTTTTTACTTTCCCATTCCAATTCCCTTGGCTGATACTCACAAGTATCTTCCCTGAGAAAATATCCAGGCAATTCTATATTATACAACACATCATTCATATTCATAAAGTCCTTTGTTCACTTATTCATTCATTTCTCAAATAGTTACCAATTACACACTGTGCACAAAGGATTATGCTACATTATTCAGTATGTCAGGGCCTCATAATGACCAAACCTAATTCATTCCTTGAGGCAAAATAAAAAATAAAAACAGAAAAAATAAAAGCTTTTGTCCAAATTTTCCTAATTAAGTGTTTGAATGCAGATAAACCTTTGATAATTCTTCTCCTCTAAATTAAGGTTAGAAGGCTAAGCAGATTTTCAAGCTGCCCTTGGGGTTTCTCTCTACAGTAAACACACACACACACACACACACACACACACACACTCCACACACTCTTAACTTATTTTTACTTAAAAATTCATATGACTGAAAGTGAACTCAGACACATACTGACAGACCATTTTGAATGCCTGTATCATAATGTTGGCCATCAGTAATCAATCGTTTGCATAAGAGCCAGTGGTGTAGCCTTCTCATTTTTATCCTTTTCAAAATATTGGAAGGAGGGGTAGCAGTCAAATTTCCAGAGAAGTCTAACTTTGCTACCAAAAATCATATGCTACCAAAACCCAGTCTGGAGTCCTTTTTTCTCTGGCAGAAAAAACTAGCTCAGAGCAAGGTTCTCAAATGGGTCTCTCTGTCAGATGATATTGACCATGAAGAAGCTACCCTGTAGCCTGCTCAGTCATAACACAGATGCTATCCTAGAAATGCTCTACCCCACCCCCACCCCCACACTTTGGATGGGATTCTGGAGATCGTTACTCTGAATTCCATGCTATAGAGGGCTGTGTTGCAGCCAGATTCCAGAGCATGACCACTGCCACATGCAAATGTTTACACCATCCCGGAATGTCACATCAACATGACCTTAGAGAGGAGGTATTTGTTTGTGTGACTCCTCAGAACAGAGCTTCTTTGGGGCTTGGACATTATGAGTTTTTAGTAAATATGAAACTAATAGAAGAAGAAAGGAGAAAATTGTATCCTCTCTGTCCCCCCAAAAAACAAAAAACAAAAAATAGAAAGAATAAAAGAAAAATGGCAATAATCAGACTAACATCTTTTAAGTGCTTAATGTGTGTTAAGCAATAGTCTAGATTCTAGATGTTTGCAAACAAATTCATTTAGTCTTCATACTATCCTGCAAATAGGTACTCTTATGATCACTTCCATTTTTAGAGCAGGAATCTGGACACAGAAAAATGAAGTAGCTTACACAGTTAAGAAAATTCCTTAGTGGGATTTGAACTCAGGAAGTCTCAGTTTAGAATATGCAATTTCAAACACCGCACTCTACTACCTCTCAGTGAAAACCAATAATGACAAAATGAAGTGGAAAAGGGTAAAGAATTAGAAGAATTTATTCAATAAACATTTTATTCTATAAATATTTATTGAGCTGGAAAGACAATGTTTATTGAGCTGTTGAAAAAGACATAGCTCCTCTTTTCAAAGAACTTACAATTGGCTGAGAGAAAAAGGGAGGGAAACAGAAACTGAATGAATGCAACAGAGTCTAAGAACCATAGGAGGACTTTATGCTGTGCACGGCCTCAGGTGTGCACATGAGAAGGCAACTGTCTCTGCCTGGAGAGGAGGTGGTGATGGTTCTCCAGGAAACAATGCCTGGGTGGCTGAGAACCAACTCTGGCAGAGGTGAGAAGTGATGTTCAGGAGAAGATGAGGCCCAAGAGGGGCAGTTAGATCCTGTTGTCACACAGCATGTAATGAAGATGAGAAGAGCACTGGCAATTGAATTAGAGAGGATGGGATAAACTGAGTTTAAGTTTGGAGGAAGAATTGCTAAGAGCTGTTCAACAGTTTTCATTCAAGAGAAGTGACATTGTGAGTTGACACCCAGTTTTCTGACGTGGGCAGAGATAGTTGCTCTGTCTTGTGACAGCAATAAATACAGAGAGAAAACATAGGAAGAAGAACAGCTCAGGGGACTTAGAGGAGAGGAGATAATATAAAAATAGCAAGTTCTTGAGTTTGAAATATCCACTAGACTTCTAGGTTAAGATGTCTAGAGAGCCTTATAGACAAGAGTGTACGCTTTGGACAAACATGAACACATTGGCAGCAGTGAAATCCCTCAGGGTAGAAGGATGGCTGAGGGAATGTAATTAATGGTAGAAGAATAGTGGAGGAAGAAACAATGGAAACCCTGAAAAGTAGTCAGAATTTAAGGAGTCAACCACTCAAATCTAGGGAAAATAGTTTCCGATAAAAAGAGATCAGTAATGATGTCAAATTTCACAAGTCACCACATAGAATGCATAATGAAAAGCATAGAATTTGATTGTTAGGAGATTATTGGGACCTGGAGCCTGGGTACAGGGCTCTTGAAGAGAAGGGGTGCCTTTATCTGTCAGAGAGGAGAATAGGATAGACGGATCAGAAGAATAAAGATGGGTTTGCCAGTGTTTTCAGTGGAGGGCAGAAGTTTAATGCTAATCTGTGAATTAGAAAGTGAGATTGGATGCTGAAAAGGCAATAAAATCTATAACAGTGGGCAAGAGAGGAAACATCCACTGACTGACTGAAAAGGACATATTAAAAGGGTGCTGATGACAAAGATGTTCCTGTGAGACTGCGGAAGATCAACTTTCAGTCACCAATCTGCACTCTGCCTGCCCTCAGTAGGCCCTCCCCACCCAGCAGGAAGGTGTGGTTAGAGGATGGTGTGGTTAGAGGATGGGATATTAGATTTTAAGTATTCAAAAGTGGAACATTATGAATGTTCAAATAAAATAAAAGAATTAGTGAGAAATGTCTATTTCCTGATTATCATTTGTTATATTTATTGATTAAACATTTATTGATTACCTATGCTGTGTTTTTTGGAGAACAATTATTTAACTAATTCTAAGTATTTATTGAGCATCTACTATGTGCTCAGCACTCTGTGAGGCACCAAACATTGAAAGCTATATGTCCCCCACCCTCAAGTTTGTTACAGTCTGATGGAGGAATCACATAAGAAAACTGTATAAGCAAAGCAGCTGGGTAGAGCCTCTGAGAGAGTGTTACCAGAGAAAATAGGTTTTTATGGTCTCATGGGAAAAGTAGTTCAGAGACACTCGCCAAGGAGGATTTGGGAGAAAGTGGCAAGATTTATTAGAGTGCCCTTGCAAACACTGCTGTAATCCATGAAGAGATTCCCCAGTGGGTCCAGTGGCAGAAGCTCATTGACATTGTTCATCTGCCCCCATATACACCACCTCCAGTGTCTCATCCATGACCAGGTGGTTCTGCCCCTTCTTGCTGTGGAAGAAGCCTAGTTTCTGGGGCCATAGGCCCACACTTGTGCCCACAAGGCCCAGGAGAGCCAGAGCCCAGAGCTGCAATGCCATCACCCCTGGCACCCGAGGCTCCAGTAGTCCAACTCAGTCTCTGCTCCCAGCTCACATCAAAATTCTTAGCTGTGTGACCTTGGATAAGCTACTTAACTTCCCCATCTGTACATCCACCACCAAGGCTCAATGGCACCCAGGCCTGTGCCCCCACACACCCCCAGATTGAGCTTTGTTTAACTTCTATATATGTCCTTGGGTTTGGGGGGAAAGCAGGCTTTCTTTCAAACTACCCAATCTCTTTCCTGGCTTTCCCAGGGCCTGTGCTGGTGTCAGCCCCCTATTCAATTCTTTTCCTGGAATTCTGGGGTTTCATGCCCTTACCTTATATGGTCATTTCTCCAGATTTTCCCAGGGTAGTCTCCTCCCTTTTATGGTCGCCATTCTGGCTTCTACTGCCCATGCCTCATAGTTCTGCATTGTCCTTTGGCTTCTACTGGGCATGTGCTTAGCAAAGGACTTCTCCCTGCACCATTTCTCCCTTGCCCTGTTAACTCAGTGGAGGATGCCCTGTTCCCTGAGGTGGCTGGAAGACTGGTCTTTCCTGCCCACTTGGATGTTAGTCCATTTGGCGGAGAGATGCCCCCTATTCCCTAGAGTGACTGTGAAGCTGCCCCTTCCTGGTCAATCCGCAGATGTTTGCTCCCTTCCCCTTGTTAGTAATTAACTAACTTTCTGCTGTAACAGAAGTATGCACAGGATGCTGGGGGGGTCATAGGGCAAGAAACTCGAGCCCCATATTGGGTGGGGACAGAAAAAAAGATTTCCTGATGGAGCCATGACTGAGACATAAAGACAAGTGGAGACAGTTGGGCAGAGTGCTTGGCTGAGGCCAAGTGAGGCACACCATGAACTGAAAAGAGAAAGAGGGCCAGACCATATCAAGGAATTTGCATTTTATTCTTAATTCTCCCCTCTACTTTTTCCCCCTAAATACACCTAAGAGCAAAAGCAAGCAGGCATTTATCCTTCAGGGATATGGTAACATAGACTGAAATGGTTGTTGCTCGTGTTAAAATTCCTCATCAAAGTCCCATGTTTAAAACAAATGTGACTTTTGTAAGCTACTATGAAATACGTTCATTTTAATATACTTCAAGTTTTGTAGGTTTTTTTTTATCTTCACCCGAGGACATTTTTTTACATTTATCTTCAGATAGAGTGTGAGATAGAGAGGGAGGAAGGGAGAAGGAGAGAGAAATATTGATGTGAGAGAGACACATCCACTGGTTGCCACCCGCACGACCCCCAGCTGGGGCCGGGGATGAACCACAACCAAGGTACGTGCTCTTAGCGGGAACCGAACCCGGAACTCTCTGGTCTGCGGGCCAACGCTCTAACCGCTGAGCCAAACAGGCCAGGGCTGCCTCAAGTTTTTTTACCTTCAAATGAATGCATCTCCAAGATGCATCCTGCCTGCAAGTGTTTGCTGTATGTAAGCAAGAAACCATTGCGCTGTTTTTAAGCAAGATTATTGCGTAATCAGATTCCTGTTTTCGAAGGATAACCTGGCAATAGTGTGTTTCATGGTTTGGGAAACCAAGACTAGGAACAGGAAAAGCCGTTGGGAAGCCGTTGCAATAATCTAGACAAGAAATGACGTGTTCTTCAGTACTACAGTATGAGTAGAAAGAAGGGTACAGAGTTAAGGGTTATTAAGGGAATCAGAATTTCAATGAATTGTGCTGTGAGGAGTGACTGAGAAAGAGTTAACACAGCTATGAGAATTCTGAATGAAAAACTCTTCCCTAAAATGGTAAATGGTGAAGGAGAGTCAGGGTCTCAGGGTTAGAAGAAATAGTGAGTTCTGTTCTAGACATTGAATATGAGGTTCCTGTGAGACATCCATGTACTAATGGGCAACATGCATTTACACACACACACACACACACACACACACAAGCACACACATGACCAGTATATATATGTAGAAGTTAAAGTGGTGTGAGTGAAGGTCACCCAGATACTATAACTTAAAGCTTATAAAGAAGTAGAGCAATGATCTGAAATGGACAGATGGAACCAATAACCAGCAAGTCAGATGAACCAGGTCCATGTAAAGTGCTGAGGGGACAGGGAGTTAGAGACTGACCCAGCTGAGGTCAGGGAAAGAACATCACCCACTGAGATACATGGCTGACCTCAGAGCCTGGCTCACAGCATTATATTAAACCGGGAACCACAGCCACAAGCCAGGCCTTCTTTGTTGTTTCGCCTTGTCTAATTGCCCAACCATCTGTACCTGCCTGGAAGAAATGAAAATACCTTTTACAGCCCTTGGGATGATCTATATATGAGAACTCGGGAGATGTGAAGACAATGCCCTGAGTAAGTGATTCGTCAGCAGGCGCTATGAGCATTGAGGTGATGCTATTCCTTGTATTGTCAGTTTGGTCCTGCCGAGCTCTGGCAGCTGGAGAGCATCCAAAGCAGCCGGGAGAGTCCCTGGGCTCCTGGAGACCGCCTGCTGGCTGGCACAGCCGTTCAGTTACACTTCCCAACCCAGAAGTTGGAAAGGGAAGCCTTGAAGATAACAGTTTGGACGTAACATATTTTCATTCCTAGGACATTTTTGTAGCTTTGAGGGGCAACAAGACACAATATATAAAATCATGCCTGCCCTGCCCTTGTATTTACATGAGACTTTCCCAAGTTCTTCCCAAGTGCTCTGGAGGAGAAGACAGGGAGGGAAGGTGGTCAAAAGTGGCCCCTGCCCTCTGTCTCTTTCTACCTTCTCAGCTGCGCACATCGGAGCCCACTGTGCAACCCGGAGGAAGCAGCGTTTGTGCAAAGGTGAGTTGCTGGGCACGTGGGGACGTGGGGCTGAACCCGAGGAAATGCCAGTCACGGGCTCCTGGAACTCTCATTTTAACTTTCTATAAGATGATCACATTTTCACTTTGGACTGCATTGGTTGGCGGGGCTTTTAAAATAACTAGATTCAAAATGAAATAAAATTTTAAAAATGAAATACCAGTGAATTATCCTTATAAGTAGGGGAAAACATTATATATATGATCCTGAATTATCTGAATCACATTTGACCTGGCAGCTCTGAATACAACTTATCATGGTGTCCATATTAAATTTTTTAAAAGAAATATTTTAAAAATTTTCTACACTGAATGTATCTTTCTTTTATAATCATAAAAAGCAATACAACTTGTTAAAAATAATACTGTATTTCCTACCAAACTGTCCTCTCCATGTTTCATTACCAAGTCTCTATTCCCTTTGATGGATGTCACACCTAGACCCAAATGGCTCGAATCAGGTCTGCTCCGTGAGTATCACCTGTGAGGTCTCTGTGACTCTAGTTTCCATAGAGTCTTAATCTTGGGACTTCTACAGGGCCAAGATTTATGTGGCCATAAGTGAAACAGTTCTTCTGGAATGAATAAGATCTAAAAGTTTAGAAATCCTCAGGCTATTCTCTAAACAAAGATGTGGGAAACTATTAATGTTTATATTGAAGATTCCCGAGTGGTGGTTTTCTTTCTTTCTTTCTTTTTTTTTTTTTTTTTGTCATTATAGGATATGAATGGTTATGTCCTCTGCAATCCCTATGCAGTGGCCTCTGGGCGGGATGCCCCTAGCTTGAGATGTGGATGTAGAAAAGGTGGAGAGGTAGCTTTACCTACTTTAGTCATAAAAGGAGCCAAATGTTCACACACACACACACACACACACACACACACACACACACACGTCTTCTCAATTCTGGTTATGAAATAGCAGTTGTGAAGAACCAGAAGGAAGAAAATATCTTTTTCTAGGCCGACTTACTCATTAGGCATGACGAGGACAATGCCCACAGCTCACAATACTTTCAGGGGTGCACAAAAATGTTTTAGTTTCTGTAAAAATAAGAAGAAAAAAATGAATCTTTAAATTGAAGGAAACATTTTAATATGTAAAGTTCATCTTTTAACCATGTAAAGTACATTTACAAGTTCATCTTTAAACCATGAAGTCACAAACTGCAATTATCTATGTTTTCTTTCTTTCTTTCTTCTTCCTTTCTTTCTTCCTTTCTTCCTTCCTTCCTTCCTTCCTTCCTTCCTTCCTTCCTTCCTTCCTTCCTTCCTTCCTTCCTTCCTTCCTTCCTTTCTTTTTCTTTCTTCCTTTCTTCCTTTCTTTTCTTTTGGTGAAAGCAGGCCAGAAAGGCAAGGGACAGGGCTCTGGAAAGTCATGATGTGGCCTCATGTCCGCACTCCATTCAGTTGGCTGTGTAGACATGCTAAAGACAGTGTCTCAGCTAAGACAGTCTCAGAAGCAGGACGCTAGTAAAACCAGAATCTTGAGTTTCATACCTTAGGAATTCAGTTCACTTTCTTCAGAGAAAAACATCTTCCATGGCCTCCAAGCCATCTACCAAATGCATTACTTGGTCCCAAAGTCAGAATGGACTTGAAAAAAACTGAATGCTTCAGTATAAACTCATTGTCACTACTGAGAAAAATAAGTAGGAATTCCATATATTTTTTAAATTAACTTACAGTAGCATTTAGTATGTAAACAAACAATATGAATCTCTGTGATTTGGAGAAAAAAAAGACATTTATTAGCTCATAATGTTGTGGGTCAGGAATTTGGAGAGTACCTCAGTGGGGCAGGTCTTCTGGTATCACCTGGGCTCACCACAGTAGGTTGGCACCTTGGCTGGAGCAGGAGGCTTCACTCACAGCTGGCAATCGCCAGGCTGCCAAGTGGGGCACTTGGGTCCTCTCCAACGTGGCCTGTCCTGCTGGCTAGACTGGGCTGCCAGGTGGAAGCAAACTGCTTCTGTCACGTTTCCCAAGTCCACTGGCCAAAGCAAATTGCATGTTCAAGAACAGATTCAGGGATGGAAAAATGGACTTTGCTGCTTGGTGGGAATAGCTGCAAAGTCACTTTGCAAGGGGCATGCTTAGGAAAAGGGGAGAAGCCTGTGGCCTTCTTTGCCATCTACCACACCTCTTCCTTCAAAATCCTCACATTAGTACTTCTGCTGTTGCACCTCCTTTTGAACGTCTATGTTCAGCTGATTGGTGTTTCAGATTAAACTAAAGCTTAGTTTGGTTTCTGGAAGGGGGAAATGGAGATGCAATTGAAACAAGCCCATATTTTCTTTAAAACCACATTTTATGTTATATTTTTAGTGTTTACAGCATAGTGTGATGGAATAAGCATGATTCTAAATACTTTTTTTTTCTTTATTGATTTTAGAAGGAGAAACATCGATGAGAGAGAAAATCAATTGGCCGCCTTCTGCATGCCTCCCACTGGGAATTTGGCCCACGATCTGGGCATGTGCCCTGACCAGGAATTGAACTGGCAACCTCTTGGTGCATGAGTTGATGCTCAACCACTGAGCCACACCGGCCAGGCAAGGAATAGACATGATTCTATGTCAGATCAGTCTGAATCCATATCACAGCTTTGCTACATACTGCGTGACTATGGGAAGGTTGCTTAATCACTCTGGGCACTGCTTTCCTCTTCCGTGAAATAGAAAGTAAACCTCCCACTCAGGGATGTTGGAAAAGGAGACAGAAATGTTCAGTCAGCCAAGGATAGGTAGGTACCTAATAGTTGTTAGTGTTGAGATAATAATGACTAAAGCTGGTAAGTTGCTAACTAAAATCAACTCAACAAATAACTCTGGAGTACATTCTGTGTGTAAATAAAGTCTCCACAGTTTAACTTTATCTTCATTTTTCATGTATTTTTGCGAATTTTGTGTTTTAATGATTCTATGTTCTGGTGACATTACATCTCCTATTGTTAATGGGCATCCAGTTCTGAATGGACATGAATGGACATGACTTCTAAAAACCAAAATAACCTTAATGGGATGTTTTATAATGAAATTAAACCAATCATACTGTAATGTCAAACTAGCTGCTGAAATCTGAAATGTTATTTCTCTTATTCACTGCCGTCAGATGTTTTTTTTTCTTGTTTCATTTTTGGAGTTACTGTTAAAGTGTAAGAGGATTTTGCCTGTTTCTTTTCAAGTTGAATGCATGTACTTTTTTCAACTAAACTCTTTGTTTTCCATTTAATCTTTTTCACTTTCATAATAGTAATGACTTACTGCCTCTAAGTTATTTTCTTAATTTTTCAATCTATGGTTTTATATTCTAAATGAAGACCTTCCTGTTTCAAAATCCTTAAAAGACAAAGTTTCCACCTTCATATTATCAACTTGTATATTACCAAACACATTTGCTTGTTTTATATTTAAACAATATGCAAACTAAGGACATCCTCAAGCATTTAATATGCCACCTTAGAAGAAGGCCTTGGACTTTGATATCACCTAGGGTATGAGTTTATTAATAGTAAAATTAAATAGAAGTTATATACTAAATGTGAGAGTAAGGTCAAAACACAAGTTAAAGGATATTTTATCAGGAAAGCATAGTGGCTTTCAACTGATATTAAATTGTAATAAGATAAAAATTCATCATTTGCAGTTTGGATAGAATATATATGAAATTAATAATGTCTATACTACTCTAGAGCAGGCTATTAAGTAACTAGCTTTGTGATATAGATCAAATGCTATCTATATTTATATTAACTTTCAAACTCTTCTTTGGACTTTCTTTGAGGGGCGTTCCAGTTAAAGGAAAGAAAGGTAGTCTCTTACAATTCTCATTCATTCAACCCTATCTAAAACAAAATCTTTATCTTTGATTAAAATCTGTAAGCTTGGAAGTCAATGACATTTCTGGATTGATCAAGTTTTATGAATTTCATTTCATTCACATTTTTTTGTCATCAGATGTAATAATGCTAAAAGGCATGGAATGATATGTGTTTGTGTAGATTGCAAATATATATGTAATTCACAAAACATAATTAGTGTAAATCTTATATTAAGACCAAATATTTGTGCATATATATTTGAACACATACACATATATATTTAAAAATATATCCTTGGCCCTGGTCAGTTTGGCTCAGCAGTTAGAGAATCAGCCTGTGGACAAGAGAGTCCTGGGTTTGGTTCCCACTAAGGGCACATACTTCGGTTGCAATTTGTCCCCGGCCCCAGTTGGGGTCATGTGGGTGGCGACCAGTCAATGTATCTCTCTCACATCGATATTTCTTTCTCTCTCTTCCCTCCTCTCTCCCTCCCACTCTATCTGAAGATAAATACCAAAAAAAAAAAAAAAATGTCCTCAGGTGAGGATAAAAAAAAATATATATATATATTTATATATACTTTTTTAGAATACTTCGGGTGAGGATAAAAAAATATGTGTGTGTGTGTGTGTGTATATATATATATATATATATATATATATATATACACACACACATACATTTTTAGAAAAAAATTTCCATTGATTTTTAGAGAGGAAGGGAGAGGGAGAGAGAAAGAAATATCGATCTGCCTCCTGCAGGTCCCCCACTGGGGACAGACCCTGAAACCTGGGTATCCCAACCAGAATAGAACCAGCAACCTAGCAACCCCTCAGTGCAGGGGACAATGCCCAAGCAACTGAGCCACATGGGGCAGGGCTACATATGCACTTTTAATCACAAGTGCCACAAGGAATCCAAAGGAACTTCCATCCCAGGTTGAAGGTTGAGAAAGCCTATGTTTCCTTAGATCTTGTTGACTGCACAAAAGGTAGTCAACAGGGTAGAGAAGGTACTCAGCAAGTATTTGTGGAACAAATTCATATATTAATAAATGTTTTGGAAAACAAATAGCTAAAGCTTAAGAGAGTGTGCCTTCATTATCTAACTTGTTCTGTTCTAAAAGCCTTTCCTTCAACATGGACATTCTGCTTGCTGAAGAGTCTCTTTGATAAAAGCCCAAGATTTACTAGCAGTGAGCTATGTCTAGAGGTTCTCATCTGGCCCTCCCTTTAGCACCCACTCTAGTTCTACTACACAGTGTATAAATAACTCAGGGAAGGGAAATGTTTAGACAAAATAAATGGTTTGGAAATACTAGCTGCACGTGTGCTGCCCTGAGAGTGCATTAATGAAATGAACTTACACTGCGCTATGCCTTCTGAGTCTCTAGTTTATGAGCGTCAGAAACTGCACCCTGAAGGCTAGTTGGATGAGTGTGGGTGTGAGTCAGGAAAAGGTTTTCGTAGCAAGCAGCACACGTGAAAAGAAAGAATTTTGTGGATGACATTTATTTTTTAGCATATATACAGTTTGATCATTTTTGTATTGAAAATACGAAATATATACAAATACTTTATCTAAGTTGATTTCTTTCACACACTTCTAAGAAAGTAATAAATAGTAATAATTCCCTCAGTCTAGATATATTCAGGTATGTTTTTACATGTATATTATTCAAAGTCAGCAAAAAATTAAAATAATTGTAGAATATTCAAGTTAATAAAGAACTTTCAACCATGAGAAATATTCAGTGAAATAATTTTTTATATGAGATAAACACCATATCATCATCAGGTGAGGAGGAGTTATGCTTTACCATTTTTGCTGTATTGAATTTTAAACAGATGTTTTAATAGATCCATTAGATGTTGAAACTGAACAATTTCATTAGGGTTATTATTTGCATGCAGTTTTCACAAAATTGACTGTATTTGGCATACTGTTTTGTGTTCTGTAATAATGTTGTAATCAGCAGTTCTCTTTTAGTATTAAAGTATAATTTTATTTCTGTTTAATCACATGTTTACTTCATGAAACGTAATTTCTAGAGGAGAGATCTAGCAGACTATGACATATTCACATAAAAAATAAAATTGTTTCATTGTCTGTGATGAAGAGGACTATGTAGAAATATGGAGAGAAAATGACCTGGACCTAAAACTCTACATAAGAATGATGCATGGACTTGAGAAAAACTAAAAATCAAGAGGGTAGAGATTTTGCAGGCAGTGATTTAGGTCCTTGAAATGACCTTCGTTTTAAATTTTTACCCATAGGTTTGCTTTTTCCTTTAATCTTTGAGGAATTGATTAAAATATACATATATAACTAAATGTTTGCTTATTTCTTAATTCATTTGCTGTAATGATTAATTATCACTTTTAAATATGCTATGTATGATGATGTAAAGAGACATTTTTTCAGCAGAAAAAATAATAAAGTGAATTTTGTGTTTTGCTCGTCAAATTTTATTTATGTTTAATTTTTTTTTCAGTTCATTAAAGCTTCAAACTCTAGTCCAAGTGATAATAAACTATTTTGATAGCATGCATTTTTTTCATTTAATAAATATTTTTATTCCAGGGAATAAAATCTATCCAGATCCTTTTTTTTTTTTCTTCTTTTCTATCTATAAAAGATTTGGGCTTGTCCAAAAATAAATGTGAGTCCCAAGGGAAAGAAGTGAAATCATCCTCAGCCATATCAGGAACTTGGTAATTTGGAAAGACACTTTGACCTTAATATATAGCTTCTAAAATGTGGACGTGAAACCAGTGGTAACTGATACCATTGATAGGGTGTTTACTGTGCATTTGCAGGTTGCACTTGATAAATAGTATCTCTAATCTTCACAGTAGCTACATTTCACACATGATGAAATAAAGCTTAGGGATTAAGTGTCAATTCATCTGGTTCCTGAAAATATGCCACACAAAACCCACTGAAAGTATTACTACAATCTTCATCTTCTCAAAGACCAGCACTTGTACCTACCATGCACTTTCTCTGTAGATAATCACAATGTTCTATCAGTACACTGGAGGGGAAAGCAGTAAGGTGGACATGAAAGATGTCTGTTCTAGACCTGCTTTGCCACCAGTTAGCTACGTGAACTAGGACGATTAACTTCTTTCAGCTTTGGTTTTCTTCTCTCAAAACATTAGGGTTGGAAAAGAAAGCTAAAAGTTGATTCCAACTTTAAAAGTTTTCTTACAGGCATAAATACTTCTTTGAACAGAGATTGTGTGTTTGTGTGTGTGTGTGTGTGTGTGTGTGTGTAGGCAGAAATAGAGCTCTTAATGTCACTATTGAGAGAGCTTTAGCTTTAAAAAGACAAAATCTGTGCTGAGTGACAATTGTGCTTCCACTTTTTGCAGTAAGGAATTCACTTTAGCTGGTCTCTGTCCTTGGCTTGCTTATTTTCCTTAAGTACTATATCCATCAAACATTAAAGAGTATATGATTATCAATTTCCTCATTTAATATTAAGGGAGAAAATCAGTGTCCTAGAGCACTGATCTATGGGGGACAGAGGAGTTATGTTCATTTAAAGGGTTTATCTTTTAAGAAAAATTATTTGAGAAGCTAAAAAGCCAATATAAACTTAATTTGAATCATTCATTTTCTTTCTTATGCTTTCTATCATTATAAGAACTAAAAAATTAAATGAACATTGTTTTATCACATGCGTTATTCCTCTTTACTTCCTATTCTGTGCTCCCATGTGAGACTATTATCTTCCCACAGTCCAGTTGATAAAGCCTTAATGGATTTTCGAAGTTCTGGCTCTATAGAACATTGACTCTGTGTCTAGCGAACTGGCTAGTTTTTGAAACAAAAGCAAAATTAGAAAGGTTGCATTATCCCCAACTCAGAAATATTCTTCCGGTCCCAAGTTTAGAGCCCTTGACTTTAACCTAGCTGTGTTTTATTGTCTGGGCAAGAGGGGCTATTTATTAGGAGTCATACAAAATAAACATGAAAAGTTTGCCATAAAATATGACAACCACTTTAAATAATGTTGACTTAATTAAACTTTAAACTTTATTTATATATTTTATGGCTTTAGTGTGAGTTCTTCTCGGATGTTTACTTCAGTGGAAAATCCATCATGTGAGGACCTTGAAAGGAATTAATCCCCCTACCCCTGGCACAGAACTCAGTTCCAACAATTCAGATCTAAATATTTAGTGATGGATGATACATGTTTATGGAACAGAGGGCAGCATGACATTTAAATGTGAACTGCGGTTTCCATCTTGAGCATATGGTTGAAAAGACACGAGAAACTCAAGTTATGCCAACTAACGGAAGTTGATAAGTTTTCTTATGCCTGTCTTTTTTTACCCCCTTTGCCTATTCCATCTGTTTCTCAAGTCTCTTTTACAAAACTATTCTTACAATCTACTTTCCAAAAAAGAAGTTCTGCTGACTCTCGTGCATGTGGTAGTGCATCCCATGGTTAAACTAATAGCCTTGCTGGGTGTCAGCCAAAGTTTACAGGCCTCTCAAAATATTCCTGGAAAAAAAAAGTTTATCACTAAACTGAAGTTTCTCATTAGTAACCCTGTGGTGTCTAATCTGTGAAATTACATGATTAACTCCTTTGCAGAATCGGCCTCAGTTGGGGTTTGCAATCCCACAGGAAGTTATTAAAAGTATCACCAAGATAATTCCCTAGCTTTGTACTTGGCCTCTGGGGTAAAGGAAATAGATCATTAGATGAGAACTTTATAATAAAGTCATAGATCACTCACAATTATTAAATGACTGTCAAGGAAGATTATTATTTCAAAAGTTGAGGACAATGTGGATTTGAAAACAAATAAAAAACCATGAAAGAATTTCTTACTTCCTTTGTTTTGGAAAAGAAATGAAAACATACTATTTTTCTTCTTCATGCTTTTTAAAGTTGATATTTTAATGTCTCTTTTCAAATACAGATATCTTACCTTGTGCTTTTTGTTCTTGAAGTTGTTTGAATGTTCCTTGAATGAAAGAGACTGTTATTATAAGTAAGTAAAGGATGCTAAAAAAATGTCAAAGAGAGTAGAATGGAGAAATACCTCGCAAATATGCATAAAAAACATGAGAAGACTTTTCCTGTAGTAGAAGAGATGTGACATGCGCATGGTCAGTAGCCCACCAGAGATTCATAGAGGTTATTCTGGTCACTCATTCAATTCACAAAGCAATCTTTATTAGCCTGGACCCTTTGCCTTTGGTTAAGAGTATAATTCAAAAACACCAATCTTATAAGGAAAAGCAGTGCCAGATAGCTCTCATTGTTAGTCCAAATCCACTATACGTGGCAGCTGTTTTTGTTAACTTCAGTTGGATATTTGGCTTTTTAAGCTCTGCTCTAGGTTCTGAATCTTATTCTGGTCCAGATAGAAATGTTTCACATGTCCTCCTATTCTGCTTTCCAAAATACTTACTGGAACTTTTGTATTTAAAAAATCCTAATAAACAAAGTGCATGGTTTCTTTTGAAACCAATCCCTGAGCAGTCTGGGTTTTATAATAAAAAGCCCTGTTGGTTATTCAAGCAAGCCATTCAGAAGCCTGAATTTAACTAATTACACTGGCATTTGGCACTCACCGGGTAGTGGTGCTTAAAGATGCCAAGTGGACTAGTATAAAAGGTCTGCATTACGTGGCACACAATGCCAAAGTTTTTACAAATTTCTGAAGGTCAAATTTAATAGAGCAAAGCAGGACATTGGTAAAAGATTGATCTGTTTTTATCTGTTTTTGTGTATATTCCTTTGTTTGTTTGTTTGCATTCGCTATGCTTTTCTGATCCTAACCAGAAAAAAACTAATTTCTGAAATTTCATAAAAAAGGAAATGTATAACAGTTGAAAAAGAAATCCAGGCTTTCTTCTCATACTTGGGTAAAAATTTCATTGAATAGTTATATAATAAACTTCTGAAATATAAAATATTATTTGAAAGCAAAAATTTTACTAATCCAATATATTTTCTCCTCCATTTCAAATTCATGGACGCATAAAGTACAGGCTAGAGTCCAACAGATCAATATTGAAGATTGAGGTAGAGGGAAATACTTGCATTATAGATGCCCTACGATGCTTCCACAGTTCTTCAGACAATAGCCTAGTAAGGACTCCAGTATAGCGTGTGTGCGCGTGTGTGTGTGTGTGTGTGTGTGTGTGTGTGTGAAAACACATCTAGTTGCCACTCCAACACCATTTGAAGGGAGCGATAAGAAATGTGGCTGTGGATTTCGTAGTAATACTTGATCACTCTTGTCAGGAGTGCTGGCAAGCATGGGTAGCCTTCTGCCCAGTACTGTCAACTGAACACACAGAGAGCCAGCTCCATGATTCAGAGGGAGCTGATGGGGTGTGACTTGAGGACTGCTGAAAGGGTACTTACCCAAAACATCTGCCTCAGTAGTAAGCCATAGTGTTAGGAATTCCCATGAAGCCATTCGTTTCGTTAATACACAAAAATAAGAAAGTGCACATTTGTGTTCAGGAATAGGAAAAAAGTATAGTCATAGCCATCTATGAGTACATTAGTACCAATTAATAGGTTCCATTAGTCACCCAATCCTGTCTTTAATATAATATATATTGTTCATTTACTATATGCCAAGCACTTTGCTAAACTTTTCTATATTAATGCATTTAATGTACACAACATGTTCATGAAATAAACACCATCATCTCACCTGTTTTACATATAAGAAAACTGGAGCTCATAAATGTGAAGTAATTTTCCCAGTGTGATGATCAGGCCAAGATAAAAACCCAGATAGTCTTACCCCAGGTCTAGAACCACTGTGAGCACTAACTCTGTGTGAGACCCAGGATCGAGTCCAGAACAGATGGGTTTGGAGGGAGCATAAGAATCAAGCAAGGGCCCATTGGGAGAAAGTTTGTAGCTGGAAAGTTGCCTGTGAAGGAGCAGATCCAGGGGAGATGCTAACAGCAGGCAAGACACATGCAGTTGCTGGGTGCTGGAGGCCAGGAGGCAGTAGATAGACAGGCTTTCAGCACTAAGGCTTGGGAAAGGAGCAAGCTAGTGGTTAGCCTATACTTCAAGACCTCTGAACATCTTTCTATAAGCAATTTGTTAAGTGTATTCCCCAAACCACTCAGATGATCAGAACTTATTTATGACAAGAGCTGTGTTGCTTTTTGGATCTGCCACGGAAATGAACATTTTTTGAATGATCTAATCGGCCCCATTGAACGTTAATTTTCATGGGCTTTGGAGTCAGACCTACCTAAGTTTGTATTCTATCGCTCCATTTCCTAAGGGGTAAACTTAGACGAGCTAACGAACCTCCATGGAGAACCACTGCAAAATGGGACACAGTGGGCTTCAGAGCTGTCCAGCCTCGTTTGAATTCTTTTCCCATCACACATTAGCTATTTGTTCTTGGACAAGTTTCTTAACGTTTCTGAGCTTGTGTCTTCATCTGTAAACATATGTTTACAACTTCTCCCTCTTGTAATATCAAACTCCTAGGTACGTGGTGAGAATTAAATGAGACAATGTTTGTAAAATGCTGGACACAGTGCTAGGCACAAAGCAAATGCTCAGTAAATGTTAGTGCCTTTGTCTTCTCCCTTCTGATTTTCAGTCCCCTTACCTGTCATCTGTGAACAATGAATTTTACCCTGGGAGGTTTCATGTCATTTCATAATGGATGTGAAACCATTAGGAATCATGCACGCCACAGTGGGTGTTGAAGATAAATTAGCTGCAGGACACCTAGTACTGAGCTTGAATGCCTGTAATTTCCTGCTTACAGTCAGAGTCAGGGCATAGCTCTCGGGCCCGTTGGGAAAGAGGAGCGTTAAGGAACAGAGGTGGTGGTGCATATAGATACCATGTGACTCATCTGTGAGAAGAAGGGGGCTACAGAGACCAGGTAGGACCCTGTACAGAGAAGACCTCCAGTAAAGACTGTTAGGTCTAAAATCATAGAGATGCCACCTCAATAGGCTGAGCCATCCAGTATAAGGAAGATGAATGTCATTGGAAACTTCTTTGTAAACACACAAAACACAGTCCTCAGGACTGCTGGATTTGACTTCTGCCACCCACATGTTAAGAGTGCTAAAGACTAGCCCCAGAAGATGCCCAGGTCTAGTGTGCCCATGATAACCACATTCTTCTCCGAGCAGAGACAGTGAGTATCCTGTGAAAAGACCAGAAGACACTGTCACAAAGCAAAGTCAAGGCTTCTGTTGTGTCTACACTCATAGCTTTTGGCTGCTGCAAACTTTTACAAAGTATGAGCTAAGTAAATGATTCTTTCACTTAAAATAAGTGAGGAAGTACATGAAAACATTAATTATATAAGCTGTTATTAAAGAACAAATTCTTCTACTTCAGATTAAAACTTGGAAACTTTTATTAAAATATGAAGTAATCTCCATATGTACAAATTCCATTGCCTTTTACAATTATGATGATTAGAAAAACATACAGTGATAAGATTTCTCATGACTTACTCTGAGCTACTCTTAAAAAATTAAGTATGAAGGAATATCTCATCAGCTCATATCCCTGACACCTGCTCACATGTGCACACAGACACACACCAGTTAAATTTGAATGTCAGAAAAATAATAAAACAAAGTTAGTATAAGTATGTCCTGTGAAATGTGCTCAGTTGCATGGGATATATTTATACTAAAAACAATTAATCTTTGTTTTCTGAAATTTAAATTTAGCTGGGTGGTCTGTAATTTATTTGATAAATCTGGCAACCCTAACACACCTAGACACACACACACACATACACACGATAAGTAAAAAGTCTTTTAACCCACCAAGCCTTCTGCTAAAATAAGCTTGCAGAAAGCCACCCACCATGGAGTTCTAATTGAATCTTTGGGTCCGGGTGTTCTGCACAGCCCTCCATTGATAAGGTACAGTATAATCACAGACTCTCTCTGATATAAATAACATGTGGTTCCAAAGTAACATTTTTAAAATTTGTATTTTTCAATTACAGTTTACATTCAATATTACCTTGTATCAGTTTCAGATGTATGCATCGTAACCTGTGATTTTTCTGCTTCCCATTTCTTCTCATCCTCCCTTGCCCATCTACAGACTACTCCTGAACACGCTGTCATTCAGTAATACCCTACTATGTACCTCTACATTTGTTAGTCTCTTGGATTCTCATTCTAATCACCCAGTATTCCCAAAGTGTTCCTTCCTCTCCACCCCCTTAGCCAAGGTCAATAATGACATTGACTTAAGCTTATCAACCTGCATTACTACCTGTGACTATGCTCACCACTGTCATCGTCAGAACACAGCTTCCTCAGCAACTCAGTGCCCTTGTAAAAAGATCCCAGAGGTCACTATATTCTTCTGGTCGGTGAGGTTACAGAAGGAAAACCATCACCTACGAACCAGAAAGTGGGCCCTCACCAGACACAAAACCTGCTGGCACCTTGACCTTGGACTTCCCAGTCTCCAGAATTGTGAGAATAAATTCCTGTTGTTTATAAACCACTCAGTTTATGGTATTTTGTTATAGCAGCCGGAAAAGATTAAGACACTAAAGAAAATATATCTTATCTCAGAATAAAACATAATATTTAAAATGCAATTCTTCCCAAATTAATTTGTAAATTTGATGCAATTCCAGAAATTATTTACTGCACCTATAATGTGTTTTATTTTAGAATTGGATATAATTAATTTAAAATGTTTATAAAAAAATAAATCACTGAAGATAGCCACAAATATTTTTAAGAGCAGGAAAAAATGCTAGGATAATATACTTTAACATATATTAACATATTGTAATGCAAACACAATTGCAAACAATATATACATTTATTGGTAGAATAAAACAGAATCCAACCCTAGCCAGTTTAAGTGTGTTAATCAGCTCCCCCTCCCGACTCCCCCTTCTACCCCCCAAGAAAGCCTTGACAAGAACTAGGCTGCTAAGAACTCATTTGAAAGTTGGTCCCTGGAAGTGAAGGAGGGAAAATTAAGGCAGGAAAGGAGGAAAAATTCACCTACAGGTATGAAGTTGCAGCTTCAGGACAGGGGCTCATTTTCTCTGGAACTGCCTGAGAAATGTGCAGAATATCTCCTAGAATTGTTTCCCTGAAAGATGGGAGGAGGTTGGGGCATTTTCCCACTGGTCTCTATATCTCCTTGGTTGAGGGTTGCCTTCAGGCATAAAAACTCCTCCACATGTGTGGGCTACACTTGAGTACAGGAAGGCCATAAGCAGAAAGCACGTGCCTGGAGGTAGGACACTATCAGCTGAGGTCACCTGGAACTGTATAGCACCGCCTCAGCTAAAATCAGAGGTCAACCAAAGAGAAGTAGGGAACAGACTAACAAACCTCAGAGGGATGGGGGCTGGGAGGGGTGGGAGAGATAAACCAAAGAACATATATGCATATATGCACAACCAATGGACACAGACATTAGGTTGGGGAAAGTAGGAGGGGGGTGGGAGTGGGAAGGAGGGGTCAATGGTGAAAAAAGGGGGACATCTGTAATGCTATTAACAATAAAAAATAAAATAAAATCAGAGGTCGGCTTGCAGGGATGCTGATTTGGGAAACCAGAGGGCCATGGTGTGCTGGAAAACACTGAGCATATCAGTTCATATGGACCGAATGTTCAGCCTGAAGAAACCATGGGTAGGGTTGAATGGTAGGCTTCTTTAGTGATAATGCTATTTCTTCATTGTCACCCATTATGGCACAAGTTGATTTTATGCAATGAGTCCCACTGGGTCACATTAGCGAATAAAAAGCCCATAATACAGCCTTACCAGTGTGGCTCAGTAGATGAGCATTTACCCATGCACCAAGAGGTCGCTGGTTCGATTCCTGGTCAGGGCACATGCCCAGGTTGTGGGCCCAATCCCCCATGGGGGGCATGCAGGAGGTGGCCAACTGATGTTCTCTCTTATCAATGTTTCTATCTCTCTCTCCTTCTCCCTTCCTCTCTCTAAAATCAATAAAGAAAAAAAAATTTTTTTTTAAGTCCATGCTACATACAATTGATATAATATTATTCAGACTCCCAAAGCTAATTTTGTAAGACTATTTCAGTGTTCTTGTTTGGTGTTTTTTGTTGTTGTTGTTGTTTTTTTTTTAACTTGTTGATGGAAGAAATTTGGGGTCAAATATCTTCCAGATTCATGAAAAATCATTGATGTTCAACATTGTATTCTTGACTTTAGCTAAAACATGAGCATTCCTTAATCTTCTCAATGTAAGTGAATCATTGTTACAGCCTCAGGTAATTACGTCGACTAGCGAGCCTGTTCTTTGTTCAGCAGCCAAATGCTTGTCTGATTAGAAAAATCTCAGAATGATTTAAATGCAACCTGAAGAAAGGAGAAAACCACTTCCCATCTCTCAGTAATAGCAATCTCTCTGAAGAAAAGATGTATTTTAAGAAAATAAAGTTGGCTAAAGAAGCAAGGTCAGTGAACACCAGAAAATATTAGTATATTAATACTCTCTAGAAAATAGTTGTTATTCCTTTGGTGGTTCATATATTTATCATCATTTGATTTACCTTCTATCATAACTGGTTCTATTTCCCAGGCTCAGCTGCTCATTTCCTCACCTGACGTGTTCTCCTTATTTGTCTATACCTATTTAAAACTCCCTTTGACTTTATTTCTTCACTGATTGCTGCTGATTAATAGGAAAAATTTTCTTCCACACAGGTTGATTTACATTAATTAGCTGTGCCAGATGCAGTAACTTTTACATGCATGAGTTTCTGTAATTACATATCACATATATTACCATTCTACGGTAAATTCCTTCTATGACTTCATGATTTCTGTTTGATATTCCACAAAAATCAACTTTCTGTCTCTGTTTCATGTTGGCCTTCTTGTTTGCAGTGTTTTATATGCTATTTGACTTCTAATATAAGTTATCTTTTAAAAATATAACTAGAAATTGGCTATTCTTTCTTTTCATTTTAACTAGTTACCCACTATTGTACTTAAATTTCATAAAAGTTGAAACCCGTTCATTGAATGTTTGGAAGTATTGAATTAATAATACAAGTAAAACTAGGCTTCTTCTCAAAGATTCAAGACTCTTTTTTTAAAAAAAATAAATATGTAACACATCAGAGTAAAAATAAAATCTTTTCTTACAAAAGATGTCTACAGTTGCCTAAAAAATAGGCTACCCATATACTGTGCTAGAGTAACAAGAGAATATTCACTGTAGTTATAATTCATACAACACAGAATCAAAGTTAAATTTCTAAAGGTTAGTTATAAAATAGTATAAAACAAACAATCTTCTGACATTAAAAAAAAAAAAACACCTACTATATCCCGTGCATACCCCACAAACACTTATTTTTCATGATAGGTGCATAGTAACCAGAATGTTTTTCAAAATATAAAACTCAACGAGACAATATACTGTAATGTAGAATACGTCCATGTGCCCAAGCAAATATTTTCCTTACATAAGGTGGGGAGGAAAACTAGATCTCTCTTAGGAAGTCTTCAATGTGGTAGCTGTTGGAGGTGTGTTGGATGTTGCTTGCCAACAAAATCCCCCTTAAGAGCAAAGGCACTCATTCTTCCAGATGCCGGGGTGTGGATTGCTGGCAGTTCATACATGATTTCCTCTCTTGATATTGCGCTGGGTGCACGCAGCCCGCATCCAGCATGGTCAAGGCTGGTATACAAAAGGTCAACTTTCCTTCCTTGACACAGGACAATTCAGCTCCTACCTCTGCCCAGAAACACCCTTATAAGTGTTTCTCTCAAAGCACTCACGGATTAACTCCCTCATGCAAATTTCTGCCTCAGAGTCTGTTTCTTAGGGAAGCTAGAGATCATGAAAATCTCTTTAACATTATTCAGGTGATATTATTCAACACTGTTTTTTGTGCTTTCAGATGCTGGGGTGAAAATAACATTTTGGTATAGGCTAGATACCAAATTTAGTCACAGAAAAAAGAAACAAAATTGAACCACAGGAAAATTTAATTCACTGAATTTATAAGCCTTATTGGCATTGTTCATTTCAGTCATAAAGAGTAAAACATAATCAACACAAGCATAATTAATCAACACAACATGTTAGACTGATTATAAAGCTGAGATTTTTTTGGTTAGTAAAATTGAAATTATTTGGTTCATTTCACTCAAAACTTTAAAGCTATTTATATACAAAGACATGTTAAAATACTCAGTCCACAAGAATCACAGAGGTGAGAATTTAAAATGATGTAATTATATCATTTCTTATGAAGAGCAGACTTGAATTTATCAAAACAAACATTTATTTTTATATAATATTGTTATATTGGGAAGTATTGACTGTAGTTTCTAGCTGTTGAAGTTTTTCATCTGTTTAATGGTAATGCATTAACTTTACCAAGAATACTATGCTCATGGAGAGCAATACAGTAATGTGTTCTTTGTTTTTTATTATAACATGCCAACAGATGGGCACTAAATCATGTGTACTGATCTCCTTCAGATTTGGAAGGATAAGCATTATACTTCTGAAACTCACTTGCAACCAGGAGCTGATTTTGCATCCTGGACATGATTTAGTTTCTATGAATGAAAAGCACTCCTGTGATATTTGGGAGGTGGAAGGGTGGACAGGCTATTTTTCTGCAGCCATGCTGGCTGACCCTGAGCTCTAGTAGACTGGGGGTGTGCAGGGGCCAGACTCCATGTTCCCCTGTCTATCTCCAGATTTCTGGGGGTGGGGTGGGGTGGAGTGGCAGCAGTCTCCTGACTTGAAGATAGCAGTTGCAGTGAGGTGACCTTGAATACAAATGTCCAATCGCAACCCCACCTTTGTTCCTCTAGCTCTTCCATTAATTTTTATAAATACCTAATTCCATACATTAAACTCCATGTACCTGAACTGCCTACATTGATTTCTTGTTCCTTTATGGAAACCTGACAGATACATTTTCCTACCTAAAAAAAAATTTACCTGGTTTTATTTACATTGTGACTGTTTCTGTTAGCATAAATGAGTAGTGCATATATAAGAATTTACTCTCTTCTTTGTTATGTAAGAAGGTATCTCCTCTCTATCAAAACACTTTTAGGGGGAGATATCAATATTTTTTTTTCTGAAGAAACCCTGCTGAGGTGAGTGAGAACTGTGACTTCAGAATCAAGACTTTCTCAGCAAGTACAACCAAAACCAAAATACCTAATCCTATTATCTGAGATCAGAATCCTGTGATTACACCTGCGACTCTGCCCCCAGGACTGCCATTTCCAGTGAAGGAGGCCTTTATGTCTCAGATAGAAACTGACATAAACACGTCCCAACTGGACCTTCCACACTGAAGTTTCTTCTCAGGGAATATGGAGTTTCATCAGGGCTCTGCAATGAGAGACCAGCCAAATGGGTCCTAGCCAACCTGGCCCCTTAAGCTGCCAGAAATGGAGGGAAGGAGGTGGCCGGACTGCCAAATAGCTGTGTAATTTTGGGATGAAGAGCCCTTGTCTGGGGCCAGCAGTCATGCCTTTTCCTCTGTGTCCCATGCCTGACCCACGAGGCGGAACACAGGATGGTTTCACAGACCTATGGCTTAGCAAACAGCTTATCAACTGTGAAATAACTGGTGTCTAACAAAAATGTGAAACTTGCAATAGTGATAATTAAACCAATGGTGTTTTTGAAAGATTTATTTAAAATACAATAAATTAGAGCAGATTCCTGATTGTTCCTATAACATTCACTTTCTCTTACGGGCATTTGCCTAAAGTTGAATGAGAGAGAAAAACTAAAGTGTGTTCTATCAGTGACACAGTCTAGCCTTTGAGAGAATGTTATATATTGGATCCCAAATATAATGTGTACATCAGGAAAAAAGTCTAAAATGGTCAGTATAGAAAGATATTTGAGTCACAGGACCTGAGTTTGAATTCTCCCAGTTCTACTATTTATATTTATAAGCAATGGGTTTTTGGATATGCTACTTAAAATTTCTGAGCCCTGCAGGCAGGATCGGGAGGAGGGTGTCAAAGGTGGGGGGGGGGAGACATCTGTAACAAAAGTTAATTAATTAATAAAAAAAATTTATGAGCCCTGTTTTCCCCATGTATAACAGAATAGAATGTTGAGATGGAATATAGTCTCCAAAAGGGCAAGGATTATTTCTGATTTGTTCTCAGCTACATCCCATAATTAAGCATTTAATCCAGCACAGAGTAGGTTCTTTATTAATAGTTATTGGGTATGAATGCATATATACCTAGCATGGTTCTCAATAGTTATTGAGAATGAATGCAATCTACCTGGTATCTAACTAGTATGGAACATAGAAAGCCTTCAACTGATAGCTATTACCAATATAGTATTAGAGGCCCCTAGCCTTGAGTCCTCTTCCCCCACCCCCCCTTAATCCTGGATGATTCTTAAAGCCTAAACAGGTTCTGATGAAATCTTTTCACCCAGTGATGCCATGATTGTCTCAGCTCCAGCCAACACCATCCTAAGCTTGATCCACCTGGTATAAATCAGTCCTTACTCTTAATACCAGCTCCTCCTCCCAGGTAGTCTGAACCCTGTTTCTTCCTAGATTGATGCCCATTTGACATAGCAAATGCCTCTGAGCTCAAGCTGTTCCCAGGAAATGGGGTTGGCAAGGATATTCCCTGCTTGCAGTTGACCCACACTGAGGTTTGGGGCAGCACAGATGGTAGTGGCATGGGTGGGAGCTGCTCCCTTGACTCTATAAAGGCAAACACGACTACGCAGTAGAGAATCCTATGGCTGAAACTCAAGTGAAGACTCCCAGGCCTGGATGCCACTGCTCTGGCCTCCTTAGGCTAGTGCTAACTTTAGGCAGCAAAGGAGGAGAAGCACATTGCCCTTGTTGTCAGGGGTTGTCTTTTAAGGATCCCATGGAAGGCTGCAGCTTCCAGGTCCCCTTCCCAGTCAGGCATGAGGAATTGGTCTCACTTGGAGATGCAGTAGCTACTGGAGGCAAAGCATTTCATGCCTGCTGGCTGCTCCTTTCTGAGCAGAGTGTGTGTTTGCTACAGTATGGAAACCACCAAGGCCGACATCTGTTTTAACTTGAGATGCTCTTGCGATTTCTCCTTGTCCCACTTGTGGTCACTTCTTGTTGCAGATTTGATGTAACATTTTATCAGCCACTTGGCCTGCCCATAGAGAAGTGTCAATTGCTCACATATCATTGTTTTCTCACATGGGCAGGAAAGTCCATGGGTTAGAGAGGGAATGCAGGTGAGAGCTCCATGTAAATGGCTGACTATTGGTAAAGAGCGTCCTTGTCCTTGTCACTAAGAGGCTGTTTCATATCTGCAGAGGTCAGTGGGAATGTGGCTGAACTCTCCTTCTGGAAATACTCCCATCTTTAAATCTTGCTGCTGCAGGTGGGTGTAATTCTGGAAATTTTATAACTGTTCTTTATCAGGAAGTCACAGAGTAAGAGCAGAGTTGGAAAGAGATGATGATACAATAAAGGAACTGCAAAAGAAGTTCTCTCCAACTTGTATTTCAAATGAACTTCCTCTGTCTTGTACTGTTTATTTTCTGTGATTAAAATAATAAAAATGTAACATGGAATCAGAGCCACAGGATTCCAAAGAGTGGTTTCTTCCTAAACTCCTTGCCGAATTGACTGAATCAATTTAGAATATTTTTTGTTTAAGTTTCCAAAGCTCTTTTGTAATCTTTCTCTCATTTGCCTTGCTCTATTATTATTTCATATTACACTTTAATTGTTAATAAAGTCCATTATTCATGGCTTCATGTTTTATTTGGTAGAACACCAGACTCACAGATGATTAGTGATAGTTTATGAAGTAAACTTTCTTAGTTCAGGGGTCTGATATTCTCTCAGTGTAAATGATGTGGTCACAATTGCCCTCTAATCCAAAGGTGAGAAAAATAGCTAAAGAGAACATAAGAAAATTGATGTTTCTCTGATTGCTACTAATTTCGTAATCAAAATGAATTTTTCCAAGGCATTTTTGGAAGATTACAACCCTTCTGTTAAATATACAAGTTTTAAAATATTATACACTTTGTTTTATTTCCATAATATTTTTATTAGCAATCAAAATAGGCAAAAGAAAGTCTTAAAGAGAAAAATAGCAAATACTATTATACACTGTCAACTCTATGGTAATGCACTTTTTGACACCACCTACAAGCAAGGCTATTGAACTGCAATAATTCACAAAATTGTTACTTTACAATAGCATTATAGCTGTCAAGGAGAGGGAGGGGCAGAGCAAGGCCACTAGCCCCAGAAAAGCTAATTGTAAGCCATATAAGTAAAAAGCATAAAGCAACTAGATTTTTTTTCATTGTGATTAGAGTGGTTTTTGGAAGGAGTAAAATATGCCACCCATCTGCTTTTAAGGAAGGCAATTCAAACATCTCATTCGATAAATAAAATAATAAAAACAAATTATAACTTCATGATATAGTTAAGAGAGTCAAAGAAGAGGGAGGAGAAATAGACATACAAGGAGACCACACACAGTCACTCAGAAAGAGATAAAGAAAGGGGCCCCATGAAGGAAGAGACACACAGCCATTAACACAGAAACAGAAGCAGGGCAGATTTTTACAGAGAAGTTATCTTCATTTGGTGGTCTTTGAATTTTTGGTCTTTGTAACCCATAAAGCTAGTGAATGCTTTCCACTGAAGGAGCAACCAGCCTTGTCACTTGGGCTGAAATTTAATTAAGAATTGGGGTCTATTGGCCAGCCTTCCCACTTTCTAATTTTCTTGGCCAAATTAATAAAGTCTACCCACTTGTACCAAGTTGCATTAGAAAGAGTGCTAAGTTATTCTCTCACTTCTAAAATATGAAACAAAGCTAAAGTTAATACTTTTATTTGATGCCCCCCTCCCAAAATCCAAAAAATAAAAATAAAAAACAATGTTATTTACTGTAAGAACTGCTGTGTGCTTTTTTTTTTTTTAAGGGAGGACATGGAAGAGAAGAATGTTTACCAGTTTTGCACATATCTTTTCTTAAAGGACCTCATTGAGAATCTAAGCCCCGAGAACAATATCTCAGACAGAAACGATGAGCAGTAAAAGGGCAAACCCACAGCAGTAGCAACCTTACACAACCTAGAAAGAGCAGCAAAACACTCACAGGGTTGCTGGCTAGAAAGGACAAATGGGGGTAGCAGCCTTAACTGCTGCTTACAGCATTCCCACCCCTCTGCTGGGCCTAACACTTCAAAGCCTTATTGAAAAGATGTATTTAAAGATAAACCTGCACTAAGTTCATGCTAGTCAAAGATTTTTTTATAGAGTTATTGAAGTATAGCTGACATACCTAAAATTAACGTATAGATTTGAACAACTCCTGCAAGATAATGAACATATTCATCATCATCGCCAAGTTGATCTGGCATTTGATGGTGACCTCTGAGTCTTTGTGGTAGTTCTGGTATGCTTGCATGGGGTGCTGCTGGTTATCATGGCAGGCAGCAGGGGCCTGGCCATGGCCTGAGGGGTCTATGAGGAGGTGTCAGAGGGCTGGCCAGCTGGGATGGGGTGAGAGCTGGGCTCCATAGAAGAGCTGCTGAAGCAGAAAACTACAGCAACTCTAGGCAAAGAACCTTTGCCCTACTACATCAGAATTTTAATTTGCATTTCTTAATAATATTGAACATCTGTTCTTGTGCTTATTTGCCATTCATATATCTTTTTAGTTGAAGTGTCTGTTCAAAACTCTTGCCCCTTTAAAAAACGGATTCTTTGTTGTATATTATTATGAGAGTTCTTTGTATGTTCCAGATATCAGTCTTTTATCAGATGTATACTAGGCAAAGATTTTTCTCCCAGTCTTGGTTTGTCCTTTCATTTTTTTAACAGTGGTTTTCAAAGAACAATTTTAATTATTACAAAGTCCAATTTATTAATTTATTCTTTTATGGATTGTGCTTTTAGTACTATATCTAAGAAATCTTTGCCTAACCCAAGATCATGAAGAATTTCTTTTGTTTTCTCCTAGAAGTTGCATAGTTTTAAGTTCTGCGTTTACGTTTGTAACCTATTTTGAGTGAATATTTGCATAGAGTATGTAGTATGGGTCAAAGTTTTGTTCATTTATTCATTATTTTGCATATGGTTATCCAATTGTCTAAGCACCTTTTGAAACAACTATCCTTTCACCATTGAATTAACTTTCACCTTATTGAAAATAAGTTGTCCATTAAATGTAGATATTTTCGAAACTATCTGTTTTGTTCCATTTTTCTATTTTTCCATCTTACTAGCAATACCATCTTACTAGCAATAACACAGTGTCTTAACTTCTATAACTTTATAATAAGCCTAAATTATATAATTTTAGTCTTCTAACTCTACTTTTTGTTATCAAAGTTTTTAAAAAATATTTTAGTAGACTCAGAGATCTTAAAACCCACAAAAGTCAAAACCTAACATACCCCCCAATTAAAACGCTAGCATCCTTAATATCAAAAATCAAATTTAGAAAGAACTACAAGCATACAAATTGATGTTATCCATACATTATTGCCTTGCTATTCCATATCCAGAAATTGTATCATTAGAAAAATCCTATCAAGGAGAACAGTCTTCAAACTGAAAAAACCAACGTGGATAAGAGGGATTGAAAGCTTGAGATGGAAAATAAGAAAATAAGAGAACCTTTTAATCCCTTTAACTTTATTTATTTTCCAAAATCAAAACATACTGTATTCAGAAATAACTAGAGATATTATCTTTAAGGCACTTCACTCAGTACAACAAAGGCTCAGGCTCTGAGCAAGATGAAACAAGTTGAAAATTATATATATATGTATGTATAATTTTTCCTTGTCACAAAGGGAAATTCCAAGAATGACAGTAGGAACTTATAAAATGAGCAAGCTGTTTTGTGGTGGCCATCTTCATTTAAGTGACATGCTTACATAAATTAAGCATGTAGGGGAAGGGAACTGTCTTATAAAGAATTTCCTCACAAGTAAAGCTAGACAAATTTTAAGGTCATGAGCTTCCCAACACTGAGTTCAAAAATAGACCGGAGGCCCTTCATCAGGAGTGCTGGGGAGTGAATTTCTACACTGGGTGACAGGCAAACGTCATTGACTTCAAAAGCGGCATTCAATTTCAACAATTGATGACTTTTGAACCATTCATCATATGACATCAATAACTACAGTAAGTGTGTAGTTTTCAAGTTATATTCCACAGGGTTCTAGCATCCCTAAGTATAAAAACAGATAGCATCGTTTCGGTCTCTGCCTCAGCTACTGCCCTAGGAGTGTAACCAAAGCCTGGGTGAGCAAAATTTATTAGATTCCTACTAGCTCAGAAATGAAGTCTTTCCTCCTGCATTGTTTTACACTCTCACTTATATAAACACATACTGGATTTTTGGTTATTCAAACAGCATTTCACACTCAACTGGCCCATTCTTCTGTGGGAATTTTTTCTTTGCTCACATGGATGGCCACATGAACCATTTCAGAATTCTGCAAGATGCAGCAATAAAAATGACTTTGGCCCACATGTTTGACTGCAGAGCTGATATCTATCCCAGATCAAATACTTTTTACTCTATAAATAAAGGATTTGACCTGTTCATTTTAGCTAGCTTGTCTAAACATAGAAGTTTAGCTGAGAAGCGATCCAGATTTCAAGTGTCCAGGCCTTAATATATGTAACACACATGCACATATTCACACACATATGCAGACTCGTGTGCACCCCATGCTGGCATTCTCCCCACTTGGACCAGTTTCAGAGCATCTGCCCTACTTCTCCAGGGGAGTCACCCAGTAAATAATCCTAGGAATTTTTTCCAGAGCACCTCTTGTTCAGTAGGTACTAGACTAAAACAATAGGGTAAATACCAATCTTAAAGTGTATTGGCTGTTTAGTTTTCATCCAGGAAAGCAACAAAGATGGAAAAGGGGAGTACCTGTGGTCTGTGATTACTGGGGTGGCAGACGTCCAGAGACACCGAACCTGGACTTTGTTTTATCAGGATTCTTTCTAAGTTGCTATTAAGAAGTATTTTCAACAATCTCATTTTTATTAGCCGTTTGTGCCCATTATAGTTTTCTAGTTGCTAGCTTGTTATGGATTTAATATAAATAAACTTCTAAAAATGTCTCACATGAAGAGTTGCAGGGCTGGGTATGCTATTTAGACCATATAAAAAGCCTATGTAAAGGACTTCCCTTGTAATGGGACTCTTTTATATTTAATAGAACTGTCATATAAACATATACTAGCATTTAAAATTCAGTTTCTGGGCTATAAAATAAACACCATTTCTAATATTGCTGTTGGCTTTCACGTGCATAGAGCTGAGTTCATTAAATGCCCTTTACTCCATTTATGTGAAATGTGTTTTTAACCACCAGAGCAGCACATAAAATGCGTTATCCCTTGAAATGCAGCTATTCTCAAGGAAATAACAGTGAAAGTCAGACATACAAATGTTTTATGTAGATTCAATCAAATTATAGTTCATTTTAACACCTTATGCAGTGCCACAAACCTGGTAAACTTCTACTAAATTATTATTGATGACTATGGTAACAGTATTCATAAATTGAAATATAAATGTGGACATAGATCACAGAAAAGACTATAGATTTATTTAGATATAAATTCATAATTCAATGTTCACCTGAAAGTGATGTAGTAGCAATACTTTATTTTACAAGTTAAAATAAAGTGGATTCACATGAAGTTGTTCTGCATTGCTTATCTTTATACACTTCAGTAAAAATTCACTACAATGCACTTCACTTTCCTCATCTGAAAAATGTTTGTAATGGTATAAACCTGACTCATAGTTTCTTATAAGTAATTTAACACATATAAAGTTTGTAGAACATTGCTAAGAATATAATCAATAATCAACAAATGTTATCCAGTACTAACAATATTATCTTTCTAGAGCTCTGATTTAAAGTCACCAAAAGTGAATACTTTGTTACACGTGTTGGAAAATTTTTTGTGAGACAAAATAGAAATCACGAGTGTAAATTTTGTGCCAGATAAAAGTGCTATGTTGTTTATCAGTATAGAGCAGTAATCAACCTAGAACAAGACATTTACAAGCAAATATATTTACGTGTTTAATTTTTATGAACGTTGAAAACTTAGGAGAGTGACCACTGTCATTAAAAAGTTATGTGAACAGACATAAATAATATTAATACATAAAACATACTGAAATAAATTTTAAAAATAAAAGATTGATGGTGGCATCACCAAATGGTTGCAAAATAACTGACATTCTGGATAAGAAAGCATGACTCATATATATGTTGTTTACAAGAGACCCACCTCACAACAAAAGACTCACATAGGATGAAAGTGAAGATATGGAAAAAAATTCTCCAAGCAAACGAAAAGGGAAAAAAAGCTGGGGTAGCTATACTCATATCCAATGAAATATACTTCAAAATGAAGGCCATAACTAGAGACAAAGAAGGCCACCACATATATTGAAAGGATCAATCCAACAGGAGGATATAACCTTGGTAAACATACATGCACCCAATATAGGAGTGCCAAAATACATTTAAAAACTTCTGGAGGACTTCAAAGGAGAACTCAACAGCAATACAATCATAGCAGGGACTTCAACACCCTGCTGACATCACTGGATAGATCCTCTAGACAAAAAATTAACAAGGAAACAGATACTCTAAATGATGCACTAGATCATATGGATTTAATAGATATCTACAGAAAATTACACCACAAAACTGCAGAATTAACATTCTTCTCAAGTGCACATGGGACATTCTCAAAGATAGACCACATGTTAGGACACAAACTAAGTCTCTACAAGTACAAGAAGATTGAAATCATATCAAGCATCTTCTCAGATCACAATGGCATGAAACTAGAAATCAGTTACAATAAAAACACTCAAAAGCATTTGAACACTTGGAGGCTAAATAGCATGTTATTAAACAATGAATAGGTTACCAAGGAGATCAAGGAAGAAATAAAAAACTTCCTGGGAATCAGTGAAAATAAACACACAACAACACAAAATCTAAGGGACGCAGCAAAAGCAGTCCTGAGAGGGAAGTTCATAGCACTACAGGCCTACCTCAAGAAATAAGAAAAACTTCTAATTGACTATGAAACCCTACAACTTAAAGAAATAGAAAGTAAACAAAAAGAAAAACCCAGAGCAAGTAGAGGAAAGAAACAGTAAAGGTCAGATCAGAAATAAACAACATAGAGACTAAAAAAGCAATTCAAAAGATCAATGAAACAAAGAGCTGGTTCTTTGAAAAGATAAACAAGATTGATGGACCCCTAGCCAGACTCACCAAGAAACAAAGAGAGAGGACCCAAATAAACAAAATCAGAAACAAAAGGGGAGAAGTAACAACTGATACCAAAGAAATACAAAGGATTGTTAAAAAAATACTATGAATAAATTATACACCAACAAATTGGACAATCTAGGTGAAATGGACAAATTCCTATAATCACACAGTCTCCCAAAATTGAACAAGGAAGAGAGAGAAAACTTCAACAGACCAATAAGAGACCAAGGAAATTGTATATGTAATCAAGACTCTCCCAGCAGACAAAATCCCAGGCCCGGACGGCTTCACAGGGGAATTTTACTGAACATTCAAAGAACATCCATTCTCCTCAAACTATTCCAAAAAATTCAAGAAGGAAGACTTCCAAACTCGTTTTATGAGGCCAGCATAATTCTAATTCCAAAACCAGATAAAGGCACTACAAAGAAAGAAAATTACAAGCCAATATCCCTGATGAACATAGACACCAAAATCCTTAACAAAATATTAGCAAATCAGATCCAGCAATACATTAAAAAAATTATTCACCATGACCAAGTGTGATTCATCCCAGGGATGCAAGGCTGGTACAATATTCGCAAATCAATAAGTGTGATACACTATATAAACAAAATGAAAGATAAAAACCATATGATCATATCAATAGATGCTGAAAAAGCATTTGACAAAATCCAGCACCTATTTCTGACAAAAATACTCAGGAACGTGGGAATAGAGGAATCATATCTTGATAATAAAGGCCATATATGAAAAACCTACAGTCAACATCATACTCAATGGGCAAAAACTAAAAGCATTTCCCTTAAGAGCAGGAACAAGACAGGTATGCCCACTTCTGTCACTCTTATTTAACATAGTACTGGAAGTGTTAGCCACAGCAATTAGACATGAAGGAAAAATAAAAGGGATCCAAATTGGAAAGGAGGAAGTGAAACTGTCATTATTTGCAGATGACATGATATTGTACATAGAAAACCCTAGAGACTCCATCAAAAATCTACTAGAGCTAATAAATAAATTTGGCAAAGTAGAAGGATACAAAATTAACATCAAGAAATTGATGGCATGCTTATATACCAATAATGAACTCAAGAAAGAGAAACTTAAAAAAAAAAAATCCCATTTACCATTGCAGCAAAAAAAAATTAAGATACCTAGGAATAAACTTAACCAAAGAAGTAAAGGACCTGTTCACAGAAAACTAGAGTATATTGAAAAAAGAAATAGAGGAAGATATAAAAATGTGGAAGCATATAACTTATTCATGGATTGGAAGAATTAACATCATTAAAATGTCCATACTACCCAAAGCAATCTATAGATTCAATGCAATCCCCATCAAAATACCAATGACATATTTCACAGAACTAGAACAAATACTCCAAAAGTTTATATGGAACCAAAAAAGACCCCAAATACCCACAGCAATCTTGAAAATGAAGAACAAAGTGGCAGGGATCACAAATCCGGATATCAGGTTATACTACAAAGCCACTGTAATCAAAACAGACGGGTACTAGCACAAGAACAGGCATATAGATCAATGGAACAGAACAGAGAACCCAGAAATTGACCCAAGACATTATGCTCAATTAATATTTGACAAAGTTGGCAAGAGCATACAATGGAGTAAAGACAGCCTCTTTAATAAAAGGTGTTGGGAAAATTGGACAGCTACATGCAAAAACATGAAATTTAGACCACCAACTTACACCATACACAAGAATAAACTCAAAATGGATAAAAGACTTAAATGTGACTCATGAATCCATAAAAATCCTAGAAGAAAATGTAGGCAACAAAATTTCAGACATCACACACAGAAGAATTTTCACTGATACAATGTCTAAGGCAAGAGAAACAAAGGAAAATTTAATACATGGGACTGCATCAAACTCAAAAGCTTCTGCACAGCAAAAGAAACAACCATCAAAACAGAAAGGGAACCCACTATATGGGAGAGCATAATTGCCAATGATACATCAGATAAGGGATTAATTTCCAAAATTATGAGTACTCATACAACTCAACAAAAGGAAGACAAAGAACCCAATTTAAAAATGGGCTGAGGACCTTAATAGACACCTCTCCAAATAGGACATACAAATGGCCAAGAGACATATGAAGAAATGCTCAACATCACTAATCATCAGAAAGATGCAAATTAAAACAACAATGAGGTATCACCTCACACCTGTCAGAATGGCTGCCATCAACAAATCATCAAACAAGTGTTGGCAAGGGTGTGGAGAAAAGGGGACTCTAGTACACTGCTGGTGGGAATGCAGACTGGTGCAGCCACTCTGGAAAACACTATGGTGTTACCTCAACAAATTAAAAATTGAATTGCCATTTGACCCAGTGATCCCACTTCTAGGAATATACCCTAAGAAGCCTGAAACACCAATCAGAAAGAATACATGTACCCCCATGTTCATAGCAGCACTATTTACAATAGCTAAGATCTGGAAACAGCCCAAGTGTCCATCAGTGGACAAATGGATAAAAAAGCGGTGGTACATATACACAATGGAGTACTATGCAGCTGTAAGAAAGAAAGATCTCTTATCCTTTGAGACGACATGGAGGGACCTGGAGAGTATTATCCTAAGTGAAATAAGCCAAGCAGAGAAAGACAAATATCACATGATCTCACTTATTTGTGGAATATAATAAACATAACAGTCTGAGGAACAAGGTAAACCCAGAGATGTGGAAGTAGGGTACAGACTGATAACCCTCAGAAGAGGGGATTGTGGGGGGAGGGAAGAGATAAACCACAGAACTTAAGTGCATATATGCATAACTGATGGACATGGACAACAAAGCTGGGGACGGGGTGGGGGGATGGGAGGAGGGAGTCAATGGGGAAAAAAGGAGAAACATCTGTAACAAAAATAAATTAATAATAAAAAAAATAACTGACATTCTGATAAATGGTGCTAAAACATTTGGCTATTCCTACATAACAGAACACACACAAAAGTAAATGCCTGGTAAATTAAACACCTCAATATGAAAATTAAAACTGCAAAATTTGGGGGGAAACCTGGGAGAATACTTTTATAACATTGGGGTACAGAAGAATTTATTAAACCAGACACAAAATCCACAAACTATAAAGAAAAAAATGTTTTAAATGTATCTATTAAAATTTAAAATTTCTTGTGCCAAAAGATAACATAAAAATATTAAGACAAGTCACAGACTAGAGGGAGATATTTGCAGACATATTAAAACCTCCTTTCCCCCAAATGGTATCTGGAATTCTTCATGTGTTATAAACCAAAAGACAACCCAATAAAAAGTGGGCAAAGAATTCACAGAGAAGAAAACACAATGATCAGTAAATATATAAAAGTATCCTTAGCCTTACTACAATAAATGGTTCTGCAAATTAAAATAGTCAGAGGGTGTGTGCATCTGGCTACAGCTGAAGAAATTGCAAAAGACTAAATCATTTAATATAAAACAAAAAATCTGAAACATTAAAAATTTTCTTTTAAGACTAGAAAACAATCAAAATAGCTAGGGCTTGTGGAGCCAAGATTCCAAAGAAAAAGGAAGACAAGAGACATAAGCTGAACATGTTTTGTTGCCTACCCTGTTTAAATATTTGCCAATCTGTAACTTTTAGCCAAGAGGCTAAAAGCCAAACAAAAACAGGTAACTAAGGAATATGGATCGTCAAAGTTTCCAGCAAGGGCTGAGGAGACAAAAACTAGAGATCAGGCCTCATCACAGCAGATCATGATAAAATGGCCCAGATATTTAGTTGAGACCCCAGGAAAGTTATATAGAAATAGACTACCTCTCACCATTATGGAAAAATATCTTGATTTAGTTTAACACATAGTAGATTAAGATGACCTATTTCTATTCTAATTGTCTGTCAGAAGCAAAAGTTAGTGTTCTCTGCAGGAAATTAACATTATCATGAGCCTCAAATTATCCTTAAACTATATCATATAAAATGAGTGACATCCATTAAAAATGACCAGTTATACCAGAAACATTATAAAATACTTAAAATAAAAATAAAAGTGGAAAAAGTAGAAACAAATCCAAAGGAAAGCCAAATAGTAGAGTTATTGGACATGGATTTTAAAAGAATAGTGGTTAACCCTGGCTGGTTTGGCTTAGCAGTTAGAGCTTCTACCCTAAGACTGAAGAGTTGTGGGTTTGATTCCCAGTCAAGGGCACCTCAGTTGCAGGTTCGATCCCTGGCCAGGTCAAGGTTTTGCAGGAGGCAGCCAATTGATGTGTCTCTCTCACATCGATATTTCTCTCTTTCTCTCCCTCCCTCCCATTCTAGCTAAAAATCAATGGAAAAATATCCTCGAGTGAGGATTTAAAAAATATAAATAAATAAATAAATAAATAAATAAATAAATAAATAAATAAATAGTGATTAATATGTTCAAGAAAAATACACAAGATAGTGGCTTTTAATGGAGAACTAGAATCAAGAGGAAAGAATCAAATAAAAATTCTAATTTGGAAAAATATAATAACCAAAATTAGGAACACAGTGGATTGGTGACTAGATATTACCAAAGAGAGAATTAGAGAACTGAAAGATAGGTTGGCAGAAAACAGCTTGAATGAAGCACAGGAAGAAATAAAGGGAAAGTACACAATATATTATAAGAACCATATTAAACATAATGAAAAGATCTAGCATGTAAAAAGGTCTAATATGTGTAAAAGAAGAGAAGGTACAAAATGGGACAGAAACAATATTTGAAGAAATATGACTAAGAGGTTTTATAAATTTGTAGTAAATATCAAGCCAAACACTCAAGCATTTTTATGAACCACAAAAGAGATAAACACAAAATAAATTCACATAGATAAACATCACAGTACAACTATTAATACCAAAGATTCAGTAATACAGAAACAGATATAGAGAAAATATCTGATTCATCCAGAGAGAAAATATGTTACCTTCAAAAAAGTAAGAAAAAGACTAATGGCTAACTGCTCAACGCAAACATTAGAAACTAGAAGAAAATGGCATGATGTTTTTAAATGCTGAAAAAATATATATAACTGTCAATCTTGAATTCTACACATTGCAAAAATACCCATTAAAGTTACAATAAAATAAACATTTTAAGATATATAATAACTGAGAGTTGGTCACCTGCACATATACTGTTTAAAAAACACTTAAAAGAAGTATTAACTTCTTTAGGTAAAAAAAAAAAAAAAAATGTTAGCCTGCATAAAAATTTAGGAAGGAATAAAGAACACCAAAAAAAGAGAAATATATGAATACATTTGAATGAATGCCTAAAATATTGTCTAATACACTATGTGGTTTTAAATATTTGAAAAAGTAAAATACATAACCAAAAAGATGGAAAAAGAGTATATGTATTTTTGGGAAGTGGTATAAATAATAGTTTATATTAAAATGTAATAAATCAAAGATCCATGTTTTAATCTTTCATGTAATCAATAAAAAAAGTAAAATAATGAATAACAAAGCGATATTAAGTATGAAATAATAAAAATACTTGATTAATCTAAAAGAAGACAAGAAGGGACAAAAGAAAAAATAGAAAATAAGTAGTCAGATGATAGATTTAAACCTAATGTATTATCTACTTAATTAAATGTAAGCAGCCTGAATATTGTGATTAAAAGACAATGCTTGTCAAACTGTATTTTTTTAAAAGTCAGCCATTTATGATATACAAGAGATGCATCTTAAATGTAAGTTATGGAAAAAGACACATGCAAATATTAACCAAAAAAAGTTGATATCACTGTACTAATGTTTAAAGAAGAAGGCTTTACTGCAAGACAGCCTTAGCGATATTAGAGGCAAGCAGAACACTTCGAAATGGTACAAAGTCTAATCTCCTAGGTATATACAGCAATTCATAAAGCCTTGAAATATATAAATCAGTAATGGACAGAATCTTAAGAAGAAATTGACAAATCCACAATCATTGGGACATATTATTATAAAAGTTGATATTTAGTCTTAGATACTCATTATTTTAATGTTTTCTAAATGTTTCGAAAGTTATTAATGTTGTATAAATTTTCTTTTTAAGTGCAATGACCACATGGTGTAGATTTCTTGGAGAGTTTTAATATAAATTTTGAACTACCTTTCACACATAGAACTGATATAATAATCATTATGTTGATTTTTCATCTAGAAAATATAATCAGCTTATGTGTGCTGGGCTACTCAGTTGACTTAGGATTCAAAGTTCACTTTTAATTCTCACAACAATCATATATGAGAGGAACCATTTCTCTTTTATATAAATTATGTAATTTAACATGTTTCTCATCTTCTTATACTTTCAAAATGTTCTTTTCTTTCATCTAAAATGTTTCATACTAATCCTAGTTGATCTACCATTTTTAACTATCATTTGCATCTCCAGGTGGAAAATCTGATTAATACTTTTGTGACTGAAAAAAAAACCAACAGACATCACATTCGGCTAGGTTGAATTTTGAAGTGAAGAAATTCCTTGGAACTGAGTTTGTAGGCTAAGTCTGAGGTCTTGCATAGATTTGGTCTTGAAATCTTTTCCAGGTGCACCTGGTGTGGATGGAAAGGAAACCAGAGAGATGCCTTTATAATTTTATTTTGAAGTGCTGGCCCAAGTGTGGTGTAGAGAGATTATAGAGTCAAGTGGATTTTCTAATTATTTTTAAGACACAATCTTTCTCTCAGACTGATTTAAATTAAACCCAGACACATTGCCTTCGTTTTGAACAAGTTTTAGTAACAGTAAAGCAGAATTATTAATAGCTTCATTTTCCTTCTTATCAAATGTTGACATATTCAAGATAGATTTGGGAATTATTGGTACCTAAACACTCATCTCCTCTATCATTTAAAGTTGATGATTTCCTAAATTAATACTTAGACCCTTCTTTAATTAGACATACAGAAATAAAACGAGAGTATAAAGTTTTCTCTTACATTTAGACCAAAATCACTTTATTACTTAGTATAGTTAAAATCATCAAAGACAGTTACCATGTTTTACCAATGGATTATCTACAGTTTATAGGGATATTGTTCTACGGAGGAAAAACAAACTGAGGACTTTTATAAGAGGGCATTCTTGGTTCAGAGTGCATTATAAATGATGTGCTATCACTTTCAGAGCCAACAAAAAAAGAGAGACAAGGTTTTAATGTTAAAACACTAAAATTGATTTATTGCTATTATGCTTGTCTAACACAGGAGAAACTGTTTTATAATGTTGATAAGGTGAGCATAGAATCTAGTTTGGCTACAGATACAGTTTTTTTATGCAATGCAACTGCAGAAACAATTTCTCAAGGGCTCTCTGAGGAGTGGACACAGTTGATATAGACCACAGAGCCTCAGTGCATTCTCAGTAATCTGGAGAGTAATAAGGAGTCCATCTCATTCAGGCAGCTAAATTTCTCTAGCTTCATACCTAGGGGGTTGCATAAGAAGTGACCTTTCACCTCAAACCTGTCAGAACTGCTATTATCCGAAAAACTATAAGAAGTAACAAGTGTTGGTGAAGATGTGAAGAAAAAGGAACACTTGTATATTTTTGGTAGGAACGTAAATTGGCTCAGCTACCATGGAAAGCAGTATGGAGCTTTCTCAAAAAATTAAAAACAGAACTACCATATGATCCAGCAATTCCACTTCTGGGTATTTATGCAAAGAAAATCAAAACATTAACTCAAAAAGATATATGCAAGCCTATATTCATTGCAGCATTACTTACAATAACCAAGACATGGTTATTGTATCCAGAACATCAGCCAAAGTCTGTTCACCTGAAGCAGAAGTCACTGGAGCTACAAAAAGGTAGGAACAAATTTTTAAATGGTAATTTTGCAGAGCACTAGAGGCTGAGTGTGACTAGCTTGAGACTGAGAAATTCCTGGGAGCCATAATCGTATGAAGACTCCACACTCTTATGGCTCTTATTTTCAGAAATCCTACTATGTTCTCATGGTGAAGATGTGAAAAAGACTCCCCTCCCCCAGACTCTGTCAGGCAGAGAGAAAAATTGATCTCCTTCCCAAAACATATAACCTCAGTCTCATCATGACAAATACTTAGACCCATCCTTATTAAGAGACATTCTAAAAGATACCTGACCAGTGCTTCTCAAAATTGTCAAGGTGGTCAAAAACAAGGAGAGTGAGAAATTGTCACAGCCAAGAGGAACTTAAGGAGACATGAAGACTCAATGTAATATAGTATCCTAGACAGGATCTGGAGTAGGACATTAAGTATAAACTCAGGAAATCTGAATAATGTATGGATTCTAATAATAATGTATCAAAATTAGTTCATTAATCATAATAACATATCATACACACCAATTGTAAGTGTGCAATTACATACCAATGTAAGATAATTATAGGGGAACCTGGAGGAGGGGACAGATGTGAACACTTTGCACTGCCCATTCAATTTTCCTGTGAATCTACAACTATTCTAAAGCATGAAGTTTACTAAAAAATTGGTTAAAAACGAATATAAAAATAGATATTTGAATTTTTTAAATCATCATTTTCCAACACAAATGAATTAACTGAGCTAAGCATTTAGCATGAATAACAGCCAATATCTCCTAAAAAGAGATAACCAGACATCACGCACTTTCTGACAAAGAAAACACCTCTAATTTGCAGGAAATGCAGAGGACAGAGGAACATGTTAAACAGCACCCAGAGTGTGTAATCAATAAAATCCAGATGTTAAGAACCATAGGACAAATTGCCCATCATATGGGTCACATATTCTATTTACCAGCCCTGTTTGTGAATAGGGTTAGGCACGTGACCTAGGTGCAGCTAGTCAGATGACTCCACAGAGATCATCTCGACTTTCTTTCCCACCATCAAGAGTCAGTACAAAGCTCCACCCTGGAAATAACCACCAGCTTCTCCAGAAATTGCAATTGCTCTCTTAGTCTGTGCAGGGTGCTATAACAAAATACATACTATGAACCTGGTGGCTTAGAAACAGCAAACTTTGATTTCTGACAGTTTTGGAAGTTGGGAAGTCCAAGATCAAGGCACCTATAGATTCAGTGTCTGATGAGAACTCACTTCCTAGTTCATAGAGAGCCATCCCTCTGGGGTCTCTTTTATAAGGGAACTAATCTCATTCATGAGGGCTCCATCCTCATGACCTAATCACTTCCCAAAGGACATTAGGATTTAACACATTTATATTGGGGAGAGGGAGCCCAAACATTCAATCTGTAGCAAACCCATTAACAAGTATTAAGGCAGAGCCCCCAAACATGGTATAAGTTTCCATTTCCTTCGGTAAGGTGGTTCGTGTCCATTTCTTCTCCGAGGTCTTCTACCACCAGATTCCAGGGCCAAAAAGGATCTACAATCTGAGAAAGACCAGCTATCCCAAATGTCCTTGCCTCTACTGATAAGGAGCTGCAAGTGCCACCCCCTCGCCCAATCCCCTGATGCACATTCTCTGCCTTGAATTCGCCCAGGAAATACTTTCATTTAGCCTTGTATTCCTGTTTATCACAATCACCACAAAATGCCCTTGGGCTCCTAGTTAACCCCTATCTCCTTCTTTGATTCCCCATAAGGCTCAGCACACCTCTATTCTATCCCCTTTCCCACCCTCTCCAATCTTGCAAACCATTTCGATGTGCTTTCACCCTCTGAATGTCATGGGCCATGTGCCAGATTGTATACTCCACAGTGGCCACAACATCTCCCATCCCTATGCTTCTGTGATCTTTGCTGGAATGTCACTCTTTCCAAGACCATTCCACCTGAAAAATGCTACCTGCAAGCCACTCTCCTGCCCCAGATCTCCTTATCCCCTTTACTCCAATCTTCTTTTTACCTAAGGCACTTATCACCTACCATGATTTTACATAACCTACTCATTTTCTTACCATATTATTTATAGACTGTCTCCTTGTGCCACACCCTCCCCTAACCCCAATAGAACATAAGTTCTAAGAGGATGGAGAGACATTTGCTTGTTCTTTCAGTGCTGTATCCCAAAGACCTAGAATGGCATCAGGTGCATTTTAAGTGCTCAGTATACATCAATTGAATAATAATCTCTAGAACTAGAATCAGGCATTGATGTCTCAAAGCAGAGTCAAACAATTTTTCCTTCTGGCTGTGCTGGTGGTGCCCCCCCCCCCCCAGTTTCCCAGGAAGAGGCAGCAATAAAGTCACGTGTCCACCACCCTGTGATCTTGAGGTCACCGGCAATGTCATTACTGACCTCTAGAGTCATGGCTGCGGCTGGAGTTTGGCTGTGGTTTTGCTCAGTCTTTTCCTTAGTGACTGCTTGTTTCTTAGAACTCACTCTGCAGCCATCTCAGGTCTCGTTGTTGACACCAAATCCTTTTGGATAATTATTTTTCTACTTAAATCAGCCAGAGAGAGCTTGTTTCTTTGCTAAGAATAAAAAAAACACTTAGAATTAATTGGTCTTTTGAAAATGGATGAGAACATTTCTGAAATACCCTTAGGTTGGAACACCATTGGTAAAAGTAAAAGAGAAAATATTAGAAGAGGAAGTGGTCCACCTAATTAGCTGTCAACACATACAGCAGAGACAACTTGCCCAGAAACTCAGAGCGGAAAATGCCACAAAATGTTGAAACAAAAGTGTTCATCACATTTCATCCAACATAATATGGACAGCCGGTTTCTTGACTTCTATTGGTAGGTAGAGCTGGAAAGACAGAGCAGAGGAAAGACATCTCTTTTTAAAAGCCACCACTTGGTCTACTGTAACATAAAAGGCCATCCCTGGGAGAGGCGTGGCGTGGTTCCATATGGTTTGTGAGTTTTTTCCCCTGTGACATTTTTATGAAGGTTATGTATATGCCCCGTTCTTCTTCATTCTCCTGGTGCTAATTGCTGTCTATTGGACCTGGCTACTGTGTACAGAGACCACATGCTTCCCCCTTGCCGACACAGCCCAGGCTGCGGTATGCCACATGGCCCTGCTATCCTCAGATAAGAACCTGCTGCTGTCTGACCACAACAGCTGGAAGTGGTCTGCCTTGAAGAGCTTATCTTGCTGAGCTATGACACAGTCGACAAGTACACAGAATGAGTGGGTTCTCAGGGGGCAGCTCATGGTGGCCTTGGATGCAGGCTTCATGTTTGGAGTTGACAGTGAGCTTGACTGTGGACACTTTTCACGAGGGAAGTATTGTGTTGAAGAAAGCAAGAGGTTCAAGAGTGATGCAGCCACAATTTCTCTAACAATAAAAATTTCCCTGGGCCTCCTGGTTATTTATTTATCCTAGGTTAGGGGCAGAAAGAAATGAAAGGATATACCCCTTAAGTTCTTTCTTTCTCCTTTATCTCTTTGCAATTAATGAAACATCTGGAATCCCAGAGTTGCAACATTACCAATAATTGGCCTCTACTTGTGGGCTCTTTCTAGTCCTACACTTCTGCCTCCTCCAAGTTAACCAGTATCCAGAATTTTGTGTTTATCATTCTCTTGCTTTTTAAAATGATTCTATCACATACATCTGTATGCTTAAACAACATGGTGTTTAGTTTCTGAGTTTTATAAAAATGACATCATACTACATACAGTTTTCTGGAACTTGCCCTTTTTTTTCATTTAATATATATATATATTTTTTAAACATAATATTTCTATATTTTAACATTATAGTTCTAAGGTTCATCCATGCTGTTCTGCGGAGTAGAGATCACTGACTTTTCCTGCTGTATACTAGGTCTTTGTACAACCTTTATTTGTATTCCTGATGGCATTGGGTTGTTTCTGGCTTTCTAGAAGTCTGAATGGAGCTTCTCTGAACAGTCTTGCCTATGGCTTCTGGAGCACCTTTGCTACCCTTCATCTCATACGATCACCTTAGAATGGAATTACTGGTCATTTGCATGCTTCACCTCACATGATAGCACCAAGTGGTCTTCCAAAGCTATTGTTCTCCTTAAAGTAATCAATGAGTTTCCATTGATGCACATTCTCTCAAACTTTGGTTAATGTGATTTATCAGAAGACTTACTTTGTGAGAGAGGAATTTTCTGTAATTTAAGAGGATGAGTTAATTAATGCCATTCAGTTTGAGAAAGATGCTCCTAGCTACCAGGCTCCCACTTCTGAGTACATCACTCTTATGTCTTTTAATATGCTTTATTCATATTTATCAGTTCAACTATTGCTTAGGAATAGGGTCAGCAACACCCTTCAGGGAAGAAAGTACAAATGACCTTGTCAAAGAGAACACAGGCCTACTTCTCCATGTACCAAATTAGAGTTACATATCAGTGGAAGACAGACAGTAATTTAGGGGCTCTCTCATCTTTACACTGGTGATGAGCAAAGACATAAAACAGGTAATGTCTGTCCTGGACATTTCCACTGCTCAGCTGTTGACAGTAGCCCTTCGCTAGACTCTCCTAAGCCTGTTCCTGCCACTTGAAACATTCAGGCTTGCTTTTTGGGGAAAGGGAGTGGGATGTGTGTAGAAGGGGTGATTCAAGGATATGGGTAGGCTCTGACTTTCTCTTCTTAATGACATTTAAATATGTGTGTTACCTTCAGAAACAAGGCATTGACTCGCTAAAGCCTGATCTACCTTTATTAGTGAGAGAGGGTTAGCATTCCAGTCTAGGGTACAAAGGAGTATTTCACCAGGAATTTTACATCGTGAGAATTTTAAAGCTAGGTAGAAAGGAGGATAAGGCAGAAGGCAATTCAAAAAATAATAACATGTCAGTTAGAAGTTTGAGGTTAAACCAAATCTCATTTTGAGAAAGTTTAAGCAGAGAATCAGATTTGTTGTTCATTTATATAAATTTAATTTTCTTCCCAGCAAACCAACAAATTCTACATTTTACCCTCCTTGGAGATTTGGATTCTGTCTCTATAATAAACCTTGAAATTTTGAAATAAAGTCTGAACTTTTTCTTTTCCAATTTCAAACATTTCTATATTTGGAAAATCCACATTTAGAACTGCATTTCCTAGTGATCAGCTGATGCTTTGTGTTACATAAACACTAATTTGAAGTTTGGTGAGTTATCTGCCTCCAAATGTTTTCTAAAGTCCTGGAGAATGCATGATGTGTTCAAGGTCACAGTTTGCTCTCGGCATTCCTGAAAATATCTGTGCCTGCTAATTCATGGCATGGTAGGCCTTCCCAAGCAGAGAAGACCTTGCTCAATTGGCCTGTACACTAGGGTAAAGAATTTTTTAATAGACATGTTTTTCTATTAGAAAAGTAATGTAGGAAAAAAAATAATGGAATTCGCTAGCTAACAAAGATTTTTGAATTGTAAATCTGCAATACTTTGGCCAAAAAAACACTTCCTTTTTTGTTCCTTGTCATAGAAGTATGTATGTGTATAATAAATAAGCTATTTGCCATTGCTTTTTATTTCTTGGCAATTGAGTTTTTAATTGACTAGACATTTTCCAAATTAACCAAAGAAAATTGGAAGATAAATTTATGTCTAGTTTCTGGGGAATAAACATGAGGCCAATTGGACGTCACTCTAGTGAAGTAAGGGTGGTGCAACATAGTAATGAAATCAGGACAGTCTAGCCAATAAGGATGAATCATAGAATAATATGATCTTGGGTTCGAAGGGATTTTAAAGGTCATTTAGTGCAGCAACATGATTTAAACCAAAAAGTGTTTTGGCTTGGCAGCATTAAACCAAAGTGTGTAGTTCATTTTCCAGAACCAATCCAAATTATCCTGGCAAAATCAAATTTGCCTTGCACATTTATTCTAACCTCAAACTGTATAATATTATTAGAGCTTTTCAACATGTAATCTATGGATGGGCCACAAGGGGTGACCAAGGGCCCTATGAAATGGAATTTTGTGGTATTGTGCACATTTGTGCTTTATTCTAATACAGTAAGCATTGCTCAATATAACCCAAATTTTAAAAAGCTCTTTTGGATTTGAAATAATTAAAAACAACTGGTGTAAAGGAGTCCCGAGACCAATGAGTTTGAAAACCTTTTCCTTATACATCATTGCTATCTTTCATTTCTTCCTCAAAATAAATACATGGTATTTTTTGTTGGGTCTCTAAAACAAATAATTATAATGCCTCCAAATTAGACCACCTGTTTGTGACTCTCCTATTTCCACTGCCACAGAATAATCATCCTGGAACTTCAATTTTATCATAGACTCCAAAGTGACCCTTAAAGATAATTATTTTTACAGTTATGAAATTTAGACCCAGGAGGATAAGTGATTTATCCCAGGTCACATAGATGGAGTCAGTTACTTTTCATCTGAGTTTAAGACCAGACCTCCATCCTTCTCAGTTCAAACCATCCTGGCATCCAAGATTGACACAATCACTTTTTTTTACTGTTCCTGAACCACAGGTCCCTGCTCTAGACAGTTCATTTCCTTTACTGTCCCATGAACTTACCAGACCCACCATTGCCACCAGAGTAAGAACTCTGGTTAGATAGAGCTGGTCTTTGCTCTTGCTCTTTCCGTAGCACAAACGGGTTCCCAGCCTCTAAAATCCCATTTGCTTTATATTATGTTTTAGAGAACAAGTACATATAACTGTTCCCTAAATCTTTCATGTAATACATTATCGAACAATTCTTGCTTGTCTCCCTACTCTAGAATCCCACTGCACGGAAACAACCACTCTCAACTCTTAACCATTTCTTCTGTTGTATATATCCATATTTCTAAGTAACATGCTTTAAAATGATAGTTTTTAATGTTTTAATCTTAGAAATTATCTATTGACTACCTACAATAGAAGATCAGGATTTAACTATTTCACTTCACCACCTATCACATAGACATTTTTCCTCCCTTTATTCTTTCAATACAGTGATATCACAGTATTTGGCTAAATCAACATTTAGCATATTAGATTGCACTATATAAAATGGATGTTATAACCATTTTGTAACTTTTGGTTTCATAATTTCCTTTTAATTTACATGGAGTAAAAATATTTATATGGGTTATTTCTGGACTGTTTATTCTGCTCCATTGAGTGATGTATATATCCTTTCATAAATACCACACTGCCTTGCGTACTGTTGCTTAACATTAAATTGTAAAATTAAGAATTCTGAGTCATCTCATTTTTTTCTTCTTTTTCAAAATTGTTTTGGGTATTCTAGTTCATTCCTTTTCCAATTTTGGAATAACAACAGGGGCCTCTTTTCTCAGTTTCCTTTATCTAGAGAAGAATTTTCAGTTGGGGATTCACATCCCTATTGCCATCACTATATATTTCCACACCTGGGGCTGGTCTGGAGGCAGGGCCAAAAGAGAAAAGAGAGAAAAATGGAGATTCCCTTGACACTCTCCAACAGTGAAATAGACTATGGACTAATGAACCAGTTCAGCTGCATAATTGATTTGATATAAATATTTTAAACAATTAGTCATAATGATAATTTTAAATTTTGACCACTATGGCTGACTTAAATTGCCAGTAAAAAAATAAAAATCTTATATTATTTGCATAATACAAATTATTCCTTTTTAGTGAAATATATTATTATTTTAGAAATAAAATTGCAAGTATAGTTCTTTGGGGAAGAAAAACTAAAGGAGCACTACAGTTGGACTTCTCCATATTTAAGCCACAGCAATTTGGTCTTACCTTAAATGCAGCATTGACTAAGCTATCTCATACAATACAAAAGTTTTTTTCAACAAGAATCTCAGGAGGAATAGCTAAGTGCATTAATTCAAATCTGGTTTCATCACTTACTCCCCCTGCCCCCAAATTTCTTTGCATTGAACACTAAATTGAATGCATTAATCTTTTCTGCTTCTAATGTACATGTTACTTTTTTTCTTTGATTCTTGTTTTATCCTGAAGAAGCAACATTAAATTCTCTTTTTCTTTTTTTTTTTCAAATTACAGCTTTAGATGACCATTTATCAGGTATATATTAGAGGACAGTGTGGTTTTCAGAAATTCCATTTGCTATATGCTGTCTGTGATCTTTGCACAGAACTTTCATTTGTCATGGGATTAAGCTCTCTGCTGTGTTTAGTTTTTAGGTCTTGAGAACAAGTCAATCCATATTAAGACACCTAATGATATAATTTATGCAGTGCAAAAGACTTGACTGCCCTCTATCAACCTCTCTGTAGACAAGTCCTTTGATTATAGTAATGGGTAACAATATTTAAAAAAAAAAAAAAAGAATTTCTTGGCAAATCTCAAAGTTTCATTAAAAACATGACTCTGTAACTATAACTTAGACTTAAAGACATTTGGCACAATGTCAGAATCTCCTGGAATATTCATTTACCCAACATTAGCCCAAAAGAACCAGTGTCTCAATGTGTCTATTGATTTGTTTTGAAATCTGTTCAAAATGGAAAAGCTGAAGACTAGAAACACTAAGTCCCATGAAATGAGAAAAATCTCACAACGTGTATGACCAAGAATTCATCTAATGTCTTCCATAGGAAAATTTCCCTTAGGTATAAGGGAGAGATAATTTATAAAGTAACAAATTGTCTCCTGCATCCTTCTTAGGGATAACAATATGAAATAAATAAAAGTTGATCAGGAAATCACCTAGTATTGCTTTACTGTCAGGATTGTTTGTAGTTAGTCTGAATAAGTAGTGACTAATTTTAATTTTTTTTTATAATCCTCACCTGAGGATATTTTTCGATTTATCTTCAGATAGAGTGGGAGGGAGGGAGGAAGGAAGAAAGAGAGAGAGAGAAACATTGATGTGAGAGAGAGACACATGTATTGGTTGCCACCGCATGTCGCCAACTAGGGCCGGGAACAAATCACAACTGAGGTATGTGCCCTTGGCCAGAATCGAACCTGGGACTCTTTGGTCCAAGGGCTGATGCTCAAACTGCTGAGCCAAACCAGCCAGGGCAATAGTGACTAATTTTAAAATTGAGATGTCATTATATCATTTTGTTGTTGTTAATACATTGATTTTTTAAAAAGAGTGGAAGGGAGGGAAGGAGGAGAGAGAGAGAGAGTCATCTATGTGAGAGAGACACATCGATTGGTTGCCTCTAGCATGAGCCCTGACCAGGGCCAGGGATGGAACCTGCAACCCAGGTACATGCCCTTGACTAGGAATTGATGCTTTAACCACTGAGCCAAATTGGCCAGGGCAGATCTTATTTTATCTTATTAAGACTTATCTTACTGTTTTGTTTTTTTTTTAGATCAGAATTGTTTTTATTTTTTTTTTTATCTTACTGTTTTAGAAACTGAATTTAACACTTCATTAATCATTTTGTTTGTGAAAGTCTTTAAAGTGTTCCAATCCTTATTCAAATAGCATTTTATCAACTACTCATTTCAATTTTAATCTTGTATTATTTTGCCTCAACTTATAAAATAAATCTTTAGGCTATCATTAATTTCTCAAGTGATTGCTATTAGTATCCTAAGTTGTTTTGTGTGTGTGTGTGTGTGTGTGTGTGTGTGTGTGTGTGTGTATGTTTTGTTGTTTTTTTTGGTACGTGCCCCTAGCAGGAACCGAACCCGAGACTCTGTGGTCCGCAGGCCGATGATCCAACCGCTGAAGTTATTGATTTCAAATAACTTTCTGTCTTTCCATAAAGTAAGAACCAATGATCTATTAAAAGATATTAGGCACTTTGAAGTTTACATTACTTTACAAATATTTTATACCTTTAAATGCTTATTTGGGGGCTTAATTCCTAATGACTTAAGGAAATTGTCTACCCCTTAATGAATTATAAGCCTTGCCAACATTTGTGTGATTTTGGCTACAGGAATTTTACCAAAGTTCATCATAAATGAAGTCTAGCCTACCCATCATAAAACCATGTCTCAAGTTTGGATAATGGTAGAATTACTTAATTTGGGAATTATAGTGACTTAAAGATGTACATGAAAAGCCTTAGAACACCATAAAACATGAACTAACCAAATTATCCATGATAGTGTACATCTCTCAAGTAGATATTGAATAAATGGTTATTTACAAAGTGACTAATAGGTTATCTGAAGGCATACCTCATAAACACATAATCTTAGTGGATTTACCTTATGAAAGCCCATTAATAGTAAATTAAGATGGTCATTACTCTTCTTCTAGATCAATCTCTGGCAGTGAAACATGAAAGTAACTTGTGATCACAATTGCCCTGGAGTCTGACCTCCTGGTTTGAAAAGGGGTATGAATAGATTGATGCCTCTAACATTAGGTTTTTCAAACATTTTTGACAGTGACACATAAGAAAGACATTTTGAATTGCAATCCAACACACACACACACACACACACTAAAAGGAAAACAATTCCTACCATTACCACATGTGACATACACATATTTTCTCTATTCTTCTGTCTTGTTCTATTACAGTTTTTAAATGCTGTGTTCATGCTACCAAGTTTATTTTATGACACCTAATAGGTCATGGACTACAGTTTGGAAAATACTGTCCCAGACCATATCTAATATCCATTGATATAGTCAAGAGTTTATCAGAGAAAAATGGAGCAACTTAGAGGATGATATTCCAGAGCCCTAGCAATAGAGACTTCACACGTTTGCTCAGAAGCAGAGATGACAATGGGTTTAACTAGTGATAATCCTTTTCCTAAATCCTAAATATTTAATGAGTGTTTTAAAATTTAACCCTGGCAGGGTCATATTTGCCAAGAGTTACCTTTGGTTCTTGCCTCTCCTTTGTATATTTCACCAGCTTCTCTGAACTATCTCTTGGAGTTTTTCTTTCCTTTCTATTTCCATTATTATCACTCTGGTCCAGGATCTCATACCCAGATCATTGCAGCAGCCCCTGGCTGCTTACCCTCTGTGGCTGGTGTAAGGTTTATCATTGCAAAGTATTGTTCAGTTATATCATTCACCCTGATTAGAACTCCATGACGATGCTGTATTTCAACATGTGAGGAGAGCAAAGGGGACTCATATTTGTAGAACACTTACTATGTAGAAGAAATCCGACTGTGTTTTTATTCCATTTATGTCCCTTAATTCTCACAACTATCCTATGAGATAGATAATTATTAATCTCTCTTTGGTTTTAGAAATGACAGTGAGAATTATAACTCACTAAAGAGAATCACATAGTTTATATGTGTTAAGTTCTTATTGCTACTGTAACAAATTACCACAGACTTAGATAATAAATACCACAAATCAAAATATAAATACAAATGTATCATCTGACAGCTCTGGAGGTCAGAATTCTCACTGGACCAACACTAAGGTGTTGACACGCCTTCATTCCTTCTGGAGGTTCTAGGGACGAATTACTGTCTTCTCTATCTTCTAGAGGCTGCCTACACTTCTCTACTCATGGCCCTATTTCATCTTTAAAAGCCAACAACTACATCCCTCCATGCTCTACTTCTGTAGTCAGATCTCCTTCTCTGAGCCTCCTGCCTTCTTCCTCTGCTTTATAAGGTCCCTTGTGATTATATTAGGTCTACCAGGATAATCCAGGATAATCTCCCCGTCTCAGAATTCTTAACTCAATCACATCTACAAAGGCCCTTCTGCCAAATAAGGTAACATTTACAGGTCCCAGGGATTAGGACTATTTAGGCCATTTATTCATCCTACTACAAGTAGAATAAACATTTTTTTAAGCACCCACGGAACATTCATCTGGATAGACCACATCCTGACCCATAAAACTAGTCTCAATACATTTAAAAGAATTGAGATTTTACAAAATATCTGAGATTATACAAATTATACCAGGGAATTAAACTAAAAATCAATAAGAGAAAAATATTGTAAAAAATCTCCAAACAATAGAAAATTAAAGAATGTTTAATCATCTGGAGGTCAAAGAGTAAATTACAAAGTACATTAGAAATTATACATAACTGAATGAAGATAAAAACACAACATACCAGAGATAATGTGATGATAGATAAAGTTGTGTTTTATACTACATAATTACAAGTATAAGTATGCTTAAAGTACATAAAAAGAAAGGTCTAGAAATCAGTAATCTACATTTCTACCTCAAGAAACAAACAAACCAAAAGATAAGAAAATTAGACTCAAAGTGGACAGTAGAAAGGAAATATTAAAGTTAATATCAAAAATCAATAAAACAAACAATAAAGTAATTCAGTGAAATCAAACCTGGCTCTCTGATGAAAATCATTAACTTATAAAATCTCTAGCTAACCCCAGGGAAAAAAAAACAAACACAAATTACCAATATAAGGAATGAAAGACATTAATTTTTACCCTAAAAATATTAAAACAATAATAAGGTGTTCAGACAAGCAAATTTATGCCCATAAATTTGGCAACATGGATAAGATGAACAAATTCTTTGAAAGATACAAATTATCTGATTACTTCTCTATTAAAGAAATTGATTTCATAATAATAAAAAAATAACTTCCCACAAAGGAAATACTGGATACAAATGGCTTCATTCACTAATTTTTTTCCCAAACTTTAAGAAAGAAATAATACAAACCCTTTCAAATAATAGAGGAGAGCATCCTTCCAAACTCTTTTTATGAGATCATTAATACTCTATATCAAAACCAGACAACTACATTAAAATAAAAATGAAAGTATAAACCTATATATTCATATATTCATGAACTTAGACACAAAATATGAGGAAATTGAATCTAACAATACTTTAAAATGAAAATAGATAACTAAATGGGTCTATTTAGTGATGTGCTCATACAAGTCACAAAAGCTTATTTTTTAACTTTTAAGAGTGTTGCAAGAAAAATTTTAAACACACCATTATTAAAAATTAAATTATAAAAGCATACAATTAAATTAATTATATTATTAGAAAAGGTAATAGCTATGCAAAATTAATCAATTCCTAACATTTTTGCTATTATATATAGTTTTTAAATTATGTATGTGTTCTGTACCTCTATGATGAAAATACTATATAATGGCTTGATACAGTGCGTTTCTTCCCAACATTATGTTCAGTAATGTTATGTTGGTAGTGTAAAATTTGGCATGGTAGGAATATTTACACTTTCTTTTTTTACTCTCTCTCTCTCTCTTTTTTAAAATATATCTTTATTGTTGAAAGTATTACAGATATCCCCTTTTATCCCCTCCCATTGACACCCTCCTCCATGCTTCTACCCCCCTCTGCCTTTACCACACTATTGTCTGTGTCCATTTGTTATGCACATATGCATATAAGTTCTTAGGTTTATCTCTTCCCGCCCCTTTTCCCTCTTTTCTCTGAAGTTCCTCAGTCTGTTCAGCAAATCAGGGCTTGATTGTGTCTCATTGTTTGTCTAGACTTGGAAAAATGAAGGACAAAATATTAATTATGCAGGTGGAACTTAAAAGTGTGTCTTGTCTGTAACTGTTACACTGTGAATAACACAAAAAAGAATTTGAGAAACTATTCTATATTCATAAAGTATTACCTGATTTAGCAAAGCAGTTATTCACTTCATTGATAAATAAGTCAAATACTGATCTGTCTTCTCTCTTTCACCTCTAGCTTACTCATTCTGAACAAAAATAGCAACTGAATCCACGTCAAAACTATACTCCTAATATGAGCAACTTCTTTGCTGTATTGGAGAGTAATCAAGCACTTTTTTGCAGTAAAATGTATTATATATGTATATATATATATCAATATTTTTGCAGAGCCAGTTGTTAAATATTTATCAGGAATGCAAAAAAGAAAAAAGGTTTAACATTTGAACAATTATTCAGTGTAGTTCATTATATTAACAAAATAAAATAAAAAATTATATGACCATTTCAATATATGCAGAAAAAAGCATTAGACAAAATTCAACATGGGATTTTTAAAGCCTCCCATAAAAACCAGTAATAGAAGAGGAAATTTTGACTTCATGAAAAGCATCTATGAAAATTCCACAACTAACTTCATATTTAAGAGTGAAATATTGAATGCTTTTCCACTAAGATAAGAAACAAGGTAAAGATACTCTCACTCTTGCCACTTCTGTCAACATTCTGCTAAAGTTTCTCACTACTGCAATAAGATAAGAAAAAGCAATAAAAGGCATGAAGATTGGAAAGAAAGGAATAAGGAGGGATTCCAAAATGGCAGCGGAGTGAAAGGAAGATACACAGACCATCTCCCAGGACCAAACTGGAATTACAACTAAAATAAAGACAAATCGTTGGGAAAAAGCAACAGAAAAGCAGCTTGCGAGGACCATAAAACCAGGGACACTGAATTGATCCTGGTAGGATTGTGGAGGCGCAAGAGGGGGCTAGGAGCCCACAGAGAGCAGCAGCCTTAGCCGTGAGCAGCGCACCGCCCTCGGGGTTAAAGTCCCAAGCCGGCTCCACAGCGCAGAGGGCCAGGACAGAGCACTAAAATAGCCGCAGCCACTCACCTTGGGCTCTGGCAGAGGGAGGGCGGACTGGACTGGAACTGTGTGGGGACACTCGGGATTTGGAGGGCACTCAGAGCTTTTGCTGAGTTGCAGCCATGCAGGACGGTGGCCTGGCTGTCTTACTCCATCCCAGGGCTCTGGGGAGATGCGGCAGCCCCTCCCTCGGAGATCCAGCCACACCCTGGTGGGCCACTGAAATGCAAACTGAGGCTCATTAACTACCAGCATCTGCCCCACCCTCTGGAAATCCTCTCACGCTGAACACCTGAGGGAGGTTTTCATTCAACTGAAAACCCAAGGCTCTTCAGGCAACCATGACTAATAGCCTCTAGGCAAAAAGCTAGAGGATAACTTAACCTTTTCTGTGCTTGCAAACATACCCTGGAAAGTAAGTCTCCACGGTGGTGTTTAACGTGGGTCCTCCTATATGCTCATCCAAACCCAGTAGAGGGAGCCACAAACAGCAGAACACCAACATCCACAGGGAAAATTTGGCAGGCTCCAAAACTCACTGAGATAGCCAAAATGGTGAAACAAAGAAACAAATCCCAAATGAAAGAACAAGAGACCTCTATCGAAGATGAGATAAATGAAATGGAGTTAAGCAAGTTAACAGAGCTAGAATTCATTGCCATGATCTTGAAGAAGCTCAACAGCATGAGTAAGAACATCAACTCCATGAGTAAAGACATCAACACCATGAGTAAAGACATAGAAACACTGAAAACCAACCAAGTGGAAATGAAGAAGCACCAAGAAGAAATGAAGAATGACATAGCAGAAATGAAGAACACATTGAAAGGACTAAACAGCAGAGTAGAGGAAGCTGAGGACTGGATCAGTGAATTAGAAGACAGGGTAGAAAAAATCAACCAATCAGAAAACCAAAAGGAAAAAACAGGAAGACAGCTTAAGAGTACTGTGGGACAACTAGAAATGTAATAATATTCACATCATTGGAGTCCCTGAAGAAGAAGAAAATGAGCAAGGGTTAGAGAATATATTTGAAGAAATAGTGACAGAAAACTTCCCTAATTTGGTGAAGAAAGAAGGCATTTAAGTTCAAGAAGCACAGAGAGTCCCAAGTAAGAAGAACCCAAACAGGCCCACACCAAGACACATAGTAATTAAAATGCCAAAAATTAAAGACAAAGAGAGAATCCTAAAGGCAGCAAGAGATAAGCAACAGGTTACCTACAGAGGAACCCCCATAAGGCTATCAGCTGACTTCTCAACAGAAACACTACAGGCCAGAAGGGAATGGCATGAAGTAATCAAGGTCATGAAAAACAAGGATCTGAACCCAAGACTACTCTACCCAGCAAGGCTATCATTCAAAATAGAAGGTCAAATAAAGAGCTTCTCAGACAAAAAAAAGGCTAAGGGAATACATTATCACCAAACCAGCACTGCAAGAAATGTTAAAAGGACTGCTGTAATTAGTAGAAGAAATAGGAAGGAAAATAGAACCACACTGAACAAAAATGGCAATAAATAAGTACATATCAATAATCACCTTAAATGTAAATGGATTGAATGCTCTGATAAAAAGACACAGAGTAGCGGACTGGAAAAGAAAGCATGACCCATATATATGTTGTTTACAAGAGACTCACCTCACAACAAAAGAATCACATAGGCTGAAAGTGAAGGGATGGAAAAAAATCTTCCAAGCAAACGGAAAGGAAAAAAAAGCTGGGGTAGCAATACTCATATCTGATAAAATAGATTTCAAAATGAAGGCCATAACTAGAGACAAAGAAGGTCACTACATAATATTGAAAGGATCTATCCAACAGGAAGACATAACCTTGGTGAACATACATGCACCCAATATAAGGGCACCAAAATATATTAAAAACCTTCTGGAGGACTTCAAAGGAGAAATCGACAGCAATACAATCATAGCAGGGGACTTCAACACCCCGCTGACATCACTGGATAGATCCTCTAAACAAAAAATTAACAAGGAAACAGAGACTCTAAATGAAGCACTAGACCAAATGGATTTAATAGATATTTACAGAGAATTACACCCCAAAATTACAGAATTCACATTCTTCTCAAGTGCACATGGGACATTCTCAAAGATAAACCACATGTTAGGACACAAACTAAGTCTCTACAAGTTCAAGAAGATTGAAATCATATCAAGCATCTTCTCAGATCACAATGGCATGAAACTAGAAATCAATTGCAACAAGAACATGCAAAGACATTTGAACACTTGGAGGCTAAATAGCATGTTATTAAACAATGAATGGGTTACCGAGGAGATCAAGGAAGAAATTAAAAACTTCCTGGAAACCAATGAAAATGAACACACAACAACACAAAATCTATGGGATGCAGTGAAAGCAGTTCTGAGAGGGAAGTTCATAGCACTACAGGCCTACCTCAAGAAACAAGAAAAATTTCTAATAGACTTTCTAACCTCACAACTTAAAGAACTAGAAAGCAAACAAAAAGAAAACCCCAGAGCAAGTTGAAGGAAGGAAATAGTAAAGATCAGAGCAGAAATAAATGACATGGAGACCAGAAAAATAATTCAAAGGATCAATGAAACAAAGAGCTGTTTTTTTGAAAAGATAAACAAGATTGATGGACCCTTAGCTAGACTCACCAAGAAACAAAGAGAGAGAACCCAAATACACAAAATCAGAAATGAAAGAGAAGTAACAACTGACACCACAGAAATACAAAGGATCGTTAGCAAATACTATGAACATTTATATGGCAACAAATTCGACAATCTAAGTGAAATGGACAAATTTCTAGAAACACATAGTCTCCCAAAACTGGACCGGGAAGAGATAGAAAACTTGAACAGACCAATAACAGCTAAGGAAATTGAAGATGTAATCAAGACTCTCCCAGCAAACAAAAGCCCAGGCCCGGATGGCTTCACGGGGGAGTTTTACAGAACATTCAAAGAAGAACTAACACCCATTCTCCTCAAACTATTTCAAAAAATTCAAGAAGAAGGAAGACTTCCAAACTCGTTTTATGAGGCCAGCATAATCCTAATTCCAGAACCAGAAAAAGACACTACAAAGAAAGAAAACTACAGGCCAATATCCCTGATGAACATAGATGCCAAAATCCTAAACAAAATACTAGCAAATCGGATCCAGCAATATATCAAAAAAATTATTCACCATGACCAAGTGGGATTCATCCCAGGGATGCAAGGCTGGTTCAATATTCGCAAATCAATAAATGTGATACACCACATAAACAAAATGAAAGATTAAAACCACATGATCATATCAATAGACGCTGAAAAAGCATTCGACAAAATCCAGCACCCATTTCTGATAAAAACACTCAGCAATTTGGGAATAGAGGGATCATATCTTGATATAATAAAGGCCATATATGAAAGACCTACAGCCAACATCATACTCAATGGGCAAAAACTAAAAACATTTCCCTTATGAACAGGAACAAGACAGGGATGGCCACTTTCGCCACTCTTATTTAACATAGTACTGGAAGTCTTAGCCACAGCAATCAGATGTGAAGAAAAAATAAAAGGAATCCAAATTGGAAAGGAGGAAGTGAAACTGTCATTATTCACAGACGACATGATATTATACATAGAAAACCCTAAAGACTCCATCAAAAATCTACTAGACTTAATAAATGAATTTGGCAAAGTAGCAGGATACAAAATTAACGTCAAGAAATCAATGGCATTCTTATACAGCAATGATGAACTCACAGAAAGAGAAACTAAAAAAACAATTCCATTTACCATCGTGGCAAAAAAATTAAGATACCTAGGAATAAATTTAACCAAAGAAGTAAAGGACCTATTTGCAGAAAACTACAGGACATTGAAAAAAGAAATAGAGGAAGATATAAAAAAAGTGGAAACACATACCTTGTTCATGGATTGGAAGAATTAACATCATTAAAATGTCCATATTACCCAAAGCAATCTATAGATTCAATGCAATCCCCATCAAAATACCAGTGACATATTTCACAGAACTAGAACAAATACTTCAAAAGTTCATATGGAACCAAAAAAGACCCCGAATAGCCACAGCAATCTTGAAAAAGAAGGACAAAGTAGGTGGGATCACAATACCTGATATCAGGTTATACTACAAAGCTACTGTAATCAAAACAGCCTGGTACTGGCACAAGAACAGGCATATAGACCAGTGGAATAGAACAGAGAATCCGGAAATAGACCCAAGACATTATGCTCAATTAATATTTGACAAAGGTGGCAAGAGCATACAATGGAGTAAAGACAGCCTCTTTAATAAATGGTGTTGGGAAAATTGGACAGCTACATGCGAAAAAATGAAACTAGACCATCATTTTACACCATACACAAGAATAAACTCAAAATGGATAAAAGACTTAAATGTGACTCGTGAATCCATAAAAATCCTAGAAGAAAATGTAGGCAACAAAATTTCGGACATCATACGCAGCAGAATCTTCACTGATACATCACCTAAGGCAACAGAAACAAAGGGGAAAATGAACACATGGGACTACATCAAACTCAAAAGCTTATGCACAGCAAAAGAAACAACCATCAAAACAGAAAGGGAACCCACTGTATGGGAGAGAATAATTGCCAATGATACATCAGATAAGGGGTTAATGTCCAAAATATATAGAGTGCTCATGCAACTCAACAAAAGGAAGACAAAGAACCCAATTAAAAAATGGGCAGAGGAACTGGATAGACGCCTCTTCAAACAGGACATACAAATGGCTAAGAGACATATGAAGAAATGCTCAACATCACTGATGATCAGAGAGATGCAAATTAAAACAACAATGAGGTATCACCTCACACCTGTCAGAATGGCCCCCATCAACAAATCATCAAACAACAAGTGTTGGCAAGGGTGTGGAGAAAAGGGGACTCTAGTACACTGCTGGTGGGAATGCAGACTGGTGCAGCCACTATGGAAAACACTATGGTGTTACCTCAAAAAATTAAAAATTGAATTGCCATTTGACCCAGTGATCCCACTTCTAGGAATATATCCTAAGAAGCCTGAAACACCAATCAGAAAGAATACATGTACCCCCATGTTCATAGCAGCACTATTTACAATAGCTAAGATCTGGAAACAGCCCAAGTGCCCATCAGTGGACGAATGGATAAAAAAGCGGTGGTACATATACACAATGGAGTACTATGAAGCTGTATGAAAGAAAGATCTCTTATCCTTTGAGACGACATAAAGGGACCTCGAGAGTATTATCCTAAGTGAAACAAGCCAAGCAGAGAAAGACAAATATCACATGATCTCACTTATTTGTGGAATATAATGAACATAACAGTCTGAGGAACAGGGTAGACCCAGAGATGTGGAAGTAGGGTATAGACTGACACCCCTCAGAAGAGGGGATTGTGGGGGGAGGGAAGAGATAAACCACAGAACTTAAGCGCATATATGCATAACTGATGGACATGGACAACAAAGCTGGGGATGGGGTGGGGGGATGGGGAGGAGGATGTCAATGGGGAAAAAAGGAGAAACATCTGTAACAAAAATAAATTAATAAAAAAATAAAATAAAATAAAAAACAAAAGTAAAAGAATGAAAAACAACAAAAAAAAGAAAGGAATATAACTTTCTTATTTAACAGATGACATATACATAGAAAGTCTTAAGGAATCAATTAAATAGGCCATAAGAACTAATGTGTAATTGTAGCAAGATCACAGAATACAAAGTCAATGTACAAAACATCAATTGTTTTTCATATGGTAAGGACCCAATGGAAAATGAATAAAAGCTATTCTACTTAAAATAGTACCTAAAATATGAAATGCTTAGGAATAAATTTAACAAAATATGTATAAGCCTGTACAATTAAAACTATTAAAATTGTAGAAAAAAATAAATGTAGCTTTACTAAATGGAAATATATACCATTTGCATGTGTTGGACTATTCAAAACTTTTAGGAAATCAACTCTTCTCAAAGTAATCTGTATATTCAGTATAATCCCAATGAAAATTTCCTCAGTTATGTTGGTAGAAATAAAAAAGCTGATTCTAAAGTTTATATAAAAACTAAATTACCTAGAATAGCCAAAACAATTTTTTAAAAGAAGAAAGAAGTTCAAGAATGTAAACTATCTGATTTCAAGACTTAATATAAAGTTTTAGTATTCAATACAGTCTGGCAGTGACATAAGGACATTTACAATATAGATATATAGCCCTGGTCAGTTTGGCTCAGTGGTTAGGTTAGAGCATTGGCCTGAGGGTTCGATTACCAGTCAAGGGCATGACCTGGGTTGCAGGTTCCATCCCTGGTCTGGGTAGTGCAGGAGGCAACTAATTGATGTGTCTTTCTCACATCAATGTTTCTCTCTCTCTCTTCCTCCCTCCCTTCCATTCTATCTAAAGATCAATGGAAAAATATCCTTGGGTGAGGATTAAATACACACACACACACACACACACACACACATTAATAGAACAGAATAGAGTCCAGAGTAGAATATATAATTTTCAACAAAGGATCTGAGACATTTTAATGTGAAAAAAAAAATGTCTTTCTAATAAATGGTGTTGGAACAACTGGATAGTTATAAAGGGAAAAAAATAAACCTATATTCTTACCTAAAGCCATATAAAAATCTTAACTCAAAATGAATCACAGACTTATATTTAAAAATCAAAACTGTAAAACTTCTAGAAGAATATAAATGGAAATTTTTTTACATTGGGGTAGGCAAAGATTCTTTAGATAGAACACACAAATCATGAACCCAAAGAAAATATTAATGAATTGGATATATATAAAAATTTTTAAATATTTGCTCTTTGAAAGACACTTTTAAGAAAATTAAATACAAGCCACAGGATGTGGGGGGTGAGGGGAAACATTTTCAATACACATATCATTCAAATACAGTTGCTAGATTTAACAAATAAAAATTAAAGTCACCTACTTAAATTTGACTTCTAGATAAACAATGGATGATTTTACTATAAGTTTGTCCCATGTACTATTTGGGGCATACATATTATTCTTCACTGTTTATCTGAAAGTCAAATTTAACTGGATGTCCTGTATTTTATCTGTCAAGCCTACTTACAATCAATGTGTATTCAGAATATATGAAGAACTCTTTATATAACTCTTTATATGATAAGAAGACAACTCAATAGAAATTGGACAAAAGATATGGAGCAAATGAGACGCTTATATATCGCTGGTGGAGATTAAAAATAAGTATACAGCCATTTTGGAAAACGTATACTCATCATATGACTCTGTACTTTCACTAAGTAGTTATCCAAGAGAAATTAAAATGTATGTACACACGATGGTAGACAAATGTCTACAGCACTTTTGCTCATTAATGTCAAAAACTAGAAACAACCCAAATTTCCATCATAAATGGATAAACAAATTATAACATATTGTTACAACTGAGCACAACAAAAAGAAACCAAACTACTTAGACACATGACAACAAGAAAAAAATCTCTAAAACATTATGCTGTACACAAAAAACAGCCTCACACAAAAAGGTACATATTCTATTATGTTATTTATGCTAACCTCCCCCTACCTGAGAACAATTTCTATTGATCTCATGACCCAAGATTTCCACTCTGGGGTATACACCTAAAAGAATTGAACGAAAGTATTTATCAAGTCTTGTTCAGGGGCATCCTAAATGTTCATAACTAATAAAATTGGAAGTAAATATGATAGATGCATACATATTGTGTGATTTATGCATTTAGAAACATTACTAAATGTATACATTATATATGGATAGATCTTGGAAAACACTGTGTTGAAACTGTTCTAAAAAAAAAAGATCTATAACACAATGCCATTATAAAATGAAACTCAAGACATGCAAAAACAGTATGCATTTTATAAGAATACACATATATATCCAAAGATATTTTTCATACACAAAATATTGGTCTGTGGAAAAAAGAAAAAATAAAATAAAATAACATAGAAACCCACAGGATGAGAGTCTGCCATGAACTGAGAAATATGTTTAATGCAATTATATACTCCCTGAGAACCAAAAGAAAAAATATTAAGTGTTTCTAATGAATGTACTTTTGCTGTTTTCCAACGATACAGAGATGAATGGGTGAAGGTAGTTCTGCTAAACTGGAATAGATTTAAGAAGATGAGGAGTCTCCCTCATGGTAAAGGAATTCAAGGAATGTGTGAAAACAATATTTCCTTCTACTTAAAGATACACACAATTATTCTGGGGCTGAGCTACACCATGCAACTGTAACAGAGCCACGTAGCCATACCAGGTGTATGACAAAGGAGAGACACATAGAATAAAGACCACAATCCCTGTGTGTGGCAGTGAAAATGGCCACCAGACTCTATGCAGAGAAATGCTGAACATCGTAAAATGACAAATATAATCAGAGCAACACAGATTGAAGTCCTATTTGTATATGGAAAAATAACTTGTTTGCCCTGAGAGGCCCTACAGCTTGGCCAAGGAGTTAACAATGTCTGAGCTTACCTGAGAGCCACCCATGGTAGGTGTAGCTAAAGAAGTTATGTAACTTTATATGTGAACAAGTTTATTTAAATACGTGTGCTTCTGCAGAGTGAAGATAAACAGGTATGACTTTGTCAGTGTAAGTGTACACTTTTTGTATGTGTAACAAGATGACTCTGAGTGAGCCTCGGCTCCAAGAATTTCTGAATCTTTGAAGAGGAGAGACTGAAAAGGAACTAGGCTGAAGTCTGAGCAGACTTATCTTGGCTGAAAGTTGATAAACCGGTGTAGTGTTGTTCAAGCTCAAATACACCAGGCTTAGGGAGGCCTCTAATGTGAACTTATGTCAGGACCATGCGTGTTCCAAGGAGAGAGATGAGATTCCCCTCAAAGGAAAGGAAGTTCTTGTTTACATCAAGCTAAAAGTAGGTCAATACAAGAGTATGAGATAAGTATGTGGCAGATGGACCTTTGTTTAAAGTGAGAATAAAACTCTTCTCTGGACCCCAGTGTCGTTTGGCTTAGGCTCAGAGTTCTGGTGATACCCACTGGCTCACACAGGTGTGAGGACAGACTGTGAAGTCAGTATGGTCAAGGACTCTAGAGCAGAAGTTAGAAAATTTCTTCTGCAAAGAGCTAAAGAGTAAATATTTTAAGTTTTGATGGTGGTATGGTCTCTATTGCAACTAAATAACTTTACCACTGCAGTGCAAAAGAAGCTATAGACAATATGTAAACAAATAGGCATGGTCATGTTACAATAAAACTTTATTTACAAAAGCATGCTGCAGGCCAGGTTTGGCCCACAGGCCATATTTAGTAGATTCTTGCCCCAGAACAAGTCTGGAACTTTTGAAATAGTGTAAATTATTTTCAGTTTTAATGTCCTCTCCCTATCATTAACTTCTGGTAAAGTATCAATAGAAGTCACAGCATCATCTTACTTGCACTGTGTAAGTACAAGTATTGCATTTAGTGCAAGTTTGCTGGGGGGGAAAATTAACCTTAGTTATAAGTTTACCATCTGGAACCACCATCTTCATTTTGCTTTCATTTGCAGAGGATATTTTTACTGAACATGGCATTCCGAGGTTGTCCGTTTCTCTTTCATCAATTTAAAGATGTTTCTTCATTGTATTCTGAATCATCCTCCATAGTTTCAGATAACTGAATCATTGTTCTCCTATGTGAAGTGTATCATTTTTCCCTGGGTGGTTCTATGCTGAGCCTCTTAAATGTGTAAATTCGGGGAAATTTTCAGCCATTAATTATTTTGCCTCCATTCTCTCTCTCTCTATTCTTCTGTAATTTCAATTACACATACGCTAGAACTTTTGATGATATTATACATGTTCCTGAGACTCTATTCATTCAACTTTATTCTCTCTGTTCCTCACAGTGGATAATTTCTATTGACCTCTCGTATAATTCATTGAATTTTTCCTCTGTCATCTACATTTTGCTGTTAAGTCCACTTGCTGATTTTTTTCTTTCAGATATTGTATCTTCAGTTCCACAATTTCTATATGATTCTTTGTAATACTTTTTATTTATTCATTGAAAATTCCTTTCTTTTCACTAACATGTTTTTCTCTATGTCCCCAAGAATAGTTAAAATAGCTATTTAAAATCCTTGAAAAACAAATTTCAACATCGGGGTCACCTCAGAGTTGATCTCTATTGATTATCTTTTTTCTTTTGAAAATCTATCACATTTTCCTAGATTTTTGTATGTTGAAGAATTTTGGATTTTATTCGGGGCATTGTTAATGTTATGTTATAGAGAATCTACATTCTGTTATAATCTCCTAAAAAGGATGTTTGTTTGTTTGATTTTGGCAAGCAATTAACTTGGTTGAACCCAAACTGAAAATGATACCTCAAAACCCAGTTCAGTTCTTTCATCCTTAGTTGACAAGTTTTGAATCTGTCTTATGCATGCATAGTTCAGGGGTCAGTAAGAGATTTGGCACAAATTTACACACAGAATGAGATGTTTTCTCTGTCTCTCTCCTTTTCCCCCAACTCGTAGCCATGGTTGCCCTGAACTTTGTCCTCTGATTCTTAGGGCAGGAAAGACTATTGGTTTTCTATTGGAATTTCTGTGTGTGTGTGTGTGTGTGTGTGTGTGTGTGTGTGTGTGTGTGTGTGTGTTAAGAACACTTAACAGGAGATATACCTCTTAAATTTTTAAATGTACACTACAGTATTGTTATAACACAATGTTTATAGCAGATCTGTAAGAACTTATTTATCATGCAAAAATGAAACTTAACTTCCTATTTTTTCCTCTCTCGCAGCCCTTGGCAACTATAATTCTACTCTCTGTTTCTATGAGTTTGATTACTTTAGATAATTCACATAAGTGGAATCATGTAGTATTTTTTCTTTTGTAACTGACATTTAATTTAGCATAATGTTGTCAAGTTTCATCCATGTTGTCACATATGGCAGGATTTTCTTCTTTTTTAAGGCTTAATAATATTCTATTTTATGTCTAAACCACTTTTTCTTTATCTATTCATTTGTTGATGTACTTTAGATTATTTCTCCATCTTGGCTATTGTGAATATTTCTGCAGTGAACATAGGAGTACAAATATCTCTTCATGATCCTGATTTTAATTCTTTTCGATAAAAACTCAGCAATGGGATTGCTGGATCATATGCTAATTGTTTTTTAAAGAACTACTATACCATTTTTTCCCAATAGTTTCAGTATTTTGCACTCCCACTAACAGTGTACAAGGGTTTCAATTTCTCCACATCCACACCAGCACTTGTCTGTTTTTGTTTTTGTTTTGTTTTATAACAGCCATCCTAACAAGTGTGAGGTGTTATCTCCTTATAGTTTTGATTTGCATTTCCTTGATGATTGGTCCTGATGAATATCTTTTCCTATACCTGTTGGACATTTGTCTTCTTTGGAGAAATGCCCTTTGTCCATTTTTAGTTACGTTATTAGTTTTTCTTACCACTGAATTGTAGGAATTCCATACATATTTTGGAAATTAGCACCTTATCAAATACATGATTTGCAAATATTTTCTCCCATTCCATAGGTGGCCTTTCCACTCTGTTGTTTTCTTTGCTATGCAGAAGCTTTTGAGTTGGTGTATATATTGAAGTTTGAGCCACCAAGTCCAGCACTGTCTTTGGTCTGCCATCAAGATAAAAGGTGCATGAAGGGGGCAACCACCTCATGCTGCTCCCTCCTTCCTAGTGTCGATTCCCTTCAGAATCTGCCTGCTTTTGTTCACACACCAGTGCCTTCAGGTTGTTGTTCTTGTTTTGAATGTAAGTTGTTGAGAGTTTACAATTGTTATCTTTGAGAAGATTGGGCCCAGAAGGAAATCACTCAGCCATATTAGAAGTGAAAATCTGAAATAATGAACTTATAATACTATAAAGAAAAGTCATCTCTCCCACTCCCTCCACCCCATTTCATGCTTGAGTACGGTAGCAACAATGGTCACCCGTGCAGGACAGTTTTATATGGCAAAGAAGGAATCTTCCAGGGGCTCATGGCATGGCAAACGATGAGGAGGGCATCACAAAAGGTCTAGTCCTGAGCAGCTTGGTGTCAGTGCCCTGGAAAACTCTTAACATTAGCTGAAGGCTACCTTAATAGGAACTCATTTATGACAACAAACCCGGATGGCACTTACTCCATTTTTTTCTAGATTGTACATGCAAAGGAAAGGAACCCTATTCTTATAGATGAGCTGAACTCTTTTATTCTAAACACACACACACACACACATACACACACACACATACACACGCACACAATATTGAAGTAATTTCTACTTAACTTACATATGAATGAGGTAAATAGGATGAAAGCCAATGCCAGTGCAGAGAACTATAAATTTAAAGTAAATATGTAGTACGTAATATTGCCTTTCTAATATTCTAACAATAATGCTTTGAAACAATACAGACCTCTAACAGATAATATTTACCCGGCTTATAAACTGAAGTTGACATCTCTTTATTCTTGTTGGAAATGTTTTCATCACAAAAATATTAGAATTAGGATCACTATTTGACCCATAGTCTCCAAATGCTTACATATTCTATTAAGGAGGATGGATTTTGATGTGCTCAAACTAATTAAACACAGGAAGATGTGATAAAAAAAAAAAAAGTATACTTACCCTACACGTGACGAAGTGCCACCTTCATATGTACAAGCATGGCATTCCTTGTCACTAAAACATCACAAAAATGTAGAAGTATAAAACATATGATATTATAGACATGTTTAGTAGAAAGTATAAACAATGATGCAGAGTGGTTTGAGTGTAAAGACCTCAGCTAAGATTTCCTTGAACTTATTACCTTACGAATCTAAACATGAACCTGGGACCCTCACACAGGCTGAGGCAGTTTATTGTTATAAAGTGGCACAAAGATAAAATAGTCAGGGCAAGTGGCTAAAACCTCTCCTAACCTCAGAAATTTTTAAAAACCCACAAAACTCAGCCTCCTGGCTTAGTGGTCAAATCATAATTCTGAATGATAAAATTACTAATATATAGTGATATGTGTAATGTCATTTTTATGAAAGTGCTTTAGCAAGTGGAATTATTCTGAAAACAATGTATGAGAAGCAGAAATCCCCACTCCATCTTCTCCTCTTTCATAAATAAGTTGAAAAAAGAATAAGTTGAAGGGGAAACATCTGTAATACTTTCAACAATAAAGATAAATTTAAAAAAAAAGAAGAAGAAGTTGAGAGTAAATTCATGACAAAGTGGTGGAGAAAGACGGAGTCTCAAAGAGGCTTATGTGATCCATCAGTATTTGAAAGTATTAAGAGAACTAGATTTCCATCCCTTGGCAAACAAATACATGTTCTGGTCTAGCCTGAGATCGATTCTGAAAATACAGGACAGGATGAAGGAAGAATGCAAAGAAATGAAAGCAGTACCTCTGATGCTTCCCCGCTAGCACTTGCAAAAATACCGAGGTTTTCCATTCTCATTAATAGGTCTGATTAACTTATATTCTTGCTCAATAAAGTATTGATTGTTTTATTCTCAAACGGACTCCACTTCTCTGTTATGGAGGCACTGGAATTGCAGTTTAAGGGCATCTGTCAACCTTTCTGAAATAAAATTTTAAAAATCTAATATTTCATGCTTTTAGGTTGGGGCCCCCTGACTCCCTTGCTTGATGGTCACTATTCAGGTTGTTCCTGAAATCTTTCTTGACCAATGCTTTTTAAGGAGTTGAAGACGTGAGCATGAGCCGGTGTGAGGGTGACTGCGTACACTAGCTTCATGTCTACCAGCAGTACTCGGTGCTTTTCACGTGGGATCTGATTCCCATGCTCAGCTTTATTGACAGTAGGCGAGCTTAGTCAGGTATGCCTATTACAAGCAAAACAGTGGTAACATAAACTGATTTCTGTAATACATCAAAAGTGAAAAGTCAAAGAGAATTTTGTGCCATAATTATGGGGGGAAATGCCAATCTCTTAGTTCTTATTTCAGTACAGTAGTCCCACCTTATCCATGGTTGTAGACTCCCAGTGGATGCCTAAAACCATAGATAGTACTGAATCTTTTATATATACATATATAAAAGGTTCAGTACTATACATATATGTTTTTTTCTATGCATACATACCTATGATAAAGTCTAATTTATAAATTAGGCAATTTCATGGATAAAAGATTTGTTCTTACTGTAGATCTTAGCAACCTCAGTATATGATTTTTCTTCTTTCCTTAAGTCAAGAACTTCGCCTTTTCACTTACAGGAAGCACTGTACGGCTTCTCTTTGGCATATCCAAATTGCCAGCATCACTAGTCTTGTACACTGGAGTCATTTTTAAGTAAAATAAGAGTTACTTTACCGCAAGCACTGCAATACTGTGACAGGTGATGTGAAAAGCAAGATGGCTAAATGATCAACGGACAAGGAGTGTCTACAGTGTGGATACACTGGACAAAGGGATAATTCACATCCCAGGCAAGAGGAAGTGGGATGGTGTGAGATTTCATCATGCTACTAAAAATGGCACACCATTTAAAACTTATAAATTGTTTGTTTATGCAATTTTCCATTTAATGACTGCAGACCATGGGGGACCAAACCATAGGAAGCAAAACCATGAATAAGGGGGGCACTGCTGGGCTCAAAGCAGGCCCCACATACAGACAGAAATCCACACGGTCAGGTTTAGGAACACTGAGAACGCCCTTTTCGTCACACACTGCACTCTCCCTAACATCTCGACATCAACATTTTTCAGGCAATCATTCCCGAGGGCTGGTAGCATCCTCCACATCACTTTTTTCCATTCTTTTCTTTTATGATAAGAAGCCAGGGGTTCCTGTAAATATCCTGGAGGTGAGCAGGAAACAGGTGAAGAAATATAGCTCTAACTCTGCTATTGTCAGAATTGAATTATACGCCATATGAATATTTGGACTGGCTCCTACCACCAAACTTTTGGGTAATTCCAAAAAATCTTCACCCAGTTTACAGTAGTACTTAGGGCCAGACATAGCCATTCACAATTTATATAAAATAAACCTGCAGGAGAATTTTCTTGCATAATTATACAACCCATTTTTTAATGCATCATTTTTTTTTAATCTACCCATATTTTTCTCCAAATCGATGAGTACAGGCAAAGTACTTAAGGGAATTTCATTACCTTACAAGTGTTTTCTAACACATTTATTATTAAGACATTTGGGCCAGTAAATGCGAAGAAATCAGATCCTGCTCCTCTCCGGATCATCTGAGGCCGAGAGAGGCTGAGAGTGAAAAGACTGGCTGTGGCTTGGCACAGGTCGATTGCTTTGGTGGGGTGGGAGGCGGGGGGATAAGAACAAGTGCTTTGATGAAAAATTGTCATCCTTTTTCTGAAAAAAGTCCTAGCCCAGTGAACTATGGCGTTGGATATAGAGGTCATCTGAGTAAGAGTCATTTTTGGAGGACAAAATAAAAACCACTTCTCACGCTGCAGTAACGGCAAGAAAAAGGACTCCTCCCAAGAGAGTTTATTACTTGTCCATTAGAAGGCTTAGCATCAAATCCCACACTGGGGAGATCTAAACAAGGGTTATATGATAGCTAGGTCCCCTGCAGCAGTTATTAATGTGGGCAGAGACAGCCTAATTACCACCCAAGCTGCTCCTACACCGACTGCAGTGTAACATGGAAAGAGCAAAAGGAAAGAGAAGGAGAGACAAGTAATATGATCTATTATTTTGCAATTAACTTGAGGCTAGCCCCTGTCCACTGTCAACACTCACACCACACACACACACACACACACACATACACACACGCACGCACGCATGCGCGCACACACAGCTGAATCTCCAGATACCCTAAATTAGTTCTCTGCCTCTCACACTCAGGGAGCCAACCTCACCTTCTCCTGCATGAGAACTTGGCTCCCAAGACCCCGGAGGACCAGGGCACCATGTTCTTCATTCACTCGGGAGAAATTAGCTGAAGATTTCATTTATGTTCACAGAGATATAAATGTGAAGTACAGCATTTACCCATATTTTTTTTCATGCCTGTTTCATGGCATGAATTTAATCATGCAAATTAAATGCAAATGATTAGAAAATCCCAATTTTCCTAACTTATTATAACTACCTTTCATTACAACTACTAATTGATCCAACCTCCTAGAAAAACTCTGGTTGGCATCAATTATATAATTTTACCAGAAAAGCTGGCCAAATGCTCACTAGTTTATCCATGCTGGTTAGTTAAATAAAAAATTATTGCTAAAAACTTAAGCAGATTAGCATGTTTGTATATGAAAATAAAAACATTTTCAAATATTATAAAATAAAATACAAGGTATTGTCATCCAGCTTTATCTGTTTTAAAAACAACAATAAAATCCAAGTGTAAGCAGAGTTTTTAAAAAGGAAAGAAAAATTAAGGGAAATATTTGCAATATTGTGTAATGGTAGACAAATGATTAATCTGTTTAATATACAAAGAAGCTTTCCAAATCAATAAAAAATAGGATTAACACCTGATGTTTCAAATGTACAAAGAATAATAACTGTTAATTCACAAAACAAGGAAAAAAGGAAATAAAATGCCCAAACACATTTTTAAATGTAAAATCCCATTGGACATCAAATAAACGCAAAATGGTATTCCCAATCTGTTAGCAAAGGCATAAAAATAAGTATATTCTAATTTGAAAAGGATATTGGGAAATCAATACTTCAATGCATGAACTCAGATTATTAACATTTTATTAATTTATCCAGAGAAAATAACACATCACAGTATGACTATCACAGCATTCCCAGGACAAAAGAGGCACCTAATATTTTTGAAGGGATGTGTAAATATACTTTTATTATAAGGACATTTATAATAGCAAAATGTAGGAAAAACCTGAAATGTCCCAAAATAAAGCATTAGTTAAATAAAATTTTCTATCTCCATACAATAAAATACTGTGTGGCTATTGAAAAAATTTTATTAAAAATGTGGAACTATATAAAGTATCAATAAACCAAAAATAAACAGTTTTATTATGTGGTCTTATTTGTGTAAAAAATGTCATATATCTAGATGTGTATACAAACACACATAGATAAATATAATGGAAGGATATATACTAAATTATTAGTAGAATTACTGTTCTTTGAATTTTCAAGAATATATATTATTAGTATAAGAAGCAATAAAAGTTATTTTTAAGTACCATTAAAAATCTTAACTGCATGCCCAGCCAGTGTGGCTCAGTGGTTGAGAGTCGAATCATGTACCAAGAGGTCACCGGTTTGATTCTGGGTCAGGGCACATGTCCAGGTTGTGGGCCCAATCCCCAGTTGGGGGCATGCAGGAGGTAGCCAATCAATGTTCTCTTTCACCTATGTTTCTATCTCTCTCTCCCTCTCCCTTTCCCTCTCTACAACCAATAAGGAAAAAAAAATTTTTTTAAATCTTAACTACATGATAAAATTTTACTTTTATCTTCCTCCTTCCCCGAAATGTTTGTATACTTATTGAGTGTGTCAAGCATAACGATATTGAAGAGAACAATACTGAAGAGATAAATCTAGTTGGAAGGTTGGAGGAACACTTCCTGGAAAAGGTGATGTTTGAGATGTCTAAAAGGATAAGTAGAATTTTGAGTGGAAGAGTTGGGCAGGTGAGACATGCCAGAGGGTGAGTAGGGAAAGAGAAGAGCTCAGTTTGAGGAGGAGCAGATGTAGACTTGTGTGTTAGACATGAAGCTGAAAGGTAGGTTGGACTAAAAAGCAATACGTAGCCTAATGAGGAGTCTAAATGTCTGAACGTATCAGTAAGGATACTTTGCACATTGCTATTTCACCTGGAGCAAGGTCTGGGAAATGTCTTTGACCTTCAGTTATGGGTCATGTGCTTGAAGTACGTTAAAGGACTCTGAGCCTGGTACAGTCCCAGGCATTTGACCGTCACAGAGATTGACCCAGGTGATTTGTTTATGAACACAAAAGTATTGTAACTAAGCCTTCTCAATATAGTTTTGCTCGCAGAAATCTTTTTTTTTTTTTTTTAATCCTCACCTGAGAATATTTTTCCATTGTTATAAAGTGGAAGGGAGGGGTAGAGGGAGGGAGAGAGAGAGAGAGAAACATCCATGTGAGAGAGACACATAGACTGGCTGCCTCCACCACGACCCTGACCAGGGCCAGGGATCAAACTGCAAGTGAGGTGCTTGCCCTTGACCAGAATCAAACCCAAGACTCTTTGGTCCTTGGGCGATGTTCTAACTGCTGAGCCAAACCGGCCAGGGCCAGAAATCATTTTTTTAAATTGATTTTCAGAGAGAGAGGAACGGAGCAAGTGAAACAGAGAGAGGGAGAGAGAGAGAGAGATAAACATTGACTAGTTGTCAAGCACTGACCGGGAAATGGTACCCACAACCTAGGTATGTGCCCTGATCAGAATGGAACCCGAAATCCTTCTGGTGTATGGAATGATGCTCCAACCAACTGAGCCACCTGGCTTGGGCTGCTCACAGAAATCATTTTGAAGATCTATATTGAAAAGTTAGGTCAAAGAAGTATGAGGTACCAAATTCCTTTGCTCTGGCTAACACTATTGGTAAATAAATGAGAATTGACCCTCTTTTTTTTTCTTTTTCAGCCCACGTAATATTCTTGTAAGTTACTTTTCTCTGGAGTGCATACACGTCCCTCTTGAAAGTAAGCCCAGGCCTTGAGACAGATCATGCAACTCCTACTCCTCAGGGATCATTCTCACTGACCTCTCTACGTGCTCCCTTCAGAACCCACCCTCCTGGTTCTCGGAATCTTTGTCTCAATAGACGGTTTGCCTATATTGACTAAAATGACCAATTATTTCAGATCAAAAGGAATTCATCTTGCTTTTTAAAAGAAATACACAATATCTGCCCATTTTCATGGAATCGACTGATTGGATCAAAATTGTTCAACGAGTTTGTATCTGCCTCTGAAAAAGATTATTTTCATTCATCAAGAGAAATCATTCTCCGGAGAAACCACTGTGTGCTTCCTCCTTCACAGGCTGCTCTGCGTGACAAGATAAGCACGGTGGTTTGTTATTATGTCACAAAACTGCCACCAAATGCTGTGTATCACTTCAGCTAACAGACACTTAGGAGTGGGAATGAGCCTGCCCAAAAAATAATTACTGTATGTCCACTGATAAAATAGAAAACAACATCATTAACAATCATGTTTAACCATTGTCTTCTAATTAAGAACAACACAAAACAATGATTTTTTAAATTAAGTACAGAAATCACCGTCCATACACCTGAAATAATGTTTACTCTTTCCACCCTCTCCAATGTAAGTTTATCCATCCTCTGCATCAGTTTCTCTCATGTTTTAGATGATTGATCAGTTAATGCAAAACGCTACTAAAGGTACACAATAGCCAAATATAATTATTTTAAATATGTCTCTTCTAAATTAAAAGTATCTCTTCCAAATAGAAGTTGCTATTTAACCAAACTCCACAAAGCAGTAATAATTCAAGTGTTATCACCACTGGACTAGTCAAGAGAGGGTCACTTCTGCCAGGTCATTCATTGTCCATACTGCTGGCAGACAAGCTCTGCTGTCATTTATGTATATTGAGGCAAATTCTAGGAAGAGTAAAAAAAAATATTTCAAAAATTAAACTATTTGGAAATTTAGTATCATGAACTATGAATCACAAATCCAAGAAGCCAGAAATATGATGAATAGTGTCTTTAACATTTAAGAAAGCCCTGATTTGAAATCGCCTCCCGCCAGACACACAGCTAATTGTCCAAATTATTATCATAATTATGTACAAGTGTGAAAAATGCACTTCAGATGTGTAAGTCTATAAAGGTGTTAGAGGGAGAGAAATTATGAAAATTATGTGAAACTGCTTTGTCAGGGTTGCAAATCAATTTTCTCAGTGTTTTTGCTTTGCTGTCCCATTGCTTTCCAAAGTTTGATGTTTCTCATTTGCAAAAAAAATGGGATATATTTCCTTTACCAAAAATAGTTGGATTTAACTCTATAATTTGTAAATATTTATGCATATTTCCAAAGAATACATGGGCTTAACTGCATTTTCCCCTGATTACTTATATGCCTAATACATCATGTGAGATCTCACATTTTGCACTTTCACAATAAAACATTCAGATGAGAAGGGGATAACCCAAACAGCCTGACAACAAATCAGCAGACACTTAGAAAAAATAAAACCTGAAATTAGACATAATATAAAATTGGTGACGATTTCATTTGAGGGCTATTTTCTACTTAAACTTAAAATATTTTTGTTGTTGTTCAAGGATGAAATCTCTGGTCAGATTTTGCAGCGGGTTAGTACACAGCCTAACAAATGACCAGCTGGTGTCAGTGACCCTACCCCATTTCTCTTCCACCTTCACTCACATGGCGAGTGGGATATGAACGCATTGTCCTGCGTCGTGTTCAAAGATGACACCACTGACAGTGATTGCTCCATTCCCTGTGTGTGACTGAGAAGCCCAATATGGTACCCGGACTCCTTCCTGTAGTTTGCACATATGAAGTCTGTTGGGAAATTTGTGACTGCAGCTGCTTTTAACAGAGCCTGCCATTGTTTATGTCTCTGCCTCCAAAATACAGCATGGGCCGTTGCTAGGAATGAACCACTTCATTTCCTGAGCACTGCAAGCCAGGCTGACGTCTCTGTTGTTTCTTCCAGATGTTCCCAGCACAGCCATGTTGCCTAAAGTAGAGCTTCACCTCGCTCAGGGGTGAACAAGATGAGTTCACTTCAATGGTAAGCATTCCTTCGGTTGAGGACTATGCACACTGCAGGGATTCCACAATAGAAATTGGCAACCGGTTGCAAGTGCCTACCCCGTGTTGGCTTGCAGGGATGAGTGGTGGGCAGAACGCAAGGAAGCGTGAGGCCAGGCTCTGCATCGTGTGTTTACTAGGTTATCACTCTCTCAAAGCAGTGCAAGTCCATGAGGGGCAGGGCAAGGAGTTCTGTAACAGTTAACCATTTCAGGTTTGGGTATGAGGGGATTCTTCATGGAATACAGTACATTTGAAAAAACATGATTGGCCCTGGCCAGTTTGGCTCAGCGGTTAGAGCGGCAGCCCGCGGACCAGAGATTCCCAGGTTCGGTTCTCCCTAAGGGCACGTACCTCGGTTGCAGTTTGTCCTCGGCCGGTTGGGGTTGTGTGGGTGGCAGCCAGTCGACATGTCTCTCACATCGATGTTTCTCTCTCTCTCTCTCTTCCCCCTTCTGTCTCTCCCACTCTATCTGAAGATAAATGCAAAAATGTCCTCAGGTGAGGATTAAAAAAAAAAAGTAAAAAGAAAAAACATGATTGAAGAAAACATTTTGATCATGGGAAATATGTGAAAAATGATACCAAAGTGGCAAATTGACAATGTGTTTGGGGGACAGTAAGGATACAGATTGGGCCCAAGGGAAAGACTACGGGATATAGGAATCAAAGCAGAAAGGAGCGTAGGTATATTTTATACAGAATTTGAAATCAATTAGATTAAGGAGCACTCAATCCATGAGCATAAGTAGTGCTGATTGTGGCACAAACTGGCTGTGTGATACTGAACAAAGAATATAACCTCTCAGGAGCCTCAGTGTTTAAGTCTGTAGAATGAGAAAACTAAAATAGAAAAGTAGCGCTCAACACCTGGATGCAGAAATATTAGGAAAATTATAAAAGAATGATTAAGACTCCCACAAAGACTTGAGATAAGAGGGTGATGCTGGCATCTAATAGACCTGGCCCAAGGTGCCTGATGCTCTGTTACACGTGGGACAGTCCCTCCTGGAAAAGTCCCCACATGTAGGGGGAAAACCTGTGTATTAGTATCTGAGTCTAGAAGCCAATTCTGCTTTGTGTGAAAATATAAAGCATGTTAATCAAATTTTAATATGATTACTTTCCCTAAAAATATAAAGTTCTTATGGTGTTTGAGTTGCTAATAAAATACAACTATATCATTACATTTTATATGGTTGTGTTCATGATAGGTTTAAGTATTTATAAGAATATAATTATTTAGCCCATATTTCAAAATGCCAATATAAAGGAAGGCATTGACAAATACACTTGAATATTATCTTCATTTACATCCACACTCATTCATTCTAAGTAGGAGCAATCTTCAGGCCACATCACAGCACCTTCTAAATAGTTGTGCCTAAATGGTCACATTTTGACAATTCATATGTTTGAGTGAATAAATAAATGAATTGTTTTATTATAAATTACTATTTATTTTATTCCCCCCTTTTTATTATAATTAGGGTATTTATTAAAGTTTTTAAAATGATGTGTGCAGGTAGAAAACTACCTGTGGATTTATTTCAGCTAATAAAGAGGATGGTACAAAATATTTATAATTTAAAGGGGCTCTGTGTCTGCTGGGATGGAGAACCACTGGGTGAGATGATCTCGAAGGCCCTTCCAGGTCAAACCTCCTGTTATCCTGCTGATGTCAGAGAGTCTGGGGCTCAGAAGTGTCCAGTGAACTCTCAGAAGCTTAGTGTACTATTTTTTTTAACAAATACAGCCAGAGATTAGTAAATTATTCCTTAATGGACTGAAAAAACAATGTCAAAACAAATCCATTTTTCACCAACAGAATTACATTCATCCTTAGGATATTTACCCTTGGGGTAAATATAAGCATGAAATCCTTAGGCTTTTTCAGTGGAGTTCTCACTAAAAGCAAAGAGCTTTTTCCTTTGCTGTCTTGAAGTGTGCCTCTGGTACCCTACTCCTGCTAAGCAGTCACTTACTCATCTAATCAATTTTAAACGACATTTGAAATGTCACTATACACATCTTTTTCCCTTCCCATTCTCACTCTGACTCTTGTGTGAAAGTAATCATGCAACGATATTTTTTGCCATGTGTTGTTCAGCAAATGTTGATTTAAGGCTTTTACACTTTCAGCACGTCCTGGACTGTCTCCAACACACCTTGAGCAACACCCTGGCTGGCAGTGGGTGCAGGAAGGATGCACGTCTCGACCGTCAGAAGACTTCTGCTGTCTTTGCTGCTGTAGGATGTTTGCAGGGGCCCCTGGGAGATGCTCTGCTAATGAATTACAGGCTGCCTCATCCATCTAGTGCTTTGACTATCTGCCCAATCTTTCTGAGTTCCTAACCTCATGTTTCCTCTTTCCTCCTACTAGATGTCCTTCTGGGAAACATTGGATATGGGGATGAAACATTCTAATCCCAGGGTCTGCAATCTTGTCAGTGTGGACAACCCAGGGGTCTGTTGTTTTGTTTGTCTTTCCTACTTATCTAGTGGGAGGTTTGGCGAAATGGGAAGGATTCAGATTGTGAGTCTTGGAAAAATAGCTGAGTGGTTTGTTGTTGTTGTTGTTGTTGAAGTCCAGTCATTAACAGCAGAGGGCTCAGACTGTCTTAATTGAAAAGGAAACTCTGCGCTTTGTTACAGCAATTTTTCCACTCTGATGATAAGGAAGATATTTCACATTCTGATATATTATTTTAAAACTTAAATCAGGTCCATTAGTGACTACTTCATGCAAATGAGGGTAGCAGCCAACAGTGTAAGATATCCTAATGTTAAAAAAGTGAAGATGGGCGCTGGTCAGTGTGGCTCGGTGGTTGGAGCATTGGCCCGCGGCCAAAGGGTCTCGAGTTCCATTCTCGGTCAAGGGCTGTGATCCCAGGCCATCGATGTTTCTCTCTGTCACTCTCTCCCTCCCTCCCTCCCTTCCACTCAATCTAAAAATCAATGGAAAAATATCCTTGGGTGAGGATTAACAAAAAACAACAAAAAAAGCAAAGATGGTAATTCTAAAACACAATCCTACTGACCCTCGGTTAAGCCACACTCTGTTTATGACAGATCAAACACACTGAAGGAAGAGGAATTTAGGAATAGAAATGTTGTGGATGCTTTCTGGTTTTCTAATTATAAAAATTTTATTTCATGTGAGAGTCTATGATACAGAGAACCCCTTAATTGAGAATGAATGTTATGAAAACTGATCATTGGGCCCTGATGGGCTTTGAAGGACTTGCAGGTCCAAGTTCCCAGTCAATAACGATGTGGATAATCAGGTTGATCCTGACCCTTGGTGTGGCCACATCTCTTCCCTGAACTCAGATGCCTTCAAAGTGATCTGTTCATGGAGATGGGTTTTTTTGGGGGGGGGGAGGCAGAGAGGGAGGGCTGGGACACTGACTGAGTAATTTCAGTCTCAGTGGAGCTATTCATCACAGCTAAGCTTTGTGAGTGTTGGAATGATGTGTGTGTTATGTGTGGGAGGGTCTGAGCTTCAAAGACTGTAAAACACAGAATGTGATATCTTACATCACTTCTCAAATCTGTACAAATTCCGATTTCTCTCTGACAAGGCCTTCCCATTAGAATGGGAAGTTCAAAAGTACAGTGTGGTTTAGATCGACTGTTCAACAATAAACATCCCTGTGAATGAAAAAGTCAAAAGCAATTAATAAATATGCTAGTCCTCAGGATCAGATACAAACCTCTGTCATTTATAAGATATCATTTATCCATCAACTATAACGTACCTTCTTCCTTCTACTCACTTCCTCTTATCCTGTATGATGGCTGATTATTATCATTATATCTTTGTTAGCTTGAACTCCAGGATCTGCTATAAAGGTCTTGTGAACTGAAATTGCACAATTTGTCATGCACTGAAATTTTCCTGCCTCACAAAGTTTTGAATTAAACACATAATTGCAGAGCTCCTTTATCTAAACGTTATCCACAGCCATAAAACAGGGAACAGAAAGGGCTACAACGATGGTGTTTCCATTGAAATGAAAACACTGAAAGTATTCTGCAGTTCAAAAGACTTCTTGAGCAGATAGCTTATCACATTTATGCTAAGCCATAGCTATGGTTAAATAACTAGTTCTCACTGCTAATCTGTAGGGTAGTTTATTAATCATAGGAAGTGTAATCAGTTAACCTAACCAAGAAGTTGGTGTTGGATATCATTCTTCTGCTGTGTTGTAATCAGTTAGTATTTTCAACAGCTCTACTGACACTCAGTTCATGATAGAGTCTTTTCTCATAAGATAAGCATCCTTGAAAGAGTAGATTGAGAAAAAGTAAAAAGCATTTAGAAAAATGTTTCCGCCAACATGACTTTTCATTAAGATAAAGAGTTTTTCCTTTAAAAATTAAAAACAAAGAAGACTAGAAAAAGAAATAACAATAGCAAAAATCAACCATGGTTGTGGGTTTCTAAAAGCAGACAAAATATAAGCCATTGAATCAGGAGATTGGGTTAGTAGCGTAAGCAAGTCAGTGAACCATTCATTCATTGGTAGGATGAAAGGAGTAGGAAAGTGTCTATGAAAACTGGAAAATTCTATGACTTAAACATCTGAGATGAACTTGAACCCCTTCATTTGGGGCCAGGTTATCACTGGTGCTTGCAGCTCAGCCTGGTTGAGGAAGGGCCATGTTTTCTTGAGAGCAGTTGTTTAGTGAGCCAAGCCAGAGCCCTGCATGTTATAGTTAAAATAGCTACACGCCAGCCTCATCTTTCGAAGTAACAAATACCAAATGCAATGAATCCTGGTGCTTCAGTGTGTCCACTAACAAACCTGGATTCTGTGTCCTTTATTTTGTTCACTTGACACCAAGTCTTACACTTTCATATGGAAAGAATAAAAAACAGTGACATTGAGAGTCCTTAAAGATCTAAAATATGCTCTAGTGCTGATTCCATTTGGTGATGATCTTTGATATGCTACCACTTTAATTATTCATACCTTTAAAGGAGTTGCTTTTTGAAAGAACAAACTTTACAATTTTAACAATTAGAAAATAGATGTCTTTTTAGATTTATTGTATCTATTTATTCTTTAGGGCAAGAGGAGAGATCATTGCTCTATCTTCTATTCTTAACATTCTCTGATTTTAGTAGCTACTGATTTCACCAGAAGCTGGAGAAGTCGAGCACATTTGTGATTAGTTCTACTGGGCAAATACCTTTGTAAAACAAGACTTTATGCCAACTGGTTGTCAAATTGCTAGTTTCCAGTTGGGTGTTGTAGTTACTGGCTTCTTTAACTCTATTAAGGAAACTTACATTCTGTAGGGCAAAATACTTTCAAACCAGAATGCAACAAGAAGGAAAAGAGCCAGCAGTCACTTCACTCCCACACATTGTTGGTGGCCAAATGCTATGAGGGGGAAATAGTTAAAAGCAATGTCTTCCTGACTGTGAGAGGTGATTCACGTGTTTGGCATGGTATAGAAGTCTAGAGAGGCCAAAGATTCAAGTTCTGAAAGGTCTTGCCTCGTGAGAAAACTTGGACCAGAAAATATAACTTGACTTTGAGCTTCATTCAAAGGGATGTTTTTCAAATTATTGGGATGAAATCTGACTGAGAATGACAATTCGTTATGGTTTAAGAACACAAATCTTAACCTCCTTGATGGTTTCTTCTTTTACTCCATTTGTGTCACCTGAGCAAATCTTTTCTCCAAAAAAAAAAAAAAAAAAAAAAAAAGCACAGTAAAGACCAGAGAAAAGATTTTAAAAACCAAATCCAAATGGACCAATTGCATATTTTTTTATGCTGAAATGCTTTGAAACTACTTTTTTTTTTTTTTTTTTGTCTCAAAATGTTTTCAAGGTCTAGGAGTCAAAGGACCCTGAGTGAGCTCACGATTAGAGAGTCCAACAAATTAAATGCCTTTTTAGCATGTCTATTACAGTCTTTGAGTTTTTAATATAATTTAAAGCAGTTGTCCCTTTAGGGAGGTCTAACATTTTGCACAGTTTCATTGAAATAATTGACCTGCCTGAGAAAACTTAAAAGAATTTCAGGGGTACATTTCAGGACCCTGTTTCTGTTGATAATAGTGTTCCAGAATTTATATTTATTAATATTGCTTTATTTTGGTCAGACTCCCACAGGAAATCCTGAGGAGTGCGTGTTTCTGGCATATTTTATCTTAGCTAGTTCCATCCCTTTGGTCTTGCATCCTGATTGCCAAACTGAAGAGTACCTTTGAAAGCCTCTGCTTTTTAAAAGAGCTGAGGATGACAACAAGCAGGAACTTCAACACTCTAGGAAGACAATCTATCTACTCTCTCGAGTTATCATTAAAATGTCTTTTAGATGTAGGTCATAACTGGAAACCTATAAATGATGTCTGTGTAGTAAGCACTTCCCACAGAGCTGGAGTCCCAAGTGATTAAAATTTATCACATTGTTCTTATGGTTACAAATACTGCTGATATGTGTCATTACTTAGAAAGTACTATTCATAACATTTTGATTTTAGTCCAAATAGTTTTCTTTCTGAATTTCCCATAAAACGCTCTTGATCTTTTTTTTTTTTTTTTTTTTTTTTTTTTTTTAAGGTCTAATCTGCTTCTCCTTTGAAAGAACAAAGAAAGGGGGTTGATTGTTTTCTAGTTTAAATTTTGTTTGGTTTGATATATTTATTGCCTGGTGGGGGTGCAAATAATTTTCTACTGACTTTTCTGGAAAAGTAATTAGGATGAAACTATTCAACATGTAGGCTCTAAGCTCTTTGTCATGAATTAAAAGTTATGGTGTATAGTGGCGGTGGCTCTATTAAAATGATATGTAACCATGAGACCTCATATTTAGCAGTGCTTTGTTTTGCAAAACTGCATGCTCCAAATGTACGAATGTGTTCTTTGATTAGACAACACAGTACGCACTGAGATGCTTTCAAGTGAGCCCTTAATATGGTAGAAGTTTGTCAGAACACAGGATAACAGGCAGCCCCTCTTTTCATCTCCTGGAGAACTAAGGATCTAAAGTTCTTTCAACATGATTTTTCAACCCTCATGAATTTGTCAAGTCCCTGAGTTCATATTTTAACCATAGGATTACTGCAGAGTAGCCTCACACATTCAACTCTTACATTGTATTTTACCTGGGAAGCCATGGATTGAACTAGCTTATATTTATTGAGAAAATAAACCAGTGAAGACAGTATGCTACCTGCTTTTCTGCCTAAAAGTGCTTGGCTGAACAAATCTAGTTTGAGTTTTTGTAACTGATTTCTAAATTCTGGAACTAAGTGTACCTTGTAATAATATTAAGATATCAAGAAAGGAACAAAAACAAGATATTAATGGAATTAAATGCCAAGAGATTTTAACTAAGTGATATATGAAAACAACTGTCATGATTTTGACTCCTAGTTATGAAAAGTTCTAACCATCTATATTAGATGACTTAATAGGTACACTATTGTGCTATAATTTAACATTCTACATTTTACATTTTCATGTAATTTGTCAATACAAGGGATGCTTTTTAAAGACGTCCCAAATTTTTACCTCATAGTTTTATAAATAAATGAAAAAAGAAAAGGTAATTTTCTTCACTTAAAATTCTGGAGTCAAGAGTATTCGGGAGTTAAGTAGGCCAATTGCCGGATCTAGGATTTTTTTTTTATTTTCAAAACAAAATGTACTAGTTCTTTCCATTGCTGACATAGTTGGCTCCATGTAACTTTTGGAGAGAATCTCTTTTTGTAGAATTATCTTGCAGTTTAAAGTCATTTGTGGTGGGGAAAAAAAGCCAGCTGGTGGCTAACAAATATAAACTAGAGGGATTGTTGATAGGAAGGGGGAAAAAAATCATAGAATTGATTTTATGAATCTTATTAAAACAAACTCTGAGAGACTGAGTTATTTTGTCATATGGGTATTTTATAATATCAAATATTCTTGGAAGCAACTGAACCTTTGGCTGGAACAGCACAAGCATTTTTCATCTAGAGATTTTTCACTGAATGCTAAAAGACTAGAAAGAAACAATGGTACATAAGTGCAACCAACACAACATTTCTAATGGTAATGGAATTTTACAGCTAACATACTTTACAAACTGCTTTGGTCAGGGTTTTATGTGTCCTTTATGTGTATTTGTAGTGGTTCATTTTGCCTGTTTATATTGAGAATTCTATTGAAAGTCATGTATGTAGGCAAAATGACCCAATAACCAGAAAAACAAATCATATCTCCTACATACCTGAGCATCAAAATTAATTTTTCTGGTCAATCAACCAGTTTCTTTGTCCATATAATAACAAAGTCTAGCCGGATAGCTCATTTGGTTAGAGCATCTTCCTGATACACCAAGGTTGTGGGTTGGATTCCCAGTCAAGGCACACACAAGAATTAACTAATGAATACATTCATAAGTGGAACAACAAATCGATCTCTCTCTCAAAAAAATTAATAAATAAATAAATAAAGCCTAGTTTGGTGTTTTTGTTTTTTTGTTTTGTAATATCACTAAACTTCCTAAAATAACTGATGGTTGTAAGAAGGGACTAACTACAAAGGTCTAGATCTAAATCCAACGTGTAAATCGTCTCTCTCCAGCCTCTCCAACAGGTAAGAGGCCCTGAGCCCCTAAGACAGCCAATTTTGTCTACACAAGACTGACTGTGAGTAATTCCATCCTTATATGGAAACTTCTATTCATTCATCCTTGTATATATTTGATAGCAGAGAGAATAAACTTTTTCATCTTTAACAATAAAGCTCTTCTTTCCTCTAGATAAAACACCTTGTGTTCCTGTAGTTTTTCCTCTTTTGACATGGTTTTATGTCTGTCCTCTCACCAAGTACATCTTTTGTTTTTAAAAGCATGCTCTCTCTTGCCAGGGGTGGAGGTGGGGGTTGGGACACTTGGTGAAAGAGGTGAAGAGACTAAGAAATACACATTGGTAGTTACAAAATAGTTACAGGAATATCAAGTAAAGCATAGGGAATATAGTCAATAATATTGTAATAACTCACCTGCCCGAATGGCTGCCATCAACAAATCATCAAACAAGTGTTGGCGAGGGTGTGGAGAAAAGGGGACTCTAGTACACTGCTGGTGGGAATGCAGACTGGTGCAGCCACTATGGAAAACAATATGGTGTTTCCACAAAAAATTAAAAATTGATCTGCCATTTGAGCCAGTGATCCCACTTCTAAGAATATACTCTAAGAAGCCTGAAATACCAATCAAAATATACTCTAAGAAGCCTGAAATACCAATCAAAAAGAACATATGTACCCCTATGTTCATAGCAGCACTATTTACAATTGCTAAGATCTGGAAACAGCCCAAGTGTCCATCAGTAGATGAGTGGATAAAAAAGCTATAGTACATATACACAATGGAATACTATGCAGCTGTAAGAAAGAAAGATTTCTTATCCTTTGAGATGACATGGAGGGACCTGGAGAGCATCATGTTAAGCGAAATAAGCCAATTAGAGAAAGATAAATACCACATGATCGCACTTATTTGTGGAATATAATGAACAAAATAAGCTGATGTACAAAATAGACCCAGAGACATAGAAAGGAGTATGGTTCAGACTGACAGATCTCAAAGGAGGGGGGCGAGGGGAATGGATGAGTTAAACCAAAGAACTTATATGCATGTATGCGTAACCAAGAGACATAAGCAACAATGCTGGGGTGGGGGTGGGGGTCGGGATGGGGAGGAGGGTGTCTAGAGGGAAAAAAAGGAGAAACGTCTGTAACAAAAATAAATTAATAAAATTGAAAATAATGATGATGATGATATTGCAATAACTATGTATGGTGTCAGGTGAGTACTGGAAATATTGATGGGATTACTATGTAAAGTATATGATTGTCTAACCACTAAGCTGTATACCCAAAACCAATACATAATAAAAATTTAAAAATAAATAAATAAAAGCATGTTCTCTTAAAGTGTGGTGCCAGGATATAAACTTGGGATTTTAGAAAAAATGTTTTGACCACTGTGGAATGTTGAGTAGGGTCATCACATCCTCCTTAGCCTAGAAAGTCTTCTTCAAAATAGAGCTAAATCTTGTTAGACTTATGGCAGCCCCACCCCTCTGTTGACTTATGTTGAACTCACTGTTACTTAAAAGCCCTAGGCAATTTTTACGCAGAACTTTTAATATGAATTTCCAGTTGGTTTTTTGAACCCAGGTACAGAGCTATGTATTTATTGTTTATTCCTATTAAACTTTATTCTGTGAGATTCAGCCATTTGTCCAGCTGGTCAAGCTCATTTGAAGCTCCGTGTTGTCACCATCAGATTCAGCAAAACCCCAGCTCACTTGACAAGATGCTTCCCAAACTATTGGAAACAACATCAGGAAGGCTACCCATTACAGTGTGGTAAACTCTGGCCCCTAAACCATTCTTGCTGAAGTTTAAATCCTTTCCCAGATAAGGCGAGATTTCAAATAGACCGAGATTAAAAAATGAACTAACTTATCAACTCACATCCATGATTACTAATAGCACTTTATTTTAAAGCAAGAATATCAAGCATAACAAAGTAAAAATAATCTAGGAAACACAGTGAATTAAAGTAATTCATTATGACCAACATCTACTTTTGGTTATTTATCTGGTCTTTATATGAAAAGTGCTGATGATGAAACTCAGATTATGTTTACAACAGTTAGATTTCTGTCTTTCCTTAACCTCACTTAAAGTGAAAAGAGGCTAAAGCAAGGACAGTGAAATCCCTGTTAAATAAAAGTGAAACCAACACAAATTCTCCAAATCAAATAGAATTTTTACATCTAACAGTTTTCAATATATGCTTGCTTAACTATGGTTTTCATGGGATTTATGCCATTGTTCAATAGGCACTATGAAATAATAAAAATAAAATAATGTTGTTGGTAAAATGTAATGATTAGCATAACTTTCCCTCAAAGCACACACACTAACCATAGAGGAAGAAGCCTTTGCATTGAGCTTTGAAATGTGCAATCACCGAAATGCTTGAGCAGCCACATGTGTAGGAGTGATAGGTCTCGCACATATTTATGAGCTAGCTGCCTTAAACCCTTTCTGGAGCAAGGAGAAATGTAAATAAAAGACACAGTCACATATTTAATGAGGAGGGAGAGAAGATCTAAACTGGTATGCAGTCACTGCTCTCACCAATCACTTTATTTTCTAAATGTTATTTTGAAATGTTTAGATGCCTTCTTTCAGCGAACACAACCAGTGTAGAAGATATGCTACATCATCCAATGTTACAGATATAATGGACACTGATAAACAAAAATACAGTAACAAAATAGCTTTTTAAATGGTCTATTACCATTAGAAGTTAAAATAAAGTAAAATGCCACCTGATTTCCACGGGGTGATTCCCAATTGTCCTCAGGAGATATGCCTTCTTGTGTGACTCTGGGAAGAATTCCATACTACTGAATCAGAGAAGAATATCTTTGGTTTAGTTTACATAGGATTTGCATGGGAATAATACAATCCCATCTATCTTTTTTTTTTCCACTTAAAAATTAAACAGGAAACACATATATAGCATACATGTGATATTAATGTACCCTGCTGGCTTTATTTCATTCTCTCCTCTCCAATCCAAACATTTCTTCATTTTCTCTATTCATTTGCAGAAAAGAATAATCAGGTACTGGTTGTTTATTTGAAAGTTTGGTGGAAGTCATTGTATTATATGACTCTTTGAACAGAAAAGTCCTTTTATTAGAGACAATGCTTTGGTCAATTGTTTGTTGTTTTTAACTAAGTAGCATAAATCACACCAGTCATAGGATAAACAGATATTCATTAGGAGGGGAATCCTGGTTTTAACCCTGTTTATCTCATGGATGCAAAGACCCTATTCTCTGCCTTTAAGCCTCAACTTAATTCTCTCAGCACCCTTTCTGTTGTTCCCAACCTTATCACTATACTCCAGTGAGGTCCCAAAGCATAGCATGGCCAAACTTAGCAAACAAACTTACAGAATACCCAATTAAATTTGAATTCCAGAAAAATAGCAAAGAATGTATTAGTATAAATATGCTCCAAATATTGCATAGGATATACTTATACTAGCACATTTTTTGTTTGTTTTTTTAAATCTGAAATTCTGATTTAATTGGGTGTCTTGTATTTCATTTGGCAATCTTAAAAGCACATCTTCTATACCATTGTTTAAAGACATTTTATGTAGATTCCCCCTCGTCTCAGATGACCTCCTGTGCCTCATCAACATGGAAGACCCTACATAATGGTCTTTTTTCTCCTTCTTCATAAAATCTTGGCTGATCTGCTCCATCTCAAGCCCAGTAGAACTGATCATTTCCTCCTTTATGCTGAGACTGTGCCTCATACATATTTGATATAACTGAGTCACAAGCTGTATCTTACCATCTATGAGTGTTTGGTATGAGGTCTCTGGGACACAAGGTGCTTTACTCATCTGCTTGAAGATAGTGGACACCACAGGAGAACTCTTGGGTAGGGGTAAGAGTGGAGGGTTGGAGCCAGAGAAAACTCAATTTGAATCCTGGCCTCTGCCACTCTGTAACTGAGACAGTAGACAATATTTTTAGACCCTCAGGGCCTAAAGATCCTCATCTACACTTTTGTGTGTGTGTGTGTGTGTAGAAGTAGCCTTGATTGCTGGAGGTGGAGGGTGATGAGCATAGAGACCACTGTCTCGTCTGTGAATGCAAGGCGTAGCTGAGAGTGGTCCTCTGGCTGGGCTCAGGCTTTCACTCCAGCTGGATGGTGGCCACATCTTCACATAGGGAGATACTGCAAAGAAACACGGTCAAGCAGCTGGAAGTTAATCAGCTGGGGGCATCACAGCAGTCCTCCTCATCTGTCCTCTTCAGGAATCCAAGGTTTGGTAACTAGCCAAGCAGAAGCACCAGGAAGCTGAAAATTTGATGAACGATCCCTTTTCTAATATCCTTTCTGTAAAGGACAAGACTTTGAGGTTGAAAATCAGTAATCCCCACATCCTGGATGTCAAAGTCAAACTGACTCCTCATGGCAAAGGCCTTAACCTGAAGCTCCCTGTCACTGCTAACATTACCCCAACTCTGCCTCTTGTTGGCAAGGTGGTCAAACTGAAGGCTTCCTTGGACATCCTGGCTGGTGTCAAAACGGAAATCAATGCCTACACAGTGGTCTAAGGAGAATGCATGAGCAACCAAGCCAGCATCTTGCTCACCTTGTTGGGCAGTCACAATGTACTGATCAACAACCTCGTAGACACTTTGCCCAGCCCACTGAGCAAGACTGTGTCCTTCCTGGTGCAGAAGCAGATGCGCCCACTGATCTGCATCTTCATCTCCATCCTGGATGTGGATTTCATTTAGAATATCATCAATAAGCTTCAGCAAAGACTCTTCTACACAAGTTTAAGTAAAATATTCCTGAACAGTAATTGTTGAAAATTAAATGAAGTTGTTTATATATAAGGGGACTGTCACTAAGAACAGAGTCACCAAAATAGTTTCCTTCCAATCCCACTCTTCTTGTGGAACTAAGAAAGCCTTTCAGAGCTACAATGTCTTTCCTTTCTTTCTTGATTATGTGGAGAGAACTTCAATTTCAATTTTCAAATAACGTTTTAAATTTTGTCTAATTATTGCCTAATATACTCAACTTTTAATAAGATATTTCCGTTGTTTTCCCAAATTCAGATTTAATGCCTACTTCTACATGTTCTTCCTTTACAATCAAATAGCACTTCCAATCAGACCACAAAGAAAGCAAAACCCTGTTCCCAAAAGGTCGCAAAGAATAAGAGTTTCTAAAAATTACTCTTGTCTCATCTGTCTGACTCACATTTATCTAAAAATAAAAGAAAAACTAAGAGAAAAAAATAAACGAACAGAGGATAACGTGCAGCCTCATGTCTCTAAGTCAGATAACAAGATAATTTTTCTGCATGCTCTATATTTCACTTTACTTTCCAAAATGACCTTTCCACCCCTAGCGCTATCACTAGAATATAAATCCATTAATGAGGAATCTTTTCTTCCCCTGTCTTTTTTCCTATCAATCTCAGCAGGACCCCAGACTGTTCTTTGAGTTCATTCACTTTATAGCCATTAAAAAGAAAATATCGTCTGCAGACGGCCTGTCTCCAATTGGCTAAGCACAGGATGAAGAAATAAATTCCTGAGTTTCTAGCTTTCATCTACCACTGATTTTCTATGCAAAACCTAGGGAAGTTTCCAAACCTCTCTGTCTTTTTTTTAAATCTGTGAAACGGGTGAATCATTTAAAAATAAGCCACTTTTTTAGCATAAAATAAAAAGCTCTTAAAACATTAGTGTTTGTGGTTAATAGTTTTCAAAATATGCTTGCTTGACTATGGGTGTCATAGGATTTAATGCAATTTTTCATTAGATGTTATAAAATTATAATAATAATAATAATAATAATAATAATAGAATGTAATGGTTATTATAACTTTTCCCAGAAGCACACACTTTTTAATCTAACTTTCAAAGCTAAAGAAACTAAAGGCATTACTGAGAAAAATATGTAAGAAACCTTGGAATAAGTTGACAGATGTCTTCAGAGATACATATAGGGTGGTGCCAATACATTTAGTCATTTATTTATCAATTCAGCCAATGTTTAGTAAGCATACACTATATTTTCTGAGTTTAATTTTCTCAATTTCCTAATGACACTAGGACTGTATCAGTAAAATCTATAAAATGGATATCTGAGAATTTAAATGTCCCTAACTAAATCCTTTAATAATTTTATTAATATTAATATTCACGGGGCTTTCAAGCCTCTGAGATAAGATGGGCATGTTTAGAGTGGCATGACCTCCTCCTGAAGACTCAAGCGACTTTCATCCTTCACTGGACGTGCCCAGTGATAGTCTCTGCAAAGTACAGGTTTCCTCCCTTATCGGAAAGTAGAGATTCCTATGATACATTTTGTAAACCTAAGTGGCAACATAATCCATACTAAGAAAAGGTGAACAATACTTTGAGATTCAAATTCTAGGGGTCATATGGGTATCTTGTTTAATTAAACTTAAGAGAGCTGTTTCTTTGAATCAGGGTATATAGAGAGATTTTAAAAGGAGAAAATTTATTCAGGTAGATAAAATTCTTTGTGCTATCCTAGAAGTAGCTCTTTCAAGATGGCTTAAGAATTGGATTGGGGGACCATACCCACACATGTAAGCTGGAATGATGACTTGTGCTTTCCTAGAGATGTCTTACTATCACACAGCCTCAGGGACACACAGGTAGCTAAGAGGGAGAAAGAATGAGATTAATGGATCAGTAAATGTCATGGCTCTGTCATCTCACATCTGGGTAAATTTCTTTCAATGAAGAGAGGGAGAGATCTTATAATAACAAAATCTTATAAAGATCTCAGCAGGGCACCTTGAAGATCCCGCATAGGTAACCCTGTGGCATGGAGAAGTCTCTGAAACCAGCCTGAACCACGGTCTGTTAGAAATTCTATCACTGATTTTGCATGCAGGAACCATAAACATAAGATATCACATTCTAGTCCTGAAAGGATAACCGTAATGAAATTCAGGAAAACAACATAAAAGAAATAAAATATACTTTTACTACACTGCTTAAATTTTTTGTAATAAGCATGAATCATTTAAAAATCAGTAAAAACATTCCTAAAGAGAAAAATGTAAAGAAAGAAGGGCAGTAGGAGGGAAGGAAAGAAGGAAGGAAGAGAATGTGGGAGGAAGGGAGCATGCTTTGCCCTTTCAGAATTGGTACTCATAGGAGGCTGCACTGGGGAACACACCCCAGCGCCTTCAACCATGTGGCTCTTTAAAGCACTCTGTGATTCCAAACCCACATGCTTGATTGCTGAATCTATAGCCATACAGTTTAGTGTAGGAACCTCATATCAGCTTCCACTTCCCTTTGTTTCTCAAGACCTCACTTTAGGTGCCGCACAGAGAGCACTGGAAAGGAAAAAGAACTCCCTTCAACTTCAGAGGAGCAGCCGAGAGGATTCTCAATGCTTTCTGCACTGATGGGAAATAATCATTCTTGACCTTTCTCTCTCCCTCCAAAGGCTTATGGCTCTTTGAACACAACTAAAGAAATTGAACAGTTTCTCCCATATTTCCAGGTCAAGGGAGCAAGGCTAGACTTGTTCAGATATTTACTGAAGGCCTAACAAGCACAAAACATAGTACTTGGCACTTAAAGATCCAAAAAAAATAGGAGATACAATTCCCACTGGAGTAAGAAGAAATACATAAAGCAAAAAGTAGATAACAAAGAAGCTGCAAAACAAGAAATTTTACAAGGTTATTGCTAAAGGCAAATGTACAAACCATGAGAGCTCTCTTGACAAATGTATATAATATGCACTACTTTTTAAAAAATTGATTAATCAGCATGTGTTACATGCACACATACATATACACACACACACATATAGACACACACAATCACTAGTCTGTTAGAATACAATTTTTAAAAATAATCAGAAGTTATATAAATATACAAAGTTTAAATAATTATAGGGAGAGCAGAGATTAAGAATAGATGACATTTGTGGAGCGTTTTTACTGCATCAGGTACGGTGCTAAGTGCTCTAAATGCATTTGCTCAATTAATTCTTGCAACAAATTCAATGGAATAAGGATTATTACCACTTTATATCTGAGGAAACCAAGACTTAGAAAGGTTTAATTTGTCTAATATGTCACAACTAACCCCCTGTTTCTAAAGCCTTTGGTGATAGATTCGAGAATTGCGGTTAACATTCTACATATACAACACTAATCTGTTCTTAGAAAACTTAATGTTTCAAATAAACTCAAGAATGCCATGGAGTCAGCTTAATGATTCATATGAAAAGACAATTATTACCAGAAAAACTCAAGCACGCATTGGCAAATTGGCTAAAGAATAGGATTTGCTGAGAACATTTTTTGAAAGAAATGGAACTTGGAAGTGATTTGTAAAGAAAAACACATGGACAGTTCATTCATCTTTCATCACTAAACTCTGATTGAACACTAATATTGCAGTCCCTTCCATTTGATGATAGTAAGAGATATGACTAAGATATACAACTAGCTGCCTTCGGGGAGCTGACAATAATCCTGTGTGAGGTGATGGGATGGTGGGAAGGAGAAGAGGTAGGCAACAGACAACGCGCTGGGGAGTAAGTCCCATTATGGATATATGAACAAAGAGATGTGGAAGAACAGGGGTGGAACCATTCTACCGTAGGAGCTCGAAATGGCTTCACTGAGTTGGTCATACCTGGTCTGGGCTTGAATACATTGGCCAAGTTTGTCTGAAAAGTGAAGGGTGGTGGGCATTCCCAACAGAGAAGAAAGGAGGGACAAGGGCATGAACTTGATGAGGCCAAGTTTTCCATATGAGAAAAATTAAGCACCTCTAAAATGGAACAAAGCCAGGAGCTATTTAAGGTAAAGTTGACCACAGCCCGCAGAAACATAGGGAAATGGGGGAAAGACCAGTTAGGGAGAGAAGAATTGTTAAGAAATTATGGCTGATCATAGGGAACTAGGAAAATCAAATGTTCTTCCTTTTCTTGTTCAGGAAAAGGCATCAAAGTTCATTTAGTTGTTCAATCCAGAAATTGAGGTATTTTCTATGCTTCCTGCCACTCCCTCATTCCCTATGTCTCGTCAGTCACTAAGTCCATCAACTCTGCCTCCTAAATCTTTCTCCTGTCTGCTCACTTCTCTGCACCCTCAACACAGCTAAACCAGGGCAGGTGTCTGCGTCCTCTGGCCCAGGCTGTGCAGCAGCCTCCTAACGGGGCCCCACCAGTCCATTCACCTTCCTTTAGCCAGCATGATCTTTTAAAAACACAAATTCAACCACGTCACTCTTCCAGGGCCTTCTCACTACCCTTAAGGTAAAGTTCATACTGATTCCTGTGCTTCACAAAGCCCTCTCCAGCCTCGACTGTTTCCCACTCTGCCTCTGAACCCCACTACCCCCTATAAAATAGACTCTGTGGTTCACTAATGCTAAATTACTTGTCTATCCGGAGATACATCATGGCCTCTCTTCTCCAGACTTTGGCCCCTGTTGTTTTCTCTATCTGAAGCACTTTCTCCAGGTTTTGCTTGGTTTAATCCAACTCACCCTATGGTTCTCTACTTACATGCCACGTTTTCTGGGAAGCCTCCCCTGATGATCACAGATGGATTAAGCATCCTCCCCTGGTGACTGACACATTGTTCTTCCTCTTTGCCAGCCTAAGGGGGGTGTAATTGCCTGTTTACTTATCTGCATTCCTATATAGACCTTAAGTTCCCAAGAAAAGGAGACCATCCATCACATTCATTTTATATCCCATAGCAGCTGGTGTATATGAGACCAGTAAATGAGTGACTAAATGAACCTTACTGACTCTGGACCAACTTTGAAGGGGGATAAAAAGGCTAGCACAAAACTGTGAATGAGTCAAATGAGGTTCAGCTACCAACTCCATGAGCAAACCACTAGAGTAGCTGAGATTTTGTCAGCATTGATCAATCAGATTCCAAGCAAACTCAGGCTTGGGGCTGCCAGGTGTTTTGTTTACCTGAATATGGCAGAGTGTTTTAGTGGAAGCCAAGAAACTGAGGGTCCATTTAGAACTGAGAAAGGTTTTCTTCATAACTGGAGCCCAGAATGTGAGAGTCCTACAAAGGAAAAAGCTTGAATATGAAGGTTGGACCAAGTCAACGGTAAAAGAGTCAAGAAAGTTACAAGAAAATGATCTTATTTGGCAGATTGGAGAAATATATTTAAAAAAATAGTTTTCAGTTCTCTACTATAAGAAAATATCAAAAATCTGGGACCACCTATTATAATAGATAGCAACTTATAATTTAGTCCATAAATATATACTATGTACTTTAAAGAAATGTAAGAACCTACTTTTATCATCTCCTAAACTGAAACAGTCTCTTTTTCCCCATCCTCTACTTTGCACCTGAACCTGAATTCTTCTGCTGTGCTTATGTTTCCTGGTGTTTATCAGAGGGCTTGTCTTGTTTTGAATAAAGTGGACGACAAAACCAAATGCACTCTAGCTACCTTCCCTTCCTAAGGAAAGTATAAAGCCCCAGGTTTGGCTTATTGAAAATTCAAACACACATCTGGATCTGTGGGAAGGTCAGAGGAAAGGGCAGGAAACGGCACTAAGGAAAGGAGTGCAGTGGTACCTGGCGAAGGCATCAGCATGCGTGTTGCACTTCTGTTTCAGATCTGTATCTCTTCCGTGCAGTTGGTGATTGGTCTCTTTGTAGAGGCGTCTGTCTAGAGGTAGGAAACGCTGGTCATTATCTGAGCTTTCAATTGTGTATAAAGTCTGATAACACTTTCTGTTTTTCAAGAATAATTTAAGCGTTTCAGAACTTTTTTGGGTAAAAGCACACTTAATCATCATGCAGCCAAGCTGGAAGCTGGCCAAATGCAGGACAATCAAAGGGCTTTCTCTCAAAAAGCCCTGAGCCGGATACCTCAGCTTTGGATAAGTACTAGTGGGAGAAAGGCAAGGACCCTGGTTCTGGAAATCTTCAAAACCCTTCTGAGTTAAAGCAGATCCTTCTATCCTTTGGAGTAAAACTTAAAGCTGGAGCACGAAAAGGAGTGACTGGTCCATGAATAATAATTTTTATTTAATAAATAGAAAATAGAGAACAGTTTACAATTACAAGTCATAAAGATAATTCTTAAGCAAGAATTTCTTCCTTAATTGACTTGTCTGAATGTTGGCCTTCCCTACCCCCCAAAATAAACCAAACTATTACTGGCTCTGGCAGTTTTATACTAGAATGCAAGGTTATATATAATCTGGGAAAACCTAAGATAAGCACATCCTTCCTAATTGCCTCTAAGTTATGTTTCTTGTAACTCCTCATGTTAGAGGCCCAAACTATACTTTCAGGGTATTTATCACATTTTATGCCTCCAACTCTACAGTGTTAGACCTCAGGGGGCCCATTTTAGGGAAAGTGATAGAAACACAGTTTAAGTGAATCCCTCCTTCCTTAACAAAGCACACTAGCTGCCAACACTCCGAGTTCATCAGCGAGGTGATTTTGTTCCTTCATCGATAACCGAGCACGCATTTCATTTTATGGACAATAGTGAAAGTAAAAAGAAATCAAGGACTTGAAAATGTGTTGGACGATGGTCACTGGCTCTAATTCTGCTTTGTCCTCGACTGTGATCACTTACTCTTCTCTGTCTCAATTGTTCACTTTACAACTAGGAGTTGGGCATAGAATGTTCTCAAAACTCCTCTCTAAAATTCCAGGAGTTCTTGACCTATTTTGGAGGTATCCTATAAAAACATAGAGTCTGTTCTACATGACAAATATTACAGCTTTACTTTCAAGTTTCATGTTTACTTGGTATATCTTTTTCCCCCTAATGTTTTAATGCTTTCATAGTCTAATTTTTTTTTAATGTTGACCCACTTGGAACTTTGTAAATGTTACAATTTAATACAAAACAATATCACATAAATCTCAAATTTGGTTAAGTAAACATTGATACCAAACTATGCCAAAACTTTAAAGCTTTAAAGAGCTTTGAAACTTAACTTTTTAATTCCCAGAAATACATCAGAATAAATACAGGGTATGGCAAAAATAGGTTTATAGTTGTGAGTATGCAAAACAGAGTTTATTCTTGTATTATTATTTATTAATTATTGAATTATTTTCCATATGAACAACTGTAAACATACTTTTGCTCCACCCTGCATTCCTACTTATAAGACTTTAGAGGGTTTGACTGAGTTGTGAATAATGTGGTAAGACAGGCTAAAGAAGTAAAAAAAGAAAATCATAGCATTTTCTTTTTTAACATATTCAGAAATAATGTCAGCTTGGAAAAATATAAATTATTATCTTATTGTATTAATTTTTGTCTAATTTTCATCTGGTACGATTCCACAAATTATTATATGCAAAGTATAATCCTTTTCTAATCCTTATGTACATGTATTCCCATGGATATCAACATTAAGGTGTTCCTGCCTTGAGCTCAGTCTGAGTATTGCATTTCCTTTTGGAAAAATTTTTTTTTTCTTCTCCTCTCTGCCTCTATTCCTATTTCCTATTCCATGTGTGTACTAGAGCAGAAAAGCTCAACAAAAAAGATAATGTTTGAACCATGTTTTAAGAAGAACTGTTCCTGCCCTGGCCGGTGTGGCTCAGTTGGTTGGGTATTGTCTCGTGCACCAAAGGGTTGCCAGTTCAATACCCGGTTAAGACACATACCCAGGTTTCGGGCTTGATACCCGGTCAGGGGCGTGCAAGAGGCCACCGATCAATGTTTCACTCTCACATTGATGTTTCTCTCTCTCTCCCTCTCCCTTCCTCTCTCTCTAAAAATCCATTTTTTACATCTTTTTTTTTAAAGGGATTGTTCCGCAGAGGAAGAAAGATGGAAAATACTCCAGCTGTTGTGAATACAGAGTCTGCACATGGGCAGTGTGAAGGCGCATGGCATGTTCCATGTTAAAGCTGTGGAGATCTATCTCCTTAAACTAGGAAGAAAAAGCAGGACATGAAACCGGAAAGCTAGGCTGGTTTGATAGATTTAATCCTGCAGAAAACAGAGCACTGACAGGGACTTTGAAAAAGAAAACAGCACATTCCTACTTGCATAGCAGAAAACTCAGTCTGGCTTCAATATGGAGAATGGATTGGTGCTGCGAGAGCCTGAAGAGGGCGAAATCAAGTAGGAGACTCCTGAGATCAGATTAGAGGAGATGATGTCTTAACGGTAACAATGGCAGTCATTGGGTGATCAAATTTGAGTCAAGAAATATTTAGAGGTAGCATCCACCATAAGTGGTCACTAACTAAGTCTTAGGGTGAAGGTTGGCCCTTCACCCCAAGGTTTTCAGTTTGGTGGCCAAGTGGAATGATATGCCAGTAACTAAAGTAAAGATGACAGAAAAAAGTACGTGTGTTGGAAAAGCAGGGGGTGAAAAGATGTAGAAAGTTGGAGGTTATGGACATGGTTTTAGATAGGAAAAAATCCAGGAAAATACCAAACACCTGCAACAGGGCAGAAAAAAGGGGAAGAAACCAGTAGAGAAAGTCTGTGAAGAAAGGGTATAATCAGAAAGAATAATGCATTGAGAGCCAAGAGAACAGAGAGCTTCAAGAAGGAGGAATTAAATATTTACGCCAATATCATAGAGAAGTCAAGTAAGAGAGCTAGGAGAAATCTGGGTCCGTCTTCTAACTCCAGGATTGGGGGACAGGGGCATGTATAGTCTCCCCTCCTGGTGGGTTTGAGGAAGAGACAGTCAGCAGAGCAAATTAATGAGGCAAAGAGAGCTCACTATAGAAAGCTCAACAACGTGGGGAAGAATGAAGAGATCCAGTATTTCAATGAAGATAAATGGGAGAAGAGCCAGCAGGCAGAGGGGTAAGTCACCAGACCACCAGGAAAGGACAAGACTGACCTGGATAGAGATAAGAGTATGGGAGGATTAATGATGAGGGGACTCTGATTTCTTTTTATCTTTATCTTAAGTGAAATAATTTTCAGCACTTCAAATTCCTTTCTGATATCACATTAACTTAATAATTTAATACTCTAGATGTTCTGCAATTCTACCCTGCATGTGAAGGCACTATGCCAATCTAAGCAACAGTGGTGCCAACTACCCTAATGAGAAAGCACAGTGAAGCTGCTGTGAAACTGCAAAACCTTTTTCCATTCAGGTTGAAAGCCACTATTTCCCCTATAAGCTTCTCAAGTGTCACCCCTGGTTTTAATGACAGTCCTGAAATGTTATACAGATAGCTGTTTATGGTAGACTCCAGTCATTTTTCCCAACAAGGAAGACTCAAATGTGCATTCTTCTGATGTAGCTGCTTATCTTTGTAAAACACATATAGGATTGTTACTCACGAGGCAAGCCAAGACATTATCCTGCAGGAGCCGCCTGAAACCCCATCATCATTACATGAGAAAAGCTGGCGGAGTCTAGGTGTATCCTTTGCGGTTATTCAATAAACGAAGAAAAAAAGATTGGGTAAACCACATGTCTACATTGAAAGATAAAGTTCTGAAAATTGTTTTGTCACTAGATATGCCTTGTTGAGAGCCCTGTTTTCTTCTGCCAAGATGTGAAGTCTAACTTTGCAGCCAGCTTGCTCAGCAGCCCCATGGTTAGAAGGGAAGATGGATGCTCTGCTGACCACATTTGGAACAGCTGCAGAAATAATTTAATCAACCTGGCATGAAGGACGTTGTTCAAATGAGCAGTTTATCCTGCTGTCAAGTTGGTAAATAAACAGACTGCCAAGGTATTTTTGATATGTGCACTCTGGTGTGGTAGATTTAATACATAGTCCCAAAATTCTTTGCTATTCCTTCTATCAAAAGGTGGAGTCTATGCCCCATCCCCCTGAAACCAGAAAGAAGTATGATCGCTACAGACAATAGAATAAGGTGCAGTGATGTCACCTCCATAGCTAAGTCAGAAAAGGCTATATCGTTTCTGTATGGTCTTCTTGGGATACTCTCTGGAAGAAACCAGCCACTACAAAATAAATCTGCCTATCCTACAACCACCATGCTGGAAAGGCCACATCTAGGCACTCAGGGAAAAGCCCCAGATGCCCTCCCACTGAGAAGATGGCATGGATTGCCAGCTATGAGAGTGAGGCAGCTTGGACATCCAGCCCAAATGAGCTTTCAGACAACTGTCCTCACCTGATATCTGGCAGCAACTGCGTGACAGACCCCAAACAAGATTGACCCCTCCAAACCCTTTCAGAATTACTGGTCCACAAAAAATTTTAAATTCTTTGCAGTGAATTTGCATTAATAAGTTATTAACAGCCTTTACTGTTCAGGCAGTATTCAATGATGTATCCATTGCCACAACTTGATTTTTGACTTTGCAATATGAAGTCTCGCTATTAAGGCATATAATTTATTAAAATGGCAGTTCTTCATATGTCCTTAAAATGTATTGAAATCACCTGTCACAGGTCTCTTTTCTTATTGTTTAAGGGCAATGGTGTCTTCACTCTCTTAGAATGCATATTTGATGAAAAATTTTAGGTCACTTTTTTCTATTTAAATATTTTTTAACATTTATTATGGGTTTTCTTTTTTAGTATGGATTTTTCATGAAAGAAAATGGAGACTACATGTAAAAGTTCATATCAAAATTTGGGTGTCTAAATTCAAAATTAAAAATAAAGTCAAACCTCAAACTTTAAATTCTAGCTGCTTAAAAAAATTATTGAAGGTAAAAAAAATATTTATCTCTGTAGAGTTTATTTTTAAACCTATTTTTCAGCTGCACCAAGTGGTATTCAAGCCAATTTGGACTAAACTAAAATCTGAAAGAGAGTGGGAAAAAAATCAGTAATTCAAAGTCATTTCAGACTTGGACATGTGAACTAGCATGACTCAGAAATAGCGAGAAAAACATCCAAATGTCTAGGGCTTACAAGATTCAGAATTTTCAATTTTGGCAAATTTTAATGGTTTATACTTGGCTTAAAAATACAAGCACATTGACGATTTCTAGGCCTATACCTGATATAAAACTACCTTTTTAGCTATTAAATTAGTTCATACACAAGTTACTTTATTCACTTGTTTATAACTAAAATAGATTTGTATATTCAAACCCAGAGTTTCTTCATATTCACATTCTACTAATATGGAGTGAAATGTAGCAAGATAAAGAACATTATTCAAATGAAGTGTCTAAAAACCAGTATCTATATTAGCTCTGACCACATATTTATATAGTTAACTGTTTAAACAATAGCACATATTTATGCAGTTAAGTTTTTAAACAACAGCATTTAAACTGAGTACTAAAAAGCATTATTTAGATTTTTGACACTGCTTCTCTACCTCAAATGCAGGGTCAGAGTATAATATAACATTTATTTTTATTGTACTTTTTACCTATAGTATAGTGTTTTAAAGCCTGTGTCCAGAATAATGAAAGACTATGTTAGAGATAAAAATACAAGTGTAAACCTTAGAAGGAAAAAATACTAACGTAATGCCTGATAGAAACATTTATAAATAGATCACACATTTTTATGAAGTATCATTCAGGCAAATACTAATTTAAGACCCATATGTTTTATTACTAAAGCAATTAAACATAAATTTTTTTCTGATTGCTGAATATCACAGTCTGTAATGTATCATTTGTAATGTGTCAAACTACTATATGCACTGTGGGAAATTGCAAGACGTCAAAGATATGATTCTTTCCTCCAAAAAACTCTACATCTGTCTGGAAAAGGAGCACTTATATTCATGATAAATTGAATTACTTAATTTGCTCATACTTTTTGTTCACAGGGGATCTAAGGCAGGGAAATTTAACTATTAATAAATAAAATTGTATTTATGTCTCCCAAAGGATCTGAGAAGGGGGAAGGAGGAAAAAGAGAGGAAAGGAAGAAAAAAGGTGGAGGGAAGAAGGGAAGGGTGGGAGTGGCAGAAAAAAGCCAAAGAGAATGGAGAGAAGTAATGTTGAAGAGTTATAGATAAAATTAAAGGCCGCTTGGACCACAATCACCATCCCACCTCCCAATCTCCTCTGCCAGAAAGTGTCTAGGATCATGACTTTTACCTCATTCTAGAATTTTATGCTTGTGATTTATTTCTTCAGACTGATAACATACCTACTATCATTTGGCTAATTCCTTTGTTTGTTATTTAATATTGTGTTTTGAATTCCAGTCATATTGGTATGTATAGATCAATGCCACTTATTTTAATTGTTAAATAAATTGTCTGAATTTAACACATTTTAATTATTAACGTTCCTATTTGATGTTGCCTGTTCTTCCCTACTGCAACCAAGGCTGCAATGTACATTTTTCTGCACACTGCCTTGCACACAGATATAAATGTCTTTCTAGGGACTAAGCTTACAAGTAAAATAGCTGGTTCATATGGTATGAATATTTTCCGTTCTGCCATAAACTGCCATACTGGTCTCCAAGTGGCTTCATAGATGTATACTACCACTACAGCACATGACAAGACTGTGTTCTCTGTATCTTCACCCACTCTAAAATTGTAAAAATTCATGAAATTTTTGTCAGTGTGATGACTGGAAAATGATAGTTCATTGTGTTTTTATTTGCATTTTACTGAATGCAAGTGAGATTGATTTTTATATGTTAATTAGCCACTCACAAATGCTCTTCTGTGATTTGTTGGTACATATTAGTATTTACTGTTTTTCTATTTCAGTATTTTCCATTAGTATTTATAATTGTCTAGATAATTTTGTCTACTATACACATTATAAATATTTTCTCCACTGTGACTCACTATCTTTTAACATAAAGCAATTTTTAATTTTGATGTAATCAAATGATGGATGAGCAAATTATAGATTTGCTAGTATTAAATTCTTATTACATTCCAATGACAACTCCCACTTCATTATAATGTATTGTTTCAAAAACTTTCATGGATTTGGTTACCTAGTATTTTAGTCAGCAGGTTTATATCTATGTTCATAAGTTTATAGGCCCATAATTTACCTTTTATTGCACTATCTCACTAATTCAATTTTGAAGTCAGTTTATATTAATCTCATTTCAAAAGAGAAAACAGCTATTTTTCTGCTTTCTGGAACAACTTGAGAAGTTCAGTAAATCTCACCTAGAAACTTTCTGGGCCTAGGGCTTATCATTGGGATGTGCAGAATATTTTTCCACTATTTTATCTCTTTAATGGTTTATTAATGTAGTCAACTTTTTGAAAATGTCTTTCAATGTCAATTTTGAAACTTTATATTTCTACAACTTTTCAAATTTATGTGTATAATACTTATAAATTCTCAAATATATGTTCATGTTTATGTTATCTCAAGTTATTTGTTTTATATTTAATAGCATATCCAATTTTTCCCCACTCTTGCCTATTTTAAAATTATTTTGGTTAGATTTGGTATATTACTCTATTGTTTACTGATAGTTTGGTTCTCCTTTTCCTTGATATTAACATGCATCTTTAGTGTATTTTTCTTTCTTGTTTACTTTTTAAAGGCTTTTTTTTGCAAAGCATAAAGAATAACATGAATATATTTATATCACTGCCCAGTTTAAGAAAGTAAACTTGACTAATAAAGTTCAGACTATGGTTCACTCCTCCTCAAGGGAATCTCCTAGGCACCCAACACCAGAGCTAAGCACTATTCTGAACTTCATGAACATCATTCCCTTCCATTGCTGTAGAGTGTTACTATATACACAGATATCCCTAAGTAATGTATAGCTGTTTTGCCTACTTATGAAGTTTGTATAAATGGCTAACAACATATGCAAAACAAGCAGATGGATGTATAGATAGATAGATAGGTAGGTAGGTAGATAGATAGATAGATAGATAGATAGATAGATAGATAGATAGATAGATAGACAGGCAGATGTTTGTTTTGCTAAACCTTTTGTCTGTGGGATTCACCCATGTTTCCTGGGATCATCTCCCAAATATACTTCACTGGAATCTCTGACTCAGAGTCTGCTGCTAGGGGCACCCAAACTAGGACACCTTCTATTACCAGTGTTTTCAAAAGCTTTTTACATTGTTATCATTAATATTTTCAAACTTTGCTTCTTTTGAAATGTGGTCTTCATTCATATCTTAATGAAGAATTCAATTCAGAGATTCTGTAATGTTCAATATTCTTTTATTTCTGTGAAAATCCAGTTAAACTTGATCTAATTTTTTTTTGTTTATTTTATTAGGTAATTTACATCTATAATGATAAGTAAAATTATCCCATGATTTTCATTTGTGATATTTTCCTTGTCTAATTTAGGTAACAAGGTTAAACTAATTTCATAAAAAAGCAGTTGGAGGGTGTTCTTTTCCATCCTCCAGAAAAATTGGAATAAAGATGGAATAATTTTCTTGACTCTGAATTAAATTATCATAAGTAATTTAATTGTAAGTAAATTTTTAAGCTTGATTAATTTATTCAATGGATAGAAGAAAACCCAGGCATTTTTTTTTCTTGAATAAGTTAAGTTGGAGTTTTATTAAGAATTTTTTATTTCATCTGTTTTTGTATGTTTTGAAAATATGTACTTCATAGTTTTATCTTTTTAGTCTCAGCAGCATCTATAGTTGTCTTTTTTCCATTTTTGATATTGTTTATTTGTACCGTTTCATCTTTTCTTAGAAACTAAAAAAAAATGTCTATTTTATTAGTTTTTTCAAAAAATGAACTTTTGCCTTAGTTGATTCTCTCTACTGTATATTTGTTTTCCATTTGATTAATTTCCACTCTTATCTTTATAGTTTCCTTCCTTCGACTTTCTTTGTGTTTATTTTGTTGTTCTTCTAACTTCTAAAGTTCTTAGCTCATTTATTTTCAGCTTTCTTCTTCCCTAGGATAAGCATTTGAAGCTATAAATTCACTATAAAGTGTGCTTCAGTTGTATCTCACAATTTGGACATATAACATATTTGTTATTATTCATTTTTAACTGAGTAATTCAGAAAGCCTTTTAAAAGTTAATTTTCAAAGGTATGGATTTTTCTACATATCTAGTTGGTACTAATTTCCAATTTAATGGAAGACGGTTTAAATTATAAGCATTTTCTGAAATTTTGTCTTAGGATGGGGACAGTTTTGACAACTACTCATTGTGTGATTGAGAATAAGATGTGTTCTCTCATTGGGGTTATTTACCTTTCATGTCAAACTTGTTAATAATGTTATACAAATTTTTCATATACTTACAAAAAATTTTGTTGCTTGATTTATCAGTAAGTTTACGAATTCTTATACTCTTGTTGTCGATTTTTCCATAATGGCCTTAAACATTTTAAGGCTACACTACAAAGTTTACACAGATTGTATCTGATGAATTAATTTTTTAAATCACCATGTAGCAATCTCCTTTATGCCTGATAACTTTTTGCTTCAAAGACCACTTGACTGGCAAGCAGTTTATCTTTCTATTCCTATTTTGGTAGATATTGGCTTAGTGTATCTTTTCCTATTATTTTTTTACTTTTGAACTTTTTGTGTACTCATATTTTAGGTGTTTCTTTTCATTCCATTTGGCTATATATAACTTTTAACTGTCAAATCTACTGAATTTATAGTAATTACTATTACTGACAAATCTGGGTCTATTTCTACAATTTCATTTTGTGCTACATCTCCTGATTTTGCAATAGTTTTCCTCCTTCCCCTCCTCCTCCTCCTCCTCCTCCTCCTCCTCCTCCTCCTCCTCCTTCTTCTTCTTGCTTTCTTTTGTTCTGATTAGGTTTTGTCCCTTTTTTTCAGTGCTCCAACACAATGTATCTAGATGTTGATTTTTTTTTAATGTATCCTATTGAGGATGTCCTGATGATCCACATCTTTCATCAATTTGAAAAGTTCTTAGCATGTTCTGCTTGAATACTTCCTTTCTGTCATTCACTCTGTTTCCGGAACTCTAATGCAATCAATATCTGTTAGAACTTCTTCTTCTACGCTCCAAGAATCTTAACCAACCTTTATATGAGCTATGCGTATTTTTCTCTTGTTTGTATTGTGTGTGATTTCTTCAGATCCTTTATCCATTTTACTAATTCTCTCTTCAATATTCAAAAGAAGAAAAAGAGTCAAAGAGTGGATCTCAGCACTTCAGTGTTCCTCTAAGGACATCAGGAAACTCTGAGGAGAGACAACAGACAAGTCTGAGAAGCTGAACAGAGGTCTTTATAAACTCGTTGAGTATGGGACAAAAATTCAAGTTCAAGGCTACCAAAGAGGAAGAGCAATGGTAAACCCTGAGATTTGGCATTGGAACCTTAATGGTTCCACCTATGCCTTAGGAGGAAAGGTGAGCTGCAAGTTGACTTGCTATTACAACTTAAAATGATCTAATTCTATAAACTTAGACTGAGGTGTTTTTAGACGGTAAATGCCTAGCCTAGCTAACCTGGAGAAACAAATATAGATCTCTGAAGAAGGAAACATTGTTGTAGTCCTGAAATGTTCTACTTTCTTACTGTGGTAGGGAAAGTCCATCATCCCTAGCTTTCATGAGCAAAGGCTTCAGGGCCCGATTACTCATGTTCTCGCAGTCATAGAGCTATAACGAGAAAAGTCATAGAACAGAAGAAGGGATCAATTGAGACATGCGTTTAGGTTTTGTTAGGCATTTTGAAAAACAACACTGTCTCCCACAGCTTTTTTGTATTAAAAGAAAAAAATCACTACTCTCAAACTGACCGATTTGCACAGCCACCATTAATTATACTGTGACAGATTTAAGTGATTCTATGGAGGAAACAAGGATGCTTCTTGTTCGATATTAAGTGTTAGGGACATGTGATGACATCTGTGGTCTGTCACAGACTGGGATTTAAGGGATGTGGTTTTTTTAGGTCATGTTTCTGTCATACACTACAATCTTGCTTGGGCCCCTAATACACTTTCTTGGTGCCCGTGAAATGTGCCATCACTGTGTTCAGAAGATTAATAGACCTGCAAATTCTTAACTAAGAGATGAGGTGGAAGAATCTCTAGAGAAAATTTATAATATGGAAAAATATATTTATTATTATTTATTATTAGTATTCGTCATTATAGCAATATTTCATGTTGATTTCATAATACATACTATAGAAGGTGAATGTGCCAAGTTCTTATAGCATGGTGAGGATAGGCAGCAGTTAGGTTTTTAGTTAAATTCAAACCTGATTAATAATCAGAATTACCTGAGGAGTTTCATAGAAATAAATATTCTAGAATAAATCTAACTCCAGGCTTTAAATATCATCTGTTCTCCACTCCAGGCTAAACCCTCCCCGGTGACTCTTTTATCTTAGTTCATTTCCTCCACCACCCTTTCCACAATCTGTAGTTAGACTTTTGCTTATTTGTTACTTCTTTAAGCTCAGTCTCCTGCAGTGAACTCTGAGGCCCATGAGGACAGACAAGTTGACTGTTATCTTCTCCATTCTGTTCATAACACCTACCCCAAGGCCTGGAACCTAGCAGGTATTCAATAAATATGTGAGCGAATGAATAAATAAACCAGCAGAAGTTTCTATAAAGCCCCAGAGATGGTTTTGATGAGCAACCCATTGAAGAACACACTACACTGATTTATGACAAAGTGATTTTTTAAATTTATTGATTTTAGAGAGAGAAGAAGGGAAAGATAAGAGAGAGAGAGAGAAACATCAATTTGTTGTTCCACTTATTGATGCATTCATTGGTTGGTGCTTGTGCGTACCTCGACTGGGGATTGAACCCACAACCTTGGCATATCGTGATGATGCTCTAACTACCTGAGATACCCAGCCAGGCCCTATGACAAAGGGATTTTTAACTAAAGAGAATACATGGGAATTTTCTATCGCATGAGAGGTAGGGCCAGCTTCATGAGCATTTCACTTGTGCAGAGGGCGCCCCTCCCTCCCTGCACTCACTGAAGATGCAAGGATCTGTAGTCACCATATTAATAATCTGATCTTTGAATTTGTGTTTTGAAGTCTGATGAGACCATGTGGATGAGCTAGAGGTTTGGAGTCTCTTCTTGTGGGTAATCCTGTGTCTCCCCGTCTCTGCCTCCCGGTTGGGGTGGCTGTCAGTTGCCTGTGTCCCACTCCAGACCAGCAGTTGTGACCACCTTTGCCCCAAGAGAAGCTGGGCAGACAGGGCCATGGATACCCTGCCTGTGAGGGTCTGTATCTGCCCACCAAGTATTCCTGTGCAGAGGAAGGTTTACATTAAATAACAAAGAAAGGAAAACACCTTTTAATTCCCTCTTTGAACAAGGGGCCTGGCATTTTCATTTTCCACTGGGCTTCGAAAATTATAGAGCCAGCCTTGAGGGCAGAAGATATTCATTTAACAAAAGGGGTGTGTATATTTGAAAGCTAAGAAACACAATTCCCAGGTTTACTTTCTTAAAAAAGTAGGCTGTTACAAAATTAAGGCACATTGCTACCAGGTAGATAGTGGTGCCTTGGTGTCTTTTGCTCCAAACAAATGTAATTTTCCAAAGCTGACACAGATAGTGACCTCTTTTCCTCTAGGTTATGTTTTCTTGATGAAAGTATAATTTTACTAAAGAGTACAGCTTAAATAAAGTTAATTATTTTTATTGGAAAATGGATTTTGCATATTATAATTTGAAGAATGTAAGTACCTTACTCACTAATCCTTAGTATTACAAATGTTTATTCTTTAGTCTTTTCACTTTAAACTTACATTCTTCCCCTCCTCTCCCTTCCTTCAATAACTAAAGTCTATTAACTTGCTTTAAATAAAGTTCCAGTAGCGTCTACTTTGCTTTCTCACCTCTCAGTTGTTTCACTCCTTAAGTACATGTCCAAGGTGTTTCCTTCTTGGGAGGGGATGCAATCTTCCCTCCAAGCCAATTTACAGAGGTCTCAAGTGCTGAGGTGTCAGTAGAGAACCTTGGGTCCTCCAAGAAACGATCCATTTAAAACCTAGTGCAGAAATAGCTAAAAGCTGGCTGGGAAATGCTGAACCATTTGGTTAAACAAAGAAATCTGATTCTGAAGCAGGTTGTGCTAAGGCACCTTGCCTACCAATAAGAAACACCAGCTATTTTTCTTGACCATGCCTCAGCCCTTGCTTCACAGCTCATGTGGCTTCAGCAATATTTTATCATGGTTTCATGTTTGGGAGTCTTTTTCCTGTCTACTTGCCATAACATTCTTGTCCAAGTTTCTCCATAAGGGTTTATTGATCCAGAGAAGGAGCAACTTTATTCTTAATATTGGTTCTTTTTTTTTTCCCAATATTTATTAATTTATTTTTGTTACAGATGTTTCTCCTTTTCCCACCCTAGACACCATCCTCCCATTCCCACCCCCATCCCCCTACCCCCAGTATTGTAGTCTATGTCCATTGGTTACACATACATGCATATAAGTTCTTTGGGTTCTTTTTTTTTAAGACTCACCCAATGATTTGTTTATTAATTTTTGAGAGAGAGAAAGAGAGAGCGAGAGAGAGAGAGAGAGAGAGAGAGAGAGAGAGAGAGAGAGAGGAGAGAATGAGAGAAACATTGATGTGAGAAAGAAACATCTATCTGGTTGCCTTCCATAGGGCCCCTACTGGGGATTGAACCTGAAACTTAGGTATGTGCCCTGACCAGGAATTGAACCTGCAACTTTCAATGTATGAGACGACACTCCAACCAACTAAGCCACCTGGCCAGGGCCCTATTTTTAGTTCTTTATTAGCAACAACTTCCCTGTCTCTTTCTTCCACCCCAATTCTATTATAGATTTTGTGATCTTGTCCCTAAGCCTAGTTGCCCAGCCCCAGCTGAATCAACTGATTCAACCTTCTTCTATCTGCATACATACATACCTCTGTGTCCTTCACCAGCATCCCATTAGCCAATTACTGTTCAATGCAGGCTACTTGCTCAACATTAGCATTACTGGGTGGAGCAGTTCATGGCTATTCCCTGGGCCCCATATAAGGGCATGATTTCCCCCCATCAAAAAGAATCAGAGCTTAGAAACACAGATTTTCAATTCTGGTTATTTTAAACTTTATGGCCTTTCTATTAAGTTGCAGTACTAGTATTTCCCTTGGCTGAAAAAGCACAGAAAGGGGTTCAGAATCCTGAAATAGAATGATTTAACAATTCTCAGAGAGCCACAGCTCAGCCTTAGGAATGCCATCTCATTGCACTGGGATAAAGCCTACTTAGTAAACCAGTCAAGGACAACCTTTGTCAAATAGTCGGGTAGGTCATGTCCTTGCTGAACTACCCTTGTCTTTGGATCTAGCACAAATTGAATTTCCTAACAGAATCCCAATTTCCTATAGCCACCTCATTGTATATTTTCCAAGTTCCTCTCAAAACAATCTTTAATGGCTATAGATGGGGATGTCTGCAGAGAAGAGAGGGGAGCAACAATAAAGACAGATTCTTATTTTTATTTAAGGCATGAAGAACATTTACCAGGACCTTCCCTGATAAGCACTGGTCTTTAAAAAAAAGAGAGAGAAATGCTCAACATTACTGTATGGAGAACCCTTGGGGTCCTGTCCAATACTCCAGGTCTCATCCACGCTAAGTTCCTCTTTTCTTTTACCTGTAGATGCCCAGTGAGCTCTGTATTCTAGACTGACTCTATCTTCAAAGCAGAGACTTTTAACCTGGGGCTTCTGAAGTTCCATGGCTTCCTTGAGTTTGTGTGTCAAATAATAGGTCTATGTGTGCATGTGCATTATTTTAAAGGACTTTAAATAAATTTTATTAGATTTTTAAAGAGTGTCCATGATCCAAAAATGTTTCAAATCTTAATCTTGGTTGCTTTGTGGCTAAGTAGCTTTATCCACCAAGATGTGAGACATGAGATTTCAGACTAATGTCATCTTTGCAAACATAGAAGATCCTGGCCAAAGATTGCCAATTGAACTTGGATTTTAAAATTCATGAACCCCAGGACTTTGAATTGTGATTTTTAAAAAAACAAACATGGGGAGACAATAATCTGAGAGAGTGGTTTGCAGAATGTGTGTTATAGTAGCTTGGATTCCACAGGATGCCCCAGGATTTTCTGTAGGGAGTGACCGAGAGGTGGGACACTATACCCAGCTGCAAGCCCACTAATTCCTGTGTTATATGGTTTATATATTGCCGTTGTGACTCCATATCACTTTTTAAAATTTTTATTGGAAAAATAAGTATGAGATTTTGTTTTGATGTTTGAAAGTTACCGCCTTAATATGTCAAAGCTCCTTCTTTATCACTGATTCTTAGGATCTGGTGGTCGTAACAACATAACTTCACCAGAACATAATACATCCAGGCACTGGAATTAATAAATACTACTACCAGCATATATACACTAATGTTAGTATTATATTTGTCTTTCATGTCAACTGCAGCCAATTGTAAGAAGATACCTAAGAGACATTCTTGAGAAAGAATCTGGGCCATGCTGGTTCAGCAGGAAGTAAGAATATTAATAATTAGGGATGTCTATCATGGCACCAGGAAGGTATTGTGTATTTGTGACTCTTATCCTGGGTCATCTGGGGGAAATAGCTGGCCTGAGCCTGTATCACACAAAATATGACTTCCCAAATGGTGATTTTTGTCTCCATAGAAACCAAAACTTAACTTCTTAACCATTTATATCAATGTGATAACCTACAAACAATAGAGACTTCACTCCTTTCAGCCCTTCCTCTGCTGCTTTGCCAAACTTGACCTTGGGATAACAGTTGTCAACTCTATTAATAAATTTTAAGAAATAATTTAAAGGGTAAACACCCTGACTTCCAGTTCAGGAACTACTAACAAGAGTACTAACTTACAAATGGCGAATAATGTGACCCGAGTTAACAAATTAGTTAACTGTTAATCTTCCAGTGTAAGCTCTAAGGAAACTACCCCTGACCTCTTAGGTTATTAAATGATTTCATTGCATAGTCATTTCCCCCCTCCCCCCATAACTCTATTTCAGTGTGCGTGTGTGTGTGTGTGTGTGTGTGCGTGCATGCGTGTGCATGCATGCTGGCCCATATGTGATTAAATTCTGTCTCTCCCATTAGTCTGAGAACTGCAGAAAAGTCTGTTTTTGCTCATAATTTTATTCTCAGGTACTGCATGCAAACCCTGTCACACTTATTCTATCCTATGATGAATTACTGCTACTACTTACTAAAATTAAACCTTACAAAGTGAAAGAACAGACAACAGAAGGGGAGACAATGACAAAAGAGAGAGGTAAATAAAAGTAATGGGTTTCATCTGAGAATTTTGTCTTCCCTTAAAGTATGTTGCATTTAAGATCAGGAAGGTTTGCTCCAGCGTACAGCTGGGAAAGTCTGACCCACTTAATTTTAAAATCAGCACTGAACACCCAGTTTGGTTGTTTCTCCTAGCAGAACTCTCAACTTCAATTCTTACCTAAAGTTGGACTGACACTAGACATCCATAACTTAAGCTTTCCTGACAGCCCCTCTGACTTCTCCTGAGCAGCATAGCATCACCCTGTTCTTTGGCCCAGCACCATTCTCTTGGAGTCGTTCAGTGCAAAGTCTGAAGTGAGGTTGGGGAAGTTGTAAGAAATATCCAAAAAGTTGTGTCCCGAGTGCCAAAAGAAGAGTGTGTTTTAAAAAGGAGAGAGTTCTAAAAACATAACAATGAATGGAAATTTTATTGAAAGAGACAAGAAATAGACAACCAAAATTAAATAAATAACTTAAAGTCAAATAGTGGTAAGAGCTATGAAGAATATAAAACTGGAATGGGGAAAGATAATGACAAAAGCATAGGGATATTTTTAATCATGCGGTCGGAGAAGCTCTCTTTGAAGGGGTGAAATCTGAGCAGAGACCTGGATTATGTGAAGGAGTGAGAGAAGAGCATTCCACACTGAGGGATTAGCTGTGTAAAGGCTCAGATGGTTTGAAGAACGTCAAGAAGGCAAGCATGGCTCAAGGGAACGATTCAGGGAGAAAATCGTGAAAGAGTTTTACAAGGGTTGAATAATATAGAATAATGGGTTTTATTCCAAATGGAAGCTGATGAAAAATTGATTGCAGGGATAGCACAGAGGAAGCAGGAAACCCAATTAAGAGGCTACAGTGAGAATCCAGACATGGCATGACAGTCAAATGTTCCAGAAAGGATAAGAGCAGTGACAATAGTGAGAAGTGGCCAAGTTCAAGATATATCAAGAAAGCAGACTCAACAGCACTTCGGTGTTGAGTGGGGGAAAGGTAGAAATCTATTATTATTCCTAGTTTGAGAAACCGAGCAAAATATAATGCCACTTATTCAGTCAGAGAAACTTGGGATAGAATTTGTTTTGGGTGGAAATACAAGGAATTCTATTTTGGACATGTTACACTTGAGATGCCTACTAAACATTCAAGTGGAAACTTAAAATAACCACTTACATATACAAATCTCAATCTCAGGAGGGAAGTTGTAGATGAAGAATACAAACTTGAGCATACTGAAGGTCTTTTAAATGATTACACAAAATAAGATTAGCTAGTTAATAGAAGAAAAAAAAAACAGGGGTGAGGCCTGAAACCTAAGAAGGGTTCACATGTAGAGGTCAGGTTGGAGAAGAGGAGGTAGTAGAGGGGAAATAGCACTGAGGTTACAAGTACTCAGGTGCTGAAAAAAAAAAAAGTGTTCCCAGGAAAGAGCCATCAACAGAGCCAAATGCTGCTGAGAGTACCAGCAAGTTCGTGGGAACTGTGCAGAGAACTGACCAGTGGCTTGGCAAGTTGGAAACCAGGGGTTCCTCTGACAAATGCATTTTCTGTGGTGAAGAGAAAATATTATTGAAGTAGATTTGATATATTCAGTATACAAAAATTATCCAAAATATTTTACTAAAGAAGAACAAAGATATGGGCTAGAGGTGGGTGTGGGGACAAGGGAAAGTTTGTTTTTAATTAAGACAAGGGCTATTATACTTGAAGTCTGTGGGAATAATCTAGTTGAAGAGATAAAATAATGATGGAGGAGAGAAGAAACGATAGTTGCTGGAGAAGGGATGGATCCAGAGGCTTTACAGGAGCACAGAGCTCATCTTTGTAACAGGAGGGAAGTTGACGTACAAGCATATGTAAAGGTTGGTCAATTTGGTTATGGGAAAATGAGGTCATTCTCTTCTGAATGCTTCTATTTTTTTTTTCAGTGAAATAATAAGTGAGGTCACCAGCTGATAATGCAGAAGGGGAAGGTGGAGTTGAAATTTTGATGACAGAAGAGATGATATAAAGTTGCTTTCTCGGAGATGAGAAAAGCAAATACACCAGGGACATGCAGGAGGCCTCATTAAGATCACTTTTCCTACATCCTTCTATTGCTTGTGGCCAATCCTGGACACAGACTGCCTACTTCCCCCAAAAAACATGATTGTTAAAGAAAGTCTTTGACTATTGTTCAAATCTGATATGTGCTTTGTTGTAACCACAGGACTCAATTTACTCACTTGTATCATGTGCATAGAAAATTTGTTTCTTCCTACTTTATGGAAAAGTAGACTGATCACATGAATAACAAATGTGAAATCCTCTCAGAGCAGAAATGTATTTTGTATGTCCTAGGCAGAGGTAAGACAAATTATCTACAGGAGAAATATCCTCTTCTTGCTGCATGGAACTGACTAGAGAGATAACATGGATCAAAATGAAACAATCTCTTTGATATTAATGCCACTGACTTAAAGTTTTATTTCTCATATTTTCAATTTCTCATTTGGGTAGTTTCACTAATGAGGCATGCCACAACTTGATTCCCAGCTGTTGACATATTGTTAAAAAGAAAATGCACTTGAAACCATTTAAAGAACTTCAGAAAGAGCAGACTAAACCTCAATACCTGTTTTATCAGACACTTGAGGCTCCCAAAGAGTTGTAATGCAACAGTAACCACATCAAATTTAGTTAGAATCAAAATAAGCTTTTACACAGAGAACCATTCAGACAAATGAGTCTAAGATAGGGGGTGATGTGACTGATACCTTTTACATTCTTTTACTTGTGCTCAGATTGGGTAGTTTTGAAATAAACCAGTATATCCATTATGTTAATGAAGATATGCAAGAATGTAGTCTTTAGAGGAAATCAGCTTGGTTTAAATAATAAACAGACATAATATTCTTCTTTTAGGAAATTAAAAAAACACAAATTGAGATGAGGAGCAATTATGAAGATGATGGATAAAGCCAAAGGCCTATAAATGTGTTCTGGGTTATTTGTAAATGTTTTGTTTATTTGTCTGATCCCTCTGTAACTTAGCAGTGTTATATAAGGAAATGACCAAAATTCCTAGAAGCTATTTTACACTTGCATAGCCTGAAGTCAGTAAATCCTACAGTCCCCTTGGCAAACTCCTCATGTTTTCCCTTTGGAAATACGATAAACTTGTTTATTCTATTTGTCAGTTTTCCGTTTCTGAGTTTCTTCATGGAATTTGTTATCTTCTTTGTGTAACCAAGCTGTCCCAAGCATTGGATGGTCACAGTTGTGAAGAGACAGTAAGGATATGAGTCGTAAGAAAGAGTAATAGTTTGTAGAGCACAGGATTTTGTTCATTGTGAATGAGATGGGACAGTTATTTTAGTTTTAAAGCATATCACATAATATTAAACATATGTCTTCCAAGCTGCCTTTAATAAATAGAACATCTTCTCCATCTCTGTGTGACAAGATAGAGTTTTTCCTCTGTACTGAAAGTCCCACATTCTGGTGCTGGGATGTGAAGGTTTAAGAAAGGTCTGACACAGCATGTCTCTGAGGCTGGCAAGCCCTTCAGACCCAGCATTCTTGGCCTTCTAGGTCTACCTGAGAGATAATGGCCATGTAAATGTGCAGTTAGGGCAGCTGAGAGTAGCACAGGAGAGACAGACTCCCTTAATTTTCCTTACACCTGGAGACACCATGAGTGGACTAGCCATGGCAGTGGTGACTATCAGGCAATGAAGGGTTTTCCTTCAACAAGCATTGAGGATACCACTGGAAAGACCAAAACATCGTTGTTTCAATGGAAGTCATAGGAACAGGACTCCTAAGCTCTCCTGTTCTCTCACTGGAACAAGAGTAAGTAGCACAGGCCCATTGGACTGTGAAAAACTCCCAGGGAGGAGCTCAGGGTTATCACTGGAAAAACAACCTTGGGAAAGACAGAGGACATTCTCTTAGGTATCGACTCGGTGTTCGCAGTCATCTCATTTAAATGTTATATACTCCAAAGTGAGATAAAATATATTAATTACATTTGTTACCCTAAATAAATTCTGCCTAAATTTTTAATGCATTGGAAAAGAGTATTTAAGAAATAGAGCAACCTCCTGAATTATGGTATTAAATCGATTTGCCTTTTTCCTCTTAAGGATAGACACCATTCTTAACACAAGATGACCACTCAAATGTTTTAATTGAATTTAAAATTCTGGAATTTTAAAGAAATTGTTGAAATATGTTACATTATCCCCAATTAACTATCTATTCAGTATTAAAAACAATCTGTCATCTGGTTTGATGAGGAAATTGTTGGACAAGTCTTTTAGTTCCCTAAGAAACACTTTTATTGGTGTTAAAATTAATCTGTGACTTAGAGCTGAATACAATTCTGAGTTCAAAATACTCAATAGAGTCATTAAATGTATACATGTTCTCAATTACACAAATTTAAAATTTTTTGGATTATTTCCAAAAGATAATAATTAATGTGTGCTCAACATTTTAGGAAGTGCTTTCACATACATGATCTCATTTGTTATTCATTATAACTTCATGAGTGGGGAATTTCCCTATTTGATAAATAAGTTAACAAAGTCTCCAAGAAGATAATTAACTTCAACATCAGTAAGAGGCTAAGACATAGTTCCTCTGTATCCAAATGCCATGTCTTTCTCACTCTAATGCATAGTCTGACATAACATAATACTGCACATGTATCACTAAACAGAACATGAACAGCCTTTTTGAAATCCCAGGATTTATTCATTAGTCTTATCTACTAACTTGCTATTTAGTTTAGCATAAACCCTTTCTTTACATTCCATTTAATAAGTGATCTTCCTTTACAGTCTATATGGATCTCTATAATCGACAGCCAGTAGGATATCTCCCCTGCTATATTTCTTTGGGCTCCTAGCCACATGTTTGCACCTTGGGACCCTACTCCACTGGTTAGAGCTAATTGGTCAGAGATAAATAGCTCCTCCTAGTTGAACATCTCAGATTCATTCTGGTAGAAATTTGAAATCAGGACTAGAAAAGAAAGAATCAGTGTCTATTTTCCCTGACTTAAATCATGTATTTCCTGAACCACTGAGTGACCAGTTTCCTCCTTCTGAACTAGAGGAACAAAGAAGCACATACATAGAGGGGAAGAAAGGGTAAATTCTTGACCTTGAACTTCATAACCTATTTTTCTCAAAATAAATCCCCTTTTTTTTGCTTAAGAGCCAGTATGTTTTTATTATATACAACTAACACCCCAAATAATGTATCTGATAATCTACTAAACTCATCTTAACCACATTATCCCCAATCTTTGAACAGAACTTCAAAAACTCATTTAGATAGATAGTTAGAGTAGACAATAAAAACTAAAAGTTACTATAAATTATAAGACTTTTTCATTAAAAATACTATAAATGGATTTATAGTAAAGAATTTAACCTTGTCCAAAAAGAGATCTGGCCTTTGCCTTGGCTGCTCAAAGGGAATCTCAAGGGTCTTGGAATGTCATCCTTGATATGAGTGTATTTGTTTGCCTTGGGTCTTGAGTCACACTGAATAGTCTAACAATGTGACTTAGAGTGGGGGCTGGCCACACCATACAGTAATAATATATTTAAAGTGGGGCTTTGGGTCATGTGGTATCAGTTGACCTTTGGAGAGACTGGAGACAGTGATTAGCCATACGGGCAATCAATCATGCTTACATGGTAGAGCCCCCAATAACAACTCTGGACACCAACATCAGGGGAGCTTCACCAGTTGGCACTACTCAATGCTGACTGTGACATATCAATACTGGGGGTGTAATTTTGTCCTGATTCTATGGAGAAAGGATAAATGGAAACTCCGTGTTTGTACACTCCTGGACTCTGCCCCATGTATCTCTTCCTTTGACTGATTTTAATCTGCATCTTTTCCCTGTAATAAACCATAACCATTACCATAACAGCTTTTACTGAGTTCTATGAGCTCTTTTAGTGCATTATCAAACCTGAGGGTAGTTTTGGGAATCCCCTAAATTTGCAGTTGGTGTTAGAAATGAAGGTTGCCTTGTGTGGACTATTCTTTTCAATTTCTCCATTGGTTTAGCTTTCACGATGGGTGGTCCTACTTTGCTTTTATTTTATTAAAGAAAGCAAACTCTTTTCTATCATTTTTTTGTTTCATTTTTTTAATCCTCACCCGAGGATATTTCTCCATTGCTTTTTAGATAGAGTGGAAGGAGAGAGGAAGAGAGAGAGAAACATTGATGTGAGAGAGTCACATCGATTGGTTACCTCCCACATGACCCCCACTGGGGCCGGGGATCAAACCTACAACCCAGGTACATGCCCTTGACCGGGAATTGAACCTGCAGCCCCTCAGTTCACAGGCCAATGCTCCAACCGCTGAACCAAACTGGCCAGGGCTCTATCCATTTTTTAAAGACGTTAAATAGTACTCAACTCCATGAGAAGGGTCAAGATCCAAGAAGAGTTTGAGTTTTATATATGCTTTTTTAATTGATTTGATAATTGTGTTCATTTTATTTGTTACATCTCTCTGACCTCTTTGACTGTGATGTCGCTGAGGTGAGGAACTATGTCTTCTTCATTATATTTCCAGTTCCTAGCATAACACAGATACACTGGTAGAACTTAAAAAATGTCAAATGGTGGATGGATGGATAGATAGCTAGAAGAATGGAGAAGTGGATATATGGATATATGAATGGATAGTTGATTGGATTAATATCAAAATTTTTCAGTGTTGCAGTAAAACATGCAATGGCCTAGTGAGATTCCTGTCAGTGAGGATCAGAATGAGCACACTCTTCTTCTCCCCCAACGTTCCCTGTGTCTAGATAAACAGGTTTATTCAAAAGTTTAATGGCGAGATTTAGGGAAAAACTTCTCTATATCTCTAAGCTTTCCCAGGCTCAGAACCAACTTGAATAGTATGGGAAAAGGGAGAGTTCAAACCAAAACTATTTAATAAACACCAGCCCCAGGCATGGTCACAAATAGATAATGCTATCCTGGACTTCCAGGCAAATGTCTTGATCAGCATTGAAAAATGTTTCTGTTAATTGTTTTAAAGTCTTTATATATAGCTCGTTTCATTATTACTTCTAATAGCTACCATGAATTGTCCTACAATGTGCTCAATATTTTATACATTCTTATTTACTCCTTATTTCAACCCACTGGATTCACTATTATTAGCACATTTTACACATTTTACAGATAAATAAACTGAAACTCAGGAAGATATATTACATGTGCAAGGCCAACAGCCACAGTGGCATAGCCTGGGTTTAGAAATAACTCTAAACCTCATATTATTTCCACTGTGCCATATCGTGGGGTCTTTATTCTTCCTTCTCATGTATGTTTAGCACATTTAACCACATGCTAGGAACTGGGCTAGAAATTATTTGCAATGATAAAATAAAGCCCTGTCCTTAGGGAGCATAAGGTCCAACATGAGAGAGAAGGAGCATGCACATCGACAGCCCAAAGCAGACTGTGAAACAGGCCGACCAGCAGGAGAAAGCACCACAAGGGCCAGAAATGATCCCTGGTCAGTGTGGTCAGAGAAGAGTTCCTGAAGGGAACAATATCTCAGCTCATGCTTGAAGAAAAGAATTTTATGACAGAAATTTGGGGTATTCTAGGCAGAAGACACAGAATGAGGAAAATCAGGATAGAGCAAAGCATATTAGGGAACATCAAGTAGCCCCGTTTGGATGAAGTGTACAAGTGTACAATTTGAGCCAGCTCTCTTTTACTCAATGGCTATGAGCTCTTGGTTACATCATTTTACTTCCTGGAGCCAACGTTTTCTCATTTATAAAATCAGAAAAATAACACTTACCCAAGAGAGTTGTTGTTCAGGTTGAATAAGAGAAAAACAGAGTGGTGCAGACACTCAATAAACACATGATGTTTTTATTGGTGGTGCCGGCTTAGAAGTTATCAACCGGGGGCGGACCCACCCACATCTCCAAAATTTATGAATATGTTTGTTGTTGTCACAATGCTTGGAGGGTTCTCCTGGCATTTAGCAGATGGGCTCAGTGTAGCTAAGTGGTCTATTATTCTTGGGACATTATGGTACAACAAAGAATGTTCCTTCCCACCCTGGCCGGTTTGGCTCAGCGGTTAGAGTGCCAGCCTGCGGTCCAGAGAGACCCGGGTTCGGTTCCCGCTAAGGGCACGTACCTCGGTTGCAGTTTGTCCTCGGCCCTGGTTGGGTCATGTGGGTGGCAGCCACTCGATGTGTCCCTTTCATGTTGATGTTTCTCTCTCTCTCCCTCCCACTCTATCTGAACAAAAAATGGAAAAATGTCCTTGGGTGAGGATTAAAAAAAGAAAAAGAATGTTCCTTCCCAATGGGCTAATATTGTGTGCATTGAGAGATATGGGAAAGAAAAATAGAAGAATAGGTTGGAGAAGTGAGATGATTCTAGAGCACAGTTAGCTTTGAACACAGGATGACAGAGTTCATTCTGATAGACAAAGAGCAACCACTAAACTTAAGCAGAAAGTAACAACATCAATGTTTTTGGAAGATTAATATAGTAGGGGCTCTTGATAGGCTGGGAGTGGAGGAGGCTGGTGAGAATGTTATAAATTAGATGCTCATCATTGCCTCTGCATGAAACACTAGAGACTCAATACATGCATCAGTCCCAGGGCCTTCTCTTACCTGAAAAAAGATTATGGAAGATTAGAAAGGAAACTCTATTTTTGGCATCTTTATGCAAATTACAAAAATGATCCCCTTCCTCCAGGTGAACATAGCCCTGTGTCAAGGTGCAGGACTTAAATTTTAGCACCTTTACCTCTTGACAGAGACACCTTTTTTAGTGGTGTTGATGACACAAAAAGGGATGCAAAGGAAGGGTCATAAAGGAAGAGGTACAGAAATGGGTAATTGATTGAATCTGGGAAAAAGAGAGTCAAAGCTAACTCCTCTGTGTGAAGCCTGAATAGCTTGTACAATGGCAATACCATTATTAGGAAGAGGTAAGTAAAAAATGCTTTTGGAGATTATAAATTCAGTTTTAGACACTTTGAGATTAAGATGCCTTCTAGACAACAATAAAAAAATGTCTTAAGGTCATTGATTACAATAGAGCAAGAAGATTGGGATTACAGAGGAACATAGAAGAATAGCTTATTGCTGTAACAAAAAAGCACAAAAATGTTTAATGATGCAAACACAATAGAAGGTATTTTTGTTATTGTTGTTCATAAAACAGTCTAAGGTCAATTTTCCTGGGAAGAAAAAGACTCTATCTTTTGGCTTCGCCTTTCTCCTGTGATCCTTCATTATCATCTGCATTCATCCAGAAAAAGAGAGTAGAGAAAGCACACCTGCCTCGGTCCAGAAGTGACACACACATTACTTCTACTCACATCCCATCAATGAGTCACACAGCCACATCTAACTGCAAGGGAGTCTGGGAAATGTAATCTACCATGTGTTCAGAAAAGGGGATGTGGATTTTTGGTGGACAGCCAGCTGTCTCTGCCACAGGGTAGACCCAGTCTTTCTTTCTCTAAGTATAAGGTCTATAAGGACAGAGATAATGTTGGAGGACAGAGATAATGTTGGTCTTCACTCATTTTTATTACCTTGTGTGATGTCTGACACCTATCAGCTGTACAATATTTGTGAAATAAATGTATGGCTGAAGCTATGGTTGTGAAAAATATCAAAAAGAGACACTCTATAACAGAAAGGAGGGAGAGAAAAGGATATTTAATGATAAAAATTATTTTTTTTGTTATTGTTGTTGCTACCATTTGTGGAGTACCTGTTAAATACCTAACCTTCACAACAACCAGCAAGGTTGTAGATTTTATTGACCACATTTTAATTATGATGGAACCTGTGCCTCTAAAATTTACACCACTAGAAAAGTTCAGATTTAGCCCCAGGTCTTCTGACTTCTCTTTCCAGTATCTTTCTAGAATACCAACTTCTATTTAGTGGAGAAAGGATGAGGAACCTTGACTATTGTGTTGCAAAGGAGAGAAATGTTTTGAAAACATGTGGAACTGCCTTAAAGGTAAACCAGGTGACTTGGCAGATTTAACTTTCTTGGATTACTTTGGGGCATAAGCAGAGCTGCCTGGGAAATCATGAGCCACTCCATATATAACTAGTATTGAATGTCATGCTTTGTTGCTTCATTCAGCAAACCTTCCCAAGAGAACTCCCAGCTGTTGCTGCCGACCTTAGCTTGGCCGCTATCTTGCAGAAACTTTGGCTTTCCTGTTTCTGACTGAAACATTTACCATGTGATGGGCTATTACTTGTCTACCTTCTTCAGTAGTCACCTCTGCTGATGTCACATAAATGCCACTGCCCCTCAGTGATGAGGAAGATGGGTTCCTCATCAACTTGGGCTTTTGCCCATACTTCAAAAGTTCACTAGATGATAGCTCTAGGAACTTTCCTATTGATTTTATCTTCTAGAAGGCCCTTAGACCTCCCTACTTTCCTCTCTTTTCACCACTACTGCTATCAATTCTCCTTCAACCATTTTAATAGGCCTCTATCTGGTCTTTCCTCATCCATTCTTATTTCCCTCTCTAATTTATCCTCCACAATATAGCAGGAGTGACTTTTTTAAATGTTCAAATATGGTCTTGACACCTCCTTGCTTAAACCCTTTAAGAACTTACTCTGGCTTTAGCATAAAGATCAAAATCTTTAGTAAGATTTTAGACTCTGCAAGACCAGACCCAACCAATCTTGTGGGATACTTTCTTCAGCAATTTCTGTGTCTTGGACACACTGACCTTTTTTCAGGTTCTCATACATGCTCTTCTGGCTTGTTCTTCATAAGATTCTTCCCTATTGCTCAGCTAAATCCTGTCTCTCAAGGCTCCCTATGTTGTTCCCACAAATACAGGTCACAATCTGTGATTATATAGTCACATGTGTGATTATTAAATTCATGTCCATTTCCTCCACTATTGTATCACCAATACTAGCACAATGCCAGTTGGTGCTTAACAGGTATTTGTTGAATGAGAAAATAAATGAGTTTGCCATTGCAGAAAATAGAATATGTTTCCTTGGGAGAACAATCCACACACTGTAGAACTCTTGGAAAAAAGGTTTTTAAATTTGAATCACTTCATAATACTGCTTCTTATTCATTACTCAATGAGTAATTTTACTTTAATAAAAATGTTCTGTGGTTTAAAAGTTAATAAATTAGTATTAATCACAGCAGGAACAACAAATATTTAACTTCCTGGTATTTGTGATATTCTCTTCTGAGTATAAATTTATTCTACTTTTTATTGGGAAGAAGATAATCTCTTAATATCTTTTTCTGCTCATCTAGATTTACAATATTTAAAAGACTTTGTTCTTCAAGTTTTATTTTTCCTTTAAGGATTTTAAATCCAAAAGCTTAGTAAATGAAATATATATACAGTTCATGAACATATTTTAAGACTTTTGGGAAACACTCAAAACAAAAGCTATTTTGAGGATTAGGAAATAGCTTGTCTGAATATTGCCAAGTGAATTTGGAATAACCTTTCTGTGGGATGCAATGAAAAAGAAAGGCAAGAACTTCAACATTCTCAGTTCAAGGTTACAAAGGAGTGTGAACAAAAAGTGTTTTTCATCCTGTTAATACTTGGACACACAGAACATAAAAACAGTGTCTTCTTTCATTTAAAAAAATTTTAAACACACGCAGGAAAACCTTGACCTTTTTGCCTTTAACTTCCTGGGAGGAACCCACATAGATTTTTACCTCGTTTTCTCTTTCTCAACTTCTTACTGTGTATTTAATGAGTCTTGGATACCTGGGCATCCTGCTGCATACATACTAAGTGAGTTGGCAGTGCGAGAGGAGAAAGGGGCCACCAGATGCTGTGTATATAATGGGTAACGTCATTGCAGTGTCAGTACTTCCCTTGGCTACAAGCTAAAGAAGAAAGGAAGCCTGGCCAGTGTCGTTCTGTGGTTGAGTGTTGACCCATACACCAAGAGGTCACCAGTTCGATTCCCAGTCAGGGCACATGCCCAGGTTGTGGGCCAAGTCCCCAGTGGGAGGCAAGCATGAGGCCACCAATTGATGTTCTCTCTCATAGATTTTTCTATCTCTGTCTCCCTCTCCCTTGTCTCTCTCTCTAAAACCAATAAAGAAAAAAAAATTTTTTTAAGAAGAAGAAGAAAGGAAAATGCTTCATTCATAACACATTAAATTTAAATGCCCTTTTTAAAAATGGGCAAAGATAGGTGGGTGCTGGCAAAGTCAGGCCAAATAGGGCAACAACAAATTCTTAGGCAAGGATGACTACAGTTCTTAAGAATTAGTAACCTTATTCTGAAGGGCCTCTATCTTGAATCATATGCTAAGAACTTCAGAGTTTATGGGGGTGGGGGTGAAAAAAAGAACTTCAGAGCCCCAAGAACTACTTTGTTTATGTAAAAACTGCTAACTATTGTAAGGGTGTTGCATATAAAATAAGAATTTAATATAAAATAGAAAGGCATTTAAGGAGTGACTGCATGCAGAAATGACTTACTTCACAGACTGAACCCTAGACCCGAAGGGAATTTCAGATTAAACCAAACATAGGGTGGCCAATGCCCCTACTGGAGAAGTGAGGTATTGCATGTTCAGCCTGCTGGGCTTGGTCAATGCTTAACCTACGTGGAAAAGTAAAGATTTGCCAGGAGCTGGGCCCTAGAGGCAGGGTATTTCCTAAAAGACAGTGCCAACATGGTGTAGTTGCAGAGAGAAGAACTGGCAGTAAGACAATATCCAAATAGTGTTGCTACTGGGTAAAAAAGAATTCTTCTGTGAAAACAAAGAGTCCTGCCTATGGCAGTCAGAGTTGACCAGCCCATCCGGCTCTTCTTTCCCCAAAAATTGTCAAAGCCATTACTTAAAGCTTAAGTCTTAAGTAATAGGGAAAAAAAGCCTAACAAGTATATTTACATCCAAACTTCAAAGAGTTTCCTCTTTAGTTGGGGAAGAAATACAACTATAATACAAGGCAGTATATAACTTCTTCCTCCGTTTTAAAATCTGCAATACTGCTGCTCATGTCTGAGCTAATGTCACTTCCTTATTACGTATAACCCTGATTGATCCCTTCCTTTTTGTTTTGTTTTTTGTTGGATAGTTTTTATTCCAAGGGACTTTCCCTGTTCCCAACATATTACATATTACTTCTTCATTAAATATTTCAGATATACATGATCAATTCTTTGTCTCCATTTTCACTAAGTCTTATTGTAGACAAAGCAAGAAATAATACAGGCTTGGTCTAATTACAGCTTAGACAAATGAGTATGTACTGTGTGGTGTCAGCACAAATCCACAGGCCACCCACCGAGAGTGAAAAAGAAGACACTGGTTTCTCCCACAGAGAACTGGAAGAGCTTTCGATGGAAACAGGAGATAATTGTGTTTTGCCATTGGCAAGTGCAAATAGGGCCTATCGCAGCAACACACGCCATAATATTCAGTAAGTATTACTGTAAGCGTGATAATAAAAAGAAAAATAGTGGTTTGACAGATGTATGCACAGCCTCTTCCTCCATACTCTCTCCCCATATTCCTGAAGAAGTGATGCTAGAAAGAACTTAATAGAGAAAAAAATACAGTTGTTTATGGATACACGACTGGGCTTCTTGAACTAAGATTCAAAATATTTTAAGTAAAAAGGTTGTGAAATTCTAGGTGGATTTCAAAATATGAAAAACATAATACCTCTTTTCTACAACAGTCTAACATTCTAGATAGTTTTTCACTTAGCAAAATTCCTAGTTTTTAAGTATTCGTTTAAATTTTGCCAATTGGAAGCAAACAAAAACTTGCGGATGTGCTATAGATAAGTGATTCTCAAATGGGAGTTGGTCTGAGAATATCAGCATCTCAGATAATGGAGCTAGGAATGCATGGCTTGGAAAACCTCCCCACACTGAATGTACACTCCCCCACCCTCATCCTCATTTAGAACTACTGTTTGAGCTGTTACTTAATCACATAAGATTGAACTGCTGTCATAGATGTGGAAGACCAAGGCTGGAAATCTTGTGAATAAAAACAGTGCCCCATGGAGTGCAAGCTGGTGCAGCCACTATGGGAAACATTAAATATTAAAAAGAGAGATCTTTCAAAATATTAAAAATAAAACTACCATATGATCCAACAATTTCCCTTCTGAAGGAAATTAAATCACTACCTCAAAAAGATAACTATACCCCATGTTCATTATAGCATTATTTACAATAATCAAGACATGGAAATAATTTAAATGTCCATTAATGGATAAATGGGTAAAGAAAATGTGAGATCACCCTGGACTATTTGGCTCATCGGTTAGAGTGTTGGCCCATGGACCAGAGTCATGGTTTCAATTCTGGTCAAGGGCACGTACCTCAGTTGCAATTCGTCCTCGGCCCTGGTTGGGGTTGTGCGGGGGGCAACCAGTTGATGTGTCTCTCTCACATCAGTGTCTCTCTCTCTCTCTCTCTCTCTCTCTCTCTCTCCCCCCTCCTCTCCCTCTCTAACTGAAGTAAAAGAAAAATATGGTTGGGTGAGGATTAAAAAATAATAATAAAAATAAAATGTGAGATCTATCTATCTATCTATGAATATATTCAGCCATAAAAAAGAAACTTTGCCCTTTGTGACAACACGGATGGACCATGAAGGCATTATGCTAAGGGAAATAAGTCAAAGAAAGACATATACTATGTAATCTCACCTATATTTGGAATCTTTTTAAAAATTAATTTATAGAAACAGAAAGGAGACTGGTGATTGCCAGAGGTGAGGGGTGGAAGAAATGAATGAAGGTGGTTAAAAGGTACAGACTTTCACTTATGAGTTAACTAAGTCTTAGGGATGTAATGTACAGCATGGTGACTATAGTTAACAGTATTGTATTATAGACATGAAAGTTGCTAAGAGAATAGATCTTAAAAGTTCTTATCACAAGAAAAAAATGTGTAACTATGTGTAGTGATAGATGTTAAACTTATTGTGGTAAATCATTTATATATATATATATATATATATATATATATATATATGTGTGTGTGTGTGTGTGTGTGTGTGTGTATTATATATATATGCATACATATATGTCAAATTATTATGTTGTACATATTAAACTAATACAACATTATATGGCATTTATGTCCTAATAAAGTTGGTGGAAAAAAATGGGCCACATAAATCTTTTCTTTTCCTAAGAAGTTATAGAAAAATAAGGCGGTTTCAAAAGACTAGTCAATAAAAGAAAATTTTCTTTAAAAGACCTATGGGTGGGACTTGCGGACAAGATGGCAGCGTAGGTAAACACGGTACTCGCCTCCTCCCACAACCACATCAAAATTACAACTAAACTACAGAACATCCATCCTTCAGAAGCGCCTGAAATTGAGCTGAATGGAAGTCCTACAACTACGAAATTAAAGAAGCCACATCAAGACTGGTAGGAGGCGCGGAGGTGCGGAGGTGTGGACGGGCTGGTCCCACACCCAAGTGTGGCGGGTAAAAATCAGGAGGGACACCTCGGCTGGGAAGGTCCTCCCTGAGGAGTGAGGGGTCCCCCCTCACACCAGGCCCCCCAGCTCAGGGTTCCAGTGCCAGGAAGACAAGTCCCCATCACTTCTGGCTGTAAAACCAGCAGGAAATGAGACTGAGGGAGGCTGAGGCTTCTGGAGTCCCAGGCAGTTCCACTTAGAGGGCCCGCGCACGGACTTACGTGGAGGGAAGGCAGCTTGAAAGGCACCAGAGACATATGGGGAAGAACTGAGGCAGCTTTCTCCTGAACAGACCTGATGGTGGAGGCCGGTGTTCCTTTGGTGAGCCCTTCCCCCACAGGGCAGGCAGATGGGCGTCATATCTGGGACTCCAGCAACCTGGTTCAAACTGTTTGCCCTGCCCTGGTGATTCCCTGAGGCCCTGCCCCAACCAACTTTCAGGCCCACCCAAGCCGTTTCTAGTGGCTTTACCATAGGATAGGCCTGCTTTGGCTCCTGCTTCAGATTTTCCTAAATTCTCTCAAACAGGCAGCATCTGGCCACAGCGAGCCCCATACCGCTGCTAAGTGGCCCCAGGCCTGGTGCTAGAAGCAGTCAGCCTTGGTTCACTGCTTGGCTTCACCTGGGCACCTCCAAGCCCAGCACAAGAAGCAGCCATTGGCAGATCGCTTTGTAGCTTATGCCCGGTGGCCCCAGGTAGAACACAGGCAGTGGCTGATCTTGCCCCAGAGCTAGCACACCTGGTGGACAGCTTCAGACCACGTTAAAGCACCACCACCCAACCCCCTGCACAAGTGACACACTTAAGGAATGGACTCAGGGGGTACCAGAGCACTGCTGAAGTAAGTCTTGCTCTGCACAGCTGATCATTCAAGGTAGTCAGAGGTCGGTGATTAGGGGGCACAGCCAGTCCTTGCAGCTGATCAGCCTGAGTAAAACCCTCTCATTAATGTGCCAACAGCAATCAAAACTCAATTACAACAGAAGGGTATAAATTCCACATGAAGGGTACACCTCAAGGGCCCAGCTGGGAGACCAGGGAGGCAGTGTCACTGGACACTACAGGACACCTACTACAACAGGCCACCCTAGGAAGCCTAAGAGACATAGCAACTCTACCTAATACATAGAAACAAACACAGGGAGGCAGCCAAAATGAGGAGACAAAGAAACAAATGAAAGAACAGAACAAAACTCCAGGAAAAGAACTAAATGAAATGGAGATAAGCAATCTAACAGAGGCAGAGTTCAAAACACTGCTTATAAGGACACTCAATGAACTTAGTGAGGGCCTCAAGAGCATAATAAAGGACAAGTCAGAAATGAAGGATGCACTAACTGAAATAAAGAATAATTTACAGGGAATCAATAGTAGAGTAGGTGAAGCCAAGGAGCAAACCATCGATTTGGAATATAAGGAAGCAAAAAACACCCAATCAGAATAGCAAAGAGACAAAAGAATCCAAAAAAAAAAAATGATGATAGTATAAGGAGCCTGTGGGACAACTTCAGGCGTACCAACATTCGCATCATGGGAGTGCCAGAAGGAGAAGAGAGAGAGAGCAAGAAATTGAAAACCTATTTGTAAAAATAATGACAGAAAACTTCCCTAACTTGGTGAAGGAAACAGACATACAAGTCCAGGTAGCACAGAGAGTCCCAAACAAGATGAACCCAAAGAGCTCCACACTAAGACACATTATCATCAAAATGCAAAAGGTTAAAGACAAAGAGAGAATCTTAAAAGCAGTTAGTTACCTACAAGGGAGCTCCCATAAGGCTGTCAGCCAATTTCTCAAAAGAAACTTTGCAGGCCAGGAGGGAGTGGCAAGAAATATTTAAAGTGATGAAAAGCAAGGACCTACAACCAAGATTACTCTATCCTGCAAAGCTATCATTTAGAATTGATGGCCATATAAAGAGTTTCCTAGACAAGTAAAAGCTAAGGGAGTTCATCACCACCATACCAGTATTATATGAAATGTTGAAGGGTCTTCTTGAAGAAGATAAAAAAATATGAACAATAAAATGGCAATAAATACATATCTATCAACAATTGAATCTGCAAACAAATGAGCAAACAGAACAGAAACAGACTCATAGATACAGAAAACTTTTTGTTGGTTACCAGACGGGAGGAGAGTTGGGTGAAAAGATGAAGAGATTAGGAAGTACAAATTGGTTGTTAGACTGATGAACCTCAAAGGGAAAGGGGCAGGTGGGGCAGGAAGAGAGAAACCAAAGAACTATGCATATATGCATAACCAATGGACATAGACAATAGTGTGGGGAAGGCAGGAGTTGGACAGGATTGGGGAACAGGGGGTTAAGGTGGGAAAAAAGAGGTACATCTGTAATACATTCAATAATAAAGATAAGGTTTTTTTTAAAAAAAAGACATATAAGTAGGATGAGAATGAATGATTCTTATTTTATCTATTAGGGATCAAATTTTGTTGTAATTAAGAGAGACCAGGAAAATAGTGATTTACACAAACAAAATTTTATTCTGTCAACAAAACTGAAAGTGGGCAGTTCTGGCTGACAGTGGTTTTGTGAACTCTTTAGCAACTCAGTCACTTTTCAATTCTTTTTAACAATCCTAGTGTTAGTAACTGACTTGACATCATCTAACATGGCTGCCAGAACTCCAGACATCACATTTGCGTTCCAGGAAGCTTAGAAGGAGGGAGAAAGGAAGGGCATGAATGTATTCACTTTAAAGAAAACTTTTAGGAAGAACCACCTAAAATTCCTCATCTTAGTCAGAGAGGCTCACCTGTCTCCAACTGAACCTGAAAAATGCTGTTTTACTCCAAGTTGCAAAGTACTACGATAAAATTATGTGTCTATATTAAACAGGGAGAGATAACATTTAGGAGATAACAGTTTCTGACATAAAGATCTTTAACAACCTCAAGATCAGTGCATATAATTAAACATATATATATATATATGATATGTGCTATAGAATGTACATATATATGGATTTGCATTAATTAAAAATCATTGGGAAAAAAACGAATCCAAATCTGTGAGTTAAGGTATATATGAATTAAAAGTGAGTTATCCAGATTCTCTACCTAGTAATAAGGCCCATCTTTAATCTCAGAAGTGACTCTAAATTGTTTGCAACTATTTTTTTCACGTTAGTTCATTTATTGCAACTTTTTCTAAGCATTCAAAATGTACTTGCTGCCCTGATGCTCCAAAGTTAACTTAGATTTCTATGATTTGTCAGGTTAAAAACAAACAAACAAAGTTTCTCCAGGGTTTAAGATAAAAAAACAGAGTCATCATTTTTGGTAATTAAGTACCTCTTTTCTTGATGTCTAATTTTCATAGCATAATAACTGGTGATGAACAGCACTAGCCAGTGTATTTTTAAAAAAAAACAATAAATCAATGGGTGAAACAGAGAGAGATGATATCTCAAGATAACAACTTATAAAAAGTAGCTTTAAGTCAAACATTGAACAAGTAACCAATTTTTAACTGTCTCATACATTTACAGATTTTAATGAATGATTTGATTGGGTCATCTTTGATAGAAACCTATCTCAATTACTGAAATACGGTAGTCCCCCCCCTTATACATGGTTCCACAGTTTCAGTTAATTGTGGCCAACTGCAGTCTGAAAACATTAAATGGAAATTTTCAGAAATAAACAGTTCATAAGTTTTAAGTTGTGTGTCATTCTAGGTACCTGAGTATTTCATCACATAGGCATTGTATTATCTCTCAGCATCACAAGAAGAGTGATTACAATACAATAAGATAGTTTGAGAGACCGCATTCACATAACTTTTATTACAGTATATTGTTATTATTGTTTTATTTAATTAGTAGTTATTATTGTTAATATTTTACTGTGCCTAATTAGAAATTAAACTTTATAATAGGTATGTGTATATGAGAAAAAACATAGTATATATAGGGTTCGGTGCTATTCATGGTTTCAGGCATCCACTGGGGGTCTTGGAATGTATTTCCTTGCATACCCAACAAACTTCTTTCTTATTTAATCTGACTTTGTAAATTTTCATTTTGGATAAATCTAAAGTAAGCCACAGGATTCTTCATTGTGCTTTTATTATTAATTTTTAAATAATTTTTAAAAATTTGTTTCCCTTTATTGATTTTAGAAAGAAAGAAAGGGAGAGGGAGAGAGAGACAGAAACATTGATGAGAGAGAACATCGATTGGCCGCCTCCTGCATGCCCCCCACTGGGGACTTGGTCCACAACCTGGACATGTGCCCTGACCGGGAATCGAACCGGCAACCTCTTGGTGCATGGGTCAATGCTCAACCACTGAGCCACACTGGCTGGGCTATTAATTTAAATAAGTTATAAAATCTGTTTTTATAACTTGAAATCTATGATTGAACTCACAAGACATGCAGTGAGTTTAATTGGGGAGTTTAAATGAGAGAAAATGTTTGAGAGAAGAATTTGAATTCACTAGAGTAATTTCAGAGTCAAAAAATTCTAAGATCTTGTCCTATACCCTACTCAGTTATTCACTCCGTAAACACACCCTAGACCTTGTCATTACAAATTATTACAGCCTTTCTATAATCTAAAGTTTAGGAAGCCCATATTCCAATCAACAGCTTCTATGTTTGTGGTTTACTCCTTTTAGCACTCCAACTTCAACAATCCGTTCATAGTATTACCTTTTTACTGTCTCTCAGCCTTCATTTCCCTTTCTACCCAACTAAAATCCCATTGTAATTACATCCCTGAATATACATTAAATCTTTCATCCTCCTTTTCTTTATTGGATTTGCTAGGACAATCTCCAACTGTGGTTAAATGCATCTTTCCAATATTCTACATCTACCCCACATTCAGCTGAACATGGATTGAGAAAAACACACAACTATGTCAAATCTCCAAAAGCTATTTACCCATCCTCATTCTCAGTTGATGCCCTTGCTTCCAATTTTAATGAGAAAAACAGAAGCTATTAGACGTCCACAAGCTCTCACTCCACCCACATCTACCCATGTACCTCCTTCTGTATCCACATACTTTTTTCCATCCTGTTCCTATAAATGAACTATATGTAGTCCTATGAAAGATCAATATCTCCATTTGTGTACCGCATCCTATTCCTTCTCACCTATTAAATGACATCTCTCCAGCAATTCTATACTCTTTCTTCTGCCTCATCAGTTGTTTCCCTCCTTTTTAGATCATTCCCATCAGCATACCAATAAGCTATTATTTCACTCATCTTACAAAAGAAAAACCATAAAAACCCTTTTGACTCCATTTCCCTCTTTAGTTATCATGTCTCTGCTACCCATTATAGGAAAACTCCTAGAAAGAGTTATCTATACTTGCTGTCTCATTCTTCCCCTACCATTCTCTCTTGAACCCATCTCATTCAAGAGATTCAAGCTTTCCTCCAGACCACTTCACTTAAACTGCTCCTATCAATGACATCCACACTGCTGCATCCCAAGGTCAATTCTCAATCCTGATTCCACTGGACTTATCAACACCATAGGACACAGATGATCATCCTTGAAATATTTTGTTCACTGTGCTTCCAGGATACCAAGCCTCCTGGACTTCCTCTTATCTTACTGGCTGCTTTCATGTGTTAGTTGTTGGACTACTCCAGAGCTCAGTTCCTGGACTTCTTATCTATGCACTCACTCCCTTGGTAACTGTGCTCAGTCTCAGGCTAATGATTTCCAAATGTATATCATTAGCCTGAACTCTAGACCCTTATATCCAACTAACTATTCGACAGCTCTACTTGGATGTCTAATAGGCATCTCAAAGTTCATATAGAAAAATTGAACTCCTGATTGCTCCATACACACCCCAAACCTGTGCTTCTGCAGAGGTCTCCATCTCAGTTAATGCCAACTACATTTCTATTAGTCAGGCTGAGCTGGGGTTATGCTACAGTGTTAAATAACCTGAATTTTACCAACTTCCAACAACAAAGGTTTATTTCTTGCTACATACTCTCTGTGTGTCTCCTGCAGTAATAATCCACATTGGCTTTACTCTAGGAGCCAAACTGATAGAGTAGCCTTTAGCTGGAGCATTGCTGATTTTGTAACAGTATCAAAAATGACATAGTGCCTGGCCGGTGTGGCTCAGTGGTTGAGCATTGACCCATGCACCAAGAGGTAGCCGGTTTGATTCCTGGTCAGGGTACGTGCCCAGGTTGTGGGCCCAATCCCCAGTGGGCAGCATGCTCTCTCTCATCGATGTTTCTATATCTCTCTCTCCTTCTCCCTTCCTCTCTCTCTAAAATCAATAAAGAAAAAAAATTTTTGGAATAAATAAAAATAAAAAATGACATAGTAAACCAAATGCTGGCTCTTAAATCTTCTGCCTATGTATTACTAATCAAGCAAGTTGCATGGCCTCCTAATTCCAGTAGAACAGAGGTGTATAATATTCTCACGGGAAAAGACTCTACATTGAAGAAAACTGGATGTGGAGAAAAATAGGGTAAACGTGAATCAATAGTGTACATTCACACAAACTCAAGGGGCCTGCTGAGTTATTGGTCTTAAATTAGAGAAAATAAAAAGAACCTGAGGGGGGAAATAACACTAAAGAAATACTAAAAGTGTTATTTGTAAAACTATAGTATTAGTGATCAAGTCAAAACTGTGAAGTTTGCCTATTCGATGTATTACAGACTGCTTAATTTAAATCCAAATTTGAAAGTGTATATATTTAAATCCTTCATCTCTGCCTAAGCAAAAAATAGTAAACTGTTTCACAAATAGCTGGTAGAAAATCAAAATTCATTTCACCTCTGACTCCAGATGAAAAGGAAAGCATTTCAGCTGGATTAATGACCATATCCTAGACATTGCCCTAGACTAGAGTTTCTCAACCGTGGCATTCTTCATATTTGGAGCTGAGCAATTCTTTGTTGGAGGAGGCTGTCCTTTGCATTACAAGATGTTGAGCAGCATCCTTGCCTTCTACTCATCAGATGCCAGTAGCTCCTCCTCAGTTGTGACGATGAAAAATGTCTCCAGACATTGCCAGCTATCCCCAGGGCGGAGGGAGTGGTGGAGCTGGAGGGGTATATTACTGCCAGTTAGAACCACTGTCCTAGAGTATGAAAAAGCCATAAAGTGAGCACTCCTGTGTGTCTTCAAGCTGTCACCATAAAACATGTTGTGGGGTTTTTACAGAAATACAATGCCAAAACAGGCAAGCAGATCCTACAGGTAGAATGTAGGGAAACACTGAAAAGGCCCTCTTTGAAAAAGAAAGTATCCCTGATTTTTACCCCAGCATTACTTTGGTCTGTCATTATAGAAAGATGTTACCTGGAAGGTAGAATTCATTATTAAGCAATTTTGGTCACTAATGCCTTAATAACAGTTTAGAAACAAAATTCAGGACCAAGAGAAAGACAAAAAAAAAAAAAAAAGCTTTAACAGGGAGAAAGAAAATGGGAAGAGGCTTTGCAATGGGGGTCCCTATTCATTTAAGAAACTACATGCGGTCTTTGGCCATGATGAGACATGGACCTCTGAGGGAAAACTCTATTTGTCTACAATTTAGTTAGAATTGGTTATGCATAATAACATCAACTGAGGGAAAAAAAATAGAACTGAAATAATCAATTAAAAATAGTAAGACAGTTTTTATCAAACATTAAATAATTTATTTTATCATCATTATGGTCTATGTTAATGTGGTTTAAATTGAAAATGAAATTATAAAAACTAACAGGAACTTGGACATAAGAACATTAGTCATGTATGAAATCCTTTTTAAATCTATGTTTAAATAAACTCAAGTATTAAAACTTTTTTAAAAATAAAAAAATCCTTTTATGATTTAAAACATTTTTTTTTTCTGGCAATTGTTAAATTTCCAGATTTACTGTTTTTTTTTAAAAAAGGTAATAGATAACATTATGCCAGAGAGAAACCCTTACCATGTGAGCAGAACAACCAGCAATGCTGGCTGAATTCTTTTGGACCAAAAAAGATTTTTTAGACAGATAGTTTAAAATATTTAGTGATTATAAGTAAATACACTTTCCACTACTTATAAAAATGTATATTGTCAAATTATTATATCTTATGTTTCTTTCCCTCCAATCAAGACATTCCAGCATTGAAATATAGATGGTTCCTATAATTTAAATCCATTTATCAATTACACATAGTAATTAGGGAAGCTGGTTTAAATAAATATAAATTTACATATTATTAGAAGCTTTATTTCCATTTGTGGAGTAATTTAAATCTCCTCAACATCTATCTTTGTAGTGAAGCTACATTCAAGGAACAAAGTGGATTGATTTGAGTTTCATTTTCTACCTTCACCCTGAAAAAAATACACAAATAAATTACAACATGACCAAAAGTAGACGTTAGTTAGAAATATTTTAAAATTCACTGATCCCTTGAATCCACAAATTAGATAACGATTTTCTGACATTATGCACTAGTCACAATTATATGTACTTTCAAATACTGTCTGACATCTCAATATACATTGACAAACCCAAAAAAGATCTACTTTCATTTGCCTCAAAAACTTTTGAAATATGCTTTTGTTTCATATGTGGCACTCTTTCATGTTTACATTTTATACTGTGATTTAAAAAATGAGTTTTCACCAGAAAAAACAATAACTCATCCATCCATAGTATGAATTGAAGGTTTGTGTTTAAGAAACAAACTATGATCACAGCCCTAGTTCTCCAGGATCCACTAACAGAGGGTCCCCATCCCTCTGCCAAAGCTGATTTTTTTAAAGAAACTATATTAAGAAATAAAGCAAAGAAAAACGTGCAGGAGCTTCTTGCCAAATCGTTTGCAACATACATACTCTTGAGTGATTTTTAAAGTCTCAGCTTTTATTTAGTTTTATTTCCAACTGTTTAGTTTAATTTTTATTGACTTGTGTATAATTCTCAGGAGCAGGAATGTATCTGTGACTTGAGAGAAGCTTCCTGGTGTGCTGAAATGAACAGTTTGATTTCCTTTGTTAATGCTTGTGCCTGGTTAGGGATCTGGAAGTTTGCAAGGCCCCAAAACAGTCACTGGAATACCGTACCCAGAGGAATGAGTTCCATTTTCTGGATGGGTGTCCAATTTGAATCATAAGTAGAGCTGTTTTTGTTTTATTTGAGGTAGCATTAATGAATTCTACTGTTTATCACTAGAGTTAAAAACCAAGAGCTCTCAGAAGAAAAAAATGGGCCAGAGAAACCATGAGGTACCTGGCACCATGCAAATAGAAGTGAAGAGGATGCTGTACTAGCTGAACACCAGAGATAGTAGGGTCAACATAGTTCATTGCACAGTGACAAAATGTTCAAACTCAAGATACCTCCATCTGAATTATCAACATACATTCATGCCAAACAAAAACAATCTTATGCTGTGTCCCTCGTCTCAGTTAATGTCACAAACCCAAGTCACATCATCTTCAATTCCTTAGACTCCCAAACCTATGCAGTCATTAGACACGAAGTTTTGTAGATCATGCCTCAAAATGTTTGTCAGATGAACCCTCCCCTCTCCATTTTCCCAGCCACGTATCAAGGCAGTCTCCACCCTGCAACCTAAGCTCTTGTTTCAACAGACCATTTATTGCTCCCTGAGTTGAGACTTCGCTACCTCTACCCATCCTTCAAGGCTGTCCATACCCCTTATTTCCAGCAAAATAATCCCTCTCTTTTTAGCATCCCTCCAGTAATGTATTGGTATTGATACCATAGTACTACCACATGCATCATAATTAGATGAAGGTAATTTATCTCTCTCCTATTGGACAATGTTTCCTATTGAGGCCCAGATTTGTCTCATTCAGCTTCCTATATCCAACCCCTGCAACAGTGTCCAGCATCTGATTGATGCTCAATAATTTATTTTAGTTTAAATAAAGTGACCACAGAGCAACTACACAATACTCAAAATTAGCAATTGGAGGTAAATTTTCTCATTGATAACATATCTAGGATTTAATTTGCTTTCAGCATTGTTCATAATATTTATCCATGCTTTACAATATTCTCAGGGCCAGGGAGCAATTCATGTTTGAAGAAATTTAAGGAAGAAAATAAGTCAAATTTTCATTTTAGCAGGTGCACTTGATAAGCCATCAGCCCCCCCATCCTAAACAGTGTGCAGTTTGTGGGACTCGTGTTCCTTATGCCTGGTATCATCTCAGAATGCAAGTGAGTGCTGGTCACAGGAATCACTGCACTCAGCATCGGAGCAGTGTCACAAAGAAAAGCTGGTAAGAGAAAAAATTAGAATTCACTTCCTGAATGTTACACCTGCTCTTATTTTATACTGACTTTTATTTCCCTAAATAGAAAAGCTTCCCATATTCCATAAATATTAGCATATTTCAAGAACAAGAAATATCAATTGGTAGTGAAAACTATAATTATATTTTCTTTTCCTCAGCATGAAAAAAGGTATTTAAGTACTTCTCTATGGATTCTTTTCTGAGTGTTGTACCTAACAAATTAAGAAACCACAAAAATTTCCCTGTCCAATGTGGCTCAGTTGCTTGGGTGTCATCCCATGCACTGAAAGGTCAAGGGTTCGATTCCCACCTGGATTGCAGGCTCAATCTCCAGTAACAGGTGTGCACGAGGCAGCTGAAAGATGTTCCTCTCTCACATCGATGTTTCTCTCTCTCTAAAAATCTATTTTTAAAAATCTTTAAAAAAATAAACCACAAAAATCATGTATTTATAGTGTCTATAAATAATAGTAATGTTTAACATATAATACTGTTTTATTATATATATTTACTCAATTAAACATTACTAAAGCCCTTTTAGTTAAGAATCAGTTTTAGCCTCATTTTGCAGATGAAGAGAATTAAGGAACATAAAGGATGGATAATTTAAGCATTTACATAGCTAGGAAGTGGCGGAGCCTGGAATCAAACCCAGTGCTGTGTGGTTCCAGAGCCCATGCACTTAATCCCTGTTTAAGCTTTGTGCCAGGGTGAGGCAGGGAAGTGGAAGAGGAAGGAAAGGGGAAAATACTAAGCAGTTCAGCCAAATTTTATTATTCAGTAACAATATATATTACCTTTAAATATCTTTGTTCTTTCAACTTTAAACTGCCCGGGTATATGTATGTGTGGGTATATATATCTATAGGTATCTATAGATAGATATAAATATATTTTGCTCTGAATCTCTAGAATCTTTTTTTCTAAGATGGATAAATATACAAAATGTACAAAATACATTTTGAAGAGAGAGTGAAAAAATACTTGTAAATATTTTAGAAGTCTTAGAAATTACAAGTTCAGATATCATGAAATTAAAGAAAAATAACCACAAGTTTTTAAATGATCCTGGGAACGAAAGCAGTGGGCCTTCAAGATACTAACATTTAAGTCTCAGTCTGGGGAGACACTGAGTTTCATTCACGCTGGGAGCCCTCTTCCATTAGCCATGAAGCCTGAGCATCCCCTTGCCTTCTCTTATGCCCTCAAGTGAGAACTGAGTTATGACTGGTTGTCTTAGGAAGAAAATGACTCTTACAGGACATAACATGGGGTGGGGTGGGGGGTGGCTAAAGAAAGGCCTGACATGTAGCTTGTAAAGAGCAGCAGCTGTGGCCTGTTTTTACTAATATCTGACATGTTTCTTTGGCCACTCGCCAAATTGCGCTGTACCCAGCACTTCTCCCATCCTTCCTGTGCCTCCAGGACCCTTTGTAACTGCTACTTGAGACTCCAGTCCACTCCAAATCAATCCCCTCGGTTCCTTCCTCCCCTTCATGTGCAGGCATCCCACCCTAATTAATTAACCCAACACCAACTTCATCCAGGACCTTCCCACACTTTGCCCCTCACGCAGCCTAGAAACATCAGCACATTCCTTACTTCATCACTTGTCAACTCCCTTTCTGTTAAAGACCAGTGTCCCCTTTCCCTGACCTGGCCTCTGATTTGATCTCACTTTAAAGTATCCTACTTTAAGAGACAGTAACAAATGCTGCCTTTTTCCTGTTTGCTTTGTTTATTCACATTCACCCGACCTATTACAATTAAAGACCAACGGACTTACAAGAGCCCAGGAAGATACTTTATGCAGTTGATATGTGGATAAACTCAACACTGGATTTGTAATGAAGCCTCACTTTGCCTATTACTAAATGTGTGAACTTAGGTGAGTTTCTTAAGCTCTTGTCATTAATTCAAATACTTACTGAGCACCCATTACTCTGCTAGGTTCTGTTCTAAATGCTAGTGCTGCAATTTATAATAACAAAAATAAAAATGGCTGCCTTCAGTGAAGCTTATATTTCAGGGAGGGGAGATGAATGTTAACAAATAAATAAGTTTTAAAATATGCATCGATATCCAAGAAAAATATAAATGATAGAGGAAGAAGGCTAGGGAGTGTTGGAATTGGGGTAGGAAGAGAGGTGGCAACTTGGAATGGGTTATCAGAATCACCAGAGGTGATGAATGACTACACCTAAGAAGGTGAGAGAGTGAACCATGTGAATATCCGGGGGTGAGGTGTGGGGGACATTCCCAACAGAGAAAACAGCAAGTGCAAAAGCCCTGAAACAGGGCCTTTGCCTGGAGTGTCGAAGGAACAGTAGAGAGACAGCAATAGCTGCTGGAGAACTGGCAAGTGGTGGGAGGTGATGTCAGAGTTACAGGGATGCTGGAACATCAAGGGCCTTGTATGTGAGAATAGAGATTTTGGATTTTTCTATGACTGAAATAGGAAGTTACTACAGGATATTGATCAGAAGAGTGACATGATTTAACTTACCTCTAAAATAACTGGTGTCAGATGGGTACTAGATTTATCAGGGTGATCACTTTGTAAGTTATATAAATGTCTAATCACTATGTTGTACAGCAGAAATGAATATAATACTGTATGTCAACTGTAACTGGAACAAAAAAACTCAACTAATTCTCTGTAAAATGGAAAAACAGGAACAGTTAAGAGCAGACTGTCTACTCAAGTCCCAGGGCCACTGCTCACTGGCAGTGTGACTTTAAGCTCATTACTTAATTTTTCTAGGCTTCAGTTTTCTCAGTTTATGGTAGAATTGATAGTAGTTTCTATTTTGTAAGGTTATTATGAAAAATAAATTAAATAGCACATGTTGTTAAGGTGCCAAACGCAGAGCCAAACTCATGGAAAGATCCAATACTTGCTGCCATTCTCGGACTGGTAGGGGTCAGTGACATAATGTATATGAAGTACATGGTATGTTGTTTGTTACAATAAGTACTTACATGTTATCTTAGCATTGTCACCTACTAACTGCTGGCTGTTTTGAAATCACTTGGTACCTTTAAAAATTTTATAGTATCACCTTAAGAAAGAGAGTAGCAAAAATTCATGGATAATTTTCAGATATCTCAGAGGACTGATATAGAATTAATTGAGTGCTACTTTGTGCAAAGCACTCTCCTAGGCACTAGAAAGCCATATGTACTCAGATGAAAATGAATATATAGAGATATAGAGATAGATATATAGACAGAGGAGAGAGACTCTTATCTTATATATATAATCTTAAATATATATATTTTTAAAAGAAGAAGAAAGAGCTAGTTGAGACATAATCTTCTATGTTTGCTGACCCTTGATATGTGGAAAAATGAAAACTGGTCTCCTGAAAGAAAAAAAAAAAGTGCATTGTTAACTCCCTGGTCACATGACCATATTTGGAACCTACTCTTATCCAGTTTAGTGATTCCACACCTTTGGCTACCCTGGGGGTTTTGGAGGCCTAGTGGTTCTTCACAACCCTGCTTTATTACCCAAAAGTTATATGGCTCATGCCTCATTTCTTTCCTGGGACCTGGGCCACCTCATTCTGAAGGGATGGGTCTCATCTTCTTCCTTGCCCACCAACATGCACGCACTCGCACATGCACACACACACACACACACACACACACACCACTCCCTAAATAAACACACATACCCAAAGCATAGGTCTCTTTGGAAGCTCAACTATATCTCCTAAGGTGGTTTTAACAGCCCCTCACAAGAAAAAAAAGAAAGATTAATGTAGAAGCCTGCAGTAGAGTGAGTCCTAGTTCTTTCCTCTCCTTCACACATCACTTTCTCAAAGGACAGGCACAATTTCATGTTTTTGTTTTTATTTTACCTAATAAAAAACTAAGAATGTCTTCTTAAAATCAGGTGGGAAATTAGCTTTGTCTATCATTGCTATTTTTTTTAAATATGCTATCTGGCACTGAGACAGGTATACTTTAAAAGGACATAAGCACTAAAAAAATTAGGATGTCTTTAATGTATAATTAAAAATAAATAAGGCCCTGGCCAATTTGGCTCAGCGGTTAGAGCGTCAGCCTGCAGACCAAAGAATGTCGGATTTGATTCTGGTCAAGGTTGGGTCCCCAGCCCTGGTCAGGTTCGTGCTTAAACTATAAATATGGTTTTATCTTTCAAGCAATACAAAAGTTAAAGTATGGTGAAATTAAAACAACTTCTTGTTAGACTTCTTATCCTCTATTACTTACTTTCTTCCTTCTTAGCCTACTTATTGTGGTGCCTTGCTTAGCTGGTGCCTGTGAGGAAGCCAGCCCTAATTCTGTCTAAGCAAAGCTGATGTTCTAGAATGTTCCCTTGCTGACTTTCCCCCTAGTAGTCATCAACTATACTAAAAATAAGTTATACTCTTTTGCTTTATTTTAATGGGAACCACCAAAAGAGGTAGTAAAGGCAGGGCGAAGTCACATTTAGACCTTTATGAAACAGAGGGTATGATTAGAACAATAAAATGCAAATCAAGAAATTCGGTGTACCTATTTTTTTTTTTTTTTTTTTTTTTTAGTACAACCTTAGGAAGAGCAGTTAGAAGTCTTAACTTTAGGGGCACTTTACTCCTGGATATACTGAATTTTGTTTATGCAGAGGCTTGACCTTGCTTGCAGGGACAAATGGGAAAACAATGAAAAAACATAAGACAAGCGTCTCCGTCATCGTTATCCTCCCAGCTGATTTAAGAACAATTAAGAAACTGTGGCCTCTTTAGGGCTCATGTAAGCATGAGTTGGCTCCATTTTTCCTAATACACTCCCACCTCGTGAGTGAGGTGCCCAGAGGAAGGATCCCGTAGTGGCTTTAACTTGACAATTTCCTGCTTCTCCTTGCTTTTTAAGTTAAGCATTCTCTTTTACACAAATATTCAGTTCTTGCTTTTTAAAGATTTATTGGGTGAAACTGGTTAATAAAATTATACAGGTTTCAGGTTTAAACTTCTCTATATATGGAATCGAATGAACAAAATAAACAAAACAGGAGTTCTTGTTTCTATTTCCTCCCTTCCAGGCAAGCTGTCTCTTGGAGTTCTACCTCTCTCCTCTTCTCCTACAGAGGGCGCCATTTCCACGGGGGCTCCGAGTGAGCTCCTGGGTTAGGGGTTTGGTTTTGGCAGGGAAGGGGCTGTCTTGTATCTGTACCAGGCGCCTTTGTGCTGCCTCTGGCCCCTTGTGCCCGGGCACCACTGGCCCATCCTCTGTTAAGTCAGAGCTCAGTGAGGGCTCCCCGCCTCTGTGCTCTTGACACACGGCTCTTTCCCAAGTCCAAGAGACACCCGACTAAGAGTTTCTACACCAGGAAAAAGGTTGGGACATTCCTTTGCTCCTTTTATACCTCTCTTCCCTCCAAGGATGGAAGAGGCCGGTTTTTTCCTTCTTGCCACAATCTAACTTGACCTCAATTCCGAGTAGCTTCAGCCAGCCTCTTTCCTGGATCCGTTAAGCAGGGAGAGAAATTTGGCTAGCCAATGAAGAAATATTAATTAGGAAGTATTTCCAAAACATTGCACGTGTCTGCATGAGTACTGATTACCTACATATGTCGCAGGTATGGGTCTTTTCTCCTGCACTAAGCTGGGAGCACCTTGAGAACAGGGCTGCTTCGTCTATCTTTGAATCCTTAAAAGGTACACTACACAGCCCAGAACGTGGCACAAAGTCGTTCTATGATTGATAGGTAATGATCTAGGTCAAGATTTGGGTGAGAGTTTTCATCTTTGTGTTCTTACTTTTGTTTGAATTTGACCCTTTAATTTAAAGTATAGCAAACAGTATCCTGTTGAAAGTTTGGGGTCAATGGGGGGGGGGGGCGGGGGACACCTGTAATACTTTCAATAATAAAAAAAAGAAAGTCTTTATAATATAACCACATACATACATAACACTGTGCTAGATAAAGGACCTATTTCTTGATTTATCAACACTATGGGGAACATTTTTCTTTTTAAAAACTTTAAAACATTCCAGAGAAATTTGTCAAAATAATTATTATAACACCTTAAAATCTTTTTCTTTTCTTAATACAGTAGAAATTCATTGTCTTAACATTCTGAAGCTAGAAGTTCGAAATCAAGGTATTGGCAGGGCCTAGGTCAGAATCAGGTCAGAGGCCTAGGGGAGGCCCCTTCCTTGCCACTTCAAGCTTCTGGTAATTGCCAGCAATCCCTGCTGTTCCTTGACTTCATAACTCCCGTCTGCCTCCATCTTCACATGGCCATCTTCCCTTTGTGTCTCTGTCCGAAATGTTTTAGTCTTATAAGGACATCAGTCTTTAGATTAGGCCCACCCTTATCCAGTACAACCTTATCTTGAACTGGATTACACCTGCTAAGACCCTATTTTTAAATAAGATAACATTTACAGATTCTGGATAGACATGAATTTGAGGAAACACCATTCAACTCAGTACAACAATTATATTTGGGGATTTTGACACTTCAGTCTCAGTAATTGAGAGAATGAATAGACAAAAATTAGTAAGTATGTATCAACCAACCTGACCTAACTGACATATATGGAGTACTATAACCAGAATGACAGAATGCACAATCTTTCAAGTGTACCTAAAACATTCATCAAGATAGGCCATATAAAATCTAAGTGACAATCAATCCCAAAAGATTGAAACTGTACACAGTATGGTTTCTAACAAAAAAATGGAATTAAAAAGAAAGCAATAACAAAAGACAAGTAAAACCTCCAAATATTTGAAAATTATGAACATAACTCTAAATGAAACATTTCTAAGTAATTTTGGAATTATACAACAGGCTTCTAAATTTCTTTTGTGTTTAAAGAAGAAATTATAAGGAAAATTAGAAACATTTTTAAAGTGAATGTTACTGAAAACGTAAAGGATAGAACATCCATTTTTTACAAGCATAAAGAAAACTGACCTCTCATAAATATTTGAAATAATCGACTAGGGATGAGGAATGTTAAAGGGATGAGGGTAAGATGGTTTCACTGGCTGCAGTTAGAATAACTACCTTTATGTCAATATTTGTTTTTAACACCCTTTTATTTTATTAAAATATTGATTCCTAAAAGTTAACACATCTACCTACATCCTATGGGCTTAAACATCCCTTTAGACAGAAACAACCAAGAGTTTTATGCTCTTAACTACTCGGGAAGATTTTAAAGAAAGTTTTTTGAAAACTAAATATATGTATATTTATATAGTGTATATGTGCATACATACATATTCTACATGGTATATAAAATATACTCATTTGTTGCAGAGGTTTATAACCTGTGATCTATGAGCCTAGAGGTATGTTCAGCCTTGCTGAATATTCAAATCTTGCAAATGTTTCTCTGGAGAGGGGTCTACAGCTTTCATTGAAGTCTTAGAGGAATTCATGAACCTAAAACTCTGAAAAATAAATTTAGAGATTAAAGTGCATTTCAGTGCTATTCTTTACTCTCCATATTCTCTTCCCTCTAGTGACCTGGTAGGGTTTTATTCTGTTATTAACATTTTGGATGTTCAAGGAGGAAACATTGCAAAACATTGAGAATAATCCCTTTAATGCAAAGAATGACCAGATGTGATAACATAACACAGCCCTGTTTAAGACTCTTGACTTGTTTAAAATTTAAGTAGCATTACATCTCTTTGCAGAACTGGCTTAGAATAAGCATGAAAACAGCTTTCATGCTGTGTATGAGGCCAAAAAGTAAATGCAACTCTGCACATTTTTTATTTGAAAACATTCACAAATGACATGCAAGGCATAAACATTGGCCAAAAGCCACAGCTAAGCATTATGTTAAAAAACAAACAAACAAACAAACAAAAACTGTTTGTTTTTAAGCCAAAACTATTAAAACTATTTAGGAATCAGTTCTTCATTTCCTAATTATTAAATTAGGACTAAAACCAGAAAAAAAAATGTTGTCTAAAGGGATGTGCTTTAAGTATTGCCTTTCAGTTAAATAAACATGACAACTTTTAAAAACCCAGACAAAATTGATCAACAGGCTATAGAAACAGTCATGCAGGACTGAGGAGGACTCTCCTACTTAGATTAACAAGAAAAGTGTGTGAGAGGAAGCTTGGTGAGATGTTGAGAAGTGAAATTAATGAACTAGATGTGTACTAGGAGAAATGATTCTACACACATGTTCTGAATGTTTCTGCTTAGATTAATGTTTTCCTGCAAATAAAACTGGTTATCATCGAGTTAGGTCAATGCAGCTATCAAGATGGATCTACAGTAAGTGAGGTATTTTGTCATTCAGAGCCAAGATATGAGTTATTCTTGAAAAATAGTAAATGAGCAAAAACACTTTGGAACCTCTAACTACAGCACATGTAAATGTTTTAACCTGTGTGACAATGGAACCTCAAAACAAATCCAAATATTTAATGTCTTCAAGATATAAGTGCCAGCATTATGGAGCATGGAAAAAGCATGTTCCTTATTTGACATCCCATTTAAATATATATGGCTCTCCTCTATCTTGGAATAAAATGTTCTGTCACTCACCCTTAATTGTGATGCTAACATCTGTCTTGGAATCCACTTCCATCTTGGAACAGTTTAGTGAGATGTACATGAGTAGTTTTCTCTAACAAATCTTGATAATTTGCTTTCAGAAGAGGATAGCCTGAAAATGACATTACAACTAAAACATCCTCTTTGAACCAAAAAGTCAAGATTTATCAATGCATTTTTCACATCATGCACTTTGCATCAGGGTGCCTTCAGAGGTGTAGTTAATTTATTGATAACTGTACAAGTGAACATAAGTGGAAGATTTATGGGTCCAGGAAATAAGACCCTTAGAAGGCAGTGTTACCTTCTCCTGCTGTCTAAAAATTGTCTCCAATTTTGTGAACATCCAGTAGGCAATGTCATCACCTCTGATGCTTTCTCTTCCCTGACCATCCATGTGTCATAGAATTAACAAACCCACACTGTTAAGCCATGTTTCCTAACTTAGTTTGACTCTAAGTACTTCAAGCTGTGGTTTAGGTCTATTTGCTTTTTTGCACTCCGCAGTGGTGATTCCCAAATGAAAGAAGTACGAGGAGTAAAACTGAAGCATTCTGAGAAATGGTATTTGGCAATCCTAATTATTATCAAGGAGGAATCACACCCTCACAGTATCACTGTTTTTGACCAGTATACAGAAGTTGTAAACACATAGGTCTACAGGGCCAGGTGGTTCCTGTGGAGAAGAAAAAGTGTGTGGCCCTCATGAAATGGGCAATCACTATTCCAGTTCATCAGTCAACTTATGAAAAGAACAGTAAGTGTGGCTTTTCAAGGTTATTTTCAAGACAACCTAGATATCTTATTTTTATGTGAATACTCCTGATTGCTAACGTGTACACTAATTCTAAATTTTTAACTGTTGTGTAAGCCTGCAGGGCTGACACGACAGCAAACGTTTCACAAGTGTGTGACCTCTGGAATAAGACCTCTCCAAACCACCCTCGGTCATGCGGCCATGTGACCTTCATCTGCAGGATGGGTAACAATGACCTCTGGGCTCTTGGTAGGGTGCGCATTCATGGATTCTGAATCATAACCATCCTCTCCACAACCAGTACCAGCTCTCAGACAAGAGCGTGGCTCCTGACCCAACCAATGAATCAAGGATCAAGTGTACCTCAGTCTATCAAGACCCAGTGTGACTAGCTTTCTGTATTCAATTCCACAACACTGACTGTTTTTAATTTAATGTAAAAAAAAAAAACTTTGCACTTCTAATTATAAAATCAACTAAAATTTACTGTAGAAAAATTAGTAAGTACTGTTTAAAAGGGGAAATCTATTTAAACCATTCGTAGTCCCACTGCTACCTTGCTATATAGATCCTTGGAAATCTCTATGTATATATATTTTTTAGAAAAATGACATCATACCAAATGCATGTTTTTGTAGCCTACCTTTTTTACTTAATATATTTATTCAAGAAATACAAATTTTTTAAAAGGAGTATAAATGCACCCTGCCAGTTTGGCTCAGCAGTTAGAACATTGGTCCACGGACCAAAGAGTTTTAGTTTTGATTCCTGGTCAAGGGCATGTGCCTCAGTTTTGGGTTCGATCCTGGCCCTGGTTGGGGTCGTTCAAGAGGCAACCAATTGATGTGTCTCTCTCATTGATGTTTCTCTCTCTTCCCCCACCCCTCCTTTTCACTCTATCTAAAAAAAAAAAAAAAAAAAAAAAAAAAAAAATTCAGTGGAAAAATATTCTCAGGTGAGGATTTTTAAAAGGGAGTATAAATGCAATTATTATGATAAGACTAATTTTAATTCAGCACAAATATGTCCAATTTGTAGGGAGTACAGTGTTCAGGATTAAGAAAATAAAAATTAAAATAAAATTCAAAGCAACCTTTCCCTCTCAAAACACAGCTTTTCTCAAAGCACCCACTAATTTATAGGCAGAATTTTCAAAATATTAAGAAATCTAGGAGTGTTATTCTCTAATAACAAAGCCCTAGAAATCCAAAGTGAAAATAGAACAAAATACATTCATTATATCATGAAGGATATTATTTATTTATTTATTTATTTATTTAGTCTTTATTGATATTAGAGAGAGGGAGGAAGGGAGAGGGAGAGAGAGATAGAAACATCAGTGAGAGAGAACATTGATTGAACACCTCCTGCATGCCCCCCACTGAGGATTTGGCCCACAACCTAGGCATGTGACCTGACCAGGAATCGAACCAGCAACCTCTTGGTGCATGGGTCGACACTGAACCACTGAGCCACACTGGCCGGGTGTAAGGGATATTATTTAGATACAAGAACAAAATAGTAAAGGATCTAAGTGTTTAGTCTGAATAATGAATCTGGAGAGAATGAGGATGGACAGGCAGGAGGTCACTACACCAACTCTGAAAAGTCTATAGTACAAATGTGATGAGAACAAGAAAAAATAAATACAGTTCATATATATTAATATGCATAAATGTATTTATTTATCATATATTAGTAAAATAAAACATGTTAATAATACAAGTAAGATGCCAAGTATTTTGAATTATCTTCCTTGCTAATTCTTTTAATAATTAAAACTAACATCACATTTTAAAAATTTTAATTTGGTATTTAGCAGTGGTACAAATTTCTGTTCACATTTTCCTAGAAGATATAATTAGTAAAATAAATGACCAACAGACTATGTCAGAGCTGAGAAATAAGAAATCAATATTTTAGAAGTTTATATCTTGTTGAGTCTCTATTTCTTCCCCTTCTCTTGACCAAAAAAAAATCACTGTTATAAAAGCCCATAACCAAGAGTGGATGAGTTACAAAGCAAATGTTAAAGAACTTATATAATACAGCAAGACATTGAGGTGGTTCTCTTAGGAAAAAGTCTCTCCCTGTCACCAGCTCCAAACATAACACAGACTTTATTTCCAAATAAGCTTCCTTTGCAGATCTGGTTGCTTTAAAAGCAAAACTTAGCAGAAAAACATATATTAGTAGATTTGATATGTTCAATAGTCTCATAGTTTCCTCTCAAAGTCGGATGCACCAATATTGGGTTCTATGAATATAATAAGACCCACAAAAATCTATTAAAGATGCCATGACACTTGTCTTATACTAATATTCAGAAATTATTGGGCCCACTTGATGTTGATATAGCTTTCCGTATTTTCATTTGCTTCCTGTATACAAGCCACTGATAAATCTCTTCCTTGGTAAGCATCCTGTTCCCCATTTCTGAGATTAAATAAATCAATTTTATGAAGTCATCTTGCAATACAGATGCTCCCTTTTCCCTACCCATATATTCTAATAAAAATTTAACAAGAAAATTTTAAAACATCTCGTCAACATTGTTTCTACAAAGCAACTGTTAGTTATAAACAGTCTTTTATGTCTCAAGGAGGTTTAAGATACTTCAAAGACTTTGTCTAAACCTCCTAAATCCAGGTTGTTCTCATGTATTTTGTAAAACGTGGTATGTTAAGTTTAATGATTAAAAATTTTTTGAAGTATTTTGTTATGCACTGGTAAAATTCAAACTGATCTCATTCTACAAACAAATATTTCAGGAATTTCCATTTTACTAGTTTTTTTATTTTGAAAAGATGAAGAAAACAGTGTCTTTGTTCACTGTTTTTATATAAATGTCCTGGAATTTAAAGAAGTAACTCATCTCATCTTCCCAAGGGAATGTATATTAACATATTTTGATGCATGTTAAAAAAACAAATTCCTCACAACCTAGTTCTTGTAGATGGCTTCTTGGTTACTTCTTATCAGGAAAGAGGCTGATCTGTTTTCCTTTAGTATATCCTATGGGTCAGTGGTCAGAAAAATCAAACAAAGGCCACCTTGATAATTACTGGAAGTTGTGCAAATATTAAATACAAGAATCATACTGATCTGAATTGTTCAGTTAATATTCAGTGATACATAGTTAAATTTTAAAAGTTCTGACGAATAATTTATAACAGCGTGCACAATAGTAAGATTTTAAACTAAAAGTCATGGTGCATGTTTTTCCCCAAAGCTTTAGGTGATAATATAAATAGGGTTTACCTTGGCTGATTTTGGGTTATTTGAAATTTTTAAAAGATTACCAGTTTTGAGAGAAGTATATTTTTACTTCACAAGAAAGCTTCAGTTGGACCAAATAACCATTTGTTCAACTTTCCACTCTTCTTTCCACTAGTAAGAACCATAAAGAAAAAAAAATGTATAATTTATTGTTTTAGCACATATTTTGAAATTTTTACAACCAAGAGGAACACAGATAGTACTTTAAAGGTTCATTTCCTCTAAAATAAAACAACATCTAGCTCTCAAGACGGCTGGACATACTCCCCTCAGTTTTGAAACTGGAGGATAAAAGAATCAAACATTTATCTATTTGTTCTGTTTTTTATAATGCCAGCTCTATCCATGCAAAGTAATGGAAGCTTTAAGAGACATTCATTTACATGCCTATTTTTGCCAAAGAGATGCCTAATCTTCCCACAACATGTGTAACACACAGGAAGTGGTAAGTATTCAACTGGACATTAAAAGATCATCTATACAAAAATATCCTTATCGTGAGATTTATTCAGAATTGAATCATAGCTGTAATTATTTTTTGCTTTGTGCTTTCTGCATTTTAAAATATTTCTAAAATGAATAAAATGCACCTATTAAAAAAGAAGAAAATTCGAATCATGTTTCCTAAAATCTCAAGAATTTGTGGCAGATGAAACACTATCAATTTCCAGGTCCAGCTCTTGAGCATACATAGACATTAATAAAAACAAAATGTATGAGCTCTCCCTCCCCTCAGAGGAAAAAATGTATTCATTTGATATTTTGTAATGTTTGTTGCTAAAATAACACTATACTTACAGTGAAAACTGAGTTTATTCTGTCTCCCTTTACAAAATTAACATCTCAACAATTTTCTCTTATTTCATAGTAATAATGCTAAACAAGATATTTTATATCCCCTCCTTCCCTACCACCCCTCTCAAACACACACACACACACACACACACACACACACACACACAAGTTGTGTATTTTGGCACATGGTAATTATTAAAGCAATTGTTGACATTTACTGGACAGTCATGGTGTAAGTTAGGTAAGAACACTCTACCTATGTCATTTCAACTGGTAAAGTTACAAAAAGGATACTTTTTATAGTTCAGGGCCTGCCTCTGAACATTCAGAGCCCAGGTGCCTACAGTTGAAGATCAGTTTACCCTTGTTGCTTCGTCATTTTCTCTGTATTTTATTCACAGTCCAGCCCTCTCTTCATCAATAGAGAATCTCAAAAGACTTATGTAAACATTTTTAAATTCCCAATGAGATACATGCTTATTTCCCAATTACTATTCATTCTCTTTTTCCCAGAATGTGAGCCTTGATAACCTACATAGTAAAGTAGCACAAACTGTTTATTTACCCAGATAATAATATAGTAACTAATAAATATTCTTGTAGTGCAAGGGGATAAGAGAGAAGGTGATAAGTATCTTTAGAACAAAAGGCAAATTACAAAGCTAGATTGCCAAAGACCATACCTAATATCTTCTTCCTTCTTATATAGACAGCAGATGTATAGATTTGATGATATATTCATTCTATCATTCATTTTCTCATTTATTCACTTAGCTCTGTGTCTTTTAAGTTTAACTGGAAGCCATTAGACAGTCTATATGAAGGTTTAAGGCAATGATTTGTGTGCAACTGATGTCAATATAGCTATAATAAGATTAATTACTGTACCCTATCCTGAGGACAGGTTTTCAGAGACCACTTGTCCTCTAATATGTAAATAAAGTGGAGTTATATATTTCTGTATAATTAAAAAGATAAACATGTACAGCTACTAGGACTAAGTTTATTTATATCCATGAAAGGAAGTCAGGTCTCATTTCTTTTCTGCAAAGAAAATTATCAGAGAATCAGTCCGCAATGAAGAATCTTATGCCTAGGATACCTAAGCACATCAAATAGTTTTAAAATTCTTCAATGCACCAGAGCACCTTCCTACAGTATTTAGCACCAAAATATCTTTTGTCCTGTGCAGGAGCACACTTGAAACCAAGCTTTGCAGAGTTCAAGGTGATGCATGGTGTGCAGGATCTCTGTGTAGGAAGTGCTAAAGCAGGAAAAGGCCAAAAGCTTTGGCCAATGCCTTGTCAACAGAGTGGAGTGTCTTCATCTGAACTTCATATGCCAGAATTTTATGCTGCCATGTCTAAAACCCATTCTCACACCACTCACCTTACCCAATTCCAAAGTCACTTCCTGCCTATGTCATTTTTTAAAGGGAATTTAGGAATATAGCTTGGATCTGGGTTTCAAACATGGATGCATTTAATCAAAGTGACACAGGCGATAAAGAGAATTGGAAAGCCCTGAAGTCCAGTTGACTTTCATTGCATTAACTCTACACCTCACATAGCTCAGGCAAGTCTGTGTTTTCTTTCAAATGACTGGCTTTGGACTGTTGAGGTTATAAAAGAGTCAATGGCATTTGGGGAGGATTATGATTTTAACCCTTCAACCATAGCTGAACCTAAATAACTAGAATCTTTCTCTTTAAAATTTCCCTTACAAGTTGAATGAGATCTACTTTATTTATTTATTTATTGAAACATCAAATACATTGAGATTTTTGGAAAGGTGTTGCTGATACTACCAAAGTGAATTTTCTTTTTCTGAGTTATCTAAAATCATTAATTATTAACTGTGTTGTAACAACTACCAGATCTGGAATTCACTCTGTATAATTTTCCATTGGAATTAGGTGGATTATATGGTTTCTCAACAGAAACAACTCTATTTCAAAAGGGAGTAAATTGCTGTGTGCTACAGATTATGTTCCATACAATTTTTGAGTTCCAGAAAGGTCTCAGGTATTCTAGAAGGTGTTAGATGAATCTGTAATAAATCAATGTGATAAATACTATCCTAAAGCAAAATAATTATAATGCTAACATTTGGAAGTTATATTTAAGTATATTATTCAAGTTTAATCTCAAAAGATGCCACAATTCAAAGTGTCCCAGTCTTGAGTAGTATTTTATCTGTTTTAATGGTGATAATGTAAATCCTTAGCTACATAAAAAACAAATAGAAGAAGCTCATCAACATCAACAATATCAGCACTGTGTTGACAGGCAATCAATAAGTATCTGTTGAATGAAGTATGACTCTTTTCTACAGAGAACATATACAAGTACTAACAGCTGTCCAGTCCATCTAATATCATACCATCTGTTTTTCTTGGAGTTCTACTTTGGAAACCAGAAATGTTTTAAAATATGTGTTGGAGCCAGATTCATCACACTTGATAGGCAGAACACCATAAGTATTCTACCTACCCTCTTAAAAATGCGAATGAATCTGCAGTCATGAAAGTCAAATGCTTATTGATAAAACCAAACCAAAAAAGGCTAAAGCAGCTCTAATTACCAAATGAAAAAGAATACTAACTAAAGTGTAAAATGAATATTCTGTGGGAATATAGGGATTACAATAGCAAGCAAGCATCCAAGAATTTAAGATTAACAGAGTCAACAAAAGAAAAAGTGTCATCCAAATTACACCAGATGGAAAGTCCCTGAATAAAGATAGCTAATTCTCAATACTTGAATACAGTTTAATTTGTGAACTTTATTAATTTGCCTATGTGGAAAGGTAAATAATTGTTTTCTCTTTTCCAGGTGCCTTTCTTTGAACTAGTTCAAACGAATAGACAAATTAAATAACTTTTTACCCTTACAGTGCTTCTTAGGGATAAATTGTATGCATAGATCAGGGAAAACCATTTATAACTTAGTAAAGGGTCAGAAAAACTTAAGTTAGAATTGTATGTCTTTCCAGGTGGAGAGCAAATTTTCATACTATCACATGGACATACAAATCAAGCAGTACTTGGTACTATATACAGTCAAAGCAGAGTGAAGTGCTAACACTGGTACAAAGGTGCGCATAGCAGCACTACTCATAATAGTCTCAAAATGGAAAGAACCCAATGTCCTTTGCCTGGTGGATAAATGAAATTTGCTTTATTTATGCAATGGAATATTATTCAACCATGAAAGGAATGAAGTACTGATACATGCTGCAACATCGATGAACTTCTAAGACATTATGCTAAGTAAAAGAGCTAGTCATAAAAAAAAAAAAAAAACCACACATATGATATGATTCATTAATACGAAATGTCCAGAATAGGCAAATCTATAAGACAGAGCACACTAGTGATTGCCTAGAGCTGGGGTGGGAGGAGGGAATGGGATTGACTGCTAATGGGCAGGATTTTCTCTATAATGGAAGGGGATAAAAATATTTTAAATTAGATTGTAGTAATGTTTGCACACTCCTGTGAATGTACTAAAAATCCTTGAATTGTATACTCTAGATGAATGAGTTGCATGGTACATGAATTATATCTCAATAAAGTTGTTTCTCTAAGAGCATAAGGGAGGTTTGAATAATTATCTGGGCTTAGATTTGTTATTTGTAAGCATAATTATTTACTTACTACACATATCAGATTCACTTGAAAATGACTGGCTGCTCTATTTTTTTGATAATGTAAAATTCCCTGTATTTCAAAACTATTTTAAGGAGTGTTGTTTTTGTTTTACCTCCCCTTTAAAAGAATCTGAAGATGTTTCATAATGTTTTAAAATTATCTCAACAGGATAATCATAAGTGATATAGTCATTACAACTGGCATTAATTAAATCATTGTTTTTATCTTAATTTTTTTTTAAATCTTCACCTGAGGATACTTTTCCATTTATTTTCAGATAGAGTGGGTGGGGGGGGTAGAGAGAGAGAGAAACACTGCTGTGAGAGAGACACATCAATTGGTTGCCTTCCCGCAGGACCAGGGCCTGGGACTAACTGCATTCGAGATGTGTGCCAGTGACCAGAATCGAACTCGCAACTCTTTGGTCCGCAGGCCAATACTCTAACCGCTGAGCCAAACCTGCCAAGGCATTTTTTTATCTTAATTTTTTATTTTCCATGCCTTTCTTGTTGCTGTTCTGTTCTAATACTACAATAATTTGCCTCAACTTTACCAAAATGAGTTTGTTTTCATGCTTGTGATTAACCTGAAGCTAATCATGTACTTTGAGTGATGTCAAACAATAATTTTAATACCAAAGTAATGCTATAAAAAACAACACTGTTGTGCTCCATCACATACCAAAATACTCTGACGTGAGAAAAGAAAATTCAGTTGGTTAACTGACCTGGCACAGTTTAACTGTCAAATAAATCCCATGATGAACAACTCAGAAATCTAATGTGGTAACCCTGAGAAACTGCCTCCTACTCCTAGTCCCTCCCTCTCATTATAACATTGACATCTAGCTCTAATTTGTATAGTATTTCATACATCACCCTTGGTATACTTAAAATCACCCTAGCTTTCCTAGAACCTAGAAGATATTCTTTCAGTTACGATTTTCATATGCTGATATTCACTACCATTTCTTTTTGGAAGAGAAACAAACTGGAAAATCTTATAAATGAGAAATACTTCAAGGAACAAAAATTATGTCACCCTTGGCAGGGGCAAGCAGAGAACTCTATACCTTCTCCTTTGAAAGAGCAGTCTTCAACTAAAATCGCCTAGAAGTATCTACCATTTCTCCAAAAACTGTAAATATTTAGAAATATAAACACAGCACACCCTTACTTTTCTATGTTTGTAAAGGTCGAGAGCTTTGCATAGTAATCATGTGCGTGCCAAATGATTTGTAAACAGTTAAATTTGAAAAGGATGTGATATTAGATAAGAAAATTGAATAAGACAATAACAATCAAAAACATTTTATGATTGGAGTATTAGGTTTTGCATTTGTGAAAAGACATGCTATAATAATGTTTTCATTTGTTCAAATAAAACCCACTTGACACTCTTACAAATGTTTGGGAAAAGGAAGTCCATCTCCTCTAATATTGATCATTTCCCTCAAATGTAACATAAAAAGTAAATGACATCTGCACATAAATCTATTGCAAAATCATGTTACCTACTAAATATCTCTAGTAGTGTATTTGATTTTCACCAAAATGAAATGAGTGAGATTTGGGCTTTCCATGGATTTTTTTTTTTTTTTTTTTACTTACTTCAATAATGTTTTTGTTTTTGTTTTAGAAGCAAATGGAATACTTCAGTTTTATTTTAGATATTTTGAGGTTTGCTTGAAGACCTGCTGGATCCTTTTACCAAAGCTACCTGTGGGCCCATGGTGGGCCTCACGTTAATTTCACAGACGCCAAGAACCCAGAGCGGCACGCAGCAGAGCCCGGGAAGCAACGTGTAAGATAGCAATCATCGGGTCTATTAACGTGGTTCCAAATCGTCCAGGCCGGCACTCAGGATTCACAGTAATTCCTAGTGTTAGTCTTGTTAAGCGACAAGTTGATGGGGCAGAAGGTGGGGAGGAAAATGACCCTGGAAGCGGAGTGTTGGTTTTACACCCGCTGGGTATCTGTTACAAGTGAATTTCCTCTGGCGCCAGCAGGTATTTTGAGCAGGCATCCAGAGGGATCCCAGAGGGGAAGGATGGGAGTGGGGGAGATGGAGCCATACGTTTGGGATCAAAGCTTTAAAGATCTCGGAGGAAATCGGTAAGATCCGGATTGATTGACCCTAAGGCTTCAAGTGGGGTGCGGAAACTTTCAAATTTCTGAGGCTTAGAGCAGCAGGGTTAGGGGGTGGAAAGGTAGGGAGTAAACAAGATCCCAGGGGAGGGATCTTCACACCAGGCCAAGGAGGGAAAATTCCAGATAAGACCACAGAGAAAATGAGAGACTTTGCCCTCGTTTTTTAACCCGAGGACCCCAGAGGGCAACTACTGCCGGCAGACCGTGCCAGCGTGCTGGGGCTGGGCTGTCACCGCTCCCAGGGGCCCCCAGTCGCGGGAAGGGAGGCCGAGGCTCCCGGGCGGGCCAGGGGCGCAGACGTGCACGCAAAGGCCATGGCCAGTCTTCCCTGGAGGTCTGGGAGGAGAGCCATTAAAGCCCGGCTGCCCGCTGAAGCGCTCCGTAAAAGTGACTGCGATTTATTTGGATTAGTCACTATAAAGGTCTGGGAAGACAGCTATTTATCCGATGCGGGGCTTTGACAAATTGACTGGGCAACGAGAGAGAGGACAGTCCCTCTGACCCGGGCGGTGCTGAGGCGGAAAGCAGGATCCTCCCGCCTGCGCTCGACTCCAAGGGGCGCACACGGCCGGGAGATGCGCGTCTCCACCTGCGGCCGCGCGGCGGGCCCTGCCCGCCAAGGTGCCCTCTCCTGGCTGCAGGGCTTGGGCTGTGCCTTCAGGCCCTTCGGGACTTTCCGCTCACTCTCCGGCGTACCTTACCGCCAAGTTTCAGGAAGTTCACCAAATCTTCTATCTGGCCGGGTTGCCCTACAGGTGACCAGTCCTGAGCCCACCCTGGAGGGTTCACCTTGGTAAAAACCGTTTGGTCTGGCAGCAGCCGGGTCATATATCAGAGAGGTCGTTTAGAAGTCGTTTTTTTTTTTAAGACTGACAAATGACTTGAACCTGAAATTTAATTCCACTTAATATGGAATGTGACCATAATGTGCTTACTGGTTCTTGATAGAAGATAACTTAGACCTTGGTGTCACCGGTCTGCAATAGATCCGCTCCAAAACCTTACAACCCCACGTACCTCTAAGGAGAAAAGAACAAACCACCTCCAAATTAATTTTTTCTATATTTCTGAACCTATTTTTTCTCTTAATGTATTTGTCATTAATATTAAATTTTTTGATTAAAGTTCTTTAAAAACAAGACGTTTGAACTAAATACTAACCAACAAAGATAAATAGATAAATTTCTAACTTGAAATGCAATCAAAAGGAATTTTTGTTCCAACAGTACATCGCTCTTAATGTAATTTATTGTTGCGTTGGGTTTAAGGCCAACCCCATATTATCAGATAATGCAAAAAAAATTAAGGCTAGATACCTAATATGTAATTCTTAACAGGAACTCCGACTGTTTGTAACAAGTAAACCTGATCAGTTTGTTTTCAGGATCTGAAACAGCCCATTTTGGACAATCACTAAAAAACAAAAAACAACAACAAAAATCACACTCTGCATCAAGCAATGATACTGATTTCTTTCATTGTTTGCCTTTATTTTGGTTACAGAGCTAAGACTAGGAGAGTAATTTGAATAAATTCTTTCTTATTCCGTAAAAGAAATTGGATCCCTTCAGTTTAAAAGATGAAAGTTCACTGTAGCCAGAAGATGAGGGTTTTAGTCTTTTTGATGGAGACTATTTGAACCCGAAAATTTTGCGTGGCTATCTATCTTGCTAAAAGTCAGGGTGAGATAAAGTGTAATCTGGCTCTGATTTCTGCTAGAAAGAAAACATTGAAATGACTGCTCATTTATCACTGTGCCCACCCTCCCCCCTTCCACCTTGGTTTCATTGACAATGTAGCACGGAGCTGTTTGTGTCTTCCCTTGACTGTTGGAAATGAAATCAACCCCGTTGAAGGGAGAGTTCTAAATCATCCAGTTTAGCATGTAAAGAAATCGTAAGAAAAAAAAGTATAGGAAATGGTTGTAAAAAGTCCAAATTCTGTGATGATTCATCAGGTTTTTCTTCCTGTCTGACTGCTGGGTGACTTTGCATGTATAGGTCCTTGACTAATAGTAGCTACTTAAAAGTTTACTTAAGATACTATTTGTGACACTATTCCTAAACGGATTGCAAGAATACCTACTGTAGTGATTATGGAAATGAAAATAATCAGATCATTTGTTTCTATTCCAGATAGTTATTTTAGCCAAATAGACGTAGCATTTATTCCCTCTAAATAGATGCCTAAAATCACAAAAGAAAAGTCAGTATGCATATATAATAAAATTCAATCTTAACAGTAATCACTTATGTAATACTAAAGCAATAATAGAATTTTTACCAATAGTCTAATTAATCAGTATTTCTTAAAATGGTAATACCCAACTTTGATAAGAATCCAGTGAATCAGTGACTCCCCAACACTGCCTGAGAATGTGTAAATTAGACCAATCCAAGAATGTCCAAAAGACTTTAAAATGCATGAAGCTTTTATGCTAGTAGTTCTATCTTGGTGAATTTATTCAACGGAAAGAATTAATAATATGCACAAAGATTTTACATAAGGAATATTCACAACACAAAAACTAGAAACAAATATATACAACATAAAAAATGGTTTTGCCATTCAACTATGTTATAGAAGAACATTTAATGACACACAAAGATATTTATACCATGTAAAATAACAAAATAGATTAATATAAAATATAATTCCATTTTTTGTAAAAAATATATTCATAGAAAAGATTTGGGAAGATATATATGACAGTGATTTATCACAGGGTAGTGGTATTCTACTTCTTTGTTCAAAGTTTTATTACATACATATATACATTTTAAAATACAAAAACATGCCCAGCTGATGTGGCTCAGTGGTTGAGCATCGACCCATGCACCAAGAGGTTGCTGGTTTGATTCCCAGTCAGGGTACATGCCCAGGTTGTGGGCCAAATCCCCAGTGTGGGGTGTGTGGTAGGCGGCCAATCGATGTTCTCTCTCATCGATGTTTCTCTCTCTCCTTTTCCCTTCCTTTGTCTCTAAAAATCAATAAAGAAAAAAATAAAATAAAATACAAAAACATTACACAACAGAAAGTAAGTCTTCTCTTTTATGTCTTCTATTCATGTGGCTATTTCAGTTGTTTGTTTTTTCCACATTGGTTTGTGCAATTCTTAGTTAAGGAAATGAGTCCATTCTCTATCATATATCTCCAAATATTTTTCCTATTCAAAGTCTGTCTTTTGATTTTGTTTATATTTAAAATATGTATGCAAGCACATTTATCAGTCTTTTCTTTCATGGCTTTCAGGTTTTATGTTTGCTTAGAAAGTCCCCTTTCCTACACACACACACACACACACACACACACACACACACTACTTTTTTTAAGGTTCTCACTTTTCTTCTAGTAGTTTTACAGTTTGAATTTTTTTTACTTTTAAATCTTTGGTCCACAGATTCAACAGTGAAGTAGAGATATAGCTTATTTGTCCTAACACAATTTAGATCTCTGGATCTAAAATACCAGGTTTTCCAAAAATTAAAATTTTATTTGTATCTGGCTCCAAATCTAACTGTGCTATTCTGCCCTCATAGGTACCCATTTCTCTCCAGCAGCTAGTTCATTGAAAGAAGACGAAAGTCACAATAAACTTAAGGAACCTATTTAGCAGTCAACAAACTCAATTTTATTTGGAGCATAAATGTAAATCTATAAAATAGCTTAAGTCAGAGAAATGCCTGTGTTAAAAATGTGTGTGAAATGAAAGGAGAAAAAAGAAATCCCATCCAACATTGCACCTGCTGATTTGCAGTTGGCAAGCACAGTCCACTGCCCTTAACAGTGTGCTGTGACTAACTGAGCACCTGGCACTCCCACCTAATGAATAAAATAGAGATGAGATGAACAGGAGTCATGTGAATAATAAAATTCACAGGGCCTTGTATATGACTTGACACATGGAAGATTCTAATAAGCATTTGCCTAAAAAAAAAAAAAAAAGAAGACTGAAGGATGGACAGCAGGCATGGGTTGTTACAGGCATTGATAGCATTGTTTTATTTATTTAAGGAGAGTCCTGCTTGGACAGGAATAATCCCTCTTGTACTTTGTATATTGATCAGTTTATTGGTTTTACAGTTTTATTAAAAGCAAACACTATTATACATAGTGTAATTATACAACTCATAATCACAACCTATAATTTAACAAAAAATTTTAGCCATTTCAATAATGACTTAAAATTTACTTAATCAAAATTCTCACATTTAATTGAAATCACAAATCTAATACATTATATATATTTAAACACTTCAAACAACTCACACAAATAATCACAGTAATTAAAAAACTTCCTACTGTACTAAAATGGATCAATACCTTGAATTTAAATTTGCCCTTCCTCATTCTTATACTTGTTTTAATTTTGAAAATAATTTTCCATGTTCTACACAGACAATATTCAAAATATTTAACATCTGGTACTGCTGACCAAGCAGAACTGGATGCCCAGTACTGAAATAAGCTCCCAAGCGTCCCCACCCTCCCACCCCTTCAGTTGTCCCAGGTATAAAACCTTCAGTAGATAAATCAGGGGAGATCTGTAGAAGTGCAGGGGAGGATTGAAGAGGTACATGGCAAAGTTGGAGTACGTACCAACCTGAATGGCGTTATTTCCATTTTAACCACTGTTGTAGCCATTGCTGTACTTACCAGCTGAATGAATATCAGCCCTTCTTGCAATAATATTACAAGACTCAAAGAAGAAAGTCTCTTTTCTCAGACCAGCCAAGGTTAATCTGGATTACTGACCAGCTGACTAATTGTATGGGGCACAGCATTTGTTCACATTATCCAAGATGACTTGAGCCCCCTAAAAGATGATCTGATTGGTGGTTGGATTGTGACCACCATGATTTTTCAAAAAATACAAGGCTCTGACAGATAATTTTTTATATCTCACAGTCTTATCTATTCGGTTTGTTTGTGTGTTTTTTAAGGTTTTACCTTATCATTATTATAAAATTTTATTTTCACCCTCTTGCTTAACTTGGGCCTGGACTGTTTGATCAGGCTGGAAGTCTCTGAAAAGTCTGGTTCACTGTAATCCCAATTCTTCCTTCTCATCAATCATCAATGTTGACACAGAGAAGTTAGTTAGAAGGAGAAAGTAAAAATGCTTAGTTGTGGACAGGCTGCCTGTGAGATACATTCATATGAAAATGACCAGGAAACATATGAAAATTCATCCCTAGCCTTTAGAAATTAAATCCAGAGTAAAGACCTATTTGGAGAGCCATATGTTTAGAAATGATAATAAAGACTTGGAAATAGAATTGCTCATTAAATATAAAGGGAAGATATGAGAAAGCCAGCAACAGAACCTTGGGAAATGCCCACATTTAGGTGATTTGTGTAAGAAGACACAGTGAAAATAAAACAAACAATCAAAGATAATGTGAAGACAACATAAACTATTTAATGTCACAGGATCCACGCAAAGAGAAAATTTTAAAAATGTATACAGAGAAAATGATGTAGTTACTTGAAATAACAACAAAAAAAGTGTTAAAAACCTAAATGCCTATCAATCAGCAAGTGATGAAATTGTGGTCCAGCAATACTATAGACTACTAACCAACCATTAAAATGAGGTAGATCTATGGTTACTACCATGAAAAGATTTCCAAGCCATATTGTTAAATTTACAAGTAAATCACAGAAATATATATAGTGTGTGATTCCAAACATGTTAAGACAAAAATAAAAAGCACTGCATAATATACATAAGATATATAGTCATGCACATATCTACATATCTAGATTGATCAATTGATTGATTGATATACACACATACAGTATTTAGTGGACTTTCAGGCTGACCACCACACTGGAGAAGAAAGGAAAATATGAAGTGGGACTTTAACATTTTTGATTAGGGTACTTCTGCTTTGTTTGAAGCTTTATAATACAACTATGCTTATGAACTACTTGGGTACAATGATAATAAATGATATAATTTTTATAATAAATCAATAATAAGCCAGCAAACAGTGCTGTAGGAAGAAAACAAAAAGAATAAAAACCAAGGAAAAGGCCAGTATTTTTATCCTTAGAAATTGAATGGTGGCCCTAAAAGAGCAAGTTCAGAATACTGGTAAGGAAGGGATCCTAATTATAAGGATGAGAACAGGTGAAAGTGGAAGTCACAGATATGACCTACTCAAGATTCATATCTGTGCCTTGGGGAAAGCCTAAAGAGAACAAGTAACCATAAATTTTTTAAAATATTATTTTGTATTAGTTTCAGGTGTACATGATAGTGATTAGACAATCATATAATTTATAAAATGTTCCCCCCTGATATTTCCAGAACCCACCTGGCACTATACATAGTTATTACCATATTATTAACTATATTCTCCATACTGTATTTTATATCCCCATGACTAGTTTTGTAACTAACAGTTGGTACTTCTTAATCCCTTCACCTTTTTCACTCAATCTCCCAATCTCCCTCCCCTATGGCAACCATCAGTCTGTTCTCTGGTTTTAATGAGTCTGTTTCAATTGTGATTGTTCATTTATTCTGTTCTCTAGATTCCACATAAGTGAAATCATATGGTATTTGTCTTTCTCTGACTGACTTATTTCACTAGGTCCATCCATGCTATTGCAAATGGTAAAATCTCATTCATTTTTAGGGCCGAGTAATATTCCATTGTATAAATGTACTACATTTTCTTTATCCACTTGTCTATTGATGAGCACTTGTGTTGCTTCCATACCATGGCTATTTTAAATAACAGTGCAATGAACATAGGGGTGCATATATATTCTTTCAAATTAGTGTTTTGGGTTTCTTCAGATATATACCCAGAAGTAGAATTGCTGTGTCATAATGCAGTTCCATTTTTAATATTTTGAGGTAAGTTCATACTATTTTCCATAGTGGCTGTGCCAATCTGTGTTCCCACCAACAGTGAACAAAGGCTCCCTTTTATCCACATCCTCACCAACACTTGTTATTTGTTGATTGATTTTTTTTTTTTTATGACAGCTACTCTGACAGGAGTGAGGTAATACTTCATTGTGGTTTTAATTTGCATTTCTCTGATGATTGGTGATGTTGAGAATCTTTTTATATGTCTATTGGCCATCTGTATGTTCTGTCTGGGGAAGTGTCTACTCAGGTTCTCTGACCATTTTTTAATTGTATTTTTTATGTTGAGTTCTATGAGTTCTTTATACATTTTGGATATTAACCCCTCATCAGACATATCTTTGGCTCCAATATCATCTTCTCCAATTCAGTAGGTTGTCTTTTTGTTTGGTTGATGGTTTCCTTCACTGTGCAAAAGCTTTATAGTTTGATGTAGTCCCATTTGTTTATTTTTTCTTTTGTTTCTTTTGTCTGAGGAGATATATCAGAAAAAACATTACTATGAGTAATGTCAGAATTTACTCCCTATGTTTTCTTCTAGGAGTTTTATGGTTTTGAGTCTTACATTTAAGGCTTTTTAAAAACATTCCTTTAAATATAAATTATTTTTTATTTTTTTATTAATTGATTTATTTTTATTACAGATGTTTCTCCTTTTCCCCCTAGACACCCTCCTCCAGATCCTGCACCCCCTCCCCCACAGTACTGTTCTCTATGTCCATTGGTAATTGCATATATGCATATAAGTTCTTTGTTTTATAGCTTCCCTCCCTACTGCCTCCCTCCTCTGAGGTTTGTCAGTCTGAACCCTACTCCTTTCTATGTCTCTGGGTCTATTTTGTTAATCAGTTTATTTTGTTCATTATATTCCACAAATAAGTGAGATCATGTGGTATTTGTCTTTCTCTGATTGGCTTATTTCACTTAGTATAATACTCTCCAGGTCCCTCCATGTCGTCTCAAAGGATAAGAGATCTTTCTTTCTTACAGTTGCATAGTATTCCATTGTGTATATGTACCACAGCTTTTTTATCCACTCATCTATTGGTAAACACTTGGGCTGTTTCCAGATCTTAGCAATTGCAAATGTGCTGCTATGAATATAGAGGTACATATATTCTTTCTGGATGGTGTTTCAGGCTTCTTAGGATATATTCCCAGAAGTTACATTTAAGTCTTTAATCCATTTTGATTGTATTCTTATATATGATATAAGAAGGTGGCCTAGTTTCGTTTTATTTTTGCATGTGTCAGGGTTAAGTCAATGCAGTATACAGTGAGACTGTCAGAATCACGGCACTGACATCAGAACTTTTGCTGGAGTTGTTGGAGAACATCCCCTCTTTTCCCACTGAGGTTACACATGGGAGGAAGTATGACTAGGCTTCGGCAGTGGCGCTGATTCCATCTGGAGCCTGATACAGAATTCAACCCCACAGAAAGCAGAGGATGAATGTGGGCTGAGTTCTAATGCTGAAGTTAAGTGCTAAAACCTGATGTGCTGACCCAATTACTACTGAATATCCTTGGAATGTGCGCCTGTAAAAGCCAATGAATCCCCTTCTTTGATTAAATCATGATGGGTTTTCTGTCACAATGAAGATCCCATCCAAAAGCTCTATTTTATTTGGAACTCTATCTAAATAATGTTGTTGTTTTTCTTTTTTTTTTTTTTAAAGACACATTAAAGTGAATTTCAAGGTAACTAAAATAATTTAGTGTAAGAATTAATTTCCGTGTCTGTCCCATAGCTCTGACCAGCACCACTTGCTAACCAATGCTGAGATAACATTGGGCATTTTGAATTTCACCTCCTCTCCTTTCCTTCCCTCCTCTCTAATGGAGGTGCTTATTGAGTAGTGAAAAGTCCCAAAAGGTGAATGAGAAAGAGACTGTGTCTGATTCCCAAAGGCTTAAGCCGTGAACCCTCAGTCCAGTTGGTAAAAGCTTGTTTGGCCTCATTGAAGTTATCACAGGTAGTTCTTCCTGACATACTGCTGGAGAGTGGATAGTAGATTTTTTTTGAATGTTAACATTTGCAATATTCAGTACTATCAAAGAACAGCTTTATTTGTTTTCACACTATTTGAGAGGACATAAGTTAATTAATAAGTTAATGATTTTCTAAAAACACATGTGGTTGAATCGAGCTTGTTTTATGGTTTATGTCATGATATAATTATATAATATTTGACCCACATGAAAGAAATGTCTGTAACACATAAGTGTGTTATGAAACATAGTAATAAAAAACATTGCTAAAGACTGTTGTCCGTCTCCAAATTCATGTGTTAAAAGCTAATCCCCAATATGATGGTACTTGGAGGTGGGGCCTTTGGGGGTTGATTAGGTCATAAGGGCAGAGCCTCATAAATGGGATTCGTGTCCTTATAAAAGAGACCCTACAGAGCTCCTTAGCCCCCTCCACTATGTGGGACACAGTGAAAAGACAGTCTTCTATGAACCAGGAAGCAGATCCTCACCAACACGGGATCTGCTAGTACCTTGATCTTGGACTTCCCAGGCTCTGGAACTGTGCAAGGTAAATTTTTGTTTTTTGTAAGCCACTCAGCCTATGGTGTACTGTTATAACAGCCCAAATGGACTAAGACAAACACCTAGAACCACCACTCAACATAAAACTAAAACACTGCTAACACCGGTGAACCTGTTTTGGTGCTCCCAGTCACATCCCCCTACGACCCTAAGATAAAAGCACTGTTCTGAATTTTGTGTTCAACATTCCTTGTTTCTATATAGTTTCATCATATATATATACACATTCCTAAACAATCATACTGTATGTAGTCCTCTATGGCTTGATTTTTTCCATTCAACATGTTCTTATGATTTGTATAGAATGTTAAGTATAGCTGCAGTTCATGTACTTCTCCCTGCTGTATACTATCAAAGTGTTATTTTCTATCTTATATTATTAGGCATCTTTTTCTCTTTCTTCATACCTAATATAGCCTGGGGGACTAGTCTTAGAAAGAATATATCCCAGCCTGTGTCTGTATGAAACGTTCATGGTGGGAACATAGGTTCTCTCTCATGAGTTACTGATATAAAGGAAAAGCTGCTGGCTCTATCTATTACAGCCCTCCCAGAACAAACTGCAGTGATATCTTCATAAGAAACCTGAGTAGAAACTAAATAGAAACTGGGGAAAATTCTCCAAAAATTATGAGGAAATTTTCTCTAATTACCTCAGTCATTGTACTCCGTTATGGTTTCAGAAGTAAAAGGAAAAGTATCATGTTTCTCTTTAAAACACTTAATATATAGTTGTTAATACTGAAGTCAAAGTTCTGTTTGCTAGCTGGATCTGTGTTTTCATACTATGCCAAATACCTAGCTAAAAATCGAAATTCAAAAACATCACTCACCAATTAAAAGGAACAAAATACTAATATATGCAATAATATGGAAGAAACTAAAAACCATGCTGAGTGCGAGAAGGAAGATGCAAAAGATCACACATGCTGTGATTTATACAATTTATAAAGTAGGTATAGAAAGACACATTTATAGACATAGAAAGCGGATTAACGATTGCCTGGGGTTGCACGCAGGAGTGAGGATGACTGCAGGTGGGCAAGAGGGAATTTTTTGGAGAGATAGAAATAATCTAAAATTGGATTATAGTGATGACTGCAGAACTCTATAAATTTATTAAAATTATAAGGGTGAACTATGTGATATGTAAATTATACTTCAATAAAGCTGTTAAAAATTGAAATGCTGTCTCTCCTAATGTCCCTAAAATACTAAATATGATTCTTTTTGTTTGTTTGTTCTATTTCACATAATTAATTCACTCTATAAGTTGTTTGAGCTTTTGAAGAAACAACATTGGTCTGGTAAATTTTAACATTTACATGAACAGTTTAATGTGCCCATTTAAAAGTAAAACTAGAGTGTGAGAGAAGGACAACAGGGATGACCTGCTCACAAAGATGCACCTGAGTGAGCTGGATTACTTGCTAAGTAAGGGGCCTGGAATATGGCATGGGGAAGATCACCACCGCTCCACAGAGAAGAGAAATCCTAAAAGAGCAGCAGATTTCCCAAGGGATCCTATGTCATGTTGAGGAAGGATTACAGGAAACTTCTACTAACACTTTATTTTCCTTCCTGCAGCTCAGGGAGAGGTTTCAGTAACTCAGTGGACAGGTCAATAGCTACTTACACTATAGAGTTACCCGCAGCCCTCATTATAACTTATGCCTTGCCTGCTCTGTTTAAAACCCTCTGTCCTTTGGTCAGAGGCATTTACGTTTTTTATTTCCACAAGTTTGTAACTCTCAGTTGAGTTTGTTTTGTGAAGTGGTAGTTGTGAATTGAAGGAGAACATTGTGCACCAAATGTCTCCAAAGGAAACCAACGACAGAAAGCCAGGACTAAAAGGATGAGTTGGCCAAATCAACCCCACTCTTTTGGATGTAATTTTAAATAAAAAATAACACTTTTACCTCAATATGAACCAGACCCAGGGCTAAATATAACAAAAGAAAGCTAAAAGTTTTAAAATATTTTTAATTTATCCTAATGTGTGTGGAGCAGAGAAAAGGAATCAATTTAGATACTTTAAGTTCATTTCCAAAATAACCAGTTTCGTCTCTATTATCTTCACATTTAAGAAGAAAAAAATTGGCCCTGGCCAGTTTGGCTGAGCGGTTAGAGCACGGCCTGTGGACCGGAGAGTCCTTGGTTCAGTTCCAGCTGGGGGCACTTACCTTGGTTGCAGTTTGTCCCCAGCTCCGGTTGGGGTTGTGCGGGTGGCAACCAGTCGATGTGTCTCTCACATCGATGTTTCTGTCTCTCTCCTCCCCCCTCTCTCCCTCCTGCTCTGTCTAAAGATAAATGCAAAAATGTCCTCGGGTGAGGATTAAAAAAAAAAATTTTTTTTTTAAAGAAGAAAAAATTGGCACGAATTGTCCTAATGATGAAAATTCCTCTAATGGTTTTGTATATACAGAAACAATGTAAATAAAGTGTGTTAGTGTAGAGCTTAATGTTCCAAAACAAGTGGTCAGAAAAAGAGATGATCTTTTTTGCCTGCAGAGAAATTGTAAGACAACAGTGTTCTGCCATTTTACAAATAACCATCACCCAAAGGTTGCAGTACATTTTTCTTTTACATTATGAAAAATAGAATCTTGTTCCAGATATTTGGTTTCCCAACAGGTCTGATTTTCTATGGCACTCAAATATTTTTTTGAAAAATAGATATCATTCACTTGATTTAAAAATTCTGGAGTATTCTAGAATGTGTGAGAGAATGTTTTATTCCAATATGCCATTTTTTTTGATAGGTGAAGGATTAAAAAAATCTACAGAAGTCTTAAGATAATATTATTCTTTTAACTAGTTTCACATGGTATGTATCAATAACACTTCTAGTATCAAATATGGAAGTAATACAACGTGAGTTTTTATATGTCAGTTTTATTTTTTAAAAAGACCACATCTGAACCACACATCACTAAATAGTTTAGTGATGATAGCTCACCTAGAGAATTTCTCATGAATGTCCCTCGTGAGCATTTCTCCCACCGATTCAGTAGATTCCCATTGGTATAAGTTGCTGTTCAGGACCTAAGTCAGCTCTCATATCTCACCAAAGACCCCATAATAAAAAAAGAACTGTGGAAGAAAAGGATTTGCTTGTCATCCCTACCCTATCTTCAACCCATCAAGGTCATGTGCTGAAATTATATTTTCCAAAAGAGTGTAAAGCATTAAAATATAAATTTGTAGAAGCCAGATAGCTCATTGTGGAAGGGGTCCATGCCTTATCTAGACCATGTAAGGCATTTCATCATTCTTACAAACCTGCAGTGCAAACAAAAGACCTTTGCCCTGACAACACCTTGCAAGGAAAGAATAGAAATATACTTTTATTTCCATGCTGTAGGAGTCCATATAAAGGTCTGGAATCTGATCAAATCATTGTATTAAATAATAATTTTAATAGATTATCATAATGCCATAAGTGAAGGTGAATATCAGAGTAAATGTTCATTCTCTTACTTTCATAAGACCCTTATATTATTGTTTTACAAACGTTTAACAATGGAATCCTTGATTTAAACACACCTTTCTTTCATTTGTAGCTGTTTTGTAAGTATTTAATTAATTTATTTTCAATTTTACAATTAATAGCTCTTTATAAGAAACAGATATTCATTTCTTTCTTAATTTATATTTGTCAATGTTGGAAGAAAGAGCTGTATATGTCAAGGGTCTGTTGCATCTTGACAAAGAGAAGAAATCAGAGTTACCTTTCTCCCACTGAGTGGTGAACTGGTTGTGTGAGGAGAGACAGAAGAGCACTGAGCAGGGCTGAGCCGCTGGCTGGAGGGACCCAGGTCCTCCCCAACTCCCACTTCCACCAACTAAACAGCCAAACAATATGGATGCTTGCCTGGGCCCAGAACAGATTTTCATTGTTGTGCCATATTCATGTTATCTTTTAAATTAAAGATTTGTTTAAAAATCTTAAAAGGAGAGTATATTCTGATCTTTTGGGGTATGTGTAGAACTAATAACACTGAAAGAACAAAAATAAATTTTAAAATGGTGTCTGTTTAACCAAGAATTTCTTTCTTCCATAGCAACAAAATCTTTTATTAATAGAATTCCATCACAACTTTTAAATCACAAAAAATTCAAAAGAGATGCTAACCCAACATTAATTTAAAAATAAATATCCCTAATAAAAATAGTTGTATCTGCATTTTAATCTTTGGTGATAGTTGTTTTTTGTTTTGTTTTTAGTGTACTTACTAGCATGGCAAAGATAGTTGTGATTTTTTTACATCTAGGGTCAAATCTTGGTGATATCAGTCACCTACTGTGAGGCCCTTATAAAACATGCTATATCTTTAGTCTGCCATGGACAGGAATTCATGAAGTGAAGGGAAAGACTAAAGTAGTTAGAACTTAATACTGAATAGATTTTTAATTTTGTGATTGAGACTATAATTTGCTTCTCATACAAGATAACAGAATTCTAGATTTTATTGAAATTGCTTCTTTTCCCCCCACATTTTGTAGTTTTTAGAAAAGGGGTTTCTTTTTTATTGTTGAAAGTCTTATATTCTTTATAATCTTACACCAGCCTAAAGTAAAAATGGGGAAAAAGTGAGAGGCTATTGTTAAAAAGGAGAATAGAGACAATAGTCAAAACAATAATCAACAACCAATATTAACAAGTGTTTACTATATGTTAAGCACAGAACTAAATCACTTTACATATATCATCTCAATTAACACACCCAAAACACTACTGAAGCCATCCTTGCTATCACCACGTTAAACAGCAGGACACTGAGACGCAGCAAGTTCACGAACCTGTCCAAGTTCTCACAACTAGTTAGTTGTATACACAGTCCCTTGGTGTTCTACTAGCCATAATATCTTAAGAGAAAATCATAAGAACAAAAATTATAATTCTATTAAGAACATTCATGTTTTATAATTTAATGGGATGTGAGCATTACATTTTCCATTCAATATTTAGTTTACTCTTTTGCCCAAATTCATTTGTGAAGTGTTATACCCTACTCTTCATGGGCAGTTTGTCTCATTGTGGTCAGTTTTGCAGTTGGGTTAAAAGAAAGAAAAACAAAAACAAAAACGTATTTATTCATATGAGAGGCAGGTTAGTATCTCCCTAATATTTTACCTAAAAATAATACTGGCTTTATCTAAAATATGTCAGAGTGACCAGTTAAAAAGACCCAGTACAGTCAATCAACTGTTTGTTTTGTTTATAGACTAACCCAAAAAAAATGTTCGCCAAATCTTATTACTGAATTGATCTAACTCATCTCTATTTCTGTGTGGGAGCTGTATGATATACTCAAATGCACTGGATGAAAAATTCCTAAATTCTTCTACTAATGGGTTCGTCAGAATTGATTTAGAGCTTCTAACTATAGAATGATCCTCCTCTCTCTCTTTCAGAGGATTGTCCTCTTCAAATTTTAGGAATGAGTATCGAATGACCCTCCTCGTCATAGACCATGAATCTGGATTTAAAGCTCTTCATCTTAATGATTCCTCAAAAAAGAAAACCAAGACAAACAAAGCCTGAGGGTTGTTCTCATCATTGTTGTTGTTGTCATTGGTATAATGACATTAGAAAACGTGAACCCTCAAACGACAGAAGAGTCCTAGGCAAATCTTGTGTAGGTTGAAAATTAAAAATAATAATAAATAATAAAACTTATTTTTCCCATTATAATTTCTAAAAATAAATGCAATGGACTGATTTGTGTCCCCCACTCACCCCAAATTTATACTGAAGCCCAAACCCCCAGTGTGACTGTACTTGTGTACTTGGGAATAGAACTTCTATAAACTAATTAAGGTTAAATGAAGTCATAGAGTAAGGTACAGTAGGATTAGTGAGTGTCCTCGAGGAGGAGAGAAAGAGATCTCTCTCTCTCTCTCCTGAAAGTAGAAGGAAAATCATGTAAGGACACAGCAAATAGGCAGCCATCTGCAAGCCAGGAATAGACTTCTCACCAAAAACCAACCATGCTGGTACCATGATCTCTGACTCCAATTTCCAGAACTGTGAGAAAATAAATGTCACTGCTTAAGTTGCCCAGTCAACATTATTTCGCTGTAGTAGCTCATGTTAAGACAGTAAACTACTATCAAACCTTGAAAGTATATTAGAAAAATGAACATTATAACAGAAGCTTTCTGCTTGTTCTAAACCCTTATAAATATACCTGCTGCATGACTACATTGATAGCACATAAACAAGCAACTTAGTTCAATTTCCTAAGACTGCCAGGCTTAGGAAGCCATCTAGAGGGCCTATATGGAGAGAGATGCCCAGCCAGGTCCTAGCTGTTCTAGTGATCCCAGCTGAGCCCTTGAGTGTGTGAACGAAGAAGTCACCTTTGATGTTCAGCCTGATAAAGCTTTCAGATGACCACAGCCCCAGATGCCTTCTGACTGCAACACGAGAGACCCCATAGGGGAAACACCCAGCTGAAGCCAGTCAGCCCACAAGACCAAGAGAAGTAATAATAACTTAAGTCACTCATTTGGACTATTTTACACAGCAGGAGACAACTGGAACACACTTCTTAATCTCTCCGTGTCTCAGTCCTCAGTCTTCTCATCTGAAAAGTTCCTATCTCCTAAGTTTGTTATAAGAACTAAATGAGTTAATCTGGAATGTGCTTACAACAGTGCCTGGTTTGAGGTAAACATTTATAAAATGTTGGTTACTGTTATTTATTATTAATAAATAAAATAAGATGATGATGAGACAGAAACATTCTTAAATGGATGGATGCTTAGGAAAGTTCTTACAATGAAGGTGACACTTGAGCTTAGACCTGAAAAAGCCAGAGTGGAGCATTCAAACAGGGAGGAGAACGAAGACAAGGGTCCAGGAGTTGACCATGACACTGCTTTGAGGGACCCAGAAGTGGCCAGTGTGGTTGGAGGGAGGGGTAAGCAAAGTAGAGAATCATGCAAACCATGATTACACACAATGGGAAGCTTTGAGGAATTTTAAATAGGAAAGTGGCATGGACCATTCTCTTGGAAATGGATTTTAGAAAGGCAAGACTGGAAATAAAAAGATCTTTAAGGAGATTTTTGTAGTCATCTGAGTAAAAGATTTTGTTGACTTGAACCAGAGTTCAACAGAGGACTTGGAGATAAGAGGACAGATTTGAGGATGTATTCATTGAATGAGTGACCCTTGGGCTACCCATCAGGCCCCCCTGGTAGAGGTGAGATTTTATTTTAACAAGGTCATTCTTAAACCCCCTTAGACAGGGTTCCAATCATTATACCCCAGGATGGCTTAAATCTATCTCATTTTATATAATTCAAGGTTTAATTATTACAGATTCTTGTTGCTAAATGGGGGATAACAAAGTATAAATTATCTTACACATTTCTTATCATTATTCGAATAATAGTAATTATCTTAGTGGAAGGAGTATTACAAGTCAAATCAAGACACAGGCTCAAGTGGCAATACTGTCACTGATGACTTATGAGAACCTGCACAGAATTTTCAACCATTTAGGGCCTCCTTGGCTCTCAGCCCCTTCCATTTCAGACAGTGGATTACTTTGGAGCTCTTTTTAAAATACTACATCACCTGGAAATATTTCATGTTCCTGAAGTCAGAATTCACATTCTCAGTACTTTCCTGCTGATCCCAGGAGCTAAATTTCATGACTCTTGGTTCCTCAAGGCTAAAAGCAATTGCCACAAAGACATAATCACAAAGAGACAGTCACCAGCCCAACTGGTGTGGCTCCGTGGATTGAGCGTTGCCCCATGGATTGAGAGGTCTGGGTTTGATTCCTGGTCAGGGCACATGCCCAGGTTTCAGGCTCAATCCCCAGTAGGGTGTGTGCAGGAGACAGCCATCTCATATCGATGTTTCTATCTCTCTCTCCCTTCCTCTCTCTCTAAAAATCAATAAAATATATATTTAAAAAAAATTTTTTTTTAATAGCTCTGGCTGGTTTGGCTCAGCAGTTAGAGCTAGAGCATCGGCCTGTGGACCAAAGGGTTGCAGGTTCTATTCCTGGTCAAGGGCACATACCTGGGTTGCAGGTTTGATCCCTAGCCCTGGTAGGGATCGTGTGGGAGGCAATCAATCGATGTGTCTCTCTCACATCGATGTTTCTCTATCCCTTCCACTCTATCTAAAGAGCAATGGAGGAATGTCTTTGGGTGAAGATTAAATAATAATAAATAAAAATAAGTAATAAAATAAAAATTTTTAAAAAGAGACAATCACCAGAAGGAGTCACTGATCTAGTGCCCATCTCCTAACCTGATAGGAAGGAAGCTGACAGCCAGATGGCCTGAATCTGTTTTCTAGCCACCAATAAACCACATTTAACATACATGTGCTTTACAGGTATCTTCCATATAATCCACAAGATTTATTCTCTTTAGGAAAACTTGAGAGGCTTTGCTCTCAGGCGCTACATTAAAGTACAGAAAAGTCATCTCTCAAGCAAGTTTTTCTAAAACTTCATCAACGTGGCAGAAGTCTCCGGCACACATTTCTATTAAGATTTTCATTTCATATAGCAGCTCTTTCTGTAGTAGTGACAACAGGAGGTGAGATTTACATTAAATGGGAGAATGGAGAGTTGTTCAATTTTTCCTCCTGTCCTAAAATTAAAATATCCCAGTATTAGAAGGCTTAGGAGAACATTAAACTGGATTTGTAAAGTTTTTACCTCTCGTTCTCTGCCTGAGTTTTTTTCAGCCCACTGGCTCCTTAAGGTAAACTCTGTCCTTCGTGTGCACAGACTTGCCCACTTTCAAAGTTGTATCATGGAGCATGCGTGATTCGAGATTACCTCTTGGGTCTAAAGAACCACGGTGAGTTTTTCTTTAGACTTGTTTGTTGTTTGCCAGCTTTGAATCTTAGTGTTGAGGCATCTGGCATTGAATTACACGTGAAAAGGGGGGATTAGGGTATGAGGAACACCAAGAGCACTTCTGTAACTGAATGCATTTATGAACTGTTGATCATAAATGATACCAGGCAAAGACAACAGCAGCACCTCACATCTCTGTTACTGACCTTCGCTGCCACCGATCTCACTGATTAGTGCTATATTTAATTTGGCGGCCAAAATAATAGGCCAGCACTGTTATAATTTGATACAAGTAATGGGAGATAATGCTCACTTTATAATAAAGTTAAAATTTAATAAAATAGAGTCAGATTTCAGGGGGCTTTTGAGCAGAAGATGAAAACCAATCAGTCAGCAGCAAACAAAGGGTAGAGTGACAATTAAGTCGAATGACGAAAGAGTTGCAAATTTGCACACAAGGTCAGCACGTTGCAGTGGTGGTGGCTGCCATCACATGAAGAGAATCACACATCAGGAAGTGTTCATTAGATGTGGAGATAAAAAACAAAACAGAATTGGTCCCTGGCCGGTGTGGCTCAGTTGGTTGAACATCGTCCCATGCACCAAGAAGTCACCAGTTTGATTCCCAGTCAGGGTGCATACCTGGGTTTCAGGCTCCATCCCAAGTACAGGGCATGCAAGAGGCATCAGCTCAGTGTTTCTCTCTCTCTCATCAGTGTTTCTACCTATCTCTCCCTCTCCCATCCTTTCTCACTAAAATCAATAAAAACATATTTATTTTAACAAGAGAGAGAATTGGCGGTTTTGCCAATTTGCAAGCCTGTGTGCCTCCTGGGCAAATAATAATGAGAAAATAATTAAATTTTGAATTTAAAGCATATTTTTCTTCCCTGGGAAAGAGAATGTGGTGGCATGTGAAGTCAGTTCAAACGAAGCCGGTGATGTTTTCCGTCTTGTAAAAAATAAAGCAAATTATTCTATCCATGTGCAACTGAATCAAATTTGAACTTCCTGAAAATTTATCAGTTGATAAACCAGGATTTAAGTTCAAGGACACATTCCATGCCTAATCTTCATTTTACAACTTTTGGAGATAAATTTTCCTCTGCACTGAAATCTTTCAGAGATAGCCTTTTTTGAAAAACAAATTGGTAGAAGTGTGCAACAAATTGACCAGATGTCTCTGGGGCATAAACACTCTTAAAAGAAAGGTAAGAACTTCTAATACCTACCTCGTGCTTTCAAACCACTAGTTTTCTATCTAGTGCTTTGAAACAGTAATGCTCAAAGTATTTTTCTTGTTACTGAAAGAGTTGATACAGTTTCTCCAAAATGCTTCTCTTCTCACAGAATATAGTTTATATTTGGGGAGAATTTGGCACAGCTTTAGTTACAGCTTCACTGATTTTCTTAGTAGAATCCAACAATAATTCACTTCCCTCACCCATCTGTCCTTTAGTGTTTATTAGCAAGAATAGACACAAAATGTCAAAAGAAAAAAAAGCATCATTCATGTTAATCTACTCACTTTAAGACTTCACATCAAGATACCTAAATAACAGCCTTCTTCACATCTTGCTCCCAAACTGGCAACCATCCCTTAGGAAGTTTTTACAAACATCCTCAAAGTTCATTATCAACTAACTTACCCTTCTCAGCCCAAATGTATCACTGCAAGATACGTGTATTTAATTCTTGCTTATCTAAAAAAATAGTAATAATTGCTAGGGACAAAAATCAGCAAGTGGCATGAAGCTAGTTTTGCTCCCTTCCAGAAATTGCTATCTTTAATTTTCAGACCTTGAAAAAAATAGACAGCAGAAATCTATTCAGTGATATGTATTACTATGATTGCTACTATCTCCCAAACAACCTGACCAGTCTACAAATTCTGGTGTACCAGAAAACCACACCCTCTCCCTTTCCCCAGAAAAGAATGAATCCAAGAAACAAAATCTTAATACCTTAATAGCCTGGTATATGTTAAGGCCATCATTCTGATTGTTAATCATTATCCCATTCCAGAGCCCAAATAAATAAATTATCTCTGGTTATTTTGCATATATCTCAATAGGTACACACACACACACACACACACATTTCACAAAGTATTGGCCAATGCCCATTTCACATAGTTCTTTTAGTCTAAAAATAACTTTAACTTTCATGTCTTACTAAGACCGAGCAAAGGGAGAGCAAATCAAAGAAAACTAGTTTGGGAATCAGTGGAGAAAAGTTTAACAGGCCTGCTGGGTGTTCTCTTAATGCTGTCTTGGATCTCAGATTAAATTATTATGCTTTCTGCTTTCTAGTACTGGGTCATTTGTGCATGAGGACAAAGGCAACTTCAACTTGATATTTCTGTCATCCCTGCTGTGGGAAGAGTCTTTTTCCTGGTTTATAACATCAATCACTCTCGCAATAAATCTTGGTGGTGGATATGGTCATTTAAATCTCCACCTGCACAAACAACAGAAAATAAGAGAGCTCATAAATCTCTACACTGGTGATTAACAAATTTTGAATCCTGGGCAAAGATATTATGCTGGCTGGGGGGGGGGGGTGTCTCACTAATTCATTAATAAAGACTGATTTGCTGACAATCTGTTTAGTTTACAGCATAGGGGGAAAGCAAACAAGACCCTGCTAACAAAACAAAACGTTAGAGGTTAGTGAATTCCCAGCTGAGCCCAGGATTAGAGAGATATGATATCTTAATGTAAAAGAGGGGTGCAGACTCCCAGCCAAAAGCTCAGATGCCACTCTTACATTTTACTTCATCCCCTCATCTTCAGTGCCTAAATGCAAGGAAATAAAACCTAGTGAAGAACTAGTAAGAGAGATTCATGCATTCAGTCTATCCAGTTTCATCTCATCAATTTCATTCCATCCCTTGGTTTCTGGTTCCCCTTGCTTTATCACTTACTCCCCAGATTTTCTTATTCTCTAGTAAAGATGGTCCAGCCTTGGGTCAGAAATGGAAAAGAACCTTTTCCAAAGGGATAATACGGTTTAGTGTTTTGGAATGTCAGTTTCACAGGAGGAACCCTGGTAGCGTAGAAGATGTAAAAAGGCAAAGGCAGCAACACCGGGAGGGAGAAAACAAGAAGTCCCAGGCAAGGTGATGTCTGAGAGCAAGATTCCTAAGACAATATTATATACATTTCTAGAAAGACGGGTAGGGAAATGTTTTAATTCCATTTAGAAAAAGTTATCACCTAATAAAATACTTTCTACACACTCATGTTACTCCACCTCATTCGTCCCACTCCCATTATGTGTGGTTGCGTGTGTGCAATGGTGGTGTGTTTGTGTACACACAGGCAGTTCCTCGATATCTTTAAAGTGACCAGGTTCAGGTGAATTTTTTGGTACTTTTTCTGACATAACCCTAAAGATTCTATGAAGCACTTGTTTTCTTAATTTACCCCAGTTAAGGCTGGAAGATACTTTGGTAAGACTGTATTCTTATGGGGTGTTAGCAGGAGGTAGTTGATCTCTGCCTGGGTTTTAATTGGTGTTTTCTTGGGGTGAGGGGGAGTCAAGAGGGATGCTTGAGACATTTCTGGGTCGAAGGCCCAGAAAAAACAAAAGATCTGGTCGTTTTCCTAAAGTTGGCTACATGTAACTAGCTGTGACCTCTTAAGAGGGAAAGCAGGCCTTAGGAGATGGGCGAGGGACGGTGAGCGCTGGAGAGCGCCTTAGGTGCGTCCTGCTACTCTTTGGGCCAGCCCGAAGTGGAAGAAGGTGACTGGTATTTAAGTGTGGCAGTTGAGTTGATTTACATTTCAAGTTGGAAATCAGGGCCTGTGAGTGAGAGTTTCCCTCCGGTTGTGAAAGGGGTCTAAGAGCGTTGCTGGGGCCTGGCAGGCCCCTCCCCTGGGCTGCAAGGATCCGCCTCTCTATTCCCCAGATAAATTCCTAGTGTCCACCAAATTCCTCTGCGCTCTCTCACACTCCTCTACGGCCACGACTCCGGGGGTGGGGAAACAGAGCGTCGGTTTCCTTCCCAAAGAAGCCCTGGCGGTTCCTTCTGCGAAGGGGAAAGGGGTGTGAGAACCATCCAGAACCCCAACTCCAACTCCCAACACGAGGTGGCTGCTCCACACTGCACACCAGGGGGGCCCATTGGTTTCCCGATCTCTTTCTCCTCTCTCCCTTCCCTCTCTCCCTTTCATCCTCTCCCGCAAACATGTCCACGGGCTCCCTCAGCGATGTGGAGGACCTCCAAGAAGTGGAGATGCTGGACTGCGACGGGCTGAAAATGGACTCGAACAAGGAGTTTGTGACTTCCAACGAGAGCACCGAGGAGAGCTCCAACTGCGAGACTGGGTCTCCCCAGAAGGGCCGCGGCGGCCTGGGCAAAAGGAGGAAGGCGCCCACCAAGAAGAGCCCCTTGAGCGGGGTCAGCCAGGAGGGGAAGCAGGTCCAGCGCAACGCGGCCAACGCGCGCGAGCGGGCCCGGATGCGGGTGCTAAGCAAGGCCTTCTCCAGGCTCAAGACCACCCTGCCCTGGGTGCCCCCGGACACCAAGCTCTCCAAGCTGGACACGCTCCGGCTGGCGTCCAGCTACATCGCCCACTTGAGGCAGATTCTGGCTAACGACAAATACGAGAACGGTTACATCCACCCGGTCAACCTGGTAAGTTCTCCCGCGGCCGCGGGGGGTTGCGGGTGCCCCAGCCCAGCGCGCCCGCAGTCCTGTGCGCAGTGCGTGAGTGTGAGCGCCTGGCTGGGACGTCCGCACCTCGGCCACCTTCAGCCCAGCGCCTCTAGGGACCGTTGCAGGAGATCCCCACACGGCCCTCGCTCTCTGCCCTACAAGCCGCCAGAGCAGGGATGATTTATGCGAGTGTTTGACGTGGCAGCCCAATTAGGAGTTTGCAAGTGTATCGAGCTGGCAAAGAGGAGGATCCTCTTGTACCCGCGCCATGAGGGCTGGAGTGGAGGGACGGGTGCGGGACGGGAACACTGACAAGATGCTGTGCGCCAAGAAGGCATTGTAGCAATCCTCTTATTTATTCTTCTTTTAGCTAAAGAGTAGGACTCGATTTTCCCACTCTAATTATTGTAAATAAAATCACCCAATCTTGTTTCTTTCTCAAGCATGTATAGGACCGTTAGATATGGGCACGTCGTGTCCCCTACAATTGTCATGTAAGTCCCCAACTACTTAAATATTCTGCGCTTCGTCTATAAGTGAATTAACATTTTTAAATCCCAGAAGTCCCAGCAAATATCAGCATAATCACTACATTCTCAAGAGTACTGCTGTAATAAATAATATTAAAATGGTCACACTCACCCAAGATTTAAGAACATTTTAGGTTTTATTTTTAAAAGTAATACTCATTGAACCTAATATTTTTCTCATATGCATTTTACTGTTTAAGAAATATCTTTGATTCCTTTTTCATTTGAGTTCATTTTAAAACTTACAGGCTCTAAAGAAAACAACAACTTACTAGCACCTCTGTTTATATATGATAAGAACGAGAGGTTTTCCTCTTAAAAGTCATCTTATCTGCCAGCACTCGTGAGAGAGGTTTGAAGATTTGAACTATCTTCTCACTGACTTGGTTTCAGGAATTGGGGGGAGGGGATGCAAAACCACATTTTGCCTGGAAAAATGTTTTTCCTTCCAATTAAAAGTTTCTTTTTCGAATTAGATGAGTAAATAGCTTTTTAAGATCTGGAAGTCAAACGAAAGTAGTGTCTTCATTTACAGTTTGCTGCTGTCTTTATTTTTTAACAAGAAACTTAAGTGAGCTTTGTTACAAAACGTCAAGAAGGGGAGAGAAGGTTATCCTTGCTCCGCCCAGTAGGAAGACGACCTTAAATAAAATATGTATGTATATTCTTTCATTAGTATTAATTTCTTGCCTTAAGAGGTAGCGATTAATTTAGAAACTGTGATCAAAGCCCGCATTTGTGAGGGAAGAAACGAAAGTCCGCAGGGGGAGATAGATGGGGATAAAAGCTGGAGGTCCAGGAAAACTGACCACGGCCTCAGAAGAGGGGCTGGGAGGGCGCTTCGCCTCAAACCCGGCGTCTAGTCAGCGAGAAGTCCTTCTGGGGTTCCCTGCTCATTCTCCGGGCTGTGCCATGGCCTGAGCCACTTTGGGCTTTTCGAAGGGTCTCCTCTCTTGGATTTTTCTTCGACCCCAAGAAGTGATCTCCTCTTTGCTCTACCACCCTCATCCGTGCCTTGGCGCCAATGCTACTTTTTGCTTTATCCAGTCACGAGGCTCACTAGGACTCCGAGTACACTGCAGAGATAACGGGTCTGTGAGACTCACTGCCTGCCCCCATCTCGCCCTCTCTTTTCCTCTCATTCTGGGAGCCCACCCCACCCCTCCTCCATGGCCACTTACCTCCTCCATCCTCTTCTCTCCTGCAGACGTGGCCCTTTATGGTGGCCGGGAAACCAGAGAGTGACCTGAAAGAAGTGGTGACCGCGAGCCGCTTATGTGGAACCACGGCGTCCTGACCTTGGAGGTGCGAGTCTGGGAAAGGCGCGCTCCCTGGGGGAACAGCCCCGGGGAAAGCGACCCCTGCCCTCCCTGCTCTCTGTCTCTGCTTCCCCCTGCAAAGCTCCTCTCCCTGTCCCACTCCGCGAGAACACTTTACAGCGACGAGGAGATTCGTTTCCAAACCAGAGGAGATCAATTGTACTTACAAAGATTCCCACCTATTTAACTTTATTAATTTGTACCGTGAATGACTCTGCGAGCCTTGCTGGTCCAAGTGCAATATGTATTATAAATATATGAATAGCTAATAAGAGCCTATCAATGTGTATCTTTTGTACAATATGTTGTAAAGTGTAGATCATAGAATAGCTGACTTTGACAGTCACATTTATAAAGTAATTCACTTAAAGATATATATTTTTTTCAAACAAGTTTTGCTACTTTCGAAAATAAATCCTTCTTTATATTGCTAAAAGCCCTGACATTGGTGTGATTTTTTTAAAAACGTATTTGGAATAGAAAAGTGAAGAACTATGGGGAAACTTGATAATAAAATGGTTCTTTTGAACCTCAATCCAAACCTCTAGAGATAGAAGAGGATTAAATATGATTTCCACTACGAAGGTACAGATCATATTTTGCACTGAAACTTCAAGGGGGAAAAACAAACAAACTTCTGATCTCTCAGGTTTCCAGGTTACTTTGAATGCAATTAGAAATAATGTAACTATAAACAAAGAAAGGGCAGGATTAAAGTTATTATTAGCTACCCAGTTCAAGAGATAAGCACACCAGAAAAGGAAAATCTGATTTTCAAGTAATCCACAGTATAACTGCTGAGCTGAGCAGGAAGGTCAACTCCGTGTTTTATAACTTTCCAGGGGAGGACATGGAACCTACATTTACAAACCAATGAAGAGATACGGGGAGCTACGAGCATGTAAATTCCATAATCCGTAGAAGGTATTTTCCGATTTTCAAAGAGCTGCAACATACATTATGTATTTCTTATTAATAATTAATTCTTTTAAACAACGCGCCTGCCAGCATTTCGGTTAAGGTTAGCCAGTGCATACAGCTCCCCGGCACGACTTCCGGCGGACCGGGTTTTAATTTAAACATCTTCCAGGCTACGGAACAGCTCGTTGGGGAAGATTAAGTTGAGATAAACAGAGAGGCAAGGCCGAGGAGCCTGGGACCGGGTTCCCTTGCTGCCCCAGCGCAGCCCTCGGCGGCCGATGAGCCAGATGCCACCGAGGCTGTTTAATGTTCGGGGTTATGACCGCAGTGTTTACAAGACGTCTTCGGTTATTTATACTGTTATTCCTCGCAGAGGGCCTTGAAACTTCCGCTTCATTTGCTCGTTCTTTACGATTTTTTTTTCTTTTTCTCGGTTCAGTTTTGTACCTGGAGTAAGACCTCCCCTGCTTCTCTTCCCGCATTTACCTCCTACTAACCCCAAGAGCAGATTAGAGGTGGAGTCCTCAGCTTGGCCATCCGGGAGGGAGATTGTCAAGAAGAGAGAACCATTGTGCCCAGGGGATGTTCTCTGCCAGGGATCAGTAACCACCTTACCAAGTGCAATTCATTCTCCAAGGGCTGGGAACTTCGGTGATTCCTCATCCACCTGCCTGTCACAGGTCCTCCTGAGAGGACTTCTCAGGGTGTCCTTCTACCCGACCACTCCCCCACCCCCACACTTGACCTTCAAGAGTGCATTTCAAATCTGGCCACCTCCCTATTCCCCAGATTCTCCTACCTGAAGACACTGCCCTCACCTCCACCAGTACAGAGCTCAAGTCAGAGATCAGTCCCAGCGAAATTAAGTTTTTTGTGTTTCAGTTCAGCAAATTTTCCAAGCTCACACATGTTTTTTAGGAACCAAAAGCTCAAAATTGAGCACTCGATGCAGGTGGCCCCAATGAGAAAAAACTCATGCTCATTCTCTGATGACCCCAAACTGCAAACAGATTTTTTTAAATGTACCTGTGCTTCCTACCTACAATTTTAAACTCTGACTTTAAATTGAGACATGAGACTATGAATGTGATACGTGTGGGTTAAGCCCTGGTTCCGTGTCCAGCTTTTTCCTAAAAGGGACTGGATCCTCACTTTTCTCATCTCTGCAAATGGGGATAAAGGTGATGATAATAATAATGATACTTTTCCTCTTTTGCCTCACAAAGCATTAGTGGGCTCAAATGAGATTACATCTGTGCAATTGATTTCTAAAGGAAAGGATCCATGCAAATATCCTTTGCATGTATTAAGTGGCAGGTGGTGAGCTATCTATGCCGGACCTGAAAGTGTGTCAGGCAGGAAGCTCAAAATGGTGTGTTTATAATGTCCACTCGATGCTCTTTTTATTGCAAGAATCAAAACATCTCCCTTGAATGCTATGTTTAACCTCAGAACATTTCTCTCCCTCCCTCTCTCTCTCTCTCTCTCTCTCTCTCTCCCCCCTCTCTCTTCCACACACACTCTTTACCCTTCCCCAATGTTCGAATTTGTCTGCAGCTCTTTACAAATGTGACTATTTCCTAGAAATCTTGAATCCAGAAAAATTTAGAGAGCAAAGATCAGGTGTGAGACCAGCAACTAGAAGGGCTTCTTCACAGGTGTCGAGCTGCTGGGAAACCCCACCCATAGGTGCCTCAGCTCTGGGACCGGGGTGCTCTGAAGATGGCACAGTTGTCCACTGAAAGGAATAAGCAACATGGTGGGAATTACTGTGCTATGGCCACCACTAGCCCAAAGAACGTGCAAATCTGACCGCCCGCACCGCTCTACACAGGCAACCAGTCTAAACATCTCTCTTTCCCCATAGGCCCTTCCCTTAACTAAATCATCAGCACCCCTACACCCACCACACCCTTTCCCCTTGTCTGTTGTTTTCCTGGAGTCTGTCCCAGCCGGCCCTCACAGCCAGCCTACCTGGTCTCAGCCCAGGTACTTGGTGTGTCTTGATTTGAATAGCAGGCTAGGCTGCTTGAGAAGGAAGGGGGGACCCCCCTTTGTCACAAGCCAGTATATAGGGGTGAGGGGTGGGGAGTGTTCTCTCTGACCTGTTGGTTATGAAAATTATCTTAGAAGGTGCTTTCGGAAAGAACCAGGAGAACATCTGAAACAGGCTGTAGACACTGAAAGGAGAATGAAGTGTTTCTAATTAGCGTGTGTCTGGGAGCTCTCAAGGAGGAGTGGACAGATAGTGAAAATGGACTGTAGCTGGGGAAGTCCCATCTCTCTCTCTCTCTCTCTCTCTCTCTCTCTCTCTCTCTCTCTGCTTATATTACTTTTTACAAGTAACTCATGCATCTAGCAGGTTTTCCCATTGTCGAATAGGAGACTTCTTTCTAAAAAGAGATGTGGTAAACAAGGTCGGACACCAGCTGGTTATATATAGTGACCAGTGGGAAACACTGACCCAACAGACTTTTAAGCCAGTAGTTTTTCAGTGTGTATCAGAATCACCTGGACAGTGGTGGCAATAAATGGCTGGGCTCCATCCACCCGAGGTCCAGATTTAAGAGATCTGGGGTGGGGCCCCATCATTTGTATTTCTAGCAAGTTTCCAAGCAATGCTGACACTGCTGGTCCCCAGGCCACACTTTGAGAATTACTGTTTTGGGATCTGTCTCATTAGAGAAACAAAGGAAGTTAATGCAGAGGGAAATAAAATATTTGGAATTTTTTTCTTAAGAGGCTGCATATTCTGAGCTCCAGTTTCATTTATTTTTCTATTCACTCCGCGATGGCATGCAATGTATTCTTAATGCTTAAATGATAGTCGGAAAATCAAACCACTCATCCTTCGGAAAATAAAATGTTTGTGCCACCCTGGTGTGTAGACTTGTGTGCGCTCATTTGGGGCGCTCAAAGACAGATTTCAATCACCAGGTGATGAATTAAAGACCTGACTGTATTTGGGGCCGGCTGCTGTTGCCTCCATTGCGACTCCTAAAAGGGAGAGAAATCTGGGAACCCGGGACTCAAGCCACTTGCGACTCCTCGGTTGCACGGAGGGTCCTTGGGTCCAGGCCAGCAAGCATTTTCCCTTCACCCTAGTGGAAGAAGGTGTTTTTTGTTTTTGTTTTTTTTCTGGTTTGGACCCTATACATCCAGCTCGTTGGAAGTCGGTCTGCGGTTGGGGTGCTGCGGGGCGAGAGTGAGGGCGAGCGCGGGCGAGCGCGGAGTGAGCGCAGGGCGCAGGGGTGGGCCGGGGAGGGACCCGCGCCCAGAGGCAGAGTGGGGAAGGACTCCTCTGCGGCTTTTCTGCTCACTCTCCTTCCCCTGTCCCCCTGGTCCCGAAGGGTCTTTGGAAGTAGGCGGGAGGAGGCTCCGAGCTCCGAGCCCCAGCACACGCGGCCTCCGGGGTCACCGTCCCTTTCCGCGTGCGTGCGTGTGCCTCTGCGGACCCGCGCTGCGCGCTCAGACGCGGCCCGAGAAGGTTCTGGGTTTAAGACCCCACATCGCCAGGGAGGGGATTCGCGGATCCCACGCAGATGGAGAGCTGAACTTCGTTTCTTAACTTTTCATCCTTCCCTTCAAATGCTGGCTATGCCCTTGGATGCTCGGGTGTTGCCAGACCTCATCTGGCTTCCTCTAGGGGTCTTTGATCCTTAGATCTGGCAGGCTCCGCTGGTGCACCTTCCTGCCAGTTCACAGAAGGATTAACCACCCTAGGATTAGACTTGAGATCCCCTCCCAGGGCAGAGGGAGGAGACGGGGGTGGAGAGAACCGAGAGATCAACCGCTTAGAACATTCGAAGAGTTGTGAGAACAGACTCCTGGAGAGCAACCTCACAACGTTTTCGTACGCATCACCCGTCCTGGTGCCTGACACCTCAGTAAATGTTGAATCATTAACTCGGGCTATGGTGAAGAAAGTAGGTAAAATAGATGGCAGTTGGAGATAAGAATTGACAACGGGGCTGTCGCTATGCTGGAAATGCAACTGAACCTCTCATGTTGAAGTCTAGGTGCATTATTTAAGAAAAGAATAAAGCAAGCATTCAATAAAAATAAATATTAAAAAAGGGGTAAAGCAAGCAGACAGGACTAGGTGGCATCAGCTGGAGGTGGGATGTTTGCACTACCCACCCTCCCTGGTACTCAGATGAAATCTGTTCTTTCCCTTTCCAGCTGGACTGACATTATTAGTTTTGAATTTATATGGCCCTTAGATCAGAATCATTCACTTAAAAGGTGCTTTGAAAAGTGGAAATAACTTGAAACACTGTAAGAATAAAATGTTCACACGAATTTATTTTAAAATTAGCCCAGTTGGTGATAAGGAAGTAAGTTGTTGCCTTTTATAGATGTAAATTATATCTACATCTAGTGGATGGTACAGTGGAGAAAGCTTTTGACTGAGTTCTTGTACAAGGTACTTGACCTTTCAGGACCTTGGTTCTTCCATCTATGAAATGGGTATAACAATGTCTACTTCAGTAAAATATGTATGTGGGTAATGCCTGGTATATGATAGGCATTAATTAATTTGGGTTTTCTTCTTCTGTTCTCCCCTTCTTCTAGTCATTAGATTACCAAAGTGCCTGAAAGAATGATATGCATTTGTCCTAGATACTTAGCTAGTCAAGAGTAAACAATTATTACATTCTTGTGATAATCCAGTGGCTTCATGTCATTTTGAGTGTGATTAAAACAGGTTATCATTCGGGTCTCGCTGTTCTTCAGTGAGACCTTACTACATTATCTGTAGTGGATCCTGCTCCTAACTCTGTTTTTCAGCACTTACCACATTATCAATAACAGGTGATTATTATTTTCTTTCATTTGTTTACTGAGTTTGTATCTTTTTCCACGTGCTCTATGAGGGCAGGGACCATGTCTGGCTGGTTAACCTTGGTTTCCCAAGCACCTAGCACAGTGACAGGCACATGGTAAGTGCTTGAAGAGAAATTAATGCATAAAGCTTAATCATAAGCTTCTTAGAAATACCTCTGTCTGCTAGGTAAGTTCATGTTGCATTGCTATAATCACAGGCTGGTTCAGCTATATTGTCTAATTTTGAATATGGCAATGGACATTTATTCTATAATAAATTATCTATAATTTAAGAAATCACCATCAAATCTGTTGAAGAGAAATTAACCTAAAACATTGATTCTCACCACGTGTGGATTCTTCTTTCTTAGCACTGCAGCCCAGAAAGGGATTCATATTAAGTGTCTTTCAAAACAATGTGTATCTCCCTTCAGCATTCTTACCATTATTGGGAAGCAATCATCTTGAAACTTTTGTTTGGTTTCTGGGGTCATTCACCAATGAATCTCATTAGAATAATGTTTCTCCTTTTGCATTTTATGTGAGTACTACCATCTTCTGCTGCCCTCTAATCTTGTACTTAAAGGCATTCACCACATATTCAATACCTCCTTCTGCCATTCTTTTTTTTTCTTAACAAGCATTCTTTCTCTCCCCACCAAGGACTAAAAGGAAGAGCATCATCCTTATACCCCAAGGTTGTGGGTTAGATCGCCAGTCAGGGCACATATAAGAAGCAACCAATGAATGCATAAGTAAGTGAAACAATAAATTGATGTCTCTCTCTCTCTAAAAATCAATAAATATATATATATTTTAATGTAAGAAAAGAAAGAAATAAATCTAAGACATCTCTAAACCCAGTGAATTTTTCAGACTAGTGGGGATCATTTGGTTACATGAAACAAAAATCCCTTCAAACTGACTCAAATAAAAAGGGGAATAAGACATTGTAAAGACAGTCCAAGGAATCTGACATCTCCAGGCAGAAAATAAACACTAGGGAAAACCTCTTGGGAAACTGAAAATCAAGAGTGAAACTCCCTCTCTTTCTAGGGCTCTCTGAGACCGTATCTCTGCCAGTCTTCTGCATTTTCTCCTCTGCAATCTGATTTTCTGTGCTGGCTCACTTTCTACTCCTGAAAGAGCTGGTTTTGTTGGGTTGCTGATGGTAGCTCCAATTCTACAAGAACATTCAGGTGCGGACTTCATAATCCAATATTTTAGTTTTCGCATCTCTTCATTTAAATTGTCAAGATAGGGACCATTATAAACTTGTTCTAGAAGGCTCTGATTAAATTCATCAGGCCAGTTGTATGTATGCCTCTTGTTCTATTGGCTATAGTTGGCTGGAGATGGGGGAACACGTTGGCTGCTGGCTGGGGCAGAGTTTTTTGAGATGGAGGCTCTGGATGCAACAAATCCCGAATCTGTTTGCTACAAATGTACTCTGTTGCAGTCAGGGCTGGGCTGTCTGCATATGGGCCACCTGGTTTTATTCTGCTTCACCAATGGTGAGCAACATGTGTTTGGAAGAAGGTCATGTTCACAGTTGTGATTGTGTCTTTGATGGGGGGAGAGGGAGGGAATAACAGCATGAAAGCATATATTCATAGAACCTAACTGATCTACTTTATGGAACAGAACAATTTCATTGATAAAATCACCACAACTTTTTAGCCAATAAAATATAATTATTGGGCATTGTTAAGAAATACCAGCATAGATTCAGCTCATTTAATTGTCTTCTCCATTTGGATTCCACAGAACACATTCATATTTCATCTTCAAAACATCTTCAAAATATAATATATGTTATATTCTATATAACAATATAACCATCCTCACTTTTCAAACAGGGCAACAGAAATTCAGGGGAAATAGTGAATAAGTAGTAGAAATCTGAGTGCAGAATTATTATATTTCATTAACACTGAAATGGGCTCCTGCCTTGAACACAGGAGAGTCCTCAGGATAAAAGAAATAAAGGATGATTATAACCCTGAAAAGAAAAGAAATGCTTCCCCAAAAAGCATAACATGATGCTGTTTTTCAATTAGAATTTTTATTTTATGCTTATTTAAAATCTTGTTTAGACTTATTTTATCTTCTAACACCATTAAGGATTTTTTAAAAATTACAAGCAAAATAAGTTAGTTAAAATATTCCAAAAACTGTGTTTTATTCAGAGTCCAATTCATTCCAAGTTATGTATTCACTCTGTAATTAAAATCCGGTGATTTTCCACCATCAAGTAACAGTTAGTTTTTGACTTATAATAAACCATCTTTGAACCTAATGGCTTAAAACAATAAACATTTGTTATTGCTCATGAGTCTGAGGTCAGTTGGGCAGTTCTGCTGATCTGGGATGGACTCTGCTATTCTCACTGGACTTGGTTATATAGCTGTGGTCGGTTGGTGATTTGTCTTGAGAGTGAGCTAGTCCAGGATGGCCTTACTCACATGTCTGGTGGATGGAGTGAGGAGGGTGACTGACCTACACGTCTCTTGCCATTCAATAGGCTAGCTTGTGTTTGTTCTCAGGGGGACTAAGGAGGAAACAGAAGTTCACAAGGCCTCTTAGACCTAGGTTCAGAACTGGCATAGCATCACTTCAGCTGGGTTCTATTGGCTAATGTCAGTCACAAGGGCTTACTATATTCAAGGGACAGGGAAATAGATTTTATCTCTCAATGGGAGAAGTAGCAAAGTCACATTGAATATAGAAAAGTGTGGAGATTCGGGGTCATTTTTAGAATTATTTTGCCATATTAAGGTTTTCCTAAAACTTCTTCATATTGCGAGTCTAGCTTTTCTGAATTATTTCTCACTTTGAATTGTCAACATCTAGTGGTTTACTACCCAATTTTGTCCTCTGGGTTATTAAGAACATCTCTTAAAAGAGTTCTCCTCAATTGTTCCTATGATTTTTTTCCCAAACCACTAATACCTGTTTTGCACTGCTTTCCTTTCTTGATTTTGTTAGAAGGGAACATAAAGGAAATGTCAACATAAATTAGTCACCCCAACCTTTCTCTCACCTATTATTAGAAATATGGAGGCTTCTCTGACTCTAGTTCTGTTGCTTGTCATGTGTAGGGGGGTTGAATGGTAGGCCCAAAGATGTAAGATTTTAATCCCTGAAAATTGTAAATGTTACCTTATTTGGAAAAAGGGTCCTTGCAGGTGTGATTAAGTTAACAATGTTGAGATGGAGAGATTATCCTTGATTATTTGTGTGGGCCCTAATGCCATTACAAGTATCCTCACAAGAGAAAAACAGAGAGAGAGATTCAGTATGCAGAAGAGGAAAAAGGGATGTGAAGACAGAGGTAGAAATTGGAGTGATGCAGCCACCAGTCTGGAAGAGGCCAGTAATGGATTCTCCTCAAGAACCTCCAAAAGGGGTGAACCATAACTACACCTTCATTTTGACCCAGTGCAACTGATGTTGAACTTCTGGTCAACTAAGAAAAAATAAGTTTCTATTTTGCTGAGGCACCATGCTTGTGGTCATTTGTTACGGCAGTCATAGGAAATTAATACAGTATGTGATAGGCAATACTTTGCACATAGTTCAATAACAAAATGTAATAGGGTCATCTATTTATGGCTTACTTCCTTTCCTACAGTCTGTGAAGCACTTGCATGCTACTTTGTAAGAAAATACAGAATTATAGATATCCCTTCAGTGACAAGTGCCTTTGTTCTACACACTACTTTTCTATTTCAATGCCTTTCTGTGTATAACAGAATAACATTTTATATTTATTATTTATATAACAAAATAACATTACTTCAATACTGAATCACAGTGTAATCTTTTTGAAGATTAATGGAAATTAAACTCAGCATGGGAAATACCAACCATATAGATAATTCAAACAAAGAGACCAAAGTTGAAATGCATCCCAATTTTAGAAATGTGTGAATGTGAAAAATAATGCATCTTAGAATGATGATGTACAATAGCTCATTTCATTCCATACATCATCACTGAGTACACACTGTATGCAGGACTCTATGCATTGCAAATAGATGAATAAGATGATACTCTCCTGACCTTCAGCTTGGGTATTTCTCTCCAATAGTTGCAGGATTTCTTCTGTGCAAAGACCTGGAAGGGTAGGGCAACCTGGTATTCTGAGAGGCACCGAGTGTGCCAGTTTCCAGAAAGATGGGCTACCAGGACACGCTGGCTGCCCCTGCCACACTGTAGCCACTAAGCTATAGGCACCTCAGACTGCCACTCATGAATCTAGTCCAACATGGAGTGTTCCCACCTGCCTCTACTCCAGACTAACTCATCTCCCAGTAGTGGGCAAATATCTGGGGAAGTGATTTCAAAGGTTCCTTTCCACATCTAAGGTGGTTGTCCTGGAAGTTTTTATTTTCCTAAGGCAAAAATGGAATCTCAGGCCACTTGGAGATGGACTAAATATGGTGGGCCATCATTTTGCTAGACTGATACAGCCAGCCATGTGCTCTCAGTCTGAAGGGGGAAAAGTAGAATATGATAGGTGCATTAACAAAAATGTATCTTTATTACTGAAAAATTAACATCAAATCTATAAATGATAGATCATCAGAGTCAGCCATGCCCGGTGATAACTGAGCTTAACTTTTCATTTCTTGCCTGACAAGCCTTCTGCATCATTTCAGAGACATTCCCCTCAATTTATAAACTTTCCAGATTTTTTGTCTCCCAAATCTATCTTATGCTTTTTCTTCTTTTTTTGAATCTTATAAATCAACTCACAAATTATACACTACTGAATTTCACTATCTTTCTCAATACTTCATATCAGAAGTATTTATTTATTAGAATAAGGGTTTTTAAAAAGTGATATTTTCCAAAGCTCATAGACAGGCCTGGGTTTGGGGGGCTCTGCCACAAATTTCTCTAACCCTGAGTTAATCATTTCATCTTTCTGTATCTTGGTTTCTTCACCAGTGAGAAGAGTTCTAAAGTTCCTTTCAGCATTAAAAAAAAAAAAAAAGTCATGACTCTAGAGAAAACTTCCTGTGGTTTTTGAGCCAGACTGCCGGTATTTGGCCAAGTAAATGCCCACCCATGTCAACTGGATGTTGCTGGAAGTCCCAGAAATTGTTGATACCATGACAAGTTTGGGAACCTCTGCTAGCCCTGACTATCAGAACCAAGAACAACACGAAATTTCTTCTAAGCCTCTCTTTCATTAGTTTGACTTCCTTTTCTACAAGTTACATAATATTTAGAGAAAATTCAAAAATAAATTATGTGTTCCCATCTATTTAGTTACCAGTCTGACCCTGACTAACCTGGGGCTCATTCCCACAACGGCTGGGTAAGCAAAATTAGGGTGATGGTCCAAGGGCATGGCATTCTCTGAAGACTTACGAAACCTTCTGAAGATTTAATATTTTGTCGTATTTTATTTATCCCACCCACAGCCCAGCTAACCGTTCCACGATTCTCAACATGCAGATCGTGCTTGACTTCCCAGTGTTTCACTTCAGGCTGTGATTCCCATTTTGAATCTTTGCCTGCATCTTCCAGAAGTAGAACTCTGGGCCAATGGGTGGGACCAATTTTAGGTTCTCCAAATATACTGCCAAACTGCTTCTCATTTTACACCCCACCAGCAATTTCCCAGATCACTACTTAAATTGAATTGTAAATGTAACTGTTTTTTTCTCTTGCTCACATAGAGAAGTCTAATCATTGAACAGATACAGACAAGGAGGGGTTGAAATGAATGAGTTTCAATCTTCTCCACTGATTCATATCATCACCCCTTTTGGATCAACTTACAATTAAATATATATATTTGTTCTTGGGCAAGAGCTGAAGGAGAACATAAAGAAATAAAAACTATTATAACTTTGCAGCTGTTGGGAGAGGGAGTAAACTTGTTTCCAAATTTTTTCTTTCCATTCCATCCTTAAGAACATTTAAAAACAAAATTCTACCTTGTATGACTTATAGGAAAGGCTTTTATCCCCAAATAAAAAACCTCTAAAATGGGTTGTTGCAAAATTAAAACAAATTCTCTTAACTTTTTCTCTGATAAAAAATAATCTCTGATTATTTTAAAGCATTTAGAAAGAAAGGTTTACTTCTAGAGAAATAGATTAATATAACAAAATAAGGTAAATATTGTATATGTAATTTATAGTCTACTTTTTATTTCTTAATCTTATAAAATAACCTTTTGCTCATCATACAATTTTTTGCAAACATGATTTTTTTTTTAAAGATAAGGCAATTTTTCATTTCATGCATAAACCACAATTTATTTTTGGATTTAAGTTGTTCCCAATTTTTCCTGTGATAAATAATACTACATTGAACATCTTTATATATCCTGACATCTTTGATTACCTCCAGATTATTTCTTAGGCTAGATTTCTAGAAGTGATTCTTTATAAATATTGTGTAATTGCTTTACAGGAAGGCTGTACTCAAACCCTTACCAGGAGTGTGTAATAAAGTGCATTCTAATGAGTTCTTATGAATACTGAATGTTATTCTGATAAATTTTTACCAAAGACATCTTGTTATTTTTCCAGGTTGCTCTCAAACCAGGTTTTGGTAACTTTACTTATTTATACAGCTCTTATTGGGGGAGATTGAGAGTCTCTGCCCCCAGAATTGTTTAAGGACTGCATTTGGGTTAGGTAGTTGCTGAGCTATGTGGTCAAATGGAGTTAGGCACCACCACCCCTCAGACGTTTCCTAAGTGGTCTGGTCACATTGCTTCATGATTAACTTTACTGTTATGAAATGATGAGGTACATGTAGAACAGGAGCCTAGTTGTACCCCTTGGGTTGCATGGAGCTCAGAAGTCCTGTGATAAATAATTTGAACTCTGTTTACAATTGGAGTTAAGAAATGTACAAACTTGATAACTTGCTGGTCCCCAAAGTTATCTGGACTGGAGGGAGGACAGTGAAAGCGGAAAGAAAGAGATCGCCTTGAGTGAGAAAGAGTGAAGTGGAGTGGGCTACACTGCACAGCAGGGCATGGACATTGAGGACAGCATTTGCTCCATGAAGAATGAGAAACTGTGCCCAGCCATCCTCTAAACTAGCCACTGAGGCCTGAGAGAGCAATATCCCAGGAGAGCAATTACTGCACTGTGAGAACCCCATTTTTAAGAGCAAGACACCAGAGGTAGGAGATTTCCTATAGTTGATGTGAAAAGACCAGAGAACTGCCCCAAGATCAGAAGAGGAGGGGGCAGAAACCCATGGGAGGAGAGGGAGTCAGCTGTCCAGAAGAAGCTGGTTCAAACAGAAGAGCACAGCTGTCCACCAAGCAGGAAGGTGAGAGGCACCAACACCGGCTTAAGGGAACCAGCGACCCCAGCACAGATGACCTCGAGAGGACAGTCCCCATGCTTCAATCCGGCTCCTGCCTCTGTTCAGCCAGTCTTGGAATTCATTAAGCAAATGACCACAGCTTGCTAATCAAGATGTTGGGGGCTCAGAGCATTGGGATGTGTGGGGTACAAACATGAAAGACTGATTCTCATCAGCAAAGCCTTGTTCACCTGTATGAAACTTAACTGGCTGGAACCTATAGTGTGTGCATCATTATTTATAAAGGAAACCTTTTTATTTCCCAGTGGGAAGCAGAACCCTAATGATATCTCAGGCAGTATCACAGCATTTCCAACACTTTGGCATTAGAAACAAAATCAGTACTGTCCAGTTTACAACTCAGATCTCATAGCTGATCTAACCCTTGTCTCTTCCACTAGCTGTAGCCCATGGCTTCAGGGACTGGCGGTGGGTTTGCTCTTTGGTTCCTCTGCCAAGTCACTGACATGGGTTGGAGTGAGGGCAAGGAATCTGGCTTATCTATTCCTCTAGCTTATTCAAGAACTTTTTCTCTGGTGGTTGAGGTTGAAAGGGAGGATGAGAGAAGATGCTTCTTCATTGATGGCCCACTGCTGCAGTCTTCTACTGGTTGTTACTTCTCACATGTCCTGGCTCTCCTCTGTGTTTGACAAGAGTGTTAGTATGTCCTCTTCCTTGGGCTCAAGAGTAAGTTCTTCTGCATACTCTCTACTGGAGAGGGATGCACTGGGAGGGGAGAGGATGCTGTGAAGCCATCCTTCTGCACAGTTGCCTGCCATCCAATTTGTCTCTATATCTTCAAGTCTAGCTTTCCCAACCCCTTCAGTCTCTGCCCCCTTGCCACTGACCTACCCTTGCCCCGTGGTCAGCTCTTGTCTGTCTGTCTTCTGTCTCCAATTCTGTTTTTCCCTGTTCATGGGCAAATTGATGAATCAACTGCTTAAGCTAAAAATCTCAAAAAATTCCTTTAGGGAACAAGATGCCATTCTCATAGTTTCTAAGGCACTCTCAACGTCTGTGAGCAGATATCTTCACCCCTCTCTCCCTTACCTGATTTGTGGAGGAGGGTAAGCATCCGCCTTCCTCTTCCCATGGGAAGTCAGTAGAGAATAAACAGAGCTCCCACGTAAGCCAACAGCATCTGACTCCAAAGACTTCTCCCTACCTGACCACTGGGCCCAGGTCTTCTGTTTATAGGACTGTAAGGGAGCACTGTGGTGATGGTTGACGTTGGAAGAAGGCAGGATCCACTGGGATAATGATTGGAGGAAGCAGAGCTAATCTGCCCAGTTGTTCATAAGCCCTAATAGAAATGTCAGTCCCCAAATATTTAAGCTTCCTTGGAGGATGTCACTCTAGTATAGTTAATACCCCTTTGCCCATGCTTATAGCTTTAATTACTAATTCTAAGCAACAGGAAAAGCCACATTCAACAATTTTTGTATTGAAAAAATGAGAATATACTATAAATTTTATTTTTCAGCTTGCTTTTGAAAAAGTTGTGACTACATATAATTTCAGTAGTTGCCAGGGGTTGGGGGTAAGGTCATGGAGGGATAAATAGGTGGAGCACAGAGGATTTTTAGGGCAGTGAAAATACTATAATGGTGGGTACATTTCATTATTCATTTGTCCAAACCCATAGAGTGTACAACACCAAGAGGGAACTCTAATGTAAACTGTGGACACTGGAAGATAAATGATGTAGGTTCATCGATTGTATCACTCTGGTGTGAGGTGTTGATAATGGAGAAAGCTGTGCATGAGAGGGGACGGGGGTATATAGGAAATCTCTGTACCTTCCTCTCAATTTTGGTTCCTCTGAACCTAAAACTGTTCTTAAAAATAAATTTATTTATTTTTTATCCTCACCCGAGGACATTTTTCCATTTTTTGTTCAGATAGAGTGGGAGGGAGAGAGAGGAAGGGAGAGAGAGAGAGAGAAACATCGACATGAAAGGGACACATCGAGTGGTTGCCTCCCGCATGACCAACCAGGGTTGGGGACAAACTGCAACCGAGGTACATGCCCTTAGTGGGAACCGAACCTGGGTCCCTGTGGACTGCAGGCCGACGCTCTAACCGCTGAGCCAAACCGGCCAGAGCAAATAAAATATTTTTAAAAAGATAATCAATCGAAGCCAATACTAAGATGACAGATGTTAGAAGTATTTTTTCAATGGGTAATTACAAATATGCTTGAAACAAACGTCAAAATATAAACCCTCTGAAACAAAATAGAAAATCTCAACCAAGGAGAAGGAGAAGAAGAAGAGGGAGAAGGAAAAGAGCAAAAGAAGGAAGAGAAAGAAGGCATAAAGAACTAAATAAAAATTTTAGAACTGAAAAATACAATAACTAGAATAAGAAGCTCAGTGGATAGACCCAAAGGCAGAATGAAGGGCACAGAGGAAAGAATCAGTGAATGGGATACAGGACCATAGAAATTACTTAATTTGAACAAAATAGAGAAAATACACTGAAAAAAAAGTGTATTAGGTCCTTTGGTCCTTTGGGGTTATAACAAAATATCTGATGTTTGTATTATCAGAGTCCTTGAAGAAAGAAAAGGAGATCAGGACTGGAAGTTGAGGCTGACATCCAGTCCCCGGCCTCTGAATCAACAGGAAAGAAGTGGTTATTTTATTGGCTGGCGTGATTTGTCCTGATTAAAAAAGGAAATTGGGTTGCACTACACAAATGGAATTTAAAAAGAATACACAGGAGATACCGTAAGGCATCTGTTGATACAGTCAAGTCTCCTTATTTGTGGTAATTATGTCCTATAAGCCACTGTAAATACTGAGTTGGAAAATATTGAACCACTGCTCCTAGAAGAAGATATTGTATGTGGTATGGGGCTCAGGTGTGGCTCCATTCCACCCCAATCCCAAGGGGAAAAGGAGGAACCTGCCATCTCGTGGGGTTGTGGAGGTTCCCTAGGCCCACTGAGACAGCTTTGCGAGTTCGTTGGGGATGGAGGGATGGCTCCCTCCTGAGGTCATAGAGGTTAACTTCTTTGGGGGCAGAGCCAGGACTGGGATACTGTGCTGGGATCTACGTATCCAGAGCTTGTCCCCAGTAAGAGAGAAAGAGCAGACAGGAGATCATCACAGGCCCAGTCCAAGCAGAGCACCTGGAGAGGCAGGGGCACCCAAGCAGTAAGTTAAAATCCACAGATGGAGCCTCATGTGGCCTCCGGAAGTGTCTGCCCCCGAGACAAAGGAGCGAATCCCTAAGAGAAAGCTTGGCTCCAAACATCTGCCGGTCCATTACAATGATGCCCTGTTCTTTTAAGATCTTTTACAAGTCTCCGGACCACTGTTTCCTGTTTCAACTTTTGGGAATCAAAACTGGCAACGCTAGGAGTAGAGGAAGACAAAAAGGGGGGTGGGTGGCTGAGATGAGCCCAACTGTATTCTCCTTCTCCACTTCCAGCCTCAGGTAGGCCTTTAATGGGGACTTCAGGTTTAACACATAATATGGTTCAGAATTTCCATTAATATCTTGGGTTAAGCATTCAAATTACTCAATTGTGATTCCATGACATTTAGAACTGTGCACTATTCAAGAATTAGCACAAAAGGTATAGGACTTGCCAAATTTTCATTCAGGAGAATAAGAGGCAATAGGAGAATGGATACATAAATAAGTAAAGAAGTGTTTGGGAAGCATCAGCAAAGCGGCATATTTATTACAGGGACTTTTCCTCACAACACATTCCAGCCAAGGTGAAAAATTAACACTAGCTCTTTCTCCCCATACCCTGTTTCGGTGCCACACACAAACTGAGCACCTGAAACCATCAAGATTTCCTGTCTTATATGCACCAAAAACTGTATTCTCTCTTTACGTAGTTTTTCTACATCTATTCCCGTTTCCCCTACCCTCCATTGCTCCATTATAGGTCCAGACTGCCTCATATCTTGGTTAATATAACAGTTCCTCATTGGTGTCTTTGAGTCAGTCTTAGGATCACTGTCCAGTTGAATCTACAGCACATTGACACAAACTCTTCCTGGAAACATAGTATCTCTCCATGTTTCCTTGCCTAGCATTCATGGCTGTTCATGATCTGATGCTACTTTCGTCCCAACTCTATTCCCACCTCTCCCTGTCCAGTGTGTTTGTTCCGGGTAAACAAGTATGCTTCTGCGTCTTTTCCTTATGTTTGAAATAGCCTATGATTGTGGCTATATTCCAGTTTTGTGAAATCCTATCCTTCCTTCAAAGTCCAATTCAAATGCCACCTCCTCCACGAAGCTGGTTCAAATTGACCTAATTACATCAAGTAATAACTGGAAAAGGCACAACATTTGCAGTTTATTACAATATTGATTTGACTATTTAATAAAATTTCTACATCTGATCCAAGGATGGATTGATGAAAGGGACAGGATTGACATAAAGAAGCAAAATCTCTATTCTGTATTCAGAACTTCCCAAGAAGATATGAGGAACAGAAGAAATTTTGTCACCAGAAAGGTACCATTTTGATAAAATCAAGTTTATTGGGTTTTCATAGAGATTTGACCAAGGACCCACTTTGATAGCCCATGTCAAGTTACAGGGCAGAAACCATGTAGTAATCTGAACAGGTAAAGTTTAATTTTAAAAGTTATTAACTACAGCAGAGGATTAACCAGAAAGGGGGAACCCTGGGGCTGAGGGAGTATCCCCACAGAGGGAACAAACTTGGAAGAGGAGCCCCCTTCACAAGGCTAGGGTCCAGGCCTTACCAGAGAAGTCCACTGGACAGAGAAGATCCCTGGATTGTTCTGGGCCAGAGCTGGTCCACAGCTGGTCTGAGCAGAGGCTGGCAAGCAAGGCATTTGAGTAGGGACTAGCATACAGTGAATACTCTTCTGGGATCCAGGCAAGCAGAGACTGGCAAACTGGGGAACCCGGCTGGGAATTTTGCAAGAGAAAGCCATCCACAAGAGATGTCCCCAGAGGAGATCTTGGGTAGAGGTCCCCCCAGGGAAGTGCTGTGTTCCACTGGCCACCAGCCAATGCTGGCTGCCACATGTGCTGTAGGAGCCTGGCCTGCAGAGGCTGGACCACAGAAGGACACCGCTGGCAGGAGCACAATGGGTGAACCAGAAGAGTAGCACTTTCCTCTTGCAGTGTCCCTGCAGCGCCCTCTACTGACAAATCGTAACACTATGCCTGCTGCAAAGGAATGATGCTTAGAAAATGAGCTCTGAACAGTGGGTTTAGAGCTGAGAGGAAATACACTGACAACAGGAACACTGTGCTTTTATTTTCTATTCAGCAGAAAAAATGGATTTGTGAATCAACTTCCCAGGTATCTAAATCCCAGGATTTCTCTAGATACCACCATCATCAAAGAATCCCTAGGGAACAAAAAACATTATTGACACTTGCTCTAGAATAGATGCTTACATACATGATCTCCCTGATGTAGGAAAATGTAATGTGCACTATATCATATAGTAAGCAACATGTAAGTTCATGCTACCATTCTTAAAGTTTACTTTAACACATGAGGAAACTGAAGCTTAAGAACACACAGTAAGTGGTGGGTATACAAATCTGAACCTGGAGAAATAGGTGTTCTGTTCACTACTCAGCCTAATTTCTTGCCAAGAGACTAATTTTTGTGTGAGTAATGTGTTAAGAAATTTCAGGTTCTGGGCTGAAAACGTGGTGTCTCAACTAAGGCCTTTGAGAAATCCTGCTGGCAATCAATTGCTACATTTTGGATGACATTTAGATGAATGTCAAAAAAGGCAATAGAAGTTACAATTTTCTCTATGAAATTTGATAGCTTCATAGTGAGCACACTGAAAGTCTAGTTGTACACACATCTGCACTTCGGGGGATTCTCCCAGCCTACCATTTATGGAGCACCAAGTGAGTGCTAGGCACTGGGCTAAGCGCTATGCATGGCTTTTTCTGAGTAATCCTGCCCACAGCCCAGTGGGCAGATGTTACTATTCCATTTTTCAGATGAGGAAACTGAAGATTGAAGAAGTTAAATACCTGCACCAAAGTCATCACCTAAGTGGTGGCACTGGAATTTGACTCTAACTAGGTCTGACTCAGAGGTCAAGTTCATGACCATACCATGACGCCATGCAGTCACCTTCTGTTGTACACCTTTATTTCAAACTAGCTAGATTTCTAAGTTTTAAAAATATAAAATGAGGTTAATATACTTTCCAGCTTCTTTCAATTAACAATGGAGATTGCTCCTTTGAGATTATTAGGCTCCGTTAAGAATATCAAACTGTCTTTCAGTGTACCGCCCATTACTAACTCTGTTAGATTAGCAGGGAAAAGTTACTGATATAGTTAGTGCCCCTTGTCCACTCTCATGAATTCCAGGTGAGGTACCGCAGACCCCTGGGAACTTCACATAAGCAATGTGCAATTGTCTACGTTGAGGATAGTGGCTGATATAGTAAATATTCTTGGAGGACTTAGTTTTCATGGTCTGGCTTTTTACCCTGAGTATGCTGCTGGAAGCTCACATCCACAGAGGGGGCCTCTATGCAACCCAAGCAGTGGGTCTTCTTGGGCCTCCACTTACATTTAACCAAAAATAGAGCTCAGTGCACATTTCTGTGACAATCAAACTAGAGCAGAACTTACATAATTACTGAAAGAAAATCTATTTAACATTTAAATATTTGCTTCACTTACTATTCATTAAATTCTATTTAATGTCATTTATATAACATGACTATCATACCAAAAGTACCTGATTGTGAAAAAGTAGGAACAAAGAGAATTTTGAGAGTTTAATATATTATTTTACAAAATAAAATTGTGCATATCTAACCTATTTTTTAAAATAAAAAAATAAAAAAACACATATTCTGAAGGGCCTTTTATAGATGGCTCAATCCTGGAAGTCTGTCAATTAAGTCTTCCTGGGAGGTGAGGCAGCTCCAGGGCTAGGTCTAAGGGCTGTGCCTGGAGTCCCTGATGTAGCCGAAAGAGGGTATCACATTACTGTGAATCTCACTGAATGATTCACAATAACAATTACACAAGTTGGTAATTGCTGTTCTAATGAATGGAAATTCGCCTTACGCGCTTTCCCCAATTCTCACACTCCTTTTCTATGACATGGCCACAAGGTGGCAGCCTTGTTTCTCGTTTCCTCTTCTGTATTTTCAAGGCAGAGATTTTCATTGTTAATGAACTGGTGTTGGGTTCTGGACGCAGAACCATGTCCTGGAGGAAACTAGTAAGAAAAGTAATGTGGGCCTTCGTTTCCTTATTTATAAAACTGAATAGGTCTCCAAAGTCCCTTCTAGCTCTAACGTATGATTCTTAAGCCAACCTGGAACTGAACCTGAATCGACTGAGATTGTGGGAAGAGGATGGTGGGACCAAGCCTCCTGGAGCAAACTGAGCCAGCACGCGCAGAGGGAGGCATGAATTGAGGATGTTCCCAGCATTTTCTAAGTGGAAGGCAGGAAAGCAAGCCCCGCAAACCTCTTGAAGGGTTGAGGGTCCCCAAGACAAAATAAATTAAGGAAAATTTTAATGGAAGTTACAAATGAGCTAGACAACACTTGTGATGAGTGTTTAATTTCCATACCCTAGAAAATGGGCTAAAATCATCCTTATGTATACAATTACCATCTCAGAGGAAAACGAGAAAAAAAAAAAACAATTTCTAATGAAAGTAATTCTAACAGCTTCCTGGAGGAGAAATACAATACCACACAATCCAATCAAGGCATAGTTTCAGGAGGGGAAAAAAAAAAAATACCTGATCAATAATATTGTAACTCTTCTGAAGAAAAAATAATTTAACAGAAAGACAGTCCTCTGCTACCTGCTTTTACCTATGGTGTCTGAAAAAGGGGGTACAAAGAATTTAAAGTCTTCTCCAGCATTGTTCAGGAGAGAAAGTCTTAATCATATTTCATGTATGTTTTGTCTATTTGAAGTGAATGTACTTTTAAATAAAAGATGTTATTCTAGTTTGATAATGCTTGTCTCTTAAAGTATCTAAGGATTTTTTTGGGGGGGTGGGACAAATTTTCTGATCTCTGTGATAGAGGAAATATCTTATTTTCTTTTTTGAAATATTTTTTCTATATTTATTTGGAGACAATATAACAAAGTATTTCGGGGAACAAGCTTTGGAATCAGACAAAGCAAGTCCTGCCCCTTTAGCCAGTTACTCAATCTAAACGTTTTCCTCATCATTGTAGAGATACACCAACATACCTCAGAATGTTGCTTGTAAAGGTTAATTTGAGGTGATGAATGTAACATGTTGAGCGGTTTCTGGCACATACTAAATACCCAACAAATAGCAGAGATTCTCATCCCTCTCTCTCATCCTTAGAGAACCACTGATCTGATTTCTATCACTATACCTTAGTTGTATTTACTGGAATTTTATATAAATGAAATCATACAGTATGTACTCAGTTTTGCCTTTTTTTCAGTACAATTATTCTGATTCATTCAATGTTGCTATTGCCTGCATCAATAATGCATTCCTTTTTATTTTTCAAAAGTACTTCATTTTAAGGAGATATCACCATTTGTTTAGCCACCCACCTGTTGATGGATATTTGCATTGCTTCTTGTTTTGGGCTGTTACAAGTAAAGCTGCCATGAACACATGTGCTAAAGCCTTTGTATAAACATATGCTTTCATGTCTAGGAGTAGAATGGCTGAATCATATGGTAGATAGACATTAAACTTTTAACATACTGTCAAATGTTTTTCTAAAGTGGTTTTACCATTTTCATTTCTCTCTCCTCTATTTTCTGGATTGTGACTAAATGTACATTAATCTTTCCTCCTCTGTTATGTCTCTTCCCTTCCCTTCCGTATTTTCACTTTATTTTGGTTTCATTTTAAAAATATTTTTCAGACTTAACTTATGGTTAACCAGTTCTCCTTTTAGCTGTGTTTGCTCTGCTGTTAAAGCCACCAATAAAATTTTTATATTGTTATTATATTTTTTGGTTCTAGAAATTCCATCTTGTCCTTTTCATATCTATGTAGTTTTTTCCTCAGATATTTCAAATTTATCTTTTATTTTATTAAGTAATAAGCATGGTAAACTTCTGAATTCAAATATTAGGTATTTGTGGCTCTATTCTGTTGTCTGTGGTTTCTTGCTGATGTTGTCATCTTATGTGCCTGTTTAAATGCATGTATGTACTGGTAATAGCATTTGAAAACGTATTTGTAGGAATAATTTGAAACCTGATAGAAATCTACCTTCTTACAGAGGTCTGTGTTTCTTCTAGGCTCCTATGGACACTATCAATCTGAGATCATTTGATATAAATTCAAAGCTTGACGTTCCCTAGACTACGGAGGGGATGGAAGCAACCACAAGAGAACTTGTTGACTTCAGGTATATTCTTGCCCTCAGGATATACCTTAGTGCCCAGATAATCTCCTTTTTAACTTTCCATTTTGTGCAATCCCTGGGCTATTGCTGTACCCTTCACCTAGTGAGGACATCAAGACGAAATGTCTAATTCTCAGGTTGGCCAATGCTCCCAAAACAAAACACATTCTAATGCTCATTTACCTTTCTTGGTTCTTCTTTGTTTTAATTTTGATCCCATTGTTTTATATTCTCTTTTCAGCATTTGCTTTTAAGAAAGTCTTCTAGATTTTTCTCCCAGCATTTTCAGCAATGGTCAATGACCAGATCCCAAGGTCCAGGCCTTTCTTCCTGAGTGATTTTTGTTGTTACGTTTTTTAGTAAGTTGTGCATTTATTTAAAATGTTCAAATTTGTTGGCATAAAGTTGTCCATAGTGTTCTCTTTTTATTTTTTTAGTCTTGGCCATAACTGAAATTAAGACTCCCTTATTCATTCCTAATTGTGTATCTTTGGGCTTTATCTCTTGTTTTTCTGGTCAGACTCATGCAAGGGTTATCTATTTTACTACTCTTTTGAAAAATTAATAGAATCCTCTTATTTTCATTTCATTAAATTCTGTCTTTATCTTCATCATCTATTTTTCTACTTTCTTGGAGTTTCTTCTGATACTCTTTCTCTAACTACTCAAGTTGGATTAGTTCATGACTTTTCAGGCTTTTTAAAAAAGCAAATAAAGTGTTTATTACTTGTGTTGGTTAAATCGTCTATATCTACACTAATTTTTATTTACTTTATCTATCAATAATTCAGAGAAATTTATTGGCATGTCTACTCTGATTAATTTTGTCAATGTCTTATCATATATTAATTTTTGCATTTATTTTCCTGATGTTAATATGGCTACTAGTGTTTATGCTTAGTACTTTCTGGAATCTTTTGCATTCTTTTTTAATCTTCCATGTTTTATATTCTTTAAACATTAAAAATAAAATGGAAACAATATATTTTGTTTGTTTATTTTTTTTAATCTACCAGAATACTCTATGTTTTTAAACTGGTGAACTCAATATATTTATACACAAATAAAGTTAAATTATTTTTAATCCATTATTATATTTTCTGGAGTTTTTTGCATGTGAGTTTAATTCATTTACATGTATTATATTTACTTGAAATTCATAAGTTGTTTCCACTATCTTACTTATACTTTTTTTTTTGTTCTACATTTTCTGTTTATTGTTTTCCTCTCTCAGCTTTCTTTATATTTATCATTTAATTTTTGTCTTCTACTAGATGGGAATTTATACACTCTTTTATATTCTTTATATAATAGTAGTATTTTGGTAATCTTATTTAATAACACAGCAAGATCTAAAATTAATCACCTTACCTCCTCCTTCAAACAATACAAGTCTAAGAACACACACTTGCATCAACCTCCACCCCACTCCCCCAATTTAATTGAGTTGCTAAGTATGCATGATAAAATTTCCAAAGTGGAAATAAAGTAGACAATTTCCTTGCCACTAAATGAGATGCATTTTCAAAATAATTTTGTTGTATACATTTCCAAATAATATTATATATCTTAGTTGTGAATTGAATTATTTATCAAATGACCAGTGGAAGTTTTGTTTCAAGAAGGTGGCCTAAAAACACATATTTATTGCCCTGGCTGGTTTGGCTCAGCGGTTGGAGCGTCGGCCTGTGGACCAGAGAGTCCTGGGTTTGGTTCCCGCCAGGGGCATGTACCAAAACAAACAAACAAACAAAAAACACATATTTATCTTTTCAACCTTTCAAGAGTCAACTAACAGAAGAAATACAAACATAAAAATCAATTCATAGCAACACTAAAAACGAATCAGGGTGCTACCAGAATACCAGAACAGTGGAGAATTTCTGAATCGTATATATAAGATGTTGCCCTATCGTGTTAATTCTGAGCAGGGGACTGGGGTGCTGAAGGCAGGGAATGAAAGGAAACTCCATTTTGTGTGTGTATGCTTGTACTGTCTGAATATCTACAAAGAAAATGTATTCATGTATTATTTATGTAGAAAGGGGTTAGTCATTTATAAATAAACTATATGGATAGAGAATAGATCACATAACCTAACAGAGCTGTGGTCTTTGAAACCTATACATTTGACAAATGTCATACCAACTCTTTCAAAACTCTTGCTAAAATAAGAGACAATGGAGATCTTTAATCCATGTGGAATTTATTTTTGTTATGAAATAAAGATCTGACTATATATGTTTTTTTAAGTGGATAGCCAACCATCTCAATGCCGGCTTGATTGTTTACCCTCTTCCAACAGAGTTGAAATGCCTTTATCATTTACTAGACTTTTAAAAATACATAATCTATATTTCTATTCTTTTCCACTCATATTTTTGTCCATCCATGCCCAAATTTATACTGTATCAATTCTTATTGATTTTTAATGTGTTTTTATATCTGGCAGTTTGATATTTTTCTTCGGCAAAATTGTCTGTGTTACACCCTTGCATATTCTTTTTCAGATGAAATTTAGAATCTGATTAGTTTCATTAAAAATTATCATTAACTATTGACTGAGTAACATTAAATTTATAGATACATCTGAAGAGAATGTCCTTCTTTTCCCATCGATCCTTTCCCTCAAGCAGTTTTAGCCTTGCTTCTCTCTCCTCCCCATCTTCTGTCTGTATCTCTCTCCGTGAGCTTCGGTATTTCCTGGTGAGTACCATCCTCTTCCTACAGAAGAGGATATGTCAGCCTGTTGCCCTCAGTCCACACCTTCCCAGTTTCACTAACAAAAAGGGAAATTGTTTTTTTCCCAGAGGCAATTCAACAAATCCTGGGGTAGGACACTCTTGACCTGGCTTGATCATATACCCTCTTCCGAACCAATCACGGGAGCCAGGAAAGTGGGGTTAATTAGTCCAATCAGAAGAGATAGTACAATATTTTAAAAAATTAACTGTAACAGGGGATTGGAATGTCAAAGAATTGGCTAAAAAGAAAAACTCTAAAGAATATAGGAATAGCACATATAAGGAACAGTCACTACCCCTAGAGTTGAGATGCAGCACTCAAGGAAGACCCCGCTAACATGGCTGAGCTCCAGTTGGAGAGGTTCTGGCCAAGGCTCACTGAATAGCACGGAACTTACTGTGATGCTTCACAGACAGAAGCCACTGGAATTACGCCCGCCCCCTAGGTGCAGGGAAAGCAGTCCAAAGGGCGGTGTCTCACTGGAGGCACACTCCTAGGAAACCACATAATGGGAGGTCTGGGGGATGAGCTGCAGAAGTGGGGCACGGGAGATCTGTGTGTGCTGCAGGAGGCAGACACCTGAGAGACTGCTTGCATTGTAGGAGCTCCATGCATTACAGGAACCTGCCCAACTACTGAGCTTCCTACACACCTTTCTGAGAGAAAACAATGCTGTATGTCTATGTAATAAGATACCTGTTATCATCTTACAAGTGAAGTTCTCAGTTGTCCCCAAAATAAAGAGGCACAGAGTCCTAAGAGTCACCTTATCCATTGTTGGCTACATTAATCCTCAAATTCAGCCACAGCTCTAAGTATTCTATTACCTAAAGATTAACTGTCAAGTTAGCTTCTGTAGTGTGTTGCATTGTGACCTCAGAAATATATGTCTAAGTCCTAGCCCCCAGTTCCTGTGAATGTGACCTTATTTGGAAATAGGGTCTTTGCAGGTGTAATTAAATTAAAGATCTTGGGATGAGATCATCCTGGATTTAGAGCAAGCCCTAAATCAATGACTGGCGTCCTTATTAGAGAAAGAAGGGGGGATCTGAGACAGAGAGACACACAGAGAAGATGATATGAAATGGAGGCAGAGATTGGAATGATGTGTCACAAGCCAAGGAATGCCAAGGATTACCAGGTAGCCACCAGAGACTAGTAGAAAGACATGGAACACATTCTTCCTCCGAGACTCCAAAAGCAATCAGTGCTGCCAACACCTTGATTCCTGAGTTCTGGCTTCCAGAACTGTGAGCAAATACATTTCTGTTGTTTTAAGCTACCAGGTTTGTGGTACTTTGCTATGGCAGCCCTAGCCAACTAATAGAATTTTTGATAACTTGAATATAAAATAAAAATGGGAGGAGAGAAAGGAATAAAATGATATAATAGGCCAAGAGAAAGTGTGCAAAGATGCTAAAGTCCCCATTTCTGTAATTAATATTAATAATTAAGACCATAATTAATATCTATGGTGTTTCATGTTCCTCTACCCAATCTGTATTTCCCCTACCCACAGCTGAAACCTCAGCTTGTTGCTTTGCTTCGTGGAGTGACCTGAACTTTCATTTGCAAAGGGTCTGAGTCTTCAAGCACCCTACCTTTTAGTTTTGGTTGCTATAATTATTCATTAACCTTAATATCAGACATGGAAGTACTAAGAGGATCCCCAGAGAATCTCCTGGGTTCCAGGCTGTCCTCCTTGCCTCCACTGTGTACAAGCAAACCAGTCTCCCTATTAGTGCCATTACTGGAGTGTATCAGTTCACTGAAAGTTTATGCCTTTTAGGAGGGACTCTATTTATTGTTATTAATTTAGTAAGCACAAGAGAAAATTTAAAACTGCTATAATTTGCTTGTGTGTGACTTTGCTGTATACTTTATATGAATAAATATATTGATGATTTATTAATTTGTATGAGTTATTTATGCACTGAATACTTGTAGAAGAAAAGAAAATCACTCCAACCAGTAGATTACCCCTTGCTTTGACTTTTTGATTCAGGGGTATAAGGAACCCCAAATGGCCAGGTGGTAATCTCATCTTCCCAGTTAGTGAAACCATCAATCCAGCTCTTGAGAAGAAGCACTCTCTCCATGGGGACTAAAGTTTTCACATCAGCTGCAGTGCACGTTTCCAGGTAAGGGAGGAAACATTCTGAAAGGGGATTACTAGGTGAAACTGTGAGAAGAGCCACTCCCACTGCCACACTGTGATTCAAATGTATCTGGCAATGGAAGAATGAGCACCATACAGTGGTCTCTGATCAAAATATAGCCTGTGAGAAAGAATCCCATTTTTCCAGGGTACTGCCTCCCAACTGGGCCGTAACTAAGTCTTCAGTAAGTCATTTCACTGTTCAGTTAAACTGGATGCTTCCAAGTAATGGTGGTCAGATCAGTTAATCCCACAGACATGGACCTGTTGCTCTACTTCCTTTGCTGTGAATGAGTTCCCTGATCAGATGCAGTGTCGTATGGAATGCACTGGAGGTAGACGAACCATTCTGTGAGTTCAGATAGTGGTGCTGGCAGAAGCATGAGCATTAAAGGCCAATACATTTCCAGAATATGTGATTATTTTAATGAGGATGAATCTTTGCTCCCTCAATGATGAAAGAGGTCCAGTGTAATCCACCTGTCACAAGATGACTTATTCATCACCTTGGGGAACAGGGCCATACCAGGAATTCAATGTTGTTCTTTGCTCTTGACAAGTTAGGCACTTGGCAATAGTATCAGCAAAATGAGCCTTGGTAAGGAGAAAGCCAGGTTGTTGAATCAATGCATAGCATGCATCCCTACCACCATGGCCACTTTGTTCGCGGGACTATTGACCAAGCACTGGGGTGGCTGGGGAGAAAGGCTGGCTGACATCCACAGAGTGTGCCATTTTCCACCTGATTATTAACGGTCTCCTCTGCACTGGATACCTTTAGTGTACATTCAAATAGGTCACAAGCACCTTCACAGTTTGTGCTCATTCACAGAAATCCAACTATCCATATACTTCTTCCCACCCTTCCTTGTCATCAATCTTCCAATCCAATTCCTTGCAAGTCCCTGTCCATCTAGAAAAACCGTAACTGTCCACTCTGGTTATCCCTCACTCCAGACATGGAAAACAAAGAAATATACTGTTTGCATTATGCCCACTTGGAAGATTTTCATTCACCCCTAAATGGGGCTGGGGGAGCCACCTGTGCTGCAGGAGGTAGATTCTAAAGAAGATTTGCATGCTTCAGGAGCCTGAAACCAAGAGGCAAAACCCTTTCCTATTTCAATGTCTCACCAGTGCTTTAAGTGACAAAGTTTAACACTGTGACAGCTAGCAAAAGGAGCACATGGAAAGGGTCCAGATCCACCTTCACAGAGCAGGAATAAAGAGCGCATTGGAACTGAGAGCAAGAACAGTACAGGTGCTATACAGCTACCCCAACTTACATCAGAAACACACCTCTCCATGCATCACTGTGGCTACTGCACCTCCCATTTGGACCCACATGAGATTGGAGGTAGGCAAAAAGTAGAAATAGTTCCTGCAAATAAGACAGAAGAGTACTGTTCCCAAAAGAAAAGTTCTGGGCTGACAAAACAATAAATGTTCCCTACCCATCCTTCTGTGGCTGCTCAGTGCACACACACACACACACACACACAGTTTTTGCCATTATCTATAGTTTCTCTTACCATAAAGCAACATCACATATACAATTGAAAATGTACTTAATTCCTACCCAGTAGGAGGAGAAACTCAGTATCACATCCAGTCCAAATTCAGGATCTTTGGGTGTAGTCGATCTCAACCAGGTCCAGATATAGCTAAATGATGAATAATAAAAATTTCCCCAATGCACAAATATATAATAAAGGGGGGGTGAGATAAAAACAAATGAGAAAGGGCAAAAAGAAGATTCAATGTGCAATGGTTGAGACCATATACCATATCCTGCTGGACAAGAGTAAGAAGGGTAAGAAGGACATCGCTTCTCCAGCAGAGAAATGAGATCTTTGGTCAGTCAATGTGTCAAGACTTCTTTTGTCTATTATCCTCAAAGACCCTGCCTTAGAGGAGTAGTGAGAAGAAATCTCCTGGGACTGCCCTGACAATCAAATTCTTCTTTCTACAGATACAGAGACTGGGGCATTCTCTTTGAGACAGCACATCAGTAGATGCCTTTTGCCAGGCTGAGGACTTCTGGCAGTGCCTGAAATCTTACTTGGCTGCCAATCAATGTCATTTGGGGGAAATCCATTAGCTTGTTATCAGAAATCTCACTGAGACATAAGCTTTGAATATGGACTCTGCCTTTCTGGTTTTTATCTCTTGGAAACTGGCCTGGCAACTCTGTCCATCTCCCTAGATCTTAGTTCACTATCTTTGCCATAGACTTTATCTGAGGGCAAACGGAGGGAACAGAATGGGGTCATAAAGCCAGGTTACAGCATCAGACTCAATGCTGTAAGCTGTATACCATTCAACTGGCATAACAGTAAGGGGCCACAGCAGAAGGTATTTGAGAAGACTCCTGAGGAATGAGGCATTCCTGACTCTGCTGTGTCTTCAAATTCCTGGTGCATTAACTTTATGTGGGGCAGAAGTTTCAGTTGTTTCAATGGACAGAGTGGATATCTGATCCCTATCACTACTGGATAACTAAACCACTGGCAGAAAGGACTCCTAACAATACTGTGTAAATACCACTCCACTGTTGCCTATCTCTTTCATGAAGGCCATGCCGGACCAGTTTGTCTCTCTCATAGCACTCAGGGCAGCAAGCAGAAGCTAACATATTCCAATAGACTGATTTTTTTAAAACCAAGTTCATGAAGCCACAGCCCTAGTGGGCATAACTATTTATGGTGAAGGATCATTTTTTTTGTTGTTCTTTGTTACCAACCAAACACAGCCAAATGCTTTCATAAATATGAAACTGCATGCTTAGTTGTCACAGTAATGTCAAATTATTAAAAGTTGCAAAATGCTCCTCTCAATTTCTTTACCTATTTCATTGCTGATCGGTACAGTTTGCAGACTGGCTTTGGTCTATATGTCACATTTTAAGTAGCACTGATCTAACTGATAAAGGCTACTCTTTGGCCAGCCTATGTATCAATATCTGTATTAATTGAGAGTCTTGGTTCAGAACATCCCTGTATATTTTAACCTTGCCTGGCACCTGAATAACGGAGCACATTATAAGTCCAGTGGAGCCCATGGCCTTTATCTCAGTCTTACTTCTTTCATGGTGAAGTGAATTCCTTTGTCAGAGGAATGGTGTCTAGGCTAATGTGATAGTTTATAAGCATTCAATGAGTCTATGGAGAATGGTGCTTGCAGCAAAACCAAATCCATTCCAAATGAGGAACTACTGTAGTGAGACAAATTGTTGACTGATCTATGACAAAAGGGAATCCAAAGTAATTGACGTGCTTGATATCAGGTATCTGCTGGTCCCCTGGAAGAAGGGTGCCTCATAAAGACCTCAGAATTGGGTCACGGTTGCTGTAAAATTGTCAGCAGTAGCAGTAATCACAGGAATACACAGGAATAGAGCCTTTCCCCTGCCGTTCCTGTGCAAATCAGACCATGTTACTGTATAGCCCCAGCACTTGGAAGAAAATCCAAACTCCCTCCTATGGTCTACAAGGCACTGAATGTTCAAGACCTTAACTTCTCTCCAATTTCATCTCATGTTGCTCTTCTTGCTGTGATCCTGATGCCCTATCTACCCTAATACTCCAGCACAGCAAACTCTTAGCTTACCCTGTTCCCTCTGCCTGGAACACCATCCACATCCCTCCCACTCCCATCCCTTTTAGAGAACTGCTGAAATGTTACCTCCTAAAGGTTGTCTCCCCACTACAACATACACATTACTCTCTAACCCAGCCCCTTGTACATTTTCTTCACTCTACCTAACACGAGCTGTAATCATTTAATATTATTCGAAAAATAATGTAGTACAGAAATGGAAACAAAACGGAAACTCCATAATTCTACAGAGCTTTTAACTAACTGCTCGGATCTTTTTCTGAACACTCAAGAGGGAGAAGCAAAAGATCAAGAGGCATCCTTGGAGACTCCCTAAATAATGAAATGTCCAAATGGTTTCCTACACCCAAATCTCCCATAAGTCAGCCCCTGTCTTCTCTTTCAAAAGGAGACTGGCATTATCATTTTCATCTACGATTCACATCAATCACAGGCCAGGTACCCATGAGCCCGCCTCATGGCCTTTTATTAAATCAGAGCTGCCCAATGGCCTCATCCAGGGCGAGGCTTCTGACTGCAGCGGAGCTCGGGGCAGAGGCCCGCGCCTGGGAGTGGCCCGGGGCGCCGCTGGGTTCTGCGTTGCCTGGCGCTCCCGGGCCGTTACTCGAGTCTCGCTCCGGCCGGCCGCTCTCCAGCCACCCCGAGGGGTCCCGAGGGCGCCCGCGGACTGCAGCGCGGCCGGCCGTTCAAACTGGCGAGTGTGCGACCCTCGGGGTTCCCCGGGTCGCTTCAGGGCTACTTGGGCGCAGAGCCGTGGAAGGGGTCTCAGTTCCCAGGCGCCCAGCTTCCCTGTGAGCACCCTCCGACGCCAGTCAGCCCGAGCGGCCGCTGCTCCTGCCAGCGCCCGTCCCAGCCTGCAGCTGCGCTCGCCCACGGCCCTCCTGCATCTGCCTCGCGGCGGGACGCCTCTCCAGTGCCTCCCGACTCCCAAGGCAGCCTCCTGACCAAACCCACATGAGTAAGGAATCTCGAGGAGGCAGAAGTGTGACCTAAGGTCCCTATCAACTATCTATCTATCTATCTATCTATCTATCTATCTATCTATCTATCTATCTATGATATATCATCTATCCATCCGTCCGTCCGTCCGTCCGTCATCTATCAACTCCTACAACTCCTATCGCTCTACTTTAGGGCTAGGATTAGAATTCTTTACTGAGACCTTTACCTCGATGTCGTAAATTAACGCGTATATCTTAACTGAAAGAGCGAAGTAGGACTTTTTTTCAGACAAAGTCTTAGGAAATACATTTAGTTAAGATCTAGCTTTGCTAGTTATGCTAAGTGGTGGTGGACCTTTTCTATATATTGAATGAGCTAAAGAGAAAGCTCTAAGGTTTCGACAAATCTAAGTTTATATTTATATTATACTTTGCCAGAAATTACGTACTCATGTTTAGGTACTAGCCAAATATGCACAAGGGATACAGAGTTTTTTTCAAGATCTTTTAAAGCGGCTCAAGCAAAAGTCTAGTCCAACAGTACCACTTCCCACCTCCTTCCCCCTTTAGCCAATCTCACGGGCAGGAGGCGCCTGACTTCGGGACTAGAAAGGAGGAAGCGGAAGTGGGAGAAAGGGCGGGGAAAGTGAGGGGAGCAGTGAGAGCCGGAAACGAGTGGCTAGCGAGGCACCCAGGGGCGCCCTGTGCGGTGACGCTCTAGCCGCCGAGCGCTGTCTCTATGCTCCCCCGCGTCTAGTCTATTTATTGTCGCGGGGAAGCAGCGGCCGCCCCGTACCCGGAACAACAAAGCGCGAAAGACGGAGCCCGAGCCTCGGGGGCTCCTAGCAACGGGCCGGGGCGGGAGTTCCATGGAGACTGGGGAGCGCGCCCGCCTCATCATCATCCTTGTCCTCCAGCTTATCCTTCGCGTCCGACGCAACCGGCATCAGCGCTGCCGCCGCGTCCTCTGCCGCCGCCCCCTCTTCCCACGGTAACCCCGTAGGCGACCCTGGGCGCGGGGAGCGCGGGCGACCGGGCGGCCTGAGTGCCGGGTGCGGGGCGTCTGGGCGCGGGGCGGGCGTGTGCGGAGCCGAAGCGGTGCTGCGGGTGGGGTGTGCGGGAGCGGATGACTGGAGGAGAGGCGCTCAGGTGGGGGAAATTGGTCGGGGAGCCGAGGGAGGGTCCAGTTCTTAGGACAGGATGGCATTTGGGGATCTCGTTGGGGTAAGAGGTGGGGGTGGGGCGTCACTGCCTGGGAGCGTTATCCAGCGGGGTGTAGGATGAGAAAAGAGGTGTTTTCTTTTTCGTGTTAGCCACTGCCGGGAAAGACGGGAGAAGGGAGATTCCCCATCTGTCTCTGGAGCCCGCACCCAGGGGAAGAGGGATCGTGCAGCGATGCTGAGGGTCCGTTGTTTCCCAGCAAACTTGAGCGGCCTCTGCCGCGGCGGGAGGGCTCCCAAGTATCACCTTCGTCGAGAGCCCAGCTTTATTTTATTATTTTTATTAAGCAAAAATGTGAAGAAGGATCTAGAAACTGAGGAAGATAGAATGAATTGTGGGTAGGGCTGAACAGCGACAAGAGTCGGGATAAGCACTTAATAATATGAGTAAGAATCCTAAAAGTAAATTGAATTGGTAATGACGGTTTTTTAAACTCTTCTTCTTCTGCCGAGATGTGCATCTGCAGGCAGTGTCAGTGTGTTCATTGCAGGGAGGCCCAGACTGCAGCCAGTCCACATCTGTGAGCTCTCTGACTGCATCTGTCACCTGCAGTTCCAAAGCGACACTGGCAGTTAACCAGCGTGCGCTTGTGTATTTAGGGTTAAGAACGGTGCCTTAAAACTGGCTCAAGAAAAGAAAAGGAAACAAGCTTGGTGTGGTTTTTGTGTGAAGAAACAGTGGCAGATTCCCGGGGGACATTGAAAAAGAAATCTAAGGAGAAGGTTCAGCTATAATCTGCAGTCTCTTTGAAAGTTTAAGGAAATAGTAGTTCATTCAAACTGAGAAGAGGCTTTTATCACTATCTTGTTTAAAAGAATTACTCAATTTCATCTGTCCAGTTAAATACTTATCGGTATGTGTTACCACTTTAAGCCTTACATCACTAACTATTTAAAGGTTTTATACTTCCCAAAACTATTCTAGGTCAGTAAGTGAGGTTTTCCTGTGGCATATTGAAAAGGCCACATATACATACTACAATAATACCATTTTTGTGTTCAGTGGGAACAGAGCTCTTTACATAAACTTGAAGATTAAGGATGAAAATAGGACTGGTAAATCACAAAAGCAATTATGCCAAGCACAGCTTCTGTTTGTCCCCTACCTTTTTTGCTAAGCCTGTTTTCTCTTAAACAAAAAGGTGGCATCCTTATTCCCAGCCCTCTCTTTTTGTACTCTCTGCCCTCAGATTCAGCCTCAGAAACTGTAATGATCTACTGTGTGTTCTTGAATTTGATGCCAGAATACAGAGTTTTTAACTTGGGTTTTTTTTAATGCAATGAAGGTTCAATGTCTCTTGTTAAAGAAATTTCACGTGTGAAGAGGTGGGCAGTTTCCTTTGGCAAAGATAGGAAGTATAAAACACTGGGAAACTTAAAATTGCATTTTAAGACTCTTAAGAAGAAAAACCTGATATTGTCATCTTTAGGTTAATGAATGAAGGACAGTTGCATAATCTTTTCATATAGCTGTTCTTCTGTGAAGGATATGCTGGGAGATGACCACACTTGAGGCTGTTGAATGGTGAGCCCCAGGATTCTCATAGTGTGTATGAGACACGGTGAATTCAATCCTCGGTCTCAAGGCTGCCATCCCACTCAGTTCACCTAGACTTTGTATGCTATTGCCTCTGTTCCTTTCATAATTGGGGGGGGGGGGGAGTCAAGCTCTACCTTCCACCTTTATTAACAGTCTAATTTCTGCTTGGTTGCTCTCTGCTGCAACACTCCCAACATTTGATGTTGTTTTATTTCCTCTCCTTATTTAATTGTATCCTATTCAGAACATGATTTTTTTATGCTTTTTGTATTTCTGTTTCTTAGGGAGTTTTCATCATATGTCCTTGGCCTATATATCCTTTTCATTAATGTTACTTTGTCTGTTGCATTTTCCTTCTGTATCCCTCCCCTTTATTTGGAGAATTGGAGTGGTCTTGTCAGATGTTCTGTATTCATTCTGAATAACTGTTGGTTGTGCAATACTACAGGTAAGAGCCTTATGCTGAGAATCAAAAGATTGTATTGAAATAAGACATGTAACAGTATTTAAACTTTTAGAATAAAAGGTGTTTTAGAAGTTCAAAAGTAATATAGTAATTGTAAACATAGTCCCTTTTTAAAGATAAAAGACTATTGTAGAGCCTGCTGTGGGTTTTTAATTGAACCTTATATTTTCATAATTCTTAGTCTAAAAAACTTTTAACACAATTTCTTCTGATCATTTCACATCTGAGTGTTAGACTGAAATTACATTTGTCAGATTTGGGGGGACAATTGAAGTGATTCCCACAAATTTTTCATGTGGAAAATTTTTGTGGATGTATACACGTACAGAATTTGTTATAAAGTAGAATGACTGCTTATAAAACACACAGCTGAATATTTTTGGAGAGTGTTATTTCTTATGGATGTGGCACATTATTTAAAAATCAACAAATATTATATAATATAGTCGAGTGAGTATCAGTGCTGTTTTAGGTGAAGGAGGCCCGTAATAACCTGGTGATTGATTACCTTCTGTTGCATCATAGATCATGTGATGAAAGTATTATTGCTGTGAAAAATAAAGTTTAAATTGATTTTAGAAGAATTTATAGTAGAATGTTTCCACAATGTCTCTGAGCCAAAACCTGTGGTGTTTTGAAAATTTAGCTGTATTGTGACATTTGAATTAATAAATAAAGATTTCCTGCAATTTATACCTATATTTGTTGCACCTTTTATATGCCTGATGCCACATCAGGTGTGCAAAGCTGAATGAAAAGTGTTTCTCTTCTGATGCCTTTTGTGCACTTGTAGATAGCAGAGAAATGACATGCATGGATACCAAAATATAACAGACACAAATCTGAATTTTGAATCCTTTATTACATACTGCTTGGAGCTGTAGTTACAGGTGTATGGATTTCATCATGCCTGCTAAATTAGAGTTTCTTAAGGTTCAGGACTATGAGTTGCCATGATAATGTGTATTCACGTCATGCGTGTGTGTACTTTATAGGTTAATGTTAACAGAAGAATATATATTTTTGTTTTACCTCAGGGAGTTAATCTAGTAGATGAGGGCAACCTTTATACACCTAATCTAATTAGTAGTCTAATTCTTGATCTCTAAAATTTTAACTTTTTCTACTGGCTGCCAGCTATAAACAGCAAACATTTAAGTATGATTAGGGCTTTTTTTTTTTTTTTTTAAACCAATTCAAGCAATAAAAATAATGGTTAACTGCCCCAGCCAGTGTGGCTCAGTTGGTTGGAGCATCGTCTCATACACCAAAAGGTGGCAGGTTCGATTCCCAGTGTGGCCACATACCCAGGATGCGGGTTCAATCCCAGGTCAGAGTGGGTATGGGAGGCACTTGATCAGTGTTTCTCTCTAAAAAAATAATAATAATAGTTTACTGCCTTGAGCAGATATAGTATTTGCCCTTGTCACATGACTCCCAGTTTGGGAAATTTCAAAAGGGTGAAAATATATACATATTGAATGTCTTTCAGGCCACATAGAACATAGAAACAATCAACCTTTTATTTAGAAGAGATTGTGTGTGAGTGAGTGTGTGTGTGTGTGTAATTGTGAAAAAGGAAGATTCCAGAAGTTTATCATTAGTCTAAAGGAATCAGGTCATGTGAGAAATTGTACACATCTAATTTTATCTTTTGACTAAAGGGTGATAAAATGCAGAATTTGCTTCAATGGCTAGTTTTATACTAGAAGCATGCTTCTGGGGATCCCATAAAGTGTTTAAAAAAAAAACACCAAAGTGAATTCTGGGACAGTTCAAATTAACTTTCATGTGGGAGTCAATAATGAAACCTTAAAATTTCACCCCCAAAAAATATACAAAAGTTTGTCTGGCGACTTGGACTATGCAGTATTCATCCATCAGGGAAGAAGACTGAAAACCACGCTGGGCGTTAACGACTGAGTTTTCTCAGGACGTGGGGATGACTTTAGTACTTTGTGTTCAGCACCATAAACATCTGTCTATAGACATTGGTCTATGGTATGCTTTTGTTTTTTAACTCACCGCTTTTAAAAAGAAGTAAAATTTTGTTTTATTAATTAAATGACATTAACCTTCCTCCTCCTAATAAATTACAAGTATTTTCATTGAGACAGAACAGTTTTGATCAAAATTAGTTGTACTTTCTTGGGATTAGAATTAGTATAGAATTTAAGAGTAGGGACTCTGAATGCAGCCTGCCTGTGTTCAGCATGGTGCTATGCTGCTTAGTATGGCCTTGAGCAAGTTAATAAGTGTGAAGCCCTTAGAACAATGCTCCGCATAGTTAGATGGAAAAGTGTTAGCTGGTGCTAGTAATAGTGGTACTTGGTAGTACACTGAAGGTGAACCATTAGAGCGCTTGAATACTTTTTCTTTCATTTGGAGGCTTTCTATTAAAGCATTGAAATTCTTGTGATCATTGACTATTGGACTCATCTCTGCTCTTAGGTTTTGGAAGGGGGGAAACACTTTTGTTTTAATTTTGAATTGTCACACAGGCATCTGGTTATCATTCATGGCAGATGGACTAAGTAAAAAGAGACATCTCTGTTTCTTGGAAAAGGAAGGCCAACAAAGCCTTGTCTGGCACTGTGTTGAAGCTATTGAAATGCTATTTCCCTGTGGACTTGAGTGCTTGTTTAGCTGTATGGTACTTCTGAATAAAAGCAATAGACTCCAATGGTTTCATTTAGCAGAATTAGTCTTTCTTTAGAGGACACTATTTTTTACTTGTATAACCTTAAATGATGGTAAACTTGAAACTTGTTGGTATCATTGTCAAGCCATTTAACTTGAGTTTTCTGTGTCACTATAAATGTTCTAGATAGTAGCTACCTTGTAATTTTAGCAGTAGCTGAAACTGCTGCTTTGCTCCAACAATTCAAGTGGCTCAAGAACAACTGCATAAAATTGCAAAATTACTTGTTAACGATAAGGCTAACACCAGATACTGAGCTACCTAATCAGGGGAATATCTTGATGATTACAGCTTTTTTAGGTTGGTCCTGAACTGGCTAACTTTAAGGTTAAGTCCAAATGTTATAGATTAGTTTTATTATGTACATTTGAAACTGCTGGCTAGAACATAAATATTTATACTAAAATACAATGAATTGCAAACTTTCCCCTATTTTGTCTCCTATCCAGGTCTTGGTTTTTAGTTGGAATAATATTTTTATAAAATATGGGTTATAGAAGTTTATATAAAATAAGTTATTAAAAGTATATTTTGCTTTAAATGTACAGAGGTTTTATAATTCTTTCTTCCATGTTGCACTGTTTTGGTTTATTTATTTTAGTTAGTTTTTCTACCCTTCTCGAAAGAAGATTGGCAAATATGCTTGTATTTACAGTGTGGGTTTTGTTTTTCTGTTTAAAGAGAGTAAAGTCTAGTTGATACTGTTGATTTATTTGAGAATAACTGCCTTGGCCAGAATAGATTTAGTATTGATATAATATTGTTAATATTATTCCCCTAGCTATCATGGATTCTAGAACTAAAAAATACTGAGATGAACAAGGAAATGATTATGGCTATTTCACACACAGACACACACACACTCACACTCACTCTATTAGGGGTTTTTTAGAAAAACAGGTTTCCAAGGTGTCAATACTATTGCCCATAATAAAGCCTGCCTGTTTTGAGATAAAGATCTGTCTAACACATTGTTAATGTTGTCCTGGTGTTCTTTCCCCCACACTATTTCAGGGACAGATGTTTCTGTCCTTTAGATATGAAGCTAATAAAGCCAATGTGTAACCTAAAAGGGCAAATATGAAGATGGGTATTTGTTGACTGTGGTCAACATTTATAGAACCTTTTGTTGTTTGAACCTCAGCTAAGATTCGTGGTGAACCTGAAACTTGTGGAAAAAGAACCAGCTCATTCTTTTTAGTTTACCAGATACTTTTGTTGAACCACAGAGCCTTTTTCTTCTTACCTGCTTATGGCTACATTTAGCTTCTTGGACATCTCTAGTTATTTGTATACATGTGTAATCTAGTGAAGTTGTAATGAGCATCCCATAATTGCTCATGGGTTGGCCACATCCCAGCATCTCCACTGGTGACAGGTTAGGTGGTTGTAGGAGGCACAGTCATGTTGAAGACATAGACACAATTCATTAGGCCTTCCTCAACACAAACTTTGTATGCTAATCTCAAAGACACACTAGATTTCTTAACTCAGTTCTCTACTCTTTTTTGGTGGTGGTGGTGAGGGGGAACCTGAGTCAAGGGATGTGACATGTCAACAGTTCACGGATAAAAAGCTATATTAATAATACTTTTATTATTTTCTCAGCAGCATATTGCTATTGTAAATCTTTAGATCAACATAGCAGAGAAAACCTTTGGCTGGCCAGTAATCTTGAAAATTCTGCTTGAATGCATAGTGTAAAATTACTTGGATAATTGTTAATTTGTATGTACATTAAGAATATGTGTGTTTTGTTTTGGGCCTGTTAAATTGGAAGAGTTTCAAATGTCTTAAGTTATATTCTTAATTTATCTTGTGTTGTATCCTCACCCTCACTTTGTAAAGAGAGGAATAATGGCTTTATCATCAAACCCTGTTTAGTTGGATGGTTGCTGTGCTGAAAGTAACTGACAGGGTAGCCAGTCTATAACCAACTCTCATGGAATGAACTTAGTGTATGGATGAGTTAGGACCCTTGGGGGAGAAATGAAGAGCAAAACTCTTGGGAAGGAGAAAGAAAATATATATAAAAAGTGCTGAGGGTCTATATATATGTGTTTTAATTAAAATAATTATTTCTTTACATCAGAAATGTATTGTATTTCTGTATTTGTAAAAGCTCGTGGGACACAGTTGTCCTTCAGTATTTGGGGATCTGAATTAAAGCCGATAACATGTTAGGTGTAGGAGCACTAAGCATAATATACCAGAAAGTGAAATAAGGAAATGATAGGGTATTGTTGGAGAACTTGAGTGGTTTGGGGCTACTAAGATTCTTATTATTATAGTGAAAAATGTCTACTCTTCCCACTGTTTCCCCACCCCCACAATTCTTTCTTTTAATTGCTCTTAAAGTATTCATTTAATTCATAACTGTTATATATTGAGTTGATGACCAAGTGCCAGTTTTTAACCCAAATTTTAAAGACACACGTTTATATTAAACAGTTATCTTCAAGGATCATGGTTCCTACAGTCTGTTAGACAGTTATAATACAACAGTACCTTTGCGTTTGCTGTGCCCTCTACATGGGGTCTTTTCTCTCAGTCGTTCATATGGCTGGCTCCTTATCCTTCAAGATCTAATGTTAGGAAGGATTTCTCATCTTTGAGGAAGTTAAGAGGGCTTCCTGGATCATTCCTCCTAAAGTCTGTCTTGTGTCATCTTAATTCCTGTATAACGTAGATCACATTCTCTCTTTTAATTGCTTCTCTATTTGTTGCCTTTTTCTTCCATTGGAATACAACTGCCATGAGGGTCCCTTACCTGACTATTGTGTTTTGAGCTAAAGTCCCATTGTCTAGCCGCAGTGCTGGGTTCACATTAATTGCATACTAAATTAATGCAATTATGAGTAATAATTTTTTAATTGAAGGAGTAGGGAAGGGCATCCTGGACAGACATAAAATCAGGAAAGGGTCTAATGCTGCAAGAGGATGATGGGTAAAGAGTTGAGACTGTTAAAGTGTATTGGACATAGAAAAGGTTACAAAAAGTATATTGGAAACATGAGGCTCACTGCATTCCAAACAAAGCAAGTCAGAGTTTATTTTGCCCATGTAAGAAAGCCAGGAGATGTTTCTTTAGGCAGGGTGTGGCACAGGCAGGTGGATAATTCTGGTTACCTATTTGGTAGACAGAACAGATTGTAGAGATTGCAAGCAGAGAGTTCCATTAGAAGATTGTAGCCATAATGACACGTGAAAGCCTAAAATAAAACACTGATGTTTGGATGCAGAAAAGAAGCTAGATGAGAAGTTAACTGGGTATAGGAGAAAAAATAGATGAGTGATGATTCTGAAATTTCTGATTAAGGAGTGAGAGCATTGGATGGTGGCTCCATTAATGAAAATTAAGAATCAAGAGACAGCAAGTATTTGAGGGGATTAATTTTGGATGTGTTGATTTAATTTAATGAATATTCCTGATAAACAGTTAGGAATATGAGTTCAGATCTCTGATAGGTCAGGATTGATGGTAGGAGCCGTAAACTTACGTATAACAATTGAAACCTAAAAGCTTAATGAAGAAAATTTAAGGATTTAAGGCAGTGATCTTAAATTTCAGGAATCTTAAACTCATTTGAGAATATGAAGAAAACAATGGCCTTCTCAGGTATACCTTCAAATTTGTGTGCACGTATATCATTTCACGGGGTTTCTTGCCTCTGGAATCTGTTAGTGAGCTTTTCAGGGCCTGTCATGGAATTTAATTAAGAACTTCTGTTTAAGGAGCAGACGGAAAAGTATTTAAGATGGGAGGAGAACCTAGGAAGAAAGGTGACTCAGAAGCCAAGGGTGAGGTGGTACCAGCGGGAGAATTTTGAGAATCAGGGTTTCCCAGTGCTTTATACCCTGGAGAGGTCCAGTAAGAGAGAGTTTCAACTATGACATTGGACTCAGCAATGAGCCATTCATTCGTAACGTTTTATGCCATGCAGAGGCAGAAGGCAGATCGTGAAGATTTAGTGGATGAATCTGAGTTAAGGAAACAATGTGTGGTGAACAGACTGCAGAAATCTTGATGTTCTCTGTGATAAACAGTCCTCATACAAGGATATAGCCTCTTTTAAGGACCTATTTTGAAAGGAAAATTCCATTATTTTAATGACCTATTGTGTTTCAGCCCAGTGGTTCTTAACCAGGTGCCCATTAGAAACAAGTTGGAAATGTTTTAAAAATCAGGGCCCTACAAAGCTTAGTTAATAATATCTTTGGGGGTTGAGCCTCTTCATAGTTTTTTGTTTGTTTCATCATCTTTTTTTTTTTTTTTAAGTTTTTTTTTCCTTTATTGATTATAGGGAGAGAGGAAGTGAGAGGGAGAGAGAGATAGAAACATCGATGAGAGAGAACATCGACTGGCCGCCTCCTGCATGCCCCCCACTGGGGATCGGGCCCACAACCTGGGCATGTGTCCTGGGCCAGGAATCGAACCGGCGACCTCTTGGTGCATGGATCGATGCTCAACCACTGAGCCACACTGGCCGGACTCATCATCTTCTTGTTAAGAACCAATGTTCCAATCAGAACACTTCCTTTTCACTCTTGTTATGTGTTCTATGTAAGAAACCTTTCTTTTACTTGTATGTTATTATTAAATACTGAGTTTACTATTGTGTTAGTTTTAAATCAGTGCCCTTTAGTCTTTCTCATAGAACTTAGTTTTCAATATAAAAAAATTTATGGCTTTCTTCTGATCTTTAGCCAGGTTCTCCATATTTATCATTTTTGAGTGACACAGCCCTCAGTCAATTAAAATCTGACCAGTTCTAAGTAAAATCAGAAATTCTTATGTGTGGATAGAATATTTGTTCTGTAATCCTGTTTGCTTTTATTTATGTTACATTTTTTACTAAATAGTAAAAACTTTTAACTAGAACAGTTTGAACTCTATACAGTATTTTCCAAGCAGCTAATTTCATAGTTTTACCTTCCTTTTCTTAACATGGCAGTCATGCATGACATAGACCTTTAACTGGTTGTCTGCATTAGTGCAGACATTTTATATGAAGGGTAACCTAGAAAAGCAGTTGAAAGGAAACTGTCAAAATGGGAAATTTCACCTGTGTTTTCACCTTGCCGTGCTTTTTCTTGATTAAATTCTTGATGAGCTGTCAACAGTTCAAGTTTGAACCCTGCATTCACACTCTTGAAATAAAAAACAGGCTACAGAGAAATGTGAACTTTATGCATACCAACCCTGACATCAACAGAAGCTGAGAGGGGGTTTATTCGGTTTGTTAGCTACCTGATGAATTAACATTTATACTTGCAAAGAAAATAATAATCTTTACAAAATTATGCTGTTTTATTAGCACCAATGTGATGGCTAAATTAATCTCACAAATTGTAGTTACTTATCAGTAACTTGGGACAAATATCAAAATTCTTTAAGAAAGAGATCAACTCCTAGTTTTCTAAATGATCACCCATAATATGGGAGAATAGGGACACGTGTGGAGAAATGAACATGATAAACAGTTTTGTTGCAATTTAATAACCAAACCAACAACTATTTATTTTAGTTTGAAATGACTTTGTTGTTACTGGGAATTTTTTTAAATTGTCAAATTTAGTTATTTTTTAAAAAATACTAATTTCATTTACCAGATGCATGAAAATTGTATTCTTTATTTTTACCCCTTGCTTTTAGACTTGAAAGAACATGACCTGTTTTTGTGTTCCAAAGCTTGAGGACCATAATGAATAACTAGAAATTCTTTTTTTTTTTTTTTTTGAACATTTCTCTAACCATGGAAGAATGAAGAAAGGAGAATAATAATAGTAACAATGAGAATAGTTAAATTTGAATGCTTATTACCATGTGCAAGTACTGTGCTATGTGCTTTGCATGAAACTTCAATTTCTACAACACTCTGTGATAGGTAATGTTATCTGCCTTATTTTACTGATGAGGACATTGAGGCAAAGAGGCATTAAGTAACTTACCCAAGGTCACATGACTGATAAATGGTAGAGTCCAGATTTAACCCAAGTAATCTGCCCCAGAGTCTGAGCTCTTAAATGTGTGTGTGCACACATGTGCACGCGTGTGTGTAGATACTGCTTCTTGATAATCTCAAGCTCGCTGTTAAGCTCTCATAGACAATGTATTGAATGTGTTTAGTGCCTTGGGAACTGTGCTAAGGCTGGGGTACAGAAATAAGTAAGATTTGGTCATACACCTGAGAAGCTTGTTGTCTACCAAGGAGACATATAAATAGAAAAATTCGCTGGATTGTGGGAAAATGCAGTGATAGTGGTATGCATAGCAACATGGTAATAGAACTCAGAGTAGGGATACTCTGTCTTAGTCTTGGGGCTCAGATGTCTTAGTCTCTGATTTCTTACTTTACCCATCGTGGTTTTGATTACCTTCTGTACTAGAGCTTCCATATTTTCACCTCTAGTCTAGACCTAGACTTGTCCTGAGCAATGGACTCTTACCTGATTATGTCTCTCCTCTTGGATGTCTCACAGGTTCCTTTAATTCATCATGTCTTAACACAGAATCCTTACCTCTCCTTCTTCTACCCTCTCCCCTGCAAACCTGCTCTCCCTCCAGTGTTTCTGTTTCAGTAAATAGTATCTTAGGCCACAAACCTAAGATGAATTATCCTCCATCTCCCTCTTCCTCGAATCAATCACAAAGCTCTTTTCATTCTGTCTCCTGAAAGTGTCTCTCTTCTCTCTGCTTCTTCCCATCTTCCTTCACCTGTCATCACCCCACTACTGCCATCTCTCCCAGGACTGCTGCACTACAGACCCTGAGTGAGTTTTCTGCCTGTTCTTATCTCCTAGCCCTATCCTCCTGTTACAGAAGTGGCACTGATATAAAAATAAATACATCATGTCATCTTTGCTTTTCTTTTAGCTCACCATGCTCTTGGGATAAATATGAAAAGTTTTAACATGGCCCAGAAGGTATGATTTGACCCCTCCTTGCATCTCCAGCCTGGTCTTATGCCAATTTCCCATTCACTCTTCCCACTCTAGCCATGCTGGCCCTCCTTCAGGTCTGAACAGTTTATACTTTTAACTCACCTCAGAGCTGAGAACATCTGCTGTTCCTTTTACCGGGTCTTGTTTACTGCTGGATCCCCATCCCCCAGCATGGGACTGAATGCTTAGATTTCCAGTTCATTGTTACAGAATTGACTGGATGAAGGTGATGCTGAGCTATAGGACAAGTAAGAGTGAGCCAGGTGTGCAAGTGGGGATAGATCATTCTTAGCAGAAGGAACAGCATAAGCAACACTGATATTCTTTACGTGTAAGAGTCTTGATAAATCAGGAAGAAATCTCAGAAGGAAAATAAACAAAGGATATGAGACAGTTAACATAATAAAAACTAGTTAGTAATAATTGAAAAATTTACCCTCTTTAGCATACAAAGAAAATCAACCAATTCATTATTGCTGTTTTTTATATCAGATTGTCAAAGATTTTTACAAACCCTTTGCTGACTGGATACGACAGCATATGCACGTGACCCTGATCTTGTGTAACGTGCACAGAGAAATATGTGGACTTAGCCTCAAAACATGTCTATAGAAACATAGCAAAGTTTAGTGATTATCACTGTGGTGGGATTATGGGTGACTTTTTCTTTGAGTATTTCTTATGTAATCAGAAAACATGCTATCTTCTTTGAAAGCCATACGTTAAGACATTTATTTGAAATACTAAATCTGTCCAGAATTTTGCTTTTACATAAGGAATTGATATGCTAATATTCTTGTCTGCGTTTGAATCCCCGAATTTCAGGTTGTATTCAGTAAAATACACTTTTTTTTCTTGTTATCTGTAATTAGACATTAGTTAAAATATTTTAATGTTAGCACTGATTAATATGACATCACTGTAATACAGCATATTGAATTTGTGAGGTGCTCCTTGATCTCTCAGAACAGTTACATGGTGAGTAAATGGTGGGTTTGCATTTTACTTGTGAGGGCGGAACAGTTCAGAGTTGTCACAAAGCTTCCATTGGGGGCCACATCTTACACACCCAAGTTGTCTTCCGGTGCAGGCACATTGTAGTACATTCTGAAATAGTGGCTTCTTACGTAGGCTGCTACTTAAACATGATGGATATGGGATGGGTATTAGGTTATGCATTCTTAAATTGCCAAACACTTCATTCTCTTTCAACTGGAACTTCTTCATGAGAGTATAAACCACTGACTTCTCTTTCCTTAAGCACTCATTCAGAAAATCAGCATCACTTACATTCTCTTCACCACCTTTTAGGTACCATATACAAATATTTTTATAGACTGAAGCATAAAATCCACTCCTCTTTACTATTTTTTTAAATATATACTTGCTGGCAACCCTCAGAGTTATTGTTGTTAATTAATTTCCATTAACTTTTTTTGTAGTTTTACTAATATATATATATTTTTAAATAACACTTTATATTGATGCAAGTTATTCACTTGAATGGTACTTGCTTACCAGTCTTCAGAATTGGTATTTAGAGTGAGTCAGAGATACAGTGGTTGGAGACATGTAATGAACATAGTTTAACTTTCTGCTTAATTTGATGATGATTTTGTACATCAAGTACTTTTGCTTTTATTTAAGCATTTGCTAAATATTTTATATTATATGTTGGTATAATATATAATCCTTTCCTTGGGAAATACAAGGGTATTTGTGACCAGGCATTCTATTAATAACATTTTTTTCATGTGGTTATAATACAAAAATGCCAACCCCAAGGACTGGTTCCTAAAGTATAAGCTCTCCTGGGCCATGCATGAAAATATATGCTCAGGATAGAATGTCACCTGCCAAACAAGTGAAGGCTTTGCAGTTTGTTCACTGTCTGTGCCATTGCCCCTTAGTGCACCTAACTTTCTTCCTCTACCTGCGCCCCTTTGACACAAATGCATGTTAAAGGGAAGTGGGAAGTTCAGAATTGGAATATTAATTTAACTAAACTAACATGATGCTCTAGAATTAAAGTAGAAATTTAGTATATAATTCCTAAATGTGTCTATAGTGTGTCTTCATCTAAGATGTTAGAATTGGGAATTTTAGAATTAAATAGGATTTTAGAAACCATCTGGTCTCATCTTCCACCTGACAGAAGACACATGCTATAACCTTCCTAGCCTGGTTAATTATCTAACCCTACCCCCTCACCTTCTTTTTTTTTTGGACACTTATCTTCTGTGGAGCGTGGAGCCCACTACTTTGCAAGTATTAGTTTTGGGTGTGGCTTCATGAGATCTACTTGTGTGTGATCTCATAAAATAAAAAGTTTCCTTTGTATTTAGATATTTAAGAACAACTACCATCTTTCCTTTCTTATGCTAAATGTCCTGAGAGTGTCCTCACACAACTCTTTTTGTATCTCATATTATCCTACTTTCCTCTGGATATCAGCACCCTCTTTAAATGAGATGGTCAGGATATTCTCAATTTTTTTCTTCCTTTTTATTTTATTTTATTTTGTTTTTTGTTTTTTCTGTTTTTTGGTATGTGCTCCTAGCGGGAACCGAACCCAGGACTCTCTGGTCTGCAGGCTGATGCTCCAACCACTGAGTCAAACCATCCAGGGCTTCCTTTTTAAACTTATCTTTATTGTTGAATGTATTACAGATGTCCTTCCTTTATTCCCCACTTGACCCCCTCCTCCCCACTCCCATCCCCCTCCTGCCTTCCCCACACTATTTTCTGTATTCACTGGTTATGCATATGTGCATATAAGTTCTTTGGTTTCTCTCTTCCTGCCCCTCCTCCCCACTTCCCTTTGAGGTTCCTCAGTCTAACAACCAATTTGTACTTCTTAATCCCTTCATCTTTTTCACCCAACCCCCCTCCCATCTGGCAACCAACAAAAAATTCTCTGTATCTGTGAGTCTGTTTCTGTTCTGCTTGCTCATTTTGTTTGTAGATTCGATTGTTGATAGATACGTATTTATAGGCATTTTATTATTAACATTTTTTTATTTTTTTCTTCTTCAAGAAGACCCTTCAACATTTCATATAATGCTGGTTTGGTGGTGATGAACTCCTTTAGCTTTTTCTTGTCTGGGAAACTCTTTGTATGGCTATCGATTCTAAATGATAGCTGTGCAGGATAGAGTAATCTTGGTTGTAGGTCCTTGCTTTTCATCACTTTAAATATTTCTTGCCACTCCTTTCTGGCCTGCAAAGTTTCTTTTGAGAAATCGGCTGACAGCCTTATGGGAGGAGCTCCCTTGTAGGTAACTAACTGTTTTTCTCTTGTTGCTTTTAAGATTCTCTCTTTGTCTTTAACCTTTTGCATTTTTGATGATGATGTGCCTTGGTGTGGACCTCTTTAGGTTCATCTTGTTTGGGACTCTCTGTGCTTCCTGGACTTGTATGTCTGTTTCCTTCACCAAGTTAGGAAAGTTTTCTGTCATTATTTTTTCAAATAGGTTTTCAATTTCTTGCTCTCTCTCTTCTCCTTCTGGCACCCCCAAGATGCGAATGTTGGTACACTTGAAGTTGTCTCACAGGCTCCTTATACTATCCTCATTTTTTTTGGATTCTTTTTTTTCTTTTTTTTGCTGTTCTGATTGGGTGTTTTTTGCTTCCTTATATTCCAAATCAATGGTTTGCTTCTTGGCTTCACCTGCTCTACTATTGATTCCCTGTAAATTATTCTTTATTTCAGTTAGTGCATCCCTCATTTCTGACTGATCCTTTATAATGCTTTGAGGTCCTCACTAAGTTCCTTGAGCAATCTTATAAGCAGTGTTTTGAACTATGCATCTGTTAGATTGCTTATCTCCATTTTGTTTAGTTTTCTTCCTGGAGTTTTGTTCTGTTCTTTCATTTGAGACATGGTTCTTTGTCTCCTCATTTTGGCTGCCTCCCTGCATTTGTATTAGGTAGAGTTGCTATGTCTCTTAGGCTTCCTAGGGTGGCCTGTTGTAGTAGGTGTCCTGTAGGGTCCAGTGGCACAGCCTCCCAGCTGGGCACTCAGGGTGCACCCCTTGTGTGGACTTTATCCCCTTCTGTTGTAATTGAGTCTTGATTGCCATTGGCATGTCATTGGGATGGTTTTACTTAGGCTGATCAGCTGCAAGGACTGACTGTGCCCACTAACCGCCGACCTCTTAATGCTTTGGATGATCAGCTGTGCAGGGGCCCACCACACAGAGCAAGACTTACTTCAGCAGGGCTCTGGTACCCACTTAGTCCATTCCTTGAGTGTGTCACTTGTGGAAATGGTTAGGTGGTGATGTTTCAATGTGGTCTGAAGCTGTCTACTGGGTGTGCTGGCTCTGGGGCAAGGTCAGCCACTGCCTGTTCTACCTGGGGCCACCAGGCATAAGCTACAAAGTGATTTGCAGACAGCTGCTTCTTGTGCTGGGCTTGAAGGTACCCAGGAAAAACCAAGTTGTGAACCAAGGCTGGCTGCTTCTAGTGCCAGGCCTGGGGCCACTTAGCGAGAGGTATGGGGCTTGCTGTGGCCAGATGCTGGTTGTTTGAGAGAATTTAGGAAAATCTGAAGCAGGAGCCAAAACAGGCCAATCCTATGGTAAAGTCTCTGGAAACAGCTTGGGTGGGCCCAAAAGTTGGGTAGGGCAGGGCCTCAGTGAATCACCAGGGCTAACAGTGTGAGCCAGGTTGCTGGAGTTCCAGATATGGTGGCCTCTGCTGGCCTCATGGGGGGAAGGGCTCACCAAAGGAACAAAGGCCTCTACCAGCACGTCTGTCCAGGAGAAAGCTGCCTCTCCAGCTCTCACCCCAATGCCAAACAACTCAGTTCTTCCCCATATATCTTTGGTGCCTTTCAACCTGCCTCCCCTCTGTGCTGGAGCATGGAGGGTGCGAGTCCCAGTAAGTCTGTGTGCGGGCCCTTTAAGAGGAGCTGCCTGGGGCTCCAGAAGCCTCAGCCTCAGTTCCTGCTGGTTTTTACAGCTAGAAGTTATGGGGACTTCTCTTCCTGTCACTGGAACCCTGAGCTGGGCGCCTGGTGTTAGACAGGGACCTCTCATTTCTCAGGAAGGACCTTCCCAGCCAAGGTAGCCCTCTTGATTTTTTTATTTTTTATTTTTCTTTATTGTTATTAGAGAGGGAGAGAGGAAGGGAGAGAGAAATAGAAACATCAATGAGAGAGAACATCGATAGGCTGCCTCCTGCATGCCCCCCACTGGGGATCAGGCCCACAACCTGGGCATGTGCCCTGACTGGGAATCAAACCAGTGACCTCTTAGTGCATGAGTTGATGCTCAACCACCGAGCCACACTTGCCGGGCAGCCCTCTTGATTTTTATCCACCACACGTGGGTGTGGGACCAGCCCGTCTGCACCTCTGTCCCCCCTACCAGTCTCGATGTGGCTTCCTCTTTAATTTTGTAGTTGTAGGACTTCCATTCAGCTCAATGTCAGGTGGTTCTGAATGATGGTTGTTCTGTAATTTAGTTGTAATTTTGATGTGGTTGTGGGAGGAGGCGATACCACGTTTACCTGCGCCGCCATCTTGACCGGAAGTTATTCTTGATGTTTTGATAGCAAAGAGACTATTACTTCCTGTTGCCTAGACACTCCTATCTAACCTAGGGTTTGTTTTTTGTTTGCTTTTCTTTAAATACAGTTAAAACTCCATGTTGTCTTAGTGTGACCTATTGTGAAGAAAAGTCTTTTTCTTTATAACATCATGGACATTTTCAGACAGATGTAGGGAGAGTAGTGGAACAAACACTCGTATATTACCTGTCACGTCGATTTAACAGTTCTTAAGACATGAAGCAGTAATATGACATTTTTTTTTGTCTTAAAATACAATAAAGCCACTCTCTAAATCTATTCTGAGTAAGTTATCTAAATTTTTTTGGTTCCTTTGGCAAGATTCCAGATACCAAGAGAGTCATCTGAAATTTTATCCAAATCTATTTATTACTGAGGTCAGATAGTGAAAAATACTTATATTTTAAAGTAAATTACAGACATGATATTCCCCCTTGTATATTTCAATGCCTAATTCTAAAAAAATACGTGTATTTGTTTACGTAACCACTCTTTCACCTAGCAAAATTAACGGTAATTCCCTACTATCATCTATCACTCAGGATATATATCTCTTACAGCTGTTCTCTTCAAACTAGGATCCAGTGAAGGACCGTGATATACAGATGTTTTGATCATTTTAATAAAAATGTGAGCTTTACATTTATCAGCATTAAATTTTTATTTTATTGATATTGCCTCATTGGGCTAGCCCAGGAATCAGCAAACGTTTTCCTAAAAGACCAGATAGTAACTATTTTAGGCTTGTGGGTCATTTGGTCATTGTCAGACTGCTCAGCTGTGCCATAGCCATTACATAAACACATGAGCATGGCTATGTTTCAATAAAACCTTTTTTATAGAACAAGCACTGGCCCTTTGGCTATAGTTTGCTGACTCCTCCCTGACCTGTTAGATCTTGGTTTTCTCTGTTAATGTGACTGTTCTCAAGCTTTATATCAATTCATTAAATACTGTTTAGTTACAATATTCAGCTCTGTGAATCTATCAAATAGTAATAGCTGCCATTTAATAAACATGTTGCATGCCATGTACTTGACATAGATAATTAAATTGAGTCCTTAGAAGCACCCTGGGAGGTACAGTGATACTATTACCAATTTCCAGAAAAGTAAGTTTAATATACTGTACAATTAAACACGTGTGAAAGAACACCCTCTTTCTCAAAGGTCATCGTCACAGGCATATATTGAGAGACTGTCAAGTATAGTAATCGGCTGGAATCACCATATAAAATGTCTATTTCCTAATTTGCTATTTTGGGAATTTTATAAAGAAGAGGATTTAAATGGCATGTCTTTCTTTTAGAAAGGAATGATCCCTAGGAGACCACATGGGTTCATGTTGTGTTGGCAAATTAGCCTATATCCATACTTCCCCTTCTGCCATTTCTTTTTTTTAATCCTCACCCAAGGATATTTTTCTATTTATCTTCAAGTAGAGTGGGAGGGAGGGAGAGAGAGAAACATCGACGTGCAAGGAACACATCGACTGGTTGCCTCCTACCAGGGCCGGGACTAACCATAACCGAGGTACATGCCCTTGCCTGGAATCAAACCTGTGACTCATTGGTCCACGGGCTGACGCTCTAACCACTGAGCCAAACTGGCCAGGGCTGCCATTTCTTAAATCATGGCTAATTTTGTGGTTAAACCTTTTGGACATCTCCCTCAGTATCTTTATATACAACCTGAATACACTTTAAGTAGCTAGAATCTACTTTTCTATTCTCAGGTTTATTTAATTTGGAGGAGGTGCTTTTAGTTAGATTTTGGAGTGATTTTTGCTTTGTTTTTATGACAGTGTTTGTGGCCTTTCAGTTTGAATATCTTCCGGTGTGGAATTTAAAATGTAGTAGTCTTGGGTGCAATTTGTCTTAAAGACCAGGAGGTGGCAGTGTTTTCCAGGTGATGCTTTAAGCAAGGTTACAGGTTGCTGAAGGAATGTTTTTAAATACCACTAGAAAGTCAGGGGACCTAAAGAACACAATGTGTTCTTGTCTGTAAAATCATGGTTCGAGGAAGAAGTTGCTTCAGCTTCTATAACACCTTTTAATGAAAGCTAGAAATATGATATTTCCTGAAGTTAGGACAGCTGCAATTTTGAACTTGACTTTTTATTAGAAAGATATATTTGAACTCATACTAGGTATTCAGAAACAGGACCATGTCTTAATATTAGACCTAGGGCAGTGGAAAAATAACTGATAATTATGTTTAAGTCAAAATGGAATTAATTTTGTTTTTCCTATAGTAAATCTAATATTTATTTTTTATTTTAAAAAAGAAAAATCTAGACTCTACAAAGTAAGAGAAGAAAAAAAAATTTTTTTGTTAAATCCTCACCCGAAGATACTTTCTCATTGATTTTAGATAGTGTAGAAAAGAGAAAGAGAGAGAGAGAGAGAAACATAGACATGAGAGAGACACACTGATTGGCTGCCTCCTGCCTCCAACAGGAACTGGGGATCGAACCCACAACCCAGGTACATGCCCTTGACTGGGAATCAAATCCACCACCCTTCAGTCTGCAGGCCGTTGCTCTAACTGATGAGCGACACCCACCAGGGCAAAAAAAAATTTAAGTCACTCTGATGCCAACTCTCTTAACAGAATAATTGTTAACATTTTGGCTGTATCAGTATATAAGTACATACTTACAATGAACTATGTCTGTGACCTCATTTTTAGAATTTAAGTTGCTAAAGTATAAAAATAGTCATCTATTTTGAATTTCAAGGCTTCTTTGCATTCACAAAGATTTGCTTTACCCCTTCTATCTTGACTTATTTTTACCCTGTGTATTATCCTTGAATTTTCTCCTCAGTTCACTAGTTTAATATTCAGAGAAATAGATCTGAGTGAATTTGTTTTAACCTGTATGGTATAAAAAAACTGTGAAGCAGTAAATTTGACATAGTTTCTTTATATGTAGTTTCTCTTTAGGTAGTGTTTTTTTTGTAATTTATTCTCATGGGATGCATGTCAGTTAGGATTAGGTTTGGCTGCATACAACTCTGAACAGTAATCCAACACGAGGAGCTTAATATAGAAATTGATTTTTTCTCTCATATTCATGAAATCTGGAATTAACTTTGTACAGGGATAATAAGGAGTTTTTCACGGTATCAGGGACCCAGACTTAATTTGTTTTAACTGCTCTACCATCCTTACCTCATAATCTCATGATCTAGACTCCAGGCAGTGAGAATGAAGAAGGACAGAAAGGCAAAAGGATTTTTGCTGGCTTAGATCAGTCCCTCTAAGCAGACTTCCCAAAAGACACAAAACCATTTCATTGTACGTTTTATTGACCAGGCAGAGTCATGTGACTTTTTGGCTGTACCTCTTGCCCTGGAGCCTGAAAAATACAGTATTTTATTTCTGCCACAATGTATGCAGCTAGACACCTGGGTTCTGTTCCTTGTGAAGGAAGGATGGAATGTGTTGGGGTGAGCAACCAGGAGTCTACCTCACATTTATAATCATGGGAAGTGACGCTAAAAAAATCTCTGTTCTGCCCATTGATTTGAACTCATTTTATCCATAATCACTGTCGTTTTCATGTTATATTTCCCAGATATATGTGCTAAGTACATTTCATACATTTTGTATAATCCCCACAACACTATTTCCTAGGCACCGTCTATTATTACATGTCACAGATGAGGAAACCAAGGCACAGTGAGGTTGCATAACTTGCTCAAGTTCTCAAAACTAGTAAGTGGTTCATCAGACACTGAGCCTGCTGCCTAAGATTAGTGTTGATAACTGCCTCTGTCCTCTGCTTATTAATCTACCTAGGTAGCTATTCATCAGGGCCACTTTCACCCCCTGCCCCACACTTTATACATAAAAATTATTTGAGGTTGCCTAAATATACACAAAGAACAGAAAAACAAGAAAATAAGCAGATTGAAGGGAGCATAAAAAAGAGAAAATACAACTACAATGAAATTGAGGTACAATTGATACACAAAATAGGATGCAGTATGGTCCTGTGCTAGAAGTCTTGGTCTGACTTGTCATTGTGTTCTAATGTACCGAAAGGCAGGAGAACAAAAGGGAATTTTCTCTATCTGAACTCTTGGCATCGTCATTGTTTTAATCACATAATGATTTGAATCTGTTGTTGTTTTCTGGTTTTCTCTTCATAAATTAGGTAAGCTGAATTATCATTACTTATTTTTTTTTTAAGATGTGGAAACCAACTCAGAGGTTTTTTTAGCTGAAATATGGACCTTATGCTTAGTACAACTAGGACTCATTTTGTTTGTTTGTTTATGGAAATGCTCCTATTAGTAGTTTTGAAAAGATAAGTATTTTGGAAGATTGTGATCGCGATAAAAATGGTGTGCTAACTCTTTGTTAGAGCTCCTCCTCACACACACACACACACACACACACACACACACACACACGTCTGTGAGCTCCTTGAGGGCAAAAGACTTGGCCTTATTCATTTTTTTCCCAGTATCCTCAGTGTATAGTAGGTGTTCAGTAAATGAATGATGAATGAATGAGTGGTAAATGAGAGAAATTAGTTTATAGATGTTTTAAATAATATTTCTGCTTCTTTAAATTTAATTAAGTCATTTACTCCACTCAAAATAAAGGAAAAATGGGTCACCCTTTTTATAGCCCTAGCAAGTAAGAGATGGGTTATAGTACCATTAATGATTAGACATTGGAACCACAAAGTCCAGCCCTTGAACTTGGTATGTTTGGAGACTTGCCATACTGTGATCACCTGGAACACAGTGGTTGTATAGGCAGGTAGCAGGAGATAAGTCTGGCAGCCTCCTGGCATGTCAAAGTTACTTATTAAATTTAAAGAATGAAAGTTAGATTTTATTTAACATGTTATCTTTTATAAAATGGCATTTTTAGTGGGGAAAAGAAGGGACATGATTTGATTTGAGTAACATTTTAAAATAAATAATATAGATTTATTTTTTGCATTTCAGTTTTGAAGATTGTGAAAAATTCAGAAAATATTTAAGTTTAATTACTTTATTTTGTTTTATTTCTCAGGATGTGATCTTCGTGGTGGGAAGCTAAGTTTTTAAACTACTCCAATGGATGCAGACAGTGATGTTGCATTGGACATTCTAATTACAAATGTAGTCTGTGTTTTTAGAACAAGATGCCATTTGAACTTAAGGAAGATTGCTTTGGAGGGAGCAAATGTAATTTATAAGCGTGATGTTGGAGTAAGTATCGGAATTTTGGTATGTATGCTACATAGCCTAATTGTATAGCTCTGTGAACGAAGTACTAGAATGTATTCATTCTACAGATAGTTTATGAGCACCTAACCATGTGCTAGTTGTGCTGGATACAACAGTGAGCCCTGTGGAAGTGGTCCCTCCTCTCATGAAGCAGCAGCTTTTAGAGATACTTACCTCCAAGCCTTACCAAAGAATTCGCTGGCTACTAGACATTTGATATTGTTCTCTCAGTTTTTTTGTTGTTTTTTTTTTTTTGACTGAAGAAGGAGACTTTTATACTTTTGTGTATATTTATTTAAATATAATTATGTTTGAATGGTGCCCTAAGATAGATAGATAAATATAGGTAAGTAGTAAATTGTGTAGTACGTTGTCATAGCCCTCTTTAATTAGCCAAGATAGTTGGTATTCTATAGTAACAAATTGCTGAAAATATGGTTCATATTCTAACCTGTAAATTCCAAATTGTAGTTTTTGTTAAACCCGTAATATTGAAAATAAAAGCTGATGACTTGCTTTTAACCATAGTGTTTTGAGATTAACATAAATGACAGTGAGTGTTCATTTGGCTTTTATAAACCAAAGAATGATGAGATATATATCTTATACATTTTTTATGAATAGTAAGAATATATATATGAAGACTTTATTTAAGCTCTAAAAATTAGATGCCAGTATATCTAGGTAAATTATTATTAGTTCTTAGTACTAGAAACTAAGTCAGGATTAATTAAATTCAATTAAAATTTTCAGTGACTCACAAAGATTTTCAAGTTCATCAATAATACTATCTTCATTTTAAAAAAGGAATAAATATGTCTGCTAAAAAGTTTAGAGAGGAAATTGCCTAATGCTACTTTGAAACTTTCACCATTACCATGTGGCAGAGAAGTCAGTTTTCCTAGGAAGGTTAACTGGAAAAGCTGGTTGTTGGACAAACTGGTAGTGAAAGACAAATGATATGAAATAAACTCAGTCTAGTGTTTTGCAGCCACTTGTGTTTGAAATTTTATAACACGTTTTAGCTCACATTTTATTTTGGATCTTCATTAAATTTTGTCTCCCCAAATTTAATAGCTTTCAAGTTTGAAAATATGGCACATGACAGAGAAAAGGCAGACCTCAGAATGTAACAAGAGTGTTAAGGAGAAATGTCTGATGTTTGTGCCGCATTATTCAGTAAACATTTATCTCTCATACATAATGGGCATATGATAAATATTTTCATAAATGAAAAGTTACAATGAAAATTAAAATTCACATATGATCTTGGATCTTAGTTCTTGACCTATTTATACGCACTGTAATTTTATTCAAACCCATAGCTTTACATGCCTTTCATATCTGAGAACTCTAAAATTACATCTCTGGCTCCAGCTTTTCTCCTGCATTCAAAATTTGCATATGGAAGTAGAACATGTAATTTTTAAATGTAGGACAATATAAAGGAGTGATGTATACCATGAAGCAAAATAAAGCAGGGTTCGAATTTACAGAGCGATGATGGAGATGGATGTTTGGGTGGAATAGTCAGGGAGGCCTCTCTATGGAGGTGACGTCTGGTGAGAAACTTGAATGAAATGAAAATAAGAAGGTAAAACATTCCAGGTGAAAGTAACAGCTACGGCAAAGCTTCTGAGATGTGAACACTTTTGCCATATTTGAGGATCCATGCGAATTATAAATTGCAGTTACGTCAGTGGAATGGAATGAGAGATGACATGTTTACATACTTGGTGGTTCATTGATTTCAAATATTGGTGAGATTTATACAGCCCATGTATTTTGAATTAATTGAATGTCCTTTTGGATGAATAGATTCTTTTGTTCAGTATGGTACTTGATTTAGAGAACCGTTATTTCGATCTTGGGTAAGCTTGGAGTAGTATTTAAACATAAAGTAGCCACATAGAGTAGAAGCATGTATGAAAATTAACCCTTATTATGTACTCTTTTTTTTTTTTCCAGAAAGTATTAATGAAACTTAGAAAACCTAGAATTACAGCTACAATTTGGTCCTCAGGAAAAATTATTTGCACTGGAGCAACAAGGTGAATTTTAGTTGGTTTTTTAATTTTAATTTTCCCCTCATAGAAGGAACATTTGTAGACTTAGACACAAAATTATATGTACAGTTTGTCATATTCTTCAGTATTAAATTGATATCCTGTGTACTAATCTTTTTCTTTCCTTAAAACCATAGTGAAGAAGAAGCTAAATTTGGTGCCAGACGTTTAGCCCGCAGTCTGCAGAAACTAGGTTTTCAGGTAACGTTTTAAAAAAATATCCAAACTGCAAATATTCAAGGAATTATTTTTGTAAAGTTAAAATTTTGAACGTAATAGACGAAAGAAATCACTACAGAAACTACTCATGATTGATCTATTCTAGGTTTTTTACACTGTTCTTCAGTGCAAAATTTAGTAGTAAAACTTGCCCATGTGGGTATTTTTAAAGGATCCTGGCTTTTTTTCAAATTCTTTCTTATAGAGATACACAGACTTGTATTCTTACAAGTTAACGACTTTTTAACTCTTCAGTTTTTCACTTTTAATCAACCACCCCCAAAAATAAAAAAAAAACACACCCATGTTTCTGATTATTTCAAGAGTGGTATATATATATACAGGGGTTGGCAAAAGTAGGTTTACAGTATGTAAGGAAATTGATGACCGTAAGGAACTCTGTGCCAAAGTGTGCTTAAGTATTGCCGGTACACTACAAGAATGTGTAAATGATGAAGACCAGCAGTTTGAGCACTTATGAGATTTTACCTAAGTGCACTGTGCCATTGTGACATTCTTTTGAGTTTATAGCTGTTACCATAATGATAACTTGTATATCTTTTTCCATATGACAACTGTAAACCTACTTTTGCCAACCCGTGTGTGTGTGTGTGTGTGTGTGTGTGTGTGTCAGGATAAGTAGAGCTGCAGGACCCTGTACACACTGGTTGGCAGGCTCTCACACTTGTACAGTGACCATCACTGGCAGGTTAACCTCATCAAATATAATTTTGTAGGGGCATAAATTTGAAAAAATTAATACATATTATGGACTTGCTAGGTCACTTGCAAATAATGAATAAATGAAAGAAAGATAAAGATGAGCTATAGTCCCTAAAGAGGGGAGCCTAGGCTGTTGGGAATTTGGATGGGAAGCGATGGGAAGTTGAATTTCCCCCATGACTTCGGTCTTCTCTGAGGTAGAAGGTGAGGGGGTGGCGCTGAAGCTGGTGGCCGTGGAGTGTTGGTGCTCTAGGACGGTGGCAGTGGAGAGAGACGATTAGTGGTGGTGCCACTTTGCACAATTGTGTGGCTTTCTACAACTATCTTGTGCAGGTACTGAGTTGGAGGGTGGTTAGTTTATCCAGAACTGTGGTTTTACCAGGAACATTTGAAAAGATGATAAGATAAAACCGTTCAGGACATTCATAGCAGTTGCTGAAGTTATTAATTTGAGAGGACATTATTTTTAGCCTTAGAACTTCTTGTCCTAGCATACAATTAGAAATGTTGAGAGAAATCCCAGTGAGTTAAAAGTACAATTTTATCACTTTATCCCTCACTCTGTCCCTCTAAAGAAAACAAACATCTAACTAAGCTCACAGAAATATCATTTTACCTTACTGCATATAGGAACTTTGGAGTTCGGTGCTTTTCCATTTTGACTCTTGAGGACTGTGTTTTGTTTTGTTTTTCTATTTGCTCTCCTATCCCATTAGACTAAATATCCCATTTAAAGTATCAAAAATTTAAACTAAATATGAGATTCAAAAGACCGAAGATGAACTGTTTTAATCATGCAAATGTCTCAGGTTTTATTTTCTTAATGAAGTTTTTGAGATTTTTTTTCTTGAATTACAGCATTTAATGAGTCACTGATAACTTAAAGTACTGGGTCCATGCTTAAGATATTTGTTTTATTTATTTGCTTTTATTTTTAGGGATTGAAACTTTAATTATTTAGGATTTCTCTGATGAGCAGATTTTTTTGTTTGTTTGAAAATAATTGAGTTTTATTTCTCTCCTGAAGGTAATATTTACAGATTTTAAGGTTGTTAACGTTTTAGCGGTGTGTAACATGCCATTTGAAATCCGTTTGCCAGAATTCACAAAGAACAATAGACCTCATGCCAGGTAGGTCTTTGAAAAATCAAGATTAACTTACCGAATGCGAAATTACTTGTCGGGCTATAAATATTTATATTGTGACTCTTTTTGTGTAGTTATGAACCTGAACTTCATCCTGCTGTGTGCTATCGGATAAAATCTCTACGAGCTACATTGCAGATTTTTTCAACAGGAAGTATCACAGTAACAGGTATTTTATGACATTAAAACAAAACTTGTCAGTTACATATTGAATGAGATAAGCGGTGCCCATACCAAAGTAGAAATACTGTCTAATTTGTCCCCTTCAGTCACTTGCCCTTCAAGGGAACCAGTCTCATCTCCTGACATTTAATACCATTGATTAGTTTACTGCTTTTATATACTGTTTTAAAATCTTATAATATACTATTTTGTGTCTCTTCTTTCACTCATTACTATCCTAGTGAGATCCATCCTTATTGTTCCATGCAGTTGTAGATCATTCATTCTCAGTGCTGTGCAGTGCCCAGTGAGGGAATATACTATCTGCAGGCATCTGGACAGTTGCCAGTTTGGAGCTATTAAGAATATTCTAGTATTGATTTTCGTAATACGATTTTTTAATTTATGATATCTTGCATTTAAAATACTCAAGAGAATCCCATAATATGAACTTTATAATGGTTTTACATAAGCAAAATAGATAAGTATAATTGGTATGTATTTGTTACATATTATGTGTACTTGTATCTTTTGAGTCAAGTATTTGGAAGGGATGGTTTCAGAACACTAGGCCTAGATGTCAAAGGTAGGATTAGCCATGCAGGATGATTTTTACAGGCACTACAGTTATAAATTGTACACAGACATTACTTGGGAATCAGGCCCAACTTTTGGCACGTTTGTGTTAAGGGAAAGTTCTTTAGTGTCCTTAAGTTTTTCTTTTTATTCGCTCAATCCTTAAAGGAGAATAAAAATTATTAACACCTTTAAATGCTCAACAAGTAAGTTTTAGTTTTGACTCATCCCATGGGTTTTCACACCTACCTCGGAAACTTGTAAAGCCTATTGCCAGGGCTGAGCCTGAATCTTAGAAATGGAGTGGTAAGGAACAAGTCTGTTTGTTCCCTTCTTTCAGCTGTTTCTATACTTTGGAACCCAGACTTCAGAGGGGCCCCAAAGTCTACTGATAAGTCTCTACCAAGTATAGAATAAAACGATGCATATGTAAAATCTATCTTTTATTGAGTTGATAGATAATTAAACAGCGCAATAGCAAGCTGAAGTCAATTGACCTGGTTAATTATATATTTACATCTGGAATATTTTATGAGCTATTATAACAATTCAGTGAACACATACTCAGTGGTTCCCGTGGGAAAAGCGCTGTACTATGTTTAGGGGGTGAACTGAGTCAGGAAGGAGTGGACCAGCATAAGACATAGTCAGTACCATCAGAATACACAGCAGGTATATATGTATGCTTTTTAGGATCCTTCAAAGGAGGTTAGTAGAGTTAGTGAAACCATTCTTATTCAAAATAAATTTTATGAAAATATATTTATGGTCCACTTTTATGTTTCTTTTGAGATATTTAAATGAAAGATTACATTTTTAAAAAGTTATTCCTAGCGTCATATAATTAATATGTATAGTTGCCTCATTCCCGTGTGCTTTTTTTTTTTTCTGTTGACTGAGTAAGCTGTGAGGGTGAGATGGCCAGATTGGTAGCACACACGTTGCTGCCAAGTAGTAGTCAGTCTGGGGGCATTTTTAGACCATGCAGTTGATGCCACCCTCTGGTTCCCAACACTTTGGAAGCAGCTTTGTTTTACTCTGCTGGGTTCTCGCTACTCCTTCGAACTTCCGTCGTAGCCTAACCAAAAGCCAGACTGCAGTGACCAAAGGATAATCGTTTTCTAAGCCATTTGTCATTTCTTCCTTTACTGAGCATATTATTCTCCTCTGTGATAGTTTGTGTGCAGTTTTTTATATATACTCTTTTCACACTGGTGCCCTAAAACAAGATGAATGACATCATTTTTGTTTCAGATTTTCTTTCATTGTCCAGGCAAAAATGTATTCTCTTATTCTCTTGGTTTTTATTATGACTCTGTGTATAATTATGTGTGTAGATTTTTTAAAACAATAACCCACAAACTACTTGGATGTTTTGAATTGTGAGAAATGAGCTTTCTTTGCCCCCTCTCACCCCTCCGTCCCCTGTGTTTGTTCCAGGGCCCAATGTAAAGGCTGTTGCTACTGCTGTGGAACAGATTTACCCATTTGTGTTTGAAAGCAGGAAAGAAATTTTATAATTCATCACTTCATTGGTTAGAATCCCTAACTGAGCACCTTTTAAAACCTGCTGCACATTGGACTCAAAACAAAAGGAAAACTGGACCAACCGTAATTGAGGAAATAGACTCTTTTATTCATTCACGGCGACAGTGTAAGCTCCAGTCCCTTTGGATTTTATTTCAAACTTTGCTGTAATACGAAAAGGAAGTTTACAAGACATGACATTGCTGCTTTCACAGAAGGACATTCTATTTATTTTCGCAGTGATTCTCGTGTCCCCATAAGCAGAGCTGTCACAGTGTGCACGACCTTACATAGTTTTGTTGTTATTTTTTTCCAGTTTGAGCTAATGTGTTTTATTTGTGAATAGTCTTTTACATTTTTGTATGCTGAATATGGGCACCAAAGAACCTGTAAAAGTTATCTTTTTCAATTGAATGTGCATAAATAAAGTTTGGAAAAGGTCTCTCTTCATATCCATTCTATAACTTTATTCCCCATTTTCTATTTTAATAAAAATTGTATTCATAATTCTTTTTTTTAAATCTATGCAAGCTTAACTTTTGCTAAAGTGTGAAGTATGTTTTGTAAATATATATATGCCACATGTATATAGTATCTTTTAATGCTCTGTTACCAAATATCAAATAGGAATTTTTTTTTCAAATTAGAAATATAAATTCTAGGGAACCAGAGTAGAACTTTATAGATTAAGCATAATGTTTTATGTTGCTAATTTAATATGATAGAAAATGTTAAATATCTTTGAAAAGTTATAAAATTGTAGTTTTGAGAAACTTCTTACAAGATGGATATGAAAAAGAAGCTGTGATGGGTTGTGCCTGAGATGTACCTTTGGATTCTGGAAAGACTCACCTCTAGTTGTAGGAAAGTAGTCATCTTAGGCTGGCACTCAGGGCTAAACGGAGTCTTGTCAAAAGGTGGCATTTGTGCTGTTTTAACCGGAAGTGTCCACAGGCTGCCTCTGTGCCACAGTAGCATCATAAGCTAGTTCACCTTGAACTTGAAACCATTTTGCAAGATATGTCTTTCCCCTTGCCGTGTCTTATTTAATGGAGCTAAAGAGTGTCTGTGAGTATATAGGATGGCTACTCCTCAAGTTATAATAAATACGTATTTGTGAAACAGTGCTGCCTGGCTCACCCACGAGCCCTGGGATGGTACGACAGAATCAGGCCGCCCTGTGCTCCGCCACACGTGTTTAGGGGTTTAGTATAATCAACAGTGATTTTCACCTAGAAATAAAACGTAGTCCAGAATCAAATTACTTTCCCAGTTGAGACAACATTCCAACACAATTTTCCCCTAAAACCTGTATTTCCAAAATGATTTGAAACCCTTGTGAAAAACTGCAACATCTTAACCTCCATATTCTAGTATTTTCCTCACTATATTATAAAAGGTTGAAAACTCAGTTTAAGCACTGCACATATTATTTTAGTTTTATCTTCTTGATGCCTTCTCCTACCCCGCCTCCCCCTCATAAGCAGGGGGCAAAGGCTAACTTTAATTTTTTTTTTCTTGTGAAAAACTTAATTGTGATTTTCAGACTTCTGTTCTCTTTTTTTCCCATTTGTTTATTTGCTTCATTTAAAGTTCCAGTAGGATAGATAGCCTCATAAAATAGAGAATAAAATTCAGTGAAAAAGTTACAGGTTCCGTGAAGACTGTTTTTAAAATTTGAGATTTTCCACTTAGTTTTAATTAACAGTAATTAATAAGTGACCTCCTGTTTTGCTGTGTTCATAAAAAAATATGGAAAAGGAGAAAAAACCATTATGTGGCCGAGGTACGTAACCAGAGTCATCGCATTTTCAGTATTTGAGTGACTTGAAAACCAGGCAGATCAGTAAGCAGCCCGACAAGATGCTTTCTCGGAAAAGAGGAGGAGAGACAATCTGACCAGGTCCGGTCGCAGTGGGTGACCGGCCCGCAAACCTTACGGAGCTGGTGAGGAAGAGCCGTCTGAGGTCCTCTGCTGGCTTTTCACAAGTGCTGTCAATGTTTTTATAAATAAAAACTGTGAATATATACATACAAATGATAAGTATTTCCCCTTTTTTATTTTTGAAAATCTAAAAGCTCTGATTGGGGGTGTATCAGGTAAAAATTAGTTTGAAGATAGAATTGTTTAGTTATAGACTCAGGATAGAAAAAGAAAAATATAACAAAGTATTTTAAGATACTGAAGTTGAAATCATTATTAATAAACTAATAGGTTTATAAACAGCTTCCTGCCCATTACCAGTGAATGGCTAAACCAAGAAATAGCTAAAGTAGCATTTGAACTTCAAAGAAAACATGTAACAATTTTGTTAAATATCTTATCATAATCTGTGATGTTTGGCAAAGAACAAACTTTTATATTGATGACCTATCTTGATATTTTTAAAATCTCAGTATAATTCCACTGAAGATTCATAATGAGTTTCTTAAATTGATCCTCTACAGAACACACTTTCTGTTCCAAAACAAACAAATGGGGGAACAAACTGCATGCTCCAACTTGCTTAGGAAATGTACCGTGGCGGAATGAGGTCTCAGATCGCCTTTCCTCATAACTTCCCCTGCCGGTGTTAACTGAGATAGTACATTTCAGAACCAGGACTTACAGTCGTTCTGAGACTCTGATAATAGTTTTACTATTTCTTACATCAGTTAGTCTTCCACTTTGTTACAAGGAAATGTAGTAGATCATATACCCTTATATCAAACTTGGGACTGTTTGTCACGTGCCAGTGGGAAGATTCCAGGCTAAATAAAAAGGGTTTTTGTTTTTGACTCTAAGGATTCTCTTTTCTTCAGGTTAATCATAGTTTTGTATTCATTTTAAAGTTAGGTTGCTCATTAAATTTTTTGAGTGTCTTCCATAGCTTATAATATTAGTAATGTAATAAATTACTACTTAAGTGGTTTGAGATTCTTCACTGTAGATTTTCTATCATATCAAAATTCTATTGGTAAAATGCTTCACCAAGTTTTAAAATTCAGCTGGAGAAATGCATAAGAGAGCAACCCATTGTTGTGTGGGTGAAAACCCAAGTTCTGATACAGTTGGCAATCTCTTTGATCGTAGAGAAGACCACAGTAAGGGAATTGTACTGATGTCAGAATGTCATGTATTATGTCTGTCGTCACCTGGAAGTCAGCATCAGTTAAGCCTGAATGCCATAACCTGAGGTAGTGATAATCCTGAGGAGTGCAAAGAATTGCAGGCAACTGTGGGTCACTTAAGTTATCATGAATGCCTTACAAAGAATTTTATAACCTTGGCTTGAAAAGTCTAATCTAATTGCTTAGAGATTTGGATAAATAACCTAATGGCCTGATTCCTAATGTTTTACTAACAGCTACATCTAAATAAATATGGTCCCAGGAATTTCAAATTGTCCTTTCTATTCATATTTTTTTAAATGGATGGGAACATGATTTTTCTCAGGCATTGCAGAATTGTTTCTTGCATTATTTTGTAATTAATACTAATATGAAATTCATAAAAGATTTTGCATTACATTATAAATCATAATTCATAAAATAAGATGCGTAATGTTTGTACCTGTTAAACTGTAATTAGGAATTGTCACTAAAATCCTAGCCAGGACCCTATCCTAGTCTAGAACATATGTGCAATTGTCTACATTGTGTCCTGGTTGTTTTTTACACAACACCCAACGCAAGTAGTGTCTTGGCAAAAAACTAAGCTTGTGTTTAGACCACTTAGGTGTCTGAATAGTACAGCTGCAGCTGGCCTCTGTGCATACATACCTGAAGGCAAAAGGTGATCGCATCACTAGGTCAGTCTTTCAAAGTTGCACTCTGAATGGTGAAAGTGTTGAAACACCCCGTTTTTTTTTTTTTTAATCTGGTATCCTGCTCAGAGTAATAAAGAGAGGCTTGGGACCTTATACCTCATTTACCTATTGTGGGTGGAGATTAACGGTATCTTTATAAATTAGCTCCATGACACTAAAGACAAAACATGGGAGTGGCCAACATGTGTTGGTATGAAGACACCGTACTAAATGTTCTTACACTATCAGCATTTATAAGGTTTTGAGGCTATTCGTTCTCTGGACCAAGCTGCCCGGGTTGTCCCCTGCCACACAGCTTTTACACTCCAACAGCTGCTCTTGAGGTTTTCCTTCTTGGAGCTGTTTTGGTGATAATTTGTCTTGGTGATGACTCATAAAACAAATGTTGTTTTTCACATAGTTCCTGAAAGAGAAAAAGGCACGGATGAAAATGTCATTCTTAGTTTCCAGTACTTGAAAGAAAATGGTGCAAGCTATTAGTTTTTAAATTCCCCCTGGGCTTTAAATGTTTTAGCTTTGCAAAAAATGTTTTAATTGCAGCCTTGATGTGTCACAGAATCCAGTATACCACAGAACGCTGGCCAATCTCCTGCGGAGGGTAAGATGTGGGGTGTCTTCTCAGGACACGAGGCAGGACTGTATGCAGAGAGGGAATCCAAGGGGAGTGTTGCAAAGTACTCTGGAGGTAACATCCCAGATCCTCTCATTTTTTCCCATTTCTCTAATTGTGCCAATCTGCCTATAAAATTTGCATAATCTGTTTTACATTGTTCCCTAGCTCCTGCATTAACAACTTCTTTTCTACAGGATTATCCCCCTCAGTATGAAAATATGCTCTAGTATTTTACATTTATTTAAAAAGACAAGTCCACCTTTGAACCTCTCTTCCCTTTCACACATTTTTTTTCTGGAATTTTACCAGTTATTCAAGTGATTGCAACGTGCCTGGTACTAGAGCAGGTGCTGTGGATACAGAAGAAAAAGACTCCTGCTTTCAAGGAGCTACATTTTAATAAGAGGGGACAGCTCATAAGCATATAATTTCAAGTAGTGAAAATGCTAATGAGAAAAACAGGAAAAGGGGAAAAGAAGGATTTTGCGGGGTGAGGGGCTATATCATACTGCTAGCATCTCTAAAGAGTTAACATTTGATCAGAAACTGGAATGAAGTTAGGGAAGAATTGCTAGTAAAGTACTTACAGAAAGACCAATATGGCTAGTACATGAAAGAAAAATGGGATCAAAACACTTTTTTTTTTTTAGGATGGGTAAAAAAAACAACCAGATTTCTATGCTAATGAGGTAAAACCTGGATGATGCTGGGTGAGCAGGGAGGACTTGGAGAATGTCCTGGAGAAGAGAAGGGTGAAGTGTTAGCCTCTCACAGGCGCCATGGAGCCGAGACAGAGCCGGGAGGGATGGTGGTGTATTGGATACAAGTACCAACGTGGGGAGTGATGTGGAAGGTTGTGGAAGTTCCCTCTGTGTCCATTTTCTTAATGAAGTCAGGAGCAAGGCCGCCAGTGGGAGTAAGGAGGGCTCAGGAGGTGGGGAGGTGTCCAGAGAGGTGTTATTGAGCAGCTGTCTAGGAGAGAGGCCGGTAATGGAAGGGCTGTGTGTGTAATGGCCAGGCAGCATTGACGGCCACTTGAAGTCAGTGTTTGTGACTTTATTTTATTTTTTGGTACGTGCCCCTAGCGGGAACCGAACCCGGGACTCTCTGGTCCGCAGACCGACCGCTGAGCCAAACCGGCCAGGGCAGTGTTCGTGATTTTAAATGAGACCCAGGCCTGTGCTTGTATGCGTTCTCAGCCAGGTTCGTCTGTGTGACTGCAGAGGAGCACGTGGAAGCCTGACACTGTAAACCACATCATGCCATTCCTCTGCTTGCAATGTTTTAGCAGCTCACATTGCACTTAGAACGAATCCAAACTCACTCAGCTTACGAGCCCCTGCACACCAGGCTGGACCGACTTTCTGCTTCATCCTTTGCACTGACTGTTCTCTCGGCCTCAATCTCCTTTCCCCTGTCTCTGCAGGGTTGGCTCTTAATTGTTACTTATCCAGATTTTATCGTTTTTCTTTTTCTTTTTGGTTAATCCTCCCCTGAGAGTATTTTTTTCCACTGATTTTTGTTTTTGTTTTTTAGAGAGTGGAAGGGAGGGGGGAGGGCAGGGAGAGAGAGAGAGACATTGATTGGTTGCCTTCCACACTTGCCCCAACAGGGGTGGGCATCAAACCTGCAAACCAGGCACGTGCCCTTGACTGGGAATTGAACCCGAGACCCTCCGCTAAGAGGGCGGACACTTTAACCATTGAGCCATGCCGGCTAGGGCCCAGAATTTATCTGTAATATTACCTCTCAGAATAATTTCTCAGCTCACTCAATCAAAAGTCGCCCCCCCATGACTATTTTATCAGTGCATTTTTGCTCACTGATTAATTGTAGCACCTAGAACGATGCCTGGCACATAATAGATGCTCAGCAAATATGTATTGAGTACATGAATTTGGATGAAGGAAGGAAGGAATGGCCACACCAGTAAGGGCACATACCTCAGTTACAGTTCGGTCCCCGGCCCTGGTCAGGTCGTGCGAGAGGCAACCAGTCGGTGTGTCTCTCTCACATCAATGTCTTTCTCATTCCCTCTCTCTCTCTCCCTCCTTCCGTCCCACTCTATCTGAAGATAAATGGAAAAATATCCTCGGGTGAGGATTTTTTTTAAAAGTGAAAAATAGGCCCCAGAACTAAAATATTTACAAAAGAAGAACTTGTTGGGTTTCTCTATATGTTTCCACTTAAGTTGGAGAAAAGTCACAGCTGAAATAGCACACATGGCAACGTCCCATTTTGAGTTTGTAACTTGCAAGGCAGAAGTTCAAAATAACGTCCTGTCATACTACGTTACTGCTGAAATCTTTCCTGACCTCTCAGCTGAGTCACTTTGTTTTATAAGAAATATTAACAACCTTGGAAGAATATTTGTTTTCTCAGGCTGGTGGGAATAGGAGTAAAAACCCAACTCCAAATACCAGAGAGGAAAATGTTAAGCAATGTGTAGTATCAGATTAGGAATTGACTGATATTATAGTTTCCTTTCTCACCCCTTAGCAAATCACATCGGGACTATCCGTTTCCCTGGTGACAAACGTTAATGCATGGTTTCCTTTACTCCTAAATTCATGGACTCCCTTCACTCAGTGGTGTTCTTCCTCATCTTCAAGTTCACTTCAGCTTCCGTGTCCTCGCAACTTCCCGGACTTTCTGCCACCCACATTACTTCCCTCGTTTGATAACTTTTCAGTACCATTATGTATTTTATTTTTATTTCTGTCTCTGACATTTCCCTCCAGGGAACCTTGTTTAACATGCACATTTCATACATACTTTGATCAATCTACACAATTCAGGCTGCTTACATTTTCATTTTTAAAGCCTTTGCCAACCTGCTGCTTCAAGCTAAGTCAAGCCCCAGGCTTTAGTGTTGTGTAAATAGGAGTCCTCCAAGATTTCTGCAACTCTGATTCTTGCTGCCATCAGTACTGGCTCTGCCACGCGCATACACACACCCCAGCAGATGCTGTTCCTGCTGCTATACATGAGTTTAAAATGCAGAATTATTTTGCCACCTCATCTTCCATAGTTCTCTGCACCAGTGCCCTTATCTGGTTTTGTTCTTCAATACCAGCCTCCCAGTACTCGTGTGGTCTGTCTAGGGGTCGACAGGACCTAGGCTTTTGGTTCTATCCTACTTTGCGATTTATACCTTTCTTGGAGGGGGTCTGGATTTAAGTTTGAGTGATTGCATGACTCAAAAGTAACAGAAATATGATTCTTTCAAAAACATGTCCTAATTCAGTCTTACTAATTTAGAGATTCCTTCCCCACCCCAGACTCTGAATAGTTTTGTTCAGTTTTAGATCATATGTTCTTGGGGAATGTCTTGTTCTGGAGATCCACTAGATGGAAAAATGGACCTTTCTTCAGTTTTGTCCTCAGTTTTTCATTTGGCTTGCAGTTTGCTACATTCTGACAGCCCCCTGTGAAAAACAGATCTGAAAGGTTTTTCACCTTAACTCATCCGGAACATTCTGCTTTCAAGTTAAACTTGATAAGAGTGCAATAAAGAGTGATAATAGGGCAGCTTCCTTCGATTGATTCATTGCTCCTTGTCCCTGCCTCGATTTTATAGCTAGCATTGCTCGCAAGGATTTTAACAAAGCTTGATTTTTAAAGGGGTTTTGCTCCCCCAGCTAGTAGATGGGTAGCTAAAAAGTGCGTATCCATGAGGTGGGTCTCCCTAAAGCCAATGAAACAAGCCCAGGACCCATTAACGGCATAGCTCCTTCCATGACCCACACAGTCATCTGTAAGTTTGCATTCATAATTTGTAATATTTTTCTTAAACTGGGCCCTCAAAAGCTTGTTAAGCTCCACAAAATGTGGATCTGCTCCTGCTTGTGTCCCTATGTGTTGAGGACCAAATCTATTTCTCCTCATCTCCAGCTCCCAGTGAACACTTACTTGCGTGTCCCACAGGCTCCTCACAGGCAGGGTACAAACTGATTCAGTGTTGTCTCGACCAGACACCAGACTCTTGTCTCCCAAACCTGCTCTTTCTCCTGCTCTGGGTCTTCTCTCAGTGAATGTCCCATTGTATACCGGGTTAGTTCTCCAAGCTGGAGAGAGATCCCAGTTCCCTCTGTTCCCTCTGCTGCCTTTTCCAGTCCAGCCCCAAGCTGTGTAGGTTCTGTCCCCACACCCAGCCCAGCCCCACAGATTCCTGTCTGATCCCTCCACACAGTCCTCAAAGGTCTCCTCATTCGGCCTCTCCCCTTTCCATTGCCCAGATTTCGCCGGAGTGCTTCTTCAAAAATCCGGTTACTTTTCCCCTCCGCCCCGTTGTTTTAATCACATCCCACTACTTTCAGGATAGAGTCCAAATTCTTTCCCAAGACGAGTAAGATCCTTCCAGACTGCTCTCTGCCCTGTGCCCTGGCTCATCTCTGGATCCCCAGCTCTTCATCCCACACCCGTAAGTGCACGGCCTCTGTGTGCGATCCCTCTCTGACTCCCACACATTCCTCTCTGCCCAGATAACTCTTTCAAGACTCCGCTCTGGCATTCTCTCTTTCAAGGAGTGTTTATAGACGAAATCCTTGAATAGACTTGTGCCTTCCACGCAATGAGTTACAATGGTCTGTTTTCTTGTCTGCCTCTTAAAGAAGCGATGGGTTCTTTGTCTCCTATATATTCAGTTCTTTCCTAGTGCAGTGCTTGGTCCATGGGAGATGGTCAACAGACAGTTAATAAATAGTATCTGAAGTGGGGGAGGAGGGCGTGCTACCAGACAGCCAGTGTGGCTCCCTTACCTGGACACAGACCTCGTCCCCCTCCCACTGCTCAGACCATAGATTAAACCACATCCTGGGACCAGTTGCCTTCCTGACATTGTATTTCTCTTAGTAAATGAATGTGTCATTTTCATTTTATTGTTTAAAAACAGGGCCTTATCTTTATCAAAACTTAGCCCTACAAGTTGACATTTAACTTATGGCTTGAATTAAGAGAAAAGTTTTTCTGCTTACTAAAGTGATGTGTTTCTAAAATATGAACCATTTAAAAGTGCCAAAAGCACAAAGTAAAAAATGTTCCACAATCCTGCTTACTACACACCCTAATAAACCAGGATTAATCGTTTGGTCTGTATGAACATACATGCCTACCATCATTTCAGGTTTATTCTTCCTGCAGATAAAAGCTGAAGGATCACTATGCCCACAATTTCTGTAGCAATTATACATTCCTCTCTATGCGTTGAAAGTCTCTTTAAAGGAAGTAACAAACTATAAATATGTAGTTTCCTCCCATTATATTAAAACCCAAGAACAACTATCTCTCCATTTTCAAGTATAAGGATTGACTCCTAGGAAGAGTGACCAGCTCCCTTCATTCCTGGCCCCGTTGTATCAGCCCTTCCCCAGGCTGTTTCAGCAGTTAGAGCTGGGAGTTCCGCTGCAAAGAGAAAAGCTTCTTACAGCCCACTTCTAAGTTAAATTGTTAAAGCGGTGTCTCCATGTGAAATTTATTTAACTGGTTTTCTAAATGCCTTTTCACCTACGAAATTCTTAATCTTTCTTAAACTTTGTGCCATATTTGGAATAATTGTAGACGTTTAAGCCTGAATTGTCCTGATAATCTTAGCCTTAACAAGGGCTTGCTAGAGATGGAAGAACTGAAGCCAGGGTGAACCTGACGGTCCAGGATGTACCCTGAACCCCAACAACCAAAACCCCTGCATCTGGGGAAGCTAGGGGGATGGGACAGGTTCTTTGATCATTGCTGAAAAGAGCTTTGAAAGGTTAACTTGTTAGAAAGCATTGGCTATTCTAATTCCTTAGCTGAGTCACCCAAACTAAATACATGGCAGAGAAACTGGAATTATGCTTTGAGATATGGTTCCACATCAAAAGGAACGTCCTAAAATAACTTCAGGTATTATCATGACTTAGTTGTATATAAAAGCTGCATTTTTGACCGAAGAGTGCTGTTCGGAGAGCAATGATGTACATCACACTTACGCTTTTGCCATCTCCATCGATATTTGTTCCAACGAGCATCCCTTTGTCTCAGGTATAAACACGACCACAAACACCAGGGCTGCGAGACTCATGATTGCGTACGTGAAGAACACCCACGACAGGCCAACGAGATCTACAAAGGGTGAAAGGAATGGATTAGCAATGTGTTTCGTGTTGCTTTATGCCACTGGTGGACAGCTGCTTCTTAGAGCACATACAAAATCGCATTTCCAAACACGCAGGTAGTATCCTGGGAAACAGCAATACAGATTAAAACCATAGCCAGCCTCTGGAAGTTTCATGTTTATGAGCCACCCCAGCTTTCTCTGATAGAATAAATAGCAGTCTTGTAACCATCACAATTTAAACCCAATGCTATCTTTTGGGTGAGCATGCTTTTCTTTTTGCTCGTTGCAAAAAAAAGAACCTGAAACAACACAGAAACATATGAAGCAGAAGGTCAAATATCTCTCTCTCTCCTCACTCTCCAAAATTCCTCTCTGGGAATCATGGCTGTAGCAGTTTGGTTTCTATTAATGGACATTTAAAAAGATATATTGATACAGATGGGTTTTCTTGGAACAAACTCACCCTTCTTTACTGTGATTTGAATAAATCATTTCATGTTGGCAATATTTTATCATTTAGTAGCTAGTATATTTGCAATGCTTCTTCCTGGAGTTAGAGAAAAAAGGTGATAATTCTAATGAAAGGCATTCGCTTGCTCAGATGCAGCAGCAAGAAGCGGGATGGATCTCACCTGCCAGCCTTGTTTCCTTCTGCCCACTTCTAGGCAAAGGTGCAGTCCCTTTGGAGTTACTGACCAAGGTCAAGGTGCGTTGACTGGTGAGAGATGGCCCCCAGTGCACCTGAGCCTGTGTTCCTCGCCCCCCACCCCCACCCTGGCTCAGCGGCAGGGAGTAGTGAGGAGGAAGCTGGCTCCTTTTTAACACAGGCTCAGACCAGCCACAGCTTAGAACCGCGCAAATAGCCCTTCACAGCTGCAGCCACAGATCACGACTGGTCAGCCAGGAACACTGACCAAACAGGTATGTACGAGGCAGTTTCGTAAACACAGCGTGGCAGGAGCAGAGCGTATTAACCACTAGGCAGTCAGTTGTGCCGAGGAGGGCGAGGCCCGAAGGAGGAAGGAACGCACTGCTGTTCTGGCATTTTAGTTAAACTTGCCTCTGTGTCCTTCTGGCTGCTGGTACAGGGTTTTGCCCAAGTGAGTGCTTAATAAAGTGCTTGTACAATTGGTCCTTCTTCCTTTCTGGGGCATAAAACCACAATATAGAAAATAAAATCCCCCAAAGCTTTTCTCATCAAGCCTGTCCCCTTTTTCTGTTCGAACACCTTCAGTAACGGGGCTCACCCACTTACAAAGATTCTCTCTGCAAGGCGAGCGGCCCTACCTGTTAAAAAGGTACTCCTTGCCAATTCCTGAGTGCAAGTCTGCCTTCCGGGAACCCCTGTCCAGAGGTTCTGCTTTGTCCTCTGGATCAGCTCTCCCCATTCCGCTTTAAGACAGTGTTCAACGCTATCTGTGCACCCCATCCCTTCCCCGAGCATCCTCTCCTCCCAGTCAAATACCCTCAACTGTTCTTCCCAAACCATAATGTTAGATAGGACAAGCATCTCAAGGTGTGGGTCATTCTTACCGAATGCTATTCTTGCTAAATGTTCAAATGTAGCACAGTATTTTGCAGACCAGCTGAAAAGAGGATACGCTTGACGCTTCACACGAACACAACCTAATATGTGTAAGAACATGTAACTGACCAAATAGTGCATATAAGGCTAAGCCTCGCTCCAGGGAGGCTGAGCTTTGGATATCAATCCCCTGTCTCCTTTAATTGCTGCAAACAAAACTACCTACCATGTCTCATTCTTGAACAGAACACCCAAGCAGCGAACCTCTTGAGATTGGTAACAAGAGGTCACATGCCCATGTCATTCAGATTGCACTTGCTTGGTGGACATACTGCAACCCTCTTAAAACACTTAAACAACCTCCTTAAAATGTTTTACTCGGGGCGGAGCACAATACTGCTGCTATGTCATGACCACTGAGCGGAAGTCTGTCTCTCTGGACACTCTGCGTTTATTGACACAGCCAAATTTCCACTAAAAAGGTTGGTGGTGTCCAAGGGCTCGCTGCCCTTTTATCTGTTACTAGGAAAATTGATTCTTTGAAAGTAAGCATAGGATTTCAAACTTAGCCCAGTTAAATGTCATCTACCGATTTCAGATTATCCCAGGACTTTTATTTATTTATTTATTTTTATTTTTTATTTTAATCCTCACCCGAGGACATTTTTGCATTTATCTTCAGATAGAGCAGGAGGGAGAAAGGGGGGAAGAGAGAGAGAGAGAAACATCGATGTGAGAGAGACACATCGAGTGGCTGCCACCCACACGACCCCAACCGGGATCAGGGACAAACTGCAACCGAGGTACGTGCCCTTAGCAGGAACCAAACCCAGATCTCTCTGGACCGCGGGCCGACGCTCTAACCGCTGAGCCAAACTGGTCAGGGCTATCCCAGGACTTTTAAAAAGTGGATATGCTGTCCCAACACTTGCTCTAAAAGCCCATGAAGAACGTTGGAATCTTCTTTAGCTCATTCTACATATTTGCTGTCCTTCCCAGAGGTTTGTGTCATCTGCTCTTGTCTCTCATCATTTCTGTTCCTCCTTTTATATTTCCCTTTTTCCACATCAAACAGCAGACGAGGGTGTGTGTGTGTGTGTGTGTGTGTGTGTGTGTGTGTGTGTGTGTGTGAAGGTGAAGGGCACAGCCTCTGGGTGTGATCTGAGTAGGAGAGGAATGGTTAGTGTTAATAACAAGTTCCTTTGTTTCCTTTACTCTCAGGCTATTTCTAAAAAAGTAAGAAGGATACAAACATTTTTAAATTTTATGTAAAAACTCAAACCATGCTGATTTAACAACTCCAAAAGTAGATGTACTTTTAAAAAGTGGTTGACGTTTGAACTGTACTGAAGGTGTGTTCAAATTTAAAAGCTGCTGCCTAGCAAAGAAAAAAAGGGAAAAAAAAGTGGTTGACAAGATTCAGATATATACATTTTTGAGTATGCACTCACTTTTGAAAATTTATATGTAATCTATACATATTATTCACATTCTCCCTGTGGTTTTATCATTATTTTTTATACTTTGAATCACAACCCAAATACATTACTTAATTAATTGACACATCTCTAGAAATTTGTAGGTTTTATGTCCACTTCTCCTTCCCTCCCTCCCCCTCACTTTATATTTCTAATAAAGAAACTGGGTCACTCGTTGCATAGTCTTCCCCAGGCGGGATTTTGCTGATTGTTGTGATATCACATGACTTTCTGTCTTTCGTGTTTCCTGTAAACTGCTGTTTAGATCTGGAGCAGCGATTTTCAGCCTTTCTCATCTCGTGGCACACAAAAACTAGTCACTAAAATTCTGTGGCACTCCAAAACATAGATTATACATTTTGCTGATCTGACAGAAAATAGGTGTAATTTTGATTCATTCACGCTGGACGGCTATTGTCGTGTTGGCTGTTGTCCTTTTCTCATGTGACAGCCTGAGGGAAGAGGTCAGTGCCCTGACTACGTAGGCAGGTACTGCATGTTTTCAAAATTCTCGCGGCACGCGGCTGAACATCGCTGCCCTAGAGGCTTGCGGAGGTTTAGATGATCTGGTTTCTTTGTTTGCAGCCTTCATATATACATGTATATCTATGTAAAGGGAAAAAAGGAAAGAAAGCAAACTCAACTCCTCGGTCAATTTTGGAGGATGCTGGGGAACCACCTCATTATTTCAAAAACAAAAAAAAGGAGAAAAGTTTCAAGTATTTATCTTTCCTTTCTTATATGACCCCTACTTCAGGGTAGGCAAATAACTAATGGTTATTAGAAATGCCTTCGAATCGTCATAGAAGAAATTTCCTTTTAGAGAAGTACTAGGGATAAAAATGTAGAAGCAATGACAGAATGAAATGGATCTGGGCCATCACCTCCGAAGGCGTTTGCGGACAAAGGGACGAGAACGTCTCCTCAAGCCTGTAGATCTAAACAGCCGTTCGCAGGAAACAGGACGGAAGGTCATGCGATATGACGACATCAGCAAAATCCCACCTGGGGAAAGCTATGAAACGAATGACCCAGTTTCCTCATTAAAAATATAAAATTGGGGGCGGGGAGGAAAAAGAAGATGAAACCTACAAAATACAAAAGTCATATCAATCAACTGTAAGTTATATAAAGGGTGTCCCCCCAAAATGTGTACACATTTTGAATAATGATAAATTCCAGTGGGTTAAATCTGAAGAGAAAGAAACATCAATTGAGCTATCAGCTGTTGAGTGTGTATACATTTTTCAGGGGGACACCCTGTATTTGGGTTGTGATTCAAACAAACAAAATACAAAAAATAATTATAAGGCGCTTTGAAGAATGTGAATGCAGACTGGATAGTGGTACCAAGGGATTCTTATTAATATTTTTAGGTTGATAATGATATTGTGGTTATAGTTTTAAAATGTCTTATCTTTTAGAGGTCCATGCTCAAATTTTATAGACAAATGACGTTCTGTCTGAGCTGTGTCTTAAAATAATCTGGGGGTGGAGGGACAGGTGGGTTATAATGAATTAAGGTTGACAACCCTTTAAGTTGGTGGTGGGTACATCAGGTTCCTTGCCCCTCTCTTAATCTGGAATGTGTTTGCAAATGTCCACAATAAAATGTTTTTCAGTTGAGTGTGCTTCCCTTACATTTGTCCTAAAACACGAAGGTGTTAGAGGCAGAGGACGCATCCTTACCCGTCACGGTCAAAAATGTCATCGAGATGAGGAGGTTGATGCCCCAGTTCATGCTCGAAGTTAAAGCCATGGCTCGTCCTCTGATTCCACCGGGGAAAATCTCGCTGAGCACCAGCCAAGGCACTAAAGGAAAAGGCAGAGCAGGCGGGGACAGCAGAATTATCAAAAAGCCATTGAACCTGAGGGGCAGCCCACGGGTCTCTGCCCTAGTCCTGTGTGATTTGTAGTTGGAGAGCGGGCCACGTGCTCTCTCCTCCCCCTCCAGCCAAGTGAGGCAGGATTCAGGGGTAACTCCTAGAGAGCCCGACCACGGTCCCCAGAGTAGGGGCAGGGATTTGACAAATGCAAATGGGAGGGGCCGTGGGTGGGGCCACCTGCCAAGCACAGAACCTCAATGTCAGCCCAGCTCTACCTGCTATACCTCTGGGCTCTTTCCTGTAATCTCCTTTGCCCCTGACCTTGGAGAAACCCGACATCATAGTTATCCAGTAGGTAGGAGGTGGCTACTCTCACTTGTATTTGAGCTTCCTGGCCTGGGGCAAGCCAGGTAGTGAGAACCTCTAAATTAAATAGAGCTCCAGGATTCAATTAGTATACCAGACTAAACAGTTGAATTTCTGAAAGGAGACTCTTCTTGGCATGAAAACTGATCAGAGGACTTTTTATTATCCGAGAGTGACAGGGAACCTAACAGGACCTGCCGGATGGAATTAGAAAGGGAATTAATGTGTCTCCTGCTCACAGCCGATCAAACCCCGTTTGCCTAATAAATTGGCTGCGAGTTCCTACGATGGGCTGAGCACTGTACAGACCTTACCTCATTTGATCCTCACAAAATCCTACAAGACAAGAACTATTACTGTCCCTCTTTTATAGTGGAGGAAACTGAGGCTTGAGGAGTTCATAATCAGCCAAGGTCACTGGGCTTGTAAGTGGCAGAGGTGGCATTGAGCCCTGGCGGTCAGTCTCTGGAACTCATGCTTTTTAATCACGGTGCTCTCTTGCTGGTGGCTCGATAAATATTTGTTAATGAATAATTAAATGCAGAGTACAAACACATTTGAAAGAAGGATTTGGGACCTGCCCCAGCCCCAGCTCACTGCTAAGTCACCTTGTGTTGGAAAGCCAGCGATTATATACCAACCAAATGCACCATCCTAGCCCAGAGCCAGAATCACACAGCCATCTGTGCCCCTAATTTAACTATGTCTTCCACGACACTGTCCCTCCTACCTACTCGATAGCTATGATGTTGGGTTTCTCTGTAGAGAAAACATCTGCTGGTAGTAAATTTGCTGTTCTAAAGTAAGAAAAATAAATAATAGAAGAGGGCAGGAAAAACATTTTTTTTTTCTTGATTATCTTCTCCAAGTAAATCTATGTAGGGCCTGGAAGAAAACTATAAGAAAAGGAACATGATTATTATTGTTCTAATTAACAGGGAATTCAGAAACAAAATTCCATATCCCTCCACTCCACTTCCTGCCCCAAAAGACCTTCACTAGGCTTTTGCAGATTCTACCCTCAGAGATCAGTGCAATGTCAGGTAACCTTGCCTTGAGCTTTGCAAGGCTGGGCTCTGGCTCTGAGTTGAATGATACCTGCATAATTCTGGTGAAGCCTTTGTAATAACCTGTCCTCGGGCAGATACAAGATAAAATTATGTAAATCCAATTTTTTGAAGCTAAACAATCCCCCTGTGTCCCTCCCTGCTACGGGTGTTTAACATGGCTCAGGGTGGAACACAGGGTCCCGATTGCCTTTTGCTCCAGCAGCCGTGAGGAGAGGGTGAGGGAAGGAAGGAAAGGATGCTCTCATTTTCTTTTACCGGAGGCATTAGCACAGGTTTTCTTGATCTACTTCCATCCCCAACTCTTCACCTCTGAAACCCCCTTCTTCCCCCCCACCCCACCCCTTTCATTACGATGGCCTCTTGGAATCATTTGGTGGGGTTTTGGGAAAATCATTGCTGTGGTCATCAGCACCATGTTGGCCCCAGATGAGAATGAGCTGGTCCTGCTGTTACAGAAAGCGGTGGGTCTCACCAACAAGATGGGACAGATGTATTAAGTGCTAGTTATGGGTACTCAGTCTAAACTGCCAAGGGCCTGCCTGAGAACATCGTGAGAGCCTTTCCTAGGCATGTATGCAATGCAGCCCCGAGCCAAGTGCTTGGGTAGTTGGACCAGTCAGCGAGCAATGACCTGACATTGAAAGAGAGACTCCGCTCAGTCTCTCGTGGAAACTTGTCAGGCAAACCTTGCACCTGACAGTCCAAAGATAATGTATCATTGCTGAAAGCTTCTACTTCTTTTTAGAAATTCTAAATTCTTTCTAAATTCTACTTCAATAGAAAGAATTCAAGAACCGATGCCTTGGTTTATCTAACAGACTGGATGTTGCAACAATTGACCAGGGTTTCGACAAGGATACTTCACCTCTTAATACGGAGCCTGTCAAATCAAAAATCAGGAGAATAATATTTTACTATGATTTCAGAACTATAAAATCACAGGTTTTCAGATCCAGAGAGAGTGGAATAAAAATCAGAAGGCCACTTGTGGCAAGATAGAACTGACTGAAAGGGCCGGAGTCTTTCCATGGCAGACTGGGGCGCAGACAGGGTCAGAGGCCGATAGGCCTCCGTGTTCCCTAAAAATGGGCTGTGAATGCCCCAAACCGAAGACACAGAGAAGCTTTGTTTATACAAAGGTATAAACCATCAACTGAGGATTTAATATGTTGATATTTATAATGACAAGCGTCAAGTTTCTTAAAATCACTGATGTTTTGTCTGAGTTGGCCTAATTTCTCCCATAAGGAAAATCAAGTTATTGCCAGGTGCCACGGTAAGGAAGTGGTTGTCTCTGACTGTCCTCATTATCCCCCTCCCTGACGACAGGCCAACAGGACATGCTGCGTGCTATTTGCTTGTGAGGAGTCCACAGAGTATTCAGGGACATAGTGCATGCCGAGCGTGACTGCAGTTTAGCAGGTCCTGCCACAATTCTCCTTGACCCTTATTATTCCACCTTTAGCCCTATCATCCCAGGACTGCCTCTACTATCTGTCTCTATCAATGTCAGCATCTGCACAAGTCTTTAAGGCCTTCTCTATGCTGCAGGGATTTGCTGGGAGATAACTGTGCACAGATATTGGAACTCACGTTTCACAGGGCATTAAATCAGGCTGCCCGTCAGAACTTGCCTGGTCCTGATGAAATCTGCAGACAGTGTTTATGGCTGCACAGAGTGTCATAAAAAGACCATGATGAGAAATAAGTTGAAGTGTCTCTGTGTGCAGTGGATGACATGGACTTGGATTAACCGGGGCAGTCTATGGAAGTGACTGAGCCCTACCACGTGTAAACCACCATGCGTATCTCCTCCCTGCTCCACGTTTCTGCCACGGACACCGTTTTTCACACTGAGGCTGTCATTTCATGCCTGTGCTTTCAGATTTAAACCTTCCGGCTCTCCAGGCACACTCTCCTTTTGGCTTGAGCTCTTCCTGAACCACCTGGTTTGAAAGTCTCATGGAAGTTTAAAAACTCTTACCAGAAAATTCCTACTAACCGTGGAGGGCGTTCTACGCTTAGGCTGCAGAGTTTTCAACAGCTTGATTAGCCCGGGAGCCGGGGCCCTGTACTTTGTAGGAGTGAAGCCAACCCCTATGGCTTCCACGGCCTTTGCAAGTAGCACGCGGGACACCCGTCTCTCTCATTGCAAAGGGCTACTTAATGTGCATTTGAAAGAGAATATGCCCTCTTCCTTCCAATCAGATGTTTAGATTCTGGCCTCATAAGTTCCCTAAGTGGGAAAATTACATTAGTTAAAAAATATACTCCACCATAGGCCACCATCTCCCACATCAACAATGTGTTAGTAGCTTTAATTTATTTGTATTATTTTGTATTCTGTCTTCTCTGAGTCTCTTTGAGTGTTGCTGACTACTGGCCCTGTAAAAAAAATAAAATACTTCAAGAATATAATCCTGAATTTTTAAAAAAACAAACCAAGACATTCCAGGGTGACTGTCACTTACTTCTAGAATAACATGATTCATTTCTACTCTTTAAGTAGATGAAATTTATTGTTCTGAAGAATAATGAAAATGGATGGGGAGTTGAAGAAATCTTATAATAGTAGAGTCATTCCGTTCTTCCAATTAACAACCAAAGTGATTTGTAATGTCAGCTGATAACTTGAATAGGTCATGCTTCAGTTTTGTTGAAAGCAAATTATTGAAAACATCTAAGCTTATGAAAAGATTATTATCTAGTCATTAGAGTCATTTTTCCACCCCACACCTATACCAATATTTCCAGTTGTCTTTTTAATGAGCGTTTCTGAGGTTTTTATAATGTGTGCCATGTATCATAAGATTTCTGATGGGTAATAGGTGTGTTTTCTTTTGCCCAGAACACATACCTGGAAGAACACATAGCTGGGAGAGGGGAAGGAGAAATGTTAGGAAACAGATTTTTCTGAAATTGAAACTAATTTCCTTTGAAGTATCATTAAAGGACTCCTCTGGAAAGTGAACCCCCAGGAGCATGCAAATATGCATGTCCTAATTTGCAGACCATTGAACTAGAGTTCAAAATACAAAAACAAAAAACAAAAATACACAACAACAACAACAAAAAAAAACTAATTAATCTTTTCTGGTTTAAACTACAACTTGAATGTCATGTTTCAGATGTAACATTTTTAGATTGTGCATTTTTCATGATTAATGCTTTGGACTTCGATTAGAAAAGTATTATAGTTTTTAATGTTGAAATGTTCTTTGGAAAAAGTCTTAACCTTGTGTTCTGAAAAATAGTAAACAAATGGGTGCTTCTGTCTATTAAAATAGTGTTAAAACCTTAGTCTGTTCCTTGAACATCTTTACTGTCCAATATTCATAAGTTTCAAGGGCACAGGACTACGGTTGTGCTGGGCTGACAATCAAGCGCAGCACGATGTATTACGTAAAGAGCTGCTGCTGTAACAGCACTGCTGGTGTCATTCCACCGTATGCTTAGCTGTGCTGATGCGACAAACATACTTTTAGACTCTCTGGTTCTGCTAGGTACCACTGCTTCATCATCTAACTCCCAAGAGGAAAATGGGATTTAATTAGCTAAGGGCACATATTCCTTTAAGGTTTTCCTCTTTTGCTTGGATGCAGATTTAGTGCAAAACCATTCAGATACTATTTTTGTTTATTTTGCATTATTTTAATGATTAACACCAGAGGACCAAATAACTCACCACTTTAATCAGTCAAAATGACCTTTAACATAATTAACTAAAAAAAAAGGGGGGCCCGGCTGGTGTGGCTCAGTGGTTGAGAGTCGACCCATGCACTAAGAGGTCGCCGGTTCGATTCCCTGTCAGGGCACATGCCCAGGTTGTGGGCACGATCCCCAGTGGGGGGCATGCAGGAGGCAGCCAATTGATGTTCTTTCTCATTGATGTTTCTCTCTCTCTCTCCCTCTCCCTTCCTCTCTCTCTAAAATCAATAAAGAAAAAAAAATTTTTTAAAAAGGAGTAGTTAGTAATGGTAACATTAGTGTGAATATTGGTAATAAGTGAAAACTAAGATTAAAAAGGGGGGGGGAACAGGTTTGCAAGATCTTAAAGGTAGATGCTTAGACTTAACACAAACCAAGGGTGTGAATATGATTGTGTAATGGCTGCATTTGATAACAAAACTCTCCTGTCTAAAGAATAATAATTTGTGCAATATACCTTTTCTCTAAAGACATGTAATTATTATAAGAATGGTGGAAAAGGATAATAAACACTAACAAAGCCTTTGACTGGGATGGTTCTGAATATCAGGGGCCTGGGCTCTAGGGAGAAATAGGAAGAATATTAAAATCTCTTTTGAAACATTTGATGTCCTTCTGGCCTGTTGTTAGCCTTTCTCTAAACCCGATATATTTTGGAGTGAAGCAGCTAATTAAACTTCTAAATTAGAACCTACTTTTCCACATCCCTGGACTTCTCATAATCTTTAACTGTGCAAACATCACATGAAAAATTTCTTTTTGAAGAACTATTTAGGTATAACATCTAAATTTAAGTGATATGGCATATGAGTCTTATCCTTTTTATTGATAGCCATCCTCCAAAAAGCTGGTTAAATTCCATAAAACCAAACCAAACAAAGCTAGGCTCTATAATCTTTGAACCTTAAAAATTCTAGTTTCTTGTTTGAAACAGAAAAGCAGCCTTTTTAGGATATTTGAGATGAGAGACAATTCTCCATGGATCTCCCGCATTTCTGTATATCTTATGAGCAAAGACACTGACTCTGACTGTCTTTGTTCCAGGCTGTCTTTCCAAGGATGTTAGTTATACAAACAACCTTGAAAGATAGACGAAGTGTCTCATCTAGAGCAAAGGCGTTTTTACCATCTAGTAAATTAAAGATAAAGTCTTTGTTGGGAAGGAATCAAGCTGGCTTACAGTCTATTATAAAAGATTTGGGTTCCCTAAGCTTGGGGTTCCTCTCCTTAAAATAGCCCATCATGTGTGTAAGTGTCATCTGGCCCTCTTCATGTGGGCCTGTGAGTATTGGGTTTGGGGAAATGGAGCAGATGCTGACATTCTGGCTATTGTTATTGCTAGGAGTAATAAGTGGTTCTTTGTCTCTGACCAAGCAGTCTCTTGCCAATATCCATGAAACTGTGACAGGACAATTTGCTAAAATACCATCCAGTTTGCAGTTCTTGAGAGTTTGACCACTTGTGGCTATGGTATAAATTTTCTACAAAGATCTTTTATTACTATTATTAACTTTGGACTGCCCACTCATATCTGAGGGATTTAATGTGATTCTTAAGCTTGAAATAATCCATTGAAATATTTTGCTAATTAAGCAAGCAAAAAAAACCCCACCAAATTCCAGGTTCAGATTTTCACATATTTCTCTTAGGAAAACCATGCAAGAATTACCTTATATTGTTTTTGATAAAGAGTCAAGTTATAAAACATTCCATTATTAAACCAGGTAAGAATAACCACCCCCGTGATATGGCTAATCTCAGTCCTTTTTGTTTTTCCAGGGGAAGGGCTGGGTCTCATAGTTGGAGAAAACAATAGATATTTGGAAATGAATGTTTTGTCTCACACCATAAAAATTTTAAATGGCCTTAATTTTAGTACCCTTAAAACATGAACTTTCTTTAGTCATCAGTTGAATTGGAGATGGCCCTGAATTCTTAATTCAGTAGCTTTACTCAGATATAATTTTTGATCAAATGACCATAGAGTTCCACCCAAACCAGGTGTATCTCTTATTCCCTAGATATTCACTCAGATTCATGCCAGAGGAAATCAGGATGTATCAACCCCAGAGCAGAGAGAGAACTCCCCTTTAATCACAGAAGCTGAGAGGTCGAGAAACATCTCTTTCTTTTTTTGAGATGTTTTTTGACTTGTCTAACAAATACTTATTGAGCCATTATTGTGGTGCAGGCCCTAGGAAACAACAGTGAACAAGATAGTTTTGGGGCACACAGGACAACAGTCTAAATTAGTTTCATCAACTTGTAAGAGTAGACTTTTGGGTGTTTTTCAGCCTATATCACATCTTTCACCTTTTACCAAAGCCTTGGGGTTTTCTATACAACCTATCTGTTTTTCTAGGAAGCTCTCTGACTGTGAGCAATCCAGAATGAACCATACCTCAAGCCACAAATGTACTTTTTAAATTCTTGACCCAACTAGAATGCTTTATAGAATGTAGGTCAGCAGGACCATGACATCATAATTCAGTGTAAGGCTCTGGAGCACTTCCTGTGTGTCCTGACCTAAGCAAAATGCCCGCTGAGGTCAGTGCTGGCATTATCTCAGTTTGACCATAGCCAGGTACTCAACAGTACCAAGAACTAAATGTATTGAGCCCATGCTGCAAACCAGACAGTAAACTAGGTACACTTTATACAGATTGCTTCATTGAACCCCACAAAGACACTGGAAAATAGACAATATTGCTCCATTTCCTAGATAGGGAAACTGTTGCCTACAGAGATGAAATGACTTGCCCAAAGTCCTACCTTGTGGAGCAGGGACACAAAAGGATGCCAAATTCAAATACCCTGTTATGCAGCCTCAATAGGTTTTCTTGCTGTTCTCCTAACCCTTCAACTTGTGCCTCTCTCCAAGCCATGTGACCTCCCTTTCTCCCTGCTTAGAACTCCCTCCTCCCAAAGTTTCACACTACTTCTTCACACAAGCCATGGTCCAAATGTCACCATCTCAGAAAGGCCTTTTGTGGCCATTCTATCTGAAATAACCCTCCTCCGAGCCTGCTGTTTCATTTATCCTTCTTCATTTTTCTTTATCACTCTTCTCCACCTAAATGTTAACACCTCTCTTTTCCTGAAGTGGTATTACACATGTCTTCATCTTCTTGCTCATTGCCTGTCCCACACTCGCTGCGTGAGGGCAGAGTGCGGCTCTCGCTCAGCCATCCCTGCATCTCCAGCACATGGCGCCATGCCTGCCGCATCCTGGCTGAGCAATACACGTGTGCTGGACGAGTGAGTGGATCCGTGGATCCCCCGGGCTTCCTCCCTCTCTCTTCTCCTGTTGGTCACTCCAAGATGATTCTTGCTGGAACTCCTGCTTATCTGATAGAAGAGACTAGGGGAGGTGATGGGGTGTCACCTGTCATTGAGTCTTCAGTGTAAGCTTCTATTTGAATGTGTGAATACAAAGGTAGTTTAAAAATGACAGTCACAGTCTCATAACTGAACTTACTATGTGACCTTGGACAAATTCCTTTCCTTGGTTCCTAATGAAAATATATTAATCACGAGATGGAAGAGCAGGTTAATTCATTTACAGATGCAGGAATTTGCAGATTTTAAAAAAAGCCCTGGTGCCCTAGCCGATTTGGCTCAGCGGTTAGAGCGTTGGCTCACAGACCAAAGAGTTGCAGGTTCGATTGTGGTCAAGGGCACGTATCTTGGTTGTGATTTGGTCCCCGGCCCTGGTCAGGTTGTGCGGGAGGCAACCAATCGATGTGTCCCTCTCACATTGATGTCTCTCTCTCTCCCTCCCTCCCACTCTACCTGAAGATAAATGGAAAAATATCCTCGGGTGAGGATTTAAAAAGAAATAAATAAAATAGTTAAATAAATAAATAATAAATAACTAAATAAAAGCCCTGGTAATTACTGTGAACAGAACAGCCACACACATTTTCTGAGTTACAGTGGCTATTTTAAGAAGGGCTGGGTTTCGACACAAGTATCACCTCAAATGAACTCATGAGATAATAACTGTATGCCTTGCGTTCGGGCTCCTCTCTGTTTACTTTTAAGGCATGTGGCTGTGAGTCCGCACAATGTCAGGACTCTAAGGTTCTACCCAGAAGCTGAAACCATGATAGAAAATGTTCAGTTATTAAAAGAAGCTAAAATAATGATGAGGACCAACCCAGAAACACCGTGGAGAGTCAGGTTAAGATTTTGAACATATTTTAAAGTGAAAAGTCAGGTATGGAAAGCAAAATGTTTACTAAGGCTCCAATAAAAGCAATGGAGTATATATCCTGATTTTATTTGATGGAAGAATTTTAGTATTAGTCATAGAGAAATGCAGGTAAAAGGTTCTTAACGTCTTTGGGCTGTGAACCCCTTCAGCAGGCTGCTGAAGCTTGTGAATTCCTTCTTAGAACAATATTTTAAATGTATAAAATACAATACAGCCCTGGCCGGTTTGGCTCAGTGGTTAGAGGGTCGGCCCACGGACCAGAGAGTCCCGGATTCGGTTCCCACTAAGGGCACGTACCTTGGTTGCAGTTTGTCCCCGGTCCCAATTAGAGTCATGTGGGTGGCGACCACTCGATGTATCTCTCTCACATCGATGTTTCTCTCTCTCTTCCCCCCTCTCTCCCTCCCTCTCTGTCTGAAGGTAAATGCAAAAGTGTCCTCGGGTGAAGATTAAAAAATATGTATATACAATACAATACATAAGGTTACTTGGCATCAAATTGATGTCCTCTCCTGAATTCCAGATTCTAGGGCAACCCTATTATTTGACACTTCGGGAAACAGAGGACCAGAAAGTAAAATGATGTAGGACATGCACTTTAACCTAAAAACAGAAACACTTCTTTGGCAGAAGAAATTATGGTATGATTTAATGCAATTAAGGAATGTTGTTCTAAGCAAACCCCTATTTAAGAAGGTTTAATGAAGATGGTGTAATCTTGCTTTCAATTCTACTTTAGAGCAGCAAGTACTTTTTCTCTTGTACCTCTATTTACAGAAAAGATTTGCTTTATTATAAGCAATCACTTTTCTAAATGAAAGACCTGTGCAATAATCACATTAGGTTAATAAGCTTTAGAATGCATTCAAGATTCGGTATGAAAATCTCACTCCTAATAAAAATCTTCTTTAAACTCCAACTGGTTTTTGCAGTTTATACCAATGCTCTAGAATACAATTTTGGTAATTGATTTGGAATTCCTGTGGTATGTTTATTTTTCTTTAGAAAAGAAAAGAAAAATAAACTACAACATGAATGTGGACAAAAATGATTTGACTCTTAGCAAGGAAAAAAAAAAAGAAGGAGAATTATCCAAATCCCATCTAAAAGCTCTAGGAGAAGGAGTAGCCCCAAACCGCAGACGGGGAGTAACTGCTGTTCTGCCAGGGAATGGTGATTCAGAATTCTGTCTCAGGCTGCATGCTTCCCAGCCTCAGGCATGAATACCCAGCTCAGTCCTCGGAACCTCAGTTATAAATTGGAGAAACCACCCAATGAAGTGTTATTTCCCTTTCCCATACTCAAACCTCCTTCAACTCTGAGGTTCTCTATCTCACTAGTGTTGGTTTCGGTCTAAGAAATTCTCAGAGGGACTCTTTTCTCCATGTTGCAGCAAAAGGCAGAGGTGTCCAAAAAAAAAAAAAAAAAAATCTGGGACTGCTTTTAGGTCCTTGGTGTCTGAAATTCCCAGTAACTGTGACTTAACAAAGAAAAGCCCTAAATGCCTCCCACTACTTGTTTCCAAGCACTACTAACTCCCCTGAATCTTTTCCTATGATCAGAAACAGAAAGATTTTTAGAACCCATGCCCGTGTGACAAATTATTCTGCAAAAACACACCAACTCATGATGGTGTTTGGCAGAAATAGGAGTGTTTGGCAGCCTAGCATTTCTAATTTATGTGCTGTTTAGTTTGCCCCGTAGATAGTTTGGCGCATGTAAAGAAGCACACTTTGAGATTTTTCCTATATCTGCATCTTCTTGCTAAAGTCCACTCCCTTTAGAAACACAAATGTATTCCTGCATGGTTTTCAAATAGATTTATGCAGTGCTCACTTAAAGGGAGAGAAGAAAAAAATGTATAAGATGTCATTTCTTTCCTCAAAGTGCTTATAATCTAGTAACCATATTCTGGCTAATAAACCAAAACAAACATACAGAAGCAATGCCTGTATCAGTAAGGACTAAGTTATATTACACAGTGCATTACACCGCGTATGTATTATACTGTAACTTCCATTTATATCATACTCTATAGCACCCAAAACACTGCATTTGCTCACGTGATGCTCACTCTGTGAGATAAGACAGGTATTATTGTGCCCAGTTCATAGATTAGAAACAGCTTCATGAAGATAAATAATTTAAAGATCACACAGCCAGTAGGTAGAAGACCTGGAATTAGAACCCAAGTTTTTTTATTTTAAATTCAGGCTTCTTATAGCCCAGAACTGACCTACTCTACACTGGAAAGAACTAGTGGTTCATATAAATAAAGACCTCTAAGAAATGAAGTGAATTCATAGAGGAGAGAAGAATTTCATTGAGCTTTAAAGATATGAAAGATTTGGGTAGAGTAGAGGAAATATAAGCAGTGGGAAATAAAGAAGCCCAAACAGTAAGGTACCGATCGCCTCACTGCACAACACCAGGACCATCATTCATTTTGTAGTCTACGTGGAGTCTATATGTACTTCTGTATGAATGGTGGCTCTGGAGCCAACTCCATAAACTACCGTGTAAATGGTGCCCCCTGGAGTTGTGCAAATAGTTGGGTGAGATGACGGAGAGTCTTGAAAATCATGCAATTTTTTTCCTCAAAGCTGGTTGACATAGTATTACAGAAAGCATGGAATTAGGCTTCCAAAGCCTGGGGTTATATTTCTAAATCTGTGTGATCTCAATCTCCTGGTGTTTCTTGTTTCTTTTTGATAAAAGGAAAATGTTGGACTAGATCATTTCTAATCTTCTTTTGATCTTCAAAACATTTGACTTCTCTGATGTGGTAGAAAGTAGGACACCATGGAGGGTGTGTGAACATTGGTGGCATGAGGAAAATTATATTTAAAGAATACTAGTATAGAGGATGGATGGGCATGAGAAAGGCCTGGAACAGGAGAGAACTACAATCTCCTAGCATCTAAGAATGACCATAAGGGATAGGCAAGGATAGCAGAAATGGGGAGGAAAAGATAAACACAGGAACCATTTGTGAGAGAAAATCCGAGAGCATTTGGTCATTGACTGGATTAAGAAAAGGTCTGAGAGCATCAAACCTGAGTGAGTGACAGCCCCAAGAAAAAGAAAGGAAGTTCCCCCAGTGAGAGGGGAATCAGAATTCAGCATTGGGCTTCTTGTGTCTGGCTGACATTGAAGCATCAAAGTGGAAAAGTCTAGTGCTCATTGGGGAAAAAGGGACTAGAAGTCATGTGAGCTGACAGAACTGGAGATAAGTGAGAGTCATCAGCTCAAGGGAGATAATTAACATTCCTGAGAAAATAAATATGAAAGCTTTCATAATGCATTAGCACAAGATGTTTTTTTGGTCTTATAGCTAAAGAAACAAAAGCCAAGAGACATTAACAAAATGACCTCACTTCTGTTTTAAAAGTAGATGGAATATAAGCTAGCCATATATTTTAATAATTAATGTTTTCATGAGAAGAAAGAAATGTCTATCACAGCAATTGAAGACAGAATACAGGACCCTTGACCTTCTGAAATACTTCTTTCCATATTCACTCTGGCAGTTTTGTAGTGTCAACTTAGCCAAGCTGGAACTACATTTCCAAGAATTCCCTTCCCTGTATAGTCCTGGGTTAGGGTTCGCAGGAAGAGAAATTTGCATGAGGCTTGAAAGGCCCAAGTGACACCTCAGCCCTATGTTGGGGAGAGGGGGGAAAGGGGTACAGGGCCTCCCTGCAGCTTGTGCACATTATGTGAGCTGCTGGTTCTCCTTGTTGGTGTGGGGAGACAGCTAGTGTGACCAGATCTCCTCCAGCTTCTTCAGCTGCTAGGCTAGCCACACTGTCAGGTCCCTATGGAGAAGGACACCAGTTTGTTTTACAGGTGGCTTGCATCATCAGAGTTGAGGTGATGAGAGACAGATGTGGGCTCCAGTTTCTTCTCATGGATTCCATTTTGTCCTAGCAAGGTCTGTTGTCTTTGCTCCCCTGCTGGGAGTCCAGCTTTCCCTCCTGTCTGCCCTGCTGACCTGCAGAGACTTCAGGCTGCAGCCTGATGCAGAAGCAGCAGCCTTCCACAGACGTCTTCACCAGCTTCCCTTCGTGGCCCTGAGTAGTGTCTTTCTCCCTTTCCTCTAATCGTCCCTTCCAGACCCTTGCTTTCTCAGCATCTCCTACAACTGTGTTAGATCTAATCCCTGAAAGAAATTCCTTATCCGATATCACTCACATTGCTTTTGCTCCCCTGATAGAATTGCTCACATGGTCTTATTGTCCAGGCCTTTCTACACCCAGCTTTCCTTTAATTGACTGTACTTTGTACATTTCACTGTTCTCAAGGGACCATTAGCAGTCAGAAAAGGATGATGAAATTTTAAAATGCATATTCATATTTTTAAATAGCCATCTTGATAGACTGAGAACAATATTAAAATACTAGCTACAATGATATCTGGGGACATTATCTACAGGCTTTAAGTGCCTGACCCTGGGATCCCCCACAGAACCCAGAACTACCCAGCTTCAGTTTTAAGTGAGAGACAGAAAGAAACTCCTATGTTGTTTAAGCCACTGTTTTTTGGTCTTTGTTATAGCAGAGCTTGAATTCTAACCAATAAACACATTAAACATTATTTTAACCAAGTTCAGTTATTCAAGTAAATGCACATCCCAAACTTCTTATCATTATCCTTCTCTTTTTCCTGTAGCTCAGACTTATAAACATTATATGCTTACTTACCTAGCAGAGTTTCAGAAAAAGAGATACTGTCGTTTTCTTGAATAAAATTCAGGGTGGCCCATTTAACAGTCTCATGTGCTGGACAATGATATACTATTTTCATTCACTCTTACGTCTAATGAATCTTCATGGAGAGCACTGAACTAAAAATAATTAATCTTTACATCAAGACCAACATAAGACCACCTATTCTTATCTTGGACTGGGGATTAATTTCAGAAGACAAGAGATGTTTTCATTTTTTGAGCAAGTCAATTAACTTCTCTGAAATTCAGTGTCATCATTTGTAAAATTTGGTGAATACCCTTTCTTCACAGGCTTCCAAAGTATATAAAAACTTTCTAACACAGTATTCGACATAATAGGTACCAATAAATATTAGTTGACTCTAAAGCTTAAATTTTATTTTAAAAATTCATATAGAATACTATTTAAGTAATTCTAAAGGGTAAATAAACAGCCTCCAATATTTTTTTTTCAAAATCAGATTGTGTTTTCTGAAAAAAGGGAACTCTTACTGTAATATAATAATGTATCAAGTGATATGTTAGTGATCAAGGATTTGCTACATTTTTCAAAGTTACCCCAAAACGAATGAGAGAAGGGTAGCATGAGCTTAAGAAGACTCTTACCGTGAATAAGTTGGTTCTGGAAGTTACAGACCAATGTCTCTCACATTTACAATATGCGCCTTGTCACAGTCCCTGCCAACCTGAAAGTTTCTCTGAATTAAAACAAAAAGGGCATCCTTTTCTTTTTGTTAAACTTTTCTTAGATTCTGAGTTGATTCTTGGCTCTTTCAAATAATTGGATCAAGAAAATTGATATCAAAAGAAAATATTTTTAGTTTTATGATGAATATACAGGAAAAAAGATGCTGGCATTGGGAATCTCTCTCACTCTCCTTTCTCTTTTCTCTACCATGTGAGGACACAGCAAGAAGGTGGCATCTACAAACTAGGAAGCAGAATTTGCCAGCCCCTTGATTGTGGACTTCCCCGCCTCCAAACTGTGAGAAAAAACCACATTTGCTGTCTAAACCACCCAGTATTTGGTAATTTGTTATAGCAGCCAGAAATGGCTAAGGCAAGTGTCCAACAGGTACATACACAAGATAATTAAATCCTGAAACAATGGTAGAAACCTATTTCCAGTAAACTGTTCATTATTGGCATTTATCATTGTTAAGTCTTTTAAAAGCAGGGTCAGGGTTCAGAAACAAATCAGAGAGCTGAGGCTGATGGTCATGTTACTTTTCCTCTAGCTGCCCCTGCACAGTCCCTGATGGGGAAATATTTCTACTTAAAGTGCCAGAGAAAGGACCAGCTTCTGGTCATCAATGTTTTGGACCATGTGGCCCAATCTTGCCATTACTGATTAGACCTACTACTTGGCACAGCAAAAAGCAGAGCCGATGGGATTCCCTCTCTCGCCCTGGCCTTTGAAAGAATCAATACCTAGAGACTGATCTTACTTAGAAGTGGGTGTAGACTGAAAGATGAAGAAGTAGAGTTGGAGGAGAGACTATATCAGCCATGTGTAAGTCCAGTTATTAGTAACTGAGATTAAGTAGGCCAAACTTTCTGGTTGCTGACCAGAAAGAAGATGCAGAAATATATGGGTCAGTCTATTCAACTATAATCTCCTTGAAGGCAAGAACATTATCTGTCTTGTTCACCAGCATTTAGCATAGCTATTGGTTATTAAAAACTTAGTTACTCCATACATATCACTTGAATAAACAGTCAATGAGTTAACAGTGGATCACTAACACAGCTCTAAAATTACTTTCTTTCCAGAAACATCGTCCAGTTCCTGGAGCCAGAAACCCACATTTATCCATGAGATTCCTTTTCCTTCAACACAGCCCACGTCTTCTTATTATTCCTAATTTCCAACTTCCAACATGTCCCTTTATTTGAGCAAGTTTGTTTGGCCCTTAATCCTTTTTAACAAAGGTTTTAATACCAATTCTGAGAGAGAGAGAGAGAGAGAGAGAGAGAGAGAGAGAGAGAGAGAGAGAGAGAGAGAGAGGAGAGAGAGAAGAGAGAGAGAGAAGGTGTGGGAGTTGAGGCTGATAGAGCTTAAGCACTTTATTTTCTAGGGAGATATAAAAAAGACATTTTACAACTTCTCTACAAAGAGGTTTAGACTTTCAGGCTGAGACTAAAAGACTAGGGAACTTCAACAAACGACCTAGTCTAGCAAACTCTAGAGCGTTTGCTCCAGAGAAGGGTTTAAAGTTTGTCATTGGAGTAGACTGGCTACATAAAATAAAGCATCCTGTAGCTATCTCCCTGTAAATTGTTTGTACTCTGTTTAATAAGATTAACTTGACTCCCATTCTCCTTTTTAATAGAGGAGAGTAAAGAACCCTGGGAAGTTATACTGTAGTGATAAAATATACTTAAAGAAATAATGTATCTTCCTTCCCATCTCATAATTGCCTTCTTCATTATTACTGGAATGCATCCACTATTGTCTTTAAGAAAATCTTGATCTTTTTCCCCCTTTCACCTATGAAGAAACTCTTGAATGATATGTAAAAAAAAAAAAATTAGCCCAGTAAACTTTGCTTTCAGAAAGCAATATATTCTCTTGAGCGATAAATATCTTTCAAGGTCTGATTCATCTCCAATCAACTGGTGTTAAAGTATCCTCGTGTGACAAATAATGGCAAACTTACTCTTCGGGTGAATACTGGCCCTGCGCATTTCACTAAGCAGGTGTAATCCAGGCATACTTTCTGCCAATATTATCCCTGTTCTGCTTCTAGTAGTTCTACGTATGAGATACTACAGCAGTGGGATGCTCTCACTGGTCAAAAACAATTCATTAGCATTTATAAGGAATGAGGAGGAAAGAATAAAAAATAAAATACTTACTTGGTCCTAGACCAATTGAAAAAGCAGCGACATAAACAAGCAAGCTGGCTAAGGACAGCCATTTCCAAAAAGGTGGGACTTCCTCCGGATCTGTGACTATCTGGTGTTCAGTTGGGTTCAGTCCAGCATTTAAGAAGGATGCTGAGGTCATCTCCCCTCTCTTATCCACATCATTTCTCCTGGGCATTAGTGAGCTTCTGCTGTGGGGAGTGATCCCCTTAATGGGCTCTCTAAGAGTTTCGTTACTGGCTGACATGTTTTTTGATCCATAAAACACAGATTCATCCAAGGACTGGTTGATAAGACTATAGCTTCTGCAGATATTGGTGAAGTTCATATGGATGTTGAGATTCACAATACCCATGGTCACCAATGAAACTGCCATCACGGAAGAACCAACACAGAGGAAGGTTTTGCCCCCAACATGGTCTACAAGAAGCGTGGCTGGGACGGTGCTGATGACCTTGACAACCCCAACCCCTGTGGAGGCTAGGCTAGCTGCCTCGTCACTTTGGAAGCCAACAGATTTCAAAACAGTTGATGCATAAGATAATATGTTTGGCTGGCCAGTGATTTGTACAAAAAACACCAGTGTTAGGCCTATCATTATTCTGGTCCTCATGTTGTCCTTCGAACGAAACAGATCCCAAAAACTATACTGATATTCATCTTTCAGGGAAGATTTTATCAGAGTGAGTTCCTCCGTTGTATCTGAGGTGGCTCTCAACCGTCCGAGAACCTTGCCAGCAGCCTCCTCCTGTCCTTTCATCACCAGAAACCGAGGACTTGGAGGAAGAAAGTACATTCCAATCGCTTGCAAAACTCCCAAGGGAATAACAAGGCCGAACATGTACTTCCAGCCATGGGAAGCATTGGCAAATGCATAATTTGAGATGTAGGCAAAAAGAATGCCAGTGACAATCATCAACTCGTTCAGTGACACAAGAAGACCCCTTCTGTGTTGTGGGGCAATCTCGGCGATGTAAACACAAGTGGCAATTGAAGAGAGTGAAATGGAAACCCCTATAGCAATGCGTCCCACTATAAGAATCGTGTAAGATAAACTGAGTATCAAGACTAGGCTTCCAAGTACAAGTAAGCAGGACGACAAGATGATGGCAGACCTTCTTCCATACCTGTCGATTAGAACCCCTCCCATGAGAGAGGTGAGTAAGGCTCCAATGAGGAGGGAGCTCACAACCATTTCCTGCTCCAGGCAGGTCAGGGCTAACAAGTTTGTTAGCTGAAGAAGAGCCCCGGAGATGATCCCAAGTTCATAGCCCACCAGGAGGCCACTGACAGCAGCCGTGACAGATGACAGGACAGTCAACACGCTGCAACCTACAAACAGAGGAGAAACAGAGGGTTCAGTTCTGAATCGTTATTTTCAACATTTTATGTCTGAATGGAGACTTAACCTTGTATAAGTACATTTTTAATAGCACTGAGTATAAACACACACGTAAGTACAGTAAAATAATATGCTAACCAAAAAAAAAAAAAAAAGGGTTAGCTAGAAAAGAAAAATCCATTTTTCTTTTGTTTTTGGGAGAAGAGTGGAGACATTTAGGAAGTCAGTTCCTTCTATTTGTGATGTTAATGTTTTAAGTTTTGAGCCAACAGTTATGCAACATAAGCACATGACAGATGACAAAGACCGAACAAGAACACCTTTAGTTCCTGCTTTGGTGTTGGATCAGAAATCTGATAGCCTGGTTTCTCTGGTTCCACCCTGGTTCTCTACAGGCAAATGCTTAGGACTGGATTGAGAGGGTGGGAGCCTCAGGAAGTGCTACCAGCTTCCCACTGTGTACCCTGGGGAGAATGGGGCACAGTCCCAGGAACCTGTTTTCTGTCTCCTTGGCCATGGTTGGGCCACCATTGGTTTTTGCTGAAGCATATGAAGGCGTGGGGAGGGGTGGGGGAGGGGTGAGTGCCTTAGCAAAGTCAAGGCTGTATCAGAAAGAAGGAAGGGAGAAATGGGCACAGAGGAAGGAACCAACATATCCATTACTGGCTGTGAGTAAGGAGGAAAGGATGGAACATAAGGACAAAAGCTCAAAAGGGACTTCTATTGTTCTATTATTATGTTAAAATCCGAGGAAAATGGCAAAATGTTAATAGTTATTAATTTTTGGTGGCAGGCACACAGGTGTTTGTTATGTTTCTAACTTGTTGAAACAGAAACAAACAAGTAGCTGAGGGAAGAGCATTGCAGGCACAGAAAACAGCAGTTTCCAAGGCCTGAGGTCATGTTCCTCACCTGTCAAGCAGCCAGTACATCTGGTGTGGGGTATAGCATGAGTTTGGAGAGGGAGCTGAGACAGGGCATCAGTGAACATGACCAAGTACAGAGGGCACACTTCATGTAGGTCTGGCGGGCCACAGTGACAACTTTGTATCCCAAGTATAACAGGGTCAATGCCCACTGACTGGTAAGAGGGCAGTGACCCTGAGTTTCTGCTGCTGTGTGCAGACGAGTTCTTCAAGGGCAGAGATGAGTAGCAGGGAACTGTGTGCTGCCTTAGTCCTCGACAATCTAGCTTAGACTCCAGTGTGAGGAGTTGAACGGAAGGCAAATGGATTCAAGAGTTAATTTGGAGGTTAAAAAAAAAGACTACACATACTTATGAGCTGAAGTTGGAGGGCAAGGAACCGAGATGGCTCCATGGGTTGAGTAGTTGGTTGCGACTGGAAAGAGCACTGGCTATGAGCGGGGGTCAAAGGAGCAGCGGAAATCGGAAGTTCCATTTTAGACTTACAAAAATGTTTTGTTTGTTTTACCCAAGTTGGGGATTGAATATACAGATTTGCAGCTTCTGAGGTAGATCAAGGCTGGAGATACGTATCTGGGATTCAGGAGCATGCGTCCAGTATTTAGAGCCATGGGAATGAATGAGATCACTTAGGGAGACAGAATCGAGAAAAAGGAGAAGTAGACTAGACCTTGGACCTAGGGTACAGCAACATTTAGAAGAGAAGGCAACAGTAAAGGAGATGGAGAAGCAGCAGAACGGAGATGTGTGTAAAAGTAGAAACATGTGCTTGGACACAGTGATCACAGGCTGGGCTGAGGCTCTCTGACCCTGAGGAAGCAGGGAGTCGAGGGTGTGGTTAAAAATGCTGTCCAGCTCTAGTGCAAGAAGCAGGACAAATACAAGTGCTCTAAATCTCTTCCCACCACAAATATCCAAGGTACTTTACAGCTCCAGGATTCTGGTAGGATATAAAAAAGTGGGAGACTCCAAAAAATAAATTTAGAAGAATTGAATATTTAGATGGAGCAAATAACAATGCAATAATCCATAATCAAACCAAATAAAAGTAATTTATGAACACTTCAAACACAAACCACTGAATTGAATTTCAGTCATCAATGTATCCAGCAAATCATGAGAACAAATGAATATTTGCAACATTACATGGCAGGCATTTTTCTAGGTACTTGGGGGTACATATATGCCAATGAAACAAAACAGATGTGGTTCTTGCCCCTTAAGAAACTTAACATTCTAATGAGTCTCTATTATCTACTATTTATTGTGTACTGTTTTGATTTTTACATGCAAAATGACTTTAAAGTACTCTCTTGTAAGTTCACTTATGTCCTCAGTTTCCACATATTCTTTTTCCCATGTGATCTTAAAATCCTCAACAAATCCCTCAACCACAAGAGGAATTGGGTCAAATTCTCACATTTGGTTGAGGTTATTATTACATTCCTTTGTATCTCTACTTGTCATTCTTCATTTTATTTATGTTTGATGTGTTGATCAGCATGCATGTTTCAGCTATTGGTCTCTAATATTCAGATTGGAGAAATAAGTGATTTGGAGAATGAAACACTCGAGAGACAGACTGAATGAGACACCCCAGAAGGGGATTTAGTGTGACAGAGGTGAGCATGGGGATACTGAGTCAAGGACGTGGGGGAATAGGTGCCAGGACTGCTTGAGTGCAGAAGACTGTCCCCTTCCCCTTCCTAGTTCTCCCCTTTGTTAGATGGGAACGAGTGCTTCCCTACAAAAGGAAAGACCCCGAGAAACACCAGAGTCCCTTCCTTTGATGCTCTGTTACTTTAGAGAGTCTGAGGTGGCGGGTTGGGGACTAGTGGGGTAAGGGGTGGGGCCAGCCAGCTTCTTGTAGTCTGGGGGAAATATCTTCCAAGAGGAAAGGGATCCAACTTTTCCTTCTGCTTTCTGGACTTAACTTCATATGCCTCATTCTCTTAGCCAGGGCTCACAGGACACTGACAAACGGATGTGTGCAAAGGATCTGATACCAACCAGTTTGTCAATGTCGCTCTTGAGACCCAGCAGCTAGCATTGAGTATAATTATTCAGAGATATAATAAATTATTTCTATAAGAAATGGTTAGTCCTGGCCGGTTTGGCTCAGTGGTTAGAGCATCGGCTCTCAGACCAAACAGTTGCAGATTCGATTCCGGTCAAGGGCACGTACCTCGGTTACGGTTCATCCCCGGACCTAGTCGGGGTCTCGTGGGAGGCAACCAGTTGATGTGTCTCTCCCACATTGATGTTTCTCTCTTTCTCTCTCCCTCCCTGCCTCCCTCCCTCCCTTCCATTCTATCTAGAAAATAAAAAAAGAAATGGTTAAACATTTTTTTACAAAATTAAAAAGAATATATCTATATCTCACTTTATCTAATCTATCTAGGGAATTTGGCTTTAAAGGCTTAAACAGTTGTACTAGGATATTCTATGACCCTATACGCAAATGGGGGGGGGGGCATACCAACATGGGTTATATGCTGCAGAACTGAGCTAAGGTCTTCACTGTCTGAATTTTAATCAAGGAGTATACCTTTCCGTTGTACGTTTTAAGGGCTACTGCCCCAAACTTGCTTCCCGGCTCATCTGATGACTGCTACTTGTTAGTGCTGAATTTCTATGACAGTCCTCAAGCTGCCGGGCCATTTGGGGTTTTAACTCCAGTTCAGTGTGGAGACCCAGTCCCTAATGCTCCCAAGATTGCAGCCCTATGAGCCCTTAGGGCTTGGCAGCAATGCAGAATGAGCCGCCCCAAGATGTGCCTCAGCGGCATGCAGATTGCTTTGAGCTAAAGGCGACCAAGACTCTGTGGGCTCAAGAGAAACTACTCCTCCCTTAACTACCTGGAAGAATTTAAATTAGGAGTTTGTCCCATGATAAGAGTTATCGCCAGAACTAACTTTTTTCTTACCTATATGGCAGGGCGAACTATTCATCACTGAACATGCTCTCTCCTGCAATGCCTTCTGAAGCCCCAGGGCACCTCACCTCATCCCTGGCTCCGTGTGTCATATACACCTGCTTCAATTTCCCTTTCTATCTCTGCTGCTTTTATGTACGTGGAGTTCCCATACATCTGTACGTAATTAAATTTGGTTATTTTCTCTTGCTAATCTGCCTCATGTCTCTTTGATTACCAGACCGGCCAAAGGAACCTTGAAGTGGAGGAAAGTTTTCTCTTCCCCCTCAACTTCCATCACAGGACATTCTCCTGTGATTTACCACATAAAACAATGAAGAGAGACACAAAGAGCGGGCTTTTTCCTGTGTCTACTTTTTGGTTGATGATGATAAAGCAAGATGTTATCCTGTGGATGCCAGGAAGTGAATAGAACTTTTCCAAGAACTCTGTCAGGGAACAAGAGGAAAGAGAAAGGATGAGGCAGGAAGGTGGGATTTCTATCTGCCTGAACACAACAGGAGAGTTTGGGGCTGCTGGGTGGACAGGAGAAACAGCCAGTGCCGAAGGAGCGAGTAGGGTGAGGAATCACAATTAGTGCCTTTTCAAAAAGCAAAAACAAAACACCCAACCCTGAAGTCAAACAGCCTGCACTTAATATTCCTGATGAAGTTTAGCTTTCCCAGGCCTTGCTCGTGGCCTTGCTTTACAGGGGCCCTGCCTTGACATCCCCGTGTTCTCCAAAAGCACCATAAGGAAACCTTAACCTTTGTGGACATCACAGAAGTGGCAACTATCTGGAGACTGCCAGCTGGTCCCAGAGGCTGCTGGGTCATGCCTACTGCCTGTGTTGCTGCTTTGCTGGAAGACCAGCAGTCGGATGATGCAATGAGGATTGTTTAATAAGGTAATGAAATAAAAATGTTCCTATCAAAGATGAGATCGCAGCCAGGAGGCTTTTTGCAAACAAGAGCACTGAGACCCTCAGCCAGGGCACAAAGGACAGGCAGCCCCCAAAGGCCATGAGACTGCAGCCACTACTACAATAGCTGCATTGTCTGCCCAGCTCACGGTGACTCAGATGAAACCACAACTAACTGGAATGCACCGAAACACTCAGATTTTTTTTCCACAATATTTGAGTTTCTGCCTGCTTCCTTTTTCCCTTTCTTCCCATATGTCTATTACAACGTATGGCCACAATGCACACACAATAAACACTTGCCGGCTGACTAAATCCTACAGCAGAATGAAAAGCATGCACACCCAGGTTGTTTTGGCAGGCAGCCAGGTAATTATACAGCTTGACCAACTGTGAATGCCTCACAGATTTAAAAGACCCCCTTATTTCTTGCTTTGCTTGAGAAAAACTTGCGGTAGCCCCCAAATGTCCTTGCAGCTGTGGTCTTCCCTTTCTCTGCTCCTTCCCCCTGAATACCAACCCATCTTTCAGGAGTCATCTCAGGTGCCACCTCTTCTGTGACAACCGCCTTGCTCTGCCTTATTCTGCTGCTCCACCCCCGGCCCCTCTGTGCTTCCATTGTGCACGAAATGTGTATGTTTTAGGGCACCTGTCACTTTTTAAGGCACTCATTCATTTAGCTGTTTGTCCTCCCCCATTAGACTGAATGCTTCCTGAAGCCAAGAACTCGGCTTCAGTTATATCTGCATTGCCATCTCTTATCTTTGGCACAAGGTAAATGATCAATAAATGTTTGAGTGAATAAATAAATGAATGCTAACGGCACTCCAGAATACTGACTCTTGGTCTCCTCTGCACAGTTTTGTCAGCAGACTAAATTAATACCTAGTGTTATGTAATGGTTAGCATATAGAACTTTATGTTTACATAAATGCCCAGCATTTAAACAGCACACTGTTAGCGTTTCTATAAAGCCTTCAGCACTGTTATTATTAGACTGCTAATATGAAAAGCTTGCACAGACCATAAAGTGTTTCATTGTAACTCGTATATTTATATTTTATTAAATGTCAGCCCAGTGCATCGGCCGGACTTAGCGCTTAGCAGTCCCCTTTCAGTGGACCAGGTGTTCAGGTCCCACTGCGGTCTCTAGGTACCAATTCTCCAGCCCACCCAGACCACAAGCTGTTTCTGGAAAATGCTGTGCACCTTTCCAGACTTGTGCTTCTCTTTACGCTGTTCCCCCTCACGGCATGCCCTTCCCCTTATTTCAGAGTCTAGGGAAACCCAACTCATCTTGGAAGATCCAGCTGAGACATCCCTTCCTCTACAAGACCTGCCCAGACTCCCTCTCTTTGGTTAGCATTAATCTCTGCTCTCTCTTGCTTTTTCACGCGTGGTCTTACAGCACCTCGGCCTATACTTAGTTGCATCTGCTTCCTGCCTTAGATTGGGAGTTCCTCGAGAGCAGAAGTGACCGCATCGGGGGCGCCCACACTGTACCCGACGCGAGAGCTCAGCAGAGGTGTTGGATGCCACAGGAAGAAGGGGGGAAGGAAGAACGCTGGATTAGCCAGAAAGCTCCCTCACAATCCCCCAGAGGACACGTCCCATGGAGAGACGAGGTGTGGTGTTTCCCATACCTGGCGAAGGTCCCAGATGCTGCCACTGTCCCTGGACCGTGTGTGGTACCCCATGGCGTAGTAAATAGTGGATATGAGCCTCTATTTGACCACTTTCCCCTCCTCCCTTGTATGTCAATTCTTTCTTTATCATACAATGAAAATCAGACCAAGAAAATTTGGCGTCTCTCTGTACCTACCATTGTTTGACCTTTCTCAGACAAAAAGATAGGAAGTGGGCTTGCTTTCTTTTTTATTTTTCCAACCCTAGGTTTGGTTTAGTCGTAATTTCACAGACACGCTTTCCTGGAACGAATTTTCTCCAGATTTTATTGGCTGGGGCGTTTAAACAGGAGACATTGTTTAAATTTGCCTATGAGCACGGCCCTGCATTTTGCTTTGTTTTTTACTATGCTTTTCTGCCTGATTACACTTCCGACTTTCAGTCTTTTCTTTCCTTCTGCTCTTTCTTTTTCTCTTCCTTCTTTCCCTCCTTCAGTGTGGAACTTAAACAAGGAGAAAGTGCTTGTTTCTTCTAAGTTTTTCTGCAACGAGTTGAGTTCTTCTACTCAAAAAAGATTTCTTCTAGTATTTTGGGGTATTTTTTCTCCCAGTTTACTTAAGAATAATTCTTTATGTTAGATATATATATATTTCTTCTCTTAGCTCTATTTCCTTGTCCTTTATATGTGCATGGAGAATAACTTCCCATGTTTATCATCCACATCACAGGTTTCAGATAATAATTCTTCTCTTGCACTTTTAGCCTCCTCGCACTCTTTATGGGTCTTGTATGGGTCTGTTTGCATTTTCGTTCTCAGCTAGCTCCGGCTTCTCCTCTGTTTACTCTTATTAGATGTTGACCTACATCTCTTTTTTCAAAGTCAACTTTTAAAAACTATAAAAAACAGAAATCAGAGGCTTTACAAAGTTGGTTTCCCATAAAAAAGAAATCTTAGAATGCATGTATTGCCTTTGTATTTGAAACATACTTGCCCCAAACCAGATCTGCTGCATTCTCTTTACCCAGTCCCCACAAATCAGTGGTGATATGTTTGTCTGCAAGAAACCCCAGCCTGATGAACAAGGGCTTAAAACATCATGGCATTTATTGTTTAATTAGCGAGAAGACCAAGTTGAGTTTGGTGTCTCCAAGAATTCTGTCCATCCTTCTGTCCCTGCCTCCTCAGAGGGTGGGCTTTGTCCAAACTTGCCATCCTAGCTTCCAGGTGGCTGCATAGCGTCCGGGTGGCGTAAGATTCACTCACAACCAGATTCAAAGGTGAGAGGCAATGGAAGAAGGCTTAGGGCAAGACCTCTTTCCTTTTATCAGGAAAGAAAATTTCCAGAAGCACCTTGGAAGATAACGAGGTTCAGGACACACTGCTCCAAAATCTGACACCTCAGCATACTGAATATTTTAAGCTGGAGAAGTTGAAGAAAATGGCAGAAGCAGGAGGGTCCCTCTGGCCTTTCCCTCACACTTCCCCCTGAAGTAGGTCATAAAACCCTGTGAGAAGTGCTCTCCTTATCCTGAGAGAAAAGGAAAAACTTATTCCAAAAAGACACCAAAAGAAATCCAAACAAACAGGTCTTGTTAAGTTTCTCCCAATTTACTACAATTATCTCATACTCCCTCACCTATCATAGTTCTACATCAAACCTGGAATAAAAATACTCAGGTCGATGATTTCTTTGGGTCTTCATTTCCTTATGAAGACTCCCATAACTCACGAAACTTCGATGCTTTTCTCCTGTAAATCTGTTCTTGTTGGTTGGTTTTCAGAGCCAGCATGGGACCTTAAAAAGACTGAGGAAAACTTTCTTCTTCCCCTACAAAGTCACCCTAATGTCTCATTGACCAGAATCCATGGGATCCGTGGTCAAACTTGGCTGCAAGTATCTGAATCTCTTAGTTCCCAAGGTAGGAAAGGCAGAAACTCAGAAGGGAGTCCCAACAGCTGTTAGGTTGGCGTCTGACCTCATTCTAGCCACCCAGTTGCAGTTCACAAACTCCTGTTGGTTAGACCTGGAGGAGCAATTGATGTGCACGGTTGCTAGCCAAATTTCTGACATCTGTAAGTTACTTTTCTGGTGTGGCTCCATTAGACTCAGAAAGAAATTTTTGGGGGTCCCCTGACTACAAATAAAGAATATTATTTCTGCATTATTTAAAGCAGCCTGTAGGTCTTTGCTTGTCAAGAACAGTATATACAAAACTAAAATTTCTAGAATGTACCATTCCAGTGGCTCCTTTATGTTTTGACCCTTCTCACACTGATTTCATGCCCCAAAATGCAATGAGTACTGTCTTTCCTTTCTAGCCCAAAGTTGCTGAACTCTTAGAAATTGTAGCCCCAGAAGAGATATATAAAGAGAAGTAATGATGACAAGACAGGATGGGAAGAATTGCACTGTGGACCAAAAACTTCCGACCCTCTAAAGAAGCAGCTCTAGGGTCAATGGAGACATCTTCTCTTTCTCTGGTTGGTGAAAACTCTTTCAATGAGGGGTGCGCAGTGAGAGTCTGTGGAAATCTAACATTCACTGCACTATTTATGCATTACCCCATGTTTGTATTTTATTTAGGGTTAAGTCCGAACTCATTGGCAAATATGTCTGACTTTAATGCTCTTGTAATTTTTTCATCTCCAAGTTTTTGTGGGGATTTTCAATAGATAGATAAAAAGGGTGAATCTAGAGAACAAACCAACAGCCATCTTACCTATAGACATAACCTTTAGGGTGGAGGTCCTCAATATGGGCGAGATGTGGTGAGCTATGGACATTTTAAAATTGACAAGCTCGCCCGGCTGGTGTGGCTTAATGGTTGAGCGTCGACCCATGCACCAAGAGGTCGCCAGTTCGATTTCTGGTCAGGGCATATGCCCAGGTTGTGGGCCAGATCCCCAGTGAGGGGCATGCAGGAGGCGGCCAATCGACGTTCTCTCTCATTGATGTTTCTATCTCTCTCTCCCTCTCCCTTCCTCTCTCTCTAAAATAAATAAAGGGGAAAAAATAAAATAAAATAAAATAAAATTAAATTAAATTGACAAGGTCTTTAGAAAGGATCTTCATGCCATCAATGATTATTGACTGTTGGAAAAAGTAGTAAGTAACACACGTATTTGTACCTCAATATTTTAAACATGTAAATGTGATCATTTTTCTAAATTCAAAATGCTAGTGAGTACATACTAACTTTTTGTCGCTTTATATTTTCTGATCAATAAATATAAAGCTGCAAAGACTATTATGTGAGAATTTGAATTTGTTTTTCAATTTTAAAAGGTGTCCGTGTACTCAAAAAAAGGTTGAGAATCACCCTTAGCCCTTTTTAAATTCTTTATGTAAGGAAATGAAATGGGAAGAAAATAAATAATTTTGTAAAGCCTGTGGTTGTAAAGCTCTTAGGAAGAGCACTTTATCTACTAAAAATAAATACCTGGGTGGCCATGTTGTAATATCCAGGCAGACTATGGGAAAGAGGGAGAGAGAAGGAGAAAAAACCAAGATGTTTTATACAATATAAAGGCAGAGTTTTGAGGAGAGAGAGGCTAAAAAGGTCCAGAAATAAGAGAAAAGGTCAGGACAGGTTGTCAAGTAGGGGTGGGGTGGAGGTGGAGGATGGGGAGAGAACACAAGGGAACAATAGGGCAAGAGGTCTGTGGATCTTTTTTAAAAGTTGATTTACAAGGAATTCCTTATGGTGGATTTGACAAGAGGATTTTAAAAATGGGCCCAGCTAATACTTACTTGCACTAGAGCCCTATTTAAATCATCAGTAAAAATCTACAAAGAGCCGGCATGAATGGGATTTGAGCCTATGAGGAAAAAGGGCTGTGATCCACATATGGATTCAGATCAGGGGAAAGACCAGTTGCAGGAAGTGAAGGGCAGGAATCCAGTGGAAACAGGAAGTTGGTGTAAGAAGCCATCAGAAGAACCACAAGTCTCCTGAGGTATACTGGTTGTGTTTGAGGATAGGAGGAGGAGTGGGGAGCAAGGGTCATGTGAATTTAACCTTATGGGGGACTGGAGCTATTTTTATTTAAATGGTAAAAGAATGATGAGCTCATAGAGCTGGAGGATTTGGAGACATGCAGGTGAGGTTTTCCAAGCTCTAGTTCTGTCAATACTACCATCACTTTTGGAAAATTTCTTGATTTCTCTTAAACTTGTATATCTCTTAAATTTGAATTCCTCCTCTCATGGTACTTAATACACAAAGGTTCATGCTATTGTCCCTGTGTTTACATCTTCAGATTCCTTTGTCATCTTCTTTCCCTTCTTTGAACTCTGTGCTCTCATCATACAAAGTTATTTGCATTTCCCTGAAGGTGCCATTTTCTCTTCTCCAAACTTGTATACAAGCTAATTTCCCTGCTTAGAATGCTCTCTGTAAACCTAGTGGCCTCAGTCATACTTTCCTGACTCAGCTTAGCAGAACTGTCCTCCAGGACCCTCGGAAAACTGGCTGAGCTGCCTCTGTGCCCTGCCGTGGTACTATGTGTCTGGTCACCCCCTCCAGGGTAGTTGTCCTGGCCTCGTGTTTCTCTCCACCAATTGCTAATAAGCATTGAATGGATGCTTCTTGTTCACCATAGGACCCAGGGTCTAACATCATGTCTGAATCCTAGCAGACACTCAAAATATGTTAAATAATTATCTTGTAGTTATTTAGAGTCTTACCTTTCTGATGAGTTGGTAAAGTCTACAGACATGAATAACAGCTTAGATTTTTGGTTTTTAACCCTGAAGTATCCAGCACTGTGCCTTTCAATAAGTGTTGCTGAATTGCTCCTTAGTTCAGCTCAGCAAATACTTCTTCACTCATTTACTCATTTAACAATTCAGCATGTACTATGGGCCAGCACTGTCTTGGGCACAGATGGCAGACAGGTTCATCTGGGTGCACAGTGCAATCAGCAAGGTAGTCACTGTGAAAACTGTGTTGAGACATTTTCTAGGTTACATCTGGATTTGGTGGCACAAGTTGGTGGCATGCATGTATGTGATCCCTGATAAAAATGCAGAGAAAGGGCATAATGCTTCTCTCTTATGGACAGAACAGTAGTTTCCAAGCATATGCAGTCAGAACTCTGATAGATCCAAGAATACATATTCTATCTGGGAACTTGTAATCTTATAGAAGAAGACATGGTACATGCAAAGTGAAGAAACTAGCTTCTTCAGAATGCGATAAAGTTCTGAAATGAGTGTAACTGGATACCCAAATTCACAGATCAGATCACAGAACAGAGCAGGAGGTAAAGGCATCAGTGCTGGATGGTTGGTCAAGTGGGCAAAACCCTAGATGGGATTTAGGATACTGAGGTTCAGATTTCTGGGCTGCCACCTGTTACTTGTGCTACTTGGAGCAAGTAACTTCGCTTCTGCCTAGGAGGCACCTGTACATCATAGTGAAGGTGCAGTCTGGAATCAGAGTTCCTGATGAGTTTCTAGCTAGACTTTGATGTGTCTCTCTCTCTTCTTTTAAAAAATATTTTTATTGAATTTTTAGAGAGAGGAAGGGAGAGATAGAAACATCAATGTGAGAGAGAAACATCCATTGGCTGCCTCCTGCATGCCCCCCACTGGGGATCCAGCCCACAACCTAGGCATGTGCCCTGAACAGGAATCGAACCAGGACCTCTCGGTCCCTGGAACAAAGCTCAATCCACTGAGCCACACCAGCTGGGCTGATGTGTCTCTTAATCTTTCTGTTCCTTGTGTGTTCATTCCTAAAATAAAGGTAATACGATTAACTACTTTATAAAGTCATTATGAGAATAGATGAGATAGAAGAGTACCTGGTGCCTGGTAGTAAGTGCTTGACAAACGTTAGCTGTTGCTCTCTCTGCCTCAGTTTCCTTATATGTGAACTGGGGGTAATATTACCTCACTGAATTATGTAAAGATAAGAAATGAAAATAGTGATGGAAGTTCTTGGCCCACAATCATTCAGTGAAGATTTGTTTAGTCTAAATGATGGGGTAAAAATCTCCGTAACACGGAAATAAAACTGTGAAATAGTCTCTCATACTTGAATTCCTCTGTTTTTGTCAGTGCCTACATGACTGGGCCTGCAGCATGAAACGTTTCTCCTGTGATTTTGTCTTGGGGTTTGTACAGTTTTGTTTCCTGGTGGAAATGAAACATGTCATCAGTTTGGGAATGCTCTCTCACTGTACAAATGGATTCTAATTTCAAACTTTCCCCCTGTTCTTCAAAAGCCATGCACATCAGAAGCTGAGATAGCATTTCAGGCAGGTTACTAAATTAGCATTGCACATAGCTCCTGAGTCCAACTTCCACAAAGTGTGGCAACAGGTGTGTGCGGGAGCAAAACATTTTGGATAAAATAATACAAGCATAATTAACACTCCCAGAGCTTAGCAATGCCAAGCAGACCTGAGTCATAAGTGTTTTTGAGAAATAATTACTTCCAAGGAAAACACAATGGAACAGTTTAAAGGTAACTCACACTTGATTTACTTAAGGAAAAACAACAACAACACTCCTATAAGTTAAATAAAAGACGGCATTTTTCTCCCTGGTATTTCGGCAGAACAGCATAAAATGAGTCATTGTTCAAGAAGAATTCAACCTCCTAAAATTAGAATAACATGATAAATTACTTTAGCCTTATTATTACTTCTACTGAAATTGTAGAGAAAAATCAGTATATCACTGAGACATAGCCAGTTTGCTAACGCATAAATGAATGTGCTATGACATTGGGAGGAAAATGACACAATTGAGCCAAAATAAAATAGGAAAAAAAACATACAAATTTATGACTTACTGTAAAGGTAATATATTTGACTCAAAGTTTTAGCTGGGAAGTATTGGGGGGAGGGGGGAGGGATTCAGATTGTGTGCCTTTAACTGAAATTGGGTACTTTTTGAGGGAAGACAGAGTGAGAAATCATTTTTATCTGGTCTTTGGTCTGAGGGGGAAAAAGGTCTGGTGCCCCAAAGTATGCCTTCTGGAATATTGATTATTTTAAGCTGGTTATTTTTAAGAAAAGAAAGACTCGGGCCCTGGCTGGTTTGCTTAGTGGTTAGAGCGTTTGCCCGAGGACCAAAGAGTCTCATGTTCGATTCTGGTCAACGGCATGTATGTCGGTTGTGGTTTGGTCCCCAGCCCTGGTCAGGGTCATGTGGGAGGCAACCAATTGCTGTGTCTCTCTCACATCAATATTTCTCTCTTTCTCCCTCCCCCTCTGTCTGAAGATAGATGGGAAAATATCCTTGGGTGAGGATTAAAAAATAAATAAATAAATAAAAAAGAAAGACTCCGGAAAAAATCCTTGACCTTCTCCCTAACTGCCTAAAAGAATTGAGAGAGAGGACCTGACCCAGGAAGAGAGCTACCATCCAGACAACAACAGTTTAATATGAACGAGGTGTGATAGACAGGGAGGGACCCAGCAAGACCCCTCTGATCGAAGTCTTCTGTGTGTCCCACTGGTAAATGTGGCCCAGCAAACGTGTGTTTACCAAACATTTGCTTTTCATCTCCGTGTGAATTACCTTCCTGCCCTAGATGTCCCAAACCACAACACCTCTCCGTCCTTAGCTGAAGATGGCAGGTAAGCCTCAACTGTCTCGTCGATCCCCTAGTCTCATATTTTTATGGGGCCCCTGTATGTACATATGTAATAAATGTGGTCATTTTCTCCTGTTAATCTGTTTCATGTTAATTTATTAATCCAGCCATTATTTAGAAAGGTAAGAGGAACATTTATTTTTCTGCCCCCACAGGTCAAATAATTACTTGCAAATAAGCCCATTCCAACGTTTCCTCTTTCTCTCCACCACAGTAGGGTGCACTTCTACATGGCTTTCACTCCCTTATTTTATTCAATAACTCATCCTCTCGGGGAAGACTGTTCATGAGAAACAAAACTGAACGAGGGAGCCCAGACTCTGCCCAGTTTAAGAACCTTAGAGAACCAGTTCCTGCTCATAATCAGAGTGAACAGCTGCTTCAGCTCTAAAAAGCCCACGTTAAGTGCACTCTGCTGGAGGGAGGTCCGGGGCTCTCAGAACTTCTTCAACCCTGATGCTAAAGAGTGCTTGGGTTCCTCCTGCTGAGGAAATGCTAGCTACAAAACCAGATTTAAGAGCTAACTATTCTTGAATGAAAAATGTAATCCGCACAGCTGTATCAATTAAAAATTGCATTTTTAAATCGGCTGATTCACCTTTGATATAGACCTGTAAATTGAACTTTCCTCAGGCAGCTCCAGGGTGGGTTCATTGTATTTTGAGTTCTGTTTTTACCCGTACTATAAGATCTAGACCACTAGAAAGTAATCCCTTGAGAATTCACAAAGACTATATCTCCAGAGCTCACGTTAGGGTCCTATCAGCTACCCTCAGGCATGTTCCTGGGATCTCCAGGACTCAGCCCCTGCTGGCAACCGAACTGAGAGGAGAATACTGTTTAAAACAGTTAACAACTGGAATGGGGACACTGACCTATCAGAATAGACACTGACTGTAAAACCAGTTCGTGCACACTGGTGTCTGCCAGCTGGTTTCAGTCAATCCAGGTCAGCAGCACTGCTTGGTGGCTCCTTGGCCTGCTCTTGTCCACGTTTGCCAGGACCCACCATCACAGGTCCCCACCAGTGTTTGTCTGCTGCTGCTGTGGCAGCCAAGAGATCTGTGGCAAGTGGCAACCCTCTGCCTTTTTTGGTGACATGATCTCAAAGGGGAACAAGAGCTCCTTAAGATCTGGGTGAGCCAGCACATCTCTCTCCCAGGATCATGCCCATGCCTGCCCCCCCCGCCCCCTCTCCTTCCCCTAGGGGCATGCATCTCCTAAACACTAAAGGATCCCATGAGGCTTGCAACCAGGGCAGCAATGGGCAGTGACAGTTCATCCCAGAAGCTGCATGGCCCATGCCATGAAGACCCCACAGGCAACGGACTGATGGAGTGCAACTGGGAATATAAGCTAAGCTAGCCTGATGCTGGACTGAACTGTGCAAATGTGGAACAAAAACATTGGGCAAGGGCTTCAATCCTAGCCCTGCTGGGGACACAGCTGGGTTTCTTTCATGTCAGGATGGAGGGAGAGGGGACCTTGGAAACTCAGGGGTTTAATTTCATGCAAATAAATGCCACTCATTCTCAGAGAGAGAGAGAGATCTAGGTGAGACAAACACCACCCAGAGTTTGTCCTGAAACAGCTCTCACCATGTTTGTTCAGAGCCTTCTCCCCTCCTAGATCTTGGAGAAGCCATTTGCCCAGGCCTTAGAGTCACAAAAAGCCTCAAGTTTAGACTTTTGATGTGATTTCCAAGTGAGGTTAAATGTACAGTCACAGAGAGGTGAGTGACTGAAGTGAAAGGGGAAATGGTTATCTTTAAATCTGGTCTTATTTCCACACAAAAGGGTCTGCCCTGGCCGGTTTGGCTCAGGGGTTAGAGCCTCATTGACCTGCAGTTCTGTGTGGGAGTCAACCAATCGATGTGTCTCTCTCACCTTAATGTCTCTCCCCCCCCCCCTCACTCTTACTGAAGATAAATGGAAAAAAATATCCTCAGGCCAAAAATTTTTAAAAAAGGAAAAAAAGAGTCTGAGTCCCTCATAGATTCACATGTCTATAAATATTGTCACGTCCTTGGGAATGTCTAGCTACACAAAAATTGTTGTTGTTGTTGTTATCAGACATTCATTTGCTAAATACACATTTTAAAATTATTTTTCTTTATTGATTTTAGAGAGAGGAAGGGAGAGGGAGAGAGAGCTAGAAACATCGATGAGCGAGAACATTGACTGGCCACCTCCTGCATGCCCCACACTGGGGATCGAGCCCACAACCTGGGCATGTGCCCTGACCAGGAATCAAACCAGCGACCTCTTGGTGCATGGGTCAACACTCAACCACTGAGCCACACCAGCCGGGCTAAATACACATTTTTAAAACACAGTCATTTTTGTCATGGGTTTTGTCACTTCCTTGTTTAACACATAGAAAGCCTGGACCATTGGGAATGGCCCCAACCTGGGTCTTCCTAGAGTGATCCGTCTGTTGTTGGAACTACTCCTCTCACACTTGTTAGGTCAAGTTGGCTGGCCTGACTCTCTTCCCTGGGGATAAGCTTGTTCCCCAAAGTCTCCTCAGTCTCTCAGTGAACTTTCCCTTGGGCTGCCCAAGGAAGCCTGAGAAAGCTGGGCCTCACTGAATTCAAGGGGGACAGGTTAAGCTAAATCTGGAAACCCCGTACTCAGTAGGGGCCCAGTAAATATACCCCAACCATAAAAACATGACCTGCCTACCAGAGTAGTGATGGACCTGTGGTTTGCTCAATGTGATCCCAACCAGCCTGCCTGCTCAGGGCTACAAGGAATGGGAGGGAGCGGGGAGGGAGCCGGGACACAGGGCACCTTTCTCCACCTCCCCTCTTTGCAGAGTGGGCCATGGCTACCTGTCTTATGTAATGACCACCTACTTAGCTTCCATCTGTAGCAAGTTCACAGCTTTAAAAGTATTTGAGAATGCCTTAGAGTATTTATCTGATTAGCAGAAGTGTGCATGTATTAAAAGGCATCTGGGATTTAGAAGGGTCTTAGAAAACATGAAGTGCAGCCCTTTCTGCTGGATCAGTGAGTCCCATTCTAGTGATCTGGGTTCCAGCACATCGGCCGCTGGACCTGCAGTGCTGCGAACCTGCACTTATACAGTGAATACTGTTCTTGGTTTCTGAACTTTAGGACAGATCCAAGAAGAAAAAGCAGTGCTGGTGGGGTAAGAGGGGCTTAAGGAAACCTTCACCTAGCCAAGCGTTTGAATCATGAAATTAGAAGAGCCTGGGAGACCCAGTGTCTGAGATGGAGGAACGGGCATTAGGCCTAGGCCAGAGGTGGCCAGGGTCAGCTTTGCACCAGTCACCCCGTGAACCTGGGCCAACCACACATCTTCTGGCCTCATGTCCTTCTTGGGTGAGATGCTCCAGCAAGCCACGCTTCTCACTTCACCTATATCTGTTGTTGGCTCTAAGCACCAAGATTTCAAATTGAGCTCAACCCTGCTCTATAAAGTCAATTATGAAATCTCTATGAACACTGAAAATTTTATTAAAAGTGTACCCACTTTGAGTCATAGATTTTTGAAAATGAATTTAAGTTCATTAACTTCTAGTCATTGAAGCAAAGCATTCTTTCCAGTTTAGGAGGATTGGTCAAGGAACAGTTGCCAACACTTTTCACTGTATGTGATAGTGTTAAGGGGGTGCAGTCACAGAGCTTAGGACTTCTGTTTTGTTTCATTTTTCAGTATCTCATATGATTTAATTACCTTGTCCTGAGCTGTATAACTCATTCTTCTTTGTGCTTTAATTGTTCTGTCTAGGACTAGAGAAAAACTTGCTACCTTCAAATGCAGAAATAATATGATAATTACGAAGCATATTTTAAATGCCCTGAATGAAACTGTGGAAGTTAAAAATATAAAGTCAAAGGAGTATTTGTCAAATATTATTTCACTAAACCTCAACATCTTCATCAAACAGACTAAAATATAATCCTAATAGCCAAGGTTAAGTAACTTGTCAAAACCACAGAGTGAGTCTGTACTATGTATTCATTATATACATATACATGTATAATTGCCTTTGGGTACCAAGAGATGTTTACAATTTGGAAAAAATTACAGAAGTCATAATGAAATGTTTGGATTCATCTAAATATAAACTATATACAGAACAAATCAAAGCTGTATTCACTTAAACTTTTAGGGAATCATTTAGGCTTCTTTTTCTACATAATATAGTTTTATTTAAGAGATAATTTATAATATTTATTCATTTATCATTTATTTTCAACAACATAAACAGTTGCACTTTAAACTAAATTTTGTGCATATATATAACTTTTGCAAATATACACACATCTTCCCTTCCCTTGGGATAACTGTGAACCTGTGTGATTTAACCTATTCAGAGTACACTGGGCTTTCAAAACCATATCAAAACTAAATAGTCAATTTTTAATTGTTACAGTGGAGGTCCCTCCAGGAAACGGTTTCTTTTTATCTTCTTTGTGTCATTATCACTGACACTATTTTAGTTCACCTTTTTGTTGATGTCCCTGCCTCAGCTTGCCTTGTAGCTCAATCTTGCAGAAGTTCAGAGAGAACCTTGTAACTCTTTTCCTTTACCCCCAAATACAAGTTTCCCTTGCCTGCTCTTAGACTCAAGAGCTAGAGAACACACTTAGAGAAAGCTCTGCTTAAAAGAGGGCTAGGCCACACTCGATGTGTCCCTTTCACGTCGATGTTTCTCTCTCTCTCTCTCTCTTCCTCTCTCTCCCTCCCACTCTATCTGAACAAAAAATGGAAGAATGTCCTCGGGAGGGGTTAAAAAAATAAAAAATAAAAAAGAGGGCTAGGCCATATTGAAAGGTGACCCCAGATATTATTCATTCTTGACAAAGTGGGAAATCAAGAGAAGGCTGGACAAGGAGCACGACAAGGAAGAATGACAGCTCAGCTCCCCAGGAGGTACCACTCTGCGCCTCCATGAGAGAGGTTCTAGGTTGAATTTCAAGAACAGACAAACCCACAGTGCAAAAGTAAGTATATAGATCCACTCCAAGATGACTGCTTTTTGTATCATTTGGTGTTTTGGATTATTCATGAAATTCCGATATATGACCTGATAATGTGTTATATGGTTAACGGGAGCAGAGCTGAGGAAAGCAATAGGGAGGAGAGAATTGTTTGTGTTTGGCTTCATTTTATATTACATTTGTCTCTATTCTTTTGAAAACAAACTGAATGAACAGATGGAATCAGCTACAAGTGCAATGCGTTTGTGGGATTTGTAATGTGGAAGTGAAGAAAAGTGCTTGGTGCAGCAAAGATAACTGAAATGAATTAAAAATTTTGCACATTTCACCTCCAGAAGAAAAAGTATTAAACCTCCATTCAAAAGGCTGTGTTTAAAGAAAACTGGAGCAAGGAAGGAGTTGTTTTCGGCTCCAAATAGAATAAAGCTCCAATTCATTACAAACAGATGCTGGGAACTTAAAAACAAAGTTGTGTTCATTGATTATGTAACTAATAATTTCATGAAGCTTACTTAAAATGTTGATTTTAAAAAGTGGTGGTTATACTGTCCACTTGTTACAGATTGTCCATTTGTGACAAGTGAAAAAGCGTGTGTGTGCGCGTGTGTGGGTGCGTGTGTTTACACATGTGACTATCTCCGGGGTGAATCGTCCCAAAATGAAGAAAGATTTACACATTACATTGTCAGCACAATCGATGGGACCCAGCTTAGCAATTTGTGGGACTTCAATCTTCACATTATAGCTCCTTGTCACTCCTCCCACCAGATCCTGTCCCCTTCTCTCCGTGCACCTAGCACACTCCGCGCGCGCGCGCGCGCGCGCGCGTGTACACACACACACACACACACACACACACACACACACGGGTGAGAGGTGAGTTCAGCCCATCTGCCTCACTTTACCTCTGGCCCAGGGAGGATGCCGGCCGCCGCTGGCTCTGTCGCTGCCATCAGTCTGAGCTGGTCTCCCCTTCGGGTTCAGCGGACTGGGGCCCTCTGCGTTTTCAACAGGTACCATGGTAGAAGTTACAGCCCTTCCCTACGCACCAAACCACCCCGACTCCCCCCCGTGACAACAGTGGTCACTTTCCCCATGGTCGCATGCTAAAGAAGGTGAAGAAGAAACTTCGGGCAAAGCCAAAGTGATTTGTGACCAACTTTGTTTCTATTTCCGAAGGCTTTGCCCTTTTCGGTGACACAGGCTGTTGCTATTCCAAGCAGCCTATCACAGGCAGTGGGAGGGCCGTGTCTCCGAGATCTGTTTTTGCGTTGAGATGTGGAGCCGGGCGCAAGGGGTTAAAAGGCTTGGGAAGAAACAGAGCCCCTAACACTGCGTTTGGCCTTTAACTAAGGGTAAAGCTTGATTCCTGCATCTTTGAAAAGAGGTACAAAACAAACATGCAGATTCAAACGCAGGCTGAGAGTGAGGGCCCAGAATACTCACAGATGGTATCAGTTAATCTTGCAGAGAGAGGAACAATTTATGCCAACACATACCAGAGGGGAAAGTGTGTCAAATTGTCAGCAAGACTGCTGTTATTCCGTGTCATGACATTGACCAGTTTACACAAAGCATAAAACATCTTTATTGTTTCAAACTGATTTTACTCTAGGTGAATACCTTATGTACTCTCCCTATCCAAGGCCTGTGGGACAGAATGCATAGATTCATTGGACTTCTTATCCCCTGGGATTATAGCAAAGTAATCCAGTTTATTCATGCACAGTTTTCTTTAAGAGAAGAACCAACCCTAAATCTCTGCCAGGCTGTGTGATAGCCTGATTGTAGGAGGAGGGTATTTCCCACTCAGGCCAGACTAAGTGTCCCATGGTGTGGGTGTGATAGTCATATAATCTGAAACAAGATCAGGCCACGAGAAAGAGGACTTTTTTCCCTAATTTGTGAGTATATTTATAGAAAAGTCCTTACAGAGTTTTATGACAGTTTGCCTTCACCTGTGTATTCAGCAAATCGTATTTATTGAAAAATCTTGTGCAGAAATTAGAATTATTTTAGAAAACCATTAGGAGTGAAAACTAAAATTTATGGAGCACCTGTAATGTGCCAAAAATGGTGATAAGGGCATGAACTCAAATGATTCTTTTGAGAAAAACTTGTGAGGCAGATACCCATCTTACAGAAGAGGAAATGAAGGCTGAGCAACTTGCCTAAAGTCTCCCAGCTCATCAGTGTTGGAGCTGAGACCATGAAGCCAGGTAGTCTAATCCTATAACTCTCCTATATCCTGAATTCCCAGCTTTGTCCTTCTCCAGTTTTCTTGGTTTCCTTCACTTTCAGCCCATCTTGACCTCAAGAAGATGCCATGAAGTATGGCTTTTAGACTAGTCATTCCTCTGGACAAATTTGTGTTTGTAGAGGCAGATGCTAACCCACACAGGACTCATTTTCAGTACTTTGGCTGGATCATAACATAGCTCTAAATTAATTTATCATTTGTACATTTCCTTTGCTCATCACTATGTATTTCTGTATCTTTATTATCCTTCAGGGAATCAAGTAGCAGATGAAAACAAACCTGGAATAATTCAACTAGTATTTATTATGCACCGTTTGTATGTCTGCTAATAGTGCTGAAAAATGGAAGTCTCCAAACATAGCCCAGCCCCCTCCTGATGAAGAGGTGAGTAGTTCAGAATCCCACAGATCAGCTTGTCCCTACTAAAGAATGTGTAATGCAATGATGCTTTAGTTTTTATTTGTGCCCAGGATGTGTTATGATTGTAGGAGCTGCAGTTTTTATCTGTGAGACATATTTCTCATCAGTTCTCCATATTTCCTTGGCTTCTATCTTCCTTCTGTTCAGAACCAATGACCTCAGCAGGGGGACATATTCTTGCAATGAATCAGTTGTATAATTGCTTTGTTTTCAATTCCAGCTCTGTGTCTCCAGCAGCTTTTTGGCACCATGGAACTATTGGGGTGTTTGCTATAGTCTTTGACTAGGCAAAGATAAACATAATTCCAGAATTCCTTATAATGGCTAAAAGTAATTAATCAATTGTCACTTTGCTGTCTATAGCTCGACCATACAGGAACTGCTAAGTCATAAGCCAACAAGAAATCAAAGGACTAAGCAAACTGAGGCTGACCACAATGCCTCTTGGTGCACCAGTTCCATTGTTAGCTTGACATGGGCCACTGGCCATCCCAATCTCTGCTCTGTGCTGACTTTACTCTCTTAACTCAGAAAAAAAGTTTAGAGAGAAAATTATTTTTACCCAGCCTAGAGCAGAATATTCTCCTGCCTAAATTTGTTTAAGAACCCTGCACTTCCCCTTCACAGTATTTTATACTCTTATAATGTATTTATTATAGTTACACACAAATATTTTATTAAATCTGCCTGATCTGCTAGATAGTAGGATTCATGAGTGTGTGGACTATGTCTATTTGATTTATTATGACATTCCAAGTGCCGGGCACAAAGTAAACACTCAATAAATATTTGTTGGCTAAAAAACTGGTCCCTATAAATCCAGCTAACTTCAGCATTACCAGGATGTAAGCTCCAAGAGGGTAGGCACATGTCTGTCTCATGCACTCATCCATCTCTGTCTCCCCATCTCCGAGCACAATGCCAGACATGTAGTAGACCCTCAATAAATACTTAAGTACATGAGCCCTCACAATGGAGCCATTAGTGAGCTGAAGAACTATTTCATTTTTTAATATCAAAACCCATATAAGGATTGCTAATACTGCTTTGTTCTTTCTCTCTCCTTCCTGTCAATCCCTTTAGAATAAGTGTCACACAGGCTGTCCCTCCTCCATGGAGTCTGAGCCACTACCATCATTAAAAGCTATTCCTCCACTCAAGTGATGTATAATCAGCAGATAGACAGTTCATCCCCCATTGCCCCATTAATTTTGCTACATACCATTTTAGACCACTTGTTCATAGGCAATGCTATCAAATCCAAAAATACCTATCATCACTTATAAATTGACAAGACAGGTAAGAGGGGATGACAGAGAAGGCAAGCAGCATCACACAGCACGTGAACCTTTGTTTCCCAGGCCTATTCTGGTGGCAGTTTTTCTTAAACTTCACAACTTTGTGAAGTAAATACTATTACTTCCATTTTGCAGAAATTGAAACTTAGAAATTTATGGAACATGTCTCAGATCAAAATCCACTTTCCAATGTTTTAGCATGAACATTTTCAATCACAAGGAAAACTTAGATTCTATAATCAACATTTTACTATGCGTGCTCTTCACCCAGCCGTCTGTATACCAATCCCTCTATCCGTCCATTGATCCATCTCCACTTTTCACGCTGTCGAAGTAAGTTGAAATCCTTTGGTGTGTGTATCATCAACTGGAGTTCAATATTTGTTTAGGTTCTTCTTTTTCCTCTGAGGCATTTTATGTACAATGAAGTGCACAGATTCTAAGGGTATCATTATATGAGTTCAGAAAAGCACATACCTATATATAATCCAAATCCCTATTAAGTTACTGAATATGACTGTCATTCCAGAAAGTTCCTTCATGTGTCTTCTGAGTAGATTTCCACCTTCACCTCTAGAAGCCCCAGTGTTCTGATGAGTTTCCACGTGGGTACCTCTGCCTGTTCTAGCTCTTCATACAATCGAATCACAGAGTGTGTACTCTTGTGTGAGGCTTCTTTCACTGAGCATAATTTTGAGATTCATCCATGGTTTTGTGTGTATTAGTAGTTCATTCTACTTATATCTAAATGGTATTCCATCAGTAAATATATCATGGTTTCTTTACCCATTTTCCTATTTATGGACACCTGGACTGTTTTATTTGGGCTATGATAAATAAAGCTGTTGTACGCATTATTGTACAAGTCTTTTTGCAGAACAGAGCATTTCAAAGCACAGCAGTCTAAGTCCATCTGATTCCAAAATCCACATGTTTTTTTGCTATACCCTGTTGCTTCTCTGTGGTATGTTCCATTGCTCTGTGTTATGTAAAATGTACCTCTGGAATTTTTATTCTAAAATGGTTTATTACAGTATAAACACAAATGGGGAACTAGGATCTTAAACAAAAATATACAGATACAAATTCAACTATTTATTAACCACATTCCAATAAAGTACTCATCCTGGTATGACTTTTGGAAGGATATTTATTACTTTACCTGTTTATACTGTCTAAATAACTCCTTTCTCTAAAAGTTTTTTTTCTCTAAATATAACCTTTTTCTCTCATGTGTAGAATAATACCAATCATAACACTGATTAAAGTTCCTCAGATGACAGAAGTATGCTTAAACTCATTGATATGTCCTTTTGATATAAAATTACATGCTACATCACTGAAAAGCAGCAATGTAAGAACACTTTATTTCTACTATTTTAAATGGGAAAATCAGAGTAGAAAATTGCATGCCGGCTGCCATTACCATAATTTTTAAAGATCTATGTGCATATTGGTAGAGACTTAAAAGGGAACTTTGAAAATTTGAAAATAAATAACATGTTGGAATAATCATCTTAGGTCACATTAAGGAATTTAGATCAATCTTAATTATGTGTAAAAAGTATTTTCTTGAAAAATTTTCTTAATGTTGTTATAATATTGTGTATCTAAATATAATTCTGAAAAAAATGTTCCTCAAATGTAGGGCTGCTATAAACTGTTGTGCAATTTACCCACTGCACAACTACAGGCGGGCCATCGCCATGCATAGACAGTAGAGGTTTGTGTACTTATAAACACTCTTTCCAGAAAATAATAGTAAAAATCATGAAGAAGGAGCAGCTTTTTCTAATTTGCACAAAGGTGCATTTGACCGACTAATAGGGCTGTTCACATTATAATCTTCCTTTGAATTGCACTGTCTTATCTATCAGTTCTAAGTCTGCTTTTACATTGCTTAGCTATACTGCATAAAATGAGCACCCTTCTCCATCTGACAGCTATTTTTCCAAATAAATTATTTCTAATTTTTAAATCTTTAATACTATTACCATGCTGTTTGACTGGAGGCAGTCGCAAAACAATGTATTTAGTGACCAAGCCTATCCTTCCTTTTACACCACGACGTCAGAAAGAGTTGCCCAATGCTGTGTGACAACAGCAGCCTTTATTGGCTTGGGAGCTCTGATCTACCTTCATTACGTGTCTCCTTATTTTCTGGTCAATGACGAGGGTACTGCACAGGTGACTGACTGTCTCCCGCACAGAAGCTGCAAAGATTTCTCTTCTGTCTTCCTTTACACCGAGGACCAGCCTCTGCCAAGCAGATCACACACTCAGATTTTGCAGGATTCGCAAGCCTCATTCCAGCAACGATGGTGGCAGTGATTCTGGCTGCCATGTCCAGTGTTCAAGGTTACTAATACACGCTGTGAGGTCTGTGCCCAGTGGTGGCTGGACCAGCTCAGAGCAGGACTTGAGGAATTATATTTGACTGCAAAGTCTCCAAGTTGGAGCTGGTTTCTGAACTCAACTAGCGGAGTCCTTCTTATGTGTGCAGAGGCTGGTTCATCGCAAAGCTAACACTATTTCAGCTTCAAGGCCCCTCACTCACACTGGCCCTTCCAAGGCCCTGGGAGGGGCCCAGCAATGCATTCACGTGATCGTACACTTTGGTAAAGTTTGCAAAAGTAAACTGTTTTAATGCAATCAGTTAAGACCATTAACTCTTTGCACCCTGACACTGACATCTTCTTTGTCACATTTTTCCTTGCGTCAGATGACATAGGAGCGGCCATGAAATATTTGGGATCTGGTTTAGGAGCAGCTACTTTGGAAAAATATTTGGTCTGAGTTTTATTTAGATGGCTCACAGGCACTTCAGTGCATAGTTAATTGGTGCTAGTTCTCCTGGTAAAGGAAGGTCTTCCAGAAATTCTCCCGCTACCCACTGTGCTAGCTCACGCAGCAGATGTTCCACATTACCACGCAGGTGACACAATAATAAAAAGGCGCAGGGCTAGAGGTTGTCTTTCAGGGTGAATCTATCCTGTGGCTCTCAGAGCCAAGAGTACGTGGGCCATGGAGGAGGGCCATGCTAAAGACAGACTGGCTTCTTTCTAGTCTCTCTATAGAAAATAATGTCACACACACACACACACACACACACACACACAAAATGTGACCCTGGCCAGTGTGGCTTAGTTGGTTGAGCATCATCCCATGCACCAGAAGGTCGCCATTTTAATTTCCGGTCAGGGCATGTACCCAAGTCACAGGTTCAGTCCCCGGTTGGAGTGTATGTGGGAGACAAGTAATCGATGTTTCTCTCTCATGTTGATGTTTCTCCCGCTCTCTCCCTTTCCCTTCCTCTCTCTCTGGAATCAACAAAAAACTATTTAAAAAACATACAACAACATTGTGTATGAAGAGGAGAGGGGGAAATATTATAGAGGTGTATCAAGCCATTCCTGGATTGCGTGATGTTTATAATACTTAGCAGCTTTTAACACTTGTAATTTATTATCTAAATAAATGTTCACTTTCATTCTTAATTTTGTATTCTTATTTGTTAAAATAGATGCCCCCACTAATTTTCATAAACTTCAGGCCCTAAAGAACTTGGATCTGACCCTGTGAATATGTTTAGGAAATGAGAGCTCTTTCCAGATGACCATGCTTACTAAAAATCTGCCCAATCTATTCCCTTCATCCCCATGGCCACACTGTAACTTCAGCCCACCTCCTCACCTCCCCACCTCCCCACCTCCCCACCTCCCACGTGGACACATGTAATGGCCTCTGACAGGTCTCCTGGCCTACATTCTTACTTCCTAAAGCCCATTTTCCATACTGCAGCCAAGAAGATTTTTTTGAAAAACTCTAGTCCCTTAAATGGCCTCTAGTTGTTTTATACCTTTCACCAGCTTTCAATTGCTCTGCATGGTCTGGGTCGAGCTGACCTCTCCAGACCCACCTCCTACCCTTTCCTGACTTGAACACCCCCACCCCCTGTGGTTGCCCAACCTCACCCCCAGCACAACTAACTAAAGCAGACCGCTCTTGGTCAGGAAGCCAATAAGATAGGCCAGGGTCCTCTCTTTCAGATCTTTTTTCTCTGAGTTAAGTTACTGACCGTTTGTAGCACAGTTCAGTGCCCGATCCCCTAGGCTAGCAGAAACTCTCCAGAGAGGCAGAGGAAATCGCTGCCCCATCGTATCTACCTTCATGCAGATGCATCTAACTGATGTTTAGAGCCCAACTTCAAGAAAGTCGGGGACATGTAGCTTTCTTATCTCCCTAATGAGAAGGAGGGTGGAATGGAGGTAGAGAGGGCCACTCCACTGAATCCACCATCATGGTGAATGTCTGGGTTAACAGAACATATGGATCGAGGCCTGCAGCCAGGGCCATGGCAGACCAAAGTGTGTGTAAGCCAGGGTTATGGTAGAGGGAGCAAAGGAAGCATGTGAAACAAGAGAAAGCCAGGCATAAAGAGAGCAGAGAGCAAAAAATCATAGCGAAGCAGAGAGGTGAAACTCTGTGGCCCCATGAGAATGGTCTTGGTTTTTGTTTTCTATTTATGAGGATTGACTATGTTTTATACTTGCCCTTTGATACTTGAGGGGTTGGGTTGTATGATCTTCTCCATCCCTCCCCCCTCCCAATCCATTGCCCTTGCCAGGTGCTTCAGCCTTCTCTGACCTCTGTTTCCCGAGGCTGGGCCAAGTGCCCATGGCACAGAGCACTGTAATAATTTACTAACCTGTGCTCCCTCCCAGACTGCAAACTCTGTGAGGGCACTTTGTGACCACCTTGTTCTCTGCACCTCCTCTAGAGTCGAGCATGTTGTCTGAAACCTTGAGTAGCACACAAAATATTTGCTGAAAGAGATGTTGGAGAAAAGGGTAGAGAAGAGGATGTAAGCAATCAAACTCGAAACTGATCTTGCGTCGTTATAGCATGATTTTGAAAAGTAGGTTCTAGGACTAGTCTTAGTTTTAATTCTGACTGTACCACTTACCAGCTCTGGAACCTCCTTATGCCTCCCTGTCTTCATCTCTAAAATGGGATACTAATAGCACCCATCTCATAGGGTTCTTATGAGGATTAGATGAGTTAATACACTAGGTATTTAGAACAGTGATCCTCTATAAATGATAGCTTTTTTTATTGCTTCATTCGAGGGACTCCATAGAAGTATAAAGTAATAATAGAAAAAAATACTGGTTCAAGAGTAAGATAATATAAATTCTAATGTTGGATTTTCTGTTTATTATCCACATGGCTTTGGACAATTCAAATCATCCCTCAGTTTCCTCAACTCTAAGACAGGGAGATAAACATTTGCTTTGCCTAAAGCTACTAATTTTCTGGCCAAGCAGCCAAGCTCCCTTCTTTTGGCAATATTCTTATCATTGCCTTTTAGGAAAATTACATGCTGTTTTATGGTGGACCATCCCTTAGCCAGGGGGTAGGCTTATAACTGCCTGCCATGACATTCAGATGTTCAGTCTCTGGAATGTGAGTCCCTCCTCATGGCAAAACCCAGAAAACACCATCCACTAGTTCCTATGAGCCATTTCTCCAGAACCTCCCTTTGTTCTTCCCAAGACTGCTCTTATTTTTTTCCTTCAGTTCTATAAATCACTTCAAAGCCAGGCAACAAGTTCATTTTTGCTAGTGTTGGCCGGAGTCCAAACATTCCCTAACATAAACTCTTTTAAAGGATTTTAGTTAAGAAGAAAATCAGAAAAAGTATTTGAAAGCATTTTAAAAACTGTTAAGGTGCTATGTAATTATGATTTATTCATCACGGGACAGCAATGGCAACAACAGAATCAATGCTCAGCCTATTTGTTTATCCATTGAAATCATGCTCTCTCTTTCTAAATAAGAACAGAAGCAGCATATGACAGTAGACTGGCAACTGATACAGCAGTGATAAACCAGAAAGGTCCATGAGGCTCCAGCCTTTACAATAGCATGACCTGACTCAGCATTTCACAGAGCCACATGCCCAACTGGAGGCCCGTGGTGAGATCTTTTCCTCTCAGATGAAAACTTGGGGGCTGGCCTTACCTACCAGGAGAGGTGAAAAGGGAAAGTTCCAAGTATAAAGGATATATTTTTCAACCTTCATCTTTAGAGACGTATCATGGGCAAGGGAGCATCCCCGAAGGGAGTCACTCACACACGTTTATGTCTTTCCACAATGCCAGTTTATGAGAGGAGACCCATCCAATAAGCCAGTAGAATCACAGGCAGGTTACACACAGAGAGGAGTTGCTTAGGAGATAGAACCCCGCAGAGAGAGCCTCTGGCTCCAAGTCTGGGTCACTGGTGGCCTCGCAGCAGAGAGGTGGACATTCACCTCAAACCAGGTGGCGGCAGTGGCAGTGCATGTCTGGTGGAATGGAGTCCGACAGGGCTTCCAGTGTGACCTGTGGTATAGCCAAGCTCCAGTGCTGAATGGTCAGAGCTCTGAGTTCTCATAGCCCATAAGGGGTGGAGGTCCTACTCATATTAGTGTCCAGATGGAGTCCTTACCCAAGTGCCAAAACTTGTGTTTTCGGATGTTCTGGGCCCCTGTTAAAAGTGCTCCCCTTGCATCCCATTACCTCAGTCTTGACATAGCTCTTGACATAACTGTCATGGCTGACAGTGACTCCATATTGGATGGTCAAAGTCATCCCAAAGTTCATTCTGCCCTTGCTCTATACCAGAGGCTACTCATGAAATGGCAGGGTCAATGTTGCAGTCCTGGCCTTTCGATTGACAAATAGAGCTGATACCTTAAAGCTGAGAGAATCGATTTAGGTATTAAGAAGGGAACGAATTTGCCACGACATCACGTTCTAATTTTTGTTCTACAGAGCTTTGGTGTTCTTTGAGATGTTGATAGGCATTCTGAGAAGTTAAAAAATGAGATAATTCTTTCATCACTTAAAAAGTTTGAGAAAGTCTCCATATTGTATGCTCTGCCTGAGTCACCAAAAAACATTTTAATCTCTAAGAAAATTTCAGTATAGACACAAAATAATTTTAGTGTAGATTTCTCCTAACTTTTAAAATTTTAAGTCTTAATTCCCCTCTTCCCCCCAAATTCATTCACTTTTAGAAAGGCACAGTTTGGGGAATCCGCATTAAGATATTTGCGTGATGGGGTAGCATTTCACAGCAGGCCTCAAATCTGAGTTTGCTCTTCTCTGCTGCCTCCTTTTGAGAGATAGAAGGAAGAGCAGGTTCCTAGTTGTAAGCGACTGAGGGGATGGCAGTTATGTGGTTCCCAATGTCCACGGGGAAAAGAGAGGGCAAAGCACCACATCAATTCTGGGTGTTGCTTTTGTCACCCATTCTGTTCAGTTTTTGTGGCTCCGGTTAGCTACTTGTTTGTGCTGTGTCTATGCCTGACCAGGTGTCCTTGGGTCCTGGAGTAATTGATTCAAAAACTCAGCCATCCATCCATACAAATATGTATTGCGTGTTTACTATGACCTGGTACAGTGCAAGGTGATAGGGATAGAACAAGGAACAAGGCACTTCTGTGGGAGAACAGGAGACTCTTCCAGACTGCCTGACTACATCCATTGCACTTGTGCTTGACCTTCCTTTGACTCTCATATCCTTCCTTTCTGAATGTGAATCTCAAAGATTGAAACTTTGATGGAAACTTCTTTCTTCTTACTATATCCAATGGACATCTTTTCAGTTTCCCAGATCCCAATACTATTTAGTGAGGACACTTTGCTTTTCAGTCACAAATGGCCTCCTCTCCAAAATTCTTATTTCATCATCTTATACTAAGATTTGAGGCAGAATCTATCACTTGAAGTGACCCTGGGCATGGAAGGGTGTTTGGTGTGGGAAGAAATCTCAATGGAATTCTTCAGGTGGAAAGGTGTTATCATCCTAAGCATGTGCCTTTCTAGGGCTCAGGGGAGTTTTTTCTCTTTCTAAAAAATAATTTATATTTATGTCTTTAACTTTTCAATTACGGTTGGCATTCAGTATTATTTTACTCATTTCAGGTGTATAAGGAGTGCTTTTCTGATGCATGCTCATTATTGAGTAAAATAACTGAACTACAGAGGAAGCCATTAACTATTATATGGTAGAATTATTAACTTTGTGTTATCTTTGATTATTAAAATTATTTTAAAAAACACATTTGTTAACTCCAAATTACCTGTGCTGCTGAACCTGATGTGGGGCTGCTGGGCCCTGAAGATGCCACATTCACTTTGCTTCACCCCCAACAGGGGCCTTACAAGTCTCAGGTCAGAGGTCAGATGAGAAACAGCACAAAGATTTCATATCGTATCCTAGTAAGTATAGTTTTCTCTTGCCTTATTCTCTGGGGTACTTTCTATTTCTTTCTCTACATGCTAAAACATTTAAACACCATAATGAGCAATTAAAAATGTATAAATGGCCATATTTGCCATGGTCAGGGAATTAGATGATGCATGAATTTTTTGATGAATATTTTGAAGGAAATTTTATTTTAATCATTATTCTACTATGCATTACACATTTCCTTGCCTTAGTTAGCATAGGGTAGGAACAGATGGAATATTTTCTGGATTATTCTGGGTAATGAGTGTATTGAGTTGCTGAACAGTGAGGACCTGAAGAGTAACTGATGTGTAAAATACGAAGCTGACCTTGTTCCTTCACTAAATTGCTTCTAGCTGGTGGCTCTCAACCATTTTTGTTCAAGTACACCTTAAAAGAATTTGAAAAACTCTTGAAAACTTCTGTATCTTTTGACACATTTTAAAGTTGACATCTAAATGTTTCACCATAAGTTTAAATGGTTGCAAAGTCTGCATTTTCCAGAGTACTGAATAATGTATATATTCATTAAAGGCAAGGAACTACAGATTCAGTGTGTGGATAATGTCTGTCACACATCATGATAGTCTTTAGTGTTACACCAAACAGTTGAATAATAGTTATTTTCCACCAGGAAATGTTTCAACTCATTTTTAACTTCAAACACCACATCATTGTGCATCTCCTGTGATAGTCTTCTCATTTCTGAATTCCTTTCTAAAATAGAATGATGGTAGATAGGAAGAAAGGAGGGGATTTGCCATGAGTTGGAACTTGAGACCTGAAGTTTACAGGAGAAGCAGGCAGCCCAATATCCATTTCACACTGGAAAAATGGTGAAAAAGCAACTAGAGTTATCAAGTCATGAAAAGATATGGAGGAATCCTAAATGCATATATTCAGCAAAATAATCCAATATAAAAAGGTTATATTCTGTATGACTCCACTATAGGCATTCGAAAAGGCAAAACTGTGGAGACAGTAAAAAGATCAGTGGTTGTCAGGGGGTGGGGGATGGGAGGAATGACTATGTAGAGCATAGAGGAATTTTAGGGCAGTGAAACTGCTCTGTACATTATAATGGTGGATATGTCTTTATACATTTATCTAAAACTACAGAATGTGCAACACCAAGAGTGAACCTTAATGTAAACTATGGTCTCTGGTGATTATGATGAGTCGATGTAGGTTCATCAGTTGTAATAAATGTACCACTCTGGTGGGGGATGTTGGTGGTAAAGGCAGGGAGAATATAGGAAATCGCTGCACTTTCTGCTCAACTTTACTGTGAATCTAAACTTACTATTTAAAAAAAGTCTTTAAAAAATAAAAACAACTGGACTACATTTGACTAAGCTCAATCTGAACTGGTCTCTGGATGTCTGGCAGGTGCTACAGTGCCAGACTAAATCCCTCTGGCCTGGGGAACTGTGCCCATGCTGGTCTGCTGTGTGGATACCGTTATCTTTCTGGGGCTAAGGAAGAAGGTTAACCCTTCTGGAATGCAGATGCAACTCCAGGAAGCAAGTGGAAATTTCCACAATCATCCTGAGAAAGAGCAGATCTAGAAACCAAAATATGAAAACATTGAGGTCAGGAGTGAGATTGGGTGAGGTGGTAGGGAAATCTGTTTCTTTTATGGATTTAAGGGGAGAAGGGTTCAGAGAGGAAAGGTATTACCAAATTAAAGGGCATTCATTTGTCTGCACACATCAAAGCCCAATAAAATACAAACAGGAGTTTGCAGCATAAAAAGTAAAGGTTTATTTAAGGAAATGGTGCCAAGCCTGGAGACACAGGTGAGATAGTATACTAAAACCTGGCTCTTCGATGGCCCACATGGGACAGAGTATAGAGGGAAAAATTATTAATCATGGTAACTAGGAGAGTTGGGGTCGTGGGCTCTACTGATTGGTTAGGATGAAGGTAGGGAGTAGTTGATCATTGCATCAGGTCCTAATGTCAGCTATGGCGTCATTCTGTCTGGTTTCATGAGGTTGTGGTCAGTAAGGTCATTCCATTTTCATGGGCCTGGGGCTGAAATACAGCTGAAGTCAAGATGTTACCTCTAGTTTGACTGAAACTCTATTTCTGTGGTCAATAGGCTTGAGGCTTTGTTCCTAAGACTGTTTGATACTGATCAGAATCTGAGGTCCTAAGGGCCTAATGATTAAGGCAGGGAGTGGACCTTCCTTAAGAAAGGTGCAAAGGTGGAAGGGTCTGGTTGAAAGGAGACAAGTGGGTCATGGGGCTAATAGACTGGACAAGACTAGCTTGAATTAAGAAAAAAGTCATATTAAAGAAGAAGTCATATTAAAGCTCACATGTGATAATAGAGGCAAAGATGTGCTTAGAGAATTCCTGCTGGAGGCCCAAGTGTAGAGAGGAATTGGCTCCTGGACCCAGAGGCAGGTAGATGGACAGCAATGAAGATAATATAAGGCCAGTCCTGTGCCTCTGAGCTGTTATTCTTGGTGTCTACACTGTCTGCAGATTTGGCAAAAAGTTGCAGCTGGTCACAGCTACATTGTGGGGAGTTGAAGCAATGGTCTGTGCTTGTGTTTAGGACAAAAGGTGATAGGGGAGCAGCAGCTGCCTGAGGTCCCCCTGGCTGTCTTTTCCCTCCTTTATAAGGTATGATGGCTAAGCAGCCCTCTGAGTGCCAGGGAACCCTGACAGGCTATAGCTCTTCACCCCTCTCTTTTCCTGCACCTCACATTCTCTACATCTCCATTCTCTACTTGGAACCCAACAAGGAGCCTCAAGCTAAAGGAAAACAGACACCCCAAAAGCATCTATCTAATGAAACAGGCTCTGAACTTGAGAAAGGAAGGAGTAACTCTGTCCCTTTCCTGTGAGCAACATGCACAGACCTGTGAAAGCTCTTTTGAGGGGCTGAAACCATATTTTGTGCTTATTTTGAGTCTGAGCCCTTCACTGGTGTGTGATGACACCAGATATGTGGGGTCCAAATATATCTGGTGATGAAAAAATTCAAATGGAAAGACTTACCCAAGAACAGTTTCCCTCCACCAAATTTACAAATACTGTGTGAATTCCACATAAATAATTTATGGAGATGTTGAGTATGTCCCTCACCTGGGCCCATCCCCACCTGGACTCCCACAGGGAAGCAGGGCTTAGAGTGCACTGCCTCTGGACCGGTGAGCAGCAGACTGAAGGCAGCAGTGACTTGACTCTGAAAAAACAAGCTGCCTCCTGCCTTTGGTTTTGCCAAAGTCCAGGCTGATGGAGGGGGTTTGCATTAAATTATCTAATAGCCAGTGGGAAGGTGGAACAGTGCTTGGGACTTATATTAGTTTCTGAAGGCTGTTTTAACAAGGTATCACAATGTGGGTATCTTAAAACTATAGACATTTATTTTCTCATAGTTCTGGAGGCTAGAAATCTGAAATCAAGGTGTTGACATGCTCTCTCTAAAGGCTCCAGGGAAGAACTCTTCTTTGCCTTTTCTAGTGTCTGGTGGTTGCTGGCCATTCTTAGCATTCCTTGGCTTGTAAACACATCACGTCAACCTTTTCCTTCATTGTCACTTGGTGTTCTCCTTTTATGTCTGTATCCTTTCTGCTCTTCTTATAAGGATGCCAGTGATATAGAATTAGGACCCATCTAACTCCAGTATGACATCATCTTAACTAATTACATCTGTAAAAAAAGCTATTTCCCAAAGGATCAATGGGGGAGGAAAGGGAGGATATCTGTAACACTCTCAACAATAAAGTTAATTAAAAAACAAAAACAAACAAATGCCTATTTCCAAATAAGATCACATATTGAGCTTGCAGGGCGTCCCAGAGGCGTTCCAGGGCCTTGGTCACAATGACTATCTGATGCACTTACAGGGGCTTGGGTACAAAGCCCCATGACTACCACTTCAGCAAAGATCCCCGGGTTCAAGTATGACCCCAAAGCAGCAAAATCGCCCCATCAGGGGACTATGGGGATTGTAAAGTAGAGGGCTCCACGGTGACCATTGTGGACCAGGGACCAGAGGGTCCTTTTCAACATTGTGACCTCCACATCATTTACTGAACCTGGGAGAGAAAGAGCCCCCAAATGACTGAGAACATTTTTTTTTTTTTTTTTTTTTTGCCAACTGGGGCTTATATAGTAGATTTGTAGAAACTTTAAAAATGTGACATTTCTTACACACCACAATGTAGAATGAAATTCATAATAACTACATGTGAGGAATAGTTCCAGAATTTATTTGAATTCTTGTACAATCCATGGCTGATGACAACCCATAAAATTGGATGCCATCGATTTTTTTGACAAGGCCTTGCCCCTTTTGGAGAATTGATCAACAACGCTATGTGAGAACTTTGATAAGTCACTGTTGACTTGGAGAAAACCAGTGAATATTGAAACAATGTTTTAAAAACACACAAACTGTAAAATGCTTCAATACTCCTGGGCAGACATTAGGCTAGATGTGCAACAAAAATGTTGGAAAGAGAACACAAAGAAAGCCTTGTTTGAGTTTATTGAAGATACTTATTTTGCTATATACTCCAGGAGAGCATCATGAAAGGGAAGGGCACAGATGGAGATCTTTAAGACCTATATCTCAGATTCTGAATTTCTTTGAAAAATTCACCTCTTCAGAAACACAAGAGCGGCCCCAAATGTCTTCCAACCTGAGCATGCTGCTGGAGTATCAGGCTGAGCTGTTGGAATTGGTGGTGGAAGAAGCCTGCGGTGGACATCAGTCAGAAGATAAGTGACTGTAGGTCCCAGGCTGAGAGAAGTGGGAATATGAAGTAGATGGTGCCACAGTCACAGATATCCAAGGCCAGAAATAATATCAACTGATGAAATATTCCAGGTCCATTAGTTTTTAGGGCTGCCTTAACAAAATACCACAAACTGAGTGGCTTAAACAATAATTTATTGTGTCCGTTCTCAATGTCAGAAGTCAGACATGAAGGTATGAGCAGGGCCATGCTTCCTCTGAAGAGCTAGGAAGGCTCTCTCCAGACCTCTCTCCCAGCTCCTGGCAGTCCTTGGCTTGTGGCAGCATAATTCCGATCTTCACATGGTGTTCTCCCTGTGTGTGACTGTGTCCAAATGTCCTCTTTTTATAAGGATACTAATCCTATTGGATTAACGGTCCATCCTACTTTAGTATGACCTCTTCTTAGGGAACTACATCTGTGAAGATTCTGTTTCCAATAAGGTCACATTCTGAGGTCCTTGGGTTGGGACTTCAATATATTAATTTGGGGTGGGGGTGGGGCACACTAGGGACTGCTCAGAACAACCTTTCTTCAGACATTACGCCACAACATCCAAGAACTTTAGAGGAGGATTCAGGACCCACTGAAAACCAGAGGACTCTGCAGGCCCCTCGGTTCCCTAAGTGCACAACTGAAGGATGTGGAAAAGGCTGGGTCTGTATTTATACTCAGATTAGAGTATTTGGTGCAGAAGGAGATGGCCCAGGAGGTTTAGACACTTGTAGCTCGGAACTTGCTCATTTAAAACAGGCATGGACACAAGCAAAGCTGTGTGCCTCACCCTGCTGCACACTCACCCTCACCAATTCTGTGTATTCCCTCCCCCACCCCAACTGCACCCTTATCCATTGAAGTAGGTGAAGAAAAGGGGGAGGGGCGGGGCCAGGAAGCTATTGGTCACTTCAATGAGTGTAGAAGCTGGGCATGGATGGGCTGACTTCTGTGCCTGCTGTGATCAATGGGAATTTACCACCACCACAAAAAGCCTTGACGACCTTCTGCAGGCTTTGGGGAGCTTGGTGTGGGTACCCTTCCCAGCCTCCTGGGAGCTGAATGCTGAGGCACAGAGAGCACCCTTTGGTCTGGTACCCCATGGAAGAGACATGGCTCTTACTTGGCCCCCCAAGGAGTGGCCTGGAACCCAAGTGAAGCTACTGCAACATGCAGGAGGCGCTCAGTGGCTCCAGCGAAGACGAGGAGCCCTGCTCAGCCTCAGCGGGAGATTCACAGCTAGCTCCCGAGGCTTCAGGGAGACCAGAGACGCTGTGTTTGCTTTTCTCATGGTATAGCAGAAACTCAGGTTGGTCACAGTGATGGGTGATCTTGGGGAACCAGGGAGGATTCCGGGAACAGAAACACCGCGAACAGCAAGAAACTGGGCTGAGCTGCTCCCTTTCGTTTCCCCTTTGCTCCGCACGACAAACGTCCTCAAAACGGGGGGAAGGATAGTGTGGAAGAAAAGGGCACAGTCCCCTAACCCAAAACCAGAGCTAATTTTGGTCAAAAATTGACTCTCTTCCTCGCTAGCTGCCCTTAAGCCAAACGCTGCTCCCCCAGACTTAAGGGGAGTAATCCAGGCTAAGAGCGTGCTAAGCCTGGGGCCATGGGAGTGTAAAACTGAGGACGTCTGGGGAAGAGCCTTCTCTCACTGGTGAGGCTTTGGGTGGGGAGCTAGCCTCCTGGGAAACAGACCTGAGTCGGAAATCGTTTTCAGAGACTTCAACATTGTGTGGGGTGGTGGGAGGGAGAGAAGAATGATGTAAGATCATTCTTTGAAAATATCCGTTTGTGTTTTAATCTTGCTGCAAGGGTGTGTTTACCTCCCCTAGCCCAGAGGATAGCCAGGCCTTTGTGTTTCCAGCAGCCCCTGCGCTTTTGTGTGGCCCCGCAGGAAGGAGCTGTTGCCAGGCACCCAGAGACACCCCTCCTCCTGGCTTTTGTCTTGCCTAGGCCTGGGCTGATTGAGGGGAATTAAGCTGCCTAAAAGGAAGAGCCAGTGGAGTGAGCTGAAAAGACCCCAGCAACTGTAGGGGAGGAAGGCTTTCCGAGAGCCCTCCCTTCAGAAATGAGGAGGGAATGGGGGCTTTTGTGATTTCCACACCTAGAGAAGCAACACACACACACACACACACACACACACACACACACACACATTCACAATATCTTGAGCATTTGGGGGCAAGGTTGGCAGAATCTGAGAGGAAGGGATTGATTCTAGGTTCACCTAGAGAGCCTGCTCCTCTCCCCACCCCACTCCTTGTGGAAATTAGAAAGAGATGCCCCAGACTGTCCCTCACACAAAGAGGTGATGAGGTGCAGAATGGATTTACCTCTCCACTGGCTCCTTGATGGCACAAACCTGCCGGTCTTCTGTTCTCTTCCCAATCCATTACACCTATTTTCAAGTCTTCCACTGGATTTTCCCAGATGCCTCCCGTTCTCACTGCAGCACCTCCCAGCTTTTAAAACTTATTTTTTACATTCTCAATATTTTAGCATGTATGTTTTTAGTGCCTTGCTCTAATTCATTTGCTCATGCTTTGTCTATAGATTGTTTTTAACAACTGGTGTTCAGGATACCGCGTTTACAACAGGATGATTGTGAATGCATTGTTCACCATAGAATCAGATGAAGTGATGTGCTCTGTGTCACTGAAAGCTGTAACACTGCTATCCGGGGGAGCGGAGTTCTTGCGACGTCAGAAGGGAAAGAATTTCCTGAGACGTGCATAGGTGGATGAGTAATATTTATTAGAGTAGAAATAAACCTCCGGGTTTCCAGGGTCCCATTTCCATCCTCCCACCTCAGAAAAAGTCCAATGTGTCTTCAGCAGGGCCAGAACAAAGGCCACTGCCCAGAGTTTCTGCTCCATATTAAAGTCCAGTCCAGCCCAGCATCCTGTGTGTGCAGTCCCCATGAGGCTGTAAGGTCACATGACTATGGCTAGAGAACACACAAAGGCAGGTCATGGAGCAAGAGAGAACAAGAGAGAGGAAACACTTTGGGGATTTTAACCAGGAGTTTCTTCAAACTAACCAATTAACTTTCCACGATTGTGTGCACTTTCAGTGGCTTCCCCTCCCCCTGCAACCCCACAACCAATTTTCTTTTTTTCAGGTTAGACTGACAGGCAAGCAGTTCCCCTTAACCATTTTCACTTTACTGCGCTCCTGTCTGCCTCCCCCTTTGTTCTATCCCTTCCCCCATACACTCAATCCAGTAGGCAGGGGGAAAGGGAGGTGTTAACAATGTCTGACTTCTCTTTATTAATATTAATAACTAATCAATTACAGTGATAACAACACTAGAAGAAAAAATGCCCAAATATTAATATCAAATAATTTATTGTTTTATATTCTATCAATTCCTCAAAATTATATCATAGTTTAGATTGTTTCATGTTTGAACCTTTACTTCCTTATACATGATTCTTTTTTCTTTTTATTCAAAAATTTTTTAACTTTATTGTTGAATGTACTACAGATGTCCTCCTCCCGTTTTTCCCCCAATGATCTCCCTCCTCCCCAATCCCGCCACCCTCCTGCCTTCCTCACACTATCACCTGTGTCCATTGGTTATACATATATGCATAGAAGTTCTTTGGTTTATCTCATCCCACCCTCCCTCCCCCCTTCCCTTTGAGGATCATCAGTCTAACAAGCAATTTGTACTTCTCAATTCCTTCATCTTTTTCACCCAGCCCCCAACCCTCTCCCATCTGGCAAACAACAAAAAGTCCTCTGTATCTATGAGTCTGTTTCTGTTCTGCTTGCTCATTTTGTTTGTAGATTCAATTGTTGATACATATGTATTAATTGACATTTTATTGTTCATATTTTTGTTCTTCTCCTTCAAGAAGACCCTTCAACATTTCATATGATACTGGTTTGTTGGTGATGAACTCCTTTAGCTTTTTCTTGTCTGGGAAACTCTTTTTATGTCCATCAATTGTAAATGATAGCTTTGCAGGATAGAGTAATCTTGGTTGTAGGTCACTGTTTCCATCACTTTGAATATCTCTTGCCACTCCTTTCTGGCCTGCAAAGTTTCTTTTGAGAAATCAACTGACAGTCTTATGGGAACTCCTTTGTAGGTAACTAACTGCTTTTCTCTTGCTGCTTTTAAGATTCTCTCTTTGTCTTTAACCTTTGGCATTTTGATGATGATGTGTTTTGGTGTGGACCTCTTTGGGTTCATCTTGTTTGGGACTCTCTATGCTTCCTGGGCTTGTATGTCTGTTTCCTTCACCAAGTTAGGAAGTTTTCTGTCATTTTTTCAAATATGTTTTCAATTTCTTGCTCTCTCTCTTCTCGTTCTGGCACCGCCATGGTGCGAATGTTGGCATGCTTGAAGTTGTCCCAGAGGCTCCTTACACTATCCTCATTTTTTTGGATTCTTTTTTTCTTTTTGCTGTTCTGATTGGGTGTTTTTTGCTTTCTTATATTCCAAATCAATGGTTTGCTTCTTGGCTTTACTTACTCTACTATTGATTCTCTGTAAATTATTATTTATTTCAGTTGGTGCATCCTTCATTTCTGACTGGTCCTTTTTTATGTTGTTGATGCTCTCACTAAGTTCCTTGGAGTTTGCTTTAAGTACCTTGAAGTTCTCATTAAGTTCCTTTAAGTTCTCACTAAGTTCCTTGAGTATCCTTATAACCAGTGTTTTGTACCCTGTATCTGATTGATTGCTTATCTCCATTTTGTTTAGTTCTTTTCCTGGAGTTTTGTTCTTTTCTTTCATTTGGGACATGTTTCTTTGTCTCCTCAATTTGGTTGCCTCCCTGTGTTTGTTTCTATATATTAGGTAGAGTTGCTACATCTCCTAGGCTTCATTGGGTGGCCTATTATTGTAGGTGTCCTGTAGGATCCAGTGGCACAGCCTCCCTGATCACTCCAGTTGGGCCCTCAAGGTGCACCCCTAGTGTGGACTGTACACCCCTCTGTTGTAATTGAGTCTTGATTGCTGTTGGCACTTCAATGGGAGGGATTTACTCAGGCCGATCAGCTGCAAGGACTGGCTGTGCCCACTGACCACTGACCTCTGACTACCTTGGAGGATCAGCTGTGTAGGGGTGTACAACACAGAGCAAGACTCACTTCAGCAGGGCTCTGGTACCCACTGAGTACACTCGCTGAGTGTGTCACTTATGGAGGTGGTTGGGTGGTGGTGCTTCGACGTGGTCCAAAGTTGTCCACTGGGTGTGCTGGCTCTGGGGCAAGGTCAGCCACCGCCTGTGTTCTATCCGGGGCCAATCAGCATAAGCTACAAAATAATCTGCTGATGGCTGCTTCGTGTGCTGGGCTTGGAGGTGCCCAGGAAAAGCCCAGCTGTGAACAAAGGCTGGCTGCTTCTAGTGCCGGGCCTGGGGCCACTTAATGAGAAGTATGGGGCTCACTGAGACCAGATGCTGCTTGTTTGAGAGATTTTAGGAAAATCTGATGCAGAAGCCAAAACAGGCCAATCCTATGGTAAAGCCATTGGAAACAGCTTGGGTGGGCCCAAAAGTTGGGTGGGGCAGGGCCTCAGGGAATCACCAGGGCGGGGCAAACAGTGTGAGCCAGGTTTCTGGAGTCCCAGATATGGCGGCAGTCTGCTGCTCGGGGAAGGGCTCATCAAAGGATAAAAGGCCTCTGACAGCAAGTCTGTCCAAGAGAAAGCTGTCCCTCTGGCTCTTGTCCCAATGCCAAACAACTCAGTTCTTCCTCGTGTGTCTCTGGTGCCTTTCAAGCTGTCTCACCCATGCTGGAGCCTGGAGGGTGCGAGTCTGAGTAAGTCTGTGTGTGGGCCCTTTAAGAGGGACTCCCTGGGGCTCCAGAAGCCTCAGCCTCCCTCAACCTCAGTTCCCACTGGTTTTCCAGCCAGAAGTGATGTGGATTCTCTTCCTGGCACTGGATCCCTGAGCTGGGCGCCTGGTGTGGGATAGGAACCCCTCATTCCTCAGGTAGGACCTTCCCAGCCGTGGTGTCCCTCCTGATTTTTATCCACCACATGTGGGTATGGGACCAGCCCATTGCGCCTCCGTCCCTTCTATCAGTCTCCGTGTGGCTGCTTCTTTAATTTCGTAGTTGTAGGACTTCCATTCAGCTTGATTTCAGGCGGTTCTGAATGATGGTTGTTCTGCAGTTTAGTTGTAGTTTTGATGTGGTTGTGGGAGGAGGCGATACCGTGTTACCTACGCTGCCATCTTGACCGGAAGTCCATGATTGTTTTTTCTTTTAGTTTCTGTTTGCCTTTGTATTTTCCTTTAAAAAGATATGCCTTTATCTTTCATTAAGGTCATTAGCATCTTAATGATATTTCTCAAGGTGAAGCCACTGACCTTCTTTGGCTTCTTGTTTTAATTTGAACAAGTTGCTTTCCAGGTCCACTGCACAACCATCCTCATGGGTTAATTTCCTCTCTCTTGACCTCATTCTTTCTTCTTCCTTGAATTCATTTTTTAAGTTTTCCTAAAATATACATTCAGTATTTTTTTTAGAAGGCTGACTAGTAGAAAACCTTCTGAGCTATGCATATCTGAGAATACCTTTATTTTATTTTTTCTTCATGCTGGAGTAATGGTGTAGGTTGGTATATAAATCTAGGTTAAAACAACCTTTCCTTAGAACTCTGAAGCCATCCAGCAAGAGGATGGCCACCTAATTTTCATTCTTTTTAGAGAAGTTGTGGCATTCTTGCCCCTCTCCCCAAATCTGATATTCTGAAATTTTTATCTTGGTATGAATATTTTTTTCCCCACCTATTAATCACTCTCAGCAGTTTTCAATTTGAGTTTCTTTATATTTTAGAAATATTCTTGTGTTATTTCATTTATTATTTCCTCCCCTTTATTTTCTCTAGTTTCTGTTTTTGGAACTCCCATTGCCCAGATTTGGGGTTGACCTTTCATGTTATCAGTTACCTATTGCTGCATAATGAATGAACACAAAAAGAAGTTTAAAGTGAACCACATTTACTATGTTATGGTTTGCGTGGATCATGAATCTGGGCACAGTTCAGCTGGATCCTCTGCTCAGGGTTTTAAAAGTCTACAATCAAGGTGTCAACTGGTCTGCAGTCTCATCTGGAGGCTGAGTGGAGAAGAATTTGCTTTCAAGCTTGGCAGAATTCTTTTCCTTGCAGCTATAGGACTGAGAGTCCCTGACTTATTGATTGTTAGCTAGAAGCCACCCCAGCTCCTAGAGACCACCCTCAGATACTTGCCACGTGGACCTCCCAACATGGCTGTTCTCTTCTTCAAAGACATTTGGAGAGAGAGAATCCCTAGCATTAGTCTTTGGCAAGAAAAGATCTTTTATAATGTAATGTAATCACAAAAGTGACATCCCATCACTTCTGCCACAAGTCAGTTCACTAGAAGGAGTCACAAGTTCAGCCCACACTCAAGGGGATGGGATTATACCAGAGAATAAACACCAGGAGGTGGGGATCTGTCTGCCACATTGAGCTCTCTTAATAACACCCACCCTCTACACACATTTTCATTAAATAATTTTTTCCCTTTAATTTATGCTCTGAAAGATTTTCTCTTCTTTCTTTGCTTGTTCTTACCGAGAATAAGAGACCAGTGAAGTAGGGGGAAAAAATCACAATGTTGTGATGTCTTGGATGTCTAAAGAAGGATGTATTTCCAAGAAGAAGTAGTGGTCAACAATGTTAAAACGATATTTTATCTGTTAATGAGTCAAGAAAGATGAGGACTGATAATCCCCCCCCCCCCCACCCCATACACACACACATTGTATTTCACAGCATGGGAACATTGTGACCTTGGCAAGAATGATTTTGCTGGAATGATGGGGGTAGAAGCCATTCAGAGTGGGTTCAAAAGAGAATGGGAAGAGACAAACCAGAGTCAGAAACTATAGACAACACTATGGGGGCATGGGTTTTTTAAAAAATTAATTAATGTTTTCCAGTTTATTGAAAAATAGTTGACATACTGGAGGAGTTTTTCTATTGAGAGAAACAGAGTGAGTGGGGCAGGCATTGGACAAGAATGCAAGATCGGGAGAAAGATGATTTAACATGTGAAAAGTTATTACATGTGTGGGAGCTAAAAAAAAATATTCTTTTTCTCCTACCTTCTAAGTATTTCTGGCTGGGCTAATACCAAATTAACAGACATGAACAGGACAAAAATTAAAGTTTAATACATGCTCATGGAAAATTCACATAGGTGTGCTAATTCTATAAAAATTCCAAAGACGGTGAAGCAACATTTTTGGACAAAGAAGAAAAGGTGGGGCAGGATAGGGTATTAGATTTCAGAAGTGAGAAAGAGTGATCGCTGAGAAAGAGGGGCATGCACAAGGCAGGAAAATCCTTGCTAAGCAACTCAGACACAACAGGACAGAGGTATCGGGCTAACAGGCCTGCCTGAAACCCTCTTGTTTACTATACTTAATTCAAATTAGGCCAAGGCAACATTTTAAACTCTCCTTCCTGAAGCAGGTTTCTCTGTCTGAATGTCTTGGGCAAGAAAGAAGGGAGGGTCAAATTTTCCCTCTGAGTCTTCTTGATTAACAGCTTAAAATCAATATTCCAAAAGAGCAGCTTCAGGGTGGCAGAATGTTGGTCCCTTCACCTGTTTATATGCTGGTGGCAGTGATCTAGGAGAGAAGAGCAAAAATTAAAGTGATACCGGTGAGAAAGGGGGCAATAGCTGGAATAATAATCTTTCATATATAAAGGACAAGGTCTGATGTCGAAGAGGAAGGATGATCGTTGGGGAGGGAAAGGTTAATAGCAGGAATGTGGTCTCACTGAGGGGACACAGGAGAGGAATGGTTGACCTTGACCAGAAGGAGAGAGACAGAAAAAAACAACCCAGAGTTATATAACAACCCACACCATTACTCCAACATGAAGGCAAAATAAAGGCATTTTCAGGCATGCATACCTCAAAAAATGTTCTACACTTTACCCTTTTGAAAAAAAACATTGAGGATCGACTTCGGCAAAACTTAAAATAAATCCGAAGAAGAAAAAAGTATCAGGTCAAGAGTGCTTACTGTAAATCAGCCTGGAATGTATGGAGTTATGTAGTGTAACTGGCTAGGGAATGAATGTATACATTGTTCAGAAAGCAATTGTTAATCTGAAAACAAAATGCACCCTGATGCAGGTGAAAAAGACATTTTCAAAAAGCTGAGTTTGACAGATTTGGGTTCCTTCCAAAAGAAAGGCCACATCTGTGCCTGGTTCTTCCTGTAGTCTTTGAATTATCAGTAAAGTTTGGTGCTGGATGAGATCTATTATTCAAGTGAGTCTGTTTTGACAGGTGAACCTTTCTTCTCTAAAGGCAGGTAGATAGATATTGTGGGAGTGTGGTGGGCACACTATCTTCTCTATTTTTTAATTCTCTTGGGTTTTCTGGGAAAACTTTGATTTCTTCATAATTAGTCATTCTGTTTATTCCTCTTGGTCCTTCTCTTTAGATGATTAATTTTGGGAAATCGCTTTTGGTTACCTAGCAACAAGCTAGCTGAGACTGATGGTTCCCGCCTCTCAGGGGCAGAGCCTGAAACTGTCTATGTAATCAAGTGTTCTGCCTGCCTCCACTGGGAGGGCTGGTACCCAAATTCAACTTCTCACAGTAGCAAGCACCCTCAAATTTTTCAGATGTGGACAGCTGGCATTTCCCAGGAGATTCCTAAATGACTGGCAACCAAGCTCAAGCTTCTTGGTACTCCAGGCCAAATGTTTGTTTTTCACATTCAAGACCACTGTCATACTCACTGTAATAAAGAGCAACAGAAATCAGAACTTCTCTGTTGGAGCCCAGCCCCACCATGTGGTCAGCTGCTCCCCAGACCAAGCACAACTCTCTGCAGAATATAAGAGACTAGGGTCCTCCCAACTTCTACCCCATACAGCCTCTGGTGTTTTCCCACATCTCTAGGGCAATGGTCTAGTGACTCTTGGTTGTCCTTTCCTGTTTCTACATGAACGTCTAGACTAATTAATGGGGATGGTTGGCATGGTTTCCAAAGCCTCTGCATAGATCTGTTCTCCCAAAGAAGATCTGAAATTGGCATACTGTCTGGGGAGAAGCACACGTGTGTGTGTGTGTGTGTGTGTGTGTGTGTGTGTGTGTGTGAATGACAGGGTTTACATTTGGGTGAAAGCCCTTCAGGGAACACATATGCTAATTTTGTTGACAAAAAAGGCTAAGGCTTTACTCTGATGTGACAGTGTTCACTCTTGGAGCCCTAAACGCAGTGTAATAGGTCACTCCTTTTCTTCAGCCACCACCTCTCTGTTGTCCTCCCTAGGACTGAAGACAATAGGGGCGGTTGCTAGTTAAGTGTGCAGACAGATGGGAAAGCAGCCACCAGCAACACTGTTCTGTAGAAAGCCTTCCGATGCATGCTGGCCTCCCACTTCTGCTCTGAATGGGCCGATGCCAAGCTTAGTGCCTCCCTGCAGTTTACAAAGGAGACAGCTGCCACCTATACGGCAGCTTTCCCCTGAAGGTGCTGGATCGTGTCTTGTCATTCAGTACAATATGCCCCAACCTTCTTTCTGTATTCCAGAAATCAGTCAAACTCTCTAATCCACTCATTGCTTGTGGGGTTACTTTCCCCTTTGTATTTCTTTACTTGTAACACATATGCTCATCCAACATTTTCAACCAGAAATCCCTTTATTTTAAAAGGAGTCTGGGTTTGAAATAATAGGGTACTCTGAATCCTGCCTTTTGTGTTTTTATAAGGTGTTAATATAGGACACTTTTGCTCTCAGTTTTGACTATAGCCTCAAAGGGTTGAGTTGAAAATAATAGGTGGAAATGTTCTCACATTCCCAGGGGAGGTGCTGCAAAGGAGCTGTTTTCCTGACCTATCCTAACATTCACCAAAGGATACCAAAGGATATAAGAGGTTAAGTTTGAAGAGGGAATTCCTTTGAAAAAATGCTGACAAGCTGAGGTTCTTTCCATTGGGAAAGGAGGAGGGCTGCTTCTTCTTTACTGAAGCCTAGTGAAAAGGACTTCAGAGACACACTTGGAAAGCTTGATGAGTTTTCCTAGAGTTTGGGGATGTGTTTGAGTCATACCTCTGAAGCCAAAGCTAAAAGACTAAGCTAAAGCCACAAGTGAGGACAGGAAAGGAAAGAAGGTTTGTGCTGGGGCAAGCGGTATACTCAAGGATGCTTGAGCATACCATGGACCAAGTGGACAGTGAGGATGGTAACTGGGTGGATCTGGAAGGAACCTTACACAGGAGAGCAGCTTAATGAGGTAATCCCATCAGCCTCAGGGCAAAGGAACCCCACCAGGTCTGATGCTGAAGGGTGGGAGTTGTCACAACAGTTCAGTTAGGGAGTGCATCACTCATGTCAGGGACAGGTGCACTCAAAGAAAAGAGTCATCTCAGAACCTCCATAACATATGCTGGATTACAGCCCCTAATCAGCTGGTAGAAAGATGAAAGAAGCTCAAGGAAATAGAAAGGAAACTGACCATGCAAGTTTCCCAAAGGTGGTCTGAGCTGAGTAAGGAAGCAGCTTAATAAAATTGGAGTCCTTACTACACACATGGAACCAGCTATATCGGTATTGAAATAAAGCTGTTACCAAGACTACAAATAATTGGAGGTCTGTTTTATTTCCTGACAGTTATTACAAGATTTGTGAGGTCTGCCTCAGATTTTATCCAACAGGCAGAGAAGAAATACCTCCACAAGGCAGATTTGAAAGGGCAGTGAAGAGAAAGAATAAAGCTTTCTGCTTGCACCCCATGGAAGCTACATTTCCATTCTGCTCACTCTGATCCAATTTTCAAATGTACCTTTTGAGGAAAGATGACATTGGAATTGTGTGTGTTACGTACCGCTGAGTCAGCTCTGACTCATGGTGACCCTGTAAATGAGTGATGTCCATAATGTCCAGTTCTCAACAGCCCTGCTCAGCTCCTGTAGACTCATGTCTATGGCTTCTTCCATGGAGTCAATCCATCTCATATTTGGTCTTCCTCTATTCCTGCTGCCTTCTATTTTTCCAAAGAACCTGCTTCTCATGATGTGTTCACAATAGGACAGCTTCAGATCATTTTTGCCTTGAGTGATGTTTCAGGCTTGATTTGCTCTAGGACCTTCTTGTTTGTCTTTCTGGCAGTCCAGGGTATCTGTAGAGATCTCCTCCAATACCATATTTCAAATGAAATAATTTTTTTCCTATTATCTTCTTCGCTGTCCAACTTTCACATCTGTCCTTGGTAATTGGGAATGCGAGGGTGTGGATGATCTTAGCCTTATTCTGTAATGACAAGTCTTTGCTCTATTTGACCTTTATTAATTATTTGATTTCTGCCCTTCCAAGTCTCAGCCTTCTCTTGATTTCTTGGCTGCAGTTTCCATTCAAACTGATAATCAAACCAAGGAAAGCAAAATCATTAACAAGTTCAGTGTCTTTATTATCTATGTTAAAGTAGCATATTCTTCTGCAGTCATGATTTTTTTCCTTCTTGATGTTCAAATGCAGTCTTGAGGGAGCAATTTAGATAAATAAAAACAGCACATACATTGTCTAAGTTTCCAAGTGTGAAAACATTCATTCATTGTTAATTCAATCAAAACAAATTGATCACCTACTGTGTGCCATGACCTGAACTAGGCACAAAGGATACAGATGTGAATAAGAGGGAGCCTATGCTGCACATTTTCTAGTCTGGTGGGAGAATCAGACGTGTAAACAAACAAATTGTGGCACAATGTGCCATAACACAGACATAGACACAGAATTATATGAGAGTCTTTTTCTATCTTATTCTGCTCATTTGCATTTCTTTTCTGCACTTCCTTATACTGCAATTTACTTGGGAAGAGCCACTAACCTAAATTTGAAATTTCCCAGTAGGGAATTAGGGAGACCACAATGGAACAGGGGATGGACTGGGGCCCAGGCTATAAGAAGGTTGAATTGGATTGGCCAAAAGAGTGTCTGCCCACTTCACGACTTTGCTGAGAGCCAGAGCTACTTGTAAAGGAACAAATATTACAACAGCTACTACGTAAATCAAACCTGATATTCTGTGGTTAGAGCATGGTAGGAATTCGCATTGTAATATATATTTTTTCTTTCGCATACTAAAAAACCGAAGCTAAACTAAAGCTATTTCTCACATTCCACTTTTGGATTCGGCAAACATTATGGAGAAAATAGAAAAATGTTAAATGCTTTTAGCATTTGGCCCTAGTCAAAGACGGGAGTTAATAGTGACAACAATAATAATCTTTAACATTTTAGGGTTCAAATCTTTTTCCTTGGAGATTCTGAAATGAGTAAGGTATAGGAACTGCAATACATTTTTCAAAGGTCACGAGAAAGATATTTTTTTCTGTTACATTAACTAATATTCACAATCATAAAATTAACATATTTGGATTTATTTCTCTATACAATAGTAAATAATTTTTGTATGGAGAGAACAAAGAACTACATTTTGCCTTTTATTTTTTTCTTAGAGAGAGAGGGAGAGGGAGAGAGATAGACACATCAATGAGAGAGAACATCGATCGGCTGCCTCCTGCATGCCCCCACTGGGAATTTGGCCCATAGCCTGGGCATGTGCCCTAACCAGGAATCAAACTGTCAACCTCTTGGTGCATGGGTCAACGCTCAACCACTGAGCCACACCAGCCAGGCTAGTTTTATTTTTTAGACATTCAACCTTCTTCTCTTTGAACCTAATTTATTGGAAGTTAAATTTTTTTTCTCTCCCAGATAATACTGTAGTTTTGTGTAAAAGGATTGTCAACTTTTACACTGTCCATATAACTGACATACAGTTCAAGGGAAGACCCTGTCTTTACCCTTCCTATCTCACCCTTCAAATCTCTCAGTAACAGCTAACCTTGCAAAAGAAATTTAAATTATTAGTAGCAGTTATGAATTTGATCTACAGTACTTACATGTAAAAAGATTATATTATTTATTCTAAATCAAATACATCAGGCATGTTTTGGGGGTGTCATCAAGGATCTGAAGACACACATTGTGTCCCCAAACTTAGAAAAGGCTTCTAGTCTTCACTGCATCATTACCATGGTTGAGACTCCCATCTGCCATGTTCCCACTGCTAAGAACTGTGCCTAGCGCGTCGTGGGCAGCTACTAAACTTTGTTAAATAAATGAATGAACACTTGAATGCTTGAATGGTTATTCAAAATGTACAGGAAGATGTGTTACCTCAATATCCAAGGCCATGATTCTTAGTTGGTATCTGAAGGGGTTGATACATAGCACCCCATCTCTTCCCCTGCTTGAGTTAAAAACCAACTGAGAGAGAGAGAGAGAGAGAGGAATAATACAGAGGGAGATTAAAATACCACTTTAGATACCGTTAAAACTGTGTTGGGGAGACTGCCAAGTAGTTTGCTCACTCTAAGCCCTAGAGCTAGGCTGGTTCACTCACCCCGCCAAGGCTGCTCGAGGCAGATTCAGTCCTCTGCCATTGGGCAGAACCTGGAAAACCAACAGCAGAGTGAATGAGAGAAAGATGGAGAAGACCTGGGATGTGCAGGCCTGGGTCTTTCTCCCAACTTATTCATCAGAGCATTGCTTCTCCTCTCCTGGGAGGACTGAGAGCTATGGGTGGAAGAGGTCAGGTATTTGACTCCTATAGACGTCTCTCCACATGGGAGGAAACATCCAGAAAGGTGCACTCCCCCTTGACATCAGTATTCAATTCCTCTGTAAAGGATGAGCCGCCCCATAAAGGATGTCTATGTCCTCTGGGGTCCTCATGAATCCCAAACAACCCATTCCTCCTCAGGCTCTGGAACTAACATTGCCTGCATCCTTGTCTGGGCAGGTCTGGCGCCTTCACCCTCCTTGGGCTGTAATGCCAGAAGAAAGGGTTGGTGGTCAGGGGAGGGCTTAATCTGAGTGACTTTCATTTTCTGTTCTGCAATAGCAATATCCCTACAGCTACGAGCACACAGTCAGAATCTAGTTTCTTAGGATGTGAAAGGGGAAAAACTAACTTTCATTCATCAGGTTTCCTACAGAATAAAAATAAAATGCAAGTAAATGTCCCAAAAGTTATTCTGCTCACCTTGTTAAAATAGCATTTGTAATTTAAATAATAGGCATCTTTGGTGGACTGGTTTAAAATTCAGCATTGATGAAGGAGAAGAAAGATAGGGAAGTTTAACTCTTTCTTTCACTCATGTATCATTAAAGATGGAACTCAGTAATTCTGTGATGACAGAGGAGGAGAAGTCTTTTTTGGAAAGATGGGACTCTGGCCATTTATGAAACAGTCAATTCTTAATGTTTTCCTTTGAAGTGGACCTTCTGGCAGTACAGGCAGCTGCCTGCTGGAAGACATGTCTGACTCAATATGACTTTCAAAAGTGTTCTGCTTTGAAAGGAAGCATCAAACAGCCAGAATCAAAATGTAACTATAAATTAACTGTGCGAAGGCTTTTTTCTGAATGTGGATGAAGAAACAGGTCACCCAGGTATCATTTGCCACAATCTTGTGATTGTGAAGGGGAGTCAGATTTATACAATTCAAATAATAAGAGAGATTCTGGCTTCTTAATGACATCTTTGAACTTGTAAGTCAAACCAATCCTTTCCTACCTCTGAAATGTTGAGTTTCAGGAGCCTATAAAATATCTTTATTATTTCAGCCAAAATGTAGATAGAAATATTTAAAAAGAAGTGGTAACATCTTTAGCTATTTTTTTTTTGCCATGAATTTGACTTTTTAAATTAATTCCTGTCACTAGGTAGGCTTTCAAGAAGTATAACAAGAGGCAGTTACATTTTTATAACAGTGGAGGGAAAGAAAAAATGGAGGAGAAGGAGAAGGGGGAGAAGAAAAGCAGAAAGTTATTTTTAAAGCCAGCCTCTGGACCCAAATTTTTATCAGACATCAACAAAATAAAAACCATCCAGAGAGTTTTTCATGAAGGTAAAGTCATTCATTTTTAAAGAACTGTTCTTTATTCTGAGATTATGTCCTTCCAACTATTTTTTTTTTTTTTTTTGGTGTTAAAATATCCTTCACAAAGCATGAATGGTGCTGATAATAGTGTAGCTTTAAAAAGAAATTCTCCTTTTGAACTAAAAATTGCTTTATTATGGTCCACTTTATTTTTTTAAAAGTTTACTGGGCCAAAATTTAAGAACTATTTCATTAGTCGAAGGCCAAGAACACACGAGTTCCACAGGACCCACGTCGAGGTGGTGAATTGGAGGAGGCTCAGTGTGAACAGGGAAAGAATACAGGAAAGCTATGGCAAAAAGATGGTGAGGCAGATGGAAAGGGCAAAAGGGGCTGAAAAGATGAGAATGAAAGGGCCTCTTCATCGCCTTCCTTTATATGATATTTGACCACATTAATGAAATATATTATGTTCCCTGGTGCCTAGTGCAATGAGCACTACATAAGTGTTTTCTGTTAGAGAATTAGCATAACTAATCCACACTTACGTAAATGCAGAAGAAAAGAAGAAATAATGTCTGGAATTTACTGTCCCATTGGATCCTCACAAGCTATCTTTTTATCCCCACTTTATGAATGAGAAACCTGGGTCTTTGAAAAATTATTTAAATCCGTAGAGCCTGTGATGAACAAAAGCCTAATCTGAACCAAGGATCTATTCTTTCAGCTACCTCGTGCTACTCATCCTTGTCCTCCATATCCCCAACATAAAGCCCCAAACTGCTTATGTTAACCTTTAGACTATGTTATGATTTTAAGTCTTTTACTGCAGAATACTAACCATCTCTGTTGTAGTTAATTTAGACCAATAGCGAGATGAATCTATCAATTCTGAGATCATATATCAAATGCTGATAAAATGTTTAAGGTTTGCCCTAAAAGGAAGAGGGTGATTAAGGATAGGATTTATAGACTCTTGCTTTGTTCTTTAGAATTTAAATTTATTAGCCACAGAAGTACATAGTTGAAGATTTAAAAAGTTTGTTTTCTCAAAACTCTTACAAACTTTTCTTAGAGGAATGAGGAATAAGGAGTCGGGGATGAAGGAGATTTGATTAAACAGACAAGCCATCTTTCTACATCTTACTAAAGAATACTGGTTTTTTTTTTTATCAGCAATGATATGAAAAGAATACAATATAAGTGACTTTTAGAGTTTAATAAAGTTCAGCCTAGGTGCCTATTTTAAGGGAATGCTAAGTACAACTCAACAAAACAATGACTTTACTGTAGAAACAATGTCTTGATTGGGAATGTTCTTTAATCCTTAAATGTTGCCATTATTCCATGTTGATATATCTCATGATCAAGCCAGAGAATTTTCATCTGAAATTACATTTTTGTCCAATCTATTGCTGAAACACGATGGAGTGGTGGATTCAGCACTTAGTGAAAAACAAAAAAAACAAAACAAAACCTCATCCCCTCATTCCGATTTAAACTAGATTTATATATCCTTTGGCTACTGATAAATCTTTGCACAGCTTTGATTTAAAAGTTTCTCAGCTATGCCCAAACCCAGCATTTACTCCTTTACCCTTGCTGAAACTCTCAAAAGAAACAATTCTCTCTGTCACAGTAATTCAGAACTTCTCGAATAAAACAAAAATACGTGGAGCTTTTGAAAGTGCCATATATCCAAGGGACATGTAAGCACAGCTCTCTGCCCTCACTGTCTGTGGAATGGAATTAGCCTTTCTCTGTAAAAAGAGAATCGACTACTTCATATATTTTGAAAGTACACTTTCTACTTTGACTTTCTACTGGCAATTCTTAAACTAGGGTAAAGTTGGCTTTTTTTTTTTTTTTTAACGAAAAAGAACTTCACACTGCTCAAAGGAGAGTTATGTAAGAGCTTAATCTGAAGTCTTAAAATAGGTCAAATATAGAAATAAGGGCTATGTTCTCTGCAAAACCTTCTACTCAGCAAAATTTTGGCCATGGAGAAGATCTGGAAATCACAAGTTAATGTCCTGTGACCTAGTTTCATGTACCCTTGATCAAAATGGTAGACCAAGAAAAGCAGCCTCCTGGTGGCAGGGAGCTGGCCTGATACTATCGATTAGGTCTTGGTTTTGCCCACACTTGCAGCTGCCAATCAGAATAGTTTCACAGAACATTAACACCAGACAAGGCCATCTGAGACCACGACTGTGACAGAGTGGACAAAAACAAATCCACTCAGCATTCATGCCTGAGCGCAGACGAAAACATAAACCTTCTCCAGCTTACAAAAATGACCACACATCCCCCTCGCCTGACCAGTAGTCGTGACCAATGCTTCTTTACCGATGACAATTTCAGCTTCATTCTATTCCCTTTTTCTAGATAAGTTTCCATAAGATGCCTGTTATGGATTGAATTGTGCCCATCCCCATTCATACATATACTGAAGTCTTAGCCCCCAATCCCTCAGAATGTGACCTTATTTGGAAATGGGTAATTGCTCACAGATATAGTTAAATTGAGATGGGGTCATGCAGAAGTAGGGTTGACTCCTAAGCCAATGTGACTGGTGTCCTTAGAGAGAGGGGGGATTTGGACACAGACGCAACTACGGAGGGAGAATGCCATGTGAAAATCAGTATTATGCTGCCACAGCCAAGGAACTATCTAGAAGCCAAGAGAGAGGTCTAAACAGCCTTCCCTGGTGCTGTCAGAGGAGCACGTTCCTGCTGACACCTTCATCCTGAACTTCCAGCCTCCAGAACTGTGAGAAAATAATTTCTGTTGTTGAAGTCACCCAGTCTGTGGTACATTGTTACGCAGCCCTAAGAAACTGATAACTACCCAATTGTAGCATAACCTTTGTGTGTGTGTGTGACAGCATCATATCCAGAGTAAAACCTTCCTTCACTGAACTTCCCTCAGGATCACGTAACACGAGCCCACATCCTAAGTCTCACATCCTCTGTCCACAGTTCTGCGTGTTGTGTGTTCTCCCCTGCGGCGCCAGGTCCATAAAACCAACTTGTCAACTGCAGGAGTCTTCCTGGCGGCCTTTGGCTGAAGGGCATTGATGCGACCCAGGAAACATTTATTTTTTTCAAAATGTGTGTATTTATTTCTTGTTTCAACTACTTGAATGTTTTTCAGGGAACCCTTAAATTCATATCATGAATGTCTATTCTCTGCCACCTTCTCTACATTGTAAAAAGGCACCTACACATCACTGGTTGAATTTTATTCAATATCAAGTCTCTTCCTTATTACTTCAAATGTAAAGTTTTCATTGTTTCTGCATTTTTAAGCTCATTTAAAATATTTCACTATCTTCCTACTTTCATTGTCTTAGCATGCATGTGTTTTGGTTTTGAATTCAGCCTTTTCTCTTGAACATTCTGGCTTTATTTCACGTAGGCCATGTCATTTTGAATCTTACTGAAAGTTTCGATTTTTCTTCTAGGTTCTACAATAAATCATTTTTAGCGGTTTCTCCTTCTTTTTCCTGTCTTTGATATTCTGAGTCTCTTGTTCTATAATACATTTTCAAAACCCCATGCTTTTGCTTGTGTAGATAGTAGATTAGAGTGTTGCTAAAAAATATTCATCTTGATGGAGAAATATATTCAGTCAAGTCTAGTCTAGATCAGCCAATCCTTAGCTGATCCACAGATCCATGAAAATGAGTATTTACTGTGCTGTGTCACTAAGATTTTGTGGTTGGTTGTTACGTGATGTTAGGTGATGGATATACCTTGTTTTCTATTTCTTGGCCTGTGTCTTCATAGTTCCATGATCCAGATCCAGATTCAGAAGTTGCCAGGTGGGCTGGATAGATGCCCTTGGTTTCACTTTCTGACAACTGGGTGCTGGCTGAATTTTCTCTTTAGATCTGTACCTATTTAATAGCTACATCTAGTCCAAATTCTAGCAGCTAACAAATTACATTAGTCTAGCTTTCTTCTGTGAAACCCTTGGGATTTTATTCTACCCTTTCTACCAGTTTTCTGACCTTCATCACAAAGACAATATGAAAAATGATTCCCTCCAGAGCTGGCACTCTCTGCCTCTAACGCTTTAGTTATGGCAATTACACGTCCCCAGAGTCAAGGCATCCCCCCTTCCTGCGCACTTGTCTCCCTCCGGGTGCAGTCTCTAAATGGATATAAGAAGGAAGGTTTTAAGAGGAATGTGGACATGGAGGAGGGAGGTGGCAATGGCACTATGGGTCTAAAAGGCAGCAGCCACAGAGGAGAAGGAGGGATGTCTGATTTCCTCTTCAGTCCAGGCCTCACATTTCAGGGCCGGGACAGATGGTTTGGGAGGTATTCGGGTTGTCCAGTTTCCTGTGTCCTAGTGTGGGCTAGGGGTTTTAATCCAGGTTATGTATTGAAGTTAAGGAAAATTTCTCCTAGAGTCTTAATTTTCCGTGTTGTATGTTTTCACATATAGAAATATATTTCTTCTTTCCTAAGAATTATAATAAGAAGCAGAGAGAGGAAATGTCAGAGTCTCCTTGGTGGATGGAATATTAAATTAGGGAATAAAAATAAACACCGTGATATCACCAGAGTGTATGTTCCTTATGGACAGAGACTAATTTTACATGTCTTCTGTAATGTACAGCACAGTATCTGCATGTAGTAGATGTTCAATAAATTTTCTTTGATGAATAAATCAGTTTGATCTAAACCATAGATAATTCCTAATTATACAATTGGTATTTCTTGACAACTGAGAAGGAAATTTCATACTCATTTCCAAGGTCACAATATCCTGTTGCTCAGATACTAAACTCATTCACTGTTCACTTGATGTAAATTAGTACCAACCTCATATGTTTATTGTGAATATTTAAAGAGTATTGCTTTTAGCAGTCAGTATAATGTTACTATAACAGCAAGTGTGTTTTATAATTAATTTAAATATTAGCTTTCATTATCAGCTACTCCAAATGTAAGTTCCTTAATGGTAGGGCTTTAATAGTTTTTTGTTTTTTTTCAACCCTCAGCCTTAGTATCTAGGTGTTTGGAATACATTTATTGAATGAATGAAGTAGTGAATGAACAAATTAAGTTCACACCCGGTCCTAAGTTCTCCACCATCTGTTTTGGAAAACCAGTCACTGGTTCTTACTCTCTGTATCAGAAACTGAAAAGTCATTATACAAGTTTATATCACTTGCTACCAATATAGGTAAGGAGAACCCTAGAATGACTAAACTCAAAATAGGTAAAACCAACTAAAAAGAAATTAATCCTAAGTAAAATAAGATATTTCTTGTCTAACCTTGTTCATGATTAATACTGTGACAGGCATTAACAGCAGATAATTCCATATAAATGAGCACTTGAACCCTAAAATAAAGCTGCTTAGAGAAGTTTCCTTTAATTTTGGCACAGCAACTCCCTGAAATATTCAGCATTCATGGCAATTTGACATGAACTCATTACAAAAGTGATTTTTGCTACTATAAGTGGGAAACAGGTTACACAATGCAATTAAGTACCTTGGAAAAATCAGGCAAGTAAATGTTTCCAAAAATGTTTACACTACATAAAACAAATGATTAAATACATGCTCTATTAAATGATCTTATTTTTCTTATTTTACAGTGTTTCACCTTAGTGAGTCTGCAATATAATGAAGAACTTAAAATTTAATTACTTTCTAGCTTTTAAATTCTATGATTTTACAGTTCTTCAATCATGGGCAAAATGTGTTTTGCTTCTCTTCAAGTAAATAAAGATAAAAATGAATGTTTTAAGTTTTTGAAATGAAGTATAAAGATACTTAATTTTGCCCAGCCAGTGTGGCTCAGTGGTTGAGCGTTGACCCATGCACCAAGAGGTCGCTGGTTCGATTCCTGGTCAGGGCACATGCCCAGGTTGTGGGCCAGATTCCCAGTGGGGGGCATGCAGGAGGCGGCCAATTGATGTTCTCTCTCATCTATGTTTCTATCTCTCTCGCCCTCTCCCTTCCTCTCTCTCAAATCAATAAAGAAAAATATATATTTTTTAAAAAGATGCTTAACTTCTATTTGCATGTATTCTGTCGAGTGTATCTAATAAAAGTGTTACTTCAGAAATCTTGTGAAACCTTAAGTTCTCTAGAATTTTTCTTTGCTCCAAATCTAAATTTAATGTTTGAAGGCTAGAGAGAAATTATAAAAGACAAAAGCAACAGCGTCACTATGTAAACAAAAGCAAAAACCCTCTTTGAAAAAGCCAGAAAGAGCTGCTTGCTGCGTGGGTGCCAGAACTTTGTCGGGGTGCTGGCCGGACTTTTCCGAACCAACATCGCCACCTATCGGTAATGTTACTACAGTGTCTTACAAAACGAAATGGTTGCTAACCGGTGAAGGGTTTGTTTTTTCCTTTTGCTTTGGTCTGTTTGATGAATTTTATTCAAATTGGCATAGATGAAAGAAATTTGTTCTACTTCTTGAACAAATTTCACAATTTGGTGTCGTGACTGAGAACACTGGCTTTCACAGCTGCTCTGTTTCCTACTTGTATGACCTTAGCAAGTTACTTACAGCTCTCTGGGTCTGTGCCTTCTCATCCATACAATGGACAAACTTAGAACAGTGCCTGGCATATAGCCTCTACTCATTAGCTATTATTACTTTCTTCTTAAGGCAAACCTGAATGAAAGTTTCCTGATTATTTTCCAAGAACATCCCTAATTACTAAGATATTTCCCACTTGCTTGTTTGTTCCTATAGCCCTACAATAGCAAAATACAATGGAAAGTCTAAAACTTTACTTTTATTACTTGAAATTAATGAATGTCTTAAATATATTTGAGATTTATGTCAGTTTACAACCTCTTTTTTTTTTTTTATAAGCAGCCCTAATTTTATTTGGAATTTTTACATTTTTCTATAAACCCAGTTTATTATGGTGACAAAATCTGAAAAAGTTAAATAAAAAAAATGAGTCCTGCTTTTGGAAACGCTGCACATGCTCGCTAAGAGCAGCTCCTGGCATACAGAAGACACACAGCTCAGCAGTCCACGTCATCTCCGACCAGAAAGTCACTGAGGGCCACTGTGACATGCCATGCCGCTTCTTTCCTCCCATCAGCCACCTTGTCCCCGTTTCTTCACTTTCAGATTTATTCTGTAGGCTCAGGCCCTTTCCAGTGTAAATTTGCCTCTCTTTTCTCAGCTCTTGCCAAATTTTCTCTTGGTCAATTTTCTTGATCAATATCAAAAAGGCCCAGGCATGCAGCGGGCCCCTGGGTCCTCGTCAGAAGGTCATGGGGAGGAGGGTTGGGGATGTTGCCATCATAATATTTGTGACCCAGTCACACACATATTTTATAAATTACAATGAACACACAATGCAGTTAAACAATAACCCATGCTCCTCATCAAAAACATAATGAAAAAACTGCTACTAGATGTTTCTGCCTCAGTCCTCAAGGGTCCGATTCTCTGGTCATTTGACTTTCTCATTGTCTCTTTTGTCTGAATCCTACTCTTGTTAAATCTGAATGGTCACTTTTCTTGCATCAAGACTTTCGTACTAATTGCAGAGGACTCCCACAACACATCCAAGCTTGGTGTGTGGATCACCACACAGCCTCAGGTCCTACCCCGGCTCTGCTTTGTTCTCGTCCCATCTTCGAAAATGACACTCATCTTTCATCTCAGGGCACAGGTCCAAAGTCTTAGAGGCATCTTTAATTTCTCTTGTTGTCTCACATCTCAGATTCAACCCATAAACAACTAATCAGTTCTACCTCCTCCAGTGCCAAGACCCCAGGTCAAGCTGCCATCTTCTCTCCATGGACTACTGAAGGGTCTTTGAATTGATCTTTTAAAAATGTAAACCAGACCATGACCTTTCTCTGTTCTAACTCTTCAATGTCCTCCCATCATATTTAGGATACTATTCAGACTCCTTACCATGACCTCCAGGCCCTATAGAAGTTGGCAGGGAATGACCCAACTCATTTCCTTCCAGATTCCTTCTCCCACACTGTGCCTGGGCCTCACTAGCCTTCTAGCCCTTCCTGCACATCCCACCACAGAGCCTTTGCACTTGCTATTTTATTCACTTGAAGTACTCCTCCCCCAGAGGGTGCGATGGTGTGCCTCCTCACACAGCCCGGCTCAAACGTGATGTCCAGGCAAGGCCTCCCTAAGCGTGTTAACTACCTTGTCCTATTACGTCCGTCCCTGAACCAGCTCTGTGCTAATTCGGGGCATCACTCCCAGCTATTGTCTCTTCGTTGGTAGTGTGTCTCCACCCTAAGCTGTACACTTCTGCAAGGCAGGCTCTTTCGGTTATTCATTGCTCTTACCCCCAGCGCCTACCATCTAAGAGGAATTTTTAAAAATGTATCATATTTATGTGAGAATCATTGAGTAAATAAAATGTCAGGGTCTCTGTTGACTATTTCACAGACACTGCACTTAATTATCAGGGGTAATAATTACCACTTAGAGAACTACCAAATGATAGATACTATAGGAAGCATTTCACGGACATTGTCTCGTTTAATCCTCACAGTAAATGCTAAAGGAATCCTGTTTTCTTCAAATGCCTGATGACCTCGGTTATCTAATACTTCTCATCAAGTAAGAAAGTTGTTCGTTACTGTTGATACATGGCATAGATTTTCTCGGACATTTTATAGATATGTTTCCAAAACAAGCCTTTCCCCTTGATTTAAACTGACCTAAGCTCCTCTGTCCATCTGAGACAGGTTCTTTTGGGAACGTGCCAGTAGCCTCCAGGAACTAACAGTAGGAGAGAGTTAGAGGGTCACTACGCGACCTTACTAGCAATATGTGTTACCCTGAAAGCAAGATTCAGGTTGAATTATGCCACACAAACAGCTTCCTGCAAGCCGGTGCAGGATGAGCTATGTATTCTGTTTTCAAAAGCTCAGTGACTACCTTACCTTGCACAAAAGGTTCACTCACTGTGACAATATGTCGCCAGTAGGAGTTAGCTAATGTAGTCAGAGCAGGTGGTTTTTATGAGGTGCTGTGAGCAGGTCTTATTTGGAGCCCTGGAATAAGTTATGGAGCAGGATAGGCAGCTGTCGTCAGATTCTCACATCCCAGTTCATGCAAGGACAGACGTTCCTGGACAATGTGTCTAAGCAAATCACACAACTTGATTATCCATTTTGACCGTACGGAACAGCTCTTATGCTGATGAACGATCCTTCTAGTGCAGATGCAAATAGTTTCAGCCTGTGCTAGCAGAGTCTGGAGTGAGGTCGTCTGACTGTAGTGTTACAAATGCGAACTAACTACTTAAAGGGTATGTATTCTTGATTAGAGAAAATAAAAGACACTTCAAATGTCAAGTAACCTATCCTCAAGTTTTCATACTTCATACGTACACCACACTGCCCAAGCTGAAGTATTTAAAGAGAGATTACAAACCATGAAATGTCTTCATGGGAGGGCCAATTCTGGAGCCGTGTGGGCGCTGGACAGGCTAGGCAGACAGCCAGAGGCACCTTTTCGATGCCTTCGTGGATAGTAAGCAGGTGGGATGAAGCCCTCACAGTTGCCAAAGAAAGACTTCTCTGCAATCCATTATCGAATGAGGCAATCTTTATTTTCATTCCCACCGGGCCCCTGATAGAGTTGCAGGTTAAATTGGGCTTCCATCTACAACTCTTAGCCTCCCGTGGGAGCTCTGTGAAGCAGGCACCCACTTCTTTTAGAGAGCTGTTTTTGGGTTGTGGAAATAAACAAAGACCAACCAAATGAGAAAAGCAAAGGCAATTTACTCAGAGCTGCAAGGCATCTGCCACGGTCACATGTGCTTTGGCCAGACTTACGGCAGGCAGAAGAGTGGGGAAGCTTTAAAATGGAAAAAAGAGAAGGCTTCAGGTATGCCCTGATCAGGGTGTTGGAGTGAAGGGGCTGTAGGTGGGCTAACTAGCAGTGGGACATCCTGTGATTGGCTGGCAGTGCACATTTGACTTTCTCTGGTTGGCCCTAAGTTAAAAACAGGGATAGAAATTAGGGAAGCTGTCAGTTTTCATTCAAGTCCTGGCCATTTGAAGCCAACTTGTTACAGAACATACTGTTTAGCTGCCCGGACTATTACTAGAGATAGCAGTTCGACTTCCTCCACTCCTGACTTCTGGCTGGCTGGCTTCCTGGGCTAGTTACTATAAATAAGGGTTTGGCATCTCGGTCAGGTTGCTGCGGGTTGTGGGTCAGAATTCTTTTTTAAAATGCGATTTGGCCATTGGCCAGTGTATATTTGGTCTCTTGGGGTAGTGAGCAAGTGAGATGAGGTGACTGCCCTGAGCCAGTTTCATTCATGACCTTGTGGCTGGACCTAAACCCGCCCAGAGAGGCTGGCGTCTGCGGGTTCCCTCGGGGCACTATGAGGAAAAATAGCTCCAAGCTCTGTACATGTCTTCTCTCACAGCCGCACCTACTTTGGTTTGTGATATCTCTTTTCATCTGGTTTCTGTCTTTTGAGAATTCTTAGAAATTTCTGTGCCATTGATGGGACCCTTCTTCATTTAGCATATTCTCTTATCTTTTCTGTCATTGTGATGGTATTTTCTGGTGGTGAGAGGAACTAAATATTTCTGTTGCAGGATAATCTGTAGTGCTTTTTATACCAGAATACAAAGAAGGAGCACTACTTTCCCATCGCTGCCAATTTTGGGGTAAAAAAAAGTCAAAGCTCTGATTTCAGGGGATATGTTCTTTAGTGCTCAGCAAACACAAAACTATTCTTAAGCTTCTTTATTTTCTAGGAATTTTGCTGAAGAAAACCCTACCTTGTTTTGTTTGAATGAGGCTCATTAAAGAATTGGAGTTGCCATGGATATGGGCAATGGGGGTGGAGGTGGGAGGGTGGAAAAAAGATGATAATAATTACCAAAAAAATGAAGTAATTCTGTATGTGTTATGTAAATCAAGTCAATTAACATAACATCTAAATTTTGTTTGCAATAATGAGGGACTCAAAGTCACTAGACTATAAATAATTTCTTATAAAATTATCACACATATTCCTTTCATAGAAAGTAAATTCATGTTGATAGTTTCAACATTTATTTGCTCCAATATCTTTTTTCTACAGAAATGATTACTAGGTCAGACATTCATGTGACATTGTAGACATTATGTCATTTTTGATAAATTTTAATTTTGAAGGGCCACATTCTCCACTGCTGACCAATTTTGGCAAGGTTACATACATTCTGTAATATTAAAAAGTTTTCAGAAATGCAGTGAAGAAATTATCACTGAAAAATTGCTCTGCTACAATGGGACTTAAAAGAGACTTTAAGAAAAAACTTCTATGCTGTTGCTCATCAATATCACATTCCTTACTATGGTCAGCATTTCATTCTAATTGGAAATGGCTCACAGTTACAGTAGTTCCTCAAATTACTTTGGTTATCTGGCATTAGAAAGACCATAATATTCGATATAGTGACTCTCTCTTTTACAAATAGTGTTGTTAGCCCAGCTGGTGTAGCTCAGTGGTTGAGCATCTACCCATGCACCAAGAGGTCGCCAGTTCGATTCCCGGTCAAGGCACATGCCCAGGTTGTGGGCCTAATCTCTAGTGTGGGGCATGGAGGAAGCAGCCAATCAATGTTTTCTTTCATCTATGTTTCTATCTCTCTCTCCCTCTCCCTTCCTGTCTCTCTAAAATCAGTAAAAATACACAAATAAATAAATAAATAAATAAATAAATAAATAAATAAAATATTCTTATATCCTATATAGGAAAATTATTGATTTTGACATTTAATTTTGACTCATAATGGAACAGATTTTGTGATTTACAGTTGAGATAAATCCCCTTAATATTTCTAAGTGTTTTCTATGTAGATAAGTTGGCATTAATATCAAGGCACTCTGTCATTTATTTAGTATCAATTATACATTTTTCGCAAACACAATTTCTTTTTCTTCAAAACTTTCTTAGTATTTTGATGATTTCAAAGGCTTTATGTCCATTGAACTTTTTCCTGTCTTCTTTTGCTTATAACATTAATTTAACTTAAAATATTGTGTCAAATTTATATAGATTAAATACATTTAATAACATATTTTTTAAAAGTATGCTTTTTGCTTGTATGCCAGAATCTATTAATACATCAATAATTTCTAAAAGATCATCTCATACTGCCACTATTTGAGTTTTTGTGTTGACTTTCCAATTGTGCTTTAGATAAAATTTTCAAATATATGTTTATTAAAAGCTTTTTTACATATACACTCCATCATTTCATTGTCACCTAAAATGAATAACTTCTAAATATCTTCTTTTGAAATCTATTGTTTTTCTGTTTACATTTTCAGCATTGAGATATATATATATATATATATATATATATATATATATATGAACCTGGAACCATGGTTGACCCTTGGCCAACCCCTGGGAATGTGACCTTTGGAATGTTCTTTGTTAGCGATTGATGATTTTGTAGTTTGCCCCTGGAGCAATGGATGATGCTCTACCAAAATGTCAGATTGCTTTGCACAAACATCAGGATTAGTAAGGTGCACGTATTTTCACTGTTGGAGTCCGAGTTTCCGTTACCATGGCTGGCTGAATAGCAGGATATGTCTACGTGATCAGCACTCAATAAAGCCCCAGACCCTGAGGCTTGAACAGGTTTTCCTGGGCATAGACACGTCACACATGTCACTGTAGACCAGTCCTATGACTTTAAACAAGTCATTCAATCTTTTTTTTTTAATCCTCACTTGAGGCCATTTGTCCATTTTTTGTTCAGACAGAGTGGGAGGGAGAGAGAGGAAGAGAGAGAGAGAGAGAGAAACATCGATGTGAAAGGGACACATCGAGTGGCTGCCTCCCGCACGACCCAACCAGGGGCCGGGGACAAACTGCAACCGAGGTACGTGCCCTTAGCGGGAACCAAACCCGTGTCTCTCTGGACCGCAGGCCGACGCTCTAACCACTGAGCCAAATCGGCCAGGGCCATTCAATCTTTTTAAGACTCACTTTCTTCATCTGCAGAATGAGATTAATCATACCTACCTGTGACAATTAAATGAGAGATAAATATATGTAAACCATGTATTTAGTAGGAACTCAATCAATTATAACGATCATTGTTTTATTGTTTTATAAAGAAAGAGTGTTCAATTCAAAGATGACATGTTTGATTATTTTAGGTGCTATGAATTATGTGGTATTAAATTGCTAAGACTCCCAAATATGAAAGCCTCATAAATATAGACTAAATGAGATAAAGTAACATAACTGAAGTCTTAAAGAAAATGAATTAATGCTACACAAAATGGTATGGTATAGAATTCCATCAAACAGGAGCACACTTAAGGCAAAGAGCTCAAGGTTTTTAACACATCACCAGCTTTGTATGTTACCTATACCAAGAATCAGTATCGAACATAAAACAGCCATTTATAATCTAGCCAATATCTCTAAAATTGTTTGGAAGCAGAGCTCTGCCCAAGCAGGGGTGTTCTACAATAGATGGTGACACCTCAGCCAATCAGAGCCCCTCCTTGAGGCTCCTAAATGGGATGCATTCAGACGTGAACACAACGACACAGAAGAGAAACACAAAAAAATTGCTGTAAACAGAAAGCAAGAGGCGTAGAATCCAGGAATAAACAAGACTTACGCTGTAGCATAGGATGCAGGGTTAGTCATTAACCACAGGAGCAGGAGAAGCTACCAGAGAAGGAATTGTTGAGGCAAAACCCTGGAGCAGGAAGCAACTGACACCAGCTTCTGAAGGGACATCGCTTGGAGCTGCAGCTGGGCTCCCAGGAGGTGGAGGACCACCAGAGTTCCCTTGTGTTCAGCAGGGGCCTCCTTCTTCTGAGACCTGGCTGGGCAGCCGCTCACAGGGCTTATCCCCCTCTCTTCTCAATGCGCCCTTATCCACAAGCCCTGGAAACTGAGATACCCTGAATGTGCCTCTGTGTCTTTCGAATTGGAACAATATAGTTAACATCCTTCCCTAACTGCACCAGGGAGAACTTTGGCTTGAGTGACACAGGAAAGCTCACCCCTATCACCCAACAGAAAGGATGAATCCACCTTACAGTAGTAGTTCAAGAAATCCGTATCTGCTCCCACTGACTCATGCTTTCTCTGCTTTCCCTTACCAGTGTCTTTTTATTCGTGTAAATGTATAGTTTTCAAATTCTCTCACACTGATGATCTCCTTTGATTCTCATCATTATTATTATTATTTTTTTTTTCAGATAGAGTGGGAGGGAGAGAGAGGGAGAGAGAGAGAAACATCGACGTGAAAGGGACACATCGAGTGGCTGCCACCCGCACGACCCAACCAGGGCCGGGGACAAACTGCAACCGAGATACATGCCCTTAGCGGGAACCAAACCCGGGTCTTTCTGGACCGCAGGCCAATGCTCTAACTGCTGAGCCAAACCAGCCAGGGCTCATGATTATTATTAGGGGGACCGGAAAGTAATGTCGTTAAAGTAATGACATGTTCAGGGCGGAAGTGGAAGCAAATCCGTGTCAGACAATCGAGGAACTGTCAAACACTCTTAACCAACCTTGGTCGACCATCCAAGAACATTTGCAGCAGATTGGTACAGCAAGCAGAGCAGGTGTTTGGGTCCCACATAATCTGTCTGAAGAAAACAAAGCTAACCGGTCCACCACATGCAACTTTTTGCTTCAGCGGCACAATACAGAAGCGTTTTTTGATCACTTGATCACTGGAGATGAAAAATGGGTCCTCCATGATAATCCAAAATGCAAAAGGCAGTGGCTCTCTCCGAATGAATCGCCACGAAGTACAGCTAAGCCAGGTTTACACCCCAAAAAGGCACTTTTGTGTGTTTGGTGGAGTATTCGCGGCGTCGTTCATTTTGAAGTGCTGAAACCTGGACACACTGAATGCAGACCTTTACTGTGAACAATTGGATCAAGTAAATCAATCTTTAATTGAAAAATGCCCAGTGATTGTCACCAGAAAAGGCGTTATTCTGCAACACGATAATGCGACTGCACTGCGCAAGACGAACCCTGGAAAAAATTAATGAATTGTGGTGGGAGGTATTGCCTCACCCACCATACTCGCTCAATATTGCGCCATCGGATTTCCATTTATTCCAATCGCTACATTTTCTAAGTGGCAAAAAATTTGAAAATTTGAATGATGTCCAAAATGCCATCTCCAGATATTTTGCTCAAAAACCAATTGATTTTTATCAATCCGGCATTGAAAATTTGCACACTAGATGGCAAAAGGTTGTTGATAATGAGGGTAATTACATCATTGATTAAAAATAAAACTTATAAAAAATTTATCTGTTTGAATTTAACGTAAAAAACGACATTACTTTCCGGTCCCCCTAATTTTTATTTTTTTTTTTTGAGGGGGTGAGTATCAGAGCAATGAACAGAGTGCCCTTCTTTAGTTGAGGTAGATTTGGAGAGGAACAAGGTCAAATGGCTAGTTTGAGACTTCCTAAACTCAAGAAGCTGTTTATTATAGCAAATCTTCAAAGACAGAGGAAAGCAGTCAGAAGAACACTGGGCCAAACTGACTTGAAAGAGAGAGAAGCAGTGAAGGATGGCTGTGCATTCGGCACTTTATGGTGGACGTAATGAGAGGCAGGCAGGCGAATCCCACTCGTGATCATGGCAAGCACACATCCCGATTGTCCACAGGTCTGAGGCCTCCCCGGTCCATCCGTTCTAGCATTTGTCCCATCTCCTTTCACTTTCAAATTTGTCCCAATTTGAACAATAGATTATAAGGTCCACTCTGTTATGAACCTGAGGTACTGCTAGTTAATAAATTGAGGGAAGATAAAAATATCATTTCTTTATAGTTAGGACAAAAAAGCATATTTAGAAAAAGTATCTTTTGGAAAATTGTCAATGATGTAAGCATCAAAATCCAAAGGCTTTGTCCTTATTTGAGCATTGCTTGAGCATTTCAGTCGATGCCTCTGCAGGCCACTGAGTAAATGAGTCCATTGCATTTATGGTATGGGGAAATCAGCATTCTATTCTGACCCTGACTTTCATGAGATTGGAATTACATACAGTTGCTTTTTGTCATTTGGACAATACCTAATTGAGATGTCTTGAAGTCATTCTATGTTCAGAAGGACAAATTTTTAATAGGTAGAGATAATAGTACTTAATAATGTGATTTTATAGGAGCACTGGGCACCTGTTATACATAGGAGTGATCAAGATTGTCTGATTGTAGGAGCAGATGTTGGTTGTGGGCATACATACTCCTTTGTCCATTTTCACAGAAACACATATTTTCTTCATGTGTGTCTCACAAAATAGAAGTCTAATAGAATCACTTTGGCCAAGTTGACTGTTGATTCTACTTATTTTGGAATCAAGTCAGTCCAGATCCTTATCATCCCAGCTGTTGATAATTTCAGCATCCTAATGATTCTTTCTTCTTCAGTCCACGTTCAAACCAATACATCCTATACATTCCAGAAGGTTAACTTTCCTAGCATAATAATTTTATTATCAATTCTCTGCTCAAAAACATTCAGAACTCCCCCTCTCCCATGTCATTAAAAGAAATTTGACTCACTCTGTTGAATGACTTTCCAAATGTTCCATTAATTGGTCTCATCCTATCTCTTAGAACAGTCCTATGGCTCTACTATTGATGGTTTTCATTTTTGTATTTGATATATAGACCAGGCTTGTATTGCCATTTAATTTTTTCTTGGGGGTAGATCTCATTTTCTGAACAGAATTGAAAGGTCCATGATGATAATGTCCTTTTTCTATTTCTAGCGTAGGCACAAATAGCTTATAGCTGCACTGCTAGTCTCTAACCTTTGGCACGGGAATTAATCACCTTGTCCACAGAATCTAAAAAAGCATCTAATACCAAATCCATGCTCAATAAATTATTGAACTGAATGCATTGATAGGTGTTTAGTATGTGAGTTGAAGAATTCACCTTTCTCCCAGCAGATGTCACTAAATTGAAGGCTTTTAAGGCTTAGCTTACCTATAACCTGATATTTATTTTTTCAAATTGTAAAAGTCTACCTTATATTCTTATAAATTTCTGGAATTTCTTTTTCACTGCTTTTAGTAGTTCTTTGGCTTGTTTCAAATTGTGCCTTTTATTCCTTTTTTTTTTTCATGAATACAATACTTTTGTGTTTGCTGTACTCAGACGATGATAATGGTAATAACAATGGCTGACATGTATAGAGTGCTTACCACGTGCCAGGTGCAGGGCTGAGCTCTTCTCCTGTCTTACCTCAGTTAAGACTCAAGAACACTCCTGTTGACACCTGGTTATCCTAGGATCTTCACTATAACTCCAAACTCTCCAATCTTAAGCCTCATCAAAGCCTAGCCATCCTTTTATGCATTTCTTCAAGTGATTATCTAATATGATAGATTCATTTCCTATGGAAGAACTATACTAAAAGCTTAGTGTATTGTCTCTCACACATAAATTGTGTACTTTAACAGAGCTCTTTGGTGCCTTATCTTATAGAATAGATTCATGTATTTGTTAATCTGTATGCTAAAATTTGTACAATTTACTGCATATAGTTAACATTAAAAAGAAAAAAGCAAAGATGATGACAATGGGAAATTCTCCACAACTAGCATCTTACCTTAAGGAGTTTGACCGTAAAAGTAAATTGGGATTGTCCATTTCCCCAGCAGATGGCAAAGGAAACATTCACAGACACAGATAAGAACCAGAGACTCTTCACAATGTTTGTGGAGGTAAATCCTAAGAAAAGAGTAGATTTCTAACTAATCAAGCAGATGGGACTTAGAATAAGTTTGTTCTAAGTGTTCATATAGAGTGGTCTCACTTGTAACAACTGGCCAAACAGAATCTCTCTGAGTCAACTAAGAATTAGAACCACATTTGACCACATCAGTTCAGCTATAAAGCTAGCTCAGCACATTTCTGATTTTTAAAAAGCATTACTAAGATGATTCATCAACCAAATGCTTTCACAAGAAAGAACAACTGATTAACAGAAATAGCTTGGTTGTTCTGTGATTCTTCATGAGATTCCAAAGACTGCACTTTGTGTCAAATACCTCATTTCTCCTCTTGATTTTATCTTTCATGTGTACTTCATGTTGCTGTAGTGTCTGACAGTTAGTTAAAGGAAATCAGATTTGAAGCCAATGAACTCAGTCAAAAATATATTACAAAGGCCTAGATGGCTAATCTTTTTCTTTAATTGATTTTAGAGAGAGAGGAAATGGGAGAGAGAGAGAAACATTGATGTGAGACAGAGACATCAATCCATTACCTCCTGTTCTTGCCCCCACGGGAGATGGAAACTGCAATCCAGGTATGTGCCTTGACCAGGAATTAAACCCACAACCTTTTGGTGTATGGGATGACACTCCAAACAACTGAGTCACCTAGTCAGAGATAAATGGCTAATCTTTGATACAAGACTTCTGCATCTTCCAATAAGTTATCTTTGTGTTTAGATCCACCAGGCTTTGTTTGTTTGTTTTTAATATAGAGAGACAGAGCAACTGGTCTACCTCAAGTTCCTCAGTGTAGTTACCCAAATAATATCAATATTAGCAATAATGACAACAACAGCAGCGACATCTTAGCAGCAAATTTTGTAATAGTAGTGTCATTTAAGGAAGAAGAGTTGCTTTTAGTAACTTTGTTTCTGTTTGGGAGGGCACAATTTCTCAACCTTAATATTTCTGAGTTCCAATTCTGGATTAGCCATGCATTTGCTGTGTTAGTTAAAAGACTTTGGGCAAGTTATTGAACTTCACTGAGCCTGGACAAAATAATCTCTCTCATGGTTTTTGTAAGTTGGAAATGTCAACACTGTAGGAGTGTCTACTACATAGAAGACAACATACAAATATTTTTCTTTCCCTTGTCCCAGCTGGAAGACTGTCCTGACACTTTTTCCTGGCGACATCCAACTCTTCCCCAATCCACATGCTGGAACAAAGATGTACATCATTAGTCATGCCAAAAGCTATGAATCTCTAGTTTTGATGAGCTATTCACAGACCTATGAATGAAAAGAAAATTAAAGAACATTTATGATATGCTAGAGCTGTGTCATTGTGTCTAAAGCAAGGTGAGCATAAGATTCCTATACAATTTTTAGGTTTGGGGGAACAGCCTTATCCATGAAATTAAAGGACTGGCTATAATGGCTTCATTCACCATGTATTTAATCATGGAGTCAAGGGTTCCTCAATTTCATCTCAGGTTCAATTCAAAGGTAGGAGTCCTCAGTAAATTAAAAATCTTTACTAAGGACTTACAGTGCATAAAGTGCCCAATTTCAAAACGAGGCCAATACTATTTTAGGAACCATCTTGGTAGCAGAATTTCCTACTTCAGTCTTTCGCTGTCCTCTTCTGCAGACAGAGGCTGCGTCCTTTCCTGGCTGGCAGAACAGCAGTACTGTCTTAAAAGGGAAATCTAAAAGGATTTGCATGAATTATGTGGACTCCAAAATGCAAGCAGCTAAATCCTCTTAGAACACTTATCATCTCATGGGAAACTTGTATCCCACTTTGTTACTGTAATAATACTACAAACTTGTCAAGGAGAATGAAGAAAAGTTCTCAGGAGCTGCAAATGGAGAAAAGATCATGAAATGCTCTGGCCTTTTATGGAAGGAAGCCCTGGGAACATTAAATGGTCTCTTGAGGGATCCCTTGGGGAGCAGGTACTCAGGAAACGCTGGAAAAATTGAATTTAATTGACCTCCCTTTGAGGCGAAGAGGCCAATTTAAAGTAAGACTAGTAATTTTAGCTCAAAGGCCCTATAGCTGTCCTCACACAGTGGCACAGAATTATCCTCAGGATCCCCCGAGGGCCAGGCACCTTTCTCATCCCATGGAGGTGTTTCCTTTATCTTTCTCTGGACTAATTAAGTCTCTCTTCTTTCCGTTGTTTCTTATTTCCCTCTCTGCACACAGAAATAGATGCCTTTCACAGTCCCTTGTAGAAAAGGTGATTGTTGATATAAATAAGTATTTCCAAAGTATATTCAATGAAAGATTTTCTCCTGCCCAGTGCTTTTCAGCTCTCCCGGACAACCCAGCTCACCCAATTTCCCAAGTTTACCTACTGGCCTCCTGGAGCAAATCCATCCAAGAGCTGCACACCTTTGTCATGTTCAGATGCAATATGTTCACAGCTTTTGTATGTTTAGGTTATTTTCATTTGCACCATTCTCCCTCCAATCACTTGTCATTCAAAGAAAACTTATCAGCAAGTTATTTCACAATATTTCTGATTCTGTTCTAGTTACTGTTCCCCTGCAGAAGAAAGTATCTCTACTATGGAAGAAAACATTCTTAACTCTACTTTTGCAAATAAAAGTTGCCAAGAGAGTTAACTTAAAGGTTCACAGGTGATCCTCGGCATAATTCAAAGTAATATCAGATCCTTCAGTGCGATAGTCAGTTAATGGAGACCATTAGTAACAATTCCATTCTAATGTTTGTAGGAAATATATCCTAAAATATTTGAGGTGATGAGGCAACAAGTTAGTAATTTACTCTGAAGTAATTCAGGAAACAAATTTATTGGTATTGAACTTGCAACATTTCTCTAAGTTTGAGATTATATTTCAAAAATGTTAAAGTAGAATGATTCACACAACAGCAATACAATGAGGATTCTTCCATCTTTTAGTTTTTCAAGGACTGCCCAGAGGGTACACAGGAAAGCTTGATTGAAATAGGTTTGATCAGATCTTACAGGTTACATACCTGGTTTTAAAGACTTGGATCAAGCTTTTCAGTGAGGACAGATTTGCTCATATGATTTGCTTTGGGTTCCCTTCTCTGCAAAGTTTCTAACCTGAATCTTTCCATCTCCTTCCCTCATTCTATATCACACAGGTGACAATGGGACAGCTTCTCTTTCCTTTATTTTGCCAAGTTCTGAGACCTACTTTGCCAAGGCCAGAATGTGATTGGCCCTGATTAGAAAGATAACTTTTCAACCTAAAAAACAAAAAAAAAAAATCTCCACATACAATTTTATAAATGTGGTAAATCCAATCAAATAAGTAGATTACCATTTTTTAAGTAGCAAACACTCATGAGTTGGAAGGGAAAAAGAAAAGAAAAGACCATGCTATAAATTAATAGAGTATCTTGGGTAAGAAAGAGCCCAGTGCCTAGAAGAAGATTTCCAGGGAACAAATCCTGGCTGTTACTTCCTAGTTACACGACCTGGGTGGGACCGACTACTCACACTTGCAGTGTTTCTGTGTTCTCATCTGTAAACAGGTTTAAGATTTATATTCTCCTTATTGACTTTGTAAATGTAAAGCACTGAGAATAGTAACTGGTAAATAGTAGTTTTCCAATAAGAACTATTATTAGTATTATCTATTAAAATTTCAAATAGTTATACCTTATGATTTATCAAATTCCCTTCTAATCTTCACCTCAGAGGAACACCATGTACAAGAATTACATTTCAACCATGTACAAGACACAATGCAACAATATTTGTAATAGAGAAAAAGTTAATAACTGAAATATCCATAAATCAAAGGTTAGCTAAAACTTGACACATTCCTATCATCACTTTTTATGCTGAAATTCAAAAGAGTAATCTTCATGTGGTATTGCGAAGGAAGTTGGTACGCACACTATATTATTTATGTGGCAAATACACTAAATAATGCTATATATTTTTGTAGTTCTACATAAATATATGTAATGCTTAGAAAAATAACTGGAAAGATAAACAAAAAAAGTCAACGATTTGTTACTTTTTGGGGAAGGAAACTAGATTAGAACCACAATTAAAATGAATTTAACTTTGCCTGTAATCCTAATTTTCTATGAGGAGAATATGTTTGTGCATTATTTATATAATTAAAGATTGGTAATAAAAATCATTACAGTGTTTCCATGCTATAGATATAGATCTTTTAAGCATATGATCAAGTTTTGATTAGCATTGTAAATAGAAGGGACAAAATATTTTTATCCAAAACATTGAACTGGAGAGAAAATTTGACATATTTTACTCTGGGAGATAATAAATGTTATTTGCTTATTTGCTTCTTCTCCAGTCAATTTCCAGTTCTGTGTTTTATAGAGACTAAATATAAAAGCTGTCTTTATTTTCCAAACGAATACCAACAGATAAACTGTAGGCCCTGTAGCCCCTCTGGGAAGGGACACTGGTGGGGAGTGGGGAGCAGTAAAATGTGCTGAAGTTTTGGCTAGAAGGTGACAATTTTTTTCGTGGCTTTTTGTTGTTGCTGCTGCTGCTGTTGTCACAACCTAAAGTGCTGGACTAATAAAGGTTTTGTGTCTGGGGTGGTTGTGTTGAATGACCTTTGGGAGTGAATAAGTTTGGTTTTCTCAAAGAGACTTTCTCTTCTCTGTGCTCTTTGTTACTGTGAGTGTATTCAGAGAAATTGGGGTGTCCTTTCCCCACTGGATGCTGGGGGTGGAGCTCTTATAGTATCTCGGGAAAAAGAATTTTCTGAGACTCGCACAGGAGAATGAGTGATTTTAATTTGTGTGAAATGACATCTCTGGGTTTCTATAGACCCATTTCCCTTAATTCAGCTCTGGAAGAAGTGTAGCTGGAGTTTCAGTAAAGCCAGAAGCAAAGCCAGTGTCCAGAGTTTCCCATCCATGTTGGAACTGGTTCCGGTTTAGCATTAGGCTAGTTACTGTCCATCAGTCCATTGTGTGTGGATCCACAAGGCCATGGGCCACATGAGAGAATGTAGGAGAGCTCACTGGAAGCACCAAGAGTCCCAAGGGTCCCGAAATCACATGAGCACAAGAGCAACCAAGAGAGAAAACTCCTTTGTTTAGGGAATTAAGCATCTCAACTTTCTGTGCTTGCAGTGGCCACGCCCATTCTGGCCACCATCTCTGTCCCCAGGTGTGATTGATAGCAAGCACCTTCACTAATCCCCCGCCCCAACTTTACTGAGCATGCGGCTAGCTTCCCTTTGTCCAGTCCCTTCCCCCAGTGATCTGCAGGGAGTAGACTCGGTGGCTTTTTGGGGAATGTTAAACTGCAGCTTTCTGGCAAAGCTGCCCAAATGACAAGCCTATAATATCTGGCCTTCCCTTTGCCCCTTTCCTGTTATTAATAACTAGCTAATTACAATAATTTTATGAGGACCCATTTTAGAATAAGAAGGAAACATGTAGTCCTGAAAGATGAAAGCTCAGACCTAGTCCTATTTGTAGGGTGTTTTCACTAGCTGACCTTCTGCAGGTTCTGTTCCAACAGTGAAAGTCCATGTACAAGAAACAGGGGAATTACCTTGTTGGGAAAATGGAGATGGGGAGCCAACAGCAATGAGCTTGAGTCCTGGCTTGAGAGATTCCTTGCACTTTAGCTAGAGGACATTTAACTTCTCATTTTTTCCATTTATAAAATAGGAATGATAATAGCACCAACAAATGTAACCCAATGCTGCATTTACACAGCACTTAAGACACTTGGATAAAAAGCAACTTAGAAAATGTCTCTGCATTACTCATTGGGATAATGGACCAGGAATATGCTTCCTTTGAAAAAGTTAAACTAATAATATTCTTACTGGTTATTTGATCTCAATATTTGTGCCAAATGCAATGGAGATAATACAGTTTCTCATGCTGCTTACATTTTTATTGCTCAGCCATAGAAAGTTCAAAATCAAACCCCTACTTATTTCTGGAGGTAGAGGAAAGCAAAATAAAGCAACTGGCCATATAGCCACAATAAAGTTAAAAGATTTGACTTCAAAGAAAATAAAGTACTTATATCCATTAAGTCAGATGACTTAAAATAAAGACTGATTTAAAAGGACATGAAGTTAAGGAGTTGGCAAAAATTAGAGACAATTAGGATGCCAGATTTCCTTATGGGCTCCAAGGAAAAAATGAGATAGAAAAAGCCAAAACCAGAGGCGTCAGTGTGAAGCAGAAATAATCCATCCACAATTAGGCTTCAGCAAAGCTGAGCTTGAAGGACAACATCCGGTCTCTTCAGTGGATCAGGAACCTATACTACGTCCAGGGTCTTCTAGCCCTGCCCCTCCCCAACCCGAAGGAATTATCCTAGATTCCTGGGAGTTTGCTGCTGGAATGTCAGCTGCAGGTTTGGATTTGGAAGTTGGTTCTCATCAGCAAAGGGGCACTTTCAGTTCCTCTGATGTTTTTCTATCTAGAATTTGCATGCAACTCAGTGCAGTTGGCCTGTAATTTCAGGTAAGCACAAGGGCTGGCACGAACTATCTCCAGAAAGCATGTTATGAACTTGCCATGTACTCACATGCTAGCACGTGGGAGGACCTGCTCTCCACCCGAGCCTAGTGACTGTACCACATCACTGAACACAGATTTGCACCTACAGAGGCTTATTCTGTCCAAACTCGGTGATCCTAGGTTTGCATAACCTTCACCTGAGCAACCCTGTGTTGATGCTAGTAGTAGGTATGTTCTCGGTGCTCTGGGTGGCACAGACATGATCCTGCTCGCAATGCTGCTTGAAATGCCCCCAGACTAAGAAGAACCTATGTTGTTTATTTCTAAGGAAGGATTTAATTTCCATCTATCCCCAGAATGCTTTCCAGAGTGTACTGACCCACAATCCACACTGTTGGGAAATTCATGTGTGAACTTGGGTGGACTTGGGGGAATGGGGTGAGGAGGGCTGGGGGAATGTCTGTTTCCAGCATGTGCCCCAGGCTGACCTGGCAGTGGATGTGATACTGGCTTAAAATAAATGCTATGGGGCTTTTCCCTGAGAATTCCTTGCTGTAATTTCCCTGGGATTCTGCTGTGAAGAACGAGCGGCTGAAATAAACAGAGCTCCGGTCAAGCCTCTAGAAGAGTAGGGTCTCCTTTCTTTCCCTGGAAGCAGCCTCTCCAAGCAGGTGAGAGACGTGGACCCTCTATACCATGATTACTTCAAGTCAACAGAATGAGTGGTCCATCCCCTTGTCAAATCTGATTCTTGATCTGTTTCTTGGTTATTTCAAAGAACTACAAGAAAACGTGTGTTCAAGTAATAAAGTTTGGGCAGAAAATTTTCGTGGTAGATAAAAATAATTGATCATGTTTGTAGAGAACTTTTAAACACTTCCAATAAACACTTATTTATTCTCAACAGCCCGAGGGAGTACCAGAAGTATAACATATTTAGCGTTGGAAGAAAATCTAGGGGTTATTTGCCCAGGTCCCTGCATGACACAAGACTTTCCTGTGCAAGCTGCCCCCAAAAGTAGTCACAGTAATTCTACGTGTCGACTTGACTGAGCTAACAGGTGCCCAGATAGCTGGCAAAATATTATTCCTGGGTGCATTTGTGAGAGCCGGAAGGGATTAACATTTGAATCTGTGGACTGAGTAAAGAAGATCATCCTCACCACTGCAGGTGGGCATCCGGCCCTCTGTTGAGGGTCTGAATAGAGCATAAAAACCAGGGAAAGTTGAATTTGCTCTGTTTGCTTGAACTGGGACATTCATCTTCTCTGCCCTTGGATACTGGTGCTCCTGGTTTTTAGGCCTTCGGAACAGACTGCATTGCATCACTAGTTTTTCTGGCTCTCCAGCTTACAGATGGAGGATGGTGGGTGTCTCAGCCTCTATGATCACATGAGCCAAGGAGCCAATTCCTATAATAACTCCTACATACTTATATAACCTGTTGGCTTTGAGTCTTCAGAGAACCATGACTAACACTTAGGGCCCCAATATGGTCACTCCAGCCATCAAGATCTCACTAGGTTGCTTCAAAGTTGGCCTCCCTTTGATTTCCACCCAGTTGTAGTTCTGTCCTGCACACAGCACAGCAAGACAGCGCTAATCACTCTTCTGCACAAAATATTTGTGGACAGCTGTCGTGCTTTCCATCACTCCCCTCTCCAGCTGAGTACCCACACTCCTGTTTCCCAGCAGGACACTCAGCGTGTTTGCTTATGGAGCCTGGTTTCAGTACCTTTCCCATCCTACTCATTTCCATCTGAAGGGTTTTCTGGAAATATCCTGATCTTGCCTCATCAGTAAGAAAATGAAACTGTTTTCATTTGGACATAGTCTTTCTGTTAATCAGCATAAGAGCTCACCTTGATTTTCGGAAGCTTCATTTGCACTTGACTCATATTGAGATTGTAATCAATTACGTTGTCTGATTTTCACAAGTACCGAGTCCAACGTTTTCAATTTTATAGTTGTGAGGTTAATTCTTTGTACTTTTATCTGAAACTTTATATTTATTTTTTACTAGTTTTCATCCTGCTTAATTTTTTTCAATAATCTTTTTGAATTCTGATTCTATCCTATATCTTGTGATTGCTCCTTCTTTTATTTAGTCTCAAGTTTTAATTTCAGGCTATTAATTTTTTTGTTTACTTGTTTTGTCATTAATCCAAGTATTACCACCCTTGCATTTCCAGAACAGAGATTTTTTTTTTAATGTCTGGAAAGTATCATACAAGTAATTATTCATTCATTCATTCATTCACCAAACATTTTTTGAGCACTTACTATGTGCCATGTATGTGAGTGATAGGGATTTAATAGAGATCAGATAGATAAAGTCTCTGCCCGCAGGGAGCACATATTCCAAGAAAAGACAAATGATTAATTGCAGAGTGCGGTGAAATAAAGGAAATAAGCATACTGGGGGAACAGAATCATTTACAGGGGGGCTACTTTAGCTAGGATGGAGGGAACACATTTCCATCAAAAGGTGGAATAGGTAGGTGAGGCAGACTTTTACAAAGAGGGAAGAGCACATGGGAAGCCTTGAAAGAGGTGAGAGCTTGACCAGTATGTCAAGGTCCTGAGATGCCTGATCTGGTTTGGTGTCTGTCTGACCTTGGCCCTCAGCACAGGACTTGTTGGGTTTACTCATGGATGCAGGACATTGGTCACTCAGTCTGGCCCTGACCAGCCCTCACGTGGCAGGTGCAATGCTCTTCTCTTATGAGCCATTTCATGGGGATTTTCACTTGAAAGACCACATGCAGTCAGGAATTACAGGCTGAGCAGGCACAGAAAAGATGCAAAGCACGGGTTCCTTTGAAAAGTCCCAGTTGCTGTCCAGTTCAGTATGTGTGAGCATGTGTGTGCAAATGTTTGTGCACGGTTCTTACTCCACAGCACGCGTGTTTCCTTGCAGGTAGAGTCCTTCCACTAACCTTATTACTACTTTCAATCTTCTAATGTCACACAGTAATGCCAACTCAGGTGCAAAGTCACCTGGAAAATTAATATCCAAGCTTAGTGACACCACCCTCTCGCCCAGATCAGCTTTGGCTTCCAATTTTCCTTCTTCCCGGATCATATTAAATGATGAGCACACAAGCCAAGGAGGAACCACCACTGGGCCCTTCTCAGAAGTCCATGATACAGAGAGAAAAATGACAAAAAATACGTGGTCAGCATAAGCTTCAGAATATTTCCCCCAAACAGACTATAAAACAACACGCATTGAATTTAACAGACCTGTTTTGACTGTAGTAATTTCTGAGAAGAATCTTAACCTCCCTAGCTTCCTCTGTAAAAATAAAGAGATAGACATTAACTGTGTTCAATTTCCTGGTGCCACAGAGAGTAAAAGTCTGTGACTGCCAGTTGACTGGATATCATAAAGAGTGAAATACATTCAAGGTCAGGGAAGAGAGTGTTCTGTTTCCATCAGTCAGTCTTCTGACAGGGAAGTGACGGACATAGGAAGGCCTCTGGGGTCAGCAAGACCTGACATAAGTTCTGTCTCTCTCATTCATGAGCTCCACGAATAAGGCATTTATTCCTGCTAGCCTCAGGGTCTCCTCCATAGCCCATGGACAACAGTACTTATCTGATTAAATAAGATAACGGATCTCAAATGCTAACACATATGTAGACTTTAACAAATGTTAACTCTAATCTTTCCCCCCTTTCTGAGATATGTATGTACTTAACAGGAGAGAAAACTTTCTTATAACTGGAGCACTAGATACATTTCCTTTACTCATAAATGAGGGACTTATCTGAAAGACTGTTTTCATGGCAAGACTTCCAACAATATTGAGTCTTTTCTGTTAACAATGTTTAGATATTCAGAAGCATCCATTCTTTTCAATGGTACCTACAGACGCACAATCCAGAAGGTTAGGACTTGTAGATTTTAGGTCCATTTCTCCTTTCTCCTAGCGTAGTCACGAGACCTACGCTATCTAATGAAGCTATGCTTCCTCCCTCATCTGACCAACTGGATTTATAACATCTACTTTAGCCCAACTCTTGCGCCTAGTAAATGAGAATTTAGATATAGTCACTAGATGTCTTTAAAATGTGAATGGCTTGTATTTGCATTCAAAGATAATAATGCTATATACATTGTTCTCAAAACTAACAATTTTTTATTCACTTTTATATATTTTTTCTTACTGTTTTAAATTTTAGGGGTCAGTAAATATGAGTGATACGTTAAAAATCATGTGACTTTCGATACTGTGATGCTTTAGGCAATATATTTATTAATCACATATTGCATAATATGTGCTGTAAAAGTCATGGCTTTTTCTTTCAAGGTAGATATTATTATTATTTTCATATTACAGAAAATAAAAAGTGAGCATCAAGGAGATAGAATTATTTGCTGAAGGTCACAAGAATAGTAAGAGATCATAGGATTCAAACCTTGGGGTTTCTGCTTTCAAAGTCCACTACTGCACACAGTTATGCTACGAGATGGAGAAAACTCCTTCCTTCTTCCTGCTGATTGTCAGGTTTAAACAAAACAGCTTCAAGCTCTTCCATTGTAAACCCACAGCCCTGAAACACCCAGCTCTACATGAGAACAAATTAGACCCTTGCTTTTTTGGAGAAAAAAACAAAGGAACAAGTATTCTCATTTCCCAAGCTAAGTGAGGCAATGGCATGTGTGTGGTTACTTAATTACTGTGTATTTCTCTGACTAAATTTGCAAACTTCATGAAGGCAGAGACCACATAGCTTTTTGCTTATCATTGTCTCCCTAGCACTAGGCAGGTGTAGACTTAGCAATGTTAAGCACAACTTATGGGCAAATCAAAAAGGAAACAGACTTCTCCAACAACATCTGCAGCTTGTCCTCCTGTGTTAAATAACAGCTGATTTATAAGAAAAACACTGATAGCTATTCAGGTTGAAACATTAATTACATATTAAAATATGGGTTTGTGCTCTGAAATTTGGCTCTTTTTTTTTTGTTATGACTTATGAACATAAAATTCAGTGGCAAACCTCATATAAATAAAAAATCTGAAAGAAATATACTGAGTGTGAGCAAAAGGCTGGATTAACAGACATGTAAAACAGATGGTATTTACCACCTGAAAACTAAGATACAAGCAACTATCAAGCATGGTTTACCACTAGGTGGCGCTGCAGACTGAGGTTGATGTCATTTCACAAATTGTTAAAGGGTGTCAGGCAGTAAAAGTTGGGACAGTGATTCTTTATATGCAAAAGCTCCTTCTTTCATTTGATTCTCACAACAGCTCTATGAGGAATGTAGAGTATGTATAATTATTCCTTAAACCCAGACCTTAGACACCATTAAACATCAGAAATCACCTCTCAGGAGATTTTTAACAAATTTTAATGGAGCTATAAAATGGGCCCATTCACATTTGAGCTGCAAATTCCAAAGTTATTTACTGGTGTCCTTGGTTTCTCTCTTCAGTTTCAAGTGTCTGTCTCATAAAAAGGCAATCTCTATGGAAGGGAGACTGACAAGGCTGGCCTATCCGTTTCGGGTGGCCTCGCTTCTGCTCACTGCTCGGTACCTACTCCGAGGTGGTGGAAGGAGGCCTTCAAAGAGAAAGTCTCTGTTGCGGAAAGGAAGCAGTGGGCTCACGCCTGACTCTTCCACTTACTCCATGGGAGTCTGTCTCTTCATTTAAAATTTTCAGAGCCTCAATTTTAGCATATGTAAAAGGGAATTACCCCATTTACCTTACCCATCTGGTCAGATAAAGTGAGTTAACAGGAGGTCGTGTGAAGTGTTCTGTGAATGTGGGTTATTATTTTCTTTGGACACTTACTCTGTGTTCATTAAAATCCTTTCCATTCCTGTAATCCTGCTCAAACCATGATCCCCAGAGGAATATTTTAGCCTCTCAAATCAAAGGGTGATCACCAGTTCCTCTCAACTTGATGTACCTTTCATTAATTAGCTTATCAATGACTTGAGATTCTTTGATATTTTCTTCTATTAGCTTTATAGTTTTACCTTTCATATTTAGTCTTCAATCAACTTGATGTTTATTTTGAAATGTCATGTGATATAGAGATCCAATGTATTTTTCTTTATATAATGAGCTAAATTTTCTAACACTATTTGCTAATATAATCCACAGTTTCTCCATTGATTTCTGGTGTCCCTAATCTCATATTCTGTACACCATCTCTTCTGTCCCATTGGTTTGTCCATATGCCAATAGCCTGCTGTTTTAATACCATTTAATGCCTTTGTAATGTGTTTCAAGATCTGGAAGGTCTGGTTTCCCCCTCTTACTCTCCATTTTCCATTGTAGTGGATCAATTCTTTCATGTAAATTTCATATGAAATGTTAGTGGATCTTACTCTTTCATATACATTTCACAATTAATTTTTCAATTTTTCCCCCAAAAAATTCTTTTAGGATTTTCATTGGAAGTTTACTGAAACATATAGATGAATGTTGGGAGAATCAATATCTTTGCAAAGTTATGACATCCCATCATTAACATAATATCTTTTTATGTAGTTAGTTCCTTTAATAGAGTTTTTTTCCCTCTACAAAATCCTTGTTCATTCCTTGTTAGATGAATTCATAGATACTTTATAATTTTTGCTATAATTATAAACAAAATATTTTTCTGTTATGTTTTGTAACTTTTATTGATGGGAAGAGGAATGTTATTGAATTGTGTAGGCAGATGCTGTAGGAGGCAACTTTGCTGATCTCTCTCTCCAATATGTGGTTATCTTTTTTTTTTTTAATGTGAAGAACAGTGAAGTAATGATTTGGATATTCTTTATTTAGTAATATACATTATATTTTAAATTACTTGTTCATTGTTCACATATAAGATTTAATCATGTTAAAGATGAACAAAATAGAGAACAATCCTTAATCTCTGCATTTGAAGATTTAATTGCTTGAAAAAGCTTCCTGTTCTTAAGTGAAAAGAATTTTCAAAGTCCATTCAAATAAACATACATATTGAGATGTGTTTAAGAACTGACTTCTGCCCTGCTGGTGTGGCTCAGTGGATTGAGCGTTGTCCCATGGACTGAGAGGTCCTGGTTGGATTCCCGGTCAGGGCACATGCTCAGGTTGTGGGCTTGATCCCCAGTAGGGGGCGTGCAAGAGGCAGCCGATCGATGCTTCTCTGTCACATTGATGTTCTGTCTCTCTCTCCCTTCCTCTCTCTCTAAAAAATCAATAAAAAAAATTTTTTTAAAGAACTTACTTCTACCAGGTAACAAAATTCACAGTAGGCCAGTCTGTTAGAAAAATCTTACACAACTCCTAGAGGCCTCAAGTCTTACAAGACTGTGTCAATTGGTACCTTTCGAGGCATGGTGTTTTCTGGGAAGGTTCTGAAAGTAGGTGATCACTTCCCAGTCAGCGCAGAAGCCCATTCTTGTGCAACATCTCTCTTAGAACTTTGCATTGTCCTGCGAAGAAAACAGAACAATTACTAGTATCCCCACTGAAAAAGAGGACTTAGCAAGATGACAGAGGTAGAACCTGAACCCAAATCTTCTGGTTAATATCCAGATATGTCCTCAACAACCCTAATTCTCCCACAGATTGGACCATACTGCTATTAGCAATAATGAAAAAGTAAAGAACAAAGCTTTTGTGAGAACATCACTCATCCCTTTTCTCTTAAAAAAAAAAATGTTGACATGTAATGTCAGGCTCTTATAGACTATGCCACTGTTTTTGTTGGTGAGTAAAGTGGTACGTACAATTCACTTTTATTTTATGGTGTGTATTTAAGAAACCTAAAAGGAATTTAATTTGCTATGCTGCCTCCCTTAATATATCTTTTCTTGGCTTTCTGTTCATCGTAACTCAGGATAACTTGGCCAAGCTGATTTCTTGTCCTTTTATGGAAGACAGAAAATTCTTCAGCTTATTATAAACAATGTGTGATCCATTTTCCCTTGTGAGTGAGTGGTCTGTTAAAAGGGGGGCCCCTTAAAATGCTCCTAGATGATACACTGAAGAGCCTGTCTGCTTCCTTTCCAAAACTGGTTATGCAATTCTGATGGAATTTGGAACCACTACGTGCGTGAATATGATTAGAAGCTGGGAACAATCTCTATCAACCTGGATAGCTGGACTTTGTGTCACCTAATGAAAACTAGTGCCCTTCAGGCCCTGGCCAGTGTGGTTCAGTTCGTTGGGCATTGTCCTGTGCACCAAAATGTTGCTGGTTTAATTCTTGGTCAGGACACATGTCTGGGTTGTGGGCTCAATCTCTGATTCCAGGTAGGGGGCATGCAGGAAGCAGCCGATCGATGTTTCACTCTCTCTCTCCCTCTCTCTTACTTTCTCTCTAAAAATCAGTAATATTCTTTAAAAAACAAACAAACAAACTACTGAGCTTCTTATAAATCCATTCCTTTCTCTCTGTGGCATAGTTGGGAGAAGCAGAGCTCTCAATTCCTAGTGTTTGGGGTTTTGTTTTTGGTTGTGTTGCTCATAGATACGAAGTGGATATGGATACAGAAGAGAAGGCAGCTCATTAAAATTTACACAATTGCATATGAGATTAGCCTAGACAATTTGTAGATGTTTCTGGTGATAGACTCATTTACTTGGCCAACACAGAGGTTTTTGTTTTTTATCTTTATCATTATTTTAATTTCAATGCTTTTAAGAGAAAGTGCATTGTCCATGGCTTCTATTGTCTTATTCTGATATAATTTACAAGCCTGGCTTCTGAAGGCACTGAGTTTATGGCCCCTGAACCTAGTGATCTTTCCTACCCTGATGCCTTTACGAGTCTATGAAATTGGAAAGGACAAGATGGCTGTTAGGGAGAGTCACTTAAAGGATGGTACGAATGGTTGAAATGGAAAGTATTATCTCCTAATCAGGTAACTTTGGTGAAAACATTTAGTGATGGGAAAATCAAGATGGTTTCTAGCTGTTTTAGAAAACGTGTAGCTAGAGTGACATTGCTGAGGTGTTAGGATCTAAAGACCATGGGCAAGGCAAAAAACCTGCGTGGTTGTAAAGGGCAACCTTGAAAGCCCAGTATTGTGTCCCAGTGAGTCTACCCCGTTGTCTGCTCTGCAGCATGAAACCAGATTGCTGCGTCTTCATTCAGCAGCAGACGAAAAATTTGACATGGAGTATGTTACATTGCACCAAAAATTTTTAAGCACTAGAATCACACAAGTGAGATTGTAAACAATTACGACACCAAAAAATATAAACAGTTACAACACCAAAAAATCAACCAGCAGTCAAGATACCTCCTCTGCTCTTTTTTTAAAGTTCTAATTCTATGTTATTGGAAGCCTTTATGTTTGTATATGCATACCAAATTTCTGAGAGGATACACCAAAAAGCTTACTATCAGTTATTTCCAGAGAGGGAGAATTGGAATGGGAAGGACTGAGTGAGGCAATTGTGAAATTATTACTCATTTTGACCTGTCATGTTTTTATTCAGTTATTTGCCATGTTATCTATTTATTTATAAAACATCATTTATTTTACATTCTTTCTTTTTCTCTGATTATTTCATTTTTTGTTTTTTATATTTTTAAAAAGTTGTCAAGTATATGTTTGATATGAAACATTATAGTTTCCATAAATTTATCTCAAATTGTCCATTATTATTAAGCAGCATGTAATTTACTTCAAGCATCAGATCATTTCTGTGTCTCTTTTTTATGATCTTTTAGAGGAAAATATAATCATTATTTTCAATTTGGACCCAAATTGTCTCTGGCTTAACTTTAATTAATCTAATTAAATAAACTTTAATTAAATAGTTATGGTCAAAACAAATAGATCTGTGCTATGCTTTGCTAGCAACCCTGCAGCACACTTGGAATTAACTGATTTAGATCTGGTCAGGGGTGACAATGACTTCAGTCCCGGGAATGCTACTTTAAGAATCTGTGACTTGACAAATTGCATAACCTAGAAAACGTGGATAAATTCCTGGAAACATACAATTCTTTATGATTGAACCAGAAAGAAACAGAAAATCTGAACAGACCAATTACTAGTAACAAAATTGAATACAATAACTCCCAACACACGAAAGTCCAGGACCAGATGGCTTCACAGGTGAATTCTATGTAACATTTAAGGAAGAATTAATATCTATCCTTCTCAAATTATCCTTCTCAAAATATTCCAAATATTAGCAAACCAAATTCAACAATAGATTAAAAGGATCATACACCATAATAAAGTGGGACTTATTCCAGGAATGCAATGATGGTTCAATATCCATAAATTAATCAATATAATACATCACATCAAAACAAAGGATAAAAATCATATGATAATCTCAATAGATGCAGAAAAGGTATTTGACAAGATACAACATCGATTTATAATAAAAACTCTCAACAAAGTGGGAATAGAGGGAATATATTTCAGCATAATAAAGACCATATATGACAAGCTCACAACTCAATGGAGAAAAGTGAAAAACTTTTCCTCTAAGATAGGGAACAAGAAAAAGATGTCTATTCCCTTCACTTTTATTCAACACAGTATTATAATCCTAGCCACAGCAATCAGAAAAGAAAAACAAAAAGGTATCCAAATTGGAAAGGATGAAGTAAAACCGTCATTATTTGCAGATGATATGACACTATGTATAGAAAACCCTAAAGACTCCATGAAAAAAACTATTAGAATTACTAAATAAATTCAGTCAAGTTGCAGGATACAAAATTAATATATAGAAATCAGTGGTATTTCTGTTCACTAATAATGAATTATCAGAAAGAGAAACTAAGGAAACAATATCATTTACAACTGCATAAAAAAATAAGATACCCAGGAATCAATTTAACCAAGGAGACAAAATACTATGAGAACTAAGAGAACTTGATGAAAAAATTGAAGAAGACAACACAACTAAATGGAAAAATATATCATGCTCATGGATTAAAAGAATTAATATCATTAAAATGTTCATACTGCCCAAAGTGATCTACAGATTCAATGTAATCTCTATCAAAATACCAGACATTTTTTCACAGAACTAGAATGAATAATCCTAAAATTTATATGAAATCACAAAAGATATAGAATAGCCAAAGCAATCTTAAGAAAGAAGAATAAAGCTAGAAGTATCACACTTCCTGATTTCAACTATACCACAAAGCTATACTAATTAAAACACTATGGTACTGGCACACAAACAGACACATATCAATGGAACAGAATATAAAACTGAAATTAACTCAAGGTTATATGGTCAATTAATCTACAACAAAGGAGGCAAGAATGTGCAATGGGAAAAAGTCTCTTCAATAAATGGTGTTGGAAAAACTGGACAAATACTTGCAAAAATATAAAACTGAACCACTTTTTTATGCCATATACAAAAAATAAACTAAAATGGATTAAAAACTTAAATGTAAAACCTGAAACCATAAAACTCCTACAAGAAAAAACATAGGCAGTAAGCTCTTTGACATTGCTCTTAGCAATATTTTTCTGGAATATCTCTTCATGCAAGGTCAACGAAAGCAAACACAAACAAATGAAACTACACCAAACTAAAAAGCTTCTACACAGCAAAGGAAACCATTAACAAAATGTAAAGGCAAACTACTGAATGGAAGAAGACATTCACAAATGATATTTCTGATAAGGAGTTAATGTCCAAAATATATGAAGAACTTATAAAACTCAACATCAAAAAAATCCAATTTAAAAATGGGCAGAACAGACATTTCTCCGAAGAAGACATATAGATGGACATAAGATTTATGAAAAGATGATTAACATCACTAATCATCAGGAAAATGCAAGTCAAAACCACAGTAACATATTACCTCATACCTGTTAGAGTGGCTATTACAAAAAAGACAACAAGTAAGTATTGGCCAGGATGTGGAGAAAAGGGGACTCTCCTGCACTGTTGGTGGGATTGTAAATTGGTGCAGTCACTATGGAAAGCAGTATAGAGGTTCCTCAAAATATTAAAAATAGAACTACTATACAGTCCAGCAATTCCATTTCTGGGTATTTATCTGAAGGAAACAAAAACATGAATTCAAAAAGATATGTGTGCACCTTTATGTTTATTGAAGCATTATTTACAGTAGCCAAGATATGGAAACAACCTAAGTGTCCATTGGTAAATGAAATGAGTGGGTAAGAAGTTGGTACACACACACACACACACACACACACACACACACACACAATGGGATATTGCTCAGCCATAAAAAAGAATGAAATCTTGCCATTTGTGACAACATGGATGGACCTAGAGAACATTATGCTAAATGAAATAAGTCAAAAAGAGAAAGACAAAAACTGTACAGTTTCACTTATATGTGGAATCTATAAAACAAAAAGAAATGGTCAAACAAAACAAAACAAATAGACTCATAGATACAGAGAACAAGAGAGGCAGGTGAGAGGATGGGTTAAAAAAGGTGAAAGGGAGTAAGAGGTACAAACCTCTATAGTTATTTTAAGAACTCAATATGTTATGGGGATGTAAAGTACAGCATAGGGAAAATTGTCCATATTAGTGTAATAACTGTATGGTGACAGATGGTTGCTACACTTATTGTGGTGATCAAATTGTAAGGAATATAAATGTCAAATTACTATGTTGTATACCTGAAACTAATATAATTGTATACTATTATAATAACTAATATTATAATTAATATTATAACTAGTAATATTGTATTTCATCTATACTTTAATTTTAAAATGAGAGTCTATGACTGACTATCTATAGTGGCAATAAATTACAATTGAGCAGAATTGTGTTTAAATCACCTGGACATCTGAACAAATGGGCAGCCACTTATCTGTCTTATGTATGTGTGTGTAAAGTGACACTATGTCTTTATGCTTATGACCCTTGGTCTACTGTTCACCAGAAGTGATTGTCTGCATGTACATTTTCTTGTGAACAGTCTGTACCTTGATAATGTTGTCTCAGCAGCAGCATCACGCCTGTCATGACACCCGAGGTGGAGCAAAGAACAGAGGAAGCCATGAACCCTGCCCATAGGAATCCATGGTTTCCGAGATCTCCAAATACGCAAACATACCTCTGAACACAATGTTATAAGTAAACATCACGGATGGTTCCTAGTCTTATTGCTAAAGTCCTCCCAGAGAAATGTGGAAAGCAGAGAAAACAAAAATTGAACATTTTCTTATATAGCAAGCATGTAGTGTCCAAAGCAGACCAGGAGAGATCACATTAAATCACAAGTGTAAGCAATAGTAATTCGATTGTTGGTTTTGGTGATTAGTTAACAATTTTCATGCCAATATGAGGAAAAACATTTAAATAATTTCTTACATTGGGCTTAATTTAGAGGAATGTGTTTTCCTAAATAGAAATGTTGGTCTGATGAACACCATCTTAAGTTTAGCATCATTATGCTAATGACTAACAAGCGTACAATCTTTTGCTTCTATATTCTGTTGTCACCTGTCAGGCAGAATAGCATAACGGTTATGAGCTGTCATGATTTGACTTCTAATCTCACCACTGCTAACCAGCAAATCAGCTATCGGTGCTAGTTCCCTCACTACTGACATCGCAGGGTTGTTGTGAGGACTAAATAAATTGAGTATAAAATACCCAGGACGATGTGTGCCAGATAGTAAGAGCTCAATAGTATTAGCTATTACTGTTGTCTAATCCTCAAGGCCTGAATCCCATTAGACACCCTAGAAATAGAATTGTTTAGTAAGAATCTTTGGTATCCTCTTGTTAAGCCTGCTCTTCTGGGTTGGCCCCACAGAGAGCCCCTGGATTTCTGAAGTCCTCTATGTCCCTTATTCACCACCTGTCATATCCCAGGGGTAGGTGCTATGTCTCCCCAGGTGGATGGCAACTTCTCCGAGCACAGCATTAGACGTATTCTTCATGGAAGCAGTAGTTTCAGAGTTCCATTTGAACTTGTGGGAATCTCAGCTCAATAATTTCCCGAACCCATATCTGAGCAGATCCACAGCTGGAGAGCTATGAAGGGAGTTTGTCCTCTCTGGCAACAATCATGCTCAAATGTAGTTTCAAACGCTGGTGAGTATGTACACCCCTCCTCTAGATAAAAGATACCGCCGTGCGAATGCGATTTGACATCACTTGAATCATGACATCAGTGCTTAGTAAATATTTGCCCTTCTTTATTGATCCCTTGTCCTTTCTTGATTTCCCTGTTCTTGCCTGTTCCCGTTCCACCCACTTGTTTGATCCAATCTCCTCCCATTTCTGTGACAATACGGGATTCCCCTGGCTCCTTTCAGGTCTCGAACAATGAGAATCAGATCTTATATAGTGATTGACTATAACCCAATAAACCAAATTCCTACCCTTAAAGAAAATAAGTTTGTAATCCATGACTGGCCTCTCTGAGTTATTTATAATCAGATTATAAATTCCCAGCCTGCAAAAACTGTGTTCAAATAAAAATGCACTTTTTGTTCAAGGAGGAATTCATAACTGTTATTTATAATGAGAACGAGGGGGAGATATGCAAATAATCTCCCTGTCAGAGTTAGCATCAATCTTTACTAGGAAAATGCAGGCTTTAGGTTCTCTGTCACTGTAGTTGATTTTGGCATTTGGGGTTGGTAGGGGATTTGGTATGTAGCTACTGTTTGTAGAGCAGCAACTGAAATGCAGAGCCTTGACTGGAAGCCACCTTCTGCAAGAAGTCACTGAGTCACTTTCATCCCCTTCCTTCAGTGGATTGTGAGGGACAAGGACTAAGTGATCTCCAAACACCTGCTCAGCCCTGAGAAGCCTTGGAGGTGGGGTGGGATTGAGAAAGAGCCATGGTGAAAAGGAAAAAGATGACAACTTTCCCTGGGGAAATCACTCTGCAAACTGAGAGATCAGGGTAGACCATGCAGTAGGCTTAGAGGAGAAAGCAGCAATAAGATCAGCTGTTGGGGGTCGGACTCCGTTTGCTAGGAATTTGTGTGAAAGCCCTAGAAAATGTGTAAGTCCAAACAATTAGGATGCAAGAAGATGATCTAATATCATGCTACCTTCCCCTTTGCACTGTAACTATTCCAGTGGGATGAGCTCTAGGAGGGGGCCTCTGCACGCCAGACCTAGAGTATGCTGGGGCATGCACCTGCTCAGGAGGCTTCTGGTCCACGCCAGGAATGTGCTGCTCCTTGGGGATCCTTCTCTGAGCCAGCACTGGACTAGGTTCAAATGGACTTGGTTCAGCTCTGGGTACTCTCAAACTAGAACTCCTGCCAGCTCAGCTTTTGGGGAACATATCCATTTATGGCAAACATCTTCATCCTCTTTAATGGCATTCTCCTACCCTTGCAGATTATGATATTGATTTTCATTTCAATAAACTGCTTCATTGAAAAAAATCTGCCATTTCTATCAGGGCAGGGATTGGTCTGCTTTGCTCATTGCTCTATCCCCAGCACTAAGAACAGAGCTTGGCCCAGAGTAGGCATTCAACTATTTGTTGAAGGAATTACCTGTTACTTTAGACAAGCTAAATGTCCAGACAAACAGCAGTCAACGTCACAGGACAGGCAATAAATATAGGGAACATTACATCATGGCTGTCCTTCTGAGACCCGTAAATTGCAAAGGATTTGTTTGGATGAATTTATGAATAACTGACTTCATAAAATGCTAAGAAGACCTGGAATATAAATTGGATTTAAGACCACCCTATACTCCCCTGGAGTCAAAAGCTGCTATTGGAAGCAAACTACTGAAACTACAACAGCATCTCCTTGTTCCAGATTTTAAAAGGACCCATTATTGCCCCCCAGCCCTGAACCAAATTACACAAAAGAACACACATGACACAATTTATGTAAATATTTTTCAAGGTTTTATTGCAAACCAAAACTGGTTTATCACACACACAAAAAAAGTTGTGTGGTGGGGAGGGGGGGAGAATTATACATATTATAACCATGTTAATTACAGTACATTAAAATGGTGGTTTACATTACAAATAAGCCTGTAAGTTTAAATATACTAGTGTTATACCCGATGTACAGACTTTATACAATACATACAATTATCAGGAATGCAAAAAAAAAACACAACCCCATAAATAATGCCCATTTTCAGGTGACGTTTTAAACAATGAAAACACCAGGCTTGACCGACAACTGGGGCATTGGTCCATAAAAACCCTTTCTAAAAATAGAAATATTTGTAGCAGCAATGCTTTCTTTAAGCATCTGGATACAAGTCATTGCAAGACCATTTCAATAAATTTTAGTTATTGACTATATCTTACAAAAAAAAAACAGTCTGCGCATAAATTTATCTTCCAAATATGGAAGAAACAAACAATGTCCCACATTGTAGTGTCCTGCAAGTGTCACATTGATGCTTATAACCAAACCCATCCGCGAGCAGGCACACCACACTCAGACCACTGCTCGCACAGTAATCCACAGGGAAAATAAAGAACTGAAACACTGCAACAGGAAAAGCTTTGGAGCTAACACGATCTCATCAGAAAAGGCACATTTCATAAGATTCGTTATCACGGCCCCACAGACCTCAGGAGATCCTTCTTAGAACAGCGTCCTTCTTCTAGTCTGACTACTGCCTCTGTCCGAGGCGGCCCTCTCATGCGCATTTCAGAGATAGCACCACGTTGGAAGGAAGAATAAAAATGAAAACCTCATGAGCTCACTGAGAGGAGGATGTGCTCTTCGAAAAGCTTCCAGCAAACAGTGTGCAATAAGACTGCCAAGATGTGCAAGCTCCTGGAGATGTGCAAATTCTCTTTTAAGATGTCCTGTCAGCTGGCAGCTCCGCCAAAAGGCTAATGAAAACATTGAAACACACACAATCCTTCAGAACCAACCCCAAGACTGTTCAGAGGAAAGAGTCCACAGGAGGCGCATAGGAAAAGCCCAGGAAGGCCTCGGCGGCTTCCTTGACACTGGCTGTGAGGAGGATGCTGTCGGGAGACCTGCCGATGGAGTTGGGGACCGGCTCTTCAGTAAACTCCGGGTCAAAGTGCCGCAGATCACTGGGTCCGCTCTGTAGCAGGAAGGAGAAACCACATTCAGCGTCAAGAATTCACACTGGATGCAGGGCTGGGAAATCCTCATTTAGGCTTTAAATTCTGGTGCTCAAGTCTTTAGGGCACGGTATGGAAACTTCCATAATCATTATCCATTTCAAGCACAAAACCCAGAGGCCACACAGAGTTTAAATGAGGGTAATGTTCCCTTTTTGTCTTTTGGTACTTTAATGGATAAATGTATTGAAAAATTAGGTGAGCTTTGTTGAGACAAAAATTCTACTTTTTCTCTAGGTAAAATCATAGTCCATGAATAAAATATCTGCCAATTTATTCTTTGACAGCCCTCCCCTCTCCACCACCACCACCACATCGGACTTAAATGCCTGCTGGGCCTCCCTCCACTTAGAAGAGAGAAAGATACTCACCACATTTGGGTTAAAAGGGGGAGTAATCTTCTTATTAATGAGATCATCCCAGTTAATTACGGAGAAGAAGACATGATTCTTAATCTCCATCTGTTGAGAAGAAACACAACGTTAATTTAGACAGGCAGAATTCCAGAAGGGCAGTAAGGTCTAGTGCAGCTCCCAGACAACCAGAGGAACAGAAAAAATCACTCACAAAGTCGTCCTTGGCACCCAGCCTCTTTGTCCTGTCCTTCTGCAGGAGGCCCTCCAGGAGGTGTCTCGCAGAATTTGTGATATTTGGCTTCAACTGGAGGGGCTTGTTCAGAATGTTGTCGTACATCTCAGCTGTGTTTCGGCTATAAAAAGGAGGCTGAAAGAAGAGAGAAAAATCACTTAATATTTAACTGGAAGTTCTGTATAGCACACATTGTCAATAGTGAAAAAGATTTAAACTGCAAAATATTAAGCTGGACTTGACACTGTCTTTTCCTTAATAGGTTTGGATTTTTAAGTGTCTCTTTTGCAACTTGTATCGGGGATAAATGTCAATAAAGCCGTTTTTCACTCTCACATAGGTTAAGTGTGGCCATATCTAGTAAGATGTGAATTTACAAAAGATAACTCTACTAGGTAAGAGTTTACACTAAAACGCTTACAATATAACCAATATGCCTCTTATTAGCATTTGATAAGCTTACTGATAAAAGGCAAGACACAGTGACCAGGTCTGCAATGGGGTCCGTGTGCCCAATAGAGTCTGGATTTTAAGAAGAGTATATTCTAGGGAACATTATTCAAATCAGGGCAACATTCCATGATTCTCAATGTGCTACTCACCAGGCCATAGAGCATCTCATATAGGACGGCCCCCAGGCACCACCAGTCCACAGTCCTGTCATAAGGCTGCTTATGAAGCACCTCGGGTGCGAGATACTGGAAGACAGACCAGGAGAAGAGAGTTTAGAGCCAGTGAAACCAGGCAATCCCAAGGCCAGGCATGTACTTTGTAAGAGCTGAGAGACCCTGGATCCACTTGGAGAATATGCTTCATTAGATGACTTCCTGATAAAACTACTGGACTTTGAGGCTGACTGGCCACCCAACAGTATCTTACTTGAGGATTTAGAAATCTTTTTTGACATGGATCTTGCAAACAGCTAGTTTTAACTAAAGCAACACAAGACCTTGGAATATCTCATGCTGCATCAAATTGCAAGTGTATCTTGCACTGATTGGAACTAAGGAATCTCGGAGAACAGTCGACTCTTTTTGTAGATAAAAGCATTATTGCACTGATCTCTCTGGGAAGGAGGGGGTGGACCAGGCACCAAGTCAAGCGTGCTCCTACCTCAGGTGTGCCACAGAAGGTGGATGTCGTGCCATTGTGTTCAATGTTCTCCTTGCAGAGCCCAAAGTCAGTAAGGACAATGTGTCCCTGGCAATCCAGCAGAATATTCTCTGGTTTTAAGTCTCTGTAAGGAAAAATGAACAGAAAAGTAGTTGTACAAGTTAATTTCACTTCATAAGAAATCCTCTGTAAAGAGAATTGCTAGGGGTATTAGAAGGATTTCACATTCACTGCAGTTGTATCATGAATAAAAAAGGGAGCCCTTGTTCTGCTAATCTATTCTGAGTAAGGTCCAATCCTAGTTGGCTAGTTCCCTAGTGGCATGGAGTCAAGGCAGCTCCATGCTGGGGGATCTGGTTTTAGGTGACCGAGTTGTACATAAACACACATTTTTTAAAGGCTCTTCAAAGGCCAGGGCTTCTGTGTCTCCTTTATACCCAAGAAGGTTGCCTTAAGAGCTCTTCAGCTCACCTATAAACGATGTTCAGAGAGTGCAGGTAACCCAAGGCACTGGCTATTTCAGCAGCATAGAAACGGGCCCGTGGTTCCAGGAAGCAGCGCTCCCTCTGGAGATGGTAGAACAACTGCGGAGACAGAACAAAGTTAGTCTGCATTGCCAAAGCCTGATAACAATGCATTTAATTAGTCTGGACATATATAGCTAAAGAGAACAATTGCAGGAAGTGGCCCTAAATAGTCTATTAACTATTTGAAACCTGGCAGGTTAAAGGAAAGGCTAATTCTGGTAACTTTTCCCCCCTAAGTATCTTTTAAAAACCCGGTGCACAGACAAGTCAGCTCATCTTCCCTCTGCTCACCTCTCCACCGTTAATGTAGTCAAGGACAAAGTACAGTTTGTCAGCAGTCTGGAAGGAGAAGTGAAGGCCCACCAGGAAAGGGTGTTTCACATTCTTTAGTAGAACATTCCGCTCTGACATAATATGCTTTTCCTAGGAAAAGAACATTAAGATTTAGTGGCAAATTTCAACGTGGCACTGAAATTCCAAGGTGAAACTATTCAATGAAAGTCTATCTCCAACCCCAATCCATCAAGCACAACTCATACCTCCTTCTTTTTCAGGATCGCTTTCTTCTGTAAAACTTTGACTGCATAGAATGCTTCTTCTGCTTTGTGTCTTGCCAGAAGAACCTGAAATTTCAATTAAAAAATCATTTTGCTATCTGCATCCAGGGAGAATGTAAAATAATAAGTGCATGAAACTCTAGAGATAACGAGGTCTTCAGATTTGAAAGTACCTTTCCAAAACTGCCCTTCCCGATCACTTTCAAGAAGTGGAAGTCAGAAGGTTTAGCATGAGGATTGGATGACGGGCCAAGGTTGATTTGCTGAGAAGGACTTGGCTGCAAAATAAAATGTTTCCTTTTATTGTCTTGGTTTCAAAGGAAGGAATCAATAATAAAGTATAGGCACTGTCAAAGATGTTACATCTGCAAATGACTGAGGCAAGTCACCACACATCTAAAAACATTCAAAACTACTTTTTATCCATACATATCTCAAATTAGTGTATAGAAATTATTCACAATGCTATTCTAAACATAAATCTTTTATGAAATATGCCTTTTAAAATACTACACTGACTCAATACTTAAGTGCTATGTCACTTGTTACTCATGAATTAGAGGCATTCCTGCCTTGATACTAATTTCTAGAAATGCCATTTTAATTAATCAATGTAGGAATACTGATTCACTTATAGGATTCCTACGCAGACGCATTACAAATAGAGAATACTTACTGGAGGAGAAGGGTTGGCATTCATAAGCTCAGGCTCCTGAGGTTGGGAGATTTTCAAAATGGACTGAACTTCAGGGCTGCAAAGAAAAGGAACAATTTAGAACCTCCTAACTCGCCACAAGGGGGCACACCAACACAAATAGTGAGTTTCTGGCTCAACTATTCCCGGAGCATTCAGTGTTTAAACTAAAAACACCCAAATAAATTACTCAGTTAAAGAAATTAGCCAAAGAAAATAATAAACCCAGTTAAATAAAGAGATGAGGGTTGTTCTTCATGGAAACAGGGGTGAATTAGGCAAACATGAAAATTTTATCTTACAGCTTCAGAACAAGCCAAATCTGCAAATTAATTTCAGTGTTTAAAATGTTTTAAGTAAATTGGAAATTGAAAAGGGATCCCCATCCCCGGGGAAGTCTTCAGCTTCCTGATCAACACACCGATGAGAATATCTTTACTCCTGGTGACCTGAAACTATACTAATTTTTATTTCCCCCGATTCCCACAACTTACTGTTTGCATGCATAGGAGTTATTGGCAATCTTCTGAATAAAGTCGTTCAGGCCCATCCTCCTCTGTTTCATGAAAGCTGTGAATTAGAGAGGAGAAAGGAATATTTAGATGGCTTTGTAACTTCCGACGCCACACGCACTAATCTGATGCAGAATCTTCACAAAATTTCCACTTGGCACGTCCTAGAATATAAATCCAGTCTTATCCCTGCACTCACCGATTAGAATTGCTACCATTCCCCTCATTCTGGAGTAAGTGAGGGTGCCCCTAGCAGCCTCGGTCTTCACAGTCATCGCCACAAAGAGAGCACAGAATGCACAGAGACAGCGCGGAGTCGTTGCTGGCGAGAGACCGGCTTAACCGACAGCTCGCTCTGGCCGCGCCGCGCGTCTTATAAGCGCTGCGCCGCCGCGGGGGCGGGGCCCGCGTGACAAAGGGGAACTCGCGCTGCCAGGCCCCGCCCAGGCCCCGCCCCCAGCGGCTCGGCGGGCTGCTAAGCGGCGGCGGCAGGCGGTTCCGCCCCGGCTGGAGGGCGAGCCCGGGTCGGGTGTGGGGGGCGCCGGGTGCGGGGACCGCCGGGGGAGGGCCCGGCGCAGGGCGGTTAACAACTTTTTTCGCTCCAGGGCCTGAGAGAGGGAAACCGCAGGCGTGGGGGTGAGAGCCTGGGGTAATTTTCCACCCTGCTCATTTATTCCGCCCCGCGAGGAAATCAGAGTCGCAGCTTCAAGGTGCTTTCCGCCCAGTGCGCGGCCACCGGGTGGCTTTGTGCTCGCTCTGGTTTATCAGACCCGGACTTCGCTTCACCCCGGCCCTGGAGCCGTCCCTCTCCCCGAACTCACAGGACAGCCTCATCTGCCCTCGCCCGGCGGCCGCGCGCCACCAGCCCGGGTTATCTCTCGGCACAGGGTGGCTGCGCCGGGGGAGGGCACCCCGCGCGCCCTTATCTTCGGGGTCAGCGTGGGGCCAGGGCGCCCCGCCGGGCTCCTCGCTCCCGCCGTCCCCATCCCCTGGCCTCACCCCTCCAGTCTCAGAACCGCCGTAAACACCCAGCCCCTCTCGCTGGAGCGGAGCAACTAGTGGGGGAGTGACACAAGTCTCCGCGTGCCGGCGGCGGCGCTTACCCAGTCCGGTCAGCAGGAAGGACTCGCTCCTTTTCTGCGCCTCGGCCCTCTTTTTGTGGCGGGGCCGGAGCAGGGACTCCAGACGGGCCCTGGCCAGCGTGCCCTGCATCTCCCCCATGGAAAGCGGCAGCCGGGAGCGCAGCCGGCGAGGGCGACAGGAGAACACTGACGTTTCCTTGAAGGAGCCGCCGTGACTCAGGCCGGGCAAGATTTCCTGCCCCAGTCCCAAAACAAACAAATGGCCCTTGTGCACGGCCGAGCCGCTTCCGAAAACGCCTTTTTTGTGCTTTTGGCCAAAACTAAGCAAGGCTGAAAAATCCCAGAACTTGGAAGAGGAGGAAGGAAGGAAAGAAAGAGGGAAGGGGGAGGGAGAGGTCAGGAATGTGTAGGGGAGGGGGCGGAAATAAAATTCGTCTCTGCACTTCGGAAAAAAAATACAATCTGCATTTCACTTTTTTTTCCCTAAAGTAATCTCTGAGAACATTCTGTCCTTTCCGCATGTAATTTTCCCCCTTGCATTCTTAATCCCCGCCGTGCCCAGAACACGTGAAGAAGTGGCAAGTTAGGGAGCGGTGGCTCCGCGCTGGGGACCGACCTGGCATGACCCCGGGGCAGCGAAGGCGGCGCGGGATCTGCACTCTGGGGCACCGTGGACTCCAGATTCTCTCTCCCGCCCTGTCTTAAAGTCCCTTAGTCTGTCCTGTTCTTCCTTTCTCCTCCCCTGGTTTATTGCAAGGGCTAGCCCAGGAGGCTTACAGTTTTACCACCTGGCTCTTTAAGTCCCAGATAAACTGAACCGTTAGCTCCTGAAAGATTAGCCTGGAGCCTGGGCTCCAGAAAGCAGAGGGAAGCTCTGCAGAGCAGCGGCGCGGTGACTTCCTGTAACCCCACCGCTGGGAGATACCTGGGACCTGCAGTCTGACCGCCGGCGCGAGGAGTCGCGCCAGAGCTGGCTGGGATGCCGCCAGCACTACCACTGGGCCAGGAGCGAAGGCTGCAAATTACTAAGATTTGCAGGGCCTGGTACCTGGTGCTCACTGGTGCTTTCTGCGGTGGCTGCCCTGCCATGACCCCTTGCTGCCAAGGGCCCTGCCAGTTCAGAGTTGCCTGCTGGGTGTGACACTCCGAAATACCAGCTGTCAAAACAAGAATAGCATTGAAGCAGGTTTTCTTTGGTCCTGGGCAGGGATTTACTCTGCAGGCACAACCACCTCATTTGCCCTGATATGATCCATGGCCTCAACTGCTTCTTGGATTGTTCAGTTACCACAGCCTCACTGGTAAGAAGGGCACACACATCCTTTCTCCTGGAGACTGGTGAGAAATATTTGGCTCAGCATCCACTCCTAAAAAAGCACTTACTATTGCCTGAAATTGATGCTCCAACCTAAAGAAAGGTTTAGGAAACTCCAAACCACAGTCACTGGCCCACTTCTGCTTCCTCTTGTGTGGATTCTTCATATAGTATGATTTGTTATTGCTAATGCCCTGGTGTACCACTTCAACTAGCCTCAACTCAGCCCAGCCCTGCTCCCACACCATTCCTTCTCCCTTCGAGTTAGTAAATTTTGCAAAGACTGCCTAGAAACAGCAGCCTGCGCAAAGATTTTGCTTGCTTGATTTTAAAACATTAAATTAAGAAACCTTCCTTCAGAGACACTCCCCTAAGTCCCACCTCCTGTGCCTTCCCATGCGAAGTAACCCCAAATCCTCGGAAGCATCTTTGTTTTATCCAATTCATCCAAATTGTAGTACTAAAAGCGAACGAACCTTTCAAAGGGGATTTTATAGCCTCCTCTTTCATTCTTCAGGTCGCCTAGGATATGAAGGTTGGAGGTTACCTTCTGGAGACTGGAGGTAGATAGAGCTCAGTTAGGGCTGGAATAGCCTCCTGCTATGTGCCTGATAAAGCTGGAGGCTGAGCTGACAGGGGAGCCTGAGGAGTCAGAGGCGCCTGTCCCTGTTGTGTTATCAACCTCACTTTATATGAAGGCAATTTACATACAGGAAGGGAGCAGGCTGCAAAGTTCAACACTGGGCCATTTATTCCCTCCGTTGCAACATCACTCAGAAAATTACAGTCTTCAGCGTCCTGGGTTTATTACACCCTCAGCAAGACACACACACAAAAATGTACCTTGACTGATTATCATCACAAATCAGTACAGAAAAATCAAAACACATGCTTAGGGTTCATTTTCTCAAAGAAGCCCTGCCGCTCCAGCATGCATTCCAGGAAGAACTCGGAATTTAAGTTAGAGGGCTCTAAGTGGAATAAAGAAGAGGCACCACCATATGATTTGTGGTTGGAACAGAAAAGGGACGTCTGATGTGTTCCCTCCCCCACACCCTAATGTTCAGCAGTTGGAGACGAATGCTCTGCTAAACTTATCATTTAACAGAGAGACTCAAGTTGTTGAGACTGGCTTTTCTTCCAACCGGATACCTGATGGGTGGAGCAGGCGCCCCCTGTTCTGTCCCAGCAACCTACTAAGACTTCCGAACAGGAAGGTGACACACGGGCGGCGGGCGTACGGAGTTAGGGGGAGGCAGGCAGGGAACTGTGTGTGACGCGCGCCTGTTAACTCTGCACAGGTTTTAAGCTGCGCTGTGGCCGCTATTCAAGTGCTTGATCTGTTTCTTCCTTCCTGTCGCCAGCTTCTTTCTTTGGTCCAGAAAGTCCTCCTACCAGGAGGAATCCGGCCCCTTCCCTCTTACTCCCTGGTGGCGAAGTGGCCAGTTTCATCACAAAACTCTGCTAGTAAATGCAGCCTAGAGGGCGATCGTGTTCTCTGGGAGAACCACTCCGAAACGCATGATTTCCCCTTCTCTCCTGAGGTTTAATCAGTTCCAGAAATTTTCTTTACAACACCTGGTACAGTCATAGAAAATATAGATGACTTGATATGAGCTAGGCTAATTACCTGCCCACTGCCCCAAGCCAGTCCTCTCGCATTCAGGCCTCACACTGGGCAAAGGGCAGTCACAACTCTCAAATGGAGATGATTCACACACATTTTCTCATGTATGTACTTTCAGACATCAGAAATCATTGTAGCTCTTCTGCTTTATTTTTTCTTAACCATGGGCTATAAAAATGAAAACCTGAAACTTTTGTTAAGATATGACCCCTTAGACCCAGAGATGTGGAAGTAGGGTATAGACTGACACCCCTCAGAAGAGGGGGTGGAGGGGGAGGGAAGAGATAAACCACAGAACTGATGCGAATGTATGCATAACTGGTGGACATGGACAACAAAGCTGGGGACGGGGTGGGGGGATGGGGAGGAGGGTGTCAATGGGGAAAAAAAGGAGAAACATCTGTAACAAAAATAAATTAATAAAAAATAAATAAATAAATAAATAAAAATCCTCAAACCTTCAAAAAAAAAGATATGACCCTTTCCATTTATTTTAAAGGCCCAGAAAACAAATGACTGGTATTTCTCAATATATTAGAGAAAATATTTTGAAAAATATTTTTATAAGGACTTAACTATATCACCACTTGGACTACTTAAATGTGTCAGCTGGGTTAGTCTTTGTTCCCTGAACACAGTCTTCCACTGGTAACGGCATATAATTGCTTTGTATGGCTCAAAGTGCCATACATTCTAGAGCAATCCTGTACACAGTTTAGGTTCTTATACTTATTGGTTTATCAGTTGATGCTTATAGAATTATTTTCCTGGAGCTTCACAGAAAGCACATAGAAATGCCAGAAAACAAAATGATCACCCTAGAAAGCAACTAAAGGGACTCATTTTTGTTGAAGGTTGCCACCAAGTACATATCTTTTTTACAGTATTCATCAAACGGAAAATGATGACAGATGAATTTATTCAGGACAGCTATTATAGATAAGTAACTAGCAGTGGTAATTAAATAAATGTCTATTTATAGAACATAGGTTAGTGATTATTACTTTCCATATCATAATTGTCAAAATTGACATGCATAAAGGAGATAAGAATGTGATATGGTAACTAAGAGAAGAACATGTTATCTAGAATAATAGCATTAAGAGTTATTTAAACCCACAAAACTACATGTTTTCTATATGTAGGACTTATTTTTCCCAAAACGGTGATTTTGAATAAACAAGACTATACACATAAGAATCCTGGAAAGGGTTTTGTTACATCATGTACATGTATGGAAGCCTTGCGTTGTTTCACCTAATAGCATTTTTTAACTATTAAGGCTTAGCAATTATTACTGTTGTTTTTTTTTTATGAGTTGTGCAAATGATAGGCAAAATTGTTAACTAGCAAAACTTGCCTTTAGGTCCAAATTTACCTTCTTCCTGTACCCCTCCTTTGTCACTTTAGTGACTCCTATGTTTCTCCCACGTCCCATCCACAGCACTAGCATACTATGTGGTCCCCCAAACTCTGAACTATTGCCTCCCACTCTCTTTCCCACTAAAGCCAACTGCCTTAGAGCCCTGCTCTCTGCTAATCTCCATGAGAGATGTTGACCATATCCTTCTTTCCTTCCTGCCCCCCTCCCTCCTTCTCTCCCTGTCTCCCTTCTGTTCATTCATTGAAGCATTTAATAAGTACTTATTAAGTACAAATATTAAGATCCAGGGACACAAATATGAGTAATCCAGTTACCTGACTTCACAGAAGCTCTCATTCTAATGAGACACTATGAGTGTTAACACAGAAGTCTGAGCCAGCCAGAGCAGAACAGAGGAATTTTCTACTGGGTTGAAGCAGCAGGCATGGAATTGGTGAGGAAAGTCTCCACAAAGAAATGACATTTGGGCTGATCCTGGAAAGCTCAGCTTGGTACAAAAGAGGAAAGTTGTTCTAAGCAGAAGCAACAGTCTGAGTACCAAACTCTAAGGGGCTGTCTCTACTCAGACCTTACACAAGCGAAATGTATGTGGTCACTACTGGTGAAATCAGAAAACAGCACTTTCAAGTGAAATTGGAAAAATTGTAGCTGGCACAAATCTGCCTCTCTCTCTCTATCACTGCTCCACCCCACCCCCCAATAAATATGGAATTAATGTCTTAAAAATATATCCATCCAAAGGACTACGGATTATTAGACTGCTCAGGCACCTCTATGCCTTGGCAGCTCTAGTCATGGTTGGAGTTCATTCATCCATTCATCAACAGATTCTTCTAGAGCTATGCATCAGACACTGTACTAGATGCAGGAGATGCAGTGGGAAACATGAGCTCACAGGGTGACGGGCAGGTGGGGAATTGCCTGCAAGGTTAGATGGAGCTCTAGTGTCAAGCGAAAAGCCACCAAGGAAAATCTCGCCACCAAGGCTTTTAAAGTGACACATTCCAATGTGTTTTGGAGAGTTAATTCAATACAAAATGTGATTGATAACTCGACGATTACTCTTTCTATTGAGGATATTTGCTTTTTCTACACTCTTCCTATCTCGTTAAAAAATGAACAAATTTACATACACAGGCATGTGAGGGAGTGTTGAAAGTTGGAAGACGGATGAAAAGTTTAGACAGCATAGCTAGGGTCTAGCACAGGGGTAGCTATCTTCACAGTAAAAACACCAATGGTCTGTATCCATTCCTTCTAGAAAGTCAGCCATGGGCAAGTGGACGGGGGCAATAAGGGCATGGTTTGTAGTAAATTTTTTAATTCAATCAGAGCATAAATTAAAGAAGGGAGGCCAGGGGCTGCTCTTGACATAGGAGGAACAGGAATTTAGCAATAAATCAGTGGATCTGCGACAGGCTGAAAACTTGCCTTATCTCCATCTTTGGAACATTGTAATGTTTGATGGAGCATAATCCAATGAACAGTGAATAATAATAATAACTGTCAACTAGAGCACAGTATGAAGGGCAAGGAGTCACACATGTTTGACAGCTTTGGATTTGGCTCTCTGGCTTGACCTGGAAAATGACATCCAGGGAGCTTTCTCTGAATATGAAAAATAATATAAGAGCAAGTGGAAAAATTTTTAAATCAAAATTCAATATTATCCAAGACTTTCTAAACACCAGAGGACTATGACCTTACTGAAAGCCTTATATATTATCAACATAACTTTAGTGCTAGGCATTTATTTATTGTGAGGCATTTGCATTTTAAAAGACCTTTCCATTCAATTCAAAAAAATTACTTTGTAATGAGCAAATGTCATTTTAGTCCTGCGGCCCAACCTGGGCGTTCAGGCAGCACAGGGCTTGGAATTTCTTTGCTGAGTCCTTGGGACACACACATTAAAGTTGCAGCCTACACGAAGACAGTATAAAGGGCTCTCTTTCACCCCCACTTTATTCACAAAGTGCCAATAGAAAATCAGGAGCCTGGATTTCTGGCAGACATCTTTAGCCAAACTAAGCGAAACCTAAAAGCTTTCATTGGCTTAGTATAAATCTCTCCCATTTCTGACCCTGTAATCAATCTAGCAAGAAGAACAGTTTAGGCCACCCCTAAGGACTGTTGCCTCTAAACCCTGCCTACAAATTGCAGCAATAAAATAAGATAAATGTAATAGCAACCAGCAGTGGGAAAACCAGGACCTGGATGGCTGGCAGAAGGTTGATTGGCATCATTTGAATGTAAAGCAGTGTAGGGAGTTTCCTTTTGATTTCAACCCTGATTGCAAGCTACCTAAATGTTTATGTCACCTCCCACAGCAAGCTCAAGAGTGTCAGTAACAGGCTGAAGGTATACTTTAGTCGGCTAAACGGAGGCTCATTACCTGTGAGACACAGACAAGATATTCGCTAAATCTTAATTTATTAATCTGTACAATGGGGATACTACTACTTAATATACATTGTGAAAAATAGTTGCAATAAAGAATTTAATAAGTGCCACGCTCAAATTGGAATCTCACATAGAAAATAAGCCAATGTTCCTTACCCTCATCCTACACATGTCACCACTACAAACGGAACACATGATACAATACAAAGAGCTCTAACAAGGCAAAATGATAATGCCACGTGCTGTGTTTAAAGCGCATAACCAGCACTTGATCTGCTCAGCCAAGGATGGGCCAAGGGTAATGCCGCATGTGGGAATTCCATAGAAAGCCTGAAAAGATAATCCTCTTTGTTCTTCAAACTTCCCACTCCACATGTTTGAAGTGAAGGCTTAAGTTTTGGGTGGAAAAGCAGAGAGGGGGCCAAAAGCTAACCCAAAGGAATTTTCAGTTGCTCATGGTGGATGGGAAATAATAGAATGTAAATAAGGACATATCACGCTGGCCGGTTTGGCTCAGCGGTTAGAGCGTCGGCCCGCGGACCAGAGAGTCCCGGGTTCGGTTCCCGCTAAGGGCACGTACCTCGGTTGCAGTTTGTCCTCGGCCCTGGTTGGGGTTGTGTGGGAGGCAACCACTCAATGTGTCTCTCTCACATCGATGTTTCTCTCTCTTTCTCTCTTCCTCCCCCTCTCCCTCCGGCTCTCTCTGAAGATAAATGCAAAAATATCCTCTGGTGAGGATAAAAATAAATAAATAAATAAATAAATAAATAAATAAATAAATAAATAAATAAAGACATATTGAGAGGGTAAAGTTACTGAAAGAAGGTCAGAGACGGCCAGCTAGCAAAGAAGATGCCTTTTCTAGGTCATCCAGCGTATATCCTTGCATTATGGAAAGAGGAACAAGTTTCAAGTGATCACACCTGTTACTTGAATCACTCCGACCTCTATGGAGCACCTCCTCTGTGCCAGGCACTTACTAAGCCTTGGATCTGACAAGAATGCCTATGAGAAGCAGTGCTGCTGCACTCGGGCATGGTCTATTTATTTGGTGAAATTGAGCAGTGCTTTTCCCAAAGGAAAGGTAAGCTTACAGATAGTTCTGCTTTTCCTAAGGCTTAGCTATGCCTTAATACCATTAACACGCAAGCTTAGACACGTTTAACCTTTTAGAATATTCACTTTTTCAAGTGAGGAGTGAGATAGAAGTTCTCCCGCAGCTCTAACAGGGTTTAGTTCTGTGGTATCTGGAAAAAGATAAATCTAAAAGGAACTCTGGGAGCCCAGAACCATGTCTGTGGCTTCCTGTAATGGCCCACACCCAGCTAATCCCCTGAATCCCGCCCTGCCTCCCCTGGCCTCCGTCACTGTGGCTTTCAGTCTGAAGTTTTGTGCTCTTAGTTATTTGAATCTCAGGTGCCACTCTGGACCTTGAGTGCCTGAATACCTACAGAACATCCTCTAACCACATCGCTCTCCAGCTCCCTCTCTTTTCACTCTCCCCTTTGTCCTCTAGGCCAGTGCCATCTTGACCCTGTTCCTTTAGCAGCCCAGCTTGTCTCTGCCTTGGGGACTGTGTGCTACGCCCTCCACCTGGCATGCTTTCCTCCTGACACACATGGCTCGCTCCTTCCTGCCGTTCAGAACTCAGAGTAAACATCGCTTACATAGTGGACCTAACGAAAGCAGCTGGCTGTCCGTTGTCACTCACGCTATTTCAATTTTCTGTGTGTTAGTTCTATTATCTGACATGTTTCTTGGGTTTATTGTTTGTCTCCCCAAACTAGAATGCAGTCTCTGTGAGATAGGGATGGGATCTGTCTTATTCTTCATAGTATCCCTAGTGCCCAGAAGAGGGCCTGGCCCACAGGAAAAGCTTAACAAGTGAAATGGTTTAATAATACCCCCCCTGCTTGGCTGGTGTGGCTCGGCGGTTAGAGCATTGGCCTGTGGACCAAAGAGTTGTGGGTTTGATTCTGGTCAAGGGCATGTACCTCGGTTGCAGTTTGGTCCCTGGCCCTGGTCAGGGTCGTTCGGGAGGCAACTGATCGATGTATGTCTCTCACATCAATGTTTCTCTCTCCCCCGCCCCCACCCCTTCCCACTCTATCCGAAGATAAACAGAAATATATCTTCAGGTGAGGATTATAACAATAAATAAATGAATAAAATATTAATATTTTAAAACATTAGAAAGCACATTTACATAAAGATGTCAAAGAGGAACAAATACACTGTGCATAACTAGATTACTTCCAGGAGTAATAGTAGTGTCTAGCACAGGTGACCTTGTTAGAACAGGGTTCTGCTGGATCTAACATCTCATCTTCCCCATATGAACCAATTATTTTTCCTTATAGAACAATCCTTTCTGATTTTCACAGACAGCCTTTTGATAATTTGTCTCATAAAGAGACTGGATGGAGGCATGTGGCTGGATCATCGCAGACTCATTGCCATTTCTAAAAATAACTCAACCACCACTCGCCTTAGTCCTATTCATGTGTATGGAGACAGTCAGTTCACAGCCTGCATACTATATGCCCTTTTTCTCTTTGTTTTAAAGTTTGAAACCATTATGTATACATGAAAGTTGGGGGGTTTTATTTGAACAGCACCGCCAGCCTTACTTCATGCTTTTCAAGGAATTGTGACAGATTCCGTAAGTGAGGCAGGATAGTAAGAAGCTGGGAAAATTCCTTGGCAAATGGAATAGGGAAACTGAGACAGATCGCTGAACAAACTGGCCGAGCGATTTACAGCCAGATATAGAAGGTCACCAGAGTGGGAAGTGTTGGGTGTCTAGCAAAGGGTAAAACTGGCACCAGCCCCGCCCCCAGCGAGGCCTTTCCTTCCCTGGCATACCATTGGTCATGGGATTTAGACCCCTTGACCTTTCCTCCCTAGAGATAACATCTAGGCCTCAGTTGTATTTCAGCTCCAGGCCCAGAAAAAAACAGCAAAACCAGGCAGGTGACCCCAGGACCAGTCACAATTACTAATGAGCCCCTACGCTGGTGCTGACCAATCAGTGGAGACCATGAGCCTGAAAGGGCACACATGGAAAAACTGATGAATATTCTAATGAGAACCTCCCCTAAGATCTCCCCTAAACTCTCAGCCTTTAAAACTCTCACCACCTGGTGGTGTGGCTCAGTGGACTGAGCACCGTCCATTGGACTGAGGGGTCCCAGTTTGATTTCCTGGTCAGGGCACATGCCCGGATTGCGGGCTTGATCTCCAGTAGGGGGCGTGCAGGAGGCAGTCGATTGATGTTTTTCCTCTCACATCGATGTTTCTATCTCTCTCTCCCCCTCTCTCTAAAAAATCAATAAAAACATATTTAAAAAAAAAAACACCTTCAAATCAGGGGCCTAGCATGTGCGCTTTCCCTCCCAGGAGCATGCCCATGCCTTTCTCTTCTCCCTCTTCTTATACTTAACACTATTTTATTAATAGTTAGTCTACCTGTATCGGTCTAGTTTACCTACCTAAGTTTTCAACAGTAAAAACTATTGTCTCCTCTATAGAACCTAGCAGAGCGCTGGACAGAAAGGGACACAGTGTATCTCACTCTTGTAAAATAAACAAACCCTGCATTTGCCTTGAAGTTCTCTTTTTCCCAGCTCCCCCACCTAATGGCAAGATCATATCTCAGTTTAAATCTCATCCGTGCCCTGGCCGGTTTGGCTCAGCAGTTAGAGCATCAGCCTTTGGACCAGAGAGTCCCGGGTTCGGTTGCCCTTGTCCTGGTTGGGGTCGTGTGGGTGGCAACCACTCGATGTGTCCCTCTCACATTAATGTTTCTCTCTCTCTCTCTCTCTCTCTCTCTCTTCCTCCCTCTCTCCCTCACGCTCTATCTGAAAGATAAATGCAAAAATGTCCTTGGGTGAGGGTTAAATAAATAAATATATAAATAAATAAATCTCATCCTTTACTTACTGCTTTCTCCGCAAACAATGTTGTCCACACTCAAGCTACTTTCATTGCAAAGCTCCACTCTTTCATTTTTGAAGCTGTAGAAGGAAAACTGGAGGAGTTTCCAGGAAACCTGACTTCAGTTCTGTCTTAGCTTTTGTAACTCAATATTTAGCTTTGGGCAAATCACTTAACATCTTCAAGTATCCTGAGGGTTAACAACCATTTTGTTAATCCAATACCCACAGGGCATTTGGAAAGATCAGGTAAGATTAGATATGGGATAATAATTTGAAAACTCACTTGTGTTATGTAATTAAATACCTATAAGAACAGTGCAGCTGAACTATTAATATAAATTTTTCCTCTAAGAGCCAAAATTTTAATCAGTGGAAGAGAGTTGATTGCCTCGTATTTCTGAGGAGAGAGGGTCATGGATCCCCAGAGCTACATTGCTCATTGAAGTCTATTCCAAGGGCCCCAGCCCACCCTGAGCCAATTTTTTTCCCCAAATCCTTTTAATTTTCTTTTTACAGTCAATTTCTACCTTCATAGAATAAAGGAGTTTCATAATAAGAAAGAACCTTAGGGTTGATTGGCTTCAACTCTTATTTGACAAATGAGATTGCTGGGGGCTCCCTGCCCTAAATTCTAATTCTGGTCCCATCTCTGAGCCTCCCAGGTTCACACAGAACTCCATCTCCCTATGCTCCTCCTACCTCCGCCCATCCCACTGTCCAGGCTAATTCCTCACTCTCTCTCCCACCCTACCCTTCTATGTGGGCCATTTTATTCCTGGCATAGCCTGTTTTCATTCTTAGTCATTGGCCTACTCTCCTTATTATGGACAATTTTAAAGTTGTAAAACAATTTTTCTTCAGAGTTCGAAAACTATGTTTATATATGACTAAATAAAATGCTTCTCTTATTAAGTGCAAAAATCCAAAATTATTTTTTCATCTGTTTTTCCTATGATAGACATATAACCTCCTGAAATATTGTCATATGTATTAAGTAGCATGTATTAAGGGATACTCTTTTTGGGCAAAAAGAAAGCTGTCAAAGGCTAAATATATTTCATCATGTTTAACATAAAATACATGAGGACATTTTAACATTAGTTGCAACTAAAATTCACCAGATTTTCAAAATCTGCTGTCATATTAGTCTGACATAAACTAAGAAAGGGAGAAAAGGTTTATTAAAATATGGGAAAAACAACTTTGCTAAAATTATGAAGTTGCATTTCATCTATTTTTCTTGTGTTTTTTAAGTGAGAAATTTTCCTGGTACCATTTTAACCATAAAAAAAATGTCTTTTAATACCCTGGAAACCAAAGATCTTAGACACGAAATGAATGATTTGGATAAAATGGGCAGAAGAAAATACTGTGTGAAAATATTTTAAAAGAGCCCTAGGGAATCAGAAAACTCAGCCATTGTGAAACACTGTTAGTTTAGCCTTGAGTAAAACAGCAGAAATAACAGTAATTTTGGTCATAACAAAGAGGAAGAGAAAATTGTGAGTTCAACAAAGGCAGAAACAAATTTTGCTCCAACTGTAAAGCTTCGGAAAGCTAACATTTTAATTTACCAATCCAAGGGAAAAGCAGGGGGTTCTCTGTGCTGAGCTAACTGAGTCTATAGTCACACATTCACACAGTTGGCAGCAGGACAATCACGAGTATCGGATTTGACGAACTTCGCCGTCAAACACACTGAAATGCTACATGAGCATGACTCAGTATCTTTAAACAGAGGGGTTTTGAAATGACATTTTGCTACTCACTGGAATAAATGCCTATCCATGAACTTGGAACCTTCTAAACCATTATAATTGTTAAAATCACGCAACTTCACAGATCTTTGCTTAAGAAGGCAGTATTTTATCTAAATGACTACGCCATATCTAAGGCTCTCTCTAGTTTGAGGATATTACGTCCAGCCATATGTCTATTTGCATGTGTCTGGGGCCTGAGACAACAGAAGACAGTGAATGATGAGCTTCATCGTTCAGGGAGAAAGAATCAAGCTACAGATCTAGCAAAGTACGAAATAATAACAGTAACGGCAAAATAAAATGTACTATTCTTTCAACCCATAGTTTGTAATCCCTATAATAAGGCAGGGGGATCTGTTCAGGTTTGTATAAATGACGTGATTCTTTCTCCAAGCAAGAAGAGCTAACATAAATTAACCAATAACTATATGCTACGTAGAGTTCTAAGTACCTTTACCAGCGTTATCTCCTTCAACCCCCACAAACCTCTATGGCCTATTACTAATACTGCATTTCTGCAGGTGAAAGAAATGGAAACACCCAAGGATGAAATCATTTGTCCAAAGTCACACAGGTAATAAGATGCTGAAGTTGGTGGCAAACTCTGGTGGCCTTACTCAAGAGTCCATGGCACTAACCACAGCAGATGGCAAACTGTTGAGCAGCTCGTGCTGCTCCACTCAGGGCTCACTGGGGGGCAAATGGCCGGTGGTCAGCCCTGAGGTGAGTTCAGTTGTCTGAAGGAGATGTGGTTCAGGATACTGAGGATGACTGTGGCTACCTGATCTAAGATAGAGGGAATGAACACTAAGTTCGATTTTGAAAAGTGAGTTGGGAAGTAGAGGAAGTCAAAAGCAACATGAGCACAGAGTTCCTATGGTTGTGTCCTGTCCTTTCCCAAGGCTGTATCCATGTTCTCTGCCACTGGCAGCATTATGTGAATTTTGGAATTATTCACTGTGGGTAAGATGACTTTTATTACTGAGATAGCCATCTTTTTAGTGGTTAAGACCTCAGTAAATGAGGTCAGTCCACTTAAAAGATCACGGATTTTTACTAAATGGTTTATCTCGAATAGCAAGAGGCACAGTCTACCCTGGCTATCATGTATCAGACAGAAAGTTTCCATGTAAGCAGGTTGTGTTTACCTTTTATCACATTTTTTTTTTGGGGGGGGGAGGGTTAGATAATGCCATACTTTGATGGATGAAGCAACTGTTTTCTAGATGTAAATATGAGTGTTTTTGCATTTTTAAAAAAAATCTAGAAATTATGTTTCTTCACTTAAAAAATCTATATAATGAAGTCCTTCCTCTTACATTAATTCAATGATCTAATTTTATATATTCTCTGAAATACTCAAATATTTCTGTGGCCCACATGTTTTCAAACTGAATCATTTTATTTCTACATTTGGTATGTAAACTATTACTGCTCCTGAATAAATATGAATATACTACTTTGTAATGATTTCTGCATCTCCAGAAATTTGAGCTGAATATTAAAATATGATGAATCATTAGAAAATATAAAGAAACAAAGCATAATCTTAAAAAATATAAGGGAAAACTAAATTTTCTCTCTGGGAAAAATTTTGCACAAGAATGATTCATCCTGTTTAATTTTCTCTTGAAAGAAATCTAGGCATTTTGAACATCCCAATGGTACAATTGAATGTTCTTGTTAAGAGCCCAGGAGGACATTAAGGACTTATATTTTCACCCAACAAAATGAGTGCCTGGTTAAAATCATGGCCCTTGCAAAAGAAACCTTATTGTTTAACCACTTCATTATCTGACTTCCTCTAAGCAAAGAACATTATCTGTGTCACCAATAATAGTACTGGGAAAAACACACATTCTGAAAGTATGGGGAAACTCATCCTACCATGAAATTCTAATTTAAGAGAATGTTACAGGCCACTGTAAGACCAGCAGTTGAAAAATAAAGGTGTGCAAAAACAAACAACTCACATTTTAAAGCTTAAAAACCAAGATAATGGAAAAGAGCCTAAACTTGTGTAGCATGTTTGATTGTTGTCAGAAAAAATGTTGGAATGCGTGAGAGAGTCAAGTCCAGTGGAAAAAAGTATGGGTGGTAGGATTATGGGTGATTAATTTTCTTCCTTTTTCTATTTTCCACTTCTTTCCTTTGGTAAACATGAACTGTTTTTATATTACATTGTAAAAAAATCTTTTTAAGTATTACTTTTGTTTCTCCAACTATCAATATCTGCATATGGCAACTGAGCATCCAGTCCTGTCCTCTGGTAGTTGATGCAAAAAGACAGTGAGTATGAAAATCTAGGCAATCTCACCAGATTTCAGGGTGAGCTAAACTTCAGTAATTCCTTACATCAAAACAAAATAGGTTTTAAATTTAAATGCTATTTCTCTCAAGCACAGTGGATGAGTTATCGCTAATATTTATCTCTCCTTTAGCTATGTATCAAGAGACTATGTATTAGATTAGATTTCTGATGATGTTGGCTTTGAATGGGAATATTCCATTCACTGAGATATATTTTCCATGGAAAATTATGGAATCATTTTATCACAATTATTTCAGGAATTGAAAAGGTTACCAAAATAAAATTCATACTGTGACTAGAACATTGCCTTTGTAAAAAATCCATTCACAGACTTATAAATTTGCATGATTTTGAAAGATGGCTGTGGACCCGCTTTAGCTTGTGTCTACACTGAACAGAATGAAAGGCATTTAGGAAAACTTTTAGTCGGAGTGTTGATATGCTAAAGAAGAAAGGACCCACTGCAGTGTAGAAACCACAGCAGAAACAATTGCATCTCTCAGATTCAAATTCTAAGAAAACTATTAATAGACTAGAAGAACATTTAACTTCTTAAACCTGAAGGGTATATATCTTGAAAAACATAGATCATAGTCTAGACACATTATAGTCAAATTGATAAAAACCAAAGATTAAAAAAAATTAAAACAGCCAGGATAACAATAATTACATTCAGGGTAACAATAATTTAAACAATCACTGACTTCTTAGAAACTATAGAGATCAGAAAACCATGGACCAACATCTTTAAAGTCATGAAAGAAAAAAAGAGTACTCCGAATTCCATATCTAGAAAACATATCATTCAAGAATGAAATAAAGATATTTTTATTCACAAAGCCATATCATGAAGAGAAAAGAGAATTAAGAGTTACCATTGCCAGAGACTCATTGCATGATAAGAAATGCTATAAGAAGTTTTTCCAGGCTAAAAGAAAATTATCCCTGAGGGAAAGAAACTTGGATTTTCAAGAAGAAATGACAGACATCATAAATGGTAGAAATCAGAGTAAATATAAAATATGTTTTTCCTGAAATGCATTGTACTATACGCTTCATTTCATCTATAGAAGTAATATTTTTGACAACCATAACGTAAAGGATAGGAGGGGGAGTGAGGAAAATGCACCTATATTGTTTGTGTTTCTACAATGGTCTTTGAAAACTTAAGTTATTTATTGTAATACTTAGAGCCACCACTAAGTCAGTAGATATTGATTTCTAAAAAATACTCAAATAATCTTAGAGAAGTCAACAAAGGAAGAACAGGCAAACAAAGAAGAGAAGGGACATGAGGAAAATAAATAGCAAGATGGTATAGTTTTTATCTAATGAGGTCAACCATCACATTAAGCGTAAGTGGTCTAAACGTTCTAAATTAAAAAAAAAAAACAGAGATTGTCAGGTAGGATTTAAAGGAAAACCTAAGTAAATGAGGTCTGTAAGAGAAGCACTTTAACTATAAGACACAGATAGGTTGAAAGTAAATGGATAGAAAATATATACCATGTGAAGTGTAGGCATAAGAAGTCTGGCTTGGCTACATTAATATCAGAAAAAGTACACTTCAAACAAAGACTTGTACCAAGATAAATATGAACATTTTATAATGATAAAATAATCACTTCATCAGCAAATCATAGCAATTATAAGAGCATATGTGCTTAATATCAGAGCTTCAAAATATATGAAGCAAAAATGGACTGAATTAAAAGAAGCAAAAGATAATTCTACCACCATTAGTAGAGATTTTAATACTCCTGTCCCAGTAATTGATTGAACCACACTAGCTCCTACCCCCACAGAAAGAGTCACTAAGCATAGACCCTAGTTTAGGGGATCTTCTTTAGATGAGCTGCTGCATGACGGACACTGTATCTTTATACCCTTATTGATGACACAAAAATAATTTTTAAAAGGTTTTTAGAATGAGTAAACCTGAAGTATTCCTGTTTCTATTTCTCTACATATTCTGCATTAATGTTTCTTGTAACCATTTCTCCAGCTCGGAAAAGTGCCAGAGCATCATTTTCTGGACCTGTCCTGCACAGATTCCCCACCCATTTCATTCTTGTTATGGAACCTCGAGAATCATTTATTTTTAATTGTAATGTTTTATTCTGCATAGCTTCTTCACAATATATGTGCTGTAGCTCTTAACAGCAGCCTCGGCCAGTGGATGCCTTGTTTATTTTGTGGTTGTTCCACTAATGGACCAAAATGATGGCATAAATAGGCCAATTCACTTTCATGTTTGTTCATCTTTCTTCAAAAGACATAAAACAAGACAGAGCAATTCTGTTGACAGATGAAATTCATAATAACTTTAGACCATATGCCTGGTCTTTGGAAAAAAGGCATCAGAGAGTTTTTCACTCCCCTTCTGACCCCCTCCCGCTTCTGCTAATAGGCATGGTCTCGGACTCTTTTATGAAGAAAAGATTAAAGCACAGATTTAGCCCTGCTTCTCACAAGAGAGCTTCATCCTAGGAAGTGAAATAAAGAACTGTGCATGCAGGCTCTTAGTCTTATCCTTGGCTCAGTATTTCCCGGTCATGAACTTTAAAGAAGTTAGCCAACTTCTTTCAGCTCCTGATCTCATCTCTCACTCGGAGAGAGGGAGGACAGGCTGCCCCTCCCCCTTCACGGGCTTGCTGCAAACACTCAATTAGATTTCTGTGAATGCACTTCGTAAAACCATGAGGCTTAGTACAAATATTAGGTGGCATCACTGGTTCTCTATTTAATTAGAAAAGGTGAAAGCACTAGTGACACTCCCTTAATTATTTTAGCTCCTTTGGCTTAAGCTCCCCTTTTCATTTTCAGTGTCTTTACTTGGTGCAATTAGGCCTGTGGCTCAATGTGTTTGTGACAAAAGAATAAAAAGATATCTTCTATTTTCTATAAGAACATGCCCTACCCTTTGTCTGAGTGCATTATAGAACCTGAAGCATACTGTCTGATCTTAGAAAGTGGCATTCCTCTGATCCTGATTAGATTTCTACATCTGGGTTGATAGAGTAAATCATATCTGCCCTCCATGAAGCGTTCCAAAGTGTGCCTTACTTTAGGATTTTTAATCCCTTCCTTACCCTGGAAGACAAACTTGGACCAGTGTACTTGCCCTCCTTATCCTGTTCCTCCATCACCCACTCCAGGAAATAGACTCATTTCTCTGCCCCCTCCCCCAATACATGAATATACTTCAAAATCCGGGGAGCTGCACCTGATAGCATATGTGCTTCAGCTACTGAAAAAGAAGATATCATAAAGGGTCTTGTATTATTAAAAAATAATTGTGAAGTATATTGAAGTGTTAGACTAGGTATAAACAAGCAAAACCCAAAATTTCCCGTAAGCCTTGTCTTTGTGCCGCCCTCTTCCACAGAAGGCTTTCTGTGCACCACAGGGCCGGGGCGCATTTCTCCAGGAATACCTGAGTCATCATTTGTCCAGAAGGTTCTTGGGTCAGGCTTGGTCAGGATGCTGGCATGATTACATGGTTCTTTCACCTGGAAAACATAAGGAGAAAAGAAGTAGTGTAAAAATGGCTTCACGATTTCAGCTGTTTCAGGACTACAGTTCTACAGATGAGATTCCAAGGATGACGCTAATAAACTCGGCTCACCGGTGCCCCGAACAGGTGACCAACCATCCCAGTTTGACCAGGACTGACAGGTTGCCCAGGATGTAGGACTTTTAGTCCCGGGCAAACCCAGATGGTTAGTCACCCTGCTCTTGACCCAGTTTCACTACCAGGGCTCATGGCTGGGTAAGAACACGGGGATGGGGTTCAGCCCCGACTTGCACCCCATGCTTTTTTGCAATTGGTAAACAGCTGTATGCAGAGGCACTGAATAATTAATGAACTTATTAGTGTAAGAACACTCATCACATAAAACAAGTGTTTTTGGACTTCTACTTAACAAAAATGGTACTTTTAGTATATATGCTTGGAAAAATACATATTAAGGAAGAGCTAATTTTAATTCAGTAGCACTTTAAATTGAATTATTATTTTATAATCGTAACAGAATCTATATGTTTAAATAGTAGCACATGCACATATGCAATATGTATTGTTTATTCAACCTAAAGTTTCTTTCTAGTGCACATCCGTCTAATAGATTTCTAATAGATTTCTTACATCAAGTTCCAGGGAACAGTAATAGTCTTTTTTTCCCTCAACTTTATACTGTTGTGATGTATGACTGTCAAACATATTATCAACCAGGGAAATGTAAATCTTACTGTTAAAAAGGACATTCCATTTAAATATGCTTTATAGTGTGATAATTTGATTACTATGAAGTTTTTAGTATTTACTGTTTAATGGTTAAATTCCTTCCATTGTAGTGTATACTCAAAGTACTAAAAACTGCCACTAAGTAAATTGTTTAGTTCCATTGACTTGTTTTTCCATAACAAGTCTTTAATGATGAAGTAAGCAGTGCCTTGATTAACGGTCTGGCACAGACTCTCTTGTTGTGAACTGGTATCAAAGAATGTGTGGAATCAGGAAATCGAAGAGCTGTTTACACTCCATGTACCATGCTCACTGCAGCATTATTCACAATGACTAAGATGAAGAAAAAACTTAAATGTCTATGGACACATGAATGGATAAAGATAATGTAGTAGATGCATATAATGAAATCTTATTCTGCCTTCAAAAGGAACCCCTACCATCTACAACAACGTGAATGAACCTTGAGGAAATTTTGCTAAGTAAAGTAAGCCAGACACAGAAGGACAGATACTACAGGATACTGCTTAGAAGAGGTATCTAAAGTAGTCAGGCAGGTAGAAGCAGGGCCGTGGGAGGAGAAGAGGAGTTGCTATTCAAGAAGTATAAAGTTTCAGTTAGGCAAGATGATTAAGTTCCAGAGATCTGCTGAACACATTGGTGCCTGTAGTTGACATTGCTGTATTGTACACTCACACATTTGTGAAGAGGATAGATTGCACGTTAAGTGTTCTTACCACAATCCTAAAAACCTATGACTGCTAAAATATTAGATACACATAAAATATTTCACACATGAATAGGTAAGTGGTCTACATTTTATTAGTGGAATTTTTCTGGTAATGTAATATGTTCTTTGATTATAGGAAACATAATTTTAGAAGGAAAAGATTTTAGTGGTAAAAAATATCATTAAAATTAAATCTCAAGAAAAAGAAAGAAAAAAAGCAATGTATGGACTAGCACCATCCTGTGGATGACATTTTGAGCAGTCTGCAAAATATCTCTCGAAATAAGTAGCCTAAGTATAAATTTCTTCAAAGTGTTTATTGCACTAAAGTACTCTCCAAATTGTTAGAAAGCTCTCTGTAAGTTTAATTCGAATTTGCATCCTTGAAACTTCCCTCACTTGTTCTACATAGAACAGATCTATTCTCTGTTTTGTAAAATAATATCTCAAATATGTGAACGTAGCCATTCTGTGTCACCCTAGCCTTCCATTTCCAGGTTATCCAGCCCTTTTCCCTTCCACTGTCCCTTATGAAATGATTCTAAGTCTTTTTACTGAGATCACTCTGCCCCAGAGGTCATCCTCTCTGGCATGTGAGCTAATCCCATGGGAGCTCCCAGGCAAGGGCCAGATAATAGCCAGTAAAATAAGGAATCAGTTTTGAGAGACAACTCTTGGGGATGACTATAAGCATTCTTTCCAGATGTGAGTAATTAAAATTTTTCCAAGAACTATAAATAATTCTCTATTATCTAGCCATATTTTAATACTTTTTATTCCAAAAGTCCTAACTGATTTTATAACTCTAGCCCCTTTTGGGAAAACTGCTGTGTATGAGCATTTTTTTCTGCATTGAACTCTAATTACCTTGTGTCCTTTTGGTGTTTATATCAAACAAATGTCATCCCTCTAAATCTCATTTACTGATAAATGATTCTTATTTTGTTCAAAATATTTTCTACAGGTTGAAGCTGCTTCTGTTAAGCTCAGGGCCATCAATAATTTCTTCTTGTTCTTGGTGTTATTATTGTGCAATAAAATATGAAATTCTCCATGATCTCCAAGCACCAAAATACCCACAGTTAATTCTCTATAAAGTATACATAGTGAATTTTCAGCACAAGTTTATATAAACCCATTAATAACTGAATATACTGCAACAATTTATAAGCAATGACTAAAACTGACTCCTGTAGTTTTAGGTGCTTCACGTAAGTGAGAAAATTCATTATCTGATGTCAATCCTGCTCAGTCTTCACAGACCCCTGTCTGTGGCTGAAGAAGTGACCAGCACCTTGAGTTTGACCTTTGACCAAAATGGGCTCTTTGGTTCTTTCCTTCTTTCCCTAGGAAATATAGAGTAGGATATACACCTTGGAAGTGTGACTGAAGGGGGGTGAAAAGGTAATAATAAACAAGAACAGTAGAGCGTTATGGAGTGTTTAAACATTTCATCATGAAAAATCTCAAGCATACACCAAAGTAAACAATATAATACACCTCTATGTGGCTATCATACAGTTTTAACAATTAACAACATTTTTCCTATCTTATTTCATCTATACCCCCTTTCATAGGCTGGAACATTTTAAAGCAAATTCTAGACACCATGACATTTCATCTGCCATTTCTTTAGAAATGTGTTTCTAACTGATGATATTTTTTTTTGCATAACCATCAAGCTATTATCACAACTAACAAATTCAACAATAATTAGATTTATTAAAGTTTAATGAGGGTCATTAAAGTTTATTTATTTAATAAACGACAGCATGTGCATTCTGAAAAACATAATGGGTACTTGCACGATTTTGCATACAGAGCAATTTGGAACTAATGAATAAAAAAAGAGATCCTTTAAAATTGTGAGCTCTACCAAGTCAATGCAACTTCTCCTCACTTATTTAAATCCTTATAGTTTTTTGGGGAGGAGCCATCATAAAAAGTCATTTTGCTAATAGAAGTGGTATTGTTTTTCAGCTTATTTCCAATGCATCCTTGGAAGGAAAGGAGATAAAATGTCCTTGCTTGATAGAATTGAAAGTGTTGGAGTGTGAAGGTGAAGGGAAGAGGGTCATCTCCAGAAGGTCACTGTTGTTTGCTTGATCCCTATAGTTTTGAAATCTAGAAGTGCTTTTATAAGTTATTATAACATTAGGACATTAGAAAGATAGTGGCATTTGAATAAGGAGAGAAGGATTTTAATATTAGAGGGAGGGTATATCAGAATATCACATTTAGGGAGATGTGAGATGTCCAGAAATTTTGGATAAGCTCTGGGAGGAAATAAATCATTACAAATTCCACTGACATGAGAAATGAGCCGAAGTCTTCATTCTATTGGTAGGATTGCTAGAAAGGAAACAGTTATGATCATCTTTCTCCATTCCCTCTTATCTTGATTTAAATAACATTGGTCCAAAATCAATAAATACAGATGCATATACACATTTAAGGGCTGATTCAGGGAAAATAAGTCAGAATATATGGATTTCTCCCATATTTACTTTTGAGTTACTCATAATAATTTGTATATGACTTTCCATAAATCATTTTAGCAGTATATGCTAAAGTCATTAGTCCTTTTAAAAATACAAACAAATTCTCAAAATGCTTGACTCTTACTAGCCAAGGAAGTTGTTTCCCTCCCACTGATGTTCAAAAGCAAGCAAGAACACTTTCTATGTAGAGAAATGTAATTTTGCTTCTCAAACTGTGTTAGTGAGGCTTTAGAAAATGTCCCCTGGTCACAGGACATAAAGTGATCCTGCAAATACTAATTTGAATTCAGTTCTGTGCATTCAGGAGGAAGAAAAGTCTTCCTTGATTGTTTCTCTTGGATCGCTCCAACAAGTATTTATGGACCATTTGTTTACTTCCCAAAAGCTGCCCTGGTTGATACAAGGACACAAAGGAAACTTGTTGATCCCTAGGACTGCATATTCTGATTTGGGAACACAACACAGACATCCACAAAGCCATATAGAACCTGATATTAACTATCTCTACACCTCCTATGAAGAATGTAGGATAGCTATTAAATGCTGACAGCATTCAAAGGATGAGGCAGTACTGTGGGCAAAGTTGTTGAGCAAGGTTTCAAGGAGGAGGGAAAACTTGAATCCCATTTTAAAACACTGACAGCATTTGGCTTGGTCGATGGATAGCAAAAAGGTATCCAAGGTGGGAAGGACAATGCAAACAATGGTGTGGAAGCCAAACTTGAAAGGCATATTTAAGCAACTGCTGATTGAATAATTTCCTGGGAATCGGAGGCTCATGGAGGAAATGATTGGAAACTAGGTAGAAGCCAGATGGTGGAAGGCTTTGAACATCAATGTATCCTTTACTCTGAGGGAATTCGGCAGTTTGTATGAAAGATCAGAGTCCCAAAACACCAAAGCTCAGGAGATTAGGGGTCTGCTTGAACCATCAGAGGAAAGTTGTTGAGAGCGTGGTGGGGACTGTGAAAATGTAAAGAGAGAGATGGTGCGAAGGGCAGCTGGAATGACTTGGTAAGATCTGACGAATGACTGCAAAGAGGGAAGATGGAGGAGTCCAAACATTTCAGAGCTTTGGAACTTGGTGACTACGAGGATGGTCAAATGTGGTCACAGCTGTCCACAGTCCCTGGCAGCTAAAGGAACTACCCTGTACCGTGCTTAAGCTGGCATGGCAGGCTTGTCATGCACATGTGGGCCCCTTTGCATGTTCTGGGCTTGCAGTCCTCCTGGGAGCACTTGCTGCCTCTCTGACCTCCCCAGGCATATCACCTTTGGGTGCTTAGTGGTGAGGCTTCACTCGCAGTCAGGGGCAGGTGGGTTTCTCTGGCCTCTACCTCTGGACTACAATCCTCCACTTCACACAAGGCAGGATGAGAGTCCATCTACAGTATTTCACTACAACAAACATCCCAGTCTGGGTGTCTGGTGTCACTGACCTCCACCCTCATCAAGATGACAGTTTGGACAAGGACAGCAGGAGTCTGGTGGGTTAGTGAAGGAATCTCATCAGAGATCATAGGTCTTATGTTTTGGTCCCTGTGAGCTATTGATTTATCCTCATTTAGTTGCTTAACTTTAATTACATCCATAAAGCATGGAGCACAGGGACTATTCCTGGCCCTGAAGAGACTGTGATCCCAAGCCACTAAACAAATGTTTTTCCTTCTGCGGCTTTATTTCACTTGCATTCTTGTTGTTTCTTGATGTTTTTCAGTTTGTCCCTTGTGACTATGAAATGTTTAAGGCAATGTGCCACCCAGCCTACTTTACTTATTTCTGTTTCCTGCCTGGTCCAGCAAGTGTTTCTGTTTCAACCTCTGGACTACATCAAGTCAAGACATCCCGGTTAAGCCTTTATCAAATCAGATGTATTCTATATTCTACCTCCATAGCATAGTTAAGAGAAATAGCAATTTGGGGAGCTGAAAAAGATCTTTTCTCTCTGCTGAAGACTAGAGGGCAACATAGCTTGTTAGTGACTGAGTGAGGGCTAGAGCCTAAGTTCCACTGTTATATTTCAATATGTCATTTGAAAACTGGTATTGGTTTCTTAAAACATGGAATTATCCTCCATTTTGAAATTGATCCAGTTATATATTTAATTCAACTAATATCTGTGGATAACATTGTATAGTAGGCACAGTGCTAGGAGCCACAAGCATAGATGGGAACCGGATGGGTGTATCCCTGCCCTTGAAGAACTTACTTCTAATGCTAGAGGTTGAGGTGAAGGCAATAAATAGAGTGACATGCGCAGGCAGTGAGGTGATACATGGTCATTTTATTTTATTTTTTTATAATCCTCTCCCAAGGATATTTTTCCATTATCTTCAGATAGAGCAGGAGGGAGGGAGGAAGAGAGAGAGAGAGAGAAACATCATTGTGAGAGAGACACATCGATTGGTTGCCACTCGCACAACCTCAGTGGGGGCTGGGGATGAACTGCAACCGAGGTACGTGCCCTTGGCTAGAATTGAACCCAGGACTCTTTGGTCCACGGACCGATGCTCTAACCACTGAGCTAAACTGGCCAGGGTGATACATAGTCATTTTAGATAATTTTTTCAGTAATATCACCAGAATCAATGATCACACATCTGCATTTAAAAATTGAAACACAAAGCAAATTAGGCACACAGAATTGGTTTGCCTGGAATCCAGGTCAAACCTTTTATATTCTATATCAAAGCATATAATTAAATTCTTAAAAATTATCTTGTGACATGGTAGTTTTAGATTGTGCTTGCTCAGAAAAAGGAAATCAATACATGTTTATTGACTATATCAATGCTTTGGTAGAACTCAAAAGATGAAAGTGGCCAAAGTTAATATATCACAGAATAATAGTATTTTGTGGATAGAACGAATTTAACAGATGACTTGGTTCAGCCTCCTTGTTTAATAAATGGGAAAGTGAATTCTGAAAGAAGTAAAACGACTTACAGAAGCTCACACAGGTAGTCAGAAATTATTTCTGTTGTTTATAATACATCCACTATGGTTAAGAAATGCATCCTTATATTTATTTTAGCTTAAAGTTGATGGAAACAATCAGATAGCTCTTTAGAGTATGACTTTGGCGTCAGGCAGACTTGGAATGAAATATGGCAGCCCTACACTTGTATGCAGCCCTGGGCAGGTTACATAGTAATATTTTTTTAACCTTAGTCTCATTGTTGAAAAAAAAATTGGCAAAGTTAGAGTTAGTGTTAAGGTTAGCTCCTTCAGGGTCAATAATTTATAAGAGTTACTTATCTCTGGTCATACAATCAAACATGTTAATAGGAATATAATGACTTAGAATGGAGGCTGGAAGAGATGGAATCTTTTGATAGAAAAGGTTTGCTCTGTTAATTGAGTTATCTACATGCAAATAATATTGACAAAAGTAAAAAGACTTCTTTCCAAGCATTGTGCTTGCTGGGCACTGGGGCTGGAACTTGCTTTGTTCAGACAGATCATAACTCTCATCTCCATAGGTATCTGCTCAAATGTCACTTTCTCAGTGAAGCCTTTCCTGATCCTCTTTAAAATGGAAAGTCTTTGCCCCTTTCTGCTTTATGTATCTCCTTGGCACCTGACACCTCCTCGTATATAATTGCCTTATTTATTTTTTACGGTCTCTTGTAAATTTCATGAGTCTTAACGGGGTGCTTGGCACATAGTAGGCATTCAGTAAACTTTTGCTGAATGATTGCATTATTAATCCCTAAACAATTACAAATAAGGACTAAAAATCCCACTTAATTCAAGCCATTAGAATTAAAGGGGATAGTCATGTGTCAAAATGTTGTGGTGTGACACATCTTCCTTTCTTCTAGTGTTTCAACCCTCCTGAATTCTTGGTGTTGGATTGCTGAAGTGATTTAGAGAGGGGTTAACTCAGCATAGTTGATACCCCCATAACTGATTGAGAGTGAAAGAAGCAACTGCCCAATTTAGCAGTACAGCTGGGACCTGGCCTGCTGTTAAGCTCCTGACATTGCCATTCAATCCTTTTATATATATATATTTTTGCATAAAGATGTAGAAAATTGTTTAGGCTATACTCTGCTATCAGATATATCTGGTAGAAAAAATGATTAATGATTGGCCAATTTCATCTTTCAGATTATTTTCTATGACTATAACTCAATATGTGGCTGGAAAACAATAATCTTTGAAACTGTTTGCTTAGATTCAGGCTCAATTCAATAAATCATTTGGATTTATACATGACTAGTCCATGTCTAGATCTGAGATGCATTGCTTTCCAGTGGTTCTCAATCATGGCCACACGTTACCACGAGGAACTTAAATACCAGTGCCAGAGAGGGAAGAGGGGCTCGAGGTATCAGTATATTCTTAAGGTCCCCAGAGATCTCTTGCTTAAACCAACTTCTGCCTAACAGAAGTAATATGGATTAAGTGGTATTTATCCACTGGGTCCAGGGAAAAAACTAAATATAGCTATTTTAGGGTCATTGTATCACAGAAGGGTAGTATAAGAAATGAGTCCCAGACTTAAGTTAGACGATCAACAAACATCCACTCGGCTTTATAAGGAAAAGAGAAATGTTCGAATACCTCTCATTGCACAGGACAATATATTCTTTAGTAGTTTTCTCCTTGAGCTTACCTCCAAAAGAGTATGTGACAAGAGGAGAGAAAAAAATAGAACTTTGAATCTGGATTTTATGGGAGGTTCTAGGAGAAATGTTCCACAGCTTCCCTATACAGAAGCCACGGGAGATTCAAGGCCAATGTGATTATAATTTGCTCTATGCTGTAATTCTTGATGTCTAGTTTTCTTTTAAGAAAAATGTCTGATACTCAATCTCCCCATAACACTTTAGCCAAGTGTAATTGCCAACAAATGCACAGTTTCTTTTTCCTTCTGCGAATGGAACCAGACATCTTCATTTAAATACCCGCTGTTTGTCTCATGCAGTGGGCTAACTGTGCAGTATTTAATGGTCTACAGGTCTAAAAATATTTCTTATATGCCTTGGCTTACACAGAGTGCTTCTGCAAAACCAGTTAATAATCTGGCTATCCCAAGAGTCCAGAATGTTGAGTTAATTTTTTTACAGAGGTTCCCAGATGTGCTGAAGACTCACTCTTAGCAGATCTGGCCAACTTTTTTTTTTTTTTTAGATTTCATTTGACCTTTCTTGTACCTGATATGAAACACATGTTGAAAACAATACCTGACCATTATGAAATGTATTTTTTGCATAAGCAAAAACACCATGAATACATCTTTTAGAAAGTTTTGAATGGCAGAGATGGAAGGTTTTCATTGCGAAACTGTGTTAGCGTTTAGCCAAGTTAATCATATGTCTTGACAATGATTCTTTATCCAACATCTCTTTGGTATTCAGTGGGTAGGTCATTAGACCCATGGAGAAATAAGTGGGAGAATGTCCAGGGAATAAAAAACATCTATGTAACATGTGGAGAAGTGGATAGTTTTACTAAGTACTGAATTTCAACTTTAAGAGGTGCAGGTTCTGATCCCAGCCAGATCACTTGAGCTCTTAACTTCTGGGAAGTCAGCAGAATAACAGTGTCAGTCTGTGAGTATGCCAAGAAGATCCTGCATTAGTTGTTTTCCCTTTGCAAGCATTTTCCATATGTGGTTTAACTTTCACCTTTTTTTTCTGTTTATACATTTTTTTCTATTTATTTTTCAATGGGCTCTAGAAATTCCTAGCATAAATTGAGTTTGTATTTTATCATTTCTCATAGAGATCCTACAATATTTGTGACATATAATTGTGGGTCCACAGTTTGGTCAAGGATTGAACAAATATTCTAGATTTTTAAAGGGAAGAGACTGCAACTGAGGAATGAATGATGCTACCTTTTGTGGTCTTTAAAAAGGAAGTAGATACCATTGCAATCTGGTATTGAAGTTTGTCCTAGACCTAAAATATCAAGCATTTAAAGTCAAACCGAATTTCAGCATAATAATTAATAATCATATTTTTATTGAGTGTTTACAATGGGCCAGGTACATTTATCCCATCATTTCTCAGTTAATCCTCAGAACAACCTCTGGGCACTATTGTCCCTTTTTGGGGAGAGGGGAAGTAATTACAAGTTAACCTTTAAAATCTTATCTACTAGGCAACATCAACAACATGGCAGAATAGGCATCTCCAAGCTCCTGTCCCCCAGACAGAAACATCAAAAAGTGAGCAGATCCACCAAGATATTTTATAATCAAACTGTCGAAAGACAAAGACAAAGAGAATCTTGACAGTAGCAGGAGAGAAGGGACTCATTACGAATAAAAAGGATTCTGCTATATAAATGGCTTAAAGATAGCCCTGTATATTGCTCATATGTAATTTACTTCTTCTAGCAGGCTAGGATCACTTGCTCAAAGTGCATTGGCACCGAACTGAAATTTTACACATTCACTGTTTTAAATGTAGCTTTAAAGCATATATATATATATATATATATATATATATATATGTTTTAGCCATTTAGATAGAGCCTGTCTGCTTTGCATACCCCATGAAATTGCACCCAACATCTGCAAACCACAATAAGACAAACTCTGGTGATCAAGGACCTCAAACTTCTCCTGCTCTTCAGAGCTCTCGGAAGCAGAAACTCTCTACCTCGCTGCTGAGTAACATCACCTAGCTATCTCATAAGCTCTGTCTCCAATTCTCCTGTAAGTTTTCTTACGCTTTCCCTCTTCTGGGTGGTAGCCCTGTGCCCTGTCTCTGGAAGGTCTCCTGATGTTCGAGATTTTCCCCTCTCGTGAAATTCTACCCAAGTGCCGCACAGTGAAACTCGTTGTACAATACTGCCAAAAAAACGAAAACAACAACAAAAAACTGTCAGAATCAGAATTTGTTAAACTCTGGAAAAACAGTAGAAAGTTTACAGCAATCAAATGAAGACTGAATTTTAAAAATGGAGTGGGGATGGGAAAGGGACCTAAAATGGTAGGAGAGCTTTGTGTTGCTTTTACTTACCCTCACCATACCCCTCCTCAGCTCAGTGGCAGCCTTGAAGAGTGGGCTCTCCCAACCCCCGTTCCCACCATTCTCAGTCCCTAGTTCCTGGTCCTGGAATGTATGTTTCTTTGAACCTGTCTGTGAGCGACCTATGAACTGATGCAAGAAGCTCATGACTCTGCCAGGCCAGAAAAGCAGCAGGTAAGGCAATAAGCAAGCTGCAGCCTTCTTAGGGCAAAAGACTACGCCCAGCCCTGGCTGGTTTGGCTCAGTGGTTAGAGCATTGGCCTGTGGACCAAAGAGTCTCCGGTTCAATTCTTGGTTGTGGTTCGGTCCCCGGCCCTGGTCAGGGTTGTGCGGGAGGCAACCAGTTGATGTGTCTCTCTCACATCGATATTTCTCTCTCTCTCTCTCTCTCTCTCTCTCTCTCTCTCTCTCTCCCTCCCTCCCTCCCTCCCACTCTATCTGAAGATAAATGGAAAAAAAATCCTCCAATGAGGATTAAGAAAAAAAACAAAAGATTACGCCTATAGCCAAGGATAAAAAGCATGTTATTCTGTGTTCCAGTGCCTCAACTTAGTAGTAACATGCTAGCATCGGCCATAGTAGTCAATCTATAGGCACTTGTTAAATGAATGAACAATAAACCATGATTTTACTTTTATACATATTTATCTTACTATTCAGTTCTGCCCAAAACTAGGTATGTCCTAAGTAAGCAGATACATGTGATTGCTTATGTTACCTTATTTCAGTGTATCCCAAGTTCTCCCATGAGGAATTACAAATGCTATTTACAAAGAGAATGAACACTTGAGTCTTATACCTGCTTTTGTGGTTGCTACCAATTTCTGGGGCTGCAGAAGAGAGATACCAGAGGGTAGATTTATGGCGATGCTTTGTCTTACGTATACTATGCTTGGTAGTTACCTCAGCTTGGTCCCCAAACCTCCCTTACTCTCTCCATTGAGTATTTTAACCTCACAAGACTAAGCCTGTGGCACTTAAGTGCATAAAGAAAAATGAATCTGAGCAGTCTATTACTTAAACCTCTGCTAAAGTCACTCCATCTTGTTACTTTTACACTATAACCATATGAAAGTGCCAGTTCCATTTATATTGGTCCACATGCTTAGTTTCTTCATGAAAATGGAAGAATATCTTTTCTGAACATTAATGGAAATGATCCATTTTTTAACTAAATTGATTACTGAGGAAAAAGAAAAAAGGTAATTCCCGATTATCTGATGAAATGCCTGGAGAAGAGACATGTCCCCAGTCCCACACCCCAATAATCACCAACAACAGTTTTTCGTGGGTTCTTGAAGAAAATACTCACGCATATATACACAGATATATATCTGCAATAATTTCTTGTGTGTGTGCACACACGTGCGCATGCTTGCACATACATCTCTGGGGTTTATTCTCTGTAGCGAATAACAAGAATGAAGTCTCAGGGTCAGGAATAGGGACTCAGGTAAAAAGAAAGGAAAAGGCTTGCTTAGAATCTTCCTAATTTTTTTCTTGAACTCAACACTTCTTTTGTCAACACCTTGTTTCCCGGTTAAAGCCACTAAAAATTCTAATGCATAATGACATCGAATGGAGTAAGAGTTTGTTGTGATAGTTAACAAGACTTGACCTTGCAATACAGCTGCTGAGTAGGGCTGCAAGATTAGCAGCTCAGAACACAGCAGTTTCTGTAGCTCCTCGAGAAGAGATAGACTTTAACCTTTAATGCTATGGAAAACCTGCCTCTGAGATTATTGTGGCAGATCGTAACTGAAGCTGGCGCACTGGTTTATCACCACACTACTCGAGTACTCCAAGTTACTTGATTCGGTTGAAAACCTAAGTGGAAAGTGCTTTGTCCGTACATTTTAAATGATACACATTCCACTTTTTTCCCCATGTGAAAAAATAAGGTGAGCAATGATGGTATTTAGTTGCAACATTCATGCTTAAAAAGAAAATTATATTCATCATACTATATGAAACTAATTTTTTAAATGGCAATATTTAATGTTGGTGAGGGTTTGGTAAAACTGGTATTCTCATAGATTGATCACTGTATTTTGATTTTTAAAACATTTTCTGGAAGTAATTGCAGACCTTGAAGATGCTCAATACCTTTATCCCATTTATCTTATTTTAGATAATTTATCCTACATAAATAATTCATAATTCTACAAGCACAAAGTTGTCTTGACATTAATCATAATGACAAAACACTGGAAGACCTCACATTCAATGGGAAGATCATCGGCTGAAGAAAGGCATAGCCACTATGCACATAGTGTCCCTTAAGTGTTTTCAATAGTAAGAGAATTGTTATCCATATTATGTTAAATAAAGTAAATCACAATATAAAATTGTATTTCAATTGTGTATAGAAGGACAGACAAGTCAATGCATGAAGCAATGTTTATTGCGTTACTGTAGTGATATTACGGAAGCTTTTCTTCTGTTTCCTACTTTTTAAATTTTAATGATATTTTTATATTATCTTAATAATTTAAAAATTATCTAGCATCTAAATCTATGTATCTATCTAACTATCTATCATCTATCTATCTTATTTATCTATCATCTATCTACCTATCATCTATCTATCTATCTATCTATCTATCTATCTATCTATCTATCTATCTATCTATCATCTGTCTATCTATCTTTATGTATCCATCTATCATCTATCTCTCTCTCTTGCAAACAGAACAGTTTTGTCCATATCTAAGAAATGGAGTGGAGGGATGAATGTCCTAATGATTAGAAAAGGTTCTGAGATAAAGTGTTACTATAAAAATAAATCATATGCATTGTGAGGCTACACTGTCACACTTCTTTTAGCGTAGAATTATTGATGAATTTGAATGCACACGCACCCCACCTTCAGTCTTCTCGTTTGGTGTTCTCAAGTTTCTCCGCACTTGTGCAAAGATAAGGTTCCCTAGTACTAGTCCATAACAGGCTCATTTTATGTCACTGGGAAAAGGGGAACAGGGAGTGTCAAAATTCCCCTGTGAATATTTTCCTTTACATCTTATGGACCTCAGTCATTATTTCCACTCCCCATGGGCCTGGTTCTTTCCCAAGGTAAATGAAAAGTCCACACGCCAGGGCAGCGCTTTGTTGAACTTCCCATGACCAGTACTGGAATACCAGACAAGGTTACCCTTTCTGAAGGCCTGCATCTTCAGAGGGATTAATAAAATTAATAAACTGAGTTGCATACTTCCATATGTTGTAATTATTTTCAGCCTACTTTCCAAAAATCAGGAAAGAAAGAAAGAAAGAAAGAAAGAAAGAAAGAAAGAAAGAAAGAAAGAAAGAAAGAAAGAAAGAAAGAAAGAAAGAGAGAAAGGGAAAGAGAGAAAGGGAAAGAGAGAAAGAAAGAAAGAAAGAAAGAAAGAAAGAAAGAAAGAAAGAAAGAAAGAAAGAAAGAAAGACAATAAACCTGAATGCAGAAATAGCCCAAAACATTCCTAAAGGCTCTAAATTTGTTCACAGTCACACTGATGCCAAACTGAATTGGCATAGTTCTTGTATTAGTATTATGCAGTTAGTTTCAGATTCTTTTTCTTTTTTGGCCAGAAACTTGCTGGGAAATTCATCCAAGATTAAATAGAGGAAAAATATTGGACAAAATATTAAATGGAGAAACAATAAAACTATTTTAACTATAGTTATAATATCTATAAATGCTTCCTGAAGAAAACTTATGTATGTATCAGTGTCAACTCTGTGTAGACACCCTTATCCAAAACCAATCAGTTACATGAAAAAATCTAAAACTAGACATAAAATTGTTTTTAATACTTAAAAAAAAAAACAATATAAAAATAATTAAATGTAGAATGAGAGTATGATAGGAAGGAGATGTTGGATAGTCTCAACTTAGTATTATTCTGAAATGTGAACTGAATTCCATGTTTAAAGGCTGATTGGAAAACTTGGAAATTATTTAGAAGGCAACCACAAAGACGGCAAAATGATTCAAGTGTTGGAAAAAAAGACCAATGAGGAGAGGTAAACAGGATTGTTATTCATTTTTTTGAAGAGAAGGCTAGGTGGCTATTGAATACATTCTTTGAGTGTATGGAGAGTTTTTATAAGAAGGTGGTTGGCTATCTGCACTGAGTATAAAAGAAGGGAAACAGGCCTAGTATGAAGTATGAAGGCCTTGGTTAGACAGAGTAGTAGCATTTAAATGTCAACATGAGCCTAGCCGGTGTGGTTCAGTGGTTGAGGGTTGACCCATGCACCAAGAACTCACCGGTTCAATTCCAAGTCAGGGCACATGCCCAGGTTGTGGGCTCGATCCCCAGTGGGGGGCACGCAGGAGGCAGCTGATCGATGTTCTCTCTCATCAATGTTTCTATCTCTCTCTCTCTCCTTTCCTCTCTCTGTAAATATCAATAAAGAAAAAAAAAGTTAACATGAAATGCAGGTTAAAGTTGTGCAACCTTCTCTAGAGCCACAAAAAATAATCTTTGTGGGCATCCTCTTTAGGTGGCTGTGCTTAAAGGTGAAGGGTGTGCAATGTGAGCTTTCACATCCCTTCTAGGCCTAAGGTTCAAGTCCCTGGAAGGAATCTTCTTAGAGTCAGGGTCTCAATGTAAACTCTGAAACCAAGAACCTAGTAAACAAAAGGGAGAGAAAGCAATTAAGATCAAGGTGAAATTGTAGCTCCAGACCCTTTTTTAGAGAAAAAGACGATAAAGGAATTCCTTAAAAGAAAATTCATTATAAAAAAAGTTCAGACAAGTTTTGACAGGAAGGAAATGGAAAAACAGACATTTTAAATGAAGAACCAAATCAAGTGTTAAACTACAGTCTAGGCATTTCTAATCAACTCATTTTCCAAACACAGTATGAGGAAACCACTTTGAAGCAGGGAGAGTTCAGGTCAGCCTAGACTTGGAGGCCACATGCTCAGAGTTAGCACAGGCCACATATGTGTGCAGCTCCTTCGTCAGCCTTATCTGATTGTTCCACTGGTCTCCAACTTTTCTGTGTGAATTTTAATGTATACTGAAAGGGTTGTAGTGCTGGCAGGTTTGTCCCAAAATAGACTGTGAGTCAGTTATGAAGGAAGGATTCCAGGAACTAGAATTAAGAGTGAAGAAGTTATAAAAACTTACATATGACTCAGTTCCAACACATTTTATATATTATCGGGTATTTTCACTTCCTATAATTGCTTCTATGCTTTATCCCTAGAGTGTGTTGTTTCCATCAATAGCCCTAGATAAGTGATTTTATTTTTAATTTTTATTTTTTTATTGATTTTGGAGAGAGAGGAAGGGAGAGGGGGAAAGAGATAGAAACATCAATGAGAGAGAATATCAATTGGCTGCCTCCTGCATGCCCCCCACTGGGGACATGCCCTGACTGGGAATCGAACCCGTGACCTCTTGGTGCATGGGTCGATGCTCAACCAGTGAGCCACACCAGCTGGGCTAGATAAGTGACTTTAAATAGTCATTAAGAAATGACTATATGGTGGTAGCTTGCCAGCCACTTAAATATCTGAAATAGCCTTATTCTAAGTATTGAATGTTAGAGGGTTTTTTTTTTTTTTTAGATAATTATATGAATTGCAGAATGAAATGGTTCATTACCAGTTGAATTCTAATTCTCCCCTTCACAAAAATTAGGAGGCTATTAACTCCCAAGTGCTAATGGGATTCAGGTAGGAGCCACTGCTGCTATTTTCGGTTTCCCTCCACTTCCCACCAATACTACAGCTGAACAACACAGCACCCACAGCAAGCATCCCAGCACTGCTATTGTATGCTGTAGAACTAAATTCGCTGTTGACTGAATACATTCCACTGGTGGAATTCATTTTCATTGGCCTTATTTTCATAAAACAAACTCAATTTCATTTATATATACTTTTTTTGTGTAGATGTTCTTCTAGTTTTGTTTTCTACTAGCTTTTTTTTTTTTGGTTAATGCTCAACCACGGATATTTTTTTCCATTGATTTTTAGAGTGGAAGGGAGGAAGGAAAGGGGAGAGAGAGAGAGAGAAACATTGACGTGAGAGAGACACATCGATTAGTTGCCTTCTGCACGCGCCCTGACTGGAGCTGGAGATGGATCCCGCAACCCAGGTGCATACCCTTGACTGGGAATCGAACTCATGACCCTTCAGTGCATGAGCCAGTGCTCTAACCACTAAACAATACCAGCCAGGGCTCTACTAGCTTTTTTCTTTTTCTTTTTTCTGTTCTATTGCATAGTATTACTCACTGAAATAGCTTGCCACCAAAATATTCTCTTCTCTCAAGCAAAGGTATACTGAAAGGAGTAAATAAGTTATGTTTGCAGTTCCAGAAGATCTAAATGGTAATAAACTTGCCATTGAGAATAATATGCTGTAAATAATTCACCAATCACACAAAATGTTATACCAGTAAAACTGTGACTAGAAATCTCACTCCCCACTATGATGGCTCCCTCAATTTCTGTGACTTAATCATTTATTTTTTTAGTATGATTGTCCTGGAGTCCAGAAAAAATTTAAAGCGATTATCTGTATCTCTGGGAAAAGACTGCTTTCCAGCTGGAGAGATAATCTTTCTTCCATTCTCCCACCTTTTGCATCGAAAAGTAAATAACTGACTTCCTGCCTGAGCACACCTGGATTATTTCTCATGAGAGTAAGAAATGGGTTGATTTATGAATTAGAAAAGTGACCAAACATAGGCCTTAGAGAATCATTGACTTTAGATGTAGGAAGGATCTCGGAAATCTGGTTTAACTCCTTCATGAATGACAAAAATTAGATTAAAAAACAAACAAACAAACAAACCCTGCTTTTGAGAAGCCTATTAACATCAGGAGAGAGGCAAGTCCCTTTTCAGCGTCAACTGCACAGCTGCTGTAAGAAGGGGGATTCTGGCAACTAACTACTTCCCACGTGGCAGAAATCCAGAACGGACCTGAAACCAAAGGAGGAGGGTTGAAAGTAAAACGCACTGACCTAAAAACTTAAAAAAAATTAGGACTAAAGAATATAAATATTTTCACTTGATTCCCAAAGTCAGTATTTTTTAAAATTCCCTCAAAACTTTCATGCATCAAAAAATGGTCCTGGGATACTAGCATGGAAATAATTAGTACTTTTAATTAGTACAACTGGGAAATAAGGCAGACAGGCCTTAATAAGGGTCTCCAATCTGGAGCACATTAAAGTAAAAACATTTTTTTTTCTAATATCAAAGCACATCTTACTGACGAACACACAAAATGAGTTATTTTGCAAGATGGAAAGAGTATAATTGGATTCAGAACAAGTTCAATGCATTAAGAAAGGAGACGCCTTGGAACTCTGGGACCTGGGAATTAGTCTGCCTCAGATGTTCACAATACATTTCTAGAACACACGATTCATACAGAAAGGTTTTTTAACTACTTAATCTCTAAATATCTTTAAATACTGCATAATGCCTATTTTGCAGATCAGAAATTAAAACGTAAAATGATCAAATATATTAGAAGCAAGCCAAGCAACATATCTGAGACCATCTCACAGCTGAAAACATACTTGGCAAGAAGAGAACTGCAGTCACATTACCCCAGATCGACAGTAGCAGACACATCTGGAATCCTAATGATCCCAGGAGCTTTAGGGCCTTTGGGGGACAGCCATCTGGTGCAAAGGAAATCTGGACAAAGTGTCCCACCCAACAGAAAGAACCTCATTGTGCTGCTATGAAAAGCAGTCGGCCCTACTTCCCTCTGATAACAACTAGTTTCTCAACTAGTGAGTGATCAAGAGAAATAGATGTGTACAGAGTGTTTGCTAGCAGACTTGAACCTACAACCTGGCCAAGAAGAAGTAGTCAGGAATATATCCTTGAAATAAATTCCCTTTTGAAAGGGCATTGGCAAATTCTATGACTTTTATCTAACCTTCCAGCAATTTTTGTTGATAATGTAGGTTTATGGGCCCCTCCAGGCCGCAGGTTTTTATTTGTAAAATGAAGGGGCAGGGCTATACAAATTTTGTGGCCCCTTCTAATCCTAATATCCCATGAGTTTGGGATTTCACAGAATATATGCTGGGTACCAAGAGAAAGGACTACTGAGGAACACGGGATTTGAGCTGGGTCTGGGAAAGCACATTGCTGGATGGTGTCAGATGGTTGGGGAGGAAGAATACACCCATACATGACCTCTCAAACGACTACAAATGAGTTTTATAATCCTGCCAACAAATTAAGCGGGTGTCATCTTCGCTCTAAGCTATCTGCAAACTATGCACAGCTTGTGGGGTCCACCCCACATTAAACACCCTGCAGGAATCTCCAGTAAATGAGAAAAGGACGTACAGCTTCAGCAGATAAAAGTGGCGTCTTACATGACGAGCAGCAGTGCAAGGAAAATGACCGGAGGGCACGATGAAGGAGAAGGGCAGACAGTGACCGACGACCGTGAGTGAGATCAGAGGGCAGAAAACCCTGCTTAAGAACAAACTGCAGAGTTTAAAATCTTGGAGAAGGAGCAGTTTAGGATCATCGTAAGACCCAACAAATGGCTGTGCCTGTAGGTTGGAAGCGATTGAGATATGGTGGAACTAAAGAAAGCAGGGAAAGATATTTTGGAGCATTTAAATATGGCTCTGAATCTTGATTCTGCCACTTAATATCCTGTATATCGTTGGACTTGCTAAATAATGTATTTTCTTTATCAGCAAATTGGAAGCAATGATATGTCTTTCTTACAGTGGTTGTAGAGTTTAAATGAGATAATGCATGTCAGTGTTAAAGATACTTATTGGTGCACAGTAGACATTCAAAAGGATACATTACTACTACTACTATTATTGTTATTACTAGCTTAATTATGAGTGTAAATATTGAATTCACCCAGAATGATTGCTTGTGAAAGAGTAGAGAGGAAAATTATTGCAGCAGGCACCAAAGTGATTAAAAGGCAGGAAGAAGTGTCTTGGTTGGAGGTTAATAGATGATGACAATAAAGGCTGTGGTTGAGTAAAGGTGAAGTTCTCAAAAGCTAAGTTGGAGAGAACTTGCCAAGCTCTTGGCCTCCAGCCATTTCTTCTTGAGTGTGCGGAAGAAGATGTCCTCATTAGTAGAAAGCCAAATATCAACTAAGGCAGCACGTTCCTGAAGAGGTTCCTTTAAAAGAGCTTTCAGGTCCAATGTATCCAGGGCATGCTCAGACTCTGTCTTCTTGGGGCTTCACAGAGCACATTTCCCAGCTGAAGGCTCTGAGAAGTCTCACATGGCACTTTGAAAACACACTTGGCCAACAAGCCCTGTTTAATGTATGGCACATATTACGATCTTCCATGACAAGATGAGTGGGCAGAGGGAGGGTTTTGAGGAAGAGTTTAATGACTTAATGGAGTTTACTGACAAAAGTCCCAGAAGATGTTGTATAAAGGAGACCCAAGTGGACTAATGGTGTTGCTGAGTGAGAAAAAGGATAGAGCAGAGATGAGTGGGATTAAATCTGAGAGGGATGGAATGGGCTGAAGCGACTGCCACAGGGCTGGTACTCAGGAGTCAGAGGTGAAGGAGAAGGGCAGATTGAGGGACTTGGTGGCAATGGACGCACTGCTGATCCAGATGTCTGTGCATTTCAATCAGTGTTGAAACGAAACTTTGAACGAAGGAAGAGTGAGGGAGATAGGTGGTCTGGGCCAGCGGGGAAGCTATTTTGAACATGTGAAATTTATCCGATGTTGCTTTATAAGTCTTCAAATGTTTAAAATTTTTTAAAATCTTCAAAACATTAATCTGTTCTTGAGTGGGAACTAGAGTATACAGTGACAGTCTGAATAGGAATTTGAACTAGTGATTAAAAAAACCGTAAGTCCCGGCTGGTTGGGCTCAGCGGTTAGAGTGTTGACCCTCAGACAGAAGGGTTGTGGGTTCAATTCTGTTTGAGGGCATGTACCTGGGTTGCAGATTCGATCCCTGGCCCTGGTAGGGGTTGTGTGGGAGGCAACCAGTCAATGTGTCTCTCTCACATCAATGTTTCTCTCTCTCTCTCTCTCCCTTCCTCCCTCCCTTCCATTCCTACCTAAAAATCAATGGAAAAATATCCTTGGGTGAGGATTAAAAAAAACAAACAAACAAAGAAACCTAAAAAGATTTTTATGTTTTCTAAATAAAATACTTAAAAGTGTTGTTATTGATAAGTTTCCCTATTTAGCTTTTGCCTTCTCACATAGGAAATATAGAATCATGGATTCACATGTGAATGATAAAGAATATATGCCATCTTCAATGCACTAATTATTAAATTTTATTTCTAAGTTGCTTAAATGGAGGCATATTAAAAGTAAATTATAAAAGTAGAACTGGGATAATTCATTATATATCAAGTTATAGCCTTCTGATTTTCATTGTAATTTACAGTTTTAAAGTAAAATCCTCGAAGAAATTCAACTGCCAGTGGTTTTCTAATCTATATTATTCATTAACTCTGGACAAAGGAATTGTTCAGCTGGCTTATACTCAGAAAGCTCAAGATGCTGCTCATTAACACACAAATAACTGTTATTTATGTTTTTAAAGCCCTATTGCATTTTTATCTTTATAGGTGAAGGAAAGCTAAGTCTTGATGATATTAAAGTTTAAATGAATAAACTTGAGTTTGAGAAAACTCTGAACAACAACAAAAATTCTAGACCTTTGTAGTTCAGTCTTCCAGGTAGCAATTATGTCCCAGAATTAAAGATAGGAGATCTCGAGATGCCTTGTCCTGAGATTAAACAGAGAATCTGTCCTTCTAGAGGGCAGGGGTGAGGTGTGTGTGTGTGTGGGGTATGTGTGTGTGTGTGTGGGGGGGGGTAGGGGGGCTGCAGTTCAATGGGACAAAATGTCAATGGAATTCTTTTTCTGCAGGAACACTTCAGGTCAAAGTGAGGGTTGGGTAAATAATTAGTGTGGTTTTATCAATAATAGGTATTCAGAAAAGATCTAACCTTCCGAAATGGGGATGGAATCCTAAAAATTTTGCCCTAGAGAAAGGTAAATTTAAAAATCTTTCCTCCAATTTTCCCACTGGTTTAGCTCAGGAGATTCAGAAACAATACGTACCAACTGAGACTAGAAACATATTGACAAATACCTTGACTAGTAAAAAGCTCATTTGTTCAACAAGTTATATTGACACAGCTCATTTAGTAATGTACTTGCTTTGCAATCTCTATTTCTTCTTTTAATTTTCTTTCTGCTGAACAAAAAGACACAGGACATAGACTTATGATTAATTTGTGGTATCCACTGGACTCAAATGACAAGGTAAGGAGAAGTAGTAGATTGACTACATTAAGCACAGTCAGAATCACCACGTCATTTTCACTGTGTAGACCTTGTTGATTTCTTTTTGGCTTGGGCAACTAGGGTGGGGTTTGGGGGAGGATGAAAGCAGAGACAAATGAAGTAAATGTCCATGTACTCTCTGGTTTAAATCGCACCGCAATCTTTTTCCTTTGTATTACTATCCATTTCATAGATGGGGAAACTAAGGGATACAGCTGGTAAGTGTCAGAGCTGGGCTTTGAACTGAGATCTCACACAAAAGCCATGCTTGATACATATGTGGGCCAGTGATCATTTTTTTCACTATTGGATTTTATCAAGTAGCATGCTCAGAGGCAAGATGGGCTGACCAGAGTGTTCTGGGGGTCTTGTCCTTACTGCCCCTCATACCTCAGTGCTCGAGCTCCCTCTCATTCCTTATTCTCACCGCCCCCCCATGCCCCCCCATACAGTCACCCACGACAGGATAAATTATTAACTGTTTTGAGATATTTTTGTACCGTAGAGCCGAGGAAGGGGAAGTAAGTAATGTGTTCCAGAGCAGAGGGGAAAATCCCTCTTTTGATGAAACATCCTTTGTGGCAACTGCGAACCTTGGATTTCCCCAAAGTGAGGTTAGGGTAGCACGCTGCTGTTAGTCACATGGCCTCAATTCAAAGTCACATCTGCTGTGGCCTTTTGTAAAATTTACCTATATATGGCCCACACAAAGCCACAAACATAAAACCCAAAACGTCATTCACTTCTGAGACACTCAACAGAAAGAAATAGCACTGTTTTTATGAATTAAGTGCATGTATATGCCTTGAGGAGGAAATGAACCCGATTAGCTTAAATTTGCACATCCTCTTAATAGTTTTGGTGGCTAAGGTTAATAATATGGTTATTTGCGTCTGGATATGAATATAACTTGACTGATTGGGAAAGCAGGTGCTAGATTGATGCACCATGTCTGAGACCCATGAGTCATGTCACTGATTTACAAGCTGCCTTGACCATGAAAATGAAAGCCAGAGCCAAGTCTGTGTCATACAATTTATGCCATTCACTGAAATTATAGATAATTTTGGCCTGTGAATTTGCAAAATAGCCTATGCCATTTTTGCTTTAAACATCTTTTGTACTTGGTAGTTCTGACTTGTCTAAATAAATATTATCATCCACAATAAGCATTACTAATCCATTATGAGACCTCATGAAAGTACAGACAGCTTTTAGACTTAACCCATGAAATGCAGCCTACAACTTCTGCTTGTCTTGATAAACAGTTGAGTTCTCGCAGCTGTTATGATTTCAATTATGAAGAAAATTGGAACTTTTGCATTCTTCGGTGGCTAAAAATCACTCAAGAAAAACACTTCTTCAAATTCTGTTATTTCTTTTTCTCTGAGTATCTCAAGCCATGAGTCTGACTAGTGTAGCTGATTAGAGCATTGTGCTAAAATGCCAAGGCTTCTTGTTCAAGTCCAGAGAAGGTCTGTTAGATTAACCCTCCAAGTCTATTGAACATTTGTTCTGTTAGACTTCGGTGAGACTGGTCAAGAGAGTATAAACAGAGCAGTACAAATTCAATCTTTAATACTGGGAAACACAATGAACATTGATGCAGGGTCAATAATGTCATCTTCCCATACAGACTCATGACACCCACGACACCAATGCAGAGGCATTTAAGAAACATCTGCTCTCCTCCACCTGTTACAGCTCTGTACTTACTCATTCACTCCATCCTAACACAGAATCCCTGACTCTGATTCAAGTATATAGCCTGTCATCATTTTTGTATCCATCCAAAGTGTTTCTTCCCTCTTCTCCGTGTCCCCTTCTCCCTCCCAATCACTACCCTCTTTATAGCTCTCCACATCTTAATTTTACTTTTTCTCTTCAGTCAGCAAGTAATGATAAACTTGGCAAATGACAGTTTGTTCATGTTTTCAGATTCCTCTTATGAATCCCCTCCCTTTTTTTTCCATGTCAGTAATGAGAGCTCTTTGGTTAATGTTACCCATTTCCAAATCTAGAATCCTTGTTTCTCTTTGCCAAACAAGAACTAAGCTTCTTGCATTAAATCTCAAGTATATTCATCCTTAACAGGGTCAGAGCCATAAAACTTAATCCAAAGCCATAAATCTCCAATGAAAGAATTTCTGGAATTTGGCCCCTCTCCTATCCATTCCTTATGCCTAATGATAACACTGTTGTGACTGAAACATTTAAATGGGTCTTTGTTTCCTGAGGATAGCATATACATTATTCAAATGCCCTGTGAAAAGCCCTAATGATCTGAGCACTTGTTTCGAAGTTCTGCTTTGCTTTCCTTGCTTCAAATTCACAGTTGCTTCAGTCTTCAGACCTGTGATTATTTGTCCCTTCTGCCTGGGCTTCTCTTCCCCACCTTTCCCCACTTCACTAATTTACTCATCCTTCATTTCTTAGTTTAGTTTTCTATTCTGCTGCAGCTTTCATTGACCCCCAAATCCGGGCCCCTCTGATGTGTAGCTTATACCTTCCCCTGTGGTAGCGTGTATCACTGTATTATAATGGCCTGGCTCCTTGTCAGTATCTGCCCTCTCTTGGAAGCACTGAATGGAATACTTACTGCCTTACCTGTCACAGAAAATAGTTGAGAGAATAAACCCAAGCTGCACGGTGGGCTGGGAGGGGATTCGGCAGTCTGATGTCCCTGTCACCATTTTGTATAGGTGGTCACTATCTGAAAGGCCTGCCCTTCATGCTGATGCCAGATTGTTTGTTTTAAAAATAGCTCAGTGTTGCTGATACATGCAATTCTTGTTTTTTCTTTTCTTTTTATAGTATCACCAAGTTAATGCACTTAACATTTTCTGTCTACAAAGACTGATAACCTCTGCTCCCTGTGTTACAAAACAAGGGAGTCACCTGTCTGCTTCTTATCTAACCAGCCAGAGGTGTTGAATTCTTGCCTTTTCCCCCAAGTAGAAATCTAGGTGAATCTTTTGAAATGGTCATTTTATTTTAATTTTTAAAGTTATATATATTTCTTTTTAAAAATTATTGATTGATTGATTTTAGAGAGAGAGGAAGGGTGGGAGGGAAGGAGGGAGGGAGGGAGGGAGGGAGAGAGAGAGAGAGAGAGAGAGAAACATCAATGTAAGTGAAATGTTCATTTTAAAATCAACTCATCAGGAAAACAACCTACCAGGGAAAGGGAAGAGGGAATTGAGAATAGAATTGTGTATTTATAGTTATCAAGGCTGATGGACATTGGAAAAATAAGCTGAAATTATAGATAGCAAGCTGTGGAGTTTGGCTTGACTTCAAAGGGAGTTTTAATGTGTTCTTTTACCAATGTCTGCTATTCAAGGACAATAATAAGAGTTTAACCTGATGAAATACAGCTGAGTCACATGGTATTGGTGGACTTCTGCGGGTCTTGATGAGTCTCTCAAGAGATGATGTCACTCAGTTGAGCTTTGCTAGAATCTTGCCTAGAAATTGATTGATTTGCTAGCTCACAAAGACAAGGGGATCTAACATCAGTGACAAGTGGAAATGGAATGATTTATTTGTCCTGAACACCATGAACAAATGTGTATCTTGGCACATTTAGGTGTTTTTCCAAGGTGCTCTCTGTAAGCAGAATGAACAAGAAGCAATTTATGCGATGTGAATAGAAAATATCAAGGTGACAGTAATTATTTTTACTCCTTTTTCTTGAGAAGATTTATAAGAACAGTCTTTTCAGGTCCCCAAAAGCAAATTTTAGAATTAAGTTATACTGTTTTAAGAAATAATCATAAAATTTTTCCTGAAATTCTTTATGTTTTTATTTACCTTGTGCTTTACAAAGTAGTTTACACCATAGGATGCTACTTAATGGATTAAATTCTGTAGTTTCAATAAGCAATCTAAGGAAATATATATATATATATATATATATATATATATATATATATATAAAATTGTAAATTTTGAGAAAAAGAGAAATAATGCCAAAAAGCCCAATGACATTTGACTTTCTTTTAATTCTGTTCTTGCTTATAAATTTTTAGTAGTTTGTAAAAATACTTCTTTTAAAAATTTCAAAGTCTCAAAACTACTAAGATGGGATATTATTTGAGTGGAAAATAGCCATATGGTTTCTGGGAAGCACTACACGAAAAGGAATAAGTTTAATTAGAAGCAGGAAAGATTTGGTTACATACAACACAAGCCAAAAAATGTGCTCCAACCCAAGAGTAAGTGTAACCACAGGTTAGAGATTTCCAGGAGAGGACAGGGAGCAACTTTCTTGGAATATTTTATGTCCTAAATAGCCTGGATGGAGTCCCTTATCCCTTTCCAGACTTATCGCCTGGGAAGGAGGCATACTGGGGGGATGTAACTCCTGGGAGAGCTTAGGCAATAAAACATAAAGTGAACTATGAGTGCAGACACAAACTTGTTTTACCCCAAAGTCCTGATTCTAAAATTTAATTTTTGTGATTTGAACCATGTCTTTAAATTCAGCAGACGCGTTTGCCAAGTTGTGAAGAAAGCAGTCCTTTGGTCAGAACCTACAGGGGAGAGAGAGCGACCTGCAGTCCGCGCTGCCTCCTCCTGTGCCCTGCATCCTGGCAGAACTCCCCTCCGGAGTCCAGGCCCTCGCCTCTGGAGGAGAAGGCAGCACTGAATCAGAAGGAGGGGGCCTCCTGGCACTAAGAGGCCTGGAAACAGACTGGAAACATGGAAATACTCCTGGAAGAGGAGCCAGCTTCCTGGTTATCAAGCTGTCTGGCCAGATAAAATGTGCATGTGGCACAGACAGAAAGCCATAATCACCCAGGACCTGGCATTCTTTCACATGCAACCCTTCTGTTGGCAGCAGGAGCTTTTTGGGGGAAGAGAGTGTGCTTATTTCAGCGTTAAGCTAACACAGACATTCCCCAACTGTACGAAGAGCAGACGCGGTTCATTTTTGAGCATGTAATAACCAAGACTCAGATTGGGGGGAAAATCTGCCACAGATAGAATTGAAAGAGAATTCAAATCTACATTGAAATAATTCATTTAGGTTGACAAAATAAATGCAAAATTCCAACAGATAAAGTAGGCAAACATGGAATGAAACAATTCCCATTAGAAATTACAAGTCGCAGATTTAAAAAATGGAAAAATTTCTTACTTCGTCATCAAGGAAATGCATAACACATCATTAAGTAAATTAACAAAAATTGAAACATGCCCTGACCTTCAAGGGATGAAGTGCTATTTGGTGTATTAGGTTTATTTAGATAATGCTGGCGGCATTTTTAGTGCTTTGACTCTATATTAGTCTCAAAAGTATATTGGCAAGAACCATAATTATCTTTAAACTCTACTCCACTACTGGGAATTTATACTAAGGTTCAATTTATCTTAAGGTTACTAAAAATGAGGAGGAAAATCACTTGCAGCTTTATCAAAAAGAGAAAAAAAATTAATACAATGAAAGTGCTAATAGTGGGTATATGGTTGCATAAAATGATATCAATTTAATGCAGTGTTAACCACGGTGATAATAACTAAATATATGTTACAACAGAGAAACGTCCCCAATAAATGTTAAGTGAAAAAAGGCAGCTTCAATATCATGTATATACTAGGACAATAATCGTGTACAAAGCAAGTGCATGTAAGGAAAGATGGAGAGGCTGCAAAGAAATAAAAGCAGTTGGTATGTACAGAAAATGGAATTATTTAATGTTAAACATGTCAATAATGCCATTATAATAATGCTTACGTAATTAAAAAAAATTCCTCACCTGAGGATATTTTTCCATTTATCTTCAGATAGAGTGGGAGGGAGAGAGAGAGAAACATCAATGTGAGACATATTGATCGGTTGCCTGCCACACGACCCTGACCAGGGCTGGGGACTGAACCGCAACTGAGGTTCGTGCCCTTGACCAGAATGGAACCTGAGACTCTTTGGTCTGAGGGCCGATGCACTAAGCGCTGAGCTAAACCGGCCAGGGCAATTCTTACATAATTTTTGAAAATCCTGGGGAAAAGCCAGGAAGGATGTGGATTTATATTAAATGACATAAAATCTCAAAATGAAAATTTTAGCTGACCAATAGCTCTTAGCAGGAGCTATTGAATAACGAGGTAGTCATTTCTCCATCTCCTGGAGAAAAAGAATTGCTTGAATTGAAAGTTACTTAGGACATTTCAAATCGCTATAGAACAGAGGAAAAATATATTGAAAACTTCAAGGAGAAACCAGTAGAGTTTCTTCTATTTTATATACCCCTACCTGAAATAAACATTGTTTAAATGCTGCCTTTCTAGGGAAAAAAATTCCAAGTTTTTATCGGTAAAACTATCTTTTTTTCCAATTCTGCCTCCGTATTAGAATAATAGTATTCAGATAAATAATGGCAAGAGTAATGATAGGAATTTTCACTATTCTAAAAGGGCAGCTTGCTAAGTCATTTTTAATGTTTCCCAAGACATATTTTCCAGGTAGTATTGTTATTGTTATTGTTATTATTATTATTTTAATTAAGAAAGCTCAGAAATGCAATGAATGATTTACTTAAGGCAGATTTACTTGCTTTAAGTCTTTTCAGATTTTAGCACCCTTAGACGTATTTGCTAACTAATAATATTTCAAATGCTGCTTAGTTATTTTTTTTTAAGGGCTTCCACATAATGTCTCTCATTTGATCCCCATCCTCTCTCATCAGCCAGGTGAGATGGGCAGCACTGTGTTTCTCAACGCAGTACGCAGGTGAGCCCCAGGAGATCAAGTAACAAGTGTAAGGTCACATGACCCGCCAGCGCAGAGCTGGGTGCAGAACCCAGGCTTTGTTCTGGGTAGAATGTCATCCCCTCCATCACATTCTAAGTTTACAGAACAAAAGAAAATGGCATTTTCTTATCCCTTCTTTAGTAGTCCAATCTTTCATTTTACATAATGAGAGCTTTCTCATTGATTACATGACTTAAAATTTGGTGCAGAACAAGGATGATTGTGGGTGATAAGCTTAGAAATCAGCAGACGTCCGCCAGAGACCCTAACACGTCATGTCAAGAGCCAAAAAGTAGGGGAAGAGGGCAATTTGAAGCAATATTATTTTATTCCCTAGAGCCTTCATAAAAAATATTTTTACTAGGTAAATTGAAAGAAACCAGAAATCTATAAAGCCATCTGGCTGATGTAAGTATATATTTTATAGCCTCTTCTTAAGAAAGATCAGAAAAACTCAAGACAATATGAAAGTCAGTCAGTATGGAAACTATTCCTCAGCTGACCACTTTACAGTTGAGCTTCCTGGGCTTCAAAGGCATGGCTCGACAATTTGGAGACAAAATAGAAAAGTCATGAAATGGAAGGTCACGGCGCACCTCCCTGGGCTGTGGGAGCCTCACAGATGGAGGTATGGTGTCGGAAACACAATAAGCGATGGGAGGCAGACTCCCTGCCAGAACGTGTGATGTTGGCTTAATTAAAAGAGCTTTCTATTGTTGTCTTTGGGGATTTCCTGAGGAGGAAGAAGAGGCAGTAACTTTATATTTAATCATGTCAGAGACTCCATGCTCATCTTTCTGTTTGCAGTAATGTGGTTAATAACTTCCCCAAGTTGGACGGCTGCTTCCAGAGGCCTGACTGCACTAGGCCTTAAAAACATCACACACTGACCTGGAGGGTGTGGCTCAGTGGTTAGAGTATCAGCCGAGCAATAAAGGGTCCCGGGTTCGATTCCCAGTCAAGGGCACACACCTGGGTTGCAGGTTCGATCCCGGGGTCAGGGATGCATGCAGGAGGCATCCAATGGACGTGTCTCTCACATTGATGTTTTTCTCTCTCTCTCTCTCTCTCTCTCTTCCCTCCCTCCCTTCTACTGTCTCTAAAAATGGAAAAAATATCCTCTGGTGAGGATTAACAACAACACAACAAAAAAAAACACAAAACAACAACAACAAAAACCCCCACAAAAAAACAGCACCCACCGCTCTGGCTTCAGCCGTCGCTGACTCAGCACCTTGTGAGCTGTCTTGAATTGAAAGACAGAGAAGTCTGAGGAAATCCTCACTCAGCCAAATCTATCCCATATGACAGGGCAATCTTAATGAGAATCAGGTGCGCCTCTGGAATGCATGTGACTTACAGCCAGCGCGGGCTGCAGAGTTTTCTTAGCCTCTCCTTTTCATGTTAACAAAAATTGCGTGAAGAAAATTTCTATTTGAGCTAACAAAGGCAAAGAGAAAAAGAGAGTACATAACTCTGCAACATGTATGTAAGGCCCTGGGAGGAGACAGAAAATAAACATATTATACATTTTTTAAAGATATTTTTTAAAAATTCTTTTTAATTGATTTTAAGAGAGAGAGGAAGGGAGAGAGAGGGAGACAGAGAAACATTGATGTGAGATAGAAACATCTTTCAGCTGCCTCCTGCACGCCCCCTACCAGGGATCAAGCCCGAAACCCAGGCATGTGCCCGGACAAAGAATGAACCGGCAACCTTTCCATGCAAGGACGATGCCCAGCCCACTGAGCCACACTGGCCAAGGCAAACACGTTAGTTTGATCAACTGCTGGGGTCTTAGAGAATAAATGGACTTACACACAAACATCACACAGGGCAGGGCAAAACAGTTGACAGAAAGAAGTATAAGCAATGTGCTGTGAGAACATCAATATTGTATGTTTTCCATTTTCCTCTAGGAGCCTTACTTTGTGGTGAAGGGATGATCTCATGGTGTGAAACCATCTTTATGATGGTGCCTGACTTTCTACCAATAGGATTGAGTTGTAACTACTCATTTTCTACAAGTGAGTCTCCTGGTGAGCTTTCCCCAAACCCACAGGTAATGTATTAATATGGTCTTGAAAAATTCGACCAATATAGACAAGGCTAAAGTCTTTCTTGACTACTCTCTCCACCTCATCACCTCTCAATTTTAATGCCTTGATGGTGGTAATCACCATTTCAGTTTGATGTACATACTTCCAGATCTTTTTATTTGCATTTATATATACACACAAACACATAATACACAGACATGAAGAGAGAAATATAAAGTCTTAAAAATATAAATATGGTAATCTAGATACATATTAATCTTTAACTGCTTTCCTAACTTACTATACCTTGGGATATGTCAGTACATACGGATCTCATTTTTAATGAGATTTCATTGTGTGAATATACTATAATTAATAATCCCCTATGAGTTAACAATTTTGTTATCCACATAGTATGAATTAGCATGAGTATGACATAATTCCATTGTATTCTACAGTATGAATATGCCATAATTAATAATTCCCTATGAGTTACAGTTTTGTTACTCACGGATGTCACCTATTTTTTTACCATCTCCAATATTGCAATGGATATCATTGTACCTGTCCTCATTATCATAGAAACAAGTATGGAGACATAGATTTGTTAAATTATAAGGTATGAGATTTTAAAGTTTTTAATAAAGGAACATTGCCAAAAACTCTTCCATAACAGTGTTTTGGCCCATACTTTTATCAATACAACCTTTAACAATCTGATGGATTAAAAACAAATGAGATTTCATTGTTTCAATTTGCATTTTCCTTGTGGTGATGTAAGCACTTAAAATAGTTTTTAATTTCCTTTTTTATTTTCTATGTAAACCCAGAGTTATTAGGAAGGGTGTTCGTGGATTCCAGGTGGATGGATTGTCTGGGGATGGTGGAAGGCTCTTATGTTGTTGTTAGTTTCTAATTTTATCAAATTGTAATCAGCTAGTGTGGTCTGTGTGACTTCTGTATTTTGGAATTTGATGAGATATTCTTTGTGATCTAATTCTTGGTCGGTGTTTGTAACTGTTCCATGTGTGCTTAAAATAATACGTATTCTTTATTTATTAGATACAAATCTCCACATAAATTATATTTAGTCAATTGTTTTATCAAAATCCTCTACCCTTACATATCTTCAGTTTTCTTGAACTGGTAATTTCTGGGAGAATTACGATAAAAACTTTCCTCTATGACATGCACTTGCCAATTTTTCTTTGTATTTCTGTAAGTTGTTGCTTTGAAGATGTCCATGTTGTGTTGTTAAGTTCGGTTTGTGGATGGTTTATCTTCTTAGTAGATACCTTTCATCAATGTGAAATATTCCTTTTTGTTCCTTTCCCATTTCTTTTGGTCTTACATATTGCCTGAAATTTATATTGCTAAAACTACTTTCCTTTTATTAGACCTTGCCAGGAACACCTTTATTTTCCAACTCACTGGGTCCCTTTGAATACATAAGCTGGCAACATCCCCATCTGCCGCAGTTCTTCGATATGATCAGTTTGGACTGTGGTTTCCTCATCAGTCTCATAATCCTACCAGGCAGTCCTAATTATTCCTTATCCACACAGTGGCGTACTTTGTTTTCTAGCACTGTTATACATTAGAATATGCTGTGTGTGTGTGTGTGTGTGTGTGTGTGTGTGTGTGTGTGTGTGTGGTGTTTTCTGTCATTTAAGGCAGGAAGGATGCTATTATATGTTCAGGCTGCCACCTTGATCCAATCCCCACTCCCACTGGAAAATACCCCTTTCCAACTTGGTTGATCTGGATATTGTAGGGGCTGAGAGAGACGGTGTAGAACGGTTTGTGGATGTGTTTAGTCAGCATGCACCCACTGAAAAACTACTTTGGTTTCTATCTCTTTGTGGCCTAAAAGCTGATTTCAGACTGAAATGTTACAACCTGCATTCCACTAGCATGCATTATTCAGTAGCAGCTTGTTGTCATCTTTCCATCTCATTTCCAGAAAGGTCCTCTTTAGACAGCGCTACTATAACATCGCAATATCACTGTTCTTCTGGGGATGCGTTGGCAACATGTATATCCTAGTTTCTTCCGTGGTGAAACGTGTTTAAAGGCCACTAACTAGACTATTGGCAAGGCCTGGCACAAGCTAATTCCAATGTAACTCAGTGGTTTTTGGCCGTGAAAGGTAGCATTTAGAATGCACTATTTTTAAAGTCAGAGGGAAAAAATTCCACAATTACTCATAAAGGACTAGCACTTTATTTGCTTTCCTATTTCTCACCTCATTTTCCATGTTTTATCTTTACACATCAAATACAGAGTTCATTTTCATTTAAGGTTATCAAATTCCAACTGTAGGATTTAAGACTAAAAAGGACTTTAGAGTTCATTAGATTAGGCCTGTTATATGATGCTTGGAAGGTTTTGTGGCTTTTTTAAGGTCATGTATTGACCTTGTGGCAGAGCTGGCCCCAGAATGTATCCTGAGTCCAACACTATCTACACGTATGTTTACATTTCCAAAGACTGCAAAAATCCCATCTTATCTGCAAATTACTAAAAAACTCCTGGAAAGAAACTGTATGGCAACCACGAATAAGCTGTTTTCATAGGAGGGAACATTGCAAGGGGAGGACGAATTAATGACTTTCTTAAAATAATCCACATCAGGAGTTGTCAAGGGAACAGGGTAGAGTTTTTACTCCCAGGCCTCTGCATCGAACAGCCTCTCCATCATGGCGTCACATAACTTCCCGTCCTAAAAGGAGAGAGGTGCCTTCTCTAGGAAATATTTCATGGTTTAATCCCCACACTAACACAAAATATAGATTTGTTTTAAAGCTGTTAAAACAGAACTGTCTGCTTGATTTGTGGTGACCTTAAGAAAAAAAAATCCATCAAAGCCAGAACCAGGTAATCCATTGTAAATTGGAAAATGATTCACCTGTGAAAGAATGAATCACAGTGTTGCTTTAAATTCCTTCCAGCAATTTGTTTATTGTTTCCTCTTGTGTGGAATTCCATTTATTCATTAATCTATCCCCCGCTCCTAACAAAGGGGGCATGTAGTAGGCTCTTTCTGGACTGCGGGCCGACGCTCTAACCGCTGAGCCAAACTGGCCAGGGCATGTAGTAGGCTCTTTAGTAAACATTTAGTCCTAGGCATTTCTGTTCTGTATAGGATCTGCAGAGCCCTCTCTCTGCTTCTAAGTCATGAATAGTTCCTTAGACTCTAAGAGTCTATGAGTCTGCAAACCATGGCTGGTGGGCCAGCCACATGTTTTTGTAAATGAACGTTTTATTAGAACACAACCAGGCTCATTCATCTGTGTATTATCTATGGCTGCTTTTCCTACAAGAACAGGGCTGAATGTAAATGACAGAGACTGCGTGGCCTGCAAAGCCTAAAATATTTTCTATCTGGCTCTTTACAGAAAAAGTTTACCAATCTTTGCTTTAGAATCTATTTATTGCCTTTTATGGTGGACCTGGGATTAAGCCAGTGTGTAGCTGAACACTAAATGCACGTGACAAATGTTCATCAATCAGCAAAGTGCTCGCCGAGTCACGAAAGTCTAATTTAGTGTTATAGATTCACAGCCTTAGCTAATATGTAAATCAGCAAACATAAGTAATAATGATTTCTCTTTGCATGGCACTTTATAGATTATGAACTATTTCATATGCATTATCTCACTTGATCTTTCCAATAACCCTAAAAATTAGGCAGGCAGCTGTTACTTTTTCATGAAGGAACAGATTCTGAGACAGTGTGTATCCCAGAGTTAAAAAGAACTCAGATTCAAGGGTTTATGATCTTTTCGTTTAGCAGCTAAAATTATTTCTTTGTCTCTGGAAAAACACCATTTGAAAAAAAAAAGGAGACAGGCAGCTATTAATATTTATCATCTTATGAGGCACTGATTTAAAATAACATATTGGAAGATTACTTACAATTAATTCTACTTTATAATAACACATTCTGTCTTCTTAATGTTATGTTTTTATGTCAATAAGATGGGAATAAAAATAACATAAACATTTAATGTAATGGTTTAAAAAGTCAAAATAAATATGAGCCTAATTGAGTTACAAGGTACAAACACAACTGTAAATTTTCCAAATCTTAGAACTTGCAAGTTAAGTCAGTTATCTGGCCTTCCTGGATTAGTAATATTAAATGACAAAAACAAAATTCCTAGAGTAGGAGAGAAAAATACGTTTCAGTAAAATTATGAGTACATATGAAAAGCATGGGTATACATGGGGAAAATAGTCAAAGGTCGATACAGTGCTCTGTTATGGGTCAAATCATTTTGAGCTAAATATTTTGGTGGAAGCTACAAACCTGTAGATTGCTATTATAATATATTTCTTGCATCATACAAGAATTGATCTCTGTTTGAACAAACAACTAATGAGACTTTCTAATGGATGAAAACATTGTTGAATCAGTCTTGTAACAGCATAAAATGGTACAACATACTATATGATTCCAACTATACGGTAATTGCAAAAGGAAAAACTATGAAAACAGTAAAAACGATAAGTTGTTGCCAGGGGATTGGGGAGATAAATAGGTGGAGCACAGAGGATTTTTAGGGCAGTGAAACTATGCTCTGTATAATGCTCTAATGATAGCTACATGCCATTTCAAATTGGTTCACTAAGAGTGAACCCTAATGCAAACTATAGACTTTGGGTGATGATATGTCAATGTAGGTTCATAACTCTGGGGGTGGGGTGGGGTTGGGGGGCTGTTGATAGTGGGGAAGCCCATGCATATGTGGGAGCACAGTGTGTACAGGAAATCTCCATACCTTCCTCTTAGTTTTGTTGTGGACCTAAAACTGCTCTAAAAAATAAAATACATTAAAAATATTAGTACAATGGGCTAACTAAAGCCACACTCCTATATCCTCCTCTGAAGCTTTATGAATGTACATTAAAACATTTTTTTTGGCATACTACAGCATAAATACAAGAAAAACAAAGGTCTAGAATCCTTTTAGGAGAATGGATCCAGAGCAACTATAAACTTACTTCACACCCAGATTGAGGTTCCCATGAACACGACTCCTTCTCCTGAGGGAGAACCCCTCTTTGGAAAGCATGGTCTCCCAGGCACGTCTGACACAAGGAAGGCTCAAAGTCGGGCTCCCCAGGTGGGATGTGCACCACTGAGGGGCCTGTGTACTTCAGGCTGGAACTCTGATGCTTGTCCACACTGACCATTGGGCTCTTGATCCATCTTCGTACCTACAACGTGCAAAAGAGAAGAATGAACAAATGCATTGGACCTCCTCTGATGTGTAATGGGGTTTCAGTGGGAAATTTGGTGCATGGATATTCATGAAAGGAGAATTCAGTCTCACAACTTCTCTGTCATGCTGACCAATGACTTTCCAGGAAATAGTATTTCCTTCCAGGTTGTTGTGAAGATTTTATAATGTTTTCAAATGTTCAAGTGTTTTGCCTGGCACATAGTGTTCAGTAGATGATGACTATTTTACTTTAACTCTACTGTTATAATTATGCTGATAGAATGGTAGTTCATAAATCTCTAAGGTGGATTACCAGTTATTCTAACCTCATAGTTTAGGATGTAATTGCTGCGAGATAAATTAACATATATTTCACTATTTCAAAAACTTGATTATAAAAGAAGTCGCTTTTTGAGAGGTTTCCATTAGTATTTCTTGCACTCTAAGGCCCCATAAACATATTAGTAAGTGTAGTCAAAGTATTTATTTGATTCATTAGTAAAAGTCTAAATGAAAATCTAAAAGTTTGAGACTACAATAGAATCTCTCATCCTGATGTTAGTACCAACTGTGTTTTTGATCAATTTAAAAATTACTTAATTTTATTAGAGATGAAAAATGTTTTTATTACTTTTATTCAGAGGGTTTTGAGCTTGGCGTTTGGTCATCATTCCCGATTATTTGCCAACATTGTATTTTAAAAACAATCTTTTATTTTGGCTTACTTTCAATGCCTCTTTGGCCAAATAGATTTAACTTTGGGGTTACTATGAATAGAATTTTAAATAGATTTATCTTCAAACGAATTTGTATGGCCTGCCTGATTAAAAGGCTTGGTATATTGAAATGTAAATCTTATATTTATGGACCACTATTTTTTAAGTAAATCTCATGCAATATCACCTTACAATTATTCATTTATAATGGAAAAATGTCCATGGACTGAATCTAACCTTCATTAGGTTATAGACTGGTTTTATCACAGGACAAGAATTTAGATACATTATATCTCACTTCAAAGTATACAAATGATTGATAAACTTAAATGATATGTTGGATATTCAAAATCATAGGGGTTAAGAATCACATAAGGAATTGTCATTTTATTTGATATCCAGCGCTCTGGCCGGTTTGACTCAGCAGTTAGAGCATCAGCCCTCAGACCAAAGAGTCTCGGGTTCAGTTCCGGTCAAGGGCATGTACCTCGATTGCGGTTCGGTCCCAGCCCTGGTTGGTATTGTGCCGGAGGCAACCGATAGATGTGTCTCTCTCACATCGATGTTTCTCTCTCTCTCCCCGTCCTACTCTATCTGAAGATAAATGGAAAAATATCCTTGATTGAGGATTAAAAAAAAATTGATATCCAGCTAAGAAATCCCAAAATAGTCCAGATGGCCTTGAGCAAAGGCTGTCAAACAACCAGCAGATATTTTTATATAATTTCAGAGTCAAAAGAGACCCAAAGATGTTAGTAATTTGCCCAAAGTCACACTGTAAATTATTATGTGGTCAAACTTACACTTGGTTAAAGCAAATCATTGAACTAGTTTCTCCTAGGGTACAAATTGGCAAACCGAATGCTTTCAAGTGCTGGCTGGAATAGGAAGTTCGCAAAGCTCTATGACCAGGGTTTACAAACAGGGAGTGGTGGGGACTGTGGAGGGTGTCCTGGTATGCTAAGGGCATTTAAATTTAAATTATAAAACAAAACAACAAACAAAAATCCAAGCAAACAATGTTGGCCGAGCAAAACCCTAGTCAAATTTACCCCACACCTTCACGGGTCACCATTCGACCCTCAAAGTTATTCTATCAAGAAGACCAAATATGAAGTAGAAATAAAATGATTTGATATCTTCTAATTAAAAAAAAAACAAAAAACCACCAATCTGATGTTTTCGACATTTTAACTTTCATTCACCAATCATTATTGAAGACCAACTACGTGTCTGGCATAATCAGGGCATCGGCAATACAGTTAACATAACATATCTCTCATGGAGCTTGAGTTATAGCTAAGGGAATAAATACCTTTTTTAAGGGAATATATTATTTACTTAATAAAATAAGTAAATTATAATATGTAAGGGAGAAAATAAAGCAGAGACAAGTGATCAGGGTCACTTGGGGTGGGAAGGTGCAATTTTAATGGTATGAGAAAGTTCTTCCCGAGAAGGTGGTTTTTCAGTCAAGACCCGAGAGGTGATAAGGCTATGATCCATCCAAGTGAGCTGTCCAGTAGGCAACGGGATCATCAAGTCTGGATTTCAGGGGAAAGATTCAAGCTGCAAATATGAATTAGAGACTGGAAACAAATAGCATAATCTACTTAAGTCTCCCAGGGGAAAACAAACAAGCAAACAAAAATAACGTCTTGTCTGGATCTACTTGTAAAGTATGTGTGTAGGCATTAAGCTCATATTTCTGGAGCTTCGATTATTATAATCTTTATTTCACTTACACTTCCTGACATATGTGTTTAACTCAAGTCCTCAAAGAGTGGGTATGTGTTTTGTGCCTTACCATATACCCCTGGGGGCAAGGTATGGGTGGGGGTGATCTTTTATTAGAAAGGCCCATGATTTGAAATGACTGTCAATGAATTAACCCATTCTGAGCCTTGTGGACATTGGAAAATAGTATTCCCTTTCTTCCCACAGAGAATGCGCCAAGGGAATTGCAGAAATATTCCATTTCTTCAGAAACATCAGGGAGAAAGATGTTACAAAAATAGAGAAATACATCTTGTAACAGCACTGTTGCTGGCATTCACTGCATACTTTGTCTTGAAATGCTTTATCTCTTTTGGCTAAATCCTCATGCTGGCTTCAATATGTCCCTTCCTCGCTACTCCTTCACACATTTCAGTGGCTCTGTAGCCTCCCAAGTGGTGTTTATAGGCCGATTAATGACAGGGTTTATGATGTTTACTTGATCTTGAGAGAGGCCAGGTCGTGAGTAAAGGCATGGGGCTCCCCTTTGGCCTTCGTCAGCCAGGTGAGTGGAAAACTGCTCTCTCGGCCCCCGAGGGAATTCAAGCTAAACTGGCCTATTGTGTTCCTTCTCCAGGCGGTGAATTGCTCTGCTGGAGAGGGTACCTGACAGCGAGTGGCTTTCAGAGCCCCTCAGAGACAAGTCACAGTGGCTCTCTGAAGACTGTAGCAGCTGTGTGTGTGAGACAGATGAATGCCCGGATACAAGCTGCAGCCCTGGCTCCTCGGCCACCTGGGCTATGGCTTTATTTGGAGCTATACAACCATTTGTGGAGAGCATTGTAAACAGACATAGACTGGGGCGAGACATCCTCCTTACCCCGAACAAATCAAGAATTCCTCCGCTCATTTATAGGAGCCTGGTCTCCAAACCGCGCCAGACTTAGAAGCAACTACCTCTCTAGACATTGGGGTGAAAAAGCAAGGCCCTCTGTCAACCATCCAGCTACTCTGACTGAGTACTGTGTATGCAAAATATTAGTTTATTTTTTTTTTAAATCCAGTTGGCCCTGATTTTATTAATTTATTTATTAGAAAAAAAATAAAAAATAAAAAAGGATAGCCCAAAGCAATAATCCTTCAGACTAGAAAATAGCCAGATGTGATTAAAGAGATTGGCCAGCTTCTGGGGATTTTCCAAGTGTGTTTTTTTTTCTTACTATGTAATAGTAAACAGATATTCTTCTTAATTTAAAATGGGTTAGCTGATAATGATATCAACTGATGCAGAGCAATTATAGAGTGTTCAGGCACTCATTTGTGAACTCCTAAGGCAGTGCCTGCTAGTCTCATCATCCCTTTTGTTTTCTGGGAATGGAAAGCTAACTGTCCTTTCCTTAAAACCCAAGTAAACTAGATGTTGGCCATAACTTCTGCAATTTCTGAAGGGGCATATTTATCTCAGAAAACAGACTTAGTTTATACGATGTCACAGGACTTTCAATTTGGATATAATCAAGCAAGTTTTCCAGTGAAATTATTTGGATAATTCAATTGATCATAAAAAGGGACCTCCACAGCTACTCCTTTTCACAGGGTGCCTGTGGCAGGCTGGTGATGACATCAACGTAATTCAGGACAAGGCTCCTGGAAGCAAGTTTCTCCCTTGTTGCTGCCTGGGGCTACTTCATAACATGGCTCCTAATATATATATATGAGGTCAATGATATTAATCTGCTATCTTCGCTCCAGCTATACGTGGTCATCATATAGCTTTCTTTTCTTTGAACATCTGTAGTGTTTAATGCCTATATAAACCGTGGGACTTTTATGCTTACTCGTTGTTATGTCTATGTCATCTTTCCAACTGGACCATAATGGTGAGTACAGCTTCTTAGGCTTGTTTTTAATTCCCCAGAGGCTGTCACATGGTCTTACAAATAAGATGCAATAAAAATAGGAGTTGCTTGGTTATTTTTGATGATAACTGTATGTCTTCATTTGTGGATCTCAACATGCTTTTCTTTCCTCTTCTTTCAAGGTTTTAACTATGCCGTTTATATCTATTTCCCTTACAAAGTAATGCCTCCCCAGAGCAGGCACTCTGACAAGACTGAGTGGCTTTTGAAATTCTCTGTTCACCCCTGCTGTTGCCCTGGGATTTCCAGGTCCTTTTCTCTCAGCATTGACTAGGGTACTTGCATCCTGTTCTAGATTCTCAGTGTCTAACCCTGTGGTTCCCCAGGCCTAGTCTGGGGGATGGAGTGGCAGAGAGCACTAAGAAGAGGAAGGAAAGAGGGGAGTACAATCTCTCCATCTTGTTCTGTGTTGTCGCTGACCGTGGGCAGCATCCCCAGCGCTACCTCTCATATAGCTGTCAGCCCTCTCTCTCCACCACATTGTGTTCTTGCAAGGATTACACATCACACACAATCCTTGCCCTGTACTTCAGTTCTCTACATACAGAAACCCCTTCTCCCTCTCCCCCATTGAGGTACCCACTTCACCCCACCAAGTTTTAAATAGAAAAGACACCCTCACGGGGATTCACTTGAAGTAAGTTTTTCTTTTTGAAATGAAGATAAAGTCTTTTGTAGTCCTTTACGTTCTGGGACTGATCCCTTTAGTTTGAGTTAGTCTTTCCTGGATTTGGAGAATTAGAAAGGAAAAAAGAACAAAGAGGAAGTAGGAGAGAATTGTTTCAGGTAATATCTCTAAGGGACCGTATGTGTTATTTGCTTTTGGAATTGAAAAATTAGGCTCAAGGAAAATGGCAGTGCTGGGCTGGTCACTGGGAAAGAACCTGGCTTGAGTGTCTGTTGCTCCTCCCCTGCACTTTGGAACCTTGCCCTCCTGTTTCCTCCAAAAAATCCCCTTTCCCAGTATTTTCAATGTCTCCCTCTCTTGGCTACTGTCTCTTAGCACATGCAACATATTGTTCTTGCAATATCTCTAAAAAGCTATCAGACTGACTAAAAACATAAGACCCCTTTAATCCACAGACCTCCTCGCTTCAGCTAGCCTCTTTCACCACCATAACTCTTTTCCTGCTTGGCTGAGCTTCAGGAAGAAATGATGTCCATTTACTCCTCACCCCACTGCAATTTATTCATTAAACAGTATTTGTGGATCACCTAACATTTGCTGGAACTAAAGTGAAGTGCATGACAGAGACAGTTTCACTCCACTGAAATGAGTTTTCACCAAGATGTCAATAAACCTCATTGCCAAATCCAGTGGACACTTCTCGGTCCCTAATCTGTAGCACTTCAAGATTTCAACACAATTCAGCTATCCACCTGGCATTATGGTAGGAACACAAAGAACTGTGATTGCTTGAGTGATCTTTGAGTGAGGGGGTTTGCATTTCCAGGAAACTGACCCATGAGCCTGGGGTTTATCATAGCGCAGTAAGCATATGATGTAGCAAACAGTTAAAAGCGTGAGCGTAAGAACGACACTGCCTGGCTGAAAAGCCCAGCACCACTGATTGGGCAACTGACTAAGCCTTCTCAGTGCTCACTTTCCATACTTACAAGCTGGAGATAATAATAAATACCTACCTCTTCAGAGTTTTCTGAAGACTACATGAGATGATGCAAGTTAAGTCCTGCACTTGGCACTGGGTGGATACTTGGTTAACATTTGCTATTATAATTATGGCTCCAAGCCATGAAAGAGTTTTATGCAAAGTGCCATGGAGAAAAGATAGAGAGTATTTGGCCCAGTTGGGATAAATCAGGGAAGGCTTCCTGAAGGAAGGGATGGTTAAATTGAATCTTGAAGGTTTGAGTTAAAGGAAGTCAGGTGAATTAAAATGGGAAAGACATTTCCAGCAGAGAAGATGACAGAAGCCAAACTATACAGGCAAGAATCTCCATGGGATGCAAAGCAAATGAGCTGAAAGGGGAGAGGCAAGAACTGAAGCTTGATAGAAAGGTTGGATCATGAGGCAATAAGTGTATGCAGGAGAGTGAGATTGTCAGGTGTGTCTTTCAATGCAGTGTGAAGGATGAATTTAAGATGGTCAAGAACACAAGTAGCTAGATGAGTCAGAAATTGATGATAAAAGAAATGGTAAGGGCCAAGCAAGAATATTAGCAGTGAGAATGGAAAGAAGCAATGAATCATCAAGTTTATCGGTCATTTAGCTCTCAAGTCTATATCCTTTTCTCTATCTTGTATCACTATTTTACTGTCTTTTTTCTTATGAAGGATTCCTAAAGCCATCCTTTAAATAACCTTGCCCTTTACTCCGTTCTTACTGAAAACATGATATCTTTCTAAATGCAAAAGTCCCAGCTCTTCAGTGGTTCCTTATCACCAGAGGCAGTGGCTTTCAAATCAGTTTGATCAGGACTGACGTAAAGTTATATAACTGAAACAACTGGTTCCATCCTAAAATTTACCCTTTTTACATGAAATGTGCTGTTATTTTCTATTCTGGTCTATTTCTTTCTTTCTTTTTTTTTTTTTGTACATGCCTCTAGTGGGAACCGAACCCGGGACTCTTTGGTCCGCAGGCCGACGCTCCAACCGCTGAGCCAAACTGGCCAGGGCTCTGGTATATTTCTTTAAATTGCTGATGGCAAGCTACTGAATTGATTTCACCACTAATGGGTGCCACACACATTGAAGAACATCTCTAAATGGTAAAATCTAAATTCCTTGCCCTGGGATACTAAAGTCTTCTAGAATTTGAATTATCATCTCCCATTGTGCCTCCCATGTACCCAGATCCCCTACAAAATCATTTGATTGGTGTTGTCTTAAAGACTGCTCTCCTATGTCTTTGGTTGTGTACAGACTCTTCCCTCTGACCCACCTGGGAACTCCTGCAAAGAACACACAGTTGGGACAGTCTTCCATTGTCTCACCACCCCTTGACCCATTGTGGTATTTATTTGTTTAAATGGAAACACACATTCACTCTGCTTTACTTGTCTATTTCCTCTATTAGAATGTGAGTCTCACAAAGACAAAGACACTAATGTCACATTTCATTAATGGGACATTTACAAAGTTTCTTCTGTGTGTGTTCTCTTTTTAACGTACTCCCTCCCTTTTCCTGTCTCCCTTCACTTTGAGCTCCCAAGGACAGAAGCTTACTCTTACATCCCAGAGCTTAGCACAGCCCCCAGCATATAGTAAGTGATGAAGACATTTTTGTTGATTGGTTTAAAGCTAGGTACTATGCAAGACACCGGGAGTAAAAAATAAGAAGCAGTTGTCTTTAAGAAGCAACAGGAAATCAACAGTGAAAAAACAGTGTTGAAGTTAGTGTCAATTTGTCTTTAGGAGTAAGTAGGATAGGGCTGGGATGGGGATGGGTTTGGATACAGGAGATAGCATGTTTAAAGGCATGCTTAAGGTTGACTGGAGCCAACCTTGGGGGTAAGCATATATGGCGAGACAGAAAGTCAAAGAGGCAAGGGGGTCAGATATCAAAGAGACTGGAATGCTTGAATGCTGAAACGTTACCCTTAATGCATAGGGAGGGAACCCTTAAGAATTTTAAACTTGAGAGTGGCATGATCAGATTTGCTGTATTTTGGATGAATTACAGTTGGTCCAGGGGAAAGGGAACCTAGACTATAGGAATGAGCACAGTGTACAAAGGAGGTTTTAAGAATACATCTTCTTGTGCATTTCTAAACCCAGGGGGGGACTTTCAAAATGTGAAGGCTTACCAGAGGATTTAAAATTTTTTTTTAATTTTATTTTCAAGCTCTATGTGACCTCAGTGAAGAAGGTCAAAGAAAACTGACTGGAGCACAAAATAAACAGGGTCTTGGAGGTCTAGGGGGCCAGTAGGGTGAGTAGGAGGTCCCTGGCAGACCCAGGAGAGGGCACTGGGAAGGGGTATCTTTGTATATAATACAGAGTGGAAGTGTTATTCTGCACCCCTTGTTGGAGCTCTACTGTACTGTCCTTCAGAGACCATATCCTTCCCTTCTCCATTCTTCCCCACCTCCCAAACCTATAACAGCATCAGGGCTTTATTATTTCATGTAGCTGTTAATTTCTATAATAATCTAGGTATATTTGAGGTTACTAAGGTGCAAGTATAATCTTGTTTTTGGGTTATTCCATGGTTAAGCAGTTACTTTACAAATGATTTGGAATTTCCTCACACCTTACTGAACAACAGCAACCACCACCAGACCATTTAAGATATAAAAATAATGTTCTACAGAAATGAAAATGAACTGGAGTAAGAGAATTGGATTCTAGTTCTAGCTTTGCCACTACCTGAGCAAGTCACTTAACCCATTTGCACGTCAGTGTTCTCGTCTGTGAAATGAAGGGCTGGAGCAGGTAAGCTCTGCAGTCCTCTGTCGCCCTGTCCCAGATTGGAGGCTCGTCACTCACTGGAGTTCTGCTGGTATGATTTGGACGGTCCTGCTTCTGCGGTGTGCAGCACTCAATACAGGTTTATTGAATGGACAAGCGATCAATAACATTTGCTTTACCCAGGCACATACTCTCAGAACTTTGTGTCACCTCCATTAGATAAACTAAAACAAGCAAACCAACCCACAAGGCCTTTAAAATAATTTCATGGTGTGAAGGACAGTGGTTAGTATATCTATTTAAATGGCAATGAAAAAGACTGAATGCAAGTCTTATTATTTGGACTGTGTACATTCCTTAATTAAATTGAAAGTGTTAAATGAAAGGGAAGATGATTAACATCCAAAATGGGGGCTTATCACTGCTCCCCGGTGTTTCTGCTTCTCTGTTGGGTCCTGTTACACAAGAAGCTGCAGAGCACACTCAGTTTCAATTTTATGCAAAACCAATTTTCCTCCAAATGTTGCTTGTGCTGCCTTGGTAATTTAGGTTTCTACTTTGGGATTCTATTTTTTCTCACTTCATGGTTTATAAAAGAAAATGGTAAGACTTAATTGTTCCCTGAAAACAAGAAGAGAGTCGCAGCTAATAAATAGCTATTTACTAAGTACCTACTGTGTCCAAGAATTGTGTGAGGTTCTAAAAATGTGGAAGATGGGAGAATATATTGAGAATGAATTGCAGATGTTTGAAGATCTCACAGAAATTGCTGAAATTGGAAAACTCACTGTGACCTCAGGACAATTGAGACAGAGAAAAATGACTGTTATTGTGAGTCTGTGTAAGTGAAGAAGGAAAAGGATATTTTCAGGACAGATGCATTTTTGTAATATGCAAAATAATAATAATATAAAAGCTAAAGGATCAGAATCGAATAAAGATCCTGGCAACATTATCCTTGGTGACCTCACCCTCTCCAGATACAGTGTGACTTGCCAATGGATATCAATACCATGCCTCACGAGCCGACTTGTGAAAGAAAAAAAAAAGGAAATGGGGTACATAGTCCCAAAATATGCATTTATTGCATTACATTAATATGGTCCTCATTAAACCCCCAAAGAAAACAGCAGACCCTTCAGCTTCATGGCGAGAGCTTCCTATACAAGACTGTGCATGAAAAGATGGTTTGTAGAAACTTCTGGTTATGCTGTGCCAATCTTTCACTATAAACCCAACAGACAAGTCAAGGTATTAAGTTCATGCACACATTTGGAATCAACAGGTGTTCGGTAAGAACTCCGTGCAATCTTGTAAGCAAGAATATAACCACTCAGCCTTGCTTAGAAAGTCTATGTTGGGTACACTCATTGTGTGTCATCCTGGCATCCTTTCCCCTTTTCACGGTCAAAGCAGCCCCACTCCCATCCCACCTTCACTTTCTCATTTGGGAACTACTCATCCCCAATACTATGGTTTTGGTGACATGCCAAGGACAGTCCATGGATGCCTGAACAGGATAGGTATATGATTCAGGCAAATTTGATTATGGAACCCCATGCCTCTGGCCATGGAGATTGGTCCAAGTGTTGGCATGTGGCTGAAATGGAGCCAAACAGAATCCTTCTATGTGATCTTTTTAAAATTTTTATTCTGAAGCTGGAAGGTAGAGTTCTCTCTATATATACATATTTTTTGGAAAGCTCTTGGGATGTGCCCTGAGGAAATACCAGCAGCAGCACATCTCTTTACATCTGGAAGAGCCTGAGAGGGTGGTCCACCTACTGAGAGGCAGAAGCGAGAGGCAGAGACATATTAAACCCAGATTCCAGAGTGTGTATTTTAAGTATGGACCAAAGTGTAGTTAGATGTGAAGAATAAAATTACACAGGGGAAATAAAGTTGCTTTTAGGTAGATATACTAATTCAAAATATTTTACAAGCTGCCTAGCAGGGGCACAGAGCACAGATGTTGACTTGGGATGGGGGCAGCTGGGGCTTGTCCCTTCGGGTCCCTGCTGTGCCAAGCATTACCCATTTGCTTGCTGGATTGTGGAAAGCTTTTGAAGAGTCCTTTGGGACAGGCAGAAACAGTTGGGTTGGTTGGGGGCAAGGGACACTCAGAGGGTTCTGGGCAATGGCTATTTACTAACTATTCCATAACGGTTATATGGAAATATTTCAATATTTTAAAACCAGTATGGCTTACCATGTATACCAACTAAACATCAGCTCTATTTTGGGGACTGAGGAGATGAAATTGGGGCCAGTTTTTGGAAATGACAGAGAAGACTATGTGATAGAGATTGCACATGACTATTTTAAAAACCTGTCACATTGCTTGAACTCAAATTGTTCTGACAGGTCTGGATCTTGGAGTCTCCCTTTACATCCTAAATTGATCACGACCAAGATTTCTTTTTTTTTCCACGATCCAGCTGTCCCTGAGCATGCCACCCAGTGCCAGAAAATAATAAAGAGTGTAAAAAAATTCATTTGGCTACTTCCAGGTTTAAATAAAATAGGCACTTAAATGTCATAAAAAATATAGGGCAAACGTTCTAAGCATAAAGGAAACCAATCTTAACTAATAAAAAAAATAGGGAAGAATTTTTTTAAAAAATGGAATAAAATTTCTTGGATTTTTGTGGGTACGTTGGCTAATAAATCCAGCAAAACAAAACAAAAACTTACAGTGTATCAGTGAAAACAAGAAATTCAAACTCCAGGCCTGTCTCCAGTGAACTAAATAGTGAAGAAAAGCTATTGATTAAATGAAGGACTATGATCAGCAGACAACTAGTTCAGTAGTTCATTTTCTCTTCTCAGCCCCATAGAAAACATTCTTTAGGGACCCAAGAGTCACAGGTTAAGTGGTGATTCAACACATCACAGTAGCCCTCCCACTCATTCCCCTTCCTCCCTCGCCCCTTTCCAAGGCACCTTATTTTTTTTAAATCCTCAGCCAAGGATGTTTTTCCATTTATTTTCAGACAGAGTGGGAGGGAGAGAGACAGAGAGAGAGAAACATCAATGAGACAGAGACACATCGACTGGCTGCCTCCCACACGACCTTGACCAGGGCCGGGGACCAAACTGCAACTGAGGTACATGCCTTCGACTGAAATCGAACCCAAGACTCTTTGATCCGCAGTCCGATGCTCTAACCGCTGAGCCAAACCAGCCACGGCAAAGGCACCCTCTACTTTGCTGCTAGATCTATCTTCCCAAAACATAGTCTTGATGATATTACTTTCTTGCTTCGTACCTTCAATGACTCTTCATTGTCTATTAAATAAGGGCCAAGACACTTTTTTTAGTATTTTACCTGGACTCTCTCCATGCTCTGGTCCTAGCACAATTTCCCATGACTTGCCTACTTTTGTGCCACACACCAGCCCAAACAGGTTATTTGATTTTTTGTAACAGGTCCTACACTTCTCAACCTTTGAGTCGCTGGCTGCTCTCGCATTCTCGTCACCAGTGTCCTGTATTCCTCAGCTCGTCGCGGTTTTGTTAGGCCAGATCTTGCCCCAACTTCAAAGCGTGGCTCTCAAACCATCTTCACGAATGCTCTTTACCACTCCCCGAAGTGTCTTTCTCCTCGAACCTTTTTTTTACTATGAACTTCTCGTGTGAATCTATCATGTTCTATAGCACCATAACTCGTGCAGTCTTTAATATTCCAGCCAGTATTTGTTTTCATGGGTGATTACCATGAATATATTTCCCTCCTGAGATTATGAGAAATATGGGATACTTTTTTTTTGTCATGTCATGCTAGAAAGGTAAGGAGAAAATAACTCATAACATGTATAAAAAATAAGAAGACTTCATTTATACCCTGGGAACTCCCCTGAGTGTTCAGTTTGTAAAACTAATTTATTTGCCATTTTTGTTGTTAGTCCTTTTTCTAAGAGGGTATACACAACTTTGAGCCCTGCAGTAAAATTCCTGACATGTCCTCAGACCAACAATTTCTGTAGCATTCATCTGATTTTGACATATGATTTGGGAAGTGGCCAATAATTCCATCTCCAGTTGCTTGTCGCCTTTCCATCCATTAGTCTTGCCTCTCTGATTATATTAGGCTTTAATATTTTCACTTATTACCTTCTTGAAAAATCAGTGGTCTGGTTTTAGCTGTTGCCTGCCTAGTCATTTCCTCCAGAAACACACCAGAGCCAGCATGAGAATGGTTGAGGGTAGGAGTATTTGGCCTATTTTACTAGGAATCCTAAACTTTATTCTTCATCATTTTGTCTGTTGGGTGAAGAGTTTCTTTCAATCCCATTCAAGCTTCCAAGTGGCCTTTCTCTGCATAAAGATGTCTCTACCCCACAGAGTATACTTCCTGTTACTATTTTATTAACTATATCTTACTCATGGCTGTCTTGAAGGCATATAGACATCCCTAAGTATTTGTTGAATGAAAAGATGGGTAAAAGAATGGATAGATGCATTGTGGTGGTAATTTAGCTTCTTAATTTGTGTTCCTTACTAGACTGTAAATTCTTTATGGATAAAGATTTCACTTTGCGCATCTTTGTGTCACTTGTCACTTTAAACAGAGTTTTGTATGGATCAAATGCAGTAAATATTTGTTATATTAGTTGTTAAGTATGTACCTGTCACCCCATGGGGTTCTGAATGAAGTAACAGATCCAATCTCTGGAAATTTCATAGCCTCCTTTCCTGTTTCAGCTTCTGGACCATAACCACATTTTTTAACATTCCCTGATCCAATTTTTTATCCATGTATCCATTCATAGTGTTAGCTTTTTTCATTTTGTTTATCTTTGTATCTTAGTACTGTTATAAGATGTAATTTCAAGTTGTTTCTACCACTTATTAGGTGTGTGACTTTGTGCAACTACCTTAACCTCTGAATGTTTACTCACCCATTAAGAGGTAACAAGTGGTAAGATTAGAAGATGAGTCAATGGTAGATAAGATATGAGTCGTCTGTAAGCATGTAAAATAAATATACATATATAAAGATAATTAATTTTAAATTACTCACAGTTAGTTTTCCAAAGATGAACTTGAGAATCAGAAGAGACAGAAAGACTGAGTCACTAGACTACCTTAGAGAAAGTTTCAGGCACTTTGTATGTATGGGCAGAGGGGAGTCAAGAGCTTCATGATCTTGTCCAATTTTGACATATTATAATCCCACATATAACTTGTCCTAGAAAAGTCCCTCACATGCCAATAAAGTTTACTTATGTACTTAAATTTTTTAATACTTGAATTATGACAGGTCAATTAACTAATTATTTTCCTCCTTATTGTATAATGAGAGAAACTGGCTTAAAAGCAGTTCAAGCTGAAAAGTCCCATGAATTTTAGTTCGCTCTAAACCTTATCAGAAGAATTGAATCCAACTTCTGGATTACGTGGACAAGGCTATAGCAGTAGAAACATTGAGGTAAAAGCAGAATGTAATGCACTGACCTCTGTCCTGTTAAATCAAATCTGGAGTGCTGGTTTCAGACTTGGCCTGAGTTTGACAGGGATATTGACAAACTAAGGAACACTCAACTGAGAGCAGGTAGAATGGGGAAGGAGAGTGTCACGGTTAGTTATATGTATCACCTTGGCTAAGCTGTCGTACCTGGGTATTAGATTAAATACTAATCAATGTGGTGCTGTGAAGGGGGTTTGTAACTTGTGATCAACATCTGCAATCACTTGACTTTAACTAAAATAGCTGTCTATCATCTGGGTGGGACTCATCCAATCCTTTGTAAGGCCTTAGGAACAAAACTGAGATTTCTCTGAGAAGAAATTCTGCCTCAAGATTGCAGGATCGACCTTCCGGTCTGCCCTCTACATTTCAGACTTGCTGTTTCCACAGTCACCTGAGCCAATTCATTGAAAGAACTCTCTTCATATATACCTGTTAATGGTTCTGTTTCTCTGGAGAACACTGATACAGAGATCAAAGAAGAAATATAGAGATGAAAAACGTAGGAAGGCCATGAAAACAGTTTTCCAGAGTTTGAATAGCTAGTATGTGAAAGATGCCCCAATGGATGGAAGTAAGAGCAAGGCATTTGGGGCCTCCCATATACAAAGGTTAAATGGGGCTTTCTTTTAGAGAAGGCTGCTGCCCTATAGGGAACACATCAAAGATGAAGTCTGACCAATCTTTCACTCCATGAGGGACATGCCAAAATAATACATATTTTGGTTCAAGGTATTAAATGAGTCTCTTCCTTAAAACATTTTAAAATTCTATTTGTTCTTGTAACTGTTCTTCCCAGAACTTCACTGTGGCTCATATAAATAATATTCATCAACAGTCATGCTCATATGGTTCTCATTTTATGGATGATAAAGCTGTTGTTTTCCTGATATCATCCAACCATTGTGTAACAGATCAGGACTTGGATAAGGATAGCAAGTTTATTCACTTTCAGCTGGTGTTTTGCTTACCAAACTAGGTGGCATCTCTCAGCCCAATGGCTTTAATGATGTACAGTTTCCACAATTTGTGTGTGTGTGAGATTGCAGCAAACAAAAAATATTTTAATGCTAGATAAGCATAGAATCTAGAACTGAATTTTTAAGAAGACTATCTTTGAAATGTACAAATGGCATTGTTACGTTGTAATGCCTAATGCTACTGTATGCATCTCTCAAAACTACTGAGTGACTCTCACGAAAATCACCTCCAAGCTGGCAGGTGACTTAGAAATCAGCCAACTATACCTTTGAAATATATACTTTAAGTGTACCTTATACACCCAATTCTGGGTATCATTATGTAAGCACATACTCCCGGAGGGCTTCTCCCTTAAATTTTACCTTCCCCCATGTACACTTCATGCAATTGCTTGCTATAATTATATTTTCTACTCTTCAGCAACTTTGGCTGAAATATGGAGTCAATATAAAATATAATTACAATATAATAATCATCCCTTGCCACTGGAGATGAATATAATGGATTTCCTCATTTACAACAAGACACCTTTTAACTCTAATCATTAGTTCTTACATGAAAATTATACCTGTTTTAAGTCCCTGTGTCTAGTTAACTTGAAGGATTTTGTATACGTTCTAATACTGGTTAACATAATCTTGTTTCTGCTTTCTTTTATTTCATTAAATTATACACAGTTATATTAGTTATGTAGGACATAGACTTTGACACATTTCAAAAATAAATTTTTAAAAGGGAAAGGTATTATTTAATATCAATCTGAAAAGAAACAATAAACCTTAGAATTGAATATATTTTTCACTACTTTCCTAAATTCTCCATAATGCTCTTATATGTGATATTTCTCACAATCTTGGAAATAAAGAAATTAAAAAATTTTTTTTCTTTATTACTTTTTAGAGAGAGAGGAAGGGAGAGGGAGAGAGAGATAGAAACATCAATGAGAGAGAACATCGATTGGCTGCCTCCTGCATACCCCCCCATTGGGGATTTGGCCCACAACCTGGGCATGTGACCTGACTGGGAATCAAACTGGTGACTTCTTGGTACATGGGTTGATACTCAACCACTGAGCCACACTGGCCGGGTGAAATAAAGAAATTTTTAATAAATATATTTTCAAATCCCCAGAGCTGGCATGTTGAGAAAAATATTTTTTTTTTAGTTCTTGACTAGTAGAAAAGTTTATTCATTTAGAATCTGAAGTTATTCTAAAATTGAAATTTAATTGATAATTTTTTAGTTAACTGAGGTTTTCAGACCTATTTCATACTTTTACATATAATAGCTTCCTGAAAAGAAAACATATTTCAAAACAGTAATTAAATGATCAATTCAGCTCACAGCATATAAATAGGCAACCGGAAAGATATTGGTCCTATGCAAGGACCAAACCAAAGGTGTGAAAGTTACCATGTACCTGTTTGATATTAGTTTCTTACTTCTCTCCTTTTATCCAGATTGAAGATTAGAATCAAGTCTGGCTTCCCTGGCTTGTGCATTCTTATATGTGCAACCTCTCCACTACCTGGTGATAGTACTATTTTTTTCCTAATAATTATCATTATCATTATCATCATCAGACAACTATCTCCATAACAGAATAGTTATTGTGAGAATTAATTAAGGTAATGTTTGTGGAAACACTTTGTAAACTATAAAGATTTATACAATGTACATTATTATTAAAGGATATATTGATTTGCCACAGGGTTGTCATGTTGCCTACCAAATAAACTAAAATCCAGATGACTGACCAGTAGGTTGTTTTGTTTTGTTTTCTTTGGATATTTGGTGCCATATATAATCAATGACCATGTACAATGTCATAAATTTCTGAATGATGTAATCTGAGGTTATAGAACCTGAGTTTGATGTTTCTCCTTCATTCTAGATTCATAAATGTTCAGTACTCAATAAAATAAGGACTATTATTTCAGTAAAAATCAAGTCAAATTTCTACCATTATATCTAACAATAATGACCCAATACATTAAATGCAGCTTTCTATTTTTGAATGTCTACTGTGTCCAAAACACTATATAATTATCACTTTTTATGCATAACACACCATAAGGTCATCATCATCACCATTTTATAGACGAAAAACACTGAGGCTCAGAGAAGTTGTTTGACTTGCCTAAAGTCACAAGGCAAGTGAGATGCAGAATCCAGGTCTGTTTCCCTTCAGAATCCTACCTCCTACCTCCTGCTGCCTCACCAAAGAATGTGCTGGATCTCAACAGCACGTTGGCAAACACATTTTAATCTTAGACCCATCATCTACAGTGTGACTGATGTAATTACATAGATCATTTCTAAAGAAAGTTTCTTGAGCTTAGGAATAAGCAGAAGCAGCACTCACATACATAGGTACGATATTTGGCTTATTAGTTCTGGGTGTCTGCCCCCTCCCTTTGCTCCTTAGGAGAAAAGACAGTCATGTGACTTTGTCATATTGGCCACAAACAATTGAACCACAACTTGGCACCCGGCGTGGGAGCAACCTTCTGTAGGCTGCTGTTGCCCTATGACAGGGACTAGTATGAGATTCTTTCCATACTTAATCTTCAGTAGCAATCTGACAATGTTTTGGAGAGTCTGACTGTGAGACGTTCAGAGAGAGCCCTCAGTCGGTAGCAGGGTGAAGGGAGAGTTGAACATAGATGAGCAGCAGGCATTTCAATGGTCAATGAGGAGAAAGGTTTAGTTGAAGCAGAAGGCTCTTACATGAGAATAACAGAAAATGAACCTGGAGAACAGTTCAAAACTAAATATTTTTTCTAGGTATAAAACACAATATCCTCAGAATCAGGTTTTCTAATTGGCAACAAGGTGTCCCCAACCATCTTATGATTAGACATATGTTTGTTCATCCTCAGAGACCCCTTAACAAAAATGAGAACGTATATGAAGGGTGACCATGGGGGAGCCTCCATGAACCCCATGGAGAAGTCAGCCAAAACAAAATAATCCATAAAATTACAGATGTGGTCCTGGGAAGTCCTAAATGCTTTTTTCTCATACCAGAAATGCTTGGTATCCAATCATTTTTCCTGTGTTATGTTTTCTGTACATTTAATAATTTTTCCTCGGTCTGTCTCATCATTAAAGAGCACCAAGTCAACACTAGAAAATGTCCATTAGCAAGAAACCGCATTTTATTCCATCACTCATGAGCCATCATTTATAATAATCAGTGTCAGTTTAGCTATAGCAACAGATGTTAAAACACACGTAGTAACTACAAAGGCTCTTTTAATGTCAGTTTAATTTAAACCTTAACCTCAGATTTTTTCCACAGATACAGCGAGAAACCACAAGGATCCTCCTGTCCTAAAGTTCCTTCTACAACTGCAATAAAAGTTCTTGTTTTGGAAACAGAGAAACCTTCTGAATCAGCAGTCAGGGCCCCTGTGTGTGCCAGGGTCACACCACATGTTCCATACATTAGCCTTCTGCGGGCCAAGGGGAAAACGTGCCCCCCTCCCCCACCCATTGTCTTCACTGTGGAGTTCTGGCAGATAGAAAGTAGTGCACTTACATTGTAAAGTACTTTTTCAAAAAGCTTTGGAGAACAGTAATAAATTTAAATAATATTTACTGAGTCAAGCTAGTGTGTTCCTTAGGGGGATAAACGTATACATAATTGAATAAACACTCACTATTCAGGAAGTGTGTAGTCTAGAAGAGTGTTTCCAATAGAAATATAATGTGAACCACATACATAATTTTAAATGTTCTACTAGGCACATTAAATTAAAAAAATGAAATTAATTTTATTTTGTTAATCCTCATCTGAGGATATTTTTTTTCCCATTGATTTTAGATAGAATGGAAGGGAGGGAGGGAGGAAGAGAGAGAGAGAGAAACATTGATATGAGAGAGACACATCCATTGGTTGCCTCCCGAATGCACCCAACCAGGGCTGGGGATTGAACCTACAACCCAGGCACATGTCCCTGACTGGAATTGAACACTCCGCCCTTGGAGTCTAAGGCCGATGCTCTAACCACTGAGCAAAACTGGCCAGGGCGATGAAATTAATTTTATTAATACAGTTTGTTTACTATTTTCATGTCAAAATGTAATCAATATAAAATTATTAATGGAGTTTTTTGTATTTACTTTTTTCATACTAAGTCCTTAAACTCTGGTATGTACTTTACACAGATAGCACCTCTCAATTCAGACTAGCCACACTTCAGTTAATAATTTCATTCATATCGTATGCTCAATAGCCACATAGAGCTAGTGGCCACCACACCGGACCCTCTACATCTAGGATTTAAATGACTGCAGTAAAAACTCCATCTGGTTAAGGAGAGGAGGAGATGTTCCCTGGAAGACATGGCATTTGAAGTTGATGTCCTAAAAACCGGTTATAAGTTGGAGAGAGGAAGAGTGTAGTTCATGCTGAAGGAACTATAGAGGTAACAAGTTGAAGGAGAAAAATTACAGAGAATTGCAGCTCCATTCAATAAATATGTCTTCTCATTGTGCTTAAGCTCATGACAGAACTTTATAAGGAGGTCTGTGAGTTTTACTGCTTTACTCTCTAAACTTATCCCCTGTATTCAGTCTCTCTGCTTGAGTCACGTGGTCTATATGCCACCTCTCCTAACTCCCTGTTTCCTCCTGAGTCACAAGAAGTGCCCTGCCTGGAACTTCATCAGGTTTGGCTCATCATTGCTTCTAGCACGCAGCATAGTGCTCAGCAGATAGTCAGTCCTCAGCAGATATATTTGAATGAGCAAATGAATGATTGCAGGGAACATGCAGGGAAGGAGAAGACAGGAAGGTGGGAAAGGTCTCAACTGAGGTCCTATTGCTAGCGCCTTGGGCTCCAGCTTAAGGGTCTGTAAGGAATTCTGTGAGCAGGCCAATTGTACACCTGTCACTGCATATTAAATGTTTCTCTGCAGCTCAGCCTGCAGGGGATGGTTTGGAGTGAGGAGAGGTAAGTGGTGGAGAGATCCTCAGGAGCAGGATGGGATTTATCGGGTCCTGATCTGGGAGAGTGGTGGGTCTATGCATTGGTCACACATTTCAGCAGGGGAGCCAATCATTTTACAGATGAGGAAAGTGAGACTTAGATCAATTCAATACTTAAAACAAATTAAACCTTAAAGAGTTCATTGTTCTGCACAAATGGATTTCATTATGAAAATGAAGCCCAAGAATAAGTTCCACGATATAGACGAAAGGATCGTTTTACAAAGTCATTAAGTAGGGAAAACATGCAAGTGGGGAAAACCGATGAAAGAAATCCAAAATTCATTTGAGTCCTGAAAGAAATGGCTTTAAAAAGTTCTCAATGCTAGACACAACTAACCTTAACACATTGAAGCCGGTCAGTAGCATTTGGTCAAGTATTCTGATTTAGCCAAACACTTAAATATTTCCATTTTCTAAGAATGTTAGGAGTACTATAAATACATCTTCACAATAATGGAAATGTCAAAGTTCCCATTTGACAGATTAAAAAAAAAAAAAAGACCAAAAGAGGGAAATTAAATGGCAGCACTATGATGAGGAAGCTTCTCTGAGTCATGTGTTAGTTTGTTGTTTTCATAGTAACTCCCTTGTTTCTAGGCTGCGTTCTCAGGTAAATTCTATTTTATTTATTTTTTGTCTGTCTCAGAAGAAGGTGGAAAGGAGAGAATATTTTCATTTTTGAAGAATCAAGCTCCAGAAACCTATACTTTAGGATCTAGACAATGTAAGATGGCTCATAATTTGCTGTTTTATTTTTTTAAATCATCACCTGAGGATATGTTTCCATTTATTTTCAGATAGAGTGGGAGGGAGGGAAAGAGAGAGAGAGAGAGAGAGAGAGAAACATCGATGTGAGAGAGACACATCGATTGGTTGCCTCCCGCATGACCTCAACCAGACCCAGGGACCAAACTGCAACCGAACTACCTGCCCTTGATGGGAATCGAACCCACGACTCTTTGGTCCGAGGGCCAATGCTCTAACTGCTGAGGCAAACCAGCCAGGGCTGTTTTTTTGTTTGTTTGTTTGTTTGTTTTAATGAGCTATAAAAGTCTTACTATTTCACTGAGAAAGATTTGTAAATTGTAAATATCTTTAAAAAAAGTTAAGATTAACTGAAATAACATTACAAAGGAGTATCAGACTTAACATTTCATGAGGCTTTTCAGGTCACAGTGTCCCTAAGTGGTGGAACCTTTAGATTAGAGGCAAACAAGTATTAGAAGATCTGTGTTTACTTATCAGTCATCCTACAGTTAAAATAAATTCATCTAGGCTGTCCAGTTGACGTCACAAAGCCAAAAATAGAGTTGATTGGATAGAAGTTTTACTTTATAACCAGTTGTTTTGATATTATGTAGATCAAACTTTAAATCTCAAGACTTGATAACATTTGCTTTAATAAAAACTTATATTTAAAATGTCAGAAAAAACAGAAGTCAGACCACTTACTAAAGGACTATAATTAAACTTGGAATCCATATTGATTACCTTTTGTGAGTTAAGAAAAACAAATAGTGTAAAACTAGGCTCAGGGAAGCATAGATATTAAGGTGATTTATGGAGACATTAGAGTCATAAATCAGATATAATTATCTGATTTTCAAAAACTCGTCATCTTCACCTCCTCAAATGGCCTCATAATTCTTGGATGACGCACGGCAGAGAAGTGCTTATGTCAAACCGAAATGTGGACAAGGGAAGATGAATGGCAGGTCTGAGGAAGAGTGTGAAATGCCGCGTTTCTCTTGAGAATTCCACTCACTGACTGATTTTCAAGGAAGTGCCAGGGAGAATGAAAGGCATCCTATGGACTCAGGAATTTAGCAAGGCACACACACAACATGTCAAAGCTGTACTTTGGTACCCACTGATCATTAGACGGAAGATTGAGGTCTTTCTGAATTGTCCTACAGATACCTGGTTGTGCATGTAGCTCAGGTCCTGAGCAAGAAATCTTTGTAGCAATGAGGCCAACCTAGCCTCCTGCCTCCCAGCCCTTCCTCTCCTCCCTTCCCATCTTTACTTTTCTGTAGCACATTTCCCATCTAGTGTGTTTTGTTTTTTTATTTTTTTTAAAGTGGTGAAATACGCAACATAAAATTTATCATTTTAACCGTTTTTAAGTGTGTAGTTTAGTACATTCACATAGTTGTTTAACCAGATCAACATCCATCTCCAGAACTTTCATCAGACCAAACTGAAACTTTATACCCATTGAACACTGACTCCTTATCCCCCACTGCCTCCTAGTCCCTGGCAGCCACCATTCGGCTTTCTGTCTCTATGAATGTAACTTCTCTATGGACCTTATGTAAGTGGAATCATACAATATTTGTTCTTCTGTGGTAGAAGTATGTTACTTTTTAAATTTTGTTTATTGACTGGCTCACATTTCAAGAACATAAACATTTAGGGCGGGTATTTCTGTCTGTATTATTCTCTGTTCTATTTCCAGTGCCTAGAAAGTCCCTGGGACTTAGTAGAGGCTCAGTAAATATTTGTATAAATGAATAGTTCAGGATGAACTACAATACTAAAATGGGGTGAGAATCAGTTCACGTTGAACAGAGATGACTATGGAGCATTCACTATGTGTTGGGCACTGTGGATAGGGCAGGGATAAGCCACAGAGCGTATGTCTGTGCTAGAATCCAATGAACGAAAGATAATCCTACCATAGGGATATCGGTGCCATAACTGAGGAACGTTCGCTGCTAAAAAATTAGAAAGAAGGTACTTTCAGTTTTGGAGGATCAAAGAACAGGACTTTCAAAACTGTACCTTTAAACCAAGCCCTGAAGAATGAGTGGGTATTGGCCAGGGCATGAGTATGGGATTTAAGGTCAGAAGAACATTTTAAGGACTTTTTGGAGCCTTGAATCCTTCTAAGGGACTGGTGAAGCCTAAAGATCCTTTCCTAGAACACATTTTTAATGAATAAAGTAAAATTATAGGATGAAAAAGGCAATCAATTATATTAAAGTACAGTTAGAAAAATATTTTTCAAAGTATTTCAGTACCTTATAAATACTCTTAGTACCTTATAAATCACTCTTATATGTGATTCTTTTCTAATGCATTAGGTAACAAGGTCCAGATGAGAGCTAGTAACTATGTAAATATCTCAGTAATGATAAGTAAACATGATATATTGTGGAACCTTCAACAACTGTCCTGTGAATGAAAATATCTGTGATTTCTCCTAGTGATAAAAATCACAGGTCCTGGTAGTACTACCGAAGTTTGCTGGCTTACATTCATAGTACTAAATTTCAGTTAGAGGTCAATGGAAATACACATGCACTTTTTTTTTCCAGCCAAGTTTCTGAATTCCCCCTGACATCTATCTTCCTGCAAAGGGTCTGTAAACCCCAGGTTGAGAGCCCCTGGACCGGTGGCAGGATGGTGCAGTTGGGGAAAAGTAAACTATTCAGCACATTTGGAGAATGGAATTCAGTGGATGAGGAAGCGGAAGAAGAAGATGGGGAAAGAGTGGAGGGGTGAGGGAGGATTGCAGGGACCCCATCGTAGTAAGCTTCATATGCAATGCTAAGGAGTTCGGACTTTATTTTGAGATTGTGATGCACCAGTGAAATGTTGTAAGTGCAGGGACACCAAACTCCTACTGGTGTCTTTGACAGCTCTTCCAGACTGCAGTTTGGAGGATTCCGTGGGGGCAAAACTGGCAGCAGGAGGCCAATCAGGAGGTGGGGGCGGTTCTTCAGGGAAGGCTGAAGGTCGCCTGAGCTACGAACGGCAGCGCAGACTGACAGTAAATAAATGGAAGGAAAAATCAAAGTTATTTAGGAGAGAATTGACCAAAGTGGATTCCCTTCTACTCCTAAGTAGGCCAAAGACTCTGAAAATGCTAGCATGAAAACAAAGAACTCCAGTTCTCTGCCGCTCCTGCAGCGATAGATCACGAGCATCGACCGCCCAGTGCAAAACCACAACAGTTGCCAGAGCAGTGATGTGATGTAATGGAAGGAGAATCTCACATGTCATCAGTTGACGTGGGCCTTTCTATCTGTGTGACCATGGGGAAATGACTTAACCTTTCTGACGCCCAGTGCCCCTGTTGGTAAAGTAAGGTTAAGGGCACTTGCCTTCTTGAGTTGTGAGACACAAGGGAAAAAAAAATGTCATTGAACATTTTCTAAATTTAGTGCTATGGAAATGCCACTTGTGCCGGTATATTATAAAGGGCAGTTACTACTGCAAATCAGCATTTACGCAGAGGTGAAGAGGCATTTGAAGAAAGCAATCCATGCAACTCATAGCAGCTGGGTGAGCGTCGTGGATCTCACGGAAGTACAGCTCCGGAAAAGCATGTGGAATTTAGTCCAGGGTGGGGCCAGGGTGAGAGGTGGAGGCCCACGGTACCCCCGAGGTAACAGAGGTGGGAAGCCATGACCAAGAGTGTAGGGAGAAGATGAAGGATGCTGGGTGTGTTCAGAAGGGGGAAGGCTTTGGAAACTACCCAAAGTGGTCATTTGACAGAGTAAAACCCATACAAAGTGTGGTCCCTAACATCATTATTATACTCTGGCTTAATAAGTCACTGAAAAAAAAAAAAAAAAAAAAAAGATGTTTCCCAACTGGAAAAAAAGATTTCCAGTCTGGAAATACTCAATGTTTGGATATATCTGTTTATTCTAGTTTCAAAGAAAGAATTAGACCATTTCCCTCTGACGGGGTTTTGGAGCCTCTGGTAGATTTTCAATCCCTGTGACTTTCCTTTTTTTTGCTCCGAGGTAGGTGGGGATGAATAATATAATTTAAATGAAAGCATAATATTAGTTATTCTCAAGCGGGTCCTGATATCTCAATTCTTCACAAAATAAAATGCTTCTTTTATTCAGGAAAAGAAAATATACCAAGAAGGCCAATGAGGCCAGATAGCTGCAGAACAGTAGCTACTAGAGAGAGTGAACGAGAGTCTATTGCTGCGAAGAAGGACCCTGCCTCTCGGTCAAGTTGGCCGCTTCTTCAAGTGCCTCTGGTGAGGCTCCCTCCCCTGTCCCTGCCTGCTTCCCCAGGACACCCTCCCTGCTATGGGCAAGCTGTCCGTCTGTCTAAGTGCCGTGATTCCTTCCTGGGGAAGTCCAGGAGGTGAAGGCAGGAAAGAGTAGATGAGCAGAGGAGAGCAAAGGGTCTCTTTAAAAAGTGCAAAAAGCGAGGGTGGCTTGCACCGAGGCCCTGGAGATAAAGAGAAAGGGATTAAAAAAATCTGTTTTAGGGGTACACTCAGTCAGATGGGCCAATGGATTGCATTGATGTTGGGAGAAAAGAAAGAGGGATATTTGTAGGTTTCTGACAGTTTCATTCACTGAGCTCGGGGAAATTGGAGAAGGAACAATATTCGGCAGGGAGGAAAAACAGCGTTCAGTTTGGGACATGATTAGTTCAAGGTGTCTGTGAGACACTTGAAGGGGAATAGTAAGTAGACAACTGGGAGCAGGCATCTGGCATTCAGAGAACTGACGGATTTATGGGAGATGTGCGGATTGTATTTGAAGCGTGGGAATGACTGAATTTGTGTTGCTGGGGAGGAGGCAGAGTGTCCGGGAAAGTGAGAAAGATGGAGAATCAGAGTAAGAGGGAAAAGCGAAAGAGATGGTGGGGGAATGGGGCTAGTTAGCCAAGGGTTGTGTCTGAGACACTCACCTGTTGGAGGCAGGATTGAGCAGGAGTCACCTAAAAGGAAACCAACCAATAGCCCAGAGGTAGGAGAGCCTGGAGAGCCCTGAGCCCCAGAAGCCACACTGAGTTTTCACGGTGGGACTGGTCCCCAGGGAGGCATGCCAAAAAAGGGAAGGTCAAGATGAGGATAGTTAAGTGTCCACAAGACAAGAAAAATACAAAACGAAAGAGCTTGATCTTAAAGTTAACAAGAACAGAGGAATGAACTGTCTTGCGATACACGTTTTTGAGTCTTTAAGTAGACATGTTTTCATAAAAGGGAGCATTTAAAGACCATTTCAGAGTGTTCATGAGTTACATGGGTTATGATTTCGAATTTCACATGGATTTCAAGTCTTGATGGCACAAGGCAGGTTAGAAAACAAACCTTGGCGTTAAATCTGGACAGAATCTCATCAATATCTGATTCTAAGTTGGACATAGGATTTTAGATATCTGTTCCTTCCTCAGAGCCTTGCCCACATGTAACTAAAAAAGCAGAATAATTTGGTGTCATTTGATTTAATGAGATCCTGTGCAAGTGAAATAGTGTTTCAGCAATGAAGTCAGACCTTTGCAGTTGCTCTAGGAACAAGTATCTATAGAAGATAAATCAATTTGTCCACTAGTCCCTAAGCCTCTGGAAACAATGCAATAACTCAGTAAAAGTGTGAAATTGCTGACCAGGCAGAGGTCTTCTGAGAAATGACCTTTAAACAATAAAATCCAAAAGCAAAGAAGTTTTATAACAGCATGTCTACAAACAGACTCATGAGTAACATTGCAACATATACCATAATAAAAAGGGCAGAAAGGTAGGCTAGATAATTTTGAGGTTTGCCTTGGTAACATCTAACATGTTTTGAGTGCTAAGAATATACCAGGCACTGGGGTTAAATGCTTTATCAGCATTATGTCATTGAATCCTCACAACAGTTCTCGGAGGTAAGGGTTGTTATTTCACAGATAAGCCAATAGAGTAGAATATTACATAATTTGCCCAATGTTACAAGGCTTATACATAATGTAGTTGAGTCCAGTGGGCTTAATATCCCACTGGACTCAACCCACATTAAGAGTTCTTAATATCTTTCTCCTATGAGAGTTTGGGTGTTTCTTCTACTTTTCTATTATAACAGAAAATGTTTTGATTAAAAAAGTTATAGATAAATTCAGTACATTTGGATACAATTTGGACAATTGTGCTGTCTTAGTGGAATAAGTGCAAGCATTCAGTTCTTTCCCTTTGCCACTCTTCCCATTGACAGGTGAAGTGTTTTCTTCCTCCTCTTGAATCTGACCTGGCCCTGTGACCTTTTTATTTTATTATTATTATTTTTTATTTTTTTAATCCTCACCCGAGGATACTTTTGTATTTCTCTTCAGTTAGATTGAGGGAGAGAAAGGGAGAGAGAGAAACATCGATGTGAGAGGGACACATCGACTGGTTGCCTCCCACACGACCCCGACCAGGGCCGGGGACCAACAACAACCGAGGTACGTGCTCTTGACCAGAATCGAATCCACAACTCATTGGTCTGCGGGCTGATGCTCTACCCCTGAGCCAAACCTGCCAGGGCCCTGTGACCTTTTTAATGAATCAATGCAGGGGAAGCGACACCGTAACCTCCAAGGCAGGGCCCTGACGCAATCTGCAGCTTCTGCTGCTCTCTGGAAGCACCTTCTCTTAGAAGCCAGCAGCTGTACCGAAGTCCAAGGTGCATGGAGGGAGAAAGAGGACAAGAGAGAAGCAACGAGGCCCCGAGCAACAGGGCGACACTTTCTTGGACCTTCTGGCTCAGCTTAGCCATCAGTTGAATGCCGCTGAGCAGTGACCCAGTCAACATAACAGAGGACACCATCCTAGTAAGTCAACGCAAATTCTCAATCCACAGAATCATAAGCCAAAAAAAAAAAAAGGATTTTTGATCACTAAGTTTTGGGTACTTTGTCACGGAACAATAGATAACATATTTAGTACAGTTGATACAATTTGGAAAATTCTACTAGATTCTGGTGGGACAGATGGAAAACGTTCCTGTGCTTTTGCTTTGAGTCCAAGTGGCTTACGTTGTATGTCTGAGATAATAAACCTGCAGTTTAAAAGTTAGCTCTGGTCCAGTGGTTGATTTCCTCTGGTCTGAAATAAGCGTTTTCAAGAAGAAAAGCTAGCAGAGAAGCACTTCATGTTTTAGAACTACATTTCTCCTGTGTGTGCTGCTTATCATCACAGGAACGCAGGACGATAACGGTTATCTACTTTTATATTTGTGACTGGACTTGAGAGTCGCTCTTTGCTTTGTTGTGTAATTAAATGCCGTTTACATGACTTGTAAGAACATCGGAAGCAGTTTACAATGAGATGCACATTAACGACAGAGTTAAAAACACAACATTAAGACCAAATTCGGCAACTGAGAAGTTATTTCTAAAGATTTGTCTAATCCGTTCACGAAATTTACCTTTAAATTTAGCTTTGAGTTTCCTGGCAACGGCGACAAACGTGTGGGATTTTATCATGCTAAATGTAATTTCCTTTGGAAAAGAAAAATCTTTAATTTACTGCTAACTCATAAGAGGCATTTATTATGCGGATCTTTGCACAAGGATCAGTAATGACAGAAGACAAAGCTTCAGAAGAAGACTCGCTTAAGGAACCAATGTTCCTCCCACGTGGAGGTTGACACGTGCCCCCGCTTAAACAGGACCGAACAAAATTTACAGGACTTTGCATGTTTATGTGGGTTTTTAGATTAACTTCCTTTCCCTCTCCCCCTTAGGTCAGATTTTTAAAATTTCCTATCTTTTCATTTGTTTCAACAAGAATTTATTGATAACCTCCAGGAGCTAGACCCCGGGGTACAACTGTACATGTAAGGGGAAGAGAGAAACGCTCTGCCCTCATAGAGATCATAGTCTAAGAGAGTATTCATTAATGTGAAGGACATTAATTAAATACCTATAGCAATATGTGATTATAGATTGACCGGTGCCATAATAAAGTTACACGGAACTATAAAGAGTATGCAACAGGGAAATGTGATCCAAGTTCCTAGGGATGGATGGGGTAGATAAAGAGAATAAAGAAAAATATAATTTCTCATACCCTCATAGCTACCATAATGCCTGTCACATGTAGGTGCTCAATACATGTTGGCTCTTCATGCTGCCGGTACAAAAAAAAGTGTGTGTGTGTGTGGCGCGGGGGGGTGGGGGGGCAGGGGTGGAGTTTCAACACTAATTCTGAACCTGCTATTTGAAAGTTAATGACTTTAGGAAGGGAGGCACTGTTATGAATTTTCATTGCTCTGATTTTTGGAAAAGAATAAAGTGTATCACACAAGAACTAACTGTCAAGATATCAGATGAAAAAAATTACACATTCTGAAATTCCATCTGAATGAGGTCAGGTCTCAAGGGTAACTCTCAAATGCCTGATTTTAAGGTGTGGGCCCTTTTACATAAAAGTTGGCTAATAGACAAATAAGATACGACTACTTCATCCAAGCTGATAACTAAGGCCCTGAATACAATAAGTGTGGGAGTCCTAGTTCTTACTATGTAATAATTAATCTTTGAGGTCAAGTAGTTAAAGGGGAAAGCAATTTTTTTGGATGTTCTCTATTGATGTTCTTTAGAGAACTTCATTTGCAGATCGTAGTTACTTAGTTGCAAGCTCTCAAGTGCTCCTTGAGACATCTCATCATCAATCTAACTCCTAAAGCTTTATTATATAACAGTGAGCAGCAATTTTCCCCCCAATTACTGTTCACTTCCCACTCCTACCACATTACTATTTTTTAAGCATATCCTTACCTGCCAAACCTTTCTGTCTTACCTGCTACTCTCCAATGTTACAGATTTTCTCCAATAATAGTTCCTAGAACTTAACTAAAATTTTAACAAAGTATAAAATACTACCTTAGGGCCCATTCTCTAGGGGATGCTCCATTTCAGGTAGAAATGAGGCTTCGATGGCAAGGACAAACCTCTGTGAATGGTTAAAGTGTGCCCCCCCCCCACCACCAATTTATATACACTTGACCCTTGAACAATGCAGGGGTTGGGGGTTCCGACCCCCATGCAGTGAAAAATCTGAGTATAACTTTTAACTTCCCCCAAACTTAACTATTAATAGCCCACTGTTGACTAGAAGCCTTACCAATAACATAAACAGTAGCTTAACAGATATTTTGTATGTTTTATGCATTATATACTGTATCCTTACACTAAAATAAGCTAGAGAAAAGAAAATGTTAAGAAAATCATAAGAGAAAATTCATTTACAATACTGTATGTATTTACTAGAAAAAAATTCTGCAAATAAATGGACCCTCTCAGTTCAAACCCATGTTACTCAAGGGTCAATGTATTACAGTCCTAACTTGGGAACCTCAGAATGCAAGCTTACTTGGAGATAGGATCTTTATAAAGGTAATGACGTTAAAATGCAGTGGGTACTCATCCAATATGACTGATGCCCTTAGAAGAAGGGGAAATTTGAGCAGACACAAACAGAAGAAAGGCGATGTAAAGATATAGGGAGAAGAGAGCTATCTGTAAGCGAGGGAGAAAGGCCTGGAATAGATCCTTCCCTCACAGTCCTCAGAGGGAACCAACATTGCTGACACCTTGATCTCAGACTTCTAGCCTCCAGAACCACAAGGCAATACCTTCTGTTGTTTAAACCACCCAGTTTGTGGTACTTCGTTATGGCAGTCCTAGCAAACTAGTACAACCTCCATTTCTCTACAAAAATCAATTTTGGAAGCTTTTCTTACTTTTCATACAAAGATGGATTAGAAATTTTATAATTTAACTCCATGAATTAAGTGCTGTGAATATCTTTGATGTCTCTTAATTCTTTAAGCTTTATAATTCCATTAAAATCTTCTTCAATAAACCATTAATATTTTCATTAATCTTTAAAAAATTATAGTAAAATTGATTTTAAGATATGAATATTCATAAATCAAGCCCTCAACTTGTTACAAGGATTTTAAAAAATTATTTATATCTTGCATCATAAAAATGCCAAACTTCTCATCAAAATAGAATGCAGTTTAGAGTTTATTACTCAAATCTAGTTTCTACCCAGTCTAACTGAACAAAAATGTCATTTCATTATCTGCTTTCATGTCGATTAATCCATTTAGGTGTTAGCTTCCAATTCTTCCTCATTTTTTATTTGTTGGAATGCCAACAAATGTACTTGGAAGCAGCGGAAATAATGTCAAGATTTTCTTTAAATTCTTACTTCCCCTCTTTAACCATTCCCTCTCTATTTAACCAAGTAATTATATTATAATTACATATGAGATCTCCTCCTCAAACCCCTTGATTAAATGGTTTTTTATTGATTTATTAAATGCATATTATTGAGTGTCTACTTTGTACCAGGCACTCAGACAGAGCTGTGAACAAGATCGGTGAGAGCTCTGCCCTCAGGGGGTTTATGTTGTAGGTTTCTAGAAGCTGTATGAGACTGTGCAGGAAGTTCATTTTTCACGTATTTAGTTTTCCATTAACTCTGCACTGTATTGCTGCTTAACCTTGCTCTGGTCTTTTTAACTACCCTAGAAGATATATACTCACGGTTTTCTTTCCCATAATTTTTTTTTTCCTATATTATAACCCAAACGAGTACTAGTCCAGAAAGATTCCAAGTTCAAAGGCAATTTGGTTAATTTTCAGAAAAGATTATATTTGTGACTAATAAACATTGAAAATATATTTTTACCAAATTAACTTTCCTTTTTCTCCCCTCCTTGGCATATTTTAATGTTGGTCCTATAAAACTTGGGTCTTTAAGTGGCTTAATTGTTTTGAAAACCTTTTCACCTTGCCATTTCTAGAAACTAACATCTTTGAATGGCCAAGGTGTTCTATTTTGGGTGATTTCACTCCAACAGACTCAGAGGGCAAGATATTCCTGAGGCTACAGGGTTAGAAAAACACAAGTTCTCTGTTTTCTAAGGAGTGTGAGTCTAGGGGTATCATGATATGGGTTTTTCTTTCTTTTGCTTTGATGTGAGCTTATTCTCCAGAAGTAGGAGAGAAAGAGAAGTGGGGGGGGGAGAGAGAGAGAGAGAGAAGGTGGAGAGGGGCAAAGAAAGAGAGAGAGAGGGAGAGAGAGAGAGAGAGAGAGACATTGATTGCGAAGAAGTGGGAAAGAACCATATGACTCGTCATTCCCCAAGCAAATGGCGTTCTGGGTGAATGCCCTGACCCAGGAAGGGGAAAGAGACCAAGGTGACCCCAGTGCTATAAAAATAGTATGTGGACTCTTCCCAGGAAAATGTCACAGCAGGCTCTGGAAAGCAAACAGAGTAATATTTTGGCATTCTACTCTACCAAGGGGAAAACTCTCCTACTGCCCTAGTTACAGCCTTGATTTTTATGTCCTTCTATTATAAATACTTATAAAATCATTATAGAGTGCTGTGGAGAAGCGGTGTGAAAATAAACAAACCCTAACAGCAATCCCGTCTCTATAGGCCGAGCAGTTGCAGGAGGAAGCCAGCGAGGTCCTTAGCGTGACTTGCCGTCTGCTTTTGTCCTCCTCCAGCCTCCTTCTCTTCCTTCTACACATAATCTTTAAAAATTTGCCAGCTTCACTGTGCGGTCTTCCAGAGAAGCCTGGCCACCTGCTGGGGACGCCTGACCTTAGACGGAAGACAAGGGTCGGCAGCTACAAACACCCTTCTGGTTTCTGGGCCGGGAGGGTGCACCGAGGCTGGGCCAGAGCCCTTTGCCTTCCCAATGGGAAGGACTTGGAGAGATCCAAGTGCATATTCCTTTTGCCCTGTGAACCTAACTGTCTTAAAGCCCACAGAAGGAGTAAAAGTCCTTATCTCTGTTGGTGAGGAGCCAGCAGTTCCACACTGAGACAAGCTGACAAGCTAGGAACGAAGTCTGCAGTTAGCAGGCAGGAAACAGCCTGGTAAGTCTGGAGTCTTCACCTTATCTACCAGTGTTAAGAATGTTACTGACTATTTAACTTTTGGAGCTTGCTTCTAAAAAAAGTAACTGGTATGCTTTAAAAAAAAAAATAACCCACACTTTAAAATATGCCTTCACATTATTTCCTGTACTGAACTCTTGTTAGCTGGACCTGCATTTCTAATTGAACTTTTCCGTTGATCCATTTCTCATTACAGTGCTAACCCTCATGCTTTTGTAATCAGAAGTCTCTGATTGGGGACAGATATTTCAATGGATCTCCCCCACTTCCTCCATTTTAGATTTGTTTTATCTTAGTAAGCATTTACAGATCATCAAATATTCATTCAACTTTCCCAGGTAGTATAGCAGGATGAGAGCCTAACTATTATACAGCTGTCTTGAGAGCTGCTTAGGTGACAAAATATCTACTATCTGAGAATGGCTTCTCACCTGCTTTCCATGGCAATTCCCCAGCAGAGCTGGACCTGGCCAGACAAGGTGACCCCTGCTGCACCAGTCCAAGCCCTCTGAGGCTCAGTGGTGGAGGTGGAAAAGCGTCTTGAGTTCAAACTCTATTCACACTCAGTAGCTCCTAAGACCACGTTGAAAATGAGGACAAATAATCATTGGAAAGATGTTTTTAGAATTCTAGGCAGAAGACTACACGATGCAGGGTTGCATGGTATTGAAGTCAATGATTTGTATTAATACAAAATAAAAAGAGATGGGCGAAACTACTACGTCTGTCGTGTTTGCCTAACAGGAACACATGATAGAGAAGAAGTTGTAGTATGGGCATTGGATCAGCAAACAAGCTAAGGTCAAAGTTCCCTAAATACCTGCCAGCTATTAAGGGTAGTGACACTTGTCTTTGTACCAGATTTGAGTTATTTTTCATAGTCTTTCATTATATAAAATCCATATCCAAACAGAGAGAGAGGTAAAATGCATTAGATTCCTAAGCCATTCTAAGCCATTCATCTGCTTCAAGAAGGAAGAAGGCAGAAGAGGAGGACAAGACAATGACTTAGGGGCAAATTAATACAAGATTTCATTCATTCTTTTTATTCATACTTTCATTTAACAAATGTTTGACAAGTAAGAATACAGTCAACAAGGGAACAGGGGATCTCCGTCCTTAAGGACTCTAACAGCACAACACATGGCCCCAGTCACACTGCACTGTTATCAGGACTTTGGACTCACCTGCAGCTCCCACAGGTGTGCTGTGCTGTCGGAGCACACACAGGAGGGACTCAAATGGCTCTGACTTCAGCTACTTCTGAAGAAAGCACAGTAGAAGCCATTGGAGTGGCCACCATGGTTCCAGGAAGTATGGTCAAATCTATCTTGGAGAAATCTAAGACAGACTTCTGATTTGTTGGAAAGCATTCTTACTGCCCTCAGGAGTCCCTTGGGAAATGTATCTCTCCATAGCTAAGACCTCCCTCCACCCTCAATCCTTTCTGGATCGTCTTCACGGGTGGTTTCAGTGGGGAGAGCCAACCCAGCTCTGTGTTAGCATCACAGAAGTTCACCCTCGGGATGCAAACGTGAAGGCAGGGGTGCTAGAGCTGACACCTGAGTTTGAGTTCTGGCTACAACTCTCCCTAGCACTGTGACCTTGGACCAGTTACTTAACCTCTCTGACCCTCAGTTGCTTTGGCTGTAAGATGGGCATAATAGAGTGATTGTGAGAATTACACTAGTAAAGTCCTCTGAACAGTGACTAACCCTTAGTAAACACTCAATAAATGTTAGAGCCCTCTGAAAAGATATGGAGGATTTCAATAAGAAAAAGGACCTTTGTTATCATTCCAACTCAGATACTTTTAAGCAGACATAATAGAACAGTAAAGGAAAATAAAATGTAAAGGCATGCTATTGTTCATGGAACAGTTGTGGAGAATAACCACTTCAGAGGAGCTTTATTTGATTTCTCAGCTCCTTTAGAGTAAACATAACCAGGCTGTAAGCCTTTGCCTGCTTCCCCATCATTTCTAGAGAAAGGAGGAAGCTGGAGGCAGTCGTACCTTCCACTTCTCTGATCAGCCTGGATTGTGCAATGTCCACAGGCAGGGCAGACAGTGGTTAAGAATGAGGACTCTGGAGACAGGCACTTTGATCCGAACTCTGACTCTGCCCCTAACCAGCTGTGTGAATTCACCTCGATACACCTATGAAATCAGGACAATGATAATAGTATCTACCTTTGTTTTGTTCTTGTTTGGTTTGTGAGAATTTAAATATATAATATTACATGCTAGATATATAATATACTTAAGCCTCTTAGAACAGTGCCAAGGAATATTAGTGCTATATAAGTAATTGTTATTATAAAATTTATTGTTATTAGAGATTAATACAAGAAACTGTTCACAAAATCATAAAATATCACGTAAAGGCAGAAGTATCTTGCCAAAGTTGTGGTCACTATGCAGTTAGCTCTATGAAAACAAAAACTGTATTTTGTTCCTTCTTTTTGTTAAAAAAAAAAATGCATGAGGCATTTTTTTGAGAGCAGAATGAAGAGCAAAGAACAGTAGACCTGGAAGTGAAAACAGTGTGAGGGTGGCTTAACTCCGTTCTAGTTTGAGTAAGTGATTCACCTTCCAGGCACGAAATTTCCTCATCTTTTTAAAATAGGGAGGTCCGGCGAGAGGATTTCTAAGGTTCATTCTGAATCCAAAATTCTATGTGGCTAGATGCCCTTTGAAATTTCATAAAAGCTAATGTAATTGTAGATATAGAAGTCTTTTTTACCCACTGTGTTTCCAAAATGAATGATCAAGTTGAAGACAATGTCATTTGTTTGTATTTTCTGAGTCCCAAATTCAAGAATCTCAATCACAAATCTTTGAATCCATGAAAATGAATCATTAGCACAACCTGATAACTTTTAAAGCGCTTGGATTGTGAGAATAAAACTGTTCAAGACATTTTCCCATTCATCTTACATAGATCTTTAGAGACTGTAAAAATAAAATGTAATCCATAGGTATCTAATGCTAACTTATTAACACGTTAGAGGGTGAAAATAGAACTCTTACTGAGTTTGATTTAGCAATTCTCAACTAAATAAAAATAAGTTGATTTAGTTGAGCTTTGAAGACGTAAGAGTGGAAAGCACAAGGTTTTGGGGGAACAAGCCACGACTGCATTTCTTCAGATTGTGTTCCTGGAAGTCGGGTCCCCAGAGCTGCCTCGGTCACTGTCACTACCAGGGCTGGAAAGGAGCCCCGGGAGGCTTGTCTGCCTTCACAGGTCTGATAAGTTGGGTAGTGGCATAAGAATTTTAATTGGGGAAAAAAACCAAGATTCTGTTATGGAAAAAAGAGAGAGAGGGTGATTTGAAATAAAAGTTTGGAGTAAGAATACAGGCTTTTGCCCTGGCCGGTTTGGCTCAGCGGTTAGAGCATCGGCCTGTGGACTAGAGAGTCCTGGGTTCGATTCTGGCCAAAGGCATGTACCTTGGTTGTGGTTCATCCCTGGCACCGGTTGGGGATGTGCAGGAGGCAACCAATCGATGTGTCTCTGTGTCTCTCTCACATTGATGTTTCTCTCTCTTTCTCCCTCCCTCCCTCCTACTCTATCTGAAGATAAATGGAAAAATATCTTCAGGTGAGGATTAAAAAAAAAAGAAGAATATGGGCTTTGGGTCAAAGCTCTGCGACTTTTTAGCTACATGACCTTGGGCTGGTTGTTTAAATTCTCTAAGCCACACTTAGCACATTTAATACTTTTCCCTACTTCATAGGGTTACTGTGAGGATTAAATGAAATAATACATGCAAAGCACTTGACCCATGATGTCTAAATCATAATAAGCACTCAATAAGTGAATGGTGACTACACTTACTCTCTTAAATAAATGACTGAGGCAGATAATCTATATTCTCTTTTGGTGAGCTTCTTATGCTCCCTCGGGAATGTCTCAGAGGCATAGGAAGACTACTTAAGCTTTCTGTAATCAAAATTTGGGTTCGAAACCTCAGTCTTTTTAGTAAGCCCTAAAAAAGCTATGCTTCCTCCCCCACCCCCAAGACCCATTCACAGTTTTATGTGGGCACTGGACAAAGGGTTCATTTTGTAAGACTGTCCAGCTAGGTTAAAAAGAAAATGTGCAGAAATGTGTGTAACTTTAACGATAGAATACAAGAATGGATCATTCTTAGCTGGAAACAAAGGCATCCTAGAATGTCAGCGTGTGTGTACATGCATGGAAAAGGCTTGGAAAGCACTGATGCAAACATGGTACCAACGTTGCTTCTGGGGAAGGAAGGAAGACTGGGGAGGAAGATCAGTATTGTCTCAATGTCTTACACATTTATTTACATATTATTTGTATAATTAAAAACCAAAGCAAACAAACAAAAAAGCCAAACCGAAAACAAAGTCATGGTATAAACTGAAGCAGTAGACAAGAATCGAGGAATTTATCCCTGGGATTGTCACGACTGGACACAGGGTCGCATTTTGCTTAGTTTGCCATCCTTGAGGAGTGAGGAAAGCAGGAGGGGGGATTTCTGATCCCTTCTCCGACAAATGATAGGTAGACACAGGTCCAAGGCAGATGACGCTGCCTGCCAGGTCTTGGTGTAAACTTCTTTCTCTTGGCATGCACTCAGATAAGATATCAGTACCCTGGCTAGTTCTTTGCAAAATTCAAGGTCTACAGAGGCACCAACTGAGGGCTATTGGTAAATTATGCTTTTAAGTGTAAAAAAAAAGAGATGGTAAATTACTATATCAATTAGAAGAACATTTTGATAGAAAAAAAACTTTAAAAAATCGACTTGACAAACACTTGGTAAATTAAAAATCCCTGCTGATGAGTTTTAAATTATCACCCCCTCCCCACCACCACCACAAATATCACCAAATAAGTTAATTAATTCAAAGACAGCAAAGAGTTTAAATACTGAAGTATGGGTATAGCATTTTTTTTTTTTAAATCAGTAAAACATTTGTTTGCCATTGGAACTTACTTTTCACCAAGGGCCCTCTCCTTGGAAAGAAAGATTTCGGCTACAGGAAAAACTGAGAAACACTGTGGGGCTCTGAAAAGTTGCACTGACGGGCTTGGATTCAGTTTGCTGTCTGCACTAGAGAGACCTACCTCGCCTGGCGTTCGGGCTCCACCCGCAGCAGCCAGGGCAGGCTGGTTTTGCTTCGGTTTTAATACATGTGTGTTGGCCATGGACTTGAAAGATTTTGCTTTGCTAAGCAGAACTCAGTCAAAGGCATGTGAGAACCTGCGCTGGCCCTCTGGCTGGGCCTGACACGCTGTTCCCAGCCCCATCTTCCCGGCTTGTCCATTGAGTACAGGGAGATAAACCTGCCCAGCCTGTAATTCATGGTGTTCTGCTGGTGGGTGAAGTGAAGGACTGAGTCAGGAGCCGCACAGGAAGGACCTGAATGAAGTATCAATGAATGGAGAGAGCCATTTTGATGGAATTGCCCTAGGGTATTGAATAGGATGGGGCTGCTGGGGGCTAGAGGAAGCTTCCATTGCTTAAGAAACTCCCCATAAGAGTGTAATTTATCCGTCCATTGACAATTGTTCATTTCTTACCTCCCACTACTATATAAATTTGTAGATTTATATAGCCCACCAGTGTGACTATGACAATGAACTGAGTTTATAATGAAACTCACTGAAAAATCGTTTTCCCCCATTTCTAACCAATGGAACATTAATACTATGAATGGAAGCATAAGACATTTAAGACATAAATGTATACAGCAGCATAACCTGATATTATTCCTAGAATTTAGACGGCCCACTGCTTTCTTCAAGACACAGGCAGTCATACGAAGCAAAATTAAGGCAACTTGAAATAGAAGATTTAAAATGCTGGATTCCATCATTTCTGCAAAAGGACATCCCTGTCCTCTGTTATTTATACCATGGATATACTCAGAAAGTTCCTGGCAGAATGGCTTTGGGAAGCCAGAAGCTGCTGCTTCTGAGGAATGAAGATGATAATTCAGCACTTGAGGCTGAGTGACCGAAAGGGATGGGAAAAGTTGAACCTTTTAAAGATAACAGAGCAAGTTGCTGAATTTGTCCCTGACTAAATTATTAGCCATAACTCTCTCCAAGCCAAGTCACTTTGAAACTGCCTGTAAGCTTGGGGCTTTGATTGAGAAATTCCCATTCCCAACTCAAACCCTCCTTAAGGCATCCCAGTCCAACCCCCTCCTCCCAAGCAACTCTTCCCAGGCGCCCCCACCCCCAAATCTGCATCAAGGCAGGTACATTTCCCCGCTGGACCACTGCCACCAACGCAGGGCTTTCCTTCAGGGTTGGGCAACAAAACCTCAGGCTTGCCTCACCCAAGCAACCAAAAGCCTTCAAGAGAGGAGTAGAAAACAAAAGAAACAAACAAAAAAAAACCCTGTCCTTACCCGTTTCTTAAAAAATTGGAAGGCTGAGCATTTCTTGACTGGGAATCCATTCATGTCTTTGTTTACCATTTTCCACAGTGCGAAGTTCACAGTTATAGATCCAGGGAGACACCGGCCTGGTCAGTGCATCTGCTTCCCGGTTTCCCTCCCGGAGACAGTTAATGAAGACGGAACGGGATGGAGAATCCGGCGGGCGCAGGTCCTCACTCACACATTCTGCAGCAGCGGCTACTGCAGCAACCTCTCCCCACTTTCAGTGGCCACCGGCAGCGGTTTTCCTCTTCCCATCATTGCTCCGAAATACGTGCATCACTGCTGCAGGACCCTGGGATGAGCGGGTTCCGGGGAGACACTGCAGCTGCCGAACGGGAGAAGGAGCCCCCAGCCCCGGCGCTGCACCAGCTACCTGGCTGCTCCGCGGCGGTGCCGTGAGCGAGTCGCTCTGCTCCAGGTGATGCGCTTCTGCAGGCGGCTCAGGAGGAGAGCTGTTTTTGATTGTGCAAGTTCCAGTGGGAGCTGTAGTTAAGCAGCTGAGAGAAGGAGTAAGAAAAGCAGATGCCAGAGGGAGGGAGGGAGAGCCGCGCCAGGAGGGCAGAGGCAGAGAGAAAGCGATGCTGGAAGACGCAGCGATTCATGAATATCTGAGCAGCGGATGGAGAGAGGGCACCAGCTCAGGGCGCACGGGGAGGCAGTTGAGTCCCCGCGGGAGGGCTACTTCAATACCTTTCCCCTTTTTTTTGTTGTTGTAAGGAACCACGGAAATCAGAATTTCACATAAAATGCAGATCGTTTTTATTTTGTGCTCCTGCAAGTTCTTTTACTAGTATTCCTGAAGAAAAAGCCTCTCCATGGAAATGTCATCAAATGTATTCCAGATCTGTCCGAATGTGGAGAAAAATGAAAGAGTGCCAACGTAGGCATGACAATGGACGACCTCTCACTACGAGCCTCTCCAGCATCCTCTCCCTACTCCTCATAACAGTAGCAACAGTGAAGGCAATTGTGTCTTTTTTCACTGAAGATGACTCTTAAAAAAAGAACACGACAGTCATATACAAAGTGTTTTATGAAGAGACACAAAGAACATTACCAAAAAGTATTATGAATCCATTTAATGGAGGAGGATTGGTGAATGAGAGAGTAAAGCATTCTTATCAAGTGAAAATCTGCCCCTTAAATCTGTACCCATGTTATCTTTGCACACTAAATTCATTCTTTAAAGCCATTTAATATGTGCATGTCTTATTTTTCCATTTCTACTTTTTAATATTGATATTTTAAGGGGATGTTTCAAAATTAGAGTTGACAGCTAAATAGAGCAAAGAAAATAAAGTGAGCATCTGATCGGGCACTGATCTGACATCAGTGTGTGGCTTTCCGCCAGCCACCTGACCTCACTGCCTCTCAGACATGCCTCATCCATGAAATGGAGGCAACCACTTATTCATTCCTGCATTCACTCATTCATTTATTTAGTCATTCACTTGTTTGCTGTGTCACTCCATGTGTCCATTGAATCCAATCCAAATGTAGCAAGTGTTCCCAGGATGTACAGCCTTTCACAGTCATCACAAGGGAATATAGTCCATAAATAAGGGAAAGGCACAGTGCCTACTTGATAACACCAATGGCCAGCTTGTTAAAAACAACCTACCTAACATTGTTAAAATATTTATATGACAGTCTTTGGTAAGAAAAAAAAAACATACAGGTTAACTGGGGAAGAGACCCATTGATTTCACTGAATTGGAACATAAATATCTATAGTTGGGAACAGGTTTTGTTGTTGTTCTTTTTAAAATAATAATGAATTCTTATTTGCTAAATGCTTTGAGGTTTCCAAAAGAAAAGTACAATACAACCAAATGATGGCATTATGACCAAGGGAAAATAAACTATTCAATTTGGAGAAATGTGTTAAGTTGTGCAAGATGCAAAGGTATGTTAATCTGCGATATTGATAGGTTTTGTGATTTTTTCTAAAGAGTTCATTTAACATTCTGGTAGTTAAAAAGGGCACTTTTGAGGGTAATAGAAATGTTCTCTATCACGATTATGATGGTGATTATATAACCGGGCATTTGTCAAAACTCATCAAACTTTATACATAAAAAAATAAAATTCTGCTCTATGTAAATTATAATTCAATAGACCTGATTTTTTAAAAATCGTGGCCATTCAAATTCGTTCCAGTTCCTCATTCTGCTTCTCCTCCTGAAGTGTTTCTATAGGGATTTGCTGAGCTGGAGTGATCTGTAGGAGGGGCTCTCTAAGCTGTGGTAGGAAGCCGGTGCTGCGGGACTTGTCCTGGTTCCACAGCGGCCCAGTGTGCAGACTGGCTTGAAGCCCTGCATGCTTATTTGGGGTGAAGAGGGGATGGCTAAAGAAACTATGAGGGAGGAGGTTGTAATTAAATCCCATTCCTCCTCCCCACTATATGCCACCCCTTGGAGATGCTGCCACTGTCACCTACTCTATGCTCTATGCTAGGTCCTTGGAAGCTCCTGTGAATACATACATCTGTAGTTTCTGTCACTGAGGAAGTCACAGCCTAGTGAAGAAACACAGTGTGATAAGAATAAAGTGTGTGTGTGTGTGTGTGTGTGTGTGTGTGTATGATTTATAAGCATTAACCCCATCTTGGCTTAGAGGGGTGGTAGAGTGGCTTACAGTGGGTGGGGGAGGCCCACAAAGCATTCCTCAAAGGGTTAACGTTCCTGCAGAGCATTAGAGAATGAGTAGAGGATGCCCAGCGGTGTGGCTCAGTGGATTGAGCATCATCCCATGGACTGAGAGGTCCTGGTTCGATTTGGTCAGGGCACATGCCCCAGGTGCAGGCTTGATCCCCATTAGGGGGTGTGCAGGAGGCAGCCAATCAATGTTTCTCTCTCACATGGATGTTTCTATCTCTCTCTTCTTTCCTCTCTCTCTTAAAAAAAAATCAGTAAAAACATATTTTAAAAAAATGAGTAGAGGTCAGCCAGATGAAGAAGAAGCATAGGGCAGGGGTTCTGACCAGATCATGTAGCCCATTATTTTGGACTATGTTTTGATCATTGCAATAATGAGAAATGTGTTAAGTACAGTGTGTTGGCTACTCAGAGAAAAGAAGGCATTTCTCATCTCACTCTTACCTCGATTTTCGTAAATAAAGCTGCCTTAGATAGGCCCAGAGTGACTGCTCTTCACTAATGGTCTCCTTTGCCAGGTTTGTTAATATTCACAAAGAAACACAGACCACTGCTTATGGCAAAAAGGAAAATAACCCCTGGACTCTGACAACGTCTCATTTGCACGTTGAGTTTGTTTTAATTTAATTAATTTATTGACTTACCTTCTTTTTTCATTAAACATTCTTATTCATTTTTGTGCCCTGGCATGCAGTGGAATGCCTGGGCCATGCTAGGTGCTCAACGAATGCTTTTCAATCCGATTAAACAAACAAACAAAACCCCACAAAAACAAACAAGCAAGCAAGCAAACAAACAGAAAAACTATGTAGAGCTAACATCAGTGACCCTGGCACCAGACCATTTGTAGGAATCATTAAATATCTTTGAGATTTTTAAACCATTAAGCAAACTCTCTCTAGTAAAAGCACATGACCGTCAATCCTTACCATTTCTTCTTGAAGCCTCAATGACATTGCTACCTTGGGAGGATACATTGTTTATATGAAAAACTTTAATGTTTAAAAGAATCCTTTGACTCTCTATTTGCTTGTTTGTAGTATATTCCCAACAATATTGTTTAAACTATAACACAAAGAAAAAAATAAAGTAGCTAGGTAGGACTGAGAGAGTGCTAAATTGATTTGGAAGATCTGGTTACTAACCTCCCTTTTCTAATCATGTGAACTTGAATAAGTTCCTTCAGTTCACTCAGTCTCAGTTTTTCATCTGTAAAACAATAATAATAAAATGCATCCCATCTATTTCATTATCAGTACTGGGTTATACATGAAAGAGCCTTGCAAAACAATGAATAACTCTACCTTCTGGTTTTACGAAAACAAGAGATATATACTGCTGCAATACTTTTTTAGAAAGTTTATCTTTCCATAGACTCAAATGTTTTTACCTTTAGTTGTTGCATGGAATGTAAACTTTTTTTTTTTTTTTTTTTTGCAACCTGGAAAATACAAGAGATAATAAATAATAAAATATCTGTCTAGTGACAAATGTACCTAAAGAGAAAAGGACACAAATAGACCACATGATAAGACATGATTTATATTCCTCTTTAGCCCGCATGACTTGATCATATGCTTAAAACCAGCCACATTGGGAGTGATGGATGTAATTAGGAATTAGAAAAGCTCATTGGGGATTCTGAGTTTATTTATATACACGTGAAAGGTATATATATATATATTTTTTTTTTCTTTTTCTTTTTTAAACAAAACATTAGAATCCTTTGGTTTAACAAAATTGGATTTAATCATGTATATATTAAAGAAAAACTTATGAAAGAAAAACCAAACCTAAAATATCAGTTCATTATATTTTTTCTTTAAGAGAAAGAATTGTATACAAATAAAAAAATCAATACCAGAATAGATTAATGGCATTTTGCAGAAAAGATGCAAGTAGCAATGGCTTGTCTTCCCTTCTGTAGATGACACCAAGTAAGTGCTGCATATTTGTAATGTGTTCCATTCTCACTATGTTAAAAAAAAGTCATTCATTTTAGAAAAGGAAGTTATAGCTTCCCTATAGAGTCAGTATTTATCAACTATCTTCTTCTAATTGGCGAAAAGGTAAAAAAAATACTTCCAGTGAACTGACTTGACACTGTTTATTGAATGTCAAGTGTGTGCCAGTCATTATACTTGCAGGAAAGATAACAAACCAATAAAAAGACTTGTATCTGTCTTGGTAAATCCAATTTGATAGTAGCATTTAATTCATATTTAAGGCATTCAACTTTATTCCAGGGAGATGCTTTTAACCAGATTTCCAAGTAAACTGAACTTTTGTTTCTCTCTATTACCTAAAACATTTCACATAGAATTACCAAATTTAGTTCCTCAGTTCAAGAGAAGCTGTAACAGCTGATTAAAATCATCCTGCCTCCTTGTATCTCGGTTACTTGCTTTTTACCTGGGTCCAGTCACCCAGGCTGACACTGCCCCCCCCCCACGCCCCAGGTACACCTCTCTTTGTTTTTTCTGTCATTGGTTTTATATTCTAAAATGTTACCCAACATGTTTATGACATGGTCCCTTTTGACACAAAGGCATAAAGAAATCCTCTCTTGTGACAATGTGACAACATGTAGCCCAAGGGGGAAATCAGTTTGTTAGTAATTGCTCATTTGAATATTAGTGATAATTCATTCAACATAAACAACGAATTTTATAGCTTTCCCAGATTTCACATTTACACATTCATTTCTATTCCCTTGTCTAAACCATACAAAGGATTTAGAACCTGTAAAAACAGTTTACTTGGAAGAAAATATATTCTTTTGAGCTCCTTTTTGACTGACTGTTCTTATTATAGTGCTAATTTGTCTCCTTGGTCAGGGTATTTCCAAAGTTGTAGCAAGATTTTGTCATTGTGTAAATCTCTTTGAAGGAGACCTGACAAACATACGAATACACACTTCCATACACAAAGACGCATGCACGGTCACTGGGAACGAAGAGCAGTTCAGCAGAGCATTCTGCAAAGGACATTATTATCTATGAGCTGGATTGCCTTCTGAATGACTTTGAGAAATGAAGTAGAAACTCTAGATGATAATGGATTTTATAGCCTTTTTATAAGATGTATTTTTTTTTTTTTTGTATTTTTAATGATTCTTCTCTTCTGTTTTTTGTGTTGTTGTTTTTTTCAACACTCAACCTTTCAGATCAGGTTCAATATAATTCCTTAACTGAGGTCAGAAGATCACATTTTCAACTTGACTTGTCCAAAGGATGTTCATTAGCTACTTGTCTCCGTACAGCACAAATGACCCGTGACTGTGGCAGGGCTGCTCCCGTCAACACGTCACCATGCTGTGCACCTGACGGAACAGGCTACTGTGATGAGTATTGATTGAGAAGACGTTAGCGGGACACTGGTAGCCCATACCAGAATCTCGTTTCCTCCAGTCCATAGTATGACCTTTGGCTTTGTCTCTCTGTGCTCCATGAAGTAAAAACCTTATTTGTATAATGCCCTGGTAACAAATTTGCATGAGGAGTTATAGCCACTCATTTTGATTATTCTCTCCGCCCTCCCATTATTAATTACAAAATCAGTCAAGTAGCCTCTCCCTGTAAGTAACCTTCTTAATCAAAAGAGAGAAACTCATCCAAACCTGATTCTGGTAGTGATGAAGAACTTGACTGAATTTGAGCCACGGGATTTACATGAATCTTTCCATCAGTTCCTAAAGTAAAGAGATCTATCTGTAAGAAGTGGGATGAAAAGTTTAGGCATTTCCAGATGGATTGGAAAAAATAATTTTTAGTTAAAAATATAGTAACATTCTAAAGAGAAGCTGGCTACTTTGGAAAGTTATGTGCAACCAAAAGTCATTTGAATTGTGAAAAGGCAGACAATGTAAATGATTAAACACATTGTAGTGAATGTGTTTCCCATTCGAGTTGACTTTTCCTTGCACGCTACCTTGTCACTGAAGCACAGGTTTGACATTTGGATGGAAGCTGTCGGACATGGTAGGGGAAGATCAACATGTTCTTTTAAAATTCTCCTGTTTATTTAAATTTAAAAATACTCCTTATCTAGCCTATCATTTTATATTTCTATTTTTAATTTTTAATACAGGTTTTACTAGAGAGTTCTGCCTAGAATTCCTTCTCAGCTTTGGCTGAACAAAGTACTAATATTTTAGCTTTTCTGGAAGGTTAAAGTGTAGTTAAAGTAGAATGCTCTTTTTTTTTTTCTTTATTAATTTTAGAGAGAGGAAGTGAGAGGGAGAGATAGAAACATTGATGGGAAAGAACATCGATTGGCGTGGGCATGTGTCCTGACCGTGAATCGAGTTGGTGACCTCTTGGTGCATGGGTCGATGCTCAACCACTGAGCCACACCAGCTGGACATGGAATGCTCTTATTTTTACCTAGCATGCATTATTTTTATAATGAAGTGTACCATGGAAAGGCTTTAAAAATGTAATATAAATTTATGCTTTATTGAAGATACTCTAGATACTAAGCAAACATGAAAGCTTACGGAAAAAGCAAGGATCTGAAGTAAAACTTCCTCTCCATTTGTAAGGGTTTACATGCTGAACTGTATTTATTTAGTTTACTAGCTGTTTATTACTACTGTTTGGATGAAAAAGGAGAGACAATATAAATTAAGGACATGAGTTTCACCTCTTCATTCAATATGCATATTTAAGTCAATACCAGAATAATAATGAAGCAGCGGTTATGGTGCTAGAGGTTGTGTCTCTCGTGGCCAGGAGTGAGGATGCTTGAGTTTGAATGACTCCACCACTTCCTAGCTAGGTGACTTGAGACACATTACTTAAGACTTCCAAGTTGTTTCCCATCCTTAAAGGGGTGACAATAGTTGTACTTATGTCTCTGAGTTCTTAGAATAGTGAAAAGATACACTATGTGTAAATTATTTAACTGGATGATGGCATATTTCAGGCTATTATTATTACTATTACCTGAAAACATTCATAGAGAAGGTTCTCACTGAAACCAGTGACTATGAAAGAGTACTCAGAGGGTGGAAGTCAGGGAGAGTTTTGAACATCCTGCCGGGTGTTAGCACTTTCATAGGGCGGTGGACCTAGTTTCCAAAGCGGTCTGGGGGGATTATCCCAAAATAGCCACCTGTAAGTAAGAATTTTCTTGAGGACTTATGTTTTATCTTCTGAAAAATTTATGCAAATTTTGTCTTATATTCCATAATATGTGCTGGTAGGTGTTAATATAAAAGTAGTCTGCCTCCTTCACCTTGCGTTCCAAGTCTTCAAGTGCAATTTCTCCTCTTGGGGGCCGAGACCTACTATTCTGTGGCTTCTGGCATTCTGTCCTTCATGCCAGATGGAGAAACATAAGGGAAAGACGAGAAAGGAATCACATGCAGGCTGGAGGCAGGAATTTCAGTTGAGTCTGGAAGTAACTTTAAAAAGAAGGTGTTGAATGAAATATTCTAGTACCATCTACAACAGTAGGTTCTATATTGTGAGTGCTTTTTACATGCCAGACCCTGGGCTAGGCACATTATAAATAATTCATTAAGTACTCACAGTATCTGTGATCACAACTGTTGTTTCTGCATTTGCAGAAGAGAACACTGGGGCTGGAAAGACGGGAGTCCAGAGGCAAGGCGATCATTCAGCAAGAGGTAGTTGGTCAGATTTTGACACGACAATAATTTGAGTTCAAGAAGGTATCAATACAAAGTTTTAAAAGCATGTACTTTATTATTGTATTCAACAAACATGCTATGTACCTCATAATGGGGTTGGCAGGCAAGTTTGGGGCTGTTTGAGGAGGTAATAAGCACAGGGTGTTCTGGGAGCCCGTAGGCAAAACCAGCCCAAATTTGGGGATTTAAAGTAACTTTAATACACAGATGTTGTGAAGAATAAAAATTTTAACTGAGTAGATGCAGGGCATGGAAGTACACTGTGGTAGCTAAAAGCGAAAACTCTGGAGTTAGACGACTTGGGTTCAGTTTCTCACTTGGCTGCCTCCTGGCAACGTGATTTTGGGCAAGTTACTTAACTTTCAACCCTTAGTTTCCGTATCTGAAAACAGAGATAAAAATAATACCTCCTCGTAGGATTGTTGTGCAGATTGAGATGAGGTAATATATGGATTTTGCAATAGTGCCTGGCTCATAATAAGTTCTGTGCAATTATTTGTTTGTTGCTATGGAAAGTAGACAGAGAAGGAAGTTATGAGTGCAAATATGCAAGAAGCCAGTGTTCCAATCATATTGATAAATTAATTGATATTTTTGAAGTTTCTCTCATTATTATAGACTTTGCACTCTCACCTCCAATGTTTAGGCCAGTTCAAAAACTTAAGACTTGTTGAAGGCCAAGGGGGTAAGGGAAATGCGCGGACAGGTGGGCACTCAGGAACTGAGCTGAATGGGGCCTTCTGAAAAGGGCAGCTGCTACTCAGCTCCAACCATTTACTGCCATGCACCAATGTCAACGCAGTGATGCCAGAGCTCCTGACATTTTAGAGAAGCTGCAAAACCAAAACTCTCTATGAGGCAAAAAAATTGTCTGTAGGGTGGACCTAGCCTTTTGAAACCCTTCCTAGGTTCTCTGTTGCCTCAGGAGATATACAACGGCTTTTTCTTTCAAGTTCTCCACAACAAAGAGAGAGAAAGAAAGAGGTTGCTGGGCTCTGTGGAGCCAATTTCAAATGCTGTGGTTTTCTCAAGGCTGGGCCCCTGAGCAGTGCAGGCTGGGGTGCTCCCTAGACCTGGAACCTTACTCCTGTGGGTCCATTTTCTACCTCGTCCCCAACAGAGGGTGTGTGTGGGGTGTGTGTGTGTGTGTGTGTGTGTGTGCAGAGCTGGTTACTGAATGTCCCACCGTTGGTGATATTTATCACACATCATTGTCAGGGAACAATTCATATCTATTACACATGTAAATGACTAGTATTAGTGCCATTCAGACTACTATGGGTTCATTCTGAGATATATTTTACAATGTGGAAGAACCAAATTTAGCTTAAAAGGGATGACATTTCTGATAACTGCTGCCCAAGGTAACATTTGAAGCTGTACTTTCAGCCAGCATGCATTCTACAACTATTTATTGAGCCACTGCGTGCCACTCCCTTCAAGCTCCTGCATCTGGTCCCCTGGTGAGAAGCAGTGGGAATATGTTAAGGTACAAGGAGTGACAGTGGAGGCAAAGGGGCTCATGTGGATTTGAGGGCATGTGACTTTGAGTCCATGGCTTCAGTAAACAATTCAGTCAGTGAGACCTCATTCAGAAAACTAAACCCCAAACTGACCATAATTTTATTACTATGCTTCAAGTAGAGACTAAAATGAACCACCTAGAGGTAATTATATTTACCCTGGGTCTAAAAAGAAATCAACAACCAGACCAGGTTGAGAATTTTATACTACTTCCTTTAGCTTTTTCTTATTCGATTGAGTCCTATAACTCCATACATTTGAATTTCCTGGAAAAAATCTGATTACATAACAATATTTAATAACCAATAATAATGACAGCATTTTTCCTATCCAAATTTACATTTTTAATATGTGTTTTGAGGATACAGTGTTTTACTTTTTCCTACACAACAAATTCAGCCTGTTGTTTCTCCACTGGCTTGTCCCAGCTCAGGAATTTAATTTACATTCAGAGTAAACACAGTGCCGACATTAGACCACGCACGACTCAATGATCAAACCCTCTAGACTTCGCTAGCCACATCCAATTTGAGGATGCATGATTCATTTCTACTGTGAACGAGTTGTACCGTTCAAGACAGCCATACGAAGGAACAAAGGAAGAGAAATACCTTGACTACTCACAACAGACACTATCCCAGTGCTAACATATATCACAGCACAGCCCTACTTCTCGTCTTCAATTAGTTTTCCCCTACACACAGTCTGTTCAAGTCTTTTACATCTTGGGACTCAAACTGCATTATCCTCTGCTTCATCTAATTGAGTGGAAATCCTTTTCCTTGGCAATGGAGAGTTTTAGAGAGCTACAAAATGCAAATGCCTTTAATATTATGCAATGTGCTGTTTCCCCCTGGGGTGAGTATTAGACTTTTAATGGGAAATGACACTAACTGGAAAACTTTATTGTTTTCCATTTCTGTTTTCTCTTTCACATTGAGTCCATTCTTCTATGCCATCCACAAATGTTTTCTATGTGAATATAGGACACGTAAACTATTTATTGTAAGGATTAAGTTAGTTTATATGTAGAAGACCTAGAACAGTATCTGGAGCCTAGTTAATAGTTAAGTATTTATCATCATCATCATCATCAATATAAACTTCCCTCTCTGGTTTTGTCACTTTGTTTCTTTAGGCAGTGCAATTTCTTATCTTGCATTTTGTGTCAGGATCTCTGGTGACAATACTCAGGATAGGAGGGTCCCCTATCTCAGAGCTTTGGAATACTGCTTTGTGTATTCTAATTTCCCCCCTCTCTTAGTCACGTGTACCTCACAGATGATTCCAGACTGGGGCTTGATCAATGCATCAACAGATCTTTTTATGGAAGATGTGTTGTGTGTAACGCACAGTAGTTTGTAAAATATCTTTAGAAACTTTCCTTGCTCTGAAGGGGCTGATAACATGTTAGAACAACAGAACAAAAACTGAACTGAAAATGTATTAAAAGACAACAAAACAAAAATTATATAAGGCCAAGTGTGATCAAGAGAGACAAAGGAGTGGTGTAGACAGGGTGATTCTGAGGAGGAAATAACCCCTACCTATTAGAGCAGAGTGAGTCGGTCTCAAGGAAGAAGTGGATCTCAGGGTAAGGGCTGTAGAGGATTTCATTCAGTGTGCAAAAGGATTGCATCTTGAAATATTAATTTGTGCTTTTTCTAAGTGTACTCTTCCTGTGGTCATTTCTTTCTCCTCCAGCCACAGTGAAGCAAAAACAAAGGCTAATAGAAAACTCCATCCTAAGCGGGAGCCTTTTAGGGTACATGGAGCAGTATTATCTCACTCTTTAAATAAAACTGGACCGGGAGAAGAGAGAGGAGAGGGCTGATGAATCATTGAAGCTGGAGAGAGAAGAGAAGGAATGGAACAGGGAGCAAAAGAAGAAACTTTGACCCGTAAAGGCAGGGAGCTGAGAAGAAGCAGCTTTGTCACAGGTTATCATCTAATGAAGACCCCACAGAGCCTCTGAATGACGGCCTACTCTTTCCCCTCTTGCCCACTGCCTGTGGATTGTCTACCATCTTTAGGTGCTAAACTCCTGTAGGTCCATTTTCTACCTCACCCCCAACAGAGGCCAAGGGGCGTGGACATCTTATGATGAGGAGGGGTGTCATGCCGGATTCCCAGATCAAAGTAGGACTCACCAGGACCAATCAGGAATTCCCCCTTGAGTGAGGACATTGGTGGCCACAGTGACCTTGATACATACAGAAAAGAACAGGTATAGGAACTAGCCTCTAATCCATTTAGAACAGGTAAATTGGAATAATTCTTAAGTTCACAGAAAGTACCACTGACAATTGAGCTGTTAACCTATATTCAGAGTGGGCCCCTTGAGGCAGATACTATGTTCAACCACACATAAAGATTTGATACATCCCCTCCCTCCATAGACACACATCTTTAGTAACCTTTTTAATCTCTTCTTTTAACCAAATCATGAAACACTATTCTTTTAGGATTACCTCAAAAGATCCATACCACATGGCTGTCCTGGATCAGTGAAGAAATTACCAGGTAGTGTTATAATCAACACAAGATTTCAGGATTGAAATGGTAGTGCTGGCTCATAAAGCAGATAATTTAACAACTGCCACAAGTAGAAAGAGAAGAGCTGAGAAATCAGCTTGTCCTTTATTTACTTCTGGACCTGTACTCTCTGGGTCAGATTCCAGACAACTGAAAAAGTTCATGGGTCCAATGATCATCCATGCATCTATCCAACTATTCACATCCATCTATCCATCCATCCATCCATCCATCCATCCATCCATCAAAATATTTACTGAATGACTACTATATACGAGGGATTCATCTAAGAACAGGGATTTTAGTAGTGGGGAAAAAAGAAAACTCCCTGGTCTCATGGTGCTTATGTTTTAGTGGGGGCAGATAGACAAGAAACAAAATAAATAGGTGTAAAATAAAGCAGATCATGGAGTGAAATAAAATGGGAAAGGGGCATGGGAAATTCCAGGGTTAGTAGAGGGAAGGCTTACTTAAAAAAAAAAATTAGGTCTATGAATTTATTAATAACTGTAGATTTCTTTCAACACATGAACAATACTGAAAATAAGCAAGTTTAAATTCTTATGATAAAACATCTCCACTCTTTCTGAATGTACTTTTTCTTCCCTGGTATTAAAATCAGATGATGAGTTTAATGGTTCTTTACATTGAAACCTAGTATCGGTTTTCATCACTCAGGTAATGTTCTTTGCCTTAGGATCATATTCAAATTGCTTTGATCTATGGAAGAAATAGAAGAATCCTTTATGCTGGAAAGCAGCATCAACTTGTAAATCAATTCCTGGGCCACCCTCTGTGGGTATCCTTTGTCCATGACTTGGATCGCTTTGTCAAGGCTTAAATTTTTAAAAAATGGTCAAGGAATGCCTCTCTGAGAAGGTGACTCTGTGTGAAGGCTGAAGTAGCCCATGGAGAGAGCAATGTGGATAAGCTGGGGAAGTGTTTCAGCAGGGGACTCAGCAAGGGTAAAGGCTCTGAGTGAGTTAATGGTACAGGACGGCTATTGTGTAAGCAACAAATTGAAATTTCCAGAATTTCGGTGACTCTAATACATTTATAACAGCCAATGACACATGATGAATCTTTGGTCAAAGTAAATTTCCATCCACTCTATGTGGATGTAACTTATCTACTGGCAGAAAATACTTAAGCTAAATATTGACTACTTTTTATACATAGTATTAATATTATATTCTTGTTTGGAAATAGACTTCTAAGTCGTTCCAACAGGATTGGCAGCTTTTCTAATAAGGGCACCTAGGAAGTTGGTAATGATGGCAGTCAGTGACTACAATTTGTGATTGCCTATTGACAAATTAAAACAGAAATTGTCATGACCTGACCTCATTCTAATGCAAACCCTTAACTACCAGAGTAACAAGGAAACTCTTCTCAGTGTCATGCCTTCTTCCCAACACTCCCTATTAGATTTGCATAGTTTTGTAATCTTTCATGGAGGTCAGCACTCAGCATGTTTGGCTTTTAACTGGCATCATTAATCAATGTGACATTAATCCAGAAAGAATAGCTATCACCCTAGGGCAAGTGGTAGGAACCAACCTTGTTAAGGTGACACATTTGATTGCAGAGTTCATTCATCCTTATGCACTTCACTCCCTTGTCAAGTCTCAGGAGACCCTTTGCAAGGGCTATCTTCAAACTCTTCTCAGCCTCAGTCCTGCTACTACAATGCAATAATAGCCGGGCCTTCCGACTAAGTGGACATTTGAGATCTTCAGATATCTAGGGACAACATATCATACCTCACAGCAAGAAACAATTGTCTTCATTTGAAGCAGCATCCTGGTGCTAGCAGGGAATTTAGTTTGAATGCGTTTATTTGTGGAGTTAAACTTGCAAGCACATTTGTCTTTTCATAATTGTAATCTATGTGTTCAAACAAAGTAGACTAGAAACGAGGGCAGAACTCAGTCATCCTTACTGTGAGCCAATTTCGGGGTCTACCAGACCTAGTTCGTAGTTAAATCATCAGTGAGTGATCTTATAATTTATTTCTCATGGTGCCTGGGATGTTTCTAAAAGACCCGTGTTATATAAATTACACATCTGGTTCCTCACAAACTCTTTCTTCACCTGTCTTTTTTTTTTTTTTTTTTTTTTCAGAAGTGAAGCATTTCTGTGTGTGTGTGTGCATGTGTGTAGGTGAATGGCCCGAGTTCTGAATTAGAAGCCAGGAAATGCCTCCCCCCCTCACTACATGGTTACTGGAGGTGCATTTCTCCATCCTTCACGTAATCTCTCTGTCTCAATTTCTCACAAGTAAGAGGATATCTTTTTCTTAAAAGGGTGTGTGTTTTTTTTGGTGGGGATAAAATGAGCCGATATGTGAAAAACACAGATGTTCTAAGTATTATCACAGTTTTAATACATTGATTATCATGAGTGCAGACAACTCCTCCACCCGCACCCCCAAATGTTAACCCTAAACTACTACTCATCAGGTATGGGAAATTCATTTAAAAAGTTATCTCTGCCCAGCCGATGTGGCTCAGTGGATTGAGCGTGGTCCCACGGACTGAGAGGTCCAGGTTTGACTCTGGTTGGGCACATGCCCAGGTTGCAGCTGGGTCCCCAGTAGGCTGCTGATCAACGTTCCTCTTTCACATCAATGTTTCTATCTCTCCCTTCCTCTCTCTCTAAAAAAAAAAAAAAAAAAAAAAAAGTATCTCAGTTACCCCACTGGGCGAGGCGAGCACGTATTATGCAAATACGCAGCACATCACCGGACAGCAGCTCGGTACACAGCAGTCCTGGGGCTTGCAGGGGACGTGGGAGTGTGCCAAAGGCCCGAGCAAGCCAGGGCCCCAGACACCCAACCTTGGGAGAGACTTCAAGCCGTGCTGAAAGTCTGGCACACGAGCAGTGGTGTGGCAGTCTGCTGTCCCCAGGGGCTGAGCATCCTGGCTGGCTCCAGAGCTGGCGGCCCCGCCCTTTCCTGGCCCTGGGAGGACCCTGGCCTGGGCGCTCCTAGGGCAGGCGCCAGGGCGGAACCGGAGCTGGGCTTCTTGGTAACTCCGCCCTCGGAAATGAACTGCAATGCTTAACTGCAGATTTCATTCATCTTAACAAAGGACTACTCCTATTCAGTTTGATTAAAATAGAAAACGGACGTCCTCGGAATTATCAGTGTGCGGTCATATTTGCCACACACTGGTGTATGTGAGAAGCCTGAGGCATAGCGAGTTACTATTTGCAGTTCAGTGCCTGGAATACTGTCCCATCTCCCGATGTTTCACCAGGACGGTTGTCTGTGACCACGAACTCAGAAGGAGAGGTTTGTGCACATTGTAGGAACTTGTTTTTCAAAAGTCAAGTTGTTTCCTTTTTCCAATCTGTGCAAATTTATTGAATAGTATGTAAATAAACTGCACATGGCAAAAACTTTTAAATAATAATTTGATAGTAAATCAGTTATCAGCATTTGATGTAACCTACTGTTGGTCAGACAAGGGCTAGATTGCACATACACACAAAATCATATTTTTAGTTTGGAGACAAAAAAGGGCTCTATAGACAGTAACCTCACAAGGTGATCTGTTCATACATTCCTTCCTGGGCAGGTCATGGTGGTAATCACGCCACAGGCGTGTAATTTTTTAGTAAATGGTTTACCTTTGCCTTAAGCAACCCCTGTCCATGTTTCTTGTGCATCTAGGTTAACACAGCTTTGAAACAAGCATAACCACCCCTAAGAAAACACATAATCTTGTTAACTAAACTGTAATCCAATCCTCACCTTGCTGTCTCCCACCTTCACGTAATCTTCCTACTTCTCCCCTTAATCTCAAATGCATAAAAGAAACTGCAAAATTTATTCTCCAGAGCATTTGAGATCTTGCTTCCCAAGAACTGTCATCAGTTTTGACTCAAGTAAACTCTTATGCAAATTCTCTACAGGCTTGGACATTTCTTACGTGGACAAATATATCTGAGCAAACGTTTATTGATTGCCTGCTCAGCCACAGGCACCGTGCTTGGCATTGAGGAGGCAAAGTCCGTGAAGTGGTTGGGGATGGAGAAGGTGGGTGGGGCATGGCAAACCAATATTTTTAATACGTAAATGTTCTGGGAGAAAACTCAGAGGGCCTTGGAAGCCAAAAGTGGAACTTCCAGTCTGAATGTTCAGAGAAGACCGCCCTGGGGCCTGAGTCCAGTCTCAGAGAATGAATGGGAGCCGCAAGCAAAATTGACGGAAGGGTGGGGGAGAGAGGGAGGAGTCTGTGGTCGGGTGCATAGGAGGGGCCACCGCACAGAGATGTGAAACAATACTATGCCTGCAAATAAACGGAGCAGGAAAGCGCGAGTCGGAATATGGAGGACGATGAGCCTGGAGAAAAAGGTAGGCTAAGTTGGGCCCCATGCTAAGAAATTTGAACTTGACTTTAGGACAGGTGGTGGTTGGAAAGATTGGGAGTGGCTTCCTTGACTTGTCCCCATCCCTAGAGGATATAGGAATTTTTGTGATAACACTCATAAGGCCACCAAGTGCAAAGGAAACGTCGGAAAGGCCCACACCTAGGAAGTGTGCATTGATCTTAACAGCTGATAAATACTGTGCCTTCTGCTTCCATGTACAATGTTTGCTACTAAATGTTTTTTTTTTTTCTAAATTTTAACTTCACATGTTTTATAAGTACTGGGCTGGATTATTTTAACACAGTGTTTTACAATGAAAAAAATTTTCATATTAAAAAGGATGACAGCCCACACTAGGATAAAAAGATAAAGCTGCTCTCAGCTGAAGAGAGATCCACCCTTCACACACCCTTCTCTGGAAGCTTCAAGGACAAGGGCTGAGGGAAAAGCCACTTCTTGGGTGAAAACCATTTGAGGCAGAGCTGAGACTCTCTGATTGGAAGGTTTTCCTTTCATTTCTATCCCCCAACCTTCTAATTCTTCAACTGTACAGTTCAGTAAACAAGTATTTATTTTATTCAACAGTAATTTAGTAAGTGCCTACTATGTTCAGGCATTAGTCTGGGTAGCAGGGATGCTGTGGGGAGCAAGATAAATTGGGTGTCTGTCCTCAGGAGCTTAAAGGCCGGTGATGACAGTAGTTGGGGAGTGAGGTGGATTTGGAGAAGTACATAGGAATTACTGTCAACATGCCAAATGCGACGATGGGAGCATAGTATCTAGTAGTACATAACACGAACATGAGCCTAGACTGGGTATCAGAAAAGGTTTTCCTCCAGAAAGTGACATTTCAGCTGAGAGCTGGAGGGTGCATAGGAGTGAGCCAAACAAACAGAAAGAAGAAGAGTGTTCCAGGCAGAGGGACAGCATGAGTAAGAGTCTCAAAGGCACTTGTAAGAGTTCAGAGGAAATCCCTGTGGTCAGAGAGGAGCACAGGGGAGGGGAGAACTTGGAGATGAGGGAAGGAAGGCGGGAAGGAGGCTGGGGCCAGGTCCAAGGGCTTTGGCAGCCTGTTGCCTGCTGTTGTGACCAAGTAGGACTCACATTCCTGTCTTTATTCTACATTTGAGGACAGTGACTCACAGGTTAAATGGCTTTCCTAAAAGCAAATGATGATAAACTGACAAGGGCACCATGTCTCCTTTGGGTTCCCCCAGAATCAGACCTTGACACAAGGATTTCACTATTTGAGGGGTAAGCTGAGGAAACATCAGCAAGGAAGTGGGAAAGGAGCACGAAGGGAAGGCCGCCAATAAAGGTACATTAGCAAGGCAGGTAACACCTGAGCAACCAGGCCCTAATCCCTGGGGAAACTCAACACAGCCTGAGAGTTACCGCACTGGAGGGGGATGGGAGCTGGAAACCCCACTTCCTGTCAGTTTTGGGTTGAAAGCCACAGCAGAAGTGTGTGTGGGGTGTTCATGGCCTTCATTCTGCAACACTTTCAGTCAGCTGCACAGGTGGGCAGGTGGGTTTTGGGGTTCAGAGAACACCCTCAAGTAAAGGAAGGCAGTGTGTGATGCAGGCATTTGGAAGGCTGGTCAGTGTGCACTCAACTTGTGAGGGTGAGGACTTGAGCCCGCACCACAATATCTGCTGCTCAGTTTTAGGGCCCCAGACACCGGTGCCCCAATTCTGAGCCCTTATACCACTCCGCAGTGACTGGATTTCCACCTGACTGGCAGTGGATAGAGCTAGTAAGGCCACAGATCACTCTGGAACTCTGTGCTGAGGCCTCAGCAACTCCCAGGCCTATCGCTCTAGGCCTGTATCTCCTTAATCACAGCACAGACTTCCCATAATTCTTTTCTTCACCCTGGAGTGTTGATACTGAAGGAAAACATGCCATTTTGAGGGGCCTAGTAATGGAAGAATGTCAAGTTTAACGGGGGAAATAAATGAGACTCCTCAAAATGAGAATTTAGTGAGGCATGAAGTGTTGAACAAGGTCAAGCAAGCACTTAGCTTCAAATAGCTGGATCAATCAGGGTAAAGTCATTTGGTTTGGGATTTTGGGGGCAATATGACTCATAGAATTTTTCCAGAAATAAATGGGTCATAAGATTGGGAAATGTGATATTTAATAACTTAGCTTTTGGAGCTAAAAAATTCATAGTAGTTTATCATAATAATAGTTTTTCTTAATAAGAGACTGTGGGACAAAGGGAAGAACAGGTTCTAGTCTTTCCTTTTCTTCCTGGTTTTCTGTCCTCATCAAAAATTTATTGTGGTAGGCAATGTAGATTTAAATGTCAACATCACAATTGAGGTGCTCAAGGATTTCATAGTCTAGAAGAGGACAAACAGATTAAGGCACACTAACTAACAAGCTATGGGACCTGGGGACAGTCTGCCAGCCTCTCTGGGTCTCAGTTTCATTGAGAAGAGCCTTGATGAATGAGATTCGTGGTTCTCAACCTTGGCCATCCATGAGAAGCATTTTGGGGAGCTTTTAAAGAACTCCAGTGCCCTGGGTGGTCCCACTCGCAGAGATCCTGTGTAACCTGCTCTGAGATAGGGACCTGGCAGAGGTTTTTTTTTTTTTTTTTAAAGCTCCTAAAGTGATTCTGATGAGCAGCTGAGGTTGAGAACCAGTAGATAATAACTCTCAAGTTTTTAGTAACTGTAAAACTCATGCTTTTTCTGAAGAGAGTTTGCTTCCTGTGTAAGTCAGCAGAAAGCAGAAGATAGCAGCTAGAATTTACATTCCCTGGTAAAAATATAGCATGAGGGCAGTGGGGCATGGGTTAGGTGACCACATTTTGGCCAGTACTTGTACTCTGAATAGATGGTTTACCTCAATAGGAAGCATAGAACACTCATTCCAGAAATAACAGGTGCCCACATTTTTTTTCCCCTCAGAAGACACATTCATAATGCCAACAACTGAGTATCATACCAAGAAAACAAAAGCTGTGAGGGAGAGCAGAGGTGGGTTGGCAGCACCATCGAGTTATATAAACCATGACTCGCTCTTGGTCTAGGCTAAAGTATCTTTGTAGCATTTCTCTGAGAAGTACCTGGCGGTTGCTTTGCAAAGGAAAGAAGGCAACATACTTTGCTGTGGGCCTAAAGGAAAAGGAAAGTCTTCTCCAACCTCCTGCATCCTCTGGTTGGCTTCAGACCACAGCTCTCATGTGAACTTTCAGTGGCAGGAATAGAGAACAGTTGGCTTCCACATCCCTGTCCTGGCTTGTTCACTACACTAACAACCTCTTCTATTACGTATGAGACAATTAAAGGATGAGCTTAGAAGCTGGCATCTTTCCTTTAAAGTAAAAGCCAGAGCTTATGTTTTGCTAGTGACAGTTTCCTGTTAAAACAAATATCTTATTAGTGATGATATAAGAGCCATTGGAACAGTCTCATTTCATGGTTCACTTAGAGCCTGCCCCACGCCCTTCTGAGGCTCTCTTTCTGATATGTGGCTGACAAAACCTCTCCCTGAGAGCGCCAACACCAACATAGTTACCTCACCTTGGAAGAGCCACAATTCTCTGGAGAACAGAGTCTTCAGAGCATGTTGAGGGGGTGAGTTGGAGGCAAGTATAAATTGTTTATACTTTTTTTTGCTGGCTGTGAAGCCAACATTGCTCCACCTAAATGAATGTCTGCAAAAAGACAAAGGAACTCCATTCATGTGTTCATTCATTCATTCATTCATTGGCAGATACATTTCCTATTTTAACTTCTGTAGCAGGTTTTGTTTGAGAGACTTTGTAATGTGTAGTGACCACTTGGATCATGGGATTGAATTAGTCAGTTGATTACAAAGGGACTTTCAACTTAAAAGATGGACACCTATATCAGCCCAGTGAAGATCTGGGTGGGTTAAAACTGGGAGTGACATAACCAGCCAGAGTTAGCTTTGCAATGTGCCATGTGGGCAGGTAACAAGGACATTAAACAATGGGAATAGAGTTTTCCCAACTAGATACATTTTTCTATTTAAATTGTATTATTGTTTTATTTGAAGAGCAATGTATATTCTTACGCAAATACAGACAATGCAGGGATAAGATTTTAGAAATCATTATTTTCTTCCCCCAAATAATAAGCAGGGCAGCTTATTATATTTTTTCTAGTCATATTTATTTATTTTTCCAGGTTAGATATTCTAACCAAAAAATATCATGAAATAAAACTGAAGTCTTTTTGAATGGCTTGTCAAACGAAATGTAGAATTCCCAGTTAAACCTGAATTTCAGATAAATAACAAAAAAACTTTTGATATAAATATGTTCCAAATATTGTGTAGAATATATTTATACTGAAATGTTTTTTGTAGTTTATGTAAAATTCTAATTTAACTTGGCCACTGGCATTTCTATTCAGTAAATCTGGCAACCCTACGAGTAAAATGAGAAAAAGGGAGAGGATCTGTCTACCTTGACTAATTGATATTCATTTTTTACCAAAAAAAAAAATAGTTTTAATTTTTTATGAACAATCTATTACTTGGTAACAGCTAAGTGAAAATAAAAAGAGAGAAAGAAGGAGAGAAGAGAAAAACAGGCACATGGTATTTATAGTATCAAAAAGGTAAACTGAAGTAATCATATTACACCTAACTCAAGTTATTTAAAATGTATAAAACAACAGAAGGCATTTATGAGTAGCTATTAGTTTTATGTTTTGATAGTACTACAGGAATTCATTTTGGTTTTGTCGATGTTCATCAACACTGTTTTTATTTTATGGAGCAGTTCTAGGTTTTTGCCTTTTCAGATAGAAAACGATTTGTGGCAGCTCATACTTGCAAAGACTCTTAGGAAATTCAGCTGAGGATTTAGCCAATGGTAAAGCATTTGTTGTCAGTTTCAGGAGCAACACTAATCGGTGAGGAATGGAGACTCTCTCCCTAAGCCTCACCTGCAGAGGCCTCTCCCAACCATTTGTACACTAGTGGGGTTCTGAGAGGAGTTTCCCACAGGGCCTTACTCAAGAGGCATTGTGAGCCCTCTAAGGCCTGGAAAAAACAAAGGATCATCTGTGAATCCTCTGCTGATATTCGGTGGGTGCTGTAGAATTTGCATATTGGAGGGCCTTCTTAGAGCTGCAGGTAGGACTCGGCCTTGTCTCGAAGCTGTTATTTGGGAACAAGCACAGTGTCCTTACTTAGGATGGAATGTTTCTGTGGGCTAGCTGAAGGAGCAGGTGAAAGAGGGGTGCTGGTGACAGTCTTAACTGCCACCCCCCAACACACGCATTCCATGTCATTGCTGCTGACGTTATTAACAGTGGGCATGGGGTTTGAAGGATCAGAAGAAAGGAAAGGCTAGTGCTCTTAACTAAGACTTAAATGATTAAAACAAGATTGGGGAGAAACATTTCTAACCAGACTGTGCAAACTACATGCTGTCATCATAGTTTCTCTCATTTTGTTTTCACCCAGAGACATCTATCCAATATGCGAATCTGACCATGTCTTTTCTGACAGTAGGTATAATTCAGTGGCCCTGGGCAGCTGATGGCCTCCAGCAGTATCTGCTCCCATTGCGCCAGGCACCCGCTTGCCTCCTATGTCAACTGGCCCATCTAACTCACCAATAATACTGACTTTGAGTTTTCTAGGATAACATACCATTTCATGCCTCCATTTGCACCTGCTGTTTTCTTTGCTTCCAAGGACGGCCTGCTTTCCCCCTGATCTCCGCTTTCCCTTCCCCTAAAGTCTGCCTGGTGACCTCTGATTCCTCCTTCAGAATCACCTCAGATGCCAGTTCCTGCAGGACTTTCTCTGTAGGACTCTGACACCCCCAGAGTTAAAAGGTCTCTCCTTTAAGCTATTTCTGCATCCTTCTCATATTTTATGTCAGATCAGATTATTTGTTCATTTTGTTTACATGTCCTCTTTCCATTCTTACGGTTGGTTGTTAAGGAGCAGAGTACATCTTATTACTCATCTCTATGTCCCTCCAACATCATCAACAATCACTATGGAGGATTTGTTAGATAAATAAATCCTAGATGTTAGGTTTAGCACTTATTCAGTATTCAGTGAATGTCAGTTTATTCCATTGGAATAAATTTTGAAAACCTGAGCTCCCATCTGTATGAAAGGGACAGTGAGCAGTGCTGCCCTTTCTAGGTCCATGCCTTTGAGATGTGCACAGTCATTTTACCTCCTGGCCAGGTCTTTGATTTCATAGTTTATGAACAATTACATCTCTTGAATTTCCCTTATACTGCCATTGTAAACTTCTCAGTTCAATCAGGAAAAGGAAGCAAACACACTGAAGTCTAACAAACTTTTTTGATTTCTTGGGGCTGCTGGTCAGATTAAGGGAGATTTAGAAGGGCATGAGAGTTCCACAGACAGTGGTAAGACATCACAGTCAGTGGTAAAAGAAAAACAAGAAGATCCTAGTTCACAGAAATCACAGTGCTCACATTATAGACAGTAGCTGATTTCACACGCTCCATCAACACAAGCCTTTGGGTACCTGCTAGTTTTGTGACTCAAGTCTTAGTTTGATATGAAGTGTTACAGTCATCCTCTCTTCTTAAACTCATGCATAAAGAAATCCTTCCTTGGAAACAGAAATGGATTGCTTGTCAGTGCTCCTCAGAGACTTCCCTCAATGGGGAGTGATTCATTCCATGTGGCATCAAGCCTCTTTGACTAATGTATTAGTAGAAGTCGTGCAAGTGACTAATAGATGGGAAAGTTCTCTGGAGAAAGTAACTTGATTGTTTGTCAGTTGCTTGAGTCTGTGTGAAGAGTCCCTGAGAGATTCTTTTGAATTGCTGTGCTTTTCATTTTGATCATACATTGTTGATTCAAAAATGGCTTAAAAGTGGCCTACAAGCTCAGATTTGCTCTCCCACACATTTTAAAAAGGAAAACTTCTGCCTTTAAACAAATTTTACAGATCAAGGTTATAGCCTAAATTTAAGCTGTAGCCTCTGAATGTGTGACTATTTTATACGTTGAAATGGAATAAATGGATTTTGCAGTACCCAGAACATGGTTCCTGGATTGAGACACCTTGGGAACAGGGGTCCTTAGCTGTTACTGGCATTTTCTTACTTCCCTCCCCCATTGTGAAGCTCTGCTCCAATTCTGTGCTTTGGGTTAGTAACGCCTTCACTGGCCCCATTTGAAATGGCATTGTGAGCCTGGTATCTCGGTGTGAGTCTAATTTCTACTTCCCTCGAAAACACTGACAAAATATATGTTCCTTCTCTCTCTAAGGACCTTAGATTAGCACTCCAAAAAAGGGGGAGATTGGAGGAGACTCTAGGTCATCACTGCTAAGAGTAGCCCATCTGCGTGCGCGCGCACATGCGTGCACACACATACACACACACACACACACACACACACTTAAATCCATGCATTCATACTGATACCTCTATTTCTGATCCAACACCATACAATTCATTTTACCTAGCCTTCCCCTTTCCTAATTTGTAACTCCTTTTTTCGACACTGAGTAATCTTGCTTTCATTATCCATAGTAGATTTACTTCTTGTTCAATCCTCATATATACATATAATAGTTTCAGAATTGCTAACCCATACCCATGAGAGACAGTTTTCTTGAGTATATATTTGTGTACAGTTCTTTTTGTCTATTGCATTTTAGTATACAGACCAAATACTGTTTCTCAAAATTACTGGGGTTAACTCTTTCCTTTCCCATCCCCTGCAGTGTGATTTTGTTGTTCATTTGTAATACAGAGGTTCATTTGTTATTGTTTGGATTCCATTTTGCCCCCCACCCTCTATCACTAGCTTTAGAGTGTTAGTTACAGTAGGATTAGGATTATGATCAAGTTGAGCTGGACTGATGGGTGAATTCTAGGTTTATTGAAGAAGGTGAATGACTTGTAGATATCTTACCTTTTCTATTCTCAATTAACCTGGCCTCTGCAGAGAAGGTGCTCTATGACAACCTGAAATCCACAGCACATATTGGCTTTCCAGCCTCTTCTCTTTACCATTTCCCTGCCTTCATTTCTTGGTCTCATTTTCATAGGAGTTTCTAGTTAAGAGAAAAACTGGTCTCAAGGCTCCTCTCCAATCCTTTTAATTTGGCAGGAGATTAAAATAAATATTCAAAAGGATAAAAGGTAGGTAGTGGGTGGGAGGAGGAACAGTGGCCAGGTACAGGAATAATTTACAAAATAGATAGTAGAGATTTTAGGAAAATTTATGGTCAGTGATATTCATATTAATTTAGCAGTAATGCAATGAAGAATGTGCATGACCTGGGTTGCTTGGTGGGGCTCCATCAGTGCCAGGACACACATCAAACCAAGATGCCATTAGGATTAGCAGGTTCTTGTCTGAGTGAGCCTCTGCGATCGGCAGGGCCTCATTCCCCATAAAGTTTAGCTGCATGTCCTATTTCTGCTCCTTCCTTAGTGTGTTCATTCATTTCTCCAATCATCCATGGACAGACACAGACCTGAGTTCTTACTCTGCATGAAGGACTTTGCAGGAGATGTATAATAGTTGGGTCTCTTCTAGCGACCAAGCATCCTTCTGCCCAGTGCCAATGTATCTGTTTTGTGACCATTCTTATAGTAGATACATCAACACCAAAATATTGGGGAGCTAAACCAACGGAAGTCATGCAATTATGTTCAGAACCAACCATACAAAGAAAAAAATTCAGCCCGCCTGCAAAGGGAGTTGTTTGGAAAATCTCATGCTGTACGTTTTCCTCCCATCTAGACTTCAAGGAGAAAGCCTGCTACCTAGATGCCTTGCCTTGGAGTTCTTTCCCAAAGCAGTTCAAACAGCCCAGCCCAGACATGTATTTAAATCTGTATAAACAGGCTCCTCCAATTAATGGGGAAAAACAGCTTTGTGTCAGTGCTGGGAAACCACAGGCTGGTAGACCAAGGATGATTCATCAGGCAGGTCACAACAAGGCCAACAAATGCTACAATGTGTGTTTCACTCGAATGCCATCACTAGCATAGTAAACAGGACTACAGAACAATTATGTCCACACTGAAAATAGCAAGAAAAATCGCAAAGCTGCCCAAGGTGAAGTGTGAGAGAAATGATCATAAACACCTGAGACTAAGATTTAAGGTAATACTGGAGAGTACAATGAAGTTTCAGGCTTCACAACATCGATATGATAACATCAGTTTGTTAGTAACATGTTTCACTGAAAGAAAGATGCATAATGTTGTGGAATGTATGTGCTTCATGTGTTTTATGAATTGGCTTATGGTCTTTGTGGGAGGATCAGGCAGTCTGCATCTCTCTCTCTTCTTTATTTCTTCCATTGAATGTACTGGGGAAAGAAACTATTTTGTTTTACCTTGGAGCCTGATTTAAGTGAAAATACTTAATTGTGCAAGGACAGAACAGTGAACCTAATAATCCATTTTCCCCCCAACAAACAAGACTGAATTTTCTCTGTTTTTGTTGGTAATGCTATCTTTTTCTCTGTTTGACAATTAAAGTTAGTATTTGGAACAATATTCCCAATAGAAGTGTTAGTTGTTATTTCTCAGGGGCTTGCATTTTTAAAAACTGTTATTCCAGCCCCGTATTGCAGCATTTCATCGCGCAGAATCTGTACCTACCCAGTGGCCCCTAAAGAGGAGAAGGAAAGGTGTTTCCAGATGTCCGTATCTTATCTGAGCCTCATCTGAATTATGCAGGGGCCCCACCTCTACGCATCCAGGTTGGATCTTCACTAGGAAATGGCTCACATGAGGTTGTTGGTATTTCCTGCCTCTGTTAAGCCAAAACTATTGTAATAACAGCTTTTCTGGCTGGATTCAGGTACCTTTGCTTCAAGCCCAGACCAGAATCAGGAAATGAAGAGCTGTGTGTACAAAGGAAAACTACTGGGATGGAGGTTTGGGGTGGGGAAAGGGGAATTTCTCAATTTTTTTTTTTCATGGCATCAAAATGTTCAACATGGACAAGTCATTAGGAAAAGAAAAAAAAGACCTACTGTTGGTGGAAATTACCACTGGTCAGATTCTCCACGGTCACTTCTACTCTTGACCCTGTATGAATGGGCTGGGTAGACCCGAGAGGCTGCAAGGTTCATCAGACTAGGAGTTGGAATACGTAGTTTCTCTGCAAGCATTTTGGGTGTTTATACAACTTGACATAGGTCTTATTTAAGAAAAAGAGTACAAATGAGAAATACAAAACTAGGTATAAAAGTGAATATCTATAATGAGGAAAGAAATACTAAGAATCACAAATCTTAAAAAGCTGGCAAATGTCACATGTATTACAAAATCCATAAGAACAACATAGTATTTTTATTAGCCTGACACACTCTGTAATATTCTTTTCCCAATAATTCTTGGCTGCAAAGTCTTCCATCATTTCTTCAAAAGATAACAATTTTATAATATTTTCTATGTAAGAATGGAATGATAATCCAGTCTTTATATGTGAAAACTTGTTTCTCTCCCATTACCCACACCCACATACCTCCAGTGCAGGATGCTGTAGGATAATTGGCAGCCTTTGTGTAGAAGCCAGAGGAGTTGGCACAGGGGGTGTGTGTGTGTGTGTGTGCGTGTGTGTGTGCGTGTGTGCGTGTGCGTGTGTGTGTGAGAGAGAGAGCGAGAGTGAGAAGGGGTTGTAGAAGACTTACCTTGAAGCCAGTCCTACACCATAATGAGACTATACCAAAAAAAACACAATCCTATTAACAAGTGGGCAAAGGACCTGAATAGACATTTCTCCTAAGAGGACATACAAATGACCAATAGACACATGAAAAAATGCTCAAGGTCACTAATCATCAGAGAAATGCAAATTAAAACCACAATGAGATACCACCTCATACCTGTCAGAATGGCTCTCATCAATAAATCAACAAACTACAAGTGTTGGGGAAGATGTGAAGAAAAGGAAATCAATTTTTAATTTTATTTATTTGTGTGTGTGTGTGTGTGTGTGTGTGTGTGTGTGTGTTATGATATTTTCAAAGGCAATAGTCTCTGAGCTCCTGTCAAACATCCCTGTATGAATTTGCTAGGCTGCAGTAAAAACGTACTACAAATAGGGTGGTTTAAACAAGAGAAATTTATTGTCTCACAGTGCTGGAGTTTAGAAGTCTGAGATCGAGGGGTTGGTTTCATTTGAGGGCTGTGAGGGAGAATCTATTCCATTCCTCTCTCTTAGCTTCTGGTGGTGTGCTGACACAGCACCCTGACCTCTGCATTCTCCCTATGTGTGTGTCTGTCTTTAGGTATAAATTTCCCTTTTTTTTACAAGGACACCAGACATACTGAATTTACAAGGCTCACTGTAACGGCCTCATCACAACTTGTTTAAATTTGTAAAGACCCCATTTCCAAATAAGACACATTCTGAGGTTCTGGGGCTTCAACACATCTTCTCAGTGGGCACAATTCAACCCATAACAACACTTAGCTACACCTAGTCAACCATCACATTGGAAGGCAGACAATGGCTCTCACAGCTGTGGTTCATGGTGTGTGTTGTCCTTGCAGTATTTTCAGTTATCTCAGTTGATGATGCTTGTTTTCTAAAGAGAGAAAGGTTGAGATGTCTATAAGTGTGGTCTCCATGTTCAAATAGCTACTGGAGGGTTGAGTATTGCTGGAAAAGAAGTTCAAGTGCACTTAGTATTATTTGGCCAGTGCATATGAAAATACATGTCCCTTTATGCACCATGTGAGTTCTGTCCCATTTCATCACCCACTATGGGTGGAAAATCAAGAGAAAAAGTGAAAATAAGGGACAAAAATAACTCTAAGAAGTCTTCGCTTAAAATGCAAATGTTATGGCTTTGATATCTTTTCAAAACTTTAACCACCAGGTGACTGTTGATCATAAGTTTTCATGAGAGAGGTTACCAGTAATAACATGCACAACATAAAAGGACTCTTTGTTTTGCTTCTTTGGATTCTGCTCTTGATTAGTTGTTCATCACTTATTCCTGCCTAAGGCACAGTGAATGATCAGCACTCATCCAAGTGCCTCAGTAATAACAAACAGCACGCTGGGCACTGTGAGATGACTCAGAGATGAAGCTAAGATCAATCAAGATGCTGTTCCTAAGGAATATGCTGGGTAAATTGCATGAAATATCTAGGTGCTGCGGACACCAAACTTTCACTGGAAAATTCTTTCAACTTCGCTGTATATTTGAAATTTTCTATAATGAAATGTTAAGGGGGGAAAAAGTCACATAAATCAACTCCCATGAATAACTTATTTAGAGTGAAAGAACAAGGTCTGTTAGAATCCATTTGTTGTGCAATTAATTAGAGAACACTCAGAAATAGATCAGTGCCCGTTTTCACTCTCTTCTAGATGGCTGGGTAAACAAAGCATTGTCACTCAGGGTTTGATATCTGTTCTCTCATTATCAATTATTAGGATGTGGTAAGCAGCCTTTTCATCTGGCTTTGTTTTGTTTTGTTTAATTAATAGCTGCCAGATTACCCCAATCTGCACATTTACAAACTAGTCTGTCTCCATCTATTTTTAAATTATTTAAAAACATTTTTTAATTGATTTTTTTTTTAGACAGTGAGAGAGAGAAACATCAATGTGAGAGCAGAGCATCCATCGGCTGCCTCCTGCACACCCCCTACTGGGGATTGAGCCTGCCACCCAGGCGTGTGCCCTGACCGGGCATCGAACCAGCAACCTTTTGGTGCACAGGATGACACCCAACCAACTGAGCCACACTAGTCAGAGCTATCTACTTTTAAACTGTCTCCATTTATTTGTTCCCTAGGTACAATTATGAATTTGATGGCTGGGGACAATAAGATGCATATAAAATAGGGCATGCTACAATGTGAGCCCTCTTTTTCTCAGTTCTAAAACAGAGCTGTAAAGTACGCAGTTTCAGGAGTCAGAATTTCAGCTTAGTAGTGCTTTGGGCAAATTACATAACCATGTTTGTGCCTTATCGTAAAGTGCAGGTGACACCAGTTCCTGCGTCATGTGACTGGTTGGTGTCCATAGTAAGAGCGATTCTCTCTGGAGAGCTTTACCATATCTACCACTTTCTACCTCCCTCTTCTCTCTCCCCCTTTTCTCGCATCTCTCTCTCCAACTCTGTTTCTATCTCAACTCCATTTCTCTACCTACCCAAATCTATTTCCCTCAGATCAGGGATGCGCTAAGGGGAGTGACCTTCCTCCTGTCCTGACAGTGACCCTTGGGGGGCTTTCACGGACCCTATTTTATTCCCTTTCCATTGTGGGCGGTAACTTCGTTTATGGAACTGCCTTAGCATCTTGTTCATGCCTCTCTCGCTCACAGGCACATGTTTCCTTCATGAACATTTTCTTCAGCGCCACTATTTTTTTCTTCACCGTTCTGACCTTTTCCACAATAAGGTCCTTTATCTGTAGTCTCCTGGTCTATCTCATGTTCTATCAGATGCCAGGGGAAACATTTAGTCAAATCTCTTACTTGACAACCGATCAATCCACAGATATTTACATTAGTGCCCTAATGTTGAAGCCACCCAAAACTGCATTCCTCTTTTCTCCATAAAACAAACATGGTGATAATAACAATAACAACGCCCAGCTGGTGTGGCTCAGTGGTTGAGCGTTGACCCATGTACCAAGAGGTCATCGGTTCGATTCTCGGTCAGGGCACATGCCCAGGTTGTGGGCCTGATCCCCAGTCGGGGGCATGCAGGAGGTGGCCAATCGATGTTCTCTCTCATCGATGTTTCTATCTCTCTCTCCTGCTCCCTTCCTCTCTCTCTAAAATCAATTTAAAAAAACCCAAAAAAACAATAACAACACTCTCCATTAAGTTAAACTGGTATATATTTAGACATAGGTTTGAAAAGACAAATTGCAAAAAGTCTAAACAATGTGTTTGTAACCAATACATAGGTAAACGAAGAGTTAAGAATTGACACATTAACCACAGGATATTGCTATACCTCCCTGTCCAGCAGCCGAGGAGGCTGCCGTAGAATGCTTGACTGGGCTTAGGTGGGAGTCGGAGCAGGGAGAAGGGAATTCGCAGTCGTGATGGAAGGGCCTCATAGGCACCCCTCAGTGGGAGATAATGATTTTCTTACTGTTTCCTTTAGAGACTTAAGCTGGGCTGTAATGCCTCAGAAACATATTCATATTGTTCACATTAATAAAGTCCTAACTAAAAAGATCCTATTCTTCGGGAGACCACTGTCAGAGGTAACTAATACTGTCTGTAGTCATTGTCCTTGTGCTCAAAATGCACAGGGTCCCTGTGCTCACCTGCCGTCTCTGGGGTCTGAGAACTGTCTGCTGCTTGACCTGTCTGCTGCTAAACGCAGATTCAAGTTCCACTGGAGGTTTTGACATGCCCTAGAGAGTAGGGGCCATTGCATTCTGGACCTTGGGCCTAAGTAGAACCCATTTCCCAGCTGGGGGAGCTACACAAAAAAATGCCATAACAATGCGAAGTTATAAAAACATCACTAATGAGAGTTACTTGACATCCAGATATCCTGTCATTTCTCAGAATCAATTTTAATAGTGTGGTGATGTATCAGATTATTATTTTTTTTAATTTCCTGGAAATATAAAATAACAGTGACTCCTCAGCTAAATCCTGTGGATTGGAGTCAGTCCTTCCCTAGAGGCAGATGAGGACCTCATTTGGGATCATGAACCCTGCTGGCCACAGCAGAGCTTCCCAAAGTGGAGTCAGCCCAGGTCAGGAAAAGGCCTTAGTCACTTCACTAGTGTCCTAATTCTTGCTGATTAATTGAGCTCTGTGAACAATGCAGAGGACACTGGATAAAGGAATCATGCCTTTGCGGTACAGAAGGCCTCACTTAGCTCTTTACAGACTCACTCCTGTAAAGCTAAGGGGAGGGAACCGGGCAGCTTTGCTCCTGGGACCACCTTGAGTCAGCTCATCCCACAGGGTTTCCTGCCAGGCTTCCCTATCATTAAGTTCCAGCTTTCTTCAGAAAAGTGACCTTAAGAGGTCCCTTTGCACTAAAGTCTACTGTGCTACAATCACACAGTCTGCACAAATAAAATGCTGTAGCTCTCTTTTTGTCCCCAACATGGAAATTTGGGGACTTGGATAACTAGAAATGTATTGGAAGTGCCTAGGATAGAGGTCACTTGAGTTAATTAGGAGTTTAGTTTAGTTAATTGTGTTTTCTTGTGTTTCCACACCTAACGCCTCTTAAATTTGCATTTCAGGCTACAATGTGGTGGTTTTCAACTCTTGCTGCAAATTGGAGCCATCAAGGGAACTTTGAGATATTCACACACCCAGGCCCATCCAAGGAAACTGGCCTAGCGTAGGGCGTGAGCATCGTATTTTTCAAAGCTTCCAGGTAATTCTAAGTGTAGCCAATGTTGAGAACCAATGCTACCTTTATGATATGACATAAAATTCAATTCGATTAAAATCACCCACCATCACCAACAAGAAAACTTGATGTGATAACATCCTAACAGTTGAATAGTTTATGCAGGCATTATCTCAGGTTGAGATTTTTCTGCGAATTTGACTACATTTCACAATTTAAATGACAGCACCTCAACCAGCTAGAGAGATCTTCCATCACACAACAGAGAAGTAGTAGTAACAATTCCCAAATTCATATTTTTATACTGCTGAGAAGCAGAACTCATCAGGAAATTCAGTCAGCAAAATTGCTAGAGAAAACTTGTTTTCTCAATTTGTCCATAAAGTTTCTAACCTCAAAGCTTTGGAGAATTTAGTCTCTATAAAGTCCAAAAAATGTAACACAATCACCTGCGATGTTTTTGCCATTAGATTACATTTGATTGATTTTTGAGACTCTAGTCTGGAGCAAATCTATGTCCACAGAGCCCGTCAAAGCTGTGAAGTTTCCATTTTGCACATATGTTGATCTCTCGTCAGCGAGGTTAATCACTTTTGTGAGAGTGATCGCGGGCAAGGATAAGGCTGGTTTGGCTTTGAGAACAGTGACTGCAGGAGAGAACGATTCCACCAGGTTCCATTTGTTGGGAGAGAGTTCCCTGGACACCTGCCTGTTCAGCTGGAGGAGGGCTGCAACATGCCCTTTCTGTCTGCTGTCGCTCCCATCAATCTGATGGACCAGGTTTTATGAATCAGGTTGCTGGCTGCTGAGGCTGGTGAGAGATAAATGCAAAGCATTTATGAGAGCTAGGGTACTAACCTCTTGGACAAGACAAGGAACACCCACCTATAAACCTCTCTGGAGGGTGAGGGGGCAAGGACAACAATTGGGCAAAAAGAACAGAAGGAACCCAGTCTTTTGAAGTGCAGTCATTTAAGTGGCGTCCTTAGCTGGTGTCTGCCCCTGTGTTGAACCAAAGGCACTTAACAGTTGGCAGCTGCAGTCACTTAATAACTGCACCTTTACCATGAAAGCTGGGGGGTGGGGAGGGGGCAGAAATTCAGTGCAATCACCGCTGACATCCATTTGAAGTCAAAGACACAGAGGGAAGTAATTGGAGTTCATGGAAATAGAGTTTTAGAATGAAAGTACATGGGATTTGATTTAGTTAATTTAATTAAACTTATACTTTAGATTATCTCATTTAAATTGTCTGTGTTTTCATTTCTGCTCTGAATCCCTGGCCTTTAGTCAATAAGCAACATTTTCCTAATATAACGTAATGAAGATCTGTTTAGCTCTCCTTCAGGGCCCTGCTGTATCTCATCATCAGGCAGGGCCAGCGGCCCCAGGCCTTCCAAGGCAATCTCCTTCAGTGCAGTGCTGGCTGTCTGGGAATGTGAGCACCCAAGGGACTCGGGAAGCTCTGGGCTGCTCAGGTGCTCTCCCCAGCGGCGTGAAGGCTTCACCTTCTGAGCCTCTGGTTGTTGCGTTGGCTATGGGCGCCTGCATTACTTGTATGACCGGATATATACTCTCGGGAGTACCAACACTCCCGAGGACAGAAACCATAGGGACTTTGCCAACCCATCAGATGAGAACTACATGTTCATTTCCAGAATGGAAATCAGTTTTGCACAGCCAAGCAAGCTACTTTATCCCAATCGCAAAACCAGCTAGATGAAACCAACTAGTGAGACCTCACGGTTAGCTAGGCTGATGATACAGTGAATTCCTCCTGGCCTGCATCCATCCGAACATCCCTTTGCCTTGGTTAGTGTTTCTCTCCTTTGAAGGTAGGAAACGCGGCTGGTGAGGAAATGGCAGGTGGAGGGAGGGAGCAGTCTCCCTGCGGTTCCCGTGGAGTCCCAGGAGAGAGGTGAAGTAGACCGCAGGCCTCTTCACAATCTCACTTCGTTGCTCTCAGTAAAGCAAGGGTGACTGAAGTCACGAAGCAACGCATTTCATGATAGGATAATATGGACACATTTCCACTGCAGGAGGGAGTCAGGCTTTCTTGCCTCTCAGCACGCCAGCTCTCAGAGGAAGCCTGAAAAACCGTCTTCAAGCCCCTCTATTCACCTCATTCCTTATTCCTTGGAGATTTTCAGAAAACCTGTGCTACGATGAATAATAAATAGATTTTTGGTTACCTTTTAGTGAGGCAATATTATTGGGGATATGTTTTTGCATTAATTTAAACATGCTACCATTTGTACTTTGCAGTATAATAATCTGCTTTCTCCACTTTAGTTATTCTTAGGCAATAACTTTGTGTGTGTGTGTGTGTGTGTGTGTGTGTGTGTGTGTGTGTGTATCTATCTATCTCATTGAATTATGGCTATTTATTCACTCTCAGTAGAATAGGCAAGGCAGCAGTATGGACAGTGATCAACGTAATAGACATTTATTGAAAAACCACTTCAATTAAGGCACTGAGTCCAGGTACTATGGTTAGTACAAAAGTGTAGAAGACTTAATCACTCTCCTAGGAGACTCTGATAAAGGAGATCAAGCCACAGGTATAAATATTAATTCGAACTGGAAGTGGCAAATGTAAAATACAAAGAAAGTACTTAAAATTTCTGAGGACCTTAAGATGATGTCTGACTCGCAGGTGGGTGGGTCAGGGAGCACTCTGTGGAGGAAATGCTCTCTGCTGGGCTGTAAAGGAGGTGGAGGTTTGGAGAGTAGTGGAGGGTGGGTGGAGATGAGGCACCCCAGGTAGTGGGAGTAGTGAGAGCAAGCAGATGGCCCCACGAAAGTGCTGAGCACTTTCTGGACCCTAAATCGAATGCCTTTGGTGGTGATGTAGAGCTCACGTCTGAAGCTGGGTTCTACTAGAGCAAAATCTTGAGAGTACTTGGTGTCAAACTAAGGAGTTTAAACTTTATCAGTTTAGATGCCCAGGTTCAGAGAAACACTGTTCTTGGTCTTTGCAGAGCAGGGAATACCCTGGCAGTCTCAGCCCTCCCCACGTTGGACCTGGTGGACTTGTGGTGAGCTCCTAACACCTGGCTGCCCTGAGTCACACCCTGAACAGCCACCCACATACCCTGGCTGGGTGCCCTTGGGGGGCTCCACCTCAGTCCACTGGAATGTGACCCTAGCACCCATCTAGATCTTGATGGGGGAAAATGTTCTTGTCCCACTATCTGACACCTGACCACCAGCTGCTGGCTAGAACTCATTGGTAGTAGGTAGGTGAGCGATTCAGCCCAGTGCCCTGCTTCTTCCCACCCCACCACATCTGCTTCCCACGGTTCACTTTCCTAACAATGTGTTTGTCGTATCAAATGTGTAGGCCTCTAAGAATAGGAAGGAGAATTTTCATCTTACAGTGCTTCTCAAAATGTGCTTTTTGCTTTAAAGACACCTAAATAGCCACATCAGGAGACATATCAGTTGAAAGACAACTTAGGCACTTATTCATGAATACTTATTTGAATAAATGAATGCATCAAATGTTTCCTATATGATAGACACTATACCAACCCCCCATTTCATTAATCCTTTTAAGCTTTTAGTATACATAAAGAAGAGACATGTTAAACATCAAAACAACACAGTCATCTCATATTACCATTGATAGTTGCAAGAATTAAATGGAATAATATGTTTAGAAGTCTTAACACATTGCACACAGTAGTCACTAGTTATTATTGTCACTAATAACTCCATCCCCTGTCAACTGTCTGGTTCGAATAGTTTTTAGTTGGATATGATCTATTTTGCCTCTCAATTTTAGGTTTTAATGGCTTTTATCCTCAAAGGATTGACACATTTTTCTGGAAAAGATCAGAGATTTGGTTTTTTCAAAGTTATGACAATCGTTGCAATGTGTCCCAATGTAGATACTCTGGTTGCTAAGGACTGTATAAATCAGGGTAAAAGTGGGCTGATGACAACTGCCATTTTATTTTATTTTATTTTTGTCGCTTGGAGGGAAAAAGCAGTTTGGCAGATGTCTGGGCTTGTGTCTGAGACATGGGAGCAACATTGTGAAAACGAATCAGTCAGCATGATGATAGCAACCTTGTCTGACTCCTGGACTGATCTGCCAACCCACAGCTGCACACCACTTATTCATGGGAGTGTGAACAGAATGCTGATGTTAGAGAAACATCCCCGTCATCAGTTCACTGTGCGGAGCGTTGGGAGTCTTCCTCGTCCCTAGAGATTGTAGGGTAGAGCCCCTCTGATGAGCATGCGCAGAAATCTCTGCATGAAAGTTGAGTTTCCAATGCCACAAGATGTTGTGTCAATTATGCAAGGATGAAATAGCTATAAAGTAGAATCTTAACTTGATGTAAGTCTAGACAGTTTGAATCCAGATCTAGAGACATCATAAAGAGAAATGATTATTATTATCAAGAAAGGTGATTTTCACGAAGGAAATGACATTTAATCCCAATGTTTTATGTGTAGCATTAATGTCTTATGAACATGTTTTATACAAAGTCATAGGGAGAGGAAAAGAGGGAAGAAATTAATTTTGAGCCAAAATATACCAATGAAAAAATACGCTGAAAATAAAAGTGAGTTAATTTTAACATCAGCATGCTCACCCAATTTGTCTTGTGCAAGAACAACAAAACAAAAATACATCATGCCGAACTGTGTATGAAAGTTGCAAAAGCTTGTCATTTCCATTTTTTTAAAAGGAGAAGCAAATGTGTCTGGCTTACTCAATTTTTTCCTAGCTTTAAGTTTGTTTGTTTTTAGTTTTTTTCTTTGTTGATATTAGAGAGACAGAGGAAGGGACAGGGAGAGAGAGATAGAAACATCGATGAGAGAGAATATCGATTGGCCACCTCCTGCATGCTCCCAACTGGGGATCAGGCCCACATGTGCCCTGACTGGGAATCAAACCAGTGACCTCGTGGTGCATGGGTTGATGCTCAACCACTGAGCCATACCAGCCGGGCCTTAACTTCATGTTTTCACCTTTAAACAAACATTATGGAGACTTGCTGACTCACAGCACTTACCTTCTCCTTGGTTATTTAATAACCAAAATGATGCCACCAAGAAAGGACAAACTGACAATGAAAATTATTTATATACACAAATAATATAACCTTATACATTTATGTCTGTTAATTGTCAAAAGTTGGCATGAGATCATTTTTTTAAAAAGAGTTGTTTTGTTAAAATACTAAACCAAATCATAAATCTAGCAACAGTTTTTAGGTTTGCAGGTAAAGCCTCACCTGATTTTCCGCCTCTGGCAGGCTGGGCTCATGTTTTCATGCTCCCGTCATACTTAGGATTTACATCGCCCTGTTGGCACCACAGCTCTTCATATTCATTGGCTTAAGTATCTCTCTCCCCAGCCACGTGAATTTCTTGAGAATAGGGACTGTCTTGACCATCTTGGTTTCAGTAACTGAACCAAAGTTCATATCAGCCAGCAGGTAGAAGAATCTTTGTATGAGCTGTTTTCAAGTCTTTCCATTCCAGGGCTCAGACACCTGTAATTTCATCGTCAGCGTCAGGACTAAGAAGAAAGCATCCAACTTGCTCATCTAGAGTGAGGAATACAGGGATAAGTCTAATTAATTCACTTCTCTGCTTAAAATGTTTCAATGCATCCAAGGGTACATGGGATAGAGACCAAAGCCCTCACCTGCTCATGAGGCCTTGAGTGACTGGCTTTCTCCCTGCCCAGTGGAGCGACTCTCCTTGAGCCTCTGCAGTCCACCACACATGCTCTCTTTCAGTTCACTAAAACAGAAGGCTCCCTCCTGCCTCAGGGCCATTGCACCTGCTCTTCCTCCTGTCTGAATCATTGGAGCATGAGCAGCCTGCCAGCCCTTCTGCTGTCTTTGGCTGCAGACCTCTTTTGTTTGGCCAGTCTGAGATGATTAAAGTGTGAATCTGAATACCTTAAGGCCAGTCAACTTCCTGAGTCTGCCCAGGGCCTTGATGTTTCCATCAGTCTTGCCCCTGCCAGATGCTCACATGTGTGTTACCTGCCTGCCACCCTGAAGGAATTTGAGTTTGCAATCTCTACAAATCAAGCAGTAATCTGCAGGAATGTCACTTCCTAAAGCAAGCCTGCACAGCCACATGCTCTCAAAGCATCCTGTACTTTCCCTTCATAGCACTCATCACAATTGTCACTAAATAATTGATTGTGTGGTTAGGGGGTTAAAATCTATCTTCCTGGCAAGGACTCTTGTCTTTTTACCACTGTATCCTCAGCTCTTTACATACAGAAGGCACACATTTATTGAATGGATGGATGGATGGATGGATGGATGGATGGATGATAAAACTAGAGTATTTCAAAACTTACTAATGTAAATAATTCACTAAAAGCTTTAAATGCAAATTATGGGAAAACATCTGTGAGGTTTACTGGAGCCTAATCCTTCCAGTAGACACTGTGATCCTTTAACCCTGAGATGATGATACTGTGTGAAGCTTATAAGGATAGCGATTTCCTACTGATGAACTGTGTTCCAAAGACAGAAGCAATGGGGAAGCAGAGGGCTCGAGGCCCCCAATGATACCGTTATAATGAACCTAGTTGTTAGTGGTGGAAAGGGACAAAGGGAAGGCCAAGTATTATGGGCATGCCACTTGTGCAGCTTTGCCAGGAAGCTGCAGTTGCACACTCTCCAGGAGTCATTGGTCCATTCCCTGCAGATCACAGGGGAGGGGCCAGAACAGGGTGGAGAATAGATGCATGCCCAGAAAAGTCTGGGTGACATAGGGAAGGTACTTCGTTGTCAGTCACACCTGGGAACAGGTCATTGGCCAGAGTAGGTGTGGCCATTGCAAGTGCTGGAATATGTGAAATATTTAATCCCCTGCAAAGGAGTTCGCTCTCTTGTGTTTTGGGGACTTCTGTTGCAGGTGGTGTGCTCTCTTGGCTCCCCTGTGGCCATGTGGACCCCATAAAATGGACTAATGGATTGCCATTAGCCTAATGTTAAACTCGACCCAATTTCACCATGGAACAGAAACTTTGGACCCTGGTTTTGCTTCTAGCTCTACTGAATCTCCAGCTGTACATCATCCCGGACAGGATTAAGGGAAATGGGACTTTGAAAACTGAGGAATGCAATTCTATGCAAATAAAGCTTTCTACCACATCTCATCCTCCCATGGGGGCCTCTAGAAATGTTTATTCCAGTGGTACCCCAAGAACCTCACTCCCACTAGCAATGGAGAAAGACCATCCACGCTTTTCTCCGGAAACACCTACACCTAATTAAATGCGAACATCTGCTCTTTTCATTATTCATTTTCTATCTTTTATGTAAATATAATGGACTTCTGTGCAAGACTTTTCTGAACAAAGGTTTAATCAGTACTGCAACAAAGTCTGTCTTATAGATTGTGATATCAATAGCCCCAAGACTGGTGCTTGGCACTGAGTGTGTGATCCATAAGTATTTATTGAATAATATCTATGTATGGTAATCTACTTGTGGGTGAAGATATATTTTCAAGGCTAGGATGAGATTTACAGTGTGTTTCAGAATCACAAAATGGCAACGCTGTTCCATTGCAGGTAATGTAAGCATTAACTGCCCTGTACTCTGAGTGTTTCTTCCATCCATTCAATACAATTGCAAAACCAAATCAAATAACCACCCTCTTTCCAAAGTATATTAATGCAGGCCCTTCAACTGCATCTTTAAAACCTTCATCATGGTCCTTTCTTATGCTACATTATTCTCCCTGCCTATAGTCACATCCAAAATTCAATGAATAAATTATCTTCACAAATACATATTTTTTCAGCTAGATCAGAGTGTGCCTAAAGAATGCTTCACTAAAGTGTTTGTTGAGAAAGTTTAAGTTACTGTTATAATAATAATTATTATTATTATTTGGCCTCATTATATCTGAAGCAAACTAAAACAAAGTGGACAGTTTGCCATAGTGATAAGGTATTTTCCTAGTGGGGTAATTAGTAGTAAAAAGTGGGATAAAAGAAATGATACGAAATAGTGTGTGCTATGTTCACTGTGCCAGGTATCTTCCATTCCCGCCCCCCACCAGCCTGCTTACCTGCTGCACCCTTCTCTGCAGACACTGCAGATCACTTTAACAAGCTCTCCTGGCCCTGGCCGGTTTGGCTCAGCGGTTGGAGCATTGGCCTGTGGTCCAGGGAGACCCGGGTTCGGTTCTCGGTTCCCGCTAAGGGCATGTACCTCGGTTGCAGTTTGTCCCCGGCCCTGGTTGGTCGTGCGGGTGGCAGCCACTCGATGTGTCCCTTTCACGTCGATGTTTCTCTCTCTCTCTCTTCCTCTCTCTCCCTCCCACTCTATCTGAACAAAAAATGAAAAAATGTCCTCGGGTGAGGATTTAAAAAAAAAAACAAAACAAGCTCTCCTGTTCTCTGGTTTCCGACTGGGTGTGTCCAATGGGGAGCCCCAGGAGGGAGTCAGAGGGAAGGAACACAGTGGAGTCAGTTTCTGCATTTCCCAGCTTCCTCCATGCAGAGTGGCCTTGGGCTGGCTGCAAAAATCCACCAAAGTCCAAAGGTCACAGCTCCTCTGAAGGTGACCTTTTCCACACTCTCTCCCCCTGGGCTCAGCTTCCTCCTCTTGATCTTGTATGCTTACAGGTTGTAACACCTGGTATGACCAGCCCAGGGGCACCTCAGTCTTCTTTGTGGTTTCCCCACACCTGCCCATACCTCATAACTAAACCGTCCTGGAGTGTGCCACTGGCTTCCTGTTGGGTCCCTGGCTGATGCATCTACTAGGGGGTTCATTTGCCCTCTCTCTCATTTTGATCAGGAATCAGAGTTAAGGTGATGGACCTGGCATCTACTGTTTTAACTACTGTGTCTTATTTGCTTTAACATATTTCGTTTTCAATAAAAAGAGTTCTGTCTCATTCCTTCAAAAAGCAGCATATTGCAGCATACGAAACTGTTCTAACGTATTTACCCAGTACCCTCTTGTTGAACCCCCCCCAATTTTCCTGTTCTTTTTTTTAGCAGTGTACATCCTTGAACATACATCTTTATATATTTGTACAATTTTTCATACAAGATAAATTCCTAAAAGGGAATTTGTTGGGGAAACACTTTTCTTTTTTCAAAGGATAATACCACTAAGCTCTTGTGACTAAGACTGCATGGCATTGAGGAAATTATATTTTTAAAGATGTTCACCAATGAATTAAGACTTTGCTTTTTGCTTTTTCTTCCCTAGACTGAGTAATATAGCAACATTAAAGCAGAAAAAAGAGATCTTTAATTCTAGAGGAGTTATAGCTGGAAAAATACAGGCTTATGAAACACTTTATTTCTTAAAAATTGCTTTCAATGACTAGTTCACTGTAAAAGAAAACCTATTAACATAACTGGCAATATATACTTTTTAGACTATAATTGTACAAACACACCAATATTAAAAGATTTCTCTGGACTTTATGAACCCCTGGAATTTATCCATGTAATTTCACAAGGAAAAGAGAACTATTTTCCTAACTGCCTCACACTGACACAGCATTTCAATTTATCTTGCAGAGCCCTATTTTTGTATTCCCTTCCTTCCTTCTTTCTTTCCTTCCTTCCTTCCTTCCTTCCTTCCTTCCTTCCTTCCTTTCTTCCTTCCTTCCTTCCTTCTGCTGGGGGTGAAAAAGACTGAGCTCTAGACCGCTTAACCACCATGCCTTCCATACATGGAGCTTTGGGACACCATGATTAAGCACTTAATGACATGCTTAGTCAAGGACCTTCTTCCTCATCAGTATCCTTCTGAACTGTGCTGGTGAAAATCATGGTAGGAAAGTGTATTGTCTCAAACACAAGAGACTCAATGAACATCAAAATGACTACTCTCTTTCGGGCACAGCTTACATAGTAGGTGGCAAAGAATAACTAAGGATTTACTCATCTGGGAGATTTCTCCAAGGTCCCCACTCTTCCCCAGCTCTTTCCTCATGACTCACCGAGGATTTGCTGGATGCCTAGCGTTATGCTTGGGGTGAGGATTAAAGCCCTGAACAAGGGAAGACTGTTTAGAGCACCAGTTTTAAATGTGTTTCTAGCGTACTTCCTGAAGGAATTTTCAAAAACAATATGCCCTCTTGCAGATTTTTAAGTTGATATATTATCTTAAAATCAAACTGGTAAAGGGTGTAATTTCTGCCATCTGTGACTGGGTAACAAATCCATTGTCCTGGTGTTAAAATGACACCTGTGATAAGTTTCTTCAAAATAGGGACTTTTCCCCACAATAACCCCATTAAAGGAACATGTATTAATATTTTGAATCCCTAACGAGTTTTGGTTGAAGAAAAACACAATGGGACTTGCATCTAATGAAACAACTGAGAAAGGGCTGCCCCAGTCTTATCCTTCACCGTCCTAACTGCACACACGTCGTCGAGTCATTTGAGGCACCTGCTCTTCTGTTTTAATGCTTGAGTTCAGAGTTACAGGATTTTAAAGTAGGAATTTTATAATTTTAGAAAGGAAGCTTAGGGAATTTATGTTCCGATCTATTTTCCAGCAGAGACCAATGAGACCCAAAGAGGCAAGGTGACTTGCCAAAATCACACAGCTGGGTGGTGAACTGGGATCCTTTGTTATCGTTTGGTGACCTTTTCATTATTGTGTGATTGGAAATGTTACCTTTGTAGTAGGTTTAAGTAAAAAGTAATAGGAACAAATAACAACAGTAGCAACCATAACAATTCTGTTATATAAGAATGAGACAAAGTCCCAAATACAATCATTTATTTTTTAAAAGGAGCAAATAACAGCAACTATGATAATACTGTATTATGCACGAGTGAGACAAAGTCATAGATGCAATCATTTCTTTTCATTTGCCCTTGTATTTTTACCATTTTATTTCTTCCATACTACCTACAAATCATTTTATTCATAGTTTTGAATTATTTTTACATTTCTAGTGTGAACAAATTTATCATCTTTCTTTTTGACTTTTGCATCTTCTATTCACTCAGAAAAATGGAATACGTTTAATTAAATTTTATAAAGATAAAACTGAGGAAGGTTCATTTTCATCACTTAGTGTCCTCAGTAATACAGAGAGCTTGACAAAGAAGCAATCCTTAAAAATAATTTTAGGATGTACCTATGAGAAAATCAGTAGCAGTTCAATGAAGTGATTGACTTTAAGAAGTTTTTAAGACCCTGTTATACTAGTGAAATGATTTAATTCTGTCTAGCCCAATTATTATCAATAATATAATAACTTCCTGGTATAGTCAACGCTTTCTTTAAATTTCAGTTTGAAACTTAGTTTTCAGTTTGAAACCTAAAAAGCTTATGAACAACTATGAAGATCCTATAAAAATACTTTATTGTGTTACCATTCAAATTAATAGAAGATACTTCAAGCTGATTTAATAACTGTTTCAATTTGTGAAACAATGTTAACAATGAGAAAATTCACAAAAGGAACTATATTATAGAACTTTGTAGCTGGCTACTGGTATTGATACCCAAATTCGCTACTTTTCATGCAGATATCTTTATCAGTTGTAGGCTCTGACATAAAATAGAAACTTCTATTTTTAATACTACATTAAGTGTATATATACTTTTATGTTCTCCCAGGACAATGAAAGTTAATGTTTAGGGCAAATGTTCACTGAGAATTAGACTAGATTATACATTATTTATACTATGAAGTGGAACTTGAATTGAGGGTTCCTCACTTGAAGGAAACTTAAAATAAAACCTAGTTTAATAAAAAGGAATATACATGGAGTGATCATTCATACCACATTTTTTTTTTTTTTAACCATAAAATAAGAATGCAACAAATTTTCAAAAAGAAAATTGATTTTGAAAATCTCTTGGAGCGGAATGTTTGATTAAAGTGAAAGATACATTTTAATTATTTAATTTTTAAAAATTAGGTAAACTGTTGTTTGGACATCCTCAGTAGCCTGTTCTCTAGAGTTCATCTTAATCATGTTTTCTTCCTGACTGCAAGTTTACATATTCCTAATCCTATTACTTTGTTTGTGGATCAGAGCAAAATTTTCACCTTGATCCCAAACAAAATTCCAGGTTTATCTTTGCATTACCAATATCTGATGAAAGTGATCAGCTGAACACAGAAACAAAAGGACCTTCTCTTTAGATCACCATCCTTTAATCCCACGGGGGGCGGGGGGATGGCAGAAGCTTTGAAGTTAGAGTTTTTTCATTAAAACCACCCAGTTCTAAAGAGGGCTGGCTACCACATAAATCCCTAAAAATGGAAAGCAGGAAGTCTAAAGATGTATTCTTTCTTGCTACACAGAAATGTCCCCAGGGGTGGGAGTTGGGGGTGACAGAGGGGTTGGAAGAGTTCAATGCATTGAAATTTACTTCATGTGAAGTTTAACAAAGCTATGTTTATAAGCTATTTTAAAATCATAGTAATATTTTGAGCTGAGGTACACTCTAAAATCCGTGCTTTCATTGTGTTTTCATAGTCTAGCTCTCTGGTGTAGAACTATTATACTTAAGTATAATATCAGAGGTGTGCAAAAGCTGGTTACGTTTTCAAGAATTGTGCAAATCAATTGTCAAACACAGTCATGATTAAAAATCAAATTACACAAACTTAAAATTTAAATAATATTCAAAAGAAAGGCAATAAATATTTAAAACCTATCATTATATTTTACTATTATTTATGGACTTGAGGTTATTTATGTCTATAGTATTGATATTAGGATTGCCAGATAAAATCCATGATGTCTAGTTAAATTTGAATTTCAAATAAACAATGAATACTTAGTATAAATACGTCCCAAATATTACATGAAAATACTGATACTATACTAAAATATTTATTTGTTGTTTACCTAAAATTTTAAATTATTTAATAGGGCATTCTGGCTTTTTATTTGCTCAATCTGGCAGACTCTGTATGGAAAAAGTACTACATAATGATTCATTACAACACATTTCTTTCTAACTCCATGTTCAGTGACTTTACGTTGATGGTTTGCAATCAGTCACAGTGGGTGTCTATATCCCACAGGTATCAGCACACCTGCCAATCAGAGCCTCTACCTCCTAACCAGTTGTTAAATATTTGCCAGTACCCTACTGAGTATAATCCATTTTAATCATTTTAAACAATATTACATGATGCTGTCTAGATGCTTAGAATGAATTGATTCTTTGGTTATTGATCACTATGATAAAAATAAATTAGTTCATACATATGATCTTATTGTTTTCTCTATGTTCAAAATTCATGAAGAAGGTAACATCATTTGCAGGAAACTTCTAATGGACAACATTTCTCCTGAAGTTCTGAGGGAAACTATGTTTTGCTCAACATCCATTGATGACTATAAAAATAAACACATTTTAAATAATTTCTTAAATATTTTTTTCTACAGAAATCCAATTAGATTTCCATACCCGCCAGTATATTCTTTCAAGTTACATACCTGTATACCTTTTGAGTTAGAATAGTATGAAGAATTGTAGAGAGAGGATTAAACTTGGGATAACAAGCGAGTGAATGTGAGGAACACGTCTAGGAAAAGCCACAGTTTCCTTGGTCACTCGTCTCTTTTGTGGTAGATTGATGCTTCTCGTTACCATTAATATGTGTATTAGAGGATGCAGCGAGCTAAATACAATTGCTTACAGGTCAATTCATTGAAAATATTTTCACTCCCCCCCCACCCCTTCCAATTAAATGAGTGAAATGAGAGAATGGATCGATTAATCATTTTAGTAGCTGGGCTCTCGGTAATCGAGGTCAGTGACCTTGGTGGGCTGATAAATGAATTTGATCCCAGAGAGGACTGGCAAGATCAGGTTTCTGGCTGCCTTGTTTTAATCATTTATGTGTGCCCTATTATTCATAGAGAGATGTACAGTGCTAGCAGCCCCACACTCAGGTTCATCAATATTACACAACAGATGCAGGTGTTTCTAGGACAGCTAAGCCTAGAACGTCTCACTAGGAAATGTGAAAACCAAGGAAACCGCCTTCTAAATACGCACCAGGCACAGAAGTGATACTAGCATTGCTTTAGCTGAAATGTTCACCTGATTCTCATTTGCATCTTTCCGTACTTTGCAACAAGATTATTATTCTCCTCCAAATGCTCCTCCTCCCCACTTCCTCCTTCTCCCTCTCTTCCTTCTTTTTTGATTTCAAAAATCATAAGACCAATACTTTAAAAGCATGTGTAGTCATTTTCTTCATGCAGATTTAAGCTAAATGTTTATGCTTCTTCGCACACTGTTGCTTATGACGGACTGAAAAAGTCTGGATTTGGGGAACGCTCCTATTTTAGTCATACTCATTTTCTTCCACCAAATGAGATATTAAGTTTTGCCTCCACTTGCAAACTATTGTATAAACAGAAACGGAGTGAATTCTAACAACAACAACAAAGCAGGGTTGTTTTCAAAACAGTCTTTTGAAAGAGTGAAATAAAGTAGCCAATGGATTTTTTACCTGAATTGAACCATTTGAAAAATGGGCCTAGAGATAGCCTAACACTCAATTTCCAATGGAGCAGGAATTCTTCAGCACCCATAAGCAGTGTGTGCGTTCAACCCAAAAGAAAGCAGTATTGACTCTTCTTTATGTAATTTCCCCCTAGATAACCCTTCAGTTTCCAAATTCCCTAACTCATTTTGGTATACATACAGGACTAACATGAATATTTAGAACTGGTCCTTAAAAGAATTACGCTTTGAGAAGTGATCTGAAAAGACAGAGAAGATGAAAGGAGAGGTTGCCACAAAGGCACCCTGTCAGCTGGAGAGGATACAGCACTACAGCCAAAGCAGAGCATCTACTGGAACTTCCGAAACAGCGCTGAGCCTGAGAGCTTGAGGTGTAAAGGTACCAGCTGCCTAGTTTTGCAGCACCTCGGAATGATTGTGGTCCAATCCTTTATTTTGTTTTTGGATTGAGCTTAACTTTAACAGTGAATAGTATGTTACTTTTATCTAGCATTTTATAGTTCAGATGACACTTTCATAGAACAACTAGATTGCATTTAGTGTTGAATGTGTTATTTTCTTATTCAAGTGTCACAGCAATTGCAAAACACAGATTCTATTATCCCAACTTTACAGGCATAGACAGTGAGCACAGAGAGACGAAGTTACTTGTTTTTTAGCCACTCTGTACTCATGCATCACCTTAGTCCTTCTGACAAAGCTGTAAGATAGAAGCTATCAGGCTTGCTGAAGGGACGAGCAGCTGATGAACAGAGGACTGGGAAATTTGCTCAAGGTCACTCAGTAAATAGTAAATGGGGCACAAAGTCAGGTTTATTTCCAGTTGCTTCCAGTGACATCTTTGTGACTAGAAAACAAGGGACAAACTGGTGAAAATTCAGTTAGCTGGTGACATTTTTTGTGTGAATCTGAAGTCTTTGAATCTAACTCCAAGAGCTATAAAACATATATGGATGCAATAGATATTTTTAATGTGTTTTTATTGATTTTAGAAAGAGAGGAAGGGAGAGGGAGAGAAAGAGAGAATCACTGATAAGAGGGAAATATCAACATCAGCTGGGTGCTCCCTGCACCCCCCCCCCCGAGTGGGGATCCAGCCTGTAACCCGGGCCTGTGCCCTGATTGGGAATCGAACTGGCAACCTCTTGGTACATGGGTCAACACTCATCCACTGAGCTACACCGACCAAACCAATAAATATAATTTAATTTCAACTTTATGTAGAAATGTTTAGAGTGTCACTTGTAACATTCTACCCTGTCCTTTGCTACTATTCTTCTCTCTGAGGGGCCAAGCACTATGTCTGGCACACAGCATGTGCTCAATATATAGTAAATGTTTCATGGATAAATGAAAGCACATGCCTGTATAGAAACACTCAGTGCACACAAGGCAAGGACAGCTTCTCCTTAATATGCAGGAGTGGAGATTCAGATCGCCCCTGGATGAGTGTAGGAAATAAAGTGTATCAGGGACCATCTGTGTGGTTCACCTGCCGAGCTGCCTTGCTTGTGAAACAGAAAGTCTGCTGCATGAAGCGAGATGTCTGCTCGGTCTGCCCCCAGAAGCAGCAGGCCTAGTGGAAAACAGAGTCACAGCTGCTTAGATTTCTTTCTGTCCATCTCTTAGAAAATTAGAATTGAAGACCCTATAAAACCCAGGGGCTCCACCTCATACAACAGCAGATACACTAGACTGACTGCCAAAAACCTGGGTTGAATCCCAGCAGGACACTTCGCCACATTTTATCCCACCAGGAAGATGAAAAGTTCAAATCACATGACCTGTCCATCCCTTCCAGCCCTAAAACTCTGCAGTGTATTGCCTAAGGGAATAACACACTAGAAAAATATGTATCAGGCTCACCTCAGCCATGCCTTTGCAAACTGGATGCTTCAAACAGTGGGGTCCACACTTCCTTCCTCTGTTATGATGAATAATCACAAAACAACAGTGAGACATGTTTCCTAATGACATGTTGGTTAGCTAACTACTTAGTATTTATTCTAATTACTAAACAAACAAATACAATTTTCGATAACTCTTGTGACCTTGGTGGGCTCATAAGTGAATTGGATCCCAGTGAGGACTGGCAAGATCTAGTCTCTGGTTACTGAGCTTTAATTATTCATGGGTACCTGTAGGCTCTGTGTGTGTGTGTGTGTGTGTGTGTGTGTGTGTGTGTGAAAGAGTCACTTAGATGAACAATGGATGAGGGGCAGGAACAAAGTTGTTTAACTGAATAGACCTTTGTGACATATTCTTTTTGTCCACTGGTTTGCTTCCTGTGGTTGAATTTATTTATTTATTTTTAGATTTGAGAGCTACCTTTTACTAAATGTAATTGTTGATTATGCACTGAATATGCTTCTTCTATTTTCTGAGTGAAGAAGAAGTGAATGTCACTAAGTGTTCATCTTAACAACACCACATTGATCTTAACAAACATTAAAAATTAGAGCAGATCAATTGATGCAAGGCACAGATTATCTACTGATTAAAAACTACCTGCAAACTACTCTAAGACTGGCATTTGGTAACAGAAGTATCAATTTACCTTATGGGCCTTTTAGACTATAACCCACAATAAGAAACACGTATTTCTCCTTGTGATCCAGTATATGTGGTGCATCTGAAGAAGGGTTTCACTAAATAATACTTTTTCTTACTGTGTGTGATGTGCTCCGATACATTTTTTAAATCTTTCCTATTTTATTTTTTTTAGATGATGGCTGTAATTCACTAAGTTGATTTGTGACCCCCTGCAGTTTTAAAAATACTGTTTGAAGCCAAAAATATGCTATCAAGCTCATATGTGTGTGTGTGTGTGTATATGTATGTATATATATGTACGTGTGTGTGTGTGTGTGTGTGTGTGTGTGTGTATATATATATATATATATATATATATATATATATATATATATATGATTGACCTCAGAATAGGTGCATTCAAGTATCAATGAACCATGTTATAATGAAGCAACTCTAATGTGAATATTTGCTTTTTAAAATTAGTAGCAATATTGATCCTTTTTCATAGTCATCAATAAAGTCTTAGGCCAGGAGCCACTATTGTGCCTTGCAAAGTCTCTACTCTGATATCAGTGGGTTCCTCAGGGCCCCAGAGTTTCTGCTGAGAGTGGGTTTACCTGATCTGACTTAAAGAAACAGGGGTTTCTTCTTTCCACCCCCCCCCCATCCCCCTTGGGCTTTGGGAATGGAAATGAAGTCAAGGAGAAGGGTGGAACTGTGGACATAAGCTCCACTGTGACTGACTAGTTGGCTTGAGACCCTGTGCTGACCTGGGAGGAAGGAATACATCGTGAGGTTCTATTGCTGTTCATCCACTGAACCTCCCCGGGAAGCTCACTGAGATAGTCTCCCTCATTGCTGTTTCTTGTTTGCACAGCACAGAGTCAGCTTTTTCAGAGATCACAGTGCTCATCAATATCTGGGCTTTCCTCTTCTTTCTGGGCATATAGTTAGACCACTTTCCCTGGCAGTTAGATGTAGTCAAGTGACTGAGGTTAGCCCAAGAATGTAAGTGGAAGTGATGAGTGACCCTCCCAGGCCTGGCCCATATAAACCTCCCCACCACAGCCTGGTCCTCTACCCACAAATGCTGCTGGGAAAGGCGAGAACCGATGGTCTAGAGGAGGGAGAGTCAACCATCAACACACACCATGCGGGGACGTGAGCATGGCATCCTCCCTCATCATAGTAAGTCTTTGACATTTTGATTGTTACAGCAGTTTCCTACCCCTAAACCTCAGTCTCCTTCAAGAGTCTCTTAAGTGGTGTATCTGAAGTCTTGCCTTCCTTCAGTCCATTCTTCACAAGGTGGCTTCAGTGGTCTCGCCCTGTGAACTAACCATGTCCACTCTGCCACATCCTTCCTGTCTCCCTCATGCCTAATGCTTCTAGGATAAAGTAAAAACCCCTTAATATGACTATCTATGGTTTACCCTCTCTCACCTCGCTCTCCCACTTTGATTATATAAGCCTTCTCAAGTGGTTCTACTCTGTCTTCTCTCTGGCCACCGGGCTTTTTGCATATTCTATTTCTTCTGCCTAGAACACAGGCCTATAAAATATTTTATTTGAAGGTCCAGATAGTAAATATTTTATTTTATTTTTATTTATTTTTTTATCCTCACCTGAGGACATTTTTGTATTTATTTTCAGATAGAGCAGGAGGGAGAGAGGGAGGAAGAGAGAGAGAAACATCGATGTGAGAGAGACACATCGACTGGTTGCCACCCACATGACCCCACCCAGGGCCAGGGACAAACTGCAACCGAGGTACGTGCCCTTAGTGGGAACCGAACCCGGGACTCTCTGGTCCGTGGGTCGATGCTCTAACCACTGAGCCAAACTGGCCAGGGCAGATAGTAAATATTTTAGACTTTGCAAACCATATGGTATCTGTCCCAACTACATGAATCTGTCACCTTAGTGCCAAGGCAGGCCATAAATAATATGTAAATGAGTGGGTGTGTCTGTGAATCAATCAAATTTCATTGATAAAAGCATGTGATGGGCTGGATTTGAACCACTGGTCGTATTTTGCTGACCCCTGGTGCAGAATGCTCTCTCTACCCTTTTTTCCTAATCAACAGCCTTATACATCCTTTACTCTTCCTCAAGGAAGCCTTCACTGATATCCCTGACTAGGTGAAATCCTCCTAGTATATGTTCTCATAATACTTGTTACACTGGAAATTTTACATTGCCCACATTAGTTATCAGAGGGAGCTTGTAAGTCTCTTCCTTGTTCATTGTTATTCATTCATTAACTGAGCAATACGTGGTCACCTCTGATTTGTTGTCTAGTACATAGGACAGAGTAAAAAAGGCCCATTGTTCTAGCCTCTGTGTTTTAAAACAATGTAATCATCCATTTGTTTAATTGACAAATATTTATTGAAATTCTATTGAGTAGCAAGGAGGACTCCAAAGTGTGTAAGACATGAGACATGAAGCCATTATTTCAGATATCTTGGTGGTTGTTCTCCCATCTGAAAAAATAAAGATGAAATGGGGCAGGGGGAGAATGCAAAAATGGAAGCAATAAAAACAATGCTTTGGCACCATCAATATAATATTTTCATAGGTGTGGAATTTGATTTGCAGGATACTGATGGCTAAAGATGATACGGGATGCATAGCTAACACACACAGTTTTCTCCTTCCCACATGCTCTTCACCCTGGGCCAGTTTCGTAGATTTCTTTTTGGCATTCGAAACCTAACTCAGATGCTGCACTGTCCACACAGACATCGGTCAGAGCCAGATGTGCTCACCCAGGTCTCTTGAATCCTCATGTTACATGGCAGCTATTTTCTGAAGAGAAGGCCAGGAAAAACAATACTCTACCAGTTGATGCAGACATAAGACTCAGACTTTCCAGATGCTTCTGGGTGTTTCTGGCTGTGTATGTAAGCTTATATGTATGGGAGCTAAGAGCGTCTAGAGCAAGACTCAACATTATCGCCACATTACAGCTGAAGACTGGATCCGTCGCTGAGAACAGACGATGTCAGGCACTGGTAGGCATACACTCGGCTCTGATTGACTTCAACAGGCTAGTAGTGAAAATTATTTTAAAAGCAGAGTTACTTTAAATCAAATGCAAAAAATCCTGTTCCTGTCTGTCTTCCCCTAACTAGCTGCATCTGGCCCATAGTTTTGCTTGGTTTGGCTTTCGCGGTATTGAAACAACAGCAACAACCGAAAATTGAATTTGTTGATGTGGGAGATTTCATATAAAAATCTGGGTTTCTGGCATCTGAGCAATCTAGCAGTCCTGGGTGGCATTCCCACTTGGGAGGGTGGCTGGATACTGCCCCGCTCAGATGAGTCATGGGCTTGCCAGGACGCTGACCCTAACTGACCACCTTCACTCACTTTACCTTCCTGGCATGGAGTTTGAGTCTGCCCTTGCCAGATACAAGGGAGGATTAGTGGCACAAAAATATTTTTATAAAGAAATCAGCTCTTACTATTAAATGCTACTGTGCTATTTGGGTATTTGTATAGCACCTTGTATTTTTATAGGTATCTTCCCCTCAAGGAACTCAAAAGATTGTGGAGACGTTCAAGGGTAAAAAAGCCACTGACCCCTCTTGTCCAGGTGGACTAGTGTCCTGAAGAACCGCAGAGTCCGGGGAAGTGCCTGATGAGAAGAATGTGCCTAAGAGGACATTCTGCCCAAGGCGAAGTTCTCTCAATGGCACCTTTGATGAGTGCTGAGCAAGTGAGTCAACTAAGGATGGGCCGAGGATCCAGTGGGAACAGAAACCTTCCATTCAGCCCACAGGGACTTGGTAGGGACCTGGTACTGCCATGTACTGGGCAGGTCTCATCCCAGAACACCTAGCTTTGGAGATAAACTTCAGAGGATAAGTAGCAACTTACCAGATGGAGGTGGACTTTCGAGAGCAAGTCAGCAGGAATGAAATGAGCAGAAGCTTAGAAACATTAAAAACAATATTGGGTTGGTGGGTGGAATGGGGACTGAATGTATGAGACATTTTTGTTTGCCTCAATCTATGTCCCTTGTAATACGGGAGCATTTAGATCAGATGCACTGTTATGCCCGGAATCCTTGTAGAGTCAGCTACTCAAAGAGTATTCATGGACCAGTGGCATCAGCACCTATTCTTGTTAGAAACAGAATCACAGACCCTGTTCTAGACCCATTGAGTCAGATGTCCAGTAAATAATATAATTACTATTACTTCATTTTAAAAAAGAACTAAACCATTCTTTTCCTAAAGAAATTGAATCTTGGTTCGCTCATTATCATCATTTTTAAAAAATCACATAGACAGTAGTTATAATAATGACCAGGTAGAAATAGTCTCTTAAAAAAAATGGAGCCCACTCTTGCCCTTTGGACTCAAACAGTAATAAAAAGGGATACAGATTATTGAGTTATTTATTACATTCATGAGTTTACCTAAATTCCAGTTTATGGCAGGAAGCTATATAAAAACATTCTTATTTGTTATTCAATGAGTAATGAAGATGATAAATTAACGGCTTTGTAAGATAAAGATATTATTGAATGGGTACTGTGTGCGTAACTCTTTACATACGTCACTTACTTTTCACAGCAGGCATTGACCAGCCTTAATTTATAAATAGGGAATTAAAGGTTATAGACATTAAGTTGCTTACGTAAGGTCACACAGTTATTGCTTTGTAGTTAAGATCTAAACACACACTTGAATCTGAATCCCACATTGTTTGCCTTTCCTTACAAGCACCCTGGACTAAACTTCAGATTTTTAAAACTCTTCTGTGATCTGGCCAGTTGTTTTTTCTTTTGATCTTGATCATCAAAATAGAAAGGTCCTGTTCTACTTGATTTCATCTTTTCTACTTAAAGAAAACTATTTTAAAAAATGTACTTACAGTGATTTTTCCCCCTCAGATGGATAAAGTCAGTCAGGTTCATTAGGTAAAATATGGAAAATATGGAAGAACATAATGAATAAAGTAAAGGTCACTCATAATCCTATCACTCAAAGATAACCCTATCACTCAGAGATGACCACTGTTAACATATTATATATACTTCCTTTGTTAATGGTCTATCTATCTATCTATCTATCTATCTATCTATCTATCTATCTATCTACACACATATATTAGACTCATGCTGTATATACTATCTTATAGCAAATGTTTTCACATGTCAATAAATATTGTTTCTACAACATAATTTTCATGATTCCATAGTATCTTACCATACATATAAAATATAAAGCCCAGGAATCTAAGTACCTTAGAAGTTCTCTCTCTCTCTCTCTCTCTCTCTCTCTCTCTCTCTCTCTCTCTCTCTCTCAATATGTAGTAGGTGGTTTTGTTATCCTTATTTTATATCTGAGGAGACTGAGGCTCACAGAAGTAACGCAGCATTATTTGAATTTGATCACATAGCCATTAAATGGTGAAGTTGGGATTGGAACTCCCACAGTTAGATCTAGAGCAACATCCTTAGCCCCTCTGCTTGATAAGTCTCACTGAACCTTCAGAAGCCCTTTTCAACAGAGCAAATCTCCTGTTAAAGTCTTCAATATATCACAGCCAGAGTCCACTCTGTTGGAGCAACGTCATGGTTCCTTTTTACCCTTCATTCTTTCATTATCTTCACAAAGTCACATTTATTTTTAGGAGTAATTGTCTTTACCATCCCGTCTACAAATGTACCCTACCCCATGTCCTGACAGGCTCAATAAATGGTAGTGAAAATCATATAGTATTCGTTAAAAAACAAAAAAACAAAACAAAAAAAACTTATCTTTATTGTTGAATGTATTACAGATGTTCCTCATTTCTCCCCCATTGACCCCCTCCTCCCCATTCCCGCCCCCCTCCTGCCTTTCCCCACACTGTTGTCTGTGTCCATTGGTTATGCATATATACATATAAGATCTTTGGTTTATTTCTTCCCACCCCCTAACCCCCTTCCCTTTGAGGTTTGTCAGTCTAACAACCAATTTGTACTTCTTAATCTCTTCACCTTTTTCACCCATCCCCCCAGCCCCCACCCATCTGGTAACCAAAAAAGTTCTCTGTATCTATGAGAATGTTTCTGTTCTGCTTGTTCATTTTGTTTGTAGATTCAATTGTTGATAGATATGTATTTATTGCCATTTTGTTTGTTCGTATTTTTTTATCTTTTTCTTTAAGAAGACCCTTCAACATTTCATATAACAATGGTTTGGTGGTGATGAACTCCTTTAGCTTTTCCTTGTCTGGGAAACTCTTTATATGGCCATCGATTCTAAATGACAGCTTTGCAGGATAGAGTAATCTTGGTTGTAGGTTCTTGCTTTTCATCACTCTGAATATTTCTTGCCACTCCCTTCTGGCCTGCAAAGTTTCTTTTGAGAAATCAGCTGACAGTCTTATGGGAACTCCCTTGTAGGTAACTAACTGCTTTTCTCTTGCTGCTTTTAAGATTTTCTCTTTGGCCCTGGCCGGTTTGGCTCAGCGGTTAGAGCGTCAGCCTGCGGTCCAGAGAGACCTGGGTTCGGTTCCCGCTAGGGGCACGTACCTGGGTTGCAATTTGTCCCCGACCCTGGTTGGTTGTGCGGGAGGCAGCCACTCAATGTGTCCCTTTCACGTAGATGTTTCTCTCTCTCTCTCTCTTCCTCTCTCTCCCTCCCACTCTATCTGAACAAAAAATGGAAAAATGTCCTCGGGTGAGGATAAAAAATAAAATAAAAAAAAAAGATTCTCCCTTTGTCTTGAACCTTTTGCATTTTGATGATGATGTGTCTTGGTGTCGGCCTCTTGGGGTTCATCTTGTTTGGGACTCTCTGTGCTTCCTGGACTTGTATGTCTGTTTCCTTCACCAAGTTAGGGAAGTTTTCTGCCATTATTGTTTCAAATAGGTTTTCAATTTCTTGTTCTCTCTCTTCTCCTTCTGGCACCCCCAAGATGCGAATGTTGGCACACTTGAAGTTGTCCCAGAGGCTCCTTACACTATCCTCATTTTTTGGATTCTTTTTTGTTTTTGCTGTTCTGATTGGGTGTTTTTTGTTTCCTGATATTCCAAATCAATGGTTTGCTTCTTGGCTTTACCTACTCTACTATTGAATCTGTGTAAATTATTCTTTATTTCAGTTAGTGCCTCCTTCATTTCTAACTGTGCCTCCTTCATTTCTGACTGGTCCTTTTTTATGCTCTTGAGGCCCTCACTAAGTTCACTGAGGTTCTCACTAAGTCCATTGAGCATCCTTATAAGCAGTGTTTTGAACTCAGCATCTGTTAGATTGCTTAACTCCATTTCACTTAGTTCTTTCCCTGGAGTTTTGTTCTGTTCTTTCATTTGGGACCTGTTCTTTGTCTCCTCATTTTGGTTGCCTCCCTGTGTTTGTTTCTATGTATTACTTAGCGAGAGGTATGGGGCTAGCTGAGGCCAGATGCCGCTTGTTTGAAAGAATTTAGGAAAAGCTGAAGCAGGATCCAAGACAGGCCAATCCTATGGTAAAGCAACTGGCAACAGCTTGGGTGGGCCTGAAAGTTGGGTGGGGCGGGGCCTCAGGGAATCACCAGGGTGGGGCAAACAGTGTGAGCCAGGTTGCTGGAGTCCCAGATATGGCCGCTGTCTGCTGTCCCAGGGAAGGGCCCACCAAAGGAACAAAGGCCTCTGATAGCACGTCTGTCCAGGAGAAAGCTGCCTCTCCAGCCCTCGCTCCAATGCCAAACAGCTCAGTTCTTCCCCATATGACTCTGGTTCCTTTCAGGCTCCCTCCCCCACACTGGAGCCTGGAGGGTGGGAGTCGGAGTAAGTTCGTGCGCGGGCCCTTTAAGAGGAGCTGCCGGGTCTCCAGCCGCTTCAGCCTCAGTTCCCGCTGGTTTTTCCAGCCAGAAGTTATGGGGATTCTCTTCCTGGCACTGGAACCCTGAGCTGGGTGCCTGGTGTGGGATGGGGACCCCTCAGTCCTCAGGGAGGACCTTCCCAACCGAGGTGACCTCCTGATTTTTATCCGCCACACGTGGGTGTGGGATGAGCCTGTCGGGCCTCCGCCCCTCCTACCAGTCTCGATGAGGCTTCTTCTTTAATTGCATAGTTGTAGGACTTCCATTCAACTTGATATCAGGCGGTTTTGAATGATGGTTGTTCTGTATTTTAGCTGTAACTTTGATATGGTTGTGGGAGGACGCGATACCGCGTTTAACTACGCCGCCATCTTGACCGGAAGTCACCAAGTATTGTTTTTTATTTTCTTCTCTTTTCTTTGCCCTTCCCTCCTCCCTCCCCTCCTCCCTCCCCTCCTCCCTTCCTTCTTTCTTCCCTTGCTTCTTTCATTTTGGTAATACTTAGTTGCTTGAGTTTACTCACCAGGATCAAGTTAAATGAAAACATAGTATTGTAAGAGAAAAAAAGGGAGCCTAGTTTCATAGTTTCAATAAAGTCTGCCAGCATCTCAAAATAAGACATATTACAGCTTCAAAGAATAAAGATATTGAATAGTGAGAATTAAACATATCAAAGGGACTTTCAGGTGGATACTTTACAATCTGAAAAACACTTTTAACTTAAAAAGCAAGATTGTATAACCTAAGCTGTCTCTTTATGCATTCATAAAACCATGGAAATTTTGTGGAAAAATAAATCTTAGCTTCAAAAGACAACGTGGAAATTAAAAATATATAAATTGGGGGGTGGGGCGAGATCAAGAGGAGGGTGTCAATGGGGAAAAAGGAAGAACATCTGTAACAAAAATAAATTAATAAAAACAAACAAACAATAAAGACTTTAATGTAATATATGTGTGTGTGTGTGTGTGTGTGTGTGTGTGTGTGTGTGTATGTAAGGTGACATTTGTTTCCCAGAGCTGATACTGAAACAATACACAAGGAATGAAACTGCTGGATGACATTAGAGAGGCAAAGATGTTAACTCTGACATCAGTCTGCTGGAAACAGGAAGTACACACTTCTGCAATTGAACTGACAACTGAGACAACTCAGGGATCCCAGATTTGCTTGACTAGACCAGTCTGGCTGCTAATAGAGCTTCTTAACAACAGGCCACAGCACAATGCAGACCAATAGACAAGATGCCAAAGCCATCAGCAAGATCTGCCATGGGACCCCTGAAGACTTTTCTGTGAGTGCTGGTATCATCGCTGAATTTGTACATAGCAATGCCAAGCCCTGGCCGGTGTGGCTCAGTTGGTTGGAGCGTCGTCCTGTACACCAGAAGTTGGTGGGTTTGATTCCCCGTCAGAGCACATACCCAGGTTTTGCATTTGATCCCCATCAGAGTATGTTCGGGAGGCAACCAATAGCTGTCTTTCTCTCTCCCACCACCCCCTTCCTCTCTCAAAAATAAGAAAAATCATTTTGGTAACTATGAAATATTGCTTAATATTTCTAAGAAGTTATATCATATGTAAAATTTGAAAATAATGCCTACTTTCCAGATTTGTGAGAATTAAATGAGAACATGTCTTGGAGATGTCTAGCACAGTGCCTCCTAGAGTAAGCTACCTGCATCTGTTGGCCCTTATCACTTGAGTGTCTGTAAACTGGAACATCTTAGTCCAAGGCAAGTTCAAACATTAAATGAGTTATGCTAATAAGTTTGTCATATAGCAGCTTCTCTGAGTTTTTGACAATGCAGAAATAACTGCTGGATGGTCCTATTTAGACTAAAAAATGGCTCATTTAAACATTTAATGGAACACTAATCAAATTGTTACTCAGTTAAAAAAGAGATTTAACCCATCAAAAATTAAAAAAAGGAACTTGTTTCGATAAGAGCATCTAAATAAGATTTTCACTATGCAAGTGAGAAGTTTTGAATTTCTCCAGTAATTTATGGTATTTCATTCTAAATTATGAAGTAATCTAGTGCATAACATTCTTAAATTTATGCCAACCAAATGAATAACTAATTTAGTCTTTACTGTACATGTATTTTTAACATAAGCACATAACAAAGCCATTTGGAATTTCTCTTAAGCTTTTGTGGAATATAGATGTGCAGAAAATTAAAACAAAATCTGAGGTGTCCGAGGACATTTTTTCTAATTGACTCATGCACCTGAGGGTTTAGAGGTTTGTATGGCATCGGTCTCACTCTAGTAGGTGTTTGACATAAAAATTCTAGTTAAAGCTTCTCGTCTTGAAGCTAACATTTAAGAGTGTCAGGTCATTTGTCTCTGCTTCCTCAGCTTTTAAATTTTTACCTAACGTGGAGAAAGCACATGGGTGATCTGTTTTCCCAAGAGCTTTCTGAATGAGCTGACACCACAAAAGTCATTTAGCTTGCTCTGATGAGGCGGTCCAATTTTACTAGCAGAAAGAGAGGAGGAAGGTATTGTGAAAGGCACTCATCCAGCAACCATTTCCTCTTTGTTCCAACAGAATCCTGATTCCATTCAGACCCCATACCTCGAGGCAGGTGGTGCTCTCCAGGGAATGAATCTCGTAGGTCTTAGCTAGTCATGGTAATTTGGTTCCCCTTTGCCAGTATTTGGTCTACTATTTGGTATGTGACCAACTTCTAGCTGAGAAGATGTAAGGGAATCTGATGGGAGAGGGGAATTCTAGAAAATATGTCTTCCTGGTGAAAAGGGCCTTTGACCCTAAACTTTTCTTCTTGTCTTCAAAGTAACTAAATGAGCACAACTTGCTGGTATTTACATCACTCATTCTGTAACCACAGAGTGACAAGATGGTTGGATAAAAAGTCAATGTACTAAAGACAGCCAAGTGGAAATATAAAAAGAGCCTGAATCCTACAGGTCACTTTTAGCTACTGCCTTCAAAATGGAACCAGAACTGCCTACATCTGGACGACTTGTTAGCAGAGGTAATTAAACGTCTTTGTTTATTTCTGTTACTTGCAGCTGAAAGCATTCCTAAGGGCATTAACACTTATACACCTTCTCTAAACCCCTTAAGTTTGAATGCTTTATGTCACCAGACAAAATGAATACTGTCTAATAAGATGAAGAGAGACTGGGATGCCTACAAAATAATCTTTTAAAAATCAGCTCAAAGTTCTATTTACTGATTTACTACAAGATATCAGAGGGATGTTTATATTTGTTGAACCTGTCAAAGTTCCTTCTAGTACAGTAGGATGGACTGGCAAGAGGAATTTTACAAGGGCCTGTGATAGGCCCTGTGCACTCAGCAGTCCTCTTAGAGAGAGTTTTAGAGTCAGGATAAAAGAATTGGTTACTGTTAACTTGGAACTCAAATCATTCTTCAATATCTACAGAAAGTAGGAGTGGGATATTTGTTTGCATACAAAGTGGCACAACTTTGAAAATATATTGGATTTTTAAAAATAAAAATAATCAAGAAACATTTTATTATTATAGAGAGAACTATAGCCTCTTGAACCATGTGACCTATTTTTCCACAAGTAGAGAATTATAGAAACTGTGACCATAAAGACTACTGTGCTATTGAGACATTCTGCAGGCTTTCAATGCTAAGAAGATTTTCTGAATGCATAATATCTCCGAGGAGAAATTTCTGAGTGAGAACATGTTTTGTCAGTACAGTGACTTTCCTTTTTTTTTTTTTTTTTTAACCATGACTCACAGTCAGAAATAAATGAACATATTTAGCATGTGTGTGCATGTCTATGTGTATACAGATGACTAAAATAAAGTTTCATAAAAAGAATCTTTTCTTTTAATTGTATGATGTTCTCATGTGTTCTATTCTAATCTTTCTTTTCTTTTCCTTTTATTTCTAATAGGTGTTGGTTTTAACCTACCAAACTGATTTCACAATCAACTAATGGGTTACCACTTGTAGTTTGAAAACACATTGAGTCAAGATAGTTTCTGCTGCAGGTTACAGCTCCTATTGGAACCAGAACCAGGGCTTGGATGCCTGCTGCCACAAAAACCAAATTCATGAGACAGATGCTGGTGTAAAAGGAAAGTGGTTTATTAAAGTGCCAGACACCTGAGAAGACTGGGGACTCTTGTTGCAAAGCCCATCTCAGCATCTCAGTGCAGGCAGAGGTTTTCATAAGGAGGAAGAGGAAAAGCAGAACAAAGAAATCAAGGGGAGGGGATTGAAAAATTCTCTGTGTGCAGACCAGCACAGTCTATTCCAATAAGGACCTTGAAACTGGCCAAGTGATGGTCTAGTGTGCGTTATCCTGGTCTTTGTCATCCTGGTTCTATGCCATGCTGGTTCAATGGTTGAAGGTCAGCAAATCTTCTGGAACTGGGATGACTGAAGGTCAGAGTCTGTACCTTCTGAAGTTGGTTTCTAGGATTCTACAAACATGCTGTTTATCTACAAGCTACATATTGGTCAGAGTCAGCATTTACAGAAACAATGTCAAAAGAATGGTGGGGTGGGTTACAATTCCCCACTGTTACACTATGAATTAAACTGGATTGAACTATATGGAAACCTGCTCTCTTACAGAGCAGAAAGTCCAGTGATAGGGCAGACTCTATGGTTGCTTATCATGTCACCTCAATACTTTGTCTTCTGACTTCTATGGTGATAGCTTCAATCTTAGGCTGCCTCCCATTGTAGTCAGCCATAGAGGCTGGTGTATTGAATGTCTTCAGTTATTCCTTCAGACCCACTCTCGGCCCTTCTCTATCTGCTCTGTGCCTCACAAGGCCCACAGCATGGATTACATGAATATACTCCCTCGCCTGCTGGTTTCTGTCTGGATCAACTCAATGGGGAGCCCCTGTAGGAATCTGAGCAGAAAGAAAAGAATAAAGCTGGGTTATTGGTTCCTCTGGATTCCTCCCTGAGAAGTAAAGTTGTACTGACAATGTTTCTTAACAAAAGTTCACTGCTCTTCTCAAAGTGGCCCTCTCTCCACTACTCTCTCCTGGTTCTGGGAACACCTGCCCATGTGACTTTGAACACAGGTGTGATGAGAACTCTGCTACAATTTGCCCTAGGGTGGGATCATATTTATAGATAAACCTTGCCACCTTTTCTGATTTTTCCTTAGTCATCATCTAATAGGAAGGCCCCAAGTAGACCAGACAGTAGAAAGAACAACAGATTCTATGGCCACACAGTGGGTGTGTTAGGCAAAGTATCCTGGATCAAAGTCACTGAGATAGTTAGCTCTGTACTGCCTCCTGCCTCAGCCTCTAAAAATTTTCTGGATGATGATATAGGTTGAGCTGTTCCTTCTGGGGCTCCACATTTAGTCCAGATGGAATCCACTGAGACCTCGGCCTCTGAGGTTAGGCTGACAAGGGTCGTTCTCCGGGGTTGCTTCACCAGCCAGCATTTCCCCAAGACTTCTCCAGACTCGGCCATTGCTGTTCTGACTATGTTCACCACTCCTCTTCAGAGGAAGTTATTTTTCTGTCACTGTCATTTCCCTTGTTCTCCACTTCTCCCCATCCATCCTCCTCCCAAGGATCATTTTTACCTGTCTTCCTCAAAAGCTTTTATTTGTGTGCGTAGAGTGACAATGAATTCTGGGTCTGTTACTCAGTCCTGGAGGCTTTTTTTGTCACTTAATGAAGAAAGTAAAGGTTTACAGCAGTTGTTTGTGTTTCCAGAGCATATAAAAGGCATTTCTGTAGCCCCTAAAATTAGGTAATGCAAGTGAAGTATTTCAGGCACACAAAGTGCAATCAGGACATATTTAGAAAAATGCTGACTTCCATATAAGACAAAAACATTTAACATCTGCCCAAGTTCTCTCTACTATTCTCTCTCTCTCTCTCTCTCTCTCTCTCTCTCTCTCTCTCCCATCTATTTGTCCATCCATCCATCCATCAACCTACCTACTTATCTACATAAATAACAGCTTCTGGGTAACTGTGGCTAATTGTTTTTCTGTAGAGAGCATATTTTAAAGAAGTGAGCTTATTTCTTAAAAAAAAAAAAAAAAAAAAACTGTCCTAGAATTGCCTTCCAGATTGCTTAATTTATGGAGAGTAAAGAACACAGTCATGTTACCTATGGGATGCTGGGTCCTAAAGGCAAGCACCTACCTGGAGACCAGTGATACCACCTGCTCTTAGCTTTGCTGAAGCTTCTACCTGGGTCTGGTTCACTGGTGTGCCATGGGTGCTGACTTCCCCGAAAAGTTATTTCTTAACCTGTTTGCACATTGTTTAGGAATAAAGGTTGCTGGAAATTAAGGTATTAGATTCCTTTTTACTTATTCTTCTAGAGGCATTGCAGCAAAGATACTTTTTTAAGGGGATCCTTCACATCAGGGGTGGATCCAGGTTTTGTAGGACCTAAAGGTTATATAATTCTATACATCTTCTTTAAGAAACAGTATATGGCCCTGGCCGGTTTGGCTCAGTGGTTAGAGCATCGGCCTGCGGTCCAAAGAGACCCGGGTTCAGTTCCCACTAAGGGCACGTACCTTGGTTGCGATTTGTCCCTGGCCCTGGTTGGGTCGTGCGGGAGGCAGCCACTCGATGTGTCCCTTTCACATCGATGTTTCTCTCTCTCTCTCTCTCTTTCTCTCTCTCTCTCTCTTCCTCTCTCTCCCTCCCACTCTATCTGAACACAAATGGGAAAAATGTCCTCGGGTGAGGATTAAAAAAGAAAAAAAAGAAACAGTATATGAAAGTGGTTATGAAAACACTTATTTAGAATTAGAAAAGAATTCTCAACAAATTATAATTTAAAAATACAACAAATATCACAGACATCATAGCATCCAGAAAACAATGTAATATTAATTAACTACTTGACACATCTCTATAGTACTTTCTTCCTATGTTTTAACTTCATACTCTTGATGTTTCTCCTCATATAATAATGACTTAAAAATAATTTTCCATGAATAAAATAGAAAGATTATCCCATCTTCTAATATGTTTAATTGAAATTCAAATTCTATTTCACATAGTAACTACTAAAAAACAAAGATAAAGAAATGTTCCATTTATCATTGCCTATATGGTATTATCAAGTATGTTCTTAACAAGAGAGGATTTCCAGTTTCACTAGACGTCATGAGAACTGAATCTTCCACTTAAAGTTTTAAATATCTGATGGTTGGAACATTTTTCCACAGAGTAGTTTCTGGCTCTGTACGTTTCAAACATTGTTTCTTCTCTATTGCTGGTAAACTCGGGGTGTCAAGAGCCATAGGGAATGTCCACAAGTGATACAGCCTCTGGTCTCCCACTTTTACGTCCTGATGTTGGCTGGGTTGGCTCAGTAGGGACCACGAATACTCCTAGAAGCCATTCCTACACCAGGGCAGCTAGCATTAACAACAAGGACGTGACTGTGAGCCACGAAAATATATATCAGTAAAACCAAATAAATGTATCCCCAACTGAACTTTCCTTTAGCTGGACCCACAAAAATCCATGTGGCCAGTCCAACTCCACCGGACAGGAGAGGAATTCTGTGAAAGGAAATGTCTATGTGGATAGATACAGAAGTCTTAACAAATTTCAGCACATATAAAAAAAGACTCCTCCTTGTTATGAATTCTGTGCTTATGAATTTGCCTACTCACTAGAATGTATTTGTAACTTCAAAATCAATGTTTGCAGCACTTTTGCAGTGATTCAGAGACATGCACAGAGCAGTGAAAAAATTGAATTGCCCAGCACGCAAAGGGTGATGCAGGCCATGCTGTGAACAAGTGTCCGTTTTGCCATCTACTTGGTGCCACATTTTCCACATTTTGTTGATTGTTCTGTTTGAAATGTCCCTGAAGCATGGTGCTGAAGTGCTGGCTAGTGGTCCCAAGTGCAACAAGGCTGTGATGTACCTTATGGAGAAAATATATTTTATTATTATTATTATTATTTTTATCCTCACTCTAGGATATGCGGGTTTTTTTTCCCCCTTTTAAACTTATCTTTATTGTTGAATGTATTACAGATGCCCCCCCACCCCATTTTCCTCCATTGACCCCTCTTCTCCCTTCCCCACACTATTGTTTGTATCTTTGGTGTATCTCTTTCTGCCCCCCCCAATTCCCTTTGAGGTTCATCAGTCTAATAACCAATTTTTACTTCTTAATTCCTTCACCTTTTTCACCCATCCCTCCAACCCCCTCCCATCTAGCAACTAATAAAAAGTTCTCTGTATCTATGAGTCTGTTTCTGTTCTGCTTGCTCATTTTCTTTGTCGATTCAATTGTTAATAGATATGTATCTATTGCCATTTTAATGTTCATATTTTTGTTCCTCTTCTTCTTCAAGACCCGTCATCATTTCATATAATACTAGTTTGGTGATGATGAACTCCTTTAGCTTTTTCTTGTCTGGGAAACTCTTTATATGGCTATTGATTCTAAATGATAGCTTTGCAGGATAGAGTAATCTTGGTTATAGGTCCTTGCTTTTCATCATTTTGAATAGCTCTTGCTACTCTTTTCTGGCCTGCGAAGTGTCTGTTGAGAAATTGGCTGACAGTCTTATGGGATCTCCTTTGTAGATAACTAACTGCTTTTCTCTTGCTGCTTTTAAGAGTCTCTCTTTGTCTTTTTTTATTTTTATTTTGATGATGATGATGTGCCTTGGTGTGGACCTCTTTGGGTTCATCTTGTTTGGGACTCTCTGTGCTTCCTGGACTTGTACGTTTGTTTTCTTCACTAAGTTAGGGAAGTTTTCTGTCATTATTTTTTCAAATAGGTTTTCAATTTCTTACTCTTTCTCTTCTCCTTCTGGCACCCCCATGATGTGAATATTGGTATGCTTGAAGTTGTCCCAGAGGCTCCTTACACTATCCTCATTTTTTAAATTATTTTTATTCTTTGTTTTGATTGGATGTTTTTGCTTCCTTATATTCCAAATTGATGGTTTGCTTCTTGGTTTCACCTACTCTACTATTGATTCCCCATAAATTATCCTTTATTTCAGTTAGCACATCCTTCATTTCTAACTGGTCCTTTTTTATGCTCTTGAGATCCTCACTAAGTTCCTTGAAATTCTCACTAAGTTCCTTGAGCATCCTTATAACCAGTGTTTTGAACTCTGCATCTGTTAGATTGCTTATCTCCATTTGTTTAGTTCTTTTCCTGGAGTTTTGTTCTGTTCTTTCATTTATGACATGTTTCTTTGTCTTCTCATTTTGGCTGCCTCTCTGTGTTTGATTCTATGTATTAGGTAGAGTTGTTATGTCTCCTAGGCTTCCTAGGGTGGCCTATTGTAGAAGGTATCCTGTAGGGTCCAGTGGCACAGCCTCCCTGGTCACCCCAGCTGGGCCCTCGAGGTGCACTCCTTGGGTGGACTGTCCACCCTTCTGTTGTAATTGAGTCTTGATTGCTGTTGGTATGTCAATGGAAGGGATTTACTCAGGCTGATCAGCTACAGCGACTGGCTGTGCCCACTAACCACTGACCTCTGATTACCTTGGAGGATCAACTGTGCAGGGCCCACCGCACAGAGCAAGACTTACTTCAGCAGGTGTCTGGTACTCACTGAATCTACTCCTTGAGTGTGTCACTTGTGGAACTGGTTGGATAGTGGTGTTTTGACATGGTCTGAAGTTGTCCACTGGGTGTGCTGGCTCTGGGGCAAGGTCAGCCTCTGCCTGTGTTCTACCTGGGGCCATCAGGAATAAGCTACAAAGTGATCTACAGATGGCTGCTTCTTGTGTTGGGCTTGGAGGTGCCCAGGCAAAGCCAAGCTTTGAACCAAGGCTGGCTGTTTCTAATGCCAGGCCTGGGGCCAGTTAGCTAGAGGTATGGGGTTCACTGAGGCCACATGCTGCTTGTTTGAGAGAATTTAGGAAAATCTGAAGTAGGAGCCAAGACAGGCCAATTCTATGGTAAAGCCACTGGAGACAGCTTCGGTGGGCCTGAAAGTTGGGTGGGCAGGGCCTCAGGGAGTCACCAGGGTGGGGCAAACAGTGTGAGCCAGGTTGCTGGAGTCCCAGATATGGCAGCTGTCTGCCACCCCAGGGAAGGGCTCACCAAAGGAACATCAGCCTCCGCCAGTACGTCTGTCTGAGAGAAAGCTCCCTCTCCAGCTCTCACCCTGATGCCAAACAACTCAGTTCTTCCTCATATGTCTCTGGTGCCTTTCAAGCTGCCTCCCCCACTCTGGAGTCTGGAGGGAGAGGGTCCAAGTAAGTCTGTGCACGGGCCCTTTAAGAGGAACTGCCTGGGGCTCCAGCAGCTGCAGCCTCCCTCAGCCTCAATCCCAGCTGGTTTTTACAGCCAGAAGTTATGGGGACTTCTCTTCCTGGCACTGGAACCCAGAGCTGGGTGCCTAGTATGGGATAGGGACCCCTTGCTACTCAGGGAGGACCTTCACAGCCGAGGTGTCCCTCCTGATTTTTATCCACCACACGTGGGTTTGGGACCAGCCTGTCCATGTCGCCACCCCTCCTACTAGGCTTGATGTGGCTTCTTTTTTAATTTCATAGTTGTAGGACTTCTATTCAGCTCCATCTCAGGTGGTTCTGAATGATGGTTGTTCTGTATTTTAGTTGTAATTTTGATGTGGTTGTGGGAGGAGGTGAGTACTGCATTTACCTACACCACCATCTTGACTGGAAGTGTTTTTTAAGAATTTGTGTTAAAGAGAGAGAGAAAGGGGGAGAGAGAGAGAGAGAGAGAAAGAGAGAGAGAGAGAGAGAGAGAGAGAGAGAGAGAAACATCAATGTGAGAGAGAATATTGATCGGTTGCCTCCTGTACATGCCCTGGCTGGGTTTCAAAAGGCAACCTAGTTATGTGCCCTGACTGGGAATCAAACCTTTTGGTGTATGGGATGATGCTCCATCCAACTAAGTCACCCAACCACAGTGAGAAAATACATTCTAGATAACTTCATTCAGTCAAGAGTTATAGTCTGTTGGCCATGAGTTCAATGTCAATGAATCGACAATATACGTTAAATAAGATGTCTTTAAACAGAAACACATCAAACAAGAATTATGTATTGAGCAGATGAAAAAAATGATCTGACCAGAGACTTAGAAGAACCTAAACTCTGTATTTCCGCTAGGAGCAAAGATTTAACATTCATTAGCTCAGTTTTCATGGTGACTTTATAAAAGTAAATAATTAATGCAAATAATGAGAATCAACAGTATATTACCTTAGCAAATTCTATAAAAACATATAATCCTGTGAACACATTACTAGGGTTTCTTTCAAGGCCTTGTAAAGTACCTTTACAAGTCAGGGGCCTGGACAATTCATTTCTGGTTTTCACAACTTTTTTCCTGTTCTGGAGCTGCATGAACCCAGAAATCATTTAAATACTTGCCGCAGAAGAGTAGGTTACGCTTTCCTTGCGTTTAGAAAATAGGAAACTGAGCCTAAAAAGGCCTTTGATCCACTTGGTGGTCCTTATCTAATTCTGATCTGCCCCTAATTATTGCTATTCACTCCATGATGATTAATTAGGAAAGGAACAGCCTGATAATTTTCATGAAAATAGGTGAGTGTTCATTTTTCTTCCTCTTAATACTCCAGTTTGTCTAAGAAGCATTTTTAATGTTTCCTTCTTAAAAACAATAACAATGATATCAGAATCACCACCAGGCAATAAGGGTTTATTGTGAAAGACAGATTTCACATATTACAGTCAATCCTCATGCTACTGTTGGAGCAGGTGGGGTTACAGCTTTCTTACCAAATGCACCAACAACTGGTGGAGAGGTTAAACAACTTGCCCAAGGTCACAAACTTACTGTAAATGAGAAACCTGGTGCGGGAACCTGGTCCATTGATTCCGTAAACCTATGTTTTTTTCATAGGTTTCTGAGGCAAATCAGAAGGGTGTACCTAGATATTCAAAGAGACACGGTCCTCTGCTCTTCTCTAGGGAATTGGAGGCCACTTACCATTCGGCAACGCATACCAGCAGTTCTGATCCAGCCTGACTGTCTTTCTGTGTGTCCCATATCATTCCCACCCCTGGAAGTCTGGTCTGGGTTGGGATGTTAATGCCTTTGCTTATCGTCTCCATAATGGGGAAGTTCTCTGCCTCTGTAACTGAGATGCTGGGCTTTTTATTTCTGTGACCTTGGTCTATGTTCAGTCTCAGCGGCATCTTTCCCACGGTGATGGGTGGGGACGCAAGAGGGCACCAAGGTGTAAGTGCCCAACTTGAAAAAGAATTTTCATGTCTAGGTCCATGGTTCTGTTGCCAGGCAGGAATCGGGCCACAGTGGGTCTGCCTAGGGCCAGCTGGTAGCGTGTGGGTTCTTGACTTGGTGCAGAAAAGATTTCACAACACGAGTCCAGGTGATTTGGAGAGTAAGTTTATTAAAGCTAGGCTTAGATAGAAGAAGCAACAGGAGAGAGACTAGGCAGGGCTGCTTTGGCTTTATAGAAATTATGGGAAAGAAGTGAGCCAAGGTGGGGAGGGGGTTGCTGTCAGCTCTCTGCAGAGTCAGAGAAAAGGGAGCCTTGGGGACAGGTCCAGGGGGTTAGCCTGAGACAAGCTGCCCCTGCCCATTGCTCCCCTAGTCGAAAGTCTCGTGGGGACCCTTAGATTTGTTTAGGAGATGCATACCTGTGGGGGAAGAAGAGGGAGAAGGGAAAGCATGGGCGTGCTCTCCAGAGGGAGAGGGCCCACTGGGACCTTTGTTTTGAGGGTTTTTAAAGGCTGGGATTTTAGGGGAGGTTTTAGGGGAGGAGCTTAATAGAATATTCAACAGCTTTTCCACGTGTGCCCTTTCAGGGTCCAGTTGGGGTCTCCACTGATTGGTCAGGGCCAGGGCAGGGAGTCATTAGTCACTGCAGCGTGTCCTGGCATCGCCTGTCTGGTTTCGCTGCTTTTCTGGGCCTGGAGCTGAAATACAACTGAGGCCTAGATGTTATCTCTAGGGAGGAAAGGTCAGGGTGTTTAACCACATGACCAGTGATATGCCAGAGGGGGAAAGGCCACCCTGGGGGCAAGGTCCGGCTCCAGTTTTGCTTGTTGCTAGGCACCCGAGGCTTTTAGCCCTGGTGACCTGTATCTGGCTGTAAATTACTTGGCCAACTTGTTCAGCGATCTGTCTCAGTTTCCCCATTCCACTTGCCAAGGGATTTTCCCAGCTTCTTACTGTCCTGCCTCAGCTCTAAACTCTCTACCACAGCACCCTGGGGCCCCACAACAAGTCCACAGGGATACCATAGATAATTAAAAGTTCTGAAAGAAATAGTGATATTCAACGTCTGTTGGATAGCATATGAACCATTAGCTCACGGTAGCTCACAGTTTCAAAATGAGATCACATTACATTTCTTTTGATGACATACCTTTGTGAAGGTGTTGTTTTGGTAATTGCTGTGATAAAAAGCATGTCCCTCATGAAATCAAAGTGAAGCAGGAAATGAGGGTGGTGGTATACAGTGTGATTCTGAGGTTTCAGAAACCGTGTGGGGCCCAACAGACTCACACATCCGACTGGTAAGTAAGTCATTGTGATTATCGAAGAATAAAATGGCTATCATTTATTTTTTCAAATTATGCATATTTTTTTTAAGCAGTTAGTTAATTGTTAGGACATCAGCACTTATGTATTAAGTTGTTTGGATCTAACTTTTATTTTTTTTTAGTTTTTTTTTTCTTTTTTTAAACTTATCTTTATTATTGAATGTATTACAGATGTTCCTCATTTTTCCCCCATTGACCCCCTCCTCTCCATTCCCGCCCCCTTCCTGCTATTCCCCACACTGATGTCTGTGTCCATTGGTTATGCATATATACATATAAGTTCTTTGGTTTATTTCTTCCCATTCCCTAACCCCCTTCCCTTTGAGGTTTGTCTAACAACCAATTTGTACTTCTTAATCCCTTCACCTTTTTCACCCATTCCCCCAGCCCCCCTCCCATCTGGTAACCAACAAAAGTTCTCTGTATCTATGAGAATGTTTCTGTTCTGCTTGCTCATTTTGTTTGTAGATTCAATTGTTGATACATATGTATTCATTGCCATTTTGTTTGTTCATATTATTTTATATTTTTCTTCAAGAAGACCCTTCAACATTTCATATAATAATGATTTGGTGGTGATGAACTCCTTTAGCTTTTCCTTGTCTGGGTAACTCTTTATATGGCCATTGATTCTAAATGACAGCTTTGCAGGATAGAGTAATCTTGGTTGTAGGTTCTTGCTTTTCATCACTCTTAATATTTCTTGCCACTCCCTTCTGGCCTGCAAAGTTTCTTTTGAGAAATCAGCTGACAGTCTTATGGGAACTCCCTTGTAGGTAACTAACTGCTTTTCTCTTGCTGCTTTTAAGATTCTCTCTTTGTCTTGAGCCTTTTGCATTTTGATGATGATGTGTCTTAGTGTGGGCCTCTTGGGTTCATCTTATTTGGGACTCTCTGTGCTTCCTGGACTTGTATGTCTGTTTCCTTCACCAAGTTAGGGAAGTTTTCTGCCATTATTGTTTCAAATAGGCTTTCGATTTCTTGTTCTCTCTCTTCTCCTTCTGGCACCCCCAAGATGCGAATGTTGGCACACTTGAAGTTGTCCCAGAGGCTCCTTACACTATCCTCATTTTTTTGGATTCTTTTTTCTTTTTGCTGTTCTGATTGGGTGTTTTTTGCTTCCTGATATTCCAAATTGATGGTTTGCTTCTTGGCTTTACCTACTCTACTATTGAATCTGTGTAAATTATTCTTTATTTCAGTTAGTGCCTCCTTCATTTCTGACTGGTCCTTTTTTATGCTCTTGAGGCCCTCACTAAGTTCACTGAGGTTCTCACTAAGTCCATTGAGCATCCTTATAAGCAGTGTTTTGAACTCAGCATCTCTTAGGTTGCTTAACTCCATTTCACTTAGTTCTTTTCCTGGAGTTTTGTTCTGTTCTTTCATTTGGGACCTGTTTCTTTGTCTCCTCATTGTGGCTGCCTCCCTGTGTTTGTTTCTATGTATTACTTAGTGAGAGGTATGGGGCTAGCTGAGACCAGATGCCACTTGTTTGAAAGATTTAGGAAAGGCTGAAGCAGGATCCAAGACAGGCCAATCCTATGGTAAAGCAACTGGCCACATCTTGGGTGGGCCTGAAAGTGGGGTGGGGCGGGGCCTGAGGGATCACCAGGGTGGGGCAAACAGTGTGAGCCAGGTAGCTGGAGACCCAGATATGGCCCTGTCTGCTGGCCCAGGGAAGGGCTCACTAAAAGAACAAAAGCCTCTGATAGCACGTCTGTCCAGGAGAAAGCTGCCTCTCTAGCCCTCGCTCCAATGCCAAACGGCTCAGTTCTTCCCCATATGACTCTGGTTCCTTTCAAGCTGCCTCTCGCAGGCTGGAGCCTGGAGGGAGGGAGTCTGAGTAAGTCCGTGTGCGGGCCCTTTAAGAGGAGCTGCCGGGGGCTCCAGCCGCTTCAGCCTCAGTTCCCGCTGGTTTTTCCAGCCAGAAGTTATGGGGACTTCTCTTCCTGGCACTGGAACCCTGAGCTGGGCGCCTGGTGTGGGACGAGGACCCCTCAGTCCTCAGGGAGGACCTTCCCAGCCAAGGCCTTCTCCTGATATTTATCCGCCACATGTGTATGTGGGACCAGCCCGTCCACCTCCACCCCTCCTACCAGTCTCGATGCGGCTGCTGCTTTAATTTCGTACTTGTAGGACTTCCATTCAACTCAATTTCAGGCGGTTCTGAGTGATGGTTGTTCTGTAGTTTAGTTGTAACTTTGATGTGGTTGTGGGAGGACGCGATACCATGTTTGCCTACGCCGCCATCTTCACCGGAAGTCTCTGGGTCTTACTTTTTAATAAAGAGAATTGTTAGGTATCTCTCTGGGCCTAGAGGCACCAGGAAGAAATGACTGAAACACTGAGGGCGCCATGAGCGGCACCTAGATAACATCTAGGCCTCAGTTGTATTTCAGCTCCAGGCCCAGAAAGGTTGGGAAGCTCTGAGCTCTGTCCTGAGCAATAAGCAATAGTACTTTAGGAGACTTTTTGTTTGTTTTTGCTCCAAAAAAGTAGCTTTACTATAGCTAAATCTAGAAACTATGGTTTTACAGCATTGGCCAAGTGGACTTGCTAATTCTTGAGACCTGAGTTAAACAGATTTATCCACTTAATCCCAGGCTGCAGCCAGGCTACTCCTGTCCCCCCCCCCGCCACAGGTCCCTTGCCATGACTTAGAGAGCAGACTAGGGCGTTTGTACTTTGCAGGTAGGTTGGCTCATACAAACAAGCAAGAGAAAAGGAGTCTCAAGTGGGAAAGCTTCGTTTCATCGGATAAGTCACTCATTCCCCTAACGAAGGAGGACAGGAAGGCTTTGGAAGAAAGATCACGGCCGTTCCCAGCGGAAGTCTCGCCATAGGAAACCTGCGTTAAGGAAAATGGAAGTCCTTCAGTCTGTGGGGGGCGGGGCGGGGTTTGGTTGTAAAATGAGTGAGAGGGAGGCTGGATATGTAAAAACAGCACATCTCCTTTATAAGAAACAAATAAAACTAGTTTTATTTTATTTTATTTAAAAAATTTTTTTTCTTTATTGATTTTAGAGAGAGAGGAAAGGAGAGGTAGAAAAAGCTGAAGCATTTTTCACATTTTTGTTATAAAGTTGCATTAATTCTTATGTAAAGCGTCTTTTCATAAGCACAGTTTCAAAAAGACCATTAAAAATGTGCCCTTTGGAAAAGGAATATTTGTCATGGGGCTGGGCAGGGAATGAAGCAGAGAAAGAGCTGTAGGTGAAGACAGGGAAAACAATCAGTTCCTGTCATTTTCACAAGGATGGAGCACTTTTCTAAGTTCAGTGTGTTCCTGAGAGAGCCTGAATTCTCTTTGACAGATGTCTTCAGGCCCTCACTCCCCTCTCCTCCTGGTAGCCCTGAACCAAGGCTGAGCTTCCACATTTGCTTTGCCTCGATTACACCGAGGGGATGGGCCTACCGTGAGAATCACACAACCATGGGACTGGAATCACTGCGCACTCACGAGTACACCCTCAGCTGCACGCGCAGCACCTCCTTGCACACTCGCTCAGCTTCTCTACAAAGCTGGCTCTCGCTCTCTGCTACTTCATGCCTTTTCCACGCTCCTCTAAAGAACGCAGCACTCCCACACGCCCACCACCCACTCCTAGCAATGAGCCGTGTATTACGCTGCGGAGGGAAAGCTGAAGACATCCGTCAAGAAGCACCTTACCTTCCCACCTCCACATCCACAAGGGGCTTGCATTTGCACCTGCTTTCTCCTTCTTCCTCCCTGATAAAAAAGAGCAGCCAGCTCTCCTGCCAAAAGTACCTTGAATGCATTCCTTCCTTCCTTCCTTCCTTCCTTCCTTCCTTCCTTCCTTCCTTCCTTCCTTCCTTCCTTCCTTCGTTCCTTCCTCCCTCCCTCCCTCCCTCCCTCCTTCCCTCCTTCCCTCCCTTCTTCCTGCCTTTCTTCTTTCTTCGCACTACACTGCAGGCACAGCTTCCTCACTGCACACATCTCTGTTCCACACACAGACATACTGCACCGCCTCCAAATCCTCCCGACCCAACCTGAGTCCCCCCTGCACCCTGTCTTGCCATTTCCATCAGAGGAAACTCCTCAAAGGGGCTTTCTCTTTATATCTCTATCACCCTTGTATGATGAAGGTATGTATTAGGGGCAGAGAAAACTCCCTGGCGTGCTCAGAGGTCTGGAGAAATGGTCTCTAGGCAGATAGTCAGGAATGATTGTACTGGATATCTTTGGACAGAGGCCCAGGAATCTCCATATTTACTAAGTGCTCCAGTCCACTACCCTTATTTCCACGCTAAAGACATAGAAAATTCTTCTTGTAATTGGTTGTAAGCAGCCTTAAAATACTAAAACCTTGGTGGTCACCAGGGGCCAGGGACAGAGGGGTGTGGGGGTCAGGGCATGGGGCATAACTGCTCACTGCGTACCGGTGTTTTCTTTGGGGTGGTGAAAATGTTTTGGAACTAGATAGAGATGATATTGGATAACATTGTGAATGTACTAAATGCCTCTGAATTGTGCATTTTACAATGGCTAATTTTGTATTCCATGGATTTCACCTCAATTTAAAAAATCTACTGAGAAAGAAAAACAAACCTTATTCAGTGCTCTGTAGCAGAAAGTGCTTAAAAATATTTTTGTTGGGTTACTCATCAGGAAATAAAATTATACTTAATTAGTGGGAGAGGTGGGTTCTTATGTGCATGAATAGTCTACAAATTTTCTTTTTAATTTCTTTATTGTTGAAAGTATTACAGATGTCCCTCCTGTTTTCCCCCGTTGACCTCCTCCTCCCCACTCTTGTCCCCACCTGCTTTCACCACACTGTTATCTGTGTCCATGGTTATGTATATATGCACATAAGTTCTTTGGTTTATCTCTTCCGGACCCTCACCACCCCCCAACCCCCCCGCCCCTTCCCTCTGAGGTTTGTCAGTCTGTTCCCTACTTCCATGTCTCTGGATCTATTTTGTTCATCAGTTTATTTTGTTCATTATATTCCACAAATAAGTGAGATCTTGTGATACTTGTCTTTCTCTGACTGGCTTATTTTGCTTAGCATAATGCTCTCCAGGTCCCTCCTTACAAAATTAATATCCAGAAATCAATGGCATTTTTATACACCAATAATGAACACGTAGAAGTTTTCTTGATAAACAAAATATTGGATCATGAGGATTCAGTGCTACAATAAACTTTATTTCTATCTAACTTGGCCTGGTGTCTGTTGCTTATCTTCATTGGGCCCCTAGGAAGGAGATAAAGTAATATTTTGAGCTATATGAAAAAATATGTTTTATATGTCCTTTAACCAATTTGGAAACTGTTTGCACATAAGACACTAAATATTAAAAATCCTATATAAGTAAATTATATAAAACAAGGAAAGAAGAAAAAGGGCTATAATTATTCAGCAGTTTTCAGACTATTTCAGCTCCGGTTTCCTGCCACCTCATCTTAGGATAGAGGAGAACTGCCCACTGGGGACCAGTTTGCACGGATAACGTGCCTTGATGGACCCTCTGCAAAAGCCAAGACTGTGAGCTGGATCGATAGTGCATGTTCTTTACTAAGGCTTCTTAATGCATTTCATCACATTTGGGCATTCATCTTAATAAGCTTTCCGAGCTTTGACTATTATTGTTCCTTAGAGTATTAATAAGAAACACAGAATTGCAGATTGTATTCCCATTAAATAAGCAAATTTATATTAGAAATCACTATTAAAGCTAATTATTTAGGAAAAGAAAAGCCATGCTACTGGTTGAGAAGTCTTGATATTATCTTCCCAAGATATGAAAAATACCCTTCATTCCTGGGATATCTTCCCCAAAGCAATGTCTGAGTATATTTTCCAAATCACTCCCTTTGCCTCTCTGCATGAGGGTGAAAGCCCCCTGTCTGCATGAACTTGATTGTCCTGCCTTGGAGGCCTCTCCAAGGCTTAGGATGACCTGCAAGTCTGGCCGATGGATTGTTACGGGGTGGGACTCTTCCCTGGCTGTGCACTGTTGCACCTGCTGTCGACTGTCCCCTGTGCCCTGGGCACCGTACATCTGCCTTGTTCATTCCTCATGAATGGCAATCCTGACTCCACAAACCAGAAAACAGTCTGCACATCTAGAAAGTGGGAGCTACATTTCAAACCTGGGTTGGTTAAACTATCAAATCCTTTATTCTCTCCAAGGCATAAACCCTCTCTGCTGGGAATTAGCAAAAGGAAAAATTCCTTTCTTTCTCCAGACAGACTGGAGTAAGATTAGCATGGCGGCTTCCTGTTTTCCCAAGGGTTGGGTGTGCCTGTGCTCAGTGACCACTGGGGACCTGGGAGATGGGAGACTTTGTGTTGGCCTCCTTCCTTAGAAGAGTGTGTTATTGAACTCGAAAAGAGGGTTAGAGTCATTAAATGGGCTTCCTGACACTTTCTGGGGAAAGGGAAATATTGCTGTTTTTCATTTTGAGAAACATTAAGACAGAAGTATTTAAGAAGTGTCTCTCATAGTCAGGCAGGTGGGAGGAGGGTGGCAGGAAGCCGAATATAAATTGACTTCTCAGATTTCTTACTCTAATTGCTACACTATATTTTCACTATATTTTAAAACATTGAAATGTCTCTTAAGCTTTTGGCAAGAAGTTTTAAAACATCAAAATTCAATTCTCTGCCAATTAACAGTCATTTAATTTAGGAGTACCTAACTGAGTTTTCTGATTGTAAGGTACTTATGGACTACAAACTCGTATGCTGAATTTTAGCCCAAAGCTAAATTTTTATGGACAAGTTATAACCTTTCTAATAGACCTTGAACTGCAGTGACTTTTCCTTGCAGGTATAACTATAATGAGCTTTGACCCCTTGCTTGAGTGTATTCCACACCTGGGCTTGAATCTATAATGAATCAGCAGCTGGAGTCCAAGCTGCTGTCTCAGGAGGACAGCTGGGCGAAAAGGTCAGGGGAAATTGGTCTTTGTTTAAAAGGACTCCGGCAAAAGTGTCATTTAGTCTCCTGGAGGTTGGTATTTTCTTTATATATATATATAATACTGATAAATATATATATATATATATAATACTGATGTATATATATATGTAATACTAATATATAACACTGATATATGTAACACTGATATATATAATACTGATATATATATAATACTGATATATGTATATATAATACTAATATATAACACTGATATATATATATATCAGTGCCTGCACTCTGATGAACATTAACAAAGCAAAATTTTGTTAATGTAATAAGATCTAAGGATCTAAGAAAACGCAGAAAATAGAAAGACTATATATTACATATTAAATATTAGATTTTATGTGGATATCGTGGGCATCTTTTTGAACTAGTGTGACTTGGGACACTTACCTATCAATTTGGATGATGATGAGACACATTCGAGTTCAAGGTAAATGTATGTTTATGACTAAGTTTTGTCCAAATGTTTCTGTAAGAAAGGAACTGCTTCTTATAGTCACGTAAGCAGGATTCAAGGTTTCCAAAGATGGAAACAACCAAAATGGTTACTACAAAGCAGCATGTTTCAACCTTCCTAGTTTTATTGTAGTGATCAGAGAATAAAACTATTACGTTTAAAGGCAGACCCTGACACAGTGTTTTACAGGCGGTCAAGGCTATACACATGTTTGTTGAGTGAATTATGAATATATGAATGCATAATAAAGTGTGACAGAGACAACCAAGACCCTTCTGTGTCACATTGGCTTTTAAAATGTGTTTTTAAGTTGAGTCCAAAAGCGCTCTCAAGGTGAATATGACTGCACCTCAGAAACCATCCTTGGGCAAAATAAGTTCTCTCTGTGTGAATTCCTGCATGGAAAATTAGCGCTGGTGTCCTCAGAGTTTCGTTGGCAAAACCACTAAGGCATTCTGAGAGTAAAGACAACCTGCCCCTTAGCCGCTGGTCGGACACGTGTGGGCAGGTCTCCTTACTTCCAGGTTCTACCCTGTGAGTGGAAAGGAGAGGCCCCCTAGAAGAAAAAGTATTTTCATACATGATGCATCCAAATGCCAGGAGTCCTCTGAAAAGGATTTCCTATGGACTCAAGAGGTGTTGTAGACGCTCCGGGTTTCCTATATGATTGAGTCACTGTGAGGAGATTCATAGCTTCCTGAAAAGGCCCTGAGTCTCTAAAACTGAGCACAGGGGGTATAATAGAAACCACATCATGGGCTTTGAGATCAGAGTTTTGGGTTTAAATAAAAACACGATCCCTAGCTATGACTCTTACTTGCCCTATTTGAGACTCGATTTCTTTATGTGTAAAATGAAGGTACTAAAACCTACTCTATAGAATGGTGAAGTAATACATGTAAAATCACTAGCATAATACCATTCTCTTAGCAGTTGCTTGATAAACAGTAACTATTAATAACACTGAACAGAAACACATACTACCTTGAAATGTTCATTACCTGCCTCTGCCTCTTTAGACAGTCACACAATGTTTATTGAGTATGCTACGTATCACACAAATGTGTTGACTGAACAACATGGCCCCTGTTGTCATGGAGTTTACAGTCTAGGAGGGAAGATGGACAGAAAAATCAGAAAATGTGAAATGACCACTGATGATCCAATAATCCAAGCTTTATTATTTTGAGCTGTTTTTAACCCTTTCCCTTTCTTGTCTCTTCCCATGGACTCTCAAGAAATTCAGAATAAATGTAGTACTATCCTTTTCTCTAGTCTTAGAGAAATACTTTTAAAATTACAGGTTTTAAGAAAGCTTAAGATGGGCAATTCAATATATTAACCAGTATTCTTGTTGCAGAGGACAGAATTTTCTCTGACTAGCATAAGCAGAACGATATTTGTTAGGGAGTATTGGTACTTCCTACACTGTTGGGAAATGAGAGGAAATGGATCTAGGCTTGGTTACCTGGAATGAGCCAGAAGCCACACTGTAGAGTCAAGCCGGGAAGGGTGGCTGTCACTTCTACATTGATCAGGAAGCTGTCGAATCAGGAAGCTGCCAGGTGCAGACCCATACCTCCCTGCTCCCATCTGCACCAGCAAAGTGGGTGCCCTATACTCTACTCCCCACCATGTGACTCAGTTCTGAATCAAAGTCTCATGTGAGTACACCTAATACGAGGTTTACAAATCACACCCACAACTCAAACCTGGGAAATGCAGTTTTACCTTTTTAGCCTCAGCACTCTTAAAGGGGCCTGGAGCAGGCGTAGAGCTAGGTAATCCTCAGAATCCATCACAAAAGGAGCAGAACCATCCATCGAACAAGGGCACCTTTTTATAAGAAGGACAGACTCTCTTGCTTCTCCGACCATTTCATTGGCTCCATGGTAGTGAAACCACCCTTTTGAAACTGTTTAGTACCCTAATTCAGCTGAACCTATAATAGATAGAGTAGATGTTCAATAATCCCATTGCTCTTGTAATCCTTTTTTTCCAGTGCCTGAACTGGGATAGATTATTCAGTAAGAGAATGCTATCAGTGTCTGATGTCAATTTCTCCATGTGTCTTAGAGTTTCTTTATTGGGTTTGCTAGTCAATGGGATTTGTAGGTATAGTGGATGAACAAATGAATCCAGAAAAAGAATGTAACATCTGTGACCAATTCAAATCTTTCAACATAACTGTCTGTTTACCACAGCTGCTGAGAAAAAAGTAAAAAAGAATAAACAAAAATTCAAAAGCCAATCATGCATTGTAAGTTTGAAAATAAATAGCCATGTGTGTGTGTGTCCAATCATTCATTGTAAGTTTGAAAATAAATAGCTGTGTGTGTGTGTGTGTGTGTGTGTGTGTGTGACAAATTTTTAAAAAATTAGAGTCCAGTGAATGTTGATTGGGGGTGACCAACCTTCTATATTTGCCCAGGACTCAGGTAGTTTCCTGAACCATGGGACTTTCAATGCTCCAACAAGGACAGTGTTGGGCAAATCTGGCTGATTGGCCAGGATAATGGGTCCTTAAAGAGGGATCTATCTGGTGGCCTGTGATCTGGACCTTGGAGCTGCCAAACATCACAAGAATTTGCAAATTTAGCCAATATTGTGTCTAATTTTTTTAAAAAAATTGTTGCATTTAAAAACATGGAGATTTTACAAAACTGAACATATCCAACTCTTTCGATAATACTCTTGATAATGCTGCATAATCTAGAAGTGCTGGATATTGCACATGGCATCCATGCTTTAGGGTGAGAAACACAGTGCCCAATTTGTCACTGTCTCTATCACTCCCTGTTGTCTTAACTGTTACTGGGCTCAAATTTCAGTTGCCTTTTATCATCTTTCTTGTGCTGTTGCTTTTCTTATAACTGAAAAACATGAATCTTTTTATATGTCTCTATAAAAAGTAAAGAAATGAAATATACACTGAGAAGGCCATGCATTTCAAGAGGATATGGAAGCGTACTTTTTCTTTGAGCTGACCTCATTCTCACATCTACATTACCTCCTGACCTCTGCAGGCGCTCATTTGTGGTTTCTACTCCAAAGAAGAGATGTTCAGTGGACAAAATAATTATCCTGATTAGTCTTTTTATAGAGATTGTCCTCCTTAATAGAGAACTTAAGATGTTTCTTCTCATATGTACAGCCATTTAACATGTTTTCAAAGGATTTTTATTGACCTGAAAACCATTCATTCAATTAATGACTAAAAGATGGATACATCATTGTACTTATAGAATGTACATATTCCTGCATATATGGTATGATACCAGGTAGGTAAGAAATATGTATACATATAAAAAAAAGCACACCAAGTATTTTTTAAGTTTTATTAAATTTATTGGGGGTGACAGTTAATACAATTATCTAGGTTTCAAATGTACAGTTCTATGCTGCATCATCTATACATGCATTGTGTGTTCACCACCCAAAGTCAAGTCTCCTTCCATCACCATATATTTGACCCCCTTTACCCTCTCTAACTCCCCCCACTTCCCTTTTCCCTCTGGTAACCACTGTACTATTGGAAACATACTAATATTAACACTTAAGAAGGGAGAAATCTCCCTTGCTGCACATGGTGACCTCATATGCACAGTCTGTCAGTGCTTGCTATAAATAAAATGTCAGACTCTTCCATGGTCTTTATTAAACTTCCCATTGTTATCTTGTCCTCATTCAGAAGCTTTGAAAGAGGAAAACTCCAAATTCATAGGTCAGGAATTGGTAAAAAACAAAAACAAAACAAAAAAAAAACACAAAAAACTTAAAGAGTCACAGAATATTTTTGGTTTTGCAGACCACGTGGTGTCTGTCCCAACTGCCCAGGTCTGCTGTTGTCCTGTGAAGACTACCAGACAATGAACACAGATGTGAATGAGGGTGGGTGGGTACTGATCACCCTTTTTATAGACACCGACATTTTAATGTCATATGATTTTCATGGTCACAAAATATTTTTCAAAATCGTTTCCCTACACTTAAAAAAAGTAAAGACCATTCTCAGCTCCTGGGGCATGCGCAAACAGGAGGTGGGCCGGACCTGACCCTCTGGCTCGAGTTTGCTGACCACTGTTACAGAGCATCACTGTTTCCACCCCCTTAGGCTGGAGGTTCACGGGTCCTAACGAGCTGTAGAAGTAACCTCTGGGGTGACAGTGTATTATTATGATCTCTTCTATGGAAACAAATAGTATTACACAAAGATGACGCAACCGCATACCCGCATGGTGACTGCATTTAGATCATATACCAAGTGTCCATGGAAGGAGTGAGGTGGGGATTCACATCTGGCAAGCAAGGTGGCATGTCCGCACTGACTCACCCAAATACCGTCCCGCTTCACAGAGTGACATTTGCAAGAGTACACAATAAAAACTCACTTTGTGGAAAAATTTCCAATGCAGACAGGGTAGTAGCATGATTCATCAGGATGTTGTGTCATTGACTAATGATTTGTATGCACGGTGAAATTGATAGCTCTACTTTAATTTTTACCAGCTATAATTTTTTTTTCCATAATAAAGGGCAGGGAGAGAAATTACGGGTTCTGAGAGTGACAGAAAAAAAGTTCTCAGCTTTGCTCCTAGGGACCTGAGTTGCTGGGCCTTAAAGATGCACAGAACTAAGATGACTGATTTTTAGAAGAATGATTTCTATTATGCTTATTTGCAAGGAAAAGACCCTCCTGCAGGTATGAGGAGAACACAGCGCATTTTGCTTCACCTTTTCCAGTGTTCCTGAGTGGAGTCCTACATCTGTTACCTCGTGGATGCCTGAGCTCCTCCCCAGAGCTGCTACTCAATCAGAAGGATACTTGTCAACAGGTGATTGTTATGCCCAGGGGAGACCTCTGGTTTATGAGAGCCTTCTATTGCCCTGGAATAAAGTGTCTTTCAGGTCCAGAGCTTTGCTACCTGTCCATTTTTGGGGGGTCAAAAAACTCTCTTGAGAGGTGGAGAACCCCAAGGCCTAAAGGTGTAGTGGTCACACTGTGCACGTCGGGCCTTCCCCTCAGGGTCCTGCCACCTCCTGGCACCGCGAGAGGTGACGCTGCTGTGAGTTTCCCTAACTCTGCCACATTCTCTTCTGCCCATCTTATTTATGAAGCCACTGCCCTCTGTGCCCACTCCCCAACCACTCTGCCCTCTCTCTCTGCCCGCCAGTAACTGCCAGCTTCCCCAGATGTCAGACAGAGATGTTGCTTCTGCTCTCAGCCCCGCAACAGCGAGGATATGCCAGGAGCCTGGCTAACTTCTAGGAACAAAGCGAGGAGAGAACACACACAAAGTAACACCTCACCAAAGTATCCTGCCACACTCTGAAGCCTGAAAACCACAGGTCTACATACCTAAGTTAGTTTGAAAAGTGCTGAACTGATCAGAAAGCCTGCTGGCCAGCAAAGGGCTGGCGTGGAGGGCTGGTGGTCAGGTCTGCCTGGAGATCATTGTACTCACCTCTCCCACAGTCAAAACTTTCAGTTGTCACCAGATGAAACAGCTATGCTGTGGTTCAGGGACTTAGAAAGCCCTGGTCAGACACTCAAGTCTGAAGCATTGAGTGACTCCCCATGCTTCCCGAGTCCTGATCTTGAGTTCAGTGTTGATAGTTGGGTTTCTGGCTTTTTTACGGCACCAGGCAGCGGAGGGCCCCAGTTCTCATAAGGGTTCTGCACTGCCCACTCTCAGTGCAGTGCTCTGCTTTCTAATTCATTTTACCCTCAGCCCCTGTGATATTGGGGTGCTACCTCCATTGTACCTTGCTTACATGTGGGAAATGAATCCTGCTCTGAACTGATTCCCACTCCCTAATGACAGAGTTCCCCACCAAGCCTCCTTGTTTCTGCATTCACCTGCTCCTCAGTTCTTCGCTGCTGGCCAGGCCAATTGCTTACCCAGACTGCTGCAAGTGGGCTTCTGCTTACTTCTAGTAACTACCCCGGTCCAGAGGTTCTGAAACCTCAGAGTGCATCAGAATCCCCTGGAGGTTCTGTTGAAACACGGATTGCGGGGTTCCAACTCTGAGTTTCTGCTTCTGCAGGCCAGGGGTGGGGGCCAGGGAGTTTGCATTTCTAACTTGTTCCCAGGCGATGCTGGGACCAGCACTTTGAGAACCACCACGAGCCCACTAACTGACGTTGAGACACATTTTCCTCTTCCAGAAGTTTGAGCTGCACCTGTCCCCCAGGAAGCCAACCTGATTCACGGTCCCAGGGCTTCTGATTTTCCCAGGTTCTGTTTCAATGTATGAGGTCATGTCTAGCCTGATGAAAGTGGTTTTTATATAGTGGGTATCGGACTGAATTCATTCGCACATTTCACTTCAAACCACTTTGTAGCGATAGATACAGAATCACATTTTTGCAGGTTATTTCCCCCTCTGAGCAAGAAACAGGGCCACCTAACAGTGTAAGAAGCTGACCGTGATTACAGGGTCTGTGAACATCATCACCATCTACCGAGCTTCTAAGGACATAGCCAGGTGCTCACATGATTATCATTCAGGGTCCTGGTGGAAAAGAGGCTCCTTGGTCCCACCAGTATTTTCAGGAGAGTTTAGCCAAGTGTGGGCAGAGTCTAAGGAAACCACACAGGATGGTGTAGTACCCTGGTGCTAGAAAGAGCGGGACCCCAGGGCTGGAGCCCACAGGATGTAGCTGTTTGGAGAAAGCTGCCTGACAGGAGCTGTGGGCTTCTGTGTGAGAAGTGGCCAACCCATCGCAACCTGGCCGGGAGGAAGCTGGAGGAGTGAACCCCTGCATCCCGTCTCCTCCCACCCCTGCTTTCCGCTGCTGCCTCCACGGGCACAGCTCACAGACAGTTAGGCAGCTTCTCTCGACTGCAGCTGAGTCGTTGTTATTTAGGAGTATGTGCCCCAAACTTACCAATTTAATTTTTCTTAAAAAGCCAGCATCTGAAATGCACATTTTCATTGTTGACCGTTACAAAATAATGGACTAAATAAAACACATTTAAAATAAAAATAACAAAGTAAAAAACACTGAAAATAACAACCACCACTAGATGAAATGAATCTAATATTGTCTGTCCCTCTGATTCCAGGTCAGAGAATCTAAGAATAGAAACACATTATTCTAAAAATAGAGACTCGTTGAATAAACTATGTCTAGTCTTAAAATGTAAAACTTATCTTCTAGGACTGCAGTTGACTGGAAGCATAGGGCCAAATATTAGGAACACCATTCTTCGAAGCTAGATTTTCTCAGGGGTATTTGCTCTGACACCACCTTTGTTCATCTGTCCCCTTTATGAAAGGCTCAGTACCACTTACAGATTTGCTTTTAATATATTTTTAACATTCAGACTGGAAAGCAAAAGCCCTTTGCCTCCGATTTGCTTAAGTTTGTTAAACAAAAACAGGTCTTTTTTTCCATCACCATTTGCACAAACCAGCTTATTAATAATGTATCACATGCTCTGTAGCAGAGATAAAGCAGTCGCCTACGTGATCATTATGTGCTCAGGGGCTCTGCAGCGCCCTTCATTTCCCTGCACCTGCTGTCACCTGCTCTCTCCCTTCTTTCGAAGGTTTGTATTTTCCGTCCTGCTGCCTGTGTCACCTTCAGCATCACCTTGCAAGCTGCCTGGGTAGGTTGCTGCTGACTATGGAAAGCAGATGGATACAGCTTGCCATGACCCCATTTTCACCCAACCCCCACTTTCACAGGGCCTTGTACCAGTGATGTCGTGTGGAGAGGTCTGAGGCCATGGCAAAATCAGAAACGTCAGTGCTGGTCGTGGCTCAGCCAGTAACCTGCTGGAAAAGGAGGCATTCTGGGCGGAGTCCTTTACTGATTAAATATGGGCATCTGACCCAATTCAGGCTACCCTCTCCAGTTCCGAGGGAAGCAGATTCCTCGCCAGATGAAATCTTACTTGTGATGGCCTCAAAGCCAGTCACTTTCTACTCAGAGATTAGACTGCATTGATTAGAAGCCCAGGACTTCTGTCAGTAAACTCGCTTCCCTTCCTGCTGTGTCTGACAGGGTATGCTGTTTGCTCTCGTCCTCTGCAGAAGGAACCCAGCCTCAGCTTCTGGCTTAGCCTCTGTGAGCAAAGCCTCTCCTCTGAGCAGGTATTTAATCCTTTAGAGATGTTAATGTCTCTAGAAATACCACGTATTAAGCATTGACATGCGTCTCATTGAATGCAACTTGATGAGCTAGGAGTTATTGTTTTCATTTTGAAAACGTGAACACAGAGGCTGAGATAGTTGAAGGGCACAGGGCTGGTAAAAGATGGAGCTGAGGTCTGCATCCTTAGAAGAGTATTATCTGCCACTATAGGGTAATAGAAAAGGCATTTTAAAAACTTCTTTTATACACCCCTCTCTCCTCCCCTTTCTCTCTTTTACCTAGATTCTGTACACACAGAGAGTTCTACTCCACTGGATCTTTGAGCACACAGAGGACTGCAGCATAAGTAGCTTCTCTCTGAGACCCATGAATCTATGGCCACATGGACCCTGGAGGATGGGAAAAAGAAGGGGGAGGAAGAGCAGAGGAATTCCAAATGGTTGTGGAGTCTGTGGTAGAAAGAGAAGGAAAGAGAAATATCCAAAAGTTGAAAGCAAGTAATACAGGAAATGCTTTTCCCACCAGAGTGTCAACTTTCCCCTGGGTATTAATCAGATGCAATTTATTATCAGGCTGTTTGACTTTTCATGAGGTCATTCTTTAGTTCTTGTTTGGGTATTAGATTTATAGCACTTGTTCTTTTGTATTCTTAGGGGAGAAAAGGGTGGGGAGGGACAGTATTACTAAACAGAACTGATGTTATAATGGTGCAGTTTAGGACATCAGCCCAAGATATATATTGAAGATAATGTGGGCAAGGATGTTTTCCTGGAATCATTTACCCAGCTGTTGCCCACTTCTTATGAGGCCACTCATCAATATCACTTGGATTAAAGAAATAATCTAATTTGGTCAGTGCAAAAGCTGAAATCAGAAGGCCAAACTTTTTTGCAGCAGAGATTTTATCAAAGAGTTAGTTTTTCTTTGCCTGGCTGGCGTGGCTCAGTGGATTGAGCATCCTCCCATGGACTGAGAGGTCGGGGTTTGATTTCCGGTCAGGGTATGTGCCTGGGTTGCAGGCTTGATCCCCAGTAGGAGGTGTGCAGGAGGCAGCCGATTGATGTATCTCTCTCATATTAATGTTTCTATCTCTCTCTAGTTATATATATATATATATATATATATATATATATATATATATATGTATATATATATATATAATTATACATATATATATTATATATATAATATATATAATAAAACATGCTACTCTTAAAAAAATAGAGTTAGTCTTTTTCACAATATGGTAGCTGCCGTCAGTGGAGTATGATGGTTAAGAGTGAGTCAGACTCGAACCCTGCCTCCCTACTTCCCAACTGCTCTTGACAACTTGCCTGTGCCACAGTTGTCTCATGTGTGAGATGGAGATAGCACCACCTATCTGCTAGAGTACGTCCATGAGGTTTCACTGGAGTCGTGTGTTTACAGCGCTTAGGACAGCGTCTGGCAAATGGTAAATGTTGTGTTGTATGTGTTTATATATGTATTATATTTACATACATACATGTAGTCAAACATCAGTTTGGAACCATCTAGGGCATGTTGCACAAGGACAATAATTTTTTTTTAAATACGTTTTTATTTCATTTTTAGAGAGAGAGGAAGGGAGAGAGAGCTAAAAACATCGATGTGAGAGAGAAACATCAATTGGCTACTTCCTGCGTACCCCCTACTGGGGATCGAGCCTACAACCCGGGCATGTGCCCTGACCTGGAATTGAACCAGGACCTCTCAGTCCATGGGACAACATTCAATCCACTGAGCCACACCGGCTGGGCAAGGACAATAAATTTTTAAAAATGCATGTGAAAAATGCTATAGAGCAAGGCGTCTGGGGACACTCCTATTTACACATCTGTGGTTCAATAGAATTTTGTTTGTTTCCTTTTGCCTTTTACTGACATGTTGTGATATAGTGAAAATATCTTTAGCTAGAGCTCCCAGAGCATAGTGCCTTTGTGCAGGTTAGCTATAAGGGCTGCACCTCAAAAGAGGGACCTAAGGAAGTAGGTAGTGCTTGGTCTATCCTCCTCCCGCATTCATTTCCCCTGCAAGGTCCCTTACTTGCCTTGATGGTGCCACTGCATGGTCCTCCATTGGACTGGATGGAATTCCTTAACTGGGACTAATTGGACATGGGGTGTTGTTCTGACCTAGAAAACACATTGTTGATGATTCTGATATTTGTCACCAAAGGACACCCAGGAAAAGCCTGTAAATCTCTGAGGACTCATAAATGCAATTATTTATGTTTGTGATTTGGTAGTAACGAGAGGAGGAAGGAATCAAACTCATTAGCCAAGAAATCACCCTTAGGTCTCAAAGTCCTGGCTACTGCTGCAGATGCGCGATTTCTTTCTGTGCACTCATGAATCTATCAACATTTATTGGTTTTGCTGAGGCCCCTCTCTGCTGCATCCGGAACCTGACATTCATCTTCTTTCTATCTAGCCCAATTAACCAATCCAACATGGATGGATGCTAGTATTTACTTACTACTGAGTGCTATTGTGAGATTTTGAATATGTAGAATGATACACTTGAAAAGCATGCAGAAAATGTTGTCATGTTTGAGTGTTTGAACAAGATTCCTGTGGAAGGGGTGGGAGCAGTTTGGACAAACAGCACAGATTAAACACACTGTTACCTAAGTCAGTCGTTGAATTAAATATGAGTCGTTTTTAAAAGCTGGAGACCAAATAAAATTAGGTTAAGGATGGACTGATCCACAGAGCACACAGGGAAGCAGTTGAATGCCTTGGCTTTGGGCTCAGACAGATCTGAGTTCTACCTCTGGTTCTGCTTACTTGCTAACTGTGTGTCCCTGAGAAAATCAGCTAATCCTCTGAGCTTCAATTTCCTCATCTGAAAAGGTGGACGGTAATACCACTTTTAGAGGATTGTAAAAGATAAATCAAATAACATGACTAAAGAACTTAACATAATGCCTGGCACAAAGGCTTTGATCAATACATGTTGGATGAGCAGGTCCCGAATGAATGACTGCACCACGCTAATTTCACCATGTGAAGACAACACAGGAAAATGAACCTAAATAACACTGACTTTAGGACGAGATTTCTGATTGACCTTTTGTTCTCTTCAGAAATAAGACAATGTCGCTTTGTTTGTCCTTCTCAATACTTAAGAGATTTTATTTTTTAACTAGAATCCAGAGGTTCATGGCCTCATACACTGCAGGAGAACCTCATTTAATGAACAAGTTGCTTTCCAAAAGTTTGCCTATAGGCTGTCTGAAATAAAAAATATATATTTAAAATAGAAACAATGTTGTAAACAGTGAGGAGATCCCCAGGTCAGGCCGTAATAGCTCATTGAAGATAATATAGTTGAAGTGATGGAGAGCTAGTGAGTTGTACTCCACACCTCCTATAGACACCATTCTCTAAGACTTAGAGTCTACGTATATTCTGTTTCTTTCCTGCTCAGATATGTATGGTTCTCCTTCACTTTCAGGATGAGCCAGGCTCTGCCTGGCATGAAAATCTGGACTCTGCCTCATGTCCACCACTTTCTCCACTAAGGCCACCATGCCTCCTGCCTTCAGCCTGGATTTTTCATGATTAGCAGGAAAAACTTGCAGAAGTGTAAGAGGGAAGGGTTCAATCCTCAAGATGGTTAAACTGTTTTTTGTTTTTGTTTTTCCTTCTTAGATCAGGGTCTGCTCTTCACAGTCATAGCTGCATAGATTTCACAGTGGTGTCTTAGTTTGTCTTTCCTAGAGCTGCAAATAGGTGGACATGTGAAAGATGAGAGTCAGCCTTCACATTGCCTAGGGCATCTCATTAAAAGGAAGATGTGTCACAGGTATGTAAAGTATCCATTCTTTCTTCTACAAGTACCCTTGAATACATTTGTTCTGCCTCTGGCACTAAATTGTAAAGTCTTGAGAAACCGGTATTTTTGTATCTCCCAGGGCACCTAGTATGGCCCTTGGCCAATGGGGTACGGGAGGTGTTCAATAGGTATATTTTTTTATAATGGTGCTTCAGATACTTGTATGTACTTTTAATTTATCCTGCCCTACATAAATTGAATTGTCCAGGAAAGAAGAAAAATAATAGTAAGATGTTTGTCCCATCTAACAACAATATTAAAGAGATCCAAGTACAGCCACTATGGAAAAATGTATGGAGGTCCCTCAACAAATTAAACATAGAACCAGCATATAACACAGCAGTTCCACTTCTGGGTATTTATCTGAAGAAATCCAAAACACTGATTTAAAAAGATATATGCAGCCTTATGTTCACTGCAGCATTATTTACAATAGCCAAGATATGGAAGCAACCTAGGTGTCCACTGATAGATCAGTGGATAAAGAGGATGTAGTACATATATACAATGGAATATTACTTGGTCATAAAAAATGAAAATTTACCATTGTGACAGCATGGATGAACCTAGAAGGTATTATGCTAAATGAAATAAGTTAGACCAAGAAAGACAAATGCCATATGATCTTACTTATATGTAAAATCTAGAAAACAAAATAAAACAGAACAGAAAAAAACTCTAGATACAAAGAACAAATTGGTGGTCACCAGGTAGAAGGGGACTCGGGGTGGGGAGGGGGGGTTCGTGAAAAAAGGTGAAGGGATTAAGAAGTACAAATTGGCAATTCCAAAATAGTCACGGGGATGCTAAGTGCAGCACAGGGAATATAGTCAATAATATTGTAATAACTTTGTCAGGTGGGTACTGGACTTGTCAGGGGGATCACTTCATAAATTATATAAATGTCTAATCACTATGCTACCCACTTGAGACTAATATAATACTGCATGTTACTGTAATTGAAAAATAAATTTAGAAAGTAAAGAGAACCAGGTAAATTTAATTTTAGCAATATACTTTATTTAGGCCAGTCTATCCAAAATATTATCATTTCAACATGTGTTTAATATAAAAGTTGAGATAGTTTAAGTTCTCTTTTTTGTACTAAATCCTTGAAATACAGTGTGTCTTGTATTTAGAATGTGTCTTAAATCAGACTAGGCACATGGCAAGTGCTCGATAGCCATCTGTGGCCAGTGGCTATCACATGGGTGAGGACAGCCCTAGACTAAGTTTACCAAGAACACCAACCAGTCCTATGAACGGTTCAGTGGTAACAGCTGGGAGAGTGCCTAATATATTTCCCTTCTGGCGATTCAGACAAGGGATTAATGTCTGAACGTCTGAGAAGTCTTCCAGAAATATAATGGTTATACCTACAGTTTCTCAAACGTGTGTAGCTGCAGAACATTTCTCCCCTCCCAGTGTAATAAACCACACGTGGTACGTATATGCTCCAGGGCAACTCCGATGGTGTGGCGGCAGGCTGCCAAAGGGTTTTTCAGATGACAGGGGTCAGATAGCCCATTCTAATAGCAGCACGTAGAACACGTTGAAGGGAAGGAAAGTGGGGACAGAGGTCTCTAAGGAGGCTGTCTTGTGAATGATGCAAGGCACTAAGACACATGTCGGGAAGGACCATAGACATTTTTTACTGTTGTAACTACAGAACCAGCTCAAAATGGTTCTGTGCTGTTTAAGGAGATACTGAGTTGCTTTTCAGAGACAACAGATCAAAACTGCAAGTCATGCAGCCGAAGCATGCACAGAGGAGATAACTCTGACCTCTTAGTTGCACCTGGAACCAAAGTCTTGTTCCTCCCCAACCAAAGGACCAGGACACAACCAGGACTTGAACAGTGGAACCCCCTCAAAAGCAGAGGGTCCATTGTCCAGGAAGACCCTGTGTTGTCCATTCTTACCATAAATGGCCAATCTCCAAGGTCCTCCAATTAAAACTCGCCCAATAGTGCTTCTGCATACCTGTTCCTCCATACCCTAAAAACCCACCTGAACCCTGGATCAGGAAGTTGGGACTTTTGAGCATTAGTTTCCCATTTTCCTGAATGGCACCATTCATAATAAAATAGCTCTGCTAGTGCCTGGTGGATGAACTCTCCGCTCTGTAACACTGTTCTAATTAGTGAATAGCAATTCACTTAGTAAAGAATGTGAATTTGCAGGGATTTCATCTCACCTCTTTGAAAGTTGTAAATTTGATAAAAAATAATTTTGTCACTCATTTTTATTGTTTTGATAAATGATTAAATTCTAATTCAGTAATTTATAATGTCTTATTCAAAATTTTTATGTGGGACATGCTCAGTAATAACCTGCTCACTTTTACTGTTTCCAGTTTTTAAAAAATCTATGCAGACTGCCTTTTCGAAGATTTTTTACTTATTTTTTCCTCTTATACTTTTTCTGTACTTTGCTGTTACATTTCCTGTTTCTATCATAATCACAATTTTTACTGACTCTAAAGGAATAAAAAGAAAATGTAATTATAATCAAAGTGTGCAAAAATTTGATATGTTTTGTCCTGGCCGGGGCACTCGGTTGGAGCATTGTCCCATATACCCAAAGGTTGTCTTTAGATTCCCAGTCGGGGCACATAAATAAGTTTCGGGTTCAATCGCCATTCGGGGCACATACGGGAAGCAACTGATCAATGTTTCTCTCTCACATTGACATCTCTCTCTTTCTCCCTTCCTCTCTTTAAACATATTGTTGGGTGAGGATTAAAAAAAAAAGGTATGTTTTTGTCAAAATGATAAATCACAATAAAGAAAACAAAAAATTATGTGCACTTTATTTTGAAATATTTAAAATAATCTATTAAAATGATAAAGTACAATAAGAATTAAAATAAAAATTCTTTAGGCAAGCCAATATTTTTGTTGTTTTTAAAAAATTTAATAAAATCACATTACATTTTATAAAAACAGAACTATTTGCAATTTTAATTGTAATATCCACCTAATTGCTAATATGAAAATTGATACTGTGCTTCACACGTTATGTCTAGACATATTAAAAAAAAAAAAATATATATATATATACACACACACACATACAAATTTAAGAGTAGTAAAAAATGTTCGTGTCTCTGTGTGTAGCAGTGGCAAATATTGCTCTAATTTTTGAGTCCCTCCAGAACCACCAAGCCTGCTCCTAATATTTGCAGGGTTTGAAGCAAGATAGGAAGACCTAGGCATCAAAAGTAAAGATTATAAATCATATTAACAAACCGCAAAATAAAATCCATCCTATTCCCTGATCTGGATGAATATGCCTTCTTAAGGACCTGGACACTCAAGGTTCAAGACCTCCTGGGCTTCTCAGAGCACGATGAAGAAGGTAACGGGCCAAGTAAGGCTGGCCTCAGCCTGCCTTCTGTTTGGCAGAAAGAGATGTGGAGCAGAGACATGAACTGTGTCCCTGGGGCTTGAGCAGTGTTCGTGGTGAGCGTGGATGTTTGGGGCTGCAGGTTGGCTATGGCCAATGCTGAGCACCACAGCCTGTGTGACAGCCACCGTGATCTTCAACAACTTCTTGTGTTTGTGATATGCATGTTCCTCGGTAGCACAGCACCCGGGGGGGAGGGTCCCTCCTGTCTAAATCTCCAGGAAGTATTGCAAAGAGTGACGAAGGCTTTCATTATAGCTGTGCACTCTGGGAAGGAGGAATAGAGAGTAGGGGACATTTTCATAAATAATGATGGAAGATAAAATCTGTAAGATGTATAGTAGGGAGGGAGAAAGTGGAAGGAGGCAAGAGTAATTCCCAGCGGTCTGTCTTGGGAGGTTAGGCAAATAGTAATATTACTAACTAAGAGAGAGAATCTATTTTAGGGGAAAAGAAAACTTGCTTTTTGGGCATGCAAATTCCACAGGGAAAGTCTGTCAATCACAACCCCTCAAGCTCATGCTCCTGTCATATATACGCTGGGTCTTCCCGGGGTCCCTTAGGACAGTTCCCCTTGTCACATGAAATGTAAAGGAAACAAATCTGTGCCCTTTTGTCCTGTTCATCTCTCTCGGGTCAGTTGAATTCTCAGACCCTCCTGGGCCACAAACCCTAAGAAGGTGGACGTAAGGTTTTTGCCTCGGTGACATCTTCCTTTCTGGCATCTTTGAATTCCACCTCCTTCCCTGGCTTGATTCTTCTGTGCACTGACATGCTCTCAACTACTGTCTCAAGAAGCTCTGTGAGTGTGGGCAGTTTAGCTATTGTAAAGAGCGCTGTGAGTGTTTCAAAAGCAAACAGACCTACCCTTTCTGCAATAATGATGCCAACCAGCAGAACTTGATTTATAAGTTATGGTTGTAGTTGGTGTGCTAATTTACATACATCAATTGAAATGAGAATTACTCAAGTTTATTAACAACAATATAGTCATAAAAAAAATGGAGAAAGAAAAGGGAATGACAAGGGTATGCCATGTAGAAGAGTTGTGCAAAACCCCAACCAAACGTAAACAAATCAACCACAGAAGCAAGGCTCTCTGAAAGGATACTGCCTGTTCAGATAGGACTTTGGTCTAGGGCCTCCAGAGTCACTTCCGACGATGCCAGTGACACAAAATTCGGGTCTTCATCTTGAGCATCTTTACTTATTATTCGGCATCAGATGCCACACACCATTGCTAACTACAAGCAAGCCAAATTTTGAATTTCAGGAAAGTTCAACAAACTTTCTTTTCCTTTTAAAAGAAACTTATAAAACCTATTGCGTAGAATAGTTGGAAGATGGAAATAACCCTAATGTCCCTCAGCAGAAGAGTGGGTAAATGAAATGTGGTATATACACACAATAGAATATTAATCGGCCATAAAAGGGGATACAGTTCTGATAGTGCTACAGCATGGACGAACCTTGAAAATATCATGCTAAGTGAAATCAGCTAAACACAAAAGAACAAATACTGTGTAATTGCACTTACACAAAATGTCGAGAACAAGCAAATCCATAGAGGCAGAAAGCAGAGTAGAAATTACCAGGGGCTGGCAGGAGGGGAAAACAGGAATTTATTATTTAAGGGATACAGAGTTTCTGTTCTGAGAAAATGTTTTGGAAACAGATAGTGGTGATGGTTTCATAACATTGTGAGTGTAATTGATGTCACTGGATTGTACACTTAAAGAGGTTAAAATGGCAGATTTTAAGTTATAAGTATTTTACCACAATAAAGAAATACAGTATTTTCAGAAAAAAATGCAATAAAAATGTCCTGGTCCAAAATCCAAGAAGCATCATTACAGTCCCTACTGACTTTGGGAGGGTTTATGAAGAAGTGTGTTAGCCTACTTTGAAGTTAGGCTGGGGTACTAAAAACGATAAATAACTGCTAACATTATATCCTTTTTTAAATGTGTAAAATTTTTGAAAAATCATTTAGGTGATTTTGGGATCTCAGGATGGGATACTGGCTATGACAAAATAATCTACCTGTATTATAAATGTATGACGTAATCTTACCAAAGGGGATGGAGGGAAGATTTCTGATCTCCAAGTGACTGGAAATGAATGGAGACTGTAAGACTAAAGACAAAGGAACTGTGCATAAAAGCTGTACTCTAGCTGGTAAAGCTAGCTGTGTCTCATGGGAGTATGGGTTAATTCTGAAACACTGTACGTGTGGCCTGGAACTGAACAATAAGTCAGTGGGGGGTGGATTTGGGGAGTCTGGTTTCTCACCTTTGCAGTGGAAGGTTACAGACAAGCAAAAGGGAAAGGTGGAATCATCCATGTGGTCCTGGAACAGAATGATCCCTGTGGTACTGAATTGGACACATGTGTTCATATTTGGCTTAATATAGATACAAATAAATACATATGGAAATATTTATAGATGTGTGTACATGTACTGGTTAGTGCACACACAATCATTTCCTTGTTTTGTCAACTGAGAAGGCCTAAAAGCAACAATGCCTCAGTAGCAAGGAAACAGGTTTCTAACAACATTCTCCAATAAAAGGAACCAAGACGCTTTGGAGAAATGGCTGATTTTAGGACGGGGTAGGAAATCTACAAGAGGAGCCTGCGACATCTTGAAGTGCCAGAAAGCAAGGAAGGGGTCAAAAACAATAGCCACAATAGCCAAGACCCCACAAAGATGGGGGAACATCAAAGGGACACAGGAGCCAATGGAAAAAGCTCCTAATGGCCAAAGCTGGAACAATTTGAGCAAGAAAATGAGTGAGGCAGTATTGGATTATAACCCAACATATTAAATAAATATCCACATGTCCATACTGATCTAAACAAACAAACAAACAAACAAATAAATAGATAGGAGAGAATAATCAAATCTTCTGTGCATAAGAATTCTAAATAATTTTTGTAAATCTATTTTTTATACCTATAACTCTCATTTCAACATCATATAAAATTATGAGTTATTAAAAATACTATATTTGGCCCTGGCAGGTTTGGCTCAGCGGGTTCAGTTCTCGCTAAGGGCACGTACCTCGGTTGCAGTTTGTCCCTGGCCCCAGGTTGGGGTCGTGTGGGTGGCAGCCACTCGATGAGTCTCTCTCACATCGATGTTTCTCTCTCACTCTTCTTCCCTCTCTCCCTCCCGCTCTATCTGAAGATAAATGCAAAAAAAAGGTCCTCGGGTGAGGATAAAAAAATAAAAATAAAAAATACTATATTTGAAAAGGCATGACTAAGAGATGATAAGGTCACAGGGCATCCTTTAATTGAAATGAGCAGCTGAAGAGCTGTACAAAGCCATCGGTGGGCAGATGTTCTACTACTTCCCACTTTGGTTTCCTTAGCAATGAACTTTATCTGGCAACTACTGCTTATTCCTACTTAGATCTCCTTATACCTATTTGAATTATTAAGTGCATGTGTCCTTAAAGAAGAGTACATTTACATCCACATCCACAAACCTCCAAGAAGAAAAAGAAATGTAAAATTTTTGGTTTTATTTGTAGCTCAGCTAAGTTTTCTATGTTCACTAGTTTCTGAAAACCACAACAATGAAGGAATGCAGTCATCTTCCTGGTCACCCATCAGTGATTGCTCACAGAATGTCAGAACTACAGTGACTCAGTAGTAAACAAGGCAGACACACCCCTTGGTCCTTCCGAAACACACACACAAAGCAGGGTGGGCCATATGACTAAGCCTGTGGACATTTACAGTAAGTTATGTGTTACTCAGAAGTGGGCACCAACAACGACTTGTTTTAAAAAACAAAACAAGCATCACTACAGTGACTACTCAGAATTATGTTTAAACTTTTCCCTACGAAATGTTGGCATTCTGAGATGATTGAAATGCTGGCGTTGCATGTCAATCCTAGTTATTTTTTCCTACAGAGTCTGTGTCACAGTATATGTAACCCGCTCCATCTCACCCCGGTAGCTGTGAATGACAGACCTCCCTAGAGAACCTTCTGAGAAAGAGAGGGCATCTCAGACTCCCTCCTGTTGTCAGGGAAATGGTAGGTCACAGAGAGCATTCAGATATTCTCAAGTGACAATCTTGCCTTTAAAATCCGTTGTCCTTCTATTTCAAATATAGCAAGTGTTAGAGTAGATGTGAGCTGAAAAGAAGGGTAATATTTATTTATTTATTTTGGTTAATCTTCACCCGAGGATATTTTCCATTGATTTTTTTTAGAGAGACTGGAAGGGAAAGAGGGAGGGGGAGAGAGAGAGAGAAACATCCATTGACCAAGGCTGGAGACTGAACCCACAACCCAGGTACATGCCCTTGACCAGAACTGAACCTATGACACTTAGGTCGACGTGCTAAGCAACCGGCCAGGGCAAGAAGGGCAATTTTTAAAGAGAAATTCATAAGAAACTCAAATTAAGTTTACTTACAAATAACAAATGTGCCTTTAAAAATTATTTATCCTGCTCAGCTGATGTGGCTCAGTGGTTGACCCATGCACCAAGTGTTCGCCAGTTCGATTCCGGGTCAGGACACATGCTCAGGTTGTGGGCCAAAACCCCAGTAGGGAGCATGCAGGAGGCGGCCAGTTAATGTCCTCTCTCATAGATGTCTCTATTTCTCTCCCCCTGTCTCTAAAAATCAATAAAGAAAAGTTATTAAAAAAATAACTTATCCCATCGTACAAACCAAACAGAGCAGAAATCGGTTGTCAGATAAGATGTACAAAATGTAGGTATATATCAAATGTCATGACTGGATTCAAAGGCTTCTTTTCCACATCTTACTCTCAGAAGTCATCTCCAAACATACAAATAATGATGATGTACCTGAAAAGCACCAATGACATAAAGATTTTCAATGGAATTAACAAAATAAAAGACCCCAAATGCTCACATTTAAGATATGTTAATACTGTCCCTGGCCAACATTTTATGCTGCTCTGAAATTGTTAAAGTGTAGCAAAAAAAAAAAAAAAAAGGCAATATTATAATTATGTTATGGGGTTTGGGTACACTATTTTTTAAATTTCTTTTATGTAATGGAAATATTTCCCTTTCCAGGACCATACAAACACCTGAAGAAAGGACAAGGTCAGGTTGACAGATTATAGAATTTAGATTGGCCACATAAGCTATTTGAGGTCTCACTGTAATCTTGAGTGTTTGCACCTGCTGTGAAGTAAGTCCATGTCCTTGGGCACCATACAAAGCTGAGTTACTTTTATTTATTTATTTATTATTAATTTATTTTTGTTACAGATGTGTCTCCATCCCCCCCTCCCCGCAGATACCGTCCTCCCTACCCCACCCCCCCTCAGGAGTTACTTTCTTACCAACATATTCAGTCCCTCCTCCATCTCCCTCCAGGACCTTTTGCTTACATCAACAGCAAAGACACAAGAGTCATCTTCCACTTCTTATCTACAAATAAAGAAGTGACCTCTGACACCCACAGGTGTGACTGGCCCTTAAACGCTGACATGATATGCCAGGCTCTGAGGGCCCCTCCACATTCCATCCAGTAGACAGTGAACATCTGGAGGATACTTTGCCCTGCTGGCCTTTCTCCACGTCAGCTGCTGCCCTTTGGCTCAGTGTGCCCCTCATAGAAACATATGTGGTGGTTGCTGCTTCTGTTAAGAATCCTGCCATTGTTGCAAATTCCGGAATGAAGATAAGGCTTTAAAAATAATACTTCATTAAAATAATTCTGCTTTTATATTAGATAGCTTATAATTAGAGTAACCAGATTTCCAAAACAGGGACAGAAAGAAAGGGAGGGCAGGAGGAAGGAAAGAGAGTACTGGAAAGAAATATCATCACAAGGAAAGGATATGGGTAAGAAAACAATACAAACAAGGATTACACCTTCCAAAAAGAGCTTTATTGTGTGTCACCTTCCAAGGATTATATACAATTTACAAATTACAATAAAAATAAATAAAATATTTCATTAAGAAAATGTACACTCTCCACATAATTATTGAGTGCAATTACCAGTCACTGTGGTAGGAACCTGGGATTTAGAGAGAATTGATCTTCTCTAGTTGTAGCTGCATGGAGGTTCAGTTTAGCATTAGAGACAAAATGAAAATGTTTCTGCTCTTGTTTGCAAAATGGGGAAAAGTTATGCTATCCAAGTAACTGAAACAACAAGAAAAAACTTTAAAAAATGGGAATGATATAATTAACTGGTCATCTTACTGTTTATTTCACGTAAACATAATTACCCTCTTATGGTTACATTCTTGGGTAAAAATCAGCAGGTCTGCCTAATACTGCCAATTTTGACATTGATCTGGTAAAACCTTATCATTTATTTCCTCTGTATTTTTGCTTTGCTATCAGGTTAAAAATATCTATTTACTTTCTAATTTGTAATATAAGACTTGGAAACCTGTACTAAACATAAAATGTTCTTATATTTCAAAATGCACTCTGTGTATGCCCATAGAGGATTAATAAAAGGTAGTGATTAATGTTTTCTAAAGTATTCAGGAAGTTAGTCTTTTCTAGTTATTTCACCATGCCTTAGCAGAATTGCAATGGAGAGTTGCCTAAGAGAGGAAATAATAGAGAAAGAGTCTGGGTAGGAGAAAAATAGGATCAAGTTAGCAAGTTAACAGAGCACAACAAATCTCCTGTGGTTAGCAACACTTCAAAAAGGCTGAAAGATTGTCTCAGGTTTGCCAGATACAAAATTGTTAAAATCATGAAGAATAATGCGAAAAAGTAGACTAAGTCCTATCCAAATTACCCTTTTGAATTAAATGGCTTAAGATGTTTTGAAAATCACACAAAATCTATCAAATTAAATGTTTTTCAGGTAGTATTTGAGACTAAACTAAATATGTGCAATTGTGGGCATTTGGGAGAATATTTTAGAACTTACTGGTTTTATCCTGGAGCAATAACAATTCAGCGAGGCATTGTGGAACAAAAACTGGAAGAGGAAAGAAGCCAGAGAATTGAGCTTGATATTGGGGACTACTTTTCCCTTTAAGATGATTACTAATTCCAATACTAGATAAGCCCTCATAGAGACTGAACTTCATCTTTGAAACAACAGATTTACAGTTGTTTCAGAAAGCTAGTGCCTTAAGCGTACCTACTTGATAGAACCATCCTTATAGAAAGATGTATTGTTAAGAGCTTACAATTTCTTCCAAAAGTCTTTATATATAATGTCTACCACCCCATTAAAAATAACCCAGCATATAAGGAAACAAGACCATATGACCAAAAACCAAAATAAACAACAGTTCGTCGAAACAGACCTATATGGATCTGATAATGCACCTATCAGGAGTTTATTGTTAAATGCTATACTTAATATGTTTAAGGAATTAAAATCAGAATTTAAAAATTTGGCAAAGAACTACAGAAGAGAGCCAAATGGAAATTTTAACTCAGTAATCTCTGAAGTTAGAAGTCAGTAAATGGATATAAAGGAACGTTCCCAGTATTTCACCATAATTATGATTCCATATGTTGGAAACAGTCAAGGGGCATAGAGAAATATTTGGCTTTGGTTTCTCTATAGCTGAATGAATTAATAATACATGCATTCAGCTACAGATGCTCCTCAGCTTAGGAGGGGGTTACAATGTTTGATACACCTAACTTACGGAACATCATAGCTTAGCCTAGCCTATCTTACATGTGGTCGGAGCACTTACATTAGCTTAGAAATGGGCAAAATCATCCAACACAAAGCTTATTTAATGCAACTTTCCTTTCCCTGAGCCCAAAGCTTAAGAATCCTCAAAACTTGGATTTATTTCTTTCCTCTGGGGCCAAATGCTCCAGAGAAACTCTTGATTAGGATTTAGGAATCTGGGCTTTAGCCTTATCTTTGCCACTCCCTCTGAATGTCAGTCTCTGAATGACATTGTCTCCTGTGGTTTTCATCTCTTCATCTGCAGCATGCATCAGGAGATGCCTGGATGAGTTCATGGTCCAGTCTCCTTCAGCAGCAAAAGCCAAGGTAATGATAATAACAACAATAATGTTTATTAGTCTCTTTGAGGAAAGGAGGGTGTATGTTTAAAAAAAGAGAGAGGGATAGAAATAGAGATAGAGATATAGATAGATAGAGATAGAGATAGAGATAGAGATAGAAAGATAGAGATGATAGATATAGAGATAGAGAGATAGAGAGAGATAGAGATAGAGATAGAGATAGAGATAGAGATAGAAAGATAGAGATAGAGAGAGAGAGAGAGAGAGAGAGAGAGAGAGAGAGAGAGAGAAATAAAAGGAAACCAGAAATAAAGTGCAAAATATAATCTTTACCATGGAGGAAAGTTCATGCAGAATAGCTGGAGGACAATAAAAGCTAGAAACTGACCAATTTTTAATGTTTTCTGGAAGGACAGATACACCTTTGTACACTATGAGCTCCTTAAATGTTGACCCTGTGAATGTCTGTGTGTAAAAACCTACACAAATAATAATTATTTCACTTTACATCTGTATGGTGCTTTGAGTTCACAGATTCTCCATACATTTCATTTATTTGGATCTGCACAACAAACCTATTAGATACAAATTAGGGCCTAGAAAAAGTGTGTGACTGATAAAAGTGTTCAACCCTTTGTTCGGGATCTCATGATTGTGTTCTTATTTAGAGGATGGACTTCTGCTGAACTTATACTCTCTCACTTTTCTTTCTAGTAATCAAAATATTTAAGAATTTGTTATTGCCAGGAATGTATAATGCAGACAATGTTTATTAGAGCAATATTCTAAACCAAGTGGATTATCCTATCTTGGATTGAAAATGAAATCATAGTTCAGAATAATTCTTAGCATAGTGCCGATGTTCAAAAAAAGGGTGAAGGTTAGTTTATATTGCCTGTATCACATGTCCTTAGTGGTACCTGCAGTGCTTTGTCCAGGATCTTGCATATAGTAAGTGCTTAATAAATATTTATTGAAATACACTCTTGAATTAAACTGGCATTCTGTGGGTGTCATATCAAACCTCTAGGCTTGCCAGGAAGGGTGAAGATAAACCTTTAAGACATTTTCAGTTCAAAGTCCAGATATTCTTAAATGAAGAAATTTGGACTTGTTCATGTTAGGTTTTGCTTGTATGTTTTGAACAAGTAAGGTCATTTCCTAATGGTCTTCTGCTTCTAACCCTATTGGTTTAGTTTTGCTAAGTGTAGTTTAAGCAGAATTTCTCTGGGTTTTCTTCAGCTTTGAAGCTTGTCACACTGAACTGCAGGAATTGATAACAGAAGAAAGCCCATCAAACTTATCACAAGTGTTCCTGAGCCCATGTAGCACTATGCAAATATGTTCTGGGAAAGAATTACACTTCTCCCCCAAGAGAGTTGGTGAGTGGTGATAATACTCAGGAGGAGGGGGGGAGCATATTTTTCTTAATCAGTAAGAGGGATTTTTATTAGGGAGAGTGATTAGGTGAGAATGGAAATTTAAGAGAAAGAGAACAAGGTTATTTTTGAGAGACAGACTCAGATAGAGAACAGGCAGACAGCTTTGGGGAGGGGATGTTGAGGTGCGTGGAGGTATTGAGCAAAGAAGAAAAAAAAGACAGAGAACTCATGGACATGGACAATGGCATGATGATTGCAGGAGGGAGTAGGTGGAGGTGGGAGAGGGCATAGAGGGGATCAATGGTGATGGAAAAATAAAATAAAATAAAGAAAGAAATATATATGATAACTGAGCTTCCTCCATGTCGAAAGCCCATATTCATTATCCCATTTTTTTGCTCTTACTTTCTTTTTCATTAATGACATGGGAAAATTATTTTTTTTATTCAATCTATAAGTTTTTCAATGAATAGATTAATAATGTTATATTTGCACTATTTTGTATGGCTTATGTCTAAACAATGTAAACTTTTGGTATATGGACTAGTTATTAATCAGTACAGTGGTATCTGTTCTGCATGACAGTGTAGTCTCGCTCTAGTACTGTATAGACTGCATAATATAATCTCTTTTAATACATAGCTTTATTTTAAAAACATTATAAATTACCTGGTGGCCAGTAGTAAATGACGTACAGGAACCCTGCACTGGCAGGAGACTGTCTTGTGTTCTGTACTGGGACTCCTAGCAGAGTGGTTCACATCAGGAAAAAGAAAAAAAAAAAAAATCCAATAGGATCACGTGAAATCAAAACCTAAGCTGCAAGAACCTAGCTCAGTGTCCCAAACAGGAGGCACTCGGGCAATACCGTGGACTTGAACTGAAAATTAATCCAGTGGTTTATTTTATTTTAATTTTTTTGTTTCTATTTTGATTAAATGAAAGTACCTATCTATACACTTGTCCACTTTCAGGTTAATCAGTTCATTTCTTTTGCTTGTTTTCAGTCTTTAAGTGTTTCAGTTCTTTTATAAGGCAATTCTTTCCCTGTTATCTTTCCTCTTTTCTTGGTATTAGCTTTCCTAAGACATTTGCATTGTTAATACACAATCAATACACCTTACCAGTTGCACCAGAGGTTAATTTGTTTAAAAAGCAATGATGTTATTTCTTCTCCTAAACCCTAGCCAGGTACAGTAAGTCCTCACTTAACGTTGTGTATAGTTCTGCAACTTTAAACAAAACAACATATAACAAAGCCAATTTACCATAGGGTAATTGATATAAACAAGAGTTAAATTTCTTTGGCATCTTATCAATGTTATAATAAAACAATGTTGAATGAAATGAATGTTATTCGAGAACCTGCTTTACCAACTCCTGGCAGCCTGGCTGGCACCACAGGTGCTGGCCTGCCCTGTGGCCTCAGATCAGACGAGAGCTGGCAGAGTGGCATGCTGGAGCTGGGTCCCACCAGCTCACGAGAGCTGGCTGTGTGCGTCTTTTCCAGCTCCACGTTCAGTAATGTCAGGTGGGTAACTTCAAATTGGCCATGCTAGGAGTATTTTACACCATGGAACTCAGCAAACATTTCACATCGGGGCTCCCCCTCCTTCAAGAGAGCCAGTAGTTAAACATTTAGCAGCACACCACTGGTTGGATATGAGGTGGCAAGAGAGGTTGAAAACAGGTGGAGAATGAGATCTCAAACTACTTAAAGGTTCTAGCGTAAAACAAGAGAGTGAACCGAAGTGGCTTCATATTCTCCAGTCTGCATCAATATCAGCAGGTCTCATGGACAGTGGGCTTTTTCCTGGAGTCAGTGTAACATCGCAGAGGAGCACGGACTGGGACTTGAAGGAGCTGGGTTCGGGCCCTCATGCTGCCACTGCATGTCTATGTGACCTGGACAAACACTCTCATTCTCCCGTTTTCTCGCCTGTAGTACAAAAGTTGGAAGATGACTTAGATTCTTCTTTCTCAAATGTGGTTTATTAACCATCAGCATGCGCATCGCTGGGGCCAAGCAGAGTTCTACTGAAACAGAAGCTGCATTATAATGAGATCCCTAGTTGTGTTGTGCACACACTTGGAGAAGCACTGGATTGACTAGGTTAGTAGTTCCCCAACCTGGCTGGGTATTTGGAGAGATTAAAAAATAAAAGGTATTCCTGATCCACTGAATTAAGATTTCTGGGGATGAATCTCAGAAATTTGATTTTTAAGAAGTCCCCCAGAAGACTTTGAAGGTAACCAGTGATGGGATCCATTAGCCCAGATGGTCCCTTCCAGTTTTTATTGTCTGTAGAAAGTTGCTAGCCTTCCAGATTTGCTGTTACTATTCTGCCCAATCACCCTGCTGACAGTTATAAAAATTGGAGAAAAAGCAACTCTTGAAGGGCATAGGAACTATGAATTTTTAAAACACCTTTATTTCATGAAATATGAGAAGGCACTGTGAAAAGATTAGATTTTGCAGTTGATACAACAGTCTTCTAAATATGAAAAAAAAAATGCCAGCAGAGACAGATTACTTCATCAGGTTGGAACAGAAACTAAAGGAAAATAAATGACACTGTAAATGTATCTGTCCTGTGAAATCCTAGCTGACTTATTAAATTCATGGCCCTGCCGAGGGTTTTAGATGTGTGCATTGAGATAGTGAGGCTTAATGGACTAAATTGGCTGAAAGCTCAGAAAAGCTGCTTTTAGCTACAAATTATGAAATAGATATACATAGATTTACATGTGTATATATAGATTATGTACAGGGCGAGGCAAAAGTAGGTTTACAGATGTGAGTGCAGGAAACAGAGTTTATTCTTGTATTATTTATTGTATTATTTTCCATACAAACAACTGTAAACCTACTTTTGCTTTACCATGCATATATAATTATTTGTTGTTAAGTAAGTAAACATGCAAGATATAAAATAATCATTTTCTCATGCAATAATTCTATGATCATATGCATTTTAATTTTAAAATGAGCTTTACCAAATACAGCTAAAATATGGGCAACTTCTTCCTGGCCAAAAATCCACTTAAGATTATCAATTGGGAATACGTTTAGCTGCATATAATAGAAAATGTGACTTAATAACCAAGGGGAGTTATTTTTCCCACATTTAAAAAGAGGACCCAGAGGTGTTGAGTGCAGTGTCTCACGATTCTGCGGCCTTTCCTTCATGTTGGAAGATGCTGCTGCAGCTGTACACATCTTATCTTCCCGGGCAGGAGAGAAGGTTGGCGCTGGCTGTGTCGGCCTCTCTGCATTGAGATAAGCAAAGCTTTCTCACTCTGGCACCCAGAAAGAATTCTGCTGACTTGCTGGCCAGAACCAGGTCACAGGGCCACCTTTAACTAGAAGGGATTTGTGGGATAGATGAGTTTTAAATTTCAAATGACATTACTGGGGCTTTTTGCTTTCTACTCTTTTATTTTCACTCTTCCTCCACAACTCAAAAGGCATTCTCCTTCTACGTGGCCCAACTAAATCTCAGAGTTCCTACAGCGGTCTGATTAGTAATTAACTTGGTAATGAAGTCTGCTGAGATGATTTCTACATAACGATTAGCTCATTTTCTAAGCATTTGTACGCACATTTCCTACCACCACAGCCGTGTTTGTGTTCCTATTGTTCTAGCATAGCTTACCTCCTGAGCTCCTCGAAAACAAGTTACTCTTGCAATTCCCTCTGCACCCAGGACAATGCCATGCCTAGGGACTGCCTTACGAAGCTGACCTGAGACACCTGTAGGCTGTACGCTCTTCTTTTCCACTACGCAGAATGGCCTGTGCTTACATGCTCTGCAAGCAGCACAAGCCCTACTTTTGGTGCTTTTGTGTATGCAGTGAACTCTTTCTGACACTTTGGAAGCCTGCTGTTAATACAAATCACAAGGACCACAAATACAAATCATAATTGTGGGCCCTGTATATTTCAGTGATCCTTAGTGAAAGATTGGATTTGAGTGATTTCTACAGCATCCAAGAGATTTTCCCAAATCTTGTGATTAGAATGAAGCTACAACATTTCATCTCTTAGAAAAGTTGGCAGGAAAAGAATATGCTAGATGCATGAATTACCGCTGACAAACGTGAACCCTGAGAGTCAGTGGCCTGGAACCCCACTGGATGCTAAAAGTGCAGGCCCTAGGTGAACCCCCTAGTAGGCAGTGACATGTGGGTAGTTTATTGGGGGATAGTCAACAAACTACTTATTATGTATATTTCCTCTCCTTCCCACTTCTCAGCTTTCTGTTTTAAGTTATTTCTGTACTGATTTGACACTTTCTGTATTTTTCAGATATGCATTAACATATTAGAGAGATATTTTTCATTGGCACTAGCAATTTTCTGCTGATAGATATATCCCTGAAACGTATGTGTGAAACACATTAGTTTGAAAACAATCTCAAGTGGTGAAATGGTGATTCAGGAATTCTGGGGTTAAAAATGAAGAAAACAAGAAAGGACCAGGATGAGAGAATTGAAAAATCTACAGAGAAAAAAAGCTATGATGACAACATGGAAAGGAAGAAATGCAAATTGTTAACAGTCAAATTAAAAAGTCAAAAATATATCCTGTCTCTTTTTTCATGGCACAGTTGATCAATGTAGCATATTTCTCAGTAGACATTCTGTTCTTCCAGTCATAGCTATGTCTACAAACAAATAAATTTGAGGGGAGAAAGTTCTGCCAGAAATAATACTGGGTTATTATTTTTAAATGACCTGATGCTAAATGGTCCATGTGCCTGAATTTTTCACTTTTGACTACTTGGTGTATAAGTCAGGTCAGCTGTCTACATGGATAAAAAATATGACAACACATCGTATTAACCAATCTTCTGGTTTATTTATTTCCCCATTCTTGAGCCTTATTCAGAAGGTGTGAAGAATCCTTTAAGGAAAGAAGTGTTCATCCATACCTGCTAAGTTGCTAAGCTCATCTTCCAAGTCATGGTGTTATTCTGGTCTTCAGGGCCTCACAGTTCTAGTTGGAGATTCATAAACAGCCAGACCAGAGCACATGGTCATGTCTCCACTTTGAATGTTTCAGATGCTATTAGTTTATACTGCTTTTTAGAAGGAAGGATTCTTAAGCACAAATTTTATTTTACAGAAGACTCCAGGGAGAGCAAGCTGGGAGAAGTACCACAGCTAATTTTATCTGCTAATACTTGTTTCAACAACCAATGGTTTCTGTGAGTTGTAAGACTTTTTGGCAGCCAAGAGAAGGACACAATAGATTAGTTAAATTCTATACTCACACTATGTGACTCTTGGGTGGAGTGTGGAAACTCAAGATTCAGGCTAACATTTGAAGCACCCACTTTCATTTTTTAAGATTTAAAAGACATAAATAAATATATTCATAACCCAACAATTCTTCTCCTAGGTATACACAGGAGAATTAAAAATATATGTCCACACAAAAACTCATATGAATATTAATAGCAGCCAAAAAGTAGAAACAACCCAAATTTACATCAACTATTGAGTGGATAAAATTATGGTATATTCATACAATGAAATATTACGCAGCATGAATGAACCTTGAAAACTTTATTCTAAGTGAAAGAAGTCAGACATGAAAGGCCACATATTGCACGATTTTTACTTTATATGAAATGTCCAGCATAGGCAAGTCCATGGAGATAAAAAAAAAAAGTAGATTAGTAGTTTCCAGTGGCTGAGAGAAGATTGAGAATGGGGATGAAGACTAATAGATAATGGGGTTTCTTTTTGGGATAATAAAATTTTTCTGAAATTGCACAGTGATGATGGTTATACAATTTTTTGGATGTACTAAAAACTACTGAATTTTATACTTTAAAAGGGTGAATTTTATGGCTTATAAATGTCAATAAAAATAATAAAAGGATATACTTTTGGAATCAAATGGCTTTTAACACAAAAGTTACATTACCACATAAATGACTTTGAGATGTATCTCCCAAATCCTGCAAAAGTTTTTAAAAGAAAAGAAAACATAAAGAAGCCTATTTCAATATGGTGAAAATTTTATTTTCATTTTTTGTTAATCCCTACCAGAGGATATTACAACCATAGGTATGTGGATGTCCCAGCTCAAACCCAGGGGTCCTGCAGAGAGCTTCCCTTTGGCCGTCACCAGGCTAGGGATGCAATTAATAGCTGTGATGCTGTGACTTGAAATATTGGTCCACACAGGTTCTGGAAGCAGGTTTAGACATTTAGGAAGAGAATTTGTGGGTTCAAGGTACCCAAGGCATGGACTAGAAGGAAGTATATTGATTCTAGGTGGGCACATCCCTTTGGCTTCATGGATTTCTCCCCTATTAAAGTAAAGCATGGACTTCAGGATGGGGTCCCATCTGCCTGGGTCTAAGCGCAGAACTACCTGGACAGCCTCTCCCACTAGGCTTTCAGACAGACATCACCATGGAGATATGTCTTACTTCTGAGAGGAAGCTGAGCTCAGTCTTAAAACACCTTACCTATACCCTTTCCTCTGCAATACAGGACACACATTTAATATGTGTCTCTGAGACACACAAGTAAGTAAGAGGATCCTGGCTAATTCTCTTGTTAGAAGAAGAGAAGAAGTCCATGTGACGCATGTGATTTGGAGTAAACTGGGCCAAAGTCTAGGACTTTGAAGAGACCACCTTAAAACACATGTACTCCTTCTTCCATATGTAATTACTAAGCTTTCCTTCTCTCTCACTGAGACACTCAGCAGGACCCAGGCGTTTAATGGATTTTTCCCCCTTTATTGAGGATCTAAAGTGGTTTTTAATTCTATGAGGGTAATTTAGAAATGGTTGTAAAATGTAATTGATTTTTATAAACATGCATATAATATATTCTGCACTAATAAGCATTTGCTCTGTGATTTGTTTGTGAATGTGTGCCCTTTACTCCCTAGAATGCTAATAAACAAAGTGTGAGCGTGCTTTCTAGAAAGCACACTTTATTATTTTCATTTTTAAAAAATTAAGTCTTTTTTCGAAAGGAGAACAATAGAAATTTGCTGGAAAGATAATTTCTAGGAAGAAAGTTGAACTCAATGCATTTTTATAATTGTATTTTCCTTCCCAACATTGTTTATTTAGCAAAAGCCAAATAATTTGTCTACTGAACTCCCAGTATCTTCTTTATTAGTCCTGGATACACACACACACACACACACACACACACATACATAGTAAGAGAGGGAGAAGGAGAAAGACTATTTAGAATAATTGCTTATACTACATATAATTAAGTAGGGCTGTGTCCTGGTCTATAATCACTAGAGACTCTTCTGGGAAAATGCTCTTCTTACTCAACCTCACAATTTGCTCTATAGTGTGATGCTTTCAAGGGGTACACCCTTCCTGGGTAAATTAGTTTTCTCAGACAAACCAGAAATGCTCATTAAGGAAGGAGCCTCTTCCAATAAATCCTCCCTTTTCATTTATCCCATATTTGTCCCTTGATTCCTCCCACCCCCGTAAGTCCTCATCAGGACCAACTCCCAGGGCGAAAACCCCACAGGGTCTCTAAAAAGCAGGAAACCACTCCCTTTTTCCCCTCTGCCTCTCTCTTGACCTGTCACATATTTGTATTTGCTTTTTGACATTGTGCTTCCTGGAGCATAGGGATACTTACAGGGTGGGTTCAGAGCCGCCTAGGTACCCTGGGCCCTGTCCAGCAACATGGTGCACGGGCACACACACCTGACTTCCAGCCTCCCTGTACCTGTGTCCAGGCCTCTGCCCCCCCCCCCCCATGACTGTAGGCACTGGATGGCGGTGGGGAGCAGGAGACCAACAACCTGTGGGAGGTGGGAGGCAATGGGGGTCAAGCTCCTCCCCACCCCCTATGCTCTGTGGTTTCTTTTTTTAAATTTTTTTTCCTTTATTGATTTTATAGAGAGAGGAAGTGAGAGGGAGAGAGAGATAGAAACATCGATGAGAGAGAACATTGATTGGTCGCCTCCTGCATGCCCCCCACCGGGGATCAGGCCCACAACCTGGGCATGTGTCCTGGCCGGGAATCAAACCAGCGACCTCTTGGTGCATGGGTCAGTGCTCAACCACGAAGCCACACCAGCCAGGCTCTCTGTTGTTTCTTTTGACTCAACTTACAAAACACTAATTCAAAGATAAAATTATTAAGAATTTCAAGAGGTGACTGCAGAGTATTCAACCCCAAGTGTGGGGTCCCTCCTGAGACTGGAGCTGCTCTGGTGGTCCTCATTCTTCACGTCCTTGATATCCTCTCTAGGGCCCAGCTTGGTGATGGGCTCAGGAAGACAGTTATTATGCACTTGCTGAAAGCACTTCTTGAACTTCACGTTGCTCTGGTCAGTTGGGGTAGGGTAGCATTTCCCATGAGACTGTCTCCTGCAGATACTCCTATCGCTTACCTGTCAGCACCCACCGCTGGGGAGCCAGGGGTCTGGTTGAGATATTCATCTGTAATTTACACCATGGCCTTGACTTCACAGAGTGCCCACCTTCATCACCACTGTAAGATGGCCAACTCTTCTATTAACAAAGAACCCCATCGAAGGCTCCACAGTGGCTGCGCCAGGTAAATGTCCTGTGGTTTTCTTTCTTCCCGTCTCCTGTGACCACCAGGAACATACAGGGTCTGCATTGCCTAATGGATGGCGACTGTATCTGTATTCACTGGGCACATCTGGGGATAGGAGAAGAGCAGCCGGATTATACGTTTCCAGCTGAATTTCAAATTTATCTCAGCCCCCACTCTTCAAGCGGACCTAAGTGCTCTCTGTTTTGAGACACAAGTATATTTGTTTTATTCATTCATGCCTTGATTTTATTATTTTTAGTCCTCTATTTCTTGTTCACAAGGGTCTACATTCATTGTTTTATTTTTAGATTAGATGGATTTTTAAATTTTTTCAAAAATTTTAGAATTATAGTTGATTATACAATATATTAGTTTCAGGTGTACAGCATAGTGATCAGACATTTATATAACTTACAAAGTGACACCTTTGTAATATTATTGACTATATTCCCTATGCTGTATTTTACATCCCCATGACTATTTTTATAACTGGTAATTTGTACATCTACATCAGAGTTTTCTATCCTCAGGTATAAATATCCCCTACTCCATAGTTCAATGACATATGCATTATAAAAAATGGCTTTTAAAAATAACATTGCTTTTCTCATTGAAGTTACACATATTACAGAAAACGTGAAAAATTTAGACCAGAAGAAAATAAGAAACCACCAGAATTTCCTTCTTACCATCCATCCAGAGACAATTACTTTGCATTTTAGCTCGTGTGTTTTTGGTCTTTTTTATACATACATGTCTATGGTGCCCATATTATTGAGATACTATAAATACTTGCTTTGTGATATTTTTATCCACTCAGTAATACACCAGAAATATCTGCCATGTTATTAATTATTAATATAAAACACAATTTTCAAACGTTTGGGTGTGTAAGAATCACTTGGGAGCATTGAGAAATAAGGATTCTAAGGTCCCTCACTCACAGACTTCAAGTCATACATCTGAGACGTGGACCACAGATCAGCATTTGCGAGCATCCTAGGTAATTCTCAGGGCGTGTTCTGACAAAAAAGATCTACAATATGCTTTTTAATTGCTGCACTGTGTTCCATTATGTAGATGTGCCAGAATGTATCAAACCAATCCAATACTCTTTGTTCAACTCTGGTTTCCAATTTTCACTTGCGTGATAAATGAATAACCTACTCCATAAATCTTTCTGAACATCTCCAATTATTTCCTGAGGAAAATTTTGCAAAGTGGAAATACTGAGTCAAAGGGAATGCAGACTTGAATGTAGATGGTAATTGGGGTGGAAAAGCAACTTTGTAAACTGTAAAGTACTAGAGTAGTATGAAGTATGTAAGAGCTGCCACTTTCTGAGGGACTTTCATTTGCCAGGACAGCAGTTCCCAAATTTATTGTGCATCAGAATCACCTGGAAGACTTGTTCAAAACCGATTGCTGCTGCCTCCTCCCTGTCCCTCTCTGATTCATTGGGTTTGAGGTGGGCTGGAAATGTGCACTTCTAACACGTTCTCAGGTGATGCTGATGCTGCTGGTCTGAGGACCACACTTTGAGATCCATTGCACCAGACACTATCCTAGGCGTTTTATGTAAGTTATGTAAATGTCACAGCAGTCCTTTGCAATTAAGGACTGAGACTCAGAGAGGTTCTGAGGTTATGAAGCTAATGATGACAGAGCTGGGAATGTATTCCAACTTTGCACATTCAAAGGCTGATGCTTTCTCCACAGGCAGCCTGGTTTCTTACTTCATTTCACAGCCCACAAATAAAATATTTTGGATGTCTTCATCATAAGCACCAAAGGTTTCAGTATAACCTCCCTCCAACTTCTAACCTATGAGGGATACATAAAGAAGAGTGGTTTGGAAATGTTTGGCTGATAATTTTTTCAGGGGAAACTGGTTCTTTGAGTTATGCTCTAACATTCACAGAAATCTGAAGAGTTGCTTCCCACCCTCTGGTGGCTTCACTGACATGTGGCTATCAGGAGAATCGTGTCTTGTTAGTTACTGCGACCACGTAATAATCCTTCTTTGGAAGAGAGCGCTATCTTCTCCAAAAACCACCTCCAGGCTTCCCCACACAATAGCCTAAATAACCTGTTTGTTCAGGCAACTCAGAAAATAAATCACATCAGTGCACAAAACAAAGAACTCCTGCCAAACCAGTTGGCTAATCATACCCAACAGTGAAAACACCTAGGGGATTGGCAAAACATGAAGCCAGGCTGGCTTCTACCAGATGCAGTTTAAGAGAGTTAAACGTTTCCTAACCTACACCCAGAATCACCAAGTGAATCACACATATTTCACAACTAAACAAATTCTAAGACTTAATTATGCAATTTTTTACCTATTTATTATTTTGGCTCTAGTTACCCTGCTCTCTTTTCGTGTGATGATGATTGTGTGTGTGTAGATTTTTATTTTTTTGCATGCCATTAAGTCTTCATTTATTCATCTTGTGAGCTGAGGACTCTGCTAGACACTCTGCAAGGAGAAATGGAATGTTGTCTGTTTCAAGTGCATGTTTCAAGTGGCTTCTAGCACAGCTCTGTTGGATGTAGATGCCTAAGAGCAGTCCATTCTTACTGTTCAATTACATAATGCAAAATGTATTACTTCCATCCTGGCCGGTGTGGCTCAGTTGGTTGGGTGTCGTCCCTAGCACTGAAAGGTTGCCGGTTGATTCTAGGTCAGGGCACGTGCCTGGGTTTCGAGCGTGATCCTCAGCAGGGGGCATGCAGAGGCAGCTGACCAATATTTCACTCTCACATTGATGTTTCTCCCTCTCCCTTCCTTTCTCTCTAAAAATCAGTTTTTAAAAATGCATTACTTCCATCCATGTTAAAAATAAATTCAATCTGGGATGCTCCATCATGAAAGACAAGGCAATACGTTTCAATAGCTATTTTGTCCAGAGGTTATAAGGAGCCTTGTATAGCCTCTGGCTTTGTCATTTTTGATAATCCCCTGACTGGATAAGGAGAGGTCTTAGGTAGAGCTCTGGGAAGAGAGAGTATTTGTGGAAGAGTGAGTATTCATAAGCTGAGCTGCTCCAGGTGCTAGAATTAGTATCAATTGTTGACTTGGTGGCAGAAGGATTATAGCAATTAGAATTTCCTGACCAAAAAAAAAAGAATGTCCCATGACATAGAAGTCCTTATAACTAAAATAATTAACATTCAGACTGAATTGTGGCCTGTCAGGAATGCTGCCAAAGCCATTACACTAGGTAAGAAGTTTGATTAACTGACTCTTAGGGATCTTGTAACACACACACACACACACACACACACACACACACACACACACATTCTCTCTCTCTCTCTTTCTTTCTCCCTCTCTCTCTTTCTCTCTCTCTCTCTAATCAGTGGACCTAAAGGGAGGAATGAAGTAGGTGGGTAAGGGGCAAGGAGACTAGAATCACATCTGCCCTTCTCCCAAGGGCATAACTGGGGGGCGGGGGAGAGGTGGCAGGCATGTATATTCTGTAAAGGTAAGGCCTCCTTCCTTTTATAAGCAAGACTTTCAGTATTGTCCTGCATTCATGTCTCTCCCACTCGAGAGCTTTCTCCAAACCCAGCAATTCGAGAATTATGCATTTGTGGAACTGTTGGAAACCTTAGCATGTAGCCAGACCCGTCTTAATTGAAGTCCACTTAGCTAGAATCACTTTGAATATTCTATTTTTAGAAAACACAGGGAAATTACCTAAAAACAAACCCATGCTGATGATTTAGTTTAAAAAAGGATGTTTTCCAGGAAAAAGCACCGTTTCAATATAAATTAAGCTTAACATAGTTTTAAACAATGATCATTGATATTTACAGTGGTTGCATAAGAAATTCTCTCATCAAAAGAAGCTGCCATTACTATTCTGCTAAGAAAAGAAGATGTACTAATACATCTCAGAAATATTTTCAGTAATAAAGAAGAAAAGAAGTTTTATATTCATCACTTATATGGCCGGAAAATTGAAATAGCCGGTGTACTCTAGCTACTTATTGTATTCAGAGAGTTCCACCTATAAATTACTAACCATACCATAAATATCAATACTGCTGTCAAAATTAATATATGTTTTAGAAAATATAGCCCTAACGTTCCGGATCCTAGTGTTAAAGAAATGTCATGATTTTAAGCTTCACATCTCACTACATACATATAGGGCAGGATGAGGCAAATTCCTTTGGTCTTGTCACACAAGTCACAGTTCTATGTCCGGGAGGCAGTGAAGAGTAAGGTATTGTCACATGGGCTCCTGTGCCTGGGCTCAGAATCTCTGGGGTCCCTCTCAGTTCCCCTCTTGCCAGCTGCACGTCCGTGAGCAAATCATTTCTTTCAGAGTTCTCAGGAAAATGAGCAGGAAAAGTACCAAGGTCAGAAATCCAAAGTTTCAGGGAGATAAATGTGCAGCATGATTTTCACAGAGTGGCATGGGGCAAGCCTCAAACAAGTCTTAGCTATGAATATTACATTTTCATTCAAGTCTTCGTTATGAAGTTCTGTATTTTTAAAAATTGTGGTAAAATATACATACCATACAATTTACCATTTTAACCATGTTCAGCTGTTGCTTTTATTTAGAGGGAAACTATATAGCAAGTGTCTGCATAGTAACACTATACAATTTGCTTTAGAACTAAATATTGGGAAAAAAAATTAAGACTAATAAAAATATTTGGCATGAAGGTGAAAACAAGACAAACTTCTCTACAGTTTTGTAATTTTATAATAAAGTGTATGGAGGCCTGAAATAGCTTCTTCAGAAGGCTCTACAATATTTCAAACACACAGAGTTTATTGAAAACACTCACTTTCAGTAAATGTAAAAGTCATTTACATACAAAGCAGAAAATTGAAATTGTAGAGAAAGATATACACTGAAAGGTTAAAGTCTCCCTCACCCTTTACAAATGCCTTCCCCCTCCTCCAGAAAGTTTATGCATCCTAAAAATGTTTTATGCACCTGCAAACATATAAATTTGTGTGCGTAGGTTTCTAAATAGAATCACACTATATCCACTATTTTCCATCTAGATATTTTAACTTAAAAGTCTATCTTAAAGATTTCCCTATGCTTTTAAAGAATTAATTCCATTGTATAGATATGTCACAATTTACCAATGAGGTTCCCGATGACATTACATTTCCAGCCTTTTTATTCCCCTTACAAAGAAAACTGTAATTGATACCTTTGCACATAGACATGTATTTTTGTAAATAAAGATGAACTCCTAGCAATGAAGACCTAGCAGACCATTTTAATAATACTTGAAAAACAAAGTTAAAATACACATTTAATGAGAATTATTTCAGGAGATTGCTATGTTGTGATTCTGCCAGGTCCTTACTTGACATAGTATCTTCTTAGGATGAAATGGAGGTATATAACTTTGTAGCTGAGAGTTTAGGACATTGGAATCCTGTCATTTACTAGTTAGACAAGGTACTTAAGCTGTCTAAGTCTATTCCTGCCTAATGGAGCTATTATGAGAGTCAAAAGATGTTAAAAGAATTTTGTGCAGTAGCGTTTAATGTAGCATTGATGACCTCTCAATAAATGATGACAATAAATAGTAACCAAATATTTGGTAATAATGATTATTCTTAAGGATCACCAGATCATGGCTTCCCAAATTTCTAATTTGTTAATATCAACATAAGCAATTTTGATTATTGATTTATCATTTACTTGGTATGTATTCCCTCCTATGCCTCAAGAATCGTCATTTTTTTCACAGATCCATTTCTCAAACATTGATACATTGATGTAGTGATCATTACCCTGCTTCGGGCCTTTACCAGGTCTGGCGTAGGGCTGGGTACGCTTTTCACAAGCAACCTGGTCTAGAGTTGGAGGTAGAGAAAAAAAAATCATATCTCTTTTAAGAAAATGTTCACTGAGCGTTTAGTAAGGAGCAAAACAACGATTACAAGAATACTTCAGGATGTTTGCCACGCTTGCTAGTGGTCAAGCCCTTATGAACAGCCTTTCTGGGCACTTATGCTCTCAAATTCTCAAGCTAGGAGCCAGAGCCCTACCAGCCAGGCTCCTCCGCAGCCTGTGACCGGGTCTGCCCCTTATCTGAAGAGGGAAGCGAGAAGCAGGAGCTTGTGAAATACTTCATTGATATGTTTTCTGGTGAGGGGGACAGTGACAGCTGGAGCTTTGGCAGCACGGGCAGAGCTTCCGGTGTCCAGTGTCAGCCTGGACTCGGGGTGTCCCTGCCAGGGGCCGTGGCCATGGAGACCTCTCTGGAGCAGAGTGTGGGCTGTGCTCCTGGCCGCCTGCCTCTGAGCCTGGAGCTCAGCTCTCCTGCAGCAGCTCTGAACGCTGCTCAATTTCTTTGCTGCTTAAACCGGCCAAATGAGTTCTGTTATTTATTTATAAATGAATGCCTAAAATCCCAACGTTCCCCCCAAATTCTTCCCATTTCCTCATTTCATTGTGTGGCAACTCGGTCCTGCCAGTTGCTCAGGCCCGGAATCTTGGCGTCATCCTTGACTTCACTCTTTCTCTCGGTTTCTCTCAACAGCGGCATATTCGGGCTTTCTGCACGTGATCTGAGCCCTCATGGCTTCCTGATAACACAGTTGCTGGAGTGATCTTTCAAAAGGTGAGCTGTTCTGTCACTCCTTTTTTAAAAAAATTAATTAATTAATTAATTTAATTTCAGTGATTGTAGAGAGAGAGGCAGGGAGAGGAAGAGAGAGATAGAAACATCGATGAGAGAGAACATCAATTGGCTGCCTCCTGCATGCTTCCCACTGGGGGTTTGGCCCACAACCTGGGCATGTGACCTGACCGAGAATTGAACTGGCGACTTCTTGGTGCATGGGTCGACACTCCACCACTGAACCACATTGGCTAGTGACACTCCTTTTTTTAGAACCCTCTGATGGTGCCACATCATTGAGTAAAGTCACATTCTTTGGTGGCCTCCAAGGGGCCAGTCCCTTGCTATCTTAAAGACTTTATCAAGTAGTCATTTCCTTTTTCATTCTCTGCCCTCCACACTGGCCCCAGGTCTACACACAATGTCTCAAATGAACCAACCGCCTGCTACAGCAGCTCCCACCACACTGTCCCTTTGCTAGTCTCAGAACACACCCCAGCACCCATTACCTCAAGGCCTTCTCATTGTCTGCTCTCCTGCCTGGAGCCTCCTCCTTCTAAGACAACAATCCCCCCCCCCCCATGTCCTAATTCCTCAACCTCTTATGTCTTCGGATGGCCTTGCCTCATCTCCCTGTTTAACTGTCCTCTCCACCCCTTTTCACCCAGCTCCTTAACCTCTCTTACCCTCTATTTTTTTCACAGTTCTTACCCTCCAAAATAGACTTGCTTATTTGTCTATTGTCTTTGTTGTTAGAATACAAGCTCCATGAGGGCAGGTACTTTGTTCCTGCTATATCCTCAGGGTCAATAATGTGCCCTAGGTTATAGTAAATACTTCAAAAACATTTGTTGAATAATTGAATGAATGAATAAATGTGGATACATGTGGCATTCTCTACTCTGAAACTTTATAAGGAGGTTATTACCAATCACTAAAAGAACTGTAGAGGCAGCAACCGTAATGGAAATCAGTCAGAAGTCTTGATGGAAATGATTGATTTTTATCGACACTATTTTAATTAAAATGAAATGTTCTATAAGATTTACTAAAGTCTCTCTGAAGGCTTTCATAGGCTTAGTCAGAGATGTCTAGGTATGATTTAAGGGGCATATTATGGGATCACCTGCCTAAACCTATCATTTTTTCTGCTCTATCTTCATGTCTAAAATTCATAATATTGATTCTTTTATTTAAATTCTACAAATATGTCAATACCTGTTCTAAGATGTTGAAATAAAACAGTTCACAAGTCAACATCCTACCCTTGTGGAGATCACATTTTATCTGGGGACAGAAAAGAAAGAAAGAAAGAAAGAAAGAAAGAAAGAAAGAAAGAAAGAAAGAAAGAAAGGAAGGAAGGAAGGAAGGAAGGAAGGAAGGAAGGAAGGAAGGAAGGAAGGAAGGAAGGAAGGAAGGAAGGAAAGAAAGAAAGAAAGAAAGAAAGAAAGAAAGAAAGAAAGAAAGAAAGAAAGAAAGAAAGAAAGAAAGACACGCATAGCAAATGCCAGATAGTAATAAGTTCCAAGAGGAAAATTAAAACAGGTGAGAGAGAATCAGTGGGTCGGTGAAAGTCAATGTTCACAAGATGACATTTAAGTAGAGGCCTGGATGAGGTACGGGAGGCAGTGATGAAGATGGCATTTGAGTTAGTCCTGAAGACATCTCAGTGAGAGGAGAGTGAGGTTCTCCTCGCTGGCCAGGAGGTGTAGGCTAGAAGCCATGGTCTTGGAGTTTGTGTTTTAGCCTAAATTCCATGTGCAGTGTTTTGCTCTACACTATAATGTATATACTTTAAAAATGATTTGTTATAGCCATGAATAAGCTATGCAACATTGAAGTTCTTTCTACACGTATCTCAAAATGGTGAGGAAGCATTGTGTAGTGATGCTCATTGATCAAGTTGTCAACCTTCTACAACAGGGCCTTGTACCAGAGTCAATAACTAGAGGCTCCATTTTTAAAATTGTTGTTCTTATATAGAAAATGAAACTAAAAGGCAGAGGTTAGGGGTACATGGGTAGATTTTTTATTACTCCTTACTTCTAATTTTTCAAGTACTGGATTTTGGTCTACACATTCTAGATTAATGAAAAGAACCTTGGTTTTAGTTATGTTTTCTCAAAGCCAAATTCAAGTAATATTTCAGGATGTTTGGATCATTCTTCTGCCAACATTTGGCTGGTTTATGTCTAGTGTTTTACACAGAAAATTGTGTAGAAGGTACAACTATTGAATGTCTTTGTTTTTATTTTATTCATATACCAACTGTATGACCTTAAACAAGACTATAGTCAGCCACTCTGTGTCTCATATATTCAACCTGTGAAATGAGGATAATATCTGATGAGTATCTTCTCTTAGAAATACTCTAAAAGCATCATTTATGCTCTCAGAGGAAAAACAGCACATTGAATCTAAATTAGCCTTATTAACCCCATTTTCTAAGCATATTTTATATATCTCTATATGCTTTAGTTTGTAGTCTAAAATTATGGGAAATTGGGGAATATAGAAATGTGTCCCACTTCTGGGAAGAAACCATCCCAGAAGGTTTGCATCTATTTTTTTTTTTATTTCCTTTTTTTTTTCTTTTTCTGCTGCATATAGTCGATGTGGCTAGGGCCATCTGGTCACATGAGGTGACATACTAAGAAAGGAAGCAGCATGACTGAAGGACTCCAGGTGCTGGACACTGGGAATCGGTCACGCTTTGCTTGGACTGCTCATCCCAGGTCATCTTTCCTATGAGAGAAAAATAGATTTTTTTCTCATGTACGCCACAATCATTTTGGATTTTTCTGTTGTGTAACCCTAACTAATGCATACCTGTGGTTTGAAAGTGTTTCAGTGTTTATATAAAAAGCACAATGTATGTTATTTCATTTCACGTCAACAATCCTATGAACAGCAAGGAACAAGAATTGCCATTCCCATTTTTCAGTCAAAGAAAATGACCTTCGGGAAGTTAAGTGACTTGCTCATGGTCAGCTAGGTGGCAAGTACAGAATCGAGATCAAGGAGAAGCACAGTATCTCTGTACAACAAATCATACATGTGTAGACGCGCCGATACAGAGACACAGCGCACAGTCTCAGAGTCACAGACCTGACTCCACATTTTTTTGTCTGCTCTTTTTTGCCTTAGGCCAATTACTTATCTTTTCTGACCCTCATTTCACTATCTGCAAGGTAAGTAAATAATACCTCTTAGGGGTTGAAAATTCCAAATGAGGTGAGGTTTGTGAAGCTCCTGGTCTAGGGTATAGAGCGCTTATTGTGGGCAGATAGATGCCTATCATCCCATAGATTATTTAGATGTGGGAGTAAATCAATGGAAGGGAGAGGAGAGACTGGAAAGTCTGCTTGTCTTGAAGGGCCATGTGTCTGTAAAGAATTTGAAAGATTTTTATTTATTTCTGGTTAAAAGACCCAGGTTAGTGGGAGAGACCAAGTTTCCTGTGTCCTCTGAACATCTTAAAGGTATTTCTTCATATCTCTACTTAGGAAGATAGTCACAGGAAAAAAATGTCTTTTGCTTTCAAGCTCCTCACAAGGATCAAGAAGATGGAAGAACACTCATTTCAAAGCAACTTTCAAATTTTCCTGAAGGAAATAAGAGTGGGGGTCAAAAGACCCTTTCACAGGAGTCGCCTAAGACATAACTGTAGCAAAATTACAGTTATGAAGTAGCAACGAAAATAATTTTATGGTTGGGGAACTGTATTAAAGGGTCGAAGCATCAGGAAGGTTGAGAACCACTGTTAAGTAACATGTTGAATTTTGTTTCCCAAATACTGTTTGAACACACCCATCGAGTATATGATGTCAGGTAGGGTTGGATAATGGAGACAGATGAGCTTCTAGAGGGAGCTAAGATTTACAAGGTTATTGAGCAGGCATTTTAAGTCAGGAATCAGTGAAGCATTGACAGTCAGTGCCCCCAACACGTTGAGTGAACATACCAGGTATTATCTGATCCAGATTCTGGTTTAAGTTAGAGCCAATCCAGACTACAAATGCGTGAAAGGTTCGAACAATAATGCGAATCTGAATTTGTTGCAAGATGTATGACATTTGTGAAACTGTGGGCAATGAAAAGGTTTCTTCTTTAACTTCAACTAGATGAGAAAAAGGTCGTCTGAGCCCCTCAAACCTTTATGCAAACTTATTCTGATGTACATATACACATGACCTTGTGATAAGTTGATATTTACTTCATTGCTATTCAGGACAATTGGCTAGATCAAGTAATCACATCATTTATTTGTGCCAGTATTAGGCAGTGTTAGTTTGATGGAAAGGACTCTGCTAATGCAACTTAGTGTCTCACCACATCTCTCACTGTGACACAGCAGAAGAGTCCAGAGCGACAGCTGTTGGAATGACTGCACTTGTCCTGCTCTTCTGACATTTCCAAGACGGAATTTGATTACAACTAGCAATACGAAATTATGGGCAAAGAGATGAAGTGCAGAGACCAGGAAGCATTAAGGGACAAAAATAACAAGGCGGTGAGGTAGTCTTCATTACATTCACTTATCAGGCTAACAATCCTGCTGAAAAAGACTTCCTTGTTTTCAGGATACAACAATAGATCAATGCTTCTCTCTCTCTCTCTCTCTCTCTCTCTCTCTTTCTTTCTCTCCCTTCCTCTCTCTCTCTAAATATCAACAAAATATAAACAAATGATCATAAAAAGGAAAACACTTTAAAATAAATATCAAGTATCCTGGTCAAGTCAGGATACTTTACAGCATAATCGTCAACCTGTGTGGTTCCTCTGAAGTGCTCAACGTCTCAGGCGGACTCAACTCAACTACAATACATTTTCTGAGAAAATAAAACAAGAAATTCTAAGCTTATGTATACGTATGAGCCCTTTAGGATGTTCTGGATACAAGTCATGTATCTCCTCCCACAATTCAACTTCAATCACATTTAAGCAGTTACTCAAAGTTCAGCATACTCTAATTAGTTTCTTTATTTTAAAGTATTATTTCTTTTTGCATATATTCCTTTCTCCCTCCATTTTTTTCTCTTATGATGTATCACTAAATTTGTTGTAGGTAGCTCTTTTTGTTTTGTTTTTATCAGATACTCTGAGTAACTTTCAAGAGTTCCCCTTTCAAAGCCTTAATGCTTAGGAACCAATAAGCATTAATAATAATGATGATAATAATACATGCATATTTACACATAGTAATAATGCATGTGGTATGTATGATATTGTATCACTTACAAAGCACTTTTCACACACATTATCTCATTTAATCCTAAGATCAACAATAACATTCAAACCTCCCTTCCTTCCTCCTTGTAACCATGAGGTAGGACCCGTGCTAAGAGTGCCTCATGCAGGGTCTCTAGAGATGAAAGAGTCAAGAGAGAAAGGCAATTAGAAGATATATTTGATATAAACAGGGGACCACGAAGGTCAGTTGAACAAACACTAAACTAGATGTGAAGAATGCCCACTCCGCTGTTTATTTCTATTTCTCTGGTTTGGGGTAAGTGAGAACCTCTTTGGACCTCAGTTTGCTCATATGCAAAATTAGATTAACACACTCCTGCCCTGACTCCCTCACAGAGTTACTCTGAGAATCAAATTAGATGATATATGAGAAAATATTTTTGTGCTTTGCCAAATGAAGAATAAACATTTTACGACTTTTTTTCTTGCACTGACTTTTGCCAACATTTGTAGCATTGACATAAGAGAAGCCTCAGTCTATTGAAGAATAGAAAAGATAAACATTCAAAACATTTTTTTCTTTATTGATTTTTAGAGAGAGAGGAAAGGAGAGGGAGAGAGAGAGAGAAACATTGATGAGAGAAAACATTAATTGGCCGCCTCCTGCATGCCCTCCCCTGGGGATTTGGCCCACAACCTGGGCATGAGCCCTGACCGCTTGGTGCATGGGTCGATGCTCAACCACTGAGCCACACTGACCGGGTGAAAAGATAAACATTTTAGAGCTGTATAAGCGTGTTCTAATAGTGTCTTGGCCATTTTACTTTTCTAATAATCAATACATATGAGTATTAGTCCAGCAGCCAGATGCCTGAATTACAATCCAGTGAGAGTTGAGCTCAAAAGGAAACCAAGATCTTGCAGGATCTTCTCCATAATCAAGTGTTTTTCTATTTTTTATTCTTCTCAAGGTGAAGTCTGCAGACAATTTGCATACAAATCACATGGCTAATTACAAGCATTTCTGATTTCTGTACCCCACTTTTACCTATGGGACCAGAAGTTCCAGGGTGGGGCCCAGGAATCTGCCTTCTCTGGACAGCTCACCAGTTAGGCCCACTGCAAGAACCCAGAACTTACTGGCTGAAGTTTGGAAGTTATAAGAGAACATTTGTTCTTTGTATCTTTCCAGTAGTAACATGATATCTTTATCAACATTCTATTAAAAACAAATACATGTACTTATGTGGAATAAAAGCAACACCCCATTGGGGTACAAAATTTGACTTCACTTTCTTGAAATCACTTTGAACAATGTTTTCTCAGCTTTCTCTCGTTGGATGGTGCATTTGGAAGAGAACCTTGAAAATGGCATTCTGTTCCTGTTATTTCTGGCCTCCACTCAAGAAACAAACAATCTCATAAGCAATTACATTGATAACCAACCAGCAACTCTCCAAATAAGGAGGCCTCAACTCGTTTCAAGCAATATTACAATTCTTTAGCTGTTTGCAGTCTGTATTTTACCTTAAAATTTAAAAAGTGGAGGTTTTGCTTTTGGCAAAAAGTGAGTATGGGATAATGTAATGATATTTCAGAAGCTATAAGCATATTTTCAGCTTCATGGAACACAGAACTAACCGAACTAAAAGAGATCAATCGGTATTTATATAATATGTGTTTATTGAGCATCAGCTATGTCCCTGGCAGTGGTCTAGACCTAGGGCTAGAGGAGCAAATAAAGCAAAGGCTCCTTAGCACTTATACTCTAGCAGGAAGGGCAGAAAACAAAGAAAAAAACTAATATCTAGTGTTGCTCCCATACCAAATGGCATATTAGGAAATGTTAAGAACAGTGCAAAATGGTTTATTCTAAATCTACAACACTGAATTATACATTCTGAAAACTGCAAAACTAGCAACGAGTTTACTTAATCACATGCATGTATGGTCAGCTTTACAGTAAAGTCAGCCTGTATGGTTACGATTGATCTTTTTTCCCTGAGGCACGATCCTGTCTCCCTGTCATTCCTGACCTTCTCTCACAACAGCACCCTAGGTAATGATGCTCAGAAAAGCAGCCAATCCGGAGGTTTGTTTGCTGTTCCCTTTTAGCACTTCTAACTCAGGCAACCAAACCAGTTTTAACCGGATAGAGCATCAGAGCCTTCTTTGGACTGCACCCAGAGTCTATGGTTATTCAGTTAGCTTCGAGACTGCAAACTAATACCCACATGTACCAGCCAAAACAACATTTTTTTTCCTCTGCTGTGTTATTCATATTTAGAATTGTAATGTGACCCCATCTGAAAATCCCGCTGCATAGATGTCTTGGAAAAGAACATGAAGTTTATCTGTGCCTATGAAGTGCCTCTTAGTTTGGTGGGGGGTTATAAAACAGAACCAAAATAACCCACCGACTGCTATATGTTTTCTTTGCATAACCTGTCATCATTTCAGACCAAAGTGGGGAGCCATGTTTTTCTCAGAAATATATCAGCAGCCAAGATGCTGGTGTGCTGGTCAGAATTAGTTTAGTAGGTGTGTTCTTGGTTTGATTTAATTTTTCATAGTTGACTTTCTGCTTATAAAAAAGTTTCCTCTGGGGGAAAATACATGCAAAAGTTAGACCTCACATGGATTACCTAATTGCCTACAAATTGCAGCCTTCAGCAATTTTTAATAAAAGAACACCATCCACTCCATGCTAAACGGTAAAAATTGATTCTATTTTCTTGATATTAATGTTATTCCACTGCACAGTGGTATTAGCAGAAATCCCAGAAGAAACACAGTGCAAATTGTAGGGCAGCTGTGTAAAGGTGACTTCCAATTATAATTGAAAATGAACGAGAAAAATAAATCAAGGCAGAAACTCCCACTTCTGCTGAGCTCGTGATGTCTGTTTTAAAACCAGGTAAATATCAAGCGACCTGCAAGAGAAGTAAAGTTACAGCTAAGAGTGACAGTAAAGCTCCGCCCCCCCACCCCTCATCCCCCGCTGGTAGCAGGGGATACTTGGATGTACCAGAGGCGCAGGACCTTTGGAAATCCAGATTCTGTATTTGAGACTGCCCGTGTTCCTGAATTTAACTCCTTGGCAGAGATGGGAGCTGAGTGTGCACATCGCAGAGCTGGAGGGCAGCGAACAGCCTCTGGGCAGGTAACATACCTCTCAGCTGCAGGCACAGCCTGCTTTGAAGGGCATATTATAGGGACAGTGCCAGGGTAGGCAGGCATGACGCTTGCAGAGAGAAATGGCTAGAGTTTTGGGGTTTTTTTTGTCATCATCGCGTAATTTCAAATATAAAAGTGAATTTTGAAAGTTGATAAGAGTTGGATTTTCAACTGAGGCTTCATTATTAGGAAATGGCTTGCTGGCCATCAATGTCATCCATACCTGTGACCTCAGGAGCTAAAGGGTAGAAATCATCACTTGGCAAGGGTTCCCCGTGCTGCCCTTCCCTTGTCCTGAGGCTGCTTTGCCAAACACTCCACCTTCCAGCACCGATTTCAGGGAGAAGAGGTGTTCACCTTGAAGCAGGAACAGCTGAAGGAGAGGACAGCTAGAGGGCAGCTGGGCCTCCAAGCTGCTTTGGAGCAATACCTCGGGCTCAAACTGCAACTTTTAGGTATAGGACAGAGGAGACTGCTTCAAACATAAACACACTTTCCTTGTTGCTACATTATTACAGTCCAAAAAAATCACTGCTTTTATCAGCCTTTTACTTCTAACAAATTAGTTTAATGAGAAGACAGTTTTCTCTGGGCCTGTGGTTATTTCTAATATGGATTTTGTTTAACCCACATGCAGAAGGCTCAAGAATTGCAGAATCAGAACAGTCGGTGTACCTCTCTACAATATATTCTCCGTCCGTGAATATACTTACTCATCTTCCGTTAAACAAGGAGTCTTACCTGGTCTGAAATGCCAAGCATGTGTCATCCTGGAAGAAATTGTTTACCATTATCTCTTCTTGAGTACCATGGAAAAGAAAATGTTTTCCATTATTTTAAGCAAAAAACTAGAAAACAGAACATTTTTTTTTCCTTCACACTGAGACATGGCCTTTTATCAAATGTGTTTTTGCATCTCGGAATTAGGAGTGATGTAAGTTTCTTTGCCGCCCTGTTTATTGCCCTGGCTTGTGCCCTAGATGTTTTCATCCCATCATCCAGACAGCTCAAATCAGGAATGAGGTGCAGCTGAGCTGGGCTTCTGCTCTGCCAGGAGAATAATCCCCTAATGACCAGTCAGCATTTTCATCCCAGTGAGTTTGACCTTTCAGAAGCAGAGGTTGCTTTAAGTTTGCACAAAATAACCTTGGGGACAAATAAAACCCCAGTTTGGGGTGTCCTCATTGCCTGTGGTCGTAGCTTTCCTTTCCTACTATGGACATTGCAAACACAGCAACTCTTCAAAGCGGTATTTAGTTCCGAAAACATTTGGTGTTAGGGTATAATTTGCATAATTCTATTAAAACGCTTATACCTCAGCATTGAAAACATTTGAGAACATGTGATTTTGGGGGGAAAGAAAGTCTTATCTTTTGGCCCAGAAGGTGCCTCGTGGAACTAAGCGTGTTAATGTGAAGAGTGCGTGGTAAGCACCAAAACTGAAAAATAGAGAGACTTAAAGGGTTCCTTTGATCTGTCTCCAAGTCCCCAGTGATCTGAAGTTTAAGATAGAGATGGATTTTCTGTTTCTTGCACTGTATTGCAAACTTAAAAATTGAAGTCCTTTTACTGTGATGGGAAACACAGGTGTGTTTCTGTAGATTTTAAAATGAAATGTGTTGGCTCCTTTCAACTGAGGACAGTTCATTTTGTTGTCATTACAGACTTAAGAAAATCTTTTGTAGATCAAATGACTCTGTCATCATGCTTATTTTGATCATATGATGCTGCCATCATTCACAGGCTGACAGCAGTCTGGCACACGTTTTTCATATTCAGCTGCTAAGACAGTACCTAAGGAACCAAACACCTTCAACAGTGTCAATGATACAAAACCAGATGCAATTAAAATGCCTCCTAGTGGAAGGGGCACAGGTCTCCTCTAAACAGCTGCTGCTCAGAAGCCGAGGGCGGCTTGTCCAGATGATGGCACGCTGCTCGGAAAGGTGTCTGAAACCAGCACTCCGCTGGGGCTGAAGAGTGCACACAGCCCTCAGAAGCCACATTCTCAAACTTTCCAGACCCTTAAGCAAACCTACCCTCCCCTGTCAGAAGCCGTGTCTCGTCCAGAACATAGTGGAGCCCGGGAACCTATACTGAGGCGTCTTCATTTCCATTCTTTATCCACCTGAACTTTTGCCAGGACCAGAATAAGATCTTCAGAGCCCCTAGCCCTGAAGCACAAAAAAAAAAAAATACAACTTTATTCTTTGAAATAACATAAAATGTATAAATATGATGGCAGCAGAACAAGTTTGTGTTTCTAGATAGTTGCTTGATTATGACGTTCTGGGTGAATTCATGACAGTGGAAATTTCCTGGTGTTTTTTCATGCCTGTAGGGTGATCCAGCTGTGACTGGGGCCACTTTTGTCCCCCACAATCTTTTCTGTCGACCAGCATCACAGGATAACTCATACTTGCTTTTCAATGTTGAAGATTTTACTGAGTCTTAATGGTATTTCACATCCAATATAAAGCCTTTTCCTGATGATTTCGTGATTCTCCTTATGTAACTGACCTTAGTTGGCATTCCTCTTTGCTGACAAGTGACCTTGCTTACCATGTTTTTCCCCCTCATCTTGCTATCTGATTCTAGATTACATTAAATCAACCTTTAACTTATTTAGATAAAGAACATTAAGAAAGCTTTTATTTCATTTTAAAAAATTATATCTAACTGGTAATGGTTCAGGGAAATTATGTACATCTGTCTATCCATACATAAATGCGTATATAGTGCTTTGATGCACATGTATATTATAAATAAAATTCATATGCTGGAGGTTATTTGGACAGTAGTGGAACTCTGTTAACTAGAGTTGCCTTTTTAGGATTGATGCCCGATAATTGTGTTCTTATGTAATACACAAGCAAAGCTATGTTACTGTACCTTACACAGGGCAAAATTTATAATGTCCAGCCAAAAATGCCACCTGAGAACACAGAGAACAAAGAAACAAAAATTCCTAATCAGATTAGAGTTTAATGAACCAGTCTCGGGCCAGTTGGGAACTCACAAATGCTAAGCCCTCTGATGAATAAACAGTGGCACAGAACTTGGAGAACAAAAGTCTTCTCAATTACTTGCATTCTTTTGGTGTAATTACAGGATATTGTTCATTGTCTGTTACAGCTTGTCCCTGTGTTGGTTATGTTTTCAGGTTGTGGTTTGTTCTCTGTTGCAAGGTCATAATGATAATTATTAAAATGGGCAAAATTTTCTTCTGGCATATACAAAGGATAATAGACATGGATTTTTCAACTTAACTAGAATTTTTAGGTGAATGGTAGTTAGCTTTTATATAATTTAGTACAATCATTACTATACTTAAAAGATGCCACACACAATATACCACATTACATATTATATAGTTAGAATACAAATTATCAGAACATCTCATAGTTAATATATTTATATCTTTGCCCTTTATTCCCAAATACAAATTTGTAGGATAACGTTATTTTTTTGATAACTAAAACAGTATGTATTTTAGAAGAGAGGGAAACACACAAAAATAAGAGGAAGTCAATAAGAATCACCCATAAACATACAACTCAAAGATATCCTTTCTGTTAACTAGGAGTGGATAGTTAACTCTGTTAACTAGGTGCCTGTATCCGACTTCTAGTCTTTTTTCTACTCATTGTATGTTACAAAATTGTATCATAGTACAACTCATTTATATGTGTGTGTGTGTGTTTTGCCAGTTATTATTGCCAGTTACTATTCTTCCATATTACATTATTAATACCTGTGTAGCATTTTGTCATGTATATATGAACATTTTAAAAATGACTCTTTGACCTGACAAGAGTTACAGTGAGTATTTATAGTTTTATGCCATAGTTGCTATAGCAGGTTGATATTTGGGAATTCAGCCTCTTGCTTAAGTCAGAGTTACATTTTTATAGATGATGCCTTAATCCCTTCAGGGGCTCAAGCCCTTTTCTATTTCTTCTGTTCCATGTGCAAGGCCCCAGCATTGCCCACTGTTCTAATCCTGCCTATTGCATGCATTTTAGTTTCCCGCTGGAGTTTGCCATGTTTGATATAGAATGTACAGGAGTTAAGAGAAACATTAAAGGACTTAAAAATAATTGGAAATGACTTTTCTGAAATGTCAATCACAGTTTAAGTGGGAGCTACATTTTTTTTCAGTATGAAGCACAGCTATTTAATCCCATGTAACTAGCATGATTTGTCCTCTGTGGTGTCAAATGGTTGTATGTGTGCTATTTGGGAGAGAAAGACAATAAGAAACTGGGAAAGTGGGTCACGATGGCTTGGGCTTAGTTCTCTTGGCAGCACTTTATCTAGAAGTCGCTGTTTCTGTTTAGTCCTGGCCATGCTATAGTAACAAATGAATCTTGAAATCTCTGTGGCACACACACACATACACACACACACACAAGTGTATTTACTGCTCACATAGAGACTGATGGAGACTGGCAAGGACTACCCTTCATCCATGACTCAGTGATGCAGGCTCCCTCTATTTTGTGACGATGCCATCTCAAGATGTGGCTTCCAAGGTTGCTGCTATACGGGAGGAGGGGGATATAAAGCCACACCAGCTCTTAATGGCCTCAGCCCAGGAAATACATGTGTCTTTATAGCTCTCCATCCCTTGGATAAAACTAGTGACATGATGGGGCGAGGGGATGCCTAAGAAATGTTGAGAGTACATGGGTATTTGATGAGTGCAATCTATCACCTTATCCCTATCAAACCACAGAAACAAAATGAATATCTCTTCGCAGTGAACTAGAACTAGAACAATGAATCAAAAGAATTATTGGGACTGAGAATCTTGAGTAACCAGTAAGTCCATTAAGAATGAGAGTCAGAACAGTCTGAAGAGTAGTAACGGCAAGAGTAGGAACAAACTGGTCAACACGGCTACTGAATAGTATTAACCAGGTAGAATGAGACCTGATGTGGCCCATGAATCCATGACTTCATGACCCTGCCTTGGTTATTTTGTTCCCAAACCTGGTTACTTAGGTGTAGAACACTTTAGAAAGAACTTTAGAAAAGGTGGTCTGGCTGCTTTTGAGACCTAATGAATCAGAATCTCTTAGAGAATATCTTACATAGATATTCCGAGCCATGGATGAAGAGGAGTCCCTGTCAGTCTCCATCAGTCTCTCTGTGAGCAGTAAATACACTTTTTTTTTTTTTTGAGCAGTATAGATTTCAGGATTAATTTGTTACTGCAGCATGGCCAGGACTAAAGAGAGCTCTTTTTTATTATTCTGATATAACTAGGGTTTGAAAATTATTGCTCAGAGGAGTAAGAGGATGTCCTTATGAGGAGGAGACAATGAGAAAGTGAGCCTTAGGAAGGTAGTGGGCAGAGCCACATCAGAAGAAGCCCAGTTTGTGGTGCTATGGTTGGTGATGGTTAGCACCAAAGGGAAGTTGATCAGTTCTGAGTCATGTTACCTTGAGTAGAACCACCTCAACCAACTATCTGATCAGACACTTAGTGCCTAGCTGGAGACCATCCTTCACAGACCAGCCAGGCTGGAATAGTCTGACTTGGTTAGTCAGCTGCCTCTAGGTCCACAAATTACTAGGTTGAAGCATTGATTAATATTCAGAAGTGTCTGGAAAATCCAATGCAGATAAATCTGCAGTTCTACCCAGAACACAAGAGGCAAATCTCACCTTTGCCTAATGGCTGGAGTTTTTAACCTATAGTAACTGTTTTGCATAAGCTTTCTCTAGACATGTCAGAATACAGCAAGACCAAAACCTGAGGTGAGCACTGAAGAAGTAGCATGTAAGTTTTGGATCCAAAATGGAGTGTGGAGGGCAGAGTTTGGGGCGATGTCAGTGTTAATTAACGGATGTCCAAATGTAAGATCATATAGCTTAGTAACAAAGGTACTAAATCAGAGCTGTGGAATGGGAATTAAAACTATGACTGAGCAAAAGCAGATGAGTTGGCTGAAGCCATGAATTCAAAGAAATAATGTGAACAGTCAGACTTAACTGCAGCAGAAGTCCAACTGCTTTATAGTTGTTTTTATGTCACAGGAGCAGGTCTTCCCACTCCATATTTTTTAAGCTGCTGGAAGCACAACTGACTATAGAATGTGCCCTCTTAGCCGTATGGTTCTTTCTAAAAGACGATTTTCGTGTTTCATTCAGCTGCTTTGTTAGTTATAGCCATCGTCATAATTCATTAGACCACAACAGTAGATTTTGAAAGTAATTCATCTGTTTTCCTTTTACTCCATGGTACTCTGTATTTGCTTAGGAGTCTTGCAGGTGGCTGGCTCGTCAAGCTGGCAGAGAAAGATTTGGGTGATCTCTGTGTCTGAGCCAAATTTGGATACTGTTGTAATTAGCTAGTTATTAATAATAGGAAAGGAGCAAAGGAGGAAGCCAGACATTATAGGCATGTTGTTTAGGCAGCTTCACCAGGAAGCTGCAACTTTGCACTCCCCAGGGAACTACCTGCCCATTCCCTGCAAAACACTGGGGGAAGGGGTCAAACAAAGGGAAGATAGTCACATGCCCAGTGAAGGTGGGGTGACATAGGGAAGGTACTTGCCTGTCAGTCAAATCTGGGGACAGAGATGACTGGCCAGAATGGGTGTGACTACTGCAAGCCCATGAAAATTTGAGAATACGTAACCTCCTAAACAAAGGAGTTCTCTCTCTCTCTCTCTCTTATTGGACTTAACTCTTGTGCTCTTGTGGCTCATGACTCTAGGCATGGGGCTCTCTTGTTCCTGTTTACTTGCATTTGCCCATATAGCCCATGGCCATGCAGCCCCCCCATGCAATGGACTAATGAACTGCATCTGGGAACACAAACTATGCTAGCCTGATGCTGGATTGGACTCTGCTCCAACATGGGAAAGAAGCTCTGGACATTGGCTCTGATTTTAGCTCTACTGAATCCCTAGTTACACTTCTTCTATGACTAGACAAGGGGAGATGAGACTTTGGAAACTCAGGGATTTGATTCCACAGAAATAAAGCTTTTGATGATATCACATCCTCCTGTGCAAGTCTCAGAAAATTCTTTTTCTCAAGATACCGCAAAAAATCCACTTCCACTAGCAACCTAGGGAGACAAGGACCTCTTTCCTCCATTAACAATTCTAAGACATGGGGTTATTTTTAGGCTAAAGAAGAAAAATCTAATAGAAGGCATGCAGGGAGGCTTCCTCATCTACTTGAAGAAACAAACTTGCTCTGTGTTGTTCCAAAAAGGGCACTATTTGAAATTCCAAAAAGGAAGGCTCAAAATAAAACATCCTAAACATGTCCAATATTGACATTGGCTTCCTGGGGTATTATTGAGTTACTCATGCTCTACCAAGTTCTAAATGTTGGGGTTCCTTAGATTTCAGTTTGGGGTTATCTTTCTTTCTACACACGTTTTCTTCAGCACATCATCCAGTTTCATTGATTTAAATGCCATATAGTATGATAATGAACCCATTGTTTTTCTCCAGCCAAATATCAAGTCTAGCCTTATATAATCAATTATCTCTATGATCTTTCACTTAAATGCTTCATGAGCATCTCAAACTTAATATGTGAAAACAGAACTCTTGATTCTTCCTGATAATCTCCTGTCTCAAAGTCTTGTTGTTGTTCTGGTCTACCCTAACTCAGTCAATGGCACCATCATCTACCTGTTACTTAGCCCCAAACTCGTGTTCTCTCTCTGACTGTCACACTCAGACCGTGTCATATCAATTGCCTACAGACTTTGGATAGAGAACATAAGTATTATTCATTGGGTTCCCTCAAACCACTGGCACACAGTAATAAATATTTGATGAATGAATAAATGATGTAGAATGATCATCTGGAAGAAATAATAATTGCCCTTATAATTTATAAAGCATCTACCATATGCTAGGTGTTTTAAATATTATAAGTTCATTCCTAATAACAACTCTTCAAAATAGGTAGGCAATAAAAATTTTTAAAAGGCTCATAGAACTATGAGTTTTGTATGGTCTTGCTTTTATTAAGTTATATTGAGCACTTACTGTGGCTAAATGTTTTATATGCATTTATCAAGGCATGCATAGGTATAGTGGTAAGTACTTTATATATATCATTTAATCCTTACTAATACCTCTAGGGTAGGTTTTATTATTTTATTATTCTTAAAATTTTTATTGAATTTCTTGGGGTGACATTGGTTAATAAAATTATATAGGCTTCTGGTGTACAATTCTATAATACATCATCTGTATGTTGTATTGTGTGTTCACCACCCAAAGTCAAGTCTCCTTATACTCGAGGGTAGGTTTTATGCACCATTTTATAGATGAGGAAACTGAGGCTAATAGAAATTAATTAACTTGACCTAGGTCAAATAGCCAGGAAGTGGTGGTATTTCAGCCCTGGTCCATTTGGCTCCTAAAGCTACATACTTCCCTGCTATATCATAAAGCAATATCCAACAAGGATAACATTGAAGGGGTGTCACCATTTTATGACATGTTGCAGTAGATGAGGTTTTAAGTTTCTTCTAATTAGAATTTTCAAAATTCTATTATTCAAGCAGTCCTTTTCTCTACATCTTTAGATAGCACTTCATTATCTTACCACTTCACAGAAAATAAAAAATAACTTCTTAAAATTCATAGAAAGCTAGAAATGTTCTAAACCCACATGAGTTCCACCAGATACGCCGATAAAAATCATTATATTTTTTGTAAGTTTTGGCACATTTCAAAATAAGATTCCTATCTTCTTAATATCTGGACCAAATTGACCAGCCTGACAATAATTCCTAAAGCTACGCTAGCAGATACACAACGCAGGACCCCACGCCAAGACTGACTCACTTACACAGAATATCAGCTGACTCAAGGAGTATTGTTCTCAATGATCCAAATTTACTGAGAGCTATTCTAAACATCCCTGAACACAAAAAGACATTATTACAATTAGCATATATTTAAAAATAAAACTTCAATGATCAAATTCTCTGCCTATCTGTATATAGCTCATTTGATTCTTTAATTTTATTCCTTATAGTTTTACAACTATATGAAAATCATGTCATGGCAATCTCTCCATTCCACTGTCATTTTTAAGAAGGAAATTAACAAAGATGTCCCACTTGACAAACTTGCAATAGGAAAAGAGCATGAGTAAGTCAAGTGAAATAATAGGGAGAATTGGAACAATGGAAAAGCAGTGTCAATTTTCTGAGCAGGTCAAGATGCACAGATGCAATAAGCCTACGTGTGAAGTCAAGAGACTGAGGCTGAGGAAGAAGCACCAAGAAATCTGGACTACTCTTGTTGCCCAGTATTTAACAGAGCTCTGAAGCATAAATGTTACTTTTCCTACCTATAAACCAGTATCAGTCATTAAGTTAATCACTACAAATTGCTCCTTAATACAGGCAAGAGTGTTCTGAAATATTTTCAGAAATTATTTGCACCCACATGATGATAGCAGGTACTTACCCAGTGCTCAACGGGTGCTGTTCTAACTAGAGCTGGGGTTAGCACCCAGAGAGATTAGCTCCACACTGGGCTTTTATCAGTCACACTGAACTGCCTCCTCCATGACAGGCTATTTTAATAAATCCCCTATTTAGGGGACCCTCTGTTTGCAGCTCACTTTGATGGAAAAGTGGAGCTGTAAATCAGATTAGGGGACAGAGTGGCCAGCATCACCCCTGGTCAGCTGAAACCCACACTTTCAGAAGAATATATCACAAACTTGGCTCATTGCAAAAGTGAAGGGAGGATGGTGTGAGGGTAGGGGCGCCCTACTCCTTGTCCTGGGAGGTGGGTGTGATTACAGAGGAGGAATCTTGAAAGAGGTGCAGTTCAGGAGAGTGAGAACTTCATCTTTCCCTCTTCTATTTTAGGTGGTGCTTCTAAAACTGTCTTTGATTTTGAAAATAAAAAGATGTTTGCTTTTCACTGTTCTCTGGTGTATTTGCTTCATGCCAACTGAGTGGACAGGATGACAAGGGAGGGAGGTCTATCCCATCCCATCAATTCAGTGGTACCCATGCTGGGACTCACAGCTGCTAAGTGGACTAAGCCTCAAGCCTGGGAGGTGTCTACAGTACAAAAGAAGGGGGCTGAAGGGAAAGCTTAGATGAGAGTAAGATTCCATTCTGCCTGCATTCGCAGGTTACACCAGTATTTCTGGAGCTTCAATGAACATGAGACTCACTTAAGGATCTTGTTAAAATGCATACTGCAATTCAGCTGACCTGGTGTAGGGTCTGAGACCCTGAGTTTTTAATAAGCTCCCTGGTGATGCTGATGCTGCTGGTCTATAGACCACACTTTCAGTAGCATAGAGTCAGAGGACACGTCGACTGGGAGGCAGAGGGACTCACTCCCTGCACCTGGGTTACACACGCTGGTATTCTCATCGCCCTTCCTGTTTATTCTATCAGTTTCATATCCAATTGTTTAGAGAAGAACCTCCATTCCTCTGGTCGTATGTCCTGAGGGAACATTCATAAAAATAATACTCCTGGCCTCTCTCTGCCTGTCACACTCGAATCACCTTCAACCAGTTGCTTCCAGACTTGCACAGGGAACATCAGTATATTATTTCATGGTTTCCCTCAAACCGCTGGCACCTGGAGAGGAGGCAAAGAAGGGTGGCTGTCCTTTGGAGTCCCTTTTGTCTCGACTGCACAGTTCAAGTACAGGCAGAGGGCACGCTTATCTTTCCCCAGGGGCATCTGCTTTCTATCCCTGGGGCAGTTAGCTCGTATATTGTCAGCACCAACGCTGTCCTCCACTGCTGTGAATAATAGAGCACATGTTCTACTGAAAGGTGACCTGGGGCCAAAGCTGAAGAACTAGTTTCTTCGGTCCTGTGTAAGCAAGCAGCACGGGCAATCACTCTGCTCCAGATCTCTGAGTTCACCGAGGGAAAGGCTTGAGGTCGTGCATCCAACTTAAGCTCTGGTTAGAGGGGTCATTTAAAAATCTTTGCCTCCTTGAAATATCAGCAAAGAGGAGGATTATTTGCATTGTCCAAACTGTTTTCCTAAGAAATGCAATGGAGTTAAGAAACTAAATTTAGAATTGGTGCCATGGAACCATCTTCCTGAGTGAGAAAAGGTAATTATAGAAAAGCCTTTCAGAGAAAAGTGATGGAAACCCTTGCTAACATTTCCCCGAGACCTTCGCAGAGTCACGTTACAGGGAGAGGAAGCTCATCTGGTTAACCTATTGCTTCTTTTCCCAGGACCATGCCATGACCCCAGTAAGCACCATACAGAGCCAAGACATTGAGTGGAATCTGGCCATGCGTGGGGCCGAGATAAACCGGGCTAATGCCCTGACTGTTCTGGATGGCTTGGTGCCCGGCCGCCCCTAAGAACACCAGCCTTCTAGACCCTGCCCCAACTTCCTGACAGGCAAGATTTCCCCCATCTTCCACCTCACAGAACCACACCTAGCAGGACAGGAGCTTGTGTATGTTACTAGGTTACAGCATTTTCATAGTATTTTCCTGGATATTTTTGAGTTTATTTTCCTTAAAAAATTTTTTCAACATGGCTCAAAATCAAAACTGCACAAGAAGGTACATGGAGCAGTATTACACTCCTCTGACCCCATTCACCACCTCCCCCTTGCCCACTCGGAAGTTATTATTTAATTTCTATTTATTTTATATTATTTCGTTATGCACATATGAACACATTTTCTTATACCTCTATTTCTCATATAAAAATAGAGTTTACTGTTCTACATTTTGGTGTGTTTTTTTTTTTCATTGAATAATATATTATAGGGATTTCCTCCTCGTTTTTGACAGCTGCATAGTATTCCAATATATAAATTTATTAGATTTTTACTCAATCAGTCTCCTAGTTCCTGGACTCTTGAATACTCAGTTTCCAGTCTCTCCTATTAAAAGCAATGCTTCAATAAGCACCCTTTTGTATATGCTGTTTTTTTGTGTGTACAGGTGTAACTAAAGGCTAGATTTTATGACCAGGTTTTGCTGGCTTAAAGGATAAATTCATCTGTAATGCTGATAGATATCACCAGTCCCCCTTCCTCAAGAGCTGTAATGTTTGATTCTCCCTTCGGTAATGTACAAAAGAACTTGTTTCTCTACAACTTTGCCAAGGGAGTGTGTGCCAAACTCCCAAATTTGGCCAATCCAATAGAGGACAAATGTTGTCTTAGTGTAGTTTTAATGTGTGATCTCTCATCATGAGTGTGACAACATATTTTCATACCTTTAAGTAATATTTGAAGTTATTTTCCTGTGAACTTTTGGTTCATTTCCTTTGCCGTTTCTATCATTGGTGGGTTTTAAATTTAGATTTCTAGGAACTATTAAGGAAATCAGTCTTTGTTTATGAATCACAATATTGTAGCCAGTTTTTCTTTTATCTTTAAATTTTACTTGTGGTTTTTTGTTGTTGTTCTTTTTGGTTTTCTGCCATACTTAAATTTTTTTATTTTTATGTATTTGTTTATATCATTTTCTTTTTAGGTTTTGGGATTTGAATCATAGGTAGAAAGGTTTTCCCCACTATAGTATTAAAAAGAAATATACCTATATCTTCTCGTAGTACTACTTGACTTTATTTTTTACACTTAAGCTTTCAATCCATTTGTCATTTATCCTAAACTATTGTATAAACTATGCATTACCTTTATTATCCAGTAGACAGTATACCATTTATTAAAAATAATTTGAGATGCCATCTTTAGCATGTGTTTTTGCCTTTTTGAGGAATTTCTACTCTGTCCCACTGATCTGTCTATTCATAGGTCAATACCATAGTGTTTTAAACAATAAAATCTCATGTTATATTTTAGTATCTGGAAGTTTCCAGGTTTTTCTGGTTATTTTTACTTTGATCTTATTAAATTTATTAGAAAGAACAAATAAAATGTTTTTGAATCTTTGTATCAAGAAACTTGATAAATATTTTCATTTGTTTAAGTGTATTTTTTTTATTCCTTTAAGAGTGTTTTATAGTTTTCCTCATGTAGGTTTTGCTCATTTCATGCTGTTTATTCCTAGGTATTTTTTTTTTTTTTACTATTACAATAACAATAAATACAAAATTATTTTTCTGAATATTGTTTGCAAATGTGAAAGCTGTTGATTTCTATATTATTTTAAAATCTGCTATCTTATTAATACTATCTTAAATTAGAGTAGTTTTTTAAATTAATTATTTTGTGTGTTTTACAAGAGAAAAATCACATACAATCATATCATTTGCAAACAGAGATAGTTTAACCTCTTCATTTTTAATTCTTATACCAGTGCTTCTCTTATCTAATGGTATAAGTTAATACTCCCAATGAAGTAGTGAATAATAGTAGTATAATGGGCATTCTTTTGCTGTTCTTGGCTTTATACGTAAATATATTTTTTCATGTTAAAAAGGTGTTTATCAAGGTTCATTTTATTAAACTTCAAAAATCAAGATGGGGTATTATATTGTATCAGTATCTTTTTAATTTGCAGAGGTGATTTGTGAACTTTCTTCGTAAATCTCATCAGATTTGGCAAATTATACTAACTGATTTTCTGATGTTCAGTATTCTTAAATTCATGGAGTGAACCTCACTTGGTTGTGGTGTGTTGGATTCTGTTTATAGTCATATGTAAGATCTGTAGCTTTTTTAGTTTGTTAAAATTTATTTTTTATTGAGGTATTAAGATATACAATGTTATAATAATTTCAGTTGTATAACATAACAATGCAATATTTGTATATATTGCAAAACAATCACCACAATCAAGAATGAAGAGCATCAGAAATGGTAACTGTGTAAATGGAAAATACTTGTTTTTGCTTTTCATCTTAATTTCTTTATAATCAGTATGACTTTTTAAAGCAAAATATATCATCTTGGGGGATTTTTAACATACCCAGCTGCAATATGTGTAACAATCATAGAATAAAGAATTGGGAGAAGTCAATATAGACCTTATGCAGTCACAAGTTTTCTGCATTTAATATGAAGTCGTAATGCATACTGTAAGTGGACTATGACAAGTTAGGGATATATATATAATCTCAATCCTTAGAGCAACCACCAACATAAATAATGCAAAAATGTACAGCTAAAAAGCCAAAAAATATTGTAATTCTAAAAAAGATCTAAGAGGAATCAGGAAAGGGAAACAAAGAAACAAAATATAGAAGAGACCAATAAAAATAAGTAAAATGACAAAATCAATCACAAGCATATCAATAAATACACTAATGGTCTAAACACTCCAATTAAAATATAGAGATAGTTCGAATGGATAAAGAAACATGACCCAAATATACAGGGGTTGCCAAAGTAGGTTTACAGTTGTATGTGAAATAGTTTATTCTTGTATTATTGTTTATTAATTATTATATTATTTATTTGTATTACAACTGTAAAGCTACTTTTGCCAACCCCTGTATTCGATCTATAAGAGAGGCATTTCAAATATAAAGACAGAAATAGATTGAAAGTGAATGGAAAAAAAAAAAAGATGTACCATGAAAAAAATATATAAGGCCAATAAACCAAATCAATTGTATTTCTATATACTAAAAATGAACAATTGGAAACATTTTTAAATTTTACTTATAATAGCATAAGAATACTTGGGGATAGATTTATTAAAAGATGGGTAAGATATCTACACTTAGAACTACAAATTATGTCTAAGAGAAATAAAAGTAAACTTAAATAAGGGGAGAAATATACATGTTCATGGATTAGAAGATTCAATATTGTTAAGATGGCAATTCTCCCTAAAGGGATCTATGCATTCAATGTAATACCAATCAAAATCTTAAAAGGCTTGCTTGAAGAAACTAATAATATGCTTCTGAAATTTACAAGGAGGAGCAAAGGCATAGAGTAGCAATTATTTTGAACATAAAGAACAAAGTTGGAGGACTTATACTACCAAATTTCAAAATTTACTGTAAAGCTACAGTATTCAAGTTAGTGTAAAGGTGTAGATATGTACAATTAGATCAATGAGATAGAATCCAGAAATAGACCCACACTTACATAATCAATGGATTTTTCAACAAAGGTGCCAAGGTAATTCAATGTGGGAAGAGAATATTCTTTAATCAAAATGTGCTGAAACAACTGTATATCTCTATGGGTTAAAAAAAAATTTAGCCTTGAATTTACCCCAGACTATAAGCAAAAATAAAGACCTCAATATAAGAGTAATAAAACTCATAGATAAAGTCATAGGGGGAAAAAATGTGTGTGATATTGAGTTAAAGATTTCTTAAATAGGACACAGAAAGCACTGATTATAAAAGACAACACTGATAAAATGATCTTGCATGTAAATTTCAATTGTATAAAATATAATAAAGTATTACAGGAAGAAAAGGAAAAATAAGGAGCAGTGGAGGGTCAAAGCTAGACTAGAACCCAGCTCAGATAACACTACAGAGAAACAACTCCAGCACCACTACTGCCCCCCACCCCCCAAACTTCATGTTCTTATCTCCCTTTCACTTCTTCTGGTTACCCTGTTGTTTGTTAGTTCATTAAATCTTTAAATAACTAAACAGGGGCTTACTGTTCTGCGCACCTATCTGTGCCAGGAATGTGTTAGGTGCCTGCTGAGAGGGTTCAGTGTAGTGTAGAGACAGAACTGCAAGCGCACTCTGATACGTACTGTGACAAGGGGAAGTACAGTGTGAGATGGGTGTCAGCCTCCAGAGGCATATCTAAAACTCATTACAGGACCAGGAGGCAGGCTGGGGCAGGCAAGACCGCTTGAAACACATGACACTGCCTCAAGCTAGCCAGGTGATATAATGGGGAGGATGATCTCACAGGAGCAGGCGCTGCAGAGACATGGCTTCATGACACATTGCCCTTTTCTGGAACTGCAGGTAATTTTGTTCAGTAGGCAGGTCCAGTTCCACTGGTGAAGGCATGAAGAGTTAGTTAAACAGAGGTTGACTCACAAAAGGCCCTGTATGCTTGGTTCAAGTCTTTGAATTTGATCCGAAGGCAAAGGCAGGGCATTCAAGGATTTTAAGCTCCTTAAGCAAAGGAACGTGAACGTATTTGTGTTTTGGAAAGACCATGGCAGCAGGATTAGGGAGAAATGAAGAGTCAAGCTGCTATTGCAATTATACTGGCAAAACACAGTGAGTGCCTAGAGTGAGACAGCTGCAGTGAAGAAAGATGCGAGAGATGGAGAGCACTGAGTTGGCATACCCGCCCACCTTCCAATAAGTCAGAATGAGATTTCCTTTCTTCTCTCCTTCACTGGTGTTAAGAGAAGACGGTGTAAAGCACTGCTGGGTCCTGGGCTTGGACCTATGTAGCCGGCGGTGGTGCTGAGATGGGAATGCCAGAGGAGCAGGGCTTGGTTACTCCTTCCTTTCCTCGGAGAGAGCCTCGGGCACCTGCACTCAGCTGCTCCCACCTGTACGGGGCTCGACAGTTACCAAAATTGCTCTTTCACATTAATTTTATTGTCTTCAACCGGAGTATACTACACTTTTGTCCAGTTCTTCGATCCCACCACTATTCACTGATTAATAACCTTTTATATGAATTTGTGAATTTAGGCCACTGGCCAGATGAATTTTATTGATTCTTCAACCAAAGCCATTTTACTGGCTAAATGAATTAAATTAGTTTTAAACACACACACACACACACACACACACACACACACACACACTTTAAGAACAGGAATCATGCATGCACAAAAAGGCCTGTCCCTTTTTTCTTTCCTCTTTTCCTTTCTTTCTCTTTCTCTTCACCTTTTTCTTTTCTTTCCTGTCCTTCCTCCGTGTCTTCATTCTTCATTTCTCCATATCTTTTCTCTCTTTCTCTCTTTCTCACTTGCTCACTCTCTCTCTCTCATTCCTTCTTTCTTTGCTAATCTGGGAGAAATTTTTCTCTAAACTTAAACTGGTCCCACTGATTGGTTCTAGCACAAACATTATCAATTCTAAAATCTGGAGTCAGATAGATATATAATATTAAGTCTGACATTTCCATGCAGAGTTGCATTAAATATCTCCTCCTTACTACCTCTAGCTCTTCACATGACCCATGGTTCAACTTCTGCAGGATAGATTACATTCTCTCCTGCAGCTGGTATGCAGATACCACCTCATGGAAAGAAGTTTAAAAATAATTGTAAGTGTATTCGACGTTGCAGTATCCGGGTGAGAGGGTGAGAGGGAGGATGCTGGATGAGGCGAGAGTGGACACAGGAGATGAGAGAGGGCACATGTTTCCACTTATAAGCCAGGGCTTTAAAACTGTGCCAAGCAAAGCTGCTGGGGGGCCCGTGGAGAGCAGGCGCATGAGCACCAATCGCCACATTTGACTATGACAAAATACTTTGGCTGAAGCAATAAAATAATTTTAAGGTAACCTTTCCGGGGACTTTCAATCATGGCTCCATTGCAATCAACACATGATATACAGGGCTGATGAAAAGAACAATGTACTGGGAAACCGGCCATGAACTCAAATTATGGGTTTTCCATTAACTTGTTATAAGAATTTAAAAGACTTTTTAATTCATCTGGCCTTTAATGTTCTGACCCATCAAAAAAGAAAACAAGGTAGAAAATAATTTCTACCACATAAGATTTTATGAGACTATACTGAGATAGCCTTTGTGGAAAATTCCCTAATATAAGTGTATTTCATTATTACCATTTATTATTATTATTATTATTATTAATTATTATTATCGTTGAGAAATAATTTTCAGAGTCAGAGAGTTTTTAATTTAAAAAGCAAGGAGCAAGAAAAAGTAATTTGTGGAAAAAAATGTTTTTGTATAAAATGCTGATCTCCCCATAAAACTTTATATAAAATAGCTAACATATTAATCCTTGGTGGAAACCATCACTATCACAATATCTTCCTGCACAAAATATTTTTGCTTTTGCTCTTGCGGAATAAGCATCTAATAGAATAGTTAATAGAATAAAAGCCAGAATTGTGAAAATAAATTTTAGTTTTATAATAGTATCACAAAAGTCTTTTTTTTTTTTTTTTTTTTGCAGTGAAATAAACTTTATGGCAGATATAATGGTATTAAACCTTGGCTGGGATGGAATTATATCACGCACTTAAAATTTTTTTGCTTTTTTGAAATTTGGTTTTATTTTTACAGCATGTATGCAACTACTGAAAGCTATATTATCTAATTTTGCTTCAGCTTCTGTAACTCATAATTAAGATTATGGTGCATATGCAAACTTACCCAAATTAAGATACAGAAGGTCATTTGGAATTCAGACCTTTTTATAATTTCATCAACAAACTAGAGTATTAGCTACATCTGGTAGTGAATTTGGACAGCTTTTAAGTTTCAGGTTTTGCTAACAAGGGCTATTAAAATAAACAAACCAAAAACCTCTGAATAAATGCAGTGCATCCTAGAACATTGCCTCTAGGCAGGCAAACTTGGTCGACTGGGAATAATGACTTGATCAGTGATAAGTCAACCATTACATACAGTCCATATAACTAGGCTCTGAATATAAATGTATCTGAATATTAATGAAGTAAATATTAAAATATTTCCTTCTAATAATGATGACTAAATCTCAGAAACGTATTAGTAATAAATAGCCAGGGTTTATTTTTCTATAAAATTCATATACAGAGGTATAGGTTATTTTTCCATGAGACTACTTAATATTCAACTCTCAAGAGAGATTTAGTGTTGAACTTGGCAATGAAAACACAAACACAAAAGCACACATGCGAAGAAAGTACTGCAGCTGTTGTCCTTTGTCATCTAGTCAGCTAGTTGGAGCAGAAGACATTTAACTGCAGACCACTTTGCTGGATTTAATTAAGCTTTCTGCAGGAGATACCACATAGTGTGATCTTTACTTTGAAGAGCTCGGAAGCAGGGAAACCAAGTGTTCTCTACTTCACAGTGCCATCCACTAACCCGCAGTTTTCATTTAGTAATACCAGGATAATTTTTGTTAGGGACAAAGATAGTCAATTTTACATTTATTTTTATGGATAAACAGCTTCAGCATCATAAAAAGAGACACAGCAGCATATGAACAAAGGCTGGAGAAAAGAACATGGGAAAACAATTGGTGTTGGAGTATTGGATTTGCAAGTGAATTTCTTTTTTTATATTTCTTATTGTTGTTTTTATCCCCCCCCCCCACCCAAGGATATGCTTTTATTGCTTGTAGAGGGAGAGAAAAAGAGAAGGAGAGAGAGAAACATCGACCTGAGAGAGAAACATTGATTGGCCACCTCCTGTATGAATCCCGACCATGGATGGAACCCACAACCCTGGCATGTGCCCTGACAAGGAATCGAACCTACCACCTTTCGGTATACAGGATGATGCTCCAACCAACCGATTTGGGCCAGGGCCTTATTGTTGTTTTTAATGTTATTTGTATTTTTAAACTCCTGATAGAGTAACACATGCTTATTAACCTAGAATACACTCATGGGAAATTTTTAGTTACATGAGCATAAACTAGTCTTGTTTAATTTTGTACCAGCTGTGAAAGAGATATTACCAAAATTATACATAAAAATAGAAGTTATGTATGAAGAGGACGTGGTTTGTTTAATCTGAGAACACATTCTTTTTAGGCATTACCTTCATCCATGTCTACAAAAGCCTCATGGCAGGAACACACAATCTAAATTGTTTGCTACAGCAGATATGTCAGGACCGAAGGCGACAGTTGTTTTAATCATGAGATAACATTATTCTATGTACTTGGAAATTATATGCTTAATTTTCCTTAAAAATTCTCAATTTGTCATTGAGGATTGTTTTAATGGCCCAGTAACTTGTCTTACCAATTCTGGGCTCTCACTCTCTTCCTCCATTCCCACTGCCTCTCAATCCAGCATTACTGGATCGGTCTTCCTAAAGCCTTGCTTCCTCGTGACACTCTCCTGCTAAACACTTCAATGGCTCCCAATGTCCAATGAACACTTTTCATTTTCTTTTCCCAAAGGCTTTCTATAATCTGTCCCCACTCAAACTACACAACTTTCTCTTCTAAATCCTCAACATAAATTTTTAGTTTCTCCCACTTAAATACCCTTGTTATTCCTTTCAATTCATCCAAATCCTACTTTGTCTTCTGGTTTAATTTTTATGTCATCCAACATAAGTCTTCTTGGAGAATCATAGCCCAACTTGATAGTTCTTATTTTGCATTTCCATGAAAATTTATTACCTATACTTCTATTACTACACAAACACAAGTAACCTTGGATTATTTTTAAATACTTAACATATATTTATTATTTTTTCACATCAATGTCCCTTAAAACAGCTACTTTTGTTATATTTATTTCTTATCTATATAGCACCTACTATACACCCAGCAATTGTTCAATTGCAATAATGTGGCCTAGAATAGACTGTCACTGAATGCTTGTGGAATGAATGAAGGTAGACAATACTGTATCCAGACAGGAAGCAAGATTCTGGTTCCAACTTTGCTCTTTTTCATCCAGAGTGATATTGACCAAGTCAGTTAATATTTTTGGTCCTCCATTTTCTCATCTGTGACACAGCCAGATAAAAAAGATGATCTTTCACGTCAGGCTTGTCCAACATTCAGTGAATATTTATTTTACTCTAGCACCAAGCGTCTCATTGTCCCATAAGAATACTTGTCAGTGGCGATGTAAGAACTTCCTTTCAGGAATCCCTCCTCCAGCATCACAGGGGAAATTTGTTGAGACAATTTGCTCTCTGTTACTTTTTTCCCCTTAGTTTCAACTTTTTGTCCTAAATATGAGATCCTTTGGAATCTGGAAACACATAAATAGCTGCAATAAACTTAGGAAATAGGCATGAAGAGACTGACTACAGGGCCTCCTCTGCCAGCTTGGCTGTGTGACGAAGGTGACAGGCAGGCCAAGGCAGAACTAGAGCTCAGAGCTGGAGGGTAAATTCATAAAACACATGTAGGAACATTAAGCCTGAGGAGGGGACAAGGTTGAACTCTTGGGTACAGGCCAAAGCTCAGACCTCAAGCTATGTGGCTACTCTGAGAGTGCCAGAGTTCAAGAGCCACTGGGACAAAGTTGAGGGTGTGGTCATGGGGTGGGATGGGGGTGGAGGGATTGTGCAGGAGGAGATGCTTTAAGATCCAGAGATCCCTACTGCCCTGACTCATGCACACCTGGAAGAATAAAGTCTGCGGTCCTGGGCATGTCAGGACTCAGGTCCAAGCTGGCCTAAGGAGTCAGGGAAAGAATGGAACTCAGAATGGGAGTTGGAACAGTGCTGAGGCACCCAGGAGAGCTGTTTAAGCAAGCCATGGTCCTGAATCTGGTGAGGGCTGCTGGCCACAGCCATAGGGGCCTGACATCATGCCAGGAGTTTGCAGATAAAGATTAGTGGGGGTTCCCCAGCTGGTGTGGCTCAGTGGTTGAGCATTGACCCATGCACCAAGAGGTCACTGGTTCGATTCCCAGTCAGGGCACATGCCCAGGTTGTTGGTCTGATCCCCAGTGAGGGGCATGCAGGAGGCGGCCAATTGATGTTCTCTCTCATCAATGTTTTTTTCTCTCTCTCTCCCTCTCACTTCCTCTCTCTAAAATCAATAAAGAAAAAATATTAAGAAAAAAAAGATTAGTGGTGTTCACAGTAGGATTCTGGTGGTGCTGGGGGAGGCAATGCCCTTTACATCCTCAGAAAGCTTTACTAGTTTTACCAGCATCCCGGAGGGCACAGTCTCCCCCAAAGTCCTTACAGAGCTGTGGGCTGATAACACTTCCAGAAGAGGGGAGGTGCAGAATGTGCTGGGTGCAGCCCTGGTCGCCGAAGGGGCTTCCTGGACTGAGTTCTGAATCAGCATTGCTCAACAGGAGAGACATCTGGGGTTGTGATAGGCTCATGGCCTAGGTCCCGTGCAGCACAAGGATTAACTGGGATCAGTTCTCAGACCCTCAAGGGCACAGCCTTCTTCTGGTGCGTCTTGCCTGCTTTCTGCAGAGAACTCCAGAATGGAGGAACCAGAGACTGTGAGGGGGTGAAGGATGTGGCAAGGATCCTAAGTTTTTTGCTTGAGGAAGCTCTTAACAAGTCCCCATCTGCCTTCAGGGAAGAAAACAGTTCACTTTAGTCTTTGAAATTCAGTGTTCAGGACCAAATGCTGTCCCAGTGCCTTCCTCAGCAGCCGCATTTTCCCACGGACTGACTTTCAAATGCACTCTCCTAACTCACTGAAGATGACAGAGGCCCTGAATGCTGACCCACCACATTTTTTCTCCTTAGTGAGTAATTATGATATGTCTTTGGCTGTTTAACTGTGTTCTCTGAGTCAGGTAAAGGAGATCGTTGTGGTTAACCAACAAGTAATTCTTGGCTACTTAACAGTATTTTAAGCACTTAATCATACCGAACATTGACTATTAATGAAGCTTATAAACCATTTTGCAGCTCTGAAAGTGAATTTCTCTGCAAGCTTAGAGAGTATTAAGCTATTTAGATTTTACCAAACAAATATTCATGCATTAATTCCCGGGAAAAGAGATTTAGAAAATGAGGTTAATGATCAGTTGTCCTTTGCTGAGTTTAACAATTACTTATTCCATCTGGGAAGCCCTGAGCTCAGATTAAACATTCTTCAAGCTATTCCCAAACTTAGTGAACATTAGTGACCTACTATTTTTTATTATTATTAAAGAAAAGTATGAGAACGCAAATCAAAGGCATGAAGGAATAGCTTTGCTTTAATGTTGGCATTCCAGGTACATAGATTGTGTTTTTCTCAAAAATTATTGAACCACAGGAAAATGAATTTAACAACAGAGTATTTTATTTTAGTGTTGTTGTTGTTGTTGTTTTTTAATAGGAGGATTAATATAAACCTTTTCACCTGTTTTTAAAATGAAGGACTGAATGATAGAACTTATTTAACAAATATAGCAATATATTAGATGCCTTTAATATGATAACAAGTAAAAGGTATCTTAGTTAACTTAGATTTTACTAAATTTGGTCAATGTGGTCAGTTTGTAAGTTTATTTTGTTTTTCACTCGTATAAGAAGTGAAACTACAATAATAAAAATATCAAATCAGCACCACAGGTATGTGAGAATCTGTGTTCTCCAAAAGACACCTATGTTTTACTTAGTTAAAAAACATCTCTCAATATGGCACCAAAAACCAAAAGCTACAGGTCAGATATCAATAATAATGAATCTATATGCAAAATATTAATGATGAAGGTGGCTTAAGTCAGAGATAGCCTATTTCAGGTGATATTTGACAGAACAAACTCTGAGAGCTCAATATTGGAGACAGTTATTGTTGAAATTTGTCATAATTAAAAGAATTTGACTGAAACTTAAGCTACCACCTTCACCAAAATAGCATCTTCCTTATACTATCAAATGTTCTGAAGAAATGGTGAGCACTTGCTTATGGCATGACTTTTAAAGGTTTAGCTTTGTTTTTGTTATCTAAACATTATATGTGAATATGACAATGCAGATAAGATCTTTGTTGACTTCCCAGTCCTTTTATAACTAAGTCTGGTGGCACTAAAGGATACACATATTTTCAAACTGTGAAAGTCTTTCACTTGATTCAACTTAGATGACTTACTTTGCACTTTAATGATCAAACCCATTTAGGCAGTTCTTCTCTTAGTTTAAATATAACCTGATAGTTGACTTTGCATTCATCTGCTATGCCAGACTGGACTCCTGGCTAACGTGATATCAGTATGTCAGAAAGTGTTTGGGGGATGTGGGTCTCTGTCTATTTTACTTTCCATACCTGTAACTTGGAACTTTGGTTTCAACTTTAAAATAGAAATTTCCTTTGGTAATTTCTGAATTCTTGTATCTAATTATTTTTCTTTTGCAGTGAAAACACAAATGTGGTCCCTCTTTAGAGTTGTCTACCTTTTTCAAGGAGAAACAAGGATCAAAGAGGTGGCTCATCTTTTGGTCTCGGGCTGCCTTTGTGCTATTAAAAATCACTGAGAAACTTAAAGAGCTTTTATTTACTATGGAGTTTTAATTATGGATTTTGTAGATCATGTCAATGGCTATTTACTATATTAGAAATTAAAAGTGAGAAATTGTTTAAATATGTATTAATGCATTTAAAATAATAATAATAAACATTACCTATTAACAAAAATAACATTCTCTAAAAAGTAACATTTTTTGTAAAGGAAATAATTAGGGAGAAGCATAGCTTTATTTTTCATTTTTGCAGATCTCTTTAATGTCTGGTTTAGCAGAAAATAGCTGAATTTTCATATCTGCTTCTGCATTCAATGTGTTGCATTATATTGTTTTGGTTGAAGTACATGAAGAAAATCCTGCCTCACACAGACATGTATTTGGAAAAGAAAAGAGTATTTTAATAGCCTTTTTAGATAATTATAGATATTCTTCTTTTATTTATTTATTTATTTATTTATTTATTTATTTATTTATTTAAATCCTCACCCGAGGATATTTTTCTATTTATCTTCAGATAGAGTTGGAAGGAGGGAGAGAGAGAGAGAGAAACATCAATGTGAGAGAGACACATCAACTGGTTGCCTCCCGCACAACCCTGACCAGGGCTGGGGACAAACCCCAACCAAGGTACGTGCCCTTGACTGGAATCAAACCCACAACTCATTGGTGCCCGGGCTGACACTCTAATCACTGAGCCAAACTGGCCAGGGCTAGATAATCTCCTTTGATACTGTACCAAAACTCAACAAGTAGTAGTTTCCTAAACATTAGTTGCAACACAAAGTTCAAAATAATATCAGTGAAATTTGCATAATTGGTTATATTAAAATTCACTCAACTAAAAAATTCATTGATCTATCTTGTACTTTAAATGATATTTTACTCATGGTTTTTGTAATGTTAAATATTGGTTGTCTGGAACATTTGGTTCAACGAAATATGCAGATCTTGTAAATGCTGACACATGCCATTATCCGGTATCCAAAAAACCACATCCGTTAATAGCATTACCAACTTCATTACAACAATGACAACAAAAATGTGTCTAAGTTTTGGGGAGCTGTCAAGCTCAAAGTGGCAGATACAGGTTTTCCAAAACTCTCATTTTTACTTGAAATTTCAAATTTTATCATTCACAATAAATACTGCCAGGTCTTTTTTTGAAATGACAGACATACTTTGTTTATTTTTAGGAAGGTATCTACCAAAAACAAGTCTGAAGAACCACAGTTGTCTGTCAGTTGTTCTTTAAAGTAAAAATAACATTCCATTTCAAAAGTGGCTAGTTCAGCTCCCAACTCATGTCACAAGTGATTCTCTCTGAGATGCTCATACGTAAGTAGGCAGCATTAGTGATTTCTGCACACTCCCACTGATCATACAGAACATTGTTCTCAAAGGTTGAGATTTAACAAAATTAATAATGTTAATTGCTTCACCTAGGACATTCTTAAATAAAGATGGCTTTTTTATTTTTCTGTTTTAAATATGAGTGGATGTCAGTGAGTAGATGGTGCAATGACTTCCGGCAGAGTTTGTTGCCATTGCTTTGCACTGGGCGGAGGCACCCACCATTGCGTCTGCACCAACTTCAGCAAATGTCAAACAGGGAGAAAACAAAATCCTAATATATGAAAACACTTTTGACTTCATGGACCTTCTGATAGAATATTGGTGACTTCTGGAACTCTGTAGACCACACTTTGAGAACTGCTGATTTTTACTAGGGGGAAATAAAAATAAAAAAATTAGGAAGGAGAAGAAATAAAAAGTGGAAAATATCAAAATACGGAAAACTCCTGAAATGTCTTTTTTCCTGGATATTTCTGCATATACTTGAACTTGCTTCCAGGTATTTTAGTAATTCATTCATGCAACAGTCATTAACTGAGCATTTTCTGTGCCCTGGCTCTGAGCTGTGTGTTTGGGACACAGAGATAAATAAAAAAATAAATAAAAAAAGAGAGAGATAAATCAGAGTCCTCTGGCTTGAAGTAACTTACAATCTCATAGGGAAAAAGTCAGGCATGCACCCTGGTTCAGTTGTCTGTGGGTAGCAGGTCTCTATGGAGAAAAACATAGCCACCTATGCCTAAGGATTTTTCCCTCTGAAGAGGAATGTAGGCATGGCAGCCATGGAAAGGTCTAGTGTGTCTTATAGATTTGTCATTTTAACAATTGGGGACTTAGGAGAAAGGATGAGGAAGCCCTCTACCTCCTCTTTGGGGAATCATTTCTTGTTTAATGCTTTCTTTCTTATCATTCATCCTTCATTCCACTCCATCCTCCTCCTCATGTTCAGTGCCCTGAACAGATTCCCGATGCCAGTCATCCCACTCTTACCACCTTCATTTCACTTGACCGCATACCTCTCGTCCTCTCTCTGATTTGTTTTCCCAGGCTTCTGCTTCCTGTGTTGATAGCTAATAAATGACTGACCAATTGTGAAAGCGTTTTCAATAAGAACTAGTGGGAGCATGAGCATCCCCTTCCTCTACATAGGGGACCTTCTTGCAGTTGGTGGCAGGCCAGTGTAGAAGCTGATGACAAGGACATCTTAAATGGGAGTGTGGTGCTAGGTGGTGAGGAGAGCTTCAGATAAACCACACAAACAGCCCCCCAGGCCACCTAGCTGTAGGGCAGGCCCAGGGGGGCCCAGTGGAACCTAAGGAAAAGTTACCAAAAAACTATACCATTATTTGTGTCATTATATCTGAAGCAACTAAAAAACAAGTAACTTTTCATGGTCCATTACAACCTTTAAGCCAATTATTGACTTGTTCCTGTATATTATTACATATATAAAACAATCCAATGGGACCTCACTTTTAGATTCATTATTTTTTCCTCTTGCCTGTTATAAATCCCGTGTAGTTCAGATAAAGAATTGCTTCATTGTTCTAGCATTTTCTAGAAACATTCAATAAAATGTTAAAACTTGAATAGAAAGATGACCGAGTATTTACCCGTAGATGATTATTTTTCAGATGCATATTTTGCATCTGTGCAGTAGATGACCCGATAATTCTGCTGAAAATTAGTGTGATGGTTACTGTTAATTTAGATCTTTAATCTCCACACTTGTCTCTAAACTGTAAAGTTTCCGTAAGCAGAATCAGAGTTCACCCTCTGCGTCCTTTGCAGAGTTTCAGAGTGACGGAGGGGAATGATCATGTGCGTGACAAAGGAGGCTGTTATGCTATCACATAGGTTTCCTTCAGCTTTCCATCGCCTCTATAGTAGTCAAAGAAACTCAAAAGAAAAAGAACATATTTCAAACAATTAACAGAGCTCTCAGTGCAGCCTTGTGCTCTTTCTAAGGAGATTATAGATTTCACTCACTAAGAACTATAAACTTTTCATCCAATTTTTCATTTAAAAAAGGGGCAGATAAGAGCATGGGCATATCTAATATGCTAAGTGTATTATATAAGTTTGTGTTTGAATTCCACATTAACCAGCCATGGAGAGGTTATTATAATCTCTCTGGCTTCAGTTTCTTCATATCTCACTTTGGGATAATACTTGTGTGGTACGGTGGTTATGGGATTAGAGATAATAGCGCATGAAAAGGGTCTGGCACATGGCAAGCGCTCCCTGTATTGTTATTTGCAGAAGTGCTATGGTAAGCTGTTTACATTGAAAAGACATTCATATTCTCTGAGTAAGATATTGCTTGAAAATCTCTTTCCTGCCTGGTGGCCGACTTTCCCTTTTCTTATTGTTCTAAGAATACTTCTCCATTTGGTTCATTGTAAATAGTAGCAATTGTTTAGTTGTTCCATCAGAAGAGAGAAGCCTTCCTGGAGCCTGGCTGACAGTGCTCCCTGTCTGATCTGTCTAACAGCTTTGGAGCTGGAGACAAAGCACAGTCTCTCACTTCCTCAAGAAAGAGAACAGTGTCCCCAACAAAAATAGATTCTCGTTGTCTTGCAAACACCACCCAGAATACGAACAAAGGAAACGGGGCAAAAATCCCCTGTGGTGGATAGTGAGACAGAATTCTTCTCCAAATGAAAAGTTTTTTGAAGTTTGTAGGAAGCAGTAATAGGTATTACAACACATGAATCATAGTTACGCCAATTCCAGATGACAAATTAGAAACATACTATGTGCAGAGTGATTCTATTTGGATTACTTGATCATAGATACATGTTCTAGATAAATATATCTAGAGAAATATGTCTATGTAGCTTCATTTACAAACAAGGGTAGCCTAGTCAATAGTCATAAGAACCAACTCACCCTTGGAATTTAGTGAAAAACTAGATAAAATCTGGGCATGAAAAAAATAATGTTTCAGCTCTCTCACATCTATAATGAAGCTTGGAATAAAAACTATGTGATGCTTTCTATATCTTTATATCTTAAAAATTAAAGCTGGATGCAAATCAGTGGTAAATATGGAGGGGGGGGATACCAAAGACCCATTGCCCTACAAGTATTTAACTTTTCAGTTAAATTGCTGTTAAACTCAATTATTTCTATTCAAACAAAATAATGATCTTTATCAGTCATAACATTTGCTAAGATTTTTCCCCCTTATTGACTAATGTTCCTATTGTCTGGACTTCAGAAAATGTCTAATGCTGAACAAAAATGCTAATTCTAATCTAAATTCAAGGTCAATTTATTGATAACATTAGTTGACAAAAGTATGTAACTTCGCAGACATAAAGAGCTTCTTCATTTGCCTGAAAAATGCATTCCTTTATTTATGAGAAAACCAATTTGTAAGAAAGTAGTATCCTGACCTACTGAGATATTGTCAAATATCTGGAGAAGAAAACTGTCTAGTGAACTTTATAGTTTTACTTCAGAAATAGAAGGAATACTTTATCAAGTATTAAAACACAATAAAGCTACTGTAATCAAAGCAGAATGATACTGATATTATAACAGATCGATGGAAAAGATCAGTCCATAAATAGATTCAAGTATATCTGGGAGTAGAAGTCATTGGGAAAAGATATATAATATTCACTATACAGGAGTCCCCTCTTATCTTGGTTTTTGCTTTTCACAGTTTCAGTTACTCTTAGTCAACTGCAGTGTAAAAATAATATGTGAAAAATCCCAGAAATGGACAATTGGTAAGTTTTAAACTGCATGTTTTTCTGAGTAGCATGACAAACTCTTAAGCAATCCTGCTCCTTCCCACCCAAGGACACGAATCATCCCTTTGTCCATCATATCCACACTGTATACACTGCCTACCCGCTAGCCACTTCCTTGGTTATCAGATTTTTTGCCATGGTACAGCAGTACTTGTGTTCAAGCAACCCTTATTTTACTTAATAATGTCTCATTCACCTCATTTCATCTCATTACATAACCATTTCATCACTTTACATCATCACAGAAAGAATGGTGAGTACAGTACAATATTTTGAGAGAGAGATCACATTCTCAACTTCCATTACAGAATATTGTTGTAATTGTCCTATTTTATTATTGTTCTTGTTAATCTCTTATGTGCCTAATTTATAAATTTTATTATAGCTATATGTATTTATAGAAAAAAAAACATAATATAGATAAGCTGTGATACTATCTGTGGTTTCAGGCATCCACTGGGGGTGTTGGAAAATATCCCCCATGGATAATGGGGGATCAGCATACATATATTTCAAAGTACATATAATAAATGGAATTGAGATAATTGGCTATGTATAACCAAGAAAATAATGACAACTTCTATCTTATAACATACCTAAAAGTATATGCCAGATAAATGAACAAAATACATATAAAACAAGGAAAAAGATACTAAAAGAAAAATTAGGAAAACATCTGTATAGCTATGGAATGAGGAAAGCTTTCTTTAGCAAGATAAGAAACTTAAAGTAAATAACTATTTTTTTTAAATGCTATTTATACTATAGAGTACTATGTAGCCAGTGTATAAAGGAAAAAATGTAAGAGTGGATTAAATAAACATGTATAACTTTTATGTAGTATAAAGTAGATAACAAACACTTTTCTAAGAAAAAATATTTACAACACATATAACACAATGGCTTAATATCCCTAATACACAAAGAGCTCTTGCAAATTAATTAGACAATGACAGATGGGAAGAGGCAATTCACAGCAGAGGAAATGCAAAGAGCCAATAAACATAAGAAAAGATGTTTGACATTCATATTAATAATTAGGGCAGTGATGCCTGGTCAGTGTGGCCTGGTGGATTGAGCATCATCCCATGGACTGAAAGGTCCCAGTTTGATTCCCGGGCAGGGCACATTCCTGGGTTGCAGGCTCGATCCCCAGTACCGGGTGTGCAGGAGGCAGCTGATCAATGTATCTCTCACATCGATGTTTTTATCTCTCTCTAGAAAAATCAATAAAAAGATATTTAAAAAAATAATTGTGGCAGTGAAAATTAAACACCTAAACATCATTTGGGGTGGAAGGTAGTGTTCCTACCAGCATGATATAACTTTAAGCAAGTCCTGACATCCAGTGGTGGTAAGGCGTCTGGGTAATCGTTACTCTTGGATGCTAGGGATGGTTCTGTAAATTGCTTCAGTCCAAAAGTAATCTGTCTGCATTTGTTAAAATATAAAAATGCACAAGAACTTTACTTACAACCTCAGTTCTGGGTAGTTATCTGACAGAAATAAGAGTAAGTTACGTAAGCACGTGCTCAAGTATGCTACCAAAGGAGGGAGGCAGACCGTGTAATGGTAAGAGCATGGGCTGTATAAATAGACTCATTAGGATTCAGATCCATAATTCACTGTGACCTCAAATAAGTTATTCCATCTTTATGTGCCTCAATTTTGTCATCTGTATGAAGACGGCAACAACGTCTATCTCGTGAAATTTTTATGAAGATTAAGTGCATGTAAAGTGTTTAGAACATTGTCTAGTATATTTTAAGACCATAATAAATATTGGTTATTATTAACATTATTTATAATAACAAAAGCAACCTGGATATCAGTCAAGAAGGAAAATAACTGAACAAACTATATTATGAAGCCATTAAAATTAATGAGGCATATCTATATGAATGTATTTATCCAAGATATATAAGTGAAAAAGTGCAAGTTACAGTTTGATATACTGCATAACTCCAACTTTGGAATAAAAGCAGAACTAAATACTTCTCCTACAGATATGCTTATTTTTGTGGCAGGACAATCATTTGAGATATTAACCATGCAATTTTCTTCCAGTAATTCACTTTACCTCCTTGCCCCCATTTGCCCCTTGGCTACTCTGGGCTTCTTGTTACCAGGGAAGTAAAAACAGACAAAAGAATTATCCTAGTAACCAGTTTCCAAAAGGCAAACTTGCAAAAGGGTTTGAGAAGAGGGGTTTCCCCCCTGCCTGATTGGGAAAGATCTCTGACAGAAATAAAAATGCAAACATAAAAAACACGTGTCCCGGGATGCCGAATACAGGTCGGAGAGGAGGGCTGGGGAGCGACGAGAGGGTGGAGGAGAGCAGCCGTGTTGGAGGTGAGCTTGCAGAAAGGGGCCTGATGCCGCCGCCACAGACAAGGCCGGGAAAGTGGAAAACTCCAGCTGGGCTGCTGGGAGCTATGACCAGAGGAAACCTGGGCCTCCATTTCCGGGTGGAGGCCAGGAAAGCCGGCCGGAGCCCACACAGGAAATGTGTGGCGAGCCAGGGCAGGCAGGGCCGCAGGCAGCCTGGCGGAGGTGACCAAGGCTCAGCACGGCACAGAAGCCACCGCAGCCGACAGGGTCGCACAGCAAGGGCCAACGCATCTGTGGGGACCAGTGCTCAAGGCCCAGACAGGGTGAAAGGTGTCTCAACAACACCATGGTTACCAAGGATCTGATGCTCTCCAGACTACCTCCCACTCAGTTCCCTGGAACGACGTGAACCGCCCCGGAGATGTAGGCACTACTGCAGGAAAAGGGAGGGCATTCCCAAGGAACCGAGGCTGAGCCGTCACGGAACACATGTGAATGGAACCTCACACTAGACATTAATTTGAGTTAAAGAAAAATGAAGTTACATGTCTTCCTCATCAAAGTTATGGGCTCATGTTTGTTACATGAATTTATATCTATTTATCTATATAGGGGGGAGAGGCTATATAGCTGAAAGGAGAAAGAATTAATATGACAAAAGACTCACAATGCCTATTTTGGGCAAATTATTAGTATCTCTAACTCAATTTACTAATTTATAAAATGAGGGCATTGGTTTAAGTGATTTATAGAATCCCTTCCTTCTCTAAAATTCTATTAAAGCAATGAGTTTCCTGTTCTTGAAATGTACAACCAAATACGGTAGAAAAAAAGCCACATTTGTGAAAGATCTCGGATAAGTAAAGGCCCTTCTATTTTGATGTTCTAAAGACAATGACTAGGGCAACTACAGTGGAAAAACAAAACTGTTCCAAGAAACTGGATCTGGTTGTCAATCTCAGCTCTGCCAATTATTTTTATCATGACCTTGGACAAGACAGTTTAAACACTTTGGGTTTATATTCTCTATACATCTCTAAAGCAGAAGTTTCCAAGCCTCTCTGTTCATTAGAATCAGTCTGAGATTTAAAAATACATATGTATGTATATATTTATATATACATAAAATGTATGTGTATGAAAAAGTATATATGTGTGTATGTATACATATATACATGCCATATACCCAATAGAAATGTGCACATATGTCACCAAAAGACACACACGAGAATGTTCACAGCAGCATTATTTGTAATAATGCAAAACTAGAAACAATCCAAATGTCCATCAATAGTAGAATGAATAAAGAAATGTTGGTATACTTGTGATTAGATACTGCAAAGCAGGGGTCAGTTAACTTTTTTCTGTAAAGTGTCAGATAGTAAATACAGTCTCTGTCACAACTTAACTCTGCCATAGTAGTGTGAAAGCAGCTGTAGACAACACAGAAACAGATTAGCCTAGAGGTGCTCCAATAAAACTTTATTTACAAAACGGGAGGTGGGGCCACTACTATATAGCAATGAAAATGAACAAACCATAACTACACGCAGTAACATGGATGGATTTCACCAGCATACTTTTGAGTAAAAGAAGCCAGATGCAAAAGAGCACACTTTGCGTGGTTCCTGTTTATATAAATTGCAAAAGTAAGCTATGATGGTAGGGGTCAGAATATAGTGGTTATCATGGGAGAGTGGTGGGCACACAGGCGTGCCTTCTGGAAGGGATTGTTCTATGACCTGACCTGAGACTGTGTTCACTTGCTGAGAATTAATTGAACTATGCACTTCCATTACTTGTACATTACTTCCATTACTTGATGTAAACTTTACTGCAGTGAAAAGTTTACATGAAGAATAGATATTTCAGGGTCTCCTTCTCTGTAAGAATCTGTTAGCTGGCTGGGGCTGTGGCCTGAGGGTCTGTCCTAAGCCAGCCTTGAAGAGGTAAGTGACTTGCCCCAGGTCACGTTGTTTGCAGAGCTGACACCGAGTGAGCTCTTACAGTGTTGGGCACAGGGTGAGTCAGTTCAGCAGGAAGAGGACACAGCATCTGTCGGTTAAGAACGGAGTGGCAATTAGCTAAAGGGAGCCAAAGTCACATTCCAGACTTCAACCTAGAGATATTTGCACTATCACCTGAGTGTTCTCACTGGGTTCTGCCACCCGGGCAGCACCCCGTTCAGAGCTTCGGAGATTTCTACAGTTGCTGGGAAGCTGCCGGAAGGCCTCAGAAGTCGGCATGAGCACAGCAGCCCGCCCCCAAAGTGGATGGTCTCGGTGTGCTTGCTACCCCCTGCTCCTCTCCTGAGAAGGCATGGTGGGGTGGACACAGCCTGGACTTTCAGGTCAAGTAGACACAGCCTCACTTTCTCATTCTGTAACTTGTGGGCAAATGCTGAATGTTACTCAACCCTAATTTTTTCTCATCTGCAAAGTAGGCACAAAATGTATTCCCACTTCATTCTCCCACCCCTTTGACATACCAAGTTGTTGTTTTTCTCCTCTTTTTCTTCATTCAGTATCTGTTGAGCCAATGTTTGTGTGTCAAGTATTGTTAGGCCTTTTGCGAGGATTATCTCATTTAATCCTTGTCAGTGAGGAAGGTTCATTTATGATCCTTACATGAAGAGACTAGTAATCAAAAAATTTAAATGACCTGTTCAAGGTCCCACAGGTAAATTAGAAGTGGAACCAATTTCCTACTGAGGAAGTCTAACTAGGGCCTTGTTCTTACCCCCTGCTGTGACAAGGACAGTGCCTGGCAGTGATCACTGATCACCGACCCAGTCTGGCCCATGGATGAAATTCAATAGATGTTAATTCTGCATTTGCTCTTTCCTCAAAGAGCTGTGAATCAGAGCTGAGGCCTGGCAGTCAGAAAATCTGAATTCTAGTGGCTTGATAAATCACTTATATTTCCTGACCAGTATAATATAGACATTGGATTAGCTAAATCTAAATTTTTTCTCCTAGGCTAAATGAATATGTATTCTCTATGAATACTTGCTCCAAATAGAAAATAACTTTAAAATATTTTTGTTCTCAAATGCTTTGAAAATCTTGCCTTTGCTTCCACAATCTGAGTTTGTTTTAATATTTTAAAATAGATGTTAAATTATTCAGCTATCTCTCCCCCCATCCCACACACACTCACCTCGCCCCACCCTGCAGCTCCTGCACACACGGCCGCAGGGACCTCAAAGAGGCACTCTTGATTTGGTTTGAAAAGCAGAGATTTTGATTGTTTTCAGTCCTCTGTACTTATATTATTGTACTAACCTATGCGATGTAGAAGCTTCTAATACAAAAGGTCTCCCCAGACCTGACATGAGTCCTGAGTACTCATCTATTAATACAACCGAACAAGTTATTCTCATTGAAACAGTCGATGCATTTTTACGTCTTGCCAACTTGGCAGATAATACTGGATTTTCTACAAACTGAAAAGTGGTGATGGTGAAGCAGCTGGTAGTAATAATGCTGATAAAATATAGCCCCATCTCTATATGGATGGTTTCTTATAAAGACCAAGTTGATACTTATGTATCAGATCTGGAAACCACTGGACCAACAAGTACATGTAGGGGGCAAGAATGATAAATTAAGGATTGTTTTTATATTACTTCCCAATTATTTGCCTACATCTAAAACCCAATTAGTATTTCAGGGAGAATGAGTTTTGTTGTTAAAGCTATTTACAGAAGTAATAACAAAAGTTAACTTGAAAATAAGCCAGTAATTTTCTCTTGATGCAAGGTTTAGTAGAATTTCAGAATAACATTTAAAATAGTTATAATAAGGGTATATATATATGCATTACATTTATATATGTAATATATATATGTATGTGTGTGTGTGTATGTGTATGTATATACATATATATATATATATATATATACATACACACACATATGCATTACATTTAAAGAACAAACCATAAAAAAAAAAAAAAAAAGCTGTTAATTTGGAAAGCCTCAACAGCCAGTAGGGTTGAAAGATTTAGCATTCCAGTAATAAGAGTTTGGAATTTCAAAACACACACACAAATGTCATTTTTATTGTTTTGCTTAGTTTGGTTTTAGTCCAGGAAGTTAGGAGACACGAGGCTAGACAGCACAGATGACAAGTCATGATGTAAATGCTTCCTATGAGACAGGAAACGCTCTCAGCCCTTGCACGTGACCCCACAGAGTGTGCTCTTTGTTTTCAGCACATCCATTTGCTTCTTTGGGCTTAATTCCATATATTGTGTTCAGATGAGACAGAGAGAAAACTGTAATTATAGAACAATATGCTTACTAAACAAATTGCTCTTATAGAAATAAATAAATGCATACCACTAATTTATGAAAAGATATTTGGTATAAACAAAAGAACTTGTTCTAGTAGTTTGATGAAGAATCTCATAATAAAAATTTTCAGTTCCCAAATGCTAATGATTTCACACACAGAGACACACATAACATATGTGTGTACATATAGAAACACATATGATTGGTTTCCAGGTGATTTTAGATTTTTAAAAAGGCAATCACTAAAAATAATTTTTAACAATGAGAAAATTTTGAATTTGTATTTCTTAGTTATTACCATTTTGGTCTCTCAGACCTTGGGAATGAATAACCAAGAATATTTTCTTCATCATTTTGTCACTTATTCATCCAGGCTTTGAATCAACCCACCTAGAAGTACTATGAATATTTCTCCTTAAAAACTGAGGTTGGTGTCCGGCCAGTGTGGCTCAGTGGTTGAGTGTCAACCCATGCATCAAGAGTTTGCGGGTTCAATTCCCAGTCAGGACACATGTCCAGGTTGTGGGCCCGATTCCCAGTGGGGGGCATGCAGGAGGTGGCCAATCAATGTTCTCTCTCATCAATGTTTCTATCTCTCTTTCCCTCTTACTTCATCTCCCTCTAAAATCAATAAAGGAAAAAAATTTGTTTTTAAAACAAAAACTGAGGTTGGCTTCCATTCAACCATCAGATTCCATCCAGTGCTCCAAAGGTATGCTCCTATGGTTGCCAAAAAGGAAACAATATATATAATGCATTTAAATTTTCAAATAGTACAAGCTGAAACTTACAAATTTACAGTCACAATGATCACATAATAATGGCAAAAAAATCTTCCTTCCTATAAGTATTTGTGATGAAATTATAACAATATTATTTCAAGCCAAACTAGAGAATTGCAATAGAATGATATGTTTCAGCCCATTTGCTACACAGGTTTTTATTGCAAAAATCCTATATTTTGGTTTGATTTTTAAGGCCTATATCTGACTACTGGTTGAGGGAATGAAAGCGTTTGAAAAGAGAATTCAGGTGTTAGTAGGGCCGTGTTCCTTCTGGTCCTCTGGGAGAAGATCCTTCCTTTCCTCTCCCAGCTTCTGGTGGCTCAAAGCATTCCCTGGTTTGTAGCATAATTCCCATCTCTGTCTCTGTCTTTACATAACCATCTTCTCCATGGGCCTGTGTCTTCCCCTCGTGTTCTCTCTGTGTGTTTCTCTCTTCTTACAGGTCAGATGTCTTTTTGGATTAGGGGCCCACCCTACTCCATATGATCACATCTTAACTAGTTATATCTGCAAGGACTATATTTTTAAAAAAGTCATTCTGAGGTGTTGGGGGTTAGGATGTTGACATAACCTTTTGGGGGATATAGATGCTGAGATTCAAGTATGAATAAGACAAACATCATGCTCTCCAAGTGCAAGGAGATTGACATTAAACAAACAAAACCCAAGACTATCAGTTAGTGATAAGGGCTACATAGACAGTTATATATATAATAGGACACCTACTTAGCTTGGATGGTCAGAAAGATCACTCTGGGTTGACCTGTAAGCTGAGATCCTAAGACAAGAAGAGGACAGCCATGCAGAGATGGAGTAAAAAGAACTCCAGGTAAAGGAAAGCAAGGCTTCCAGGGGGAAAGAGCCTGTTCCACTCCCCACAGTCTGTCAGCACAAAGGGTTTCCTTTCTTATGAATTTATGTATTAACTTCACAAATTTTCTACCTAAGTTTGGGCTTCTGATAGGTAAGTTTCTGCAAAGTTATGGACAGATGGAATAGCAACCCAAGCAATGGCACTTTCCATGCTCCATAAAGAGAGTCTTTATCTTTAGTGTAAAGATGCTACATTGTTTTATGGACTCTGAGGCTTATTTATCATTTGAAAGCTACTTTTAAAATATAACTGAAATATTATTGCAAAGAATTATTTAAAATAGAGAAATTATTAGTGATTAGGTAAGTCCTACTCATATCCCCTTAAAATATATCAGATTTGATTCACATCTATGCATTTGTAAAAGACATTAGTGTCAGTTATAAGACAATCATTCTCAAATCTATCTTTGAACTGGACAGAAATAATGTAGAAATAGCCATTTTGATGAAATATAGCTATATTTCGCAGAAGCCACATTTTTCTAATAGTCTTTTCCCTTTCTTAATGCTATGGGTTGCATACTACAGGGTATAGTCATCTAAACTAAGGCTAGACTCTAAGTTGTTCCCGCTCAAGAAAATTAAAACATTGTATAACAATAAAAAACTTCAGAGAATATTTAAGGGTAAACTCTTTTGTGCCTTTCCTATGTCAAATCTGGGTTTACATTTTTAATACTCTTAGGAAGATTCATAGTAAAAATAGGGCATCTTTTTTCATCTCTGTTGCTTGCAAGACATAGGCATATTTTACTCACTGAATTATTAACTTTTCCATATGCCTGTCAATGTTTAGAAAAAGACCAAGAACTTGTAAAATAACATGTCACAATTTGTGATTCAGAGAGAGAACACATGTTCCCAGTCCCAGAATAACCCTAGAACTGACCCAATTAAGTCTTGAATAAAGAGCTTTCTAAGAATATGATTGCTTCACAGTAACTTTCTACGAATTTCTCTAACACAATTTAACAAGGGCTAAGGCCTCTCTTAAGATACTCAAAATTTAAAACTGCTCATCTTCAGGGATGTAAAGTACAGTATAGGGAATATAGTCAATAATATTGTAATAACTGTGTATAGTGTCAGATGGGTACTAGACTTATTGTGAGATCACTTCATACGTTATAGAAATGTCTAATCATTATGTTGTACACCTGAAACTAATATAATATTTTATGTCAACTGTAACTGAAAATCTTTTTTAAAAATTTTTTGAAGGACATGCTCATATTTTCGTGCATTACGTGGGCGGGTATATCATGCTACAAATTCTTAAAAATGAATCAAATAAGCAAAAACCTTCCTATGTAATAAACATCTAAAGAAACTTATAGGAGAGTTGCCCTTTTCTATTGAGTATATTTCAAATAATTGCATTAGCAGAAAGACATTGGGAGAGTAAACAAAGTCTATTCTACTCTATCCCTTTGGGTCATTCTAGACTAGCCTAAGTAAACTAGACCAGTATTCATTCATTTATGGAAGGGTGAAAGCCAGTCCTTCCTCTCTCCCCACTCTCCACCACCCTCACTTGTGGTTCCTGGAAGCATCAGACTCAGGCATGGGGCATCTTGTGTCCTGGCCCAGGGTGACAGGCCCCACAAAATCTTTAGCTACTAATCATCATCTACCAGGGCAGCCAGGAAGGAGGTAATTTCTTTCTTTCTTTTTTTTAATCCAGTTGCTTTTTTGGTTACATCTTAAAAGCTCACAATGATAATTTTCAAAAGTCAGAGTAAAATTTTAATTCCCTGAAATAGTTAAGAAGTGAGCTATAAATACTTGATTAATACTAGTTCACCAGATAATTGACAGAGGCTGGTAGGGTCAATGCTCACATATAAATAAGCCATCAGAATTCATCATCTGTGGTTGCTGAGAATAAAGGTCTACTCTGTAGCCTACTCCAGTGGAAGGATATGTATATGAATATGATTTCAGAGATAGGAAGGTGGGAAGAGGTTTTGGCCCTTTTTCCAAAGCTATTGCTTTTCTCTTCTACCTTTATATCACAATCAAAACACCTGTTCCCTTAGTTCTAGAAGTGCATTACAAGAACAGGTGGAAGAATCTGTTGGCCTTTGCTTGATTTTGGTGGTCCTTTAGTGCCTCCCAATTTTGCACATGAGTAAGTAACGAAGACTGAGTGTGTGTAGACAGAAAAACTTGCCCTTGAGGTAGTTTGCAGCTTTAAGAAACAAAATAAATGTCAGCACAGGAAAGGAAACAGCAACTTGCTCATTGTCACACAAATGCAATCTACTGATTTTGAGCGACAACCTATTGGTACAGGTGAAGGAGTGCTTTCTTCACAGGACAACTGCACCCTCCTGGCAAGGTATTTGAGCGAACCAGGCTGCTGTGGGGCAGTTTCCTCCCCAAAACTTTCATTAGGCCACTCGGGCTTGCTACCAAGGCTGCCTGGGCATGTTGATTCCAGTGAGTTCTATGCATCAGTGGGGACTCAGAATATTGAGAGGGGCGGGGGACTTCACAGGGTTAGTTCAGAAAAGTGGAGAAGAGAAAGGAGGTTGTCGTTCCTAGGAAAACATTAATATTATGAGTCAGACAAACCTGCAGTTTCCATATGCTTTACAAATTCAATTTATGTTGTGAAGAACACATCTTTCTTTGTTTACCTTTCCAGATTCTCCTCTGGATTCTTCCTCCCACTTGGGAATTTCTTCTGCTGGATTTTAAAGCGATGATTTTAAAGCAAGCTGCTCTGGCTTAGCCAGACTGATTGGCTCATGATGGTTTCCTAGACAAACTAGAGTAAGCAAATAGGATATTTCTAGTGTAAGCAATATTTTAGTAAAGAAGACTAATTGAAGTGAATGAATCCCAAGTTGAAATTGGAACTCTACTTGAAATTGGAATTTGAACTGGCTCAAATTCACTAAATAATTCTTTATCTCTTTACTGAACTGGATCACAGAAAGCCCCATAGCTATAGTTCAGGTAAAGCTAAACACAGTAAGAAATAATGTTCCCATCAGGATCCAAGTGAGTCAGTTGCAGAGATTGGGTGGGGGATGGGAAAAGGGTGGAAAGATGCTCTGCTTTCTGTAGACATTCTGAAATCCAAGATCTTTCCACCTTGTGGAACAGTCAACAGACCACAGTCTACAGATCAAATCCAGCCCAATTCTGGAAGCTAAGACAAGTTTTCATGTTTTTAAAGTGTGTACAAGCAGCAGCAGCAGCAGCAACAGAGACATGTACCTGCAAAGCCCTAAAATATGTACTATCTGACCCTTTACAGAGAAAGTTTTGCTAACCCCTGATATGGGTCAGCAATTCCCTGGTGCTTTGGAGTGCTTCACTAGGTCCCCTGTAAGCAACCACTGATGAGAGAAGAAAGAGGGTGTGGAGGATTTTGTGGGAGGTGTTAGAACCAGGCTTGGAGAAGGGATATTTATATTAATCTGAGTCTGTATTCCTTTGGGCAGAACACAATCATGTGGCTATAGCGACCTGCAAGGAAGGATGGGAAACACAGTCCAGCTCTGTGCCTAGGAGGAAAAGGAACCTGGTTGGTGAAGATACAGGTGTTACAGGGCACACAAGGTTAACTCCTGGAAGAATGAAATAGGCAGCTGATAGAATTCAGGAAAAGGCCAGAGCACTTCAGATTGAGTTATGAGGTTATCACTGTGGTTTCCCAGAAGAGGTCAAACTATGATGGCCAGTCATCAAGAGGGTGAGAAATTTGGTAGCTGGAATGAAATACTCAAAGCACAAAGGTAGAAAACGTAAGGCTTGCCCAGAGAACCATATTTGATTAGGTAAGAGGCCCCAAAGGGAAGTTCTGGGAAATATGCTTAGCAAGCTTGGGTTCAGCTGGTAAAAGGCCCTGAGTGTGAGGCCACTGCAGGTAATATGTGGGTGCCAACTTTTTAAATCACTCAACAAGGGATTTTTTTCTAATTTTTATTGTATTTAATTTTTGCTCCATGATAGCATTGACTGCAGGTATCTCTGGGCGAAGGCTACCTTCAGAAGATAAGAATATTAGGATTTCAATAAATGTTATGAAATGATATAAATGGACCCAACTCTTTTAAAAAGTCAATTTTGAGAGTAATACATTTATAAGAGTATTTGATAACATTTATACCCAGTTTAAAGAATAATAATAACATGAACATTCAGGCATTCACCACCAGATAAGAAATAACAGAACATTTCCAGTATTTGTGACACCCCTACCCCCACCATGGCCTCTCTATTGCCTTATTCCACAAAACAATAATCCTGAACTTTAGTTGTTCCTTGCCATTTCTTAATAGTTTTACCATCTATACATGGATTCCTCTAAAATATCATTTGTTTTTACCTACTTTTGATCTTTGTATAGATGGAATCATATTATACATATTCTTCTGTGAATTGTTTTTGCTCAATATTATGTTCTTGAGATTCATACAAGTTGCTACTGCTTGTAGCTAGTACTTAATTCATTTATAAAGTATTCTACTCTATCTTATCCATTCTCCACTTGAGGTCCATTTCTTTCTTTTTAAATTGGAGAAGAAGTATCTTTCAAAGGAGACATTAAAGTGAACACTAAACAAAACAAAACAACAGCGGGAGATAAGATGTCAGTGAGAGATGCATTAGTCTTTGTAGAGCATTTGAAAAGCCCAGAATCTCTCTCCTTGGAGCTCCTTGTTCTTCCAGGAGTGGAAAATTTGGCTTATCACATTCAACTTGATTTGCTGTGACATTTATCTGTGTTTTTTTTTTTTTGTTGGTGGTTTGCTTTTTCAAATTACAGGTTCCTGCGTGTGATTGGAGGGTTCCGTTAGCAATAGCCCCTTCCCTCTAGTTAAGAACATTTGAGGCACCTTTGTGCTAATGGGTCTCAGATGCCATTTCAGAACAGTTTTGGCAAGGGCTTGCCTTCATGGGAGAATTTCCTTCCATACCTCAGGCTGCTGACAACACGTGACTTGGCTTTTATAATCCAGTTCTACTGGACACAATGTAAGTCTGACAATGATAATTCTGTGTTATAAATCTTAGTGTTAGGTTTTTGGTCTTGAGTTTATCATGGCTCAGTTTCATAAATGAAATAACCACTGTCCCCTTCATGTGTTGAGCCTGGCTGAGAAGATGTGTCTCAGCTCTGGCTGATACATCCATTCATCCATCCACCCAGCAATGCTTGGAGATCTATATTCCACACCAAAAGAATGTCCAGCATGATTTCATGAGAGAACCTCACTGTTCAAGTCTCATATCTATTGAAATTTTCAAAGGTATTAACAATCATCTGATCTCTTTTTACAGAAAGAGACAAGTAAATATTTCTGAAAGTGGTAGACGGCCTTACTTCTCAAATATTTTGTTTAAAGTTCCATTTCCTTTTTGTTGTATATTTCATGCTCAGGTCTCAATTCTGAATAATTAGCATATGTTTGCCTCATGAGAACAACCTGAGTTGCAAAAACTCATTTTTAAGCTTCTCTGCTTAAAGCAATCAGTTCCATAAATTATACATCTGTTGCTTGATATGCATTTTTCAATAGGTATCTAAAGTCATCCCACATGAATACTCATTTTCACATTAAAGGTAGAAGAGCCTGGAAGCTTGATTTTCTTTTCCTTCTTTCTTCTCTTTTTTCTGAGAGGCAGATAGTCTTCTTTTGCAAATTCTATCTATTTCTGATGGGAAGTTTTATTTCTATCTTTAGAAACATCATTTTAGATTTGTATAATCAGTTCAGTAAACTGCTTCTTAAATATATAAATAAATATCAAATTAAACTTGCAATTAAAGTTTACTAAAAATATAGGTTGCTATAATTTTGTTGGTGATAGAAGTAGAGAAGTAGAAATGATTAATGATGATTGCTAATTCTGCAGCTGTGTCTACAGACCGTGGGTTTAGCTAAATGAAGGCTTCATCCTTTGTAGACAGGATCTACATGGAGCTCATTTGGAGTCATGCACTGACATCCTTCGCTTACAAAGAAAAGCAGAAAAATAGTTTTAGGATGACAAGCTCATCTTTTTATTCCTTTGTTTTCTTGTTGACTGTTAGAGTTTAGTTTTTAAAAAGTAATGTCAATGTGAGAAATTATCAGATAATAATGGTGAGGAGGGGATCATCTTAAAATTCTGGTTTGGGTTTTTTCCCCTAAATTTGGATAATCTGTCTTGGCATTTCATATTAAAAATGGCTTATTGATGAGACTAATAGAAACAACTATAAAAACGCAATCACTAAATACTTGATTTGAAGACAGAAGAAAGATCTGGGTTTGATCACCACATCTGTAACTGAAAATAAGAAAACCTATAAATTAGGTAGCTCTCAACTTTTTTAACCATATACATTTTTTACTAGCATAAAGATCACATTTATGCTTTTCTATTCTTCAGTCCTGCAGAAAAATTGTTATTCTAGGGAAAAAATTGCAAATAAAAAAGCAGAGGTCCATAGAGATGATAAGAAATTGTATGACTCCCAGCCAGAGTGGCTCAGTTGGTTGAGCGTCTTCCTGTGCACTGAAAGATTGCTGGTTCAATTCCCGGTCAGGGCACATACCTGGGTTGTAGGTTTGATTCCTGGTCGAGGGCATGCACGGAAGGCAACCAATTGGTGTTTCTTCTCACATCAATGTTTTCCTCTCGAGCTAAGTTCTTTTATATTCCAGTCATATGTGACTTTCAGTACCCAACCAAAGAGCAAGAAGAGAGAGAGAGATTGGAACAGAGGGAGGGAGAAATGGGGAGAGAAAAAGGATAAAGAGAAAGACATGGGGGGAGAAAAAGGGGAAGAGAGGAGAGATAGAAGAGGATGTTATTACTTTTATGAATGTTAAATAGGAGATGCTGGGGAGGGAAGAAAATGGTAATAATAGTAGGAAAAGAGAATGTGGAACTATGGAAAAATTGTTACCTACCGAGACCAGCAAACTGTGGCTCTAATTTTGCAAATATTTAACGGGAATGTTGAATTAGAAAGCTGTGCGCATCCTTTCTTCATAAAGATGGCTTGATGTGATGAAATGGATTTTAAAAACGAAAACAAAAACCTCTAGATAGATGCGTCTGTTGTGATCTAGTTCTATCACTGAAGCGCAGAGTGACTTGGCCATGTTCCATAACTTATTCACTCTTCTTTCCTCCTGTGAGAAATGGTAGTAGGGTACCATCAACCCTACTCACCTCAGAGGCTTATAGAGGACACACTGAGATCGTTTTTGTGTAAAGTCTCTGTGAAAGCTCTAAAGTAACATATAACACAGGGCCACAAAGAGACAGCATGTTGTTCCTGGGCCTGGCAGTCAAAAGCCAAACGCAAAAGAAAATGGAAGAGAGGGGCTACATCGTTTTTAGGAAAAAGGCAGCTTATCCAATAGCCAGATTTTTAAGATCATATTTGACATATTCAAGTGTTTAGCATTAAGCCACAGAACTTAGGCAATCTTATTTTAGTACCATGATTATAAAATTCTGCAGACTTCTTATTTTTTTGGCAAAGTGGTTCAAATAGGTATTGAGAAAAGGAAGCAAGGTATTCAGGACTGGGCAGTGTTCTCAGGGGGGCCTCAGTCATTTGGCTCCCTGTACAGAGCACTGGCAAGGCCAAGGCTCACGAGGGGCTTGCCTCTGCCTCTTTGACCCCCGAGTGACACAGAGCCAACTGCAGAGCTGGAGAGACAGCAAGGGCCAGAGAAGAGTGCCTGCAGCAACCCAGCCAGGGCCGCCTGTCAGAGCTGGCCAGCTGCTGGTGGCAGCAGACGCGGTCAGAACAACGGTGGGCGCAGGACCGGAGCTGCTGACACACGGCCTCTCACTTCTGACGGCAGCTCACACTTCTGAGGCTCCAGAAAGGAAATAGCATTTGGAAACAGATATGACCGAAGGTTTTTCCCTTCAACAGCTCTGCATGTGGATTTCAGGGGATTAAAAAAACAAACAAAACAAAACGATTGCTTGTCCTCTCAATCGGTGGCTGGGCTTATCAAGCATTTTATCACATTTTCATAAAATAAAGCCTTGACCCGAAAGTTCTGTTTGCAAGAGGGTGTAGCCAGTCCATGGGTGGAAAGTTTCCATGATTTTTTCCCATTCTGTTCTATGTTCCTCCCCTCTTTGTTCAGTTGTTCGGGATCTCTGTCCATTGTAATCCTAACACACTCTAATGCTAAGGATTAACTTGATTTGAGATTTTAAAGCTTCAAGGAACAAAATGGTGGGAAAAAATTAAAATACTTTAGAGATGAGACCAAATATATGCTAAATGTCTGTATGAAGAGAAAATGTGACCCTTCTTCCTCAGTCAATCATCCAGTTATATTTGTTAAATAATTCCAGCCAATACTATGTTAAAACACCATTTATTATTTTTGTGATCCTTCAATTCAACAAATTAACTAAGAGGACCAATTCTGTCACTAAAATAGTAACACTGTTCACTTAAGCCTCTTTCTTGCTTGTGGTCTTTCCCAACTCCTAAGTCCCAGGCAGGTGTTGACAGTTTTTATCCTGTGATGGGAATTTTTAGAAACACTGGCACTGTTGGGTGGACAATGTGTTGATCAGGAAGTCATGAATTGGTTTGTGATAAGGAAGGGTCAATTTGAAAACCATTTTCCCCTTGGTCTCATTTTGTACTTTCTCTTCCTTTAGCTGCTCTCTATTGTGAATTCTGTCCTTTCAATCATTGCAAAGCTTATCACGTAGCATACACTCCACACATCCACACGCCACCCCTGCAAAGCACAATCATCCGACCATTTTCTAAGAGAAACTCATAGGCTCATATAACAAGAGACAGAGTTGACATCAGCTCTCTCTTAGAAGATAGACTTTAGAAACACTAAAGAAAAAGAGTGCTGTCTGCATGGGAACAGATCACAGACTGGAATGCTTTGCTCTTCTGGGACAGCCAGTTCTGAAACCACAACGGTCCATCCTTCAGCAGCAGGATGAGAAGCATTCCAGGGGCCTAGAGAGCAAACTCTGGGGCTTTCATTTCATTGCAATGCAAAAGCATATCACACTGCCTGTCTTTGGCCTGCAGCACACTTTTTACCTTAAAAGCAAATTCTATTGCTTTGAAGGCTAAGCATTAAAAAAAAAAAAAACAACGAAAACACAAACGTAAACAAATTTTAGTCTTTCTGGAAAAGCAATTGATAAATAGACTCAAACAGTGACAGTATTTTCACACTGTTAGGTGGCTATGTATTAGAAAGTAATATACATTTTCAAAAGAGCTCTCTTGATAATCTGCCCAGGGCCAGAACACACACATCTATTTTATAGACTCAAGACCTTGTAGGTGAGAGATGTCATTTTGTCAGATAGATTCTTCAGGAAAGAAGATCATGCCAGGGTAAGCATCTACCATATAATTGAGTTCTCTACCATAGAGTAATCTACTATAAATTGTATTTTTGGTGGCTTTGTAATGTGCTGGCTTGGCTAGGATGAGCTCCATTTCCCAGAATTCCTGGTCCTGGGTGTCTCTGGTTAAGGTGGGTTATAAGAAAGATGCTTGTGGGAAATGTAGAGGGTAGAGGGGAGGCAGCAGCCACATGTGAGCTCACTCACACTGTTGCTTCTCTGCTGGCTCTCCTCGTGGGTGTGAGGCGGTGGCTGGGCTTGCAACTGCTTTGTCTTCCTCCAGGTCCTCTTCAGTTTTTCTGATTCCTATCCCTGGTGAGTAGAAAGTAGCGACTTCTCTAGACACAGTGATAAGACATCTGCATGCCAGAGGGTGAGAAATAAATCCCCTAAAAAACCAGGGACCTCAAACCTCAATGAAATGTCTAGGTGTTCAGTCCGAAGAATATTGAGGTATCCTTTCTGACCCATTTACTGAGTGACCCAGAAAAGCTAGCAAATGTGAGTGGGGCCCAGAATGAGGGAAAGCCCTTTAAGAAGTCCCGACTGCTGTGAAAGCAGCCCTGCCACCGTATCATCCTGAAGATCCAATGGTACCTGAGATGTCAGTGACAGGGATGCTGTTTTGAGCTTTTATTAGACACATATAGGTCCCTTAGGATTTTGGAATAAAGCCCTGCCATCCTCTGTGGATAACTATTCTTCTTTTAAGAAATAGCTTTTGTTTTGCTACTGGGTGTGAGTGGAAATTAAATGCTTGGCCATAGGGTCACCGAGCTACCATGTGGCCTAAGCTGCCTATTATTGGGTATCGTCTGACCCCCAGAGTCAAAAGTTGAGCATGCGCAAAAGTGCTTCATTCTCAAATAGGAGTAGCATATACAAAATTGGGCTTGAGCAGAACCTGAAGGCACAAGTATGTTGCATGAACAAGTGGCCCGTATATCCATGGCCTCTACTCTTGACACACTGTCTTCTCTCTCTTAAGCTATGTCTATGGCTTCTTGGGGATCTTTCTCTGACTATGTGATGGAGGGAGAAACAGCTTTGTCTTAGTCTATACATGGTCCTGCACAATAGGCAGATGTCACTCAAAGGAGGAACAACTAAAAACAAAATGACAGCTGAAGCACAACAGCCCTACTCAGGGATGGCCCTGAGGACAGTGGTGAAGGGAAATTCTCCCAGTGTATAGAACTTGAGCAGTGCACCTATGTGTCTTTTTTGCTTGGAAGGACAGGTGTCCAGAAGTACAAGTCTACACTAATTCATGGGCCATGGCTAATATTTGGTTGGAAGTTTAGAAATTTGGAAGGAATATGATTAAATAATTGGTGACAAAGAGATGTTGCAGAGAGGTAGGTTAGCAGACTGTTCCAAATGGGCATGTCACGTGAAGATATTTGTGTTCCATGTGAATGTTCGCCAAGGGGTGAACTCAACAGAGGGATATTTTAATAATCAGGTAGATAGGATGAACCATTCTGTGGACATCAGTCAGTCAGTCTCCTCTAGCAACTCTTGTCATTTTCCAACTGGCTCAAGAATAAAGTGGCCATGGTAGCAGAGATGGAAGTTAGGCATGAGCTCAGCAACATGGACTTCTACTTACCAAGGCCCATCTGGCTCTAGCCACTGCAGAGTGCCCAATCTGCTAACAGCGGAGATCAACACAGCTTCTGGCACGGCACCATGCCTAGCTATTCGTTAGCTAAGTGGATTACATTGGATCAGAGCTCTTCCCTCATGGAAGGGGCAGAGCTTTGTTCTTACTGGCATAGGCACACTGGATACAGATTTGCTTTCCCTGTACACAATGCTTCTGCCAAAACCACCACCAAAACCATGTACAAAATGACTCATTCACTATCATGGCATTTTACACAGCATCAATTCTGTCCAAGGAACTCATTTCGCAGCAAATTGTATAGCAATTGGCTCCTGCAGCTCACTAGTCTTACCAAGTTCCCCATCACCCTGAAGCAGCTGCTTGATAGAATGGTAGGATGACCTTTCGAAGATTCAGTTATAGTCAGATGTCCAGAATACAAAGTATGCTCTAAATCATCATCCAATATATATTTCTGCTTCTCCCATAACCAGGATTCATGAGTCTAGGAACAAGAGGAAGTTATAGGAAAGGCTCCTCTCACTATTATTTGTAGTGATCCACTAAACTTTTGCTTTACATCCCTGTGGACATTAGGTTTTGCTGGTCTAGAGGTCTTGGTTTCACCAGGGGACCCAACAATGATTCTATTAAACTGATATATGACTAGGCACTTGGACCCATGCCACTGAATCAACAGGCAAAGAAGAGAGTGATTGAAACTGGGCTGCTTCTACACAAAGACATAAAAGGGAAAGATATTTCCAATGTTTAAGATCCTCTAGGTTGCCTCTCAGTATTTCCATATTTTGGATTAAGCTACATCAACTCAATTAGCAGGACTGCTAATAACCCAGGCCCTTTTGGGATAAAGATTTGGTTCACCCCATCAGACAAGGATCCACAACTAGCTGAAGTGGTTGCTAAAGACATAGAAAACATGGACTGGGTAGTGGAAGGAAGTTAGTTATAAATACCAGCTATGACCACATATCCAGTTGCACAAATATTATAATAGTTATCAGTATTTCTTTCTTATTATGATATGACTATATGTATAGATATATATACACATATATGCATCTAAATATATATATTTAATCAATTATTTTTATATTTGTCTTCTTTCCCTTATCATCTAGCATAAGATGGGTTAATAATAGCTAACTTAATATCCAGTATGTAAATTATAGGTAGTAAAAAGAAAGTGTGAATCAGCTAGAACAACAGTAAGAATGAACATCACCCAAGAGAACTCTGGATCTTCTTCTGCAGAAAGGTTAATGTGTTTTGGGATGTACTTGGGATAGATGTGTCATGTTAGGTGGATTCATGGCTCTTATTACCTTTATTTAGAGATTACTTATGATTTATAGAGATGAATATGAGTGCCACATTGTCAGGGAGTGACATTGTAATGAGTGAACTTGAGCAAGCTGAACTATGTTTCCCAGAATTCCCTTTCCTGTAGGTTTCTGATTAGAGTGGGCCAGAGGAGACATTCTTGTGCAAAATTTGGAGGGGGAAGTGAAGCAGCACCAATTCTATAGCTCATACATGTTGTCTCTTCTCTGCTGTCTTGCCTCCCACATGGGCAGCAGCAGATGGGTCTGTACCCCCTCCAGTTTCTCCAACCCTAGGCCAGGTGTGTGTTCAGCTCTGTGACGAAGGGCCTTGCTTCTTTAGGGCAGCCATGTAATCAAATCAGAGGCATTAAGAACTAAGACAAATTTCAGTCTGTCCTTGTGTGCTGTAGTTTGTGCTTTGGGATCCAGCTTGTTCTGGGCTTTCCCCGTTTTACACTCATCTTCTGTCCTTGACAGCCTGTCCTTGGACTTCAAGCTCCAGCACCAGATGTGGGGACAACCTTATAGTCATGACTTAACCATACATCACAATTATATAAGGTCAAATTCCTGTAACTCTATGACATATAGATATACACATTCTAGTGTTTTAGCTTCTGTCATTGAACCCTGACTAATGCACTATTTTGGTTGAATTTTAAAAGGTTATATAGTCTTTTTAAAAAAAAAAAAAAAAAAACCCTCAGTTTTATTGATGTGTAATTGACATGCAGTAAACTGCACATAGTTAAATTGTACAATTTGATGAGCTTTGACTTTTGCATACACCCATGAAATAATCACTTTATTCAAAAGAGTGAAAATATTCATCACCCTCTAAAGTTTACTACTTTCTTTCTCTAACCTCCTTCCCCTGCCTCTCCTTTCTACCTCCAAGGCACCCACTAATGTGCTTTTTCTTACTTACCCTAAAATAGTTTGCATTTTCTAGAGTTTTGTATAAATGGAACCATACAGTGTGTGCTCTTTATTATTATTATTATTTTTTGGTCTGGCTTATTTCACTAAGCATAATTATTTTGAGATTCATCTGTGTTGTTATATGTTTATTCTAAAATAGTTTAAACGGAAAGGTTAAATTCTTAATGAACAACATTTAAAGTAGAGGTTGATCACAATCATTTAGATGCAGGGTGACTGGGCGCAGTTCAGAGAAGCAGAAATCCAGGCAATCAGAGGTGATATGTTGAGAGCATTTCCCAATAGCAGGAGGACTACAGATGGCATCATTACATCAGCCTCGCTATTCAGTGAAGAAGCATAAGCTTCTTTGGAAAAGCCTTTGAAAGATGGGACTCTGTGTAAAACAGAAATCTTGGCCAGTGGAATAGTGCTGGACCATGCCATCTCCTAAGGTTATCTAGGAGACTAGGGAGAGAGTGGAATACCATCCACTAAATTTTGAGTATGACATATTCTGAGAGAAACATGGAATGACATCAGCCTAAATAAAGATGTCATTCTTCTTACCTTTCTTCAGCACCATGCATATAGGAATCCTGCAGTCCCAGAGTGGCTCCTTTCCCCTAGTTTTGCTCTAGCCCGGTTTTCTCTTACTTCGCTCAGATAAGTCAGGAGGGACAGATTGTTCCACATGGTCCCCGTAAACCTCCAATAAGAGTCATGGAAAACAACCTAATGTAGTGGGCATTTGACTGAAACGCAAGAGGTCTGGATTTTAACTCGAATGTGGCACTTACTTATTAGCTGTGGGACTATGGATGAATCAGATTCTCTTTCTGAGTCCCGTTTTCTCAATTGTAAATGAAAGGAGTTGGACTGCGCGATTTTGAAAGTCTCTTCATTCTATGCACCTAAGAGTGAGATAATAAAGGCCTGGAGGATTAACGGGTGTTGTCATGCCAAGAACCATGTAGACTACCAGAATCAAACATCCATTTGTAATTGTGGGTACTGTAGCATAGTCGGCCGACCGTTTACTCACCCATTCATCCATCCATCCATCCATCCATCCATTCATCCAATAAATATTTAGTAAACACTAATATGTATAAGACACTGCATTTGGCAATAGAGACAGGAGATCAATATGATTCAGCTTTTTCCTCAAGATGCTCACAGTTCACTGAGAGAGATCAAATTTATACATAACTAATCACAACATCTTATAATTTCAATAATAAACATGTTAAGAACAGAGATGGTGCTTTGGTAATATCTTGATCCACAGAACCTTGTACAGAGCAAGAGGAGGATTATTGTTTTTTGTTGTTGTTGAAATAATTGAATATGGGTATATTTAGGGCAAAGGAAGGGCATTTCAGAAAGTACTACATGGAGATATAGAAAGGAAGGATTAAAAATGTTAATCTCAAGCATTGTCCTTTTAGGGAACTCATGGCCACCTTTTTTTCTTGGCATGTCCTACTGACAGCTATATTTCTTACATGTGCTAATTAACTGCAGCAAGCTTTTAGAAAGAAGAGGAAAGAGAAGAAAATCTTAATCTACTCCTCATGTAGAGGAACAGGTAACTATTAATTTTACTTGTAGAAAAGGCCAAACCTGAGAAGCCATGAACTTTCTAACCAAACCAGACATTATTTAGAATTGGCCAAATTTAATTAATCCAATATTATCCACTTACACTCTTAAATATAAATGTGATTATTTTAAACCTGAAGTTCATCCTCATAAAACAAATAGCTATTTTTCAGATTTATGTCATTAATGCTAAAGTTTTATTTATTGGCATCTAAATTCTCCAGAGATGGTTTTAAATCAATACATTTCTGCTTTTAAAACAATTCTCCTTTATTCTTTTCAATTTTATTAGAAAAATCTTTGAGTGAATTGATTAAAAGAGAAGAAACAGCTTATACCAACAGAGAAATATTGACCATCTCTTCTATTTTTTGTTCCTAAATTGTAAGTAAAGAACATATGTGTATTTTAATAATTTAACTCTAAATGTTTAGTTCTTCAACAGACCTGAGTGAAGTTTGCTCCTCTATCTGACTTCCCAGAAGCCAGCAAGCTGGGTCACATGGCTGGCTGACCTCCCAGCACCACCTACCTCCACGCCCTGAGATGCCATCAGATCCCACCCAAAGGAGCCAGTCGTCCCTATGAAACAATGAGCAATTCTTACAAGATACAACTGGAGCTCTGTGACTGTGGCACAGGAAGGCTTGATAAGATCTCCCAGCCACAGCATTCTTTTGTGTCAGCAGACGCAAGTGGGATGTTCCTTCTGCAGCTCTTACAGAGCAAGAGGAAGCAGGCTTTGAAACACAATGTTCATTGAAATCGGCTTTCATCTGAGGAATCCCGTGGTGGCTCCTGCTTCAAGATGTGCATTCTGTCTGCAGCTGAGCTCTCCTGATGCATTTCCGTTGTTTGTTTTGGGGGGAAGGCAGCACCTTTGTGAGACTCACTCTTGTACTAGGTAAAGGGCATCCCATTGTGCTAGGCAAAGCATTCTGTGTCAAGATGTCTCCAGTGAGTCTGGAGCCTAGGAGAGCATTAAAAATAAAAAACAATCAAAGGCTTCACCATCCTGGCTCTCTGATGTGGCACTTGCTATGTTAGGGGAGGAACACATAGCAGCCCTGATGACTCCTGGGCAGCATATGCGTGCTTGGTGACTCCAGGAGCAGGAAGTATTTGTTGCTTTAGCTATCACAGTGGGCACAAAGCCATGGCCACAAATGGTGGTACTTAAATATAGGTCTGAGTGCTGTGGGCCTAATAGAACTTGCCACCAATCAATTATCCACTGTGGGGTATTCTGGCTCTTAAAGGACAAAAATGGGGAGAAAGTAATCCACAGCGTCAAATCATAAATGAGAAGTCTCTTTATCCCATTGTCCTAGTTTTACAATTTAGCAATCCATCTTCTTTACAGGGAAAACCATTCTGCATCCAATAAAGGGTCTCTCTGACTAAGGAGAGGTCTAAATCAGTATATAGAGAAACAACGTAACGCTGTTTAGTCCATCTTTTCTTCTTGCTAGACACCTTCTCCCGTCTATCACTTGGCTAACCAGCTCACAATGCAAAGGGACAACTAACTCTCAGTGAGGACAGAAGAGTGAAAACAATACTTTTTTACTTTCATGACATTTTTAACTCTGTCTATATTTTTTTCCCTTCTGACTCTGAAAATAATCTGGCAAAGTAAGGCAGGCATTGTCTATTTCAGCAGTACAGGGGATCAGTAGAGAGGCAGAACAAGATTAGAGACCCTTGAACCTCATAAAGAGCTAGTAACAGCACATGAAGGAAAACTCATATGTCTGGTTCCTGGCTCATCCCTGTTCATCAGGTCAGGTCCCCTAGATAAGTGGACAAACAACCAGCCCCCAATCTGACCTTCAAAGGTGGCTCTCATGACCACCAGAAGGCTAAAGTCCTACATAGAGCTCTGTGTTTATATGAAGGTAGATGTGACATATACAAGGAGATACTGGAAAACTTGAAAAACCTGGAAGTTGTTTCTTGGAATCCAGTGTACTCGTTCTAGTCTAAAAAGAACAGACGTCAATCATATAATTGACGGAAGACCCGGATGAAAATAACCCAGGCAATTAACATTCCTAAGGAGGAAAGAATCGAAAGAGTACCAAGAAATCAAAATTCTAGCTAAACCCCATGAAGAGGACCAAAAACTTCTCTCTAACAGGCTAATAATCTTAAACTGACTTAAAACAGAACTCTTGAACATCTGGACATTTTGTAGTCTTTTTTTTTTTGAGATAGTCTTGGGAAGGGATTTGTCCAAACCTAGGTATAACAAGTTTCTGATGACCTTTCTCCTCCTACCTCTGACTTGAGTAGCTCATCATTGACTGCGATAGGCTTCTGGAAAAGAGAATTTAAATTAGCGACTGGCTTTGGATAGAAAGGATGTGAGTGAGCCTGGCTGGTGTGGCTCAGTGGTGGAGCATCAACCCATGCACCAAGAGGTCACCAGTTCGATTCCCCGTCAGGGCACATGCATAGGTTGTGGGCCCAATCCCCAGTGGGGGGCCTGCAGGAGGTGGCCAATCGATGTTCTCTCTCATCGATGTTTCTATCTCTCTTCCTCTCCCTTCCTCTCTCTCTAAAATCAATAAAGAAAAAATTTTTAAGGAAAAAAGGAAATGTGTGAAAGTATTTCTTCTTCAATCATCCCCTTCCCCCAACCCTAGTTAAAAGAATGAAATGAAATAAAATGAGAAAATAAAATGGATAACTAGTAACCAAAACTTTGTAAAGAAGATTTCTGTAATGAATTGTAGTGGGATATTCTGGGGTTCTTTCCAATTCTAAGATTCTAGGACTTCAAAAATCCTGGGAGAATAATGCTGCTGTATATAATTTATGTACATATATTGGTATTCTCTGGGTTAGGATCACATAAATAACATCCAGAAAAGTATCACATATTAGATTAAAGCACATCTAATCCAGTTCATTTGAATTTAGGCAAAAAACAAAAAAACAAACAAACAAAAAAAATGCTATATGCCTAGGATTATATAACTTTCAGCAAATAATAAGATATGTTCCAGCCCTCAAGGACATCATCATATAAACGGTTGATTTTGATATAACATAGTATGCACTGACTAGAGTGGCATCCAGGGTAGCACAGGCCCTAACTAGGACCCTAGCTCACCTTGTGAAGAAACGGGAAAGGCTTCGAAAAGGTGTAATATCTGAGAAAACACCTAAAGCTTGAAAAGCAGTTGTCTAGGTGAAGAAAATAGGGAAGAGATTCTAGACAGAAGAGAAAAGTAAGGGAGCCTGAAACACAAGGCACATTTGAAGAACTACAAGTAACTTGGTATTTCTGAGATGTTGAACGTATGGTAGAAGTGGGGCAGAGCACACCTGCAGGGCCCAGGCGAGAAGACTGTCCTGAGATTTTAAAGCTTCTGTTAGGGTATAGGTAAAGGAAATCAGAACAAGATTTAGGTCTTAGTACTTAGTATTAAGATTCCAGGAATTAGCCCTGGCCAGTATGGCTCAGTTGGTTGAGCGTCATCCCATGCACCAAAAGGTTGCTGGTTTCATTCCCAGTCAGGGTACATGCCTGGGTTGTGGGATCAATCCCCAGTAGGAGGCAGGAGGCAGCTGATTGATATTCCTCTCTCACATCTCTCTCTCTCTCTCTCTCTCTCTCTCTCTCTCTCTCTCTCTCTCTCTCTCTCTTTCTCTTTCTCTAAAATCAATAAAAACACATTTTGAGAAAAGATTCCAGGAATTAGGCAAAGTGTAATCAGGTAACAAAGAAACTGAAAAGGCAAGACTAGGGTTATGTTAAAATCAAAAGATTTATTTAAATGTGAGGAAAGACAATTAGTATTGAAGGCAGAGGGTAAAACATTATTCATATCTTGGCCAAGTGGTTATGGCATCTTGGCCAGTTGGTTATGGCTTTTTTAGGAGAACTTTAACGAGCATAAGCAGTGTGACTCATCTTTTTTTGTTGTTGTTCTTAGAAGCAGCCAACAGAACATCTACAAAGACCTGGATCCTGACTGCAATTCTGTGTGTCTAAGAATAAATGACAAAGAATCAGAACACAAGAAAAAAGGGAGAGAGAGAGGAATAAACTCTGCAGGATATGTGTACAATATTTTTAGTGATCTCAAATTATGGGATTATAAATGGAATGAAAAGGACATGGTTTTGAAGATAGATGATTGAATCTAAACTCTTGAACTTGGTCTACAGGAAGCAACAATAGTAACGAGTTCAACCAAGAGTGATGTGTATTTAGAAAATCAGAAAAGAGGGGGAATATTGGAACCATTCTTGGGCTAGGAAACTGACAGAAACCACTATCATTAAACTAATTTCAGAGTAAGGCAAGAAAGACCTTTATTAAAACGATAAAGAAGAGAATCCACAGGGCCTCTAGAGGCAAGGGGTTTGAGGAGTTCCTCAGTGCCTCAGTTCCTCTTGCATTCTTCCCAGTCCCCATCTGTTAATGACTCAGCAAGATCAAGAAGCAGACAGATCTGGAGCACCCAGAGCCTGCTATATAATATGTAGGGCCCAGAACAAAAGGAAAACACAGAACTTCATATTCAAAAAGCAAAAAATAACATGCTACTAGAGGTACTAAAATATAAAACATTTTTCTTTCTCCCAAAGTCTTTCTCTTGAATCAATGTGGTGGATCTAAAAATTTTTTTTTTTAATTTAATGTCATTATAAATAAAGAAAAAATAAAATTTTAAGTTATTAGCATACATTTTACTATTCATCTTCATATTGTGCATGCCTGTCTTAAATACAAATATGAAATCATTTAGCTCATATATAGGATTATCAAAATTATGCAATTTGTATTTTGCAGCTCATACATGCACATGTATTTTGTTCTTATCAGAAAAGTAGAAATACTACAGAATACTAACTTAACTGTTTTCATTTCACTTTTCAGTATAGATATATTCTACCAACACTCTCGAACCTCAACATACACATGGGTAAGGAACGACTAAAAGGAAGAGTAACTGTAGATTGCTCTATCTTTCTTTTTCCTTTAAGTCATAATTTTTAGCATTTGTAATTGGCTAATATAGGGAAGTACCATGAATAAGAAGATATGATTGTGTTTGTGTTTCATAGAACTTTATTGCCTTTCATCTGCATCCAAAGCAAGTTCTCATTCAAAGGGAAAACCTGGCCTTTCAGGTTTGTCAGAATGCCCCCCCACACACACCCCATATTCAGTCATAGACCTAACAACGTGCCTTGTATTTGCTTTGAGTCTGTGATCTCCTGAGCATCGTGGATCTCCCTGAATGCTGTGCTCACAGGCCACAGTGACCACTATGTGAAAATGGAGCACCAGGAATCACAGCAGGCACGCACATTGCATGTATTTTCTCTGCTCCTGCACATTGTCCTATTTGATTTCACTTAAAAAAAAAACAACAACAACAAAAAACAAAACCTGAACTCAAGGATAACATCATTAAGAATCTGAAGGTGGCCATCACAGGGCATTAAACCAAGCCTGGGGCCCTCCAGCGCACCTGTATGACTTCACAGTTTGCATGCCCTTGAAGCCAACCCTGGGAACAAAGAACTGATATTCCTAACTCCCTCTTAACTATTGTCAAGAGACTGCTTCTTCCCAATAATTATTTCTTGTGATGACCACAGAGTTAATTCAGAAAACCTTTTGGGATTAGCAAAATCTCCCCCAATGTGTAACCCCAGCCTCATAGAAGCAAAGCAATAAGACTACTAATAGTGTAATTTGTAACAACCTCATTAAAACCAGGGAACAATGCAGGGAAATACACCTGAAGAAACAATTGAGCTGCCTGAGTCAGACTTTTTATTAAATTAGAGAAGATTGAAATGATTTGAGCTTCCATCTTAATGGCTACTACCAATTTTAACCTCCTTCATTCAAGGTCCTACAACAGTGATCCATGTAGCTAGTCCATTGTCTATTTTTCATGTTGGACAGGGGAAGTTCAAGTCCAGAGGGCTCCCTTGTCAATCAGGAAGCTAGATGGAAGGAGCAATGCAAGAGGGAATAGGCTAAATGTTACCCTAGGATCTTCAATATGGGGTATAAGACACTGGGACACTGCAGGGCTTTCCATAGGGTATCATAGAGGTATTTAAAGATTGCTTCTTTTGCCTCCTTTGAGTGACAATGGCACCATTTTGAGAAACACTGCTTTGGAATGTGACTCACTTTAAAGAAATTTCTTGATAATATCATGATCTTACATAGCTTTTCTTCTTCTTTTTTTTTTTTTTTTGTATGTCAACTAGTATCTATGACTTTGTAGATGTTAAATTAGAATGTCCTGAGGAAAAAAGTTAATATTGAAATATTATGCCCAGCATAAGGCATGCTTGACACATTTCCTTACCAGAAAGAAATGGGAAGGTGCTCATCCAGGAACTCATAAAACTCTGCAGAGAATGTTGACTGGCAGTGTTAGCCTCTGAATCTGGAGAGTTATTTACAGCCAAATCTTGATATTCATTTGTAAAGGAAAGAATAGATTGTTGAAAACTATGTATCATTCACACATTTTATTTTAAACAGTTGTTTTTAACTGCCACTTTTCTGTCAAAATTTCCACCAGACTTATTAACAAAGAGTCAATTTACAACTTTGTGTTTAATTTCTTTTTATGTCATCTGCTGACCGGCAAAAATAAATGTCAAAGACTGGGTCAGAGCATTGTTGGGTAGTCATAAACAAACAAAGGATAACAAATGAATGAACTATTGCTATGAAAAAATGACTAATCTGCTTTAACCCTACATGACTACATCGTACAGTCATAGAAGCCCACAAAGAACAAAACTGAAACACTGAGCCTAATAACTTGAGGAATACTTACATCACGTAACATACATCTTTGAAATTCTAAGTCGTATTTTATCATAGAAATGTGAGTTCACTCAAAATTAGCAAGGAGCAATTGGCTAGAAAATAATTACTGATTCTTTAGCTTTTTGTTTTGTTTTTTTTCCTGAATCATGATGTGTAACCAAAAGGCCAAGTAAAGTTTCTGAAAGATCTGTTACATTAAGTCAGTCTGTAAGAAACAGGTTCACAAAATGGATCATCTGTTTTTGGACCTTGTTTGAGGAAAGCCTTAGGACCTTACTTGAGTGTCAGGAGCTGTCTCTGGCATGGAACCCAGCTTTAATATTTAAATTAATTAATAATGACTGATGTTAAGAATACCACGAGTTTATCTGATGCCTTAGGCCTAATGGATTATGTTTAGGCTCTATCACCTATCAGAATCAAAGTTATCATTCTATGCCCTCGAATGTGTGACTTGAATCAAGAAAGCTATACACTCAGTCCCTAAGTTTTAAGATGCCTATCAACTGATCTTAAACTCCTTACCACATTCCCAAGGAATCATTTTAAACAAAGTGTGTGGTCATAATAAGAAATATTTATTGCAATGTCATTTGCTCAGCCTTTCTTTTGTAGTGACATTCATTGAGTATGTATTATATTCTATGTTCTATTCTAAGCACTATTTGGGGAGGAGCTCATTTAATATTGAGTCAAAACTCATGAAGCAAGTTCTATTATTGTACTCACTTGCCAATGAGAAAACAAGGACTCAGAGAATAAAAGTACTTTGTTAAGAACACTCATCTAGCCCTGGCTGGTTTTGCTCAGTGGTTAGAGTATCGGCCAGTGGACCAAAGAGTCTCAGGTTTGATTTCAGCCAAGGACACATACCTCGGTTGCGGTTCATCCCTGGCCCTGGTCAGGGTCGTGCGGGAAGCAACCAATTGATGTGTCTCTCTCACATCGATGTTTCTCTCGCTCTCTCTCTCTCCCTCTCTCCCTCCCTCCCTCCCACTCAAAAAAGAACACTCATCTGTAAGTGGTAGAGGTGGGGCATGACCCTACTATGCCTTCTCACATTGGAACTTGAGCTCTTACTCATTATTCCACATTGAACTCTATTTCATTGCACCAGATGCTGTGTTTGATAGCATCAAACAGGCTAGGAATAATACATGTTCAAAAAACAAACTACTGAACAGTAGAGACTTATTTAGGTCTAAAATGTTGCAGTATGCCATCACTGGAGCTCAAAAAAGCAAAATCAATAAAAAGAAGGCCAAGGAAACAAAACATTGGTTGTGAACAATGCCACATCCTTGGAGGAGCTGACATGTAGTCAGATTGATCAAGGGAAGAGAGGATGCAATGAGTCTCCAAAAAGAGTTGGTGGCCTACTACTCATGTGCTTCACAAGGCACAAGCATAATTTTTACTGGTATATGGGTTGGTTTTGACTACAGTACTACCTAACTATTGCATCTGAAATATACAATGACTATTATTCCAACAGTAAAAAATCAACTCTATTTCCCCCTTTTCTTTCTCCTTTCCTTCTTATTTCCTACCCTTGTTCCTAGTCTTCTCAGAATAAAATGAATCTCTAATCTAGCCCACAGATAAAGAGTTGACATATCACTTATTGAAAGTAGTTAATCTCTAGTCTATAAGTTCACAAACTAAATATTGATCCCCAAATCATCATGAAATTGACCAGATTCTCATCAACAAGACTCTTGTCAAAATCTTCAGGTTAGTGTTTAATTATTCCTGGTATTGATTCTCTCATGATAAACAAGTTTTTTTTTCTTTTAATTTTTAATATTGAGAGCTTTCTCTGGAATGATAGTTTCAATTCCAAACCAAGAAAAAAGAGAAGACACATAAATTATAGGTGCCACAGTTTTGATGAAATAAATACTGAAGCATGACATTTAATAGCATGAGAACCTTTTGAGAAACTTCTTTTTGACTTGAGGAAAGATAATAGAACAAGGGTAATTCCTGGTGACTGAGTGTAGAAAATATTTTAACTATTGTTGTCTACTTTGTACATGGAAAAAAAAGGCTTCTAATCCTAGGATGCTGTTTTAAAAAGTGAGCTGTAAAGTGGGCGATTTTAGTACATTCTCCCACTCAGAAACTGTTAAAACAGAAGCAGAGGGATTTGAAAGTGAACGGCCTTATGTTCATATAGTAAGCTTGCATTTTAGCAGTTAAATTTACTTTTATTAGCTGTATAATGTCTTAAAGAAACAACAATGTATATTTACGTCAAAGCATTAGGTACTGAAATTGTTTTTAGTACAAGATAGTGTCTAAAAGAATTGGATCAGTATCCAGATGAAAGTTTTAATTTTTGTTTGGGTGGTATTTTAAACTGCAAGATAGATATACTTCTATGGCTAGAGGGGGTTGAACCTGAAATATTTTTAAAAATAATTTAAATATTAGACAGTTTTCAATATTACTTAGAGGAATATTATCATGTAAATGTGGAAATAACTTCTTCAATTGGTCCCAACCTCAGCATTAGTGTGACTTGTTTTATTTTTTCATTCTCCATTTCATTAAATGATAACATTTAGTTGACACATTTCATTATGGCTGACAATATCTTACAAGCACAGAGCTTAACAAAGCAAAGAATCGATAAGAGCTTTGACTTTGCTTTATAATTCATTTTCTTTCCATAACTTATTGTTTATAAAGATGGAGAGCCTTTTGACATTTCTTAGAATATATAGAATTCATTGACCATTAGTAGACATTTGTACCAGAGTGAGTGAACAAACAACATTGGTTCTTAATGATTATTCAGGAGCTTTTTATAACAGCTGTCACTTCTTTTATTGTGGAGTTGATTAAGTTTGAGTTAAAATGGCTTGATTACTCAAAATTATTTGACTTAATTATTTTTTGCATTTTTACCCTGAAATAGATATCAGACTTTTCTTTTCATCCATTCTCTCTTACACCAAAGATTACCTATTTTCAGGATAAAACTTTCAACAAGGTAAAATAATAGTTGAAGGATTGTCTTGAACAGAAAGATTATTGGTTTGTTAGGATTTTGCCATTTGCTGACTGAAAAAGTATTTATAGGATTTTGAAGTGTATTTTCCATTTACAGAAAAATCATTTATGGAAAAATAGCATTCATGTGGGAAAAGAGAAAATCTACTCATTGCTGCTTCATCATATCTACATGGAAGGATAGATAGGGAAAAAGTACTCATAAATTTCCTGGCAATAATCAAGGAAACTAAGAGAAATTCTAATGGAGAATATTTCTGTTTAAAAAAAAAGAGGCACAGTTTGAAAGTATTAGGGATTACTTCCTGTGTAGACATCAGCAGCACGCACACAATGGCTGAGCTCTGCTTTCTCCTGGAGCCAGACCAAGGTCAGAAATTTCAATTCTGATTTATTAACTTATGGAAAATTCTGACACATTTTATATGTGTAAGTCCAGGTACATATAAACCCACCAATTTCTTAGCAAAACCAGTGTTTTTGCCTATTTTTTTAAACTAAGAGCATAACTGGAGGAATTCTTAACTTATAATACATTACAACACAACCCACTTTACCCTCACTTCCTCCTTTTTTAGGTCAAACTAATGAGTCCCTTCGGAAATCAAAATAGACAACTATCACCACTACAATCAAATTTAATAAGATATGTGAATACGTAACAAAAATACATTTGCATTGTGAAATATTATTTTTGAGACTTCAATATCTATTCTCTTAGGGTTTGTCTCATAGTCTCAAGGTCAAATACCAGCAAGTGTGAATGTCAAGATAGTTAAAAATACGTATATTTAAGTCATTGCATACATTATTGATGTAATGTAAATTGTTGAAATTGGGAATGTAAATTGAACAATTTTTGGAAGGCAACTTACCCATATCTATTAAAATATCCTCTCTGCCATGAGACTTCCAGTTTTAGCCGTGACATATAAGCCTTGGAAGTTGTCATGCTCTTTTTTATAAAACAAAATAAAATAAAACAAACTAAAAATTAGTAACTTTTCCTGGACTCATCAGAAAACTGAGTTCACAGGACAAACTGACCTCCCACATTTAAAATCCAGAGTGACAGCTGAGATCTGCTTACCAGGAACAGAGGTCTCTTGAGCCCTAAACTAGGAGGAACACTTACATGACAATTTTGACAAATTGCTGGAGGCTGAGTGTGGTCTAGGCTGAGAGAGAGAAACTCCTGGGAGCCACAGCCTTAAAGCTGATAAATGCAAAGTCTCTCTGAGGACAAGTATTTAGGGGGCCAGGACACAAGAGAGGAGTCAAATATGAGTATAGAAATTCAAAGCCACTGGCACCTACTGCTAATTCAAACATTAAATATAGCTCAACTCTTAGCAAATTAACATAAAACCTCACACTAAGAGCCAGTTTACTTCAGTTTTTATTACTCAATGTAACATATTTGGCTTTCAACAAAAAATTACAAGGCAAGCCAAATGCAAGAAAAACACAGTCCAGAGACAATGAAAACATCAGAACTAGACTCAGATATGACACAGATGTTAGAATGGTCTGACAGGGAATTTAAAATAATGATGATCAATAGGTAAGGGGAAAAAGAAATATGGAATATGGAAAAAATAAATAACATGATGTAAACTGTAAGAAAAAATAAAAATTAAATGCTAAAATAACTATGATAGACATGAAGACTGCCTTTGAGAGGCTTATGAGTAGAGGGAAGTGGGTAAGTAAAGAATGAATGAGCTTAACATTAGGACAACAATAACTTTCCAAAGTGAAATGCAAAAAAAACAGAAACACCAGAATATAACATCCAAGAACTGTAAGATAATTTCAAAATGTATAACATACTTGTAATTAGAATACCAGAATGAGCAGAAAGAGAGGATGGATCCGAAGAAATAATAATATTTGAAGTAATAATGACCAAGATTTTTAAAATTAATGACTGACATCAAAACTGCAGATCTAGAAAGCTCAGAAAAATACCAAGAAGGATAAATACCAAGACGTATACACCTAGGCATATTATATTCAAACTGCCGAAAAATCAAAGACAAAGGAAAATTCTTGAGACATGTCAAAACAACAACAACAAAATTACTTCACCTACAGAGGAACAAGGGTAAGAATTACTGTGGACTTCTCAGAAGCAATGCAAACTACAAGAAATAGATGAAAATATTTAAAATGTTGAACAATGACAACTACAACAAAAACACCTGCCTAGAATTCTTTTTCCAGTGAAATCATCCTTCAAAAGTAAAGAAGTAAAGACTTTGTCTAAGAAACAAAAACTGGTAAAATTTACTGCCAGCAGACCTGCCCTACAAGAAATGTTAAAAGAGTGGGAAAATGGTGAAAAAGAAATATAATTTTACCATAGAAAAATCTATGCTTTTATTAATTTCATGCTTTGGACAATGAAAATTTTAATAGATTAATGGCCTGACACAACTCTATAATATTTCCCCCATAATTTTTCTGGCTACATATTGATTGTCTCTTCATGAGAACAGTTTTATAACACACATTATATAATTCTGTTCTTTTCTATTCTTTGGAAAAAATAGAGAAGTATTTCAATCTTTTTGCTAGTATGGTTATGTTTTTTGCTTTTTTTTTGAGAGTCAGGATGCACAAAACGTGACTTCACACACAGGCATAGCTGACATTATGAACTATATGTGCAAAAATATTGGTCTGAGTCCTACAAACACAAGAAATCTTATATATCCTGCTTTGTAAAATTCTCATCACAGAGGAAAAATATAGATGGTCTATATGACACCAAATTATTCATTTGTAATTTTATATATCTGATGTTTGGAACAATTTTCCAGACATTAGTTTCTGGCTTTGTGTATTTCGACTCTTACTTCTCCTGCACTACTTGGATGCATTGATGCATGGTACCACAGAAAACAATCTTATTACAAAATGATCTCGAAATGATCTTTGACCCTGAGTATTTGCATTGTGATGCCTAGTGTGTTGGTAAGGTGAGTAGCAGAAGTATTCCTGACACTATGACCAACACTGTTTGCAATAACATACCTGTACACAGAATTGATTGCATACAACATAAATACATCCTTCTAAACTAAAACTCAATGTATAGCCAAATAAATTTCCCTTAGACCTCAAAAGTTACTATAGCACCATCCAATGCAAGGCACAAGGAGAATCGGGGTAGATATACACAGCAGTCTTAACTAAATATGGTTATGAAGCCTTACCTTTGCAAATATTACAAAAATATATGACCACGTGAGCACATTGCTATGGTCCCTCCTAGAGCCTTGGAAGGCATCATGCAAGAAAAGAGGGTCCTTGAAGCTTATGCTTTATTAGCTTTATAGTAAATTTATTTGTGCTCTTTGTCCTTTGGGTTTTTGCCCTTTAAAAATGCCCTTTATTTTTGTCTACTATGAATAAAGCTGCTATAAGCATTCATGTACAGGTTTTTGAGTGAACTTCAGTTTTATTTCTCTGGGATAAATGCCCAAGAGTACAAATGCTAAGTCATATGGTAAGCACATGTTTAGTTTTGTAAGTAACTGACATAATCTTTTTCAGAGTAGTCGGACGGACTATTTTGTATCCGCAGTGATGAATGGGTGGTCCAGTTTGCCCGCATCCTCACCAGCATTTGGTATTATTACCATTTTTATTTTAGCCATTCTGATAGATATGGAGTAATATCTCATTATGGTTTTAATTTGGATGTCCCTAATGACTAATTATGTTGAACATTTTTTCACATATACATTTCCCATCTGTGTATCTTCTTCAGTAAAATGTCTCATCATATCTTTTGCCCATTTTCTAATTGTATTAGTCATTTTTTAAATATTGAGTTTTGAGAGTTCATTATATATTTTAGATACAAGTTCTTCGTTGGATATGTGGTTTGCAAATATTTCCCATGAATCTCTAGCTTGTATTTTAATTCCCTTCACAGTGTCTTTAGCAGAGAAAGATTTGTTGTTTTTGTTCTGGAAACAACCCAAATATCATTCAGTGGGAGAATAGTTAAATAAATGATGGTACATCTATGCCATAAGTACCATTTAGCATTAGAAAGGATTAATTATTTATATATGTAAAAATAGAAATGAATCTCAAGAGAATTATGCTGAGTTAAAAAGTCAATCTCAAAAAGTAACATACTGTATTATTTCATTTATAATGTCATTCTTGAAGTGATAAAATTATAGCTATGTAAGATAGAGTAATGACTATCAGAGACTGGGGAGTCGGGAGGTGGCTGTGGCTATAAGAGGGTAGCATGAGGGATCCTTGTGATGCAGCTGTTGTGTACCTTCACTGTGGTGGCAGTCACACAAGTCTACACGTAATAAAATTGTGTAGAACCAATATGCACAAGTGAGTGCATCTGAAACTGATGAACCTGAAACAGGTTAGTGGATTATATCAGTATCAATGTCAGTTATGCAAGATGTTATCATTGGAGAAACTGAAGGAAGGGTATACAGGATCTTTTCTATTATATCTCACAAGTGCATATGAATCTACAAATATTTCAAAATAAAAAGTTGTTTAAAACCCTATTGTTGACACTGTACTCAGTGAAAAACAGAGAGTAAGCATTACCATGCTTAACTGGAATTCTGTGAAAAAAAGTTTTTAAAGTAATTCATTTACATTCAGGAGACTAGACAAAATTCCCAAGAAATTTTTAATAATAGTTACTTCGGATGTAAAAAGTACATGTGAAAAAATACATGTGAAAAATAATAAAATGTTTTAGGTAACAAACAAAATGAAGAACAAGATGGTATGTTTAAATTCAGCTATATTAATAATAAAATTTAATATAAGTAGTCTAATCACACCAGGTAAAAGGCAGAGAGTATCATATTAAATAAAAAGCAAGATCTAAGCTACTCACAATAAATCTACTTTAAATATAAAGAAACAAATAGGTTAGAAGTAAAAAGATAGAATAGAAAAGTAGATTTGAGAGAAAATAATATTACCAAGCATAATGAAGGTGATTTAATTATGATAAATGTATCAATTAATCAGGAGAACATACCAGTTCTAAACATTTATGCACCTAATAACAGAGCTTCAAAATACATAAAGCAACACTGATAGAACTGTAAAGGGAAATAGACAAATACACAACATAGTCAGAGATTTCACTACCAATCTCTCAATAACTGATAGAATGAACAAGTAAACAGGAAATCAGGAAAGACAAATTTAGGTTATTGAATAAATTTATCTAAAATTGCACATTTTAAGGTGATGTCTTTATTAAATATACATGTATTGACTGCATCCATGAAGAAGTTAGCAAAATAGAGATAATGTGGTCAAATAATTTATACTATTTGTTGTTGCATACCTTTATTTTTAGTGTGTATTTCTGTGACCATATTGATCACTAGAAATCCAAAATTGTTATTGAGGCTACTGTGACCTAACACATGGGCTATGTTTATAACTTTATAATTGTCTCAGTGACTTGTAAGATCAGAATCTGAGCCAAGTGATCCTGGACATTAGCATCTGTTTTCCCCAGTCATGGTATCTACTGCCTTTGGAGTCTGGCACTGAGAGAACTCTATAGGTTAAAGTTTGCCAATGAGTGTCAGATCCAGAAAAGGGCCAAGGGCCCAAAACATCTCAGTGAAATATTAAGATAAATTAAAGAGAAAAATAAAGGATTGATAGAAAAGTGACACAATCAGAAGGATCCAAAATATGAATTAAGAAACAGGAGGTAAAGTTCAACATGATTTAGAAGCAAGATGAAAGGAATTTGATGCATTCTTCATTTTTATTTTTATGTTTTTATTTTAGAAAGAGAGAGGAAGGGGGGCGAGAGAGAGAGAGACATCAAATTTTGTTTTTCCACTTATTTATGCATTTATTGGTTGATTCTTGCTTGTGCCCTGACCCAGGATCAAACCGGCAACCTTGGCATATAGGGACAGGGTTTGCTTATAACCAAGTGATAGTTTCCCTTTACCTCTGAAAATCTCATTTAAGAAATCCTAGATGGGGAAATTATATTATTTGGGGGACTGAGGTGAGGGGCCAATTTATTGGTGATTTGTTTTAAGTGTTCATCACTGTGAGGTTTCTGTGAAAGTCCACTTAATAGAAGTCAGATGACTGGTTAAAACTGGGTGAGAGTCTCAGCTTTTTTGCAAGATCCCATTCACTGTGTCACCTTGACAAGTCATTCGACCTCTTTGTATCACTATTTTTTTGCCCATAAAATGCAAATAGTGATACCAGTCTACTGATGAGGTTGTTCAATGCAAATGCTTTAGAGCAGCACTGTCCAATAGAACTTTCTTATATGACAGAAATGTTCTTTAATTTTTCTATTCGATATAATGGCCACTATCACATGTGGCTATTGAGCATTTGAAATATGGCTAGTACAACTGAGGAATTGAATTTTTAATTTTATAAACTTTAAATTTAAACCACTACATTTAACTAGTGACTACCATATTGGATAGCACAGTATATAACTAAAGAAAAAATTTCCAATTCATTTTTTGGGTCCCATTTCACATGCAACAGAGAATGTCAGGGAATCTATCAATACCAGCTTGTGTTACCTTCCACTTACATGAAAACACATAAAAATATCTGGCTTTTAATTTCTTGATTTCATGCTCTGGAATGTGGTATTAAAGATTCCTTCTAGAAAATGTTCACATTTTTCTCCTGTTTGTACTGTACCTATGATCTTTCAGGGGAGGTGGCTTCAACTATTTTTCTTACAGCTCTAAGGTCACAATCAGTACCTTGGCCACAAATACCTCCCCACTGCAGTTCTAGGCCACTCCATGGAATAAAAAGTAATTTCTGAGTGGGTCCCTAAGAGAGGTGCTGAGGTAAATGCTAAATTAACCCCTGTAGAATGACTTGGAAAGCTTCCAACAAATGATAAATAAATATAGTTGTAGTCCTCTAATCAATCAAGTGGCCTCTGTGTTCCCAGAAAGGTTCATTTGACTTTCAGTCATGTTAGCTGTTGCCCTTTATTAAAATGTTCTTTTGACAAATATATTTTTCACCTGTGCCTTTAAGTTTTTATTCATTTGTGTGGGAGTGCTCTTATTTCATATCATGTTAGTGGAATAATTTCCATAAGATTTTAAAATGCTTGGCTCAGTGAAAAGAAAGGTGATAGGTAGCAAAGATAAAACTAATTGTTCATCCATCATACTCATATTCTTTTTTTTTCTTGTAACTTAAAAGTAGAAAGTAGGATTTCTTTTCATATTTAGTCATCTTGAGATAAGAAAACCTGAATATACATATTAGCAAATGCAGGAGTCTCGGAATCAGCTTTCCTGTGGGTACCTGGCAGAATTTTAGTTCTTATCTGTGCATCAAGCCCTAGATTCTTGGTGTCAAGCAATTAAATCATTTCAAATAACTAACACAATTTCAACCTTTCATCCTGATGATATGGAAAGAATATCTCTGTATTTGATGGCAACTTGAATTTCAAAGCTTTGTATTGTTGGTAAATTATTCCATTTATTTTTATTCTTTCATACTGAGAAAGAAAATGAAAGTTGCCTATGTCAATCTGTCCACATATTATTGCTGATTATTTGTATCTACTCCTTCCTTTCCCAATATTCTTATGTGCTGCAACGAAAACAATTTTAAAAGCTTTCAAAGATTTTTGGTAACTGCTTTCTGTATTATTTTATGCATTTACCTCATTAAATAATTAAACTGCCTTATTGTTTACTATATTTCTATATAATATAATGTTATGGGTCTTACAGACACAGTAATTAGAACGTGCACTTTATAGCTAATTTAGGTAATACACTGTTGAATTTTTCTTGCAGTATTTTTATTGACATTTCTTGTTAGAATGCCTTTCTTTTTAGGACTATTCAACCAGAGCCTATTCTCCTTTTATTCCCTTTATGAAAATGTCAGCAGAACAGGCTTTAACATTTCCTTGAAGAGTTTGGAATCATAGCATTTCGGTTATATCACCTTTTGTCACATAATTATTCCAGAATTGCTATTGACTTTTAACACTCATCAGCAATACTGTAAGGTAATGTGACTGGTAGACATAATGATGCTTCTATCAGCAATTGCCATGTAGGTGGTCCACAGCAAATACATCGTCTTAAAGACAGAAACTCTTGACTCACAGACTAATTAAAGCAATGATTAGAATATTTCTTAGATGATTTTATTATGTGCTTAAAATGTGAATTGGCTTTCCTAGGGAATAATCCCTTCCTCCCACTTCATTACTTCCCCCCTACCCTCACCTTTATATACATGCAACCTTTTCATGACATCTTCTCTATATAAAGAGAGAAAGTATAGCCCTATGTCTTGAATAAAGAGACAACTAGTATCTAGTAACATTGTGGCCATGATACAGATAAAGGCTGGAGCTGATCAGCTATGAGTCGTTAACAGCCCAATAGGAGCATTGTTTGTACAAACTTTCCAGGATTTATTGGGCAGGATTTATTATTGTGAAATTAGCATGTCACAGCGCTGCACTTTTAAGTAATGTAATAATCTCCAGAATGCTTATGTAGATGGGAATAGCTTCATGTAATTGGTCTCCATTCTTAAACTAAAGCTCATTATTAGACCAAACTCTCATACTCTCCTATCAAAACAGAAACCCATTTGGCCTTTTGGGCATAAGTGGGCAGGAAATGACATGCACATGCTACTGGTGGAATCCTATTCTTTGCCTTCCAAGACCACACACAGAAAATAATTATAACTGATCATTGATGAACCCTATGTCTTCTGTTTTCTTTACTGGGTTCATTTTATTTAGCATAGTACTTGGTGAAAAAACTGTCAGAAACATATAAATTATTATGTGCTCTTTTTTTTTTTACAAATCTCTACATGTTTTTGTGATTAGGATCATGCCTCTAGTCGTTACTGAGATGTATTGCTAATACTTAAGTAGTACCTATTGAATTCCACGCATAAGCAGTAATTACTGGTCCTAAGTAGGACTCCTTTTCAATCAAGTGCAGCAGCTGTCATGGGCTCTCCTTGTCCCTGTGCCCTTCACCACTGACTCTTAAATTATTGTAGCCTGGAAAGAATTCAGCCAGTGAAACCTTTTAAGTAACTGTTTGAAGGCAACCTTGAGGAAGTAAGTTGTTGTGAAGAGGAGAAAGAGCACTGGTTTGTTCACGTCAGTTGATGCTATGGAGCAGAAAAGAGAATCTAAGACTTTCTATTTTGCAGGAATGGTTCACACTAAGCATAGACGTGGGTGAGAGAGGTGAGGATTGAGGTGCCCTTAAGACATTATTGAGGCAAAATTTAACACCCCCTAAGTATTCTGGCATTAGGCGCATTTTGTATTTTCCTGTGCAAGTGAACTTTTGCTAATCAAAACTCAGCCCAGAGGCCTGGATTTATGTGAACAAACTCAGTATACTTTACACAGTTGGCCAAACCTTGTAGGTGACATATATGTTACTGTGGAGAGAAGAGCAGTTTATGACTTTATCTATCAGCATTACTGTCTGGTGGATCAAGCACCTTTTGTAGAACATCTCAGGGCTTTCAGACATGATGAAACCACTTTTCTTCCCTTACATGACAGGCACACTGAGGCATTCCCTGGAATGTGCAAATTTTAAGAATTGCAGGCTACTTTCAAGGACAGTGGCTAGAAATAATGATACAAAATAATGATATTAATATTTGCAGCTACACTGGTTTGGGCCTAGGTGGAAGTTGGCTGGGCAATGAAAGGAGTGTATTTGCCCTTTATAGATGCCTTTTTTTTTTTTTTACAAAAACAGCTTGTAACAAAGAGGTATGTCTTGTCTGGGTTCAGCTTCACGTCAACGAAAGAGCCTAGAAAAAATAAGAAGCAAGGGGCACTAGTGATAAAAAAGATGTGTGCTCTTTGGGGTATCAAAACATGTTTACTCAAGCTCTCTTTTCTTTAATCCAATAAAAGTATTGGCGAAGTGTTTGGTATCCGAGGCATAGTAGTGGGAGTACTGTCACGATGTAACTAAAGATGGTGGGAAAACCAGTTTGAATAAAATGAGAGCCAACTTGAACCTTTGCCCGTGCCTGGAACTAAAACCAAGTCAACCCACTGTTCAGTGTCAAAAACGTTGAGTCATTAGCCTCCTTTTTGGTTCATCTGTTTTGGAATATCTGCATGTGTCTGCTTTTTTTATACTCTCAAAAAATAGATTCACTGTGGTGTTCGGGAAGCAATTCTTAGTTTACTCTATCCTCCTGAAGTTTAAAGGGATGCATATTAAATAAAATTGTGTATCAAAATACATTTATGAATTTAGATGGTTTTATTGATTCCAGATGTTCTTCTCAGAACCCATCTTTTGTTTTTTCCTATAGATTGTGAAAACAGTTAACTGCTGTGGTAGGTTTTATTTCAGAGAATATCGGTAAATGGAGTTGTAAACCATTTAATACTAGTCCCAAAACCTTTGAGGAATCACTAATGTTCAGCACTGCTAAGTAAAGTCTAGGTTTTCAGCTCATCCCACTTCACTTCTCTTATATAAGAACATTGCTTTTTGAACTTTTTGAGTTCTCTTTAGACCACCTTGGAGAGACAAACTACCTCAGAGATAATCTGTCCCACTCTTAGATAGTCATGGCTATGAAAACTCTTACCAGAATTAGTAGAAAGTACTCAATTGTGAGAGAGGACCTCAAGGGGAAAATAATTCATGTTAAAAACAGAATTGTAGTTATTGACATATTATACCTTAGAATATACCAAGTAGCCTGTTCATTAATCAACTTGATGACTATCTTCTAAGGGTATACTGTCAATTACAAGAATGAATACATCTTCCCAAGAAGGGAAGATACTGAGAATTTAGGGGGTCAGAGGCACTCATTGCATTTTGTGGAAACAGGATCACATATGGCCAGTTTTATTTTAGCACATTAGGATACTTTGAAACACACACACACACACACACACACATACACACACATACATCACACTTTTTTTGTCTTTCTTGGTCAAAAGAGCTAAGATAATTGTGAAACTTTCCCTTCCCTCACTGTCCCAGACAAAATTTGTTGTTCCCTCCTCTGTGCTTTCTTTGTTCTTCAGGCATACCTCTGATACGGAACTTACGTTTTTATATTACAACTATCTGTGTATATTTCTGCCCACCTTACCTCCAACTAGACTATGAAAGCAGGCAGCATATCCTATTTAGGTTTATTCCTCAATGCTTGGTACATAGTAAGTGCTCAATGAATGCTTACTGAACGCACAAGTGAATAAATGAATTAATGAAACTCCCATGAGTTCAAGAAGCCATACATGGGTTCTTGTGGAAAAAACCCCAACTACCCAGCCTAATGTCTGCAACTGAGGATACTACCCTGTGCTTCCAGCATATGTCATTAAACAGAACCTCATTTGATATCACCTGAGCTGAAAGAGACTTAATTTAGAGTAGGGGTGAATGGATTGGTTTTCCCTGGCTACCCCAAAGAGTCAATGGCTTCGAGATGATACAGATAACAATAATTAATCTTTGCGATTTACTCAGCACAGGAGAATCCTTTACCTCCAAACCCGAGAGCTAATATTATTAATTGCTTTCAATACTTGAGGAAATTAAGATTCAGACAAGTGAAATATTTCCCCAGATCACACAATTAAAGAGAAAGAAGACATTATGAGAACTCAGACTTCTGGCTTCAAATCCCATCATCTTTCTCCTACAATGCCCACCTAATCTCAGAGTTGTCTGAGTGAACAAAAAAGCCACAGATATACTTCAAACTCCCAAATCAAGACTGTCACAAAAATTGCCCAAGTTGTTCTCATAACAGGCAGACTCAGATCATGTCCAGTAAAGTATTTTATTTTATTTTTAATTGAGGTAACATTGGTTTATAACATGATATACATTTCAGGTATACAACTTTATATAATTTGACATCTGTATATACTTCATTATGCTCACCACCGAAAGTTTAGTTTCCATCTGTCACCACGCGATTGACCTCCTTCACTCATTTTGCCCACCACCCCCCTTTTCCTCGGGTAACCACCAATCTGTTGTCTGCCTCTATGAGTTTGTTTTTTCTTTTGTTTTAAAATATATGTTCCACAAATAAGTGAAATCATATGGTATTTATCTTTCACCATCTGACTTATTTCACTTAGCATAGTGTCCTCAAGTTTCATCCATGTTGTCATAAGTGGCGAGGTTTCATCTTTTTTATGGCTGAGTAGTATTCCATTGTGTGTGTGTGTGTGTTTGTACACACACACATCTTCTTTACAAGAAGGAATCAACACAACCTGTGTGTGTATATAAGCCTACATCCTTCTAGAAACAAAATGTCTTACTTATTTTGACTTCTTTAGAAAAGTCTACTTGTTATGAAATAATATTGCATCCATACCTGGAATTTTACTGTGTTTAATGATTTTTCCTATTCTTCAAAAAAATAAACCATAAAGAACTTTAAAAGATCCAAATCACAAAAGTGGGTAAGGGGTCATTGGTTTCTACAGATTTGATAAGTAGGGGCTTATTTCTCTAATTCCTTTCTACTGGAGGAACTCTTGAAACTTATTAAAATTGAAAGAAAATTCTACTTTCTATAACAATAAGAATTTAAATTGTGTTATCCTAGAATAATAGGTAAATAATACATATAAATAGACTTCAAAGAAAACAGTAAATTCATGAATAAATTTAATAGCAAATTTTGAAGAAAGTTAAGGGTTTTGCCTTCATTCTTTGAAATCATGGAAAAAAGATATAATGTAGTCCTTGGTAACCTCCCTGTTAAAAGTGAAATACTCAGCTAGATTGGTTGTTGACCCAAGGTTATATTTTTAAAGTAGCTTTGTCTGGTTTAATGATCAGAGTTTCTCACTATGCTTTGCCTAGGTCTTCTTCTAATGGAGGAAAAAGAGCAAGGCCAGTTCATTCTCATAGTCCTGAGTGCTCTATGGCTCCTCACATAATGGTGACTAAAGCCAACAAAACCAAGAAAAACAAAAAATTTCTTGGAAGAGAAAGCTATGTTTTTTCTCCCTGTTTCCTGACCTTTTCCTTTTAATCAGTTAAATCTTTCTCTAGATATTGATGACACAGCAGAAAGGAGAGAGCAAATGGGTCAGTTCTTGGCTTTGGGGTTTCAAAACTTAGACAGTATATCTGGGAGAATACTTTGTGCATAAGAAGAAAGTTTTCCCAATCCTCAAGAATCTGGGCATGGCCTCTGGTTGAGGGGAAGAAGAGAGAGCGATAAAGACATTGTGCATCCCTGAGAAAGATGAGTCTGTGCCTTGTCCCCTTCCAAAGCCCAAACCCTGAGAGGAATGATAGTCGGGCCTTAGATAAGTTTGTGGTTTCCAAGAATAGAGAGACCTGGGCTTTCTTCCTTGCGGTAGCACCAGGGAAGAAGCAAGACCAGAGAAGATATAGCTTTACAGTGGTCACAGGAAGAGAAGGCCCTAGACCTTCAGGCATTGTGGGTCCAGTTTGGGTGGAACAACAGAATCTGAGACAAGCATGATGCTGCTGCTCAGGCCTTAGGAAGCCTCATAGTTCCTCCTTCTCCCAAAGTGACTTGTGCCTGAGAAGGTCTCCTTTGCGTGTGGGAGTGGCACTGAGTGGGCTGACATTGGAGAGGCTCAAGGAGTTTTCCACGGCTCAGCATGGTCCAGCAGCAGCAGAATGATCCCTGTGCCCCCTGGAGGGCCTTGGTAGTCTTAAAAGAGAGCTGAATGTCATCTGGTTTTGTATTTGGGATCATGGGACAACCCAGCATGGATCTGCATGGAACAATGATGAAGGGCCAAGCAGACCGAGACATTTTCAGGGAATGCCGTCATGAGAAGATGATCCTAGGGCCAGATGCCACTAGGCTCTGTAAACCTTGGCCTAGGAAAGGTCCTCCAGGAACATATACAAACCCAGGAGAATGGGGGCTAAAAATAGACATTACATCAATTATAGATAAATGAAGTTGTTATTTCTGCCCACTTGACTTTATGCCATAAATAACATTTCAAAGAATTAGGTCTTCCTCAGTTGTACTGGTTTACTCTAATCAAAAGTTGGGGAGATGAGTCAGCAGCTCACCAAACCTCCAGGTATTCCTGAGTCTGAATCTCTCCTGAATCTATGCAATTCAGTACTCTAATTTGGAAAAGGTTTATAACTTTAACGATAATGAATGATAGCACTTTTGTACTTTCTAAAACATCTGAAATGGCATCTCATGCTTTACTTTATTTTGTTTAGTGCATTCATCTTCTAAAGTGAGAGCTGCATATATATTTACTTATTTTTATTACAGCTCATCCTATTATCCCAGAAGTCGGGAATGAGAATTACACATATTATAGGCTTTTTGTCTTGCAGCAATAGAGATTTACTCTCTACATGGGGAACAAGATTTGGCTTGCAACAAATCAAATCTGTTGTAGGAAAAGGAACACTTTATAACAGACTTGCATTGTATTCAGAAATACAGATCACTAATAAAGACACCAATAGAAACTATTCAACCTCCCGTTCAAATATTTTCTAAATTATTGGTCTCTCTGAGAGAACATTTTCCTCTGGTATAAACAGTGGGTATGAATAGGATGAGTGTTTGAACAGTACAAAAGTACCAGGTTTCTTCCTGTTACCCAAACAGCAATAAACGTCAATAACACAGCACCCTGCACAGCGGCCCTCATCAGACAACGGGGTTTATACATGAGGAGCCGAGACGTTCAGTTCTCTGATAACATGAATGTCTAGTCCCAGCTGGAGAGACACCAAAAGCCAAAGTTAACAGTTGCAAAAGAGCCATTGAAGAAAAGTGGAAGGGCTTCCTTTCCTTCCAAAGTCATTGCAGAATGCAGCGGAGCTACATCTGGGTGTCTGGGAATGAATCATGTTATTGTATTAAGGAACTGAGTTCATGCTCTGTTATCTTCCCCGCCCCCAACCCGTTCCCAAGGATGTTGTCCTATTGATTTGTCTTATCAGGGCCACCTGTATCTGTACATGTCAGCATCAATGAATGAAGAAAACAAGGAATGAGGTTTACAAACATCGATTTCCTTGCAAGTACATTTGAAGAAGTTAAGGGCAGAAATAACAAGTTATATAATCTTTAAAAAGCTTTAAGCATTTAGATCTATCTTTTTAAAATTTAGTATGTAAGTAAATTTCAGAGGTAACTGTCATTATTTCCTTCATTTTTCAAATGGGGACCTTAACCACAGAGAGGTTAAATAAAAGTGTTGTGTGTGAGACGCTAGCTCAGGTGTGTCTGGCTCCCGATTCTCTCCTGAGAATTATGAAGATGAGAACTAGGACAGTGACTCTCACACATTTTTTACTGCAATTCACAAGAAGAAATTGACTGCTTACTGACACCTAGAGCACAACTCAGTATGTATGTGTATATGTGTAATAAGAGTTTCATGAAACAACAACAAAATAATGTGCAACTTTCCTGCAGGCCCAGAACACAAATATTTCCTTTTTCATTCTCTTTAAAGAAACAAACACTGTAATGATGCACTAGGTTGGTTTCCTTTTATGACTCTCAAACAGGTCTTGAACCACATTTGAAAAACACTTAACTAAAACATCTCCAGCAAATGCTTCCCTGGCTTTTTGCTTGTACACCCCTGTCAAAGGAATCTGAATTCTTCTGTAACTATTTAATTTATGAACATTTCTATGTATGGAAGCAGGTCTATGCTTCTGCTGTTTCTGTGATAGCCTGCCAGATGCTGGGAATGACGATCAAATCTCTCATGAGTCATCTCATCTCCAAGTTGGATATGAGCACTTTCTTTGATCCGTGTATGATCTAGTTTCCATTCTGTCCACTCATCGAAGAATACACACCATTTTAAGATATCCCAGCTGTGTGACGCTGATTGGGACTCCAATCCTTTGTCTTAAATGTTAACCCTAGGTTTTGCTACCCAGAGCTATATTTTTATTTGCAGTTTAAAAACATATTAACATTTTTTGGTGGCTACAGTCCCACTGTGATGCTTAATGAACTTACCCGATACAACCAGAAAGTCAACGTGCTTATGACAATGAAACTCTCTGTAGCCTAATGCTAACCTAATGCTGAGTTAAATTGATGCCTGGTGTTTGCACTATTTCTTTGCAGGTAATACATATTACTTCCTTTGTGTAAACACGCTTTCGATATGCTTATGTGACCTAAATTTGATTTGCTTTTTTCCCTTTAATCAAGAAGGTTTTTACTACCAAGGCAATTTTATTAGTCAATTGTTTTTATTTTGACATTCCAACACTGATTAAATATTTTGTCTTAAGAACTATGCTTTTGTATATTTCTCAAATCCTGTTGAAATTGCTTTCCAGCAGAACTTCCCTTTTCCAAATATTCTTTTTTTCTGTTTTCAGTATAATAATGTTCACAATAAAGAATGAAGTACATATGCCAAAGATATAGGTCAGGAGTTTGGGAAATCCTTTGATTTAAATAATAGGATCTCGAGATATAATGTCTTAATGTGGTATCAAAGACTGCTGATGTGTGGATATTCCAGCAAGGCAAAGCTTGGGGGTACAGTGAAAGGAAGAACTAACCAAAAATAGAATGTGCTGCTTCAGAGAGTGGGCAGACATGTTACATGGATATTAAAAGAAGGGAATAAGGATTTGGTAGCTGGACTAGATTGGCATTTTTTAAACTCTGCTCTCTGAGCAGGGAACGGGTGCTGGCGAGGGAGAAAAGCAATCTAGCAGAGCTCTGGGTTCTCTGCTCCTATGTCCGATAAATGTCCTCTTTCTTCATCCAAAGCAGTTCCCCTGTGTCTTTAAAAAGACACACACACACACACACACACACACACACACACACACATTGCACCCTGTATAAACTGTGTTTGCCCATGGTTAAAAGAATTTTCCAAATCAGTGAGCCTAATTTTTTAAATATATAGTTTATTGATTTTAGAGAGAGAGAAAAGGAGAGGTAGAGAGAGAAAAAAACAGCAATGTGAGAGCGCAACATGGATTGGCTGCCTCCTGCATACCCCCTACTGCAACCCGTGCCCTGAGCAGGAATCAAACCAACAACCTTTCTGTGCACGGCACGACACCTAACCAACGGAACCACACCAGCCAGGGCCAAAATGGGTTGTTTTTAAACTGCTGTTTCAGTCTGATATTTATCCACCAGAATCGAAGTGGTTTCTATTTGAACACTACTTTGTAAAGGGTATATTTATCTATAAGGGTGGAAGAAAAGTGTCTACAGAGGTGACTGATATTTTTACTTATCAATGTCCAAAAGATTATGGAAGATTAGCAAAACAGCGAGTTTAGGAAAACAAATTCCACAAGAGGTAGAGGAAGTTGAGTTTAGCAATAGCTATTTTAAGGTTAAACAGTTCGGCAAACTGGTACTCGTCAGTACACACGCACATTGGCTCCCAGCTGACCCTGTGCTTCCCTGCCTCCCCAGTCTCCCGAAGACTCTTCAGTTCCACTGACATTTGTAGGCCTTGGTATTAAACGAGTCTTTTAGACCTGGGAAGTGAATTTCAGCTCTCTCTTGCAGCCTCGATCCCCCTTTCTGCCAGGTTGACCTTGACCTAGGACACTGCTGACTACTGGTCTCCTCTGTAGCATCTCTCATTCTATGGGCACCGATGTATTGGCACTTTCTGAGTTGCTCTCTCAAATTCCAGGCAAGCCCCCCACCTCTCTGAGACCCAATTCAAGGGTTTTTTTTTAATTGTGTTTTAATAAGAAAATAGGTCATATGGAACTATCTAAATTCCTTATACTTGTCTTATAGGTCAAATACCTACTCTATTATTTAAAAGTATATAAATATAAACCTAGCTATATGCAACTATATTATTGAGTCATAATGTAAATAAGTGATACCTGTATAAATTGATTTTTATATAAAACTTGGGTGATATTGTACATTATGTAGACCTACAGAATTAACTCATTTATACTATCTATGTGAAGGTTTTTTTTCCTTTCTTTTATTGTAGTAGTCGGAAGCCAGATTAGTGTCCTTGGGGCCCAAGAATCAGTCATGTGAAGCTAGTTACTTCTTAATGTCCACCTCTCTAACCTGAGCCAGGGCCCAAGAATCCCTAGAAATGTTCTCACAGTCATAGAAACCCAGTGCTGTGTGTCTCCGTGATCTCCTTGGTGAACACATAGTTCCCTCTGAGCAGGTGCGACTTGGAACAAGAATGGAGTGCTAGCTCCACTCTAAACTGCCTTTGTGATGCTGTGACAGCTGCTTGCCCTGCCTGGCTGTGCCTGCACTGGCTGTGCCCCGAGGGCAGCTCCCTCCCCACCTGTCCACCCCTACTCCTGGGCACAGGGAATGGCTCTCTTTCTGCCTATTCTCCAATGAACTGAAGGATTCTAAAAAAGGCAGGCAGAAGAAGAGTTCAGTTGTTGTTTGGGTTTTGTTCTGTTTTATCTATCAAGAGTGGTCAAAAGAATGTCTCTAACACAATGTTGGCTCTGTTGCAGGTCATCTTTCTACTTTCCACCTACTTTGTCTGTGTTCTGCTTTCATTGCTTCCTCATCCCATGTCCTGTTTACATAGATACCAGATGAAAATAACAGTATCTCATATGTCACCCCTTACATGCCAACAGAGCCCACGTGAGGCGGAGTCCAGCAGCACATGTATCCTGGTCTTTTGTACTTCACCACAGCCCCGCTCCTCTTTTTTAACAGAAAGACTAAGTCTCAGAAAGCTAACGTGACTTTTTCAAGGAAACACAGCGTACGTGTGATTTCTATATCTGAAACTTCAAAGCCCATGATCATGCCTCCAATTAAGAACAATTAATCTTCCTTTAGAGTGTTTGAAACTTTAAACCACCAGGATTTTTAAGTGCATTTATATTTTAGGCAGTCTAGGTCATATGAAAACCAAATTTTAGATAAGCACAACCCCCCTACCAAAATAAAATTGTGGAAAAGTCAAAAAAATTTATAGTCCTCACAACTATTCACAGTGAAACCACTCCTGAGTAGTTTTGATATGACCCTAGGCTGTGCAAAGCCCACAGCAGCTCTCGGCCCTCACACCACCTCCTCTCCCTCTGCAAAGCACTCAGACTGCAAGTGGAAGGGTCAGCATTAGAATGACAACTCTGAATTTATGGTAATTTGTTTATATATTTTTTTAATTGCCAGATTTTCTGGACACCCATCTCACAGTTGATGGCAACATGAGAGTCTGTCATGACATTGTGATTGGCGGGTTGGGTAATGCTAAGTCAGATGATTATTCAAAATTTCATTTTGATTACATGTATTTAGCCCTCGTTGTGTACCAGGCATTGCTCTGTGCTCAGCACAACTGCCTTTAGACAGCCAAAGTTCCTCCCCTGGGCCCTGGGCTTTAGAAACCCTTTCTTCAGCTTCTTCCCTCCCCACGAGGTAAAGGAAACATGTCTGCCCAAGTCCCAACCCAGACCAAGCTCTGATTACTGGGACCTGGAATTCCCTGCCCCGGTGACATGAGCCTCTCCCAGGGTTGGTGCGGCCTCTCTCAGGTCTCCCTTCCAGGACATAGACAGCACCTCTGGAATGCTGGGTCCTAGGTCCAAAGAACAGCCAAGAGGTGACTGTTTGCAGAGCAAGAAGGAGAATGGATTTGGGGCAGAGCTTGGATGTGCTTTCATAAAGAATAAAGAAACTAGGGTGAAAAGAGAAAGAGAGTGGGTCAGGCTGAGAGGGTGCTCTATGCCCATGGTTGCTTTGACCCTGGGCTTCCAGGAATTCAAGGATGATAAAGACTTCTGTGCTTAAGGAGTTTCAGTCTGGTCAGAAAGACGGATACATAAATAGATAATGTTAGTCCAACATGACGAACCTGATGCTTAGGTTTCTTTAAGGTACCAGAGGACGTCACTTAGGTCATCGTGGCATGAGGATGTAGGGACTAACTGAAAAGAATAATCTTGAAGAGTGAATAGGTAGATGGGGAAAGAGGGAATGGAGGTGAGGGGGACAGTGGGACTGCCGAAAGAGCAGTACCAGGAAAGGCAATGGGGCATGAAGTAGGAAACTTTCCTCCCTGCGAGGCTAGGCTAAAGACCTTTGATCTATGCTCTCATATCTCACAAAAAATTCTGCACACAAGTCTGGAAAGAAGCTGAATATATGTGTGTTTAACTGACACTGTCATGGTGTGAGAGAGGGACCTACAGATATGTTAGTGTCCTTGGAGCAAAAGTCCTAGGTGCAGAGAGTTAACGTGAAGGAGGGTAGATGTGTCGGCATGTCTTTGGCAAATGTTTCTGACACTGTAGAGGTTAATCTTACATTAGAAGTGACAGAATTTTAGCCCTGGCCAGTTTGGCTCAGCGGTTAGAGTGTCAGCCTGAGGACCAGAGAGTCCCGGGTTTGGTTCCCGCTGAGGGCACGTACCTCGGTTGCAGTTTGTCCCCGGCCCCGGGTTGGGATCGTGTGGGTGGCAACCAGTTGATGTGTCTCGCTCACATCAATGTTTCTCTCTCTCTCTTCCTCCCTCTCTCCCTCCCATTCTATCTGAAGATAAATGCAAAAATGTCCTCAAGTGAGGATTAAAAAAAAAAGAAGTGACAGAACTTTCAACACAAGACGTTATTTTAGTTAGCAATATAAAGGACTATTTGAAAAGCACTGAAGACTAAAGACACAAAGAACCAGTTAGTAGGTGGTTATTATAATCCGAGAGAGATAATAAGGGCCTGAGCTATACTAAATCCATATCTCAATATACACATGGCTGCATCCCTTGCCTGCCACATAGTATGTACTCAGTAAGTGTGGAATGAATGAATAAAGTCAGAATGCATTTAGAAAATATGGAAATCATAGGCATCAAATGTGGAACTGACAGGGTCAGAAGTCAAGGCTGATTCCAGGATGCCTTGGTGATTGTTAAACAGGTGATGCCAATGGCTGAGAAGGGATGTCCTCTGAGGGTGAGATGACAAAATAGCCTGGGGACAAGTTCAGCTCTAGGTGATTGGAGGTTGTCAGCTCAGAAGAGATGACTCAGAGACAAAAATGGATACAAATTTTATTTTGTACCAGATCGCCCAGGACATTTGTTAAAATAAAGATTCTTAAGCCTCATCCTCAGACATTCTGATTCATGAAATATGGGATGAGGTCTGGGAATCTGCATTTTGAATATGCATCCCAGTGATTCTAGTGCAGACTAATAGGACAGTATTTTTTTTTTTTTAATCCTCACCCGAGGACATTTTCCCATTTTTTGTTCAAATAGAGTGGGAGGGAGAGAGAGAGAGAGAAACATCGACGTGAAAGGGACACATCGAGTGGCTGCCTCCCACACGACCAACCAGGGCCGGGGACAAACTGCAACCAAGGGACGTGTCCCTAGCGGGAACCGAACCTGGGTCTCTCTGGACCACAGGCCGACGCTCTAACTGCTGAGCCAAACCGGCCAGGGATAGGAGAGTATTTTGAGTCAATTAGTTTAAATCTAGAGTTTGGATGACAGATTAGAAATATAGATTTGTGAGCACTGACATAAATATAATAACAACCAATGCAATGGACTGTTCTAAGCACTTTGTGGAAACCTCACACCTCTACAAGTAAGTATTATTATTCTGTGCATCTTACAGATTGAAAAACTGAACCTCAAAGAGGTTTGTGAGTGGCAAAGAGGAGATTTGAAGTCAGGCAGGCTAAGTTCATGGCCAGAGCCTGTATTTTAACCATTGTGCTATTCTAGCCCTCACATTGCTGAAATACATGTTGAAAGTAACTAATAGTAGCAAAGGGAGTGAGATTGCCCAGGAAGGTGTCATGTGTATGGGCCATGACACCTGAATCGTGGAGAACACCAAATATGAGTGGCAGACGAGGGAGAGGATTAGAAGATACAAACACAATTTGAAGCCATACTGAGTTTTTGAGGAGTGCTAGATTTCTTAACACAGAGAATACAAATGCAGAAAAGATCTTAATGAATGTTTTTGGTAATAATATTGATGATAGAAACTTAAGTATCCTCGGGTGTTCTGAAGGACTACTGTGCTATCATCTAATGGTATATTGAACCATTTCTTCATAGAATTTTCAACTACGTTGGATTTTTTACATTGCTGAAATGTAAAGAAATAACTTAGAGACAATATAATCAATGTTAAAACAGTTTAAATGAATGTATTTTACAGGTGAACACAAAATAATGGATACCAAAATGGAGAACTGCTTTTGTTGCTGTTGGGTCATCTAGTTCTAATGAAAATAAATACCAAATAGGGATTTAAAGTCTGGTCATTTTTGCACAACTCATTTTCAACATCTCAACCTGCCCTCAAACGTGAAAATGAAAATGATTTTCTTAATATTTGCAAATGCTTGGAACTTGCTAATTCTTGGTGTCCACAATCCTTGTCTAGTCATAGGAATGCATTTTAACCCCTTGAATTTGCTATTATTTGTCTGTGAGCACAGTCTGATAGTGCTGGCAGGATTTTGTTGATTTACGTTAGGAGATACAAAACAACAGACTTCTATTTAGACTGTAGGATAATCTTATGTCAATAATTTAGTCAATCACTGAAATAAATTTTGAAGATTATGAAATTATTTGCTCTAATTGCATATTCCTTGGCTTTCTAAAATGTTTGTTCTGGTTCAAAGAAATTTTCTTTCACCTTGTGGGTCCATGAAACCCTAGGTGTGCTAAAAGTTTGAAGAAACAGAACTTCTCCATTATCTTATCTGTACTCAGTTACAGGATAGCCTTGACCAATTTGTTCAGTGCAAAAGAATCTCTTTCTTGGAAGGGGGTCCACCCCAAAAGGATATCCTTAATTATAATTTTGCTGGACATTTTTAAACAAAGAACAAGAAAATGCTGATAGTAAGCATCTATGTCAAAACCTTAAGGTAGCAAAGGCAGCATTTGTATAAAAGCCCGTTCCAGTGTTTGCTTCTGCCCATCATGACTTATCTCTTTTTGCTTCTGCCAAAGGTCAGGCAAGTGATGAATGGGTGTTTTGACACCAAACATGTTGCGTGAATGCTGGAAAGACAGGTGAAAGCTTTTAGAAAACATTTTGAACATGCTGTCACTAAATCAAAGGATTTGGGGTAGGAGAGAAAGAGTGTAGAAATAATATTAATACAGTGAGGAGCAAGACCCTCATTTCATCATAAAGATGAATGTAAATCTGCAGCAATTTGCAAATGACACATAATTAAGAATAGTTTTTGTAATGCAAAAATAAACCCTCTAATTATATATAGAACTGATTGCAGATAATGATAGTGATCTAGTAGGAATAGATTAAAGGATTTAGACTATTTTAAGCACTGAGTTTTTCCGCACTGACCTGTAGAAATGGCATTCATGGGAGACACTGAAGAGAGACTGTCTGGATTATTACAGAGGTTTGCTTTTCACATTCCCCAGGAGCTTCCTCGTCCGGAAACTTTCAGAATATAATCATTCTCAAATCCTCAACATGCCCACTAGTGAGTCAAAAAATAAAAAAAAGGAAAAGGCCATTCATACGGAGCAGTTTTGTAAGAGTCAGGTAAAGGTTTTAGAACTTTGGACATTTATCAGAAAACTTTATTTTTTCACTCTCACTTCCATCCTTTTTCTTTCCCTCCTCTCTTTTTCTGTCTCCTTCCTTCCTTCCTTCCTTCCTTCCTTCCTTCCTTCCTTCCTTCCTTCCTTCCTTCCTTCCTTCCTTCCTTCCTTCCTTTTTTCTTTCTTACTAGTGTAGTCCTTGATCCTGCACAAATCCTACTAGAGTTTTGTGATTTGGGGGATTTTAGAAATATCTAACAAGTACTTGAAGCTCTTTGGAAAACAACTTTATCTTGGGAACTTCAAACCCAGCTATCTAATTTTATTAACTATTATAATATTACTCCCTGGTATAATAAATTATTACTATCTTCAAAATGGAAAAGCAAATTTATGCAATGGCCTTGTGCAAAAACAGTGTCTCCTCTGAGCAGGTTGTGGTCACCTCCATATTACTTAGAATCCTGTGATGTCAGGTTCTCTTGGTCAACCACTGCTATTAATTTCACTAACTGCCCACTGAAAAGGGGCCAGAATAACATGATGCCCAGCAGTTTGCTTATCTAATATGTGGTCCTTTGAGAGAGTATGACCCTAAATCTGAACTTGACCACAATATATAAATGGGGAATAAAGGGACCTAAAAGGAGATAAGATTCTTATATTTCATTCAGACTGGTAAAGTGACATTAGTAGACTGTGATAAATTATTTAAAGTGAAATACCTAGAGCAAGAATTAAAATAAAATCTATACAAAGCACTCAAAACACTATAGATAAATCAAAATGGAGTTTAAAAATACATTCAAGTAACCCACAGGAAGGTAGGAAAAATAAAGCAAGAAACAAAGTACAGAGGAAACAGATAACAAAAAACAAAATAGAAGACAAAAGCCCTCGTCTATTAGTAAACACATTAAATGTAAATTGTCTAGATATACCAGGTAAAAGACAGAGATTGGCAGAATGGATTTTTTAAAACCAGACTTTGGAGATTATTATGCTAAGTGAAATAAGCCAGTTAGAGAAAGATAAATACCATATGATCTCACTGATATGTGGAATCTAATGAACAAAATAAACTGACAAACAAAATAGAACCAGAGGTATGGATATGTAGAACAGATTGACAAATGTCAGAGGGAAGGGAGGTGAGGGGGACTGGATAAAAGAAGGTGAAGAGATTAGCCAAAGAACATATATGCATAGCTCATGGACACAAACAACAGTGTGGCAAAGGCCAGGGAAGGGGGTGGGGCACTGGGTGGAGGTTGGCAAAGGGGGCCAGGAAATGGGAGACATCTGTAATAAAAAATAAATAAATAAATAAACTGTATGTGTCTACCAAAAACTCATTTCAATATAATGATACTGGAATGCTGAGAATAAACGTATCAAAAAAAGACATACCATGAAAATATTAATCAAAAGAAGAGTGATATGTTAACAAATTTAACTTCAAAGCAAGGAAAGCTATCTAGGTCAGAGAGAGAGACATTAAATAGTGGTGAAAGTTAATTCACGAAGAAGACAAAGCAATCAAATGTGTACACACCAAATGTCAGCACTACAAAATACGCAAAATAAAAACTGATAGAACTGAAAGGAGAAATAGAAAAAAATCTATAAATATAATTAAAGATTTCAAAAGCTCTCTCTGAGTAACTCATACAGCAATTATACAATTGGATAAGGGGTTTGTGGTAGATAACATTATTAAAGATGATGTTTGCAATGCCCATTAATATAGGGAACACTGGGAAAAACAGGTTTTTGTGGAAGAATAGAAAAGAGGGTGAGCTGTGTTTGGGTCAAGTTGAAATATTCAAGGAGCAAAGTCAAAGGTGTAGCTGGATTTATGAGAAGATGAAAAGGATAGAAATAGAGATGTAGAGTCATTCACATCAGGGTGGAGTAAATTTAGGTTTACAGTTATTTGTATGAAAAAATAATAAAATAATCGATAAATAATAATACAAGAATGAACTCTTGTTTTACATACTCACAACTGTAAACCTAATTTTGCCTCGCCCTGTACAGGTGACAATTAAAACAATGGATTTATGTGAATTTTCCAAGGGAGAGAGTTTTCCAATATATGAGACACATATATTGTAGGCCTGAACTTTAAGGGACTCTGACATTTGTTGTTTGTGTAGAGAAAGATCAGCCTGGAAAGAAAATAGAAAAGAGGTTAAATATGTTAGAGAAAAGCCAACTATGTGTGATATGGAAATTGAGGGCATAGGGTATTTTAAAAGGAATGAGTCCCCAGAGTGAATGCTGCTGAAAAGACAGGGAAGACTAGAACTGAAAAATGACCATAGGATCTCTTGAGAGGGAGATTATTAATGATCTTGATGAGCGCAATTGGGTGGAAGAAAGGGAGTAGAAGTCAGCTTGGAGTGGATAAAGGAATGAATGGAAAAAAATTAAGATATGGAGATGGTAAATGAAGACAATTCTTTTGAGTAGTTTAACTGTGAAGAAGAGAAGAATGATGAGGGTAATTGAAGCTGAGGGAGAGGTTTTATACATTAATTCATTCATTTACTGTTTAAATGTGGCTATAGGCTTTTCTGTTGTCTTTGTAGTTATTTTTCTTTATTTGGGGGGGAAAGACTAGACAAAATGAAAGAAAGAGGCTGCAGAAAAAGGGGAAGTTGATTCTGTAACTTTTTGTTAAAGGAAAGACAAGATGAGAATCAAAATATGAGCAAGGGATTGGCTTCACAGAAGGGGGTGTGCCTCTTCATAGGAAAAGCAGAGGAAATGCATACAGGTGTGATTTGGTTGGTTGTTTGGTAAGGAGAAATTCAGGGAGTTCTTATCTGGTGTTTTTGTTTTTCTTGAATGTCTTACTTATGGACATTCCCACTTATTGAAAATACAACAATGCAAGAATCATCCTTGATATCCACAGATAAAGAAACAATTTTTTGTTCCAAAAAGAGGGAAAACTATGCAAAAAAAAAGTGGGAGACTTTTATTGCAAAGTTTTTTATATGAAAATTCTGACAGTAGGACAAAAGTTAAGCTATACAGAGTCTTAACAGTAACACTTTACAAATTGTCTTAATTGAAAAGAAAAAAGTTATCTAAAATGGAAATGTCTGAAAAATCAAAATGTATGCACACTCGTGATTGAAAGTGACACAAAATGTCAGCTAAAATGGCTCAGGCAAAAATAAAGTGTTATTACTACAATTTTTAGATATAGAAGAGGCCTTCAGCATGTCTGTGTTCAGACCTGAATTGATACCATGGAGATCTCAGCTCTGCCTTCAGCTATATTACAGTGTCAGCTAAACTGTGAAATAGCAGCAGTGAAATCTTATGCTTTACTCTTTTTGATCCACACTCAGTACAGAAAGTCTAGGATACCTTTCCTAGAAGACCTAGAAAAATCTCACCGACTTTCACTGGGTCTTAATTCCTGAAATAATGACTGAGTTCAGGGAGGATGAAATGCATTTGATCAGCTTAGGTTTGTGGTCACAGCTGGAGGTGAGTATGGAGTCACATAGTCTATAACAGGAATAGGTAGATCCCCAGATGACCAAGAAAGGTCAAATTATGATTTTTCAAATTACAATCAAACTGATGGACAATTTCACTTTCTGCCCTGTATATGACCTTTGATGATAACAGATAATAAATATGACAAATCACTGCTTTGAGTTTCTCTTCTGCTTGCGTTTACTGTAAACTTGTGCTGATGGTGCTGGAGGCCAGCGAAATGTCCAAAAGGAAGATGCTAGATGAATGAGTTCTGAATCATGGTGAGTGGGTTGTGATAGTAACTAATAATTAAGAGAAGAAAAAGTTTTTAGGGCAAGATAAAAAGTGTCTCCTTTTATTTAACCTTTAATATAAAAAGTGAAAAGATGTCATTTCAATATTATTAATCATAACTCTATCAGCATACATTTCTCTGAGTAATATCCTGATATGGTACATTCCTAAAATCAGTTTTTATCAACCACACTCATTAGGCATATTGTGGCATATGACATGATTTTGTTCACATTTAGTAAAATATAAAACAAGACCTCTATCCAGTAAGACTTAAGGTCTAACCCAATGTAATAATATAAAAACATATCGGCTCTAGTACACTGTGATTTCTCAATGGTCCCAGTAAGGCATCATTCACGTCTGTGTTTAATTTGCTTAGCCGTGGGCTTAGGATATAATACACATTAGTAAACAAGCATATGTTGATTTGATACTTTATTTTATTTTATTTATTTATTTTAGAGAGAGAGGAAGGGAGTTGGAAAAAGAGACAGAAACATTGATGGGATAGAACATCGATTGGCTGCCTCCTGCATGCCCCCTACTGGGGACTGGGCCCACAACCTGGGCATGTGCCCTGACCGGGAATTGAACCGGCGACCTCTTGGTGCATGGGTCGACACTCAACCACTGAGCCACACCGGCCAGGCTTGATTCAATATTTTAGCAGGCCCTGCCTTAAGGATTCATAAACATCATTACTCCACTGTGTTAGGCTTTTAAAACAACTTTTTGGTTGGAATCTTGGAGATGGGTACAATGCCCTTCCCTGTTTTCCCCTCTACTATTACTTGGGTACAGGTCTGTTTCTCCTGAACTACATTTTTCTTTAAGAGCAGAAACTGTATCTTAAATTATAAATTCATTTAAATATTCAATAAATATTTATTAATTGCCCTCCACATGTTCGAAACTTTACCTATGAAAATATATCAGATGCAATCCCATGAGAACACAGGCAACAACTTTTAACTTTGCCTGTTGCGGCTTTTTCTTATTTCAGCCACAATACCTAGCAAAGAATGTGATATAGCAGAGGTTTTAGAAATGCTTACTTAATTAATTGATTTGGGAGAGTTGTACCAAATGTAACCTACATCTCCAGCTACTAAATCAAATCACAAAGTATGTTATTTTTTAATTCACTTCAATTAACAGCTGAATAATGGCCAACATTTATTCAAAATCTATCATGTGGGAACCTTGGATACATTATGTTTTAAAACATTGCAACAGCTTTATAAAGTTCCTCATTTAACACAGAACACCAACACTGGAAGAAGCTAGAATGGTCTTACACATTAAGTAGCAGAGTTGAGATTTGAGCCTTGATCTGTCTGGGAATGAAGCCCATAATTTTATTCATTATCGCATACTGGTTTCAACACTCTCTTGAACTACCTACCTCTTCAATCCCTAAGTCCCTATTTCAGCAATGCCCTTCTCTATCTCTGCCCTCAATGTACCTTAATTTTTGACACTACAAACCGATCACTTCAAGCAGCTCAATATTAATGCATGTGTTCGGTGCTGTTAATAACCATTGATCCTCTGCAGTAAATGACAGCAGGTTCATCACTCTTTAATAGGTGGGTCATTCAGCTACCATTTTGTAAGTTGTCTGTTATGCCTCTATCTGCCTGGGCTCAAGGGGAATGAGCAAATGCTTGGAGGACCTTCAGAGAAGGCCTCTCCTGGGGGGCAGTTTCCAACCTTCAGGCAGGTAATCAACCAGAGGACAGAAACAGTCACCACAGTGATCTCTTATTCAGAGGGGAACCCCATTCTTCAGCCATTAGGCTCTTTGAACTCTGAATGTTAATGATTCTTCTCACTTTTTAGAAGTTCAAGTGTATAAACATCATCAAGAGAGCTTTGTTCTCATTGTCCTTTTCCATACACAATGCCTACATTTTGCTCTTGTGCATGAAACCTATTCCTGCTGCATGTTCTTACAGCCATAGTGAGGCCCTTTGCATTTTGAAATACTACCTCAATGCTGTAGTGGGAGCGGATTCAGCTGAAAACTGGGCTTATTGTAAACAGTGTAAACATGGGTTCCCAAAGACTGGTTGCTAGGCTATCAACACAATGAAAAATATCCACATTACCAGAAGATAATAAAGGACCAAGGTGATGGAAAAACAATCAATTGCCAGCGGTTCCAATGAGAGGTGGTCTCTGAGGTCAATGTTAACAAGTATCTTCATCATTGTCTTTCTGAAAAGGTTAAAGTTTCCCAGTCCATATGTGGGAACAAACAAAAAAATTGTATACCCTGGAATAATAATCTGCAGAGACAAGACAGCGCCAGAAAGACAAACCCTGTTCAGCTGTGTTTCCTGACAGCACTGCCCAGTACACTTCCACCTCAGGCTGAGAACTGACTTTCTAAAGAATAATTATATCAAGTGATGTCATGATGGATGGCCTCTTTCCAATGGCTTCATGGTTTATCTTTTGGGACAGAAAGTTAGGAGAGATAGCAGACTGTAAACTGTTGTCACAGTTTGATGGGGGAAAGAGAAAGATAGGTCAGTTTTTGGTGTTCTAACTTATATAACAATGTAAGGTCTGAGTTCCACCCTCCAAGTCCTCTACTAACCAAGTCATTAATTAACCCTGCATTGACACAGGCTCTTTAATAAAACAAATCTCAATATATGATCAACTTCACTTATGTATGTAAATTTTTATCCAGTAGTTTTGTAACACTAGACAACATTCAAAGCACTTTGAATATATTTACAAGTTGAATCATCCTTGCAACCCTACTTATACGTAGTATCATTGTTACCATTTTATAGATGAAGAAACTGAGCACAGAAAGTAAAACAACATGCGCAGGTCACATGGTAGGTGAGTGGTAAAGCCAGGAACAAAAACTCACCCCAGAGTCTGCCTTAGCCACTCATAGTACTATCTTTATGATGATTTAAAAATATATTATGGTTTTATTATTTCTAACTAACTTTTAGGCAAAGCTTACAAAAACAAACTCACATATTTCTTTTTTTTTTTAATCCTCACCCGAGATATTTTTCCATTTATTTTCAGATAGAGTAGAAGGGTAGGAGGGAGGGAGGGAGAGAGGAAGAGAGAGAGAGAGAGAGAGAGAGAGAGAGAGAGAGAGAGAGAGAGAGAATCATCGATGTGAAAGAGATACATCAACTGGGTGCCTCTTGCACAATCCCCACCAGGGCCAGGGATGAACTGCAACCGAGGTACCTGTCCTTGACTGTAATTGAACCCATGCCTCATTGGTCTGTTGGCCGACACTCTAACTGCTGAGCCAAACTGGCCAGAGCTTACCACATATTTTTTAACAAAAATTCAGTCAGAAGTTTTCATAATAGAATGCCAAAAACTTGATAGTTCTCTTTGTATATTTAAATCACATATAATTACTGCTTTAAATCATAGGTGAAGTAGCTTATTATTTAAAACATAGCAAAAGATTGTATTTTCTGATAGTCTTAGCTCATACTTCTCAACCTGGAGTACACACACCAATGTGTATGTAGCCAGTTCACAGGAAGTACAAGATATACCTCTTGGGAGTACTCACATTTATGTGAAGATTTAGAAGTAATCATATTAAATTGCACATGAATATATACTATAAAGCAGAAAGAAAAGTGAATAAGATAAAACAAGAGTCATTCAAGAAATGTTGAGCTTCTAACAGCTTGCTTCACATTCTAGCTGAAGACTGGGGTGTTCTGGGTTTGTGTTCATGACCTTCAGTCACTGGACAAGTCTAAGAAGCATTAAAGAAGAAAATGCAAATGCCATTGGTGCAAAAGTGAAGCTTCACAAGACTTTTCATCTTGTTTTCCACAGAAATATTTATAATAATTTTCATCACTTTTATAATTTGAGGAAATGGCTAGAATAAACTTATGAAAATAGAAAAGGATCTCCTGATGTGAGCCATAAATAACACATTTTATAAAAAGTAGGAACAATTCCAAAATGGCAGCAGAGTGAATGGAAGCTACACAGACCATCTCCCAGACCAAACTGGAATTACAACTAAAATAAAGACAAATTGTTAGGAAAAACCAACAGAAAAGCAGCTGGAGAGGACCCATATAACCAGGGACAGGAAAAAAGGACACTGAATCGAGCCTGGTAGGTCTGCAGAGGCATGAGAGGGTGAGCTGGGAGCCCATGGACAGCAGCTGTTTTAGCTGTGAGCAGCTCCCTCAGGGTTAAAATCCCAAGCCAGCTCCACAGCGCAGAGGGCTGGGACAGAGCACTAAATTAGCTACAGCCACTCACCTTGGGCTCTGGGAGAGGCAGGGTGGACTGGACTAGAACTGTGTGGGGACACTCTGGATTTGGAGGGCGCTGAGAGTCTTTGCTGAGTCACGGGCGCACAAGACAGTGGCCATCTTGCTCTAGGAGCCTTTTCCCCCGAGCACTGGGAGAAGCAGCAGCCCCTCCCTTGGAGATTTAACCCCACCCAGCTGGGCCAGAGAAATGCAAATTGAGGCACATTAACAACCAGCACTTGCCCCGCCCTCTGGAAATCCTCTTATGATGAACACCTGAGGGAGTTTTTCATTCAGGGGAGGGCTACAACCCAAGGCTCATCAAGTAACTGAGACTAACAGCCTCCAGGCAAAAAGCTAGAGGATAATTGAACCTGTCCTGGGCTTGCAAATCTACTCAGGAAAGTAAGACTTGACAGTGGTGTTGAATGTGGGTCCTCCCACGCTTATCCAAACCCAGTAAAGGGAGCCACAACCAGCAGAACACCAACACTCACAGGGAAAATTTGGCAGGCTCCAAAACCCACTGAGATAGCCAAAATGGTGAAACAAAGAAACAAATCCCAAATGAAAGAACAAGAGACCTCCACATAAGATGAGATAAATGAAATGCAGTTAAGCAAGTTATCAGAGGTAAAGTTTAGAGCCATGATCTTGAGGAAGCTTAACAGCATGAGTAAAGGAGCTCAACACCATGGGTAAAGATATAGAAACATTGAAAACCAACCAAGGGGAAATGAAGAATGACATAGCAGAAATAAAGAAAACATTGGAAGGAATAACCAGCTGAATAGAGGAAGCTGAGGACCAGATCAGTGAATTAGAAGACAGAGTAGAAAAAAATCAATCAATCAGAAAACCAAAGGAAAAAAACAGTTTAAAAACAGGAAGATAGCTTAAGAGAACTGTGGGACAAATGGAAACATAACAACATTCGCATCATAGGAGTTCCAGAAGAAAAACAAAATGAGCAAGGGTTAGAGAATATATTTGAAGAAATAGTGACAGAAAACTTCCTTAACTTGGTGAAGGAAGAAGGCATGCAAGTTCAAGAAGCACAGAGAGTCCCAAGTAAGAAGAACCCAAACAAGCACACACCAAGACACACAGTAATTAAAATGCCAAAAATTAAAGACAAATAGAGAATCCTAAAGGCAGCAAGGGATAAGCAACAGGTTACCTACAAAGGAACCCCATAAGGCTATCAGCTGATTTTTCAACAGAAACACTACAGGTCAGAAGGGAATGGCATGAAGCAATCAAGGTAATGAAAAACAAGAATCTGAATCCAAGACTACTCTATCCAGCAAGACTATCATTCAAAATAGAAGGTGAAATAAAGAGCTTCCCAGACAAAAAAAAAGCTAAGGGATTATATTAGCACCAAACCAGCACTGCAAGAAATGTTAAAAGGACTGCTGTAATTAGTAGAAGAAATAGGAATAAAAATATAACCACAATAAATAAAAATGGCAACAAATAAGTACATATCAATAATAACTTTAAATGTAAATGGTCTGAACACTCCGATCAAAAGACACAGAGTAGCTAATTGAATAAGAAAGCATGATTCATATATATATTGTTTACAAGAGACCCACCTCACAACAAAAGACTCACATAGGTTGAAAGTGAAGGGATGGAGAAAATTCTTCCAAGCAAATGGAAAGGGAAAAAAAACTGGGGTAACAATACTCATATCTGATAAAATAGTTTTCAAAATGAAGGCCATAACTAGAGACAAAGAAGGCCACTACATAACATTGAAAGGAGCTATCCAACAGGAAGATATAACCTTGGTAAACATATATGCACCCAATATAGGAGCACCAAAATATATTACAAATCTTCTGGAGGACTTCAAAGTAGAAATAGACAGCAATACAATCACAGCAGGGGACTTCAACACCCCGCTGACATCACTGGATAGATCCTCCAGACAAAAAATTAACAAGGAAATAGAGACTCTAAATGATGCACTAGATCAAATGGATTTAATAGATATCTACGAAGAATTACACCCCAAAATTGCAGGATTCACATTCTTCTCAAGTGCACATGGGACATTCTCAAAGATAGACCACATGTTAGGGCACAAACTAAGTCTCTACAAGTTCAAGAAGATTGAAATCATAGCAAGTGTCTTCTCAGATCACAATGGCATGAAACTAGAAATCAATTACAACAAGAACATGCAAAGACATTTGAACACATGGAAGCTAATAGCATGTTATTAAACAGTGAATAGGTTACCAAGGAGATCAAGAAAGAAATTTTAAAATTCCTGGAAATCAATGAAAATGAACACACAACAACACAAAATCTATGGGATGCAGTGAAAGCAGTTCTGAGAGGGAAGTTCATAGCACTCCAGGCCTACCTCAGGAAACAAGAAAAATTTCTAATTGACTATCTAACCTCACAACTTAAAGAACTGGAAAGCAAACAAAAAGAAAACCCCAGAGCAAGTAGAAGGAAAGAAATAGTGAAGATCAGAGCAGAAATAAATGACATAGAGACCAAAAAAACAATTCAAAAGATCAATGAAACAAAGAGCTGGTTTTTTGAAAAGATAAACAAGATTGATGGACCCTTAGCTAGACTCACCAAGAAACAAAGAGAGAGAACCCAAATACACAAAATCAGAAATGAAAGAGGAGAAGTAACAACTGACACCACAGAAATGCAAATGATCCTTAACAAATACTATGAACAATTATACGGCAACAAATTGGACAATCTAAGCGAAATGGACAAATTTCTAGAAACACATAGTCTCCCAAAACTGAACTGGGAAGAGATAGGAAACTAGAACAGACCAATAACAACTAAGAAAATTGAAGATGTAATCAAGACTCTCCCAGCAAACAAAAGCCCAGGCCCGGACGGCTTCACGGGGGAGTTTTACCAAACATTCAAAGAAGAAGTAACACCCCTTTCCTCAAACTATTCCAAAAAATTCAAGAAGGAAGACTTCCAAACTCGTTTTATGAGGCCAGCATAATTCTAATTCCAAAACCAGATAAAGACACTACAAAAAAAGAAAACTACAGGCCAATATCCCTGATAAAAATAGATGCCAAAATCCTGAACAAAATATTAGCAAACCAGATCCAGCAATACGTTAAAAAAATTATTCACCATGACCAAATGGGATTCATCCCAGGGATGCAAGGCTGGTACAATATTCACAAATTAATAAATGTGATACACCATATAAACAAAATGAAAGATAAAAACCATATGATCATATCAATAGACGCTGAAAAGGCATTTGACAAAATGCAGCTCCCATTTCTGATAAAACCGCTCAGCAATGTGGGAATAAAGGGATCATATCTTGACATAATAAAGGTCATATATGAAAAATCTACAGCCAACATCATACTCAGTGGGCAAAAACTAAAAGCATTTCCCTTAAGAACAGAAAAAAGACAAGGATGCCCACTTTCGCCACTCTTATTTAACATAGTACTGAAAGTCTTAGCCACAGCAATCAGACATGAAGAAAAAATAAAAGGGATCCAAATTAGAAAGGAGGAAGTGAAACTGTCATTATTCACAGATGACATGATATTATCCATAGAAAACCCTAAAGACTCCATCAAAAAACTTCTAGATTTAATAAATGAATTTGGCAAGGTAACACGATACAAAACTAACATCAAGAAATCGACAACATTTTTATACACCAATAATGAACTCACAGAAAGAGAAACTAAAAAAAAAAAAAAAAAATCACATTTACCATTGAGGCAAAAAAATTAAGATACCTAGAAATAAACCTAACCAAAGAAGTAAAGGACCTATTCACAGAAAACTACAAGACATTAAAAAAAGAAATAGAGGAAGATGTAAAAAAGTGGAAGCACATACCTTGTTCATGGATTGGAAGAATTAACATCATTAAAATGTCCATACTACCCAAAGCAATCTATAGATTCAATGCAATCTCCATCAAGATACCAATGACATATTTCACAGAACTAGAACAAATAGTTCAAAAGTTCATATGGAACCAAAAAAGACCCCGAATAGCCACAGCAATCTTGAAAAAGAAGGACAAAGTAGGTGGGATCGCAATATCGGATATCAGGTTATACTATAAAGCCACTGTAATCAAAAGAGCCTGGTACTGGCACAAGAACAGGCATATAGATCAATGGAATAGAACAGAGAACCCAGAAATTGACCCAAGACAGTATGCTCAATTAATATTTGACAAAGGTGGCAAGAGCATACAATGGAGTAAAGACAGCCTCTTTAATAAATGGTGTTGGGAAAATTGGACAGCTCCATGCAAAAAAAAAAAAAAAAATGAAATTAGACCATCAATTTACACCATACACAAGAATAAACTCAAATGGATAAAAACTTAAATGTGACTCATGAATCCATAAAAATCCTAGAAGTAAATGTAGGCAACAAAATTTCAGACATCATACGCAGCAGAATTTTCACTGATACATCACCTAAGGCAATAGAAACAAAGGAAAAAATGAATACATGGCACTATATCAAACTAAAAAGCTTCTGCAGAGCAAATGAACAACCATCAAATTGGAAAGGGAACCCACTGTATGGGAAAGCATAATTGCCAATGTTACATGAGATAAGGGGTTAATTTCCAAATTATATAGAGTGCTCATACAACTCAACAAAAGGAAGACAAAGAATCCAATTTAAAAATGGGCAGAGGAGCTAAATAGACACCTCTCCTAAAAGGACATACAAATGGCCAAGAGACATTTGAAGGAATGCTCAATGTCACTAATTATCAGAGAGATGCAAATTAAAATAACTATGAGGTATCACCTCACACCTGCCAGAATGGCTGCCATCAACAAATCATCAAACAACAAGTGTTGGTGAGGGTGTGAAGAAAAGGGGACTCTAGCACACTGCTGGTGGGAATGCAGACTGGTGCAGCCACTATGGAAAACAGTATGGTGTTACCTCAAAAAATTAAAAATTGATCTGCCATTTGACCCAGTGATCCCATTTCTAAGAATATACCCTAAGAAGCCTGAAACACCAATCAGAAAGAATATATGTACCCTTATGTTCATAGCATCACTATTTGCAATTGCTAGGATCTGGAAACAGACCAAGTGTCCATCAACAGATGAGTAAATAAAAAAGCAGTGATACATATACACAATGGAATACTATGCAGCTGTAAGAAAGAAAGATCTCTTATCCTTTGAGACAACATGGAGAGACCTGGAGAGTATTATGCTAAGCGAAATATGCCAATCAGAGAAAGACAAATACCACATGATCTGACTTATTTGTGGAATATAATGAACAAAGTGGGCTGATGAACGAAATAGACCCAGAGACATAGAAAGGAGTATAGTTCAGACTGACAAACCTCAGAGTCAGGGGTGCAGGGTGGATGGATGAGATGAACCAAAGAACTTATATGCATGTATGCATAACCAATGGACATGGACAACAATGCTGGGGTGGGGGGTGGGGAAGGATGGTGTTTCAGGCTTCTTAGGGTATATTCCTAGAAATGGGATCACTGGGTCAAATAGGGGGGAAAGGAGAAACATGTGTAGCAAAAATAAATTAATAAAAATTGGGAAGGAAAAAAAAAAGTAGGAACAGAAATAACCAGCCTCTTGATTTTTTTTTTATCCTCACCCGAGGACATTTTTTCATTTTTTGTACAGATAGAGTGGGAGGGAGAGAGAGGAAGAGAGAGAGAGAGAGAGAAACATCGACGTGAAAGGGACACATAGAGTGGCTGCCACCCGCACGACCAACCAGGGCCGGGGACAAACTGCAACCAAGGCACGTGCCCCTAGCGGAAACCGAACCTGGGTCTCTCTGGACCGCAGGCTGACGCTCTAACCGCTGAGCCAAACCCGCCAGGGCTCAACCTCTTGATTTTAAATAAAAGAAAATTATTTTCTTCCCATATTCTTAAAAAGGTAGAAACAACTTAATTGTCTCTCAGGGACCACAATGTTCATTGAACCATCCCTGTGGGCACAACATTATCTCAGGCACTGTTGGCAGCTTCCAAGGAGAGGAAAGGAGAAGACGTGCTTTTAAACCATGAGAGCATCAGAGAAAATGGCACAGATAAGATGGATATAGATTATCATGCTTAGAAATACAAACACAATGAATGAATATAGCAGCTGAGGACAGTTCTGTTTTGGTAATATAATTATATATATAAAGAAAAGGACTATAAGGTCTGGGTCTACATATTTTTAGTACTTCAATGCCCAACAAGTATAACCCCACCAAATTCAAATAGGTAGACTTATTATGCCCCCTGTAAATAAAATGTATGTCAATCTTTGTGTAACAAAGCAAATCAAATATAGACTAAGGCATGCAAACTTCTAGACGAAAGGAGTTTGAGCTGTTATGGAGTCATGCTATTGGGGCAAGGAATAACTAGTTAAATGTTCACAACCCTTCTATAAGGGAACCACTGAATACACAATTAAAGCATTGTATACATAGTGGCTGTTGACTTTGATGGTTTGCAAAGTTCACATGCCCAACCCTACTACTTTCCTTTGCTGCTACCCTACTCCTCCTACATTTTTCATCCATGTGCAATAGTGTGAGTGCTCCATTCAACACTGCAAGCCCTCCCAGGAGGCATCCCAGTGAAACAGGTAAATGTACCATTCTTTTAGTTGTACTAATATTTTCTTAGATTTTAGTCATTAAAATAGGACGTTGGTTTGAAGCTTAAGGGAAGCTCAACTTCAAACATGAAAAGAAATTCAACTCAATAATCTAGTTTTGCCAGTTTCTCACTCCATCTGTTTGATATCTTGGTCTGGTTCTTGGTTAGGTTTTACTTAAAAAGCAAAATTGAATTTAAAATCTATTTCATTATCAACCAAACTAAGCCACTGTTTGCTGATATGTTATTGATCTCAAGGAAAACTGTAATTCCATTCAATTATATAATTGATATAATTATATAAATCTAATTCTAGTGCAATTATATAATTCTACTTTTCAGGCAAAGGTATGACCTAATAATCTTTTCAAATTTTATACTCAGCAAATTTATGAAGCACAAAAATTACCAACCTTTGTCTATTACAAGAAAAGAATAGTTGCTTTTAAAAATTCAATGAAGATTCGTCAATTATACTTTTAAATAAGTTGGTTTTTAATTTTATTTCCCTAATTAGAAAGTTGAATATCGACAAAGTATTAACAAATGTAATATGGATAAGAAGCAGAGAGTATGGCTCTTGCCGGATGGCGCAGTTGATTGGAGTGTTGTCCTGTACACTGAAAGTTTGTGAGTTCAGTCAGAGCACATGCCTAGGTTGGGGGTTCAATCCCAGTTGGGGAGCATGCGGGAGTCAACCAATCAATGTTTCTCTCTCTCTCTCTCTCCCTAAAACCAATAAAATATATCATTGGGTGAGAAGCAGAGACTATGTTCAAGAGTGACATAACTATTCAAATATTTATTTTTAAATAGTTTGTTGGTCTGAATAGCAATCATTTTTTAATTAATGTTTTATGAATCTGTTGCTTTGCATAACATTCTTCTTGTGGCATGTTTTAATACATTCTTTGGTCATGTTTTTGCATAGTTATAAAATAACAAATACAGTGTTATTATTGCTCAACAAGCACATAACATAACTGATCTTATAAAAACATCATTAGTAAGGGGAAAGATGTATGCTTACACTGTGAGTAAGAATGACAGCCCAGCAACTTGCAGGGACAAGCACGTTTATGCATCATGAGGGGCATTTGCATGGTTGGACTTCAGAGCTTTTGCAATGTGCTCCATCTAGAAGGAGGAAGAAGAATGTGGGCATGACCTGAGGGAAGAGCTCCAGGTTAGCCTTGAGAAAGGTGGAGGTGCGACCCCTGTATGGTTTCCATCTTCTTCCTCTTTCCTGCACTATGTATAAAAACTTTCTGAGAAACAGTGAACTGAGAACTTTGACCATATGATACACACTCATAACACATATTAAAAATACTTTTTGCAAGAACAATTATTCAAGTTTGAAAAATCTTCTAATAGTTTGTAAGTGGGCCAGGGGCCTGCAGAACATTACTGTTTTAGGTCATGCTCTTTAAACCCTAAAGTAACAAAAACTCACTTGACTGCAGGGAAGAGGGGTGGGTGTTGTCTGAACGTATTCACACAAATCAGAATGAATCAGAGGTCATAAGGCCCTAGATGCTACCTAGTGTTAGGCACTAGTCTCCCTCCCTCAGTCTCTTTCTAGTCCCTTCTCATGGCCTCTCTCTGATTCAGTCTCTCTCAAGGACATTCTTCCCCGGGCAGCTTTTTCTCTCTTTTCTATGCCACTTCATAACTTCATCTTGCACATGGCTTTGGCTTACTCAACCCTGTGACAATTTCACAGCTCTAACAAAATTGCTTCTTGGCAATTTGTTTCTTACTCCAAATTTGCAAGGCAAAGACTCCAGAGTGTCAGCCCCTGAGTAGGTGATGATAAGTCTAAGAATTGGCTGTCCTTGGACTTGGCTTGTCCAATCGCAGTGTGTGGGTGGGTGCAGCTCATGAAATGAGTCAACTTCACAGAGCAAAGGCTACGGATGAAGCACATTCCTTAGGAAGGCCTGCAGTGGGGCTGACAGTGACTGATATCCCATTTGTTCTTTATTAAAATATTCAGTGATTCATTTAACATTTTAATTAAGCAATATAAGGGAGAAATAACAATGTAGGGCAGACGTGAGGCTGCTTACCAGCAGGTGCTCCCTAGTGACCCTTCACGGCAAGTGTCACCTCCTGCAGATGTGCAGAGTTTGCCATGGCTGGCACTCAACAATGAGAGCACATTTCTGACTTGAAAACTCTATGAGATTTATTCATTCTGTCAGTATGAATAAAAGATGCCTTTGTCCGCATCGTCTCCACCTTTACACAAAAATTTGTAAAGCAAAATTCAACATTGGAGCATTAAATCGTTCTGGAGGGTCTGTGGTGTTTTAATCTCTGACGTGATATAAATGTAACTATTTCACTAAATGATAAATGAAAACAAACATAGGTATCAAGGCAGGGAGGGCTGGGGCGGATGGGTATATGAGGAGGAGAAGAAGGGGACCATGTAAAGAGTGATGTATTCTTATTTAAAAAATTCTGAAAGTCACAGATTTCAGTTTTGCCATGTTTGTTTTTCAGTTTGTTGTTTATGTGGTTTTTTTTTTACCATGTTTTTTTTTAAACACCTTCTTTTGGGGGGTCAGGTAGTCGAGTTGTGAAAGGCTTTAAGATGTTCTTTCACTGTCTCAGCTGGATGATCAAGGTAAACATCAACAGTGTAAGTCATGCTGATAGTATGTTCCCTTGATAGGCTATGGTGAAAGTGACACTTTGCTTCTGTGTTGTTGCTGTTGTTTTAAACAAACAGAACAAAACCACAACCCCAGAAAAATCACCACTGAGGAACATTCTAGAAAATACCTGACCAATACTCCTCACCACAGCCAGGGTTATCAAAAACAAGGCAAGTCACAGCCACGAAAGCTAAGGAGACAAGATGAGTAAATGCATGTGGTATCTTGGATAGGATCCCGGGACAGGAAAGTGACACTAGGTGAAAACTAAGAAGCTATGAATAGCTCTGGCCAGTGCGGCTCAGTGGGTTGCCGGTTCAATTCCCGGTCAGGGCACATGCTCTGGTTGTGGGTTCGATCCCTGGTATGGGGTGTGTTTCACTCTCCTATTTGTGTTTCTCTCTCCTTCTCTCCCTTCCTCTCTTCTCAAAATTAATTTTTAAAAAAAGAAGATATGAATAAAGTATGGACTTTAGTTAGTAATAATATATCAATATTGGTTTGATAGTTGTAACAGGTATATCATAATAATGTAAGGCATTAATAATGGGAACCTGATTATAGGATATATTGGAACTCTCTATAGTATCTTCCTAATTTTTCTGTAAATCTGAAGCTTTTCTAAATTTTAAATAAAATTTATTTTAAAGATTAATACTATTTAGAAAAACATGAAAGGCCTTTTTGTTTGTTTTAATGAGAAACTTTTACATGATAGTCCTAATCTTTTATGCTTCTACTTCAAAGATTCTCTTATACATTCTCTCAAGTTATGATATTTTATAAACTCATCTTGCTCACAGGTTCTGGAGATTTAAAAGAAATAGAGAAACAAGGAGTGGAAGGGGTTATACTCTCAAAGATATTGCCCTTCTGTTAAATACATGGCTTTTAAAAAATCAAGTATTTAATGACAATCATTGAAGACTGGGCTCAAAACCACTCGTGTCTAGGATCCATGTTAAAAAGAAATACAATGGTACTATAACAAATATTACAAATATATAAAAAGGGAAAAGATTTCCAGTTCCACCCATATAAAAATCACCTATTTTCTCTATTTCTTCTTCCATATTCCGTCCCTCTTGCTGCAATCATAGTGTTCATAAATTGGGCATTCTGATTTTTATACAATTTTATCATAAACATTTTCCAGGTTACTTCATAGACTTCAAATTTTCCCTTTAAAAGCCTGCATAATAGTCCATCCAGTGGATATACCACAACTTAGGTGAACAGCTCCCTGTTGCTGACATAGTAAAGAACCATTTCTACTATTGGAAGAATCAAATTCCCTCTACCCTTTCCCTGTTACCCAGCTGAAGGGGTGATGATGACGGCAGTGTATCCAATCCTTGGAAAAACATCCAGTGTCTGACCTCCTGACCTGTACCTCCTGCTTGGGCCCAGGGAGGCGGTGTGCAGAGCCCAGCCCAGCCATCTGCAGGCTGCAGAGCGGCACCTGCAGCTCCCGGCGCTGTTCTAGGCTTCAGCCTCCCTCTATTTCTCACGATGCCTCGCTCTAAAATCAAAGTCATCTGGCCTCGGGCATTTAAATACCTCCAACCTGCTCATAAAAGAGAAAATGAAAGTGGCTGTTCTTAATTTTATGTATCACATGTCTTAAAAATGAAATCTCTCCGTGGACAGGAACGAGAAAGAGGGAATAATAACAGGTGAGAGAGGCAGTGTTAGATCATAAATCACAAAGCTGCAGTGTCTTGGAAGGTAATGTGCTGTTTGTAAGATGTCATCATGCTGAGATCATCTCTGAAGCTTGTCAACTCCAGAGAGATAAATGCTACATACATCTGGCTTCTTTTCACTGTGTGTGTGTGTGTGTGTGTGTGTGTGTGTGTGTGTGTGTGTGTGTGTTTAAATCGCAAGTGATTCAATGAGACTTGTTAGTCCTTCTAATGTCACTTCAAGAGTACAAGCTCATGTTTGGTCTTGCTACAGATAGAGAAAGGAGGGGAAATAGATTGATCATGGATTTAGAAAATGTTTTGTGAGAAAAGACACAGGAGAATGAAGACCTGGTACCCAAATGTTGTAGGAGTGCTCAGTATCGACTCATCAAAGTGAGCACTACATTGGCAGAATTTACATCAGAGAAATGAAAGCCATGAGCAATGTTTCTGTCAAAAAAGGATGTTCTTGACTGTCCCACACAGACAAGCGACAGGAGGAGGCTGGAGTCCTGCCGACTCGCCTCAGAGTAAACACTCCTGAGGTCAGTCCCAGGGTGGAAACACAGGCAGTTCCTTTCTTTGTGAATTGGAATCAATACATAGAGCCATTTTGCTCATCCCAAGAGAGAATGGAAGAGCCCAGAAAACTGAGATGGAGCAGATCATGCCCCATCAGTTATCTGTGATCCACCCCGGTGACAATGAACTCAGATACAGGTGGGGAGAAGTGCGACGTGGAAGGGGAGACCACCACCTGTGGTCTGGCTGCATTGGGTCAGGCTTTGACACCTTGGGAAAACATCTCATGGGGAGAGGCCTACAATCCATGGGGGCGGGGGGTTACAGTTAGACATGATCATTATCTTTTTCATTGTTGTTAAGTTGCCCCAGTTTACTTTAGGTAGGATTCCTTCGTATGTCAATAGACCTCAATCCATCACAGGAGAATTTAAAATCCTGAGAAGTCCATGCATCCTTTTTCCCCCTATAATTTTTCTTCTCTTCCTATTTTCCTGTTTCCAGATTATTTCTCCCTTTTCAAATTCTGGTAACATTTTTCAGTGTTTAAGTAAATAAAAACCAGACAACTTATCATTTATTTTGTTTACTTCATTTGGCCTTGTAGTGCTAAAACTTCTCTTTCTTTATAGAAAATCAATCCGGGTTTTCAAGAGCCTGCTTGATTCATAGCCAACCTCAAATTCTACTCCATTCTAATAAATCAGCCTCCAAATCAGGTTTAGCAACGTGGAAAAAGATGCATTTTTATTTAACTTTTCAGAAACATCAGTTAGTGAGTTCCTAGGGCACTGTGTCTACCCTGTCCATTTTTGTATTACTCAGAGGGCCTGGCTGACATCTTTGTCCATAATAGTTTAGTAGTGTTGAATAAGGTAGAAAAATACAATGTTGAATAAAGGAGACCAAGTTAGAATGTGAATATAGGCTAAAAACAGAAATCCAAGACAAGTTTCTTGAAGGGGGGTTTTCATGACTCCCCCATCTCCGATGCTGGGGGATTACAGCTGTGGTTAGGGGAGAGTCTGGTGCTCCTATCACAGACCCAAGTCCCTGCCTCTGGCTGCCTGGACTGGAGGCAGAGGCTGGTAAGGAAGGTAGGGCCTGGCAGGCCAGGCAGAAACAGAGGTATAGGTGTTATTTGTCTTTCTTAATATGTATATTTTTAAATTTTTTGTAAAGGTGTTATTAGAATAAATGAAAAAACTTCTGGCCATGAAGCCTTTCGAAGAGGATGTTACATTGCCAAATGGAAGCAACCTTGGCTGGGGAAGGTGGGGTTGGATTTTAACTCCACGTGTCCTCTCTGTAGGGCCTCTTTACCAACACAGTGGATGTGAGAGACTTGCCAGGTCTGGTGGCAGAACATGGAGAAGTAAGGTGACATTGCTCCAGGCGACAGAAGGTTGAAGGTCAGGTAGAGGGAGAGTCAGGCAGTGAAGGCAGACAACAGCAGCTCAGACTGGGGACCCTGCTCAGCTTGCACAGGTGCTCTGGGTGTCACTTATTGGACAAGTTCACCAAAAAGAGGCTATCACACTCCCGAACTAGCTGCACCAGGACTCTGTCTTCTGAACTACCAGATGGTCCCAAGATCAGAACTGGACACATGTCCATGAGACCCAGTTGTACTGGGACGTAGTGGCCTCACTGCATGTGGGCCAGGAAAAAGACATGTCAGTGGGTGCCACATAAGACATGAGTTTTCTCTCCTTTACTGAAGGGCTGGGTGGGTTTTGGGCAGCATTTTTTTTTTCAGGCCAGAACCTACATGCTCCCCCGAGCAAGCATCATTGATTTCCCTGGGAGTGAGCTCATTCTGTGGCATTAAGTAGAAAGGCAATGGGTTGATTGCCTCTCAAGGGCAACTTAAGAGTTTGACTCTAAGGAGGAGTGTATTCCAGCAACGAAATGTCCACTCCGTTTCTGATCCACACCTTCAGCCTTCTTCACAGGTCAACTTGTTTGGGAAGCCAGAGGACTTGTGATGATAAGTCATCTTATAGCACCCCCCTGAGGTCTCCTCTGAGCGGTGACTGTGATGCTGAGTGAGAAGGAACTCTATGACTGAGCTATGGACTGCCTGCCCTGTGCTGGCCACCCTAACACAGGCTCCCAAGCTTAGAGCTTGTTCTAAGCCCTTGGCTATTTCTGGGTCATTTGGCATAGGGTCCTTGACAGACACTTCTATTAGCCATTTAGAATGACACATGGATTCCCCACTAGCTGTTTGACAGGGAAAAACAAAATATGATGTGCAGAAATGGGAACACTCCTAGATCAAGTTCAAATCTACAGTATTTACTGAGCAAGCACCAATGACTTGAGAATTTGGAGAAATTCTGGGTTTTGGGACTTTCATTGATTGGAAGGAGAGGAGTTAGCATTTTCCTATTCTCCCAGCCCTACTTTGCCTGTCATGCCTTTTATGAGTGGACACGTATAAGGCCTATTTGCCAACATATTAATATCTATCCATAAAAGCTATATTTGTTTTTTTTTAATATTTGCACCAAAAGTCTAAATTCTACAATAGTAGAAGGCATCTTATTTTTTTGAACAGAATTGTGAACTATTCATCCTAAAGTCAAGTCTTAAAGATGAAGGAGTCTTGTATTTTTTTTAAGGCTGTAATTAAGATGACAACACTTTATTCTGTAATCAATGTCTTTGGAGTAAAGCACCAAGTATTTCTATTAGATTTTTGTTTCTTTAAGATTTTGTTCATGAAGGCACAGTAATGGCACACAGGTGCTTGGCTGAATCTGGGTTCCCTTGAAAACAGAGCCTAAGACACAGTTGGCAGGCAGGCCGTTGGTTTAGAAGTGCACGTCTACTGTGCATTTACTGCATACTGGGTGCTTTGGCTTATTTTGTCTCATTTAATTTTCACAACAATCCTGAAATGAAGTAACAATAACAGGTAAACTTAAATGGCACTACTCTAAGCAGTACACAGATACTCAATAGTAATCACCAACAACATTTTTGGTCCCCTGTTTTCTAATGAAGAAGCTAAGGCACAGGGAAGTCAGGAAAGTGCTCAATGCTTTGCAGCTAGTAAACAGCACCATCAAGGCCAAATTCAGACTACCTGGTACCACAGACTTTGCTCTTAGCCGTAAAGTTCTGATGACTCTTAAATATGGGATAGCATATTTGTTTGCTTAATTGTTCATTTAGATTTGCTTGGACTTCTTTTAATAGACAATATTTTAGAGCAGTTTTAGGTTCATAGAGAAATTTAGTGGAAGATAGAGATATCTTCCATAGTCCCCTTAGCCCCCCATGTGTATAGCCTCCCTCATTGTCAATGTCCCCTACCAGAGTGGTCTATTTGTTACAATTGATTAACCCACAGTGAAAACCCATTATCGCCCAAAGTCTGTGGTTTACTTTAGGGTTCACTCTTGGTGCTGTAAATTCTATGGGTTTGCACAAATGTAGAATGACATGTATTCATCTTTATGATATCATCCAAGTAGTTTCATTGACCTACAATTTTTTTTGTGCTTTACTTATTTATCCTTTCCTTCTCCCTAATCTCTGGAAATCACTGATCTTTTTACTGTCAGCACAGTTTTAGCCTTTTCCAGAATATCATATAGTTGGAGTCACAGAGTATTGTAGTCATTTCATAGTGGCTTCTTTCACTTGGTAATATGCATTTCAGGTTCCTCCGTAGCTTTTCATGACTTGATAGCTCATTTCTTTTTTAGAACAGAATAATAGTCCATTGTATTGAGGTACCACAGGTCATTTATCCATTCACCTACTGAAGGACATCTTGGTTGCTTCCAACTTTTGGCAATTATTAATAAACGTCTGTGTGCAAGTTTTTGTGTAGATGTAAGTTTCCAACTCTTTTTTGGTAAATACCAAGGAGTGTGATTGCCAGATCATATGGTAGGAGTCTGTTTAGTTTTGTTACAAATCACCAAATGTCTTTTAAAGTGGCTGTACCATTTCGAATGCCCACCTGCAATTAATGAGTGTTCCTGTTGCTCCCCATCTTCTCCAGGATTTGGTGTTGTCAGTGATCTGGATTTTAGCCATTCTAACAGGAGAGTAGTGGTTTCTGATTGTTTTAATTTGCATTTCCCTGATTTCAGAAGATGTGGAGCATCTTTTCATGTGCTTATTTGCCATCTGTATATCTTCTTTGGTGAGGTGTCTGTTAGGGACTTGCGTCCAATTTTTAACTGTGCTGGTTGTTTTCTTATTGGTGAGGTTTAAAAGCTGTTTGCATTTTGGATAACAAGTCTTTATTAGATGTGGTTTTTACAAATATATTCTCCTAGTCTGTGTTTTGTCTGCTCTAGATCTCTGCTGTGATAAGTTGTGATCTCCTATTCATCTGTATGTCTCTTCCATTTTTAAGGACAGTGGTTTGCCTCATGACCTCATTTCCATTATGCATCTAAGAAGGGTTGTTGACTTTTCAAATCAGTGTTTGCCAGGGACTGGGTGTGCCAGCTGACTACAAAGTGCCATGAGGGAACATTTTGGAGTGATGGAAATATTCTACATTTTGAGTGTGGTAGTGTGGTAGCAAATAATACTATTTGCATTAGTCAAAACTCACAGAACCAGCACTAAAAGTGATGAATTATTCTGTAGGTAAATTATACCTTACTAGAAAAATTTTTTTTTTTTTGTAAATCCAGGCATTTGGAGTCAGACTGCATATAAATCCTGGCTCCTCCACATTTCAGTCATGTGACCAAAGTTTATGTAACTTTTCTGTGTCTCATTTTCTTAACCCGTAAAACAGAGCCAACAACTGCAGAGCATATGTAATTATTTATCACAATGCCAGGCCATACAAGTGCTCAATAAATGGTAGCCATTGTTTTTATCCCCCTATTAAAGAGCTAAGAGGTTGTTTAGGACAGAGGTTTCTGGACAGACTTGTGTGAGTTTCTCTTTTAAAAAGGAAATAGACATTTTATTAGAGAGCTTGTTAAGAACACTACTGCCCCATAAAAAGAGGGCATCTCTTTATTTCCTAAGCAAAATCTTGTTCTCCCACAAGAATTCCTTTTAATTATTTCTCAAAAATATTGAGGATAGGCTCCAGAATTCATTTATTTATCTTTCTTGAGAGAACAATGGGCCATATTGGGTAAATTTGAGTTCCTGGAATATAAACTAAGGAAAACATGAAAAAAAAAAAAAAGATAAATGAACTTTCAGAATCTAGACCAGTGTATTAGTTCCTGAGATAAAATTCATTTATTCATTCATTTACCCAAAGAGCAGCTATATGTACCAAATACTGACTGTCCTAAGTACTGGAGATTCAGCAGTCACCCAAGCAGGAAAAAGTTACTGTCCTCAAGGAACTTTGGTTCTACATTTAATGAGATTCATGGAATAAACGTCCTATGTATCCTACCCAAAGAGATTTGAATGAGACCTCTCTAATCCCCAGTCACTTGGGAACAATTATGAAGACATCTCCCTCAACCATCCATACCCTCCCATTGAGTTCCACAATGTGTATTGCTTTTCATTTTCTCCCTCTTAAGACTATGATCTCCTCAGACTATGACATGTATACCCCCTTTTTGTTAACTTTTTATTTTGAAATAATTATCAACTTGTAGAAAATTGCAAAAATAATAGAGAAATTCCTGTGTACCTCTCATTCAGCTTTCCCCAATTATATAATCTTATGTAATATAATACAATATTGACACTGGGAAACTGACATTGTACAGTATTGTTAACTAGACTATAGGTCATATTGAGATTTAAACCCATACTCCTTGACCATTGATGAAAATTCTCAGTTTCCTGAACTTCCAATCCATTTCTAGGTAGGAAAGAGTTTCTCCTCTCTTGGAAACCTGAAGCTGAGGACTCACGTGGAACCTTTCAGACTTACCTGATTAGGGAGATTCTACTCAAAGCTATTGTCAGAAACACATAATTTCAAAACCAGTTCTTCTGTATTTCCACCAAAACCTCATGCCAGATTTCATTTGAAAACACAAGGACAGCTATTTCTACTTTGCATCAAATTCTGTCCTAGGATGTCACTGTCTAAAATTCAAGCTTTGTTTTATCTCTGTTTTCCTATTCTCATTCTCAGTTATGTCAGTGTTGTGACCTTTTCACTAGCCCACCCTAACACTCCTTTCCTTTCTCCAAAATTTTTCAACTATACTCTAAAATTCCCATTTCATGGCAATTAACCTCTCTTATAGGTACACACATACAAACCTAAACACATCTTCACTGAATGATAAGTACATATTTTTATCTTAAGTAAGATTAGACTTCTCCACGAAGTCAACACCTCCCTAGAAAAGCTTACATGGAGGATGTTAATTCTTCCTTGTTGCATATCAGTAGAAACCAGCCAAATAATGATGCCATCAACTGACTATGAGGCCACAGATGGTGTCAGTCTTCTCACAACTTCCCAGATTCTCAACGCCTCTTCCAAACTCTTGTACTGCATAAAGATCCTATGGCATTTGACTATTCTGGCTTCTATTTCTTGATTGCTGTCCCTTACTAATCACTTGACATTTATCCTAGACCTCGGTACCACACTCACAGCTTACTTCTCTATACTTTGTCCTTCTATCATATAGAACAGCATTGACACCTATCAATGTCTGTGTAGATGACTTTTCCAACACTCTAACTTCTCAGTTTCTTGAATTTCTAAATTACAGAGGCCTTTACTTTCTCTATCCTCTAGCCTCCTACACCCATGGCCACATTATAGAAATAAGCCAGGATCCTTCCACATATGACACCTTGAACTTCAATCCCCACTCTGAACTATCTCCTGTCTTTTGAAGTTTTTCACATCCACTGATGCCTTTAAATCTACTTTTGGTGTTTTATGTTTCTTTCAGGTCCCCTGATTATTCTATTTTCTCCTGATATCTCCATTTTCCCTCCATTTATCAGTCTCTTCTGAAACTCATTTACTTTTCTACTCAGTCTGGAGCCATAGTTAATGACTTGAATTCTTCACCAGCAACTCAACTCCCAGGTACTCCCCTTCTTACCCTGTATTTTCATGTTAAAGTCCAAACACTGCATCACACCCAAAATCTGTGCTCCATTCTTTCGTGGCTGGAATGTTTAGCATTGTGAAGAAAACATTCTGAACAATCAGGTTGATATCACTACAGATTCATAGTCTTCAGCTGATTTCTCAGAACTATTCAATAAATCTCTTTGCTTGTCCACTGGAATCTGCTCGTTCTCTCCCATTCTCTGCAACTGTGCTAAACCTTCGCTATTCTACATGGTGTCCCTACTCATACTGTCCTATCACCACTTGCACTTTAAATCAGCAGGTACAAGTTTAAGAGATCACTCCGATAGCAGTGAAGAGGATGTTAAGGTAGTCAGCCTCCAAGATGATCTAGATGATCTTGGTCTTGTCCCAGACAACATCTTAATGACAACTTTATGACAAAACTTTCTCTCAAATTCCTGATCCACAGGATCTGTGAGAGAAAATGAGTGTGTGTGTGTTTTTTTTTTGTTATTTTAAGTGATGACTTCATTAAATTAACATTTGTTCATTGGAGCACAGGGTGCTGGATGGTGAGCCGAGGTTCAACAATGGATCACAAGAGAAATTGAAAGAGAAAAGTTTATCATCTACGGGATCCTGGAGAAAGTACATGGCATGCCTCCAGGGGCCACATGGGAAGGTCAAGGCAGAGTTCAGACAGGGATAGGCAGCACCTGCAGCCTATGTCTTTATGAGGCTTCATTAACAGAATGCTTTGGGGTTTCCCGGCTAGGGCTGGATTAGTTAATTTAAACCAAAAGAGTGGAGTTCTTGTAAGGCCTACATTGGCCTTATCTAAGGAGATAAGAGGTGTTGAGAGGCAAGGAAGAATGTCGATCATGAGGGCTATTGGGGAAGTCATATCAGGACGGTTCATTTGCTTGTGACACTATGGGTTGCTATTTAGGGCATGCAGTTACATGAGGTGTTTAAGGTCCCTGGAGGCAGCCTGGGCAAACAAAATGGATGCTGAGTCACCAATACCCTAGAGTAGCTTAGCTAAACTCTCAATACCTTCTGATATTCATGCCCTTGTGTGGTCTCCTTACTCCAATAGACTTTGCACAATCAACAAAGTATGGTACAAGTGACTTTCGAGGCTAGGTCATAGAAGAAAATGTAGCCTCTGCCTTGGCATCTTGGATCACTTGCTCTCGTGGAAGTTAAGCTGCCAGACCATAAGGTGATCCAAGCCATTCTGTGGTGACAACTACCACAGAAAAACTGAGACCTAACACCAACAACTGCAAAATATGCAAACATTTTGTGGGGAACCACCTTGGAAGTGAAACTTCTAGTCTCACTCGAGGCCTCAGACAACTACAGTCCCAGACAACATCTTTTTTTTTTTTTTTTTTTATCCTCACCCGAGGACATTTTTCCATTTTTTGTTCAGATAGAGTGGGAGGGAGAGAGAGGAAGAGAGAGAGAGAGAGAGAGAGAAACATCGACGTGAAAGGGACACATCGAGTGGCTGCCTCCCGCACGACCAACCAGGGCCGGGGACAAATTGCAACCGAGGTACGTGCCCTTAGTGGGAGCCGAACCCCGGGTCTCTCTGGACCGCAGGCCGACGCTCTAACCGCTGAGCCAAACCGGCCAGGGCCCAGACAACATCTTAACTACAACTTTATGACAAGACCTTCTCTTGAATTCCTGATCCACAGGATCTGTGAGAGAAAATGAGTGTTTTTTGTTATTTTAAGTTCTAAAATTTTATGATAATTTGTTATGCAGATATAGATAACCCATACAGATTTACAGAAATAAGACCAGAGGCAAGGAGACTGGTTAGGAGGTCATAAAACAGCTCAGACAAATGCTAATAATGGCTTGAATTAAGTCTGCGGGGTTCAGATGGATAGAAGAGTGGGATCTGAGAAATATCAGGAATAGAAATCTGCATGACATTGAGTGGATGTGGGTGTTCTAGGAGCATATAATTATTCTTGGCTTTCTAGCTTTGTGGCTAGATGCCAAAAAATTAAAATAGAAAATGCAGGAGCAAGAATGTGATCAGAGAAAAGGATGATGGCTTCAGAATTGTGAATTTGGATTTGAGGGTCACTGGGGTCTATGTGGATAAGCCATCAAGGCCCTCCCACAGTGTCTTAGCTTCCTGGAGTGCTCTGCTGCATTGGACCCTGTGGACAACTCCTTAATTCTACAAATTTTCTACTTTCTTGGCTCAAGATTCCTCTGGTTCTTCTAGAGCTCTCACATTTTCTCCTCAGTTTTTCTCATCGCTTCCTTTGCTCATCCAAATATTGGTGTTCCAGAGAATTCCACCTAACCCACCACTCAACTTTTTCCAAATGCTCTGCAATGGGTGTCCCAGAATTTTAGATTTATCTCCTTGAATTAGTAGAATTAAGCTTTAAAACAAATACTCTGACATAGTTGTCTCTTTTTATAACTATATATTCAAATTTCTAATTGACATAGTTATATTCTGTCACATTATTTCTAAATTTCTGTTATTGTTTGTGATATTAGATCTTAGGATAAGAAATATATATTTGGTTTTTATCCTTGTTCCTGGCTCATAGTTCCCCCAAATGCTTGTAATTTCCTAAGTAATTAGAACAACAGGGGTACCATTGTTATAGTATTTGGTTTTTGTCCTCAGTTCCTGAAATGACTCCAGAGTGATAAAGGTAAAACAGGTGTTTTTTTGTGATTCATAACAAGCCTCTTTCAACCATATCTGAGTTAATGTTAATAAGGTAAATTTTGAAAAGCCCCTAAGGACGGGGGCTGGTTACCAGAGGAACCAAACAAGTGATTAGAAGTTTGAAATTTTCATTTTTACCTCCTGACCTCCATGGAGGAGAAAGGGGCTGGAGGTTAAATCAATCACACTAATGGCCAATGATTTAATCAATTATGCTTACATAATGAAGCCTCCACAGGTTTGAAGAGTTTCCAGGTTGGTGGACAGGTGGATGTGCTGGAATAGCAATGAGCTCAGAGAGGCATAGCAATTCTGCACCCCATCCCCACACCTTGCCCTATGCATTTCTTCCCTCTGATTGGCCCTGGGTATATACTTTTATAAAAAACAAGCAAACAAAAACAGTAATCTAATAAGTAAAATGTTTTCTGTGAGCCTCTCAAGGGAATGGATCAAACCCTAGGAGGAGGTCATGGGTACCTCTGATTACAAGCTGATTGCTCAGAAATACAAATTTTAACCTGGACTATCAGTTGGCATCTAAAAGGGGTTGGGGTAATGCAGTTTTATGGGAATGAGCCCTTAACCTGTGGTATCTGACACTATCTCCAGGTAATAACAGAAGTGAGTTTAATTATAAGACACCCAACTGGTATCTGGAGAATCTGAGAATTGCTTGGTGTGAGAAAACTCCAACATGTTTTGAGTATAAGTAGTGCTGTGGGTCTATTATGAGTGCAGAGAAGGAAAATAGGAGAGTTTTTCTTAAAGATTGTTGTAATGCCATATGTGAACTTTGGCAAATATTCTTGTTGCCCTTCTGGATACGTAGTTGAATTGAACCTCATACCTCTTCATTCTTTAAACTAAAGTATGGTCATTTTTCTTGCTTTGGCCAATGAAATGTAAAGAGAAGGGACACATGTAACTTTTGCATGAAAGCATTAACAGCAATTGTACCATTTACCAGGTTTTCTTCCCTTTAGCTTGGTTTTACGTCCCTGAGTAATTGTAGGGCATAGAGCTCTCTCACGATGTGCATTAGACGTGAATATAGGGAACAAATTCATTTTTATTATGTAGAACCATTGAATTTTTGTTGTTGTTCTCATACCATTACCTAGCCCATCCTAACCGATACAATTGCAATAAAATTCCAGATAATATAGATATGTCTTCTCAAGTTCTGAGGCTCTTTATGTCAAGTAAATAGTATCTGAAAGTTAACAATCTCAAATACCTAAGTTAACTAAGCACTCCTGATGTATATACCTTCCTAGGATTTACGTACCAACCCCAGAAATGGTAGCTAAAGATGTCCTTCTCTTGTGATACTCAACAAAAGGAAGATCATTAGTTGGTTTAAAATTATTTCTTTTCATTTCAATTTTAAAATGTAAGCCAAATACAGGGGGAAGCAAAAGTAGGTTTATGTTGTTCATATGGAAAATAATATAATAATAAATAATAATACAAGAATAAACTTTGTGTTTCACATACTCACGTCTGTTGGGCTATCAAAAAGACATGACATTTTCAGGACATCATTTGTGCTAGATTGCTTGAAAAATATAGGGAAACACTTGCTTTCTTGGTAGGACTAAGGTATCAGAAAATTTATGAAAATAATTTTAATATATGTCTTTAATTATCTCGATGTATTCATCAACTCTCCCCCTTTTATGACAAGGTACTGTTATCAATTTCTTATTAATCTAGGGAACGTTGAGCAATACTGACCCTGAGGAATTTGTAGAATGCTAGTAATTCATGTTAGGGTTTTCCCAAGAGTTTCCATATAATATTACATATTTATTCTTTTAAATAAAAGCCCTGTATGATTAATCTCAATTTTTATCATTTTAGCACTTCACCTTTTGACCTATTGCCATATAAGGAAATTATGCATCTAAGCAAAAATAATAAATAATGGAACACTCAAGTGAATAACACCTTCCTCAATCACTGATGAGATCTTTAGTATGCTCATATCATTCCTCAAAGAGTTACATTAGGTACCTTTTTCTAGCAATATTTAGGAATTCTCTATTTAGAATTGGTCAGCACTCTGAGGAACATATATGCCTTAGTCATTTTAGGCTACTATAACAAAATACTATAGATGGGGTGGCTTAAACAGCAGACATTTATTTCTCACAGTTCTGGAGGCTAGAAAGTTCAAGATCAAGATGCTGGCATGGTGGGGTTCTGTCAACAGCACTCTTCCTGGCTTGTAGACAGACATTTTCTAGCTGTGGGCTCATATAGCCTTTCTTCTGTGTGTGTGAGTGAAGAAAGAGCTTTCTCTTCTTATAAGGGCGTGAATGCCATCATGAAGGTCCTACCCTCCTGACCCCATCTAAACCGAATTATCTCCCAAAGGCCTTACCTCTGAATGTCATCACATTGGGGTTCAGTTCTTCACTATATGAATTGAGGGTCAGCCACAAACATTCAGCTCATAACAATATTACATAACACTCTTTTGAACAGCCATATTGTAAGTCAACATATGCATTATTAAGTAAAGAATTGAATATGTAGAGACTGCGGCAACTACATGCAATGTGATATCCTAGGTGAGGCTCTGGAACAGAAAAAGGACGTTAATGGAAACACTAGGGAAATCCAAACAAAGTCTGGAGTTTAGTTAATAGTAACATACCAACATCAGTTTATTAGCTTTGACAAACATACCACAGTAATGTGAGATGATAACATTAGGAAAAACTGAAACTGGGTGAGGGGTATATAAGAATTCTCAGTATTATTCTTACAACTTTTCTGTAAGTCTATATCATTTCCAAACAAAAAATCTATTAAAAAATTCATATGTAACATCTGCAACATAAAAAAATATGTGATATAGGAATACACATAACAACAATGTACATGAGCAAATATGAAAATTTATCAAACAATATTAAAGGGGAGCTAAATAAACAGAAAGAAATACCATTTTATGCATAGGACCTTTCAGTGTGATATGGATGTCAGGTCTTTCAAAATTGATTCATCAATCCAATGTCATTTCAATGAAAATGCTGACAGAATTTTTCATGGATCTCACAAAACTGATTCTAAAATGTTTCTGAAACAGCAAAGGGACCAAAAAAAAAAAAAAAGCCAATTCCAATATTAAAGAAGAACAGAATTATCATAAAGCTGTTGTAATTAAAGCAGTGTGGTGTTTTTCACAGATATGGACAAGTAAAACCAGTGGAACGTGATAAAAGCCGAGAAACAAATAAATATATACACACACACATGTATATGGAGAGAGAAAGAGAGAGAAAGTCATGGTTAAATTTTATGTGTCACCTTGACTAGGCTAAGGAATGCCCAAGTAGCTGGTAAAACATTATTTCTAGTAGTGTCTATGAGGATGCTTCTGGAAGACATTAGCATTTGAATGTGCAGACAGAGTAAAGAAGATCACCCTCATCAATGTAGATTGGCATCATACAGTTTTTTAAAGGCCTGAATAGAATAAAAAGGCAGAGGAAGGGGAAATTTATTCTCTCTTTGCTTGAGTTGAGACATCCATCTTCACCTGCCCCTAGACATTGGAGCTCCTGGTTCTAGGGAATTGAAGATTCAGACTGGGATTTACACCACTGATTCCCCAGGTTCTCGGGCCTTCAGCCCAGGGCCTCTAGCCTGCAGATGGCAGGTGGAGGGACTTCTCAGCTTCATTGTGTGAGCCACTCTCTCATAATAAATCTCTATCTATCTATCTATCTATCTATCTATCTATCTATCTATCTATCATCATCTACCTTATTGGTTCTGTTTCTATGGAGAACCCTGACTAATAGAGAGAAAGAGAGAGAGGAGAGAATGTTAGATTTGCTAATAAATGAATTAATTAATAAATAAGGGAAAGGGGGTATAAAGTGAAGGAAGAGGGCTGAGGCTGAGATTTTAGATAGCAAAGTCAGGGAAGGCCTCATGAGAAGGTGACTTTTAAGTAGAGGGAGCCACACACATATCTGGAGAAAGAGCATTCAAGCAGAGAGAACAGAAAGTACAAAAAGGCCCTGAGGCAGGAACATGCCTGCTGAGCTTGAAGAACAGCAAGAAAGGCAATGAGGTTTGAGTACATTATAGAGAGAATAGCCAAAGAATCAGAAAGGTAGGGGGAAAACAAGCCACGTGGGGTCTTAAGGGCCCTATCTTAAATAAGGTGGAAATGCTGGAAGGCTTTGAACAGAGGGGAGTCATGATCTATCAAAATTTATTCTGTCTGTCATTTTCAGAATAGACTAGATGAAAGCATAGAAGCAGTTGGTCCAAGACAACGGGGTGTTGTGAAAGATTAAATTTTGATGACATTGCAAATGTAGAGCTGCCTTGACTGTTGACAGACTAGTTTTGGGAAAGAGCCAAGAATGACTCCAAGGGTTTTGGCTCCAGCAATGGTAGAATGGAGTTGCTACTAATGATGAGAGGAAAGAATTCTGGAGAAACAGCTTTAGTGGGGATATCAGGAGCTCAGTTATGGACAGGTTAAGATGGGACCAACTATAAACCAACCGTGTGGAAAAGTTGATAGGCAGTTGGATGAATGAGTGCATTTCATTGGAAATTCTTGGCTAGAAATATAAATTAGGGTGTCAACTCAGGAAATAAATGGCATTTAAAGCCATGCAATTGGATAGGATCATTTAGGGTAATCATAAATATTAATGTGCAAATAGATCACCTGGGGCTCTAGTTAGAAGGCAGATTCTGATTAAACAAGTGTGGGTTGGGGCATTTCTAACACTCTACCAGGTAAAGTTGACATTGAATAAGAACGTTCCCAGCACTGAGGAGGAAAAACATAAGGGGAGACTGTAGCTAGTGAAGAAAATAAATACGTAGTCTGAGTCCTGAGGTTCTCCAATATTCAGAGTTTGAGGAATCAGCAAAGGTGACTGAGGAGAAACAGCTAGAGGTAAATGAAAAACCAGGTATGTGTGCCATCCTGGAAGATGGAGGAAGTAATGAATTCTGCAAACGCTTCTGATAGGTCACTGAGAACTGATCATTGGAATTGGCAGTGTATAAGGCATCAGGGACTTGACAAGAACAGCTGTAGTGGGGTGGGAGGGGCTGTACCTGATTGGAATGGGTTCAAGAGAGATGGGAGAAGAGAAGTTGGAGACAGCTGTCATGGTAAACTCTTTCAAGGAGCTTCACGCTACAGAGAATGAGAGAAATGAGGGTATGACTCAAGGAGCAAAGGTCAAAATAAGATTTTTAAAGGTGGAAGAAAAAATAAAATATTGTATCCTAAGGGGAATGTGCAGTAGAAAGAGAGGCAGAAGGAGGGGGGAACACTGGAGCAATGTGCTTGAGTAGGCAAGGGGGGAGGGCCTCTAGTGCTTTAGTGGAGGGGGTGGTTTTTGCCGAGGGCACAGCAGTCCATCCATGGTTACAGGATAGAATATAGAATACACAGCTTCTAGATAAGTAGGTAAGAAGATGTGGGGATGATGAGAGCAACCTCTTCTGATTGCATTTTTCCCCCCACTGAAATAGAAACATGATGATTAGCCGAGAGTGAGAGCAGGGGAGGGTTGAGGCTGGAGAAGAAAGTGTGAACTACTCACCTTAGACAGTGAGAGGGTGACTGTATTCGAGAAACACTGTGTGATTACTGGGCAGTGTTAAGTGCCCACTTGAGATTAATGGTCAGGAGATTAGAGTGAAGCCAGTCAACAGTTGTTATTCTCTAGCCATAGTTCGCCCAGTAGGTCAAAGCACAGAACGAACATAGAGCTGAATAAGCAGGACTGTGGTGTAGGCACAATAAATCCATTTTTAAAACTTTTTGAGTCTCATGTGAGTCAACAACCATGCTAGTCAGGGGCATCACAATAATAATCACAATCAAATTGTAGAACTCACGTGCCAAACACCGTGCTCAGCTCTCTACTCGCATTTAATCTCCGCCAAAAAACGCACAACAAGGATGACTACTATTATTATCACAACTTTATAGACGAAGGAAAAAAACAGAGGCTATTCTGAATAAATAATCAAGCTCATACATCTCATAACAGAAGTAACTGGGAGTTGAACTTAGTGCCCTTGATCAACTCAGTCTAGTAGGGAGACACAGAAACGGGGTGAGTACATCATGCCACTTTAAAGGCATGCACAGGCAGCCCAAGGAACAGAGAGGGGACCTGCTTTTATTAACAAACAACAACAAAAAAAAACTACAAAAATTTAAATAAAAATAGGTAAGCCCAAATATTTTAATGTAAGTATACATCTCCATATGTGTGAACATATTGTTTGTATTCTAGTCAAATGGCTGTTACCCCCAATATGAAGGAATGATGTCTCCCCCAACTTGGGAGTGGCCCAGAATGACCAACTTGTTCAGTGACTTCATGAGTCCATGACCGTGGCCATCCAGGTAGGCTTCCCATAAATTCCCTCATCGAAGAGGCTTGGGGGCACAACATACTCCAGGGCTTTGAGTATGTGCCTTTATCCTGATATAGTTTCCATAGCTTTGATAGGAGAGCCCATATGGGCAAAATAAGTGAAAAACAAAAGTTTTATTTTGTTGAGTTTATTTCAAGTATTCCCAATGTGAAGGATTAGAAGGTCATTTTTTGACCCACTCTTATTCTCTTCTGGTTTGAAGTGACCCTCATAGAAAGGAAACCCAGAAAATGATTGTGCGATGCCTCCTTTAGAATAATGCTAAAAACTTCTAGCTCAAAAAAATTAGACAGGAATCTATATGTCCTGTTTAGTCCTACTGTGCGCCAGGCTGGGCGGGCCATTTAAAAATGTGTTCTCATTTAGACTGCTCACCAATCCTGTGAAGGAGCTTTTTTGAGCTTGAGTAAATTACACCAGGGGGACAGGGGGTCTCAACTAGAAAGAGACAGAGCTGAAATTCTAACCCACCTCTTAAGGCATAAAGCCCTCAGCTAGTTAATGAAAAAGAACTCTGCCTTCCTTAGCACCCCCCACCTTTTCTTTTTTCTTTCTTTCTTTCTTTCTTTCTTTCTTTCTTTCTTTCTTTCTTTCTTTCTTTTTTTTTGGATTAATAGAATCTCCTTTCAAAGTTTTAGAAATGACCCAACATTTTCAACATAATTCAAAATATGCATCAAACCTTCTCTATCCCCCCCCCTCCCCGCCAAATCAGAAAATGAAAGTTTATTAACAGGTAAGTTTTTTCCTAAGAACTTTGTGGATCATGAGTGAAGCCAAGAATAATAAAAATGGATTCTTCCTGTGCTTGGTAGACCTCTACAAAGAGATAAAGGCAAAGCCCCAGGCTGCCAGGCAGTGTAGGATTGCCAGATGAGACCCACCACTCTTCAAAGATACAGGTTACCCACCCAGGCAGCAGGAAAATGAGTAAATACCGTTTGGAGAAATGGAGGGCTGCTCCATCCACATGATTGAGGGGTGCCTAAATTCAGCTCTCCAGCCTTCTCACTAATGCTCTGCTTAGACTAGGTGTGCCAGAAGTGTTTTATGAAGCAGGTTCCCATTACAGAGAGAGCTTTTTCAGATGGACAGGAATGTAAGTATGCTTTAGCTAGGATGCCACAGCCAGGGCAGCGTGGAGATGTGAAAAGGTACACTTCCCTTGCGAAAGGAAAAGGCCAGGATTCCATCAAGAATGTGAAGTATGTTCTAAGGACCAAAAGCATCCCCTGAAGTCCCGCCCTCTTGTGCCAGGCTGCTTTCTTGGAGCAGGGCTTTCATGGTCCACTAGCGGCACATTCCTGTGAATCCGGGATCACTGCTGGTCTGGGAGTGCCTGCGGTCCCTTCTGGCAACAAACAAGGTCTCAAGTTCTTATACACCTCTGAGTCAAGCCTTAGGGCACTGTCCAGGTGCCAAGAACACCGAGTCTCCACAGTGAGAAATTGCACTCATTAACATAACAAGATTAACTAGGAGGACAGGTGAGGTAACCTGTGCCTTTGTGCCAACCTGGCAACCCAGGCTGGTGCTCGTGTATTAAAATGCCCTGCCTAGCAACAGCTCCAATGCCTTGTTAAACGGGCTGAAGCTGCTTGCTTGCTTGCTTAAGTATTTTTCAGCCTCAAAACAGGAAGTCTTCAGTGACTCAGCTCAGAAGGAACACTGAGGGAAAGGTTGCTGGTTCCTGAACCCTTCTTTAGGCGATCAAATAGCTAAAGTCATAGAGTAGTAATAAAGCCCTTTGGGAATTCACAAGAGAGCAGAATAAAAAAACAGGTGAGCCAGAGTGGATTTTTCCCTCGCTGGTGTGTTTTAGCGTAATGAAAAAATCAGAGCCGTCTCTCCAGACATTGAGAACTAAAGACTGACCCCCATGAGCCCACAGATCTGAAATTTGCACAATGGCCAGCTTGCCATTTAGTTTGACCATCCTCCCCTCCTGGGCACTCCTGAATCTGCCTGGCTGACCTCCCTCAGAGCCTTTCAAAAGGGAAAGGTCTCTCGTAGTAATCGCGCCTGCTCCTGGGCTCCCGGGCGATTTCTTGGTCTGATCCTCCTTGGCAAACCCAAGGGACTGAGGGAGGCTGCCAGCTCATTTTGTTTCCACAATAGGATGGCTTCCTCAGACAACATACCAAAGAGTCCAGCAAGTTGTTTGGGATTTTAACTTTTGATCCTTAAGGGGAAATGATAAATAGTGCCTTGCATCAAAGAAAGGTGATGAGTGGAGTGAGGGACCTAGTGGTGGGTAAAACCTGTGTAAATAGACAAGTAATTCCATTATAGAAAATGGGGCAAAGGTCCGAAAAGAGAACACCTCAACAAACTGGATTCAGTAGCTGTAATTCAGTTAAGTGTATTGCTGAGTAATTCTAAGCATATTCAGCAGCTTAGTATCCTCTTGTGGAGTCTCCTTTAAGATATGTCCTTACTAAACAGTAGCAGGTGCTCATCTTCCTCAACCTGAGAAGGGTGAAGAAACAGTATCACAACCAGAGAGAGTTGGGATACTTCTCTCCGCCCTGACCTCTACATGAGAATTATTCCCCCAACCTCACCCTCCTTTTGCATATTGTTTTTCATTCCAGTTTAATGGTCTTTGATTTCAAGGAACAGAGATACTGTGAAATGAATTCTTCACAAAGGCAGGGAAGATATAGACCTCCTCCTAAGCACAGCAAGGTCACATGCAGACGGGAGCTGGGACCCCGAAGTTCTCAGGAGTGGGGCCACTGTTCTACCCATTCTCCCTGCACTGCTGCATCTCAGGGCTCTTCTTCTTCTGCACATCCCTTCCACTCTCCTCATTGCACCTGTCTCCTCAGCTTCCTCTGAGGCAGAACGGTAGAGACTTCATAACTAGCTGAGAAGTGTTTTACCTGGGTTGCCTCCCAGTTCTGTCTCTTATCAGCTGCATGACCTTAGGGAATTGATAGCATCCAAATATTGGTTTCCTCGTTTTATAATCAAGAGAGCGATATGACCCACCTGATAAGACTGGCCCAAGGCTTAGCACACATAAGCATTTCATAAGTGTTAGCTACTGTTATTACTATTACTTATTATTGTTGGTGCTATTATTGTTCCTACTATAGTTACTGCTTCCCTCTAATTGTAGTTTGCTCCCAGCTTTGGCTTCCCCTGGCACAACTGCACCCCACTTCCTCTTTGACGCTGCATTCTGGTTCCCCCAGAGACCCGTCTTGGTGTTATTGGAGTCAGTGTTCCCAATCAACCTGACCTCAGTGCCTCCACGGTTCCATCACTGCAGCCAGGGATGGTGGCTGCACTATAGGAATGCAGTCCCCTAAACCCTCAGCTTCAGGAGGCTGAGGATGTCCCTAAGACACCCCAAAACATACCTAATACATTCTGCTATGAACTTTAAACAAAGCTAAGTATTTTCAACATCCCATTTTCTTATTAGAAGTCCAATGTATTGTGAATGCTGTTAATAAACATTTTTAATTCTGAGGGTCTCATTTATCTTTTTCAATGCTAGGGAGGGATCCTCTCAGAGGTCGATGCTGGACCAAAAAGATCTGTCAGCCCTGAGGATGCATTTTCTTCTCTCTTAAAGTCCACATAGTTTAAAACGATAAGCCTGTTTGTGCTGGATGCTTTCGTGTGAATGGTGTCAGACTCATCTACAGCATTGATTGTTTCTTTCTTCTTAATGCTTAAAACATCAATAGCTATTATTAATAGGCAGTTCTAAGTTCAACATCCTCTCTCTTTACAGTGGTTTCTAATATGTGATCAGTACTTGGCTGTTTCCACATTTCCTGCTCATTGATCATAAAAGGTGCTTTAACTGAGTGTTATACTCAGAACCTAGCCACATACCCATGTGATTTAAGTGGGCTCTCCAGACATGCTGTGGCTGTAGGCAGCCACACTGCTCTCTGCCACCCAGGTTACTCTTGACTTCACAGACACGGCTGACAAACAGCTGAAACTGGGATCACAACAACTTAAAGGGTTTGAGTCAGTTCCCATTAGATTCACAAGTAAAGAGATGCTTAAGAGACTAGATACCCTTCAGTAGGCAGTTGGTTCCAGGTAGGGCCAAGCACTTTTTTTCAATTTATTAATATTAAAAATGTTTTAAAATTATTTTTAAAATTTAAATTAAGATAATTTTATACAGTAAAATTTTTAGTATACAGTTCTCAGGTTTTGACAAACATATACAGTCATATAACTACCACAATAATCAAGATACGGAACAATTTCATCACCCCCAAAAATTCCACCATGCTTTATAGTAGGCATCTCATTTTAAAACACCCCCTTGGTGAATGTGATGAGCATCCATGCTTGGGTATCACTAATATGGCCCAAAACCTTTTACAAATGGAAAAGTTATATAACTTTTCCAGGGTCACACTGCTTGACAACCAGGGCTAAGATCTGTGTCACCGCTCCTAGGCTTATTCTACACCATCTTCTGTGTCACAGTGGTTCCTCTAAGTAAAAACAAACCTATGAAATAAACAATAAAGCAAAATAACCACCAACTGACACAAACAAACCCCCAATTAAAACAGAATGAAATAAAGCAACCACAATACATAATCCAGAAAATCCTTAAATTAGCCTGAATATACTCAGAAGCAATAGCAAAATAGGAAGGGTTAGTTTGTACCTGACTCCTAGCACAAAATGCTACTCTTTTCTTCTCTTTTTGCAAATACTCTGTGTGCTATCCAGTACTAAAATACACCCATGCTCAATCACCTCTAAGCAATACCCTACAATATAACCAACCTCTTTCTTCTCTTCCTTTCCCTCTGATCGAGTCAATGGGAAAGGGCAGATATTGGAGAAAGCACATGACATAAATATCTCAGGGTGACTGGCAGATAGACCTGACCCAGTTATGGCCTTAGTGATTAGCCTATAAATACAGTGGCTTTGCCTGTATTAGGTGAGCATCTCACAGATAGAAGCCATTTTGCTTTGAGAAGCAAACAGCCCCACCCAGGGGATGGACCAAGCAAGGCCAACGAACTGTGAAGCCCTGTACATTTCTGAAGGGAAAAGCGCTGGGATTCCAGTGGGTGTGTCCACCTAAGGTAGCACAGTGTGTGGGAAAGATCTACACTGGGGGTGAAGAGCGTTTACTGCTTGGTTCTGCATATGCCTGCAGCCAAAGTCAAGGGTCATTTAAAACCCTATGCATGAACTCAAAAGACAGAGTAAACAAGTCTTCCTTTCCAACAATGTGAACCTTTCATGAAGTCTAAAGTAATTTTCCACTTAGAGATTTTTTTTCTTCGTCTTATCCCTTGGTTCTGTGCAGGAAATGATGCCTTATGTGTGCCTCTCAATTCCCGTAGGTCCTTAAGAGTTTCATAGGTCCTCAGGCCTGAAACCTAAGCAGTTTCCTTCCTTTTTTTTCTTTGCTCTATTATGCTACCAGCATGTTGCTGAAGGTTATGGTGATCTTATAAAGCCCTGGTTGGAGTTCTTTCTATAAATTTGAATACAGAGTAGTATTCATTGAAAAATTAACTTCCCAACTAGTAGCCTGGCTGTCTCTGAGTTGCATAGTCTGGCATGTAAGTCCCCGGAGGCCGGCACCAAACTACAAGGGTTTGAGTCCTGAATCCACTATTTTCCTACCATGTTAGTGGGCAAGTTAATTCATTTCCTTCGGGTCTCAGTTTCCCCGTCTTACTATTGAGTGCAATAATTTGACCTATTTCAAAGGAGTTTTGCATGAAAATGAAAGTGCTTAGCTCTGTGTCTAGCCAGAGTGAAACTACTATCTTGGGGAAAGTTGGAATATTCTAGCCATCTTGACTTCCTTAAGAAAGACTGAGTCTGAAGTATCTCTTGTTAGGGACAGGTAACTGAGAACCAGGAGTTACAAAGAATGTATGGCTGATGTTAAATATTTAACTTAAAAATGGTCTTAGTAATGCTTCATCAAACTATTTAAAAATATATAAAAATGAGCAATTTGCCCAGAATTTTTAAGAAAGTCAGTGGGTAAAGAAATATTTTTCTGAACACCCACATGTTTTTGCCATTGTTCAACACACGATGCCACGTCACCATTTCCAACATTCCTAACAAACCACGGATGGATTTTAGAGCGTCTGAGTTTAAACAGACCATTTTTATTCATTGTGCTTGTTGCCATTAACGGTGCCACACAAGACCAAATGTGCTTTCCATGTGTGCCGGCGGGGTGCATGCATGTCAGTAGTAGGAGTGTTTGTGCTATTTTTAATTTCTCTGTAGTTTCTCAGTTCTCTAGACATTATATCTCAGGAATACTGAAAAAGGTACCTGTGTGGATGAAACACAAAATTACTCCATATTTAACCTCTGTTCCTTCCTCAAACTTGGTTTGAGAAGGGGAGAGTCAGCTGTCTATCAAAGGCTGACATTTCCTGGCAAGGATGTGTTTCCAGAAGCGCAGTGGGAGATGACTGTGGGAGGTGATCTCTGTAAGCCCTTCTCTACCTGAGATTTCTGCCACTGGATTTTGTATACCAGTAGCATAAACAGATGCATGAAAAGATTCAGAACTGTCCTGCAATGGAAAGGATATAACTCTGGAGTTAAAGGGAGCTGGGTTTGAATATCCCAGCTGCCACCTACTAGCTGTTTGATCATGAGTAAGAGATTTAGCCACTTTAGCCTGTTTTACCATCTGTCAAATAGCTCGCAGGACTGCCATGAGAATTAAGTAGCCAATGTAAAGTACTGGGACATAGTAGGTGCTTGAAAAACTGAAGTGTTTGTCATGAAATATTGGCTTAGTCCAGGAGTATCAAGCACCATTGCATAGGGATCAAGGATTTTGACTGAGTGAAAAAACAAGCTCTGTGTAGTTAGGTTCTGCTCACGCTGTGTATGGCTAAGAGTGAACAACTCCCAAGCCAGACCCTCCGTAAGGAGCTCAAAGGAGGGTTATGTATAGCAGAGATCATAACATATAAATGGACAGCGGCAACCACAGCTCAAGTTAAAATTCAAATGTATAGTTATAATCCCCATATAGAATAATATCCCTTTCAGAAAGAGGTAACAATTTATTAACTAGATTGAGATGCCTTTTAAAAATCATTATTGCCTCTTACAGGGTTAGTTGCTTGGCTTTTTCCATTTTCACTTGACTTGTTCTCTGTATGTGATCAGACTACAAGCTAGTTGGAGCTAGTTTTCTGAGAGCTAATAAAATTTCCTACATCAACATGGAAAAGTTAATTAATCATAATAGCTGTTCAGGACATTGTGTACCCATCAAATGAGAGGACTTATTTTCTTAGTATGATGTCAAAGACCTATGTGTTCATGGTAACCTGGTGGCTGGTACACTTGTCTAACTGTATTTCCAGTACAAATATCATCTGCATTCCCTTAACCTGCCAAGAAAGAAAGAAGAGAAAGGACAAAGAAATGCACTGGCATTGTATTTAGACTCACAGGCATCCAGCTGATGGACGGATATAAGATCAGTATATTTTCAGGTGAACAAACGAATCTAAAAGTATTACTGATGAAGCCTCAGTATGTATGCAAAATATAATTCTACATGCTGTGTTTAATCCATTTGATCTGAAGAAAACTATAACATTATGCTACAGAATGATAAATTTATTTGGGAGGGAAATTTTACCTCTGGTCAATCACAGAATCTTTCTGGCATGTTACTGAGCGTCACAAAGAACTGTAGTTAATTAATCTGACACACGTGGAATCACCTAACTTTCAATACAGATATTTAGTATGCCAAGTAAAAGACACATAGTCATTCTGACTCCACCAATGCTGATTCTGAGGAAGTTACAGAAGCAGGCGTTCATCAGAGTGCAGAAGATGAACGCCTGTTCCCAGCTTCTGAAAGAGCCCCATCGTGTGCTGGGGAGAAGGTCACCACGGAAATGGCAAAGAAACAGAGAGGGAAGCAAAACTAGTGGAGGACATAAAAACCGGCATGATCACACTTTTTCAGAATGTATCAAAATCTTTCAAAAGCTTGTCCTCTTTACTTGGTAATCCCATAGAAATATAGCAATTTCCTTGTAAATATAGAAATTTACACTAAGAAAGGCTATGTACAAATAGCCACACACAAAAATAATTTTACACATTTTTCATAGCAAAGACAAGTTGGAAACAAATAGAATTTTTAACCATAGGGGATCAGTGAAATAATTTCTGTCACATCCTGAAAAGGAATAGTAGACATGCTAGACAATTGTGCTTCAGGAAAATATGTAGAGTGACTTGGGAGAAATTGCTATGAAATATATTTAAGTGAATAATGTGAGATATATAATAGCACATACAGTATAATATCAATTTTGTAACATCCATATATACATATGGATATAATAGAAAAAATAGGATTATACCATTTGTGCCTCTGAGGTAGGTGCTTTGTTTGACTAACCTGGATGAAGATGATGTTAATGATGAACCACTGAAGGGATCCTATTCCCCTTTTTTGATTCTTTATATCCTGAAAACCACAAACATAAATATCAGAAAGACTATATGTTTTACCAATACTAAATAAATATGCTAGTGTCACCTTCTTAGCTTCCAGAGTAAACAGGCGAATTAACGTTCATAAAACATTTGCATAAAAGAATAACCCAATGTACTTCTGATATCATCGCCTCATCAAAATTATTTTAGTGCCATAGGAACAATGTTAACGATTGTGAAGTTTAACTAAAAAATAAACAAAGTATTTAAACCTAGGACATTTGTTAGGAACACAAATAAAAAGCCACCAGGCTGAAAGAAATGCCAAGACTGTGCCCAGCTCTTGTCAGAGAGATCTTTCACGTCTGTGTACAAAACTCCAGGACCCGCTGATCTCTGGTGCAATAAAAAATGTACTGTACATCATGAGACGAATCACCACATTGTGTGTGGACTGTCATCCCGTGGCAGCGTGGAAGGCCACCTGTTCCTTGTGCAAAGGGCACAGACACGGGCTGGGACCTGAAACTGAGAAGGGGAAGGGAACTAAATAAGGACACTGTCCCAGGCAAGTGTTGAGTCAGCCAGTGCAGTCGCCGACATCACAGTCCTTTTATTGCTCAAGCTCCGGGAGTCACTTGCTCAAAATTAGACATTACAGTCAAATAAGAGGAGGCGAGGGAAAGACGCCATGAGTTAAATGACTATTACCCTTGACCTTCCAAGTCACAGTGATCTTCCCAGGAGACCTGCTAGAGAGTGAGAATTTTTCTACACTGTTGTCAGTGGTGTGGTGAAAACTTCAAGCGTTTAAGACAGAAAAACTTGGGTCCTAGTCCAGCTCAGTCATTTGTTAGTTGTTTGAGTTTGGGCAAGTCTCTAACCCTGTCTGAATATGTCTCCTGATGCATAAAATGGTGTTAATAATATCCACTTGGCAAGGGGGTTGTGAAGATTGAAAGAAATATTATATTTAAAGTGCCTAGAGTAATGCCTGGCGCACAATAGATGTTTAATAATAGGTCCTTTCTCCTTGCCCTTGTTTACTACTTTCTCTGGGTATAGTTCTATTTATTAGTTGCTTTAAAATAGGGAGAAAGTAGAGGAGGAGAACAAAGACTTATTTTAGTGCGTCAGACATTATAAAAATCTCCCAATGAAATGACAGGTTATTACAGACTCTAGAGGTTTGCTATTTATGTCTAGGTGCCAGTGAATGCTGTGTGTGTGTGTACACTCTTTTTTTTCAAGAATTATGTTGTTAGCAGAATGCTTAACTGCAAACGTCCGTCTGCATGTGTGTCGTGCTGACTTCAGTGTATTGTTTTTATTTTATTCCTAGAATTAAAGAAATAAAACCTGGAGACAAAATCTGCAGGCATTTTTCTAAAGATCAAGAAGATCTTGAGACCTGGGTTGAGCAGAACTAGGTAAGAACCAGCTGAAGAGATGGCTGAATTCTAGTTAATTTGCATGAAGTAAAAGGGATAGGGGAGCTGGAGAGAAATTGTGACTTCGTGGTGTGGTCCTCTACCTGGACATCTATATGACAAATTCATTCATTAAATTCATAAATTTTTATTGGGAAACTTTCATGTGCCAGGATTATACTAGGGACATGGATTTTTCCCAAGCCACTAACTGCACAAAGTTTCCCAAGTAAGAGCTGCAAAAACCCAGTCATTTTCTAGCTGCTTTCCTGTGATTTCCAATTAAGTGTCACCACTTGGGGCTAATCTGACACTTCACACCCAACTTGAAGTTCCAGAATATAATGCTTCGCAGCTGGTGATGATCAGGAACTAGAAGGAACAAGTAAAGGTATTAGCGACTTTTGCAAGCAGTGAGGACTACGGACCATGAAGCAGAGCAGCAAACCGGCGCTGGGCCCAGGAAAGCCACTTAAAGTGCACTCACCCACTTGCAGATGCGTGTGATCTCCAATTGCTGCAAAATCTGTTTCCACGTCGCCTGTGCCTGATCTGAAAGCCCACGCAGGCACAGCTGCTCCCCGGTTCCAGTGGGAGATTTCTAAGCAAAGGAAGATATTTCTACACAAAACTTGTCAGTGTTGTGAAGACAACCACTTTACAATTGTCAAAAAGTCTTATAATTACACCCATTTTTCTGCAAATAGAACTTGTCAGCATAATAGCCAGGTAAATCACAGTCCTCCACACTTTCAAGGAGGGAAAATAGACCTGGCCTATTTTTCCAGATCCTTTGGTAATGAGAGTCTTATTAGTTCTCTTTTTAAAGCATTAGGTTGTAAAAAGAGTTTTAGTTAAAACAGCTGCTATGGTACAATAAGATGGCAAGTAGTATTCATAAGAACAATTCTTCCTATCTTGTTACTCTTTCAGAAATTTTTTGAGAGAAAAGTAAGTGAAGAGAAGAAATTTTTTAAAAATCCACTCACAATCACTTCACCTAGAGACACAGTTAGCAGTTTAGTGTATATCCTCTAGTGTACAAATAGAAATCTATATATTTCCGTTAACTAAAATGGGATCATACTCTTCATGCCATTCAATATTCTTTTACATCATTTTTAACGACAGCATAGTACTCCACTATATTATGATTTATTTAACCAATAGAGACATATATTTATGGCTTCAGGATGAATAATGCCTTTAGAGCTTTAGCCTTTACACCACCCTTTCTTTCCCCTCTGGACTGGAGGCATTTTCCCAAGGAGTGAATGACATCATTTTAGACATGGCCTGTTCTCAGTTGTAAAAGCAAGAGCAGATACACAAGAAGCCACACAGCATGTTGGTCAAATAGGGAGCTATTTAGAAGACAGTGGGAACCTGAAAATCCATTAATATCAAAATGGTTGAGTAAATTACAATACATTCATTAGAGGGATTATTATGCAGCTATTAGAATGAATGTGTAAGTTTTATATTTACTGAGTTGAGAAGATGTCTGTGGTATACACTCATGTGAAAAAAAACAAGGTTGCAGAGTATCTGTAGAGGATAATGCTATTTTTGCTTTAAAAATAAGAGGAATACTGGATATCTGTCCATATGTTTGAATTTGCTTGTACGGGCATGAAAATAGGTGTGGAAGACACCAACCTAACATCACTGATTAGTTTGGATAGATGGGATGGGGCCGAGATGGGGAGGAAATTAATCTATATACAGCATCTTTTTACAATAAGCAAGTATTGGCTTGCTAAGTTTTTAAAGTAGAAAAAGTAAAGAAAAAAGTGGTAAGATGACCAGGGCTGAAAACATATCTTTGAAGGCACTTTACTTTTATATTAGTATTTATTCATGGGGTACTTATTGTCTGCAAGGATGAGAATACAGTATTAGACTTAATACCTGCTACAGGGCCAATAATCTAATCAGAGAGATAAGACCTATTCACATGAAAGGATAAGTATTTTTTTAATATTTTTTTTTTCATGATTTTTTAGAGAGAGAAGAAGGGATGAAGAGAGATAGAAACATCGATGAGAGAGAGAGAAGCGTCAACATCGATCAGCCGCCTTCTGCACGCCCCCTCCCGGGAATTGAGCCCACAACTCAGGCAAGTGCCCTGACCGGGAATTGAACCAGCAACCTCTTGGTGCATGGGTCAACGCTCAACCACTGAGCCACACCAGCCGGGCAAAGATAAGTATGTTTATGCAGAGATTAGAGTTAGCTACTTTACATTTATTTTTGAATGAGTGGAATGGAAGTGGAGTAATGAGTGGAGCTGGAATGTGGCAATCATCTCCAACTCTGCTACTTACTGGCCCTATGAACTTGGACAAGTTCCTTAACATATGTAATAGCATCACTCAGGCCCTTCACCTCTGGCACTCAGAAAGAAAACATCTGGATGCAAAGCGATGAACATTGCAGTCACTGGCTGGACAAGCATGCCCCCTCCCCCACAGCAGAACTTGGGGATTTGAAGCTGCTCCTCCAGGCCTTCTTTGAAGTTGAGCCCTGAGCTCCACAGCCATCTGGGGACCTCTGATAACCAAATCATCCCCAACAGCCAGTTCAGATTTCTTGGCTCAACACAAACCCTTATATCCAATGGTCAAAATGTAAAACCAGACAACTTTTGCTCACGGTGCTAAGTTGCAAACCACCTGTCTCTCATCTCTCGTGAGTGCTTTGGGAAGCATCAGAACAAAGTTATCATCCAAAAATTCTTATTCTAAGCTTCTCTTGGTCTGGGCTTAAAAGCCACAGGTAATTCTATATAGGTGGCATGCCAATGCCATCTTACTGCCCATAGCTTCCGTGTGGTGGTTGAGGAAAGGGGCTGAGGAAGAGCCAGAATAGCCAAAGAGTTACACATTAATTAAAAAATGGGTAAGGAAGGAGGAGAAGGATCAAAGATAGGCGCTTGTTACAGCTCGTGTTACTGACAGCATCAGCAAAAACAACCATTGGCTCTGGTCCAGGGAGTTCCCTATCCTACTGCTGAGGGTGTGTCACAGTCTAAAGAGCACACAGAGCCTGTACCTGGTCAGTCCGAGTCCCCATCCATCCCGCAGTGGGTAACAGACTGCATTCCATGGGCCTCCCATTGTAGAGGAAATGTTGGAGAGAAAGAAAATGACATGCGTTCCTTCTGTTTCACCTGATATATGTAACAGTATTGCATTTTTTTAAAAACGGAAAGACAATATTGAAGCTTAGGCTGTTTACAGGCCCCTGTCCTGCTACTTTCCCTTCATCCTCAGCTTTTGATGATCACAGTGTGAGATGCTAGGCAAGGAAAAGAACAGAGGCACAGTCCTTTGGGAACCGACAACACTATCTCAATATGAGCGAGCAATGAAAAATAAGTTATATCGAACGCAAGAGCTGAGTGCATTGTAGGGATAGAGGTGGGCGCTCCACCACTGCGTGGGAAGACTGAAGCAAGCTGTCGATCAGAATCTCTAGATTATTTAGCAGGAGGAGAGAAAAAGAGGGGGCGATCACTTAGCAAGTTGAGCACGAGGGGACTACCTCGCAGTTTTAGAGAACGTTGAGGGGTGGGGTGAGTGGGCAGCCTTCATTTCTTCTGCATCCAACCATCACACTATATCTTTGTCTGCTAAAATTTTGTTATTTAACCATCAAGCATTCATGCTCCAAATTAAACAAACCTGAAATGCATCTGATTCCACATAACTAGACTATGTTCAGTAGGCAGATGCCCTTGCATAAGAATGACTTTTAAGGAATTAAAACTTGAGGAAACTTGATTATCTAATCAGACTACTGATATTCTCTTAACCTAGCCTGTGCCTTATGCTTAAATAGCACCCAGGGAAGAAAATACATTTTGTGGAAAAAGCAATCCCCTGAGAGTCTAGACACTGGCACCTTAGATCCTAGTTTGTGACTCAGAAATTCTGAGCCTGGGAGAAATTCTTCCAATGTATTTGTTCCTTAGATTCCCCACTGGGATAAAAAAAAAAAAAAAAAAAAAAAAAAAAAAAAAAAAGGACTAAGTTACCTCTAAGTTCCCTTTCTACTCCAGAATTCTGTGTTTTGCTAGATATCTTTAGATAAGGATTAATATTTTAATAGGTAGGCTCCAATGTTTCAGCATATATTTATTGAGCATCTACTAGTGAGCTTTCTTGGCTTAAAAATCAATCCAGATGGTTGGTAAAAGTGCTTTGCATTCTTGGAAGCATGCAGTGCACTTGGGAGAATCATAACCACTTTATAAACAGTCTGTGACTGTGCTTTTACTTAACCCACAGGCCATGGAACCTCCCAGGGAGGCAACTCGGTGCAGTGGTGGCTTCAGAATGACAGACTTCTCATAGCAAACTGACACAATTATTATCTATGTGAATGGAGACAAGGCACTTAACTTCTCTTAGACTTGATTTTCTTACCCATGACTTGGTGACAATGCAGCCCACCTGCAGGGCTATGGCGAGGAGGAATCCTGGCTTCCCACAGAGCAGTGGAGCAGATTTACCTATCGGACTATACGCAGCTCTGGGCTCAGACAGGCCAAGTTCAAGGACTAGTTTCATAGTTTCCTAGGTATGTTACTATGTGAAAGTTACACAGTTTCTCCAAGCCTCAGCTTCTTCCTGTGTGCAATGGGAATAATAACATTTACCACACACAGTTACTATATGTGAAGGGTGTAGCATAGTTCACGGTACTTGGTGTGAGAAATACTGTACGTGACCCACAAATTCAGGATTGGCCTAATCTGCACACAGTAGCTGGAGTTTACTTTTGTGCCATAAAGGGAAGGGGTCTTATTAGAAAACAGTACAAATGGTCATGTAAGAGAAAAAGTTTAACCTACCTAGAAGACCAGCTAGTGTTACATAGATATAACACATTCCACACATAGAATTTATGCATAAATAATGATTACAATGAAAATAAAGATCAACATTGCTTTGATTTGCAAATTATTCTAATTCTGATAGGGACTTCTACCTCATCTATTATTTGTGAGGTTATTTCAGTATTTTAAATACAAATAAACATATTGCATTTTCTTGACATAACTGGGGTTTGGCGGACTGGAAGGTGCACTTACTTTGAGGCTTCAGTGAGGTTCTTAAGTGACAAGCAGCAAATGCAACTCTGGTTCAAGTTATTAGAAGGATATTGGTGACCACAACACACCAAACTGACAGAAGTTGGAGAAGCAGGCTTAGAGGCGGGACAGGAACCCAGACGGGGCTCCGGGCAGGGCAGTCTCTTCCCTCCTTGCACAGACCTAAAGAGAGAAAGTCCAGTTGCACAGGCTTGGATCTTAGAAGGCCTTCCCTTCAGATCCTTCCCACTGGAAGAGTCTGTCCAAGGGCTACCCTGGAACATCTCTGCTGTCCTTGAAGAAGAACAGATGTCTGCATTCTCTGCCCTACCAAGACTAACCACAACAGGGGAGAAGCCAATTCCCCAAATGAAACAGAGATGCTGATGGGAAGAAGGGATGGTGCTGGGTGATCAATGTCAACAAAGGTCCACTATAGAGTCAGACAGACCTGTTTTCACACCTGGTCCTGCTATTTGCTGTGCAAACTACTCTAGTCCCCCAAGTTGTAAGATGGAGATAATGGTAAAGGATTGCTTTGAAGTATAAATATAGTAATGTTTATGAAGTACCTGTCACACTTTCCATAGATCATACTATTCTTCGTTATTTTAATTGTGCCTGTGTTAACTTTTCTGTATTAGCTCCACGTATATTTACTTTTTGTATATTTCTTACATCCATGCATATTCGTATTCCATTATCGAGGTACGTGCTTCCAGAGGGAAAAGATCATGCCTCCTTTGAACAGTGCCATTTGCTTTAAAATGATGACTGACAATGATAATAACAACAGGAGGCAGGCCAAGGTGATTTGTTTCAAATACCATATTGAGATTTTTTAATATCTACATAATATGGTATTTATAAAATCTATGTTCACAGTGACGCTGAAGCTGTAACTTCCCCTTTCTTTTTCATGGTCATGCGGAGGGACTGTGATGACACACAGACCACATTGTCCGTACAAGACTTTTGATGACAGAATGGTTGGCACGGCCTCACCTTCCTAAATACTTTGCTGATTCACTTGTTCCATTTTTAAATATCAGCAGATTGCCATTGGCGACATCTGCTATTCATTTGGTTTGACTCGTGGCTGGCAGGAGGCTTCCAGCTACAGCAACCAGTAAGACATGATCAGTGTAAGGTTAACACTACCCAGTCCGTGATCAATTTGTAGCATGAGTAACCTTGTCTATTTCTCTGTTTTCCCCGAAGGTGTCATTATGCATCATGTGTTGGGAACACAGCTACTAGAAGTTTAGCACAGACCTGGGGAGACTGCATCTAACCTCATTCAAGTGGAAGTCGCATGGTCTTTATACTAACAGCATATCAACTCTCAGATTGCATTGGCCTATCAAATTGCATATTTAAAAGTCTTCAACGTTTCTCTTAGATTCTCCTCCAACCTTCATTCCAGTATAGAATCAGTCTTGAAAGAGCTGAAAACGGTTCTTTCTCGCTGGTTGGTACCAGATTTTGAGAAGTCCCCTCAAATGGCATTAAACAAAATCACTGTTATGTGACTACCACATCTTTATTACGGCATGTTAGTGACACTTTCTGGTTTAATTCACAGTGAATTAAATCATCCAGATGAACTCACTGACACGTTTGTTCTTCTGTTTCTGTGATCTCTGCTGAGATGAGGGAGGCAGTGGCCTCAGACTCTGGTAGTAGCCGTGTCTGCTAAATCCTCATTCAACACTTGGGGCCAAAGTTAGTGTCCCTACAATTTCACCAAGCTGTGGTCTACCAAAGCAAGCGCAGGAGAATACCTTCTGCCCCCTGGTGCTTCTTGTCTGTAACTGCAGCAGATGACCCAGAAGCAGGATCTTCTCGGCAGGAAGAGAGGGATAACTCTACTGCTAATGGCCCAAGGGAAAGCCACAGCATTGGAGGACTTCACAGAACAGGTAGGTACTAAATACGTACGAATCAGGTAAATGAATGGAAAACACTCGGCCCAGCAACAGTCGGCCCAGACTCTGAGCTTTGGGTTTTGTCCTCCTCAGGCCCTCATGGGGAAGCCTTCTGGGGTGCTTGCTGCCTGGGCCACGCTGGCCATTGCCCACTCTCTGAACTATGCCAAGTTCCTCCTGCCTCCGTACGTTGGCATCGCTGCTCCCTCTGCCTAAAAGGCTCTTCGATCTCTTTCACTCACTGAACCCTATCCCTCCTTGAAAATTCAGCTGAAAGGACACGTTCGCAGGGAAGACTAAATCAGGACTCCCTTAAATCTTCTCACACCACCTGGTTTTTCTCCTCCAAGGCACTCATTACCATTGTAATTAAATAACTAATCACAGAAATTGTTGTTTAGTGAATGTGTCATCTGCTAAAAGGCATCCCCTCCCGTGGTCTTATTTATGTTTGCATTTCAAATTTTTTGTACATAGTAGGGGAAAATAAATTTTTGAAAAGTAAACGAATGGATTCTGCATTGAAAACTCAACATTCTTAAGTTTGATAACCCTTCTTTTAGGTTTTGCAGGTAAACCAGAGGTGGGTTTATCATGGAGTACAGTTTCAAAGATACCCAGGGGAGGGAGAGAGAAGGCTGGGCCAAATCTGCTCATTTTCTCTTCATTCTGCTTCACCTGGGAGTAGTTGCATGCTAATGTAATTAAATGCCAAAACAAGCTTGCAGAAACTTTTCTCTTTCCACAAACTTTTCTAACTGTAGAAAAGGTAAGAATTATTTTCAAACCCCACTTACAGTTTACCATTTGCCTGTCCTACTCACCTGCCTTCTAAGACTGACAGTTTTTATTGTGATACCTGCGTTTAGAACAGAATCTTAGGTGCTGAGTCCATGCTCCTTGCTTTGTATATCAGCAACAGTGCTTCTCATCACTGGGCATAAGGCACTCCTGGTTCTTTTCCCTGTAGTATTAGACAATAAGCAATAATTGTTATTTTCCTTTTGCAGATGGAGGAAACGAGCACAGGCAGCCCTGGAGCCTTGACCACTGTCACACAGAGCCTCAGTGGCAGGCAAGACTGGGTCACCTCTAAAGCAACAAAGGAGGGAAATCCCAGGACTCCGGGCCCCTGGGCAATTTCCAAGGCCTGTAACGGATCACAGATCCTGTTTTTCCTCCCATTGACTAAAAGTATAAGAAATGCAGGTTACAGCCCGACTACCTTCTGAGATAATCCTGTAATGGTTAGTAGGGGAAAGGAGAGAAAGTCCAGATGTTTGCCCTTTTCTCTCTGCTTAGTGTGAGTTGAATGCTAACTTGAAAGCAGCTTTAAAGGTAGACTGGAAAGTACTTTCTCTTTAGGGGGCAACCCCATATCAGAAAACCAATAGGATACAGGAACACAGGACAGGCACACGGGACATGAATGAAGAAGGAGAAGGGGCACATCACATGTGTGGTTATTATTACTCTACCTATCTGATACACAGCATGAAGGAGGGAAGACTCAAAAACAATAGCCACACACAGGTCCGTTGTCTTAAGAGTACATTAACTTTTTATTCATTTAGCCCTCAACAAACATTTACTGAAAATTGGCAATATACTAAGCATGGTGGATACAACAAAAAACAATTGAAGCCCCTGGGTAAACTTTTCATTTCGGGGCAGAGGAAGATAGGGGGTGGAGACAGAGGTAATATGCAAGCAGATAAATAAACAGCATAATTTCAAACACAAGTGTTACGATCGATAAACCATGGTGATATGATAGCAAGTGATTGGAGGTGGGGGTTAGTGTAGGTCTGTGCTGTCCAACACGGTACCACTTGTCACATGTGGCTCCTGAGTAATTTCAGTGTGGCTAGTCCAAATTCAGACATCCGGTAAGATACGTGCTCAGTTTCAAAGATTAGTATGAGACAAAGAGCGCAAAATGTCTCATTAATATTTTATACTAATTATATGTTGAAATAATATTTTAGATATAATGGATTAAATAAAATATTATTAAAATTCATTTCACCTCTTTAAAACATTTTTAATGGGGCTACTAGGAAACTTCTAATCACATGGATGACTCACATTGGTCTTCCCTAATGTGGCTACGGGGCGGCACTGTGTTAGACAGAGTGGGTAGGTAAGGCTGCCCGAGGAGGTGACGACACAGGAGGACAGGGCTGGCCGTGGGCAGGTCTGGGGGCAGAGTGGTGCAGGCAAAGGGACAGTCACTGCAGAGAGCCTGCGGTGGGAACCAGCTTGGTGAGTTAGAAAAGACAGACAGAAAGCCAGTGCGCCTGAAGAGAAGGCCAGGAGAGTGGGCGGTGGAGGCAGCCAGGCCCCTGGGAACGACGCTTGTTTGTGGAGGGCCCTGGAGACTAGAGGAAGAAGTTGGGATTTTATATAAATACAAAACTTCTATACCTTACTGTAGCAGATTTGTTTCTGTACAATTTTCCAGGCAGTATTCCAAAATATTCCGTATGAAACCCTGGCTAAAAAAAAAAAATGTAAAGAATCCCACTCAGCTCAGAATATCTCCATGCTAAGGGAGGCTTACACTGAAAAATGTATTTATTTTCATCTAATAGTTACAGTGTTTCTATATGGGAGCTTTTATAGGAGGAGGAAGAACACAGGTGGACAGAATGTACTCAAAGAATCGAATGACTACCTCAGTCTTATCTTCCTCTGCTTTACTCATCTCAAGCTCAAACTGTGCGTGTGTGTGTGTGTGCGTGTGTGTGTGTGTGTGTGTGTGTAAGAGAGGAAGGCGGGCAAACCCAAATCCACCCAGGAAGCATGGAGTGCGGGCTGAGAAATGAACACACTTCTCCCTTCTTTACACGGCAGTGTGTGTCCACTATGTGTATTTTTCTCCTGGGCGACTCCCAGGAAGAGGAAAGTAAACTGAATATGTTCTCCCTTCCTACCTTGGGGTAGTGGTTATAAAAAAAAAAAGTAGTGAATCATTTAATGGCCAAATGTGTCTGATATATTTTAGAGTTTATATAATACATGTATTGCCATAAAAGCAAAATTTTGAGTTTCACAAGTGGAAACATTTCTATCCCCAAATCTGAATGGGAAACTGCCATCGATAATTATCATGCACTTTTCATACGCACAATACAAGGCAGGCACACCATGTCCTAAACAGGGATGTGTGGTCACCAAAGGACAAGGAATGAGTCCAAGTGTTCAGATTATCCAGGACACTGTCAAGGTGGGTGCAGAGTCAGAATATGTTAAACATGTCCGCGACTGGGGCCATGACCACCAAAAGCAGGCAGGCTCTTGCTGGACCTGGCCACTGGAAACTCGTCTAGAAGTGAGACAGCTGGGTCACAAGCCACAAGTGGGACCCAAATGAGTTAGCTAGGAATAGTCCTTTCATTAATAGTTTTTAATCTCTGATGTTATGGATGGATAGGGTCACTGTGCCTTTTCCTAGTCTACTAATTACTAAGATTCTACCTTCCTAAGTTTGTACAGGTAGAACCTAGATTTAGCCAGCTTTGTTTCCAGTCCAACATCAAGTGAAAACTTCTGAATGACAGTGGGTTAAAGATCCTAAAACTTATCTTTCTCAAAATAAAAGCCTCTATTTAAACAAATCTGAAAAAAATTGTGATAGGATATATCAATGCTTAGCACACAGCATGCACTCAGTAAATACTTATTGACTGTTAGAATGTATAAATGTTACTTAAGACTTGGGGAACCTTAACATGAGATTAGTTAATACAATAAGGAATGCCAAATCCTGTGTTAATCAACTCCTCCTACTGTGGGTCCTGGAGGAGCTGTGCATGTGAGGAAATAAAGGTACATATTTAATATTAGCTGCAGGAGATTCCAGTATCCCAATAGCAGCCTCTCTGGCAGGCTGAACTGGCACCCTTGTTGTAGATTCCAGCCTGCCATGGGCCTAGCTACACCTATAAATCATAGTCTTTACACTGGCTAACTGCAAAGCCTGAAGAGATGAGTTTCTTCAACAAGAGAGAGAGAAGGTAAGTGGCTGGGCCTGTGCGTTTGATGCAGTGACTCTGCCAGACAGTCGCTTGGCCTCCTTCACGTCCTTGAGCTCCACAGACAGATTTGCAACTCCTCCTTCCTGGGACCTGAGGGTTCTTGAAATGGCACTGACCTCGGTAGGGGGTAAACAGAAATGGAAATCAAGGGCAGGTAGTCATAATCTGTAACTGACAATGTCGAGAACTTCAGGAGCAAAGGTCAATGCAATTTTGAAAATGTAGGTGCATACAGTAATTCCCATAACTAAGCACAAGCCCTGCAGAATATGTTGTATGAAACTCATTTAAAATTTAATCAAATTGAAGTTCATGGTGATTAAAGGACTTTGCCAGGACCAAATAGTAAACTACTAGAGGAGCAGAGATCTGAGCCCAGGGCTCAGGGCTGTACTCTCGTGGACACATGTTGTGAAGTGAAGTAAGAGCAGAACACTTTCACCAACACGAGTACTGTGAAATTTCTAGTGGAATTTGCCAAATAAAAAAATTATCTGTTTGTTACCTCGTGCTATTCATTATTGCTATTGATATAAGCTGTATTAATTATGCTTATGAAGCCAAATAATTAATGGTAGAAAGTGTAGTAAGGAGCGAGCATTTGTAATATAAGAATCCCTTCATGTTTACAGCAAGAAAAAAAATCTGTGTTTGGCTTTGGTTTCATTTCTCAGCATGCCAACCCTTAACTGTATTTGTAGACATCGTCACTTCACACTCAATATGAATGTATAAAATCTGGTTTCTTAGCTTCTTTCCCAAACTGGCTCATCTTTTAAGATGTCTGAAGAGAAGGCAGTTCCAGAGTTGTTTAAATCAGTGGCTCAATCACATCATCAAAGAATCAAGAGACATAGATGTTTGCTTTGTTCACAGGTGAGCTCCTTTCACCATGGCAAAAGGGTGGCAGGGTGGTTCCAAGTGTCACATAGAGAAGAAGAGAGTGTCTCTTCCTGTGTTTCCCTTTTTCAAAAACAAAAGACATTTTTCAGAAGGCCCCTAGAAGACTTCCTTCACATCCCATTAGCTAGAAATGGAACCATCCTAGAGCTGTTAATCCTCTTGGTGTCTTCCAAAGGGAATGGGGCTTCCTCTTCTGAAGACCATGGCTAGAAAGAGGAGGGTGGGCAATGGAACAAATCAGGATCTAGTTAGGGAAAAAAGAAGCAGGGAGAGAACTCATGGTGGAGTGACCACTAGAGGTGTGTATGCGTCTCCTGCCTGATCTGTCACTGTAGACTCTAAACTGTGTCCCAGGCCCTCCGGTATTTCCACGACAATCTGTTTCATAGACCCTTCCAGATCAGTCAAGCACAACATTGATGGTTTTCTATTGCCACATAACTCAATACCAACTTCTCAATCTAGCTTTCAAGGCTCTTCACAACTTACTCCAAACTTTCCTACTCTTAGGCCACATTACTATGCAAGACTTTTTCTGTTCCCGGTGCCTTTTTCTTACCTCTCTGGCAACATGTATGACTCATGTATTGCCTCCATCCTGTCACCAAAGTGATACTCCTAAAAACAAAGATCTGAGCTGTACTATGTTACTTAAAATAATTTCTTATAGGATAAAGTTTAAATTCCATAGCATGGAATGTATTGCCTTTTACAAATTAGTCACTATATATCTTTCCAAGCCCTTTCTCTAGTAATCCCTATTTCCATCCTCCCACACTCCAACCACATAGAAGGTTCTCACCCTTTACAAACACATTTTGCTCTTTTATGTCTTCATGCCTCGTCATATGTTGTATTCACTGCCTGGAATATATTTCTCATCTTTTCCCATCTAGTAAAATTCCAGTCATCATTCAAAGCCCAGGTCAAAGTTCATTTCCTTCTAAATGTTCTCTCAATTCTCCACATAGAACTAATTTCTTCCTCTCTAACTGCTTTCAAATAGTTCTATTACACCACTAATACATTATATAGAAACAATTTGTTTGTACCCCTGTCTTCCACCAAGATGTTTTTCTATAACAGACCATTATTTATTATTATCATCATTATCATTATTATATTAATCTTTATGCCTTCAGCTCCTGGTAAAGAGCATATTCTCAATATAAGTTTGAGGGTGATCTATGTAGAATACGAACTCTGTCTAAATTCTCCTTACTCTTCAATGCCCATCTCAAACACCATCTCTTTTTAGTGTTAGTCCCCTACTGATGAGACGTTTTCCTCAGTTAAATCCCCATAATTTTGATTTGTGCAATTAAGGTCTTCAATCATATCTTTCTTGTCTTACGGTTGACCTCCCCTCCCCTCTCTGTCCCACTGGCCTGTGAGCTGCCTGTGAATGGGGCTGAGCTTGCTAGGCAGAGCTGACCCAGATTTTCCTCAGAAGGTTAACTTTATCTGAATTATCAACCCATCTCACTTCTAGTTGATTTAAGTGGAGTGATACCCAAATGCTGCTGGTGCCAGATGCCTAGCTGGCTATATGTGAATAACCTGAAAATGTGTTAAAAATAATAGAAAAGGGTGCTCGCTTCAGCAGCACATATTAAAATTGGAACGATACAGAGAAGATTAGCATGGCCCCTGCGCAAGGATGACACGCAAATTCGTGAAGCGTTCTATATTTTTTAAATATATAGCTGCTTCTTAAAAAAAAAATAAAAAAATAATAGATGGGCAGACCCCACACCCACACACCCAGAGGAACTTAGTCAATAGATGGAGCAAGTAGGATCTCATGAAGGTAATTCTGAGATATTATTATAAATAATCATTACATTGATTTGTCCATACTCATGTTTATCTATCTATCTGTCTTTATCTATATTGCTTACTTATACATAACTAGCATACTAGGCATACAAGATGCAAAGATGAATAGACAGTCCTAATTTTTGAAAAATGATTATTTAGTAGATGATATAGACTCAACAAAAATAATTTTAATTAAAGTTAACTTGTAATTATGAGAACAATGTGAATTACCTAAAATATTGTGGAAATTTGGAAGAGTCATAAATGACTTAGGCAGTGGTTCTCAACCTTCTTAATGCCGCGACCCTTTAATACAGTTCCTCATGTTGTGGTGACCTCCAACCATAAAATTATTTTTGTTGCTACTTCATAACTGTAATTTAGCTACTGTTGTGTCTTAGGCAACCCCTGTGAAAGGGTCATTTGACCCCCAAAGGGGTCGCAACCCACAGGTTGAGAACCACTGATAGAGGATCAAAGAAGGTCTTGTGAGAAGGTGGTCACTATATCAGGTCTTGAAGAATAGGTTAGACTTCAATGGGCAGAAATGGAGAACATTTGAATAAATTTTTCAGGCATTTTCCTGAAATAAAGTGTTAAAAATAAAAATTTTGTTACACTAGATTCACTTTAATTTTGATATATTTTATTGATGTGCATAAATAAATATTTTAGGTTAAATATCTAAGTTTGTTAATATGGGTACAACAAAATATTTTCAACAGCCTTAATTAATATTAATAATCCTTATCACATATTAACTAAGTATTCATTATGTATTGAAATCTGTTAACAGATTGGACAAATTATAACAATAGCATAAAATTTGTCTGACTAGAAAATTATGTCATATAAATATTAACTTAAAAATATTCAATATTTCCTACTAAATATGTTAATAATGTTCCATATTTTTTCAACTTGAATTTCCTCTCTTGTAAGTAATATGTAGTTTAAATTTTCTTATAAGTCACTTTTTGAGCCAAGATGAACTTTTTTAAGCTTCTATTTTAGCATAAATTCTCATGTAATAATGGGGAAATTTTTATATTCTCTTTCCCTTATTCCATTTATAGTTAGAAATAATTTTAAAACCTTTCTTTTCCTCTCAAACATTCCATTTCATCTCTTGCATTGCTTTTCCAACTTTAGGTTGATATGCCTTTGCTATTTCTTAGTAATCTTCACTTTATTGGTTTCAAAAACAATATGCCCTTTATATTAGCCTCAAGCTCTTCTTTCAGTTAAAGTACAAAATTAGGTTGGAATTTTTCCAGATCTTTTTCAAAGAAAAATGTTAATGATAGTAGTGTAATACACTCAGTATGTCATCATTAAAATGATTAAAACTGTTATAAAGCACCTACTTGTGCTCCATGGTGTACAAAGAGATGGAAATTACTCCTGTTCTCCAGGGAATCTAACATTAAGGAGGATGCATCGGTAAAGGACAAACTGTTAGAAACAAATACAAAAAAACGACAAGACAATGTAGTTATTTTAGAAGATAACCTCTAGGCATTAATGAAGAGAAAGTGTTACAGGATACACTTAGTTTTAGAAACTATATACATAGAACGGTGGCATCATTATAGTATATACATCATCCCCTTTGACTCCACTCAACTACCCTCTCTCTTCTTTTCCTTTCTTGCATGTTTCTCTTATCCTTTCCTCAATCTCTTCTTTACTCAATGAAAGAACATATCCCTAGCTTTTCTTGGTCCTAAGAAAAGAGCATTTATTTTCTTTCAAATTGCTCCTTACCCAGGGACACTAAAAATAAAGAACCTTCTCTAATCCTAAATGGCCACTCCAGACACTCCTGGAGAGCCCCTCTCCTCTGGCTGGGAGCTCAGTCTTCAGAGAGCACCACCGAGTCCTCCAGGAGAGCATGAAAGATGGGCATCATGGTCCAGTGAAGAGAAAACTGAAAGTCAGGGACAAGGAGTTGTAGGCCCAGCTCTGTCACTAGCTACGTGTCTGGCCTTAGACAATGCTGGACCTGATGGTTTCTATCTGAACCATTGGAGGTTTGTTGCAAGCTAAATAATGCAAACCCCCTTCCCAATATGTCTATGTCCAAATTCCTAAAAGCTATGAATGTTACTCTCTATGGCAAAAGGACTTTACAGATGTGATGAGGTTAAGGAACTTGAGATGGAGAGATTATCCTGCATTATCTAGGTGGGCTTAGCTCTGATTGCAGTGATTCAATTTGAACATAGAGGAGGTGGCCACAAGACAATGGATACAGGCATCCATTAGAAGGAACCAGTCCTCTGGCCACTTGATTTTAACCCAGTTAAACTGATTTGGGACTTCTGACCTACTTTACGATAGTAAATCTGTGTTGTTTAAGCCACTAAATTTGTGGTAATTTGTTACAGCAGCTATAAGACACTAAAACAAGGTTGTTCTAAGTGACTTCTGTGGCTGCTTCTAACTATAATTGCTACTTCATAGCTATGACCCATTGATTGCTAAGTGGCCCAGACTGTGCAGTACTTGGATGCCTTGATAGACTGTCACATGGAACATTTTGACAAGGCTGTTAATCAGGTATTGTTTATTCTAAAGAGCAAATGCAGTTGAGGAAGATTCTTTGCACTTTCCTCTGAGGTTTGTTCCAAAAAGAATTAGTGGTCAGAAAAGGGCATCAATCTTCCCCCATAGTCTGACCCCAATTTACCATTCCAACTTTGTCTCCCATTACACCTTACTCTCTAGCCCCAGTGGTCTTCTCATCACTTCCCAAACAGGCCCTTCTGGGTCCTAGTTTCTTTGTCAATGCTCAACATCAAATGCTCTCTCCCCAAATTGGCCCAGAGCTCCAACCATAGCAAAGTCTTCTCAAAATCTCTCCCTGACCACCCAGGTCACAATCTTTTCGTTCTCTATTTCCCCATGTATATTATGTGTCCTCCTTCTATTCAGACTCTTAAATCCACCTGCCATTTGGTGCTTCCACCTTTGTCTTCTACCTTAGACAAGGTGCGTTGAGTGCAGTGTTGGTGGCTTATCATTTTGGTGTTTCCTGAGTACCAGGACCAGAGCCTACACATAGTAGATGTTTGATGTTTCTTGAATTAAAGTCACAGAGGACTAGAACCAAGAAACTAATTATTGTTGGTTCTTATAAATGAATACCTTAGCATAAAATTCTCCCACAGGAAAAGTTGCAAAGGAACATATAGTTATAGTGGTCCCTATTCTTTCTCCTTATTTTCCACAGTGTTTTACTCTTGTGTAAACTTTCCAAGATTACCCCTCCTCTGACACCCCATGGATAAGTAGAAAAAAAATTAAACAAATCTTATTTGCACAATTTGTTCCATTAAAAAGATCAAAAGTTAACTCAGGAGACAGTGAACGAGTACAGAGTTTTGTTAAAACACCATATGTTGTAACTTACAGGAAGACATAATCTCTTCTGACTTACTTTCACACCATAATTCTTACTGTTCTTTTAAGTTCAGGATTAGGAGCATTTTAAGACCTCAAAAACGATTTTTTAAGTGTCAGGATTAATCATTGATAACATCTTTTTACACTGTGTTCCAAAACAAACCCTAATTAAGTAAAGCTCTTCAGCACCTGAACAGTAAAGGTGATTTATTCCACCTGCTTAATATTAAACGGTATCCCAGTATGGATTTCACGACGGAGAATCAAGAGGTAAATTAGTCCACTCTAGATATACCTTCTGGTGGTAGAATACCTGTCACTTGACTCATTTCCTTAATCATAGTTGGTGCTTATGCCAAACCATTCATTTAGATAACTAAGGTAGTGTACCTCTTAAATCCTTAGTACACCAAAACAGGAGATAAGTAGGTAGTACCAATGTGCCCATTACTGTTATGTTTCAGACAAGTAAATAGACCCAAAGGTCAAATTCTCATCGTCTGTCTGTGAAAGGACACCAAGAGAATGAAGCTTACGGATGCCCAATTCGGTTTTATCACCACCTGCCCAATCTAACATAGCCAACTGGAAGCCCCTGACTTGTTTGAACAGAGGTGTATGAATTAACCTATACTGGATTCAATTGGCAGTGATCCTGAAGCAGATCCTACATAACAGCTGTTTAGATTTAGCAACACCATAAATAATTTTATCTTTATAAACAGCAAACGGATACCGGTTCTTCAAAGAAGAAAAATCTGCTAATTTCTCTGACCGTAAAAGAACATCTATGGTATGCTACTATCTACAAGTAAATAAACAAACCTCTCAGACTAAACCTAGGTCACCCACACATGCTAGCATCTTCTTTCATTATTGATTCTCAGGACACAGTGGAGCTCTATAGTGCTTTCGAGTCCAGGGCAGGAATAGAAAACTTCCAGGCTAGAAATGGCTCTTGGCAGAATTCCGTCTGGCTATCAACTGATTTCTAAAATTAAGTGTTCCTTGCTTCTCTCCCTAATTATTTAGATGAATCAAATTTGGGAGAAAACAAGCATGCTATTTCAGACTGCATAATACTGTGTGTAATCAGACATGTAATTTCCAACGGGAAATATATCTCAAATTCTCATTAAAAGTACAAGCTGAAGTCAGGCCAATGTAAGTTAAAATTTTTCTTGTGCCACTTGGTCTGTGTGCCCTAGGACAAGTGACTTAAACTCTCTCTGCCTTAGTCTCCTCATTCATGCAATGGGCACTTCTTTGTTATGCTAAATAAGATGGAATATATCATCAAGCTGACAATCTGTAGACATTCCAAAAGCAGCAGCTATTATTAGGAGTCATGGGAAAAGCAGCATTATTTATATAATGTATATATAAAATATCCTGTAGAATATTTTAAACTCCTTGAGCTTGGGTTCTATTGTACTTCCTGTGTATCCCTTGCAGAGTCGGTCAGACCTCATGCCAAAGAAGATATTAAATAAATATTTGTTAATTTGACTTGATTCTATATTGTGTTTAAAATAAACAAGGTATGCCAGCTTTCCCCACAGCTTCCATTTCCTGGGCTTTATTTGTTAATTTCACTGATATCTTTTCAAGCAGTTTGCCACTAAATGGCAGACAGCTGAAGAATGAGAGACTCTTAGCAAGGCAAAATAAAGCAAACAAAAAACCCCACTCTGACCATAGAACAACAATGAGCCTCAATAGAATATAAAAGAAAAGCCTACAGGAGGTTAGGCTGTCTCAGGAAGGTAGGTCATCACTGTCTGTGACACTGTGTTGAGGAGGAATGCCAGGTAATGGGAAGAGGGCACAATAATGGCTACATCTGCAATGGGGACCGGTGGACAAGGTACGGTGACTTCAAGCTCAGCTCTAAGGATGTCATAACTATTTTGTGGCAGAGCCAGGAGAACCAAGGCCATCAAATTTGCGCAGCATTGGCCGAGATAACAGGTCACCATCCATAGTGTGCTAATCTCTCTATCATGCTGCCTCCAGCTGGGAGCTTTGGCAAGTTTTTTTTACCCCTCCTGATCTGTTTCCTCATCTGTAGACTGAGGCAATTGAACTAGATAAACTCCCAACTCCTTTCCTGTATTTATAGGTTAAGCACATATGCTTCTATAATGTATTGCTTGGTTCCTTAGATTATAAAAATTTACATGTTGGATAGTGCTTTTAAGCTGACAAAAAGCATCTGCAGTTCTCCTTCCATTTGACCTTCACAACTACTTTATAAGTCTTGCATTCTCATCCCCCATTTTTACAGATAAGGGAATTAAATCTTGAGAGATCAAGCAAGTCAGCCAAGGGTATAAGATTTGCTAGTGATGTCCACACCCAGGACTGACAAGAAGCTTTCTGGGGAGATTGGTATTAAAAGAACAGGTACATAATATAGAAGAAAAAAGTGCAAGTACGTAATAGAAAAGGAGAAAGGGGAGAAAAAATATGGCACTGGTTGAAATAAAAGGCAAAGGGCAGGAGCACTTTTGCAAATTGCCAAAGACAAGCAAAAGCTTCTCAAAGACAAAGAAGAGATGGGCCGACGTCTTAACAGATGGCATAAAATTAACAGACAAGAGACTACAGAAGTACTTCTCCCCTATTTTGTTTCTGCCTTAGAAAGAGAATATCTTCAAACTGGAAAGTATAGAACAAATACAGTACAGCTTTAAGATCAAAATAGGGGAGAAAATGATAACTGCATTAAAAATATGACCTATTTATCCAGGGTCAAGTTCCCAGGCTCAGAAGAACTACCTCAAGCTTCTGAAAGGGTCCATATTTTGACTGAAAGATCAATTTTAATAATTTATTTTTTTATAGAAATAAATGAGATGTTGGAAACACCTTTTTTAAAGGCAGTTTCCAGAAATTACAGATGAATGCATTTGACATCCATTTTTAATAAAGTTCTACAATAAGTTGGTCGAGCAGATGATATGTAGAACTTAGAAAAGCAAGTACCAACCAAAGAGAGCTCCCATGAGCAACCAAGAATGTCATGGCCAACTAGCCTCATTTCCTTATCCGATGAAATTATTACAGTATCAGTTTAGAAATGTAATATATATTCATTTTAAAGGTATTTTGCAACTTTTTCCATAATATTTTCATAGAACCAGTTACATTTATAGTACAGTTGGTGGTTTCATAATAAATTGAATTACTCAAAGAGAATTGATACGTATTTATTAATTAAGTTTGCAGGTAACTCAAAACAGAGAAGACTAGCCAATATGTCAAAGAGCAGATCAAGATTTAAAAAGACCTTGAAATGATGAAACTTAAGTTTAAATAGTGAGAAGGATCAGTTGAAAGATACCCTTACATTCTAGAAAGCAATCTAGAAGGACCTTCTGGCTGCTTTCAGAAATTTAAAATTTCCACGCGTAGTGAGAGCCTCATGACCTTCAGTTCTAAATTCTTTGATTGTAAGACATATAATAGCATGCATATGCCTGGAAGGAACTAGTGCTGAGAGCTGCAGGCTCCACCTTCTGTAAGGATTGCCAAGTCAGATGCGGAACCCCCAAAACAGAGGATTAAGGGCAAAGCCAGCAGTAAATTCTCACCGTGTGGCCGTGATGGCGAAATGAAAGCAGGAAGGCCGTGACAGTACAATGGGTCTTTGTCACATGATGAGTGTTTTGTGATGGTCTGTGGCCTTCGTTAGAAAATACGTCACATTCTTAGCAGAGAAAGAGAAAAAGGGTTTTAATAAATGAATGAATGAATAAATAAATAAACAAACTGAATAGTTGAGGACGGAAGACAGGTTCCTGGCCTTTACCCCTTCCCCATGATGTGTTGGGAACAACCAGGGCTGGTGAAAGAATCTTCCAGAAGCCTAGACTTTATTCAGAAGTTTGGTCCCCTCATTCTAAACTCCCTTAATGTTGCCCTTTAGCATCTGGACCTCAGGGCCTTGGCCAAATTATCTTTGTTTTGATTTCCACTGATTCTGTTTTTGAGAAATTCAATGCAAATAAGAATTCCTAACTATAGTACTCAGTGTCTTCCTATAAATCGTTGCTGCTGGAATTCACTCCACGTTGACGCATTTGTGCAGGGAAGGGCAGCTGGTGAAACACGGATGCTAAGTGGGAGGCCCAGGAAGGCAGGGTGGGAAGGAGGCTGGTGTGAGGTTTTGTAACACCCAGCTGGAGAGCAGCGTGAGTGAGCCTGTAGGTTCCCAGGAGGAAAGCATGCGTATGGGGTGACAGACATTTGGAATTCATGACCCTCCGTTTACAAAATAAATAATATATTTTATTTCTGTATATAGTCACAACTGCGTTTTTCTGCCCAATAGACAAATTTGACCAAAAAGATCCCCAGGGAAAATATACAGTCCGGGAGACCTATATTTAGGTAGACGAGGCTTCATCTTCATGTAGGATGAGAACTGAAAGGGTTTACACAGTTCATTCCCAAGAGTGTTTTCTGTATGGCTGTTTCAGAGATCATGGGGCTGCTGACCCGGACCCTGAGGACTGAATGACAGCAAACTTCCAGTTCTGGGTAAACACCCACAGAAATACCCACACGTAGGCATACATACCATGCATATTCTGCATGCAACTATCTACAGATTTGGTTTACTTTTAAGTATCTTTTAACAATCTAATCTCATGATCTCAAATAGTCAAACCTCAGGATATAATTAACAATGCTACTCAATATACATAGCCATAATAAATAAATATGTAGTAAAAAAAAAAATAATAGGAAAAGCTGGAATAATGTTTGTTTGGGGGAAGAAAAAAAAAAAGACCATTTTATTCCAATTTAGCAAAGATTTCTCAAGCACCTGTGCTGAAGGTACTTCCAGCCTCTACAAAGTATCCAAAGAAGAGAAGGGCAGAGTCCTTGTTCCAGAGGAAATGAAAGTATACAAAGCAGGTACAGCTGTGATTTCTACCGCTACTAACAGCAGGTACACCGATGGAGTAACTCCAGGCGCTTGGCACTCAGTATTTTATTTAATTCTCATGGCAGACCTGAAAAAACAGGTACTATTATGTCCACTTTAAAGATAAGGACACTGAGACTCAGCGAGGGAGGTGATATGTCTGAATCACACAATCCAATCTGCCTGCCTTCAGAGCCTGTGCTTTCTCTTTTCTATTATACGCACCCTCAATAACTACAATACTGGCTAAAACACTAAAATGAAAGTATCATAAAAGTAAGAACAAAGACCTAAAAAGAGTAGAAAGAAGAAGATATTCTGGCTGGTTGGCTTGTTGGGACCAGGAGAGCCCTTGTGAAAGGTGAGGCATTTGAAACAGCAGAATGTCAGGAAAAGAAGACTGTCCACCAGGGGAGATGGGGTGAGTGTGATAAAATCCTTGAAACCACGGCCTGAAATGCACCTGAGGTCACCATTTACATCCTTCCTTCTGACTTTAGGGAGATGAAAATTAGTATCATTCTTCAGCTGATGACCCATTATCCTAAGAGTTTGTAAAGCTTTTGCAAGGAAGGCTTTCAATTCATATCTCACGCCTTATAATTTAAGAATGGTTTGAACATTGACACTAGTAACCAAAAAAGAAGGAATCTCAATAACTGGAGAATTTAATTGAGATTTTCTTTTTTTTTTTTAATGTTTTCTTTTTTGTTTTTAAATCCTCACCTGAGGATATGTTTTGTACCAATTTGAGAGAGAGAGAGAGAGAGAGAGAGAGAGAGAGAGAGAGAGAGAGAAGGAAGAGGGGGGAGGGGCAGAGAGAGAGAGAGAGAGACATGGATCGGTACATGCCCTGACCAGGAATCAAACCCATGACCCTTCAGTGCATGGGACGACACTCCAACCAACTGAACCACACTGGCCAGGGCAAGCTTTTTATTTTTAAGGCCAGGCTGTCTGCCTGTGAGCAGGAGGTCAGAATAAAGACCCCTCTAGGACCTAGTCTTTGAATATACTTGTAACAAACCCTTGCAAGTAAAGACGAAAAGTATTAGCCTACAAATTTTTTTTCTATTTTACTACATGCTGTGCAATCAGGAAATAAAATATGATTCATGCTTTTTTAGTTGGGAATACTAATTATAGAAAGAGCTATTATAAACAGAAAGACCGAACCAGGGACAATTTGTATCAATTAGTCTTGTTTTCCAAGATTCCTCATGAACAAAATACACAAGTAGATTCTGAACCCTTCCCTTGGTCATTAGAATTAAATACAATTTAATTTGAAGGCCCCTATATCTACTCCCTGTGTGTTTGTTTTTTTATAATCAACACCAGACCAATGTTACCAGTTATTCTAAAGAGGAACATGCAACATTGCAAGGAAGCTGGTCTAGATTGAAGGGGTAATATTCTCAGTGATGGCTGGACGAGGGAAGTGGGGTATGGGCTTTAACAGACAGGAAGTGAGAAGATTTAGACCAGCTAGTACAAGGGAACTGGTACTTGCCAAATTATACTGAGACTCACACAAGAACATAAACTTTGGAAGAGATGCTAGACAACAAGATGCCAGGTTAAGGTGAGGTGGACCTCCTGTGGACTCCTCAAGCCTCCTTTTGTTAAGATAAGTTTATAGTTATTGCTATGATCTGAATGTTTGTGCTCCCCCACCCCCACCCCAATTCATATGTTTGATTTCTAATGTCCAATGTGATGGTATTCGGGAGTAAGACATTTAGGAGATAATTAGGTCATGAGGATGGAGCCTTTATGAATGGAACTAGTGCTCTTGTAACAGACCCCACAGGGCTCCCTACTGCTTTCCTCCATGGGAAAGTCATCAGTCTGCAACCCAGAAGAGGGCCTTCACCATAGCTCAACCATGCTGTCACTTGATCTCAGATTCCCAGCCTCCAAAATAATAGACATAAATTTCTGTTGTTTATCAGCTGCCCAGTCTGTGGCATTTTGTTAGAGCAGCTTGAAAGGACTAAGACAGTTATAAAACATCTTAATTAAGATCTTTGTCTCAAAACTCAAAAGTTAAAGCATAATAAATCTTCACATCCACTTGAAAAGATATAATGATTAGTCAGCTGTCTAGGTTAATGTTGGAGTGCAGGACAAAGAAATAAATTGTGCCTGGAGTCCACCTCGCAGCCTCCTACTCTGCCGGATGGACAAAAAGTGAACCTGTCCATTGGTCACCTGCTGATCACTCCAGAGATGGAAGATAACCTGTCAAGTTACTTCCACTGGGAATATCTTTCTTGCAGTGGCCCAGGATTTCCTGAAGTACGTGAATAGTCCCTGAGATCTGCAAGCTTCCCCTTCTGCCTCTGGGACCACAGGGAACTATTCAGGTAACTCACCCCATGGCCCTCAGACCCATGTTCTCAACTGGGTGTGAGACTGTAGTCAACAGGCAGCAGAGTTACTCCTTCTCCACACACCGAAGCTGGCTACGGAGGAAAGAATGCTGCCATCTCCCTGTGAGCAGAAATCACTGGAAAGGAGGCTTTGTACCCTCTCTGCACCCCCTTACCTGCTCATCCCACAGGAGTTGAGGCTAATCTGATTGTCAGGGCATGACATTTATTGGGACATATTTCCTCATGGAAAGTTTATTGAACATTAAACGTGTGCCCTCACTCTTTTTAGTTTCTGTGATTAGCAAGCCTTCATGTGTAGTAAGGACAGCTAAAAAGAATCTCCTGCAGGTACAGAATATGGCCATTGTCTACTTCTTTCCTAGCCCTACTCTTGTGTTTGGGCGGATGAGGTCATGTCTGCCCTTTGGTGTTTTTAATTCACACAGGACAGAGTAGGAAGCCAATACAGTTTACCAGAAGCCTTGGATTTGGGGGAGTTATGGCATGCTTTTCCAGATTAATAAAGAGAAACCTGATTTTTTGCTTGACTAGACATCTGTCTGTGTGTTCTCCACTAGCTAGATACCCAGAGAGAAGCACAGTCAGTGGCCTCCTGAACTTTAGAGAGACAAGTAAGCGTTCTAAGCCTGGATTTTTTGTTACCTGCAGGCACCTGGATCTCAGGGTAAGAGGAGGAGAACTAAAAAAAATTGGTACTAGGTAGACTGAGACTACCTCAAATATGCTCCTGTCACTGGTCACCCTGTGCCCTTTCATTTCTAACAGCCTCTGAAGTGATCCCCATGTTATAGAGAGGGAACCAAGTCTTAAACAACTGTGTCCTTCCAGCCCAAGTCACATTTTCATCACCATGCCTTTATCAGTACTTAGTACCTCTCTGTATATGCATTCTTTCTCTTTGAAGTGATGGTAGATCAGTGAACAAGGAGATGAAGAATATGTGAAAAATCTCTGTCATCAGCACATTACAACTGAATTACAATTTATATTCCCAGTAAATTTTGTTATCACTCACCCATTTATTCAATATTATTGGGTGCTGTATCTCCAGTTAATTTTATTGGGTACTATTTTAGCTGCCCTTTCCTAGAGCTAAATTTTTTTTTGATGGAGAGAGATGTTTCTAATAAAAGAATTCCCCCCATTTTCTCTAGCAGTGTGCTTATACCCTCACTCTTCAACACACATACACACACACACACACACACACACACACACAGACCAAAACACATACATTCAGATTTTGCTTGAAGTTTAGAGCATCAGACAACTTAAGGAGGTCTGGGAGTACAAACTGATTATAGTTGAAACCCTTAACAAATGCATTTCTTATATATCAGTATTGCATAGGACATCACCATGATTAAAAAACTAAGCAGTTCCTTCCAAATGGATGTTTTATCATCTCCCTTTAGTCTTTGGGCTCCTTTTAAGAGTATGGCCTAAATGGTTGATCCACTTTTACTGCTTGGGTACCCCTCTGGAAGAGTTAGAAACTGTCCTATTTGGGCTCAGATATCTTGTCTACTTTCTTGACATTTCAACCAGAGTGTGCTTAGCTTTTCCTACCTTGAGAAAATTAGTTTCTTTCCTTCTACATGTATGCAGTATATGCTCAATATAAATGTATGATCTGTAGAATATCTTCCTTTGAAAATGTATTGATATTTATTTGCTTGAAGGATAGCATTGTAAATGTTTCACATATACTTCAAAAGAATTTCTATTTGCTAATTGTTGGGCATGGTGTTTTATAAATGCTCTTTAGATCAAGTTTGGTAATCCTGTTATTTAAATATTATAGATATATGTACAGATTCATAATCTGTTTAATAAATCAATAATTAAGAGTATAAAAGTCTTTCACTTCACTGATGAATTTGTGGATTATTTCTTTCCGTTTCACTGATTCATGCTTCTTATATTTTGAGGCTATACAATTAGAATATACAAGTTTAAAATTATAATTTCCTCCTGGTGATTTACTTTGGCATGCAAATAGAAACCAAAGAAGTTTGTAGAGCACTGAAATAACATTAGAACCACTCACTTCTATATAGCCTCATTTAATGAAACATTGTTTTGTTTATATTTTTAGTCATTTGGTTTTCATTTGTTTTATTGAAACAGTAGGCTCATCCTGGGATGAGAATATTTTGTCTCCCAGTAGCATTTTAGGACCTAACATTTCCTGACCTCAAGGAAAGAGAACCAAGTAGGTTGATTACTAATAACTTACACTCTGGCTTTGAAAGTTGTCAAGTTTTATTGTAAAATAAAAGGTCCTAGACTTCACTGGAGGACAAACAAGTTTTTAGTTTTGTTTGGTTTTGGAGAGCCAGAGAGAATGTTAATACATGATAATTCAATTTGAAACATGTTACTTCAGGGTTTGAGAAACCCATCCTGGGGGAGCTATCAAGCCAACAGTTAAACATGTAACAGGAAAAGCCCAAGAAAATAATGAATTCAAAAGAACAAATGTTTACTTCTGTAATGGTTACTGATAACAATAATTAGGACAACAGTGACTTGGAAAGTGGGTTGGACATAGTCAGATTTGATTTTTAGGAATAGTAACTTTGGTAACAGCATGAAAGATGGAATGGGAGAGAACCTAGAGGTGGGAATACTAGCTTGTTGTAAATGTCTATGTGGAGGTGGCAAGAGACTAAATTGAGAATGGCCATGGGAATAAAGTGGTGTGGCCACATTTAAGATTCATTTTAAGGCAAAATTTCTAGGGTCTGGCAATAAAAAAAAAGTAGGGGGGGGGACTAGGAAGTAAAAGAAAGGGAAATATGAAGATGTTTCTAAGATTTCTAACTGAGGTGACCAGGTCAGTGGACACTATTAACCAGGCCAGGCATATATCAAGGTATTCCTTTATTTCTTTTTCTTCCCTTTGTACTTATATTCCACATCCCTGCAAGCCCTGAAAGGTTTCAAAGATACTGGACCTAGTGTAACCTTGCTAGTAGGAAGAGACTAAATCGTTTGCCTTTTTAGATACTAGTCCACAAACTCCTAGTCCACAAATAAATTACTTATGGTAGTTGAAAGGAGATTTAATAAATCCCGTCCTGGGACTGAAAGTAGTAATTTACTACCAACTAATGATCCTTTTGTTTAACTCCATCACTCATTATCTCATTAGTTTTCACAACATCTCTTACTGGTCTTCACTTCCTAAGTGTAAGATAATACAGAGTGGCTTATCCAACTCCATTGTAGTCCATTCATCTTCATTCCACAACACACCCTTTGTGGCAGATTTTACAGTGTCCTAGAGGCTGAAAAACTAAATTTTCTAACAGCTCTAGTGTTTTTGAAAATAGTTTCCACAAAACAGACCTACCCATGTAAGATTTGGAAGACAGAGGTAAACGCCATGATTTTGAGGCCATTCCACCACGTCTGCTGTTTCCAGTAGCATTCTTAGAGTGGTGGTGGTGGGTTGTGCTTCCTGCAGCAATTGTGCAGAGGTCCTGTTATGGGTTGAATTGTGTCCTCCAACAATCTTAAAATCCTAACCCCCAGTACCCATGAATTTGATCTTATTTGGAAATAGAGTCTTTGTAGATAATCAAGTTAAGATGAAGTCATTAGAATGGATCCAATTCAATATGTTGTGTCCTTATAAGAAGGGGAAATTTGAGCACAGAGACAGATGCATACACAGGAAGAACATGAAAGTAGAGATCTGAGTGATGCATCTACAAGCCAAGGAAGGCTAAAGATTGTTGGCAAAACCACCAGAAGTCAGGAGAGAGGCATGAACAGATTCTCCCTCATAGCCTTCACAAGGAACCAACTCTCCTGACATCTTGCTGTCCAACTTTTAGCCTCCAGAACTGTAAGACAATAAATTTCTGTTCAAGTTTTTTGTTGTTTTTTTTCCTGGCAAAATAATACATGTCCCAATATCTGGTCTGTAGCTTTGTAGTTGTTGAGAGGTAGGGGATGGGGATCGGGTAGCATCCATTTCAATGACGCACATGATGGCATAGTGGAATGCTCCTAGAGCCAGCAGCTGTATGTTCAGGGGTTTTTTGTTTTGTTTTGTTTTTTGTTTGTTCGCTTTTTGATTTCCTAGATTTCTTATTACGTTAAAGGCTATAGCTACCTTGGTAGGCCAATTTAGTGGTGGTTCTTGAAAACAACCTAGAACCTGCTTCTGCCCTTCCCATTCCCTAAGTTAAGACCTTTCCCTTAAACTAGGTCCAGTGGATTCTGTAATCTACAATATGTGCTCTGTACCCTGACTAAAGGACACAATGATGCTTAAAAAATGTACCAATAATTCTAGCTCATAGAAAACAAAGTTCTGATTTTTAATTTGTGTGATACAGTATGTAGATCCATAACAAGTATGAATAAACCAAAGCAGAGTGAAATAAGGTAGTGGGTCTAATTGAAATTAGGTCACAAATCTCTAAAAGATGTCCATTCCCTTTAGAGAGTTCTATATTTCTGACTTGACTGCAGTATAAGCTAGTCATTTTTCCCAACCAGGTGAAATGGGGAAGGTAGACAGACAGAAGTGTGGGTACATGGATAAGGATGACTTTTTAAATATGGACACAGACATTTAAACTTTGTTGATCAAATAGAATTTTTGGCAGAATTTTGGTTTTGGAAAACTCCTTTCAAGACTCCATAACATAAAATTTCAGAGAGAGATCAGTCATCAAAATTCAGGCCCAAGTCCTACATGATTTGTATTACACTCTTTATAAACAATGTGAATGATGTACAAGTCAAAAACTTGTAACAATAATGTTAATACTCCCAACAATTTAGAGTTGTCTTAAAAAAATCTATAATGCTTATTACTGAGTCAAGACCTTTTCTACTTCAAATGGATATACCAAGTCTCAGAATGGCTAAGCGACTTATTCAAATAAAAAAAATTAGTGCTTTGATTATTTGTAGGACAAATAACAAATCCTTATGTAAGAAATGTTTTTCTCCAGTGTCCTCTGAACACATGTTAAAGAGCCAGTTGTATATTAAGCTCTGATAGACATGCACAGAGAAATTTGGGCAAAGTCCTGCTTTATCTAATGCTGGGAATACTGATTCAGATGAACAAAGAGCATCATATAGAGAATTCAGCTGATTCTTCAAGGCCTAGATCAAATTCTGTCTCTGTCACGAGCCTTTCTAGTCTCCCAGAACATGTCTGCTTCTGAAATCCCAGAGCACTTCAGTTATTTCTGTTAGGATATTTGTCGCCTCTCTGTCTCAAAAATTCTTACATAGCACTTACCTAGTGCCAACACTGTTCTAGTGCCTTCCTCAAAACAATCCCATGTGAGAGGTATTATATTTATTCACATTTTGTAGATGAGGACCTAAGGGACACATAGATAACTCTGCAAGGTGAAGCAGGATTCAAACCAAGGTGGTCTAGGCCCAGAGTTCGTGCTCTAACCCCTACCTTACACCCCCTCAGCCATGTTAAGGTTATAGGTATACACATCCAAACTTTTCTTCTTTCCTGGAAGCTCACTGACAACCGTTCATTCTGATTCATGTCTATATTCCATATAACATTTAAAATGGTGCCTGGGACAGACTTAGAAATCAAATCATTAAGTAAATGAGTGAAGAAGGTATAAGGGTGTCTAGGACCACACAGCAAGAACACATTTGTAATAAACACACATTGGTGGTGATGGGGTTGGAGAAACACCATCCTTTCTCTCTGGCTAGTGACTTCATTCCCAAGTACCCCCTGCACATCACTTTGTGTAGGCTGCTGTGCTAAGAATTGTGAAAATGGTTGGGGTGTAGGGAAAAGAGCCAACTGCAGGAAGTGAACTAACTCTGGATGAAAATCTGAAATAGAAATGTGACTTTGCTGCTCCTTTTCTTATCTTTCTGTTGTCTTTTCAGTATGAGTGGCCTCCATTTGAAGTGTCTGGGCTTCATTTGATATGTTTGGAGAGGCCACCCCTAGGCCTCCAGGAAGAGAACAGTCTGACCAAAGCAGCAGAACAATTACGTTAAGGATCTACAGGTACACGCTATAAAATATATATTCACTCAGATGTATGATTCAGCCCCTCAAATGTTCCCTGTAGTTTAGATTTGTACATTTGATTTACCCTTCCTTCATAACCATCATAAAATCGCCTGAGTACATGACTCACTTTCCTTCATTTACTTACACTTCACTGATGGTAATTAACCTTGGCGAATAGTTCTCTTCACTAGACTGACTCAAGGATTGTTAAAAGCAACACGTTTGCGTAATAGATGGTATAAGATGGAGACACAAAATGCAATTTGGCTTATATGGTTCAGTATTGAGATATAATACATTCTTATCTATTTGATCTGTCAGCTAGGAGGCCTTCCAATCAAAAGCCAGGGCTCTGGAGTTCAAGTCTTTGATTTTGGTCAGTCACTCTTAAGGTAGCAGCAGTTTAAAAACCAGTAGCTGGGATAGAAGGGCAAGAAAAAGAATGGAAGTATTTCCTTGCTATTATTATGTTTTATAATAAATAGTCTATATAATTACCGGTTTGGCTTAAAATTGCAGTGTTGTTCCTCAAAAAGTTAAACATAGAGTTATCATATGAATGAGCAATTTACTAATAGGTGGATATAGTAGTCCCCCTTATACACAGGGGGGTACGTTCCAAGACTCCCAGTGAATGCCTGAAGCCATAGATAATACCAAACCCTATGTATACTATATATGTTTTTCTATATAAATACCTTTCACTTGCACCTTATGGCTTCTCTTTGGCATATCCAAATTGCTAGCATCACTACTCTAGCACTTTGGGCCTATTAGTAAGTAAAATAAGGGTCACTGATGCACAAGCACTGTGACACCACCACAGCTGATCTGATGCCTGAGATGGCTGTAAGTGACTGACAGGTGTGGATCTGCTGGACAAAGGGAGCATTCATATTCCAGGTGAGAGAGAGTGGGACAGCTTGAGATTTCATCGCACTGCTCAAAACGGCATGCAATGTATAACTTATGAATTCTTGATTTCTGGAATTTCCCATTTAATATTTCAGAACATGGCTGACAATGGGTAACTAAAATCATGAAAAGTAAAACCGCAAATAAGTGGTGACTACTATACCCGAAAGAGTTGAAAATAGGTATTGAAACTGTTGAATAAACTCAAAAAGAGTTTGGAGGCTTTGGCTAGAAATAAATAATAAAGATTTATTCAAGAGTCTTAGAGTTTGAAAATTGAAAACACAGCTAGGCAAAAACTCAGAAGTGTTCCAAAGAAGGGGGGAAAATGTTTATGTAGTAAAAAGTACATTTTGAGAATAAATCAGTCCTGCAATCTCAGCCCTAGGATTGGCCCAGGATGGTGTCAGTCAGATTTGGGCAGTCAGAATGATGCATGCCAGGTGGTCTTGAGGATGGGTGCCAGGAGGTCTGGTCTTATCCAGTGGTTTGGATAATGGATGTCAGATGGTCTGGATACATGAGTCCTTCAGGTGGGCAATCAGAAGGTTATCTGGAGGTCTGGCATATGTCCAGATGTATATCCAGACACTGACAAGTTCCAAAAGTTTATGTTCCCAGGATAGTTAGAATAAGAATAGAGTCTCTTTATATCTCAAACTTCATAATGTGAATAATTTTAGCAGGTTGTTAAAGAGACCTATTTTATTTATTCCCTATCTTCATTCTTTCCTCAAAACAAATACATTTACATGCATGATACATACATCATAGCAGATAAATGAATAAACACATTGTGGCAGAGACATAGAGGAGAATATTATTCAGCCATTAAAAAAGAAATTAGTTCTGATAGCTGCTACAACATGAACCTTGAAAATAGCGTGCTAAGTGAAAGAAGCCGGACACAGAGGTCACATACTGCATGATTCCATTTCTACAAACTATTCAGAATTGGCAAATCCATAGAGACAGGAAGCATATTAACGGTAGTCAGGGCAAGGAGAAATGGGGCAGTGACTGCTTAACGGGCATGGGGTGTCCCTTTAAGATGATGAAAATGTTATAGAACTAAATGAAGGTGATGGTTGTATATTGTGAATGTACTCAATCCACTGAACTGTTCACTTTGAAATGGTTAATTTTATGTTATGTGAATCTCACCTCAGTTTTAAGAAATTACATGTGTTCCCATTGAGATGTTATTAATACACTAAATAAAATTATAAATTTGTCATTCTCTTTGCACATCAGTACAGTACACATCCTACCATACAAAGGTGATGTTCAAAATATTCAATAACCAGCAGGAACACATGCCCCCAATCAGAAATGACACTTCCCATTAAAATCAGCACAAGCCAGCTAACGTCAGCCTTCCAGCCTTCAGACAGAAAACCACCAAAGAATCATTTCCTATGTGGGCCACGTGCTGCAGATCACCAGGCCTGGTCTCCCTGAATCTTAACCCACAACCCGGACACATTTAGAAAGGAATATTTCTTCAATGTTGCAGAAGCCACTAAATTTAGTGAGACGAGGTGACTGACTCAAGGTCACATAAATATTAAATGGCAGAACAGACTCACATTTAGGTGTCCTTAGTTCAAACAAAGAACTCTTTATTGCAGAAAAGTCATTTTTCTCAAGACAGCTTGCATCAAAACAACTCAACTGCTACAGATTTTTGGAAAAGATACTGGCCCTCTCGGTGCTCTCCCAGATTTTTAAACTATTGAAAGAAGAGGGTAGAGAATACCATCTGAAGAAACAGACCAGACTTCCTGGAATAAGCTCAATGGTATAGTTATATTGATAAAAACTAGTTTGTGACAATTTAGTCATCTGCAGAAATATGTACCCTGGAAATAAATGTGATACAAAATGACACCCCGCCCCACCACCGAATCTGACGATGGTGCATCCATCATCCAGGGCCCTGGGGAGCATGTATCTGTTCAGGCACAAGGGCTGGGCGCCCAGAAGCTTCACGTTTAATGCTCTTTGTTGCCCCCTAGAAGTTCTCAATCATTTTTTGAAAGAGGGGCCCTGCTCTTTCATTTTGTGCTGAGCACCGCAATTATGTAGCCAGACTTGCCAGTATCCGACTTATTTTACTTCTTACCTGACCTACTTAGGAGAGTTATAACACTCTTTCCAGTTCACAAAGTACTTTCACATACAGCTATTAGTCTTCAGTTAACTGATTTATAATTTTTTAGATTCACAGACAGGTGACTCCCTGCGGACGGATTGCTCCTTCCACAGGTGAGGACACTAACCAGAAAGTCTGGGAGACCTGCAGAGACAGAGGCAACCTGCCAGCGAGGGCAAAGCTCAGTGAGACCCGGGTCTCCGGCACTCAGCTTTCTAGGGCTCCCTCTTCATCCCTCAGCACTAAGCTCCCAGAAAGGCCTTGTTTGCACCCTAAACCAGAGGAAGAACCCCCAACTCACTCTCACTTCCACGGACTCTCTGTCATGTCACCCTGTTTATGCTCTTCATGGCATTGTCACAGTGTGCAATTATTTCATTTTTGTTTGTTCATTATCTGTCAACTTCACCCGACTACTAGCCCTGCGAGGGCAGGAAGTTCCCTGTTTGCATCATTGTATTTCCAGCACAGTGCCTGCCACAAAGAAGGCACTCAACAAGTCTTTTCTTGAGTGAGTGAAGAAATGAATGAAGGAGTGAATGAGCATTCTTTTCCGGGAGACGAGAATGTTGCCTTCCGAGCGGATTCTAAAGCACTGCAATGTTCTCTGCTCACACGGTCAACGGGCAGATTTTCTTGGAATGTATCGGTTTACAAATGTTTAACTATCAGCTTACTTATCTACCTCCTCTGAAAATGAGATTCTAAACGATAATAAAAATGGCTTTGCAATTTGTTCTAAGCCAGCTGTGCACATGGTACAGAATGTTCTCAGAAGCAACGGGACTCATGAATAATAAGGCAGCCACTTCCTGGACTATACAGCCTCCTCTGCCTGGCGTCCTCTCTTGTCCACAAAACTTTTGCCTCCTGACCTGAATCTGGATCCTCTATCTGCCAGGAGAGATAACAGATGGAATCCAAGGAAATCACCTTTATCCTGAATCTTGGCTGCCTCCTGCACTCCACCATTTCCACCCAGCTCCATATAGAGCGCTGCTATTTTATGGAAAGAATGTCATTAACACCACGTACCCCACACCTTGCTACCAGCAGAGCCCCTGACCAAAGCTGCATTATTCCATTCACACTGTTAATGCTGGATTGCTCCAGATGGCAAAGCTGAATCAACAGACCCCAGCAGGAAGGTTGAGTTTATTTCACAGCAGGTAGGAATGTGCAGTTGCAGCACAAACAGAAAATTTCTGTGGCCTTCCCTGAATTTGTGTTTGTCATGCTTAATAAAATCATGATCTGTTAGGCTATTTGCTCCATACACAAAAATTCTTCTCACTGACAAATTTACACACAGCATTACCCATATGAACCAGTGTCATTTAAACACACACACACACACACACACACACACACACACACACACACATTATCTCGATACATGCTCATTGTAAAAAATTCAAACAATATAAAAGTATATAGAGTAAAAATATATAAGGTCTGTTATCCCCCTCTCCCAGAAGTATCTTGCTAACATTGTAAAGTAAAATATTTCTCTTTTAACATTTCAAAGTACATTGTTCTGATGCCCTTTCTGCATTTAAAAGCATCTATTTAAAAACAATTACAAAAAGCATTTATAAAAACCTATATTTATTTTAAAATGCATATTTTTTCACCTATTAACATTTCTGAAATTGGGTTGTCTTACATTTGCTAGTTTCTTAGATTCAGTAAAACACTAAATATTTTAGTTTTTAATTAAATGTTCTATATATGTGTTGTTTTAAAACTTGCTTTTCAAGAGAATCTAAATAAGTTCTTCATACAATATGAACCATTCTCACTACATTTATATCCACATTACTGTTTGGTGTTTTCAAGTTGTTAAATATATGGTCACAGCTCTCACATTTTCAGAGTTCTTCTAAATGTATTCCTGATGCCCACACAATGCCATAAGCATAAAGGTCCAAGTCCTTTATAGACCTCTTTTGTGGATGAGATAAGGAATTTCAATCATACTCCTGGGAGCACCCTCATAACCTGTAGCTAATACACACACAAAATACAAATAGCTTTCCTAATGCTAATGACAATAGGTGTGTCTTCTTTTGTTGTTTTTGACAGTGTTACAGATGTTCCCCGTTGCCCCCCCCCCCACTCAACCCCCACCACACCCCAGGCCTCCATCACACTATTGTCTGTGTCCATGGGCTATGCATATATACATATATATTCTCTGGTTAATCTCTTCCTGTCCCCTCCCCACACCCCTGCCCTCTGAGATCAGTCAGTCTGTTCCATGCATCCATGTCTCTGGATCTATTTTGTTCATCAGCTGTGTCTTTTGACTTGCACACTGGTTTACTTATATTTTCTTTAAGGTTGGGTAATTAGGAATGTTCCATCATGTCATACATACACATCTCCTGTGAGAGTTGTGGGTTGTGCAATATCTCACCATTTTCTCCTTATTGGAAATGGGAAAGGGAGGCATTTGCTAACTCCATCCCTCCTTTTGCCCTGCAACTGTCTCGGCCTTCAGGTTACACACCCTCCCCACCCCCTTCCCCAGTTACTGAGGCAGCTGGCCCAGGGGCCGAGCAGGATTGGGGTGAACTCAAGAAGATCACAGCCACGTGGAGTAAGAGTATAGAGTCGAAGAGGACTCTGACTTGGACTCAGATTGGCTTCAGCTCAGAAAAAGCTTCCAAGAAGCAGGTAAACTCTGGACTTCACAAGGGGGAGACCCCAAAGTTCCAGGTGAGGTCAGGACTCCTTGGTGCTTCTTCAGAACTAAGTCACACCACATATGCCCCATAGACTCTGGGTCCTGCCCCTCATCCAGAGCAGACCTCTTGGGACTGATGAAATCTGGACTTGTTCTACCTCTGACATAGCGGGTAGTCATGTGAGTTCTAAGTGTTCCCCAGAATATGGAGTTTAGCAGCTGAAAATGATTCCTGGGCATAAACAGCATCTCACCCTTGGAAGGCAGTAGGGTATGACAATAGCCACAGTATAACTAACCATTCTAAGGCTCTAAAGGGACAAATGGAAAGTTGTATTCTGAACTGTGAGATTAGTCAGCATTCTTGACATTTACCTTCACAGGAAGGAGACATTGCAGTGGCTTTTAACCCAACGGCCTGACCTACATCTGTCACGTAGCCAATCAGAACCCATGAATCTGCCATAAACATCCTAGCTGCCTTCTCCCTCCAAAGAGACCTCAACTTGGTCACTTCTCACCAAATCATCTGCTACCTTCAAATCCAAGCTGCCATCACCTCACCTAAGTTATTGCAATAGCCTCCCTGGTGTTTCCTTGCTTCTGCTATCATTCTCCACCATCAGTCTCCATACAGAAACCGGAGTCATCTTTGAAAATGTCAGTTTCCAATATCACCTCCACCCTGCCCCATTTAAAAGCCTCTGTGGTTTTCTTCTGCACTTAAAATCTAAAGTCCTTGAACCCAACGTGCATCTACCTTTCCAGCATCTTCTTTCTGCCACTCTTTCTCTTACATGTTGTATTCCAGACATGCTAAGCTTTAATATGCCTAGCTCTTCCAAAGCAGAACATTGGCTGTTACTTCCACCTAGAAACCATTCACTTCTATTCTAAGCATGACTGGTCCCTCTCATCTCAAAGTCTCCACTGTAGCATCATCACTTGCTCAGCTTAGCTGTCCCTGTGCACCTGTCTGAAGCTCCTCCCATGTTACTGTTATATCATTCTGTTTATCTCTTCCTTTAAGAGCACTTACTGTACCTGTAATTATCCTGTGTGTTTACTTGTTAATCTTTCTACATAAAAATTTAAACTTCTGAGAATGAGGAACTTTGTTAGTTTCTCCTCTGTGTCCCCTTTTTATAATCTAGAACATTTCCTGAACAATGTAGCCAATAAATTGTCTTTGGATGAATGAATGGGCATTATCTATATATTGAAAATTAATGGGTAACTTCTGCATATCCTTAAAATCCACCAGCCCAGTGCTGCCTGTGTGAGGACATGAGAAGGGGTTGAGTGAAAAGAGAATAAAGTAGCTGTTTACAGTCCAGGTGCTCACCAGCATCACACATCTGTAGGTCCCACTCTGACCTGCCAAATCACAGTCTCCAGGGGCAGAGTCTGAACATCCTTGGTGAGGGAGTTTCATGAGTGATTCTGATGCCTCTTTGTCTCAACGTGATTAGAAAGAGCCTTTCCTTTGTCTCTGGAGTTGCTCACAGTGAGAGCACGATGGGGTGATAAGGTGAGGTGAGAGTCAACGCTCCCAGTGCCTTAGGAGAAACAGCAGCCTAGGAGCACCCAGCCTGGTGTGCTCCACAGCCCAGCCTTCCCGAGAAGTGTATGAGCCAACTCAGATCAGAGGGCTTGAGCTTTTGTGGGGTGTATGTGAACTCTGTATGTGTGTGTGTGTGTGCACAAAATATTGTAAAAAGGTTTTGAAAATACAGGAAAAAATACCAAGAACTTAAAAACCACCCATGAGTCTTCTGCTCAGAGATCATAATATTAATATTTTGATACCAAAGGGAAAATAAAATCACCATAGCCACTAATACTTCTTAAGTGCTTACAATCCAACAGGCATTTTCCTGTATGTTCCACATGTATTTACTTATTTAATCCTCAAAACAACCCAATGAGGTATTTTCCTTACCCGTTTTACAGATGAGAACACTGAGGCATGGGAGGTTAGAAAATTTGCCCTAAACCATACAATTTCAAGATTTTAATTTAGAAGTCTTCCTCCAGAGCTCGTTTTTAACTACCATGTGATAAAGCTCTATGTAGTTATATATGTTTATATTTATACAAATACACACATTTATATATGCAGTGGGGGGGGGATACAATAACTATTAACCTTTTTTCACCCTCCTATTGAGGAAGAAACCTCATTTTCGGCTAACTGCCAGATCTCTAAAAACTAAATAAAATATTTTAGATTCACTTTTTCCCAGTTAAGGCAGTGATCGCTTTTCTAGTGTAAGAAGTTGTGTTTGCCTATTTGTTAAACCACGAATGGGTGAATAATTGCATCAAATGCTTTTTCTATGACCGTGTTCCTCACCCACCTTCGCCTGCTAACCCACTTGGCTTTATGTTTGTTACATTGGCTGTAAGTCTTTTCTAATCAATAACTAAATTTTGTTTGCTGGTATTTTGTTTCAGAATTTTGCCTCTGTGTTTAATACATTTTTAGAATACGTTTCTTTTCTCAGACTTTGTCTGGTTTTGGTATCCAGGTTAAAACAGATGTAGAGAATGAGTTGAGTAGTACGCCATCCTCTCTGAAAGAGTTGACGTTTGGAATCACTAACACCTTGAACCCCTCTATAAAAATAGTCTGGGCCCAGGATTTTACATTAAAAGAACATTTAAAATATGTATTTTTTTTTTATCCAAAAATTTTACACATGCTGGACTAGGAAGGAACCTTGCTTTTGGAAATGGAAAATTTCCTTCCAACAACTTGACCTTGATTGTGGTGTGCAATATATTGTATTATGATTAGACATTCAGAAATCTGTCTCCCTCTTTTGATATTAAACTCCTTGGGGAGAATGTCTATGTCATACTCATTTTATAAGCCCTTGCTTGTCTGGAACTAGTATTTTATTAATATATTTATCTTAAACAGACAAAATTTTTCAAGAGTAACCCTGCCAAATGCGTAAGCCTAAGGACAGAGACCTCCTTATTCATCTTTGTAGCCCTGAACCCATTGTGGTACCTGGCATAGTAAGAGCTCAAGAATTTCATTGATCAAATGAGAAAGGTCACTTTTTCAAATATGCAGAAAGGAAATGTGTATTACAAACACCAAAGAGCACATATGAGTCAGCCTTTTAAACACTTAATTCTGACATTTGTTCACGAATCCAAGGAGTTTGAATTTATTTCCTGAAGGAATTTTAATTGGATTCAACTATTTAACTCTTCCTGCATCTCCAAAGACTTCTACTTGAAATGTATTAAATAATTTATTTCTGTGTTTCTAGAAATAATTCTTATAAAAATGTCCACATGGAATCAAACTTCTGATGCTTGGCACACCACATAGCAATATGTAATTTATACACTTTTTTTTCCAAGAGTCAAACCAGGCACATCAGAATCTAAGACAACTCAGTCCCTGGTGCAGGGTTTCTGAGAACATGTCCAGTGAGATGTGTCCTGGGGTCACAGTGGGGTGGCTGTTGCTCTCTTTTCTGCAGAAATAATTTTGTTCTGCAGAACTAGCTCCCAGAAAGAGAAACTTGATTTCTCTTTCAACCTTACGAAGCCTTATATAATTGAGTACACACTCTACTGGACTCAAATTAAAAAGCCCTGGATACTTTTCCCATTTATTCAACACGTGTTGAACTCTTACTCTGTGTATAGTGCTGTGTGTCCGGTCAGCCACGGATCTGCCAGTGTGCATTCCCCCATTCCTGTGTGAGTTTCCATCACTCTTCATGCATAATATAAGAATGCTGAGGAGCCAGGGTGATCCAAGTCAGAGCTGAAGATCTACAACTCAGCAGCCAGGAGAAACATACAGGGTATTTTCTGCAGTTAAATGTCCTACACTTTTAAATTTTATTGAACAGTTATAAGGAGCAAGAGACTACAAACCTGGTAATGAAAGCCATGAGAGTGAACATCCATGTCTATTATAAAAGAGGGTTTAATGAATGAACAAAATGCTAGTGTTTCATATCTTGCCTTGCGCTCTTCAGTATAGATGAACTAAAATGACATAAGGAGAAATGTTCAGTCAAGTATTTTTATTTTATTTTATCCTCACCCAAGGACATTTTTGCATTTATCCTTAGATAGAAGGGGAGGGAGAGAGGGAGGAAGAGAGAGAGAGAGAAACATCGATGTGAGAGAGACACATTGAGTGGTCGCCTCCCACACCCACACGACCCCACCCGGGGACGGGGACAAACCGTAACTGAGGTACGTGCCCTTAGCGGGAACTGAACCTGGGATTATCCGGTCCATGGGCCAACGACGCTCTAACTGCTGAGCCAAACCGGCCAGGGCAAGAAGTATTTTTAAAGTGCCAGCCCTCCACTTGGTTTCAGACAAGGATATAAAAACTAGTGTTTGCACAGATTAAAAATTCTCATTTCGGGCAACTGAGATGAAGTGACTTACACCAAGGACAGAGAGAGAGAGAGAGAGAGAGAGAGAGAGAGAGAGAGAGAGAGAGAGAGAAGCTTATATCTAATCAGAAAGCTACATTTATCATATGTTCCTAAAACTATGTAAAATGAACATCCCCTGACTAGCAACCTCAAACAGTGTGTATGTGAGTGTGTGTGTGGGGGGGGAGGCAATGTGTTTTATTTTATGTGAGGGAGTGAATTTGAATTAAACTTTTTCTCTACAGCCATTTACATAGTATTATCGAATTAACTTCCGAGAATTTATATTGCATTTAATGATAGAAGCATACTTCTCGTCCTGTCCATGATTTCAGTGCCAAGACAGCCGAAAAGGACTTTGGATTGTACTTTTCGTATTAGCCTGGATTTTTAAAAATTCTGTTTTCAGGCAGGCTTCACATGATGAGAACAGCATGAAATGTATGTGTTTGGTTTACATGTCCTAACAATCACCTTCCTTGATGACTTTATCATAAGAAAGACATTTTCATAGTTTCTCTTCTAATCATAAGTGCATGTCAGACTGGCTTTTCAAACACATTTATTAAAAGTGGGGGAGGGGAGGAATCTACCTGCCACGAAAGGGTTTGCCACGTCCCCTGGCCCTGGCTGGCTGCAGGCAGCATTCATCCTTTGTAAATCCACTAACGCTCATGTCACTGCATCCGCGTGGGTGTATGGCGGAGTCAAGCGCATATTAGCGCTGCCCATGACCACTGAATCGGCATTCCTGACTTCCTGCTCTCCTGTCGCCCTCCTTGCTCCACAGCCCCCAGGGAATGATCACCACAGGGCACAAGCTGGGGGCATCTCTGAGAAGCGGAGGTTTTGGTTAGAGTACCTCTTGCTGGTCTCCTGAACTCATCTGGGTAGATTTCTTACTCTATTTCCAAAGGTTTTCTTTACCAAAGGTTATCCATAGCAACCAATTACACAGCAATAGCAATAATAATAATTATTCTTATACATTTGGAAAAGTCAAGACACACGTAATACATTGAAAATGAATCCTCAAGAAACTCGCCTGCCTTTTTGCTGCACCTGTTATTTTCTGTTATGCAAAATGTTATTAGTGCACGTAGGCTACTGTCAAAATATTTACACTAGGCAATGATAACATGCTTAGAATCTAATAGTCTGTAAGTTCCTGACTGCTGAATGGCAGGTACTCTGGAGTGCTAAAGTACACTGCTCCAGTCCCTGGGCTACTCGCGGAAAATGCTGAAGTATACGTTCTTGAATAATAATAGTTGGAGCTGAAAACACAAAGATCTTAAAAACATCAAGTTATAATTGCCAGGCACTCTGGTCTGGCTCAGAAATACTTATGTTTTCATAGTGCCCTTAAAAAATAATAACTTGATGGTGGTTTTAAAGTACAATATAATACATTTATTTGGATGAAAGCCGTCTATTGTGTCAGTAATGTTTCTTTTTAATTACAAAAGTATTACATGTCTATTGTTTTATTTATTTCTTAATATTTACTGCAGTGGTACAAAAAGGGCGAGTTATAATGCTTGCCTTCCCATATTCCCCGTCCACGGCTATCGCCCCATCCCCGCACAGGTGCACACACCCCACTGCCACACCCCATTGCCACACCCCATTCTACATGTATGTGTTGTGTACATGTGCATACTCACATACAATATATGTAGATTGAGTTGTTTGCCCAAAGATGGAATTATGATTTGTGTATTTTTCTATAATTATTCCCACTTCCTACAACATGGGCATTTTTCTAAGTTAATACCTCAACTGTCCTCAATTTTTAAATACTGCATAACATTTGTTTAAGTGAATATACCATTGTTTATTTAACTATTTTAACTATTAAATTGTTCCCAATTTTTCCTGTTACCATCAATGCTGCAATGAGCCAAGTCATTTTTTTTTTTTTTTTTTTACCATGAGTATACTTAGCATAGGGGTACTTACATTCTTTGACTTGTCCTGTCTTAGATAACAAATGAAATTTTCTTCAAGATCCTGGGGTTATTTTATTGATGCAAAGTGTTGGAAACCAATTTCTGAACTGCCATGGACGTGGTCATATTGCAAATCAAATGAGGTCATCATCAGTCATCGTACCTACTCAGGCTTCTCCCTCCCCTACATGAACACAGGAAGTCTATATTCTCTGTGTGAAGCTTGTCCCCCTCAATGTTGTCACTACTGGTTTCCGCTGTGTTATAAAATATTTTCTCTTGCAAAGGAAATCAAAACATCAGCTTTCAGTATCACCAAATAAAATAATTGCTACAACCATTTCCTCATTAGAACTGAATTCAGGGTGTGGTGTAAGATCAGGAAATTAAGAACCCATCCAGTTAAGGTTACTAAGTGGTAGGTTGGTTGGAAATTTCCAACAAATGTAATGAATGAGTCTAGCAATTTGAATGGTCCACTTAACGACTGTACTCAGGACTCAGATGTATAATGTAACCTGCCCAGCTCTTTAGAGAGAAATTAACTTTGTTGGTAAAGAGACGTAAGAGAGTCACCTCTCTTCTTCACCCTACTATTTTTGGTTTTCAAAGGGAGGGTAAATCCCTAAAAGTTAAAGGATTGGGAAAAATTTGATAAATATATGCCATTTCTAAGTCTATATTCTATGAGGCTCTAAAGAATTTTGTGAGTTTATCCCAAGCAAGTACCATATGACTTTTACAAGCAGAGAAACAGACTGTAGTCTAATGTGATGAATCAGTTGTCTAGTAAGAGTCGCCCGTCTCAGGTTCCCTGGTCTGCACCCAACACCCTGTCCCCCCTTCCGTCACCACCACTCCCCTGCCCTGAATGACATCACCAGGATAATGCATCCTTTCGCAGCCACTGAACAAATCCAGCGCTGTCCCTTGCAGTCCTAAGAATGCGCTATTTTTCATTTAGCAGGCTGGCTTTTATCTTGCTAACTGAGAGATATCCTATACACCCTCTAGGATTTTTCTTTTTCCTACAGTCTCTTCTCCGGGGAAAATGAAAGATTTCCCTGAAATGATATCTGGTAGATATAATCTTGACTGTTACTTCCCCTGGAGAGGAAACAACAGCTCAGAGTCAAGCCGTCGTTTTCTTTATATCTGACAATGTTTCAGATCCCAGGGATGTTCTTAAAGGGTGGCTACTGTTACACTGTACTGGTAATGCCTAGGCATGGCAGGAGGGAGGGAGCACCGGAGCTCTGGAAAGGAGCTGAGGTTTTGCTAATAACCAGACCGCAGCAGCCGAATCCAGGCCAACCCAGGCTGTGAGTGCTGCCCAGCACCGGAGGTGCCTCTGCTGGGCCCCCACCCTCTGCCTGCTGCACACAGACCCACTGGGACTGGGGATGAGGAAGACCAGGAACCACAGCACCTGGGTAGATCCTGAAAGTGGAAGGAAGACCAGGAGTAGGTTCCTTCCCACCCCACTCGATACTGCCCATCACCCCCCACACTGGCAGGTGCAGCAGCAAAATTAGTCTACCACTCTACATATCCTCGGTGCATTTCTCTAGGAAATGTCTCATTCCAACTGACCTCATCTTACCTCTCATTCCACCAATGCGTGCTTTTTAAAAACAGGGAATAGCATTTTTTAATCTGTCAGACTGTGTAATTTAGGACCGATTATAATATCCTGGAATACAAATCCGAGGAGGATAAGGATTGTGTTATATATACATTTTTACTGATTAACTCATGAACATTAAGATCATTAAAGGCCAAGAGACAACATTCTGCCATTTCTTGCTTACTGGGTTAAATGTACTGACAGACACTCAGGTGGCCAGGACATAGGAGGCATTGAGAAACCACTTCGGGAAGAAAAACGCACCGTGTCTTTTCTCTGACATCTCCCTCCTCTCCCGCCCGCAGTCTCCAGACACTCTGCTTCTCTCCTCCGGACAACTGCAGCTGCTTCCGCGCCTCCTGCCACAGTCCCTCTCGATGCAATCCAGCTGTCAGAATGATTTCTCCATAACAAAACCCTGCACGTAACTTCCTCCCTGAACCCCTTTACTGTCTGCACTGCTACTGGGGAAAGCTGATGCTCATTAAGGGGACACTCAAGCACTCTCCCACATGGCCCGGACCCACCTCCATCCTCATCACACTAAGTACTTAGAGCTCTCCAAACACACCGGGCTGTTTGTCCTACCTTTACACAAACGCCCATGGCCGCCACTACCATCATCATCACGTGGAACCATGCTATACCCCAATCCCCAAGTCTCCTGAAGGACTCAGTGACAGTGACAATATTTCACTTTCCTATCACACAACTCCCGCTCCAGGTGGAATGGGACCCCTCCTTTGTATATCCCTTGTATTCTGTTCACACTTGGGTCATGCACCTGTAACTCACCTCCCCCACTCAACTGCAGACACTAGGTCGTGTGACTCAGGCTCCGTCCTCAGCCCCACGCTGGGAACGCAGCATGGACGGAACAGGCGCGAGCTCGCTCACCTGCTGGCCTGCTGAGGAGGGATTCTGTGCTCCTGGCCGGTGCCAGGTGCAGCCTAGATATGAGCAAGCCATCTGCCGTTCCTGGCGTTCTCCCAGCAAGGGTGGCTCCTCTGTTATTGCTGCTGCTGCCCTTGGGTTTACTCTCGGTGCCTGCAGGGGCCCCCGAACCCCCACCCCGGCAGGCACCTCTGCCTCCACAGCCCTGCTCAGTTGCAGTGGTGCTGCTAAGCTTTGTGCCATTCTTCTTAATGTTTGGCATAGTGGTTCCCAACCTCAGTTCTGTTAGAATCACCTGACTCTGTTTTATAGAATACAGATGACCAGGCCCCGACCTGCGCCAATTAATCAGAACTCTGGGGTGGAGCTCAGGCATCAGCGAGTGTGGGTGGAAGCTCCCCAGGAGATGCTAGTACAGCCTGGATGACCTACGCCAGGTGCTTCGCCTGTTTCACTACCGTTTGGGGAACAAGGAATCAAGGTGATCCATAATGTTGCCATGTGGGGGATGGACGTACCAAAGCACTCCGCTATGAGTTCTGAGCAGAGCAAGAGAATGTCTGGCCCGAAAGGTCTCCTACCACTGGGCTCCACTCAGAAAGGATGAGTAGTGTCATCTCCGGGTGGTCTCTGTCTTTTCACGGCTCACAGCACATTCCTGATGCCTAGCCACAGTGTGCAGATTTGAAAATATCCCCACACTTCAAATCATGGTTACATTCTCCTAAAAATAATGGTATAATTTCCCAGACATTGCTTTTTAAAGAGAGCTCAGTATATGTGTTCGTTTGTTTACCCAGTAGCATTTCACCCAGCCACTTCAGAAACTAGATTTTCTGGAACAATTCCCAATAGCATTCCCTGATACAACAATGAAGGACTTAGTGTTATAAATGCTCACACCTTGACTGAATTCTTCCTTGCCTCTTTCTACCTCTCCATCCCCACCCCCACCTCGAGGAGCAGCCTCTGCGTCTGCAGTAATGGGCTGGGTTGTGGCTGCTGAGGGCCCAGCGACTAAAGCTGTCACCCCGCGTGCCTCTCCGATGAGCATCATCGTGAGTTTAGAAAAGAAATCAAATGCCTCTGTGATGCGCCCTCAGCCACCTCCGTGGGAGGGCTGATGCAACCATGATCTTTTATTTACATTATGAACATAAAAATGTTTCAGAACACAGGAATGTTCCCCAGTGTGGCTCTGATCACAGTCTCCTGAACATACGCCCTCACAGAGAAATCAAATAAAATTGTCTTACCCAGCTGGTTTTCTCCAAATGCCTGAAATGCTGGATTCAAGTGAAGCCATAATAACTGAGCACCTACTGTGTACCCTGTCCGAGTCTCCTGCGGGTGGGGGGGGAACACAAAACCTGGTCACAGTGCTTCCCAAGGAATCACTAGAGTGAGCTGGAAGACATGTGCCACAGTGTTTCAGATCTGACATCACAGTAAGTGTAATACAGGTTTAACAAGGTACAATAAAGAACAGGAAGACTGATTAATTTTGACTGGAAGAGAAATAGATTGATATAGTTTCTGAACAAATAAAGGTCTTTTAAAATAAGTTGTTTCTAGTGTTTATACAGGGGTGGGCAAAAGTAGGGTTACAGTTGTGAGCACGCAAAACACAGAGTTAGTAAAGCTATTGTAATAATCATAACCTGCATGTCCTTGTCCATACGAACAACTGTAGACCTACTTTTGCCCACCCTTGCATATTCATTTCCTTTCTAACACACTCACAAATACACATCGCATCACAGTCATGGATTTCCTTTGAAGTAGCACCATTAAGAATTTGCCATATGGGGGATTCAAGAAGTTGAAAAGTAATTTCAAACGGAACTTCAGCCTCGGGGCATCTATAGATCCCAGCACAGCAATCTATGCCACAGGGAAAGTTTACCACTATTTCCTGCCATCCCTGAAACGTGTCTTCCAAAGTCTGAATTTGTTGAAACCTTTAAAAATATCCAGTTATTCAATAACCAAATAAAATAAAGATAAATCCTTTTATAATAGGACAAAGATATGAACAGAAATGCAAGCCAGAGATGAAATACTCGCTGGGACATGGACAGCATGGGTACCAAATACTGAGCACTGTTCATCATGATGTCTTCATCACGACATCTGAGGAAGCCCAGCGGCTCTCTTGCTCTGGATGGTCTGTATTCTTGAAAAGCCTCTTAGCATCCATGTTAACACTCAGAAGAGTATGAGCGTGTGTGTGTGTGTGTGTGTGTGTGCATTCAGGGATTTAACAAAAAACACTCTTGCCAACTAGAAATAAGTACTGGGCTGCCTGTTTAGTTTGTAGAGAATCCACTAGTGACTTTTCTTCCATCTCCTCCCTATAGTTATAATTCTTTCGTATTTCTCTGCTTATTAGTATTTGTATTGTTAAGTCTACAGCTTTGTCTAAAAAGTATTAGAAGATTATGCCCTGGCCAATTTAGCTCAGTGGTTAGAGCATCAGTCTGTGGACCAAAAAGTCGTGGGTTCAATTCCCGGTTAAGGGCACATACCTGGATTGCACGTACCTGGGTCCCTGGTTGGGGTTGTACGGGAGGCAACCAATGGATGTGTCTCTCTCACACTGATGTTTCTCTCTCTCTCTTTCCCTCCCTTCCACTCTATCTAAAAAAGCAAATCAATGGAAAAATATCCTCAGGTGAGGATTAAAAATAAATAAATAAAAAATATTTGAAGATTAACTATTGATTTTTTCTCATGGGCAAGGATCATTAAGAGTTGCTTAGTTATTTGGCTACCTCGATAAAATTGTAAATGACTCAAAGACTTTGGAAGAAAGAATTTATTTGTTAATCCTTATGCATTTTGTATACTTGACATATTTCATTTTAAAAGACTAAATCATAAATGCCTAGTGGGCAGAAATCTCATCTCTTAGAAAACACTGCTGTTTCCTACAATAAAATCATACACTGAATACAGGTTACTACTTCAGGATTTCTGAGACCTTGTCCTAATAATCTTCTCACCGAGTCTTCCCAGGAGTGGGTGGCTCGGCTGTGGGAATAACAAGATGACTCCGGGAACAGAAAAGATGACACACCTGCAGAGGCAGGACCTGTTTCCTCAGCTGTTTATCTGACTTGACTTAAAACAGACCTACATTTGAACTTTCAGCTTTTTCATTCATTCATTGATTGATTCACCTGGATATTGGCGGGGGGCAGGGGGGACTAACGGCTATTTGAAAAGTCCAGTTTTAAGGTTAGGGGAATGATTTTGGATGTTTTTGCTTACCAGAGTGAACATGAATGGGGGGGGCAGGGGAGATATTAATTCACAGAACTCTGGAAAGCTTTCTTAATATGTTTGGAACAACCAAATCTTTGAAAAACTTTCAAATTTAATAATTAACCTGCCTCATTAGAGCTAAATTGGGGCCTTTTATATCATCAGAATGCATTGTGTATTAGCCAACACTTACCGAGCCTCAAAGATCATTTCAACATTTTAAATAATTATATAAGTTTAAAACTGATGCATTTTTAGTTTTATGAAAGCCCAGTAGACATAGGCATAATGTGATTCTAAAGCTTTAAAAAAGAAAAGTAATCTTTAATTATAATTTGTTTCCAGAGGCACATATAGCAACTTTATGACATGGGGCGTAGAAATGCCTTGTTACTGGAATTGAGACCTTTTCTAATGCTTTCAGAAAACACAGGGGTTCTGCCCTGGCTGGTTTGGCTCAGCAGTTGGAGCGTCGGCCTGCGGACCAGAGAGGCCCGGGTTCAGTTCTCACTAAGGGCACATACCTTGGTTGCAGTTTGTCCCCAGCCCCGGTTGGGGTCATGTGGGTGGCAGCCAGTCGATGTCTCTCTCACATCGATGTTTCTCTCTCTCTCCTCCTACCTCTCTCCCTCCTACTCTATCGGAATATAAAAAATGCAAAAAAAAAACACACAGGGGTTCTGTTAGGTATTTGTCTTTTCCTGGTCTTGTCTGGTACCTAATACCTTTCATATACAACTTTGTAGTCACATGATTAAAAGAAATTCCCGAATTCACTAAATACTCATAAAGATTATTTTTTCTTTATTGCTAGATATCCTAGTATGTTGGGGGAAGGCAGGGAGTGATTATCATTAAAAAATGGTATCCCATTTAATTCTCAATACCCATACATGTTTTCTTAAAAACCAACAACTTCTGAATACCTGGGCATACTGTCCTGAAAACCAACTTTAAAAATTAAAATAAGCCCTGGCCAGTGTGGCTTAGTTGGTTGGACATTGTCCTGTGCACCAAAGTGTTGGTGGTTCAAATCCTAGTCAGGGCATATGTCTGGGTTTCAGGCTCGATCCCCAGTAGGGGACATGCAGTAGGCAGCCGATTGATGTTAACATTCTCACATTGATGTTTCTCTCTGTCTCTCAAAGTCAATTTTTAAATATTTTTAAAAAACTAAAACAGCAAACCTCTTAACACCAAAGATTATTCCTCCTATTTTTCACAAATTTCTTTCCTGGACTATAGATATGTGTTTACTGATATCAAAACATCTCTGCTCAGTGAAATATTGGGAAACCTTTAATATGGGTTACATAGAGATGAATAATACATGGTCCCTGACCTCAAGAAGCTCACCATCAACTACATACTAGAGACACATAAAAAAAAATTGCATTATTCCGTGTGCAATGATCAACCGTAGGCACCGAACAGTGCAGTGAGAAGAGGTGGGGACAGAGAGACAGCATCAAGGAAAGCTGCCCGGAGAAGACACATGACCTGATCTTCAAAGGATGAGTGAATATTATCCATGAAGAGACCAAAATCCTTTTCTAACTTTCAGGTTCCCTGGGCTCTAGCTTTGCTGCCTTCATCAGTCTTGCCTCTTCCTGCCTCTCTCTGCTTCAGCACCACTTGGCATTCTTAGCCTTGCTGGCATTCCTTCATGTTTAAGGGGACCTTCTGGAGCTTCCCTCCATACCAGCTTAATCCTTGCCGATCCTTCGTAGCTCACTCACACATTAATTTCTCAAGAAAGCCTTCCTTGGGGGCCTTTTGTATGCTCCTCAGCACCCTACATTAGCTGTTGGTGCATCTGTCATCATTTTAATTAATAATATATTGTACAATTGGTTGTCCACTTTATGTTTCCCCTGCAAAATCAAAAGCTCCATGAAAGCAGGCCCCCATGTATATCATTTTTACTCTGTGTACTTAGCTAGCATAACACACAAGGTAAACTTCAAAGGCCATTTTGTGGTGCAACTGCCTGGACAAGAAATGATAAGAACCTGAACTAGAGCAGTGGAGGGGTGGGGGAGGGGGAGAGAGTCTAGAAATTACTATCAGTGCACATTGGCACCGCTGGGTCATATATTTGATGGGGGAGGAAGGAAAGGAGAAGTAAAGGGTGACTCACAGATTTATTGTCTCACTTATCACTTTGGCTCGCCAATCATAACCCTCTGTACTATTTCATTGAAAACCCACCCCTCAGAAATGTATTTATTGTTTTTGATGTTTCACATGGAGATTTGAGAGTTACGTGTAGAGTTATATATTAAAAGGTGAGTCTTCAAACTGAGGCACCCTATCTTTGCCTTGACCCCAGACCCTAATATTTGGTGACCTAACAACCTCCTGGCTATAACTAGTGATAGTGAAGGAATTCATAGTAATCATGACACAGTGTGGAGGGGACTTAGAGTGATTTCTGGGAAAACTGTTCCCTTTTCACCTTATCCATCCTCCCTTGCTTTTTCTTTCCCCTTTCTCTCTGCTCCCAGGGTCCCTCCCTCTGCCTAGGAGAAAGCTTAACTGCAAGGTTTTGTCTTTGTCTGAAATGTGCAAGAAGGTCTTTGTACTTTCCCACCCGGGTTCCATATAAAAAGGACTTCGAGTTTCTCCCTTCCCTTCCTGAGTTGTAAGGCCTTCTCAACCAAGAATGAATACAGAATGGGATCACTTAAAGTCTACCACAGTTTATTAAGTCTGTGTACAGGGAAAAACTGAATAAATATTGAGGCTGGCAGATAATGGATTACACTACATTTTCAAGTATCTCAAACATTTCTTCCTAACTCATACCTTCCCCCCTAAACCACCTACGGTAGCTCTAGTATTTGTGGTTTAAATATATTTAAAGGTATTTTGGTCAGGAACTTAAATTCCAAGTGAAGTTGTCCATCTTTGGAGGAGCAATTTTTCACATAATAGATGGTGTCTCCAAGTTTTCACAGCTTAATATATGATGATAGAAGGGATTTCAGTAAACATTTACATAAGTAGAGCAAAACACAAAATATGAAGCACATTTCCTTAAGTGGAAGAAATCAGACTTGCCTTTCGGGGCTTTAGGTATAACCACAGTTTACTTAAGTGGAAAGAATTTGTATGTTTGACGTAATTGATAAAGAAAACGTTGGAATGCTCTTAAATCCCTGAGTGTCTTGGCTCCAGAGTACAGAAATCACATTGAATTGTCTGATATTATCTATCAACTGAGTCTGTCAACTGAGAACCACCTGGTGCATATTCTCTTCTGTTGCTGCAATGTCTGTCTGTCTCTCTCTCTCTTTCTCTCTCACTCTCTCTCTCTTTCCCCCCCTCTGAAATGCTTCCTCATATTGTCTTTTTTTTTTCAAAAATTTAACAATTCTTATTGGAATATGTCCATGGCTAAAAAGGCCACTGATCAGTGATGGAACATACAGTCTAAGACAAGTAACACACCTTCGCTGTACAGAGCCCTATGTGATGACCGAGTTGCGGAGGTAACCACAGCAATGCCTTGGTTAACAACAAGCACATGCAAAGAGGCTTAAGCAGTCAAGTTGTATAACTCTGTCTGTGGGTCTCGAGGCAGACTTCTAATACCAAAGCTCTACTTAGATTAAGGGATGAGGTTCAAGGTTCACATTACATAACAATATGTTCCTTCGGTACAAAATATTAGTGACACACTTCACTTACACGGTGATATTTGATATGTTTGGCATAAACTGGCATGGGATAATACTAATTCTAAGAGCGTCACTGACCGACAATGGAAAATGCTGTGCCTGACACATACCGCCACCCACCCTGCTGTTCTGTTATGTAATACACCCTGACTTTGGAGGCACAGATCATCTCAAAGTTCCCCGGACTTTGCCTTTGCTCCACTGATGCAGCAAGTTTCAATGACCCTGTTTTTTCCAGGTCAACCCTGCTGAGAAGTTCTGTTCTCCCTGATCTTTGGCCAACAGTAAGGAGTTCAGGCTGTTCACTGAAATTGTGATCGTGGCTCATGTAAAATAAGAAGAGTGTTCCCAGATGCAAACCCATCATTGCCCTGCCTCCACATTTTAAGAATGCCACTGTAGAGAAACGCAATTTAATTCAATGCAAATTATCAAATATAAGTGGGTGTGATAGCCTCTCCATTCACGTGCATCTTCAGGCTGCCCTCCAGTGATTCTTCTTTTCCTTCAAGGCTGCTTTTGCTGCACATGTTGTCTTATTTCACTACAATAAGGGAATTCCACATAAGTTTGCTTCACAGCCCTTCTTCTCTCCACGTCCCCAGCATAAACCCAATGAGTCAAGTGGCTAATAAAGGTAGAAGCATATTGAGGCATGGTAAGATCTTGGGGGCATTGCCTGTTTTTTATTGCTATCTCATCAGTTATTCTATCCTCTCCCTGAGAATAAGAACATAATTAAATTCTTCTCTATTAGACAATTCATTACACATGGATAATACACACACACACACTATTATATATATATAATATAATACACACACACATATATATATGAACATATAATAAATACACATGTGCTACATATATATATCAGGAAATGTGAGTTTGATATTTTTTCAAATTAAACCCCTGGCCCAATCAAAGGGATAGTGAAGGGTAATAATCTCTGGAGGATAATCTCATTGTGACAGAGAATAAACACAAGAAGTTGCAGTTACCCACTGTATGCATGGAAGACGAGGCTTTGCCCTGTTCTTCTAGCAGGAAAAAGGTAAATACTAATTCACCCATCGTCCGTTGCCCACTTGTTACTCTGAGCACACTTGGTAAAGACAGTTGCAGTTTTCAATAAAGTTTATAGCCATAGAAGAGCTGCAAGGTGATTCGCTTGCATTAAAATCAAACCTTTAAATGCTAATTGCCCTCGCTAAAATAAAATACAAAATCTTGCAGTGTTATGTCCCAAAGCTCAGATACTGAAAGCCCTGGCCTAATACTGCATGGGATTTATGAAATGACCCTAGAAAATCACTCACAAGGAAACCGGAAATATTGAGCACATCCCAGACTCTTGCGTAACAAATATTACACTTCTCTCTTTATTTCTGGAGTTCTTTATGAAAGATCAGACGATCATATCAGTGATGTCAATTTTCCTCTTTCTTAAGAGAAATTGCTTTTTTTAGAATCATAGGCTCTCAGCATGGGCAGGGACCTTAAAAGCCATGTAGCCCTACACTTTATCCAAAGCATCAATTGCCTCTTGATCACATCCAAGAAGCATTCATTGCCTACTCTCTGCCTCAGCCACCCTAGCAACAAGGAACTCAGCTGCCTCATAACATTGTCTGTTCCATTTGTGGACAAGTCAACTTGATGGAAAGTACTGTATTTTGAATGGTCTTGGTTAAGACTTTAGAAGTCCCCAAGCATTAAAAAGATTATGAGGCTTCCTGTCGTTCAGGTAATATGTAATTGTAAATTTAAAAAACAAAAACTGAATTGTAAAATAAGAGAACACAATTAGTTGAAATTTTTCTCAATGAAAAAAAATTGTTTCCTTTTAAATTTCAGATACCAAATTATTTTTTATAAAACATTCTTTAATTTCCTTTTGGCCTTGGATGCCCTGCTTTCTGGTGTCCTACACTGGTGCTTAATATGCTAGTGGGAAACCCATCATGGCCCTCTAAGTCTCCCTTTCTTTGGGCTAAACATTCTCTTTGCACTGTTCCTCAGAGATGATGGTTCTCAGAGTTCTTACCTCTCTCTTCTACCCATGCTCCAGTTTACCACTGTCCTCCTTCCTACTCTCAATATGTCCGGTTCAGCTTGGATACTGACCACCCTTGGTCTGGACATGGCACTTCAAGAAATGCCCTCCCTAACTCTATAGCAGTAACTCTCTGAGTACAGTTAATCAAAATCCCTAACTTGTATTTTTTCAAGCATTCATTCTTCTGCTTAACAGTACCTTTTTGAAATTAGGAAGAGCACCCTCTCTTGATGGACACAGCCCTTCCTCAGGCCCTCAGATACAACCTGCTGAAACCTAACAGCTGGTCTTGCAACATGCCCACCCCTCCTGTGTTTGTCTTGCTGATTTTTCTGGAACTAAGGGCAGCCTTCATATATCTCTCTCTTACATTTTATCATCTTAGATTTGGCCTATTGTTCCATCCTGTCAACCTATTTTAGGTTCCAACTTATTTGCCCTCCTTCCCAGCTGCAGAGTCATCAAGACACCATGAGTTGACAATAGTGTGGTGAAGGATGAGGGTGGGGGGAGCAGGGGGGTAGGGGTCAGTGGGGGGGGACATCTGTAATACTTTCAACAATAAAGATACATTTTTAAAAAGACACCATGAACTGCTTAATCAGCCAGCTCAGTGCCCTTATCAAAAGGAAGTAAGGTCTGTCGGGGGAGTTCTTGTTCATTTCACTCTGACTTTAATGATCACCTACCTCTTCCCTTTCTATGGGCTCATGATGACAACATATTGCAAAGTTTGTCGGTGCCAATATCAAATTTTGCATTTTGTGAGTTGAAGCATCTCAACTTTTTCCCCTTTCTGAAAACTAGGACATTTTCCCATCCCCATCCAGCCTCAGGGTTCATCTCCTGTGCTCCACAATTTCTTCAACATCACTGACAGCAATTTTCAACTGAAATTGCACAGTCGGGGGGACAGGTCTCCTGAAATTTCTTTTGAAGTAGATTAACTGGGGAATTTATAAATAAATGGAAAAATTGCTATGATAGAGAGTTTATTTTTTTTTACTGGAGTTTAAAAATACCTGTATTCACCTTTTCCAGGAAAGGCAAACTGTTATCCTTTAGCTTAATGCAAGATCATTTTTTAATACCACAGTAACATTTCAGCAACTATAAAAACAGTGATTTTTTAAAAATTATATATATATATACAATTTTTTACTTCTTTTCATTTTTGCCATATTTTTTCCTCATCTGGGAACTAGAACTATTTTTAAAATGTAATTAGCATCCCATTTTGTACATGGATTAGAATTCCAGTACAGAAATTTTATTTGTAATTTTGTATAATCATATAAATATAATTATGTAACTATACTCAGTCCATTGTTTTAAATCTATATTTTAACTGTTATCCAAAAAATAGATATGCTAAGCTTTTTAGATCAAAGTTATATCACTAGATGAAAACAGTCTCTACTTAGCATTGCTGCTGATAGGCATAAAGAAAAAATGCAATGGAGATATTTATTTTTTCCATATATGAGCTCTTTCAGATTTTTTTTTAAGTATACCTACAGAAAGAAGCCATTTCCACCAGAAAACTTATTTTCCACACTTACATTGCCAAAAGCCGTATCATCCTTCCTATCTTCTCATTTCTCTGATTGCCCAAGTTGCCTAAATAAGACATTGCAGGCATCTGCCAGTACCTTATACAGTCAAAGTTTTCTCAGCTAATTCTGTTCAACAGGAACTGCCCCTTTAGTGGTAGCAAGAGGTCAAAGGAAGGGACCTGCAGTCCACACAGGGAGAATCTTCCTTCTTCAGAGTTGATGTGTGGTGAGCACTCAAGCCTACCCTCGCGTTGGGAAGTGAAAATAGGGCTCAGTGCTGGAGTATCTGGGAAACACTTGTGAATTAGACAAGAACTAAATAAAGAAGAAGCTGCAGTTGAACCTAATCAGTCCAAGTAATATGAAACGACTGCTACTCTTGTTAATAATAATAATGCAATATCATCAGGCAGTTTGTTTGAATACTTAAGCACTAAGCTAACTTCATTACCTTTTTCACGTGTGATCCTAATAAATTCTCTTCATGACAATTTCAGGAAAGCACAATATAATCCCCATTTTACAGATGAGAAAACTGAGAGGTCAGGTAACTTGCACAAGATCAGACAGCTAGTAAGGGACAGAGTCACCATTTAAACTTGTCATGATCCTGTGCTTTCTACCACTTCCTATTCTTTACAACATTCTTGTACAGTTTACTTCAGAAGTAAAAAGGTTTTTTTCTCAACAACAGACTTCAGGTGAACAGAATGCAATCAACCACAATCACACTTATCACTAACAAAGCATAGCCTGCTTTTATTAGTCTTTCAGTTACTTATTTCTAATAAATGCAATGAGCAACCAGAGATGTACTTCCCAAAACAAAAGCCAGAAACTTGACACCACCCTCCATCTAACTCCAGTCTCCAGCATCCCAATCCCCAAACTCAACTAATCTGACATAAATATTATCCTGAATCCTGTATTCATGGACCCCTTGATTCCTTTTGAGTAGTAGCATTTCTACACACTTTTTCATATAGATATAGATATAGATATATAGATTATAGATATACATATACATATACATATACATATATATATATAGATATACATATAGATAGATACATAGTTGTTTTTAACTTTGATTCACTTATTTTATTTCATGTCTCTGCAGTTCACTATCTTAGATTGATGTACAATATCCATCGTGTGAATATTCATTATTCCACAGTCTTGTTGATGGGTGTTTGGGCTGCTTTCCAGTATTTTGCTATGAAAAACAATGCAGTTATACACTTTTAAATACATCTCTCCTGTTACGGATATGTAGGTTTCTCTTGGGTATATGCATATATACCCAGGAGCAGAATTGCTGGGGTAAAAAAGGTTTATAATCACTCAACTCTAGAAATAATGTCAAACTATTTTTCAAATAGATTATACCAATGTATGCTTCCACCAACAGCATTGAGATCCAGCCGATCCTCATCATTTCCCATACTTGAGAAGATCAGATTTTAACATTTTTTCCAATCACCTGAGTATAAAATATTATTTGTTGTAATTGGGACTTGCCTTCCCCTGACCACCAAAGATGTTGAATATCTCTTCATTTGTACACTGGCTAAATATTTTTCTTCCCCTGTGAAGCACCCTAACCGAAGGGACAGATCTTTGCTGGATAACTTGCTTTTATTTTAGCCTTGGATTTGGTCATTTTAAAGTTACTTACAGGTATAATGGAAATGGGCTAGTAACCCCATTTCACTACAACCACAAATAGCTGTTTAAGGATTGACTTACTGCCTTTAAATTTTTCTCCTGTTTTCTTGCTAAAAATCAGCACCAGCTTTTTATAACCAGACTCAGAAGACCTTTTTACATTGTTAAATGGTATTACAAAAAATTATTAGTTTTTAGTACCAAATTTCTCCAAAGCACCTGCATTTCTAGAGGCCAGAGACAATCACTTCTAAATTTCCAACAGATCAAAGGCATGGTGCCTAATTCAAAGGCCAGCTTGCACAGGCTGACAGGTTAGAGAAGGTCTTTTGCCTTTATAAGGATGTCATAAGCAGCCTGTCATTTGCCAGGAAGTTGTTATTGCATACAAATGCTATTTTAAAGTCTGGGGGATATTTAATTATACCCTAATCATTATTCTTCACAGCTCCAGATGCTAGTGTCCCAACTATTGTCCAAAGTGTAACAGACACAAATCCGGTAGCAGGAAGCCCAGAGCCCACTCACAGACACCTGCTGCAACTCGAATCACAAGCAATACTTGCAGACAATGCATAGAGATGCCCGCAGGAGAGCACCACACGCAGCCCCCAGCCCGCCTCACTAACACAGAAGGAGATTACAACTTCACCTGCTGTTGCCAATGCCTTCAGTGGCTTTGGAAGCAGAGGAAGAAATTTTTAAAGGACATACATGTAACAAATGGGATATACTTTAGAGGGAGAAAGTGAGAAAGGAAAGAGAGACTTCTAGGAAATAGCCAGAAAAATCTCATTTTCTGTAGGTGCCTATAAAACTCTCCTTGTTACAACAATGCCAAGTGGGGAGCACTTGAAACAGAGGAAACACGTAGGAGAGGTTTACCTTTCAAATGCCCTGCACAAGAATGCCTGGACCTGAAGAAACAGACAAATGCCTTTGAAATGAATGTCATTCGGTTCTTCCTCAATGATCTCGGGTGATAATATGGTCTAACCACTGTTAACTTTCCTCCATCTGATAAAAAGGCTCATGCTCTTTGAGCATCACTTGGCTGTTTTGGGAGTCTTCAGGTAGACATAATCAAATCAGGTTGGAAAATTGGTAAGTTACTGAGTACAGATATTTTTCTTTCTTCTACTGTTAATCGGGGCCTCATTCCCTAGATATCACGAGACCCCGTTACCAACTGCACCGAGGACCTTAGATTTGTCGGGCCCTGTTGCTCTCTCTGCCTCACACTATCTGCTCTCTGTTCCACTGGATCTTAAGACGCTGATGCTAACCTCACTTTGCTTTGAAGTGGAAGAAAACACCTCTCTCTAAACACCAACATCAAATCTTTAGAACTACAGCAACAGGCAACAATATGGATGATTCTGAAAGATTACCTAAGGATAATGCCCTTTTACATAAAGTGTCTAAAAATTTAAAATTATCCTATTTAGGAATATGTAGAGATTTGCTGTATGGATATAGAAAATAGAGAATAATGAATACAGAATTCAGGATGTGGTTACTTCGAGATGAGGAAAGCAAAGAATGGGATTGTGGAGGACCACTGGTAGGTGAAAGTTATAAAATAGTAGGTGCATGGGGGATTATTGTATTACAATGAAGAGTTAAACAAAAACAAATAAGTGTCTTGCACAGACCAATGACATATATATGTCATGAGCTAAGGATTACGTTTAATTCAATTCTAGACTCCCCTCCCCCAAAAAAGCTTCTCTCCTTTATTTCTTACACATTGTTTAGCCATGCAACTAAGCAGTGGCCAGAATCTTCTAAAAGAGAACTTGCAATCATTTACTTGAGATCCTTCCACCTTCAACCCCAGGGGAACAGTAGATACAGTGGAGCTGGGATGAAAGCCCTCTCTGATCAATAATTAATTCACACTTAGGACATGAGCCAAGCTTGCTGTGCCAGGCAGCAATTCCTATTGGATGAGCTTCCCATCAGCAGATTTTTGTCCGGGACTGTCATGGAAATGGACTCACCTCTGGGTGGGCATGCTCAGAAGCTGTGAATACCAGAGTCCACCTAGGTTACCTCTTCACCCCACACTGTGAGGGGCAGAGGAGCCACAGTAACAGAGGACCAGGTCTGCAGAATAAAAGACCCATGGTGGATAAGTCATTCTATAGTCACTGGCCATATTTCTTTTTTTTTTTTTTATCCTCACCTGAGGACATTTTTTTATTTTTTTTTCATTTATCTTCAAATAGAGCAGGAGGGAGAGAGAGGGGAAGAGAGAGAGAGAGAAACATCGACATGAGAGAGACAATCGACTGGTTGCCACCCACACGACCCCAACCAGGGCCGGGGACAAACTGCAACTGAGGCACGTGCCCTTAGCAGGAACCGAACCCAGGACTCTCTGGTCCAAGGGCTGATGCTCTAACTGCTCAGCCAAATGGGCCAGGGCACCATATTTCATTTTTAATGTGGTTCATTTTTAACCAACCCTTTTAGACCTTAGAAATTGCCAAGTTGAATGTGTTGTTTAGGAGGCACTTCACAGAAGGAGCCGGGCCAACTCTGCAGTCACCCCTGGTGTCCTGCCGGGAAAGAACAGATAAGCCCTGTTTGTCGCAGAGTACACCGCTCTAGGAAAGCTTATCGCCCACAGCACCCAAGATTTGTTTCCATGTGCCCTTTAAAAAGTATTCATTGTGAGATTTATTTCTGCCCGCAAAAAAATAACAATTTGGAATATTCAGAAAAGTATAAAATTAAAAATATTAAAAAGATCCATTATCCCCAACATAGAAAAAAATAACCTATATTTAACTTCTGATTTATTTCCCTCCTGTGGTTATTTTGTTTTTCGTAACTTATACTCACTCCTCCTTCTTCTTGTTTTCCTGTGCCCTCCACCGCCCGCAGTATTCAGAACACATTGTTTCATGTCCTGCTTTTTCTTTCATTGAAGAACTTATCAGCATTTCACTTTGTCATTATTCTTAAAAGCACAACTTTTAAAGATAACACAGTAGGCCATCACATGGATTTGCCAAATTTTATTTAATTATTTCCCTATTGTTGAATATTTGTTGTTTTCCCAATATCATATCATGAAACATGATGCCAGGAGAATATACCTGAACTTAAATCATTGTGTACAACTTCTTTATTTCCTTTGGGTAAATTCTAAGAAGTAGAATTTCTGGATCAAAGGGCAAATTGTTAAGGCTTTTAAAATATATATTCCAAATTGTCTTCCAGAAAACTTTATATCTATTTTTAACCTTATTAGCAGTGAATAGAGTGCCTTACAAGACAGAGCATTGAAATTTTTTAATTTCTGATCATTTGATGGGAGAAAAATGATATCCCATTGATTTCATTTGCAGCTTTTTATTATTAGAGACTGAATTTATGATTTTTTTTAGCCATATGCACACGTTCTATTGTCAACTATCTGTTCAAAAATATTTTACTCAATATTTTTGGTTTTTTGCTGATTTATAAGAGCCTTTTATATAATGATACAACACTTACTCTGTTGTATATGCTATCAATATTATTCAATAACTTTTTACTATTGAAAATTAATTTATATTTTTATAGACATACAAAGGTTCTAAAGTTTCTTTATTTATGTTGTCAAATTAACAATATTCCCTTTGAGGTTTTTTGTGTTTTTTTTCCTCAGAAAGCTTATTTCCATAACAAGACCAAATAAATAAAAACCTATACTCTCTTTTAGTTGCTCAATAATTCCATTTTAGTGTATAACTATTTTATCCATCTTGATCTATTTTGGTATATGTTATTAAATGAGAATCTAGAGGAATTTTAATTCAAATAATTAACCAATTGTCTTGATACCATTTATGAAATATTCTCTTTTCAAGCTGATTTGTGATCTTTTATAATATGATCTATTTCTAGACTATTTTGATTTACTGAGTAATCTATACTTCTGTCAGTACCACACTGATTTAAATATTATAGCTTTAGAATACAATTTAATATGTAGAAAGTTCCCCTCACCTCTAACAACCCTTTTCTTTTTTTAAAAGGTTTTATTCCATTTTTCCCACTTATGCTTATAGATGACATCTGTTCTCAATTTTAAATTGGCCCCCTGGTGAATATGAGATGCAAATCAGAGACTCAAAATACAGATTAAGACAAGACAAAATTTATATTCATGTCATATTTACAAGTTGAACTAAAATGATTGTGTTCACAGGTTTTTTTCCTCCTTTGTTTGGATGTACACTAGATTATTGATTATTGATGTATACCAGAATTATTCATTACCTACATTAATAGAGCAGAACTGCATGTCAATAAAAATACTACCCATATCTCATTTTAGTTATTATCTTTAGCTTATTTCCCCTTAAAATTTCACCAGCGCTATTAGAAAAAACGCCAAAGGGAAAACTTCAGTTTTTCTCTTTTGTTTATTTTTTGTTTTTGACCTTTTTTGCAGGGTTGACAACAAGTCCAAAAACTTGTTGATGATCATCCAGAGACCCCTCAGGCCCATACAACCCTCCTACTGGAAACAATGCCCCAAAATTCAAGAGCACAAACTCTAAAGCTATCTATCAGGTATTTTATATTCTTTTCTTTAAAACTAAAGCAATACAAACTATAAAAATAAGCTGTAAAGCTTCAATTGCAAAATCATTGTTGTGGTAAAATATGAAATTACAAAATGAATACAGTCACTAGTTACTCCTCCACCAGGGAAGGAATCCCTCTCACAACACTCGGTGGTTAATAGATGTTTTTCTTTGGTACAAACACTTTTTTGACAGAGAGCTCTCTGGCCAACACCTGGATGTTGGAGTAAAAACCTAAAAATAGAAATTAGAAACTGTTCAACAAAGTGACCCCCAATGTGCTTAAAGGTAATTAACTTGAGATGTTCTGTGATCCAAAATAACAACTCCAGAAATGGTTGCTAATGGGTTTAATGATGTAGCAATATTTGGTGTTCCAAGGTAGAGCCTTGTGGATGAGAAGCACAACCATCACCATCAAGACTAGCAAATATTTAAGGGGCACAGCAAGTAAAACTCTGAACAAGACACAGAATTCAAATACGCCCAAGACAGAGACCTTGCCCTGGAGAAGCTAACAATCTAATTGAATGGTCTGGGCACACACACAGAAACACAAAGTCGATCACAATGTCAAACAAGTATTAAAAAAATAAATGTTCACTTTCTATGTTTTGTGGTTCCAATTGACTTCCTACCTTTATTTTCCTTTCGCCTGCATGCTCGGACCTTTATTTAGAGTTGCTGAATTATATGCATTTATTTAGCTTTGCTGAATGAAATGCATCTTACTTATCGATGTTACTTCTTTCAAAGACTAGGGGAAGGTACTGCTGAAGGAATCCACGGGAGTAGTTTCAAGCTGGGATACAAACAGCTCATCTTAGGGTCTACAAAATCCCCATGCTGGCTCAGGGACAGCGCTAAAGCTCTAGTCTACTGCTAGGCCGACTTCTCAAGGTCATGCCTCACCAACATCAGACCCCTTCGCAGCATCACATTCGCTTGGCAAATATTAACCCCATCGCTCAAAAGTTCGTTTTGAAGCCCTGCAGTAAGACTGAAACAAAGTTATTTACACCAAAAATAAGCCGGCCTCTGAAAACATTTAAAAACAATGAAAGTGTTGCGATGTGGCCTTTTGGGCCTTAACTTGGTCTCATTTTCTTTTGATTCACTGTTTTACGTTTTCTAAAAGGATTTGTACTTCTGTGATGTAGATGACAGCCACCCTGTCCACAAATCAATATCAAATGAAAGACCTCGCTGCTGCCGAGTCCCCAGCCTACTAAAATAGTGCTGTCTAATCAGGCATCTCGCGGCAGGAAACAGGCCTTCCTACGCAGGAAGCACAGGAAAGAGGACTGGAGACAGCAATCCCAGCGGCTTTTTTGCCAGAAAGGACAAAATGGCTCTTCTGGCAACTCCTGACTCAGGAAATCGCTGAATTAAGTAGTCAATCTGCAGAGTAATTTAGCATGTCATCTGCTTCCTGGCAACAGATATTTGGAAGCATTTATATTGTAATTCAACTCTGTCATCATGGGGGTTAGAACTCCTTCTCTCCAAGGACCTCAAGGTCAAAGATTTTCCTGCAGTTTCTACAGAGCCATTTTCTGGAGTTCTTTCTCCCCTTTCCGGGCCCCAACTGTCTGGCCTCCCCTTTTGATTTCTATCTAGGTCAAGCAAACCCTTGTCTTCGGAGCTAAATATAAGTGTCCGAGGGTGCGGAGAGGCCCGTGCAGTGGTCTCCTCGGGAAACACACTTGTGAGCGTGCAAAGGATGGAGGTGTGACCGCACGCTCCAGAGCTGCGGCGGCCTTGATCCCTCGGGGACAGGGAACTGGACAAGAGGTGGGGAACGTGGGTTCCCCTTCCTGCTTCATCATGGACTTTCTGTGTAACGCTGTACAGATAACGTCCCTCCCTGCCGCTCCACTTCTCCATTTGGGGAGTGAACGTCAGCAGTGCCAGTCACCCTCTTCATCCACAGATGTCAGAGAAGGATAATGCCCCAAAGCCACAGATGCCCTGTGTGTCACAAACAAATACCCCTAACCATGCAAACAGGGAGTAAACACATGTTGTGGGGGATAAGAATCCTGAAGTGGAGAGAGCCGTTTCTCACAGCTGGTGAACACATGTACCCACAAAGTACCTAAAAGCAAGGCGTGTAAAATATAAGCAGCAGGACCATGTAATTCTTTCTGTGCACATACGTTTGTAGATCTTTACCCCTTGGGGATAATGATGGCTAAGTCCAGGTGAGGGTATCAGGAAGGTAATGATTTGTATCAGGGCAGAGGTCGCTTTGCTCCTCTCTGGTCGGGGGCTCCCTATGGCTCAGCAATAGGGTCCAGGAAAGGCATGAGTGACAGAAAAGAGATCTCAACCAAATACCATGAACACTGGGTTTGGAGCCTCCTAGATCAAGACCCCCAGATAAAGCTAAGCTGTGACAGGGGAAGGCCTTCTACATAGCTCATTATCTTCATCTCTCATAGTACTTCTGTGTGGTCAGCAGAATTATCCCATTTTACAGATGATAAAATAGACTTAAAGAGGCTAAATAGTTCTTCAGGACACAAAGGTGCAGCCGAGATTTTGAATGTCTGTCTGATCCCAAACATTCAATCACGCTGTCTTCTATGCACTATTTCTATGACTCTACATACCTAAGCTTTCTAATTTGTAAAATGGAGAAATAATACCTAACTCTCTGAAACTGCTGCAAAGATCAAAAGAAATTACATATGCGAGTGTGAGAGGACTGGACAGAAATGCAGATTGCTTTTCTAACAGTAATTCCAGGCAACAACCTTTTTGTCTCTTCCATACCTGCAGCCTCATTATTCCAAACACATGGGGAACGTTTATATGGGGCCAGGAATATGGATCTTAACAAAACTGAAATATAATTTTGCATTTCTTTGACTTTAAGGAACTTACATATTAAGTTCAACTAGATTTTGAAGTGTTGCATCTCAACAGTTCTTATAGACATCCAATTCTATGTGAATCATTTATTTACCTTTAGTTTATTGCTTTAAATGTCTCATTTAAAAATCCACATGTACTTAAAAATGGTCATATCCTTGAAGAAAAATCTTGCATAGAAATTAGACTATGGCTAATTAGGTATGACTTCTAATTCATGGGCAAATATCAAATTAGGAGCCTAATGGAACAGAGGCATTTGTTCGTGCCCTGATTTTCTTTTAATTTTCTGCAGTCATCACCTCCCCAGGAGGAAGGGAACAGTCATACACATGGCCGGGCTTGCCCTGACCTTGGGGAAACAGGAACGAAACATAAATTAAGATTGCTTGTGTATTATTATAAACAATTTGTTATTGAAACTCACTAAAGGGAATATTCATCAGGCAAACTATTCTAAAAAGCTTCCTATTGAGAAATAAATTCCGAAGTTTAGCATTTCAAAACTACATAATTTGAATACATTTTTGAACCGTCCAATGGAAAATTAGATTGATTCCACATGTGCAGAGCCTGTAAATAGCTCCGTAATCCCTTCACTGTTTCCAGACGCAAACGAAAGGCCCCCTTTTCTTTCCCTGCTAGGAAACTAAGCTATCTTTTTTTTCTTTTTAGGATCAGGGGCAGAAAATGGGGGAGTAAGGACTGTAATGGAGAAATGTAATTCACTTAGGACTGCAGGGCAATGTTAGAGATTATGTAAATCTTTTCTTCACAGGATAGAGTTCCCATGAAGAGAAGTGTCCCCCCTCCCCACCTCCACTCTACACCTTCAGGGATTAGCACACAGCCATATAACAAGCTACACTTTTTGTCTAGTTGAAGAAAAATCTTTCAATTGCATTGTATGCATGCATGGTACTCATAGAAAATAGCAGTTTCAGTGAAGGGCACTAAATAAACTGAAGGACAGGATTAAATTTACATGAAAATACTTCTATGTTCAGGAGTTACTCCCCCTTTCTCATTTTAAAATTCTATAACTGGAGAAATACCAGGTCATGAGATGCGAGGTCAGCACACCCGGATTTGATTCAGATTTTGTGATCTCTAAATCATTTATTGCCTTCGATTAAATCCCAGCACCACTCACTGGGGCCCATGTTTTTCTAACTTAGAATCTCCTGCCACCCACGCTCTGGGACCCTGTGTTAATCGTGATCATTTACACGGTTGTTGCGAGGGTTAAATGAGTAATACCTAATATGTGAAGCACAGAACCATGCCGGGATGTGATAAATACACAGTAAATAATTACTTTTGTTCCTGCTGTTTTTATTATTATTTAGATAATGGTTGCTAGATAATGGGGCCTTCCGTTTCAACCCCAGTATCATGTCACTTAAAAGTGGAGCTAATTAGCCCAGCTGGTGTGGCTCAGTGGTTGAGCATCGACCCATCAACCAAAAGGTTGCAGGTTCGATTCCCGGTCAGGGCACATGCCCAGGTTATGGGCCAGATCCCCGGTGAGGGGCATGCAGGAGGCGGCCAATCAATGTTCTCTCTCTCCCTTCCTCTCTCTCTAAAATCAATAAAGAAAAAAAAAAAATTTTTTTTTTAAGTGGAGCTAATTGTCCTGCTATCTCATATATGAACACATGGATATCTTTAGAATCATTTTCACTTACTCTCTAGCATCTGAGTATATTCATAAATTAGTTTGACTTCCTTTAAGAAAGGCCAGCAAATTGCCCCAGTGTGGAAACATCCCCACAGTCTCCGGGGCCCATGGCTGATGTGTTGGTATTGATTTCCTCTGTCACATTTAGAGAAGGTACTTAGTAATCACAACCCAGCAAGCACCCAGGCAGGTCGTGGGCGCTCACAAGGCCCCTGAAGAACTCCTGGTAGGACTTGCTTTCCAGAGAGGTCTGTGAGTGAGCTCCATCTCAGCACTTTAAAGAGTTCAGAAAGTCAACCTTATAACCCTGAAGACGAAAGGAAGTGTGTGACAAAGGACTATGGACACCCTCCTTGTCCTTCAGGGTTCTCTGCTTATAAAAGCACTTTCTACAACAGATATTTAAATGTTATTCGCACTACAAACAAAAATCTTTTGAAATTATTTTAATTAGCTTTGGGTTTTTTCATCCATCTGGAGATGGAAGCAGAGAGATTTCTGTTCAAAGAAATTATTGTTTCCCTTCAGAAGTCCTAAGTACAAGGTAAACTGATAGAAAGGCAAATGGCCCGAATCACAGGGGTTTTCTGGGTCTCATTCCTTACACCAGGTACTTAGCATAAAATATCAATGACACTGAACCAGTTGTCATTTCAGGAAAATACCTTCAAAAAATATAGATTGTTTCAGGAAGGTTTGGGACTCAATCAAAATCCATTTTACATTATTCAGCTCTCTCTGAAAGACCCAAAATCTAAGCACCTGGTATTTATAATAAAGAGCTTACTCTGTGCCAGGCACTGTTCCAGGTGTTTTATTATATTAAATAATCTAATCCTCACAACAGTTCAATGAGCGTCATTATTGTCCCATTTTACAGATGAGGTTGAGATTCAGAGATGTTAAACAACCTGCCCAAGATCACACAGAGCTTATAGACGATGGAGCTAGGAGCCCAAGAAGTCTGGCTCCAGAGTCCTCAATTTTAACCACTCAATTATATTACCTTTTTTTTTTTTCTTTCCCAAAATGGAAGTGAATATCTTTAAAATTGGGGACATCATATAGCATATTCCCACCATAATAAAATTGTCAATGCCTCCCTTAGAATGTAATTGAAGGTAATAATGTACCTCAGTAACCCAACTTACTAACTCAATGAGCTATAAGTCCAATATCTTTCTATGTATACATCACACAGTCAATCCACAAATGATTATTTTTAGCAAATATATAGAAAGATATCGATGTAAACATAAACATACATGTATAGAATCTATGCCAGAGAGCATTGCTCAATCGATGCTTTTTTTTGCAACAAATACAATCCTTTTCTCTAGGGTAATCACTACCATCAGTTACAGAGGAACATTATTAAGGGCCCTTCATACTGGCCTACACAGAGGAATTATGTAAGTTAACATTTAAACCTCAGTCACCTTCTCCTTGCGAGTTTTAGTATTGTAAGGCATTTGTTTGAAACCTATTGCTATATATATCCTAGGAAGTGATGTGGTTTAGTCTGTAATGATTTTGTAGAGACACTTAGTATAATACATAGCTAAATAGGTATCAAACCAATGGTTACTTTCCTACGCGTAATGGAAGACATTTATTGATGAGTGGTTATTATCAAATGTTGACAAAGTATTTATAGACACCAAAGTCTCCCAGTCACTTCAGAGGTTAGGGCTTCCCTTTCAGTTGCTGTAAACACAGCTTCCTCCAAGACTGTTTATACGTCTGCTTGTCATCCCAGCGCCAGTGACTGGCGCTCCGGTTTTTACTGCTGCTGCTCCCTCATCCTGTTTATAGGGCAGGGAGGATGACCACGGATGCAGAATTACTTTAACTCACCAAAGCCTTTGAGGAAGTAGCCAGGTTTGCTTTGTTTTAAGACAATTCATTCCTCATTTGTGCCTTTAAGCTTAAAGAAGAGCCAGTCACAGGAAGTGAGTTGACCTAAGCAAATATGTTATCACTATTTTAAGGCAAATTAAACCAAGCCTGGATACCTATAGTCACAAACCTTCCTTGATATCCCCAAAGGAAAATTTACACTATCAACTCAGGGCAAAGGATTTTTTATTTTTAACTATGAGTCTTATTAGAATCACCCTGGGAGTGGTTTGTTGTTGTTTTTAGATAGATGGATGTACAGATGGATAGATGGGTAGATGGATGCCTGGGCCCCCACCAATCAGTTAAACCAGGGTCTCTTAAAAGCTCGCTTCTGATTCTCCTATATAGCCAGGATTATGAACCACTGCTCAAAAGTCAGTCTCCCATAGAAAGGAGTACAGTTCAGACTGACAAACCTCAGAGGAGGGGTGCGGGGGAGAGATGAGATAAACCAAAGAACTTATACGCACGTATGCATAACCAATGGACATAGACAACAATGCTGGGGGGTGGGGAGTAGGATCGGGAGGAGGATGTCTAGGCGGGGAAAAGGAGAAACATCTGTAACAAAAATAAATTAATAAAAATTGCAACAACAACAAAAAGTCAGTCTCCATTACAAACAAATGTTTTACACATGATTACATCAAATAGATGCATGCTAATTTTTACACAGAATTTCCAAACAGTTTTAGGTGGCTTGAAATGGTCACATTGGTTGAGTACAAAGAGCAGTTCTCAGACATGGAAGGCTGTATTGTGTAATAAGTTCCATCTCCCCACTTCAGCAGACCTTCGCTGTAACGTGGTCCCTTAGAGAATGGGAAAAGCTAAGGACTAGCTTCCAGAGCCTCTATAGCATAAAGAAAAGATTAAGTTTTGATCCTTACCATGAGATTCCAATGAAAAGGAAGAATTAGGACACTCCATTGAAGTTCAGTGAGACCTTCTCCATAGATCAAAAGGCAGCCTTGTAATGTCTTCAATGTAAGTAAGAAAGGGGAGATCAGAGGTTAAAGCTTGGAAAGCGTCTGTCTAGGGATGCCTTCCACCCACCTAGGGTATCAGATAGTAGTCTTTGATAAAGATGTATGCTACTGAAAATCAATTCACTTCAACACTGAGAAAGAGCAGAGCAGTCCCTAATAGCGGGAGCTGGCCTGGAGCTCACAGCTATGACCTGGTGTCCTCCTGTTGGATAAAAATTACTTCACAGAACATCAACACTAGGCAAGGCCACTCTGTGACAACGATAGATCAGGACAAAAACAAGACCACTCCATAATAATGTCTAAACACAAAAAACATGAATATTGTCCAAAAAAATAAAAATGACCCAAACCCCCCTATCCTGACTAACAAGAGTTACTGCTGCCACTTTAGCCTTAGGCTAGTCTTTTCTCCTAGAAAAAAGGAAGATATATGCAGGAAGATATCCAATCATGGAATTACCCCCACTTCCTGACAGTACGCAATCCAGAGTGAAGTCCGCCTTCTTGAACCCTCCTCCAAATCACCTGACACAAACCCAAATCCTATAATTAGTCATTCCAACACCCTCACAGTCCCCATGATGTGAGTTCTTTCTCACTGGCTGCAATGAGTCATAAACCAATCCTGTTTACCTACAAGTGGATTGTTGGTGGTCTCTGCCAGGAGAACATTGACAATATTTTCTTTAAGCATTTACTGTCACTTCAAGAAAGAAAAAAAGGATAGGCCCTAGTATTCAAAGTGTTCAAATGTATTGGGAAGACATCTAAGAAACGGAACAATCGAATGATCAAGGCTAAGTGTCTACACTGGCAAAGAGATGCCAGACCATTCTAGAACATTGTCACAAACGGGAGATAAAATCTGTGCTTTGAGAGAGAAACAGAATTAGCAGTAGCAGATGGGCACATTGGGGATGGAATAGCTCTCCATACCATTTTATGATTTAGGGACGTAAGGATTTCACTCTTCTCTGGGTTCAACAATTTCATCTGTTAGCATTTCACTCTGTCTCTTTCTTGGAGGTGATTGGTTGGGAAGAAGAAAGGCACCTAACTTTTCACATTTTTCTTCTGTGTTTTAAATAGAGAAACAATTTCCAGTCCATTGTTTAGCCAAGTCCTGGAAACACAGTACAGAAATAAAGCAATGCTTTTGTTCTAAGACTGTACTGGATTCATGACACATAGAATTAAATAATAATAATACATTAAAAGGTCACTGTTGACATCATCTGGGAAGATGTATATAGTGTGCTTGAAGATTATTCAATTTAATTGAAGAATCTGCCAGTGAATTGGGCCAATAAACAACCCCACTACTAACTGCAGTTGTATGACAGTTCTGTTCTTCTTTCTCCTTCTGTCTCCCATTGCAGATTAATTGGCTGAAACGATCAGTCAAATAATAAATCCTTGTGTTTCTCAGACAAATCACATTGCATATTTTATATATTCAGCCACCACTTGATCTTTTCTGCAGTTCAGTGAGTTGATTTTTATTTTTTCATTTAAGTTGTAGAAATGCCTCTTTTTTCTTTCCAATGAAACTTCATGGAAACTGTGATGTAAAAACAGAGTAAAGAAAGAATGCTGTGGTTGAAGTGGAGTGAAAGCGGGAGACCCAGAGTCATTCTCCCCACTCTGCCTCTGCAGCTTTGAGGATCTCTGAGAAATTTCTAGGACTCAAAAGAACACAGTGCAAAAGCGACTGCTCTGCTAAATCACCTCCATTGCTTGTGGCAGCTGCCTGTCAGTCATTGAAACCTGGACTGGTAGAAATGGAGATGGGCAAGCAGTAAACTGAAACATTTGGGGTAGGTGAGAGCATGCATAGCAGAGGCCTGGTCACATGTGAGCATTCAGTGACTTGCAAAGCTTCCTCCGAACCACCACCCATCACTGCCTCTTCCAAAGTATTTCTGCGTGTCCTCAGGTGCTTCCTGTGTGCTCTCTGCATCCAGCTTTCAAAAGGCATCAACTACTCTTTTCTCTCTTGACCCCTCCCATTCCTTAAGTGTCTGTCCACTCAACCCTCCTCAGCTGAGCACTGCTGTTCCCTATGGTGGACACCACCCCAATGGAATCACCCCTCCAGCTGGACTCAAGAACCACCTCAGCTAGGTGACACTTGCCCATCCTTTTTTATTTTATTCCTGTTAGGATAGGACCAAGTCATATTGCCTCTGACTGCCATGTCTTACAGAACCTTGAATGAAACAAGTCTCTAAGTTCTCACTTCAACTTAGAGTACCTTATCATCCTCTTTCTGAATACAAGTCTAACGCGAGTCTATTTTGGCCTAGGAAATAAACCTAAGTAGCAGATATCAGTCATAGAATGTCCCCTTTTCTCTAACCTCTCCTTTATTTGGCCATGCGGGCCCCTAAGTGACCATACTCAGTCTCGTGGTTTTAGACATCATCCATATACTTAAAGATTCCCAAATGTATACCTCTAGCCTCAACCACATCCCTAAATCTAGATTCACACATCCAACTTCCAATATAGTATATACACTTGGATGTCAAATTGGTGTCTCAAACTGACATGTCCATACCCTGCTCTCCTCCTCAACGCCAATATTCCTCATCTCATTAAATGACACCAGGCTCATGACCTTGACATAGAGAAAACTTGGGAGACCACAAGTCAAGAGCCTCCACTGTTCCATATGGTTTGTTATGACAATAGATCAAGCTGATCTTCATCTCAAGTAACCTGAGGTAACAGAGTGGCCTACAGTACAGCAGAATATGAAACTCTCTTCCAAAATAATGAGAGAGATCTTATTACGACTATCCTCCCTTTGTGTAGAGACAATACCAAAGGTGCTATAAAGAGAATAATGTACTTTAAAGTATGTGTCTTATAAAACTGTCTCCTTCTTTTCTAAAAATATTTTTTTTCTGCTAGGTCTCAAAAGCAAATGTGGAATGTGCTTTATATCAGTTGGTCTGCCGGTACCCAGAGGAGTCATAGTAACGTTCTAGAACACAAGTATTTTCATCAGCACCATTTCAGGCCTAGTTATTTTAGCCACAACAGCAATAGCAGCAAATATCATTTATTTTTCCTATCCCCATTTTACAGAGGAAACAACTGAGGCCTAAACATGTTCAATGTCTTCCACAAACCTGAACAACTGCCTTTTCACTGACTCGGCGACCCTAGTGAGGTGGCTTCGGGCCACGCTCCAGCACCATCGCCTACTCAAGTCACATTCTCTTTGATTCCTCCTTGGTTTGAGATGCTTTGACTTGAACTTATTTAATCAGCTCTTATTTCTCAATCTCTTTGAGAAAACTACATAAAATTGCTATTTCTCCTGTATTTTTTATTATATCTTTAATCCCCTTAAAAGGATTTGGCTGGTTACAAGAAATTGGCAGGTTACAAAGAAATAAACCCCATATGGATCCCATGTGACATGCACACTTCAAGCTATTTGTTCTACTATTCCAAAAATAATCCATGGGGAATAATAAAGGTCTAATAGTATATTCTGGATCAGAGGATTTAAAATCATGCCATTTCTTTGCCCTGGCCAGTTTGGCTCAGCAGTTAGAGTGTCGGCCCGCAGGCCAAAGAGCCACGGGTTCAACTCCGGTCAAGGACACGTACCTCGGTTGCAGTTCATTCCCCGGCCCTGGCTGGGGTCATGCAGAAGGCAACCAATCAATGTGTCTCTCTCACATTGATGTTTCTCTCTCTCTCTCTCTCTCTCTCTCTCTCTCTCTCTCTCTCTCTCTCTCTCTCTCCCCCCTTTCCACTCTATCTGAAGATAAATGGAAAAATATCCTCGGGTAAGGATTTAAAATAAAAGCAAAAAAATAAAAACACAATAAAATCATGCCATTTCTTATAGAAAATTCTAAATGAAAACAAGAGGCACATGGAAATGATGTTGCCTTACTCATGGTGCATGAGCATTTCTGGAGATGCCTTCATGACTCAGTGGTGGCCCGATATACATTTCCATCTGAGGACATCATAGGGCATTAGATAAAAGAGAACATAAACTACTTTGGTTTCAGCCAAGTGGGTGGGTAAGGAAATAGTTGAATTACATCAAATTGCTAGTTGTTGTTTTTTGTGTTTTGTTTTTTTCACTGAATTCAATCATCTATGGATTCTACTTCTCTAAATCTGTTCCTGTGCATAGTCACAGCCATATTTAGGAATCAAATCTATTTTTCATTTCAAGGCTCTTGATTCCTGATTCATTTCAGTCCACATACCTTGGCAGTCATCCACTTACACACACAGGCTGTGCTGCAAATGTTTCTTAGTAAATTAGATATTTGGAGTGCCAAACACATTTTCTCCATATAATTTGTGTTACAGATGGTAGTTAGTTATCCAGTCCAGATAGCAAATGCCTGTGTATACACAATACAGGTGAATGATGCTATTAAGGGACTTACGGATGCTAAGCTTGCTTTCTAGCACTATTTCCATGGTAAACGGTGTGCAGCTATAGGAGACTGGTATGGAGGCTCTTCTCCCTCACTGTGCCAGTCTCCGGGATGCCAGTGGGAACTTGAAGTTGAAGTCAGCATGCTCCTCTAGGGTTTCTGAACTAGGGGATGAGCAGCAATAGTTTGTCCAGAGGGGTAAGTGGTTCCCGTGGAGTGATGCTCACTCCAGAATGCAGCAGGAGAAGGGCTGTGGTGGCAGAGATGCTCCGGAATGCAGTTGTCATTCAGGCAGGCTGCTCAGCATGCTAATGACGGCAGGAGAGAGGCCACCTCAAATTGAATCAGAATTCTGTCATTGAGGAGAAGGGGACGCGGGTATACATAGGCAAACAGCAGTCTCTGACCCCACACATGTATTATAATTTCAACTAATGACAACCAGATTAACTCAACTCTAGATATTATGCAGAGGGCAACTAAAATCCCAAGTAGAAAATTGCACCTAAACTCTCACTTCTGGAAGCATATAGCTTTAAGAGTAAAAAAGAAAAAAATCAAATCAACATCTGGTGAGCTTCCAAAGCATTATAGATGTTTCCTTTTAATAGCAGTCAGAGGCAAACCAGGATGTAGTATATATTTTTACCATCTCTTGTGCTAGGAAAGGGCCTCCACTCTTAACTGACTTGTTTAGGATTCAGTTTTCTCTCTACTCTGATTTCAAACTATTAAAAGCAAAAGAGCTCATCGATCCTAAACTTGCAAGTGTTTTCCAATGGAAAGCACGTTCATGCTCTTTCATTCCCTCAGGAAACCACAAGCAAATCAGGTTTGACAGCTGACCTTGATAGAATTTTCCCCCTCTTTTGGATGGGGTCGGGAAATTGACTTATAATAAAATAGGAGCATTTAATTTCAAATTTTCCCAGGGTATTCTTTATAGCTCATGCTTCTCTATTCGTCGATTCTATCACTGATGGGAGAAGGAGGAGTCGAGAATAATGGGTTTCTGACTTGGATGCTGGGCGGACAGAGGAGTAAATGAAAACGAATCAAATATTGGACATATTTAGTTCATGATGCCTGTGGGATATGCAAGTAGTGAAGCAAATAAAAATGAATGTCTGGCACTTAAAATATATATCTGTGTAGCTGGAGTTACTTTGAAATTCATAAGGATAAAGAAGTGAAAGTCTGGTGCAGATGTGATTTTCCAGGAAAAGAGAGAAAAGGAGAGAGGACAGAAGCTTGGGACATACCATCATTTAAGCGGTGCTTCTCAGACTTGAATGTGCAGTGAGTCACCTGGAATGAGATCCTGACTCAGGTCTGGGATGCGGCCTGAATTTTGCATTTCTAATACCATCTCCCAGGTGTTGCTGATGCTTCTTGTCCCAGGACCACGCTGACCGTCCTGCAAATACAGAAACCACAGGAAAATTGGGCGTGAAGGAGAATTAGAGATGTACAAAGGGCAAAAGCAAATCCAGGACTGGGGCTGTGGAAAGCAAAAAGGGAGAGAATGTCAAAGGATGCAATCACGTGCTGCAGAGAGGCCAGGACTAAAGGGAACTCTGTATTTGGCAACTGCGAGGCCACAGGATGACTTTGGTAAAGCAGTTTAAAAGTCTGAAGGCTGACTTCAGTGGGCTGAAGGATTAAGGAAGTGAATATAGAGTGACTATGAAGTTTATGTGACTTTGAGAAACAAAAATACCAGCAACAGCCCAGCATCATCTTGGAGTTTCCCGAAGGAGAAGTGGGTGGTCTCCTGTGGCAAGGTTCCATGGGGTGCTCTGTGACTGTCGTGATTGAAGGGCCTTTGTCCCTTGGATAAGAAGGTTTAAAAGTAGCAGAGCATTTATCTGTAATGTGTGCTTCCCAGGTTTCTGGGCAGAGGCTTGAATCACAAAAATGACAATAAATCTATTTAGGGGGAACCTGTGGATCATGCTCATAAAATTCTAGCTGATTCTTTATATACACACGTGGAAAATAGAGGGGACGTGAATATGACAATAGTTGCGTTATACTGTGGTACTGACTACAAGTGACTTTCAAATTTTCTTAATTAAAAGAAAAAAGTAATTTATCCATGTACATCCTCATTTTAAAATATTTAATAGCCCTGGCCTGTTTGGCTCAGCGGTTAGAGCATCAGCCCACGGACCAGAGAGTCCCGGGTTCGGTTCCCACTAAGGGCACGTACCTCAGTTGCAGTTTGTCCCCGGCCCTGGTTGGGGTCGTGTGGGTGGCAACCACTCGATGTGTCTCTCTCACATCGATGTTTCTCTCTCTCTTCCTCCCTCTCTCCCTCCCGCTCTATCTGAAGATAAATGCAAAAATGTCCTTGGGTGACGATCAAAAATAAATAAATAAATAAAATATTTAATAAATATTTTGGGTGTAGAGTAAAAATTTATATTATATATATATATATTTTACAAAAAGAATCTAACACATTTACTTGTTTCTCAGTTACTTTATACAAAAAAAAAAAACACAGAAAAATTTTCCTTTCCTTTTCTGAATAAACATGTGAACAATATGATGCTAAGTATATTCTGTGATGATGTATGTGGACTCATTTATTTCAGATGGTATTATTTCCTTTCTATGTCTAGTCATTGCCAAGAAAATAAAGTTAAAGATTCTATTTGTAAAAGAATGAATGTTCTTTCTTCATAAATATAGATAACTCACATCACAATTTACTCTTGGAGTCCTTCCCTGCATTTCTGATTTTTTCCCTTACTCAAAAGCTGTATTTGGAAACCAATTAATGAACTAAGCAAATATGCAAAATTGTTTTTAAGTGCCTAAGGAAACCCTTTGGCACCATTATATTAACACCAGAACTTTTTCTATCCCAACACAATGCCACAAATGTTTCTTTCTAAATCATACCTGAAGATAAATTATTTAAGCAATTTTCTTAATAATTGGAAAATGGTATTTGTGAATTCCTTTATTTAATCACAGACAGTTTAATGTAGGCCACATATCTCTATCTACTTTGTTCTGTTCAAGCCAAAAGCCTAAAAAGAAATGTGTTCCTGAAGGTCTAAATGCCTTCAAGATATTGAGTCTAGCTGGCTCAGAGTGCCTTCTACAGAGAAGTGGCAAGAGCTCACAGCTGGCCATCCATGGCGTGTGAAAAGCAGGTAATATGTCCTAGTTACTCATGTGTCATCATTCATGAAGTAATATTAAATACGTGAATAGGTCAAAACAAAAATCTCTGCTTCTATAAGGTTCTGACCTAGATTTCTGCCTGGGAAACTGCATAGAGAATGTTTTACTTCTCACTTTCTATTGTGCATAGAAAATCATTATCAGTGAAAACTGACAGAAAAAAGGGATTACACACCAAAGCAATACATTAGCTGTGAAAGAGAGAGTTCACTTAACCTACCCCTTCCCAAGTTGAGTATTATCACTTCTTGAATCTTTCCACTAAGTGGAGAATGGTGTATCATCAATGCTTTTATAATTGCAAGACCCAGGAATTGTTGATTCCCATACTCTGAGTCCCACCACCAATCCATCCTGCCTTCCCCTCCCTTCCCCTCCCTTCCCTCTGCTTCAACTGGGCACTCTCAAACACCCTCTCTCTCTACCATCCCAGATGTCCCTACAAGTGTTCTAAGCTTAACATTCCAATAACTTTCTTCATCTCTCACAAAGCATCGTTGCAAAAATCTCTCCTTCTTACCATGCTCTACAATTTCCAACATCTTTTTTATTTCCCTGTTTCTCCTTGTATAGGAGGAGGGGACTTCAAACCGCACAAGTTGTCCATCTCCAATGAGCTTCCAGCAGGCCGCATGTCTGTGACCAGGAAGAAGGTCTGCCTGAGTCCACATGCATGAGGACAACGATTTAGCTGTCAGAGGGAGAGACAGCTTGACCCTAACATGGTGGTTACTCCCAGCCTAACTCCCTAAAGACTTGTTTTAAGTCTTATGGTGAATCATAGCACTCAGGATAAAAAACTAAAAATCTTTTTCACAAAGAGTTTTATTGGGCACACCCAGCAGTGATTTTGTGCCTGTTCAGCAGAGAGTAACAGCAAGAGGACAGAAAGGTACTCTCAGACATATCACATCACAACAGAAACCATCCCCTGCAGCACCTGTGGTCCACAGCAGTTCAGCCAAGGCAGTTCCCTTAAAAGACAGGTCCTACAATACCCACTTTAGTGGTTTTTGGTGGATATGGAGATACCCAGGAAGGAGATGTTGGATCAGAGAGGACAAAAATCAGGTAAGACTCATGGAAATCCGAACACAACAGCAGTAGTTGTGAAGACAGAGTCTACTTCATAGAAGTCTAAAGTCAAGGCAAGAAAAACCAGTAAAACATGCATTCATGCATTCAGCTCTCATAGGGGTGATTTTCATTCTGTGCAAGTAATGTATTTTGGAACCAAAATTCTCTTGATTACTGAAAAAGTATTAGAAGTAAATTTCATCGTACATGGCTTTTAAGTAAGGCAAATTTGCAATTCTGGGAAAATTTCTATGTGCCAGTTTCTATACACAGCAAACTAAAAGGAAGCAAAAGTATCAGAAATAAAACATTATTTAGAGTGATAAGTAAAAACCAAATTTTTCTAAAAATGGAATTGTAGGGATGGAGGTTTGGTGGATGAACAAAATGTAACCTTGAGATATGCATTCTCGTGACCTGGCCAGCCAATGATTAAAGTATGCATGTGGCCCTGGCCAGTTTGGCTCAGCGGTTAGAGCATTGGCCTGCGGTCCAGAGAGACCTGGGTTCAGTTCCCACTAAGGGCATGTACCTCAGTTGCAGTTTGTCTCCAGCCCTGGTTGGGGTCGTGTGGGTGGCAACCAGTCAATGTGTCTCTCTCACGTCGATGTTTCTCTCTCTCTCTTCCCACCTCTCTCCCTCCCGCTCTATCTGAAGATGAATGCAGAAATGTCCTCTGGTGAGGATAAAAAAAAAAAAAAAATTAAAGTATGCATGTGTTTAGATAAAGTTTGTTTGATGGGTTGGACCGGCACCCTGTTTGAACTGAGTGGATTGTTTACATGTGAATAGATTAGGTTTGCATGTCAAAGGGCAGGAAAACCACCTCAAAAGAAATAACAGGTGAGAAAGCCCAGGTGTGAATGGGTTTGTTATTTTTATATCTCCTTTGATGTTTCTTCACTGAAAAAAGTGAGAGACAGGGCTTGGCTGTATGGTCAGCAGAGATGCCATCTCAAGGAAATAATTACCTAAAACAACATGTAACCTGGGGAACCACTTTGCAAATAAATTGGGCTGCATCCAGTGATCTGAAGCATTTGCTCCCTTGCAATGCTCCCTTCACTCCAAGCAGTGTGTGCTTGTAGTTTATTGCATTTCGACGACCCCCGGCAGGCCAAGAGAGACAGCAGGAATTTTACTTCATTTTAGGTAAGTATTCTCAAATTTGCATTTGTGGTTAAATAGTTGTACATCTATGTTATCTGATCAATATCTACTGGACCTTTCTTTCTGACTTAAATTCTCATTAGCACCAAAATCTCATGACATTTTTAGCATGGAACTTTCCTTTAAGATTTAGAGCTATTTGCATTTGAATATTCATACTCTTGATCCCATCTGAAATGAGAAAGTAAGGCAACCTAAATATTATATACACAAATCCAATCTCTGAGTAAATGGTGATCTGTTTTATTTTGTCTTGAAAATATTAATATTTTACTAAAATATGCCAATTTATTTGTTAGAACAATATCGAGGAAAAAAATCTGAAAATTCTGTAGTACTATTTACCATATGGTTACTGAAAAACAAAGGTAACAGAAATCTTAAAAATCATTCCCATTGAATTCCTTATCTCACAAACAAAAAACTGGGGCTTATCCAGTGGCAGATCCAGTACTAGAGTCTTAGCCTCCTAACTATTAGCCCAGTGCTTTTCCCACCCTACTAGAAAACTGAGTCTTTGGGCTTCTCCAACATCAGTTTCTAAGGTGATAATTTAAATGGTTTTTTTTCACCTAGGCTCACAGAAGGAAGCAGGTTCTCCTCAATACCTACCTCCTTTTCAGTGTCTGGACCAATCATAAGCATTGCCTTAAAGCAGATTGTCTTCTGAGCTACTGAGGTGATACTAGGGACAATTCTCTTCAAAAATGCAGGTAATTGAAGCAGAAGATTCCACAACTGAGAATGAGAACATTCCCATCATTCCTGTCCACATTTGAGGTATTATCTCAAATACTTATTATTTTTAAAGAACTTTATTTTATTTTGTTTCATTTATTTATTTATTTTGTGGGTGCTTAGTAAGTATTAGGTGAATTAATGAATTCTCTTAGGGAAATTTTCTCTAAATAATACCTACTTTTATTTTTAATTTTTATTGAATTTATTAACACTGGTTAATAAAATTACATAGGTTTCAGGTGTACAATTCTATAATACATGATCTGTATATGACATTGTGCATTTACCACCCAAAGTCAAGTCTCCTTCCATCACCATTTATCTCCCCTTTACCCTCTTCTATCTTCTCCATCACCCTTTCCCTCTGGTGATCACCATACTGTTGTCTGTGTCTGTTTTGTTGTTGTTTTTCCTTTGCTTAATCCTTTCATCTTTTTCACCCAGCCTCTGGACCCCCTCCCCTCTGACAGCTGTCAGTCTGTTCTCTGTATCTATGGGTCTGTTTCTATTTTGTTTGTTAGTTTATTTTGTTCATTAGATTCCACATATAGATGAAATCATATGGTACTTGCTTTCTCTGATGGGCTTATTTCACTTAGCACAATACTTTCCAGATTCATCCATATTGTCACAAAAGGTAAGAGTTCCTTCCTTTTTATGGCAGAGTACTATTCCATTGTGTAAATGTACCACAGCTTTTTTATCCACTCATCTACTGATGGGCACTTGGACTGCTTCCAAATCTTGACTATTGTAAATAATGCTTCAATGAACATAAGGGTGCATATATTCTTTCAGATTAGTGTTTTGGGTTTCTTCAGATAAGTTCCCAGAAGTGGAATTGCTGGGTCACAAAACAGTTCTATTTTTAATTTTTAATTATAGTTCACATTCAATATTATTTTGTATTAGTTTCAGGTGTACAACATAGTGGTTAGACAATTATGTTCTTTATAAAGTGTTCCTCCTGATATTTCCAGTACCCACCTGGCACCATACAAAGTTACTCAAATATTATTGACTATATTTCCTATGCTACAATTTACATCCCCTTGACTATTTCGTAACTTCCAATTTGTACTTCTTAAACCTTCAAATGCTTCTTAAAAGGAAGTGTATTTTCCTTGTACAACCTGGAAGAATGCTTAACACTATTTGGACTAGGTCACTTTTTGCCATACACCATTCTCTTCACTGTAATTGAGTAAAGTTGACCACATAACATTGAATAAAGAATTCCCTTTGGGTTTCAGACCTCTTCTTCCTCAGATAAATGGACCTTTTTCGCCTGCACTATAACATGCTACTGCATGAGTAAGCAAGTGTCTAACGAGAAAGAAAAAAGCTCTAAATATATGTATTAAGCAAGAAAGAATTTCAGTACATTAACATTGAAGAGTAAAGAAAACGGAATTTTCCTAGTCATGGTCATTATGTTCACTGCCAAATATCTAGGAAATATACCAAGTACTTGATTTCATAATCACTAGCTATGAAGAGGGAAACTAAAGTAGCAAAATGTGAAGAAGCTAATAATATGACATCAGTGAAAGAACAGCCAAAGGGAAGACAAGGGGATGAATTATGACAAGACCTGCTCACTGCATCTGGTGAGTAAGCGCTTGAATGGGAAATCCCATATCAAATTCTGGGTTCCATTGGGTTGAGTTACATAGAGGGCCAGGCACACTTGCAGAATTGAGCAGACTTCCATTGCCTTTCTTTTAATTTTATACTGGAGCGGGGAGAGACACTGTCAGAGAGTGCCTGGGCACCTCTGAGTTGGGTAAGGATACAGGAGAATAATCAGACGATTTATTACCGTGGTTGAACTTCCCAGTAAGACCAGTTTTGCAGGTAGTATTTCTAAAACAGCTAGCACTGAGACTGGCTGACATTCCAAGCTCGGTTCTCACTCAGGCAGACACAACGTTCAGCATTGTCTATGGACCAGAGTTAGATTTCACCATACCCAGAAATTACCAAATTATCTGTACAAACTCCAGTTTTCAATGGTTTCCACTTCCTTCCCAAACTTTAAATATGTCAATGCTATTTTTATTCCTTTTCCAGTGTATTTGGTTCTTAAAACTGATGCTTTCTAATTTCCTCATTAACAGGGGAAAAAAAGTTTTAAATAAGAAACTCTCAAAGAATACTTCCTAGCTAGATTTAGTCAATGCAGCTATGAGAACTCTACAGTGCAAAGGTGATACTTTTAAGTATGGCTTGAAGAATACATAGATGCATGATTTATAAGGTCTGTCATCCGAATCATAGCTATGCCCTGACAGAGACATAAAGATGCAACTTACAGTGGGGTGTTCTAGGAGAGCAACAGACAATAGGAGTCGGGGCATCTGTCTGAGGTTGACAGCAGAGAGTGGTGGAAGGGACTTTCAGAGGTCACACAGGGGAGGTGACCAGGAAAACAGTGAATTACATACATCCTCATTCTTAGAGCCTTCCAGTCCATCACCTCTTTACTCTTGGTTTTTGGCCACTTCCCTAACACAGCCTGTCCTGCCAACAGCTAGTGGAGGATACCCCAGGATGCCCGCAGACACTGACGTGTGAAGTCTTGGCAGCAGCAAGACCAGGTTTGGTTTCAGTCAATAACATGTTTATACCAATTGAACAGGAAGCAGACAAGTTCAGTACAAGTTAAGCTTCCACCCCACCTCTTCCCTCTGCCAGGTTTAAGACAGGCTGCAGGACCTAAACTTAGTTTCACATTACACTCACATATACTTCAGCTCAGTTGTAAAGCCAGGTCATCCGACAGCATATAAAACACGAAATACAGATCAGGCTTCTTGTGTATATGTTGCCAGGAGATCTAATCACTAGCAAAGACTCTCTCTCAGGATTCTAATATTTGGTTTAACTCCTACCGTTGCCTGCCCAGATGGCCGGTAGGAGGGGAGTGCAGGACCAGGCCCTGCTACATCACAGGCACAGTACACTCATCACGTTCTCAGTGACAAACATTCTGAAGTGACAGTGTGACAGCAAAAGCAGATGGGAGTCATAGCTTTAGTCATGTGCCATATTTCTCCATTTTTTACAAGCCAAGAAGACCGCTGATGAGATGTGAAATGAGATGTCAGGAAGCAGGGGATGTCATTCCAGCAGTAGTGATGGAACAGAGGTGAGCAGGCCCAGCTGGACATGACAAATGTCAGACTAGCTCAATAGTCATACACATGACAGACAGAAATAGCAAGCAGTAAAGTACAAGGAAAACTGTAGCTATTTCATGAGACCACACCGGCATTTTAAAGGTGCCTGATGCAGAAAAGGATTTCCAAGGCCAAGTAAATTTGAGAAAAACCAGGTTAGACAAAGATTGGCTTCTTTGTGCAGGATTTCTCAAAGCCTTTAGCATACTATTATGCTTTGCAAATATCCAAAAGCAATTGCACCATGAAACTTTTAATATGGACATCTATTAACACCTCAAGGCACATGTGCTCCTTCTGATAAATGTTGGATTAGACAATTACTATATTTGCATGAGAGGCTTTAAGAACATAATTGTTGGCATTTCTTTCAGCTGCATTATTTTAGTTTTTATTTATTTATCCAGGTAATGATAATGCTAAAGGACAAAACGGATGACATTGGAAAAACTGAAAAAATGAGGAACAATCTTAAGCAACTAAACACTGATTAATAACTGAGCAGTAAACCATCATCTGAATGTTCCCCAAAACAAAGTAATTTCTGGAAAGTACTGAACATGATTGAGTAAAGATTTGCAGATGTAAAAGAACCTAGGAGATATTGCTAATGAAATTTTTATTTGTTTAATCAACTTAAATGTAGCTTCAGAAAAAAATCACGCAATTTATCAAAGGTTATACATGAGAATGTGATTATTACACTATCCCCAATAATAGCTACATCCTCATTAGCTCATGTATCAGGGTGCTCACTTCCTTTAAATAGTCACTGACATCTTATTTCAAATATCAACAGTTACAGTCTTTTGGGCTTATTTTTTTTAAATGTAACAATACAGCAAATAGACTACCCCTGATATTAAAAAACAAGAGGCCCATGAACATATTGTGTAATGTGCTTTGGAAAACTTGAAATCTACAAAAGGAAATATAAGTAAAATAGTTAACTGTAAATGATAGCAAATTGTTTTCTTGCAAAGAAGTGGAAAATGTTCTTAATTCTTTTAGCAAGGAAATATTTTCATAAATGTGGACCTGAATAGTTTTCAGATGTTTTTTGCTATTTAATGTATGTTGCAAACTGAGATAGATAAGCTGTTAATGTAAGCATTTTTACATTAAATATTTATGTAAGCTGTTGAATTTTAATAAGGTAAATTTCTCATCCTGAAATGTAAATATGCATACATGTTTAATACTAGTACAATGGTGTGAGATCTGGGGCTGGTGAGAGTGAACGAGAATGGCTGTGAATTGTTGCCGTTGTTACCAATAGCAAATTCCTAGAAACTTTTCAACTCATTCCATGATGTCTTAGAACATGGAATTCTCTTTCTCTCTCTCTCTTTCTCTCTCGTGTGTGCATATGTGTGTGTGTGTACAGTTATATATATATTTTTTTTCTGCTCCTTTTTTTCACTTAAACCTTATTGTAGGTCAAGCCATATCAGTGCATATAAAGCAGCCTCATCAATTTTAAGTGATTGCTTAATATTTTTAATGTATCTCCTTTATTCTTCAGTTGCTTGAATGACTGTGTAGAGTGGTGAAATAAAGAGCTACTAGTGTAACCAGATAATCAAATGAGAAGTTATTTTCTGATGTATTCTCAGAGATAAAAGGAAAATTATTATTTTTTCCATCTCTACCTTAAGACCATGGCCCAGCTTGAGACCCAAGTCTGGTCTTCCCCACCACAAGAGGCAGTCTATGACTTTGGTGGTCAAGGGTGAAAACAGATGATGTGAATTCCCATGAAGACAATTCCTTATCCAGGTTTTATGTGGGAATCTGAACTCATTAGGAAAGACTGATGTTGAGATTTGGATAGAGGAAAAACCTGCCCTGCCCTGGAGAGGATGAGTATCCTAAGACCTTGAAGAGATCAATTTGGGAGGGGCATTCCCTACTACAGCAGAGTCATGCTCCACTTCCATGCAGCACGTGATGGGGAATGGCTGTGGGATGTCTTAGCCCAATTTCCTATAAAGCAGAGCCCAGAGCAGAGATTAAGGTGGCAAAGCTTTGCTGGGAAGATGGAAGCCTAGGGCAGTAAGGGTAAGAAGGAAAAGGGAGAGGAGACATGGACAGATGTGAAACAATGTGGTGCAATGAGTTACTCACTGAAAATGACTTCAGAAGCTGTGGAGAGAGATGGTAGGCTGCTCAGCAAGCAAATTCACTTGGCATGAAGATCTTCTCTAGGGTGGTGTGCAAGGATGAATTGTCCTCAAGAGCCAAAAATAAACAAAGCAGAACAGGTCATTGATGTTAGCTCCCTCCCATCACCCATTTCCCACTCGTCAGGGGCTATCTCATAGGGAGGTAACCCCCCTGAACTCTGTATTTCATCCCCTTTGTGTCACTCAGGCAACTATATCCCACATGCCACCAAATAGTTATCATCTAAGCCTGAAATCGTGGGGCAACAAGATGTAGGGGCGGACACCAGCCAAGTGAGATGAAGGAGGAGGCAATGGGGAGAATCTGAAAAATCATATAAGTACTGTGTTCCAATAGAGTGAAGGGCCAGGCCTGAAAACAGCAACAGTAAAGACAGTTTCCACCATGCTTCAAAGTCTCATTTTTTATGCAGGTCCTGGTGTGATCTCAGGCATCCAAAACCTGACAGCTTAGAGACTGGAGGCTCCCAGTCAGATTTAATTTGATATTTTTAAAGTAAAGCAATGTGACATCTCTTATCATTGAAAAGTGGGTTGGAAATTCACATTGACTATACTAGGAAAAATGTAGCGTAATCATATGGCATACAGCAACTTCTCATTTTACTAATTCAAATGTATTTCAAATTCCCACTAACCTTCCTAAAATTAAGTGTATAAGGACAGTTGTACAGACTTTTGTTGACATTTCTCACTTTGAATTTGGGTTAAGGGAGCAAAAATATCATGAAAATAACTTACCTATGTGTTGACGTTCTCTCCATTTAACTTTGAGATTTTACCTCCATTTTCTAGAGAGCAGTGAATTAGTTCAGATTCCACGAAAAGCTTAATTTAAGCCAGACAATGTGTTAAACACTTTCACTTATATTATCTTATTTGATCCTCATAACAACCCCTTGTGGTAGTATTACTTGCCTACATTTTATAGAATCTAAGTGTAGAAACTGGATCTTAGGGAGATTGATCCCACAGACAGATCTTAGAGAAAAAAACAGGAAATACCAAAAATAACAAATCATATTATTTATGAATATCAAAATGAAGAAAACACTAAGAATGGCATAGACTATTTTCATTTACTTGCTATGAACCTTAAGAAAGATTTAATAGTAACTCTGTACCCAACATGAAGCTAATCATATGAGATCCTTTTTTCCTTTCAGAGAGACACTATCATTTAAAAAAAAAAAAAAAAAAAAAATATATATATATATATATATATATATATATATATATATAATTAGCACTAAGTCATGGGTTTTTTTTAATACTCTAATTAATAAATCTACCATCTGGAGAAGTCAAATATACATCACAACCATAATCAGGAATTGCAATGTTAGAATTTGATCAAGCTGAATATTCTCTAATTGCTACAGATAAATCCAGAATTAAATATGAAACAATTACATATTTTCAGCATATCTCTCAACTTTTCAGTATTTACTATACAAGTACTTTGTGTCATATTATGGACTTTATTACAGATACTCATCATTATTGGATATGTTGCTGAAAATGGGGCTTTGTTTTCTTCTGCCCTTGCTCAGAAAGGGCACTAACAAACATGTGAATGGATCTGAGCACAACAATGAATCATAAAACACAATGACTATCATTAATATTTAGCACAACTGGGGCAGGTTCATTTGCATAATTACCTGCCATTATTTTTTGCCTCAGAACTTTGACATGACACTGAGCAGTCGCTGGAATGTTTTTTATTATTTTAGGAAAATGTCTTCAATGGTCATAAGAATGCCTTGAAATTTGACTTTAAAAGATGTCCTTTAGGGTAATGCATTTGACCTTTCGGAAAGAGCAGGAAAGGTTTTCATTTTTATATGCATACGTCTGGAAAAATGGAGTGCAATGTTTGTCAGCACCAACTCTATCACACTTTCTGCTCAGCGATAGAAGGTTTGGAACAAACACAGGCAAATGTGCATGGATGCGTTAAATGCAATGTATTGCTCTGTCCCAAATCCATAATGTGAGTGGTTTGTATTCACCTGAAGCAATTTTACCAAATTGTCCAAACATGCACAGGAAATCAATCCAGCTTTTATCTGATCCCAGGGTCCTCATGTGTTTGTGATAAACCAAGGACTCATTTTTCTTTTTAAATTTTCTAATAAGTATTTATCATGAATGGTATGAAAACAAACTATGTGAAAAACAAAGACAGTTTTTAAAACACAGGATCAAAAATCTCTTTTTGATATTGCCTCTCTGAGGCAGCCAAGGTGATTTTTCTACAGTATAACTCTGATAACTTTACTTATCAAAAACATTTGATGGCACCCACCCCTCTCGCCTAACCAAACTCCCAGCTTATTTCTGGCCACATGATCCCTTGAGTTAATATTCCAGCCATATTGCCCTCCTGACATCTTTCAATGCCCTGTGCTCTTTCTTCCTTTTTGTCCTCAGCAATTATTCCTCATGCATATGATGCCCTCTCCCCACTTCACTTGTTGAATTCCTGCTTCTCCTATACATCATGACTTAGATGTCCCAGCCTCCTGGATGTCTTGAATGAGCTTCCTCCTCTATTTTTATTGTTTATTTTATTTATTTATTTTTTTAATCCTCACCCGAGGACATTTTTGCATTCATCTTCAGATAGAGTGGAAGAGAGGGAGGAAGAGAGAGAGAGAGAAACATCAATGTGAGAGAGATACATCGAGTGGTTGCCACCCACACAACCCCAACCGGGGCCGGGGACAAACTGCAACTGAGTTACATGCCCTTAGCGGGAACCGAACCCGGGACTCTCCGGTCTGCGGGCCGACACTCTAACCGCTGAGCCAAACTGGCCAGGGCTATTTTTTTTTTCTTTATTGATTTGAGAGAGAGAGGAAGGGCGAGGGAGAGAGAAATAGAAACATCGATGAGAGAGAACATCGATTGGCCGCCTCCTGCATGCTCCCTCCCCCTGGGGATCTGGCCCACAACCTGGGCATGTGCCCTGACCCGGAATCGAACTGGAGACCTCTTGTTGCATGGGTTGATGCTCAACCACTGAGTCACACTGGCCGGGCGTGCTTCCTCCTCTAAATACTTCAACAGCATCCTCTATGGAATACAGCATAATTACATAGCATGTAGCCCTCACTTGCCTGTTTACTTCTCACTCTCGCTAGAGGCTGTAAGTCTCTGGAAGGCAAGGACTGGGCTTGTATACCCCCAGAGCCTGACTTAATGCCTGAAAGACAGAAACTTCTCATTTACTGAGTGAATGAATGGAAATCCTACTATCCTCAAACTATAAGTGAAGAATGTGTGACAAGGCAATTTAAAAATTTATTATTAATCTGTGACAGACAATTATATACTTTTTTTGATTTCCTACTCTGGGAGATGTAGGTTGATTTGTTTGACATTTCTTATGACATCCAGCAGCTCAGGACTGTGTTTCCCTGGAGTGGAGCATGACTACGTATGTGACCTTCAGAAGTTACTTCATTGTTCTGCCCTTGAGTTTCCTGACTTGTAAAATAAAGATGCGTAGCAATCCTTCCTCGTGGTGTTGCTGAAAGGATGATGTATTGATAAAACATGAATGATGCTTAGCACTGGACCAGGCGTACGGTAAAAACACCATCGATGTTTGCCATTGTAATTAGTGGTTGTCACATACAACTGACTGCCAATAAGTCTTATTTTATTTAGAGGTTTTCATCTGGGCAATTATCTTACTATCCTTTCTCCTCATTTCCTTTTCAATGGAATGATAAAACCTAAAATAGACCATCTCTAAGGTCCTCTCAGCTCTAACATAGGTTGTAAAATGGGTCTCGAGAACTATTATTTGAGAGGGGTACCAAGGTTGGCATAGCACGGATCTAAAGAACAGGGAAGGAGTAAGTTCCAAAATATTTTCCAAAAAAGCAGGTAAGGGGCTTTGAAAGCAGGAAAAATGATCAAACGAACAAACAAAAAGCATTGTACTTTCATTATTTTCTGTCAATCGTTTCAGCTACCAGAGAGGAGATAGCCCTCATGATAACTTTAGCCTTTTTACATTTGTAATGCCAAATCTATGTACAGATAGAAGCACACAACAGAACAGTTGGTCGCACCATGGAAGTATCAGAACGAATCCTATTGTAGAACTCATAAAACCACTATTTAATTAGGCTGAGTCATTTAGGATTGCATTTGGCTGCATGGAGCAGAACCCAATCAGAGCAGCTTATACAAACAGGAGACTATAGATCTCATTTTACAAGGACACTAAAGGCAAATAGTCTAGGGCTGAGACAATTGTTCAGGGAGTGAACCTCCTTCATGCTTTGTCATCTTTAACATGTAACCTTTGTCTTTATGATCATAAGACAGTTGTTGCACCTTAAAGTATAAAGTTCTTACTCTAGGCAGAAAGAAGGGCAAAGGGCAAAGGACAAAGACACATGCAAGCTGAGATGTCCCCCTTTTATTAGAAAAAGTCGGGTTTTATTTCCTGGAAGCTCCACAAGCAGACTTTCGTTTCGGTTTTTTTTTTTTTTACTAAAATCAGTTCACATGGTCACCACTAGTTGTACTTAATTCTGGGCACATTGCCACTCCAAACCAAAGCATGAAATTATTTTACTAAAGAAGATGGAGGAAACAGACTTGGTAGGGAACTAGCATATCCACCACTTGCCTCCTGGTCAGTAAAGTATATCGATAGGATTGATTGACTAGCGCAAAACAAAACATATTTTGTGTGTTGTTTGGTGACAGCTGAAATGAGGTTAAGAGAATCAGGCTTACAACAAGACAGCAGTCTTATATTGCTCAGAAATTAATCAGATCTAACCTTCCTTTCCTTTCTACTCCTTGGTCTCCCTTCCATCTCCTGCTCTCCACCTAAAAAGAAAGTTGTGTTTAGCACATCAAAAAAAATCGGTTACCACTGAGCCAAAAACTTTCCAAATAAATTCATATGCCATGCTATACATTTTTCAAGTTAACAGCTTTCAGAGATTTTTACTCATTTTTTGTCAGATCTTCAAAACATATATTTATGTTAAATTTGTCACATTGTTTCTCAATTTCTATTCCTTTTTTACCATCACTATTCTAAGGGTGAGAGAAGCAAATGTGCCTAATTGTTAGGACCCTGGAGATCCCTGGCTTACCACACGTACTCCTTTGTCTTCTCAGTAGCTTGTGTTACTTAGTCTAAAATGCAGGATGGCTCAGTATAGAAAATACGCAGTCTATACAGAGGAAATCTCTAGAAGCAAAAATATTGTGTTGACTCTAAAAAGAAAAATGTGAGAACACATAAGAGCCAAGAAGTTTCCTATGTGTAGACATGCATCTCACTTAAAATACTCATAAAGTTCATCTAGGAGACATTCAAAATCCAACCAAAGGAGATAGCCCTAAATAGCCAAGGTTCTAAATGTTCTAAAATAAGAAAATATCCGGAAAATTCAAAGCCAGAGTTGTATTCACAATTGCTCTTGCACTTAGAAAGTCAAAAATAACATAATAGTAACAGGAGAAAGGCCCGGTGCGATCTGCTGAGAAGTGAGAAGAGAATGTGCAGCTTATCCTTATATGCGAGGTCATTGATTATTTTCAAACAACTTAAGCGAAGTTTCTCATGCAAATCAGATTCTCTAAACCTCAGGGATTACATAGTAATTTGATCATGACTTTAGTTTAGGACAAGAAGATATATGTAATGATTGTTGCAAATCAGTTCTATTAATATAGAAAAACAGTTTTCAGGTTAATAAAAAAGACAAAGCAACCAATAAAACCATGGTTTGAGCCTTGGATGGACTCAAGTTACAAACCACTCTGTTCACTCTATGACAAGGTAAGCCAGGACTTGGCACCAGGAGAGGTGTGCTCTGACCTCATGCCTTCAAGGACGAAAAAGTGTGTGTTCTTGTTTTTTGTTCTTGCTGTCACTGCTGTTGTTGTTTATTAACCTTTAAATGTTCTCTTGAATTGCTGAGTAAAACATTTTTAGTTTCTCATTCTGCATTCTGGAGTCAAAGTATATCTGCTATGAAAATGTAATTAGCCAAGTTCCAGGATCAGTTAAAGAAAACTAATGACACATTTGTCCAGACTACATGCCAGTATGGCTGGTTGAAACCAGTGTCAAGGAAATGAAAGAGTTTACTATTCCATTAATAAAAGTAGAGAAAAACAATGGGAGCCAATAATAAGCCACTCACCCTCTGGAAGGGATACATTTAAACATGACCAAAAGAAATGTCAATCGGTGAAAATAAGTATCTGGAATCATTTTTTCAATTGGCTGAAGAAATAAAATATACATATATATGCAAAAGACAGAATCTCTCCTGGCCCACTACCAGATTCCCCTCTAAAATAAAACAATGTACATTTTAAACCACATAACAAAATCAAGTCTAAACTGCCAACCTATTGATACCACCGTGGAAAAGACAGTATTTACTACATTTCCCAGCCTTCTTTGAAGTGAGGTCAAAATCATGTGACTGAGTTCCCACCAAGGGGATGTGAGTTGAAGTAGTGTATTTCTGTTGGCCCAAGACAAAGTGTTTGTGAGTTGTCCACATTTTCTCTCTGCTGTTGATGTGGCTAGAAGCAAAACCCTACAAAATACAGAATTTCAAGGTGAAAGCAGGCCACATCTCTGAGTCACTGTTGGAGGAGAGGTGGTCTCAGCTGCTATGTCAAGAGCAGGTCAGGGTTGAGTTGCAATTAGGTTTTAACTTAATTTGAGTGTGCTCTTACATTTCTCTTTATTTAAAGAAGTGAACATTTCAGGCCAGAAGGGATTGGCACAAAATAAAGTGATGAAAACCAAGGACTTATAACAAGATTACTCTACGCAGCAAGGCTATCATTTATAATTGAAGGAGAGATAAAGAGCATCCAGGCCAAAAAAAAAAAAAAAAAAAAGCTGAAGGAGTTCATCACCACCAACCCAGTATTACAAGAAATGTTAAAGAAATTTCTAGAAGAAGAAGAAGAAATAAAAAGTATAGCAAAAGAGAAGTACTTACTGACAAAGGCAAACACATAATAAAAGCAGTACACAGGTTAAAAGACAAAAGCAGGCCCTGGCCGGTTTGGCTCAGCGGTTAGAGCGTCAGCCTGCGGTCCAGAGAGACCCGGGTTCGGTTCCCGCTAAGGGCATGTACTTCGGTTGCAGTTTGTCCCCTGCCCTGGTTGGTCGTGCGGGTGGCAGCCACTCGATGTGTCCCTTTCATGTTGATGTTTCTCTCTCTCTCTCTCTTCCCCTCTCTCCCTCCCACTCTATCTGAACAAAAAATGAAAAAATGTCCTCAGGTGAGGATAAATAAATAAATAAAAGACAAAAGCAGGAAGATCATGTATAATGACAATAGTAAATTAAGAAATACATACAAACACAGAGAGAGAGAAAAAGTAAAAAATAATGACAAAGACATAAACATGGAAGGGGTGAGTAAAAATGATGGTGATTCTAGAATGTGTTTGAACTTGAGTAACCATCAATTTAAAACAGACTGCCATAAACATAGCTTTGTATATATGAAGCTCATGGTAACCATAAACCAAAAATCTATAAGAGATATACAAAAAAATTTTTAAAGGGATCCAAATACAACACTACAGAAAGCCATCAACATACAAGAGAAGATAGCAAGAGAATAAGAAACAGAGAACTACAAAGACAATCAGAAAACAATGAATAAAATGGCAATAACTACATACCTATCAATAATAACTTTAAATATAAATGAGTTAAAGGTCCAATCAAAACACGTATATAATGGAATTTTACTTGGCCATAAAAACTGAAATCTTACCATTTGTGACAACGTGGATGGACCTAGAGGCTATTATGCTAAGTGAAATAAGTCAGACAGGTAAAGACAAATACCATATGATTTCACTTATATGTGGAATCTAAAAAATAAAATAAACAAAACAGAAACAAACTCATAGATTCAGAGAACAAACTGATGGTTGCCAGATGGGAGGGGGTTGGGGAACTGGGAGAAAAGGTAAAAGGGTTAAGAAGTACAAATTGGCAGTTACAAAATAGTCATGGGGATGGAAAGTACAGCATAGAGAATATAATCAATAATATTGTAATAAGTATATATGATGTCAGGTGGGTGTAAGACCTATCAGAGGAATCACTTCATAAGTTATAGAAATGTCTAACCATTATGCTGTACACCTGAAACTAATATAATATTGAATGTCAACCATAATTGTAAAATTGAAAAGTAAAAAATAAAATAAAAAAGAAGTTCATTTTGGTTACATTGGTGTAAATAGAAATCTCTTTTTTTTTTTTTTTGTCTCTTTTTAAGAAAAGAGTTGAAGAAGTCAGCAATTTGCCAAGTGAAGAAACAGATTGCATGCTCTGCACTAAGATGATTAACAATAATAATTTCTTCCTTTGATGACTTAATTAGTAACATAATTTGTCATATATGATAAAAACTGGTACATGAGTTCATTCAGCAAGTATCTATTAAACCTCGCTGAGTGTCAGGAACTGTTCTAGGCATTTGGCACATGTCAGAGAGCAAAGCAGGTGAAGAGCCCTGCCCCAAAGGAGCACACGTTTCCACCAATTGCCAGATTATCTTAAATCACTTCCTCTCTTAAAAATGTTTTTGTCTGGATCAAATATTTAAGCAAAAAAGCTATTGCTCTCACAGTTCAAATTTTATACTCAGTATAATTTTAATTAAATGTCATTACCTTCTCCATCCCTACCTCCCAAAAAAAAAAAAAAATTGCTAAATATATGTGCCTCTTGATCTTCTAGGAAATCAGAGCTTTGGCTCTGAGTGGTTATAACTATATTTGCTGACCAGAGAGTCTTTAAAAGTGAATGCTATTGTTGGTTCCCCTGCATGTTCTTTTCCATGAAGATGGGATAGTAGCAAATACTATCAAAGAATTTGAAACAAGAGTTTGGGAGATTGATTATGTGGCCTTCCCTATGGGCATTTAAAGAAGGAAACGATGTTTCTCATTGTAACATACTACTTTGCATATTACTAGCTGCCAGGTCACATTTTAATGTTCTTAATAACTTCCTCATGTTTTCAATCATAAGAGGTAATGTAACATCCTGTTACCAAGCTTGAGTATTTGTTCTCCTTCAATATGGAAGGATTCAAATTATCTGGTGTGTGAGCTCCCTTATCTGAAATTGGCTGTCTATTAAAGCTGGAATTTATAGAACTGCTCTTGATCGCAAATGATAAATCCAGAGACCCGGTGCCATATAATTATTCTACATCAAATATCCAGAAAATTGAACAAAGCACTAGAGCAACAGATAATCCTGAATTGTATACATGATATCTTGAGGCACATTACTATTTGACTTTATTTCCATAAACTGATATTAAGACTAGCAAACAATTGAATTCAGACAATGTATGTATGTGTATGTGCATTTTCTGGGGATTATGGCAGGGAGTAGATATTATTGGTAATGCTCTTCCAAAGATTATAGAATAACAGTAAGCAAAGTTTATAAAATGCTATAATATTAATAACAGTAGCCACCATTTGTTGGGTGGGTGCTCTATGCCAGATATTTTATGCTATCTCATTTAACCCTAAACATTTTTTCTCATTTTTCAGTTGAGTAAACAGAACATCACAGAGGTTAAACAAGCCCTAGACTCTCAAACATCCAGTTAATAATTGACAGGACTGATATTTGAATCTTGGTCTATCTGACACTATAGCCAACATACTTTTAAATGTGCCAAAAATCCTCCCAGGTCAGGCTCATCGGGACCAAGATAATTCCCGTAAGAGAGAATACAAAACTGGGCAATAGGAGATGGTTACCTGAGGGTCTAGACTTTGGGTCAGACAAGGACTAAAGGTAATGTCACCAGGGGAAGCTGAGTGACAGGCAAATTTATAAGCTGGTGGAAAAGAAGTAATTAGATACTACAAAGTATCCAAAGAGGAGACCCAGTGGGATAGAATTTTTTAAAAACTTGGGCCATTGTTATAACCGCTTAACTCTGAGAGCCTCTAACGTCCTTACCAAGAGGCTCTACCCTTCCATGCTCTGCTCTGTCCTACAGCTTTCCCGGGGAGTCCACAGGCAAAGCGGGCCTCTCTTTCCATCTGAACTGCAGCAATCTAAGGGAATCTAAACCTGTTCAACAGGTTCTGAAGACGTAAGAAGCTCAGTACCATCAGGACTGTTGACCCCATTTAAAAACCCCTATTCAGTATAACCCTCATCCTGGTCTTCCTCCTGACCCTCATGGGAAAGGGAGCCGAAGTTTCCACACAGTAGATAACCATGCTCTGATATCCAGGAGGCCAGGAGGAGCTCCCTATCAGGAGGCTGGGGTTTCTACAGCTTTCCTTGGAATTTAGACCAATTAATCATCTTTCTCTCCCTACTAGGTTCAGAACAAATTGAGAAACATACACAGAATTCAAATGAAGGATCAGAAAGTCATTCTTATTGCTGGTGGAGCTGGATTTAAAATAATATTTGGACTTGTTAAAAAAGAAGTCATGGGCCCAAAATGGAGTCACTTTGGCTAAGCCCCACCAAGCCTTACTACCAAGCCTAAGTGCAGGTTCAGCCTCTCTCAGGGGTGGAATTTTAAACCAGTCAGTCCAGAATTTCCTGGTTAGCACTAGTCAGGTAATCTGCCAGAGAAAGCCCCCTGCCTTCTCCTGAGGGAAGTCAACCTTGCCTGAAAATAATCTACTTTTTTAACTTCCTTGCTCCACTCTCTTCCTGCCTATAAGAGCCTTCCATTTTGTACAGCTCCTCAGAGCACCTTTCTGTTTCGAGATGTGATGCTGCCCAATTCATGAATCACTCAAGAAATCCAATTACGTGTTTAGATGACCTTGGTTGAGTCTGTGTTCTTTAACAAAGCCGCTGCCGAGGAGGCTTCCCGGTGTGCCCCTGCAGCAAGCCCACGGACGTTCCACACCTGATCTCATAGTAGAGTTTTTGCTCCCACAGGCAGAAACTGCCCTGGGAATTTTGCCAGATGGAGAAGAAAACCCATTCCTTGGCAGGGCAGCTGCAAAGGGAGAGGGCGAAAGAGGTGGCCACACTCAACAAGTGGCCTCTGCCCCCTTTTACAGGAGGAGCATGATGAATAAATGTCAGATTCTGGCCGTCTCACCAGTTAGATAAATCAGTCTTCCTCCCATGGGTGGAGTAAGTGATGGAGGAAAGGTTAGTGCCTTGCTAACTCCAAGTATATTCCTGAGCCAGCATGGTTACCTGGAAGCGTCTTGGAATAGGAGAACCTCAGGCCCCGCCCATACAATCTGTTTTTAGCAAATCCCAGGTGATCTGTTACACAGGGAAGTTTCAGAAGCAGTGCTTAACAAACAGGCTGCACAGAGATCTCAGGAAAGGGCAAAAGACTCTTCCAAACAAAACCTTAAGTAACATGAGGCCAGGGGCGCCAGAGGCCTTCTTCAGTATTCCATCACAAAGCTTCACGGGATGTAGGTAACGTAGGATTTTAACAATTTGGAATTTTAAACTAGACTTATAGTTGTAATTGTCTCAAACTAAATGAATTGGGTAAATTCCTGGTCTGCTTTCAGTGAGCCCTTGTCAAGGTAAAGACAGAACAAAGACAAGGAAGAAAGCAACAGAATATGAGGACTGCATTTCTTCACTTAGGAGGGCTCAGGTACGAGCATTTCAAGAACTGAGGATCACCGTCAAATGGGAGGATCCAGATGACAAATCCGGCTTAGTGCCCGTCACACGGAGGGCTCTTGTGGCCAACTTCTGGCTTCCCTGAGTCTATACCATGCGATCTTTAATTTATAGGCAGCTTAGCACTGGAAATCCAAGTTGAGAACTCTCGATGGCAAGTTCAGTACTTATTGGCAGATTTATGTAAGTGAACTCCAGTTATTTACTATCTTTGATAACCCAGATATTATATTCAATTTTCTATCCTCCGAGTAGTCCAGTGATGCAATCCGTTTTGTGACCTTCATATACAACCATAATCAAAGTGTACTTTAACCATGTTTATTGGTCTCTCCCTCAAATGCTAATGGTAAATTATTGCAAACAAGAGGCTCTCACCTCACGGCCACAATCTGCCCTGTTGTTTGACACATTTCAATCTCAGGTTGCCGGGGTTGTTTCTATACTCTTTTTAGGGCTCAGCAGAAGACACCCTGCTTTGCCAAAATCACGCTCTACTCTCCTGAAGTCTGTACTGCTTGTGCGCTCATCTTCCTTCATACCATTGATGGCACAGGGAGATGGATGGGAGCATTAAATCTTCTTGCCTGGCGCTGCCTATTAAAGAGAGAGAGATTGGAAAGAGTGTTCAGTTGATAACAAGGGAAATCACTAACTCTGGCTACCCAGAACTGAAGTGGTGTAAACTGGCACCTTCAAAATGAGCCCTTCAGTTTACTTAACATTCCACTTGGTTCCCTGGACATGTTCAAAACATTCTGACATTTGCCCAGCCAGTGTGGCTCATTGACCCTTGCACCAAGAGGTCACCAGTTCGATTCCTGATCAGGGCACATGCTCAGGTTGTGGGCCAAATCCCCAGTGGGGGGCATGCAGGAGGCAGCCAATCAATGTTTCTATCTCTCTCTCCCTCTCCCTTTCTCTCTCTCTAAAATCAATAAAGAAAAATTAATTAATTAATTAATTAATTAAAAACATTCTGATATTGCTTATGACTCTTTCCTACAAAGTCCAATGAAAACTATTCAATATCAGGGTACCCAATAGCACATGATATATAACTTTTGGTGACAGGATATATTTCCACAAAACTTGTCAGAATATTACCTCAAGGCATTTTAGCAGTAAACTATTATAGAAGCACACAAGAGAGAAAGATGAACATGTAATTTTAATTTACTAAGTGCTTCTTCTTCTTAAATTGAAAATGTCAAAGACTCAGATTATTTGAGAAAAAAAATCATTTTCCTTATGTGCTGTTCTTTCTGTGTGAATCTTTCTTTGTTCTGAAACTAATTTTACCTTTGAAGCTATATCAGCATAGCACAAAGAAAATTTGATATTTACTCCCCCAATTATCTGATTTATTGGATCAGTATAGGCTGTTTGGATAATCCCAGGCCCAAAGAGCCTTTTGAATGGTGATTTGACTCAGAAATGGCATGAACTTTAACAGGACACTAAAGAAATGCCATGAACTTTAATAGATGGAATATGGTGTTAAGTTATTTGTATTAGTTGTCTGGATTTTTCTAGGAAATTTATTTTTTCCATTTCATCTTTGGTGGTATAAAATAAGCTAATTCATCTATGCCAAGTTGTTTCAAAGTTTGCAATGATTACTTATAATACTGAGATAATTTTATATACAGAGAAAATTATGTTTAGCAATAATAGCCAAGCAGCTAATGGCCCATCTTGTAATACTTTGAGATAATTCATTCCACTTACATTTGAGGAGCTATTTCGGTAAAGATGTTATATATTTTAGTTCTCTTTCTTATTCACCTTTATATGCAACATTGATACACTGGCTTTGTTTAATTGTATATTTTTAAAATACCCAAAATATAAAAAGCTATTTTTATTGTAGTCAAGTCCATTTACAATATAACAAACTATATTAGTAATGTCAGAGAAATAATGCAGAATGTTATGTTTGAGCAGAGTTTTATTATAGCTCACTAAGTGGTCTATGTTCATATTCTCATTGCATCTTTCTTGTACCACCAGAAGACAACAAATTGGATGGTATGACCATGTTCAGCAAGGGAAGTGAGGTTGTGGGTACTACTCCCAAGCGTATGGACTACCAACCATACTTGTAGTGCTCTGCTCTGAACAGTCATGGCTTTCTACTCAAAGAAGCTCTCCCTTGGAGCATACCTTAATAGACATGTACTGTCCTGTTTTTGGAGACAGTCCAAGTCTACTACTCATTTGATACGGGGGATTGGGAATCATAGAAATGTCTTAAGAATTCATTTTCAATGGCAAACCCACCAAAAATGCCTGACTTCAAAGAATGATACTTGGAAGAGATTATCCACATCCTATGCTCAGGCTTCATTTCTTCATTTTTTATTTTAGTCCTGAAATGTGGTCTGTGATGATTTACAGCTGACAGAAGTCTGCAAAGTGACTGAGGAAGATAAACTTATTCAACATAACTTACACAGTGCTTCAATAATGCCAACTTTGACCATAGGAGAAAATATTTGTATCTCAAGATATAGAAGGGGAAGTTTCCGAATATTATCCTATCCATTTATAAAGATTTGAGGCAAACAAGACATAATCAAGGAATGCGAAAGAGAACATGTTGCAAATGTCTTTTGCGTCTTATTTTTCAGCAGCCTAAGCATGCAGCAAGAACATCTACTACACAGACGATAAACTTGTTAATCAGTTCTCTGCAATAAAGCTTATCTCCATCAGTACATTACTCACTCAAAAGTTCTAATAACCTCACACGCGAATTTTATTCTCCCAGTAATCTTAATTACCAGTTTGACTGCCCTGTGCTCCATTATCAGCATACAACCTGCAAAGAAAAGCTTCTTCAAAATTACAACTTTCTTGAGTTTTAGGAGTTAATAAACTTGGTGGAAATCTTGAAATATATTATTAAATTTGCTCAAAGCTTTTCCCCCCCCCCCCTTCATAAGGGTGCCTGCTGGCTTATGGCAGTGTTGGTATTTGGTCTCATAGTGTTTGTCACCCCCTTCACACCACATTCACACAAGATAACATAGTCCCGGAATGTTGGGGGCTGCCACCAGCCTTACCTAAGCCGACCATAGATCAAATTTTATATTTTGGGAGAAAATAACAAAGGAAAGCATGTTGCTTCTTCTTATTTCAGAAACAGGTATGTGCAAGTCTCTCAAAAGTATCTTCCATTCCATCATTTCTTCAATTATTCATTCAAGCGCTCATTGAGCGCCTACGATGTGCCAAACGGGGCTCCGCTGCGTAGATGTAGTTATGAATTAGCTATCGTTTTGCTGCCCGGGCCCTCCACTGCATCCCACACTGAGAAACCGTTTTGCAAAGAACTCACAGTCCAATGGAAATGAAAACAATGAATTATAATACCACTTGGCAAACACAAAAGGAGGTATGAGGAGCAATATGACTAGTGCAAAATTCCACTGAACTTGCAATATTATTTTAGAATATATATATAACGTATATACAGGGTGTGGCAAAAGTTGGCTTACAACTGTGAATATGGTAATAATATAATAGTTAATAAATAATAATACAAGAACAAACTTTTTCACATACTCTCAATTGTAAACCTACTTTTGCCCACCTTGTATATAATTTATAATTTTTATATATAATATAGTTTATAAAATTTTGCATATAATCCATACATATATATAATATTACTCCCAGAGGATTTCTAAAGTGAAAACTACAGGTTTGTTCTGTCCTCTCTCTGCCCCTCGATTTTCCTAGTCACCACCATGAAGCTAGTGCCTTCCTGTGAGGGCTTCTCAGAAAAAGATACTATTAGGAGCAATGTTGAATGATGCATGGCTTCACATTTTTGTCAGATTCCATCTGCAAAATATGCTTATTGGTTTTATTTTTTTGAAGCAGAAAATAGCCAACAGCCAAGATTACCTGCTAATTTTGTTACATGATTTCCTGTTCTTTCAGAATGTTAAAAATGCCCTACATATGGCAAATTCTCTCTCATTCCTAAAAAGAGTATTTGTAAGTAAAAAAAAATTTTTTTAATTTAAAATTAAAATTATTTTATCCAAATGTTTTGTAGTAAATCAATTTTGTTTGAAGACTGTCATTCTTTGTTTTTATTAATTTTAATATGAGGTTAGAAATGGCATCGTGTGTGTGTGTGTGCGTGTGTGTGTAAACTCCTATAAAAACAGAGGGTGCACTGTAATGCATGGCCTAATTCTGTGCGGTGAAGAAAATACTTTCATCTGGGTAGTGGGCAGGATTCATCCAATGTGTAGGTAGAAAGCCAGCCTTAGCCAATACCTGGTTCTTATAATCATTTTCTTCTTCCTCATCATTATCCTTCTCCTCTCACTCTTCCACCTCCTCCTTTTCTTTTCCCTCCTCTTCCTCACCACCATCATCATCACCAGTATCATCATCACCAGTATCATCATCATCACTACCATTTATCAAAACTTTGCTAATTCCAAGCACAGTTCTGGGCACTTTATACATAATCCTCACAACAGCCCTTCTTGGAAATTGATGCTTAGATTAAGTGTTGCCTGTGCAGCTAGCTAGAAGAACAGCGCTGGAATTACAAAGCAGTTACATCTAGGTACCAGGCCCTTCCCACTAGTTTCTCAGTGGAGGAGAGCTGCCTTGCAACTCAGCCCAGATGCAGGACAGCCCACGTGCAGGGCTTTAGTCCATGCTACCATGAGAGCACTGGGCCAGCAGACCGCACATCCCAGCACTCACAGGACCTCAGCCTTGTGACTAGTGTCTGCATTGCTGGGGCAGGGTGACAAGAAGTCTAGGAGAAGAGGAGCATGTCCTCAGAGAAGGTCACCTTTAATCCTTCAATGGCTTCTTTGTGCCACCCTGATTCAAAGTCTGATTTTTCACAAGCCCTTATTTTTTCTTCTAACTGCTTCTTTCTTCCTCTTACTCACTTTTTAAAAGAAAACTTAAATTTGCAGATCAGATGCTGTCATATTATAGGAATCTAAGAGGTAACTGCAGATGGTCAGAAGGTGCCAGACGCAGTTTCTACTGGCTCCTTTCCCTCTGATCCTGTAACAAACGTTGCCACCTGTTATCAGGGAGCAGCTCGATAACAAATGCCATGATTGGAATTAAATTGCTTTCACTTCACTACAACCACTTCTTTTGTTGGAAAAAATGTATGCAAGTCATGCAGTTTACTGGATTTATACCAATCTCTTACTCCTGTCTTATTCTTCCATCTCCTCTTACCTTGCCCCACATCGTTTTCTGTACGAGTGCCCTACCCACTGAGCTCCGGAATAGATAAGGCCCTTAATATTAGGTTTTTCAGCCTGGGTCATCTTTGTATCCTCCAGGAGTCTAACAATGTCATTTGTCAATTAAGTTACTCAACTATTTATTGAACTGCATTCTTTATGGCATTAAGACAAGGCAACAAGGATTTACTTTCTAAAACCATATGTAATCACTCTGATATAAAGTACTATTATAAAGGTTGCTCACTTTGACATTGATGTAACAGTTTGGAGTCACTTGGAGAGCATTTTCTACATGGAATGGTGTTGTGATTGCTAAGGCAGCTACATTCTTTCCAGAGAATAGCAAAGATTCTTTGAAGCATTCAAAAACAGGTAGTCATTGTGTATGTTAGTGCTGCCCTTAAAATAACAAAAGACCTTTTGATAAGAGTTCTAAGCTACAAGTGTTTCCATGGATGCCTGAAGATAATGGGCACAGATTCACACTCCTCCATTTACTATTGATTCATCTCTTTTGTGAGTCTTCCTGGTGAACAAGAAAGAAAGTGTACATGAAGTGAACATCTACTGAGTCATGTTGGGGCCATTTTTGCCTACTTTTCAAAGAAATGGTTTAGCCCACTGAGTTCAAATACAGGGGATTGTGGGAGTTAAGTGGATTCAGAAAGCTCCCATGGATGTATTCAGCCCAAATTTGAGCCAAAGAATCCAACATAACTCATATTACACTTTTGTTTTCAGTGAAAGAGAATCAAATTATAGCTTTGTAAATTTCTGAGGGTTTTTTGAGTTCAATTACCTACTTTAAAAAAGTAGAATAAATGCCAAAGTAAAGTCTTTTTTAACAAAAAAACAAGCAAACAAAACAACAATTTCTAAGCCTGCTGATCGCTTGTTTAGCCAAGCTGCTTACAATGGCCTTCAAAACTGTAGGATCTGGGCTTTGACCTACACTCCAGCTTCACCTCAGCCCCTTTCCTTCCGCCACACAGGTCACCTTGCGATTTCTTGACCTTACTAAATTTTTTAATACTTTGGGCTTTTGCACATTACATTCCCTTTACTCTAGACAGTTCTTCTCCCATTCCCAACCCCAATCCTCCAACCCTACATACTGGTTCATTCTAAGCCTTTAGGTTTCAGCCCAAATATGACTTCATAAAAGAGATCTTCTTAAAATTTTAATTCAAAGCAATCCAACACTAGCAGGCTTTTTATGGAAGTTGGCAAGCTGATTGTAAAATGTATATGGAGATGCAAAGGGCCAAGAATCTTGAAGCAGATGTACAAAGCACTAATGATTAAAGAAAGGAGTGATAAATGGAAATACAATAAAATTAGAACTTCTCTTCACCTAATGATGCCATTCAGACCCAAAAAAAAGCCAAATATATGTGTGTGTTTGAGTAGTCTTTGTGTCCAGAATATATAAAGAATTCCTATAAATCTATATGAAGAAGACAACCCAGGAAAAAAGAAAAATAGACGAGTTGAACAAGCACTGCGTAGAATAAAATCAACAAATGGCCTATTAACACATGAAAAGATGCTCAATAGCATTGGTCATCAGGGAAAATGTAAATTAGAACCACAATAAGAAAACATGCACACCCTTTAACATAGCTAAAATTTAAAACTCTGACAATATCAAGTGGTAGTAGGTATATGAAAACAACAATTATTCTCATTAATTGCTGGTAAGAGTATAAACTGGTACAACACTTTGAAAAATAAATTTGTCTTATCTACTGAAGCAGAGTGTGTACATATACTATGATCCAACAGTTTCCCTCCTAGGTATATAAACAAGAGAAATGTATTCACATGCTTCCCAAACAGCATGTAAAAATGTACATAACAACACTTTTCATAGTACAAAATTGGAAACAACCCAAATACCCATCAACAACAGAGTGGGAATGGCTAAATAAAATGTGGCATATTCATACGGCGAAATATTACAGAGTAATGAAAATGAACAAACTACATTCCACAACATAGAGAAATCTCACAAGCACAATGTCGAGTGAAATAAGCCAGATACAACATAATACATGCCATATGATCTCATTTACATAAATTGAGAAAATAGGCAAACTCATGGATGGCGAGAGAAGTCAGGGTGGTGGAGACGTTCTGAGAGCAGGTGCACACGCAGGCTCCTGGAGTGCTTTTGCAGCAGTACAGAACTGTTTGCCCATGTTTATGGCTTTTTTTCAGGTAGTGTTGTAGAAGCAATGAAGACTTTACTTTTCCCTTTGCACATGATTTTCCCACTTCTTTCTTCTCCATTTCCATGTGGTTATTCACCAGATTATTTCCAGTTCTGAGTTTCCAAAGCATTGCCAAGGACAAACTTTGGGGACATGTTGAGTTCAGGAGGTCCCCACACACATGCACACGCACACTCATTACCCAAAAACCTATCTAGAAATCACTAAACAAACAAGACCAATTTGCTAATAATTTACAGCTTAAAATAATAAAATGGGCAAATAGTGGACATGTGTTGTATTTTGTCCATCTAGCCCCCTCTTTCTCTTCTGGTGACAGTAAACAACTTTCCTAAAAGGAACACAGTTTGTGTATTATTTTCAATGAGGCTGACCCTACCCTTTCTTGGTCTCCAGTGGAGAAGGCCAGAGTGAACCTCCCCTGGCCATTGTGAGTCATTCAGGAATGGACTTATGTCCCAAGCAGGATCAGCTCAGGTCTTTCTTGAGATTTTTCTGTGTAGAAGTAATGTGAGAAAGCGTCGCCCTACCTCGACAGTGGCAAGCTGTAAAAAAAGAAATATGGAGCTGTTTACAGCTGTTTCCTAATCATAAGAAATAAGCCACCTTATTTAAATAATAGATTAAAATGAGGCCAATATGTAAAGAGAAGCAAGATGGAGAAAGTCAGAGCTTTGAAAACAAACTTGGGCCCCTGAATTCATAACACTGTTTTCATTGTTGTTGTTTAGTTTTGTTTGTTTGTTTTTCTCCAAAGAGTTTATATTGAATTTGTTATTTGCAGCTGAGTCCCTGTCAACTATAGACCAGAAAACAAATACAGCAAAAAACATTCTAAGAAAATTTAAGACAACTGCCTGTTTATAGTTAGACAGGTCGTAATCAAACAGATTTAAAGATTTTCCAGATTGTTTTAGCAGAGTTTTTGTTGTTCGCTCATCATTTCTATTGAGTTGGTTTGAGGATATCTACCAAGTCTTTCACACTCAATTCTTTCACATAAATTCTAAATTAATCATTTGCTTTAAAAATGACTTAGTCTCTTTGTATACCTACTAGAGTGCTTTTAAACATCTTAGTGGTCAACAGTATCTTCCTCAGGAGAATTTCGGAGAAGGAAAAGGAGATAAAATTCAAACCATTTCCACAGTTTTTATTGACTTTGTGAAACTGTGTGTTCAGAGAGGTTAATATGAATTAAAATGAATTTTCTGTATTATTTAGAGATTTTGTTTAGCCATTACGTTAGAGATGGTTAATTTTTTTTTTTTTTTTTTTTTTTTTTTGCAGAACTTCACTTAGGGTGCATATTTAGATTCCCAAACCAATGTCATTTCCTCTGCATCACTAATATTTGCATAGGTCAGGAGTTTTAAAACATCTAAGTCATGAGTTCCCCCAAGAAAGGAATACCTATTTCTGGTCATTTTAAGGGATCATGTTTAAGTAATCAGCATATTCCTTTGGAGATTTTTATTGAAAAGATTGACTCTGTCATCCAATAGCCTACCATTTCGTTTGTAAAGAGATTATCTTCTCAGTGTGTTCTGAGTGCTCATCAAGGTAAAAGACAGTAATTGTTTCAAAGAGCAAAGTCATGGGCAGCCTGGTTTGAAGTGTACGTCTGACCTCTGCTAGAAGGAACGGGGGGCAACAGTGGGGGGCGATGTTAAAATTAGAGCCCAGGAAACATGAAATTAATCTGTGTACATCTAAGAGAGAAAAGCCAAAACTCAAGAAATAAACCTAAGGAATTTGACCTTAAAAACGCTTATATTCTTTTAAAAAATTTATTTCTATTAAAGTATAGCTGACATACAATATTATATTAGTTTCAGTTGTACAACATAGTGATTTGACATTTATATACCTTATGAAATGATCACCACAATAACTCTAGTAACCATCTGTCACCATACATGGTTATTACTATGTATTAATGATTATATTCCCTGCGTTGCACATTATATCCCCATGATTGATTATATTCTTAATGCTCACAATCACTTTGTGAATTTTTACTACTGCTCACTGGGACCAAAAAAGCAGGGACAAGTGAACTATCACTTAACTCATCCAAATTACTGAGAAGCAACTCAATATACATACCCTGGCCCTGGCTGATTTGGCTCAGAGGTTAAAGTGCCAGCCCTCGGACCAAGGGGTCTCAGGTTCGATTGCCAGTCAAGGGCACATACTCGGGTTGCAGATTCATTCCTTGACCCTGGTTGGGGTTATGCGGGAGGCAACCAATCAATGTGTCTCTCTCACATCAATATTTCCCTCTCTCTCCCTCCCTCCCTCCTTTCTTCCCTCCCTTCCACTCTATCTAAAAATCAATGGAAAAATACCCTCAGTTCAGGATTAACAAAAATAAAAATACATACCCTGAGGATGGTTGTTCATGCACATCCATCATATTTGTCAAGAAACAAAACACATTTATTCTCCTTGCTCAAGTCTTGATGTATGTATATGTGTGCATATATGTGTGTAACATTTCATTCTTCACCACTTGTATTTTCTCTTTCCTTTTTACAAACTGTAAACAACGGTTTTCAAAAATTCAGAAGAAAATTGAACACCTCCAGGAGTCATAGAAATCCATCTTCAGACAACAGAAACCCAGCAGCACATGAATCATACTCCGAGTGAGTCGGTCAGACCGGGGGCTAGGCTAAGCTGGTGATTCATCATTAAACTGAATTCATGTGCATGTTTCCCATCACTTAAAGGCAAACAGGTGAGATTAAATTATTTTTTAAATGCATCTTCTTGACAAGCACACCAGACTTGCAGGTGAAAATGGTAACTTCGTTTGATGCCAAGCTTCTCCGAAGTAAATCAAATACCTCTACACAGCACAGTCACGTGTTTCAAAAGCCACTGAGAGGTGTCACCCACACAGGGCAACCCAAGAGAGAAACCTGAAATGCCGGGTCCTGGCCTTCTAGCCCATCAGGGGACTAATCGGGGATGTTACAGGTAAGGAAGAGGTACACTAGCTTCTGTTTTTTGTGCAATGTGGGCAAATCGCTCTATTTCCCGAACCTCAGCTTTCTCACTGATCAAATTAGAATGATGCAAATCAGCTGAGGGTGACGACTGAACATATGCTTTGTTCTCTGTACCCCCCAAGGAGAAAAAAAAGGGAAGTATATCTCCTCTGGCCCAGCCCCAGTGCCTATTCTTTCCACTTATTACTGCTTTTGAATTAAGGCATTCATTCTCAACTCTGCTGCACGATAGCAACCTGGGGAGCTTTAAAAAATAATGTTACCCAAACCCTATCTCAAACCAACTAAACCTTGGAACTTATTAGAAATGGAATTCTTGGGCTCCACCTCAGAGAGACTGAGTTGGACTCTCTGGGGGCCAGAGTCAGAAATCTGCTCCACATTTTTACAAGCCTCCAGGGGGTGCTGATGTAATGAATTTATAGAACATTGCAGTGGAATAAGGTCCAGCTAAAACTCAGTTGTTTATCTAGAAATGGAAACATGTTAAATCCTTTGACTGACACTACCTCTTTAGTGGAATTAGTTTACCATTTCAATATATTAATCCTTAAAGTATCAACTTGGCTTGATAATCGGTAGGGGTAGAGGGCAGATGAGCACGGAAGTCTAAGACATAAGACTTGCTGCCAAGCATGGTACAAGCTCTTTGAGGAGACCAGGTCTACCGTTGACTGGTTATTCAAGGTGCAACAGTAATAAGTCATAGGCATGGTCTGTGATTAAAGAGACAGGATCCCATGTGAAGACCAGATCTTTATAACCTGTTACTTATATGGTTGAAAACTACCTTTATCTTCCATCTCTTGGAAAGCAAGTTATTCCTTTCTTTATATAGAATGGGGGTTAGATCATGCAACAGACGGTAGGTATTGCCAAACTTGCACTAGTGGCTACAGTGACTGGTGGCCTCCTGAGAATGCCCAGACTTCTGGATTAGTGTAAATGATTCAGCCTAAAAATAAAATGTCATCCTGGCCAGCTACTAATGCTAAAGAAGTTATTAAAACAGATCCAGGAGACATTACCATATGGGCTCATTTTAGCTTGGGCAGCTATGGTTAATGCTGCTGCTATGTTAATGCTTGAGCACTAAATTAATGCTGCTGATAGACACCATTTATCATGATGAATAAAAGGAAAATATCCATTAAGGATCTATCACTAAAACAAATTACAAGTTCATTTACTGCATTAATAGTCTGTAGACCTTTGAAAGCAAGGTATACAGGTTACTGTGCCAAGTAACAAAGGGACAAGAAAGCAGTAAAGAGAGTGAGTGTGGAAGTCTGTTGTCAGGAGAAAGAAAAAGTGAAATTTTCACAGCCTGAAGAGAAAAATCGACATGGGTAAACAATTACTTATTAATGTAATCATGATGAATTTCATTTTCTAAAATTTTATGACAATATGATCATACAGAAGAAAGTAATAGCCTGGCCGGTGTGGCTCAGTGGATTGAACGTTGTCCCATGGACTGAGAGGTCCGGGTTAGATTCCTGGTCAGGGCACATGCTGGGTTGGGGGCTTGATCCCCAGTGGGGGCATGCAGGAGGCAGTCAATCTATGTATCTCTCTCACATCGATGTTTCTATCTCACTTTTCCTTCCTCTCTAAAAAATCAATAAAAACATATAAACATATTTTAAAATTTTTTAAAAAAGAAGAAAGTAATAATTTTTAGTCTTCAAATCAGCTTTCTCTTATCTGCTTGAGGTATGAAAAATTCTGGATCGTCACCTCAATTTATAGTAAAGTTATTGTATAAACTCTGGAATTTAAATAAAATATCATCACCTAATATGTATTGAGAATTTATCTTTTTGCCATAAAATTTGGAATTCTAATTTCCTGAGAATTTATTAAAGACATTTTTAAAATCCCATTGAAGGGCTAAAATATGTTTTATAGCCATTATTCTTTTAATTAGATTTTTTTATTTTGGCTGTTACACTAGTTATTATTGTAATTAAAATTTTTTACTACTAGTGCTCATTTTAGTGCATTACACATTATTCCTGATGAAAGGAAAGCAGTTTAATACCACCTGAAATTCGGTGGAGCCTTTGTAAAGTTAATTTTTCTCCAAGGATGGATCTTAAAAATGCCTCAGCTTCATGGATTTGGAGCCGTGATCATGTCCGTTTAACTTGAATGCTCAGTGACCCAAGAAGAGGGCTACTAGCAGCTTTATTAGGCAAAAGAATATTGTCCTGAGTCTAGTAAAATTTGTACTATCCAATCAAGTCATCAGCAACTGAGTTCATCCTCATTCTCCTCTTTCCAATTTTAGAGCAGAAGGAATAATCTTTCAGCGTAGGTCTCCACGGAGCCCAGCCTGTTGGATCCAGGGCCGGGCATTGCTTTGAAATCAGCACCCTGTTTCTACAGTTTGCAGGAAAATAAGAGTGAATAGCATTTTCCCTTCTCAGCCCATATTACAGTGAGTAATCATAAACACGTATGATTACTTGATTAATTTCTGCTTTTCCAACAGAACATACGTGTCAAAGTGGGGGGAGGGATACAGCATTTAATTTGCCCACCGCGTGCCCTGCACCTTGCCAGCCACTTACTTGGCACCCACTGAATAACTGTTGACTAAATAGATGAAAATATAAGCTGGGAACAGAATTGCAAGCTTTATTGTGTCTGCCTCACCCTTAATCCAAATGGTGGAAACGAAGAGAGATTTGGTCCTGATTCTCATTTATACTTTGGTTAAATTATTTACATTTTATACAACATTGTAGTTAGAAAAGTATGCTTTGATTTAGTAAGAAGTTAGTGTGTTTACCATTATTTGGTAAACAATATGAGCAAGTCACTGTGTAATACCAAGGAGTGGGTTCGCTACAGAATAATAACAAGGAAGTAGGACGCGGAGGCCAGACCTAGAGGAGCTGAGGGATGTGGCGGGACGATGGGCCTCAAGACCAAATCTTATCCAACACTGGGAGAGCTGCGCTTTCTCGCCAGGATCCTGCCCAACCTGGAGAGTGCCTTAGACATAAACAGAGACTCTGACCTTTCTCTGGTCTCCTAAATCTTCTCTCACTTCACCTCCTCACCCCTCACACTGTGGGGAGCCAGGGGTCACCAAGGGTGCTCCTTGAGATGAAGAGCTGGTATTTTCCTGTCTCCTGCCTTCACGTCTTCCTGGGGAACCTTGACCTTTTCTCTCTTTGGGTTCTGTTTCCAGTACAGATAAGTGAGAATCCCCCTCAATCTTCAATCTTTTAAATAATATATATTTTCAAATGATAAGGTTGTCAAAGGCATTAGAACGTTTTTCTTGCTGTAGGAGAACGCACCATGCAACTAGGTAGTGAGGCAAGCAGCATTCATTTAGCCATTCCTAAGCGAAAGAGGAGGGCAGTGCCCGGTGGGGGAGGGGCATTGCGAGGCAGGGTCACCCTCTCTGGCGGGCCCACTGGCCCCTCCCTGTGCTCTTTGGCCAAGCTCCAGGTGCATCTGCCGACCTTGCCCTGCCTTTTTCACATGAAAAATTCCAGATTCTCAAATTACCTTTCCCTTCCCACTCACCCCCACCCACCTTTCTGTACCCAGATCTGGAATATGGAGCGAGCTAATTTACAGAGGTGATAAGCTGATAAGAGCTAAAGGGGTTGGTCAATGGACGTGTTTGTATTGGAAACCAGATTCAACGCCATAAGCACAGAGACGCAAATCTCCACAGGTGACATTTCAAGGAATACAGGATAGGACGGCACACTGAGTCAGTGGACATGGGAGGCTGTCAGGGACTAACAATGGTGACTGTGGGAATGGGGGCTGCAGTCCTTGGAATACACAGATACATAGAAAAAGTTCAGTTTACTTGGTAGTCTACATACAACTGGTGATACAAAAAAAATAGAGATAAGCATTTGGGAAATGTGGCTGAGGCATGGGAAGGAGAGCTGGTCTCTTTGGGCTGGTCCGTTCCCCACACGTCTCCCCACTCTTCACGTCACGCTGAAGGAGTGCACTTTGTTCTCTCCAGCAACCCAGTGCGCACCACTCAGCCCCTCGGCCAGAGCTCCCTTCAGTCCAGGTCACTGAGACCTTTGATTTCTCCTCAACGGATGCCCTTTCTTAAAACCTAGCTCTTGGTGTAGGTGGTTTGAACTATGTTTATTAACTTAAGTGACAAAGAAACTCCTTCATTTGCCCTCCTCTGAGGGAACATTGACTTACCTTCCTTTTCCCCTTTCTCTTTCCTCAGTGAATTTCCCAGCAATCCATGGGGACAGGTAGGGATTACTTTAAATAGCCTGAGAATTACTTGAATTAGCAACTCTCAGCGATTTTCACCATGAAGCTAATCATTACTATTAAAGAAGGTAGACATAACTTAGAATTGACAATAGAACCAAACTTCTTCTCAAAGGATCCTAAACCTTTCAAAGCCAGCCACGTTCCCAATCAAAAAAGCGTTCCCCTTTGTGAGCAGAGTGAGGCAGGTGACAGGAACAGGCAGGCCCAGGTGAGGTCACAACAACCTAACAGTGGGCCAAGCAACATGGGGAAAATCAGCACCACCATTGTTCCAAGACAGGCCCCGTTTGGTGTCAAGGCTAAATGATGGGATAGCCCAGGCTTTCATTCCCTCTTTGCCACAACTCTTACCTCTTCCTCTTCCTTGTGCTTACTATTCAGAACAAAGCATCTGTGATGAATCACATTTCATTTTATTTTCAATATTTTAGCTTGCTAAACATGTATGCGGAGGTCAGTGTTCTTCATGTCAAATCCCCTTCCCTCTCCCTGGTTCAGTCTCCCCACCGCCGAAATCTAACCCAGCCTCCCTCCCTCTCATGCTCCGTCTTCTTTTCTCCCCACCACTGAGATTTACTTATCCAGGATCGTGTTACCTAACCACCAGATCCTGCTTGGTCTCTAAGAGGATTACTCTCAGAGGGTTTCAGTAAATAGTTTTTAATAAATTTTCAGGAAATCTTCAAAGCAAGGCTATGTGATGCAAAAGGAGGCAATGTTGTGCAGAAACGTGCCTATGGAGGCAGAGAAATGAAGCAGTGCTAGCTTTAGGCCTCAGTTTGGGCAGAAGAGAACCCCAGCTGTATGTGTAAATGGCTATTAGAGTGGTAACAGTCCACCCACAGCTGTGATGTATTCAAGAAAGAGCGAGGATAGAAAGGGGACTGCCACCATAGGCCACACACACACGAGGTCTTTACACGCGTGTATTCGACTCCGTTCCACACACACCAAGAGCTGACAGTGAGCTCAAGCGCTATGATGTATGCCAAATACAAGACTTGTCTGATTCCTGTCCTCACAGAGCTCGCAGTTTAATGGGCAAGAAACACAATACAGCCCTGGCCAGGTGGCTCAGTTGTTGGAGAGTCCTCCTGTACACCAAAAGGTTATGGGTTTGATTCCCAGTCAAGGTACATACCTAGGTTGTGGGTTCAATCCCCGGTCAGGGTGTGTATGGGAGGCAACTGATTGATGTTTCTCTCTCTCCCCCTTCCTCTCTCTTAAAAATCAATTAAAAAAAAAAAAAGAACATATCCTCAGCTGAGGATTAAAAATAAATAAATAAACACAATGTGCTATGTCATGAAAAGAGATACGACAGGAGAAAAAAGTGAAGTCAAGGCCCATGGGAGGATTCTATCCAGACAAAATCAGGGAAGACTTCTGGAGGAGGTGACAGCTCAGCTGGGGCTGAGGGCTGGGCAGGAGTTTTCCAAATAAAAGTGAGAATTGGGAGAGAAGAGGACAGTGTAATCTTAACCACAACCCTGAAGAACGTGTGACTGCCTTACTTTCCCAATAAGATAACTGAGTCTATCGAGGTTGAAGGAGTTACCCAAAAAACACCCAGTGGAAGCCTAGCGGGGCCGGTTCCTGGGCTGCACTGGGCCTCTGCTGCCCCTCACCTCTTCACCTGTTCCAAGCCTTCAGAGAAGCACCTGGCAGGATGGAATTGTCTGGCCAGAAAGGAGGTCAGATCAAGGCTGACCCGTGGGGATTTTATCACGGAGCAGCAGGGCCCCGACAAGGGCACCTCCAGACCACCTCAGAGTTCCTGAACATCCTATCTCCTCAGGACAAATCCTGGTATCCAAGCAGCACACAGTAAGCAAACTCGTTCCTGGAAAAGTGCACAAAAATGATTTTTAAACAAAAAAGAATTTTATTTCGAGCAGACCTGTCATGGGTACCTTTAAGGCAAAACCTTTCATAAACCCTATGACGTGTCCTAACTCTTAAAAGGAGGCACACAGGACGACTGGGAGCTGGCTTTTCGTATCCCAGCACATCTCAGGAGGTAAGAGACGGTCAGACAGACGGAGGCAGACACCTCGATGGAGCAGCTTGCTCTGCTTCTGGCCCCGTTCGCAGGCTCAGAATACTCTAAGGAGCAAATTAAGTGACGCAAATGTCCATTACTAAGTATATTTATTTAAAACCTGAATGGCAAAAGGCAAACGTTGTAGATATTAATGAAGGAATAAAGCAAACATTGGACTTTTTTTTCTTTACTCAAGGATATGAAGCTCCCAGATTTGAGGCCAGCTTCTCCCAGGTCACCTGAAGGCCGTTCGGGGCAATGAAAACGTTCATGTGACGTTAACAAAGGCGGATGCGGAGAGCTTATCCAGGACACGCAGCTGCAGACAAGCCTGTTCACTTCAAGTCTGTTTGCTGTGCAGGTAGCAAAACGTAGCACATCTAATGCTTCCCTTTTCACTCGGAGCCCAGAATGTCAAGGCTCACCTCCCTGCTGACTGGCATGGGTATTTCTGGAAGCCACATAAAAGCCTCATCTCTTCCTCAGCTCTCTTCCCTTCTTTGCACAGCAAAACTCAAAAAGCCCTCTCTTAGGGCAACCACTTCTGACCATGGCCCTTTTGACCATTAGCAGGTTGCCTATGCCAGCCTGGCTCCAGACACCCCAGTTGCCTGCTCCCTCCCTTTCAACACCAAAGACACCGAATGCTCCTCTCACAGGTTTCTGTTCCCACAGAAGTGAGGACTATCTCAGGTTCCACCAACCATTAGTTCCAACTCCCCTACGTCTGAAAAAAGAGCTTTTTAGTTCTGCCTGTCCCCCTAGATTTCCCAGGTGTGTTCTTGAAGGTGATCTCATCTGAATGCATCTCACACCAGCTCTCTCTCATTCCTGCCCCCACCACTGCATCCTTCCTGCCATCACCAACAACACCAGGGTCAACTCTGAGATAAGTCAGCGAGCGAAGAACCAGGCCTGTTATTTATTACATTTAGAGGGCTCACATTTATATTATCACATTCTGGGCTGGCAACTGGCCAAAATAGCTTCCTGTTTTCAGCCTCGACAATCTTCCCACTCCAATCCCCCAGCACACCCACACACTGGGGCCCTTAACAGAAGAGTCATAAGAACCTTGTGCATCATCTTAGCTCTCACATTTTAACTTCAACTTGCTTCTCATTGTCAATGAGGCAGAGATCGTGTCTGGAAATAAATCAAGAGGAGGAAGGGAGCTGTCACATTGTGGCCCTGTTGCTTCTCCTAGCCTAGGGTGGTGGTCAAGAGCACCGACTCTGGAGCCAGGCCGTCCAAGTTCATACCTCAAAGTTGCTTGCTAGCACTGAGCCCTTGGCTGCTTTACCTGGCCGCTGCACCTCTAGGTCGTAATCTGTAAAATAAGGAAAGAAATGGTGTCAATCTTTCAGGCTTGTTCTGAAGATTACATGACTTCACATGTGTGAAGCATTTAGCACATTATAAGCCACAATAAACACTGGCTATTGTTACACCAGGCGAGACAAGCTCTGGGCTCAGCCAGTACAGGCTGTCGCTTTCCAAATTTTTTTTAAAAAGCAGAATTTAAACAGTTCTTTATTTTTCCTTGACACTGCTTTCAAGTTTTCTTTGAGTTTAATGTTGCATGGGAGGCATGGAAAGTATTTGAAGGTTTATACTCCAGAAAAAATCATGTATGGATGAGAGACTTTTACAAAGTAAATATAAAGTTGGATGGGTCTGCCCTCTGTGGATGTGAAGAGACTAGAAAGCAGGCAGGTTCTCCTGAGATTTCTTTGTGAGAAGATGAATTGTCCAGCTAGATCATGAGGGCTAGTAATCTATAAATAAATCTCTTTCTTCAATTCATGTTGCTGGAAGACAGCCTGTTATATTGTGTCTTTTCTTAGAAATAATTGATGCTGCTACATCTCTAGAATCCTTCACCTTAAGAAGAAAAGGCTTCATCCTAAGAAGAAAAGGCTTCATCCATAACTGGCCCCCATATTTACATTCTATATCCATCTAAAGGGTATTAAACGTCCAGTCACAGGGAAACAATGGATGTAAATGTAACCAATGGTAAATGTACAATCAGTGGTTGTACATGCAACCACCATGCCTGCTAGACAGTGAGTGCTCATATTAAATGTTGAATGAAGTGTTCAATGAATGAATGAACAAATGAATGAATGAATGAGTGAATGAATGAAACAGTTCAACAGTGAAGCAATGCAATGTTGTAGCAGAAAATGTATTTCACTTGGGAATAATAAGAGCTGATTTTCCAGATAATGCTTAACCTAAGAGTTATTATTTTCAGACATGAAGCCAGGACCCCCCCCCCAAAAGTACAATTTTGCAGACATTTTATAGCAGATATCTGAGCAAAAGGCACCCATGGCACCAATTGCACTGCAGAGTTGCATTTGCAGCATTCCCAGTATTTGCTCACTTCAAGAAGTAGGACAGACATGGTCTTGTTTAATCAGTAATTCTGTTTTTTCTGGAATCAAGAAAATTAAACTCTGTCTTTTCTAAGCAAGTGAGTATCTAAAAGCAAAACTCTCAAACCTATTCTTGGGCATGATTTTCTTCTACCTTCAACCTATGCTGTCGACCTTTGGTGTATGGATAAGCTTCTCCACTTCTCATGTCTGAGCCTGACCTGAAAAGCTCTCTGCCACTGCTGTTCTGGCTACTGGCCAGGCCAACAGTTTAGCTCAACTAACATTTATTTTATTACCTATGACGGGTTTAGGCTCCCTCTTGGGCTTTTCATTGTAACCTCTCTGAGGAGCCTTGACTTTGACTTCTCCCCACCTAAAGACAAATGTCAGGTCACTTGGTCAACCAAAGAGCCCAACCCATTATTTCACAGGGTCAAGATATTCAATGATCAACTTTCTCTCCCTTGTTGGAGATCCCCCAAACATTCTGGCCGAAATGCATACATACCAGACATTGATTTGTTTCATCTCAAAATTTGCCTCACATTGATTGTTACCTTTTTCTGAAAATTCCAATCTTTGGCATTCTCAGTAACTAGTATGATTCTTCCCTAGACTTTGGGTCCCCCTAACCTGCTTGACTCTTCTCAGCATATCTAGAGGTGCTACTTATCTTGCTTGCCCCTGTAGATTGAGAAAGAAAAGTAAATTGCTTCAGTTCAGAGTCTTCTTACAAAGATTGTCTACTCCTTTCTCTGTGCTTTCTCCTATTTCTTTTACAAAAATTCCCCTTTTGCTCTTATCTGCCAATGGGAATTAAAGACCATTACAGGCTGTGGATAGCTGGAGAAGAACCTGGTGACAGTTTTAATATCATCAACACAGTGCTGCTACATCCATTATTATGGACACACATACAAAGATGGAGCAGTAACTTCTGAAATGCACACTAGAACCACCCAATAAAAATGGAAGGGTCTATAATAGTTGAAGTTTTATAGCCAAATTACAATTAATTCACGATCAATAATTAAATACAGTTGACCCTTGAATAATATGGGGTTTAGGGGGACCAATCTCCCATGCAGTTGAAAATCTGCATATAACTTGACTCCCCAAAAGTTAACAACTAATAGCCTACTCTTGACCAGAAGCCTTACCAATAACCTAAATAGTTGATTAACACATATTTTGTATGGTATATATATTATATACTATATTCTTACACTGAAGTAAACTAGAGGAAAAAATATTATTAAAAAAATTATAAGGAAGAAAAAATGCATTTACAATATTTGTTGAAAAAAAAGCCATGTGTAAGTGGACCAGCGCAGTTCAAACCCACGTTATTCAAGGGTCAACTGTTCTTTGCCAGTCTGTGTTCTGAATGGGTTTTTTGCTTGTTTTGTTTGGGCTTGTGCAAGAATGTAGAATACTTCAAGAGGCAGAGAAATCTTCTAAAAGAGCCTTTGGAACAGAAACAGGTGCTAACATCTGTCATTAATGTACATTAAAGAAAAATAAAATAAAATATATTCTCTTAAAATTTCTGATTTGGTACCTCAAAGTACGCCTGATCTAATTTGGAAAGAGACTAGATTCAGCAATTAAAAAGCTGATGTTCTGTCCCTAAGACACAACCAATTGCAAATAAACTTTGCACTTTTTCCCTGTTTCCCACTATTTTCTTTCCAACTTGGAGAGCCCTTAGTACACCAGTGGCATTGTTGGAAGACCAATAACATGAAGATTCTATGAAGGAAAGATTGGCCATTCATTAATAATGGTGACTTGTTAAAAGCCAGATGCTTACTTAAAACGTTCCACCAGCATACTATGGAACCTTCTTCCACACGCTACTCAAAGTTTAATACCTAACCACATTATGGTCCAGTGCCTTCAGTTCTGTCCTGCCCTGCAGCATGTACCCAAGCTTCTCATAAGTTAATGGGTCATTCATCGCACTGAATTTTTCTTAGCTCACCCACGCTCCTAGAATTCAGGATTTACTGCCAACACTTTCACTCTTCCACAAAATTAATATCGCACTATTAGGACCTGGTGTACTCTGAAAACATGCAGCAATCATAATTCCACATTGAGACATTTGAATCCAAGAAATATTAATCAAAAAGGGTAAAAGCTGGAGCAAAGGGGAGCATTGTGTGTAGTTCTAATTAATCTATTTTGACTGTTTTCTACTTCTAAAAATTTAGAGATTGTGACTCAAAGTAAATAAAAGCATGAAAAGAGTAGAAAAGAAATTATCTTTTAATGAAGATGTTTAATTCCTGCAGCTTTCCAAAAGCTATCCAATTTAATTCTCCCAACAAATCTCCAGGACAGGCATTACTATCCTCATTTTACAGATAACAAAATTGAAGCTCAGAGAAGTTATTTGCCTAATTTACATTTACTAAATGAATGTATAAGCAGTAAAAGCTATATAGAGAATCAGGATTCAAATCCAGGAACATCCAACCTAGAACCTTTCCACTAACTACACACTGCCTTTTTAAAATCAATTGATAGTGCCATTATTGGAACCATCAATCAATATTTTCCCTTTCATGTGAATAATAAAGTTAAACATATATTATTGACTGTGCTCATTCTTAAAGTAGAATTTTTCCAAGACCAGTAGTTCCAAACCTGGCTAATCACCAGAGTTACCTGACGAACATTTAAAGTAGTTCCTAGGCGCTACTGCAGAGCTACTGAGTCAGAATCTCTGAGGACGCACCCAGGAATCTTCATGAGAACAAAGGCAATTGTCATAATCAGACAATTAGGAAACCACTGACTCATGACAGTAGTGACAAAAAAACAACACTAGTACTAGGGAGACACAATGCATTATATTTTTTCAAAGTATTAAAACATCCTTTATTTCTTCTTGTCCTCATATATACCTGTTGGGAATAGTGTGGGGTAGATATTTTTATCCTCCCTAGATGCACGCAGAAATCAAGTTCAGTGAGGGAGGGAAACTTGAAGTATCTTCTTCCATCTTTTTAGGTAAAAAGGGATCACCAAGGAAACCCAAACTGGGTGTGAATATACAGCATAAAGAATATAAATATAGCCCTGGCCAGTTTGGCTCAGCGGTTAGAGCGTCGGCCTGCGGTCCAGAGAGACCCGGGTTCGGTTTCCGCTAAGGGCATGTACTTCGGTTGCAGTTTGTCCCCAGCCCTGGTTGGTCGTGCGGGTGGCAGCCAGTCGATGTGTCTCTCTCACATCGATGTTTATCTCTCTCTCTTCCTCTCTCTCCCTCCCACTCTATCTGAACAAAAAAATGAAAAAAATGTCCTCGGGTGAGGATGAAAAATTAATAAATAAATAAGAATATAAATATCATCTGGCCGGTGTGGCTCAGTGGTTGAGCATTGACCCATGCACTAAGAGGTCGCCAGTTCAATTCCCGGTCAGGACACATGCCCAGGTTGTGGGTCCGATCCCCAGTGGGGAGCATGCAGGAGGCAGCCAATCAATGTTCTCTGTCATTGATGTTTCTATCTCTCTCTCCCTCTCATTTCCCCTCTCTCGAAAATCAATAAAGGAAAAAAAAAAATTTTTTAAGAATATAAATATCAAGGGGTAGGGGAAATGGGGACATCTGTAATAGTGTTAACAATAAAAATGAGGTAAAGAGTGATTTAAAAAATATATGTGTATAAATGTCACTTACCAGATTTCTCCACTATTCCCCTTTCTCTGGGATAACTGGTTGGAAAGTGTGAAGGGATGAATTATTTCTTCACAAAATACATATGTGGATGTTCGCATCCCAGTACTTCAGAATGTAATTTCACTTGGAAATGGAGGTGTTGCAGATGTAATTAGTTGAGGTCACACTGGAGTAGGGTAAGCTCTTATTCAAATATGACTAGTGTCCTTCTATGAAAAGGAAGACTGGACACAGGTGCACATAGAGACAATACCATTTGAAGAGAAAGGCAAAGATTCCTGTTAGCCAAAGAAATACTAAAGACTGCCAGCAAACCGCCAGAAACAAGGGGAGAGGCATAGAACAGATTCTGCCTCACAGCCTTCAGAAGGAACCAGCCCTGCTGACACCTTTCTCTCAGACTTCTGGTCTCCAGAACTCTCAAACAATACATTTCTATTGTTTAAACCAGCCAGTTTGAGGTACTTCGTTATGGCAGTCCTAGCAAACCAATAGAGAGGAAACACCTCCCAGCTGGATGATCAATTACTAGTTCACCTTTCCATTAGAGGAAAAAATTAATTAATTAATTTACTTATTAATGGTCATAGCTCTTAAGAGATAGAAGTATCCCTACAACAAGTTAACTCAGAAATAGCTTGCTCAATCTAAATAATATTTGTGATGTTTTAGAAAAGAAAAATACTTGCAAAAAGAAAAAGTGGGGGAAAAGTATCCCCACACATCCTACCCTCAAGCTTTTTCTCTCTATTATTTAGTGGAAAAACATCAATGTGTATGTCTCTAATTATGTTCAAGGGAGTTGTATAATACAGATGACCATGAACCAAAGCTTCATTCTACTTAATCCCAATGTTATATCCTGCACTCCCTGGCTTCAAGGATGAGGGGGCTTCACATTGTTCCCACCTCTGCCCTGGGGCGTAGAAGTAGTTATTCTTCAATCATATGATAAAATGGGTCCCAAAGTCTATGTTGGTGTTTCAGAAAGAATTTTGCCTCAAAATCTAAACTATTTAATAAAATAAATTGAACCTGACATGTCTTGATTTTTTCAAACAAAAGTACTCCACAGCAAAAGCTTGAGGGGGTGTTAGGTATTTGCTAAATTCTCTCTCTCTCTCTCTCTCTCTCTCTCTCTCTCTCTCTCTCTCTTTCTCTCTCTCTTTCTCTCTCAGATAGTTCTGTGTGGCATCCTCCAACCATACACCCATTGTTTTGGTTGACAAGTCCTTTGGATTGATTTCTATGCAAATAATAAGCATCCTTTTCAAAATTTAATAAAAAATGTAAAACCAGTATTTTATGCATATTTTAATCATTCCCATTACATAACCTATTTTGGAGAGTGCATCTTATGGGTGATTTTTATAATGCAAAGATAAGGTATGTGACCAATTAAAAATACCTATAAGCATATGGAGATTATGTCATCATAACTAATATTCAGTCAATTATGTAACATTTTCAAGCATCTGAATATTTGACAACATGCTGGCCAAATATACATGTATATCTTCTCTTAATTTGAAATAGCATGGTCATAATATATTTCAAAGAAACCCAATATGAATTCCTAAATCAAAACTACAGACCACTCAATTCACTGTTAGAATGGTGGTACTGCAGTGGGGGTGGGGTTGCATAGGGGCCTCAGAGCTTGGCTTGAAGTCTGAAGCCACCCCCATAACATCAACCCAGAGTGCACTGATGGTATTTCATGCTTTACATGTACCTCTGTAATAACAGATCAAGTCTAAATTAGAACGTGTAAAGGAAAAAAACCAAAGGAACAATTTGGAATTATGCCACAGATTCAACACGCAGTCCACTGAACAAAGTAAAACTTTCCCATGGAGGAATGTAGGCCATGTGTATACAAGAGCAGTTAAATCAAACAGAATTACATGTTTGGGTTCTGGCTGATTCCCTGCTGCTTATCTACAAAGCCACAGGATGGCAACAGAGAAATTACTGGTGTGCAACTACTGTCCAAATGGTTTTATGGGGAAGAAAACGGGGCCAGATGATTTGGTTCCAGTCTAATTTCCTGTGATCTGGGCATGTTCATGCTTTAGGGAAGCCCATGCTCATGCTTGCCGCAGTGTACACAGCCATGATCGTTCATAGTCTTACTATCTTTTCAGCCTTCACTCCCACACTGACAATAGCCCCTTCCTTCCTCCAATCCATGTTCTTTTAAAAATAAAGCAAAACAGCCCAGCCGGTGTGGCTCAGTGGTTGAGCATCGGCCCATGCACCTAGAGGTCACCGGTTCGATTCCCGGTAAGGGCACAAACCCAAGCTGTGGGCCAAATCTCCAGTGTGGGGCATGCAGGAGATGGCCAGTCGATGTTCTCTTTCACTGATGTTTCTATCTCTCTCCCTCTCCCTTCCTTTCTTTCTGAAATCAATAAAGAAAAAAAATATTTTTAAATAAATAATAAAAATAAACCAAAACAAATATGTGCTTGGGATCTACCAGGAAGCAGGAACCATTCTATGTCCTGGAGTTACAAATGGGATAGAAACAAAAAGGTTGCTTTTCCATGGAGCTTACATTCTCATGAAGAAACACTGTCACTAGACAAGTAAATATATACTGTGTGTGGCAGAGACGGCCTTCTGTCCATCAACATTCCCAGAGTTGAGCTGTCACTGGCAGGCAGTGGCCCAAACAGGGACTACATTTCCTTGCCTCCCTCACATTCAGCTGCGTCCACATGACTAACTCTTGCTAATGTAATGTGAGCAGAAGTGATGCTCATTACTTCCAGAAAGAACCTGGTGTGCCTTCTCCACTTATTATTCTTTCTCTGGTATCTTCTGGATAGAGAAGACTCTGAGTTCCTGAAGGCAGAGCCTCAGAATGGAAGGATCTCGATAACCTGAACCCCAGGTGAAAGAAAGCCACCCACCAACCAGGAACAGTAGCATTGAACTGTTAAGGAAATTTGTGACATACTTGAAATGTGTTAAACTACAGAAACGTTGGGACTAATATTTACAGGTCCTATCATTAACCTAACTAATACACTATGTCAAGTGGCCATAGAACTCTTGAGAAAAATAATGTTCAGATGGGGAATAAGGAATGCAGCCGGTAAAAGTTGCCAATCTAAAGAGAGTGGTCAAGGAAGACCTTACTGAGAAGGTGACGTGAGCAGAGACTGGAAGACAGTGAAGCTCTTGAGAAAAGCTTTGGAGAAAGAAGGAACAGTGAGTACAAGGGTTCTGAGAAGGGAGCCCACCTGCTTTGTCACATCAGAGAGGCCAGGAGGCCTGGAGTGAGTATACAATAGGGTGACTGATAGGGCTTGAGGTCAGAGAGAAAACAGAGGACCCTATCATATTGGGTTTTGAAGGCCATTATAAAATCTTTGGGTGTTGTTCTAAATGAGCTGCAATGTTTTTCGGGGATTTTGAACAGAGGAGTGACAAGATATTATTTACATTGTAAGAGGATCACTTTGGATATTGAGTTAAAATTATGCTATGCAGGGTTGGAGAGAGCGAAAGTGGAAGCTGTTAGGAGGTTGTTGAAAAACTCCAGGTGAGGTTGTTGAAAAAGTCCAGGTGAGAGACACTAGTGGCCTAGTCCAGGTAACAAGAAATGGTTAAACCCTGGTTATTTATTGAGGATATAGCGCAGAGGAATTGGTAATAGGTTAAATACGAGGTATGGGGGGAAAAGTGAGAGACAGACTTGGAAAAACATTTCTAAATTTCAGGTACCTCTTGGTGATCCAAATGAAAACATCAATTAGACATATTTTTGAGCCCAGAGTTCAGTGAAGAGGTTCAGGCTAAGAGAAAGAAAAAAAAAAAAAAAACAGAAGTCATCAGTGTATTATGATATTTAAATCCATGAGACTAGATAACCATCTAAGAAATGAACGCAAATAGAGAAAAGAAAAGGCCCAGGGTCCTCCATCGTGTGGAGGTTGGTGGAAAGAAGATGGAGCAAAAGAGAGGTGCAGGGAGCATCTCATATACTAAAAAGAGAAAAACAGCAGGAGAAATTGGGTCTCAGAAGGAAATAAAGTGTTTCAGGAAGAGATATAATTAATTATATCAAATATTTCTCAGAGTTCAATAAAATGAAGACTGAATCTTCATATGGGATTTAACAACATGCAGATTTTGGTTGGTGATGATAGGAGCAATTTCAGGGATGTGGTTGGGTTTCAGAAAGACTAGAAATAAAAGAAACTAGAATAGACAAATAAAGCTAAACCTTTACTAAAATTTTGTTGTCAAGGGGAGCAGAGTAATGGGAAAGTTTGTAGGGACGTGGGATCAATAGAGAGTTGTGTTTTTTTTCCAAGATGGGAGATGTTACAATATATTCCATGTTGATGGATATGATTCAATAGAGAGGGAGAAGTTAATGATAAAGTAAAGGAAGAGAATTGCTGGATCCATATCCTTGATGGGGGTGGGCAGGTAGTGAATGGAGCCAGCTTTTGATAGGAGCAGGGCTGACAGTTTATCCACAGTAGTAAAAAGGAAGTCTATGCACTCAGATGCCAGCTTAGGTAGATGTGATGGGGGAGCATGTGGAAGTCTCTTCTAATTGCTTCTATTTTCCCATTGAAACAAGAGGCTAGTCATCAACTAAACGTGGGCATGAAGGTATGCTATTTTGAGAAGAGAGTAGAAGGTGTAAAATGATATTTTACAAGTGTAAGGGAGTGAATAAATTAGAAAATAGTAGTCGGACAGCCTGGCTACACTGAGATCTCCCTTGAGTTTGGTGGCCTTTTTTGACACCAGAGCCTATGGACATCAGTTTTTCTCCAGCCAAGGGCAGTTGCTCAAGTGTATGGTGGGGTAGGCAGTATTGGGCAAACCAGGGTTGGGGGTTATTGGGTCTTTAAGACAAAGTTAAAGAAGGGCAGGGGAATTGAGGGTGTATAACCAAGAAATGATGTTAATGATGGTACATGGGATTTAGTTTAGGCAATTGAGGACAGCAGGGGAGTGAGGCTCAGAGAAAAGCTGGAGGGATTGATGGATTCCTGGCCCCAATGTGATCAAAGATATTTGTGGGGTTGGGGGGTTGGAAGATGGACGTTTTGTAACCTTGTGTTAATGCACTCTCACAACCTGGCCAGCCTAGGTGCACTGAGTGCTTCTTTTGCATGTGCATAAGGATTTGTTATCTTTTGGCTTCAAAGTCTCTTTCCTCCATAAAAAGCAAGAGACAAAGCTAGGCTGTATGGTTTGCAGAGACGCCATCTCTAGGAAATAATTTACATAAATCCACTTGTAACCTGGGGGTACCAATTTGCAAATAAATGGGACTGCGTCCAAAGATCTGGAACATTTGCTCCCTTGCAAAGCTCCCTCTCACTCCAAGCAGTGTGTGCTTGTAGTTTCATTGCATTGCACCGATCCCAGCAGGCCGAGAGACAGCAGATATTGAAGGTATTAGAGGCAGCAATCTGGAAGCATCTAATCTAGGCTGGAGGCAGTGTGGTGATTGGCAATGAGGCAGACATATCAGACTGCCTACCGTTCCCAGAAGCTCAGGGCATTTCTAACTACCTTTAAATTTGCTCTTACTATTCCTTCTTGTTGGAATAATTTTGAATCTCCTCTTTGACTCTTACTCATTCTTCAGGGTCCAGATCAATTGCTACCTCCTGGTTCAGCTTCTCTGATCCTCCAAGTCAAAATTAATTGCCTCAACTGCTGTGCTCACGTCATGTCTTTTACTCACCTTTCATATGAAGCTCATCACATTATATCATCATTATCTGTTTTCAAGTCTGCCTCCCCACAGCTTGTGATTTTGAATAGGATGGCATGATATTCTACTCACGATCACATTCCCAGTTTATGGCTAAGAGGCTGTAGGCACTCTCAGCCCACGGACTCACCCTAATCCATTTCCCAGACTCCAGTCAAAGTGGTTTCCTTAGAAGTGTAAATCAGATCATGTTATCCCCAGGCTTAGAACCCTTAATAGACTTTCCAAGTACTCTTAAGATAAAGACTAATTGTTTCCATGACATGCAGGGTCCTGCAGGATTGAGTTTAAGTTTACTCTCTAACTTCACTGCTCACCAGTCTCTCCCTCTGCCCTTTACACCCTCTGCCCTTTACACTCCAGCTACCCTGGCCCCTGAGAACTTCCCAAGTGCCACACTTCTCTCTGAATCAGGGTCTTCTCTTGTCCTTTCCCTCAATCTGACACTCTTCTTACCTTCAAAGATGAGTTCAAATATACGCCTCACCCTGAGGATGCCTTCCCCAACCCCCAATTAGATGGGGAGGACATCACACACTTTCAAAACACCCTGTGCTTTTCTCATAGCACTTAGTGGTATTCTTAGTTACATAGATTAATGTCTGCTCCCATGCTAGTCTGGGAGGCCCATGAAGACAGTGGCCACATGGCTTTGCACTTGAGTGTATTTGCAACACCTATCCCAGTGCCTGACTCATAAAAGCACTTCATAAATATTTCTTCACTGAATGAATTTATTAAATTAGTAAATCAATGGTTCTAGAGTTTTACTTAATATTCTATAAAATATAACCAGTTTGGTTCTCCTTATATTTCCTGCACCAAAAGAACATAATCAAATACACACACACACACAGATGCACTCACACACACTCAAAACCAGCTTTAATGAGTTTTCACACAAATCTTTAAAATACATAACCAGGCACGCCAGATTGTGGTTTATAACTTATAAGCTATTCCTAATTATTAAAATGAAGATGATATATATGTAACTATACCAAGGGGTATTCCCTCCTGAATATCAGTTATCTGGAAATCTTGCTGCACTGAATATTTCAGAGTGTACCTTGAGGCTGGAATCAATGCTCATTGACGTTCTCCTGCATGAAGATAGCCAATACAATGTAGGGCAAGTGTGTGCATTTGTGTCTGTAGATTCAATCAAGAGTCATTCCCTAAACCTATCTCATAAAGTGGAAAGCGGACTCTAGCTGTCCATATCTTAATGGAATTTTTCAGACTACTAATGTGGTAAGAAAAAATATATAGTCTCTTTAGGGAAAACACACATTTGTTCACTTTCTCTCACACATTAGAAATATAAATGATAAGCATATATAAATGTGTAAAATAAACAAAATAATAGGCATATGTAACAGAATATGTCTTTTTATTTTTTCAGTTGGTTTTCCATTAAGAAAACAAATAAGAATGTAAGAATTTCTCACATTGTTTTCTTTTTAGTAAAAAAAAAAAAAAAAAAAAAAAGATTTTCCTAGAAACTACTTAGGAGAAGTATTTGAACTTTTATTATAGAAAGTTTTAAACAAAACTAAAGGTAGTATAAGGATCCCCTCATCCCTATCACCAAGCTTCAATAGTTGTCATTATTCTGCCACTATTCTTTCCTCTGAAGAAATATAAGGAGAAATGTAGGTCAAATTCAAGTTGTTGTTCAGCGTAGTTGCCCAAAACAATCTCCTCACCATTCTTCTTCATCTCCACCATGAGGACTTCTCTGACCCAACCAAAGGTTAACTGCTTTTTAACCACAGCAAACAGAAGAGTATTTCTCAGTGATGTTTTCAAATGGATCCCCTAGTTAGAATCTCCACAATAACCCTACTCTACAGCACAAGGCTCATATTAGAAGCATCTTGAGATGATTGATATGAATACATTCAAGATCAATTTTTGAAACTGATGTGCTGACACAGTCTGACACAGACGTGCTCGTGATTCATAATCTCTCTTTCTGCTCAGGCTGCTTTACAAATCCACACAAAACGTGGTTCAGTTGCGGGTGTTAAAATTTACAATTATACTTTTTTTTTATGATGCAGGGTTTGAACTTAAGTTGGAAATTACTTGTTTTTATAGTCAAGGAGCAGTCTCATAATTTTTATACTTTGTCTTGTATTTTAGAAATGACTCTGAACCTGGCTAGTAACCTGATTTTTCAATAGCTTTTGGCCGAGCACATGAAAAATCTGTCTTCACTGAAGAAGACAGAAATGAATATTTGAATCACTCAGTATTAAAGTAAGCCAGGGAGTATATAGCTTTTATGCATTGTTCCCAGGGAGAAGAGAGGTCATTGGGCTTTATCGTGAACTTGGTCTTGATAAATTTGGCCCTGCTCTGACCTTGGAGTTCACAGTCACCAATCGCTGGGCTTGTGCCCTACGCTCAGTGTCCTAATGACTGAACTTGCTGGCAGCCACCCAGTCTCTCAGCCACTGAAGACTGAGGGTTGGGCCTGAGACCCTACACTCCCCCAACCTTGAACATCTCCTTTTGGTTAAACACATCTGCAGAGATGACCCGCGCTGATTCCCACTTAGATAAACCTAGATTTCAGGTTATTATAGTCACTTTGCTTAAGGTACTCATGTCCTTACCCATTAAAGTGCTGATTTGGCATTCACTTCCTTGGGTGAAAATTTTCTTGTTTAAATCCCTACTACTACACACAGCTGAGCCTTCATCACCCCTTAATTTCCCTGGATTTTGCACATATGGTCCATCCCACAAGCACCTGAGTCTTGGATAGCATGAGGCTTAGAAAGTCCTGGGTCCTAGTGAAGGTCCTTCCAGCCTCTGCTCTTTTATTCATTCAATTAATGGTAATAAGTTCAAGGCACTAGATGTTAGCTGTTCTCCACTTGATTTTCCATCAGTGACATGATCGCTTTCCCATGGATCTTTCCTTGACATCTAGCTCCAGGCATTCGTCTTATGGCCTTCTGAGTGAAGCCTGGGTAATACTGCTTTTTCTAGAAGGTATCTGCTCAGATAACTAGCTGTTCCTATTTCTTCACATTCCTAACTCATCAAGTATGAATCTCGAGAAATGACACCTGAAATGGCAAGTGTTTCCTCTAAGCGACCCCCAGGAGAATGTCATAACCCCCACCCCAACTCTACAATGTCTCCTCTCAGAGGTTCAAACCCTTGCTCGATCTCATGAGCTCAGACACATTCTTCATCTCTTTGGACCTCCGGAAGCAAACACGGGAGGAGTGTGATGAATGAAACAGCAGTGCAGATCACCCACTGTGCTTCAGGGGCACGGAGAGCTGGCTTTTCTGCAATGACCCGCATCCTACTGGGGCCGGGGCACCAACAAAAACATCCAGGGGGATTCTGAGTAGCATCCTTCCTTACCTCCTTCCCGAGACTGTGAGGGACACACAAACCAAGCTGAACTTTGCATCTGGAGTGTGCAAAGTTCAAAACCTTCTCTCCTCTTCCAGGCTCTGACTCTCTTCCAATCAAAGCAGCAACTGTCCTAAACCCTCCACACAGTCCCTGTCAAGGGAGAGAACTGGGCAACAAGACAGGCTGCTGGTTCCCCGGAGCTCCTGGGCTCTAGCTGGAACAATATCACCCTAAGAGCACTCTCTATCTCACACACTTAGAAGAGCCTTGCCAAGTACATACAGATTTCTTGGATCATTTTCAATTACTGAGGGAAGGTACCAATTGTTAAAGAAAACTAAAAAATACCCACAATGACTGTGAAATCTTTTCATTCCCCACTCTTTAGGTAATTTGTTCTGATTGCAACTATTTCCAAAGGCAAGATTACACACCAGGGAAGCAAAAAGATAAAAAGGGAAATCTGTTCCCTGCTGAGGCCCGATCAGAGCTCAACTTGTGTTTGGAAGCAAAAGGTAGATTTTTTTCAGCCCTAATGAAAGCTTGTTAGCTATGAACACTGGGGCTGAACTGATCTAGTGAGAGGACTTGCTGGGTCACTGGGAGGTCATTAGGGGGTCATTAGTATCGGGGATCATTACCATTCTTGTCATTCCTCTTAAAGGAAGAGAATTTAAATATTTACTAAAAGCTGTCCTCACTGGGGTATATAAATATGTAGGAGAACAAAATTGAAGTCTGTCATCTTTTTTCGGATAGAAATCTATATATATATCAAAATTTGTAAGCTATCAACTGAAACATTTAGGTTTTCAGACCTTGTTTCTTTTTCTCCTATTTTGCCAATTCTCTTTAATAGTCAGCAACTTAACAGTGGTATGTAGGTTAAGGGTGTGCTATTTTGTTTACAAAGGATACATTCTTGTTACAATTACTGTAAGAAGCAGCAGACAAATGACCTTCAGGACTGGCCAGGAAAAGTAGTGAGCCTTTCTCTGTGTTAGAATAATCCAGGCTTCACTGAGACACGGAGCTGGATACTTCCTGTGGGTTGGGGGAAGGGAAGGGATGGACAGTTATACCATTTGATCCACCACCATATTCTTACCTTGGAGTTTAATTTCCATCTAAATGGAAACATCTGAAGCAGAGAGAAAAGCACTGTGTTTCAGACCTCTTTTACAGAGTAGGCAAGAAAAATAGCTCAAACACAATAGCAAGGTGTTGTGCGTCAGTCCTTTACGTGGCAATCCTGTAGGTTTTAACAGGGCTTTGGAACTCGTGTGCCATATCCAATAGCCTGCAGAAGAAAACGCAGTGCAGAGCTAAGCCGGAGCACAGGCACATTGTTCCAGAACTAGAGCCTCTGAAAAGGAGCGATAATGGGGAAAAATGATTCCCATCCCCCATATTATATGTGAAAAGTAAAAGATAGAATTGCGCAACCTCTAAGATCCTTTCTAGCTTTACAATTCTTTAAGGACATGAATAAGATTCAACATGAGAAACCATGTTTAGGCCCAAGAAGGGCACCGATGTACACAGGTGTGCCATTGTTCATTTCTCTCTTGCCCCGTATATTTTACAGAGTTTAAGTGTCTAAATGAGATTTAGTTAAATAAAAACTGATATGTTTGTAAAAGATTATGTTTACATAAAATGCATCTCTAAGGTTTGAATTTTTAAAATAAAAGAACTTTTAAAAGTCCAGGATTTCCTTTTTTTACAAATGAGGACTCCCCCAGACTCAGAGGTTGCTCCTGCCAGGCCTTGGTTTAGTGAGGGGCAGAGCTGGAACCAGACCCCAGGCCAAGGCCAGAGCTCTTGCCTATGTGCCAGGGGCCTCCTGGTTGACAAGTCAGATTTGCCTAATGAGGAAACAGTGTCATCTAGTGGCAATTTATCAGTTTCCTGGATGAGCTATGATTCAACTCCATACACAGGGAGATGAAAAACATCTCACGTGCATCTCTGCTGTCCCTGATTGCCCAAAACGACATTTCGGGACCATTTTTGTTGCACTAGGTTTTCCAAAGCTCAAGCAAGTCCCAGTGGGATACCCTCCAACAACCCTTTTCCCATTAACATTTCCAGTCTCTTCTCGTGCCAAACTTTCAACAGGATCAGGAATCATCAGCCTTCAAGCATCATACCCATCATTCTGTTGCCCTTTGAATGCTTCTTGAATCAAATACTCAGCAACACTCTTAACCATGATTTCAGGCCTTTGTGCCAATTGATGTGTTTAACCAAAGAAAGTTCCTCCTTTCTTATGAAGATCCAGATTATGCTTTTTATTTAGTCATGCTGATATAACATTTGCTTTTTTCCTTCTACCAACAAATCAGGACACTTTTGTTGCCTCTCAAGTAATTTTGAGTATTGCCCAAGACAGTTCTATAAATAAAAGTGTGGACTAGTTTCAGACAAGTACATCTGTTCATTCATCTTTCATGTTCTCAAACATTTACCAATCTTTTACTATGTTCCAGACATGTCCCCTGCCCTGGGGAACCGAACTTTGGAGGTAGAAAACAATATACATCAACAAATAATTGTCCTACATGACAAATGCTCTACCATAAGTAACTCAAAGGGAAGGAGAAACATTCTGCTGAGCTTAGAAGGGCTGCACGAAAGAGAAACACTGGACTTGAGCTTTGAAGGTAGGTCAGCTTTTGGTTTCTGAAAGAGGGGAGGTAATGCATGTTAGGCAGGCAGAACAGCAACAGTAAAAGTCCAGTCAAGAGAGTACATAATATGACAAAGCAAATAATCTACTGTATTCACACAAATAAAGAGGCAGCCCAAGAAGAGAAATGAGAATTGATGTGGAAAGACGTATGGAATTAAAATACAAAGATGCTTGGATGCCATCCTAGAAAACTTGGACTTGGACTTTATATGCAATGATATACCATCTTATTATGAACCACAGCAAAAAGACTATGTTTTGAGGTCTCCAGGAAATAAAGTACTTTATTCATTTCAGCCATTTTGATCCTATTTTCTTTGTTTAAAAAAAATAATAATAATAACCAGTTCGGCCAGTGTGGTTCAGTGGGTGAGCGTCAATCCATGTACAAAGAGGTCACCAGTTCAATTCCCGCCCAGGTTGTGGGTCCAATCCCCAATGGGGGATATGCAGGAGGCAGTCAATAGATGTTCTCTCTCATTGATGTTTCTCTCTCTCTCTCTCTCTCTCTCTCTCTCTCTCATTTCCTCTCTCTGTAAAATCAATAAAGGGAAAAAAGTTTTTTTAATAATAAAATAAAATAACCAGACTTACACAGCTTCTCCAAATGGCATCCTCATTAAACAGTTGGTAAAACTCAGACCCTGAACGTGAATTATTTGTCAATATTGGGGCAAGAACTCAGACCTGATGGCTCCCAATCCATTTCTTTGTAATAAAAAGCTATTGATTTTTGTTGTTGTTGTTAATCCTCACTCGAGGATATTTTTTCTATTGATTTTTAGAGAGAGTGGAAGGGAGGAAGGGAAGGGGAGAGGGAGTGAGAGAGAGACAAACTTCGATGTGAGAGAGATACATCGAATGATTGCCTCATTATTCACAGATGACATGATACTGTACATAGAAAACCCTAAAGACTCCATCAAAAATCTACTAGATTTAATAAATGAATTTGGCAAGGATACAAAATTAATGTCAAGAAATCGACGGCACTCTTATACACCAACAATGAACTCACAGAAAGAGAAACTAAAAAAAATTCCATTTACCATTGCAGCAAAAAAATTAAGATACCTAGAAATAAATTTAACCAAAGAAGTAAAGGACCTATTTTCAGAAAACTACAGTTCATCGAAAAAAGAAATAGAAGAAGATATAAAAAAGTGGAAGCTTATATCTTGTTCATGGATTGGAAGAATTAACATCATTAAAATGTCATACTACCCAAAGCAATCTATAGATTCAATGCAATCCCCATTAAAATACCAATGACATATTTCACAGAACTAGAACAAATAGTTCAAAAGCTTATATGGAACCAAAAAAGACCCCGAATAGCCACAGCAATCTTGAAAAAGAAGAACAAAGTAGGAGGGATCACAATACGGACATCAGGTTATACTACAAAGCTAACTACAAAGCCATGTAATCAAAACAGCCTGGTACTGGCACAAGAGCAGGCATATAGATCAATGGAACAGAACAGAGAACCCAGAAATTGACACAAGTCATTATGCTCAATTAATATTTGACAAAGGTGGGAAAAGCATACAGTGGAGCAAAGACAGCCTCTTCAATAAATGGTGTTGGGAAAATTGGACAGCTACATGCAAAAAAATGAAGCTAGACCACCAGTTTACACCATACACAAGAATAAACTCAAAATGGATAAAAGACTTAAATGTGACTTGTGAATCCATAAAAATCCTAGAAAAAAATGTAGGCAACAAAATTTCAGACATCACATGCAGCAGCATTTTCACTGATACAACGCCTAAGGCAAGAGAAACAATGGAAAAAATGAACACATGGGACTACATCAAACTAAAAAATTTCTGCACAGCAAAAGAAACAAGCATCAAAAGGCAAAGGGAACCCACTGTAAAGGAGAGCATAATTGCCAATGATATATCAGATAAGGAGTTAATTTCCAAAATATATAGAGTACTCATACAACTCAACAAAAGGAAGACAAGGAATCCAATTTAAAAATCAACAGAGGACCTAAATAGATACCTCTCCAAACAGGACATACAAATGGCCAAGAGACATATGAAAAAATGCTCAATGTCACTAATCATCAGAGAGATGCAAATTAAAACGACTATGAGGTATCACCTCACACCTACCATCAACAAATCATCAAACAACCAGTGCTGACGAGGGTGTGGAGAAAAGGGGACTCTAGTACACTGCTGGTGGGAATACAGACTGGTACAGCCACTATGGAAAACAATATGGTGTTTCCTCAAAAAATTAAAAATTGATCTGCCATTTGACCCAGTGATCCCACTTCTAGGAATATATCCTAAGAAGCCTGAAACACCAATCAGAAAGAATATGTGCACCCCTATGTTCACAGAAACACTATTTACAATTGCTAAGATCTGGAAACAGCCCAAGTGTCCAACAATAGATGAATGGATAAAAAATCTGTGGTACATATACACAATGGAATACTATGCAGCTGTAAGGAAGAAAGATCTCTTATCCTTTGAGACGACATGGAGGGACCTGGAGAGTATTATCCTAAGCGAAACAAGCCAATCAGAGAAGGACAAATATCACATGATCTCTTTTATTTGTGGAACATAATGAACAAAATAGACCCAGAGACATAGAAGTAGGGTACAGACTGACAAACCTCAGAAGAGGGGGACAGGAGGGAGGGAAGAGATAAACCACAGAACTTATATGCATGTATGCATAACCATTGACATAGCCAACAATGCTGGGGGTGAGGGGGAATTGGTAGGAAGGTGTCAATGGGGGGAAAAGGAGAAACATCTATAACAAAAATTTTTTAAATTAAATTAAAGAATATATATATTCATTATATTAAAAAAAGAAAAGGAAAGTCTTTTTCCATTTGCTTTATTAAGACATCACTCCCATTGTTCTCAGAGGAAAAGATAGTATACTTGTAAGTGTCATTAAAAGACAATCTGGCAACCAATTCTAACTTGATAATCAAAGAGGCCAATGATTCTTTCCAAGAACTTTCTGTTTCTAACCTTGGGCCAGTGTTTTCTATGTCTGCTTTACTTATACAGGCAGAGAATCTACCTTCCAATATCTTGATTCAAAAGACAACCCTGTCATTCCTGCTGCTATTTCTCTTATTAATTAAGTTTATTCAAGTGTCAGGTCTTATAAAGCTCTATTCCATTTTCCATGCATTTGCAGTAGCTGCCAATTCTCTCCAAATGAATGCTAGACAGTTCACATGGAGCTAAAAGCTCAAATCATATAACATAGTGCTAATACTGTTATCATAATATTTCATGTATTTGATGTTGAGGCTGACATTCCATTCATCAAGTGAACACCCAGTGGGATAGGGAACGAAATGGACTGCCATTCTTCCGAAGCTGCCAGACCACAAAGAGCAACCCGACTCACATAGCTTCTTCTTGGCCCCGCTTGAGCGTCAACTCGTAGCTTCTGCCCAGAAAAGTGGTTGCTGGGCAGACCACAGGGAGGTGGGGCTGACCTGTGGCCAGGCTGCCTCCCCAGCTTCCCACTCTCACAGAGCCAGCTCTCTTGGCCCTCTGCCCTTCTCAGGGCTGCCTCAGAGACCTGGAGCTCTCGGAAGCCCGGATTCTGTACGTGTCGGTCTGTGGCTATGACGGTTCTATACTTGGCTTTCCAAGAAAAACTGCCTGCTCTGTGGCTTTCACTGCCTAGCAAATAAAAAATGAAAATTTGAAGCATTGACAAAAGAGTGTAGGACTGAGTAGAGTGAGATTCTGTATCTGCTGAGAGCCTTGGCCTTAGATGCTAGCACACTACAAGGCAGAGCCTCCAGACCTCGAGGGTGGCTATGACGAGTGGGAGCCATTGTGGGGTAGAATAGTTCACACTCACTGTGCACGTGGCTTCTCACGTAGGCCACCTCTTGTGAAAGGCACGCCTGGGGAATGAGTTTGACGGAACAACTGTAAAAAAATCAAAACACAAATGAACACCTACTGGGAGCCTGGCACTGCGTTAGACGATGATCATCATCCTGTTCTTATGGCACTCACAGGTGACGTGCAGCAAAAAGAGCTACTCGGATCTCGGGTTTGACAGTAAGGACCTCCCAGAGAAACTAGTGTTTAAACAGAGACTAAGAGAAAAGGGTAGAGGGAACCAGGGTCTTTCAGGCACAGAAACAAAGGGATACATTTCGGAAATTATTGGATGTCTTGGATTGAACAACTAGTCAGGACTGACATTCTGAGCCATTATATAACCTGCTTAATTGCATAGAATAAGGCCCCAAAACTCTACTCAAGTCTGACTAGTTCATTTCTCAGGGGCAGCCTGGGACGGGTTTTGTAAAATCTCAGGTATTTGCAAACTATGGTTCACCACCTGATTTTGTAACTAAGTCTTATGGGAACACAGCCACGCTCATCCATTTACTAGTCACTATGACTGCTTTTGCTCTATAATGTCAGAACTGAGTAGTAGCAAGAGAAAAAGTATGGGCCATAAAGCCTTGAATATTTTCTATCTGGCTCTTTATAGAAAAGGTTTGCCAACCCCTGCAATGGCTGATAGAGACTGTGTGAAGCAAGTTCATAAAACGTTAAGAAGAGGTTCTCAAGTAGACCACAGCCCTTCAGACTAGTAGGAGTCCACATACCAAACATTAGGCTTCAGTCTGTCAAGGACAACAACTTTACAGAGTCACATGTTGAGGAAGAGATGGAGAGCCTGGTGAAACTCCTCTACAAGCTAGCACCTACATATATGGAGGGGATATTGATGTTGAACTCAGAAGAGTATGCCCACTTAGCAGAAAAACAGGCTATAGCACCAGTGTGATTTCACAATGGCACTCCAGACAACAGGTCCGTTTTTCTTCCTCTACAACAGGAAATGCTTTCCTATGAGGCACATGCTTGACTGGAATCCCTGACATGATGGTTTCATGAGGGTGGAAGCTGACTGTAGACAGAAGCATCCCTGAAGACAGAAGGTAAGGGCATGTTTCTTTATAAGATGACTGCGTCATCGGAGGGACCAGAGAGAACATAGGCAGCTCGCAATAATGCTGTGACACAGTCTTCCCCCAGACCACTGGTTCCTCAAGCAGTAGGTGACAGGATTCATGCCTACCAGGAGGTAAAAAACAGTCTGAATGACCAGACCTTGGTTGACGATGCTATGCGAGTCTAGCTCTCCAGTGTGATGGGACACATTTCTTCCTGAAGCTGAGAACTGGGGCACGATCAAGGCAAGAGCCAGTGAAGTGGGAGAACCTCCAGGGGCTAAACAATGAAAAAGGGACCCTTGCCCAGCCAGTGGATTGAGCATCATCCCATGGACTGAGAGGCCCTGGTTTGATTCCAGTCAGAGTACATGCCCAGATTGTAGTCTCAATCCCCAGTAGGGGGCGTGCAGGAGGCAGCTGATCAATGTATCTCTCACATTGATGTTTCTATTTCTCTCTCCCTTCCTCTCTCTCTAAAAAATCAATAAAAACATATTTTTTAAAAAAAGGAAAAGGGACCCTTACCTAGCAGAGGTGTGTCACCCAACGTGGCAATGGGCCCCCACTGTGGGTGTCAGAAGGTTTTAGATCCTTATAGCCAGCAAGAAAACCTCCTGTGAGAGGACAGAGGCAGGGAATCAGCATGCCTACAGAGGGTGGGAAAAGGGGATCAAGAAACACTATAATTTCATGATGTGGGCTTTGGAAAGGCTACGAAGTTCAGGGCATTGGGCCACTCTCTCCAAAGTTTTAAGGGGGTCTTCCCAGGGCTATACTTGTGGTACCAATTTGCATTCTATTTTTATTTCAAGGCTTCATACCATGACACTGCGTCCATGCACCCCCCGATGGAGCGTGTGGCTGGTTTTGTTGGCCATCTCTTGCCAGGTTGAACCATGGCATTTTGTGGTTCTGGGAAGCAACTGGCTTCCATGTAATTGGAATGTTCTGGTAAACACCTGGCAACGTGAGTTTCATCCTCATCTCTGGCCGGCAGTGACTTCTATCCAGCACAGGAGGGTGGAGACCAAATCACTGTGTTCCCTCAAGCTTAGAAAACTCAGCTGTGTGAGGAATCAGTCAGGGTTGAAGGTATACCCCAGGCAAAGAGTGCCACAGCAGCCCAGGGATAATGTTCCAGCCATAGCCACACCACAGACAGAAAGTTATTATACATGTACACAACTTCGATCCAGGGATTGGATGTCTAGGTTGCCAGACGCAAGCTAGGTAGGTCCAGGAGTGATAATGGCCCACAAATCATGGAGCTGAGGATGACCAAGGTCAACCTGAACACCAAACGGGCAATCCACATGGAACAGCAACTGAAATGGGCAAAGTAGAAGCATGATCCTTGAATATCCAAGGCAAGTGGTTGGAAATCAGAGATCCCAGATGCTTGAGGACAGAGCTGGGAGAGAGCCCCAGGGCTGCTAGAGCATACCTGTGGCCTTCTCCGCAGGTGAGTGAGCAGTCAGAGTAGGCCAGATACCTAGAAGAATCATGATCTGCTAATCCTACCTGACGTCCTGGGTGTTAGTAAGTAGTAAGACTATAGTTTCCAGGTGAGTCTGTTGTGCGATGTTGGATAGAGTTCTGGGCTGTGAACTCAGCTGAGACATTTCCCTACTTACCAGGGACTGTGTGTCTCACTGAACAAATTCTGAACTCAATCTTCATGTTCACCGACATAGAAAGTCAGCCTCATGGGGAAGCTTCTTAGAAGATGCAGCCAAGAGTATGTGAAGGGCACCTGTAGCGAGCTGTTCAGAGAAATGTTTTTTATTATTGAGCTGTCGGGTTTTTACATCTGCGTCCAAGGTTCAGATTCTGTTGATGAAACATTCCACATATGTTTAGTGTAAAAAGCTTTGCAAAAGGAGTCAGAAACCTAACTCTGCCTGTGCACCTGATTAGGTCCTCCGATTTCTAGTCTGTGGTCCCTTCCAGAACTAATACCCTACAAAATTCATAAACCAAACGGTATATTGTGATGCATGTTGGCAAAAGACAAGCCCATATGGAATTGTACAATCCCCCTAAAATCAATTATTAATGAAGTCTTTGGCGTGCAGACGCTGTGTACAAGGACTGGTCTAGTGCCCACAATGTAATCTTCTGTTCCCAAATCAAGGCTATTGTGATCAATAAGCCTTGTTAAATATTACTAAGTGGGCAAATGCACAGAGTTAGTAACCTAGTACCCATGCTATTGTTTTTCCTGTGATTCAAAATACCTTTCTCCCTCTGCTAGATCACGCTTGTTTGCACTAAAAATATTCTAACTCATTTACCTCTAAAATTAGGCACTATTTGAAGGAGACTTGACTTGGGGTGGTGAACACACAATGAAGTGTAGATGTGTGGTGGAATTGTGCAGCTGAAACACGTTTGTTAACCAGCATCACCCCAATAAATTTAATATAAATAAATAAATAAATAAATAAATAAATAAATAAATAAATAAATAAATAAATAAAATTAGGCACTACTTATTTACTTATTTATTCCTTTATGTTAAAATTCAAGGAGAGTCATTGAACCACTGATTTCCTGAATTTGCCCCAGCTTTGTTACTAGAATAGAATTGGGAGTTTAGCTAGCATGGGTAGATTTGAAAACATGATCTTTTAGATGAGACCTAGAAATGCTAACTAAACTGTTTATTCGCTCACTGTGGAAGTAATTAATTGAATAAAAGCGTCATCATTTCAAATTTTTTGTCATAAAAGTCACTGTCCACTAATGGTTCAAAAAATTCCCTCGTTAGGCTTTCTGCCTTCAGTCACAAGCAGCTGAGGATTAACTGGGACCAGCCCTCCCCGCAGAATCTCATTCATTAGGACTCCACAATATTTATTTGCAGTTACTTGACTTCTGTCTACACGAGATGATAATAACAGCTAACCACCACAGAAGGCATCCTTGTGTCAGGCGCTGGTCTCGTGCCTTGGCCTGTATTACCTTGTTTAACCCTTACAACCACCCTACGAGATGTGTTCTACTGCATTCTACACGTGGAACTTGGGGAGTTAAGTACATCATCTCACATAGCAAACCTAGCCAGCCTAGATCCAGAACCCCAGAACTTATCCAAGTGCCTCCATGATGTACATACATTTCCACTTCGTTTCTGTAGAGCACTTGTTAGAGGTGAATCTTCATATAATTAGAGAATTCATTTCATTACCAGAATGAGTCAAAGCTGATCTCCTTGTGGAGAGGCCCCACAGAGACCATCTAGTCCAATCCCTACCACACCTCCCCAAGGGGAGCAGCCACCCTCTCTCTGCTCCCGCCCAGCGACAGGGACGCACTACATCCTGTAGCACTCCACGCCCTCTTCGGAGAGCTCAACCCACTAGCAACGGCTTCCTTTCCTGGAGATGAAATTTACTTTCCCATAATTCTCTCTGCTGGCAGAACTCCACTCTCTGAAGCCACAGTGAAGACATGTAACCCGTCTTTCTCCTAGCACCCTTCAAACATTTGAAAGCAATTTATGCACCATCCTGAATCATATCCTTCCTGGCTCCTCACTCATCACTCAAGCGCCACCATTCTAAGATCCAATTATCCTAGTCTCTCTGCACTGGGCTTTCTAAGTTTCAGCAAATTCCATTTGAAATGCAGGGCCTGGAAACAAAGACAGTTGTCAGGAGGCCTGATGTTGCACAGGTGGCTGCCATGACTAGAGCCACTTCCCTGGGTGCACCCCGAGACTACCCCTGCAGGACCAATAGCCCCCACACTGTCCCCTCGCATCCAACTTATAACCCAGAAGGAACTATTTTTCATATTAAACGCCTATTAGATCATACCTCCCACTTTGTATAGTTTTTAAAGTTATCCTTTTAAGCACAAGCAGAGGATTTAATATTTATCAGTGGTGAACAGATCCCCACAAACCTGCAAAGAGACAGAGAGAAGCAGAGGTATTTTACTGGGTTCTTTTCACCCCACCCCACCCCAAATCTTTCTATGGACAGTAAAGAAATTCAATTGACCTGTTAATTAACTCACAGATATAATGAGTTATTTTAGAAGGGAAAGCAAAACAAGGTAGTATTAGCACAGAGCTAAGCTGGACCCAAAATATTTAAAAACCAACCAAACAGCTTTCAGAGCCTAGGGCTATTTTCCTATACTTTTTCCCTTGTGGAAAAGTGATCAGTTAGATGCTATAATATTAGACACTTGGGGAGATAAGAGTCAGCCCAAACGTCACAGAGGCCAACTTGAAGTTTGTGGTATGTGGGTCACTGTTTGTCCCATGTGACACTGTTTCCATGAACAACAGTAAGGCCGGGGAATTGCACTGTTGACTCTGCCAATCTCCGCTAATTCTAACAAAAATATAAGGTAGAAAACTAGGCTTATAGAGAATAAAACATTCCTTCATGGCATCAACAGCACCAGTGAATTTACAACACAAAAGGAAAAAAATGATTCATATTTTTAGACAATTGTTCTTTGTGATGCATACACTTTGTTTAAATAATTCATAGCTACATAATCAAGATCCCACACACAAACTACAAAAGATTTTATCTGTGCATTCCAAAGGGACTTAAAATATTTGGAATAGTGTATTTGGAGATGTTTCTCTGTCTTTCCAAATCTTTTCATATCCTTTACATCACAAAACGGATTTCAAGTTTAAAAATCAACAAAGAAAAAATGGAACATAGATTTTAAATAATAAGAAATAAACAGTCTAACATTTAGAACAACTCCTCCCCTTTCTCTCTCTCTCTCTCTCTCTCTCTCTCTCTCTCTCTCTCTCTCTCTCTTCACTGCAGGATAGAGCTGGCTTTTTGCAAAACAGAGAACTAACATTAAGTTGTGGTGTTAGTGCTTTTTATTAGATGTTTTGAAATTTAGTGAGGCAATATGAAATGTGAAAGGGACATTATAGAAAAGATCTTACTGTTGTGTTGACTATTCAAGGTATCAAAACACCTAGATATATAGGTAGACCTTAGATGCCTGTAACACCTACTATCCCCAAGCAAGAGGGAAACTGAGTCTAAAACAATAGCCTTTTCCAAGGACAGTTAAGAGGTTTGTAGAGGAACTATAATGTGAATCTATTACTTTCTGACACCTCATTGTCTTTCTTCAAGGGCATTTGAATAAGGAGTTAGTAAAGCCTAACATCCCCTTGTTGTAATGATGAAAGAAGCAAGATCAGGACCTAGTTGATAACCAGGACAGAGCTGTGGGGCCACTGAGAGGCAGCTTTTCCCATGTGCCCCACAGTGATATCGACAAAGACATCAATCTCCTTGGCAGAGATGGACAACCTCGGTTTTCTGTTTCCCTGGGGCACAAAGGTATCCATATCTATGTCATTCCATTGCCCACAAGAATGAAAGAAAGAAAAATTAGATTAGTACCTAGTACTTAACACACATGATTCATTGTAATCAGCTTTAATACAGTGCCCATAAACATAGGTAGAAAAAAGAAAAATACCTTGCTATTATTTGGAGAATTTAATAATGGTTACATGGGGGGTGGGGGGGAGACATGTTGATAATTCACAGTATTCAACAAAAAAATATAAGCAGAAGACTTTTCCCAAGAATAGTTTGTCCACAGGCAGTAAAAATATATACATGTATTTTTATATATAAATATATATCTCCTAAACAAAGGAGTTCTCTTTGTTGTTACTCGTTTGCTCTTGTTATTCTTGTTGCTCTTGTGCCCTTGGCTTCCTTGCATTTGCCTGTGTTTCCTCCATAGCCATGTGGCCCTGCACACCCCACACGCAATGGACTGACGGACTGCAGGGGAAAGCACAAGCCAAGCCAGCCTGATGCTGTATTGGACCCGGCTCCACCATGGAAAGGAAACTCTGGACACTGGCTCTGATTTTAGCTCTGCTGAAGCCCCAGCTACACTTCCGTGACTGAACTAAGGGAAATGGGACTTTGGAAACTCGGGGATTTAATCCCACACAAATAAAAATCATTCATTCTCCCATGCAAGTCTCAGAAAAAAATCCTTTTCTTGGGATATTGCAAGAATTACACCCCCAGCAACAACCAAGGGAAAAGAGGCCCTCTTCCATTCATTAACATTTGTACTTTCTCTATAAGGTTATTCAACTTTCTTCTTTTTTTTTAATTTTTTTTTCTTTATTGATTTTAGAGAGAGAGAGGGAAACATCGATGAGAGAGAACATTGACTGGCATGCCCCCTACTGGGGATCAGGCCCACAACCTGGGCATGTGTCTTGACTGGGCATCAAACCTGCGACCTCGTGGTGCATGAGTCGATGCTCAACCACTGAGCCACACCAGTCGGGCAAGGCTATCCAATTTTCTATTCTCTCTTGTTCCATCCATTCTCTCTTCCACAGTGATGTGATTTTCCTTTTAGATGCACTTTTGCATATCTGAACACTATCCCAAAAAAGTGAATGAGAAGTAGATTAAAAATTCAGTTAGACAAGATCTTTTTGTTTTTAATGAATTCGTGAACCCCAAAGTGGTAAACATGTGTGTTCTAGTCATCTCCTCATATGTAACAAACACATCTCTTTGAGAGTAAGGACCTATGAGCAGTCTGGTTTGCTGTCCAAACGATTCAGGAACCCAGGCAGGAATGACGCTGGGGAGTTTTTGGCAGTGGTTTTTGAGTACAAAACACAAAAACACACGATGGGAGTTGGAAAATATTTGGAGAACTCAAAAACAACAGCTTGTGTTCATTCTCAGCTGACTTGTGGCTTGCCTTCCCCTTTCACCTCATCAAGTCTGATGGCAAAAGAGCACCACAGGGCCCGTGGCCTGCTCTGGTCCCAGACACTTGATTCCCATCCCATCGTTAAAAGAAACAGACCACTGTGGGTGAGATGCGCGTTTCTGAGGAAACAGAAATATGTGGCAATTAAAACTGTTGTCCACAATTAAAAACAATCAGGCACAATATACTTGATTTATGAATATGAGTCCCATGACATGATCTACATTTTCCAAGATAAAAACAAACAATAAACCAAAACAAAACAACAAAACAAAGAGACACAGTATAACAAAGAACTGCAGCCAAGCACTTACATTTAAGAAAACATATTGCATGAGTTTCTGAGATTTAGACAAGTGATTTCAGAGATAAGAAAGCTCCAGAGCTCTTTCTGAAATTCTTTGTCAGCCCAGTGTTAGAACAAATTAGTGGAGGTGCTACGGGGGACACAGCGGAGAGGTGCGCAGGCCTTTCTTGTTCCCAGTGGAGGCCTCATAGGCCCTAGGTCGAGGAACCATTAACCCAGAGATATCGACTTGATCAAAAAAACCATGGAAACATATCCCTGACAGCAGACTATTTAAACATTTAAAAGGTAACATAGGCAAAAATAAAAAAAAGTGCCTAAGGGAATGAGTACTATGTGTGTGTGTGTGTGTGTGTGTGTGTGTGTGTGTGTGTGTGTGTGTGTGTATTCTTCAGCCTACTGTACTGTCTGGATTATGATTTCTCCTAAAGAGACAGAACCATATACCACAAGCTCAGTAAGTGGCACCAACCTCACTTCTCTTATTCCACATCTGTCTTCAGGGCTTGTCCCACATTTATCCAAATATCAAGTTCTGTTTGTTCTACTCTGGGGCATCTATCAATCCATGCCTTCTTCTCCATTCACCTGGCAGCTACCCTTACCGATTCTCCACCTGGATCCTAAGTTAATCAATCTAAAAGCCAATGATAATGATCACTTCGCTCACCTGCTCCAACTCCTCGACTGGCAGTGCAGTGCTTACAAGTCACATCCACACCTCTGGAGTATCCAAACCTGTCTGGGCTTGGACCCAGCTGCCTCCCCCGTTCTCCATCCACTCCAGGAGAGCCCGCCCAGCAGCACTCCACGAACCCATGTACCTCTGTGCCTTCGTATTTATGTTCTTGCTGCTTCATATACTCTCCATTCCAAACATGCTCACAACCCTGAAGTGTTCTCCCTCCTGTCTTTTCCGATTGGCCTCTACTCTTCCTTTAAGACTCAGCTCCTATGACCTCTTATAATACCTAATACCTCCCTGATGTCCTTAAGTGGAGTAGAAACTCCCTCCTTTATGCTATCTAATGCATTATTTAAAACTTCTCTTATAGCATGTATCTCATTGTATTATAATCATGTATTGACTAATTTTTTTCAGTCCCCACTCCCACACACACACACACTTAAGCTCTTTAAGGATAGGAATTAATGTTATTCATCTTTGCATCCACAGAATTTAGCTGGGGACTTAGTAGCACTCAACATATATTTACAGAACAAATGAATGAGAGAATAAATGAATACATGTGCTGGGAAAATCCAGGAAGGGAGTTTACCAGGTAGAAGGTAAAGTCTTATATCAACTCACTTTCGGGAAGCTGATGGGTAAGCTCAGCCCTGACCTGTTCCCATAATTCTAGATTTGTTCATTCGTTTACTCATCCATTTATTTAACAAACATCTGTTGAGTGTCTGCCATGTTTCAAGGACTGTACCAGTCACCCAAGTTCCACAAATAATAAAATATACTTCCTGATATCAAGGACTATATGACCCCGAGGGGGCATCAGCTATGTAAACATGAGTGCCATAAAGAGGAGCTGCAATGGAGGAGAGTGGGGCAGGCTGGAAGCTGAAGACAGGAGCCAGGGGCAGTGCATGTCACTGGGGCAGGCGTCCTTGTGGACGTGCTGGCTGCAGAGTGTTCTGAAAGGTGAACACGAGGACAAGGTGGAGGAAGGCACAGCTGACCAAGGGTGATGGTTTGTGCAACACCGTAGAGATGAAGAAATGTGCTACAATAAAGTGAAATGGACATCATGTAAGGCAAAATTGTTATAAACCCAGGCTCTAGAAAGCAGCCCGGTATTGAAAGTTCAATGTTCTCCCTGTATGGCCTTGGGAAGACTAAAGCCTACTGCAAAATAGAGTTAATAATAGTACCTATCTGACATGAGTGTTGTGAAAATTAAATAAAATTAACTAAAAAGTAAGTGAAATAATGCTTGGGAGGTTTCTGTCACATTGGGTGTGACGGTGATGATAATGGTTGCTGGAGCTATGCCACAGAGGCAAGAAGAGCCTAAACACATAGGCCTGGCCCGACTGGAGGAGGGTCTTCTGCATCACACCATGGAGTTCCGACTTTGATCTGCAGTAGCCGGTGGAGAACCATGAAAAGATGCTAAGTAAGAAAGTGCTAAATAATCAGATTTGCACGTTAAGATTCTGTGTGAAGAATCAAATTAAAAGTAGCACAGAATGAGCACTGAGGGCTGGACTAACACAACAGTTGGGAGAATGGTGAAGAGTGAACAGACCGAGGAGATGCTAAAGAAGTAGAACCAGCAGGACTTGGTCCCCTACAGTTGGTGAGGGGGAAAGGAAGATAGGGTTGAAGATGACCCTTAGATTTCTGGCTGAAGTGGCTGAAGTGTGGAGACCACTAACCAAGAAAGGAAACACATAGAAAGCAGAACCAATGTGGGAGGAAATATTAGCTTCATTTTAGACGGCGAGCTTCCCAGGCTATGGAACACCCACATGGAGCTGCCAATAGGCTACTGAGAGATCAGCGTGGAGGGGGCTGGACTTATGGAAGTGGAACGCAATAACATATTATTTATTTGAAACTATAGAAATAGATCTGTTCATCTGGGAAAGCAAGTAAACCCTGAAGAGAAGAGGATTAAAAGAAAACAAGAGGAATTTTTAAGGCACAGGCAAAAGAAAAAAGGGAAGGGACAAATATCTTAAGAATAAACCCTATAAAGAAGAAACTGAGTCAGTTTCTAAGATGGCTGTAAAGAATCCACTCTGTAGTTCTACGGCCAGTTCTATTGAGAAAAGACCTTAGAAAGATTACTGTTTGGAGTCATTTACAAAATGGTTCAAAAATTGTCCTGGTATCAGAGAATAGATCTGAATAAGCCGACTTCAAGCCTTCATTTTGGGAGAGTGAGGGTAGCCATGTTTCTTTGTAAAGATCTCGAGATAATTCTGGAAATAAACAGAATGTTTTAAACTACAACATTAAACTCACTTTATGTAGCTGGAGATCACTGAACGTGGTAGAGTGTTGATATGGTTCAAATAGTTCAAGTGTACGAAGAACGCCGGCCTCTGGAGTGTTTTAAAGGGGGGAGAACCATAAAACTCAGGTCGTGGAGTCCAGTGAGGAAGGGAAGATTGGGTTCACCAAGAAAAGGGGAAATATACAAAATAACCCAGCAATTTTTTTCATACTCCCTCACATGGAAACTTATTGTGTCTTAGTGTTTCTTACATATTCTGATGTATGAAAGATGTTCCAGAATGACAAACATGCATTATAATAATGAATGTTATGATTTTTATTGCACATTCATATGTTAAAGCTCTCTGGAGATTTTTATTCTGCCTTATAACTGGCCACCTACTTCCCCTACCTTATCCACTCCCACCAAATAATCACTGTCTTATCATATTCCCGATTTTATCATCTATGGCCTTTATACACTTCTACCACATAAAATTATCTTGCTTATTTATTTGTGTATATGTTTATTCCTCCCCCTCCCCTTGAATGAAAGCTCCATGAAAGGGAGGAACTTTGTCAGTCGTGTCCACCATTATGTTCCCATCTCTTAGCAAACGACCTAACACGTAGTAGGTACTCAATAAAGGTGTGTTAAATGAAATGAATAAAAGGAGAGATTTTTGAAAACACTCAACTGTTATCAAAAAAGATTTCTCTGGTCACCTAATCTAAAATACCACCCTTCAACCCACCTTACGCAATTTATTTTTCTCTTAACATTGATTACCCGATATATTTTGTATTTATTAGTTTTTCTCCATCTTCCCCCATCAGCATGTGAGCTCACTGGCAGCAGGCGTGTTCATCATTGTGCAGCATCTCTAGTGTTCAGAACCGTTGCGGGCGTGGAGCAAGAAGTGTATGAATAAGGACATTTAAATTGATACCTAGATTACACATTGCAGCCACGCCACATATCAAGTTCTTCCCCTCTAAGCAGTACATTCTTTTTATCCTGCCTTAACTATAACTGAGGTAATGACGTTATCACCCCCATTCTATTAATTCTACAACACACACGTCTTCCAGGCATTATGTAAGTCTGAGGTTTTAAGTCCTGACGTTTGTGCTCAGTGTCCTTTCCCTTTGTCATATGCTCCACACTTCCCCTCCACCACACAGACACACCCTTTCACACACCCATCACCTCACGCTGTCTGTGTTCAAGAGCTTCGGGTCCAGGCAGGAGCCCCTACTCTGGACTTTTACCTTCTGTCACAATTTACCTTTCCACTTCTCATGGAAGTGACAACTCTAACAGTCACCTGTGTGCTACTGTAAGTTACTCCTCATGACGACCACATGGGGTAGCTCATTAATATTGGACCTCCTTATAGGTAAGGAAATGAGCCCCAACAACTTAAATAATGTGTAAAGATAATACACTTGTTTTAAAGACGCAGTTCAGGTATCTCTGACCTAAAAGTTTGTCTTTTCTACCATCCCATTGCCAGGTGTCACAGACAAAGTAAGGTGGCTGGAGCTGGGACAGGCTTAACGTGCTCTGTCTCTTTGGGGGGGGGGTGTTCATTTTGACACGGCATTGCGGAAGACCCAAACCCTGATACAGAGGAGTGCGTTTCCAGTGGTGGGACTTGTGGGCACTCTGGCAGATCAGCTCCGTGCGAGACACAACCTTTAGGCAGTTTCCTTTAAACCTCGTTGTGTAAGAAAGCACCTTGCATGCATCTTGCCAGGCCTAGTGGAAAACAGAACAGGAAGTACCTGATGAATGATGCCTATCTCTACCTCCCGGGTGGAGCCCAATTATCCTCCAGGTTCAAGAGAGTCTGGTGAGAGTAAGCTGGCTAATATGAGCTCTAAGCGTTTCCCATTGATGAAATTGTTCTGTTGCCTTTTATATCTCTTAACTGTTTGCTGTCTTTGCCATAAGATACAGCCCCCTAACTTTCAGAAGCAGGGAGAGGCCTCCCTGAGATCTGGCCCAATCCTCCAAGCCATCATGTCTATTTTACTCCATTCCTGGGAGGTCTTGCTTCATTGAAACGTTTTTTCCAGTATGACCTACTCAAAGAAGACTCAGGGAACAATCAGAAACTTAGTGGACACTGGACCTTGCTTGCAACTACCTGAAATGTCCCTTTGTAACCAGCTCTTTAGTGTCAAAAAGCAGCAAACATTTTCCCAAAAAAAGAAAGGATAACGCTTTTCAAACACGATGCAGTCAGTAGCTTTCTTGAGTGGCACACACACGTATGAGGTAGGTTCTCTTTTTCTAATCTTTCATTTTACAGACAAGGAAACTATGTCTCAGAGAAGCTAAGTAACTTACCCAAGGTCACTCAGCTAGTGAGTAGCGAGTTCAGGAGTCAAACCCAGGTAGTAGTCTGATGACATAAGAGTTCCAAATCTTAACCACTACATTTACCATTCCACATATTATTAATGATAATTGATTAGCAATCAGTTTACCTTGTGTTCATAATTCATTTTATAGCTTTTATTCATAATGGCCCCGTGTGTGGATTTTATTTATTGCCGGGAATACTAGGAAGATGGGAAGGGAGAAGTCAGCATATGAAGCAAATTGAGAGAATTTCCCAGTCTCCTGGATTTCAGATAAGAACTTGCTCAATCCCGTATGTTTCAAAATGCAGAGTGTTTTATCGTTTGAGTTGCTGGCTCTCCAACTAACCTCCTTTTAAAATGTGTTTGTTTTAAAGTGGCCACTAAAGGTTAAATCTCCTGAACGAGTCCAAGATAAAACTCAGAGTCACCCAGCTCTGTAAAGACCTAAGGCAGCTGCACCCTGGGACACGTTCAGGGGAAATTGGTGAGATGAATTTATATACTTTTTGAACAGGAAACACATCTGAGCGATGAGAGAGAGGACAGTCAGCTTTCTTCCCTGGAGAGACCTTGAACAACACCCCAGTCCCTGCCTGACCCTTAGAATAAGGTGCATCTGGGCTCATAAGAACCTGAGTGTCAGTTGACATCAACACGTGCAGCCAGGTGTGCAGTCTTGCAGTGCACCCTTACAGAGCCTCTCCTACACTCCTGGACTATGCTCAGAGTAGGGGTTCCAGGGCGAGCAAAAACAGATGAGAACTTGCCCTTCTAGAGTTTACCAGTTGGTGTTACAGACAGAATTTAATTTTAAAAACTCACATATGAATGTATCATTGCAAATCCAAATAAAGGCTATGCAGCAAAGAAGCAGGGCTCTGTGAGAAAATAGAACAAAGACCTCAGGGAAGAAGTGACACTTTAATAGAAACATGAGCAGATAGTGACCAGTCAAAGGGGATGGAGTTCCTGGCAGAGGGAACAGCATGTGCGAAAGCCCTGTGACAGCAAGGCCACCACTGGCCCAGAAGCATTTTTGTGCAAATTAGAAACAAGGCAACACCTCCTCAAGACCCTTTGCTTCTGCTGGAAAATTGTTATATTTTACTTATTTTGACAGAACAAGAGTTTATACTATCAAGTTCCAGAAAACTTGTTTATACAATTCTATATTATCTAGGATGTCAATGGTTCAACCCTGTATCACCCAATGTCAAAGCAACTAGTCACATTTGGCTACTGGGTACTAAAAATGTGGCTAGTGTAAGTTGAGATGTGCTATTAATATAAAATATGCCCTGAATTTTGAAGATTTTGTGTGAAAAAATATATAGAATATCTCAATTATTATTACATAATTATTACAATTATTGATTACATGTTGAAATGGTACTATTTAGATATATTGAGTTAAATAAAATGTTTTATTAATTTCATTTGCTTCTTTTTACTTATTTAAAATGTGGTTACAAGAAAATTTAAAATTGCATGTTTGGGGCTCCCATAACATTCCTACTGACGCACCCTTTGGCAGAGTGGCCTTGTGTACGTCACAGCTGGGCAAACCACCTGGGTGTCCTGCATGTCAGGGACAGCCCTGACGAGCACAGGGAAATGAAAGGAGACCAGAGTCATCCTTGCACAGAGGGCAAAGAGGAGAGTGATGCAAGATAAGACGGGCCAGTTCATGCCAAGTTGTGCTTTCTAAGCCTGGGAAGTTTCATCCTTTGATTCATGTTCACAGATGCTTCCCTTGCCCGTTTGTCTAATTAGTGATTTATTTTAAAATCATCTATTGAACACCCACTGTGTGCTGGGCACTGTGTTGAAAGCTATAGCTGCAAAGGTGAACGAGATAATCTATACTGATAAGAGCCCTTGAGTCTGCAGGAGACGCAGACAAGCAAACAGGCCATTCAGTCGAGAGTGGGAAGTCCTGTGAGCGTGCTGAGCCCTAGTAATGTGAAGGCTAAATACTTATGTGCTGTTGATGGTAGAGGGGCTGGGCAAGAGAATGTGGAGAACTCAGCAAAGACCTGCGCATCCCTCCTGAGAAAGGAGTTGGCGTGTGCCTTCGTGCTGGTGAGCTCTCTGTCCAAGGGGCAGCACATTGGAAGGATGTGGCCAAGGGAAGCAGAACCATTCACTCTTCTGCTTCCACCACCCCTGGAGACCTCTCATATCCATGTGTGGATGTTTCCTTTCAACAGGAGGCAGGCACAATCCTTCTTAGCATTCTGAATGAATATTATATATGTCTCTTATCATACCCTTTAACCAGAAAAGAAACCAAACCAATAATTTCAGATTCATCAACATGGAGCTACTGAAGTCTTCACTTGAGAATACTGAACCAGACTTCAGATAAACCGAAGAGGAGGAATTCTGGAGACTCAAGCCAAAGGGATGCGGAGCCCCAAGCAAATCTCTCCTTCCCATTGCACCAACAAGTGTTTCCATTTATATTAAGTGATAAGTCATATGCATTTTCTGTGCTAACTCATGTATTTATTAACTCATTCCATCCTCTTAAAAACTTTATGGAATAGATAGAGTTGTACCTGTTTTACAAGAAGGAAAATGATTCACAGACTAGTAGATGGCAGAAAAGATGCTACGAAAGGACTAAATGCAGACAGGAGCAGAGTTCTCTGTCATCCCACAAAGGCGGGCTGTCTGTGCCCTTGTTGAACATACAGGAACCTCAGGCTTTATGAAGCATCACGGGCTGGTCGTCTGCTGCCCACAGCCCCTCCCTGGAGAGGCCTTTGCAGTGGACGCTTAGGATGAGGGAGAAGAGGGAACAGGGGGCCATGGCCTGGTTCTGATGCATTTGAAGTGAGTTCCTTTACCTGTGAGAGGGAATGCGTTAAAACAGGAAGGAAACCAGACATGGAACTAGACCAGTATGTTGAATTCTCAGGTTTTATATTTTCTTGTTTAGCAATCTCAATAAAAGTATACTAGCTTTCTGAAAATGTTCCTAATCCATACAATGAAAGGTTAATGTTGATGATCCATAATACCTACTACCTATTATAATATCATACTATAATACTATATAATGTACATAGTATAATATTATAATACTACCAATTATACCCTACTATCTGAAATATCTATAATCCATGGATAAACACAACAGAACAGGGCTGTCTTGATAAGCTGTGGGACAGACAAGAAGCTGGATTCTGGACTCAGGCTCTGTCCTTCAAAGCATGCATCTCTGTTGTCTGATCTTTAAATATTTTGAATCGTGAAACACATCTTCGTTTTTTTTATAAACATCTCATTAAGGAATTAATGACAAATTACATGGAAAGATTATTTTCAAAAGTAAATAAAACTGGTTTAAGAATAAGGAGACTTGAGTTCTGGACCCAGCTAAGACATTAATCCTCGTGTGATCTTGAACAGATGCTTGTTATTCTTTCCATTGCCCCATGTGTCAAATGGGAACCATATTAAAATCCAATGAGATAATGAAGGAAACATACTCTGAATGATGCAAGTGTTGGTACAAATATATGACTTACTGCTGCCGTATTGATTGTTAATGTATCAGACTGAAGTGTCCAGATTTAACACAAGTAAGAGGCATACTGCGTGCCTTGGGCTAGTTCCACTCTAAGAGCTTTGCCCCTGCTAGGACATTTACACCTCAGACCACCTGTATGGGGCAGGTGTTATGACGGGCCCTCTTTACACTCAGAAGCAGAAGCACATAGAAGCTAAGGAAATCTGTCCAAGGGGACACTACTGCTAAGTGACCGGGCAGGGCTTCCAACCCAGACGAGGGGTTCTTACCCTACTCTATTTCACTCCAGGTGCCAAATACATACCTATGTTTCAGTTATTAAGAAAAAAAAAGAGAGATTCTAAAAATAAACTAGAACACTGGAAATAATTTTTTAATATATTCAACAAAATAGAAAGTAGCTAGATCATTATTTCTATGTATTATTGACTGAACATGAGAATCATTTTGCCTGGCTGGGTGGCTCAGTTTGTTGGAGCACCAAAAGGTTGCGGGTTCAATCCTCAGTCAGGGCACAGCTGGTAGGCAACAAATGTTTCTCTCTCACATGGCTGTTTCTCTCTCTCTCTCTCTCTCAAAATCAACACAAACATATCCTCAGGTAAAGATGAAAACAAAATGAGAATCATTTTAAGATATCAAAGGTGACTTATTTTTCCTTCTTTCAGAAAGCAGAAAATAGTATGCAAAATTGATTTAAAGTGTACTTCTTACCGAAGACCTACACTGAATGGTGTTATGTGCGCACATTGACCCTCAAGGTCACAACACGGAGCCAGCTGCCAGGATTGCATCAGAAGCTAGTGCCAGGCTTCCTGCAGCCCGCCCTTTGCGGGTATCTGGGAGAGGTGTGTCTGCACAGACCAATCTGCAGCTCGGGACGCCTGTGTGCCCCATATCTGAACAAATAGGGGCCAAATGGGCTGACGTCAGCTTCAGGGTTGGCATGACAGCCAGGGGGCTAATCTGTTTGTGCAGATAAGCTCTGCTGCAGTCTGAGCCTGTGCCAACATTCAGCTGGGCCGCCCCGAGCTTCTGCACTCGCATGACCTCTCGGGACTGCCTTTTCTGTGTCCTGCCTGCAGTGACCTTGCTAGAATCCAAACAGTAGCAGCCACCGGGATCCAGATGCATGCTCTGGAGCCAGACTGCCTGGTGGAGTCTCTCTGCCATGCCCCAGCTGTGTGACCTGACACAAATCACCTGACCTCCCTGTGCCTCAGTTCCCTCCTCCATTAAATGGGGGCAATGACAGCACCTCCCTCAGGGAGCTGATGTGAGCATTAAATGCATGAACACATGTCAGGTTCTTAGCACAGTGGCTATAAGCACGAGCTGCCGATACTATCACTGAGAGCACGGCAGGCCCGGTCACCTCCAATGCCACTATTTACCAGTCCTCATCTTACAATGCTACATCTATATAGTAATTTCTCTGTTGATATATAATTAAAATAATATAAGACTCACCATTTTAAGTATACAATTCAGTATTTGTGGTATATTTGCTATATTGTACAAACATCGCCACTATCTAATCCAGGATGTTTTATATCACCCCAAAAAGAAACCCCACCCAAGAGCAGTCATGCCCCACTCACCCTCCCCCATCCTCTCACACCCACTGAATCCACTTTCTGTCTCCGATTTTGTCTATTTGGGACATTTTGTGTACGTAAGTGGAATCTTGAAATACGTGGCCTTTTGCGAAGACGACACACTATGAGAAAAGCTCTGACGCTTCACAAGCAAAATAACAGGATCCCAGCCCTTCCCACCCCCAGAATCGAGTGTCAGCTGCACTGCTGGCACCAGCAGCCTCTGGGGGCTGCCGGGGAGGCTCAGCTTGATGGCGCTTTTGAAACATTCTGAGCTTTGAAGCTCCTTTCCCATCCCACGAACACAGCACAGACACCAGCAGCAAGCCTCTTGTCACATCCTCCTCCTTCCTTCTTGTCTACAAAGACCAGAGGAGTACTCCTGATGACTAAGTCCCGATACCAACTAATTATGTCCCTCGACAGGGGGCTGACTCCTCCAGACCTGACCTGTAGGACACTTATGACAGGAGCGTCATAAGATGACAAATTCTTCCTGGCGCTCACAGAGGCCCCAGGCTAAGAACTCCCGTGGGCTGAAATCGCTCGGCAGTGGCTCTTGCTTTAAAAGATACTGAGGCCAATGGGTATTTTGGCCTGAGGGGTGCTATTTAATTGCTTATGAGGAAGAAAATTCCAACGTTGCTCTTACAGACAAATAATGCAGAATAAACAATGTCTCATACTCGTTCCCAGTTTGAGAAGAAAACAAAGTCACACGTTATTAGTTTCTCTGCTGACAGAGAAGCAGGGGATGGAGGAGAGGGATGGACCCACATGTAGCCAGAAGTGGATTTACATGTCCAACCATGAGTTCACAGAAGAAGGTAACATCAACCTCTGGACTCTCCAAGTGGCCAGTGAACCAAGAGCCACGGGGAGCAACCCACCCATCCATTCATCGCAATTAGGGGGCTAGTTTTTAAAAAGCCTAGTAAAGATATATGTTCATAGAAACCATGCTGAACTAAATTTATATTTCATAGCTGAGTCTTTTGGACACCTGGGTATAACATTGTCAATTATTGTTTTATTATAATTATTTGCATTACCTAATTGTGGGACTAGTAACTTTGTTCAGAACAGTGTAGTAAAAAGAGCTGTAAACTTGGACCTAAACACCTAGTGTAAATCTTTTTTTTTTTTTCAAGTAGTTTATCTTTCTTAGTATATTTTATATCTTTTTTTTTTATTATCTGTGTTTTGGGCATATTTTAATAGGCTGATTATTTTTTATTGTTGTATACCTTAAACTTACACAGTGTTATATGTCAATGACATCTCAATGAAGCTGGAAAAAATATTTTTAAAAAGAAAGCATTTTTAGAGAAATATAAACAAAGCTTTATTGGGGTATAACTGATATGCCAAAAATCACACACATTATATATATTCATCTTTATGAGTCTGGACAGATGCATATACCCGTATCATCCTCACCCCAGTCAAGGTATCCATCACCTCTAAAACTTTCCTCGAGTTCTTTGTGTGTGCTTTTGTTTTGTGTGCGGTAGGAATACTTAACCTGCGATTTATCCTCTTTACATGTTTTAAAGGGCAGAATCTTGATTCATTCATCAATATCCTGTGACCTTTAACAAACTACTTCCATTTCTTTGTCCTAGAATTCCTCAAACATTAAAACAATGGTGACCCCAGAGACTCCCACAGCTCTAGGAATCTACCAAAGCTTCTCTCTGCTAATTCACTGAGTTGGGAAGGCAGCCCCAACGTGGAGTCTCAGGGCTCCGCACTTCTGCAGAGTCAAACTGGTCCACGAAAGGAAAAGGAAGTGGTCATTTCCAGCCTGCTGAGCTCCTGCTGACCAGTAAGGGGTTTGAGAGTTGAATAAAAATTCCAAAATGTCATTGGCCTTCATTAAATGTCACTGGTATATCATTAAAATAGAAAGTATTGTTTTAATGTCACCATGGGAATAAAGAACACAGCGTACCCCTCACTCTTTCTTTTTAATTGTCACCAGGGTAGAGCTCTAACACCTCCTTAGGAAAGCCATCATCCCCCTGAAGGCATTGGGCTCCAAGCTGGTGAGCAGTCAAGCAGCAGGAAGGAACATGGTACACCAGCTGTGGAACTCGTTCCTGAGTAACAGAGAGCTGATTATATAATGGACCTAGTGGGGGCCCCATTGTCACGGGCCACTCACTGCCCATCCCTATTGGGTGACCTGGAAAAGGCTGCTTTGTCACTGTGTGGACTCTGCGTTTAGAGCCAACAGCTAAAAGTCCCATTGCCTGTATGGTTCTCTGATTACATGATTCCTCGGGCGGACTAGGATTTCTTTCTTCTACATCGGCCCTTTTTATCAAAGGACCCAATGATGATCTCTGGACGTTCATTCCTGCACAGCACCAAGACTATCAATAGCAGTGAGGTCACATTACCCTCTGGCCCAGTCTGAAAGGGATAAGAGGCCTTCTGTACATACTGTACCTGCCCCTAAGGCCGGGAGTTGCCCGGTTTTATAACTTCTCCGAGACGCCAAAGCACACTGTAAAAACACAGGCACAGGTCTGTAAATCACGCACATGCTGAGACTACCTTTTGGAATGAAAGGCAGCTTGCGTTTCCAGTTTCCAAATGGTGACCTGTTTCAGTAGAACTCATGAATTAAAAGCAAATCCTAATCCACGGAGGCTTCTTTACTATGCCCAAGATTTTCCCATGGTTTTGTTTCCCAAACCATTTCAGCAAAACAAGATAGATCAGCTTTCACTGTAGTCAAAATATTTTGCAAGAGCTGATGAAAAACTCTCATCATGAGGCAGATAAGAAGGTACACATGATATCAAAACAAGGTCAAGCAGACTTGAAGTTAAACAAATAGTTCTCCATGGGCTGTGTTGAAAGTCCCTTCTTGTTAATTGTAAGAAACACGATTTTTCATCTTCTAAGCATTCCCTTCCTGCAAATGCTCGAAAAGCACCATCTCACTCCCTTTGCTTACGTATGTAAACTCCTCTCTACTGGAACAGCCCAGGTGGACGAGGAGAAAATGGTGATCATTGCCGAAGTAAAAGGAATTTGAGTCAGGGAAGAAATTCAGCCCAGGTCTGAAGTTGGTCCCTCCATAGTATTTACTGAGTACTCACTAAGAGTCACCCAGTTTTATATCTGTGGGGAGGCTGCTGCAAGGGACAAAACGTGGGTTCCCCTTGAATCCTGTAAGGGCGTGGCTTGCGGGCAGGTGTCCTCATTTACACGGGAGCAGGTGGTGGAATTTCAAGTAAACTGGTCCCTGGCTTTCAAAGAATCAGGATGATCTTTTTATTTTATTTTAAACCAAGTATCAGATGAAAATTGTCAACAGTCCCAAAGTAAAGGTCAGCAGAGGAAAGTGTGAAGCCCCAAATTGCCTTTTAATGTGGTATTTGTGACTCTGCTGTTCTCACTACTTAGAAATCCCTTAACCACTATTTCCCCCTCTTGGGGGAGAAAAAGGCCTCTGTTCACGTTACTGGCAAGTACTAGAGTGATTGGATTTCGTTATTTTAAGAGCGCTTGCAAGAGGGGTGGTATTTATAATTCAAATCTAGGCTAAAGACGCGCGTGCATATTTTTCGGCTGAAATCACAGATGCTGCCTTTCGGTTTTTAAAGCAACAAAGGCATTGAACAATGGACAACCAACCGGACTCCTAACACAAAGCAAGACTTGACAGATCTATTTAGACCAGGGTTTCTCAACCTTGGAACTATTGTCATTTGGGACCAAATAATTCTTTGTTAAAGAGAGCTCTCCTGTGTATTGAAGACTATTGAACAACTTCTCTGCCTCTATTCACTAGATGCCAGGAGCACTGCCCCCACTGTCACACACAGAAATGTCTCCAGACATTGCCAGTGTCCCTGGGGGGAAATCACCCCTGGCTGACAACAACTGATTTAGATGAAAAAGGTTTGGGTTTTATTGGGAGGGCGGGGGTGGTTGGGTGGGGTGGAAATTAAGTCTTCGAGAGAATCTGAAATGGATTTCTAGAAATCAAAATAACATTCTAAGTTATAAAAACAACAGATTTGTATAGAAGGTACAGTTTCCATCCTAGAGCCTCTGTTAATACATCCCAGTTTTGTTTTGCAAGCACGTGAAGGAACAAGTGACTTAGCTGAAAGAACGGAATAAATCACACGTGTTCTTTTGAAGATAGTGTTTTCGAGACTCAATAATCAACTTAATAATAATTGAAACTAAATTCTCGACTAAATAATGGAGCTGGTCCAATTTTTGTTTTTGCTGTTCTAGAACATATTGCTGAAAGAAATGAGAAAAATTAAAACGTTAATTTCTTCACTTTCTAAATCCACCAAGTTGATGGCTGGTATGTGACTTTCTGAGTATCTCTGCCACTTATAAAATGTACTGCTGTGTTTCCTTTTGTTATGATCGATAAAATAGGTAAGATTCATTATCCAAATGTTTTGGCAAATCTCTCCTCTCTCCCCTCAACAAACATGCACACACACATGTTTCTGAGCTTTACTAACCTATTAATTTAACTTAATGTTAAATGTAACTAATTAATTAACTATTAATTTTAGCCTATGGCAGAGGTTTTCTTTTTTTAAAAAATGAGGGAATCTTTTTCCTCCAACAACTGTTTAAACAGAAACCAGCTTGTGAAACATGATGTTCTCCTCCTCTCCCCCTGGAGCTGCCCTGCAGGCAGAGTTTGGAACCCCTGATCTAGGGAAGGGAATTAAACTTTTAATTCCATAGTCATTATAGACAACATGAGGCATAATACTATAAATAAGGTTCATAAGCATCTTAAGGTCAAAATGACTACCTTTATATGTGGCAAATTCTCAGTTAATCTCAGGGAAAAAAAAGCATAAGTTTCAGACACAGACACAGGCTAACTATAAGGAAGAACAACACTCTTAGGTTTTTAAAAGAACAAAACAAACTGCGATGAAAATTCTGTATATTGTACAAAGCTGTTATTCCATGTAGAAGTCATTAAATATCAGCTCTGTGCTGTGAGAAGCCTCCATTCAAAACCTCACAGGAACTACACTGAGTTCCTACTGTGCCAATCCACAGCCCATCGACCTGTTTTCAGATAGCTTCTCCAGCCCCAACATGGCCCCCCTCTTCAACCAACCGGGCCGTCATAGCCTTCTCTGGACTTCTCTACAGATGTTCATGTCTAACAGGAATTCCCACTTCCTGGTCCCTGGCAAGTCAACTGCTCTGTTTTTAATTTAGCTTCAAATATCACCCAGTCTTTCTTGAATATTTGTCTCTGGAAAGAGCTCTCGAATCTCTCTGCATTGAGCTGAACCAAATCATTGCCTCACCTTTGACTTCTTCTTGACTTGTTTCAGTGAACAGGTTTGTTACAGGGTTTCACCTAAAGGACAAATTCCTCAAAGACAAGACCCTATTTTTCCCCTTGATTCCCTACCTTATGTTTACAGGACACACAATAACTTTTCAAATATAGTTTTTAAAAAGTAGGCTATTATCAACCCAAGTATTAACAGGACAGTCATGAAAATAACAGCTCACTCAGTGGACAGAGTGTGATGGTTAATCTATGTTTCATCTTGACTAGGCTGCAGGGTGCACATACATTTGGCCAGACATTTTGGGGGGTGTTTCCTGAGGATGTTGGGATGAGATTAACATTTAAATCAATAGAATGAGTAAAGCCAATTGCCCTCCACAATGTGGGTGGGTCTCATCCAGTCAGTGGAAGGCTGGAGTAGAACAAAAGTCTCACCCTTCCCTAAGTAAGGGAAAATTCTCCTGCCTGATGACCTTTAAACTGAGACATTAACTCGGCAGATTTTGGACTTACCAGCCTCCATAACAGCATGAGCTAATATATATCCTATTGGTTCAGTTTCTCTGAAAAACCCTAATACATAGAAGAAATTTAAAAATTATTAATAACTATTACAGGGTTCTATCTGAGCATGATAGTTCCATCCATCTAACGCAGCTCCTGAGAACGAAGCAGCAGGAACAGAATGTATGACCACCTCAGCTTCCTAGGCCAGGCTGCCTACCTCACAGGAGGGGAAGTCGCACACGGGTCTGTGGGTCTCCCATATTGCCACAGGGGCAGAGATGCACTCCAGTTTTGTAGGACTTGAAGCTTAGACCACTGCATGTGTCTAGGGTGGGGGTGCTTTCTAGGAAAAAAAATATAACATCGGAACATTTTTCAGAAATACGTAAATTCAGGTAAACACATTATTTGGGCACCGTTTACAGCCTTGGAAAGAGTGACGGGCCCTGAAAGTTTAAGTTTCATTCACTTCTTGGTCAGTTTACTTCTGCACAGGAAAATTTAGCTGAATGACCCAGAATCCTCTACCTGCAAATTCTGGTTCAATGCGTAACCAGAATCAAAAGTGTTGAGGAAGACAGAGGAACAGAAGGGAGAATGAGGAGGGCTGACAAATTTTGACAACTAACTTGAAATTATTTCCAGATTTAAACAAAGTCGCAGATGCCCTCCTAAAATAAAAACAAGTCCCAAGTTAAAAAAAAAAAAAAGATATATGCATTTTACAAAGAAAAAATAATTCCCTCAATAAATAAAATATGGTTAGTAAATAAAAATGAAGTGGCAGCTGCTTACAATCCTGGCAGATTGTCAATTTCCAGTCACATGCATGCTAAGGGTACAAACAGTGCCTGCATCTCAAACCCGAGAGAAGGACACTAAAGTTGGTCCCTTCAAAGTTGCTCAAGTAGAGTCACCACAGATGCTCAGTATATGTTGAGGAATATAAGCTGTAGGGTAGAGAAAGCTAGTTTCTTGTCTGTAATACTTGTAATTAAGAGAATGGGTTGGTTTTCTAGAAAGTCTTCAGTGCTAATGTTATGTTTATGCAAATGAAAGACATTTTCAAGTTTGGTTTACCCAACACTGGGAGTTATTTGGGTTAAAATTGACCATAACTCTATAAGCAGCAGCAACCTTCCATCTAAATTTCTTTTTAAGGCAACACGAGTCACTTAACACTGTGATGGGGAAATAGCTAAGTTGTTCTCTGCTAAAGCCATATAAAATCTTACAGATTCCATTTCTTTCATCTCCACAATCTTAATTTATGAGCAAAAGATTGACAACGACCAAAGCTAGCCACAGGTCTTGCCTTTATTCTTTCAAAGATGAGGTGTTCTTGGGCAGATAGAAGTCACAAGACGGCTGAGTCCAGGGGATCAGGTTTCCTGTCTTGCTGCTGAGCTAGCACAGAACTGAAGACCGCCGGGTCCTCAGCTCATCTGCCATCTATCAGTACAACCATGAGCTTACCGACAGGAGAGCAGGCGAGTCCTACTTCTCCCCAGGAGAACATAAGCATGGCCAGCACTATATTGGGAAAAGCCATCCCACTGAGGAGTGATGTGCTTAGCTTTGTTATAAACCTCACTGGGAGAAACCTACACTCTGGAAGGCTGGCTGTGCTTCAAGCACTCTTTCAACTTGTTCACCATTGCAGAGCCGATGGGAAAAGAACAGGTGTGCAGAGCTGGGCCCCGGGAAGAGGAAGGAAGCAAATGAAATCTATGGCAGGGATCACAAGGCCAACAGAAATGGTGAGACAGCTTCCATTAGAATCTGCCCTGGCTCAGTGTCATTACAGATCACCTACTGAAATCAGTCCTTCCCCTGCTTCAGAATTATGGGCATGGTGGGCTTATAAAGGGATGAACTGTTTCCATATACCCACAGATTGTGTTTGTGTGTGCGTGATACAGATACATATATTAACAACAACAAAATCTGTGGGCTGTATGGAACAAGTTTATTACTCTCTATGTACATGTATATTATATATATGTTATACACTCACATACACACAAGCACATGCCATCGATGCTCATTATTCGTGGTAGTTCTGCTACATAAAGTCACCGTGAACACTGAATTAGCAAATACTGAAGCATTGCTCCTAAGTGGAAACACAGGTTATGTAGGGTGAGGTTCTTGTTAGCCTCTGGCCACATTTTTGTTAACTGATTAATATATCACCTCGTTTTACATGTGGATCGTTTAATAGAGATTGCTGACTCATTACCATGGAACTCACAGTAACCACACTGTAACTTATGACTGAAGAAAGCTTTGCCAACACATATATTTTCTCCATAAGACACATCAGCCTCTTGCACTTTGAAACCCTAGACAACGCTTTAGCACTAAGGTTGGGGGTGTTTTCAAACATCGAAATCACCAGCAAAAAGCACAAAAAAGCAGAGTGTCAATAAACAGACGGTGCAAAGGACACTGTTTACAGCATGAGAGCTGACGTGAAAGGCAGAGCCTCCCCTTGACCACCTCAGCGGGGAACGTCACGACGGGCAGTGCGGTTTTGTCACCACTGTGGGTGTCCACAAGGGACAGTCCAAGCATGGGGAGTTTTGACTGGGGGGTTACAAATAAATTTTAGCGAGTAGGTGAATTTGAAAATACAGAATCTGCCAAGAATGAGGATTAATTTTATATATATATATATATATATATATATATATATATATAGTGTATGTATTAATATGTGTGTGTATTTTTATATATTCATAAAATCAGTGTGATCACTTTATAGTTAGCTCATAATCCAATCAATATGCATTGATGTCCACTATTGGCTGCAGGGTTCTGTGGTAGAGGCTCCTAAAGTACAAAAAATATAATTCACAATAACTTTCCTCAAGGAATGCATAGATTATTGGGAAATCAAAGCATTTGTATGTAAAATGAGATAATAATACATGTTATATAAAAGTTATGTGGGCTTTATTCCTGGTATGGATATTTTATGAATTTTTTTCTACATAGATTTTTAGAGGGAAAAATAAATGAAGAGTTCAGATCTGTACTATTCCATTATGGTAGAGGCTAGCCACATGTGGCTTTTTAAATTAAAATTGAATTAAATTTAATCTAATTTAAAATTTAGTCATTTTCTACGGTGTTACCTCAAAAAATTAAAAAGTGAATTGCCATTTGACCCAGTGATCCCACTTCTAGGAATATACCCTAAGGAGCCTGAAACACCAATCAGAAAGAATATATGTACCCCTATGTTCATAGCAGTACTATTTACAATAGCTAAGATCTGGAAACAGCCCAAGTGTCCATCAGTAGACGAATGGATAAAAAAGCTGTGGTACATATACACAATGGAGTACTATGCAGCTGTAAGAAAGAAAGATCTCTTATCCTTTCAGACGACATGGAGGGACCTGGAGAGTATTATCCTAAGTGAAACAAGCCAAACAGAGAAAGACAAATATCACATGATCTCACTTATTTGTGGAATATAATGAACATAACAGTCTGAGGAACAAGGTAGACCCAGAGACGTGGAAGTAGGGTACAGACTGACAGCCCTCAGAAGAGGGGGTGGGGGAGAGGGAAGAGATAAACCACAGAACTTATACGCATGTATGCATAACTGATGGACATGGACAACAAAGCTGGGGACAGGGTGGGTGGGATGGGGAGGAGGGTGTCAATGGGGAAAAAAGGAGACACATCTATAACAAAAATAAATTAATAAAAATAATAATAATAAAATAAAATTTAGTCATTTTTCAGTCCCGCTAGCCAGCCACATTTTAACTGCTTAGCAATACAAGTGGCTAGTGGGTACTGTAGCGGACAGTGCGGATAGAGAACATTTTCGTCGATGCAGGAAGTTCGAATGGCGCTCATGCAGATTCTCTAATTTACATGTGTGGAAAACCAACGAAGAAAATTAACAAAAAGAAAAAAAAAACCTCCCTTTTGGAAATACATTATATAAACTATTCTAGGTTTTACCCTTACACAATTTAAAACGGAGAATTTTAAGCTTGTCATTTCTTGCACACTAGTAATATTGTATGGTAACAGCTCAGACACTGAACTTCCCACAAAGTCTTTAGTTAACATGGATCTATCTATGAGAGACAAAAAACTCCTGCCACTGGTGCTCAGTGTGGGTTTATGACACATCAGAAATCAACATATTCCATTTTTCTGACTCTTTCTCCATCATTTGTTAGTTAATTCTCTCAGAGAGGCACTAAGTATTCACGTGTACTATATGGGCCTTGGAGAATGAAGGAGAAGACAGAATTTTGATGACAATTCTATCAGTCACTGGTTATGTGAACTTTGTAACACAAGGATCAAAACCTTGAGTCTGAACTGTGCTTTCATTCACTACTATGGAGCTACCCTAGTGCACCAGAAACGTCCAAATGTCCTCCCATCCACTCTGGGTCCCCAAGAACCTTGGTAGCTTCTTCAACTGCGATCCCCCTGCTACCAGCACTATGGATAGTGGTCACTTTGTGAGGGCATAAGAGAAATTCCAAGTGCCCAGTATTTAACCAGGAGGTAAGGCACAGGTCCATCCGATTTTCAGAGCCCCAAATAGAACAGAGTATTCCATAATATGTCAATTCCCACCCCACCTTTTCATTTCCAAACTCTCTCCTCACTCCCACCCCCATTTAGAACGCATTTCTCCTGACTGGAGGAGATGGGGAAAAGAAACAACTCTCGAAGTCAGCACAACAGTCTACTTCAAGTACCTTTGTCTTGCACTTGGACCGGTAATATTCAAGATCAGAAGATTAAGAAGCTGCTATCTTTGTTTTTAAGTACAGTCCTGACAAATTCCCCAAATCTCAGCCAAACTGGGGTTTGGTGACAAGAAGAAGAAAAGAATACCCAAGTTGATTTCTCAAGTTTATTATACCACCACAGGCACCAACCTGTAGAGTGACTGCTTCTTTAAACAATCAGATTAGTTATCAGTCTTACTTGAACCAGTATATCAGGTTGTCCCAATACCTGCTGTCTATAAGAGACTCACTTTAGAGCTAAAGACACACACAGACTGAAACTAAAGGGATGGAAAAAGATATTTCATGAAAATGGAAACAAAACAAAACTTGGGGTAGCAATACTTATACCAGACAAAATAGACTTTAAAACCAAAGCTATATAACAAGAGACAAAGAAGGACCCAGAAATTCCACTTGTGGGTATTTATCTGAAGAAATCCAAAACACTAAATCAAAAAAACATATACATCCATATGTTCACTGCAGCATTATTTATAATAGCCAAGATATGGAAGCAACCTAAGTGACCATCAGTAGATGAATGGAAAAAGAAGTGGTTCATATATACAGTGGGATATGACTCAGCCATAAAAAAGAATGAAATCTTGTTATCTGCAACAACATGGATGGACCTAGAAGGTATTGTGCTGAATGAAATAAGTCAGACTGAGGAAGACAAATGCCATATGATTTCCACTTATATGTGGAATCTAAAAAACAAAATAAATAAGCAGAACAGAAACAGACACATAAATACAAAGATCAGATTGATGGATGCCAGAGGGAGGAAGCTGGGTGAAAAGGTAAAGGGAATAAGAGGTACAAATTGGTAGTTATAGAACAGTCATGAGAAAAATAGTCATGGGGATGTAAAGTACAGCACAGGGAATATAGTCAATAATATTGTAATAACTATATGTGGTGTCAGATGGGTACTAGATTTATTGGGGTGATCACTTAGTAAGTTATATAATGTCCAATCACTGGATTGTACACCTGAAAGTAATATAATATTGCATTTCAACTGTTGAAAAATGAACATTTATTTCAAGTAAAATAAAAGCTGGAAAAAAGCATAGCAGATTGAGTAGGCAAATTTTAAATACAATAGTGGCCACATTCTCGTTTTATTAGTTTCTGGTAAGAGATTTTAAGGAAAATTTTATCTCCAAGTATAATGTTTTACAGAAACAATATTGAGGTTAGATCAGAAGTTTCATTGGTAAAATAGTCTGATTCCTCATATCACTTATTTGCGAATTACAGATGGGCAGAGTTTATATCAGGAAACAATACTGTTGAAGGAGGAAAAGATGGGGTCTTCCTAGAATACAACCGTCTGTGAGTGTGTGTGCACAAGCACACACATGTGCTGCTCAGCAGTTGGCCTAGAAGGACGTTTTCATAGCTTCTTTTTCTCCTAGCCTCTGACTGTAACATTGGCTTTACAACCTTCCAGAGACATTCGGTTTCTGAGCTGCAGTGACCACTGCAAGGAGAGAGGAAATTTGGGTGTGCATGGGCTCTTCCTCCATAAGCTCCTGGGGTGGATATTATTTCTCTTTTGTGTCACTGATGTCTGTTATACCTGGCATCCTTTGGAGCAGGATCTTAGTGCTTATTATGAATGATATTTTTAAGAATATATAAAACATGAAAGTAACAAGGCAGGTACAATAAGTGGTCTTTATATAACTCATACTTACCTACCATATTTACCTAGTATATTTAACCCTCAAAACATTTCATCTTTCATCTCCTCCTCTATATGACAAAATTACTTTTAGTACAAATACAAAATTGTAGGGTTAGGGGTTTGGTGGATGAACAAAATGTAACCTTGAAGTATGCATTCTCGCAGCCTGGCCAGCCAAGGATCAAAGTATGCATGTGAATAGATAAAGTATGCCTGAAAGGGTTGGATCGCCACCTTGTCTGAATGTATAGTATATGTGTGAATAGATAAGGTATGCATGAAAATGGGTTTTGGAAAGCCGCCCTGAAAGCGAAAATGGGCGATATGCCCAGGTGTGAATGAATTTATGATGTATCTCCACTGAAAACAGCAAGAGACAGGAAATATTCTGGGCTTGGCTGTATGGTCAGCAAAGATGCGATCTCAAGGACTTAATTACCTAAAACACCATGTAACCTATGGAACCACTTTGCAAATAAATTGGGCAAGCATCCAGAGATCTGGAGCATTTGCTCCCTTGCAGTGCTCCCCCTCACTCCAAGCAGTGTCTGCTTGTAGTTCATTGCATTGCAATGACCCCTGGCAGGCCGAGAGAGTCAGCACAAAATGAACTAAATCATAATAGATAGAAAATAAATGCAGACAGTTAACATTTTATTTTATTAAACTTTGTATATAAACATCACACCAAAAAAAATTAATAAGAAGTGATTTTAATAAAGTAGAAACATCCACAGAAGTTAAAACTTCATGGCCTTTTTTTTTTTTATCCTCACCCAAGGACATTTTTCCATTTTTTGTTCAGATAGAGTGGGAGGGAGAGAGAGGAAGAGAGAGAGAGAGAGAGACAGAGAGAGAGAGAGAGAAACATTGATGTGTCGATGTGAACACATCGAGTGGCTGCCTCCCGCACGACCCAACCAGGGGCCGGAGACAAACTGCAACCAAGGTACGCGCCCTTAGCGGGAATCAAACCAGGGTCTCTCTGGACTGCAGGCTGACACTAACCACTGAGCCAAACCGGCCAGGGCTTCATGGCCTTTTAAATCACACTACTAATGTAATGTTTTTATGTCTTCATTTTTTTTCTTTAGTTTTAAAACAATTAACAATTAATAATAAAATTCTATGTTAAAGCTGTTAGTCAAATCCTGAGAACTATATCGTGTAGGAATTTAACTTGTACTAACCACATAAAAGTATTACATCCTATAGCTAGCACTGTTTCATTGTTTTTAATTTAAACACAAATTTAAAACTGCTTCACTGTTTTCAATTTGAACACAAATAAAAACAAAGACTGAAGAATTAAAATAACTCAAGTTCTGTTTCTTCCTCTTTATAATCTCTAAACTACCATTGTTGATCTCAAATCCACTACTTAAATGCAGGAGTATGTAATACCCCAGGGTATGGAGACATAGACTTTGTCAGAAGTGACTGGAACAATCCCAGAGTGTTGTGAACTTATTCTAGAAACAAGTGTGTGTAGCTGAATCCACATGTGTTAGGGGCCAACGAGAGAGCTGGGAATTCTCCAAATTAGCTTCCATGTAGAATACAATGCTTATTAAAAGACAAGTAATAAACACCTACGAATTTGGAGCATACACACGCGTATATATGTGTGTGTATTATGAAAACTTAGTAGTAACTGTAAAAGTTGTTTGGAATTTAAACCAACAACAGATTTTCTGAGAGGATCATTTCATCACTGGCGTTGTTTAGAATTGCTAGCACACGGAGATGATTAAAAGCAGACTGACCTGTAGTCAGTTTTATTGTTATTTTTGAATTCTCTACAAACAATGCTCTCCTGCATTGCTGCACAGAGGGACATCTACTCCTAGCACCTCACCCCTGGAACACCACTGAGTTTTACTAATGGACTTTAAATAGCATGTAATTGCATAATTCAATTTGCATGCAAATTTTAAAATATTGAAATACATTTTCAATGTTCTATCCAGTCCTCTACTGGGTTTCTTATAGTTTCATTTAACAATATAACATGTAGGGGGTCATGGCTGGCACTTATTTCACTTCAAGGGGGTTGGTATTAACTTAAATTTTAACTAGTTATTCATAATAACTTATGGTATTCCTTTCATCCCAGAATTTTTCTGAACACTTTGGAATCTATTTCTATTTTCATCGTGGCCAACATTAGGGGGTTATAAGTACTCTACCTTTAATACCTGTATTTGCTATTCCATTTATTGTTCTCTTTAAACTCTGTTCCTTCAAGCTTTAAGGGTTGCCTCCTGGGTTCTGGATTCCAATATTTGGTTATATAATTTTGGTCACATTTCAGGAATACATTCAGAGAACATCAGTAAAACAGTGTTGCTTGTTCTATCATTTTTAGATGATTTTTACACACTCTCCTTGTTACTAATTAGATATAAAACTGAGTTAAGAAAGGAGAAAAGTAAACCCTCAATCTATAGTTGAAGCTTTATTCACGATATTACTCTGGCACATGAATAGTTGAGAGACAGCCACAATGTACCAGGATCCTAGAACCAGGAGGCTGCCGTCAGTCTGCATCGGAAGCCTGGAATGATCGCACAGCAGCCGTACCCTCCACGCAGCACACAAACGCACCTGTGCTTCCCATTGACAGGCACCTGCTAAGTAACACCCCCATTTGTTGCACAGTGACTTTCCCGACAAACCACTTTACTGTAAGGTTTAACCTATTAAATTCCCACCGTAATATAAAAGTGTTCACCCCAATCTGTCTATAGCTGGATATAAAGAGGCAGGGTGAGGAACCAGCTTGCACCAGCTAGCAAGAGCTGGTGGTTAGGTAGCATCTCTTCCCAACGTATGCTCAGTGATGTCACCACGGTGACTTAAAACTGGCCGTGGTGGAAATATTTACACCACAGAAAATGGCAAATGTCACATATCAGGGCTTCCCCTGCCCCAAGAAAGCTGTTTTTTAAACATTTACCAGTGCACTATTAGATATATACATCTGTTATTGTTTCTCGCAGGGGACTTCATTCCCACTTCTTCCTAGCCTGGCTGGTGTGCGTCTGGTAAAAGCACAGGAACTCATATGCCTGAATGATTAAAAACGTATAAGAGTTTACTTAGAGATGGTGATGGGGACCTATACTCGAGTCCCTCTCTACAAAGTATGCAGAAGGAGAAAGGATACCAAACTTTGCCAGAGTACGTGATACAGCTTTAGGTATCTAATATAAAAAGCAAATGTCCTCTGAGCCATGCCTCTGTATCAATAAGGGTCCCAGCATTTGCCTGCGTAAAGGTTTAGCTGAGAAAATTTCAATGAAAACACAATCTGCAGAGTTGAAGGAAAGAATAGGGGCTGGCATCAGAGAGACGAGAGCCTTACTACTCCAAAGCCTAACAGGGCAAAGGGAAGGGATACTCTTCCTAGAACCAACTAACAGGAGCTCTAGCCACAGGGAGAGAAGCTTCTAGACTGTGGCAAGGCATACAGGAGCAGGAGGAGAATACCTCCCTCCCTCCTTACCCGTGCGTCCCATTGGTCAGCTCCCCGCGCAGAGCAGGGCACACGGGGCAGAGGACAGTGCTGAGGAACAAAGGAGGCAAAGGAGAACCGCCCGTCCAGGCTCCTAGGCTCCCCCGTCCCCCATTCTGCCTTCCTTCTACCACCTCCATGTAGCCCCAAGAACAAGCGGGGACTGGGATCCCTTAGCTCTGCAGTCACATATTCTGAAAAAAAAAAAAAGTGTTTTATTTTAATTCTGATGAAAAGGAGGACCGTGAGAAAGAAAGAAGCAATTTCAAGGAGGTTAGCCTGCTATGGCTGCAATTTCAACCAGAACTCAAATTGCAAAGCATTTTTCATATTATACTTAGAAGAGACACATAGATTTAAAGTGCAGAATAGAAGGATGGTGTAAATGTATTCTGGAACCATCTTTAACAGGTGAAAGGAAGCTAAGACATAACCTTCTTTTGACACAGAATCAGCAGTGTCCTTCTAACAACGTTTTCCGTGAAGCAGGTGAGATGGTTAATACTTTAGGCTTCATGGGCCTACAATAATAGACACTGTTCGGCTGTCATCGTGTGAGAAGCAGCCACAGACAATACGTGAATGAATAGATGACTGTGGTTATGTTGCAATAGACTTTCTTTCTCGATCCTGTAATTTGAATTTTATGTCATAGTCATGTGTCATGAAACCTCTTTGGCATTTTTGCGGCTATTTAGAAATGGAGAATTCATTGTTGTGTTGCGGGCCGTCCAGAAGCAGGCTGTGGGCCAGCTCAAGGACCACGGTGAGGAGCAAACGTTTATTCTAAGAGCCATAGGAATTTGTTGAAGCGCTTTGAGGGGGTGTGGAGAGGTGTCTGTGGCATCATTTCATCCATACTTTTGTAATTTACCTTGGGGCCTACGAAGAGCGAGTGTAAGGGCCGTGAATGAAAACAGAGAGTTATCTTAGGAGGCTGGAGCACTGGACCAGAGGTGACGGTGGGCTGGACGACAGTGGGCGGGACAAGGTGGCGGTCAGATCTGCGGACATCTGCCTCTGCGCATAGAGCACTGGTGAGGATTCGACCTCACTGTGCCCCGGGCCCTGCGATGTGACCTTCTGACCTTCCCTCAAACATTCCTATTTCCAGCTTGAAAGATTCCTGAAATCCTTGCCATTCTAGGACCGGTTTTCAATAACAGCGTTGTCTCCAGAAAGTTCCTGTTACCTGGAGATTGATATGCTTACAAATGGAAAGACTCAACTTTGCAGGGACCCACCAAGGAGCAATTAAGCCAGCCGAGTTGAATGACTTGGCTCGCAGGTGCTAAGGAACCTTCCGGAGTCCTGCACTCCCCAGCACTTACTGACCGGGGACTTCAGCTTCCACTTTGCTCTTACAGGCACAGAGATAAAGAAAATGCATTTTAAGATCATAAAAGTTGTCCCGGTGTCCTAGCCCTAATCGTACTCAGTAAAATTATAATAGCAACCGACTCTGGCCCAAAGAATGTCCACACGACAAGCAACACTTCCACACACGTGTTTGGTTGGTGTATGGTTTCCGACAACGGCCAAAGCAAAACAGCACAGGCTGGGTGGCTTAAACACGGAGTTTCCCCACAGTCTGGAGGCTAAAAGTCCAAGGCTGAGGGTCAGAGGGGTTGGCTGCTTCTGAGGCCTCTGTCCTTGGCTTGTAGACGGCTGCCTCCTCCCTGGGTTGTCACATGGCCTCCTTCTGTCCTGCTTCTGTTCTAATCTCTTCGTATAAAGACACCAGCCACACTGGATTAGGGCCCACCTTAATGACTGAATTTTAACCTAATTACCTCTTTAAAAACCCCATCTCCAAATACAGTTACGGTTTGAGGTACTGAGGGTTAGGACTTCAATATTTAAATTTGGAGGGGGACACGATTCAGCAGATAACGTTCATATTTATGTATACCGATGCCATAGCCCCTCCAGGAAGGACGTCTCTGCCCTGGTCTGCCATACTCCACCCCCTCAAAATGCATCATTTCTTGGTTCCTATCTTTCAGTCCATGTTTTCTACTTTCAACTATTAAAGGCAAATTATCTGACAAGCAATTTGAGTCTTTCCATTTGTAAGCATATCAGTCTCCCAGGTAACAGGAACTTTCTGGGGACAACGCTGTTATTGAAAATCGGTCCTAGAATGGCAAGGATTTCAGGAATCTTTCAAGCTGGAAATAGGAATGTTTGAGGGAAGGTCGGAAGGTCACATCGCAGGGCCTGGGGCACAGTGAGGTCGAATCCTCACCAGTGCTCTATGCGCAGAGGCAGATGTCCGCAGATCTGACCGCCACCTTGTCCCGCCCACTGTCGTCCAGCCCACCGTCACCTCTGGTCCAGTGCTCCAGCCTCCTAAGATGACTCTCCATTTTCATTCACGGCCCCCACACTCACTCTCCGTAGGCCCCAAGGTAAATTACAAAAGTATGGATGAAATGATGCCACAGACACCTCTCCACACCCCCTCAACGCACTTCAACAAATTCCTATGGCTCTTAGAAAAAACGTTTGCTCCTCACCGTGGTCCTTGAGCTGGCCCACAGCCTGCTTCTGGACGGCCCGCAACACAACAATGAATTCTCCATTTCTAAATAGCCGCAAAAATGCCAAAGAAGTTTCATGACACATGACTATGACATAAAATTCAAATTACAGGATCGAGAAATAAAGTCTATTGCAACATAACCACAGTCATCTATTCACGTATTGTCTGTGGCTGCTTCTCACATGATGACAGCCGAACAGTGTCTATTATTGTAGGCCCACGAAGCCTAAAGTATTAACCATCTCACTTGCTCCACGGAAAACGTCGTCCACACCTGCTTAGAAAACCTGGGTCATTTGACACCTCTTCCGTGCTCACCGCGGATGCTCCCCCATGTTGGGGCCACCAGAACCTCTGACCGCCCTCACACGAGCTGAGCACACTTGCAGCCCAGGACTTGGGACTTGCTGTTTCCCTATCTGGAACGCTCTGGCTCAGCACTTGATGAACTGGCTTCTTTTTCTTTGGGACTCAGCAAAATCGTTATTTCCTCTGAGAGGCTTTCTCTGAAGACGCTGTGAAAATGTTCCCCAGTCCGCCTTCCGTGTTGGATTTGAAACGAAATAATTTACCCATTGTACCAAGACATTTAAGAAAGTTTCAACTTTTTAGTTGTTCAAAAAAAAGGTAACATATTGCCTCTAATTCTTACGCAAAAATTCCAAATTGGAGTCATAACATCTGAATAGTTGATCTTCTAAAAGTGATACGTGTCTATTGAGGTGATTTTAAAAACTATAGAAATGTATAAAGAAGGAAATTTTAAAAATCACTCCAGAATGCCACCTCCCTCAAATTATTACCTTCAATACTTGATGTATATCTTGGATTTTTCTCTATAGCTTGGAAGCAACATAAAGCCTGTGATTAGATTGGCCAAGCTCTAAATATGCGTGGGTTTGTATGGTGCCATAATACATATTAGAGAATATCAATTTATTAATTCATGAACTAAGATTCTGTTTACTTATAACTAAGGATCATGGGCAGACATATATATAGTATTCACACTTGATTCTATATTATGAAATGTAAATGTTAATGCTTCTAGTACACATTAGGAGATTCCAAAGTGTAAGAGGAAGGAAGGGAGGGAGAGAGAGGAAAGAGAAAGGAAGAAAAAAAGAAAAGTCGAGAGGAGGAGGGAGGAGTTATTTTTCCCGAGTTTCATTGTATCTACAACAGATTGCATCCCCATCTCATTTCTGTGTGTTCTCCTCAGTTTCACACCAGCCCACCAGTCAGCCTCTGAGCAAACATTTTGGAACCAACTGCGCACAAACTGAAAGCGCCATGATCTGGCCGGTCCACCTTCGTCCTGTTGCTCACTGGCACCAGCAGCACCATTCCCTTCACCTGGTGCGGCCACGTCAGACACATCTGCCAACTTGTTGACACTCCTTCTATTGGAGATGTGGCCCCTGTCCCTCTCCTTGATTCTGGGCAGCCTTGTGGCAGCTGCAATGGACAGAGTATGTCAGAAACGGTGCTGTCTGATGTCTGGGACGAGGCCAGGAGGCTTCCTCCCCGTTCTCAGTGGGGAGTCAGTGAATCGCCATGTGAGAAGGTCAGCTGCTCTCAGACCACCACACTTAGGCACTCCGGCTGAGCTCCGAGCTGACAGCCAGCTCAAATGCCCACCATGTGAGTGAGCCGTCTTGGACTTTCGGCCCTGACTAGCTGTTATGGATTGAATGGTGATTCCCAAAAAGACATATTCAAGTCCTAACCTGTGGAACCTGTGACTATGACCTTCGTTGGAAATAGGGTCTTTGCAGAGCTAAGAAAAATCACACTAGATTAGAATGGTCCCTAATCTAAAGACCGGTGTCCTTATGAGAAGAGAGGATTTGGACACAGTAACACATATGAAGAGACAGACAGGGGGAACGTCGGGTAATAACGAAGGCAGAGATTGATGGGATCCATCTATAAGCCAAGGATTGAAGTAACGCCCAGAAGCTAGGAAGAGGCAAGGAATGACCCTCACTTGTGTCTTTAGAAAGAGCATGCCCCGGTGTGAAGGAGAGACAGTTCCATGATGTGATCACTGCTGGACCCACGAGCAAGCTAAACCCGGACCGAACCAGACATTGCTCCCCACAAACCCTCTCAGAGACAGTCTGATCATAACTGATGCTTTCCTTCTGACATAAACCAGTGTCTCTCCCCAAGTCCCATGGCATGCCGGTTCCTGAAAGAAGCCATTGTCCTGACATGGACAGGCAGGTAAGGCACTTTCCCTTACCCGGAGTGGCTGCCCCTTTCTTCTGTCTGCCCTGTCTTCCACTTACTGAGGTAGGTCTTTAGTCTCGGGGCTTTTCCCTGGGTCTGCGTGAATGAACATCCTGTGGACACATTGATGTTGAACTTCTAGTCTCCAGGTCTGTGAGAAATAAACCACTCGGTTTGTGGTACTTCTTCACAGCAGCCCGAGAAAGCAAGTACACTGGCCCCCAGATGACTGCAGCTGGCATCACCTGGCTGCAAACACCTGAGACACTCCAAGGGGCAACTGCCCACCAAGACCTTCCCAACTTCCTGACCCTCCCAGCTGTGAGCGAAGTGAAATGGTTGTTTTAAGACTCTAAACTTTGAGGTGGTTTGTTGCATAGCAATAGTGACTAGAACACTTGGCTGGCTCCCATTCACCCTCGTGTTTCAGCTTAGCTGTCAATCCAGGAAGCCTTCTTTGACCTACTCAAACCTCCATTGCATGGCCCCCCTCTGAACTCCCATTGTTACTGGTCCAAAAGCTCATGGGCCCAATGCTTCAAATGGCCAATATTCAAAACATCAAAGTTTAGAGTAAGGGAAGGTTTATTGATCAAGAAGGTGCACAATCAAGACGATAGGGGCCACAGAGGTTCCTCAAATCCATCTTCCCTAAGCCCAAAGATCAGGCTTCTTTTAAATCCAGGGAAGGAGAAAAATGGGTGCGGCAAGAGGCGATTGAGGACCCATACCTGGGCACCAGCAGGGATCTGAGGAAGAGCACGAAATCTCTAAACCTCTTTGCTCCTGGTCTGTTGAGTTGGCTGACCTGAGTTGGGTCTTGTGGCTCCTGCAAATCTTTGATAAACAGTCATTTTGTACATATTTTCCTACCTTCTCAAGATAGGCAACTTCTGGGAAGGGACTGTTCTCCCAAAAACCCAAGCCTCAGACAGAATTCCTCTGATAATTAGCATATCTATAGCAGAAGCTATTAGCCTGAAGGCCGTGGGAAAAGTGCACAGTGCGGCAAGAATCAAGGGGGAGTCAGAGAGACCAAGCATTTCACCCTTACACCCCTTTTCACTCCGCATTGTCCATGGAACCCACATGACTGCTCTCCCCCAAAGCCAGCCTTTTCTTCTGACATATCCCTGTAATTCGTACATTCATCCTAAAACACTAACTCACCCTCTTCATCTCAAAGTACTTAAGTACATTGTTGCTTTTTTATGAATTAAATTTATTGGGGTGACATTGCTTAATAAGATTGTATAGGTTTCAAGTGTACATTTCCGTGTGTACATTGCATTGTGTGCCCACCACCCAGAGTCAAATCATCTTCTGTCACCATATATTTGGCCCCCTTTACCACCTCCACCCCTTTCTCTCTGGTGACCACCACACGGTTGTCCCTGTCTATGAGTTTCAGTTACTAAAGGTTTTGTGGAGGAGATAGAAGAGAAAGATTATGATATGCCCTCTCAGAGCAGATGACTGAAATATTATTCTCCAGTGGACGATATTTTTGTTTGTTTGGCCTGAAGTCCTCCAGGGAGTTCTCTGCGGCAGAAATTCTCAGAACTCTTCAAATGTCAATGATGCTCCCAAAGGAAGAGAAAATACTGAGGGTTTCCCAAACTTACGAAATCGCCAAACTCTTTTTCATGGAATCGCTTAAAAAGCATGGGATTTTCCTAAATTTGATCCAACTATAAATACTCATCATTATAAATCCCTTCTAAGTAATATATTACATTCTTTCCACCAAAGGTATAGACCCTCTGAAGAAGGAGCAGGGCCCTAGCATTTTGCTTTGGCTTCTTCATTATCATCAATAAGTCCCACAGCAAGATTTCAGAGAAACCCATGAAGGGTCTTATCTCTCTGACCCAAGTTGAATGCGCTTCATACCAAGGGCATTACAGAAAAACTCCCACCATGCTCTTCACTGCCCAAAGCCAACAGAAAAGCCACTTGGGGTACACGGATTACTGTTTTCCAGCTCACAATTTTTTTTAGATTCAGGCATAATACTAGTAGACTCTTTTTAAAGTTTATGGCTCCTGGGTGCCTGGCACAGAGAAAGTCCAATGGGGCTGAAGAAAGTGCTAATGGCTCTCTAAGTTCCAGTTCTATCATCTCCCAAATGACCGTCAGCCCTGAGCAACTGTTTGGTCAGCAATGCCTTATGGCCTGCAAAAAAAGTCTTGTTTGCAGATGTTTATTGATGACAAAGCAAGTGAGGTTCATTCCCTAGGCACTGAGAAATGGGAGTGTCCTGTGAGCAGCACGACAGCCTGTGTGTGAGGCTGGCCCGGCACTGGGAGGTGCGGCGCCCGAGGACGGCTCCCACAGGACCTCTCTCATGTTTGCTGTTGCTCTTTGTTGGGGCTCTGTGTGTGCTCAGTTGTCCCGTGGCACTGATCTGTATGGTTTTCCGTAGTCATAAGAGCTTGAAACGCAAGAACTGTGCATATTTGAACTCCTATAGGGAAAAGAGAAAACCAAGCATGGCCTTTTATTTCTCTTTTTGTTTTTTTCTTTATTGATTTTAGAGAGAGAGGAAGGGAGAGGGAGAGATAGAAACATCAATGAGAGAGGACATCGATTGGCTGCCTCCTTCGTGCCCCCAACTGGGGGTTGGGCCCACAACCCGGGCATATGACCCGACTGGGAATTGAACTGGTGACCTCTTGGTGCATGGGTCAATGTTCAACCACTGAGACACACCTGTGGGCCCAAGCATGGCCTTTTAATAACTGAAATGTTATGACTATGATAAAGATTGTGATGTATACTATATTCCTGGTTGGTAACAGTGAGGCCTCCTAAGGATTGCTTTTCTTTGGGCTGAAAGTCATTCATCCCCTAAACTGAATATATACTATCCTTATCCCCGAACACAGTTACATTGTGTCATACAGATACACACACACACACACACACACACACACACACACACTTTTGTGTGACTATGGTTACCCCCGTGACTATACTGCTTAGCACTCTTCATTTTACCTGCCTGGTTTTCAAAATAAAACTAGAAGTCACCTGGAATCTTTCCTCTCCCTCTCCATGAGCATTGAACAGCTACAGTTACCAAACTAAAGGGGTTCATTTGCTTGTGCGCATCTAAACCCAAAAAATGGGAACAGGAGTTCACAGCACAGAAAGTGAAGGTTTATTTAAGGAAATGGTGCCAGGCCCAGAGACACAGGTGAGCTACGGTCCTGAGACCCGTTTCTGAGATGGCCTCTGGGGCATAGATTATACAGCAAAAAAAGCAGTACTCATGGTGACTAAGGGAGTTGGGGTCATGGTCTCTACTGACTGGTTGGGGCCAAGATAAGGAGTAGTTGATCATTGTATCTGGTCCTGGTGCCAGCCTTCATGTCATTCTGTCTGGTTTTCAGGAGGGTATGGTCGTTAGGCTCCTTTGACTTCTGGGCCTGGGGCTGAAACACATCTGAAGTCAAGATGTTACCTTTAGTTTGACTAAAACTCTGTTTCCTTGTTCGGCAGATGAAGCTTTATTCTTAAAACAGTTTGATGCTGACCAGGACCTGACATCCTAAGGGAAGGGAGTGGACATGCAGTTTGTGCAAAGGCGGAATTGTCTGGTGAAAGGAGACAAGTGAGTCATAGTGATGTTGGACTGGACAAGGCTAGCTTGAATTAAGAACAACATCTTATTAAAGAAATGGAGCTCCTGTGTGCAACCTACCTCTTTCCCAACCCTGATGTCCTCCCCTTCTCTCCCTGCCTCCAGCACTCAGCACCATGCATTATAATCACCAAAAGCTTTGCCTGGCTCTTCCCTAAAGACACTGATCTACATTCACATAATCTTTGTGCCTTAGATCCTGACGACCTAGTGCCTGGCACCCAGCAGATCCTCAATCATGTTTGCTAAATGAATGGTTTTCTTATACAACCTCTTCATGCATTTGCAAGAACATATGGCTGCCCAGGTGGTATGACTGGCAGGCAATCAAATGGAGTATGGAAGCAGTTCAAACCCACCTCCCTCACAGCATTATATAATGCCAGAAATCACCACTGGCAAAATAGAAGTCACTCCTGAGCGAAAGCATTAAGTTTCCAGGATGCCTGTGTTAAAAAATCAAACATGTCCTCTAAGATAAGCATCAGTATGTCAGATCAATTTACTTGATCAATCAGCAAGATTCTGACTAGGATATAGGCCAGGTGAGTTTTGATGGCTGATTAGGTCAAGTGAGATCCATGGCATAAGACCTTGCTCTGTGGAGGGAGGGACAGGGTCTGAAGGAAAATCACAGATATAAAAATCAGGACCATTAGGCGTTGCCTCTAAAATTAGATATATCATGAGAAAGAAAAACCAATAATTCTTATTTGAGTCAGAAATAAAGATTGTACCTCCTATCTCAGGCCATAGCCTCTATGCTCTGCTTTAACTAAGAGGAATAATTCACATTCTAGACATGAATCTAATAAAACCATGAGTCTGAATTTCCTGGAATTTTTCTAACTCTGAATATGGACTTGTTCCCATAAACGTCCATGTCCCATCTGCCCTCGGGAATGGGCAGCTTGCACGATGTCAGCAGCGGGAACCAGGGAGCTGCCCAATGCCTGCTCAGCACTGCCAGACTTTATCCTCACCTTTTCATTTACTGCCTGAGTCAAAATAGGATGAAATGAGAGCTAATAAAATAATTCAGTTGGCCAGATAGTGTTCTACCGCCTATTTCCAAGAGGGCTCTAAACCAGGAGAACCATCTCAGGATCTAGCAGATGTCCCTGAAAATATTCCTCCCTCCCGCCTTCTGCTCCTCTTTGTTCTGTTTCCTTTCCTTCCTTTCTTCTTTTCTCGCTTCCTTCCCTTCTGTTCCTCCTTTCCTCTCTTCCTTCTTTTATTCCTTTCTTTCATTTCCTTCCATCCTTTATTCATTCAACAGATACTTATTGAGGGCTTACCACAGCTACAAAGAAGAATGAGACAAAGACAATTGTACAAAATCCCTGTTCTATACACACACACACACACACACACACACACACACACACACTCCTATTTTGGGACTCAGCAGCTTCTCAGATTGAGATTGGTGTTAGCTTTTGTTTTATTACAGTTAATGGCATAGCATTCTTGTTGTAAGTAGCATGCTCAAGGCCAAGACAGGATGGGACAGTGAAGGTGACTGATAGGAGATCTTGGTTTCACTCCTGGCTCTGCCTTTGACTTTGTGAATGACCTTGACCAGGGATCTGGGCATAAGATCCTCACCTGAAGAAAGGAAGGATCGGCCTAGATGCCTACTCACTTCGCTCAGTCTCAACTGATGATAAGATCTGAAAAGTCTTCTTAATGTGTGAAGAAGGATTTAGGGATAATAATGCAAAAGCTGGTCTTCCAAGGTCAGAAATGTGAAAATAAAAGCCATTTAAAAAAAAAAAAAAACTGGTTTTTTGAAACTCTTGTTTATCAGGAATTATATAATAAATGCAATCAATTCTTATTTCCACTAACGAAAAATATTCAACTTGCTTTTCTGGGTCAGCCTTTGCAGAATCAATGTGAATGAGATTTGGGGAGGCTGAGTAGATAACAAAAATGTTCTGTAGTGAGACAGCGCCGCCTGCTGGAGTGGAATAGTGTTGCATCTGGTAAATATAAATTATGACAAATTGTCAGTCTGGGCTTCACTGAATGCCAAATCAGTGGCATTAGTCTTACTCAGACCTTGAGCCTTTACACTTTGACATGACCATCAGACTGTGGAAAGAGTTCTCCACAGGTTAATTTTAGCCATGTTTTAGATTTACTTTTGCATCAAACTGTTCATTGATGCTGTCCATCTTTCTTTATAAATCAGCTTCAATAATATGCACTAATAAAAGCCACTTAGTGGAAATCTGTTATTTTGAGTACATAACTAGGTTCAGAGGTCTACAGTTTCCTTTAGTCCAGACTCTATTCGTTAAACAACCAACCCTTCAGATCTCCCAGTCTCTCTCCAGCTCTAGAATTCAGCCGCATGGAGAAAATCACGTATTTGTTAAGTTTCTTTAAACATGGGGTATTTTACATACTGAGGGCTATAGAGAGAGAAGACATACAAACATAAATAGCAATTATAAAAAGTAAGTAATTATGCCAATCAACATATAAAATATGTCCCAAGGTGGAGTGGATCATAACTGCTTTGAGAACCATTGCTTCATCAGGGGGCACAGCATTTGTTTAGCAGTGGTTCTCAACCTGTGGGTAGTGACCCCTTTGGGGGTCGAATGACCCTTTCACAGGGGTCACCTAAGACATAACAGTAGCAAAATTACAATTATGAAGTAGCAACGAAAATAATTTTATGGTTGGGGGTCACCACAACATGAGGAACTGTATTAAAGGGTCGCGGCATTAGGAAGGTTGAGAACCACTGGTTTAGGGCAATGTTATTATGGCTTGTGCATGCCCATTTCACCAAAACCTAGCACAGCAGGTGGCATCAGCTAATGAATGTATTTTTTAAAGTTTGGAACTCAAGTGCCAGCCAGGTTGTGTTTCAGGTCAGAAGCCACGTAGCTCTGGATCACTCTTCACCACTCTCAAGCACTTGACCAACTCTTGAAGCACAATGGCTTTCTTAGACACAGAGAGCCCTTGGACACATAATTTAGTTAAAAGACTTCAAAGAGTTCTTTGTGCCATCTCTGAGGAGACAGACAAGCTCAGAGGTCTTGGAGGCAGCAATCAGATAAGTACCTCCCCACTGAACTAGGAATCAGGCTTGCAACTGAATCTTTGCAAGATTAATTTAAATAACAATGAACTCTTTTGTGTAAAGTTAAAGAGGAGTCCTGAGATTGTGACAGCTCGGCTCTGTGCAGTCCTCAGGATCTCATTGTCATTTATTAGTCTATTTCCTCTTTCCTTCCTTCCTTCCCTCTCTCCCTCTTTCTTTTTCTTTCTGCCTATAATATCCCCTATTTGGGAATGCTGTACAAGGTATTGTGGGATTTCAAAAAAAAAAAAAGGTAGATAATAGACTCTGTTCCAAAGGTATACATCAAACATATATTCTGAAAATAATTTTTAAATTCGCCCTTTTTTGAAAGAAAAATCTTTCAGTGTTTCGATACCTTCACTTTAAATACAACTAGTAAAAGGGAGATTCCCAAAGATGAATTATTAACGTTGAAATTTTTATATATACAAAAGTAGTAAATGTTGTTTTTAAAAAGTAATCAGTATAAAACTGTATAAAGCAGAGTGAAAGGGGTCCCATGCATGCACAATAACAGAGAAAAGAAGTCACAGAGTCGAGCGTGAGTGTGCCCTTGCACACATGTGTCCATGTACATACATCTTTGTAACATTTATGTAGCAAAATGCTGCAAATTTTCTCCTTTAGACTTGACATCTTGGCTAAAGCTCCAAAGCTGAGGCCAACAAAGCCACACGTTCTAAATACAGTGCCAAGGAGCTGCCCCAACTCCCTTCTGCCTTATAAAGAATTGGCCAAGCCTGGCCAGTGTGGCTCAGTGGTTGAGCATCGACCCATGCACCAAGAGGTCGCTGGTTCAATTCCCGGTCAGGGCACATGCCCAGGTTGTGGGCCTGATCCCCAGTGGGGGGCATGCAGAAGGCAGCCAATCGCTATTCTCTCTTGTGGATGTTTCTATCTCTCTCTAAAATCAATAAAGATTTGGCTGAACTGGTTCTTCTGCTGTCAGTGGAGAGCTCTCCATGTCCCCTCCTGTTGCTGGTGGAAGTGGGCTTCTTGAGATGTCATGAGAAAAGGAACTTTCTGAGACTCCCACAGAAGAATGAGCGATATTCACTTATGTGGAAGTGAATCCCTGAGTTTCCAAGGTCCCTTCTCCCTCCGTCCCACCATGGAAGAAGTCCAGCTGTGTGTTCAGCAGAATTGGGATTAAAGCCGTCGTCCAGGGTTTCCATTCCATATTTGCACAGTCCAGTCCAGCATCAGGCTGGCTTAGTTTGTATTCCCAGTTGTAGTCCATTGCATGTAGTCCATTGTTTCTGGGGCCACATGGTTATGGAGGGAATACAGGCAAGTGCAAGAAAGCAGAAACAAAGCCAGAGGAACAAGAGAGCAAGAGAAAATTCCTTTGTCTGCGGATTACGTATTCTCAAATTTTTGCAGGTTTGCATTGGCTCCACCCCCTCTGGCCAATTGCCTTTGTTCCAGACTAGACTGACAGGCAAGCACCTTCCCCATGTCACCTCCATTTTTTGTACATGCATCTATCTCCCCTTTGTTGGATCCCTTTCCCCAGTGGTTCCCTGGGAAGTGTAAAGTTGCAGCCTCCTGGTGAAGCTGCCCAAATGACCGTGCCTATAATGTCTGCCCTTCCTTTGTTTTCTTCCTATTATTAATAACTAGCCAATTACAACTGTAACATTTCCGCCCTCACCACACTGCCCCATCCACCCTCCAGAAGTAGTCAAGCTCATGGAAGGACAAAAGGAGTCATCCAGGTCATGAGGTCCAAGCCTGGAAGAAAGGTGCTTTTTCAGGAGCAGGGATGCTCCTTTCCAATCCCCCAGCCCAATCCATACAGGGCCAGCACCAAGAGCACTAATCACAGAGGAAGAGGGTGTCAACCTGCATGTTTACTCAGCCATGCAACTTCGGAAGGGATCTTGCTGCATGTCCCTGAGTACAGAGACTGGAACCTACTTTTCACCTGGAGCTTCAGGAGGCACCCAGGCTGCCTGTGACAGCAGAGCAAGGGGAGGGGGCAGCAGCACAGTGGGGCACGCCCACCATTCAGCAGGGCAACGATGTGTGACCTGAGTCCCTGGTGATTCGGAAAATACAAATGCAAATATTGAAGCACTATTATTTGATGGGTGGGCAAAAATTTTAAAGACTGATCAGCCCCTGGCCTATTTGGCTCAGCAGTTGGAATATTGGCCCACAGATCAAAGAGTCGCGTGTTCGATTGTGGTCAAGGGCACGGACCATGGTTGTGGATCTGCCCTGGCCCTGGTCGGGGTCGTGCAGGAGGCAACCAGTCGATGTGTCTCTCTCGCTCCCCCTCCCACTGCATCTGAAGATAAATGGAAAAATATCCTCCGGTGAGGATTAAAAAAAAAAAAAGAATGATCAAATCTTGTGTTGGCAAGATTATGTGGAAAAGAACATTCTCAGACATCACTATTGGACTACAAATTTGAATATCTTTTTTAGAAGAAAACTGGTAGTATCTATCAAAATTTTAGAAACATACGCCTTTGTACCCAGTAATTCTACTTCTAGCACTCAATCTTAAAAAATAAATAAATAAACAAACAAACAAACATAATCTCCCCAGATTATTGGGAAACATGGACAGAGCTTTCGGGAGGCCTTGGATACAACCAAATAACGACTTAACCTAAGAGGATTGTAGTAAGAGAGAGGAGGAGATGGACTTGATTTAAAGGCTGTCATGGACTGAAGTTTATCCCTCAAAAAGATATATTGAAGCTCTGTTTCCCACTATCCACGAATGGGACTTTATTTGGAAATAGGTCTTTGCAGATGCAATCCAGTTAAGATAAGGTCACACTCAGGGTAAGTCCTAACTCCAATACAACTTGGGTCCTTATAAGAAAAGAAGAGACAGCCCTGGCTGGTTTGGCTCAGCAGTTGGAGCTTCGGCCCGCGGACTAGAGTCTCAGGTTCGAGTTTGGTCAAGGGCACGTACCTCGGTTACAGTTCGTCCTGGCCTTGGTCGGGGTCATGTGGGAGGCAACCATTCAATGTGTCTCTCTCACACTGATGTTTCTCTCTCTCTCTCTCTCCCTCCCTCCCTCCCACTCTATCTGAGATAGATGAAAAAATATCCTCAGGCGAGGATTAAAACAAAGAAGAGACACAGAGACACAGGGGAGACTCTCATAGGGTGACAGAGACAGAGATTGGAGTGTTGCATCTACAAGCCAATGAATGACAAGATTACCAGAAACTAGGAAAAACCTGGAACAGATTCTCCCCTAGAGCCTTCAGAGGGAGCGTGACATTGCCGACATTTGATTTTGGACATCTAGCCTGCAGATCTGTAAGAGAATCCATTTCTTTTCTACTAAACCACAGTCTGTGATACTTTAAAGCAGCTGTAGGAGGTGAATACAGAGACCAGTTGGTGCGAGTGGTCAAGAAAAGGGAGGAATCAAAGATGTGTCGGCATGCCATGAGTGACGGGTCAGGGTCTCACACCATAAATCACAATGCATGGCCCGCCTACTTGGGCATGTCCATTCTGCATTTGGAAGGACAATCTGAGGAGATCAAAAAGCCCAGAGGTATAAGTGTGTGAGTCCTGAGAGATGCCAAAATCACTTCCGGAATGTCTGTCTTCAGACTGGAGAGCCTCCATTCTCTATAAGGTGAGAGAGACTCAACTCTGTGGCAGAGAACCAACATGGTGAGTTCTAGAAACTAGGTCTACTTCCCACCCAATCTTGAGCTGACTTTCTAGAGCTGATGTGGGTCTGCGCTGGCTCTTTGGGCCCCTTTCTGAACCCCACAGCAGAGCAGGTGGACTGTCGTGCAGGCAGGAGGCACAGCGGGGACCGCAGTGGGCTTGCCCCTGACCAGAGGTGCAGCCCCGGCCGGGCACTTACCCCTCAGAGCCTCCATTTCTCACTGGGAAACAGCAGTGGACGCACATAAAAGCATGTGAGAACCGAAGTCACCTCCCAGTCTGTTCGAGCACTGTATTGTGCAGAGGGAAATCAGACACAGACGTTAAGTGGTTTATTCAAGGTCATGAACGATTAGGTTTCGGGGCGGGAACTGGAAAGTGCTCTTTGCATTACGGCATCTCTGATGTCTTTTTCAGCCTTAAATCCTGTGCTTATAAAAGCAGTTTATAAATAGAATGGGTGCTAGAAGTTTCTAAATAGCATTGCACACCAGACCATGCTATTTAAAGAGAGAACTAGCTGGAATTCGTCAATCTCACAATTCAGAGGTCCCACGTTAACTCTGTGCATTGGGGAAGACCACTTGCAGGAGGTCAGTCAGATTGATTGTATGTTCAGATCTTCAAGAACATTCAAGAACACTGGCAAAAATCCTCTCATCACAAACAATTGCATGTCGGATTTTCATGGGTTTTCCAAGCTACGCAGCAATTGGATGGGCTGAAAATTTCCAACATGCCCCCACCCTAGCTCCAACAGGAAAACAGACATGGTAATAGCAGCCTTGCCCTAAAGTCAATATCTTGAAATTGTGAAAAATAGCAACTTGTCACTTTCTCAGGCGATGTGTTCACTAAAAGTGAGCTTCCTTTAGACCAAACCAAAGCAGGCTCCAGAGTCTGAGGGGGACTCTGAGTGTGTCTGACAGGTGAAGGGAGGGGACTAGAGTGCATATGCCTGAAGGTGAGGCCACCTGCCAGCTGCCACCTCCAGATGTGATCACAGACCAAGGCTCAGCTGCTGGAAGCTGCCTGCTGTGGAGGGCAGGAAGCTACTCCTCTGGAGAGGGCGGGAGAACAGACAGTGCGCTCCTATCCCTGCTCTCTCCTCTTTTACCCTCTACTCTTTTCTCTCTCTCGGACCATCCAGCTTCCCCCTTCTTTCCCTTTTCTTTGCCTTCGTTCTTATTTCTTCCCCTCTCCTCTTTCTATCTCTTTTATATTGTCCCCTCTGTCCTGTCTTTTCCCTTCATGCTCAACCCCGATCCTGGTCTATCACTGGGTACATGGACGTAATGTCACTCTAAATCAATGTCAGTAATATCAGTGCCTTACAGACTAGTCTGGTGGCAATGAATGGATCTGTCCTTTCCTCCAAAAAGGTTGCAGTGAGTTCCAGTGGTCATAGTCTGGCCACCGTGGAATCACCAGCCCAAGGAGGACACGCCAGGCTCCGTGAAGGAAGCGCCATCTTGGCTCTCTGGTTCCCTGGATGTCTGAGCATCAGAATCATCAGAGTTTTATAACACTGATTCCTCACTCCACTCTCAGTTGAGAGGTAAATTGAACATATGTAGGAAGTACCCCTCTACTCCCACATAGGATGGGTAGAAATAATAGATAAAATATTTAAATATATGCTAAATAAATATATGTATGCATGCTATATAGCACAGACAAATTCAAAATAAAGAAAGACAATCTGGAGAATAAGACTTGAAGAACATGCTCTGAGCAGGCAGTCCTGAGGGTGTCGGCAGGAGATGTGTGCCTCAGAACTAAAGCTCTGGAGTCGAGCCCCAAGTCCCCACTCAGTGGGCAGCTGCAACCAGGCACCCTGCATGAAGCCAAGAGTGAAAAGGCCTAGTGCCATCCCTGATGAGTGACCAGAAAACTCTACCCAAAACTTGTCAAGCTCCTGGCATTTCTTCCAATAACCTTTGAGGCTGATCAAACCATAACTCTAATAATGGGCTCTCTTCAGAGGTTCTTATCTCGGCGGATGACAGGGTCAGAGGACTCTTGCACTGAAATCTGCTTTAATCCTGGATGTTGGATTTCATGTTAGCAAATAAGCACTCAGCATAGAAATAAGGCCATTGGTTTCAGAAGCTGAATGTTTGGAATTTTGCCTGGAATCAATCATTCTTTTATTTGCCAAAACCTACAGACATGGTCATATATCTCCAGCAGCCCACCCTTATTGGTTTTTATGGATGTTAATTAACAGCTCCATTGTTGGCAAGCCATTTAGAGACACTCGGCTAGAAATACCGGCTGCTTCACTCCAGTTACGGCTGTGTCTGAGCTTTCCCTGAGGGTTGTCAAGCGTTCATGGAGTGCAGCCCAGCAGCGCAATCCAGGTCCACCTAGATTTTGTAGCATGTACGGGAATGACTGTCTCTTATTTTCATTCTAACCCTTTCCATCCACCCGGGGAGCCACCTCCAGGATCCGAACCTAAGGACGTGGGGGTCTCCGCCTGCCATCCAGGTCACTGAAATACGGGTTTACAGCGCCCTCGTTCATTTCCTCTGATCGTAACACCTTCATTAGTCTAGAATTTGTAAGCCTACAAAATACTTGCACAGGATAACCCAGGGCCTGTAAGGTAGGTAAAAGAGCCAATGAGACCATCCACAGATGTGCAAAAGAGGTTCAGGGTGGTGTGGTGACTTGTTCCAAACTCCACAGAAGAGCGGGGGCTTGACTCCAGGTTTCCAGTCCACTACACCAAGTGACCGAGTGGTCTGTCCTTCCAGTGACCATGGCCTTCCATTCTCCCTACCTTGACACTGATTGAATCTGGCTATCCTGCACTCTTTTTAAAAAAATTTGTGGTAAAATACACGTAACATAAATTTTACCATTTTAACCATGTTTAAGTGTATAGTTCAGTGGCATTGAATACATTCACAGTGTTGTACAACCAACACCATCTACCTCCAGAACCTTTTCCTTATCCCTAACTGACTTTGTACCCATTAAACAATGACTCCCCACCCCCCATCCCCCAAGCCCCTAGTAACCCATTCTATTTTGTCTCTATGAATGTGACTATTCTAGGCACCTTATATAAGTGGAATCATATACTATTTGTCCTTTTGTGGCTGGCTTATTTTACTTAGCATAATATTATCAAGATTCATCCATACTGTGGCATGTAGGCTGAATAATATTGCACTGTATGTATATTCTACATTTTGCTTATTCACTCGTCTGTTGATGGTGCCTTGAACTCTTATCTCCTTTGAGAAATAGCAGTTCAATTTTCCTTTAAGAAATTACCTCTTCCCATGGACAATGCCTGGTGGAAGTATTAATTAAGTTCTGAGCTAAGAACAATCCAAGCAGCTGTTCTCTATTAGAATCTGAAACCCAAGCAACATGATAAATAGAAAAAAAAAAAAAATGGAATAGGCTTTTAGAAAAATACAGCTGTAACTAGGCAAGACTGAGCAGTAGTTTCAGCTACAAAGAGATGTTCCACTTCTTATTATTTCTCAAGCCTTCCCTTTGACTGTGTGACTTACACCACAGCCAGCACTAGATTCTGCTGCTGGAAACCAAAGGACATTCATTAAGAGCAAATGAAGGGGCAGAGCCCTCCGGGTCCCCTGGATCTGTCTCTGCTTCAACAGTGTTTGGACGGACAGACCCAAGGACGCCCCTTCCTCCAGCCTCCGACCACCCTCCAACCTCTTCTCCAGTCACCACCTTTGGGACCACCTCAGCCACCCTCAGCCTCCGAGACCAGCCAACACCGTTTTCTTACCTTAACTTCTATTGTCAGACAGCTACGAGCCCCAGATTCGTCAGAATCATTCCACCGAGGTGGGGGCTGCCATCACCGCCTGGCCAGCCTGCCTCTGCGGGCCTCCTGCACCCCTCTCCCTGGGCTGCTGTTTCCACCGTGGCCATGTGGCTCTGGAGGGCTGGGCCGCTTCTTCCACGAGTTGGCAGAGAAGAAGCTCGAGGGCGCTGAGCATCTCTTAAAGCTGCCAAACCAGGCTGGGGGCCGCCTTCCCTTCCAGGACGTGCTGAAGCCTTCCCAAGATGAGTGGGGCAGAACTCAGGACGCCATGGAAGCCGCCCGGGCCTTGGAGAGGAGCCTGAACCAGGCCCTTTGGGATCTGCAGGCCCTGGGTTCTGCCCGCACAGACCTCAGCTCTGTGACTTCCTGGAGAACCACTTCCTGGGTGAGGAGGGGAAACTCATCAAGATGGGCGACACCTGACTCTCCTCCGCAGGCCTGGGGGCTGGCGAGCATCTCTTCGAAAGGCTCACCCTCAATCATGAGTAGGAGCCTTTGGAGCCCAGAGGCCTTCGAGGGGCCCCTCTGCATCCCCCTGGTGCCCGGCTTTTACCTGAGCATCTCCCCAAAACCACCAGGCATCCTTTTAACCACCCTGGAGCCCTCTCCCATGCATTGGACCATATGGAAACAATAAAGCTTTTTGCAGCAAAAAAAACAAAACAAATGAAGGGTACCCCACTTCCACAGCCTCCATTCTGGCTATGGGCATGATTTCTTTTCCCCTTAAAGAATGTATTCAATGTTTATTTTTACATTATTTACCTACATCGATTTGTGGGGACAAGATAGAGAGAGTAGGGGGTAAGGAGAAGGAAAAATAGAAGTTTTGTTGCTAACTATTTGCCCGATAGATGAACTTGAATTTCCTTTAAAAACCTATTTATCTTCACTCTTGCTTATTTTATGCCAAATCTGGGCCTAACGTATAAGGACTTAATTGCCAGTGTTAAAAGGCATTATTACCCTCTCCAAACTGTTCTCTCCAAATTCCTTGGGGGTCTTTGAAATGTGTTTACAGGATCATCTATTTTCTTAAGCGCTCTACTCTACCAAGTCCCAATGGTCATGCTTTTGCTTCTACCTACAAAACAAAGCCCCATTTCTCTCAAAAAATTCACTTACTCAACAAATAATTATTGAACACCCAAAATATAACAGCCCCTGGGCTAGGTTCTGGGGACTTGGCAGCAAACAGGATAGACATGTTCTCTGCCCTTGAGAAGCTTATCTTCCAAGAGAGAGACCACAGGTAATTAATCATGTAGAACTCTGAAATTCTAACTTGGCTAAGTGCTCTGAGCAACTCTGAAGCAGGGTGTCATCTGGTCAGGTATGCAGAAAAGGTGATTGAAATGACTTTTTAAAAATAAGTAGACATGAAATAGGGAGGTCTGCGGGAAGAAGGGTTTGGGCAGAAGAACAGACAGCATGAGCAAAAATTCTGTGTTTGAAAGTAGCCTGGCATCTCTGTCTCAGAAAATTTCAGAATTTCATTCTTATTTTACTTAATAATTTTACATGGACTTTCGTTTTGAAAATGCTTTAATGTGGTATATCTAACGTTGAACTCACAACAGCCCTGTTAGACCAAAATCTCAGGTTTTGGCTGGGCCCCAGCTCCTGCAGTCCATTTCTCCTCCTTCCCTTCTTCCGCACACACCACATCCACTTGAACTTCTGAGACAAGCTGACCATCTCGTGGGTGGAGAAAGAAGGGATTAAAGGAGTTCTGGGCTCAAGTCAATGTGATGGCTAGTTTAACCCTAACCATGTCTCAGTTCTCATAACCATGTCTCTAAAATAAGACTATTTTATCACAGACTTATTGACTGCTTCTTTTCCTGGTAACTTTCTAGGCCCTCCCATTTCTGTTTAGCCCTAGGGTTTGGCCTTGCTTTTTCCTATCTCTCTGCTGGAAATCAGAGCCCCATCCTGAGTTCCAGCAAAGTCCTTCTGTCTATAACCACATTCTCCCAGGCCACACTCTGCTTGCCAGAGTCTGGGAACCTCTCTTGTTCAGTAATGTCCTGCCCTGGTAGAACCTGCGCCTTCTGCTTCTAGCTGTGTGCAGTGACCGCCCCCTGGAGGTCACTCCACAGTCATGCTCTCAGTTCCTAGCTCAGCTCTGCAGGGCATTGGGCCCTTCAACACCTGCCCCACTCCTCCAGGTACATCCAGTGCAGGGTCCTGGCTCTTTCTAGTTCTCTGCAATTAACCAGGCCACACGCCCCCGTCAGACCAGACCCTTGGCTGTACTACACACTCCATCCAAGTCCTGCACCTAGAAAATAAGGCTAGCTGTTAACTGGATTTGCGCACTCTGATTCAGATGTGAAAAATGACTTGTGATTAGAGAGGGATTTTATCTTCCTTCTTAAGGAGCACTGTCATCTTCAGTATGTATTTCCTCAGCTGCTCAAGAAACAGTTGTAATGAAGCCATTTCTGTCTATGAAACTCATACAGTGGACAGATTGACAGAGAGCAGGAGGCATAAACCAAGTGGCCAGGACCCACGATGATTAGATCAGGGTGTACAAATAGATCTGACCAGATCCCACACACTTCCGCTCCCTGAGGCTAGAGAGTATTCCAGCGGGGGAGGGGAGGGCCACAGACCACAGCAGTGTCTCTGCTCAGCTCTCAGGGCCCCGCTGTCGTACCCCAGGATTCTGCCTCCCCAGGGCACTCAAGGCATCAACCCTTTCCAGTAGTGAGCAGCCATGTGTGGGGAAACACCCAGCTCAGAAGAAGCCCATATTCCCAGCCATCTCGCAGTCGTGTTACCAGGAGGGCGTTTCGGTGCGCGCTGAGTCAATGCTCAGGGTGACTAGCCAGGCTGGACGTTTTCTGTCCTCTGTTCCTGCTCTTGGACACAATTTGAAAAGCCGATAAGATGAGTATCTCCTCGTGCATCCTCATTCCCTGCCCCGGACGAGAACAAAACCACTCAACCATTTCCTTGAAAACTGCACATTTTGCAGAAAGGCCAAGCTCAGAAAATATGCCAGGGACCCAGAGTTGTCACGGCACCTCACATGATGTCCTAGAATCTGTAACCTAATACAAATCCCCGTCATCTCAACACTTCGTCTGACTTAGCAATGCTCGGCGTCAGCAAGGTGGGCAGATGGCAGGGGAGCCGGGATGCCGCTCTGAGCACAGGCTGTTCCAACAGCATCTGAGGACTACCGGAGGGAAGGGGGATGTTTGAGGATGCAGAGATAGAATTTTAAAAACCTAGAGAAGGGCACACTAATCAAATTACTGCGTAAAACATACCCAAAAATTTTTTAAAAAATAAAAAGGAGGAGGAGGAAAGGAAAAGGAGGAAGAAGAGGAGGGAAAGGGATGCAAATTGGGAGAAAGCAAGAGGCCACCCCATCCCCATCCCCAGAGAGGTGGCCGTACAGGCGTCCCACGTATCGCCGGTGATTACTGCAGGTCCTCTGGCCGGTCCTCGAGAGAAAGTTTACCAGTGTTTTCTAAATGATCCACCCTCACCTCCTCAAATTTGGTAAGCAGGTGGCACCAGGATGGGGGGCGGGGATAATGACAAACAAGGGGGCTGTGGTCCCCGGGCCCCTGCAGTGGCCAGAAGCAGTTCACTGATGTCATTCCCACTGAGGAGGATTTGGGGTTGGGGATAACTAGTCCAGCTCCGGATTCTGTTTTCCCATTAGCTTCAAGCTGCTTGCCAGGCGTTTGAGCACTGCCCAGCCTCCGGACTGAACGCCCTCGGAGCGGCCCAGGCACTCCCAGGCGGCCTGTGGTGTTGTTTTCCATCCACTAAGGCAGGGAGCTGGGAGCCAGGGGGGTGTGCGATGAGAGAGAGAGCAATGGACCTAGCAGGCACCGGCCCCTGCGTCCAGCCAGCTCAGGACGCTAGAGCATTTCACAGCTCACGTAGTGGGTGGTAGGCAGGGAAATACTCACATTGTAAAATCCCGGGCTGACATTCTGAAGGGAAACCCTGCTAGGGAAATGTAACCGTTTGCAAACTGAGGTTGTTGAAAGAAAGGAAGTTTTCCTTACAAAAGATATGCTCCCAGGGATGTGATTGTTTAATCCAGAAAAGCTCCATTCAGTTAAAAATCAGGTCAAAAATAAATACCTGAATGGGGAAACTCCACACTATAAAATAAATATCTAACAGGCCACGTAAAGGTTAACAGAAGAGCAAAAATATGTGGAGGGAAGGAAAGGAACTGAAGCATGAAATGGCCCCACAGAAGATCGTGGGTGTCCCCACAGTAGACAGACGCCAGGACTAGGATGCTTTGCCTCAGTTTTCCTCCCTCGGCACGCTTGGCTTTGTTTAATGAAGCACCCCACACAGTCCACAGTCCCCTCAGGCTGGGAGAGGAGGTAAAAGGTAGGTCTGTGTGGAAGCAAGCCTCTTTCCCAAGTGCCCGTAAATCACCAATTCCTGAAGAATGGAATTGTCCTCCAGACAAGGATAACATAATCGCAATCATGTTTTATTAGAACTGTCTCCATGCTCGTAAATACATTTCCTTTTCTAGAATTCCAGTCTGCCTCTTTCCAGCAGTCAAATAGACCCTGCGCTTTTTCAAAACTTCCTGCCACTTTTCCACATGGAAAATACCACTTTATGATCCTTTCCACCTTGCTTTAGATTTTATTTATGTATAGGAGTCCGTATTATTTAATTTTGCTCCTATTCTTCAGCCATCTCGTCTTCATTCTCCCTCACTTAAGACTCTGTGGATTCTTTTGTGCTCCATTGTACAATCCTATAAAGATGATAGGCATTCAAAATGCATATCCTCATTGAACACTGAAAGTATAACACATTAAAAATAATTACGGACAAGATTTCTTTCAGATACAAAAGTCTTGAAAACATAAAGAAAACGTCCACTTCCATCTGCACTCACGACCTGGGCTTCCTGTCCACTTTCTCATGGTCGACTATTAGAAGTTAGACTTGGTGGAGTCCTTGTGGGTTAGTTCAACTCCTTTTCCATAGACCTTACAATGATGCCTACCCACTGGAACTCACCTTCTTTATTTCCGTTCTTAGAATGAGACTGGATCCCAGAAGTGCAAGATTTGTTCTAGCACTTGTCTGTGCTCTGCTGTCTGGGGACACAGGGTCTCGAGGACCCTCCCCGGGTCGGAAACCCCAGTCACCCACAGCATCCACATCACTCGCCCTCCAACCAGGCATGTGTTTCCTCCAGAATATACTCACCCAAGCATAGCACCCAAGTACTTCTTCACTTAAACTGTAGTGGATTATTTTTCCTTAAGAAGTGGAAACATGACATGAAGGGGATCGGAATATACCACCCCATGATATACCACTTTGGCATAAAGATTCTTTTGAGCTGAAAACAATTGAGAAAAAGCAGACATAAGAAGAGCTCTGCTCTCCTTTTTTCTATGTAAAAGTAGGGCATAAATTCCCCTTGTGAAGGTATCCCCTGCCCTCTCCCATATCAGGAAGAGGAGAACCCTGATCACCAAAGATAAAGACAGCACTTAAATAAATCTGCATAAACAAACCTTAATAAATAACGCTTGGCTACCATTAGTTTTTTTCATATATTTACCTTGACACAGTTTCGTCTAGACACTTCTCCAGAATTTGTTGCCTTTGTTAAAATGGTATATAAGTCCCCCCGTGTCTAACTGATTCTTTGTTTTCATTTCTTTTCTGCGGAGCTCACGTGCAAATAAAATTTAAAATAAAAATTATGTGCCTTTTCTCTTGTTAATATGTGTTTTTTTTTTGTCAATTTAATTTACATGCCCCAGGCCCAGATCCTAAGAAGGTAGAGAACAAGGTTTTCCTCCCCTACAGAAATAAGATAAAAACTATGTCCATCTAATTTTTGTTTCTCAGGCATGGATCAAATTCAAAATTTTACATCTGCCATGATAACAGAACTAACAGAGAATAAAGGAAAGGAAAGAGGAAACAATGGCTTCAGGATGTTAAGGAGCTAAAAGTAGAAGCTGTAGATGACATGTCCATGTTCTGGCTCCAGGGACTTTGTGGCCCATGATGTCACCTCCTCGTTCAATGGCCGGATCATCCCACTAGAAGGCTTCATTTGATAAATATAAATGCATTGCTTTAGTGAGTTTAATTTAAAACACTTGAGTCAGTACTTTCCTAATTTTAAAGTCCTACAAAAATGTTAGTTCCTGGTCCTAATTTGACTTTTTTCTTATTAGATTGATTTATTGGTACTTACTCTCACTCTTAGGTTTTTCAACTACAGAGCGTTTTTTGGTGTTTTTTTCCTGCTTCAGAGCCCAGGCACACACACTGAAGAGCCTTACAGAAATTCTAATATTCATTCTAGGAGCTATAAGGCATTGGGGAGGCAACCACTGCCTTTCAGCCACACAGTGCCGCCTTGGCCCCTGGAGTCACAGTTCATGAATTCTGAACACAGTGTTCTTGAATAACAGGCTAGGCCAGGTTGCACCCATTTGAGTGGTGGTCTGAGGCTCTGGCTTCATTCCCCACCACTTGGGCCACAACTCTGGAACAAGAAATAAGCACCTGGCATCAGGTTTTGCCTTGTCTTCTGAGCCAAGACACCTGGCTTCCGTATTCTTGCTTCTGGGATGAATGGGCCTCCTCAGAAATCAGTAAAGACTAACATAATTATTACCACTTGGTTTCAGCCTCATTGTAAACAAGTGTGTTATTTCTCCAAGACACAAGATAGTTCATATAGTCATAGAGTGGTTTCTATTTGTATTAAATTCAGTACAGCAAACTGTTATTTAGTCTCTGTTCTGTCAAAGGAACTGGTCTAGAATATACAGGGATAAAAGAAATGCTGACATGCATCTAATATGAAAAACACTTCCTGACTTTAAGGAGCTTGCACTCCATGGAAAATTTTCCGAGCACTGCTTCTGAAGCACAGTGATGACTCTTATATGTTTCAAAATATATAGATCATCAAAAAAGAAAAAACAGGACTGGTCCACCTTAAGATTCTTCAGAGCTTGAAAATTACATGTTGCTTTCTGTATGGTTGACCTCTAAGGCAATCAAAATAGGATATAAAATGCTATCTATTGCTGCTAAGATTTAAATCATTTTTCCAAAATGGGTTTGCCAAGACAAAAGGAGGTGTTCTCTGCAGTGAAGGGGAGGTGAATGAGAGGAAGCATTGAACAGTCCCAAGTAATCGCATTTATTCCGGTCTCTGCTTCTGAGAGCAAAGCAGTCAAAAGGCAGAAACAGTGATGCTCACCTCATCATACCAGGGGATGTGACATTCTTTCTATAAACAATACAGTGCAAAGGTTCAGCGAGAGTGAGAAGTCTGACCTGAAGCAATTTTTCCACCACTTATCATTTTTGACAGTTACAAGAAATCAAGAAAAGGGATTTTCTTGTCTCATTATTTCTAACCTTAAAGTTCAGGGGAGTTAGCCTTTCTCGAGATTAGGATGCACTAAATACATCCGGAGGAAAGGGTGCAGTACCTTTTCTGAGAACACTGTCCAGATAGGAACTCTCTCCCTTTATTCAAGATATCAGAGGAAGGAGCAGGCGAGGCCAGGAGAGTTCAGCCATCTCGGCTCAGAGTAGCTGCCTCAACAAGGCTTGATATCGCTTCTACCTGCAACAGGGCAAGAGCCATCCTGGTGACGAGCTCGGCCTGACTGCAGACCCCCCAATGCAGCCAAGTCCCAACCAGCGGCCATGGGATCCCAGACAGTTGTAAACAGCCCCCCAGAACTGCTTTCGGTGACTTGGTACTACCAAGTTCAGCACGCACTTCCCAGAAGATCCCTAACATGAGGACAAAAAGTACTCCGGAAGCATGTCTTTGGCTGAACTTTAAACATCAGAGAAATAGTTGAAATATCTCAGAAGAGATAAACATGCTGATCTTCAAGTTTTAACCTATCTCCCATGCTGTGATTTCTCGAGGCGGTTGCATGAAAATCAGATTTCTCCCATTTAGAAATCGGTGAGCTCCGGCTGCTTATTTCGGAATGGCAGACCTTGTGACTGATACGTGGACACCTTGATGAGATGCTGCAGCCAGAGCACAGACGCTGCCCAGGCAAGCGGTACCCGGTGCGTGGGGCCCCACAGCTCCTGCCCCCACCCCACCCTGCAGCTCCACTGCCCATACAGGGCACCACAGTGCCAGGATCCTCCAGAAAAGAGGTTTCCACCCTTCACTCTCTCTGAGCTGCAAACATTAAAATAAAGTACTTCCGTGAGCGTGTGCTATGTACAAAACAGGCTTCTGTAAGGAGGGTGACTTCTACAAGAAATACTGGTACTGCAAGAAATAAAGTACTTCTAGATTTTCATATAAACTCAAACTGCATTTAAGAACCTGTTTTCACCCAGCTGGTGTGGCTCAGTGGATTGAGCGGACTGAGAGGTCCCCATCAGGACACATGCCCTGGTTGTGGGCTCGATCCCCAGTAGGGGGCATGCAGGAGGCAGCCAATGGATGTTTCTCTCCCATATCAATATTTCTATCTCTCTCCTTTCCTCTCTCTAAAAAAATCAATAAAAACGTAAAAAAAAATTTTTTTTTTAAATCTGTTTGCCCTATATCTTTTCCTCAGTGAGACAGGGACCAGCTGCTTGCTATCTGTGGGCAGAAACTCCAGAATTTGCTATTATTGTTCATTGAGCTCATAATACCTCTACCTCTTTGATGCTAGTGTACACATTTCTGTTCCTCCAGTCCCACTTAGAGGCACTATTGGTTGTAAGATGCTTGACAAGTCCGTTGACCTCTTTGTGCCTCGGTTGTCCCTCGGGATGGAGAGAGCTGCAGAGGGTGATCTCAAGATCCTTGGTGACTCTACCGTGTTAGGATTCAATGACTCCAGCAGTCCTTAATAGTCCAATGAGTAGTTTTCAATGCTTTGTCGGAAATTGGTGAGTCACACTGGGATAGCAATTTTAAGATGAGGTTAGAGTATAATCATATCTCCTTAAATAAGATTGGACCGAGGAATGCAGATAAGGAATGCAATGCCGTGTGGGTGGGAAAGCGTAATCAGAGCACAGTGATGGTGTGTCCTCGCCAACAGACAAGATTAGGCAAATTCCTGACGCCTGATGAATGATCAGCTGGCTTCAGAAATATGACTCTTCCCTGAAGAGCTGCCGATCATCTGTTTGGCAGAGGCCGCAGAGCAGTGACGCCGGTGGTTTGCACAGGCCCCGGGTGAGTCAGCACGGACTGGGGTACTGACAAGCACGGTAACAGAGACGGACGAGGTGAACGCGCGGGACTGTTAGGCTGATGAACACCGGGACACATTCCAGAAGGCTTCCTATAGACACCCATGAACAAGTTGTCTTCCTAAAATGTCCTCATCGGCACAGCCTGAAGTGAAGGGCTCTGGGACACCCTGGGGGTGGATCTACCACGGATGGGGTCACAGGCAGCTGCAGGCACCTCCGAGAAAAGGACACCAGGAATTCCCAGGAGAGAAGCAACTCCAAAGCAGAGAAGGACCACATCTTTGGAGCTTTCTTTTAAAAGTCAGGGCTCAGGTTTAGGGGAATAGCCAATCTGATGAGAATTGTCCTGGACCGGCCTCTCGTCCTCCCTGTGCAGGCGGGAGGGAAAGAATAGGCACAGTGGGAGAGGGGTCCCCTGGGTTGCCTCTGAGGACCTCCTGCTGAGCACAGTGGCAGCACTCAGGGCACAGGAGGACATCCTCCTTTGACCCCACCTGGGGCAGGTTTCCCAGGTGCTCTCCAACGCTGGGTCTCCCCCAGACACCAGGTGATCTCAGATCTCTTAAGGCAACCAGGGTCAGAGCACTAAAGACCTGGAATGCCCTTGGATAACATAGGGCACATCCTCTCCAATTTCCACATGTGTGAAAAACTTCACTGGAAGAGTTTTTAAATACAAATATTATTATTTATAAAAGGCTGCTCACAACATGTTAAAAAAATAAACTCAAATCATGATTCAGATGAGTCTTTCCATTATGCTAAACACCTCTCCCCCATCCTTAGTTCTACTCCCAGAAGTAAAAATTTTTATGTAGTTCTGGTTGTAGGTCTTCTACACCATAGAACTAACCCGTATGTGTGGCCTGTGTATCTGGCCTTATCAACCTCAAATGATAGTTTCCCACCATGCAAAGCACGTGAATTTAGTACATTTCCCCACTTCTCAGCGATCTGCATTTTACCTTCTCAATCTTACGAGTTACATTAACATTTTAAGATCTCTAATCTTAAGGTCTCTAATGGTTACAAGCATAACTTTAATATGCATAAATTCTTATTTTTTGGTTCATCAGCTTCTAACATTATCGACCTGCTCCCTGTTCTGCAAGATGAGGAAAGTAGTTCATGGCCGATAACCTCCGCCCCCTCTCTGTCCTCTTCCCAGCTTGTCAGCTGACTGATATCATCGTCCAGGCTTGTAACCTTCGAACTCTGTCTGAAATTTTAAGTTTGCTTTCTGTACTTTGTCTATAGCATGACTTTAAAAATTGAAAACCAATAAGACACATTCATAATATTAAGATTATATAAATAGCAATTGCAAAATCAAGACCCATAAAGATGGAAATGTGATTTTATGTTACCAAAAATATGCATCCAAAAAATGATTGAAAATGGATTCTCTTTACTTACTCCTTCTATTTTTCTAAATCATATCACATTTCAGTTTCCCCATCTTATCATGACTTCTGAATAGTTTTTGCTTCCTTTACTGTAATGGGTAGAATAGACATACATGTTCCTTTTAGTGTATCTAAGATCTTTCAGATTATTAAACACATTTTTTAAATCAACGTTTTTTAATGACCACCTCCTATCTTCCCCATTCTAATCCGGGCCAGTTGTTTTCAAGGCCTGTTTCACAGCTGACAACTTGAAATTTCTTTTCATCTTATTCCAAAGGCAGTTGTTCTGCTTGTTGGATTACTTTTCCTTCATTACATCTCCAAGTCATACCACGAAGAGTAAATAGGAGAAACTTTCTGAGTCATTAGATACCTTACTTTGCATTAATTCTTGGGTTAACAGGTTGCTGGCTACAAAATTTAGGTTCAAGATAATTTTCCCTGAGAATTTTAAAGTCCTGCTCAAATATCTTCTAGCATCAATATTATTAATGCAAAGTGTAGTGACAATCATGCTTTTTTGTTTTTTGGTTTTTTTCTGCAGGTATCCTGTTAATTCTCTCTACGAGCTTTACACTAGGAATGTTTTCATTTTAATGGAATAGTCCTTGGCACATGGTCAATATTTTCCATCTGAAAATCTTTTTTTTTTAGTTCAGGAAAATTATCTTTTCTTATTTATTTGATTATTCATCTTTGCTCTATCATCTTGGATTAGCTACACATTAATAGCTTTCTAGATCTATCCTTATCTCAACTTCTTCCTTACAGTTTTCCTTTCTGTCATCCTCTGTGTTCTGAGTTATTTTCTCAACTTTATCTTCCATATTGCAAATGTAGTTTTCAGCCATATCAATGATTCAAGTCTATTGATTTTAAAAATGTATTCGGGGAACCATGTTCAATATTTCAAAGGCTCTTCCACATTCCTTCCTGCTCCCTTTCATACTAGCCTATTCTTCTGTGTGGACACTATCCCCTCAAGTCTCTGAGGAGTAATTCCGTGTTTAATGCCAGCCTTCTTTCTTCTATCTGTTTCTCCCACGTTAGTTGCTCTTTCACACATTTCAGTATTTCCCTTTTACCAAATATTTGATGATCCTTGATTGACCACTCATTTTTTAACAAAACAAAACAAAGGGACCCTGTCCTGGGGCAGGCACAGACCCAACAATGGCACCTTTAGCTGATGTGGGGCTTGAGACAGTAGGGGATGGCCTGGGACAAGTAAGGTCTTAGAATCATACTCTCCCACTTGGATGGGCTAGAAAAAAGGAGGAGAGATCCAACTGGGGTGCTGAGATATAACAGCCACTGGTTTTAACGGCTGAGAACTGGGATAGTGTTGGCATGAGGAGAACAGCATTTGGTCAAATACACGTTAGTCAGACTGCCTAGTGAGCCCAGGGGGAGCTTCTGGAGGCCCAAGGAGACACAGAAGCAAGAATGGCATCTAGAACATCCATCAGCAGGAAGCAAGCCCCTTCACAGTGTAGGATCCAGAGAAATAAGAGCTGGGCTGGCTCCAAGTCCTAGACAGAAAGTGTCTGAGGCAGGAAACAAGTGTGGTAGGAGAGGAGCACCAGGCACAGGGGGCAAATAGGTTCCAGTTGCCAGAATGTGGAATCAAGATGTGGTTTAGGTCTGAGAAGTAAGGCTGAGCTTGGGCCAGGCCAATCACAAGGATGAGGATGAGGATTCTTAGAGACTGGAGCTGCTGAAATGCCTCCTGCTCATACTCAGAATTGGTCTTAGACTTAATTAATAAAGGTCAAGGGGTCTCAACTGGGGAAGAGGGGAGGTGAGGAAAGGAGAGGGAAGGGAAGATAGAAGCTAGGAACCAGGGATTATCCAACACCATCACTTGACTTCAGGGGAGCTCATATTTTTCAGCATTTGTGAAGAAACCAACGTATCCAAAACCCTAAGCAAAATTATAAAGGTCAATCTGTCCTCCCTACCCAGGTGTCCTGTATACCATGCAACAAATACCCAGAGCTTCAGGAAGACACGGCTCCATTCCCAAAACTCTTTTTGAGCTCCGTCTACATGCCAGCACTGTGTTGTGAAATGAGACTTCAGAAGGGATGAACGCCTGCTTGGCCATCGGTGACTCCTATCCTGTCAGGGAGTCAGACAGGCAAACAGACCATTTCAGACAGCGTGGAAATGGCTGTGCTGGAGGTGTCCCTGGGTTGCTCGGCTGAGTGAAGTGAGCAGGAGAGAGGAGGGAAGGGCGAAGCAGGAGGAGACGAAGAGGAGACACTCAACGCGATGTGTTCCATGAACATAGTACTCAGCTGCTTCTGGAGCACAATTCAAGGCAAGTGTAAAGTGGTCAGAGAGCGTGGCTTTGGAGTCAGAGCCTTGGGTTTAGACCTCCTTCTGCCCCATATCTTTTGTGTGATCTTGAACACGCTATTTAATCTCTATAAACCTCAGCTTCTCCTCTGATCACCAGGGAGTCTAGAAAAGAAAGCACTAGAATACCTTTATTATTTAATATAAGTCCTTACTCCTAAGAGGATAGGAATAAGGAGGAATAAAGGACAATTCAAAATGAAGATACATGCCATACTGGTTACTAAAATGGCTTAACATTTATTGCTTCCTTTAGGATTAGTAGATTGTAAGTCTCATTAGATATACACACTAAGAACTGGAATTGATTAGACTCCAGAGTAGGAACGGATCAAATTCTTCTTGTTCTAAGTTTCCTCTAAAAGTAATAGTTCATGTTATTTTTCTTTGTGTTTGTACAGGTATAGTGCAGATATGTCTAGTGAGAGCTACCGTATATTCCTTCTCTGACAAATTCCATGTTGTGTTTATCATTGACATTCACGGTCCCCGTATATGAAGTACAGTCAATGAACAATTAGCCATGCTGCTAGCTGATGGGCAGGGAGACCGTCTTGACAATCTCCCCAAAGGTGGGGAATTATGGTGATTTGTTACTCTTTGGCTTTGTAGATTTTTGTAAAACATTCACTAGCAAATGAAAAATATCTGATTATCTGTGAATTTCCAAGAATCCAATCAAAATTATTTTTAAAAATCCTATGAAAACACAACATAGGAGGAATCTGACAGTTATTCCTTTTTGTGTCTGCCTATTCAAAAGCATTCTCTTGTTGGCTTTCACTTTGAAATAGACAGCATCTCTTCACCAAGCGGGTAAAAATATTAACTACTGAGGATAAGCTAGTGATAACCTGCCGAGTCAAGACCCGGCTGGAATTTTTGCCAGTACTTTCATTCGTCACATTGGACCACAGATTGTCTGTAGCCAAGCATTGACCATCACAGTTTCTCCGCTGTCCGTGGTCAGTGTTTAATGGTGATGGTTTTGATTTCAGTGAAGAATTCATAAGAGTCCTTGGCTCCTTCTCTACCTATTCCAGAACTCTTCATCCCCCCAAAAGGAAGGTTCAGCTCCCTGATGAGCCAGCAGTTGGTCCAGACCAAGCCTGACTGCAACTTCTTAGCCACGCGGTGGACACGCCCCACGCTGCTTGACCACACTGTCGCGGCCAGCCCGTATTTAACGCTGTTGGCTCTTTTAATCACTTCCTCTTCGCTATCAAAGGGGACAACACACGTCACCGGACCAAATATCTCTTCCTTCATGCAGCAGGATTCGTCCTTAATGTCTGTTATCACGGTGGGAGGCATAAAGTAGCCTCCCTGATTCCTGGAGGGAAGACTCAACTTATCTACTCCCTCACCGCACAGAATTTGGGCCCCTTCAGCACGCGCTTTCTTGATGTAACTTCTGACCTGGGTGGGTAAAAACCATAATTAGCAACATCTTACCATTTGTCTTCACATAAAGCAACAACAAATCCAGTATTTTGAAATCATCTAGGAAAGAAGTATGAGGTCATTGCCGAGAAAGGTTGATTATCTTATCACTCAGCTGCTAAGCCCGAAAGGCAAGTGCTCATCACTGGGGTATTCAGCCTTCAGTATGGAAAAGGAGCAAGTAATTTACTTAATGTCTAAGTGCCACTCACTCAGATAAGTGCTTTTCATATATTCTTACCATATTCTCTCAAAAGTCTCTTAGCTATGTATTATTATCCCTTACTTGCTGATGATATAATTGAGCCCCAGAAAGGGTAAGCATTTCATAAAACTAATAAACAGGAAAACTAGAATTCACTCTCAAACATATTCAGTCATTAAATACACAAAAGAATATTTTCTCACTCTTTGAGAGGCAATGCCCACTGCAGAAAGTGTGAAGTTGAATGGTGACAAGATTTAATTAAAGGCCAGGGAGCCCTTCAAATATCTGCGCTTCCAGAACAAATAATTTCTCATTTCTAGTCTCATTACTGATTATATTCAGAAATATATCTAGGTAATATAGTATAGCTAACTACAATGGGAAATAAATTATGTCATAAGCTAACCCAGTGACTCCGAGATAATGACAGATATTTATTAATAATGGTTGTAGAAATGGCTCATTATAATAATGATATATACACTTATAGATGGAAATGTTAAGTCACAATGCTACAGGAATCTACCTCTAAGGGATGTTACAAGCATAGAAGAAATGGAAAAATAATCCCCAAAATTAACAGTGTAGAACAAGAGTCAAGTAGTACACCAAAGGCAGGGTCAATTTTGAAGTGCATTTGGATTCCTACTTATCATTTATCATCTGAGGATTGTGCCCCGGTATTAAATTAGTACTCCATTGTACAACTATATTCAATATAGAGATACATATTTGCCATGTAAAACTAAAAAAGATAATGTTATTTTATTATTTTTTACTTCAATTCATAGAACACTTAATAAGCCATGAAGTCACTTTTTAAACACAGACATTTGGTCCAGCTCTACACTCCCCTCTGCTCCAACTCTTCCCCCAACAGGCACAATGACCTCCAAGCTTTCCCAGAAAACCCCGGGGCCAGATGGTGGGCAGAGACTAAAACGGGTTTGGACTTCTCTTTCCCCTACTCTCTCACGCCTTCTGAAACAACCCACCCACATTAATTAAAAGACGCCAAAGGTGGCCTCTGGGGTGAAGAGAGGCGGTCCAGGCAAGGGTGTCCGGGAGAGCTCTGGCTTCACGTTATCACGTCTACGTGGAGTTACATGACTGTCTCTTAGAAGCTCTCCGGATCATCGAATACAAAGAGAAGTGTCTGTTTCAAACTGTGAATTTATCAAAATATTTAATGCATAAGGTGACTCACTCACACTAAACTGAATTTATTTTCTAAAGTATCACTGGATGATAGAATGATATCTGCACTAGCAGCTCAGGAACTAAGATTTTCAGTAAAATCTGAAAAAAAAAAAACCTTGTGACCAGTAATATGCTATAAAATGTAATGAACTATTATTATAAAACTTATTTCGAGCAGAGAATAGTCCTAAGTTGCTTTGCACATAAAATCAGAGCATAGAGAAGCATGGGCTTCGGATCCCAACCGTGTTCAAATTACTCACTAGTTAAGAGATTTTAAATGCTCTGTGCCTCAGTTTCATCATCTGAAAAATAAAATTAACACCGCCACCTATTCATAGGATTAAATAAAATAAGATACGTAAAATATTTAGCATAATGCCTGAGACATGAAAGTCTTTTGAATGCCATGGCTGTCGCTGCTGTTGATGGTGATCTGACGCTTCCCAGCTAAGAGACTTCGCAGGTCCCCCACTCCGGGTGTCAGTTTGCGTAGCTGACAAAGGAGAGAGGACACTGTGAGGGTGGGCCTGATTGTCTGGTCCTACTGGGAGATGCACTGTGAACCTGTGGGCTCCCTCCAGCCTCCTTGTAAACACTCAAGAAGTCTATCTCACCCGTTACATGTGTCTGTGGGAAAGCAGACGTGGAGCCAGATTCTCCAGGCAGCCAAGTGGGGAAGGATACAGGAGGGTAAAAAGAAAAACAATAAGCAACTCCCTGAAATAGGCAGAGGAGACTTTCCTTCATTCCTGAGGACAGAATCACCTGCCACTTACCCTGTCTCCCCTGCAGTCACGAGGAACCTGAGAGGTGACATGTCTTTTGCTATAACAAAACAAATTTACGCATTCTACTTGGATTCTTCTGTCCCTGCATCACCATCTACTATGACAATCACACAGAAGTGGGATGGACACAAAGACCCAGACTCTGCAGGGCTATTTTGACTTGGAGAAGACATAGACATACTGCAGAAGAGGAGACGAAGAATGCAAAGATGGCTGATAGACCATCCTTGACACACAGCTTTCTGGTGAAAGGCAGGGAAAGCCTCCTTGATCCCAGATGGTTTGGCAACTGAACTGAAAAGAGTCACAATCTGAAAGGCCAAGAGGAAAGAACGAGGGGAAACCGGGCTCTCCCTACATGTCTTAGCCTGGACTCAGACGAGAACCAGCTCACTGGGTGAAACCCACATGGGGAACTGCCCTGAGGCAGAAGGTGATGGGCCTGGGGTTGGGCCTACCCAGAACCTTCAGGTGGCACACTCCTCCTGTCTGTGCACAGGTGCTAAGGGGACACACACATGCAAGAGGAGGCCTCAGCCCCCACCTGCCCTTGCTACATTCTCAGTCTGCAGCAGGTAAGTTCTCAGGTTCCACCGGGACACCTCAGGCATGCCTGGGGACCAGTGTCCTTGGACCCCAACCACCAACCTAACAAAAGAAGGTAATTTGGATCTTCTCTGTGGAGTCACTCAAAGACACAAAGTTTAAGGTATGTATTTTACTCTGGAAAAAATTTTGGAAATTTCATAGTAAAATATTTTGATAGTGCAACTTGTTAAATTTCTGTGTTTATTTTAGGGGTGATCAAAACTACTGGGAATCACCAAAAACAGAATGAAACAAAAGTTTGATAATTGGGAGGAATATGTTGTTTTCAACTAAAATGTGTCATAATTGAAATTTTTTGGGACCTTTTTATAAGCTGGATCTTGAGAAAGCAAGAACGTTGTGGGGGAGGGGGTAAGCGGGCCTACAGAAAATGTTCCACTTGCCTGTTTGAGTAATGCTGTAAAAATCTCTAATGAATTTAGAAAATAAGCGGATCATATTTTTTGAAGTTCTTCGTTGACATTTAAAAAGTTGGATTTGTATAAGATTGACGTGTTGAACACCAATATTTATGCGAAGATCTTTAAGAAACTAGAATTCAGTCGTAAAGCTGCCTGTGACATAAGCTGAAATAACCACTGAAAGGATGAAGCGCTAAAGGAGCATCTGAAGCAAAACCTCAGAGGCCTGCACGTGTCTTTATGGACTTTCTACTGATTTAATGATCAGCGATACCAGATGCTTGTGTCGAAGAGTTCAGGGACAACGGAACCCTCACGTTCGGGGGTTGTCCTGGAACTAGAACACAGGAAGGAGTATTAATTCAGTCATTTGTCCAACAAACACTATGCGCCCATGATGTTCCAGACACATTTTGGGGATCTAAGGATCAAGCAGTAAACAAAACTGACCACGGAGCTTGCATTCTAGTCAAGGCAAGGTAGTCAATAAAGGAATAAATAACATACGGTACGTCAGGTGTGGTAAGAGTCACGGAGAACACTACAGCAGCGAAGAGGAGGAGGTTCCTGTGGGCGTGCCTTTACAGAGGGTGAGCGGGCAAGCGCTCCTTCAGACGTGACAGTGGATCGAAGGAGAAAGCCAAGCAAATCTGTGAAGGAAGAACATTCCAGGGGGTGTGGCAGCAAGAGCAAAGGCCAAGAAGAAGGAGTGGCCTGATAGGTCCAAGGAAGAACAGAGAGGCCGGCGTGCAGCGGCAGAATGGAGGAGGGGAAGGGGGCAGGTGACGGGAGACAGTCCCCTGGGTTGTGCTAAAGACGCAGGCTTGACTGTGACCGAGACGAGGTATGACCATACGTAACATGACACATCACAGCCGGATGCATCATCAAATAACTGGGACACTAAAGCAAGGTTTAAAAAGGAACTTGGCTCATCTGGAAATATCAGCATGGACACAGGATCCTCTTAGAAGGACAGCGTGTGAGCTCAGCACAACCAGGTTTCAAGGTGCCTTGTTGAAAGTATTACAGATGCCCCCCTTTTTTCCCATTGACCCCCTCCTTTCTGCTCCCACCCCCCTCCTGCCTTCCCCAGCCTAGTGTCCGTGTCAATCGGTTGTGTGTGTGTGTGTGTGTGTGTGTGTGTGTGTATATATATATATATATATACGTTCTTTGGTTTATCTTAAGGTGCCTCCTCTTTAATGTCATCCTCATCATGGGACATCTGATGGGCACCCACAGGGTCAGATGCTGGCCTTGGTTACTCTTCTCCACTGAAAGGAGCCAGGGCTCAGTAGAAAGAGGTCCTGCTGCCCATGTGGAGAAGAGCAACTCAGGGGGCCAAGGCCGCTTGTCAGAGAGCAGAGATGCCTACACGGGGCCTTGGTGGGGCGCAGAAGGGCCGCGGGGCCACTGTGGGCAAGTAGAGGTCACGCTGAGCATCAAAAATATCCCGTTAAAGCCCACAGAAAAATCAAATGTTTTCAGTTGCTTCACTGATATATCTCCCTTCATTGGGTAAATTATGGCCTATAGAAAAACATAGTTTCTCTGCGGACTGATGGAGAACTTTGGTCCTCAGGTGAGTGGTGAATGGCAAAGGGGACTTCAGACTGCACCATGGCCCTGAGCCCACTGCAAAGTGCTTCTGGAAGTTAACTTTCACTCCACAGGAAGCCTTCAGAACATGCTTAAGTTGTCTTCACCAGTTATGTGCGTGTGGGGGTGGGCGGGCATGGAGGCCTGGTGTCCAGGACAGCCAGACAAGAGAGGACAAAGACGCCTCTTGCACCTGGTGATTCCTCCTTCCCCCAGGGGGCGCTCTGGAGACTGCTGCGTGTGCACCTGCAACCTTGCAGGTGAATCCGCCTGGAGGAAAACACAGCCATGCTGGCTAGCCTCACTGTGAATAAGTGACTGGAGCTTCAGGGAGCCCTTGGAGCCGCCTACAACAGTCATTCCAAAGTCCATTCTCTCTCCTGAACTCCCGCAAGACTACTTCACACCTTCTCGTCCCTCCTGAAACCCCAGCACCTCGCTCCTCCTCACCTGCTTCCTATTTCACTGAGAAAACAGGAAAAATGAGAAGAGACCATCAAGCTGCATTACCTTCCCTCCTAGGAGCGCCTGTGCTTCACAGCATCGTGAAGGTCAAAGTTAAAATGTGGTGAGGCGGCCCTGGCCGGTTTGGCTCAGCGGTTAGAGCGTTGGCCTGCGGTCCAGAGAGACCCGGGTTCGGTTCCCGCTAAGGGCATGTACCTCGGTTGCAGTTTGTCCCCGGCCCTGGTTGGTCGTGTGGGTGGCAGCCACTCGATGTGTCCCTTTCACGTCGATGTCTCTCTCTCTCTCTCTCTCTCTCTCTCTCTCTCTCTTCCTCTCTCTCTCTCCCACTCTATCTGAACAAAAAATGAAAAAATGTCCAGTGAGGATAAAAATAAATAAAATAATAAAATGTGGTGAGCCGGCCAGACCACGGCAGTGCCAGAGAGGCCTGCAGACTAAGTGACGGTTCTGCCCCTTGGTGGCTGACTGATGGAGGCACATTTCCCGTGGTGGGCCTCAGTGACTGCAGCTGAAGACGACATCTTTCTAGTACCAAAATCTATGACTTATTTTAAGAGGTGTCACATCAGCCCTGGCCGGCTCAGCGGTTAGAGCGTCGGCCTGCAGTCCAGAGAGACCCGGGTTAGGTTCCCGCTAGGGGCATGTACCTCGGTTGCAGTTTGTCCCCGGACCTGGTTGGTCGTGCGGGAGGCAGCCACTCTATGTGTCCCTTTCACATCGATGTTTCTCTCTCTCTCTCTCTCTCTCTCTCTCTCTTCCCCTCTCTCCCTCCCACTCTATCTGAACAAAAAATGGAAAAATGTCCTCGGGTGAGGATAAAAAAGAAAAGAAAAAAAGAAGTGTCACATCAGATAATAAATTAAAATGACCTTAGAGATCTAAATTTCATAAGCCACCCAGAGGCCGTCAATGGCTTCTCCCGCGTAGGCCACCACTGGCCACTCCACGAAGTAAAGGCCACACGCTCTGGACGTGTGTGCCGGCACTTAGGGAAAGCCATCTGCTGTGAGCCAGGGGCCGCACCCTTTCCCCTGGGAACAGTTCCTCAGGGAGGGTCTTGCCACCCTTAATCCACATCATTTTGGCTCTGACCACATGTGCTCTGACCAGGGATGTAACCCGAAACCTGGGTATGTGCCCTAAACAGGAATCAAACCTGCGACCTTTCCGTGTACTGGACGATGCTCCAACTGACTGAGCCACACTGGCCAGGGCTACAGTACCTTATATTTTTATAGGTAAAACAAAAGGTGTTTGCAAAGCTGTGCTTTGAAAATTGCCTTCCTCCCTCTTCCAGCAGCATCTCCATGCTGACTTCTCGAGTGCATCCGTCTCACGCAGATGCTGTTTTAATCGGGACTACTTGTGTATTCATATCCAACATTTTTAGACTCTGTATCCAGAGACAACTTCCCACAGGTCGTAACTGTTCAAAACGAAGGTCGTATTGAACAGAGTTTCGGGGCGTGGGTGTGTGCTGTGCTTTGCGCTGAGCTTCTCTCCAGTGAGAACGCGTCCTGTAACTTAACGGCAGAGACATACTCACTTTCTCCAGATGCGCTTTGCTGATCAGAGCGCCCATGCTGGCCGACGGGTCGGAGGGAGGGCCTGCTTTCCACGATCTGGCAGCTTCTACAAACCTCTTTAGAAATTCACTGTAGATGCTCCTCTGGACGAAGATCCTGCTGGTACAGAGGCAGATTTCCCCCTGCCAAGAATGACACACGAGGAAAATGACAAGACTGGAGGACACGCTCCTTCGTGGAGCGATCACGCTGCACTCTGAGCACCTGCACATGTATTTCTAAGCCCCTTTCTCCAGGAATTTCTGTGAAAGTCTAATTACAATTATAATGATCGTGAAAACAATTATTGTAAAGAATGCTTTTCATTCTACACTCACAAAAACCCTATTGGAAGGCATAATTACTGTCATTTCCATAATTTACTGGTAAAGAAATGAAAGGTTCAAAAGATTATGCAAATTATTCAAGTTAGGTTAAATAAAGATACATCTGATTCCACTCATCTTTCCTTCTATGGTAATTCTAACTCTTTGGCTTAAGTTTTTGTTTTTTGATCATTTTTTTTGGTTTGTTTTAGAGGGAGAGGAAGGGAGAGACAGAAACATCGATGTGAGAGAGAAACATCGATCAGCTGCCTCCTGCACGCCCCCTACCGGGGATCGAGCCCATAACCCGGGCGTGTGCCCTGACCGGGAATCGAGCCGGGACCTCTCAGTCCATGGAACGACATTTAATCCACTGAGCCACACCAGCTTAGCTGATACAGTTTTTTAAAGTACACCCTTTGGAGAAAATCACTGGGCATTTATGCACATCTGCTCCACCCTAGGCTCTGTCCTGGGCGTTGAAGCTGGTCGTCCTCCTCATGTAGCCTACAGTCTAGGATATCTGATCCCGTGTTCTTCACCCTTTGGGGTGCTACGGCCTTGAAGACTCTGGTGAGAACTATGGACCTCAGGAAAACACCTGTCACACAGTTTCAGGAGATGCAAAGTTGCCCTGACGCTCACCATGACTCCAAGCAAGGAACCAGCTCTAGACTGGTTCCAGTGTTTATTTCTAAGTGTGAGGATGCATTTGGGGTGCTTTGGGGAGGAGAATAAGATTTATTGGAGGTGGGACATCTAGACAGCAAGAAGAGCCTGGGGGCAACTCTATGAAAACAAGATGGAGAAGCTCAGAGAAGCAAAAATCGATCATTTTGCCCATGGCTGCTCCCTGACAAAAGTTGTGTAATTCAAGAAAAGGAGCTTGCTGAACAGAAGCTGTGACTCCGCAAGGCCACGAACTGATGTTGCGATTGAACAGATGGTCAATGGAATAACACAGAGTAACGATTCTCCTTTCACTGAAACAGCACTGGACTGACCTATTCACTCCCGGCTTTGCACTGAGACGATACAGATTCTGCCTGATGGGCCAAAAGAGTTCAAAACTAACAGACAAGTAAACCAAAAACCTGGAGGACTTACCTGGTTGGCAAAGCTAGACCTGACGGTGGTTGGGATACACTCCTCCAGGTTGGCATCCTCAAAGACAATGGCAGGATTCTTGCCCCCCAGCTCCAGGGAGAGCTTCTTGCAGTGGGGAGCACTCAGCTGCGTGATCCGCTCGGCTGTGGGCTGGCTCCCGGTGAAGGAGATGACGGGCACCTCTGGATGGGACACCAGGGCCTCACCCACCCTGGGCCCTGTTCCGAACACGATATTTACCACCCCTGGTGGAACACCTGGATGGGAAACAGTATCTGTTGCAGTAATTCTTCTCAGTATGTTGAGGATTTAGATTACACAGATTCTCCTTGGAAGTCCAATAGGAGGGAGTGAACTCTCATGGCTCTCTCGAGTTTAACAGTACAGCAACAGTACACATCACCTCTGCCTCGCATACACCCTAGGTGGGATTTCATAGGGTGCTGTGCCCCAGAAAATGCAGGATACAACACTCTACATAATTCATTCCCTAAAACTGACCAGGCCTCAGGGGCTGGGGATGCAGAGATACCCTCAGGCAGGTCCAGCTGTGTGAGGGAGGAGAGCCTGCTTCAAGCTGGCGTCCAGGAGTCACAATTCAGCGGGAGAATGTCAGGTAGAGGAAGCTCTGTGAGCAAACCCCATGGACGAAGGGAATTTCTCAGAAAAGAAACAGGGAGACTAAAACCAAAAGTGTCAGTGGAATCTGTTTGGCCACTGAGTCGATTTCTATTCAAAATAACTTTTCAGATGTCAGTGACCCTAAGGGGGCTGAAGCCTACAAAACACGCAGCCCCAACGTCAATCCTCCCTCAAACTCTAACACCCGATTACCTGCTTTCTCCAGCAGTTTGCACATCATCCACGCGGTCACTGAAGTCAGCTCGCTGGGCTTGGCTATCACAGTATTGCCAGCAGCAATCGCCGGGGCGATCTTCCAGGTCAGCAGGTACAGTGGCAAATTCCAGGGACTGATCAGACCAGCTAACAGAGAGCAGAAGCATCGCCAACAGTGGCAGGCCCCTCAAAGCAGACCGGCCCTGCTGCATGAGACCTAAGCTCCTAAGATGCTAAGCTTTGCTTATTTGTAGCCAACTTCAGGGAGATCATTCTAAAATGTATTACAACAACTGTACCTTCTAAAACTATAAATTGATACAGTTCACTCTTTTCTTGATGACTTACAATTATATTTATGAACAACAGTAGTATAGATTTCAGGGCTAAACAGTTCCATAATGTGATAAGTTTTGAGATTTATGGACTGATGTTTACATGTGTCTAAACCTCTTCCTCTTCATCAATAAACTGTCTAGCTACTATTTCTTCATGGTTTCTTGGATTGAGACATAAAATCTGAAGCTTTTTAGAATTATGTATAAAATAAGAGCAAATAGTTTCGGAGACTGTGGAATCCATTTTAGCTCACCACAGGATTTTCGCATAAAAAAATTCTCTCTAGGCTCTCCCCTGTATCCTAACCAGCTAGGTTTTCTGTGTAAGTAACAGAACCAATAACTAGGACGTGTCTCCATGTAACAGTATGAAACTGCCTAGCCTCCCGACCATGAAACACATAAAAATAAAATCTACCTTATAAACAAGTAAATGGAGTCACCTTATTTATAATCTTCCTTTAAGTCTGTGCCATAAAACTATATAAATATAGTTTATATTACTGCATTTCCCATTGAAAAATATTTTCTTTAGGGGATGACAATATTTTTGCAGCATAATATATCAGCATACTTCTTTGGAGGATGTTTGAGTTTTTCATACTGCTTTAAATATACCATTTACAAAGGGCTCAAATAATCAAAGTGGTAAAATGTCCCATTTTCTTCCCCTTTAACTTATATTCTTTTATCCTGTCAAAAATGTAACATAAAATACGAACAGTTGGATTTTTCGGAGAGGAAACAGTGACATCTAGTGGATATTATGAGTCATTGCAGGTATTTATGAGTAAAAGGCAGAAAGCAAAGAAGTGAATGTAGAAAGTAGATCATTCGGTCAGTCAAGGCTTATTTACCACACACCTGGCACTGTTCAAATTTTCTACACTTATCAATTGATTTTTTTATATAAAAAATAAATACAAAATTAAACTATTCTCCCAGTTTTTCAGACAAGAATACTGTGGCACACAACATTTGTGAACCTTGCCCACACACATCCAGAAGCCATGCTCTTAACTACAACAATTTCTGGAAACAGACTTTTTTTTTTTTTTATCCTCACCCGAGGACATTTTTTTTTTTTTTTTTTTGCATTTATCTTCAGATAGAGCGGGAGGGAGGGAGGGAGGAAGAGAGAGAGAGAAACATCGATGTGAGAGAGACACATCAAGTGGCTGCCACCCACACGACCCCAACCGGGGCTGGGGACAAACCACAACCGAGGTACACGCCCTGAGTGGGAACCGAACCGGAGCCTCTCTGGCCCGCAGGCCGATGCTCTAACCGCTGAGCCAAACCGGCCAGAACTGGAAATAGACTTTTTTTTTATTACAGTGGGGTGGGGGGGGATCCTGGTTTGTGAATTTACTCTCATCATCATTCTTTTCCCTGTGATTTCCCAAGAACAATCTTCCAGGAATAAGTAGGGAATTTCACACAGAGCAAATAAACCAGAAATCAATTTTTAAGGCCAATTATATTTCAATCAAAGGAGAAATCAGCTCTTTCCTTAGCCTTAGTCTGTTCCTTTAGATCAATTCTGTGGAACTGACTGAGCATCTCTGTGCAATCGTGGTCCAGGCTTTCACAGAACAGCACCTACCGATCCCCACGGGGGTCCGCACGGTGTAGTGCAGACAGCCCAGGTGGTCCATCTGGGTGCACTCTGATGTGTGGTGCAGGATGGAGGAGGCAAAGAACCGGAAGTTCTCTACAGACCGAGGGATGTCCATGGTTCTTGCCAGTGTTATGGTTTTCCCTGTAGGAAGTCGACAACAGAAACACAGTCAGGATGTTTCACCATGGACAGTGGAGACAGCATCACACACACACCCCAACTCACACTGAAGTCGCCTCCATTCCTTCCAGCCTGGGATGGACAGTCACTGAATAGACAGTGTTGATCATGGTTTGATCAAACCATGAAATAATTGGATATGAGGTTATAAGATGAGGTGGGGGAGTAAATTGAGTCAAATGATCTTTGCTTTGTGGACTGAACAATTCAGAGCTATCATCATGAATTTGCCAGATGCTACCACTTCACCCACATCAGCTCTTTCATTTCAAAATAGCAAGCTTTGTACATGCTACAAAGGAGGGGGGCGTGGGGCGTGGGTGTAAAGATAGCTGTATTTGCACATCACAAAAAACCACTTTGAGAAAGACGTGATATATACTAAATGCTCCCCCCCCCCAACACGTGGTGGAGTCAGTAAGACGGACACGTGACAGATCAGTGGATGGAAACCCCTGGCTCAGCGTGTTGCGTGGCAACTGATCAGCCCCACGCACATCCTAGCTCCTGCTGAACAAAAACAGAAACCTAAGCTTACCTGGATTGTTACTTAGTTACCTTCAGTGATGCAGGGACACTGCAGTGCCAGGAGCTCCGGTCGGAAACATTTTCCCTTAAGGGCTTGGAGTCGGGCTGCTTCCTAACTCCAGGACGGTTTACCACACGCCTGTGATTTTAAACAACCCTGGCTTTTCCTAACAGATACTGTTGCAAGGATTTATAGACATTTACTCCATTGCCCTGACTTCTGGGAAGGAGTTACGAAATGGGGAAATTGTGTCGAAAGTAGAATACTGATATCTCAGATAGCGTTCTGAGTAACTTCGCTGTGCAACTGTTCTTCAAATTATCTGCTCTGAAATGCTCCACTTAGAATTGGTGGGAGATCCAATGATCAACCCTAGTTCTTCCTCTCCCCAGATCTAGGGGACATTCACATTTGCAGTTCCTTCCACATAACAGAGTGCACTTATTCCCCTGCCCTTTGAACTTGGGTTCAGCGGTGACTAGCTTTGGCCATGAGAATGAGGCAAGCCTCAGCCTTCGGAGGCCTTGGGTGGTTCTGTTCAGTGCCGTCCATTACAGCTAAGAGGCAAGAGATCATCTGACAAACTGGAAGGAGGGGATGAATGGCCTGCATCTGAGTAAGGGATTGTACTTTCCATAAAGCATTTAGTAAGAGAGCTGCACTCCACCCGCCGCCCTGCTAGGGAGAGGGGCGGGGAAGACGGAGAAGGCCCGGCAGAGGCAGCTCTGCAGACGCCGGCTCTCACCTTGGTCCTTGGATTCGGCCTGAGCCAGCTCCTCCAGGGACTCCTCCAGCAAGTCCGCCAGCCGGCGCAGCACCTGCGAGCGCTCCCGCGGGCTGCGGGACGACCAGGCCGGGAAGGCGGCTCTGGCGGCCTCCACCGCAGCCTCGACCTTGGGGAGCAGAGGGGAGAGCGTGGCCCAAAGACTGCTGTTGTCCCGAGGGGTTGCATGAATCCAGAATCCACACACACGCCAATTTTTTTTTCTGCCTAATTTCCAATATTCAACACTTCCCAGTGCTGACTTACCCACAACGTGGTGTTGATGTGAGCAGCAAAGCGGGAGCACCGCACAAAAAAAAAAACAGAAAAACGCTCCATTTTGACCAATGTGTCCAGAATGTGGCAACCGGATAATTAGAAAAAAGCTATTTGAATTTTAATAGATGTACATTTTCAATCATTTCAAAACATAGACTTTTTAAAATATCATATGAGAGAGGAAACAGTTGAGATGTATAGAATCTCTAAACTCTTTTTTTTTTTTTTTTAGAGCATGTGCGTTTGTAGGGATTTGCAGTGTTATGCCTGCTGAATGAAAGCTACTGGCAGCGACCTTGCCGAGCACCTACAGTAAAACTGGCCTGTTCTGCTTCCCTCCCACCCCTGCAAACAGCAACATGTTCTACATCCCCAGGGCGGCATTTGGAGTACTTCTTTGGCTGCCTGGTCGAGCTCACCATACATGCACCTCGTCAGGTCCAGGCAAAGTTGCCATATCTTTACAATGCTCAAGGCACAGAAAATAAAAAAATAATTGTAACTAAAGATCCAGATGTTCTTAATTTCCCATATTAGAATCTCTAAACTCTTAATCCAGCTCTGACATATCTGATGAAGTCTAAAATTTTGTTCAAAATCACTGTCATCCCACTCGGAATGACCAGTCATGTTGGTCTTTTATTGACTACTTTTTATATATAAGGAAATCTGCTGAATGCTTTACACAAATTATTTCATTTAACCCCCTTTAAAAGTCTGTAACATGAATATTGCTTTGCCCAGTTACAGATGAAAAAAAACTGAAGCACAGAGAGCTCAAGTAACTTGCCAAAGGTCACACAGCCAATAATGAGCAGAATCAGGATTCAAACACAGATCTTCGTGGCTACCAAGACCACAAGCTGGCCTGCTGTGGCATAACCACAGTCCTTGCTCCCTGCTCCCTGCCTATCCATCCCCAGTGGAAGAGGCCTCTGTTGGAGAGACATGTATTTGTGGTTGAACAGAGAGCCGGGGCACCCGGTTATGGAGCTAAATCCAAAAGGAATTAGTTGGGAAGGTTTGTGAAAGGCCAGTTCGTGCAGGCAGAATACATTTTCAGATCGTCTGCTGCCTTTCTCCTCTCCCAGGCAATGTCTAAGCAATGCCCTTTCTAGAGATAGCAAATCCACAGACTGGGTTTCGCCCTCTCCTCTCTCACATGCATGACAAACACAGCCTCTTCCACCACCGGGCCCACAGGCTCAGCCCCGACATCCTTTCCCACGGGTTCCCGGCAGCCACAGCCTGGTTCCCGTGTCGCCTGACCTGACCGTTCAGCCAGTGGAGCTGAGGACAGCCCTCTTACCCAGAATCTGATCTCCACTTCTCTCCTGTGTTCTCTACTGGACAAAGTCACCTTCAGATGAGCTGAAGTAAGGTATAAAATGATTCTCATCTGAATTAGAAATGTCTGGAAAGATGATGGTTGCACCTCAAAAACTGAGTCTCTAACATGGATCTGCAGACAGGATGAAGGAAGATGAGTGGGCCTCAGTGATGTCCACCATGAGATGCAGCCGTGTGGACACCCTGTCTCCAGCCCGCAAGGGGAGGGTTCATTCCTACAGTAGTCAATGTAAAAATCTAATCTCCCTGCAGTTGTCAATATAAAAATCTAATCTCCCTGCAGGTGTCAATGTAAAAATCTAATCTTTTTGATAAGCAGAAAACTCAGTTCTGGTCATATTTTCTAAATTGGTTTATGCCATTCGTCTTATGGCCATTTAGTAGAGAATACATATTAATCTGCTAGGTACAATATTAGCAAAAGATAACACTTAGAAAGCTTTTACCATATGCCAGACACTAAGGGTGCTACATAAGTCAGTCTGTTTAATCCTCAGAATGCCACTATAAAGTAGATGTGATTATCCCCCATTCATAGATAAGGAGACTGAGGCACAAGGAGGTTCAGCACGAGGTCAGGACCATAGATACTAAGTGGTGCAGCTGGTCTTTAAGCCAGGCTGACTCCAGTCTGTGCTGCTGGCTGTAATACTAGAATGCAAATGCTACCGTGTGTGTGTGTGTGTGTGTGTGTGTGTGTGTGTGTGTGTGTGACCACTGATCTAAGCCTAAGCATCAGGGATGAGAATGTTAGCATACTCTCCGCTGTAAAACAAGGACAATGACAGTCTAATTTGTAGGTTATGACTCATATTTGGGACAATTTCTATTAAAAGAGATGAGTGTTTTTTGCTAAACTATTTAGCAAAAACGAAATGAATGGGAACCACCGTGAGCAGCACCAGCTGCTCTTTCTGTGAGTGACTTTGGGGGAAATTGGGCATGTAGTTTGTATGGTGACCATATATTTCAAGCCAGAAAAAAAAAGGGGGGGATTTATGGGATCAAATAGAATATCTGCAAGGTAGATTGCTAGGAAATCCAAAATACTTAATACTCTACTAGCTGGTCCAGCCATAACTGGGAAATGTATGAGCACTAGCTGCAAAAATATTTCAACTGAATTTGTCACATTTTTCATTTTTAACTTCACTTTGGAAACACTCTGAGATAAGGATTGGAAAACACAAAGATGGATTTCCCACATCAATCCAAGGTCATTAGAAGCAAACAAAAGCGTGGGCGAAGTTTAACCAACATTAGCCAATATCTGCAAACTTTAATCCACAAGAGAAGGTTCTTTTTAATGCAAGACAGATTTAAAATATTATTAACAATAGAAAAATAATAGCCCTTTCAAAAAACTTGCATATAATATATTAAGGCTACACTTATATAAGGCTACACTTAAATAATCTAGTTCTTTGTACCTTAAAAAATAAATTTGTGGGGGATAACTGGTGATGGAAAAAATAAAATAAAGAAGAAAAATAAAAAAATTAATTAATTAAAATTCATTAGACATTAGATGAGTATACATATATCGGCCACATTTATCATCCTAGATATGTTTACATTCTCGGTACAATAACTGGTAATTGATAAAATATATTTTAAATATTTTACACACTTCTTCCAATAAAATTAATTCTACATCACTAAAAATTTTTAATGTGTGTGATATTAAGTTTTGAATAAGAAAAAAGATGCTGTTAAATTTAACTCTAAAAATATATGGAAATTTGATTTTTAATTTCACCACTGAAGTGGTCAGTTTTATTTTACTAGGTATTTTGAAGAATTGATGAATAATTAGAAGATAATCTAAAATAAATGCTCAGGTGTTGTTGTTTTTTAAATCCTCACCAAGGACATTTTTACATTTATCTTCAGACAGAGTGGGGGCGGGGGGAGAGAGAGAGAGAGAGAGAACATGGATGTGAGAGAGACACATGGATTGGTCGCCACCTGCTGGGGGGGGCATGGTAGAACCGCAACCAAGGCACGTGCCCTTGGCCGGAATCAAACCCTGGGCTCCCTGGTCCGCAGGCCGAGGCTCTAACCGCTGAGCCAAACCCGCAATGCCTGGGTTTTTTAATTTTGTCTTAGTAAAGTTAGAAATCCATGTATATAATGGCAAGTTTAGGCAACACTCTGTAGAGAAGAAGGAGCATGTAATACTGACAATTCTTGCAAATAATACTTTTTACTAGACACCTGCTCAGGAGTGCCTGAGAATTGTGTCCAAGTCTTAGGTTGTCTAGATTAGTGATTTGCTGCTACATATAATTAACCTGAGATTTGTTCCGTGTACCACATGTGTCCAGTTACAAAGTAAACCTTTCTAGAACTAAAATCTGCTTTCTGCTAATGTTTAACAAGTCTACACCTTTTCCCACTGCCCTCTTTGCTTCTAGAAAATTAGTCACACGCAATTCACCGACATATTAAGACCATTTCAGTCTTTTGCTGCTAGAAAATGAAGTTACACATAATTCACCAACATATTAAGCCCATTCCGCCTTCTCCAAGTGGACACTCACCTCTGCTTTCCCACTGTCGGGCACTCTGCAGTACACCTCCCCTGTGGAGGGGTCGTAGGAATCTATATATGAGTTACAAGGTAAAAACTTTCCATCTATGAAGTTTTCCAGCATCAAAAGTGTCTTTGTTCCAGCCATAGTAAGAAAACTCCTGCCTTTCCCCTGGAGGGCTGTTCGGTTAGGTTATCCCCACCACTTTCCCCTACTCCTGAGTTCCTCTCCTCCTGCTTTCCAGCCCAGAGTCTTAATTTGCCAATCAGCCAGAGGGGAGGGACCTGGCACTCAGAGCATCCCAGCCTCCAGACTGAGCGAGGAGAGCTCCCAAGTACTTCAGACCTCCAGCACATTGTGAGAAATGGGTAACTGTGTTAAATTAGTATCAGCTTATGTGTCTATGGGCCTTTAAACTTCTCAAAAAGCTTCTGAGTGTATCACAGTATGGGGCTCACACCCGAAACTATACACTGCTCAGATGCTGATTGTCAGGCCCTGAAGCAAGTCCTTCACGATCTTCTGTAAAGTAACTGTTATTACCGCCCCAATTTTGTAAAAAAAAAACTGAGCCTTAGAGGTTAATTTGTCCAAGATTGCATACGAAGTTAGAAGTTTAAGCCTTTTGTCTCTAAACCACCTGCTATTTCCTCCGTGCATCTCTGCCCTCACTCCACAGTGGTGACTGAGAGCTGGTAGTCAGCTGTGGGGTGGGTTGGTGGGGAGGGGAGGGGAGGGGAGGAGAGGGGTTGGGCGGGGGGAGGGACTGAGCAAAAAAGAAGAAAAAAGAACTCACGGACTTGACACAGGGTGGTGATTGGGTGGGGGTGGAGGTGGAAGAGGGCATAAAGGGGATAAATGGTGATGGAAAAAAAATACATTAAAAATAAATTTAAAAAAAGAATACCTATCAAAAAAGAAAAAGAAAAGACAGACTCTCTTTTCCGTTGCTCATTGGCTGGCTTCTCTACCTTGGATGCCTGCTCTCTCAACTCCCTCTCCTGAAACCAGGGCTGCAAAGGCAGTGCCCCTCTTCCTGGTGTGCTGTGGAGGTGAAGATACAAACAAAAATACGTATGAGATACAACGTACAAGAAATTCCTATCTGTGGTGTGTGTAACAATTTCTACAAATCGGCAAGACAATAAACAACCCAACAGAAAAAATAAGCTCTGGAACCCCCCCCCAGGGAGACAGTTGTTCTGTATCTTTTCTAGGTTTTTTCGGTAAATGTTTAATTAATTTATTTAATATATGTTGATAATATTTAATGCTATACTCTGATTCTACTTTATATTATATATAATACACATGTTTGTACAGTTTATACATTACATATTTATACATTGCATTATATATATTAGTGCATATATATTATATATTTGTGCCACTAATTCTTTTTAGTTGTACCTAATCTGTTTAATCTAAACACAGTACCAGTTTTTAGTTTCATTTATTATATTTTTCATTTTTAAGAGTTATATTTGTTTGATTTTAAACATGTCTGGTCACTTTTTACAGCCTATTCTTGCTTATTCACATTTCCACCTTTTATTTAAATATTAAAGATTTAAATATTTCACCCAGCTATTTTATATTCTGGAACCATTAATTCCAATATCTGTAGTACAGGACGGGGCGCTTAGCCTGTTGAAGGCATTCTAAACTGAAAGATGACTCCGTATCTATGGTCTGACCACATAACTCTCCAAGAGTAGCATTTACCTCATTTTCAAATTCTTGAAGGAAACCTGACTTGTAACTGTATTCTCTCTGCCTACATGTTCATTCTTTCTGCTTTATCATGTTACTCAAGTCCTCCGTGACTTTTTGTTTCCATGATCCATAAGGCAGTGCTGTTGAGAATCCTTTAATAATTGTTTTTATATCCTTTAATTTTTTATTTCTAGTAAACTTTCATTATGCATTTTAATACTATTTGGTACTTAAGTTTCATTTTTGTGCTCATGGGTGCACCTCTTCTCAATATGAAATGGTTCTCTTTATCACTGGTAAGGCTTTCTGTTTGCTTGCTTGCTTCCAGTTCGTCTGGTATTAAATTTCTGGAGAGGCTACATAGTATAGTGAACTTACCTTCCAGTCAGACTCCAATACAAATTCAAATCATGGCTCTGTAATTGATTTATTGGTTTTTATTAAACTTCATTTTTCTTATCCACAGGCTGAAGTTAATAATGCCTGCCTCATATAATTATAAAAATGTCATATTAAATGACCTATTGTATGAAAATTACCTGCCACAAGGTAGACACCCAACCCATGGTCGTTTTTACTTCCTTGATATTTCCTTTTTTCTTGCAGGCTCTGGTTTTATTACAGGCATGTATTTGGGAAAAGCATATCATTAGCTTTGCAGTTTGAGTCTATCTGTTTAAGAGAAAAATCTAAACTTAATGCTTTTTCTTCCCCTACTTCATGTCCCCATATTTGAGGTATAATTTGACTTGTTTTGTTTTATACTGTTAATTTACTTCTACACATTTCAGTGGTTTCAGTGTGAGTGAGAAAAAGGAGTTTCTGAGAACTGAAAGCTGGCCTGGCACTCGAAGCTAGGCCGTGGTGTTCTGCTGAACTTGAACAGCTCCCAGATCTCCTGTGTCACACAAGGTCACTGTGTGATCCTGACGAAGGGAGAATGACCAAGTCACTGTGCAAACCACAGAAATGACTGGGCAACCCCTCTGTGGCTAGTACGCGCACCTGCTGCTGCTCTACCTTGTTCCATTTCTACCTCCTAGATGAAAATTGACACGCAGTTGCAGAATTCCTCCCACTTCCTGACAGCACCCAATCCAGAAGAAACCCTCACTCACTTGAGCCCTCCTCAAAATTACCTACACATGCTCAAAGTCTCTAACGACCCCCTCCCAACACCTTCTCACTAAGAAGCACAAGGTGTGTGGTCTCTTGCTGCAGTAAGCCTCAATAAAATAACTTTGACTGCAATTGTGTCTTGGTGGTCTTTGACTAATGACATCAGCAAATGATGGGCATCAACATAGGCTTGCCACAGAATATTCTACCATGATCTCCCCAGTCTTAAATCTTTGAACTACCTCTCTGTGATGAGCATTTTAAATCCTGCCTCCCTACACCCTTCACCCCTCTCCCAGGACACCTGAGACCGTCTTACCTCACCTATAAACGACGCTGTAGCTGAGGAATGAATGTGTGGGTTATAACCCCTCTAACTTCAAGTTCTCTGTGCTGAGCTCCTACGTCCCTTTGTCTTTTGGAATTTAGTGCTGCAGAAAAGACTGGGGCTAATTTCTTGTTCACCTTGGCGACATTTTGGGGAGTTTGCTTTGTTCTCAGGCTTTGTTTCAATCTTAAAATTTTAAATGTTGTAACAGAAGAAGTGGCTGTAATCCCTTTGTGATGTTTTACAGAAAATATGGTGTTCTCTCTTCCTATGCACTCCTGGGGTCTTCCTGTTCATTTTCATCTATCTGTATTCTAGGGGTGGTTCCCAAGGACAACTTCTTTATCATCAATTCCTCTTTCTGTAATTATTAACTATTTTTACAGCCTTCAGTGAATATTTGAATTTTGTTATTATGATTTAGGTTCCTATGTAGTCACTTCTAATCTCTATTGATTATTAATTCTGCAAGCCTCTCTTATACTTAGACACCATACAGCAGTTACTTAAAGAAAACTTTGTTTCGTGCAATACACCAGAAAGGTTTTTGCCTCCAAGTGCTGAGAAAACTCCTCTTCGTGTACAGCAGACGTTTCCACAGGCCTGCTACTGTATTCTTAAATCATCTTTAAATAAAGAGAAATATTTCCAGCCCAGTGTTGGAAAGAAAGACTGTATCACTTACTCTCAGCCACCTCACAGTTCACGTGAGTGCTAGCAGAACCCCTGGAAGCCAGCGGACCGCAGGCTCCCCTTCTGAAATACAAGCACACTTGATGTTCAGGCTCGAGAGGCTCACCCCAGTTCAGGAAAGACTCCAGTCTGGGGCTGCGGTTCAGCAGACAAGAGGACAGACAGAAGCAGTTCTAATGTTGGCTTATAACAAGTTTTCTTTTTTCCTTCACTATAAAAATAGCCCCTTCCCACACAGCATTGTAATGAAGATAAAAATGTGTAATTTTCAGATAATACTGATGAAAGAAATTAAAACCATCCATAATGCTACCACCAGTATTAATGCTTTCATTCATTCAACAATCAGATGCACTAGGGGACTAATTTCTGAACAGGCAGGAGAGAGATTGTGATTACTTGGCGTGGACTCAAAAGAACATTTTCTGTTTGTTTTTTTTTTTAATTTTTTTTGTATTGATTTTAGATAGAGAGGAAGGGAGAAGGAGAGATAGATAGAAACATTGATGAGAGAACATGGATTGGCAGGCCTCCTGCATGCCCCCCACTGGGGATTTGGCCCACAACCCGGGCACGTGCCCTGACCGGGAATTGAACTGGCGACCTCTGGGTGCATGGGTTGACGCTCAACCCCTGAGCCACATAAAATTTTACTTCAGGATTAATGGCTCCCCCTCCTCACCTAGTCTCTTCTGCGCTGTCTTTAGGATACATTGCTCCTGTTTTCGTACTATTAATTCTCATTTGTGGTTTATGGTACTGAGAACCACCCTGGCCAGGCTGTTAGCCCTATGAAGACCTGAGCTCCGCAGCTACCCCGTGCCTGGAATACAGCAGGTTCATACTTAGGGAGAAGGGAATGTTTTTCTACTCATATATTTCTATGGTTATTTTTTCAATTGAATTTATTGGGGTGACATTGGCTATTTTAAGGGAAATTGAAGGATGATGACCCAGTAGTTTTTACTAGGCCTTCTTTTTATTTTTTTAGCTCTATAATCTTGAGTAATTCCTATATATCAGGGTCTGTTAGTTTGCATTTTACATGATTAAAGAAAACTACTAATATTTCCATTGAAAAATCTTGACTACATTAAAATGAAAAGATCTTAACTAATGATCACAACTATGTAAAAAAATAAATATGCTCCGGAGAGACAGAAAAGAAATACATCAAAATGTTAGCAGCAGTAATATTTAGGCAGTGAAACTATGGGTGAATTTTATGTTTCACTCTACTTTTCTGTATTTTCAATTATTACATGTTACAATGGTTAAAATTATTAGGGAGCAGCGTATTTATGGGAGAAAAAGACTTTAGAAAGTTTTCTAAAACACCTCTCACCATATAAAAGGCTCAAATATTGTCATAAATAATAAATGTGTAGGGAAAACACACTCAAGTCCAAACACGACCTGTAATGTTTTCAGGCCAGGTTATCCTATAGCAACTGATCCGCAGGGCCTCAGTCAGAGCAGCAGACAAAGCCACTAGTGTGAAGAAATGGTGAGACCACAAATAGGAAGAAGTCAAGACAAGAACTTGAAATCAAATGACACAAAATGTGGGTACTAATTAGTATGGACGGAAGTCTCGGGGGGAGGAAATCAGACCAAAACCAAGAGTGGGCATTACTGCACCTCGTCACTGGACCCCACTGCCCACCCTGTCCTCCCAGAGTGGGTCCTCTATATCACCACCTTCAACAACTGTGGACACAATGTGCATAAGACTGCACTTTATCACAACTTTTTTTTTTTTTTTTTTTTAATCCTCACCCCAGGACGTTTTTCCATATTTTTTTTTTTTGTTCAGGTAGAGTGGCAGGGAGAGAGGAAGAGAGAGAGAGAGAAACATCGACGTGAAAGGTACACATCAAGTGGCTGCCTCCCGCATGACCCAACCAGGGCCGGGGACAAACTGCAACTGAGATACATGCCCTTAGCAGGAACCGAACCTGGGTCTCTCAGAACCACAGGCTGACGCTCTAACCGCTGAGCCAAACCGGCCAGGGCCACTTTATCACAATTTAAGGACGAAGAAATACTCACTCATTTCTATTACTGCTACTACTATTTGTTTTATGCTGAATTCTTATTTAAAATCTCTAATTCTATCATGGCCTTACTGCAGAGTAGACATTTCTTGTTTTCGCCACCGTCCCCAACCCATTTCCCCTTCCTGACAGCACCCTGAATTCCCAGCTCCCCCCACAACTCTCAGCTGTGTATTTTGAGTGAAATTTACTTCACTTCCAACCCAAGGATGCCCCAAGGAAATAAATCAAACTGTTACAGTCAATGATGCCGTTTCTAGAGCTTCGGGAAGAAATGCTCTCAGCCTGTCCTTGCCCTGGATGAGGGTCTGAGGATCTAAAGGTAGAATCTCAGGGGTCTGTATGGAGTCTGAAAGCAACACGAACATGAGAGAGGGCCGAGTACAGAGAAGTCCTTGCTGACACTGTGAGCTGCTCCACTGAGACCGACTCAAAGCCAGAGCTACTGCTACTTTAAATTAGGTTTCTGGCCCTGGCCGGTTTGGCTCAGCGGTTAGAGCGTCGGCCTGCGGTCCGGAGAGACCCGGGTTCGGTTCCCGCTAAGGGCATGTACCTCAGTTGCAGTTTGTCCCCGGCCCTGGTTGGTCGTGCGGGTGGCAGCCACTCGATGTGGCCCTTTCACGTCGATGTTTCTCTCTCTCTCTCTCTCTTTCTCTCTCTCCCTCCTACTCTGTCTGAACAAAAAATGAAAAAATGTCCTCAGGTGAGGATAAAAAAAATAAAATAAAATAAAATAAATTAGGTTTCTGTCAGATGCATCTGTTAAATTCCTGATGAATATAATATATAAATAAAACACATTCTTACCTTAGCAAGTTCCCTCTACAGTGCCAACTACACAAATACTTCTGAGTAAAGAAATGTGTTATATGGGTGTGTTCACTTTGTGATCACTCACCAAGTATCACATTTACGCTCTGTGCACTTTATCATGGATGAGATTCCATGCTGCTGTATATGGGAAGCCTGACCACACCGTCACCCAGTCTTAAAAGTTTGTCATATGGCCCATCAGATCAGAATCCCAGGCTCAGCTGAGGACAAAATCTACTCTAAAGCAACCAGGAGGCATCCCAACGATATACTTTGGAGTTTGCTGTTGACACTTGAAGGAAAGCATGGCTCTTACTCACAGGTAACTTACAGTCTATTAGGTACGCAAGGTAAAGATAAAATCATCACGTATGTAGTTCTAAAACAGAATGTGAAAAATAAAGTTAAGTTACGGTTAAAAGTGGTTAAGACTAAATTTGATCTGCTATTAGGAAAAAAAGCAAGAATTTGTGTGAAACAGTTGGGAAACTTAGGTGAAAAAGATCCCATAAGCCCTGGCCGGTGCAGCTCAGGTGTTTGGGCGTTATCCCATGCACCGAAGGGTCCCCAGTTCGACTCCCGGTCAGGGCACATGCCCAGGTTCCAGACTCAATCCAGGCAGGGGGTGGTGTTCAGGAGGTGGCCAAGTGATGTTTCTCTCTCCCTCTCCCTCCTTCTCTCTCTAAAATCAATAAAAACGTATTTTAAAAAAAGAAAAAAAAAAGATTCCATAAAACTGCAAAGTCTTATTTAGTGATAGTGGTAGAGAACTGCATATACATTTAAGAAACAAAACACACTTTGCTTTTATGCTCAAACTAAGACATTTTATTAGTTAGCTTTACACCTTAAATAATAGCTTGGGTAACAAAGGAAGAGTTTACATTAATTCCAACCTAATCTTTCAAAAGTTTACTTGTTGGGGGAAGAACATTCTTATGATCAACACAAAATACCTTTATTATTATAACCTTCAGCAAATCTTTTCTTAGAGTTAATAAAAAAAATTATGCTGGTCAAATATGAACTACCTCAACCACCCAATTTATTTTTCCTTAAAATGTATGCAGGAGAGTTAAAAACCAAGAGAAAACTGTAAACATTCTGTGGTTTGGCTGGAAGTAGAGTTCATTTCATGATGATTCAATTCTTTTAGGACATATTTCAAATAGTTTCCATAAATTTCAGCAAAGTAAATCCATTTACTAACATTTCAAAAGCTAAAGCTGGTTTTTAAAAACCAGCTTTGCAACTTGAAATTTTTCCAGGAGTAGTGATCAATACGTCTTTGCAGCTGATTATAGCTTTAATTTTCTCTCTTATTTAAAAAAATATCAACTGCACACTGTTTCTCTAACTGAAAAACTGGATTCTTTACAGAGCTCAGTTATTTCCTTGCATTTGGAAACATCGGAGAAATTCTGACCCATCATTCTTTTATCTGTAAAGGAGAAAAACACATTTGTTAAAATTTAATCAATCACATTAAAAGAACAAACAACAAAGGCAAATGGCAGCGAAATAATTTTATCAAGATGAATCTTTTTTCTTTTTCCTGCCACTTTTCTCTTCCCTAGTCATACTATTGCTGAGACTGACTGCAATCTCTCCATTGTTCTCCACAAGAGACTGTATCCTATTTCAGAATGCTTAGGCAGACTCAACGTGTTGAGGACAGTGACATTAGGTAACACTGATGGAATGCTCTATCTGTGGCCTTTACTGTGCCAAGTCTTTCCACAGATCATTCCACTTCCCATTCACAACTCCAGGAGGTGGATTCCATTGCCCAGCTTCACAGAGGAGTAAATCGAGGGGGAAATGTACTTGTGCTGCTAGGAGTCAGGGGAGCAGTAGCACAGACGAGCAGTTTGGCTCCAGAGCCTTTTACATGGCACACGGACAACTGGATTTTGATACAACCTAAAGCCCTGTGTTCAAAGTATACATCCAGTTAAATGACGTAAGTTTGATGCAGAAAATAACTATATAAATGAATAAATCCCCCCTTAAAAATATAATATTCATAAGATTTACATTGATCATGATAGTGTGGAAGAAAACTTAAATTACTGAAATTTTCTGGTTCATTTCTGGCTATTTTCTCCAAAACTCATCTGCACCTCACATTGTATAATAGGGTAGTTTCAGAAACATTACTAATATGTTAACTGAACTTTTTGAACAAATCATTTCAAATGCCCTGAAAGCCAGTTATTTATTTATTTCTTTTATCCTCACCCGAGGACATTTTTTTTCCACTTTTTGTTCAGATAGAGTGGGAGGGAGAGAGAAAGAAACATCGACGTGAAAGGGACACATCGAGTGGCCGCCTCCCGCACGACCCACCAGGGGCCGGGGACAAACTGCAACCGAGGTACGTGCCCTTAGCGGGAACCGAACCCGGGTCTCTCTGGACCGCAGGCAGACGCTCCAACCGCTGAGCCAAACCGGCCAGGGCGAAAGCCAGTTATTTAAAGAAAAAATTTTAATGTGGGCTCTTCTATTAAATAAAATTACTACCCCCAGCCCTGGCCAGTTTTCTCAGTGGTTAGAGCATCAGACCGCGGACCAATGAGTCACGGGTTTGATTCCGGTCAAGGGCACGTAACTCGGTTGCGGTTTATCCCCAGCCTTGGTCGGGTCGTGCGGGAGGCAACCAGTCAGTGTGTCTCTCTCACGTCGATGTTTCTCTCTCTCTCCCTCCCTCCCACTCTATCTGATAATAAATAGAAAAATATCCTCAGGTGAGGAATAAAAACAAAAAACAAAACACAAAACAAAAAATTACTACCCCCAATGCATTTGACTTTTAAAGTCTGTAGTCTCATAATTTGAATTGCATACTTAGAGACTTTTCAGTGATTTCCTTTCATTTTGAACGATGTTACTGGTGGAGAACATAGTTTGGAAGTCTCACTGTGGGAAGTTCTAAGATCAAATAATTTCTTCCCATCTTTCTTTTAATTGTTTAAATATGAATCTTAAAATTTATTGCTCTAACACCATAACTGGGTCCCCCTTAAGCTATAAAATCTCAGTAATCATTCTTAAGTAGAAAGAGTTATCATAACCACGGATACACAGCCAGTCACTTTAAAATACCTCAGTGACTACACCAGCGGCTATTGTAGAACCACTGTAACGTAGCATGAATCGCCCCAGCTCCTTAAAGTCTTTGTACAGCTCAAGAGCGACTGGTCTTTGTGTCTGTAGCTCCACCAACGCATTCTGGCCTTTAGTCAACAATCTATCAAGGAAAAAAAGGGGAACAAATGAATATCCAATAGAGGTAAATAAATGTAATAAACAACTTGAAAAATAAATATCTCATACTCAATCAACAAATCAACTTAGTCTTTCAAAAATTTAAAAGGGAAAAACAAATTTTCTTAAAATGAAAATATGTCTTTTGAATTTTTCTAGGTTAGTTGGAAAAAAAACCCAAAAGAATAGAAATTCTAGATTTAAGATTTAAGGACTATTACCTGTGTGTGTGCGTGTGTGTGTGTGTGTGTGTGTGTGTGTGTGTGTGTGATAGAGATACAGAGATACAGAGATACACACAGAGATACAGAGATATGAACTAATATTTCTTTATATATATACACACAGATAGATATGAACTAATATATATATATACACACAGATAGATGAATATGAAGTAATATTTATATATATACCAAACCTTTAAATGTAATGTGAAGGACGCTATGACCTAAAGTATGCTCAAGGCCCCTCCACCAAAGCCTTCCCTGTCATTCCCTCAATGAAATCGAGAGATTCAATTATCTAATCAAGAAACTGAGGCACTTGCACTTCAAAAGAGGAATGCAATGCCCTATGTCTCCCTGGTAAAATTCTAATTAATGAATTGTGTGTTAGGAAGTTATCTTTAAAGAGTATAATCTCCTAGTGCAACACAGAAATAGTGGCTCCTTACCAGAGGTTCAGGACAAAAATCACGTAAGATTCCCCCCAGTGTGATGTTTGTAGGAAATGAAGGGGGATGAAGCATGGCCTGATAAACAGGTTCACAAGATAAGCGAGCAAACAAAAATCCCGTACATGGGCACAACACCCGAACTTACTACAAGTAATAGAACCCAAAAGGGGACATTTTGACATTGTTCTCTAATTTGATTTTGATGTGCTCTAGAAGGACAGAGGACAGCAATCATAAACTCACAGTCTGAGAAATTAGTTCAGGGACAGACTGATAGAATAAGCCAAACAATTTTCTAAAAAAAGTATTAAAAATTTCCAAATACTGGTTTTAGACAATTTCGGCCCGAAGTCTCACTCCTCAGGAAAGAGAAGATCCAATATATTTATGATTTGCACTTAGTTTCTAGAAAGGTCAGTTCCATTCCATATAAAGTAATCGAGTCTATAAAGTGCCTATAATGGAAATTAAAGGAAAAGGCCAAATGGTGTTGGTGCAAAATAGGAGAAAAGGACTAAGGTGTAAGTAAGATAACAGGAAAAACTAACATGAGACTATATCAAGACCTAATACCACCAATCTAGGACTTTATGGCAGGAAGGGGAAATTCAGGATTAGATTTGATGAGCCAATTGCAAATGGAGAATTCTCCAAATAACTTGTCTGGGTCAAACAACCTGGCTCCTGTCAAAAACATGATTTATGTGAACCAACTGACAATGCTGGAATCCTGACTCTGCTATGTGCCAGCTCTGCGACCTTGAACACGTTATACAACCTATCTAAGCCTCAATTTCCCCATCTGAAAAAGGGAAAGGTCAAAGTCCCTGCGTCATACAGTTCCTGAGCATATCAACCATGAGAAAGCATTCATGACAGAGCCTAGAACACAGTGGTCCTCAAGAAATGTTAGCCTCGAGTTATACCTCCTTTCTCTGAACATTGTGGCTGATGCTCACGCTAGAAGCTAAAGGCTGAGGTTAAAGTAAAGAACTCTCTTCAGGAGAGTAAGTTGCCCTTGCTGCACAACGATGGAGAAACAGGCATGGGTTTAGAGCAGCGTGCAGATTTTCTCTCCCACTTGCAGCCAACCCATTAACCCACTAACCACCTCTGGCCTCTTGCACAGGTGCAGATGAGGAGGAACACCCAAAGATGGATTAAAGGGTATTTTGGGTGGGATTCCCCATAGAACTGAAGGGAGGAAAACCCCAAAGTTGAAGCAGCCAAGCTGTGGTTCACCTTTAGTTGAATTAGGGCAAGAAACTCAAGTTTCTCAGGAAGTACTTCCTTTGAAAAATCCCACCCTTGTCCCAGCCAAAGGGCAATGGCCCACACCTCGGTCTAGGTATTAATGGTAGGCAGAGGGGACCAACGTGACAGTGAGGAGCTCAGCTACGGGTCCAGGGGGACATGGAGCAGAAGGAAAACATTTCCAGGTGGGAAACACTAGGAGCCACAGCGTGTTCTCCCTGGTGCTCCGAGCAGAGGGAATGCCTCTCATTGGGAGATGATGAGATAGTTAAGACACCCAGCTGGAATTTGGAACCAGTGGCTAGGCGTGATTCAAATTCATCTTTTAAAATGTAGGACTGATTTTTAAAATGCCTTTATCTTTATATCGCTTGATACATACATACAAATTTATATTTCCATTTTTATTTACAAAAATTCAGACCCTACCACCACCACCATACAGAACAGAAATTATATGTAGCATTCATAGCTGTATAGAAGCTTAAATATTTACTTTTGTGTCTGTTTTAATCTAGTCCTTTAAAAATATGACTTCTGGAACAAGTAAAACTAGACTTCACTTACCACCCAAAAAAATATTACACAAATAAATGACACTGTAAGAAATTTGCCTAAATTGCTTGTGTTTATTATTTATGCATTAAAACACTTACTTAGGCTTCTTCTTGGTGACCTCGCCGGTGCTTTTGTTTAAGATGCTAATCAATCGCTTAATCACAGCAGGCTCACTGACGGTCTGGTAGTGTAACAGCACCTAAAACAAAACATTGCAACACTGAAAATCTGCTTACACAGCATCTCTAGCCTATTATTTGCTCACATTTAATTATACTAAACGCAGCACTATAGCCCGGAGTCCTTCAGGATCCCTCCCCAGTTGCCCCCAAGTCTCAGCACTCTAAGCAAGTTGTTCCTTAACTTACTAGGGGGTAAAGGTCATGGGAGGCGGTTCAAATATCTCCTCCACCACTTACTGTGTAAACTTGACTGAATTACACAACCTTCCTTATAGGGTGGGGGTGAAAATTAAATAGGATCAGAAACAGTGCCTGGTACAAAAGACGTTCAACAAATGTGAATTGTTTCATCATAAAAATGAGGAAAGGGGAATCATGTGACATTCAACAGGAATTAATGTATTCATTGTTGGATAAGGAGAATAAAACATAACAAGAGAGTTTAGACTGGCTTTGAGGTGACAGACCTGAGTTCAAATCCCGACTCCACACTTTCCGGCTGTGCAATTTGGGGCAAGTCCTTCAACAACCCTTTACCCCCAACATCCCCAGCCTCAGGATCCTTATCATGAAAATGAGGAAAACCAGGAGTTAATTTAAAGTGGTGCCTAGCCACTTCAAAATAGTAAGCATTCAGTTAATCGATGGCCTTACATATTAGCTATTATTGTTCATGTTTTATATTTAAGAACATTTTACATCAAAAAAGCTAAGCAACTTAATGTTGCTGTGGTGATATGTGTCAGAGACAAATTTTTGCTGAGGTCAACTGGAGTCAGACTGACTGTCCTCCATTCAAACGATAAGGACTGAATGCCCACTATGTCTATAGTCTGGGTGAGTGGGAAATTCAAATATCCAGGAAGTGGCAAAGCTATCAAACGTTTAATTGGTTTGTAAATACCATTTTATGCTGTTTTCCGAAGAAACACTCACTTCTACTCCAAAGTTTCCTGGCTAAACCAGTTTGCACATTCAGAAAACAGAAGTAAGTACAGGGGACTTGTGGCTGTGCATTCTTGGACTTAGAACTTTCTAAAAACAGAGTCACTCCATCAGCACTTTGCTTTTCAGTTCTGTCTGCTTCTCTTTTACCACGGTTACGAAAGCAGCCCAGGACCATCACCTATCATTTGAATTAAAACAGGCTCCTTCGTGGTCTCTCTGTCACCACGCCTGTCCTTGTATAACCCATGCTTCATATGTCTACCAGACTGATATTCTAAATACAAATTTAATGGTATGTCCTTGCTATTTAAAACCATGGAAACCTTAATTTCACTATAAGGCAGAAGGCCCGTCTCAACCTGACCCTTGCTAACCTCTCCAGCCTCATCTTTCTCCATCCTCTCTTCCCTTCTATGCTCCAGACTTATAGGGCTTCCATTCCCTACATGCATCAAGCCCTTTCTAACATTTAGGCTTTCCAGTACGATGCCCTGTGGGAACACACCCTCCCATCCCTGAGCCTCGTTTAGCGAACTCCTGCTCATCCCTTGGGAAGGGATGTACCAACAGTGCATCCCTTCCTGCAGGAAGCCTCCACCCTAGTCTGAGCTCCACAGCCCTCTGCCCTACGCCCTATCCTCCCACTACGTCCGTCACAACTCACTTGGCTGTAACTGCTAGTTTGAATGTCTGTCATGCCATGCAAATATGAACTCTGTGAGAAAAGGAAGTATGAGTACCAGTGCCAGACATTTAACTGGCACTCAGTAAATATTTGTGAAATGAACGTAAGAATGAAGGAATAAAGAGCACCTAAAACACATGGAGAAAATCAGTCCCATTGGTTTTGGTTTGTTTTTTTTAAAGGCACATCTGAGCCTCCATTACTCTACAAAGGAAAATTAGTTTTCTTTCTCAATGACATTTGACCATTAAAAACTGGAAAGATTCCAGAAAAAATTAACAACCAACTCTTAAGAAGAAAAAAAAACCAACAACAACTTCCACGATGCATGGTAAATACAGCGGTTAGAGCCATGTTCGTACATTCCATAGCTGAGTAACAAACAGCACCCATGTAACAATGTAAGTCTACATAACTGAGAACATCTCTTTTGCAACAATCAGGTAAACAAGCAGGATTCTCCTTTGCTGGTCAGATGTGATTAAGAAATTGGTACTGGTCTCTATGGTTTGCCAAATTTGAAAAAAACAGAGGCACGTGAACTTCTTAAGCTCCTTCTAACCTTGGTGAGCCATGTGTGAGTTTGGGTAAGTTAGCATGAAGAATGGGTTGTGGTGTAGAAGGGTAGGTTTTGTGTATCTCCACAGTCTTACAGAGAGCAGCACAAACAAAATACTTCTTGAACACATGAGTGAAAAAATCTACATGTAAATAAATGGGAAGTAATTATATACTATCTTAACATTTTAATTCCTATTATATAACCCAAGTCATCTATAATTCAAAGTGATCCATAGCATAATGTAAAAGGAAATAAAAAAGTACTGAATTTCAAAGTGAAAAGTGCTGAGTATGAGTTATGGCTTAATCACATATTATTCAGATAGTTACAACCTCTCAAGAGTCATCAATTCCTCATCTGTAAATGTGTACAATACTAATATAAGTCCACAAGCCTGCGATCTCAAAATCCCAAAACACTGAAAACCTAAGTTTGTCCTCATTCTGTTATAAACGCATTTAAGTAGTAAAATGGGACTTGTATTGAAGTGATGCAATTTATCGACCTTATTTATTTTACTTAGCATTAATATTAATAAGTTGGGGCACAAAGATGTTCAATTAGAGGGTACTGCCCATTCTCTTTTAGGATGTAACACGCATGCATCATATCGCCTTTCTAAAATCTGAACATTTCTTCGCTCTGAAGGGCACTAGCCTGAAGACTTTCAGACAAGGGCTGGGACTCTACTTCATTAGGTTGTAAGAATCAAACTGTTTAGTGTTTTATAAACTATAATGGGCTACATAATATAAGTAATCTGTTAGGTGGCAAAATAAGTCAATGGGAAGAGGTAATTTCTGAAAGGAAAATTGAAGAGTTATTTCCCAAAGAAGGCGCTATGAGTTCAGGGCACCATCAAAAGATGAATGAACAAAATGTGGCATTTACATACAATGGAATATTACTCAGCCTTAAAAATGATTGAAATTCTGATACATGCTACAATATGGACGAACCCTGAAAACATTATGTGAAGTAAAATAAGCCAGAAACAAAAGAGCAAATAGTATTTGATTCTACATATATGAGGTACCTAGAATACTTAAATTCAGACATAGAATGCAGAATAGTGGTTACTAGAGGATGGGGGTGGGGATGGGGAGTTAATGGTTAATGGTTAATGGGTACAAAGTTTCAGTTTGAGATAAGGAAAAGGTTCTGGAAATGGATGGTGTTGATGAATGCGTAACAACGTGAATGTACTTTATGCCACTAAACTATACACTTAAAAATGGTTAAAACAGTAAGTTTTATGTTATAAATATTATGCCACAATAAAAACAGTTAAACATGAATTTAATTAAATTCTTCTATTTTTTTCTTCTTAAATATATATAGAGTTTACCATATAAATCAAGGGAATCAAATATACGGGGTAGGGCAAAAGTAGGTTTACAGTTGTTCGTACGAAAAATACAATAATTAATAAATAATAGTACAAGAATAAAATCTGTTTCATGTACTCACAACTGTAAACGCACTTATGCCACACCCTTATTTATATAGCATTAAGAAATTAAGTCCCTAAATAGAAAAATTTTAATTACTTAGGAAGCCTTTTCTTGGTTAAAAAATATATTTTTCAAGTTTTCTTCCCACAGGAAGTGGACAATGACAAAACATGACTGTTTTTACTGAACAATTTCATCCTGCATTCGTGAATCGATATACGCAAGGGGAATCTCAGTAAGCAGCACTAAAAAAAGCTTTCAATTCATACTTATTTTTAAGAAAGTACAGTAGACAGGAAAACAGTATTACTATTCAAAGTAACTATTGACCTCTTGACCTCGCTACCTCTCCATTGGCAAAAAGTATTGCTGCACGAGTGAAAGCACGCGGTAACCAACCTCTCCACAGTCTCCCCATTGGACATACTGCTTTCTAAGAACGAGTGGAATTTGTTCATAGCAATTAAGTTGCAGTTTCTTGCCTATCAACACATGAATTTTGAATATTTAAAAATTAAATATTTTGAGCTAGAACAATTTTTTTGGAGATAAACTTTTACTTTTTTAACTAATAGGAGAAATAGAATATAATTATACAACTAAAATACTTAAACAGTATCTCATAAATAATTTTATATGATCAAATTTACATAGAATTACAAAGAATTATAAGTAAAGCACATGATTATCTCAAATAAAAGCATGTAAGTATAAAATGAATTTATTAATAAATGAGCTAAATAAATGTATTTCCAACCCCTAAAACACTATCACTAATTTAAATAAAATTTAACAGTCAATTACTATTACTGTCTTACTTTTATTGCAAAGATGCATCAGATGTTGAACTGTTTATATTTTCAAAGGCAAGCCATTTAATTCCACTGAGAACCATTGTTTACTGCCATGCAGAATATGTACTATACAAACTGATGGAGGGAAAAAAAAGTCTAATGGGAAAATGCTCCTTTGTTAAGTGGCAAAAGTACCAGTACATCTAAACAGAGTATGGCCCCGAATATCTGAAAAAAAATTACACATAAAACAAGGAATTCAAGCTATGTGCAAATAGCAGTTTCTTCTCTGGATAAATAACATTACAGCATGAAATCTCCCTCTTCCCATAAATGTGTATGTTTCAAATGAAGCTGGTCAATGACAACCTGCAAACCAACCTCACAGCACGCTGGGTCTGAAGGTGTTGCTTCAGTACAATTAAGTTTACCCTATGGCAAGCATCCCCAGAATACACCCATAAATACCAATGGGTGGAAAAATACACCAAAATGTAAAGAGCATATATTTATGGATTATGTAATTATAGAACATTCTTATCAATTTTATTTTCTTGTATTTTCCAAAATTTTCCATAACTATGTATAATTTTTGTAATCAGGAAAACTACAAATAAGCATATTAAAATAAAAAACAGAAAAAGCCAATTTATAATTAGTCAGGTAACCTTTAGAACACAGCAAAAAAGGATCTACCAATTTCCCTAGATGAACTGTATTATTACCATCAGTTTGTACCCTATTGACTATGAAATGTCTACTCAATGCCTCTCTAGAAAACTTATACAGGCTCAAGGATCAAAATAAACATGATTTTCAAATTCTAATTTCATGTTTTTCTGGATTTACTCTAACCCAGATGTTAGCTGAAAATAACCACGGCACCATCACTTATAAAAAAAATTATTACTTTTTAGGATAAAGTGACTTAGAAATTATAAAAACAATAATAATAAAACATTTCAAAACTTACAGGAAATCCTTTAGTGATAGGAATTTCAATATTAAAGATGAGGATTCGGGCTCTGAAACGAGTACAAGCTTTAATGGGTTCTTTGGGGCCACAAAATATGCAGCCAACACTGTAACAAAAAGAAAGAAGAGAAGGTAGTTGGGGGACAAATAAATATACATCCAATAGGAATACATCTAAACCATTTACAAAGTAAAACAATTAAGCAAATTAGGGACTTTTCTAAATATTCCCTTCTGGGTCAGTGTCTGGCTTTATACCATCATTACCCTTACATCATTTTCACACATAACAGCTTTCACTCAAACAACAAGTATGTGTGCTGACATGTATGAATTTCAGTTTTAAGTAGATTTTGCTTATCATTCTTATATTGTCATACTGCCTAGTTTAGGGCAAATGAGATTCAGAATTAATAATACTCATTCTTTCATTTCAACTAGTGAAATGCAAAATTTATGTGTTTTGAGGTCCTATATCCAAAGCAATGGTTGCTTAAATTCATTTTCTCACTTACTTAATTTTGATGATATCCATCCCAACCAACGTGAGACTAACATGATCGCCTGCTGCTGCCCAGTCGACAGGTTCGTCGTGCAGAGTGATTCCTGGAAATGAGTAAGAACGAAAGAATACAGTAAAACACCTCAATATCAAACCATAACAACTCAGAGAGTTTGGCTAAATGTGCCTCATCGGTCACTACTCATCATTTTCAGTATGAATGGACTGAGAGTGAGAAGGGTAACTGTGAATGCTGAGGAAGACGCACTTCCTCTACACTCGGCTCTTCTGGCAAACCACCCTAAACATAAAGTGACTTGCATTTGTCCATAAAAGGCTTATTTCGGCTTTTTTAAATCAAGAATTTTAAACTCATTTACACAACTGAGTAAATTCATTAAACAGGCCCCATTCAAATATTTCTCTTATATTAATAGGTGCAGGCATAACAATACAGTTCGAATTCTTTTTAAGAACATAAAAGATGAAATTGGGGAAGGGGTCCAGTCTTCAGTCTGACTTCTAATTAGACAACCACCTAAACGATCACCTGTGTTCCCCGAGGAACCCACAGGCATCGGTGCTCAGTCAGATGTGTTCTTGCACTAATTCCTGTCTCAAAGGAACAGCTTCCCAAAGACAGATGCACAGTGAAAATTGGTTATATAAAAAGAAAGAGATTGAGTATAAAAATTTTTAAATTTAAAAATGATCCAGCCCGGGCTGGTGTGGCTCAGTGGTTGAACATCGACCCGTGCACCTAGAGGTCGCCAGTTGGATTCCCAGTCAGGGCACATGCCCAGGTTGTGGGCCCGATCCCCAGTGGGGGGCATGCAAGAGGCGGCCAATCGATGTTCTCTCTCATCGATGTTTCTATCTCTCCCTCTCCCTTCCTCTCTCTCCAAAATCAATAAAGAAAAAAAAATTGTTTTAAAAATGATCTAGATGTTGCTATATACCTTTATTACCTAGGGATAATCCTGGAGAACAATTGCAAAGGGTAATACTCAGCTACCTTATTCAAAGACTTAAAAGGAATCTCCTATTTTATGATTCTATGGGGTAAATTTAAGCTCCTTTCCACTGGAACTTTAGCTTTGTGATGAAGACAGTATGTAGGCCAACAACTGGGGAACAGTTCTTCAATGACATGTTTTTAGTAAGTTATAATTTACCTTCATGTAGCATTAACATAAGCACGTTTCTTTAAAACTTTTTGAAAATTCAAGGACACCTTTAAGGGCTCTGAGACAACCTACAGTTTTATTCAAACTTTCATTTTTGTGCACATCTGAATTACTCTGAGAAGAGACACCATAACTTTCATCAGGGTGTCAAAGAGATTCGTGACTCCAAAACTATTAACAATTATGATATTAAGGAATATTTGTTAAACTTTCAACTAATTAAATTTAGTGTTTAAATGTAGATTTTAAATGACCATATCTGATTTGGCAATGAAATGTGGAACTGAAGACAGGAGCTAGCTACTTAACATACAATAGAGATTGCCTTTATTTAAGATTGAAGAGCATTCATACCAGAAATTCAATTAACAATATAAAAATATCTAAAGATAATAGATAATCTGATTCCTCCCCCCGCCCCCCCCCACGTTACACTGTCCTATATATGATATCTCTCTTCTTAAGGACCTTCTTCACAGGACAGACATCACACACAAAAAGTTTCTTCTCAACACTCCATGCATTTGCTATGTTAATAAAGTAAAAACGTAATTAAGAATTGTCATTTGTTGGTTGCAGATTTAGTCACTTCTCTCTTTTAGGACACTACTGGTTAGCGAGTCGCAGTAGCACCTAAAGTGTTCAGACAGAACTGTGCATTAAGCAACCAAGTAAATGAAGCAAAGCAAAAGGGTTAGAAATTGAGAACTGAGAGCCTCCAACTGGGTTAGAAGCACAGCTCTCAGGAAGAGGGGTGGTGCTCTCCAGGTGCTTTTGATATGGCTTCCCTTTAAGAACCACTGGATTAAAGACAAATGGGTTGAGTTTTTCTGGAAGGGAAATGACAGAAAGGAGGGAGAATGTGGGACTTTCAGAAGTGACCAAATTGTCACAAAGGAGTCAATCTGTAAGGTCCATGGATAATTTTAAAACCATGGTTTTAGTTAATGTCTACTGATTATTTAAAAAACAAAAAAACTTCCTATTCTCAAAAAAGCTTGTCAACATAAATTAGTATTTCAAAAGTATTATAGCTCTTGATCACTTTAAAAAAACAAAAACAGAGAGATCCCTAAACAAGTCAGAAAGAAAAAGGTAAAATGGAAATAATTTTGGCTTTCATCCCCTTATTCATCTTTAAATTTTGGTTAAACTCTGTTGCCTAAAGAAATCAGCTTTTAAAGTAAGCAAATTGATTTTTTTAAATGTATATTCAAATTTGTAATCTAGTCGGGTACAACTCTGGATATAAATTATAAATAAGAGTAACAAGAGAAGTACTGAAATTTTTTTAAAAATTTAACATTCCCACTAGATTATACTTTAGCTTAAAATTGTTACAAATACTATTACTTTATAGTATAAAACAGATCTTCAGTTTTATATTGAAATCAGAGGCCTAGTTGGAAGACTTAATCTTAAAGTAAGTATGAAATGATAAACTTTTAAGCAGAATTCAGAAAAGAATAACATGTACACATGTAAGATCAAACGATTAGAAGGTGAAAATAGTTATCACCATCACGAAAGGTCACAGATTATGTGCAAAAGCAACAATTGGTGCACTTTAAACTAGCTCACAGTTTCTCTTTTCAACATCAGGATTCTCTGCATTTACATCTTATTTTCTTAGATCTTCCTTTAAAATATATGTTTTGGGGTAGAAACATGATCAAAGCTGTTAACATACAGTAATTCTGAAATACATATTTCTAAACAACAGACTGTAGCAGTCTGCTTTGCCACTGACTATTTAGTGCTTGGTTGGGCTTGGATTTAATTTCTGCTACTGAAAACTATTTTAAATAGCATCTGTCAGATATTTATACACCTGGTTAAATCTTTACCAGACTTCTCAAATCAGCATTAAAAAAAAACTGCTACCCCAGTTAGAATGCTATAGGTACATATATACACACACAGTCACAACAGAAAAAAATCGTTTAATGTTTTCACATTTTTATCTCCAACAGTTAGTATCATTTTGACAGTCAGTTACAATTTCAGTAAGAGGTTATTTACTCTGGAGTTAATAATTACACTACTTATTAAAATCTGCTGTCTCAACTTAAGGGTTGTTTAGCAAAAGAATTTTGCAGAGGAATACCTTTTGCAGTACAAGTTTCATTAGGAGGCATTGCTAGTAGTCGGTCACCAGTCTGGATATAACCAGCTTCAATTTTACCAGTTACACAAAATCCAGATCCTTGATCTGCAAAACACACCCAAAGCTGATAATGATTCACATAGCAATGTTATCTGATGATTAACACTATTAACTCTATTTGGTTCCCTAGCAGTTACATACAACTGTAGTTCAATGAACATCAATGGTCATCTCAGAATTTTTAACATATCTACTAATAAATATGGCATATCACATTCCACTTTTGATTTTCTTACAAATAAAAATATTCGTATTACAAAAAGTAGGAATTCATTTCTTTTTCAAATATTTACTGAATGCTTACTAAGTACCAGGTAATCTAGGGATAAAGAGATGAAAATATAATCATCTACTACCCATAAGGAATTTACATCAGTGAAGAGAAAGACAAAAACAATTACATTGTCCACAGATAAATGTTATTTGTAACGAACACTAGAAACAGAAAAAGGTGTGCAGAAGAATCCGTATTGAAGGGGAACAATCACAATTTAGCTGGGCGCTTAGGAGAAGGGGCAGAAGATTACCAGATAGCGTGTGTGGAAGGGGAGGGGAAGAAGGAAAGCACTGCTGACCCAGGAAACTGCATGTGCAAGGGCACAGATATAACCGCATGTGGGATGGGCCAACACCCATGTCTCGTTTATACGGAATTTACAGGGACCACATGAAATAATGAGGGAAGGCAAGACATGAGCTAACAGAGGTAGGCAAGGGACAAATGATAAAGGGGACTTGTAAATCATGCGTAGGGCTTGAATTTCATCCTCCGTTAAATAATGGGAGCCCGTTAAGAACTGTGAACAGAGAAGGGACATGATGGTATTTTTATCTCAGAGAGGAAGGAAGTTCGACTGAAATGCACACACTGACCGTAGAAAGGGAACAATCTCAAGAATTTGGGAAGAAGGTATAACAGACTTAGGGTGATAATGTAAGTGGGGGATAATGGCAAAAAGGGAGAATTTTGAGATGATAATGCACTAACTGTGAGATAGGAAATTAAACAATGAGGTCCACTCTAGCCTTTGTGAATTTGAAGTGTCCAGAAGACATACAGGTGGAGAAGACGCATTCCAGGGGTCACCAATCACACCCAATTCCATGAGAATGGAACCCTGGGAGCACACTCCCTGTGGGATGTCCAGTAGCAGTTAGCACATGTATCTGGAGAATGTGAACAGGCTTGGGTTGGAGATACAGATTTGGGAAGCATCAAGACACAGGAGGTAAATGACTCGTGGATGTCCATACAAAAGGAGTGTGTAGAGTAAGAGGACTGAAGCAATAGGATACCAGTTAAGAGACAGAGAAAGAAGAGCTCTCAGAGAAGACACAGGGAGGTCAGAGACAGACAGGAGAGCAGGAGAAGTGTGTCACAGAAACCAAGGGAGGAACGTTTTAAGGCAGATGTGACCGACTACTGGCCTCAGAAGTAATGCCAAATTCAAGTAAGACGGCAGTGAGATAGAACTGAAAAATGTTACTGACTTGGGCAGCCAAGAGGTCATTTGGTAACTCAGTGGGAGCATACTGAGGGGAGAAGTGTAGGCAGAAGCCAGGAAGTAGCCTGAAGACAGAATGGGAGATGAAAAAGTAGAGTCAGCAAGCATTGTTAATCAAAACAGAAAGATAAGCATCTCTTGTATTTTAAATAGATAATAGTAATTTGGAAAGCATTACCATATATCCTCTACTACTAGAATGCTAGAAGCTAATAACAATAATACTAATAAATTTCAATTTTTTAAAATGATTTTTGTGAGGCACCTTCATTCACTCATTTATTAAATATTTATTAAGCATGTATTAGGTGCCAGGCACTGAGCTAGGTCCTGCAGATACAAAAATAGAAAAGACAAGTCTTTGCCCTCAAGGGAATTCACAATCTAAGTGACACAGACAGCACTAAGACAATTAAAACACTGCATGAAAAATGCAATGACAGAGGATACAGAGAACACAGAGGAACACCTTAGAGTATGTGTTTGGTGAACTCGCCAATTAATAATTTACTGCTTCTCAGTTCCAAATCCACTCTTTACTGCCCACTCTGTGAATAAGAGAGATTTGGGGAATAATTGATATCTTTACTGTACTGACTTTTCTAATACATAAATATGTTATATCCTTCTACTTTCTGAGATCTTTTATTCCATTTCCATTTTATAGTTTTCTGTATAGGGTCTTGTACTCATTAAGTGAGATGTATTCTTAGGTAGTTAATACAACACCTCCTCCAGCAAGGCCTGTACCCCTTCTATATTAGGGTACTCTTCTTCAGCCCTAGGGTACCACAGAGCTTCCTTATATTTTATATCACTCTTTTATCATATTAACAATTCTTTATAGCAAACTTTCCATTTTACCTATGTGTGGTATCTATCTCCTGACTGAATCCAGACTCCTACAGATGTGTAGGACATTAACAAAGAGAGAGAAGAGCAAAACATGGCTAGACATTGGGGCAACAAAGACCCTCCTATGTGGGGAAGAAATAGTGAATGATCCAGTTTGGTTGAAGAAGACAGAAACTAAGGGGATCTAGTGGGAGAAAAAAACTATGAGGCTAAAAGATAAATGATAAGGTTTTTTCATACCTGAAAGATAATTATGAGATGGAGAAATGGTGAGTAAATTGAAGATTTTTCTGGGCAGGGGAGTTAAGAACTAGAACTGTGCCCTTTAAGATTAATTTGGCAGTGATCCTCACATTGGCATTAAGAAGAGAGAATCTGAAAGATAACATAATAATTTTGTCCAAGAAAAGAGGTCATGAGAGAAGGGCAAGGCAGAGGTCACACTGAAAAAGTACTGCAGAGGTAGCACTTACCTTTGAAAACATCAGACACACATAATCTAAAAGGCTTATCGACACATCTTTGAGGAGGCTTGAAGGAATCTGCAAAAAATGCCAAAAAGCAAGATTTAATTTAAAATTAATTTTGGACTCATGTCCAAAGAGCCCATTACAGCCCCATGTCGCTTAGAAAACAGTATTTTTTATAAATATAAAAATTAATAGCAAATTTACTGTCATTCATAGAATACTTTGTAGTTTATAAATGTTTTCACACAGTCTGTGAGGTGGGTAGGGTAAGTATGAGACCCATTAATTCAATAAGGAAAAGTGGTATTAGTTTAAATATTACGTGTGATTTCAAAACTGGTAACTTAGCTCCTCTGACTCCAAATCCTATGCTTTTGCACACACATCACTGTCTACCATAAAGAACTCTAAAATAATAATTAATATCAAGTTTATAACGCATTAAAATTAGTAAGGCAGTATTCTTACCAATTTGTTCTAATAAACATAGTCCTTTATACCATTTTGTAAGTTCACTTGACTGAGATCTTGTGATTAGATTTTCACCACTGAGACCACTTGTAGGGATAAAAGCGACATCACTTTCCTATTAAAAAAGATTAAATATACGAAACTTTATACAACATTGTTTTTAAATGTACTTTTTAAAAATATGTTTTTATTGATTTTTAGAGAGAAAGGAAGGGGGTGGGGAGAGACAGACAGAGAGAGAAAGAGACAGAGAAACATCAATGTAACAGAGAACATCGATGGGTTGCCTCCTGTATGCAGCCTGACTGGGGATCAATCTGGGTATGTGCCCTCACCGGGAAATGGAACCTGCAACCTTTCAGTGTACAGGACGATGCTCAACCAACCAAGCCACACCGGTCAGGGTGACAACAATTTATTTTTAAAAAGTAATAGAAATCATAGAACTACAATCCTGAAATTATCTAATGCAACATTTTCAACTTTTTTGATTTTGTGAGAAATTTACAAATATATTTCAAAACATGCAAGCATTGTTACCTAGTAACATAGGTATATTTCACATTTTTTCAGGAGAAATTCCTCTCCACTAGTTTCTACCTTTCTCTGTGATCTCCCTAAACCTCTACAATTAATTTAACAGGTGGAAAAAAAGTCTTTTACTTATATTAAATCCAAGCCAACTTACAAAATATATGCAATTTAAGGTGAAGTAATCCAAAAAACTAAGAATATATACATGATACCAGGGGAAATAAAAACAAAAAGAATTAAAGATACTTAACAAGTCAAGGACACCAAAGTATTAGTTTTTTTCTTGTAACAATAAAATGAGATTTAAGGAAAGTAACCAAATAAATTTAAAATTATCTTACCTTAAAACCTGCTTGCTTAAGAAAGTGCCCAAGTTTTCCAGTAATCTCTTGAAACCTTTCTTGTTGCCAATTAACCTGATAAAGATCCAATTTATTTTTAAAACTATGCTTCAGACCACACGATATATAAATTTTAAATTAATGCAATAAAATGTAAACAATCAAGACTATAAAATATAAATATAAAATCTATTAAATATGAAATCCTTTAAAATTAAAATTCAGAATATAAGATCTTACTATTAATATGATCTAAAAGTAACTTCTACAACAGAAAATCTAGAAACAAACTCCAATACATACAGAAATCTTTGTATATGCTAAAAGTGATTTCAAATTTGGAGAGAAAAAGTGAATAATTTATTAAACTGTGCTTGAACCAACTGCTGAAATAAAATAAAGCCAAATGGACTAAAAATGTATATGTAATATGAACTCTAGATAACATTATGTATGCTGTAGTATTTAGGGGTAAGTGTAGCGATGTCTGTAACTTACTTGGAAATGTGTATCAAAATAAAATGGATTATGGATGGATATAGGGGAAGACAGACAAAAATGTGATCAAGCAAGTAGTAGAATTTTTAGTGGGTATAATAGAGGTATTTACTTTTAAATTCTTTCAACTTTTCTTTATATTTGAAAATGTTCATACTAAAGTATTGAGAAAAGGTATATGCAATAATGATATCACAGAACAACTATAAAAATCTCTTTATACAAAAATTATTACTTAGAAACATGCGCAAGAATATTATCAAAGTTTTGAAAAAGCAGATAGTAAAACAGATTATAACCCAATGTTATAATAAAAAAGATTATTATCTATAAAAGTAAATTGTATGGATGTACAAAATGAAAAGTATAAGGTATTTTAGGGGAAGGGAGTGTTAGAAATATAGGTTATTTCAGGTTTTCTTTACACTAAAATAAGTGGGTATTATTTTATAACTAAAAACAATTTTAAGATTTTAATTAATTTTGAAAATAAGACATATTTTTGCTTAAAATTATTCATATATTTACTTAATATCAGAATCATGAATTTCTTTTTTCAAATATGGCACCTGGACAAATAAAATACACTAGTCACATCTGAGGTCATTGATAAGGCAGAACTGGATCTTAATTCGCATCTCAAATGAATTTTCCTGAAGCCTGTAATACCTGATCCATCTTATTGACTGCAACTGCAAGCTGTGTTACTCCAAGAGAGCGAACCAAGAGGCCATGTTCTCGTGTTTGTCCCCCAGTCTCAAATCCAGCTTCAAACTCTCCCCTGCTGGCATCTACAACTAAAACGGCCACATCCGCCTGAGGAAGAAAACACAATCAAGACTAGAAATTATGTCACAGCATTTTAATTCAAAGGACAGATTATTCAGTTAACTGTGTTGGTCAGATCTGAAAGGCAAACTCTAACCTGCCATCAAACACCAAAGAAAATCAAACAAAAGAATTAACCAGATAGATTAAAATTTTTAAATTAAGAAAGTACTAGCATGCAGCAGTAAATAAAATGACAAAGAATAAAAAAATGCTTATATTTGATTACATAACAATTAAAAAATCTAGGTAGAGGAGGAAAAACATAAACAGAATTAAAACATAAGTAAACAGGGACAAATACTAGTAATGTATGAAGTAAAGGTTACAATCACTAAGTCTTTACTGGAAAAAGGAAAGGAAGACATGGTTGGAAAAAACTAGTTAAAGGACACAAACAATTTGCTAAAAAAACATTTAAAAATTCAAATTCATTAGAAACCTCCAAAAAAGGACATTAAAAATGCAATATATTCCTCCCTTTCCCCACTTTTACAAGTTACATTGGCAAAGATTTAAGACAAAATTATTCACCCTAAGTCAGGGTGCAGTGAGAAGGGCATTCTCATATCATACCTTGCCTGGAGGGCATTTTCACAAGATGTTTCAAGAGCCTGAAAATATATATATTTTGCTTCCCATCAATTCCACCTCTAGGAACTTACCCTAGAGAAATAATTATGGACCTACAAAGATATTTGTCACAGTATTGCTTATATTAATGAAAAACTATGAATAAATGAGCTATCGAAAAATATCGTATTTACCCTCTTCAGCCACTACACAGGAACCTTGAAGAACAAGTTTCCTAACCTTTGTGGACTATTTTGAGAATCAGATGAAAGACGTTTCTCTTCTCATACACAATTTACACCCAGGAAGAAGAAAAACAGCGAACCTCATTAGCCTTACTAATACCAGTTTTACAGGCTCCCACCACTCTTCGGCGATGCTTCTCTATGTGATGACACTTGCATCAGGGGGATGCAGCCTTTGAAAATTTGCAGTAAACAGTCTGCAACCACAGATGTTCCTCCATTTTCATTCTCATCAATTATTTTTGTCAATGCATTATCAGGACATTTTTGAAGGAACACTCTTTCATTTTTCCCTTTTATAGTTTTTGCCTTGTATGCAATTCCTAGTCTCACAGAAATCTGCTTTTCTGTAAACCCAGGATACAGTGACTAAATTTGGCATCTCCCTCTTTAGCTATCTCAGAATGTTACGTGGTAATCACCCTGTCTCAAAGGTCCTCTAACATTCCACCCAAATCAAGTTGTCTGGCCTTTTGGTCAGAACAGAGTCCACAATAGCTTTTCTCTTTGTTGTTTCCTCAATGACACTTACGTTTGTGCTCTCCAGTTTTTGAAGAAATTCATATCCATTATCATATAATCCTCACCATAATGGGAAATAAAATGGTTATACTGTAGGTAAAGACTGTATCAGATACTTTGCTCTGAACAGAATTTTATAATTTAGAATATCATCCACATACTTTGGTAGGGCAATTTGCACTATTATTTATATTTCTTTTTCCTTTTATTCTTACCCAAATATTCCTTCTGCTTAACTTCTACTCTTAAGTGCAACATTCATTTCCATTCCTTCATAACTCATAATGGTGAACTCTAATTTCTTTAATGAGATCCAGTTCTTTTGGGCAAGAGTTCTTAGAGTGCAAACTGCAGCAATCAATGGGAAAACTGGCTCTTTCACTGATGTCACTAGCAGGCATCACACGTCAAGCAAATTGTGTAATCTCTCTGGGTATCAGTTTTTCTGGGTATCAATTTACTCACTTCTTGAAACACCGGCGGGTAAATACAGTTTATGTAAAACACCCAACCTTGACCTCCTAATCCAAATCTAAATCCAAATTTGCAAATCTCTCTCATCAGGTTTTGCTGACAACTGTCAAATTAAATTTACTCTCTGAAGTTAAAATTGAAATTTATTGACTTTGTATTAAGATACCTAAGGCCATAGTGTTTTTCTTAATCATCTTTCCTATTGCCATCTCCAAAAAAATACTGATTAATTTCTTATTCTTTCTGTGTAACAGCTTATCTTTAGGAGCTCAAATCCCTACACAATTTCAAGAAAGCCTTTTTAAGCAGCGTAAAGCTCTCTCTCCTCATCATGTATACTGCATATTTTCTTCTTGCAGTACATCTGTGTTAGCCTTTTGTCTTTACGTGTCATACCTTCCTACACAATGATTTCTTTGAAGAGAGGCAGCATATCCTGTATGCTTCTTTGTGTTTCCAAAAGCCTACCACAGTATTCTGCAGACTGGCTAAATAATTCAATATCCAAGAGTCTATTTCTTCATTTGTCACATAATGGCATTCAATTAAATAATCTCTAAAATCCTTTCTGACCCTAATTCCATCAGGAATTTGGAGTAAATGATTTTTATGATTATTCTGGTTCTAGGATTCAAAAATATTTTACTATAAATACTTGTTCTGGTGTTTGCCTCTCCCATTAAACTACCAAAGTGTGTTTTGTAGTCCATCATATCCCACACTTCCTACCATAGTGCTTGGAACATGGCGGGTATTCAATAAATATTAATTTGACAAAGAAAAAAATACATACATACATACATACACAGAGACACATTATATAAGGAAAAAAAGAGAAAAATATATTGTATCCCTTGGTAAATACAATGAGAAGTATATTAACTTAACATGGGGATAATCTGTACTTCATAGAGTTATAAGGATTAAACTGAATACATACAAAAAACTAGTACAGTTTTTGTCTATGTTAGGCACTCAATCAACAGTGATTAATTATTATTTTTCAATCTTCATTATCTCATTCAGTCCATGAACCTGAAATTAATATTCTGAAATTATGTATCAATTTTCTAAAACAAAATCAAATACTTTCTCATTTATCTTCAAATATATTTTAATTTATTCATATAACGTCCTTTTCAGGTTCAAATGCTCATATTAACATTCCCACTCCCCCCTTTTTTTTAATCCTCGCCTGAGTATATGTTTGTTTATTGATTTTTGAGAGAGAGGTGGGGGAGAGAGGGAGGGAGGGAGAGAGAGAGAGATAAAAGAGAAACATCGATCAGCTGCCTCCCTTATGCACCCCAACAGGAGATCGAACCTGCAACCTTTTGGTGTACAGGACAATGCTCCAATCAACTGAGCCACCCGGCCAGTGCTAACATTCCTTTTTAATGGGTGGAAGAACTCAGAAAATGGTCAATTGCTGAAGTCACACTTTTGTCAAGTGACACAGGCACATTTATGAACCCTGTTTTCTGATAAGCATACACTCATTATAAAAGAAATCAATGTCCTATATGTGCAGTGTTACTTTCATTAGTTATTTTGTTTTTTCAGTAATTTTATTAGGAATCACGTAAGTTTACAAACTGTAATTGTTTTTTAACCCTATAAAGAATGTAAATAAACCACAGGGGGAAAACTCCCCAGTTTCATTATTTCTGCAAAAATTAACTCTTAATAAATATACAGGACTGGAATATAGTTTAAAAAGGTAGATGTTGAAATTTTTACTCCAACATAATAAATGAAATATAAGGCTATATATACTTCATCAAGCATTTTACCATTACTTTTACTATAAAGAAATTCATCAGTTTTACACATTTGTTTCTTTGCAATAAATTAGAAAAGGTTTTATAAAGTACTGACACAGAGATCATGAAAAGTATTTCTCTAATTTTTCAATTTTTTTTAAAGTTAAAATTTTTAAATATTTAAAAAGTTATAAGCCTAGAATTATAACCCCAGCATCAGGAAATTTTATGTACACTCAGTGCACTATAGTTAAGGAAGTATCTGGTACCTGGGCCGCTCCCGTAATCATATTTGGAATGAAATCCTTATGGCCTGGAGCATCCATTAAGGTAATAACTTTGGTTGTGGTCTCAAACTTTGTCATACCAACATCCATTGTTACTCCCCTTAAAGAAAACATAAAATGGTTAGAATGCCTATATAAATAATCAGTGTTATGGATTAAATTATTTCATAATATTTTAAATGACCGTCTAAATTCTTAGGTAATAATGGAAATTTTATTTCTCAAAGTAATAGACTTTAAGCTATCAATTTGGGCTGGAATTTCTAATGGAACAGAATTATATCCATATAGCTTTAAAACACAGTTGTGGATGCAGAAAGAACTTAGTCAAAATAATAAATATTTCTCATTTTCTTTTTTGTTTTTGTTTTTGTAAGCAATGTAGATTGCAAAGAAAAAAAAGATATATGGGGACATCTCCAACAAAGGAAATAGTTTAAAATACTGCACATGAAAAAAAGTAAAATGAAGAATGACCACTATCAGGAGGTAGTTTTCCTCATTTTCTTATGTTTATGCTCCACTGATTATAGAAATAAACTTATAAAACCTTCATTTGCAAGACTGTTCAGTATGTTACACATTTAGAAAATAGGAGATATCAAAGAAGATGCCCCATTTTTTTAAAACTGAGAAAAATGAACAGTAGTTCATTTCATCCTTCTTCACAAAAGTGTATATTCAGATTATAAGAAAACTCAGGGAGGGTCTGCAAAGGTACTAAGTCATTCTAGACTTCAGGAATTTAGAAGAGAAATCAGGTGGGCAATGAACTAGTTAAATATTCATCTGGTTTGCCCAGTATAATCCAGAGTAATGAATGAGCACTCCTTTTTTACTACCTGGTGTCCCAGCAATTATGATGATACATTACATGTTCATCCTAACAGTAAGGTAACTGTGGGACTCCTTACTCAAGTCATTCTAGTTTAATCTGAAACCACCGGACATTTGAGCTTCTGAAAATGATGCTTCATTCTCTTTAATAATCCGCAAATAATTGCTTTTAGATAAGTGATAAGTCGAGACTTACTCCAAGCTCCTCCCTAGAACTCTTGACCACAATATACTCTTTGGACCCAGCTCTGCTCTGGATTTGTAAGCCTAAGGATATGAAAATGCCACTCACTTTCCTAATTTCAGTTTAACACACAAGCAGAAGAGGATTTACAAATATTTAACATGCTGGGATAAGCAACAAATTACATTTTGAAGTGCTATTAAGGAATGTATAGTAGTGAGTTAAAGCTCCCATTATGTATCTGGAAGCTTCTCTTTTCTACAGAATGAAGGAATATTCTAAAAATTGCATCATGCCGAACAATAGAAAACTAGCAGCAGCAAAAATATGACAGATAACCAGCAGATGTATTATTTTCCAAAAGTATTGATTACTCTAGAAATGAGATTATTACATCCCTTGCCAGCTCAACTCATATATTAAGTAAATTCAAACAAGCCATTCTAACAAATTAGTGTTCTCAATCTGTTTACCTACTTAATAGATGATACAAAGGAAAAAAAAGTCATATCCTTTAATAATCTGCATGGTAAACTGACAGATGAAAATTATTTAGTCTTCTAATATGACATCATACAAAATTCCACTGCTTTCCAATATAAGTTTGTCAAAAATTTACAACTGTCCTAACTTTTCTTCCTAGGTTGGAAAACAAGCTTATGATACTATATGTAGACTAAAGGTGACACCTATAAGGAAAAAACAACACTATAATATAAATTCCTACTTATCAGAAAAGCTAAGGAATATCATGACTTCCTTTATTGAGAATGACCTTATATATTATAATGTAGACTATTCAAGACTCCAAGAAATAATATGCATTTTTTAAAAGCATGAAAATCCAAATATATTCTCTATTCATACTCAGAATGAAGACAAGAGAACAGAGAATAACATTTGTTGATTCAGGACTTTCAGAGGACTTCAGAGTCTTTAGAATAATTCTTCTGACACAGCTGATACATCTGCCATTTCACTTAATTATTAAGGTGTTCTCTTCCTTTCCTCACAAAGACGCCATTGCCTGCCCACATCCCTACAGTTCTAAAGTGGTATATATTACCATTCTAAAAAGTCTTAGAAAGAAATACTATGAGTAGCTGCATTCTGCTGCTAGAATCTCCCCAAATATTGGCACTGAACACAGTAACAGATATAGAAGCAAATGACTGGATTAAACCTACAGGTAGAAGCTAGGTTTAATCACTTCACTTTTGTCTCACAAAATCACAGTATAAAAAGTATAAAAATATATTAAGTCTGGTCATTTGTATTTACTGGTCATTTTGATTCCAGACAGAAGATAGTTTACTACAAAAAATTACCTTTCCTTTATAATCTGATATAAAATTAAGAGTCTTAATCATAATTTTAATTCAAAATCAAGGCAATTTGACATATACTTAGGGAAGTAACAACAGAAATGTCTCCCATTGAATAATTAGCTAAGTGTATTTACTATTTTTTAAAAAATGTTAATGAACATTCTTTTAAACTGTTCTCATAGAATTTGGAAGAGTAAAAATCATACATAGATTCATTATGTATGTATTAATGAAAACTACAATAAAAGTATTTCCTGAATAATTGAAAGCGTTTTCCTATAGTCTAAAATATTTCATGGTATGTTTCACACGTATTCAACACATTTTACATACTTAATTAAAAGACTATATATCATTTCAAACTGAAAATTTTGAAATATAGTGACTACCTTTCCCTTTCTTCTCCAGTCTCATCCAAGACCCATGCATATGCAAACGAAGCTTTGCCAGCCTTTTTAGACTCCTGTTCATACTTATGCATAGTTCTTTTGTTTACATTACCCAGAAGATAAAGCATATGGCCCATCAGAGTACTTTTCCCAGCATCAACATGACCTAAGGAAAATTGATTCAGGATTAATACTAGGTACATTTTCCAGATGTTGTTCACATTGAGGCATTGCATGAATATGTAATTCAATAGTTCACAGCAGTGTTTAGAGTAATAAGTACCGATTTTTACTAAATGATATTTAAAACATCTACATGGAGGGAAAAGAGCATGTCTTTTTAGAGAGGAGGGGAATTTCCCTGACTTTTGGAATTGAAATTGTCATCAAGACAAGCTATTTTCAAAATGTTCACAAAATGAAAATGTCACAACAAACTCTAATGACCTTGGTAACTTAGCATCACTTCACCCAGGGTGACCAGAAAGCATTACAATGCAGTGCCCCCTTGTTTTATGTCCACTACGCCCACAGAGAAACTCAGAGTGGAGTAGTTTCCATACTGCAATCAGCAAGTTGTCAGGCTGAAGCACAGTGGGCTGCCAGTCCAGAGGAACAAAGGACTTTACCAATGACCACGAGGTTGAGGAGTTGCTTCCCTCCTTGCCGCTTCTCCAGCTCCGCTTTGACATCTATTTGCTGTCTCAGCTTGCTAGACTTTTTCACCGGTGTTTGTGTTGAGCTCTGCTCTTCTGATGCTTGAACGGTGTGGGATGGAAGAGCTGGTTTGGAAATGGTCTCTAGAACATCAGAAGGAGCAATGCTGGCATCTTCACTAGGATGTCCTTTTTGAGGTGTGTGGAAACTATGGCCATTTTCTTCAGCAGTTACTCTAAAGAAAGCAGAGATAGGAAGAGTGTTAAAACCAACTTGCCTGATGTCCTATAGTGTCAGAAGGGCAGGAGTTCTCTCTTCATATTCCTTACACTTGCAAACCAAAAATGACCTCTGCTAAGTGGTTAGAGTCTGTTAAGGTAGAAATGATAAGTAGCTAGACCCAAACCACACAAATACAGACTTGGAAGATCGCAGGAGAAAAACAGTCTACCAAAACTACGATAAGAAAATACGCTGTAAAATAACTGAAATTCAAAGTCTTAGCCCATAACCTTAGCCATTTAATCCTATCAAAACAGATGGCATAAAGGAGACATTTTTAAAAAATTGACACCAAATGTGTTCCTGGAGATAAATTAGTATTAAAAAATAGTTTTATCCCTAACTCATTCTTCTAACAAGAGAGAGGCGTATAATCTCTTTTGCTCAAACTACCTTTAAAGGAGCATATAAATGCCTACATATTCTTAGTACTTTTGGCAAAGGAGCTTTAATTCATCAATTCAAAAAATACTTGATTTACTAAAAACTACAACACATAGTAGGCACTGACGTTGAGAAGAAAAGACAATACAGAAATGAGAAAGTTAGCTACTACTCCCAAAAGCTTAAATCTAGCAAAGGGCTCAGACACATAAAGTAGAAATAAGATCGCCTGGCTTAATTGATTCTCTCCTTGACAATGAGGATGCCTCCAAAAGGAAACACTGATTTCAGTTCTTCATCAGCTCTTCACTGTTCTCCACAGAAACTCTAGCAGTGTTATCCTGTGGAGAGCTATAAAGAATGTGACCTAACCCTCCACACTGCGGCATGCCTTACATTTCCTTCATTGACGATAGATAAATAGAATTAGGACCAAGAACAGGTTAAATTGCAAGTTATTAAGAATGAAACCACTTATATCCAATTTAATGTGGAGTTGGCAGAGAACTACAAAAAAAAAAAAGTACTTTATAAAAATCACTTTAGATCGCAGCATAATGGAAATGTAAATAATTAGAATAGTAAATCTACTTTCTTCTTACCCACTGTACCAAAACACAGACTCATTTTTTCCTCGCAGGGCATTTGTATATGCTCCTGCACCAAAAAACAGATTCATTCCCTTTCATGGCACGTTTACATGGTCTACCCTGACCCTCAATCATCTATACCCCAGGAAAGAGACAGATTGTTATATTTGCAACTTTGTGAAACTTATATCCATTCCCATTTTATATTGCTTTACAAATCTACACTAGCCAATTTTGGTGTTGATTTTTTAGCAATGCTTAGACTAGTTTCATCTTGATCTACAGACAAAAAATTTCACTAATGTGAAAAATGCTCCCATTCTTTTAAAGGACTCCAACAGGCTAAATCAAGTGAAATCAAACTGATTGCAAACATTTGTCTGACTGCCCAGAGCTAGCTCTAAAACCAAAATATGACAACTCTGCATTTAGGAGGTAAAAAAACAAAAAACTGCAACTTACAATAAAAGTACTCAACCAGAATGAGCACACATAGGCTTTGGTTCTAATCATGCCTGGCAGAAATCTATCTTTGGCTTCACGTCTTTCTGTTTTTAGTTGCAGAAGCTTCCGAATGCTTACCCTGACTCCAGCCTGGAAGACACAGGCAGAACGGCTTTGGTTGACAAGGGCAGGCAGAGCCCGAAGCTCCGCTCCTCACCAAGCCAGGGGCCCTCAGAGTGCTGCCCAGCACAGGAAGGACTTCACAGATCACGGGCCTGACTGACTTCATTTAGAATTCAGTAACACAAAAAGCTTGCTTTTCTCTCACTTTCATAACATTCCCTTTCAAGAGATCTTAGGTAAACTGAAAATTAATTCACTAAGTTGTATACGGTTTGAGGGAAGTGACCGAAGTAATTAGATAGGCATTCTGGGTAAATCTGTACTTAGTAAAAAAAAAAATTGTGCATATTATGAAATAAAAGTTAATGTTTTAAAACTTTGAACAATTTCTAAAATGAGGTCAAAAAATGACCATTCTGGGTTCAAGGCTATAATTACTGACTGACATGAAAAATGAATTTAGTTGAATGTTTATTCAGGTGATTTCTGATACAATTTTGTAACCTTAATTACAATTATAAAATGACTAGTCTGTTTTGTTTCTACACCATCTTCCCAAAGTGGGACTAGTCCTACATAAATCTAGAGGCTTAACCTTTCTTCTTGAGTTATTTAAATGACACTAGAAAGCTAATAATTTAGATTTACGAGGTTAACCACAGTATTTGTTCTCTATACAAGGCTCTACCCATTTTTACCGACCTGCATTTTCTAGAGAGGTATTTAGTATCTTTAATACCAGTGAAGAAAAAAGTTTGCCCTTTGAGTTTCTTCTAAGCAATATATTATCCTGTTTTATAAGCTGTCCTTTGGGAATCACACTATGTAAGAATCTATGATGCTGAAATTTTGACTCAAAGTATTTCATTGTATTTCTCTATGCTTTCTTGACACCAAATCAAAACAACAGCCTAAGTAGTATCCCTACTATAAATTTCCCAAAAAATGCTATGAAAGTATTTGATGTAAATATAGTTTGGTCCTCGAGCAATGTTAGGCATTTCTAAGTATCTCAATTTGTACCTATAGAACTTCCACATTCTATGACTTCTCCCAACGGGCCACATGAAAATATTAACTCATAGGCTGTCTTTTGTTATGTTTTGTTTTATTTTTATCTTTATATCATTTGCAAGTTTATTTTTAAAAAATAATGTATTTCCCCAAGGACTCTGATCGATAAAAATTTAAACAACTATTCTAGGAGAGGGTACAATGATGAGCATTAACGGTCCCTGTCCTCATGAAGCATGTAGTCTTCTAAGATTCTGAAAGGCTTTCATTACACTTGCAAAGTATAGAGTTGGGTTTTCAAAAATTATTGACTTGTACCTACTATTTATTTTTATGTCTTGATCATTTACTACCCATTATTTTTATAATTATTCACATAGATAACTATGCATTTACTCCTAATATGATACATTAATGTGGGTTTATTTGCATGTTGCTTTCTAAGACTTCTGAAACCTTTTGCATTAAGGTTATAAAATCCTTAGAACAAGGAATTGTGTATTTATTTATTCATTTATTGGCCTCTCAATGGAAAAAATCCAATAATAGGATTAAATGGCACTCAAGACGTAAGGCTAAAAAAGGCATTTATGATTCTAACAACCCAATCCCAATTCAGAGATTCAAAGTTACAGAAATTAAAAATTAACTTTTTCATTCATCTAATCATTCAACCACTATATACTGAATACCTACTAAGTCCTAGATGTAGAGTTCTTTTCCTCACTAAATCTGAAGTCTGAAAGTCTTGCCTTTAAAAATAAAAAAACTGAACTAAGTGATGACTGATTCTTCCCACCAAGAGGCATGCTATGTCCATTGACTTAGAAGCATATTGTAAGAAGAAAAAAGTCCATTGAGTTTATATTTCTTAAAGTTAAAAAAAAATCCTCTATTGTTTATATTTGATAATACTGTTTCTTATCTAACTGGCAGAGACATACATATACATGTAAAAATTTAGGGAATTATCAAAAAATCTAAAACATTTTAAAGAGGTTAAAAATTAATGTTTGCAATTGCGCTGTTGAGCCTCAAGCAACCCACTTCCCTTGATTATAAAAACTCCTGGGAGAATTCTAGAGTGCTTAGAAAGAACAAATGAGTGTTACTAATATATGACTTAATATCATTTTCAGTAGATATTTGAAATTTGAGGTATGTTTCATTTTAAACTTTGTCTTTGTTACACTGATCCATTTTACTCAATATGAAAATCTGAAAGAGTTAAAAGATAATAATTAGCAAAAATTTTTTAACTAATGATTCCATGATTCACCAACTACAGAGGTGGGCAAGAGTAGGTTTACAGTTGTGAGTATGTGAACCACAGAGTTTATTCTTATATTATTATTTATTAATTATTGCATTACTAAGTTGTATTGCAATGGTAACCTTTTTCCAACCCCTGAACATGTAATTCCCAAATGCTGTTTACCTGCGCCATCTAGTGGCATGAGGAATCCCTATCTCACAGTGTTAGATTTCACAAAATCATGTCTTTTATTATAAATAATTTAGCTATAATTTAATTTAGATGAGGAAATGGATAGTGAGATAAATTAAGTAACATACATGGGCAAGTCTAGAATTAAGTCTAATTTCTCATCCCCTTCTTATTGCACTATGACATACTGAAGACTGTGATGGTTTAATGTCAATGATATATTTTCTTACAGTCTAATAGACAAACTCATTCCAAAAAAGGAGAGGGGGAGGGTTATAAACCTTACCTAGGCACTTCAAATCCCATGGTTTGCTTCTTTCCAGATACAGTCATTTTAGCAACTTTTGGCACAATTTCACATTCACTTCGAGATGACTGGGAATCTAATGATTTCCCTAATTAAAGAGTAAAATATAAAAGTCTAATTAATTAAAGTTCATTCCATAAACATATATTATATAAATATATAATGATAATAACATTTCATAAAATTCATGTCTTTATAAACATATATTCTTTTCTCTAAAAAAATGTAGTGAAATATTAAAAAGCTAAAAAATATTCTTCTGTCACCCTATTCTGGAAAATCCCCTATATTGGGCCTTTGTTATGTTTAACCCCCACCAAATCTCTTCCTAATTTTGAACTGACTCTTAAGTTTCAGTATTAAGAGGTCACGAGGTGGTTTCTGCACTGAGCCTTGTTCTGACAATATACCCAGACCCTCTATCCCTCTCCCACCACACCCTTTCACAATACTAAAACTGTTTGGTCAGTTAGCAGATGGCTACACTATTTTTAATCCTGTGATACCTATAAACTGATGAGAAAGTTGAGAGTCTGCTGAATTGTGCTGAACACTGCATTTATTTTACTTGCCACAACACTAGACTTTGTAAGATATCTGCTATCTATAAAGAATATGGGGGAAGAGGTCAATGTAGAAAAAATGAATTAAGAACACGGAAGAGGATAAATTATGAGCTAGATCAAAGTAAGACTTAATGCATTTGATCCTTTATGGAATTTTTTATAATGTATCTTTATAATTTTCAAGAAGAGTATCATCAGGATTGGGTCCACATAAAATGGCAGAAATTGCATATGCTACACTGGTAAATATATACACAGAACTCATTTTTATAAATTAGAAAAGACAAATTAATGTACAGAATTCATTAAAAATGTTTGTTGTTTGCCTACTATATGCCCTACTATATGCCAAGCACTATACTGGAAATAGTGAAGAAAAACAGACATAACCCTTCTGCTTAGAGAACTTACATTCTAGTGGAGAAAAGGTATTAAGTGATCTTTAAAAAACAAAGGTAAAATCAAAATATTGTTAGTGTTATAATCTGTATACAGTGCCGTAAGATTTAGTGAAAGAGCACCTGAATTAGAGCACTTCTATAGAAAAGTAAGAGTTGAGCAAAGATGCAAAAAATGAATGGGAATTAACTACATAGAAAGAAAGAGCATATTGACTAGAGGGAGTAGCTTGTAAATGAGCCCTGTTGCAGGAGGCAGCAGGAACCTCAGAGGGAAAGGGAGCCTAGTTACACGGGAGGAAGTGGCCATGGCCAGGCAATGCAGGACCTTAAGGCCATACCAAAGACCCTAATTTGTTCTAAAAGAACTGAAAGCCACCAAAATGATGTGTACAAGTGGGGAGAGGTCTGGGCTAATGCATATATTTATGATTTATATGCACATAATTAGTATTTGAAGGCACGGGCAAGAGTGAGATCACCAAGGGAGAGGATGTAAAGAAGAGGTGTAGTCCTAGAACAAAGTCTTGGAATAATGCAGCATTTAAATGAAAGATAGCAGAGGACAATGAGCCTGTGAAAAGGTGACAGAGGACAGCCAGGGGAGGGTAGTGCCAAGGAGGCCAAGGGAAGAGAGTGCGAGAAGGGGCTGGTATCATCAGTCAAGTGAAATGAGTACTGAAAACATGCAAACACCTACTGTTTGATGTGCGCCTTTCAGAAAAAGGTCATGGTAGAGTTAACAAGAACCATTTAAGAGAAGTGAGGGAAGAAGCCAGGATGGGTTTTAAAAATATGAGGAAGGTGAGAAAAAAAAGGTAGCAATACATGTCCATGATCTCTTATCCATTATTTCAAAAGCCAAAAACCTCTGAAAAATTAAGGGCCTTTTGTTTTTTGTTTAATAACTCTTTTGGAAAAAAAACCTGACCTGGACTGACATGAGGCCATTCGGAGCCCTAATTTATCCCACTTAAAGTGAAAAGCTGTACTTTTCAGTGCAGAATAACAATGTGATGACTACAGGGCTAACGCCATAGCTGGTATGTACATGTTAATGCTTTTCTAAATCCAAAAGATTCTGAATTCTGAATCAAAGCTGATCTCAAAGGCTTTACATAAGAGATTATAGATGTGTGTAAATTACTCTTTTGAAAAGTTTGGCTGGAAAGGGAGGAATGTAGTTGAATGGCAGCAAAGGAGGGGAGGGGGGTGGGATCAGCTTATGGAAAAGATAAAAATGAAAGGGGATGTTTGAAAGTACCAGGAAAAGAGAAGATCATTTTAGATATTTTAGAAGGTAGAAAGGGATGGGATCCAAAGCACAGGTAGAAACTAAGCTAAGATAGAAGACAGGTTCTCACACTGCAATAGAAGGCAGATTTATTTGTACGTTGAGGAGATACTATTGTCTCCATAACAGCAAGCAGCTAGTTACCTGCTGAGACTGGGTGAATGAAGTAAGACTGGTGAAGCAAAAAAGTTTTCAACAATCCTTGCACAAAGGACAATGATTTGAACATAAAAAAATTAGAATTGTTGGATAATACTGACAGCCCACTTAAGATTTGTAATAATGGATGTACAATGGAACCAATCTGCCTTTCTATGTGACTTTAGCATAAAGTTTGGCTCAGGAACAGGCATAGAGAAGACATTAATGCTTCATTCAAGGTTAAGTTTCTACCCAACAGGTGCAAGAAGAGAGAAGAAAAACAAGGTAGGTTAAGGTACCGGCAAAAGTGGCGGGGAGGGGGAGAGGATTATAAATCATAAACTCTGAACTAGATTTTTAAAAATAAAATATAAGAGTGCTGATGCACTGGGAGAAAGTAGAGAGGTCCACAGGTCGAGAAAAGGTCGTGACATGAGGAGCACAACCAGATGGTTGTGGCCAGAGTGAAATAAATGTGTGAATTTGTCATTTTGAAGGAGGGGGCATTAGGGAATTGCTGATGAGAGGTGAAGGTCACTGGAAATGAGGTGGTCAAGGGTGTCAGACTTGGCGTTTTTGCACATCAATGCACAAGTAAGCTGTGATCATGAAGAGCTTAGGGTGCAGAAGAAATTGTAAGCCAGCTGCCAAAGTCTTCACTATGAGGTTGTTCAGCAGATGACAGCAGTTAGGCCTAACGAAAGGTTGGTTCAGGCAAAGACAGGAACTTGAAGGGAGCAGAGATTTAATTTTTTTAAAAGGATGTAGGAATAGCAATGTTGGAAAAGGCATCAAAGGGAACAAAGTTGCCCTTCCAGACCCTGAGGTTTGAGAGGCTATAAACGAGGTAAGGCAAGGAAGTGGAAAAATACTAAGAAAACAGATTGAGAATAAGAGGGATTTGCTTTTCATGAAAAAAGCAGTTCCTAGAGTTATAGCAAACACAGAGAGGAGTGAAAGGTGAGTGAGGGTTGTTAGAAAGGAGAACACTGAGAGCATTGTCCTGATGTTTTGTGTGTGCGTGTGTGTGAGTGTGTGTGTGAGTGTGTGTGTGCGCGCGCGCCTGTGTGTGTGTGGGGGGGGGGGGAGGGCGGGGAGAACACCCTGATTAAGAAAAAGAGGCATGGTGGATTTGGGTCTCTGTTAAAAGAATAGGGGAAAAGAACCATAAAGCACAAAAATGTCCCAGTCCAGGCTATACAAGACTAATTCCTACTTCCCATTAAGATTCATTTTAATACCCTCCAATCATTTTGCATGAGGAAAATTTCTTGACCCACTTACACATTCAGAACGTTGAAATACTGTTAATTTTTACTTTAAAAAAAGGCGGGTCATAAAATGACATAAAAGGCCTCTAAGTATAAGAAAAATCATAACATGATCCTGTAATATTTCTCTGGATGCAAAAAATATGTTATTTTTCATTTCTGGTGATTCTTATTTATAGGACATCAAACGCAAGATGTAGTATTTCAAACATTTGGTTATGTTAGTCTTTTTTTAGGGGAAAAACATCTAGTATTATGGATCTGAATACCACCCACTAAAGAGTGAATCTTAAACCTTTTATTTTAAACTCTTCCTGAATCGAAATGAAAACCTCTGCTTGCACATCCACGATTTATCCTCTTTGGACCCATCCCTTTGGTCTCTAAGCACACTCAGGATTCGACTAATAGCTCTTTGAAGGTAGGACTGCCTTAAAAATATGTTCACCTAGTCCACAGAACACAACACAGTGCTCTGCTGACAACATGCATTCAACAGAGTTTAATGATTAACTCCTAATGGTTCACATTTTGAAACCATGAGTTGATCTCTATTGCTTTTAAAGTTATCTTAGTCTCTTCTTCGGACAATAACCTCCTCAATTTACCTGCTTTACCTACTTCTGGCACCTGATACCAGCCACCTCCTAATGTTTAGAGATCTGGGTTCTAGAAAGCCAACCTGGCACTTGCTATAGGCACTCTCATGTGAACTCCTGCAGGGGCTTTACATGCTCTTTACCTTTGTAACAACCGTAAGGGTAGGTTTTTATTCCTACTTTAGATATGCCAAGGGCTATACAACCTGTGGTACAGCCAGATTTTTTTTACAAAGAAATGAATCAGCCTGGCTGGTGTGGCTCAGTGGTTGAGCACCGACCCATGCACGAAGGGGTTGCCGGTTCGATTCCTGGTCAGAGCACATGCCCAGGTTGTAGGCCCAATCCCCAGTGGGGGCATGCAGGAGGTGGCCAGTCAATGTTCTCTCTCGTCAATGTTTCTCTCTCTCTCTCTCTCCTTTCCTCTCTCTAAAATCAATAAAGAAAAAATATTTTTAAAAAAATAAATAAAAATAAAAATAAATCATATGGTAGCTATTATAAATGAGCATATACACACTACTGAGAGACATCTATGAGAGTTATGGAGACGAGTTATAGAAACAATAAGCAAGAGAATTCAAAGTATGTACCTGAGTGATTATGGAAGACTTAAATGAAATGAGATTTAACCTGACCCTGAAAAATAAAGAGGAGACAAAAATAACATGAGAAAAGGCATTTTTAAGTGTCAATGGGGCAAAAATTCTGAAAAAGACTGGGCAATGATCAATAAACTTTTATAGTAAGACTATATAATTGAGTCTTTGAATGAAAGGCCTTTTTTAAAAAAAAAAGACCTTTTATAGACTTATTTTCAAGGATTCTATTTTTCTCATCTATTAAGTAAAAAGGTATAAAATAGTAGTATTAAATATTCTAAATTAAATTAGGAAAGATAATTAGAAATGGGGAAAGGCCAAATTAAGATTAGGTAAAAGAAAAACTATAGAAACATGTATGTGTTTTCTCCATAAATTATGCTACAATGTCTCATCATTCTATAATCCCTTTACTTTTCCCAAGCCACTAATGAGGCATCCCCCAAGCTTCAGTCCTAGGGTACTATTTAAATTCTACAGATACTGTCTACTCTGAAGTAATCAATTCTAATCAGTCTAGTATGGTTAAAACTCTAAGGCTGTGCCACCAGAAAATCCCAGACCTTGAGCCTTGACCTAGTCACTAAATATTCCAGAGACCGAGTTTATCCACTGCAAAATGAGAATATCACCACCTACTTCATCTGTCTCACAAAGATGCTGTAACATATTATATAGGTGAAAAGTACTCAACTATTATCTAAAAAATATTCTCAAACAAAACTTAAAAAAAAAAAAGATCTTTCTTGTATGGAATTATCTCATCATTACTCAGGGTAATAATATCCTTGCCAGAAAACTCTTAAATAAAAACTAATTGAAGTTTGTGGTCAGTGTGTGTTTAGTATAATTATTTTTAGTTTGACTGAATACTGCTACACTCATTAACCTCTCTTTTCAAAGTGATTTTAGGTGATTATAGGATCAACAAATGCTAGAAGCACCTAGTCATAGATACAGTAACACAAAGTGTGTCAGACCTTGGCTTGAACCCAGTAATTTTTTTTTATTTACTTAAGTGTCATACAAGTAAGTTTAAGGAGTACATTAAAAAAAAAAAAAAAAGACCCCAAAGTGCAAAATCCAATCAATGAAACTATTTGGTGGGAAAACAAGCCAAGTAGATGTTGAAGTTCATCTGGAAGAGTAAATGTGAGAAGATGACCAACAAAATTTTAAATTAAGAATAATGACAGGGGAACTGAACAGATATCAAGGCCTCCTATAAGGCTGATGTAAATTAACATGGTAATGGCACAAGAGCAGCTTGATGAATTAGAACAAAGTATCTACAAATGGACCAAGTAATAGGAATGTACTTTTATTTGTTATATATAGCAATAACACTCGAGCACATGGAAAAATATATGGGAATATCTGTTATATAAACTCATAAATAGAAATTCAGTATATGCAAAGAGATGTTTCAGATCAGTGGAAAAGGATGGGTTACCCAACACTGTATTAGGAATATTGGCGATTCATTTGAGGAAAGGCTCTATCGTGTCTATAGTATATCATATAAATATCTTGATTAAAGATACAAACATAAACATGAAAATGATAAAAATATACTTATAATATTCAGGTAAGACTGATGAATCTTATATAAAAATTTTAAATTTTCCCCCTAATACCACAAGTGACCATGAAGTATATGGGAAATTTACACAAGGAGTTAATAAATATAATAAAGGAGCTCCTACAAACCAGTAAGAAAACTCAGAAAAAATGAGCAATAAACATTCCAGGTCAAACCACACAACTCAAAGAAAAATGTGGCAGAGAAAAAGGAAGACAGGAATTGGAGGAGGGGAGGGGAGGAGGGAGCGCAGGAGGGAGGACTGAAAAGAGGAGGTAATGGAAGAAGGGGCAGGGAGGAAGAGAGAAGGGGGAGGAATAGGTACAAGTATTTCTACTTTTTATTAGCATCCAGTGCTGCCAAAGGAAGTGGGGAGAAGAGCGGGCCTATCTGACACTGTTGGCTAGAGTACAGCCTGGAACACCTTTGGCAGGGAGAACTCTGATAAAATAAAAAATTATTCCTACGTACACTATACTTTTGGGAATATGTTCTCTCTTGATTTTCCTTTATTCTAAGAAAATAGAGTTTAGCATTAACACTCAGAATTAGTGTACCACAACCCAAACTCTGTCCATCAATGAGTCTGATGACAACATAATACTGAAAACATCCACTGGAAAGTTCATGTTTTATTTTATTTTCTAATCCTCACCTGATATGTTTACTGATTTTTTTTTTTTTTTTTGAGAGAGAGAGAGGAGAAGGGGGGAGAGAGAGAGAGAGAGAGAGAGAGAGAGAGAGAGAGAGAGAGAAACACTGATGTGAGAAACATCAATTGGCTGCCTCCCATACACACTCCCAGACTAAGAATCGAACCCACAACCTGGGTACGTGCCCTGACTGGGAATCAAACCCACGACATTTTCGTGTACGGGAGCACCACCTGGCCAGGCTGGAAAGTTCATGTTTTGAAACAAAGTTCCAAGTTCATCCAATCACTCATTCGATGACAACTTTACATTCAGAGTGCTCTAGTAAGGCTGAAAGTAATGCTCTAAACCAGCGATTTTCCACCTTTTTCATCTCATGGCACACATAAACTCACTACTAAAATTCTGTGGCACACCAAAAAAATATATTTTTTGCTGATCTGACAAAAAATTAGGCATGATTATGATTCATTCACACCGGACAGTTATTGTGTTGGCTGTTGTCATTTTTTGCTTGACAATCTCAGGGAAATGAGGTCTGCGCAGCACACCAGTTGAAAATCGCTGCTCTAAACAATTGTGTCTTTTGTGTTAAGTAATCAATGCCCTTGTTTAGACTCTGAAGCTCCTTGACAGCAGCGACTGCATCCTTTGGACTTCTCTATTTCCACAACCCAAATATTTGATATACTGTACAAACAAAATCATTTCCTGAGAGCTCTTTCAATGCTTTGATACATTCCTAAAGAAATGAAGATGACAACTAAAAGGAAATTATAAATGTGACCTCTTTGAACATGTATTTTTACTAGGTTAAAATAAAAATCATGGTAAAATCTATCCTTTCCTTTTTGGAGTCCCTAGAGTAGGATTTCTCAACCTCGGACTACTGACATTTTGGGCAGGATATTTCCATGTTGTCGGGGGTTGTCCTATGCATTGTAAGATGTTTAGAAGGATCACAGAAATGTCTCTGGACATAGCCAAATCACCTCCAGCTGAGAACTACTGCTCTAAAGAGTTATGAGCGAAAGAATGAAATACATACAAGCCTTACATACACTCACCACCTCAAATACAGACATCATCTAAACTTATCCTCTTGCCAACAAAATGGGTAATTCTCAAGTCTTTTCCCATCTACCCAATCTTGAAACCTCAGTCACTGATTTCTGATTCCTTTCTCTCGAAACTTAATAATAATAACTCTATTAACTTTTCCCTCATGAGTATTTCTCAAATTTGTCCTTTTCCACCTACCTAGGTCAGGCCCTTAGGATCTCATGCCTGCAGTGTTAAAATATGGTGTTGCTCTGCTGTCTGTCTCTTATCAAACTATGTCCTACCACTGTCACTAGGCTTTTCATCATGTCACTCACCTGGTCAAATATATTCAGTAACCCTGTACAAAAACAAAACAAAACAAAGAAAAACCTACTTCTATACAGTCCTCTCTCTTCCTTAAGCAGACTGGGATTCTCTGGCATAAACACTCTTGTTTTCTCACATCCGTGGCCTTGGTCCATGCCACTTCCATATTCATGCAAATGCCATTAATTTCATGAAAATTATTAACAGAAGGAAGCCCAGGCTTCTTGATAATGTATGAACCACAGAGGCCAACTTCAGCACTTTATGACCAAAGGCTTTTGGATTCATTCCACAAAGATTTACCAAGCCTATGAGGTAAAAACACTGAATAAAGTACATGTAAATTTACTTACACACTTTTATAGTCCCATGGGAGAGCCCCAATGACCACTACATGTCAAAACCCGCCAATTCGTCAGTTACTCAGAGTTTCGTAAAGTAGGTAAGACACGGGTTCTGCTGCAGACAGCCTGGGCTGAATCCAGGCTCTGCCACTTACTAGTTGTGTGACTTCAAGGGAATCATTTAACTTTTCTCTGTGCCTAGTTTCCTCACCTATAAAATAACAACAGAACCTACCCAATAGTGAAAGAATTAAATGAGTTAATATATGTGAAGTGCTTAGAGCCATGCCTGGTATATGTTAAGTACTCAACGCTTCACACGATGACAGAAAGCAACAAAATCTGTGGGTCTCTGATATCACCAAAATGTCAACTTCGTTCTCTTCATTTGACACCAGGGAGTCTACAGAATCAGATTCTCTCTGGCAATCACATATTAGTTCATGACGAAGGCAGGGAAATGCCAACCATGTGACACTGTGTTAGGTACTAAGATAAGCAGACCAAAGAATAAGATGTGATTCTTATCCTCAAGAAACGTAAGTCTAGTGGAGATACCACACAAGCATATTCTTATCATGTGAACAGCTATAATGCAGGCACAATGAGTGCATATAAAAAGTACTAACCCACCTACACTGAAAAGTTAGGCAAGGTTTCCTTCAAAAAATTCCTAATGAACCTTGGAGGGAAAAATAAGGAAAGGGGAATCAGGGAACACGACAAAATGCACACTGTTGCCAGCTGACCAGCATGGCCGAGTCACAGGCAGATATTAAGTGTGAGACATAGGATAGAAAAGCAGGCAACTCGTTTAGAGCCACGGACAACATTTAGGCACTTGATTTTGAAATATAAGAGCCACCAGAAGAATTTAAGCATTGGAGTATCATACTGTGCTTTTAGAACTTTCTCTGGCCATAGTATGGAAAATGGATTGTGGAGGCAAGACTGAAGGAAGAGCAGTCAATAAATTATTGTACTAAGACATGTAAGAAATGCTGTGTACTGACTGAAAAACAATGGAGAAAGGGATATCTAAAGATATCACAAGGTAAAATTAGGAACACTTGGTACCTCAATATATGAAGGGGGGTGAGAGAAAGGATAGTTCGCAGGTTTTTTTAGCAAGAAAGGAAGAGCGGATGGTTATGTCATCACCAAAAGAATACATTCTGAAGAACTGAGAGGAGCCTGCTGGTCAGGATTTTACTCCTCTTGGATGGTCCTTCCATAAAACGCAAAATTACAGCAGTCCACAGAGAAAATACTTCCTCTTAAATAAATGGGGATTGCCACCAAAGACTTTATTTTTTAAAACAGTGCCTACACAGTATCTCAGGTCTTTCCATTTTTCAAGTTAAATTATAACATGTTCTTAGCACTGGGGACACAAAGATGAGTAATCGTCTCTATTTTCAGGTAGCTTTCAGTCTAGATGTGATGGACGTGTAGGTGGATAGGACTGAAAGAAAACACAGACAAGTAAAGTAAGAGAAATGTGCAGGAGACCACAATGCTATGACTGCAGCTGAGCAGATACAAGAGCACAGAAAATGAATAAGAGGACACAGGCATGGGAGACAACACATGAATAGACCATGGTAATAAACTAAATGTTAGGGAGGCCCAAAAAATTAGGTCTAAATCCCTAGGACTCTAAATTAGGTATGAATATAAAATACATTGGGTTTGAGATTCTTTCAAGACAAACAAAAATTGGATAGAAACCTGGATAATCAAGTCTGTAGAGCAGAAGAAATGAGAACACCATTAAAATATGTAAAGCCACTTAAGACCTAGGAATGGATGAGACAGCCTATAGGAAAGGAAGAGTGAGAAAGCAGCCAATGAAGAAACTCTGAGCAAGATGAAGGCAGAAAATCAGTGCTCACATTCCTTGTAAAGCCCTTACATGAACTTAGATTCATACAATCGTGCAATGTTGCAGGCTATATTTTTTTAAGAGGTCATTTGGTTCAACCCATTACTTTATAGATGAAAATTTAAGTAAATTTCTAAAGATCACCTGTCTAATCAGGAAATGTTGCTCTTGCTTTCCCCAGGCTACTTCCAAGGCACCCACCCTCCTCTCCGTTCTGGTTGTACCTTCTCAGGGCCTCATGGAAGTGGTTTTCCCAAGATGACGGAACCAGGTTTATTTTGAAATAAAATGTATATTAAAACTGCTTAATCAAGTACCTCTATAAAATGTTAATGCTTTGTCCAGACCATAATTTTGTGATTTTGGTGAGGCTAATAAGCATCATTTTCAGATACTTCTGATACTAGTGAATAATAAAATCAATAAATCTGATTTAGTTTAATATTTGCATTTCAAAATCTCCTAAGAATATATAGAGAGCCTAGCAGTTAAATCATTCTCTGCTTAATAAAGGAAAAGTTTCTGTCTAATACAATTTTCATTTCCAATGGGAAACCAGAAAACTAGGCTAGCAGTGTTTCTAATAATAAACACCTGGACACCATCTTTTCACCTTTTGCTTATGCTCATTTTAGGTGGGGAAAGGGATATTTAGGAAAGCATGCATCTAGCCTAATTCTAGTAATTTTAGGCCACATATAATCTTAAATTCTTGAACATGATAACTCCAGTCCAAGATGATATGACTTGAAATCAAAAACCTTTATTGTATATCCTCATGTAGCATGTTACTTTCTGTCTATATTATAAAATATCAATATAAAGAATGTGCCTTACCTCTCCAACTAACTTATGAGCACCAGATGGGAACTTTTGATATTTTCCACAATATCCAATCGAGTGCCTGGCACATATTAGTCACTCAAATATTTGATAACATTATGTAATTTTACATGTGGAAAAAAGTAATATATTCTCTAAGCCAGTGATTTTCAGCTTGGGAGATTCTGGATCAAAATAACAAAGACACCAGATACTGATCCTGACAAGAAAGTGTTAAATCTCTCAGGTGTCCTGGGACAGAAAAAGTGATTGAGAATGACTTACCTTATATAAAACTAATTTTTAGATGAAGAAGTGAGCTTCATGTAAGTTAAAGAAGCTGTCCAACCCAGTTTAACATTCTTTGCAAATTATACCTACCACTTGTTGACTGGTTTTAAGGTCATAACTAAAAAGATGTTTAAAGATCTGATACAAATCAGGAAATGAGTTCAGATGACCTTTTAAGGATCCTGCCCTCATAATTCTTTTTGTTAATCCTTACCCGAGGATATATTTTTCATTGATTTTTAGAGAGCAAGAGGGAGAAAAACATCAGTATGAGAAACTCGTTGATTGGTTGCCTCCCCCAACTGCCCCAATAGGGCCAGTGATTGGACTTGCAACCCAGGTACGTGCCCTTGATCAGGAATTGAACCTACGACCTTTCAGTGCGTGGGCTGACACTCTAACCACTGAACCACACCGGCCTGGGCTCATAATTCTATTTTTAAAAATAACTATTTAGCCTATTCAGTGAGAATCTCTCCCCACACACATATGTATCATTAATCACTAAATGACATCAACTGAAACTTTTTGAAAGTTCAATACTATCACCTGCATCAAATAGGGTATTACTTAATGAAAACTATTATTGAAGAAATAATATTCTTAAATCCAATAAAAACAACCAAGGTTTTTGGTTTTATTCGTGTGAAATCCATAACTAAACATAAGAATCCATAACTAGGGAGATTTTTTAAAGTAAGCTTTTTTTACCCGATGGCATTAACTAACTTCAAATTTAAACAGTACCAATAAAGGTATGAAAATACTACTACAGAACACTAGTTTTTGTTTTAAATTTAAAATGCCGTCTATAATTTCTTAATGTTTAAAAGTATTCTCTGAATCAACTGGGATCTATAAAATGATTCTGCATTTAAAAATGTGTGTGCAGATTGGCAGATAGATGAATAGACACAGATATAAACTAAAAAGAGGAAAAATATAGGAAACAAAATGGTATGTATAACTGTATGTAAAAACCTTAATAACATAAAGAATAAAAATGCAAGAACATATGGCAAAACATAAGACTACTGTTTTTGGGTAAGAAAATCATAAGTAACTTATTCCCCTTTTTCTACATTAAGAATATATTACCTTGACATTGAGGAAAATAGTAATAGGTGACTTGACAGATTTCAAAAGGAGGAAATAATTTTTATGTATTTATATGATTAAGAGAAACATTCCAAATAAATTCACAATAGGCTCTTAATGTAAAACAAATTCACAATTTAAAGTCATTCACATCAAAACACTTTGAGCTTGAAAAATATTTAAGGTTATTTAGAAAAAGAAAAACACAAGTTTTCCAGCTAAGTTGACTTTTTTGCTATCAATCATACTGTTCCTATAAATGTTTCCATATGCTAGTACACATTGGCACATGCAAAGAAAAGTAAGATTCTCAAAATTTCAAAGAAATCACTGTTAAATTTTCAGTGAAAAATGACTTCAAATACAAAATCATTTCACTGAATCTGACTACACATTTGAATTCTAGTTACCAGATGTATATTCAGAAAGTACACCAACAGGCTACAGAGAATAAACCACTTCCTTCAAATTACAGCTGCACCGTGATTTATTTAGTATGAATTATTTTTCACTTTAAAACATCCTTTAGTACATAACTTGTCTCATCAAATCCATCATGCAGCATCTGTCTCCTACAGAAGAAAAAAAAATTTTGTACCCCAAAAGCTTCACTGGGATCAGAGTTCAATTTTCTATAAATATAACTGACCAGCAATTTTTTAAATTAATAAACTTGGGATGAACAGATTTCAACCTGTATATTAGACTGGATTATATACCTCAAGGTAGTACATACACAATTTATAAATGTATGCAAAAAATTTAATTATGATATTATGACCATTCTACATCAACAGGAATTCCTGCTACTTTAGTTAAGGAATAAAGGCAATACCGTGTTACTAATAATTTTTCTTTAAAAATAAAGAAACCATTTATATCTTACTTGTAAATATTTACTGCTGAGATAAGTTTTGTTTGTTAGACCAGAAAGAGGGCAGCCTACAAAACAAAGCCTTTTTATCCCTCCCTAAGAGATCTCATCTTTATCCCATCCCTGGAATTATCTACCCTTGAGCATCTCTCTAACAAATCATGTTAATCCTTTATGTCTTAAATTTAGGCATGATGTTATTAAGGGCAAAGCTAAGAACATATATTTGAGAAATACCTCCTCAACAATACAAAATAATCTAAATATCATGATCTACTATGTGTCAAGAAATGCTAAAATGGCTTAATATATACTTCATTTAGCATCACAACTACCTTAAAAAATAAGAACTATTATTATCCTAATTTTTTAAACTGTGATACAGCATGTTAAGTAAGTTGCTAAGTGGTTCAGCTGGAATATAAATCCCAGCAGTTTACACAAGGACCTGTGCTCTTCCAAATTCCTGTGGAAACTAGTAGTGAGAATCAGCAACTTCAAGTCACAAAATCAGAAAAACATTGAATATTTGGACAGAGGAAAGGGTACAGGGGAAATAAAAGTCTCACAGTATGCATATAAGCTAAAATAAAAAAAAGTTTACAAGAACACTCAAATTTTAAGACGGGGTCCAAATAGCAACAAATAATAAATAAAAATGAAATTGTATTAATGAAATCTAAAAGGTATTAAATTTCATCAATAGCCTCATTATTTAGGTGTCATTTACACTGTTATTTTAGTGACTATAATATACACACACATACATACATACAAAGGCCTACAACCTAATCCTTATCTCAACCTAGTTCTGAAATTCTTTCCTAAATTCTGCCTTTGAGATTTTGAAGAACATGACCTTAAAGTCAGGGAGAGGCTACTGTACTTGAATAATCCTAAATATACTTAAGTTTTAGAAAGACAATTAAGTCTCATACAATCTCTAGACATCACGTTGACTTAATATTTGGGACCAAGAGTCATTCCTAAATGGTTTAAGAGTTGTTAATATCCAATATTATTTAATATCCAGAAATAACTCCATAATAAATGTAATGAATTTTAAAGCAATTAGTAAAAGGAAGGAAAGGGAAACTAACATTGTTTTAAGGGACTAGTATATAGTAGATGCTGACTTAAAAGTTATAAAACTTTGAAATTAAAAAAATAAAAACCTCTGAAGTAGACATTATTGCCATTTTGAAGAAACCGAGTCTCAGAGAAATCCAGCAACTTTACCAAGACCATGCAGATAGTAAACAACAGAGCTAAGTTGCAAAACAATATTGATCTACTTGAGAGCTACCACCTCCTTCCACTATATAACACACGGCCTGTCACAGCATACATACAAGCTGATGCAGCTTTAAAATTCTAATGAAAATCTGGGGGGAAAATTAAGTTTGACACTTCTCTATACAAAAATAAATTTTAGAGGAAGTAAAAGTCTTAAGTATAAAAAAAATGCATGTAACAATTATCCCGAAAGAAAATTTAGAATAGGTATAACCTAGGGGTTGGGGTTTGTTGTTTTTTGAATCTGGTAAATTATAAAAGACACAGTAATATAAAGCTTTTAAATTTTTCTATAGAAAAAGATTTAAATAAAGAAAACAAAAAGACTTGGAAAAATTGTTTACAATGCAATACTAATAAAAGATGAACATCCGTAACATGGAAGAATCTACATCAGGCTGTTAAAAATAGCTAAGTTCAGAGAAAGAGGATAGGTAATCCCCAAGGGGATTTTTTTTTATAAAATCATGAATGATTTTTTTAAAGCCCAAAAGTCAGTAGAAGTTATTTAAACACTTGAATTCATTAGATTTTGATAAAAATCATTTTTTAAAAAATATTTTTTATTGAGCTTTTAGAGAGGAAGGGATAGAAACACCGATGTGAGAGAGAAACATCATCGATCCACTGCCTCCTGCACGCCCTCCACTAGGGATCGAGCCCAAAACCCAGGCAGGTGCATTGACAGGAATCAAACCCAGAGCTCTCAGTCCATGGGACAATGCTCAATCCACTGAGCCACACCAGCCGGGCAATAAAAAGCACTTTTTAACAGGACTTGATCCTTGGGTGGTAATAGAATAATATGTATTTGAATTAAGTTCAGTTACCACTTGTTGAGCATTTTCTCTGTGCCAGACACTGTGCTAACTGCATCACATGGGTTATTTTGCTGCTCAAAGAATCTTCTAAGTTAGGTACTATTTGCTCATAAACAGTATTTTAGACATTGCCAACCTATAACAGCATGCATAATGCACAATTTTCAGGGACACATAGGTGACTGTCATCACAAATGTACCCAAAACTGCATAATCCATCTTTGACTCTTATGCACTATATTAATCGATAAAAACTTTAGTATGAATATAAAGTCCTACAGTGGAATATAATCACCCTTTATAAAATAAGACTATCAATGTTACTATGATGAACAATTATAAGAAGTAAATTACTACAATCTTTCTGAAGAATAATTTCACAATACATACTAAAACCCTTAAAAATGCCCATACCCAGCAATACTACTCTAGAAATATATTTTATAAAATAATTGAAAAAATGCACAAATGTACAAAAATGTTTACTGAAGCATTTTTTTATAATAATAAATTGAAAAACTTAAGTTCCTATATAATAAGTGTTTGGTTAAATGAAATAATGAAATACAGTACTATGAAACCTAGATTTATTGGTATACAAAAAGGTCTATGGGTGGTTGCATGGGGCTGGGGAAGGGGGAAACGGAGAGTTGTTGAATGAGGACAGAGTTTCAGTTTTGCCAGTTGAAAAGTCCTGGAGACTGGTTGTACAACAATGTGAATATACATAAGACTGCTACACTATACTTAAAAATCGCTAACATGGTAAAATATATGTTATGTGTATTTTACCACAATTAAAAATAAAATTTAACCAAGTTTTTTAAAAAATTGTAAGTAGGTCTATAGCACATGATTACGTTAAGAGGGATTTAAAAAGTGAAGTGTGGCCCTGGCCGGTTCGGCTCAGTGGTTAGAGCGTTGGCCTGTGGTCCAGAGAGACCCGGGTTCGGTTCCCGCTAGGGGCACATACCTCAGTTGCAATTTGTCGCCAGCCCTGGTTGGTCGTGCGGGAGGCAGTCACTCGATGTGTCCCTTTCACGTCGATGTTTCTCTCTCTCTCTCTCTCTCTTCCTCTAGCTCCCTCCCATTCTATCTGAACAAAAAAATGGAAAAATGTCCTCGGGTGAGGATAAAAATAAAATAAAATAAAAAGTGAAGTGTGCCCCACATTTTAAGAAAATAACTAATATTCCCTATATGTAGAAACATATATATTAAGTATGAAAGAGAGGAGGGCTTTGATATTAGAAGCATCTTATTCTGAATGTGGGTTCCATTCACTAATTTTGTAGCCTTTGGCAAGATGTTTAGCCATTTTTGAGCTTCAGAGCTTCCAACTGTAAAACTAGGATAAAAATAATCCTTACTCTAAATGATTGTGAATATTAAATAACAGATATAAAAGTTTAGTACAATATTTGGTGTATAGTTAAGTGTTCATTAATATTGCCTACCATGATTGCTTAAATGCATGAAAATGCTAATAGTTCTAAATTCTGCATAATGAAATTAGTTATGTATTTCTTCCACTGGCTCATTTGAATTTCCTAGTTTTACTCAACAAACATAAACTCAATATAAAAATATTATTTACTGAACTTTGTGCTTAAAAATGACACCATGTTAGCAACTATAAACAAATAAATTACTTGGGATTTTAAATCAAATTGAATTAAGTAAGGAATCAAAAACCACAAACTGAATAAAATTAAATAACCTAGAAAAGGACTTCATTTCTTAGGACTGTTTATTTGCAAGTATTTAGAAACTGATACCCATTCTCTATATATGAATGTCAAAGTCTTAATACTAGCAGGAAAAATACTTCAAAGTAACTTTCAAATACCTCATTAATGATAAAGCTGGTTTTCCTAACAAACAAGCTTTTATGCTTAAGATACTTATCAAGCCCAGCCAATGTGGCTCAGTGGTTGAGTGGTCAACCCATGCACCAAGAGGTCACTGGTTCAATTCCCAGTCAGGGCACATGCCCAGGTTGTGGGCTCAATTCCCAGTGGGGGATATGCAGGAGGCAGCCAATTGATGTTCTCTCTCATCAATGTTTCTATCTCTCTCTCCCTCTCCCTTCCTCTCTCTCTAAAAATCAATAAAGAAAAAAAATTTTTTAAAGATACTTACCAACAAAAAACAAACAAGAAAAAATGATAAAATTTTGTTGCAAGTAATATATAATGAACAGGATGCTGGAGTTCAAAAGAACTCAGTTTGAGTTACAATTTGCCTCTTGTCATATGGAATAAGGTAATTATTTATATGAGTCTCAGTTTCTTCAATCTACCTCACAGTCTCATAAGGACCAAATAAAATACATACAAAGCCTGACACACAGTTTACATTCAACATATTAATACGCTTTGCTTGAGAGGTAGCAGCTCCCAAAACAGACTACTTGAAATATAGCCAATAAAAAGAAACAGGTAACACGTTGAGAGAGAAAACGCCTGGCTATATTTGGTGCTGCTCTTAAATCAGGCTTAGCCTCTGGAGAGCTGCTATAGAGCTCTAGGGAAACGTCTGTGACTTAAATCTATGTCTCTAATGGCTACCACATTTTTCTGATAAAAAGGGAACACGTAATGAATGCTAACTAAACTGAATTTTGTCTTTTTCCTCCTTTCTATCCCCTGATAAAATACCAAGCACTCAAAAAATATTAAAAGGATTTATAACTGCCTTGAAATGAAACAAGAAAGCACATACAAATATATGTAATCTGATTATAATCTGTATGATCAAACAATAATTAAAAGAAAATTCTGTATTTAACATTCACGCAATTCTTATATGATTTGGGCTATTACGAAGATAAGGTGTTTTGAATCTGTAGCAAATTATTTTTAAATTAAGCAATTAGTGTTTCAGTTTTTCCAGTGTAGGTGTTATACAAAGAGAATCTTAAGACATATCTGAGAACATTCTGAACTAGTTTTTTTCACTCAAATAAACCACTTCCTTTCAAAAGCCCACATAATTTTAAAGCAGAAAGTCAATTGAGTCTCAAGTTTTCTGTAAGTATAAAATTCTTTTAATTGCTTGAACAAAATCAGTGATTGAAATTTTTTCACCAATTTAGCTAAGAAAGATGTATTTAAAAGACATAAAAAAAATTGTAGTTAAATATGCCTACAAGAAAGGATTCATTAGTAAAATAAAAATGAATAAGTAAATTACTAAAAAGTTCATATAGACTTTTCAAATTAATCATAGGATTTCCAGGATAAAGATAAAATTTTATAATATATTTGACCTGAGAAAGGAGAAAGAAGTTACATCTCCTCCTAAAAATCTAATGTTATTCTCTCTTCCATTTAGTTACTCAGGTAACATCAAAGAAAGAGACACAGAACAACAAACAAGTAGGAAAAATGATCTTGCTGGAAGTGTTTACAGCTCTGCCGTATGATTTTTAATTTCTTGTACCTTTTCTAGGGAACAACCTGCCATCAAGACAAAAATATGAGACTCAACATCTGAGTACAGATATAATTTTTTTACAGATATTCAAATAGTAGTATACAGATATATTACATGAAATTATTACATATACTTCATATATTACATGAAGTTACTACATATACTACACTATAAAACTAGCAAAACAATGCTACCAAAAAACTATCCTCATTATGTAAAATTAGGCTTCATTTTCTGAGTGAAAGCCTACTAGAATGGAAAGCCAGATGAAATTGAAAGGGAAAGGATGCACAACAGGTTTCTAAACAGTATGAGCAAACCAGAATTATAAAGGTAAACCTTTTCAAAAACAGATCAATTGTGCAGTACAGTATCAAAGTATATTATTTCTCCAAAGCCTCTAACACTAAAATAACAACCAATTCTCTAAATGATCTGATTAATATAAAAATTTATTGGCTGCATTTATTTGTGAGGCAATGGAAATAACAATTTTAAGAATCGTATAGAATGTTAAATTTAAATTACACAATTTCTTTGCCATATCTCTAGACTATTTTTTCTTAATGCTTACTATTTTAGATCAACTACTTTTCTAAAAGAATCAAATAAACCCAACATTAGAAAAAGGCTCAACAGCGATCCAAAGTTAAACCTCACTTCTCACAATAATGTTCATTTTGTTGAAACTATTTCTCTTTCAACTTACATTGACTGATTATAAAATTTTAAACTTATAAGATTTTTCTACAAAGAATGTTTCTTAAAAAACTATAATACTATGGCCTGGCCAGTGTGGCTCAGTGGCTGAGCGCCGACTCATGCATCAGAGGTAGCCGGTTCGATTCCCGGTCAGGGCACATGCCCAGGTTGTAGGCCTGATCCCCAGTGGGGGACACGCAGGAGGCGGCCAATCGATGTTCTCTCTCATCGATGTTTCTATCTCTTCCTCTCTCTCTCTCTAATATCAATAAAGAAAAAAATTTAAAAAACAATCAGAATACTATGTATTTCAATCTCTGGGTTTTTTCTGGAATAACAAGATTCTATGTTACTTAGTTTTATAGTTTTCTTTCCTTATTGATTTTTAGAGAGAGAGGAAGAGAGAGCAAGAGAGAGAAACATCAATGAGAGAACATCAATTGGCCACCTCCTGCATGCCCCCCACTGGGGATTGGGCCCACAACCTGGGCATGTGCCCTGACTCGGAATCGAACCAGCAGCCTCTTGGTGCATGGGTCAATGCTCAACCACTGCACCACACCAACCAGGCTGTACCAATGGACTCACTATCAACTTCAAGTTGTGGGGAGGAACAAGGAAAAGGGTAGAGCTAGGATTCCAATCTAACCATTTATTTCTTACAACAGAGAGATCTGACATATGTGGCAAAATGCTGCCTTCTGTTAAAACTAAATGGTGGGCTCCAGGGCCAGTGTGGTTCAGTGGTTAGTGCTGGCCCTCCCACCAAAGGGTCTCCGGTTCAATTACTGGTCAAGGGCACGCACCTCGGTTGCAGGTTCGATTCCCTGCCCCAGCCCCTGCCCCACTCAGGGCGCATGCGGGAAGCAACCAATTGATGTGTCTCTCTCACATCAATGTCTGTTTCTCTGTCTAAATCTGTCTCTGTCTCTGTCTCTGTCTCTCCCCCACCCCTCTCTCCATCCCTCCCTTCCACTGTCTCTAAAAAGCAATGAAAAAAAATATCCTCGGTAAGGATTTACACACTCACACACACACAAACCTAAATGGTAGATCCATGTTATAACATTTTGTTTGAAATTTCATAAATTAACTTTTAAGATAAAGAATTAGAAATGCATTTAAGTGCAATTAACTGTTCCACTCAAAAAGGAAAACAGATTAGGTGTTAAATAAACTCACTAACTAATGATTTAAAACCAGCAGAACTAATTATCAATCTAGGAGCCAATCTTTGGAAGAAAAACAAATAAATTACAAGGTAAGAAATCAAGAGGGAAAAAAAATGCTGGCAAATGGGGAAAGTACAAAAAAGACAACAATATTAAAAATAAGAATGGAGATTTAACCACAATATAGAAGAATAAGACAATGTTTTATCCCAAAACCGTGCCTGTTGGGATATTGATTTTAAGCTGGTATTAAGAAAGGAACCCAGCTGGTGTGGCTCAGTGGATTGAGCATCATCCCATGGACTGAGAGGTCCCAGTTTGATTCCTGGTCAGGGCACATGCCCGGGTTGTGGGCTCGATCCCCAGTAGAGGGAGGACGTGCAAAAGGCAGCTAATAGATGTTTCTCTCTCACTGTCTTTGGAAATGTTCATGCTATGTGAATTCCCTGGACGCACATATTATAATTTGATTTTACTCCTGTTAATCTGCTGTATGACTTTGAATTATCAGCCCAGCTGGAACTTAGAAGATGATGGAAAAAGTCATTTTTTTTCTTAGCCCCCACACTACAAATGCTAAACAAATACATCTGTCAAGCTGGATAAATGTATGGTTTCCTAAGAAAATTAAAATTTTCAAAACTGACCATAGAATATTGAGAAGGATAAATCCTATCATGAAACAAATAATTTCAATGCCCTTTAAATTATAAAAAGAAAATCTAAGTGTTCTATAAAAACATCACGAGAAACCAAAACCTGGCGAAGAACACACACATAACTATAAATTAAGTTTATACATAGATAAAATAATCTTAAGTAAAACAGTAGCAATGACAAGAAAAAAAATTCTGACATGTTCTAAATTAAAATCACAGCAGTCGGTGAGTGGCCACTTCTTCCTTGGGGACTTTGCTGGGCCTATCCCAAAATTAGCACTGCTTTACCCTCTCCCACCCCCCTTGTCTATAGAGAATGAAAATCCTTCCAGAACTACTTACACTGTCCTTGTCATCATGGTCCCCCCAGCCACTTGATGTTTGAAAACACTGCAAAACTCCAGATGATGGATGTGTTGTCTTTCCTACCTAGCTACACTGCTGGTGGTGTCATGCCCCAAGACAGGTCTTTTTTATTTGCTAGCAATGGCCTAATAAACCCTTTTTTAAAACAAGACTTTCAGCCATGTAGTTAAACAAACAGTTTTTGTTTAACAGCAAATAAAATGCATCAAATTAAAAGAATAATCCATCATGACCAATTAGGATTGCTCCAATATTACAAGACTAGATCAATATTAGAAAATCTATTGAGGGGGATGGGGAGGAGGGTGTCAATGGGGAAAAAAGGAGAAACCTCTGTAACAAAAATAAATTAATAAAAAAAAAAAAAAAAACAAAAAAAAAAACAAAAAAAAAAAAGAAAATCTATTGAAATAATAACAATGTTTAATAGTGTAATGTTTAAGGCTTCTGCATCTATGAAGATAGTATATTTTTTCTCCAAAAATCTTTTGATAACATTAAACATCTCAATAAAAATTACAATTGGATTTTTTTTCAGTAACTTAACACTGTTTCTAAAGCTCATATGGGAAAAAGAACCATGTGCAATAACTTGGGAAAACTATTTAAAAAGAGAGAAAAGACAAGACAGCCTACAAAATATCAAAAACCTAACAGTAACAAAAAGCTACAGTAATTAAAACTGTGGTACTGGTATGGAACAAAACAAAAAGAGTCCCTAGCCCTGGCTGACGGGGGTCAGTGGTTAGAATGTTGGCCTGCACACCAGAGTCTTGGGTTTGATTCCCGATCAAGAGCATGTACCTGGGTTGCAGGATCGATCCCCGGCCCCAGTCGGAACTCATGCAGGAGGACCACCAGTCCACGTGTCTCTCTTACATCAATCTCTCTCTCCCCCCCACTTACCTCCCTTCTAGTCTCTCTAAAATTCAGTGGAAGGCCCAGTCGGTGTGGCTCAGTGGTTGAGCGTTGACCCATGCACCAGTGGTCGCCGGTTCAATTCCCAGTCAGAGCACATGCCCAGGTTGTGGGCCTGATTCCCAGTGGGGGGCATGCAGGAGGTGGCCCATCGATATTCTCTCTCATCGATGTTTCTATCTCTCTCCCTCTCCCTTCCTCTCTCTCTAAAATCAATAAAGAAAAAAAATTTTTAATAAAATTAAATTTTAAAAAAATAAAATAAATATCAATGGAAAAAATATCCTCAGGTGAGGATTAACAACAACAACAACACATCCCCAAATAGACAAACAGATAGAGAGGAATTTAGTATGTCAAAGATGGAATTCAAAACCAGGTGAAAAAAGAAAAGGAATGTGTAATTCAACAAAAGGTACAGTGAAAAATCCAGTTATTGGAAAGAGGAAGAGTATCAGCAGAAAAACTGAATTCCCAAAGACTCAAAAACAAAAAAATGAACCTGTCACACACATTAGAAGAAACAAATAATTTTTTTTCTTTATTGATTCGAGAGAGAGAGGGAGGGAGAGGGAGAGATAGAAACATCAATGAGAGAGAACATTGATCGATTAGCCGCCTCCTGCATGCCCCCCACTGGGGATTGGGCCCACAATCTGGGCATGTGCCCTGACTGGGAATCAAATCAGCAACCTCTTGGTACCTGGGTCAACGCTCAACCACTGAGCCAAACCGGCTGGGCAAAACAAATAATTTTTAAAAGATTATATTGTCATAGAGTGCAACTTTGAAACAAAACTCATAAAAGATTGATAAATTTAAATATATTAAAATTAACTTGTTGCCCTGGCCGGTTTGGCTCAGTGGTTAGAGCATCAGCCTGTGGACTGAAGAGTTGCAGGTTCAATTCTGGTCAAGGGCACATACCTCAGTTGCAGTTCATCCCTGGCCCTGGTCGGGGTCGTGTGGGAGGCAGCTAATCAATGTGTCTCTCTCACGTCGATGTTTCTCTCTCTCTCCCTCTCTCTCCCCCACTCCCTCCCTCCCACTCTATCTGAAGATAAATGGAAAATTTTCCTCGGAGGAGGATTTAAAATAAATAAATAAATAATTAACTTGTCTTATAATGACCTTGAAAAATGACAATCAGAAAACATATTTTCCATGCATAACACAAAAGACTAATTTACTTAGTATTTAAATATATAAATTAAATATAAATATATTAAATATGTACACAAACATATACATTCCTAAAAGTCACTATGAAATATAACCAGCAGAAAAATGGGCAAAGACTAGGAATAGATAGTCTCAGTAAAAAGAAATACAAATAATTTAAGTATATCATAAAGCAGTCAGCCTCACTCATTAAAGAGATATAAATAAATGAAAAAAATTTTTTCTAATGATCAGGTTGGCATAATACCATTGAATAAGCATATCTGTGAGAATAAGAACAAAACACTCATAAACTTGTGGGAAGGAAATCAGTACTACATCTATTAAGTACAATTATCTATCAAAAATTTCAAAGTATATGCCTTGGCCAGTTTTGCTCAGTGGTTAGAGCATCAGCCCGAGTGCCGTACCTGGGTTGCAGGTTCAATCCCCAGCCCCAGTCAGGGTCATGCGGGAGACAATCAATCAATGTGTACAAGACACATCGATGTCTCTCTCTCTCTCTCTCTCTCTCTCTCTCTCTCCTCTCTCTCTCTCTCTCTCTCTCTCTCTCTCTCTCTCCTCTCTCTCTCTCTCTCTGTCTCCTCCCTCCCTCCCGTCCACTCTATCTAAAAATTAATGGAAAAATATCCTCAGGTGAGGATTAACAAAAAAAATAATTTAAAAAAATTCAAAGTATGTATTTCTTGACCTAGAAACTCAATTTCTAGAAACAAAGGATGTTCATTTTGGGGTCCTTAGCAATAGCAACTATGAACCCTTACAGCAACTAAGAACACAAAATGTTTATCAGCAATGCTTTTCTTTTTTTGTTAATCCTCACTGGAGGATATTTTTCCATTGACTTTTTTTAGAGAGTGGAAGGAACAGAGGGAGGGAGGGAGAGAAACATCGACTGGTTGCCTCCCACATGACCCTGACCATGGCCGGGACTGAACTGCAACCAAGGTATGTGCCTTTGACTGGAATCAAACCCTCAACTCTTTGGTCTGTGAGCTGACACTCTAACTGCTAAAGCCAAACCAGCCAGGGCAACAGTGCCTTTTTAATGTACAACCATATTATAGAACTCTACACAACGTTTAAAAACAATGAGATTGATCTCTATATGCTGGTACAGAAAGACTTGCAAAAAATATATGTGATAAAGATATAGAAGTGTCTGATATCGTCCCATTGTAAAGATATATATGTACATTCACATATGTACCATATGCAAGTCAAGTTTCTAGAAAAATAAAGAAACAATTTGCTTACAGATTTGTTTATAGCTTCCTATGGGGAACAAGACTATGGAACTGTATTAGGAGTGAGACTCACTTTTTACTTTAAATCCTTCCCTACATTTATGTGATATATTCTAAGCTGGGGATACAGCAGTGAACATATCAAATCTTTGCATTTGTAGAAATTACATGGAGGATGGGCAGCAGTGAGGAGACAGATAATAAACAAAAACAACCATGTACACACACGCAATGGCAGATGAGGTAAGTGCTGTGAGGAACAACAGAGCAGGGTTACAAAGGAAAGGGACTACTTGTACGGGGAGGTATGACTTTTACGTGGGGTGGTATTAAAAGGAATACGGTGAAATATAGGTGCATTTGAGGGTTTCCCTACCACAAGATTGGGAGTAAAGTGATATATAAACTACAACCTAAAGCGCAATTAGCTAGGGGGAGAAATTATTTGGGGGGCGGGAGTTATAAAGCAGAGAAAACTCAGGTAGGTATTCTTGGGAGGGTTTGGTAGGAGGGTACACAAACAGAAATCAGTTCTTTAAAGGTCTTATAAAATAATTCAAAGGGTTTATATAGGGGAACAGAAAACTAAAGTTATATTTTGGGAAGTAAAGAAAATGTTTTAGAGGAAATAAACTGAGAATGTTAAATGTTTCAGTTAACTTTGCCCAAAGCTGAGGGGCTTTATGAGAAGATGCAGCAATAAGGACACAGAGTAGTGAGTCGAAAAACGTACAGTAAATCCTCATTATTCACAGATTCCAAATTTGCTAATTCACCTACTCGCTAAAATTTAATTGTAACCCCAAAATCACCTGCAGCACTTTCAGCCACTCCCAGACAAGCACAGAGGAACAAAATATTTGATATTCCCAGATGAGGTCACACAAGGTAACACCTTGCCTTGTTTCAGCTCTCATACTGTACACAATTGTCCTTTTCATGACCTGTTTAGTGCCACATTTTTTGCACTGTGATTTTAGTTTGTAATTTTGCTGTTTAAATGGTTTCCAAGAGTAGTGCTGAAGCGCTATTCAGTGTTCCCAAGAACAAGGCAGCTGTGATGTGCCTCACGAATACAAGATGTGTTAGATAAGCTTTGTTCAGGCAAGAGTTACAGTGCCATTGGCCATGAGTTCAACATTAATGAATACTATTTGAACAATCCATACTAAATAAAGTATCTCTTCTTTTGTTGTTAATCCTCCTCCGAGGATATTCTTTTCATTGTTTTTTTTAGAGAGAGGAGAAGGGAGAGAGATAGAAAGAGAAAAACATCAATGTCAGAGAGACATAATGATTGTTTGCCTCCTGCACATACCCTGACCAGGGCTGTGGATTGAACCTGCAACCCAGGTACGTGTCCTTTCTGGGAATCGAACCCAAGACCCTTTGGTGCATGGGTCCACACTATTAACCACTGAGAAACACTGCCCAGGGCTTAAATAAAGTATCTTTAAACATATATATAAAATAAGGTTACATATTAAATTGGTTGACAAAAATGTTCTGACCAGAGAATCACAGGAACCTAAGCCTGCGTTTCCTGTAGGAACAATGGTTCAGTATTTGCACACTTCATTCAGTGTTCGTTAATTTATGACTTTATAAAATAAAACTACCACAAATGACAATCAACTGTATATGTACACACATATAGTTACTCATTTTTACAGCACAAAGAATAGGACTGATAATCAGTTATAAGGAAGTAAATGAAGGAGAGAAATCAAGGATTATGTTAGCTAGGTTTCTAGCTCAAGCCAACTGAAAGATGGTGGTACTACTAGTAAAGACAGGAAACAGAGGAGGTAATGACAGCTTGGATCAGGAAGGCAAAGACATCAGCTTTGAAGAGTGTAATGTTATGTATGCCACACTGTAATACATACAATTATGTGTTTAAGTACTCAAATCCTCCACCCTTTCAGAGTTAAGAATCACATATTTGTTCATCTTGGTACATCTCCTGCAACTAAATGATGCTTTCCTTTAAGTTGTATAATATAAACCAGGCATGCCAACCTCAGAAATGTGCACTTTATCAATTCTTTTATCTTCCACTGCCATCTTTGCAAGTACATTACTCATATTCACCATAATCTATAATAGTGTTTCTATGTGAGTCCTAAAAAGTAAAAATGAAAAAATAGGTCCAGAGACATGGAACCATGGGACAGACAGAGCTCCGAGGGAAGGGGGGCAGGAAGAGATTAACCAAAGATCTTACATGCATATATGAAAAGTCCATGGACACAGACAATAGAATGGGGAAAGCCTGGGGTGGGGCGGGGCCAGGTGGAAGGGGGCAAAGGGGGGCAAATGGGGAACATCTGTAATTACTGTCAACAATAAAAATAAATTTTTTTAAAAGTATATAATTTTATCATTTGAAAGCAGTAAGTCTAAATGACAACTATCTTATAAGAAATTCTGCATAACCAGGTAATTTGTTTTCTAATGTTAACACAAACATAAAATGGTATCTTCAACATAAATTATTAAAATACCATTCTGAAATGTGAAGCTTATATAAAAATTCTAATGGATAAATTGTGGTATATTTCCATACTTGATTTAAGAAAACCTCAGAATTATAATTTATTTTCACGCAGCTTTTTAAAAAAATGTACAAAAGCACTCAAAAAGTGACAAGTCTTTTTATACCTTAAAAACTAAAAATTACAATATACAACTACATAGACTGAAACTTATATAATTACAAGAGAAAATGAATAAATATTATATCATTCCCTACCTAGTCAACATTATCTTTGTTTATATATGTAACAGAAAACAATTTCTAGGCCACTACAAAACTGATTTTATAACCAAATATGCACTTGTGTGAACATGAAACACAAAACCTGATATAGTTCTTCCTGAATATACAATTGTATACTTGTTTATTTGCAATGGTCCGCACAGAGATTCAGGGTCAATTTAAAAGGTAAATAATCATATGAGAATCCATTATTTTTCTCCTGTGTTTACTGTAAGAGTGCTTCCTTTTACATACAATGAAAAGCACTGTATTAATTTTATCTATAGTGTGACAATTAGTTGCCTGAACTCCCACTGAATACTAAAAATTAAATATATCAAATACTGGGAATAGTTATTACTAGTTATATGATTAAGAAAAAGGGTGAAGGAAAGTTCAAGAAAGAAGGATTTAATGTCAAAGGGAGACAAAGAGGTTAGAATGCCAGTTTAGTAACTAGAAAATAGGAAAAAAGGTAAAACAAAATAGGAAGTTAACAAAGTGTCCTATACAGAAATGAAACATTAGTTCTTGGCAATCAATGGTAAGAACAATAACCAAAAAAGCCAACCAGACTTTAAAATGCAAAAGGACAAAACGTCTATGAACATCAGATCTTTAAAAAAAAGAAAGAGTAAAATGGCAATTTTAAATGTCTTTTGTATTTCATATCATTATATCATTTAGAATGTAATAACAATAGTATTAGAGGGACCGGAAAGTAATGTCGTTTCTGCGCATTTTGATATTTGGTTGTCATTTATCAGCTCATTGCATACTTCAAAATCGTGTCAAAGGCATTTTAAGGTTAGAGTGACTTGTTTACTCATAAATAATTAAATCTTAAATTTTTTTTTGCAATTTATAGTGAAATGGCCAGCCAAATACCAGAAGAGGTACATATCCGGCATTGTATGCTTTTTGAGTTTCACAAGGGTAGTAACACAACAGTTGCTACCAAAAACATTTGCAATGTTTATTCAAGTGCATTAGACGTTCGTAAATGCCAAACGTGGTTTTCTAAGTTCAAATCCGGTAATTTTGATCTTTCTGACTCGTATGGATCAGGAAGACCAACAATGACACGTTAAGGGTGGAAGTGGAAGCAAATCCATGTCAGACAATCGAGGAACTGTCAAACACTCTTAACCAACCTTGGTCGACCATCCAAGAACATTTGCAGCAGATTAGTAAAGTAAGCAGAGCAGATGTTTGGGTCCCACATAATCTGTCTGAAGAAAACAAAGCTAACTTGTCCAACACATGCAACTTATTGCTTCAGCGGCACAATACAGAAGCGTTTTTTGATCACTTGATCACTGGAGATGAAAAATGGGTCCTCTATGATAATCCCAAATGCAAAAGGCAGTGGCTCTCTCCGAATGAATCGCCACGAAGTACAGCTAAGCCACGTTCACACCCCAAAAAGGTACTTTTGTTTGTTTGGTGGAATATTCACAGGGTCGTTCATTTTGAAGTGCTGAAACCTGGACAAACTGAATGCAGACCTTTACTGTGAACAATTGGATCAAGTAAATCAATCTTTAATTGAAAAGTGCCCAGCGATTGTCACCAGAAAAGGCATTATTCTGCAACACGATAATGCAAGACCGCAGTGCGCAAGACGAACCCTTGAAAAAATTAATGAATTGGGGTGGGAGGTATTGCCTCACCCACCATACTCACCCGATATTGCGCCATCGGATTTCCATTTATTCCGATCGCTACAACATTTTCTAAGTGGCAAAAAATTTGAAAATTTGGATGATGTCCAAAATGCCATCTCCAGATATTTTGCTCAAAAACCAATTGATTTTTATCGATGCGGCACTGAAAATTTGCACACTAGATTGTTGATAACGAGGGTGATTACATCATTGATTAAAAATAAAAACTTGTTAAAAATTTATCTGTTTGAATTAATGTCGTAAAAACACGACATTACTTTCAGGTCCCCCTAATATTTCTATTCCTAAAGTAAAATATTAATGCACTTGATCATAACACAAATAAAAATGGTTTTGCACCTCAAAACTGACATTTGAACTGGGAAGTAAACCAAAAACACTTAACATATCTGAGCTACCAAGACGGCAGTCAGCCAATAAACAGTGGTTAGTGCAGAATATGCATTTAGTTCGAACAATCATTATCACCAGGGGTGTATCTATGAACAAGCAGGCACTTGTCTCTTTTCCAAGGGCTAATGGCCAAGAGCAGAAAGGACAGGGGTCTTCTTGGTTCCACCCTCTGAATCTCAAGACTGTGACACTTCCTTAGTCAATGGGGCAAGTACATACATACCATGTGCATGCCTGACAGACCAGTAGCCATGACAAGTGAAAAAACAGGGAGACATTTAAAAATCGCCTTCTTTATCACCCTATAATATAGAATGTTTCCCCTAATATAATCTCATAAATGGTAATTATAATCCTAATCAGCCAACAAAAGTAGATTTAGTTCATGCTGCAAGATTTACTATGTGACTTAAAATGTATTGTATTTCCACTTGAAAATTGGTTTGTTTAAAAGCAAGTACCACACAGTTCAACTTCAATATGGGTTAAATAATTATCTGTGGATTCATGTGCAAAGTGGACCACATATGTAGCACTTACTCTAGCAGGAATTATTGTCAGTTCCAAGCAAACTCTTAGAACACAATTCCCCACTTCTAAGTTGGAGACTGCCTATATATAAATCTAGTTGATGAGTCATATACTAAAAGTTCAAAATTACTAAAATGTTTGATCAAGGTCCAAGACTAAAAAAACAAAATCAGCAGCTGAGGTAATTCAAACTTTAAAATTTATCATAAAATATGTGACTTATACGATCTCCTAAGCATCACTATGATGTGCACTGAAATATGTAATTAAAAAAAAAACCTGACGACATCACAAGACAGTGTTTAGTCAAGAACAATGAAGATATAATGCTGGCTTAAGTTTTCCCACCAAAATAATGAATATAAGAACATCATACACAAGCTAAAAAGACTGAAATGTCATTCTGCAAATAAATAGAAACTAGAAATAAATAAATAAATTATCAAAAGCATAGTGAAGTAGCTGTCAGAGAAAAATAATTTTTTTTCTGGTAAAAGGTCAACTATTTCATTTTTATTGAGAAATAATATTTTAGATATTACTTCCTGCAAGAAATACTAATAATATAATATCAGCATCCTGTTATATAAAAGACCATAATTTCTACTTAGCAATTTTTCTTGGTATTCCTGATACTAGAAAATATGAATTATAAATTCAAGTTGGTCAGATGTTATTCCAAGCATTAGTAATTCCTTTCATTCTACTGATTTCTTTCTCTCAGGCAGTAGTTCTCCAGCAGATGTAACACATCAAAATCAAATAGGGACTATTTTGAAAATATACATTCCCAAATGCCATTCCTCAGAGACTGGTTGACCACATCTCAAGTGAAGCCACAGTACCTATGTTTTGAAAAAACTCCCCCAGTGATTCTGATTGCTAGGTGAAGAACCTGCTTTAAGGGAAGAATTACATACTTGTCCTACTGACTAGAAGAGCTCTTACTTGGTCTGCCATTGCTGAAACTTAGATTGTAGCACTCAGAGCTGGCAGTAGGAAAGAGGAAAACTCATTTCATTACTTACAGTAAAAAAGTTAAAGAGATCTGATAAAATTATCTATTTAAAGAACATGCAACCATACTTGAAAACTTTCTATATATTTATTTTGAAGTATGCATTTAGGACAAATGGTTTTGAAAATGTATAAAAATAATTTATGTATTAATCCAACTTCAATATTTACATGGTCCCTTAAAGAATTTTCATTTTCATCAAAAATGTATTTCAACAACCTCCACAGTATTCTTAAAAGTCAGGAATTTAAGATTTTTCTAATAGAAAAATTCTACTGTTCACCTACAGAAAAATAATGAAATTGAGAATGATACCACTAATATTTTAAAATGTAATCTGTCTGAACTATGCTATGCCACATATAAAAATCCTCATCACTAAACCATAATAATCCTAAGTGGTAACATTAGCATTTCATTTAAGAACAAAGCACAAAAATATTTTATAAAAGAAAATGTCCCATTGTAAAAAAGTTCAATGCTTCAAACAAAAATACTGTATCTGAGATCTGATTTCACAATATCAAGTTTTCATATGCAATTTGTAAACATACACCCATTATAGGCTATCAACTTAAAGCCAGTTATCGCTAAAAGAGATAGAGTAAAAATGAAATTTCAGTGCAAAAATATGTATCAACTAAACTTATCAACTGACTTAAGACAATTTTAATATAAAAATCACAACTTAAATCCATAATATAAAGTCATCCTATAAAGACTTTAAGTCACTTTAAAATAAAAAGCTCTACAACAGTTATCAAGTTTTCCTTTTTGTTACTATTCTCTAGTAAAAACTTTCTTTTGATTAGCTTTTACAATGTCATCAGGAGATGCAGATTTGAAGTCAAATGGTGTTATTGCTATAAGAGGATTTATTTCCTTGTCCTTTATGTCTTGAACTTGCCTACTATAAAGAAAAGTCTTATAAAGTTCAAGGGTGCGTCGCTTGCAGCTTTTCAATGGGTAACGAAGACACAGTGTTGAAGCGAAAGCTGAAGGTCTAGCAGCAAGGGCCTTGGTCCAGGACAGGGAAAAAGGTGGCTTCCTAGTCAGACAGCCTTTATGGATTTTCTTATTATCCTTAGCAGAAATGGAATGTTTCCCTAGCTTCGAACTCGGAACTTTAGTTTCAGGTGTTGAAGCAACTGATTGGTCTACTGCAGGTATTGGAACAGAATCTGGGGTTTTTATAAGAACACTAAGGTCGATATTTGAATCTATTTCAGGTGACCTCATTTCAGATAAACTGAGCTTAAAGGAATCTTTCTTAATCTGAGAGTTGTCTATATCAATCGTTTCTGCAATCAAATCAGAAAGTGACAAATTCTCAAAATCCCTTGTAGGAGAAGTTTTACAAAATGACAAAGATGACAGAGATCCTGTTAATTCTGATGCTCCAGCTGAAGAATGATAGCGATTTGCTAGTTGTGACAGAGGAAAGGACCCCAAACTTAGATCTGAGAAACTAGCAGATGGCTTGTTACAAAGATCAGATGAAGTACAGCACTGGCTTGGATTGTTTTCTTTGTGGTCCTGAAACAGTTCAGCTAGGGATGGACTTCCACACTGGGAGAACTGCAAATTGTCATTTTTTAAAATAGAATTCTTTACACTTTGTTCAACTGAAGAAATGTTTCCAACTTCAGTCACTTTATGGGCATTTGAATTATCAAGAGCCATATTTTCCAATGAGCTAGTTAGGAGCAAAGGATCATTTAAACTTTCTAAATTGCTTGGTACTGGAATGTTTTGCACATTAGGTACTGAATTATTTTGAATAAATAAAGAGTTATTCGGTGTCATGTTCTTCATCATTAAGGATTTTAAATCTGGTATTCCTTTGAACGTAGAATCATCTTTGGAAACACATTCAGATGCATGAGGTCTTAACAAATCAGCATCTAGACTCTTTGAAAGTAAACTTTCCAGACTATCTGTGGATGATAATCTGACAGATGGCTGACTTTTAAAAGAATCTCTTGGCATATCATCAATTAGTTCAGCTAGTGACAACTCTTTTGTTAGGTTATATGATTCTAGTTTCTTTTCACTTTTAGGCCTGTCAAGTTTCTTTTTTTTATGGAGTAAAAAGTGACTTGGTACAACTGAAGAATTATGATATAATCCACATTTTGCTACTGGACCAGAAAAATCAAATGGTTTGCTACTGCAATCCAAATGGTTTGCAGACTCAGGACAAGAGCTTTGAACATTATCAGTTGAAACTTCAGAGAAAGATAATAAGACTCCTTACCTTACAAGAGCCATTAATTTTCAGATGAACAGGTTCACATATGCAGAACACAGTCACAGCAACCAAAAGGAAACATGAAATGAGGCATTTAATTACTAACTGTTTCTTTTGATTGTGATATGAATAAAATGATAGTCATTATTCAATAAAAAGTGAACACTCTAAAAATCAACAATAAAAGAATTTTACCTTCCTTTAACTATCTAAAGTGACCTTCATACATTGTTCATTGATATATACAAATATAAGTACCAAGTTAATCAATGTTCTAATTTCTACAATTTTATAATGTTGAGGTGTTAACGCACTTAAATTATAGTCAGGAATGTCTCAAATTCAAAATGTCTAAAAAAAAACAATGAAAAGAACTAGGTTCATCTTCTGTATTTTTAATGTATTAAAAACAAGCAAACACCACCCTATAATTTAACTTCTACAATGATCTGGGATAAACTATTGCTATAGATGACATATTACAGACTCACTCTCATATTTGGTCAGTTAAAAAGTGCATCCCCCAAAAATTAAAAAAAAAATTTTAATAGAAAATAAAAACCACCCTTATTTTGTGGTAGCAGACTGCACATAACTTTGTTGTGGCAAAAATCTAGTCCTCAGCTTACAGGAAATATCAACCCAGTTAATAATCATCATGCTCCCTCTGACAGATCTCATACCAATTACTATAAAAGTACCTCAGTTCCCCCTTCTTATGTTGACTAAATTCCAAATTTAACCCCAAACTCTACAAACTTAAAATTAAACATCTGGCTATAAAATGCAAGAGTAGTATAATTGTGATGCCTATGATATTTAAATAAAACTAAATTACATTTATAAATACTATAAGCATAAAGGAATTTTTTTTTACATTGTTGGGCTATTAATTTCCACCTCCTGACCCACTAGAGTTAAAAAACAATAGTGCTCTGGCCAATTTGGCAAAGGGTCAAGAGCACGTACCTGGGTTACAGGTTCAATCTGGAGGCAACCAATCGATGTGTCTCTCTCACATTGATGTTTCTCTCTCTCTCCTTCCCTCCCTTACCCTCTATCTAAAAGTCAATGGAAAAATATCCTCAGGTGAGGATTAACAACAACAACAAACAATAGTAATTTAAAAGCTCTCTAAGCTATTAACAAAAAGCAAAAGTGTTTTGTCTTGTTTTAAATAGGATTTTATTTCCTCCATATCCTGTTAGTTATGAAAGCAAGCAGGAAAATTAAAAAACAGGTTTTGACAGCGGGAGCACAGCACTCAGCTTAAAAATTCGCAAACTAGAAAACCAACCGAGTTATTGTAACATGCTAAATTTTCTGCCCATTTTCCTTAACAGCTCACGCAATTCAAAGCCTCTTTTAAAGCATTAACTGTAAAACAACTAAAAGAGAACAAGTAAAAGCATACCTTTTGCTATCTTTCCTGTAGAGGTTGCTCCCTCACTCTTGACCTTCAAATTCTGCGTTTTATCTTGTTCCAGAACCATTGACAAAGCCTTCTGCACATCAAACTTGTTCTTCAAAACTGCTTCAACCAATACGTCATCTGGCACCCCATCTCCCAATACCTCTCTCATGTGATCAAGGCATGAATAAAGACGAGCTAGAACAGACAGCAATAATTAAAAGCTATACTAAATGGTGTCATGCAAGAAACCTCAATCTTCAAACCTGAAAGAAGAATTTGAAACTATAACAGGATGTTCAATGCTCCTTTTTCCTCCACAACTTATTTCTAATGATTACATTTTTATCCACAACATACCTATCTTCCTTTATCAAAGGAATAATTTCATTAAGAAATCACTATAATAAATGCCTCCTAAATAACACTGACTAATGCTTTGAAAAAAATGTAAATTATAGCCCTGGCCAGTTTGGCTCAGCAGTTAGAGCATCGGCCCACAGACCAAAGAATCTTGGGTTCGATTCTGGTCAAGGGCACATACCTCGGTTGCAGTTAGGTCTCCAGCCGTGGTGCGGGTTGTGTGGGTGGCAACCAATCGATAGGTCTCTCTCACATCAATGTTTCTCTCTCCCCCCCCCCCCCCCCCCCCCCCCCGCTCCCACTCTATCTGAAGATAAGTGGAAAAATATCCTTGGGTGAGGATTAAAAAAAAGTAAATTACACACATTGATATCTATTTTCAGTGATGAAGTTTACACTGACGATATTTTACATGTGTACAAAGGAAGAGTTAGGTGTGAAAATATTTCTAACTTGATAAGTGAACCCAATTAATCACTAAGTATATTTCTCAAAATTTCTGAAATACTACTACCTTAAGTTTTCTTTTAGGCTAACTTCAGTTTTCCCTAGCCAACTAAAATCACCCTTAATAACTCTTTAAAATGGGTGTGATAACCTAACATTAAAATGCCATAAAAATAAGGAAGTCCAGTAGATTAAGATAATGGACATTCATTTTAAAAATAAAAAATTTTAATCTAAAAGTCTAAATCTTTAAGAATTTTTATTTTCTGATGACCACATTAATTACTTATAAAAAGCAATTGCTAATAATATTCATTAATGATGTAAATTCCATGAGAAATATATCCCTGGATTCTAAAATAGGACATAATAGAGGTCAATGAATACAAATGAACTGCTCTAGCCAGTTTGCCTCAGAGGTTAGAGTGTTGGTTCGCAGACTGAAGAGCCTTGGGTTTGATTTCTGGCCAAGGGCAGGTACCTAGGTTGCAGGTTCGATCCCCGGCCCCATGCCGGAGGCAACCATCAACAGTGTTTCTCTCTTTCCCTCTCTCTCTCCCGTTCCCTCCCTCCCTATCTAAAAATCAATGGAAAAATATCCCCAGGTGAAGATTTAAAAAAAAAAAAAAAAATGGATGATCATATTAATTTTATTTGTATAGCACTTGACAGTTTTCAAAATAGTTTATATATTTGGTAATCCTCACAATAACTCTATAACCTATATATAATGCAAATTCTAACTCAAATTATACCCCACAGTGACAACAACTACACTTTCTTTAAAAATACAATCAAACAGTCCAGTTGGTGTGGCTCAGTGGTTGAGTGTCAACCCATGCACCAAGAGGTCGCAGGTTTGATTCCCGGTTGGGACATATGCCCAGGTTGTGGGCCAAACCCCCAGTGGGGAGCATGCAGGAGGCAGCCAATCGATGTTCTCTCTCATTGATGTTTCTATCTCTCTCTCCCTCTCCCTTCCTCTCTCTCTAAAATCAATAAAGAAAAAAAATTAAAAACAAAACAAAACATGCAATACCTGACTACTTAGTCAAGGGCACACAGATCTCCTTTCCCTTAGATTGTCAAAAAAAAAATGACAACAGCCAAAATAACAATAGATGTCCTATGTGAATGAATCAAAACTATACCTATTCTTTTTGTCAGATCAGCAAAAAGAGAATTTCAGCAATTAGTTTATGTGTACCATGAGATGAAAAAGGTTGAAAATCACTGCTTTAGAGTATACCCCTTCTACTTATAAAAAAAAAAAAAAAATTGCTATAAAACAGTATGCCATGTTAAGCCAGCAGCAGCCTCATACATCTCATTTACCGAGTCTTGATTTAATCTCGTGTTTTACACAGTAACAGCTAAAAGGCTGGTAAGCTAAGAGCTATAGACATACAACATAGGCTAGGTGTACAGCAGGCTGTTAGCATCTAGGTTTGTGTAAGTGCACTCTATGATGTTCGTACACCAATGAAATCATCTCAGAATGTAACCCATTGCTTAGTGGCACATGACTGTATTAAAAATAAATTCCTCAAATGTTTGGGTAATTCTGCTTTGCTTGAATCCAAGATTAATTTTAGGCTAATAATCTATATTTGGAAAATTATACCATACCTATTTTCATCAATACATGGATTATTGAAACTAGAACAGAATACTTAGTATAGCTAGCATCAGGGCTTCTTCTAATTAATTATAGCAACTATTTTCTATACATACACAAGGAATAGAGATAGGGAGTCAGGCTGTCTTGATTCATATCCTAATGCCACTCACTAGCTGGTGCAACTTCAGTCAATTTACTTCCCTGTGTCTCATTTTCCTCACCGCTAATATATGGACAATAACTGGCCTACCTCATAAGGTTGCTGTGAAGATTAAATATATTAATACCTGAACAACATTTAGAAGAGTACCTGGAAAGCATTTAGTAAAGGTTAGCTATAATCATTATTATTGTTATCATGCAATTACTTACATATGTCAGATGGGAATGATTACCTTTCATTCTTAAACATAACTTTGAATTTCGTACCTTACTAATCATTCTGAGGCATAGGACAAAAAGTATAAGACTTCTACTCTATTCTTACACTCTCACCCCACAAAGACAAATATAACACTTTCTTCAAACATACAATCAGCCCTAGCTGGTGTGGCTCAGTTGGTTGAGTGTCGTCCCGTGCACTGAAAGGCACCGATTCAATTCCTGGTCAGAGCACATACCCAAGTTGTGGGTTCCATCCCCAGTCAGAATGTGTATGGGAGGCAATGTTTTATTCTCACATCAATGTTTCTCTCTCTCTCCCCCTCTCTATTCCTCTCTCTCAAAAAAAAAAATCTATATATTTTTAAAAGTATCTTTACCTAAAATATATATATATATATACACACAAATACCACTAAAGAGTTTATATAACAGTTCCTCTACAAACTTTTATCCAGATTGTTAAATTTATTTTCATTCTATTTCTGTTGTTTCCCTTTCTGCTCTCTAAGTTTGTATACTTGTGCTTTCTCTCCATTTTTCTTGGTTTGGTTAGCAATTGATATATACTCTACTGATTTATTCAATGATCAGCTCTCAGATTATTCATTTCTTCTTTCTGTTTTCAAAGTAATTGTTATCAATTTTCAACTTATAAACATTTATAGAACAAAGTCACACTAGAGTAAGAGCAAATCAGCTCAGCTTTGCTCACTACCAAGAAATGGTTTTACTATTAGACCTGGCCATTTAATTCTGCTTCAATGCTCATCAATTTATTGCTTGAGTGATACATCTGAAAAACGTCATGTTTAATATTTACGTATAAAAGACAAAAGCCTAAATACAAATATCTTTGTTAAAATGTTTAAGAGAACTAAAAAGATGCAAACTCAGGACCAATGTCATTACCATTTACCAGTTCTATTTTGACACTTAATTTACATGGATATGACCCATCAGGGCATTTGTATGGTGTGATTTTGGACTTAAAATTTTTTTTTAAATAAAAAATAAATAACAGCCTTCTGGAACCTAATGTTTGGTAAGGAAATGAACTTCTATAATCTAATCATAAGCTCTACATAGAGCACATGAAACAATAAATGTCACTGAAAGAAAACAAATCACCGAAGTTTCATGAAAATTTCAATCAAAAATTACAGTTACTAATAGCCACACAATCAATTTTCAAATATACAATTAACCATTACTCTACACAAAATATACTTAATAAAATGTAAATTTTCCTTGAAAACATAAGATGCATTTGTACCATTATTACCCCCAGTCACTATCATGAACAATCACAATAAAACTGATGAGTTCTGGTGTATTGATTATTGGTCATTTTCAGATAAGAAACACAGACTTCTACTATACCTTGATCAAATTCACTTAGTTGATGGTTCAGAAGAGAATTGGAGGATTCTTTCATATCTTCATAATCATATTCTTCTACAGACTCAACAGCAGGTTTGTCACGTCTTGAGTAAATAAACTGAGCAGCTAGAATATAAAATTGTTGCAGAATGCTTTTGTACAGCCATTTCTCACTAACTTTTTTTTAACAAAAGTTAAAGCAAAAATTAGCGATTCTGATCTACAACCTATAGCCATTTATCTACATTCTATAATAATGGATATATAAAAACAAAGAGAAAACATATCATACCACAAATCCTTCTCAAATGTCCTTATTATTCATTAGCCTCTTATAATCATCTTCCTTCTTTCATTCCCCTGAGCTTACTTTCTCTATAGTTTTCAAAAACTACCTTTCCTAATATCTCATCCTTGCCTAGTATTTTATTTTCCTTAAAATTTTCTCTTCCTTGCTACAAATATTCCAAACCTCATATCAAACTAGCTTATTTGCATAATTAAGAAAATACTAAAAACACACCAGATTGTTCAATGTATTTACAGTTGATAAATTTATTTTCATTCTGTATCTGTTGGTTCCCTTTCTGCTCTCTAAGTTTGTATATTTGTGCTTTCTCTCCATTTTTCTTGGTTTGGTTAGCAACTGATATATAATCTACTGATTTATTCAATGATCAGCTCTCAGATTCTTACATTTCTTCTTTCTGCTTTCAATTTCCAAGAATTATTAATTTGCCCGAACCCAAGAGTTGACCAAAATCATAGTATGAACAACTCATACTTTCAATCATATACTGATACTGTACACTAGTGTCATATTCCCAACTTTGACTTTCAGACATCAATCTCTGCTACTCTGCCATACTAGCACAGTGTCATCACTCAGTATGTAATTGGGTATTATGTATTTCATTAAAAGGAGAAAAGACAAAACATCAAAGTGCCAATATATGCCTGAGTATCACATACAAAATACAAGTGAGCAAAGAAGAAAATCATCATGAATGCCCAAAAGGCGTTGACCTCCTCTGCCTCAACTGAATGCCCATTGAACTATATTCTTGGAGACTGTTCAATTGTGAAGGAACAAAATTAACAAATAAATTAAGAAGGATAGAAATATCAACACAATATTCTAAAGGCAAGGTGTTATTAGAGATTTTATATTATTTAGCTTTCTGGAAGAGCATGTGACATACAAGTCTATTGCTTAACATTCCCACATTTGACTTTTGTGCATGTTTTCAGGAAGTCACTATCTATGAAAGGAAAACTAACTACATTCAAAATTTATAGATAATACATATACAGACAATAGATAATACTATGACTTATGTGTAAAACCTATACTCAGAATGCCATGGCATAAATGCTATCTATTCGTAGTATAAATCAACGATGGTCTTATAGATTAGCAGGAAGGCAAAACAGAAAAAAGTAACGACCTATTTTAAAAGCCAAATGAGTAGTACAAATAACATGTGGCAGAAGCACAGAAGATTAAGTAATCACTGAAGACCAGAGCAGTTATAACAAGGAGGTAATAACATCAGAAAAATTGAAGAGGTAGAAGACGTCTTAGATAAGAACAGAATAAGAGAAATACTGAGCAGTTGAGAAAATTCAATGTATTCTGCTATAATGTACATTTCCTAATCAAACTAGCTCATACCAAATGATATAGGGGAATAATGAAAGTATAATATTCAAGTTGCTTTGGTTTATGAGATTTTCCCCCCCAATATTTCAATGTTTTGCATCACTGCTTAATAACAGCAGGCAGAAAGTCCAGTAACACCAACCACAGCATATTATACTATAACTGTAACTGTACTGTAATACCAGATAGCCCCACATTCTTCCTCTGGGCTCAGTTTGGCCACATGTCCTGTCTTTGTGTGTGCTTACTGCTTGGCTCTCTAAGATCTGTAAACATTTTGCCTTTGCAACATTACTCATTAGTTGTAACTCTTTCTTACACCGTTTTTCCATCAGGCTTTCACTATTTTTATTAAATATGTCCTGTGTTTACTGGAATATTTATTAGAAAGTTAACACAGCCCTGGCCGATGTGGTTCAGTTGGTTGGAGCATCGTCCCACGCACTGGGGCAGGACACAGGTTCGATTCCTGGTCAGGGTACATACCTAGGTTGTAGATTTGATCCCCAGTTGGGGCACATGCAGGAGGCAACTCATCAATGTATCTCTCTCACATCGATGTTTCTCTCTCTCTTTCTCCCTCTTTCCCTCTCGCTCTATTGAAGATAAATGTAAAGAAAATGTCCTCGGGTGAGGATTAAAAAAAAAAAAAAGATGATTACTGTTTTTGTTAGCACTTTACAGGTGAATGGTCTGTCATGATCCTATTTTTTTCCCAGAAGTTCAGCTATTTTTAGCATACCATTTTGAAGACCACAAGGTGGTCATTTTTCAAGAACGCATATATATTCCTATTCCCCCCGCTCTTGTGCAAGGAGACTATAACACTGCTATTATAAAGTCAGCCTGGCTAAACAGTAGAAGAAACATCCTACTTTATAGATACTCTAAGATGACCACTTTTTTCACATTAAAATCTCAGAGTGTGGGAAAGTCTCAATCACAGGGCATCTTAGCACTATGTAATACTAAGACTGATGGTTGATTTTTTTTTTTTTTAAGTGGTACATAACATAATGGTAAGCCTTAAAATTCACAGCTTCTTCGAGTTAATAAAAGGTGGTAGTACTAAAAAATATAAACTGGGCCATTTTGTGGTTGGTAACTTATAAATTACTTTCCTGGCTGAAATAAACTATTCAGTTTAGCTTCACAGCAACAAATATACTTTCTCCGACTTTCTCTCATAGCTCTGAGCTGTGAGGAAAAACTTAAGAAAAATAAAAAATTAAGTGATGTAAGAAATCAGACACTTACCCCTCAGCAATTTTCACTTAGGAAATATTGACAGAGAAAAGGAAGTTGTCAATGTCCAGGCTTCTACTCTACCTCCTAGGAGCTATTTTTTCTGGGGGTTTTTTCTGCCCCAAACCCACACACAAATCAACTCAGAAAGTTATACTGTGGTCATTGTTTTGGAAATATTAATGGTTGGATTTCCAGGGCAGTGGGGAGGGGAGGAGGGTAGTTAAAGGCAGAAAAAATGTCCAAATATTTGAAGTTAAAATGAGAGCCCAAAAGGTAACAAATACAATAAAAAGAGAGAAAGGCAATAGCAAAAAAAGGGGGTAAATATAAAATGCTATTCCTTTCTAAAAATTTAAATGCTTTCTGAAAAATTGGACACCCATAGTGACTTTTAAAATTAAGGCATTTTGACACAGATAAAAGTTCAAAAAATTCAAAACCTGACTCCTGAAATTGCCTAAAATTGTTTCCTAAACACCTTAAAATAAAAATCATCTGAAGTATTCATTCAAGATTTGGCTTCCTAGGTCTCTTCCCCCAGAGATAGTTGGATTCAGTGGTGCTAGAATGGGGCAGGGAATCTGTATTTCATTCCAGCTAACTGGTATCACCAGGGAAGGTTAGGAAGCACTAGCCTACCAGAATTCCCTTTCATCTGGCTCACTGGTAGTCAGACCACTGTGTATCACATCATCATTACCTTCTAAAAATACTACTCCCTTATTCAAAAACCTTTAATAAGCTGACACTACACACCTAAATTAAAAACTGTGTTCCACAATTTGGCTCCTAGTTTCTTTCCTAGCCCTCTTTTCTACTGCAATCGCATTTATCATGTGAGTCTTCCCAAACACACCTCCCTTAGAGGTCACTGCTTAAGCACTGTTGTTTCCTCTATCTAGTATGCCACTCTGACACCCATATTTACCAGTCCCAATCCCACCTCTTCCAGAAGCCTTCCCAGACTCCTTCAGGCACGACTATTTCTTTACCCACCACACTGTTGTGTAGCATGCTGTTTGAATGGGATTTTTCAGTGACTGCCTTACACCACACTAATTTATAAATGTATTAGACTAGGCATTTTCTTACACGTTAATTGATGCTCAATAAAGGATTTGAGTTGGAATGGAATGAATAAGGATCACTACTGTAAGCAAGTAATCACAGAAGGAGGCCATTACAGGGAAGTGGCTCTAATGCCTTGGTGGCAAATGGAAAACTAAACCAGACTTAATTCCTGTAAATGCCTCTGGATTAAGAACCACCAATCACAAAAAGCCAACTAGGTTCACTCGGCTGGTGTGGCTCAGTGGCTGAGCGTCGACCCATGCACCAAAAGGTCGCCGGTTCGATTCCCGGTCAGGGCACATGCCCAGGTTGTAGGCCAAACCCCCAGTGCGAGACGTGTGGGAGGCAGCCAATCTATGTTCTCTCTCATCGATGTTTCTATCTCTCTCTCCCTCTCCCTCTAAAATCAATAAAAAGATTTTTTAAAAAGCGAACCAGGTTCTCCCAGATAGTGTAACCACTTAAGCTATAGACAAACAAATAACTTCCTTGCTTTACTTTGTATCTCTTCTATAAAAACTTAGCCCTTATCTCCTATAGTGCAGCGCTCCGAACCACCTGCAGTTTGGCACTGCCTGATGTAAACTGTTGTTTGCTCAAACTCTTAAAAATCTTAATATGCCTCAGTTTATCTTTTTCTAAAATATTTTTTTAATCCTCACCCAATGATATGTTTTCATTGATTTTTCGAGAGAGAGGAAGTGGGGGAGAGAGAGAAGAATATCAGTGAAAGAAACACTGACTGGCTGCCTGCCCTATGCACCCGACTGGGGATTGAACCTGCAACCTAGGTAATGTGCCCTGATTGGGATTGGACCCCACAACCTTTTGGTGTATGGGGACAACGGTCCAACCAACTGAGCCACCCAGCCAGGGCCCTCAGTTTATCTTTTAACACTTTTGATTATATTAGTTAAAACAAAATTCACAACTATCCAAAGAAAGTTTTATATATAGGCTCTTTTTGCTATCTCCAGCTCCTTGATGTCTGTTCAATATTCAATATCAAAATCTCCTGCCCTGGCTGTATACCGAAAGGTTGTGGGTTGTTCTTGGCTGGGGCATGTAAGGAGGGCAACTGATAGATGTTCTCTCTCACATGTTTCTCTCTCTCACTCTGTGTCTCCCCGCCCCAACCTCCCATCCTCTCCCTTCTCTATCCTTGGGTGAGGATTAAAAAAAGAAAGTCAGTCTTCCTAAAAGGGAAAAAAGCTATCACATTTAGAAATCACCCTTTGATCAGGAAAATTGTGCTTAGTAGAGTTAAAAAAAATACATTTGCTGATAAATTTTACAAATTCCTACTAACTGATAAAGTCACTCAATTATCAGAATTCATTAGACCCAGAATATGATCATCTCTTCAATGACATTAGCTGCTTCTTTAAGAAAACTATCCTTCTAATAGAAGGATATTTTAGATAATAGTTCTAAAACTATTCATTTCCCATTAAAAATATCTTGGAAAATATAACACTAATAAGAAAAGTTTCTGATATAATATTGCTATGTTATACAGTCAGGCACTGCTTAACAACAGGGATATATTCTAACACACCTAAGCTATAGGGTATACCACCGGCATATATGCGGTCTGTCTGAAATGCTGTTATGCGGTGCATGACTATACATGTTTTGAAAAATTTTTTAAACTCAAAACTACATGCTTTAGTTAAACATACTAGTTTTCACAGAAGAAACTCAAAAACCATTTATCTCTTACTTAGATAAAGTCAGTTTATTTCTTCGTGTGTACAGAAGTAACTCTCAAAGAGTCAGATAGTCCTGGATGTGAACCACAAACAAGACACACTTCAAGAGCTGTGAGAGACAAGGATAAATTCTGACCTCAAGAAAACTAGGTCATAAATGCAAATCTCAGAAAAACACTCTCATAATACCTAATCTTGTGTACTCTTAGCTCATTACTCAAGATTAAGCATGATTTATCAAGATAATACTAGATAAATGAATGGGTTAGTCTGTAATATCAAGATTTTTTCAGGAGTCGCTCTCTCTGTGAAGGTTTTCACCCCTGTACAAGCCATACTCAACCAACTTCCAAGTTCTGTAGACCTTAATGCCTGTACTTATCTTGAGCCTATCTCCAAATCCAATGCTGTCACCTTGGTCCTAAACAAATGGTTCTCAAAGCAAGTCTCAGAATACCCTGGAGGGTTTGTTAAAACAGTAGCTACACCCCACCCTCAAGAGTTTTTTACTGTGAGTTGGGGCCAAGAATTATTTTTCTAACAAATTCTCAAGTCAAGTGACGCTAATGGTACATGGATGACATTTTGAGAACACTGTCTAAAATATTCTCACTTCTTCCAAATCAGTGAAATAGTCTCCTAACTAATCTACCTACAATTACTCATGTACTGCCTTCCATCCAGTACCTACTACGTAGAAGAGATTTTTTTTAAACCTCCTATCTAATTATCAAGCTGCATCATCTTCCCAGTTTTATGAACATGCCATGCTTTCTACTGCACTTGAAATGTGACTGATCAAGTCAGTGCTACCAGACATCACTGTCACCTAGTCAACTCTGATAATGACTTATAGAAGCCCAAAAGTATTATCCTTAATCTCTATAAAATGGTCTTTTGAACCCCTGAATTAGCTTTAAAATGCTTTAACCAAGATTTGCTTATAATTAAATTAACAGGTTAGTTTTTGTTATTAATTCACTGCTATCTTTAATAAATTTTAGCAAATAGGCCATATGTTGAAAAAAACACTGTAGTAATTTCACCAACATAAATATTACATATCTACAACTATAGTCTACTAGGTAAGACTAGATAAATGAATGAGTTAGTCTACATATTGAAATCCAAGAGTCGCCTCTCCTAAACAATGTTCGGGGAATGATTAGCACGAGATCACATGGCATTGAGCCTGGTAACTGGTTCTGTTGTCATGTGACGTGACATTCTGCAGCAGTTTTAATTCGTGGGGGCCACCAACAGCACTAAGCCGCGCCCCAGCCGTGTGCCTGTTTACTTGAGGTGACTGGTGAACACATGCATTTATTAGACCTGTTCAGCATAAATTTAAAATTACTGTAATACATATAGAAAACTTTTCTGTGAAATTAAATTTTTCATGCACACTTAATTTTAATCATACAAACTTGTCTACATAAGTAAAAACAGATAAACTAGTTAATTTGTCAATTTTTTAATGCACACATCTGGAAAACCTACTTTATTATATAATGAACTTTCGGCTTTAACAGATACTGCTCGTCCAAATTAGACAGTAATATCGAGGTTTTACTGTATTAAAGAAAAGGCGGACTTTGATGAAAGTATTAATCACATGAAAACTTTAAACTTGGGGAAAATAAGTTTTAGGAATTACATTTATGCTGTATCTAACTATATTTAATTGTACCCCCTTTTATGGCATGGTAAAATTTAGCAGGCATTTTAACTAACTGTTTATAGAATAGATAGAAATTTGAAGACAGATGTATTGTTAAGAGAAATTACTAAGAGAAGGATCTGGATCAAAGATTCAGTCTTTGCTGGAGAGAACACACAAGTGTTTTCATTATATGGTGGCAAAGAAGAAAACTTTCAGCAGATTAGACAGAAGATGCAGCTCTGATATGGAATCCTACTGGAATCTGAACTCCAAATCACTCTACGGCTCCATCAGAAGTCAGAACTACATGTATCTGTTTTATTTACCAAGTTGTTTAACAGTAGATAAACTAAAGTACTGTACAAAGGGAACAACACTTCAATGTTTCTAATATTCAAGATATCCCTGAGACTATATAATTAACTGCTGTCTACTTTCATAAGTTTTAGTTTTAGATAAAATTACCATTCTAGTACAATTTAGATTAATTGCATGTTACAAAGAATATTGGAAAAGCTAGTTTTCAGAGTTTCCTTCAAATTGTTTAAAGCTAAATAATGGAATCAAAACTTTAAATTCTATTCATGGGTAAAAAAAATCATTTTATACACCTTTAAAAGTTAACATATAATTACCTTTTTAAAATGCTATATATTACAGGCTTATGGAACACTCTAGTCATAGAATGACATTAACACTTACTTAATATTTTTAAACAACCAAATAATGAAATCAAATTATTTTTTTAAATTTACCTGTTGATGGAGAAATACAATAATCATCCTCTACAGACTGGCCATAAAGATCATCATATTCAAAATCTAAAATAAAAAACACAAGATAGAAATTCATTTACAAATTCTTATATTCTTAGTTATTAACAAGAAAGCATCTGAATTCTTTCCAAAAGAAATTAAACTGTTCATCAAAATTAAAGAAACTTAGAATGTCCACTTTTCAAAAAAATTCTAAAAATGTTACCTACAAAGTAGGTATTTACTGACTTTCTATATTTATACACTTAGAGAGACATACATGGTTCTTGTTTTTAAGCTGTGTTTTATTGTCATTCCAATTTTTTACCTCATGTGATCAAAAAGTAATAATCCCACAGACCACATACTTGAATTGTCTTTCCAGTGTTGACAAATATCCGAAATAAAATCCATCCATTTTTTTCACCAAATGCCCTCTAAAACCAAAGTATTTATTTATTTATTTATTTATTTATTATTATTATTATTATTTTTATCCTCACCCGAGGACATTTTTGCATTTATCTTCAGATAGAGTGGGAGGGAGAGAGGGACGAAGAGAGAGAGAGAAACATCAATGTGAGAGAGACACATGACTGGTTGCCACCCACACGACCCCAACAGGGGCCGGGAACAAACTGCAACCGAGGTACGTGCCCTTAGCGGGAACCGAACCTGGGCCTCTCTGGTCCGCGGGCTGATGCTCTAACCGCCGAGCCAAACTGGCCAGGGCCAAAGCATTTATTTTTCATACAACTAACGAGCACAGGGTATACAATCAGACCATGAAAGCAGATTTTATTCATGAGAACAAGGTAACCTCTATAAAAACTACCTTATCCTAAACTCCCCTTGAAGTCACTCTGCTTGGGCTAATTGGCCTTTTTTCCTACTGACCAGAATGTTTTTAACCAAATTTTCCTTTGGCTATTTCCTCCTCTTGGTTAAGGTTCCCACTCAAATGTCACCTATTTGCAGATGTCTTCCCTGACCACTCTGGGTAAAAAGCAGCAAGTCCCCTGCCATTCTTACTCTCCAGCACACTCCTCCAATTGAAAGTCTTCAAAGCACTATACTGTACCTGTTTCACTCCATGAGACTATAAGCTTCTTCAGGGCAAGACTCTGTCTAGCCAACTACCTGGAACATGTTTGGCACTAAATTAATAGTTGTTTTATTATAAATTAATGAATCAAACAATTTAAAACTAAAAACCCACAAAGAACATAAATATGTTTGCATAAAGTATTTATTTATTCATTCGACAAATACTAACACTTGGAACTATCAGGAACATTTGGGGTACAATAGTAAGCGACAGGCACATTCCAGATCTCTACAAACCTGAAATCTAACAGAGAACAGACAAGAAAATGGGTACTTACAAAACAATATGACAAGTGTTTGACATGAGAAATACAGAGCTATTGGGGAACATACATACGAACAACAAAAATAGAATTGGGTGTGGGGTGGCTAGGGAAAGATCCCAGGAATATAATATTTAAACCAATTCCAAAGGATAGTTAACCAGCTTCTGTTCAAAGGCTGAGACCAAATGTTTATCAAAGAAAAATCAGATAAATGCTATTATTGGATTAACATGTGGAATTCAATAGATTAGATCACAATCCCAAATTAATAACAACTTATGAGCAAAAAAATGAAGTGCCAGTCACACAAAAAAATATTTTTAGATATAAAAAACAAGAAGAATCTTTTTCATTATATCAGTTTTTCAATATTGAAATTGACCATAAAAGTACCACAGTAAAAAAGATGAAGAGAATGCTTTCCTTGGATTTTTATAAAACGGTTCTTTTCCTCAACAAAATTTTGGGAGTATTAACTTCATCCAAGCAATATGGTAGCCACTAGAGTAACTATACGGACTTTGCCTTCCTGGCACTTTTATATTGGTAGCTAAGACAGTTATACAAAGTGCTATCCAAATTACAGAGAACAATGTGAGAGTTAAATAGAGGAAACCATAGGTTTTGGAGCACAAACTCTCTCTAATGAAGTTATATTGGTTTTGAGAATTTTAAAATTATTACTCTGAGAGTACAAGGGAAAGCTTAACTGAGAAGACCAGAAATATACTGGACCCTTAAAATGGGTAGAAGTTGTAAGCAGGAAAAGGGGATGAACCTCCTATGCTATAGGAATAGTTTGATTATGATGTCATCAGTTGTTCCAAAGAAACATGACAACCTAACCTGGAGATGCCAAGGTAAGAAGATATTTAGCACCCACTCCCTCAGGCCAAGCACTTCTCCAGGAAGCTTTCCCTCACATGGAAATCCTAATCAAACTCCTCCAACTCCTCTGAATAAGATGCTCTTACTTACTTAGCTTCCTCCAAACTCTGTGAGTACTTTTTGTAGCATCTCATACTCCAGTCATCTGTTACTTGTGTATCTCCCCCTTTAGACTCCCTCAAACATCTATCGGTCCCCAAAGTTTAGAACAGTACTCTAAACATTCAAATAATAAAGACTAAGCACTCAATTAACGTTAGTTGAGGAAATGATATTAAAGAAAAAAAATGTATTAAATAAATGGATTACTTTATTAATTAGGCCTATTCGTGTCCTTTGTAGCATATCTGCAAAAATACCTCCCAGCCTAGAGTCATTTCTAGGTAACTCTGGTCCCCATACAATACTGAAAACGGCCTCCATGCTGAGGCGAATACCAGGAACCTAACATATGCCAGGCTGAGTTACAGTCTCCAAATGCAGCACAGGGTGTAAGCTACCCTCACCTATAGTCAGAGCATACTGATGCTCTACAATAATCTGCTGAGAATGCCAATAATAACCACCAACATGTTCAGTGTACCACATGCGCTGCACTTTACAAAGCAATAGGTTTTTATTCCTCTTCTGCACTCAACCATGTTTGTCTATAATTTTAGTTTATATGATACTTAGCACGGCCCATAATTATCCACTGCATACAGATGTTGTGCTTGTCCTAAACTAATTGTAACTTCTTTTAAACTCCTAGAGAACATTCATAAACATTTTCTTTTTTATTCTATTTCATTTTTTAAAATCAGTAAATCCTTTTCAAAGTCCTTTCTTCTATTACTGCTTTTTTTTCCATTCCAAAATGCACTTATATTGAAAATTATCAACCAAGAATTAAGTATGCCCCTAAAATCATGTAATCTACTTATTCTGTGGACCTTTTTAATATGTATCTTTTCTACTGTCCCCTAAATTTCCAATTTAACTTGAAAGTCATAATAAATAAATTAATCAGTTAGCTCAAGCCAGCTTCTGCACTAAATATGTATGAAAACACACACAAAAAAAGGTTTACCATGTACATCTAACAAAGTTACAACAAAACAGAGGAATGTAACCATTAACTCAATCAATCCGTGTTTCACAAATAAGCAACGTTTCATGGGCATTTCTGAAAGGGGGTTGCTAGAAGTGGGCAGTGTGTACCCGGCCTGGGAGGAAACAATGGGAGGGAGAGATGATAATGCTTACGCGCACAAATACCACCGGATCCCAACCTCGCCAGGAGTCCTTCCCTGATGACGCCGTGCTGCACCTCCCCTGCCCTAAATAACATCTATTCCTGAGAGCAGAAATCACGACATAAAACAATGCCATTGTCTGGCACGCAGATGGCCTATTATTTTCTCCAAATGAGCCCCCTCTGAATTCCAGGCAGGCACCACTGACCAGAACTCACAAATCCAAGTGGATGTCAATAAGCTGGGATCCCAGCTGGAACGGAGAAAATGACATCCCGGCACAGGCCCGCCACCTACCTTCATCGTAGTTATAGCCGCGAACATTCCGATGCCGGGCCATGGCGGCGAAGAGGGCGTTCGCCACAGTCCCTTACAAAACACCCGCTCAGAAACCGATAAGGCGCCAACTGCAGCCCGGAGAACACCTAAACGCCATTTTGGCTTCCGGCAGGCCTCTGCGCTGAGCGCCTGCGCACGCCGGACGTCCTGTCTGCCCACTGCGCGACCGCAGCCTCTCAGGGTCACCCGCCCGACGGGGGACGCATGCGCACTAGCGCAGATGGGCGTTCCGTTTTGACGTGGCCCCTCCTACACACAGGTTGAGTGACAAGAGTTCCAAAACGACGGAATTCCACTGCTCATTATTTGATATTCGGAGCAACTGTTACTAGCCAGTGTCCTAGACCTACACCGGCGTTCTAGATTCTTTTCCATATTTGGTTTCTGATAATCTAGTGAAAAAGCGGACTGTGTGCTGAATAAGGGCCACCTCCTGTCTTACACAACTTTCATCTTTGAGGCCTACTTAGGCCCATAATAAGCACTAACCAACTTATGTATATATTTTTTAAGAATTAACCCAAGCTTTAGAGGGGGGAAAATACTCTTTTTAAATGGGTACATATGGTTAAATTGAGAATCTGGCTACAATAAGTCACCAGGCTTTCATGTTGTTCGTGGTTTCCTGTATCTGTGTCCTGCATTAAGACTTCCAGTAAATAATTACCTACCCTTGGCCATATAAAGGATTATCTGCATCATAAAAAAAAATTATTCACTGAGCATTCATTTAACAAATAATCCACTGTAACATACTAAGAGTATTAACTATAACTCTTTAGACATGGCACATCTAAGGCCGCTTATGGTAATGATGAATGTTGTTGATGAATAACAAAATGTAACATGAAAATAGTTCCTAATTTTAAATGGCTTAAGTGTTTTTTTTTTATTTTACAATTTCAGATAATTTTTATGTTATAGTCTGTTTATTAGTAGACTAGAGATAGTAATAGTATATAACTCATAAAGTTGTGAATTACAAATTTATGCAAGATGATTTCACATGAATCTTAGTAGGTGCTTTAAAGTTTCAGATGTTATTGAAATACAAATGACAACTTCCAACCTACTGTACTTCTCATTTATGAACGTCAGTATAACTCATTGAGGTATAACGTAGATGAGCTATAAATTGACCATTCAGAAACAGAACTACAGGAACAATAAAGAAAAACACGTTACTTCTGCTTGAGGGATACTATATAATTTGCCTCTAATTCATCAGTAATGCACTCCCTTAAAATTCTAAATATTAATACTTGAGAGCCTTGATTGCATCTCAAGCAATAAGGCTCCAGTAGCAAAGCTTTCACTGATTTCCTCAGAAAGTTTTAGGGGTTTTAACCACTGCCCCAGAACTCTTTAGATGTACTTACATGTTTTGTATTGTGGTTTGATGGAAAGTACCATGACTTTGGAATCACACAAACCTGGATTTCAGTACCTGTTCTGCCACTTTCTATATGGTAACTTATTTGGGCTCAATTTTTTCATCTGTAAAATGGATACAAGAAGGTATGTCTTATATTTTGTGAAAAGTAAATGAAATGATGGATGTAAAAATAGTAGCTGTTACATGGTAGGTACTATAAGGGAGGAAAAATTCTCTACCTGCTTTAGGTCTCCGACGGGGTCTAAGAATTAAACTGACATAAGACAAGTTAACAGGAAAAAAGCATACGAGTTTACATTTTTACTGATATATGGGAGGCTTCACAAGAGAATGAAGACCTGAAGAAGTTACCAGAGGAGAAAACTCTTATACCTCTTAAAGAAGCAATCAATTTATGAAGAATTGCCAAGACAATGGGGCTTGGGCTATGGGTAATAAATTATGGGAAAGTGACTAGAAGATATATGGGGGGGGGAGGAACTGCTAGAGATAAGGGTTATTTCAGTAAGTTTGTACAGATCCATTTCAGCATCAATTCCCAATCTCTAATGAGAAGGACACTCTTTCCTCCTGGTATAAGGAGGGCACCTTTCTCATGGGAAATTTTGTGGCCTGTTATATATAGAAAAGTATAGATTAGAGAGCTCTTCTTGCATCTGCTGTTTCTCAGTTCCTTCAGCTCAAAATAATATGATATTTGGGGGAGACTTGCCCTGAACTTCTTCAGTACTCAATAAATGCTGGTTCTGCCCTGGCCGGTTTGGCTCAGTGGTTAGAACGTCGGCCTGTGGTCCAGAGAGACCCGGGTTCGGTCCCCGCTAAGGGCGTGTACCTTGGTTGCGGTTTGTCCCCAGACCCTGGTTGGGTTGTGCGGGAGGCAGCCACTCGATGTGTCCCTTTCACGTCGATGTTTCTCTCTCTCTCTCTCTCTTCCTCTCTCTTCCTCCCTGAACAAAAATGGAAAAATGTCCTCGAGTGAGGATAAAATAAATAAATAAATAAATAAATAAATAAATAAATAAATAAATGCTGGTTCTCCACCATACAAATTGGAAAGCTTCACCTGTGTTTCTCCAACACCCTAATCATTAGTGGTTCTCAACCTGTGGGTCACGACCCCTTTGGGGGTCGAACGACCCTTTCACAGGGGTCGCCTAAGACATAACAGTAGCAAAATTACAGTTATGAAGTAGCAATGAAAATAATATTATGGTTGAGGGTCACCACAACATGAGGAACTGTATTAAAGGGTCGTGGCATTAGGAAGGTTGAGAACCACATTAGGGCCTAACATCTGGCACTTTGAATGTTTGCTGAATGAATTGCTGAACCAAAAAAGATAAATGTAGTCTCTGGCTATGAAATGTTTAACAAATACCATAAATAACTATACAAATAAGTAATTTTTACATTGATTTGTTTAAAAATTATAAATGAAAGTAATACATTTACATTACTGAAAAGTTTTCACACCTTCATTGAGGAATCCTTGACAAACAGTAAACTGCACATAAATTGTACAATTTGATATATTCTGACATATGCCGTCACCAGTGAGACCATGAACCCAATTAAGATAATAAACATATCCAGATTCCAAAAAGTTTCCTCAAGTACCTTTATAATCTGTCCTTCCTGCTCCTCACTGTCTCCTCATCATGGCAACAACTGTCACCTTTCATCACTATAGATTAGTTTGTATTTTCTAAAATTTTATAGAGGAAATCATATAATACGTATTATTTTTTATCTGACTTCATACACACAGTAAAATAATTTCGATATTTATTCATGTAGGTACATGAATCAATATTCATTCCTTTTTTATTGCAGACGGGAATTCCATTGTATGCATATACCACAATTTATTTTCCATTCACCTATGGATAGATATTTGGGTTTTCGATTTTAGCTACAACAAATAAGGCTGCTATGATTATTCCTGTACAACTCTTTGTACAGACATAAGCTTTAACTTATCCTGGGTAAATACCTAAGAGCAGAATGGCTGTGTGACATGATAGGTTATCTTTAGCTTTTTAAGAATCTGCCAAACTGTTTTCCAAAGTGGCAGTAACATTTTTATTCCTACCACCAATGTAGTTCCATTTTCTCCACTTGGTATAGTCTAAAGATTCTATACTTATTTGACATTTCTATATATTTTTTGGTGTAGTGTCTGAATCTTTCTGTCACTTTTTTAATGGGATGTTTGTTTTTTTATTTTTATTTTGTAGAGTTCTTTTTATATTCTGGATTTAATGTCTTTATCTGATATATAATTTGGAAATATTTCTCCCCATTTGTAACTGGTCTTTTCATTTTATAACAGTGTCCTTCAAAAATCAGAAGTTTTTAGTTTTGATGAAGTCCAATTTATTAATTTTTTATATGATGGGATTATGCTATTGATTTTGTATCTAAGAAATATTTGCCTAACCCAAGGTCACAAAAGTTTTCTTCTTTTTAAAATAAATTTCATAGTGTTGGGTTTTAAATTTATATTTTTTATCCATTTCAGTTGATTTTTGTATATGGTATACGGTTTGACTCAAGTTCATTTTTACATATGTATATATTCAAGTGTTCCAGCACCATTGTTGAAAAGAAGGTCCTTTCTCCATTGAATTGCATCTATATCAAAAATCAGTTGTCTATATTTCTGATTTCTGGACTCTCCATTCTGTTTCATTGATCTGCTGATTTACTGACCTAGCTTGACACCAATAGCATGCTGTCATGATTACTGTAGCTTCATAAATCTTAAAATGAGGAAGTGCCAATTCTCCAATTTTGTTCTTTTTCAAAGTTCTTTTAGCTATTTTGGGTCCTTGGAATTTCCATATAAATCTCAAAATGAGGTTATCTGTTACTACAAATATTCCTTCTGGGAGTTTGACTGGTATTTTGTTGAATCTACAGATAATTTGGAAAAAAATTGACGTTTAACATTGCTACAAACATGCAGTCTTTCAACACATGCACATCATTGATGTCTCTCCATTATATGTTTTCTTTAATTTCTCATAATGCTTTGTAGTTTTCAGTGACTGATCTTGCACTGAAGATTTCATTCTAATTATTCCATATATTTTTTATCGTATTATAATTTTATTTTAAATTTCAAAGTGAAAGTATATAATTAAACTATTAAAATTAATAAGTTAATTAGTACCATCAATACACCAAAAAAAATGGTACTTGTTTATAACAGACAAATAGTTAGAAATAAAAGTTAAAAATAAGTTAGCTATGTTAGCACAAAAGTAATTGTCAAATAGTTAGGATAAATATAAAGAAAGATGTACAGCCCTGGCCAGTTTGGCTCAGCAGTTAGAGCGTCGGCCCGCGGACCAGAGAGTCCCAAGTTCGGTTCCCGTTAAGGGCATGTACCTCGACTGCAGTTTGTCCCCGGCCCTGGTTGGGGTCGTGTGGGTGGCAGCCACTCGATGTGTCTCTCTCACGTTGATGTTTCTCTCTCTCTTCATCCCTCTCTCCCTCCCACTCTGTCTGAAGATAAATGCAAAAATGTCCTCTGGTGCGGAAAAAAAAAAAAAAAAAAAAGATGTGCAGGCCTAAGCCGAAACTAGAAAACATTTCTGAGAGAAATAGGGAAATTCACATTAAATGGAGACATATACCAAGTTTAAGGATTGTTAGAGTCACTATTATTTTGTTAAATGGAAGAGATGTCAATTACTCCTAATTTAATCTGTATTCAGTGTTATCCTAGTCAAATCCTAGTAGTTTTTTGGTTTTTTGGTTTGTTTTTTGGTGGAAATTGACAGTCAGATTCTGTAATTTAAATGGAGCAGCAAAGATCCTAGAATAGCTAAGATGATATGAAAAAAGAATCAATTGGAGAGCTTGCACTATCACTAAGACTTGCTTGTGTGCAATAGTAAGATCGTGTGATATCAATACAAGGATAGACAAATATAACATTGCAACACTGTGGAGAGTTCAGAATCAGATATGCACATATGTGAGCATCCAGTTTACAACTAAGTCACCTATGCAATTCAGGAGGGCAGGAAGTGGTCTTGTCAATAAACTGTTTGATCACAAATCTAGAAAAAAAGGAACATATCTGTATGACCATGAGGTTGGCAAAGATTTTTAGTCAGGGCACTGAAAGCACTAACCATGAAAAGAAAGATCCACAAATTGAACTTTATTAAAATTAAGAGCTTCTGTACTAAGACTGTATTATATATTTGAAAGTTAGATCTTAGAAAGACCTAAGATAATAGATATTAAAAGTTCTCCGCTGGCTGGTTTGGCTCAGCGGTTAAGCCTCAGAAAACAAGATTTTAACGATGTGTGGTGATGGATGTTAACTAGACTTACTCTGATGACGATTTTGCAATATATACAAATATCAAACCATTATGTGGTACACCTGAAACTAATATAATGTCATATTTCACTTATATCTCAGTAAAATATTAGGAACTTCTATTCATCAAAAGACAATATTAAGAACTTGTGAAGGCAAGTTTCAGCCCAGGAGAAGATAGATGCAGTACATATATTTCACGAAGAACTCTTATGTAGAACATACAAACAAGCTTATGCACCCTCTCCAAATTTTACCCAATAAAAAAATATTTTTAAATAAGTAAAAGTCCCAAACAGACACATCACAATAAAGAATATCCATGTAGGCATTGAGCACTTGAAAAGGCCCTCAACATCATTAGTCATAAAAAATGCAGATAAAATAATCATGGGCATACCCCACCAGAATGACTAAAATTCGAAGTATTGGCAATAGCGAGTGGTGGCAAGGATGTGTAGCAACTGGAAGTCTCAAACATGGCTAGTGCATGTGCACATTTGTACAACCATTTTGAAAACCTTTTGGTGGTATGTATATCCAAACGTATGTGTGCCCTATAACCCCAAAATGCCACTCCTATGTACATACCCAACGAAAAATACTGTTTGTGTATAAGAATGTTTATAGATATATTATTCCTAATAGCCCCAAATGTAAACAATAAATCGTGACAATATCAATAAATTGTTTATCAATAAATTGTGGCATATTCATTTAATGGGAAACCACATAGCATTGAAAATCCACAAGGGAGGTTCTATACATATGTAAATTTTTATTGTATTGTATTTCTAAGACTTATGCACCTTGCAGTATATGTTATACTGCAGTTAAATAAAATAAAAAAGAAAAATAAATAAAAAGAAAATGGAAAAAAATCGTCTATGGAATTTTCAATCTTTGATATCCAAAATATATGTATGTATATTTCAAGTGTTTCCTATGCTTTCAGAGTGTCCTGTTTTAAAAATATTAATAAAAGCTAAGAACTTTGATATATCTGGGTTAGAATTCATTCAGCAATATTTCCTGAAGTTAAGTCTGTTCCTTATTTTCTCTTTTAAACTGAACAATTACTGATCTACTATTTGGATTTAAATTTAAATTTTTCTGTTCTTGCTCTCAGCAGCTACTTAAACATTCATAAGAGTGTAGGTAAATAAATTATGGTGCTTCTGCACTGAATACTTTTTTAAAAGAATAAAGGAATTTATCTTAATCATTAGGAAAAGAAGAGTGGGAGGGAGGGAGGATAGTTTAATTGTAACATTAAACACATCATATAAGAAAAGTGCTAGACATGATCTCACTTATTTGTGGAATATAATGAACAAAACAAACTGATGAACAAAATAGATCCAGAGACATAGAAGTGGGGTAGAGACTGACAAACCTCAGAAGAGGGGGTTGGGGGGGGGGAGGAAGAGATAAACCACAGAACTTATATACATGTATGCATAACCAATGCACATAGACAACAAAGCTGGGGACAGGGTGGGGGGGGAATGGGGAGGAGGGTGTCAATGGGGGGAAAAGGAGAAACATCTATAACAAAAATAAATTAATAAAAAATAAAATAAAAAATAAAAGTGCTAGAGTTTTCTAATTAAACGCTCAGGGATGTATGGCCTATACTAAAAACTGTAAAATGACACAGGTGTGTAGAAGGATCCTTTTGGGGTCCTTTGCAGTTCTGTGATTGTGATTACACATTAATAACAAATCTTTTCATCCTGATTATTATAGCCAAATATCTTTATTATTATTGCCAAAAATCTATAAACAGATGACTTAATTTTCCTGTTGATCTTCTAAATTAGTTCTAGAATTCTCTGACCTAACGATATTCTTACCCTCCTCTGTGGAATTTCTCCTGACTTTCCTCATATATTCATTTTTCCTTTCTTCATTTTTTTTTTTTTTTTAAATGTAAGGCGGAAATTTAACTGAGTGAAAATTGCCAAGATTCAGTGAACAGGTCCTTCATCAAGACAAGGCTTTGCTCCCAAAGGGCTTGAGGCTTCCAGGGACTCCATGTTTGACAGAAGCAATGATAGCATAACTAAACAAACAAGAAGGTATTCAGGGAAGCTGAAACAGGATCTTCAAAGAAGATTCAGTGAGTGATCTTTAATTTCTCTGTGGCATTATAGAGCTTAATGCAGAACATATCAAAAACTTGGAAAGGCAATGGTAAGGTCATGAACTTCATAAAGCAGAATGATTCTTAAAAACAACAAAAAAAACAGAAGTCAAGAATTTTATATTTAGATATGACTACTCAATGGGAAATACCATCAAAGCAATAACGCCTGAGTAAAACATTCTTCTTCCACAGGAGGTCCTTTTAACCACCAAATCCTGGGCTATTTGGATGTCAAGCACTTTATCCTGAAATATAATAATAAAATAACTATGGTTCAGGAGTTCTTTATAAGATTCACTTTTCAAAGGTTCACCTTGTTCACGTTGTTGCAGTTTAAAATCTTTCAATGGAGCAACATTACTTATGAAGTAATTCCAAACCCTTAGAAAGACATAGGAGTCCATTGTGAGTTCACTCCTGCCTGGTTTCCCATCTTCCCTTCCACCACTCCACCACCCTACTTGAGGCACTCTATGACACAGCTCCTACTTTTAGGGTTTCAAGTCCAGCTGTGCTCTTCCTTCCCCCAAGACATTTGCATGCTACTCCTTCTGCCTAGCATGACCCTCCATCTTCATCCCCTCTTACATTGCTCAGGAGAGACCCAACAATATCACACATCCAATGATACTTCTTCGACTCAGACAGAATAAGCACCCCCATGCTATGACCTCAAAGTACCCCCTCTGTTTGTCTCTGCTATAACATATGCTTGCTTCTACCCTTCTCCACCTCCCCAAGTAGATATAAATTCCTTAAAAGCAGGACACTCTTTAGTTTATCTTGTATCTTCAGCATCCAATACAGTTGCCAGTACAAAATTGTAGTAAATGTAATACATTTTGTTGAATGATTGGTAAATACATTTATAACATAAAATAAATATATTTGTAAGGTAGAAGAATCAGTAGAATTCTAGAGAAAGAAACTGCAAGAAATGAGAGAGAGAGGGTGGGTAAAGTGGGAATAAAGGCTGTGAGTAGAAATATCTAGATTATGAGAGTCTCTTTTATATACCCAGAAGAAATGAAACCTATATTTATACATAAACTTATACACAAAAGGTCACAGTAGAATTATTCATAATATTCAACAAGTAGGAAAAACTGAAATGTCCATTAACTGATGAGCAGATAAGTTAAATGTGGTATACCCATAAATTAGAAGATCATTTAACAATAAAAACAAATGAAGTATCCATAATATGCTACAACACGGATGAGCCTTGAAAAGATCATGCTAAGTGAAAGAAGTCAATCACAAAATAAACACATATTGCATGATTCTGTTTATACAAAATGCCCAGCATAGGTGAACCTATAGAGACAGAAAGTAGATTAGTGATTGCGTAGGGCCAGGGAAGATGGGACAAATGGGGCATGGCTGCTAATGGGCAGGGCAGTTCTTTCTGGGTGACGGAAATGTCTTAAAACCATAATGCTATTCCTGTACATATAATAAACTCTATAAATATACCAAAACTAATTAAAAACTCTACACTTTAAATCGGTGAATTGTACAGTATAGTAATTATATATCAATAATGCTGGCGTTTTTTACCTTAAAAATACTTTAATTGAGATAAAGAGAAATGACTCATCATAGAAGTGCCAGTAGTCAAAATGAAGTTCAATCCCTTTGTGACTTCTGACCTGAGCAAGAACCATAAAAGGCATTTCAATGCACCTTCCCACATTCAAAGGAAGATTATGTCTTCTCCTCTTTCCAAAGAGCTGAGACAGAAGTACAATGTTCGATCCATGCCCATCCAAAAGGATGATGAAGTTCAGGTTGAGGACATTACAAAGGGCAGAAAATTGACAAAGTAGTCCAGGTTTACAGGAAGAAATATGTCATCTGTATTGAACAAGTGCAATGGTTGAAAGCTAATGGTACAACTGTTTATGTGGGCATTCACCCAGCATGGTGGTTATCACTAGACTAAAGCTGGACAAAGACCGCAAAAAGATCCTTGAACGTAACGCCAAATCTCACCAAGTAGGAAAGGAGAAGGGCAAATACAAGGAAGAAACAATCGAAAAGATGCAGGAGTAAAGTAATCTTATATACAACTTTCATAAAAACTTAAAATGAAAGAAAAAGAGAGAGAAGTGACTCAAGATATACATTGAATATTGACTATTATGCAGTTCCTTGTCTTCATGGAGTTTTTGAGAGTTTAGTTGATTTATATTTATAAAAATTAAAAATTTATCTTTTCCCAAAATATTTTCCAACTGCAAATTTTTAAATTCAAAAGTCCCATTCTGCATATTCTCTTATCCTTTGTATTTTATTCTTCCAACTACAGCAGTCATTCATACTACACTTGTTCTGACTACATTGAGATCTCCTGTACCTTTAACCCTTTCCTTCTCCATCAGCCCCACCTAAGACCTCTTCTTCTCCTATCCGGCTTAGATTTCACATCAACCATTTGGAATCTACCTTAAAATATTCTCAACTTATTTTCACTGTGATATTTCTAATGATTACAACTGTCTTCATGCCCAGAGAATATGGCCTAGGTCAACAGAGGAAACTGGGGCATACAGACTCCTGGTCTCTAATTCTAACCGAACCTTAAACTCTGCTCCCGAACTTCTCTTTCTATTTGTTATTGAATTTATTGGGGGTGATATTGGTTAATAAAATTGTATAGGTTTCAGGTGTACAATTCTATAATACATAATCTGTATATTGTATTGTGTGTTCACCACCCCAAGTCAAGTCTCATCTATCATCATTTATCCTCCCTTTACCTTCTTCTATCTCTCCCCTCCCCCATTTCCCTCTAATAATACTATCTAAAGCAATCTATAGATTCAATGCAATCCCTATCAAGATACCAATGGCGTATTTCAGAGAACTAGAACAAATATTCCAAAAATTTATATGGAACCACAAAAGACCCTGAATAGCCACAGCAATCTTGAGAAGAAAGAACAAAATTGGAGGAATCATACTACCTGATATCAAACTATACTACAAGGCTATAGTAATCAAAACAGCATAAAAACAGACATACAGGTCAATGGAACAGAAATGAGAGCCCAGATATAAAACCACATCTTTATGTTTTAATATTTGACAAAGGAGGCAAGAACATACAGTGAGGTAAAGACAGTCTATTCAATAAATGATGTTAGAAAAATTAGACAAATACCTGCAAAAGAAATGAAATCAGACCACCTTCTTACACCATACACAAGAACAAACTCAAAATGGATTAAAAACTTAAATGTAAGACTCAAAACCATAAAAACCCTAGAAGAAAACGTAGGTAGTAAAATCGCAGACATTTCTCATGGTAATATTTTTTCTAATATATCTTCTCAGGCAAGGGAAACAAAAGAAAATATTAAAAAATGGGACTACATCAAACTAAAACATTTTTTGCACAGCAAAGGAAACCATCAATGAAATGAAAAGACAATTCACTGAATGGGAGAACATATTGGCCAATGATACATCTGATAAGGGGTTAATATTTGAAATTTATAAAGAACTTATAAAACTGAACACCAAAAAAAACAAACAATCCAATTAAAAAATGGGCAAAGGATCTGAATAGACACTTCTCATAGAGGACATACAGATGGCCAATAGACATCTAAAAATATGTTTAATATCACTGATCACAATGACATATCACCTCATACCTATCAGAATGACTATCAATAAATCAAAAACAAGTGTTGGCGAGGATATGGAGAAAAGGAAACCCTGGCGTACTGTTGGTGGGAATGTAGATCGGTGCAGCCACTTTGGAAAGCAGTATGGAGTTACCTCAAAAAATTAAAAATGGAATTACCTTATGATCCAGAAATCCCACTTCTGGGAATATATCTGAAGAAAGCTGAAACACTAATTTGAAAGAACATATGCACCCCTATGTTCATTATAGCTTTATTTACAATAGGCAAGATTTGGAAGCAGCCCAAATGCCCATTAGTAGATAAGTGGATAAAAAGCTGTGGTACATTTACACAGTGGAATACTACTCAGCCATAAAAAAAAAAAAAAAAGGAAATCTTATCTTTTACAATAGCATATATGGACCTGGAAAGTATTATGCTAAGTGAAATAAGCCAGTCAAGGAAAGATAAGTACCATATGATTTCACTTATATGTGGAATCTAAGGAACAAAATAAACTAACAAACAAAATAAAAACAGATAACAGACTAACAGCTGTCAGAGGGGAGGAGGTTGGAGAGCTGGATGAAAAAGGTAAAGTGATTAAGCAAAAAAAATAAAAATAAAAGCTGGGTTAAAACTTGTTTAAAGTCTCTTTGTTGGAGGTAAAGTCACAATGGAGAGAGACAGTGGTCTTAAAATTAGGTTAAATATTTCAGTTTTGAAATTTTACAAGAACTTATGAATGTGTGAATGAACTGATAGGGCCTCTCCTAAAGCCTAGAAAGGAGCCCATGGAAGTTAGGGGTCCTAAAGCTTAATCTTATCAACTTCATGGTAAATTTGCCTGTTTCTCTTTCTTGTATTTGTATAAATTTTCAAGAAATCTTTTTAAAAGTCTATTATGTGCCTGGCATCATGCATGGTATATTAGGTGGCATCAAGATGATTTTATACTTTGGGTGAGTTCATATCTCTTTAAACCTACTTTAAATTTTTATTTGTTGGTATCTTCTTCAACACTCTTTCAACATGCATCATGGTGAAATTGAAAGCATCACCCCAGTTTTAAGGCAATGAATATTATGGAATGAATTTATATAGGAAAAACGTCTTGTAATTGCTTTAAAGGAAATGGTCATCACACATTAGAAAGAATTTGGGTTGACGGGCAAATAAATAAACACATAAGTAAATAAATACTACAAAGATAATTTTGTCTGAGCTCTTTACTATATACATTTCAGGAAACTGAGGTCCTCAGAAATTAAGTTACTTGCTCAAGCATTCATAACTACTAGAGAATGAACTTTCGACTGCAGCAAAGAGAAATCATTCATTTAGAATCCATTCTTTAAAATATGTTTTTACTGATTTTAGAGAAAGAGGAAGGGAGAGGGAAAGAGAGAGAAATATTGATCAGCTGCCTCCTGCACGCCCCCTAGGGGATCGAGCCTGAAAGAAACCCGGGCATGTGCCCTAACAAAGAATCAAACTGGAGACCTCTCAGTGCATGCGATGACATTCAACCAACTGAGCCACACTGGCCAGGGCTTTACTATGCATTTTTAAGTGTCTGCAATGTGGTTTGTTAAAACTGAACACTAGCAAAACCAATGACATTGATTGTATAGAATATCAGTGTTTGGAAGGCAGCTACAGGAGCCAATGTTGTGCTTAATGAAGAATTTGGTAATAATTATTATGAGCCAAACAATATTTTTTAGGAAAATACTTAAGATTAGTATATGGGTTCTGCCACATTCTTTTATTGCCTGTCTATTGGACCACAGGTTTTGTAGATTATCCCATAATAACCATTAGCAGTTCTGAAAATAATCACACTGAGAAGAGGCCACTTGGTACTGATTATTTTTTATGTAATTTGACCAAAGGTCATTTAGGAAACATTTGGCTCTTAATTTTTACTTCTTCCAGGTAAATATTCAATGTGATTATTTGTTCTCTTCTTATTTTTTTTTTACATAGTGACTTGTGATTATAAGATACAATTTAAGTAAGCAAGAGTTACTTTTGACTCTGGTTGAGATATACATAATAACGTTGATATGACCAGAAGGTTTTAAAGCCACATTTGCATTTAGATAAATAGAATAGGCACTAGTCCTTTTCAAGCAGAACACTGAGCAACAATTAGTTTTAATGATTTCCCATCACCACTGTGATAGATTTTATTTTTCTAAAATGTCCACACCAATATATCCCATCTAACATGCGTTTCTTACCATGTTGATGCTGACACTCCTCCATTGAAATATGAGGGTCGCCCTGGCCGGTTTGGCTCAGCAGTTAGAGCGTTGGCACTTGGACCTGAGAGTCCCAGGTTCGGTTCCCGCTAAGGGCATGTACCTCGACTGCAGTTTGTCCCCGGCCCTGGTTGGGGTTGTGTGGGTGGCAACCAGGCGATGTGTCTCTCTCACATCGATGTTTCTCTCTCTCTCTTTCTCCCTCTCTCCCTCCGGCTCTATCTGAAGATAAATGTGAAAATGTCCTCGGGTGAGGATTAAAAAAAAAAGGTCAGTCATCCAGTGACTTTCCTATTACAGCAATTTAGGTTGGCAAAAACCTTAATGTGGGCTAAATCCTTCACCATATATTTGTGCATAATTTATGCCAATGAGATATGTGGTGTGCAAGGAGGAGGAGGAAGGTGAGAATTTGGGAGAAACAAATGGAAAGGGAGATATGAGTTTGTGCGAAGGTAAGGAGAGAACTTTCCAAAAGGCCTGCAGACTTTGCGCATCCGTTGTTTGTTTGTTTGTTTACAATGTTACTTCTCCATCAAACAAAAGAAAGTAGTTTTCTGGAAAATAGTAAAATCTGAACCCTTCACGCTTTTGTATTTATTAAAGATTACACACTCCATCAAGAGGAAGGTGTACTAATATCCTCACATCCTGGTCAAATTTCAAGTTGAACAATTTTATTCTCCCTGCCTAAATCCTCTGCTGTTTAATTGAGAGAAGTCAGACTTCACTTGATTTCCTTAGAAGCTAATAAAACATGTCTGGATTTGTTCACACTATGTGGTATAATATAATTCTTAGATTTTTAAATGTCCACAAACTCTTTATATCCCTCAAAAAATACTCTTTATATTTAGGTTGTTAACGTTTTTCACAACAATAACATTTTGGGTTTTTATTATGTTAGTAACATATATTTATGGAGCATCAGGATTAGGGAATATACTTTAACATGATTATTTTTATATAGCAAGTTGCCGTCTTTCCTAACATGATAGAAAGCAACTTTCAACTTTTCTTGTATTTTATTTGGTTCTCTTTGGAATGCTTTTTAGGCTTACCATAGAAATATAAGAAAACATCAACTTCTGCTTGCTTCTTTACTTCACCTCTCAGTTGTCAGTTTTTCTGAATTCTCCTTTATATTAAGGCAAGACTTAACTTGGCTTGGTTGTTGGAAAATCCTGGCATCACAGGAGGGTGGAAACTTGGCCCTAATCCAATTAACTTTCATGATAACACCCTTTCAGCTTCATTTTGGGTTTAATCTGTTAACCAGAAAGAAAGGAACTACTTAAAAACATGTCAGCCTACTATCTAGTTTGGTTCACATGTCTAAAGTGTAAAATTCTATCACCCATTGCTGGGATAAATGTCACATCTTGCAAAGACTAATCTTGTTGAACGGATGCACTTTTAAAATGTAAATCTACTTGAAAACCAATCTGATAACAAAGACATGCCTGCAGAGGGATGATTCAGTTGTATCAATGTACTTGTCACTCAGACCTCAACCCTCCCCCCAAATAATGCGATGGGGCTGGGTGGGTGTTAAAAACATGCAAAGTCTTGATAATACAGAAACATTAGCCACAAGATGAAAAGAAGAAATATTTTTTTAAAAAACATCCAGGCAAAAGGTTGTCTAAGTTTTTTGGACTTTATTACATGAGTGCAAAGAGATAAACTGTCAGTTTGCCTGAAAAATTAGTAAAACTTAAGAAAGGTTTTATTTACTTTGGACTTTATCATTATTATAAAATTGAGTTTATACATATTATCCTGACTCATTCCCAAATGGTATGTTTGAAATTGGGAATATAACTTCCTTGCTTCAAACATTGTAGTCAATTTTGTATACTAGTGAGGAGGAAGGGCTTTCTCTGAGCTATACTTGCAGAAAATATATTCTACCTCCCCAACATTTCCCAGTTTCTTCTATTTTCTTGCTTCAGAATCTGTATTTAGTTATTTGTGAAGATACTGTAATATAATTTTACCTGTAGAAACTTTTGGCCAAGTCCAATAGCCTGTAATTGAAAGTTATTTTCTATACATTCTTTTAATACTTGAATATGACACTTTAACTATGTCCAATTTTACTTAAGAAACTGTTCCTCTGAAAGCTAATTAAACAATTCTAAGATAAGAACATATTTAAAAGTTTTCAAAGTCCAGCCCCCAAAAGCCACATTTTTCTAATTAATTCAGCCAGCCCCTGCCTACCTCAGTAACCAGATGCACATCATAGTCAATAGTCAAACAAGAGTACTATTATTTAATATATTGCTCAGAGTACTCTACTATTCCCAGGGACTTAAATTTTTTTAAATGATAGTACATTAGGCTCTCTATCCTTACTTTGTAGATGTATAATTAATTACTCTTCATCTGACTTTTCTTACATCTGCTTGATCTTGACTTGATTTTACTATGATACTAGGTGACAGAAAGAGAAGTTCTCTTTCCTTCCTAGCTTCCTTCCTTCCTTCCTTCCTTCCTTCCTTCCTTCCTTCCTTCCTTCCTTCCTTCCTTCCTTCCTTCCTTCTTTCCTTCCTTCCTTCCTTCCTTCCTCCATTCCTTCCTTCCTACTTTCTTTTTCTTCCTTCCTTCTTTCTTGTTACTTAGCCTAGTTAAGAAGTTAGGAATTTAGCTAAAGGACTTGTTTTGTTTTGCTTTTGAATATTTTTTGTTTGGTTGGTTATTGTATACTGGTGCTTATTTGTTTAGTCTAGTTAAAAATTTGATTGTATACATCTGTGTAAGTGTTCATATATTATTTTATTATTTGTTCATAGAATGACATTTCACCTCTTACATTTTTAAGAATTTTGTTTTAAAAAATTCACATATAAACTAATAAAGAGCTTTCCATTCCCACATCCATTTAAAATGCAAACAAAAATATAAAATGAATTAGCTACAATGGTTTTTAAGTTAATTTTAGAGAAGTGAACAAATAATACTGAAATTTTATATTTGAAAGTTTTAGATAAAGCTTAAACAGGACAACATCTGATTTTCTCTTTGAAGTCCTAGATTTTCTCTAGTGCCTCAGAGAATCCTCAAATGCTAGCAGTATTTCAAATTTTTCTATTATTGACTGAATATGACTCAATGTATAATTTCTTTTTAGGGAGGGTGAAGTTTTTGGATTTTAAACTGGGTTTCCTAAAACCCAAATGCCAAAAGCTAAAGATATGAGTGCCTAATAGTTGGAATCTTGGTCACCAGGAATATCAGTGAGCTTCAATATTTTGGGAAAAGGGAAAACACATTCACTCATCTATTTTTCATTGTGAACATCTACTATATGACAAGCCTTTCTTCAAAAGCTAGAGCTACAAACTAAAAAATTAAAAATGATATAATACTGTGAGTAGGTTGCAGTCTAGAGAAAACAATATTGTCATTGAATATGGACTGTTACGTACCTGGAGTATTCTTTTCCACTCCCCTTTCTCTTGACTCCCTCCCATTTCATTCACACTGCCCCACTTCCTCCTCCATCTCCCCCATCCCATTTCCCATCACCGGTTCAACTCCTATTCCTCCTTCAGGTTTCAACTTAAACCTCGCCTTCAGAAAGACCTTCTCCAACTCCACAAACTCGGTTAGGTACACCAGCTATAAACTCACAACTTTCCTTATAATGAAACCCAAAAATTTTATTTAATCTACCTTTAGAAATTAAAAACAGAAAACATCTTGATTTTTTTCTTTTTGCTACGATATCCCTAATACCTTGCACATTTACAGGCCCATGAAAAGTGCTCAATAAATACTTTCGAATTAACAAATGAATAGATGCAGTTCGACATTTATAAAGAATAAAGTATATTTATTTAAAAATAGGTTGATTAAAATAGAAAATAATTTTTAAAGCAGAAACTCTTGGATGAGATTCAGAAACCTTTGTAGATTCCCATTGATAATACCCATCCCTGGTTCAAAATTTAGATTCAGATAAATATGTGACAATTAAATTAAATATTACTGATTATGGGAAACTAAAGTCACAAATATTGAAGCTAATTTAATATCATGTATTTGCAATATGTTTTATTTGGGGGGAAGCCATTCTCCCACTTAGTCTCACACATAAAGGACCACAAAAGCCAGCAGCCTCTACGCATTAAGTGTATGTTTTACAATAAAAAGTGATGGGCTAAAATGTCCAAAAAGAAACTTTGGAAGCTGTTCTACCAAATTCTAAACATGTGTTTCCCTTAAAACCTTTTAAACTTAAATTAGATGAAGTAAGCCTTTATGGATGCTTTTCATAGTTAGCGTCTTCAGAATTTTTATTAACTTAAACAACATTAAAGTCTAATCATGCTTTGGAGTATACACAAAAAGACATCAAATGCAACAGAACATTTAAAAACATTCTGAAACACTGCCACTCCATATGCCAGAGGGCATATTGCAGTATAATAGCGAATTGTTGGAAGTATGGTTTCCCTGTAAGGTTTGTTATACTGTACTAATAATGATATTTAAACAGACAATCTGTTCAAGACTTCTGCAGGCTCACTTATTACACTCTAGTCTAATGTAAGCATAACACATTTATTTCTGTGAACAGCAAGTATTTTTCTGTAGAAAGGAGGTGTTTGTAAGCATTGCCACATGGTTCTTGATGTCTGAGCACAGTGAGGCAGTCATTTTTTTTAAATTAGAAAACAAAGGCAATTCACAGACTAGAGAGAAGTGGTGTTGAGTTTTGTTATTTAAAAATGTTTTAGGATCAAATGGCAGTTCAATTTTTAATTTTTTGAGGAAACACCATATTGTTTTCCACAGTGGCTGTACCAGTCTGCATTCCCACCAGCAGTGTACTAGAGTCCCCTTTTCTCCACACCCTCACCAGCACTTGTTGTTTGATGATTTGTTGATGGCAGCCATTCTGACAGGTGTGAGGTGATACCTCATAGTCGCTTTAATTTGCATCTCTCTGATGATTAGTGACATTGAGCAGTTTTTCGTATATATGTCTTGGCCATTTGTGTGTCCTTTTTGGAGAGGTGTCTATTTAGGCCCTCTCCCTATTTTTTAATTGGGTTCTTTGTCTTCCTTTGTTGAGTTGCATGAGTACTCTATATATTTTAGAAATTAGCCCCTTATCTGATGTATTGTTGGCAATTATTCTCGCCCAAAAAGTGGGTTCCCTTCCCATTTTGATGGTTGTTTCTTTTGCTGTGCAGAAGCTTTTGAGTTTGATGTAGTCCCATGTGTTCATTCTTTCCTTTGTTTCTCTTGCCTTAGGCGATGTATCAGTGAAAATTTTGCTGCGTGTGATGTCTGAAATTTTGTTGCCTACATTTTCTTCTAGGATTTCTATGGATTCAAGAGTCACATTTAAGTCTTTTATCCATTTTGAGTTTATTCTTGTGTATGGTGTAAGTTGGTGGTCTAGCTTCATTTTTTTTGCATATAGCTGTCCAATTTTCCCAGCACCATTTATTGAAGAGGCTGTCTTTGCTCCACTGTATGCTCTTGCCACCTTTGTCAAATATTAATTGAGCATAATGACTGCCATTTGATCCAGTGATCCCACTTCTAGGAATATACCCTAAGAAACTTGAAACACCAATCAGAAAGAATATATGTACTCCTATGTTCATATCAGCACTATTTACAATAGCTAAGGTCTGGAAACAGCCCAAGTGTTCATCAATAGATGAGTGGATTAAAAAGCTGTAGTACATGCACACAATGGAATACTATGCAGCTGTAAGAAAGAAAGATCTATTATCCTTTGAGATGACATGGAGGGACCTGGAGAGTATTATCCTAAGTGAAACAAGCCAATCAGAGAAAGACAAATATCACAGGATCTCACTTACGTATTTGTGGAATATAATGAACAAAACAAGCTGAGGAGCAAAATAGACCCGGAGACATGGAAGTGGAGTGCAGACTGACAAACCTCAGAATAGTTGGACATGGGGGAAGGGAAGAAATAAACCACAAAACTTATACGCATGTATGCATAGACAAGGACATAGACAATAAGGCTGGGACGGGGGTGGGATTGGGAGAAGGGTGTCAATGGGGGGAAAAAGAAGAAACATCTGTAACAAAAATAAATAAATAAACATTATTAAAAAAATAAAAATGTTTTAGGGATAATTATATTGCTTTTATTTTTTTTTATCCTCACTTGAGGACATTTTTGCATTTTTATATTCAGATAGAGAGGGAGGAAGACAGAGAGAGAAACATTGAGTGGTTGCCACCCACATGACCCCAAACGGGTTCGGGGACAAACTGCAACCAAGGTACATGCCCTTAGCGGGAACCGAACCCGGGACTCTCCGGTCTATGGGCCAACGCTCTAACTGCTGAGCCAAACCAGCCAGGGCGATATTTATACTACTTTTAACTGAAGACACAGAAGGTACATGATATGGTATAAAAGTACTGTAATTCCTTTTTTACATAATAAAACTCTCTGCCTTAGAGTTGAAAGTATGCCTTACCACACACACACACATATACACATATATATACATACATACAGAGTCCCTCAACAAAGGGTAGAAATTTTCTAGTTGAGGCATTTAAAAAAGATTTTGACCAGTCACTTGCTGACCACTGAGTTAACTGATCAGGGACTTTAGTGGCCACACACAACAAAATATACAGATTTCATAGAATGAGTTTGGAAAGTCACTAAATACACAAACAGCAGTAGAAATCTTGAGTTTCAAGATTTCCACAGTTGCTCTATTAAATTATTTGAAATGTCCAATTTTCAACACAAAAATTACAAGACACAAAAAATAGGAATGTATGGCTCATTTACAGAATAAAAATAGTCAATAAAAACTATCCCTGAGGAAACACAGACCTTGAATTGTCTAGATAAACTTTAAATATTATGAACATGTTTAAAGAACTAAAGGAAACCATGTTAAAGAATGAAGGGAAAGTATGAGGATAATGTGTCATCAAATAAAGAATATCAATAAAGAAGTCGAAATTATGAAAAATGAACCAAGTAGAATTTCTGGAGTTGGAAGTACAATAACTGAAATGAAAATTTCACTAGAAGGGCTCAATATCAAATTTGAACTAACAAAATAAATAAACAGTGGACTTAAAAATAAATCAATTGAGATTATCCAGCCTAAAGAACAGAGAGGAAAAAAGAATGAAGAAAAATAAACAGAGCCTTAGAGACCTGTAGGAAAACATCAATTGTACCAAGATACATATAATAGAAGTTCCAGAAGGAAAGGAGACAGAGAAAGGAGAAGGGATATTTGAAGAAATAATTGTTTAAAACTTTCCAAATCTGATTTTAAAAAAAAAATCTGCACATTAAAGAAGCTCAATAAATATCAAGTGGGATAAACTCAAAGAAATAAAGACCTCGATAAATCATTATCAAACTATCAAAATCCAAAGATAAAAAGAATCTTGAAAGCACAGAGAAAAGTGACATGTACAAGGGATCCTCAGTAGCCACATCTGACTTCTAATCAGAATCCATGAAGTGCATAGGCAGTGTAATAACATATTCAAGGTGAGGAAAGAGAAAGACTTTCAACCAATAATTCTATACCCAACAAAACTTTTCTTCAAAAATAGAGTAGAAATTAAGACATTATAAAATGAACAAAATACAAAAAATACTAAAGGTAGGCCTTCAAACTGAAATGAAGGAACACTAGACAGTAATTCTAATCCAGAAGAAGCAATAAAAGCCCCAGTAAAGGAAAACATATAGGTGACTATAAAAGACAGCATACGTACATTTCTTTGTAACTCTTTTCTTCTCCTATTTGATTTAAAACACAGCTGTATATACAACAATCACATGACTGTATTGAGAGATTTATAGTATATAAAGATATAATCTCTAAAACAATAATAGTACAATGGAGGTGGAGATTACAGAGCTATATTGAAGCAAAATTTTTGTATGCTATTGAAATTAAATCACTCTTAATCTAAAAAAAATTTTTAATTTACATAGTAATGATAACTCCCAAGGAAAGCACTATAAAAATTACACACACACACACACACACACACACACACACACACATATGGTAGGGGAAAAGTAGGTTTATAGTTCATATGGAAAATAATACAATAATTAATAAATAATACAATAATTAACTCTGTGTTTCATGTACTCACAATTGTAAACCTACTTTTGCCCCACCTTGTATATACACACAACAAGGGAATTAAAATGTTACATGAGAATATAGCAATTTAACATAGAAACAGGTAATTATTATTAAATTTCATTCAACTTTTTTGCTTAATGTAGTGACATTGAACCACTACTCCTATTAGATAAGATGACCACATAATTTATCATCAAAATCAAAGTAGTTTTGAGAGTGACAGAAAACGTTACTCATAATTATGTCCAGACAGGTGGTATACATTGGAACTCTCTCTGGCTAACCAGAACGTAAGATTACTCTACTTTTAAGAGAAATGTTTAAGTATTTTGAATAATAAATTTAGTTTATATTGTATCAAACATTGTTTGGTATTCATATTTGACTACTAACTCCTAGGGCAAATTAGGCATTATGTTTTAACATTCTGATATAATCTGATTATGAGAAATTACTTTTAATTATTCAAATATGGCCACTACCACCAAGTAAATATTGTGTTTGGGATTGTAGTGGCTCTATAGATCAATTTGAGGAGAACTGTTTTGTAATTTTCATTATACAGGTTTTCCATACATATCGCTAAACTTACCCCTAAGTGTTTCATGCTTTTCATACTATTGTAATCTGTATGTTTTCAACTTGTTTATTGCTAATATAAAAATATAGAGTTTATTTTTTTATATTGACCTTGTATTCTGCAACCTTGATAAATCCCTTTGTTAGTTCTAGTAGTTTTTATAGATTTCATTTTACCCTGTCAGATAAGTCTAAAATTTAAAAGTACTAATGTTTACTACTGGTGAGAATGCAGAAAAGTTGTATTTGGAAATATGAATTATTGACACCTTTTGGGGAAGCATTTTGATAGCATCTACTAAATTTTAAGTTAAAATGTACATATAATTTTAGCTCAGCAATCTCACTACTGGGAATCTATTTTATAGCCAGTATAAGGATACATGTACAAAGATGTTGATTGCAGCTCTCATGTGTAATGGCATAAAATGAAATGGATGTAACAATAGGTGAGTGGTCAACTGGTGGAACATCCACCCTTTGTTTAAGCTAGTTTGAATGGGTTGCTCAGATTAATATGAAAAAATTATTCAGCAAAGAAAGATACGGTACATCACTATATTTCATTTCCAGATCTCATAATATATTTGCTGAAAACTAAAAAAGTTTAAAGGTCTGTTACTGTCCAGTGGAAACCCCTTTCCTTTTCCTGCAGCTTTGTCTTTTATTTGTTCTAAAGCTGTGAGACATGGTTTGGTTTGCACAGTGTGCAAGCAAGTGTTTGCCCTTCTGAATTTTCATAATGGACATGCAACTATGGTTACTCAATATTTTACCCAATTGCCAGAAAACTTTCATAATGTATTCAATAGGATTTACTCAAATACAGCAATGTATTTATTTAACCTATTACTATTTTTTTAAACTCCGGTATCTCTCTCTCCTCCATCATTACTTTCTTAAAAACAACAAACAGCCCTGGCCGGTTTAGCTCAGCGGTTAGAGTGTCGGCCTGCAGTCCAGAGAGTCCTGGGTTCGGTTCCTGCTAAGGGCACGTGCCTCGGTTGCAGTTTGTCCCCGGCCCCTGGATGGGTCGTGCGGGAGGCAGCCACTCAATGTGTCCCTTTCACATCGATGTTTCTCTCTCTCTCTCTCTCTCTCTCTCTCTTCCTCTCTCTCCCTCCCACTCTATTTGAACAAAAAATGGAAAAATGTCCTCGGGTGAGGATAAAAAAATAAATAAATAAATAAAAACAAAGAAACAAAGAAAATTTTATTCCACCAGGTGATGAGATGACCATGATTTCCACATATCTCCTTGTGTCACATTCTTTCATGCATGCTTTTAGTGTTGGATGCAATCTGAAATTATTCATTATATCACTGGGTATCATTTTAAATGTCGATTTTTTTTCACTCTGTAGACTTTATTGCCCTTTGAAAAAATACACAAATATTAATACTTTACTAGTAAAAATAAAAGTAAAGAAGTGTTATGGTCAGATTGTCTGCAGGGCCCTCAACAGCATACTACGGTTATCTTCCTAAGGCTTGACATACGAGAAGACTGATTTATAGCAGATTCTTGGAACAACTACTATCTGGAAGACCTAGCAGAGATAAAAACTACAAAGACACAAAGAAACTCAAAACATAAGTCACTTTTGCATAGTCATTAACTGCAGAAAATATTGTTTACGCTCATATAAATTGGTGATTTGAAACATCTAATGAAGAGGGGAGGTCAGAAGCAGTGACAAATGCCTCAAATGAGGGCTTAGAGAGGGACACAGCATGAACTGTGAAGACAGGCTGATTATTTCTTCTTTTATGTTTTAAAATTGTATAATTATAATAAAACTCCTTTTTATTTTCTTCTTTAATACATCCTTGCCTGAAATGTCCTTATTCTGCTCTAGTGTTCAGTTCTCAGAAATATTCTATTTCCTCTTCTTTTGCTATGAACTGAAGAATTTATATAAGAATAAACTGAAAATTAATGCTAAGTGCATTCTTCAGAGATAAATAATTTCTGCTTCTCAGATTACAAGGTGTTCTTATAAGTACTCAGATTCTTAGAACCATTCATTGAGGTAACCATCAAGGAAACCTTTCAGTCCAGTCATTGAAGATATTAGCTTCATTTTCGCTGTGAAGGAAATATACAAGAATAATTTTTTGAGTGTTTTCATGTATTTGATCAGTATATGCAGCTATTTTCAATAAGTATGATGGTTTAAAATTAATATTTTCTTCAATATTTTGTAGGTTTTATTTCTAGCTGCTCAACCCTTCATCTATTCAGAAGGAAAGTCCCCAATAAATATTTACTTGAAATCAATATATTTTATCTATGATGTAATAGTCATGAAAACAACCTAATTAGAAGTAGTGTTTACAGTAGTCAAATACAGGAAATCATCATTTGGTAAAGAGTGGCAAAAATAAGTGAATGAATGAATAAATAAATAGCAGTTTCTGAAATTCAACCTTTATTCTACCTAACCTGTTGAGAATGGAATGGATTCCATTCACAGTTCATGCTGTGTCCCTCTCTAAGCCCTCATTTGAGGCATTTGTCACTGCAAATTTAAAGCATGGTCTCACAGAAAATATCAAAATTAATGAAAAATCTTGTAAATTTGGTGATGCTGTAATCATCAAAGTAAGTAGGCATAAAGTCACTGTAACCTTCGGGATGCCTTTTACTAAAAAGTATATAGAGAAAATGTTTCACCAAGAAAACCCTAAGAAAGAACAATAATCTATGTTATTAGCTTTGGGTTGTCAAAGCAAAGATTATCCAGGGTAAATAAGAGGTGGAGGATTACAATGTGCTTTTTAAAACAGCAACATTGGTATATGTCTTTGAGTCAAACTTGGAACTCCCTCTTCCCCACAAATAAATAAGCCAGACTTTAAAATTACTTCCAATTAAGCTCTTGATTTAGGCCTGGGGTTCCCTAGCCAATTTCAGAAGATCTGCTCTGTCCTCCTTGGGGCCAGCAGGAAGCCCCTCAGCAGGGGAGTCTGGGATGGTGCATGCTGATTTGACATCCCTGGCACATTTCTTGCCAGTGTTATCCATGGCTACAGACACAGATGGATATGCAGCCATGGATTGACCTTAAGGATCACCTGATCGAGATCACCTAATTCAGGGTGATGCTTTACCGTGTTTCTGCATATGCAATCATACCATAGAAAGACAATTTCAACTGCTTTCACTTTGCTTTCCCACAAAGGTACTTCCCTTAATGCATTTTCTCTTTTGTTTATGTAATAATTTCCTCCAGGCTGACTGGGTTCTAAGTTTATTATGAATTTGATAACGTCTCTCAATTTTGTGTTTCTATATTACACACCTTGTGTCTCTTACTATTGTTGTGGTTCTACACTTTGGATTTTAAAGCCTCAAAGATAATCACAGTAACTCAGTGTCAGTGGCTCTGTTTAAAATATTCCATCAGCAGGAACTTGGCACATATAACTTGCACTTGAATATGCCAGGCTCTCATAAACCCTTACATATCTTTATATTTAAGTGATGTGTTAAAAAACAATGACACTTATTCTTACTAAACTTCAGCCACATTTGGAGGAGGGTAAGGAAACTTGTTCTCAACCCATCACTGAAATATTATTGTGGTTACTTTGTTGCTAAAAGTAGGGAAAATTAGTCTGAGATTTGGAAAGAGCAACTAAGTAATTTATTCCAAATTCTTATGCACAACAACTAAGTTATGCCCTCCTCCCAAGAAAAAGACAAACAAAAATCAGTGAAACAAAAATACTGTTTGGTACAATAGAAAGAGTGCAGGCTTTTGAGCCACATATGGACACACATCCCCAGGTAAGTGCATTTTTATTAAGCTATTCAGTATCATTACACTTTGGTTTCCTTATCTATAAAATGGAGATGATACCTCCTTCAAGGCATTGTTGTGAGAATTATGGCATGATGGGTGAACCCTGATACTTGGCACACAGCATGCACTCGATATATGGGTTCTATTAGTATTAGGAGAGCCTCTTTCTGCTCATGATATAGACAGTGATTAAAAACCAGACCATGGTATTTATGATGACTATGTAGAAAGACTCTGGGTTCTATGGCAATGTCATGGTCATAGGAATTAATACATAACATTTTCTTATCCTTTTTTGAGAGTCAATGAAAAAGGAAGAGCTGGGAATGCAGAGGTCTAAACATCACGGCAGTGATAGTTGAGTTATCCAGCTAGGCCAGATGGTTGAGGAAAACCATCTCCTTCCTCTTCCTAACCCATAAACCCTACGACTTGTGCCTCTCTGCACGAACTTTGTTCATTCATGAGGCAGCTAGAATCTCCCCCAACAGGTCCCAGTTGGCCTATCTGCCAATGACTTTCACCAAATACCACTTGTCCTGCCTCCTTTCCACGCCTCCCTGCCCTTCCACTAAACAGTAATAAGCACCTTTACTATTTATTATAATTATGTTTTATTTCTTTAAGCAAAATATTCTGACATCCCACATATAATTACATACAAACCCTAATTCCACTACTAATAATGCCCATGTGGTGGTTGTTGTTGTTTTTCCTTGAGAGAATTTTACCTCTGCAAACCATATGGCAAAGGAACAAGATGGAACACGAGTCACAGGACACATGGGAACAAACAGCCGAGCAGCCAGACATAAAGACAGACAGCGTCACAACAACTCCAGAGGCTGACAGTTTCTGGTCTTCTAAAGCAGAGTGTTTTTGTGTGTTTTTTTTAACTTGGCAAACCACAGCTACTTGTGTGGTTGGTGTGTAGCTAAAGGCCATGTCTCTCCTATCACATGATCTAACACAGAGCTGGAGTACTTCCAGTGAGCAGGTGCTAACGGACCCTGGAAACCAGCTTTTAAAAGAGACATTAGAGAGGCCCAAAAGACACCTCTTGCTCTTGTCCCAGAATGATGTGCTTTTGAAATCGAAAGAAACCGATTTCCCAGAAAAATGCTATCAAAGTTGCACAGAGTCTCCAGTACGTGAGCAGGACACAATTTACCCACCATTTGTCTTAATTGAGCACCTACCGTGTGCCAGGTACAGTGTACCTCCCCAGGTTTGTCTGTTTAAATCCTGCTTGTTCTTTACATCTCAGGGAATCATCATTCAGGAAGGCCTTTCCGCCCTTTCCCAGCCAGGTCAAATCCTCCTTTTACATATGCTGGTAATACTATGTCCCTCCTTCACAGCTCTTACCATGCTAAATTTGACGTTTATTTATGTTCTTCCTTGAATAGCATCAGTCTCCACTCTCAAGTTGTAAGCACCATGAGAGTAGGGACTGTGCCTGACTTAGGTCATCACTCTGCCCACAGTGTGTAGCAGGCACTCAACATATATGTGTTAACAACTGCAGGTGTTTATGTTGCCTGCAATAGTACACACTCTTAAGGTGACAGCTCAACTGACCTGGCTTGGGGTCCGCTGAGATAAAGTAAGTCAATACTAATTGAGGAATAGTGGATATTTATTCCTTTGGGGGATAGAAATTACCCACGCCATTGGTGAGCTGGTAAACCAAAAGGTAGCACTTTAACCCATTATCAGCCATCACCTTCACTATAAATGAGAATAAGAACTAGTAGAAATAGGCTTGGTGGGCACCAGTATAGGGGGCAGAAGTACTGGAAGGGGAATTGGAAATTTGCATAAACAGGGTATCTGCTTCACATTTATTATTGATTTATTTCCTCACACTCTAACCAGCGATTTCTCTTCAGATTTTTGTAATGCCTACTATTTTACTTTTCAGTCATGTTATGCTAACATGATTATGCTAATATGATTATTGAGCAATCATATTTGTTGAGAAAATCTATAGGAGCTACAGACTCAGATCTGAAACATGGTTAGGTTTAATCACTTGCAACTCTCACATAAATTATGACTAAAAATTAACATTGATTTTTGCTAAATAAAAGCACCAGACGCCAATTATCTAAATAACGATTATTTTCTTAAAAGTAGTTGCCTTAGGAGGCTCTATATGTATCACGATATTTCTAACACTTACCAGAGTCTTTGGAGCTTTCAGTAACCTCCGTGTTAGCAAACCTTTTCTGTTTGACATTGGAAGAGGATTGATTACTGGGCACAGCTGATGTCACATGGAGCCAAGTCTAGACTAGCTTGAGTGAGTGCTAACCTGGTGGACGCTACCAGGAACAAATGAGACCCAGCTCCCAGGAATGGGATGGGCACCTCCTGGACACACTCCGAGGATTGAATGCCATACACTGACACATGGTCAAGCCTCTGGCACAGGCATGTACTCAAAAAGTCTTTACTGGATTAACTATAAACATAAACATATGAAACAAGACCTCTGTAAGAGATCTTAAGGTTGAGAACACATTTTATAATAGGTACCAGGCTGAAGCAGTTAATGGAGGCAGATATGAAAATAGAGCCTTTGATGTCGATAGAAAGTCAAACTGGAAAATAGTCATCCTTCAGAAGCTCAAATCCACCCACACTGGAAATTGTCACTAACGCACACTTGCCCAGGAATAACTCATACTCCGACTTGTAAAGCTTGTCTGGTCTTTTGCTCTTATAACAGTAAGAGGTCAAAGGGCAGAGAAAGGACAATTTACAGTTGTCATAAAGGCAGGTTGAAATACCTTAGAACTTAACTGGGCAAAACATGTTGAACAAATTCAGACATGATAACAGTAAGAAGTTATGTGGCCCAGATTTTAAATGATCTAGAGAATCATTATCCTTCTGATATCCTAAATCTCCATCGGGATAGCCTTTTGGCTCTGAAACATTTTATATCCATTCTGAGGGATTAGGCACTTCCCTGCTCACTTAGTTGCACTGCTTCTCTTGTGATGAAATCTGCAAATATCTCAGTAACCAAATACAGTATAGTTGCATCTGCCTTGTGATAACTTACTTTTTGGGTCCTCTAAAGTATTGGTTGTCGTTTTGCAAGAAAATAGGGAGCTGTAGTCATTTCTCAAAAGGTGAATACTTGCTTTACGGAACGTGGTAAAACAGAATAGTGGCCTCCACAGACGTCCAAGTTCTAATCCCCTGAACCTGTGAACATGCTTCATTTACATGGAAAGAGGAGACTTCACAGATGTGAAGATTAAGATGTGAAGATTAAGGTTAAGGACCTTGAGGTGGGTAGATTATCCCAAGTTAACTAGGTAGACCCATCCAAATCATATGAGTCCTTAAAAGCAGAGAACATCCCCCAGCTGAGGTCAGAGGGAGAGGAGAGTGAATACGGAAGGGTTACAGAAAGGTGATTTAAGGTGTCAATCCACTGCTGCTGGTGTTGAACATGGAGGAGGAGACCGGAGCCCCAAGGAATGTGAGCAGCCCTAGACGCTATAAACAGATATTCTCCTAGAGCGGTTCTCAACCTGTGGGTCGTGACCTCTTTGGGGGTCGAACGATCCTTTCACAGGGGTCGCCTAAGACATAACAGCAGCAAAATTACAGTTATGAAGTAGCAACGAAAATAATTTTATGGTTGGGGGTCACCACAACACGAGGAACTGTATTAAAGGGTTGCGGCATTAGGAAGGTTGAGAACCACTATCCTAGAGTCTCTAGAAAGAAATGCAGCCTTGCCAACATCTTAATTTCAACCTGGTAAAACCTGTGTCAGATGTCTGATCTATAGAACCAGAAGATAATACATTTGTATTGTTTTAAGCCACTAAATTTCTTTAAATGTGTTATAGCAGCAATAGAAAACTAATGCAGCTATTATCAAATGCATGCCCCACTGCTTTGCTTACATGCCCTTTTTTTGTACACTCTTACCTTTACTTTCCATGCCAAATAATATTACATTTCTTAAAAGACATCTTATATGGCAATTAAACTCAATACATGTAGTGTCAACAGTGCAGGTAATTAAATGGAATCAACCATAATACAAACAGCTACAACAGGCTCATACATGCTCAGGCAATGACAACTACATTACAACTTGTCACCTCACTGACAGTGACTATAGGATTGTAAAATGCACCCCGATTTCAGAAATATTAAAATGCAAACAAATAGAATCTATGAAATATGGAAGATAGGATTTGTGTTTTCTAGTTCTTCACAATCCACACTACTCCTTACCACCAACTTCCTACGTTCACTGGCATTATTGGCCTGGCCTCTCGGATCCCCGGGTTAACCTCTCAGTTAACTCTTTTGTAGACAGGAAAAATGATATCCACTCCATGATAAGGGTGAAAGGCGAAATCACATCATAAATATGGAGACCTGGGAATAATACAGATTATCATATAGATGACCAAGATACCCTGAGGCGGCCAGTAACCAGACTGAAATTCTTTTTTAGCACCCTTTTTTCTTTTCCCTCTCCTCCTCAATCCATGTCCAATAAGGCCTTAGATCTTTCTATTGATCTTTTCTTTTTCCACTGTGCATTCACATGCTAATGCTTAATTATTTTAATAGCCTCCTAATGATTCCGACTCTAGTTGCTGTTTCTCTTCTTCTGTGGGTTTTACAAAAACAAAGTCTTGTTTATGTCTGTCTTTCTTGACAAGCAACTCCAAACTTTTAATGGCCCTAAATTTTGACTGAAAAAAACACCTCTCCCTTAACAGTAAACTGTCTAAATCCTACTCACCTTCAAGGGTCAGCTCAAATTTCCCACTTCTCCTAAGAACTTGACCACTCTAGCCCATGCCATGCCTATCTACTGTTTGAATCATTGTGGACACAAGTTTATTCTGTGCTATATCTCTGTTTGTTTAGTTGCTGTGGTTTTTCCTCCAACCACATTTCAAGTACTTCAAGACAGAAACCTTTATCATACTTTTTGAATATTAGAATTCCACCCCTGCCACATACTTTCCATATGGCCTTAGAAAAGTCACTCAGCTTCTAAGAGCTCAATTTTTCCATTTGCAAAATGAAGATGTATGACCATAGACGGATCAACGTGATTGGCACATAGTAAGTCCTCATTAAGTGTTTATTGTTTGTGTAATATTAGTTTATAAGCTTCTATCTCATCCCATTCCCACCACACTCTGTCCATGTATACATAAAAGCTACTTGTTGGACTAATTATTTCATCCCTAAACTGGTGTAATTCTAATCTTTAGAATGGTTTGTTGCTCACCACAATGACCACAATTAATGATATACTCTCCAGAGACAGACATTCCCAGAGGTTGGTACTTTGTTAGTGAGATATTGAAGGAAAACACTGTCATCTTTTGATCCTGAACCTTATATTTTCCACCTATAATAACACTTGCCTCCTTAATAAGAGTTTTGTGAGGTTTAAATGAGATAAATTATGTGAAAGTGTTTTATATGTTTTATAAGGTACTATTAACATGTTATCATTCCAATACCCTTATTTACAATTTTGTTTTAATTAAATTGCTTTCTCAATGGCAGTAAAAGAAGCTATGAACCATTCTCAAAGATTACTCATTTATCCATTCATTCTATTTGTCAGTAAATATTTACTGATGTCCTACTATGGGCAGAGTAACTATGTAAGTCACAAGGGCGGGGTGTACACAGATGTAATACATCCACCCTAAAAAAATTTCATGTGCTCTTTTTTCCCTTCTCACCTTTCACCTTAAACCATCCTGTTTATCAACTGAACATTTTACGTTTCTGCATGAGACAGGATGGGGTGGAGAAAGAAGCTGCGCAAGTAATATCGAAGGGGACTCAATCTGCGTGATCAACTCTGTTGTACCATGTGAACCACAAGAACTGTATTTCATTTCTAGAGATGAAAAGTCCCAGTCCCAAAAAGCAATGCCAAATTATGAAAACTCCGAAATCAGAAGAAAACCACCAAAGGGTATTCTTTAAAAAAAAAGATAAAGAATAAAAAAAGTGTACCTGCTAAAGACTCTCTGACCACATGTCATTATGACTCATAGTAAAATGGTCCTTGGTGATTCACTGCAACTTATCTTTTAAGCGTGATAATTATCTTTACTGCTTAAATTAAGCTTTTTTTATTTCCAAAAACAATTTTTTTAAACCCTTGAGGCTTTGTTGGATTTTTATTCCATTGTTTAATGTAAATAAGATTAAATACTCTGAGTCTTTCAAGTCTAACACGAGACTTGGTTACACTTTTGTAATACAGGATGTATTGTGAATTTCCATTCTTGGTCATTTTTTGGAAAGAATAAAGATATCTTTTTTAAGAGCAGGTTAGCTGTAAAGTAGAATTTAAAAGAATATATAATAAAAAGGCTACTTCAACGTATTTCAAACATTGAGCCCTTAAAGATAAACAAAGAAAGGGGGAGAGGGAGGGAGAGAAAAGTCTATGAAATATTTTCATTGCCTTTACCTAACCAAGAATTAACCTATTTCAAAACCAACATCAGTTTCATAGTATATGAGTTTTGACATGTGCATGATTATGGTTAAATTTTAAGTGAAAATGGCCTGGCCTTAGGCTGAGAATCTTCTGAGATATTAACCACTTCAGATATTCTCATTTCTGCCTACATGCACTCACTAATGAGTGAATTAATCTGATACGAGATTGGATGCAACTGAACCCTCCACTAAGTAACTGAGTTTTGTTTTTGTTTTTTTCATGACTGATTACTTATAAATAAAGAAATAACCTGAAATATTCTAAAGAAAAGCATATCCTCCAAAGACCAAATTCTTTCCTGAGTGTGGTCCTTATTCTCTTTTGTAATTCTATACATCTACCATGGTACTTGGCACATCATAGTTTGTTGTTCCATGTGGTCTTTTTGAATGTAATGAAATCACAGAAAAAGAAACAAAATTGAGAAAGAAAGTGTGCATTTCTGCATACGTATTTTAACAATGTTATCTGACTTAGTGGGCAGAAAACAGTACTTTGCCAAGAATTTTGTTAATTAACACTGCTACTAATTTACACCATGTGCTTAACCAAGTCACTAGTCCTCTGTTTCTTTGTGTTTGTTTACTAATTATTTTATTCTTTATGAAATAGGACTGTCTTTTCTGACTTTATAAATGTATGAATATATTCTTTGTCCCTGGAAACTTAGGCAGGAATATATAATCAGAACTTTGTATGATGTTACAAACTCATTAAAAGGCTAATGTTTAAGCATATTAACGTACAAAAACAAAACTTACACCTGATACCTTTTCACAAAATTCTGTAAAATTTTATAAACCATTAATTCACATTGTCTTGTGTATCTGGAGCATATTTAAAAGAAACAGTCTCTCACTTAGGAACTATCATTTGTAAGAGTTAATTTTAGATTTGACCTTAATTATGATTTTCAGTCCTTTTATTTTTCTCTTAAACTCTGTATTTAAAGAAAACTACTGAGAAGACAACTGATCCAAACTAATAATAAATACATATTTTTAATAAAAAAAGTTTTTCAAATATCTTGTACCATATAATGTAACCAATGAATTGATGAGTTTGGTAACATTACTGATTGTATTTTTCAAATACTGTGATCAAGCAGAGGACCAGGTAGTAAAAAGGCATAAATTAGCCAGGGCCCTTGCTCAAGAGAAATGTGAATGCGGCCAGAAGAAACCACTCATGTACAAAATTCAAAAAAGTGTAGTTCTTCAGTGAGCACTACCAATGTTACATAATAAGCCACTAGATTGTGTGTGTGTGTGTGTGTGTGTGTGTGTGTGTGTGTATATGTATCTATTTATATGTTGTTTAATAAATACATATTAGCACTTTAATAAGCGTCAAATACTATTCTAAGCACATTACATGTAACTCTTTTAATCCTTCTAACAAGTTTTGAGAGAGGTATTATTATTTCTCTCACTATACAGATAAAAAAGTTGCAACAGAGAATTAAAGCCCAAGGCCCACATGGCTCATAAGTGCAGGGCCTGGGGTCTGAAGGCAGCAGTCTGGATTTTAAGCCTCTGCAGAGCAGGGATCGTTTTCAACAACCATGTACTCCTGCCATAATTAGCATAGTACATTCTATTTAGAGGCCTTTATTGAGTATTTGCTGAATAGAACTATGACAGCAGTGAAAGTTTTTTGGTCAGTATAATTTAGTGAGCTTTTCTTTGTAAGCCACTGCCACCAAAGTAAAAGCTACTGCCTTTAATTGGTGTTTATTGGGGCAATCAGAACTTTAGTGAACAAACAAAAATATCACCATATTTAGTGAACACTGGAAATATCACCATACCTTGCTCTGCAATGTAGAAGTTGGGTAACAGTCAACGAGCTCTCTGAACTTCAGTTTCTTCATCAGTAAAATAGGAATGCTTAATACCCCAAGAAAGAAGTTGTGAGGACTAGAGATAATACAGTAAGCACTGCAGAAAGTGGTATATTATAATCAAGTGGTTAATAATAATAATGCCTGTAATTATTATAATTATTCTCATTAGCTTGAAAGCATACTTTTAGGTGATGGAACAAATGGAACTGCAACCTAGGTCTTCAGATTTCCAATCCAGCCTGTACAGACACTTATTGTTATTCTTCTCCTCTGTGTTATTAGGAACAAGTTAAAGAGCTTTTACATCTATTTAATACCAGCATCATACTTGCAACGCGTACCATTTTTCAGTTCTGTTTTTAAGCTTGATTGTAAAAATAATTTTGTGTTGTTTCAAGAGAACAAAGCAATTTGGTCTTTCTGATTAAGGAACTCTCCTGACACTGCAGCAGGATTAAATTCACTCTGGAAAACAGATGTTGTTATATCAAAACCACAAAATATTATCAGGGCGGTTCCCTCAGAAGACACTTACTGGCAAAAACTTATGACACTATAAAAAATTTAACAATTTTCTCTTTATAAGAGTTTATAGTCGCAATTTTAGAAGGAAATAAGAGGAAAATTAAAATCTCCAGAAATACCATCACTGAGAAAAGCACAGGCCTGCGGGAAAAAATATGGAACTGTTTTAAAGTACATGCAATATTTCTAATTTGCATTTTACTTCTACAATAGACTTTTTATGTCATTAAATATTCTTGTACAAATCACCTTAAAAGGCTGTTTGGAATTTTATTGTATACACAGTAATTTAGTTAACGGAACATATGGTTGTTCACAATTTTTTCACTTACAGGCAATACTGCTATGAAGATTCCTGTGCACAGATATAGTCAAATCTTAGGATAAAATTCTGGAAGTGGATCACTTCGTGAAAGGTTTTAAATATTTTTAATGCTTGTCAAAGTGCTTCCAGCAATGAATGAACCTTGCCAACAATAAATGTTATCACTGAAAACTACCTTTATCTATTAATTGTTTTTTAAAAATTATACCTTTCTAGGTTTTTAAAGCCCTGTATTTTTTGGTTACTAACGATATCCAAATTTTAAAATATATTTATCTTCCATTGTATGTTCTTTTTTAGTGTGAAATAACTATTAACGTACCTCATCACTTTTATCTTGGACGTTTTTTATTATTTTTGTGAGCTTTCTAGGTAGTACTCCTTTGTTATACATGTAGCAATATTTTCATCAGTCTCCTTTCTTTTGATTTTTAATTTTTGATGTTTTTTTAAAAAAACAAACCCTCAAAGTTTTCAATCATTTTTTATGTAAATTAATCTGTTACCTTTGGCACTAAATTTAGAAATTCTCTACCCAAAGATTGTAGAAAGATTAACACATTCTCTGGTACTTAAAATTTTTTAGTTTGGGTTTTTATTGTTTTTGTTTTTTTACTTTATTGTTATTGTTTACATTATTACAGATGTCCCCATTTCCCCCCTCTTCGTCTACCTCCCTCACCCCACCTTCCCTCACCCCCTCTTCCCTCTGGCCATCACTGTACTTTTGCCTGTGTCTGTGAATGATGCATATATGTTCTTTGGCTAATCCCAAAGTTAAGAACATACTATCTTTGGGATCTTTTCTTGGACATTACTTGAGGTAGGAATACACTCATACATAGAGATTCCTATGTACAAGGATGTATATAATATATATTTTGTCTTCTCCCTCACTGATTAGGCTTTTGTTGTAAGACCATTAATTGAGTAAGTGTGAATTTCCCCACTTCATTTACATACTACATCCTTTTCAGTTGTGTTTATGTACTTTTTGTAATATTGCTCTTTGCTCATTCTTATACTAATTCCACACTATTTTAATTATGTTGGCTTTATATTACTTTTAAAAATCTCATTGGACAAATTTATCCCAATGTTTTTTATTTTATAAAATTTCACAGCAAGTCTCACTCAGATTTTTCCCCAAATACATTTAAAAGTCATTTTAACATACTTTTAAAGCTAAGGACTTCAAATATGTGGTGACAGAGGGAGACCATACCCTGGATGATCAGCACACAATGCAATATACAGATGATGTATTATAGAATTGTACACTTGAAACTTATATAATGTTATTAACCAATATCACCCCAGTAAATTTGATAAATAAAGCTAACAATCTACAATCTGTCCATTAGTGATTTAGTAAAATATTTTTATTCCACAAAGTGTTTAAAATTGCAATACTTTTGACTGGTAGAAGAACATAAGGTTGTAATTATGGAACATGATACTAGAAAAAGCTGTGAATTCATTTCTCTGTGTCTTTAATTCTGGAACAGTCATTTAGTAAAAACAAAGTGTTAGACTCTACTTAGCCATAAAATTTTGCTAATTTTCCCCACAATATTTCTGAAAGTCTGATCTATGTGATTTAGGTCAAGAATCATGGTATGTTCAACATAGTGCAATTTGTGAGGCAAGAATAATTTTTTTAACTTAAAAATCATGAAAAAGATATGTAAGTTCTATGCTTCCTTCAAGATCCAGATCACATTCCCTTCCTACAAGACGTCTTCACCATTTTCTCTGGGCCTTGGTGTCCTCTCTTCCACTGAGTACTAAAATCGGACTCTCTCTTGGTATATACCACCTTTTATTGTTGGGAAGATATACGTGTGTGTGTGTGTGTGTGTGTGTGTGTGTGTGTGTATCCAGTCTCTGCAGCAGATCTCAAACACTCTAACAGCCCAGTGCCCCACAGACAGTCCATAGTCAAAATATTTCCTTCAAGGGTCATTTCCAATCCTGTGATCCCATGTTTTTGTTTTGATTTTCCCAAGACTATGCTGCCTATTTAATTGTTGTCATGATTTTAATATAATCTGGCACTGGTATTTAAGTATTATAACACTTATGTGATTTAAATGATCAGCTTTTATAATTAATCAACACTGATTGGCATTGTGTTGTAGATCACCAAGAATAATTTTTTAACTTAAAAATCATGAGATTTTTGTTTTGTTTTTAATTTCTAGAGAAAAATTATGAAAAAAGCAGGATCACAGACTCTCCCTTCCAAACATACTAGGAAAAGTGAATAAATTTGAACTATAAAATTAGAAAAGGCATGAATGGAAGGACAAAATTTTTGATGGGCACAACATGACATTGTATAGTTTCTCATTCTTTTCCACACATAACCAGTAAGGATTAAAAAAGATGAGCTAAAATTTTTTTAGAGTAGGCTTAAGGTGCCTATTGGTAGCTATGGGAAAAGTCAAGAGAAATTCCTCAAGAGTAGAAGCACCTAAAATTAACTAAGAAGTTTTGCGAGCAGAAGACTTACCATCCTACAGGGTAATAAGACAAAGCCCATAGATGAGATATGCATCTGCCTAACTGGAGTGGGCCATATAACAGGACAATTAACACCCTAAAAAGACTCTGAAGAACAACATTTCCCAGCAAGGACTGCACCAGCCCAGACTAAGTTCGCTTTCCTTCTCTTCCCTCATCTCTTTGTTGTTATGCTACAGAAAAAGTGAACTGAAAGCCCTGGCTGGTTTGGCTCAGCGGTTAGAGCATCAGCCTGTGGAACAGAGAGTCCTGGGTTCAGTTCCTGCTAGGGGCATGTACCTCGGTTGTGGTTTGTCCCCGGCCCAGTCAGGGTCATGTGGGTGGCAGCCATTCGATGTGTCTCTCTCACGTCGATGTTTCTCTCTCTCACTTCCTCCTTGTCTCCCTCCCATTCTGTCTGAAGATGGATGCAGGAATGTCCTTGGGTGAGGATAAAAAAAAAAATTTTTTTTTTAATAAATAAAAAAATAAAAATACCCTCAAATATTAGTGCAGAGGTAAAAGAATAAATAGGCCCCATAGATAAAAATTATAAACTATATTATACATGGCAGAGTATTTGAACTAAGCTGTCTAAATAAAATATGAACAAGAGGAAATTAAATGTCATGGCAACGAAACACGCACATAAGAGAGAGAGAGAGGGAAGGAAGGAAGGAAGGAAGGAAGGAAGGAAGGAAGGAAGGAAGGAAGGAAGGAAGGAAGGAAGGGAGGAAGGGAAGGAGGAAAAGGAGAGGGGAGGGAGGGAGAGAGGAAGGAAGAAAGAAAGGCAGAAGGGAAGGAGAGGGGGGAGAAAAAGAGATAGAAGGAGGGAGGGAAGAAAACATTTTAGCAGCAAAATTAGGTGAAAAAACCTTGTTTGAAAGAAAAATAACGACAACAACAACAAAACAGAAGCAGATTTTCCAAGAGTATAAAGCAATGTAATAAGTATACAGATTTAATAAAAACAGCAAAAAGTCAAGCTGATAAACAACAGAATGAGATGATAAAGTGAGCAGGGGTCCACAAACTACAGCTAGTTTTGTATGGCCTGTGACTGCAACCTAAGATTGTTTTTTACATTTTTACTTACTTTAAAATTTTTCCATTCTGTACTGAAGTTTTTATTTCAATGGGTTTTTTTTGTTTGTTTGTTTTTGTTTTACATTTTTAAAGGGTTGTAAAAGACATAAAACAAAGAATATGTGACAGAGACCATATGTGGCTCACCAAGATTAAAATACTTACTTTCTTACCCTTTATAGAAAAAGCATGCTGACCCCTGCTCTTAATAAATTAAATAAGTTGAAAATCAAAATTAAACCATTATAGATTGTAATATCTATAGATTACAATGTATTTATGACTATATTTATGTATATTTTTCATATGTATGAACATTAATTGTCTGATACTTCAATGAAAAGAAGCTTGAAATATGCATTGTGAATCTAAAAGATTTAAAAAAGAAATTAAAATAAGTAGAAAAATAGAGGACAAAGATAATTAGGTAATTAGAAGACAGATGATTATTCCAACATATAAATAACTTTGTCCTTAAAATAGTATCTCAACAAGTTTAATTAAAAGTCATTAAAAGATGTAATTCAGCAATATTTTTTTCTAAAATGAAGGAATAGCTAATTCTACACATCAAATGGACACACTGGATAGTTGGAAAGATTGATACAGATTGTCAACACTGGGACATTTACTGGTTAAGTTACTGAGCTTTAAGGTTAAAGAAGGAATTCTTCTGGAATTCAAACAGAAAAGGGAGGTTATCTATAAGTGAGGGGCCAGGGGTATATCAATCAGGCCTCAGGTATCTTCACAGCGATATTCAATACCGTAAGACAGTAGAACAACGCTTACCTTGCTCTGAAGGAGAGAAAATATGATTCAGGATTATTGTACCCTGTCAATTTGATATCAAATGTACAGGCATTCTTCAATGTGAAAGCATACAAGGAATAGAGTCCTTCTTGAAAAGCTTACCTTTAACAATGAAAGCTAACAACTTAGAGGTGAATCAAGTCTATCCTAAGCGAAACAAGCCAAGCAGAGAAAGACAAATATCACATGATCTCACTTATTTGTGGAATATAATGAACATAACAGTCTGAGGAACAGGGTAGACCTAGAGATGTGGAAGTAGGGTATAGACTGACACCCCTCAGAAGGGGGGTGGGGGGGAGGGAAGAGATAAACCACAGAACTTATGCGCATGTATGCATAACTGATGGACATGGACAACAAAGCTGGGGACGGGGTGGGGGGGATGGGAAGGAGGGTGTCAATGGGGAAAAAAGGAGAAACATCTGTAACAAAAATAAATTAATAAAAAAAATTTAAATTCAAACCTACACAAAATTAAAAAAAACAAACAAACTAAAGACTTAACATCAGAAAGTATAGGTAAAAGGACTGATAATGATCACTAAATCCATTTAAATGTAAAATTAGGACTAAACAATTTGGGAAACTGTATTTTCAGAATAGGGTGTAAATGCTATAAACTCCAATAAAGTAAAAACAGTAAGAGAAACAAAAATTTGGAGATTGGAGTAGAAGACATGGAAGCGTGCTAATAACCTTTCTTTCATGGCATGGAATCAGTCATAAACTATCTGAAACTGAAGCATGAAGCTTAATATATATATTATATATATAAATATATTATGTACATATTTCTAACCTCTTTTTTTTTAACTAGAGTCTTCTTGTGGAAAAAGAAACATTTCTCTGAAGTTCAGCAATTCCTTCAGTTTTCTTTTTTCTTGTATTATATTTACATCATATTTTAAAATACTATGTATAATATGACCTCATTCTTATTAAATTGTTTATGTTCTCTCTCTCCATCCATACAACTGCCAATCCATTTATCCATTTATTCAACTATATTAAACAAATGCAAAGAGAGATGTCTGAAATTATGCTAATCATGAGGTGAGGCCATTGGGAGACTTGTTGCTTTGTACTTGGTACTTTTCTCTATTGCTTAAAAGTCATGTACATATATTACCATTAAAAAAACTAATAAAGTCATTATCTTTTTCTGACCAATCAAAGGATTTCTTTTCTTTTTTAAATAGGGATAAAATATACATAACATAAAATTTACCATTTTAACCATTATTAAGCGTACAACTCTGTGGCATTAAGTACATTCACATTGTTGTGCAACCATCAATATTTATCCATCTTCAGAACTCTTTCATGATCCCAAGAGGGAACTCTGTACTCAATGAACAATAACTATTCCTCACTCCACTAGCCCCTCATAACCACTATTCTACTTTCCATTCTAGGTTCCTCATATATACATGAAATTGTACAATATTTGTCCTTTTGTGTCTGTCTTATTTCAATTAGCATAATGTTTTCAAAGTTTATACATGTTGTAGCATGTGTCAACTTTATTTCTTTTTAAGGCCAAATAATATTCCATTGTATGTATATATTACATTTTGTTTATTTATCATGGGCATTTGGGTTGTTTCTACCTTTGGGCAATTGTCAATAATACAACTATGAACACTGGTGTACAAATATCTGTTAGACTTCCTGCTTTTCATTCTTTTGAGCATATACCTAGAAGTGAAATTACTAGATCATATGATAATTATATGTTTAATTTTTTTGAGGAACTGCCATAATGTTTTCCACAGTGACTACACCATTGTACATTGCCACAGCCATGCACAGTTGTTCCAATTTCTCCACTTCCTTGGCAATACCTGCTATTTTTTTAGTTTTTAGGATAGTAGTCATCCTAATGGGTGTGAAATAATATCTCACAAATTGATTAGTATTGTTGAGTATTATTTTATTGGCTATGTATATATCTTCTTTGAAGAAATGTCTATTCAAATCCTTTGATCATTTTTGATTGAGTTGTCTAGTTTTTTGTTGTTATTGTTAAGTTGGAGTTTTATTCTGGATATTAATCCCTTATCGGATATATGATTTGTAAATATTTTCTCCATTCTGTATGTTGCCTTTTCACTCTGTGTCCTTTGATGCATAAAACTTTTTAATTTTGATAAAAAAATAGATAAACCAGTTTATCTATTTATTCTTTCATCTGTGCTTTTGACTGTCTTATCTAAGTAATCATTGTCAAGTTCAATGTCATGAAGCTTTTCCCCTGTTTTCTTTTAAGAATTTTATAGTTTTAGCTCTTATGTTTAGGTCACCGATCTATTTTGATTTAATTTTTGTATATAATGTAAGGAAAGGGCCCAACTTCATTCTTTTGAATCTAAAGTCATTACTTTTTTATTGATTTTTTAAAATAGAGAGGAAAAGAGAGACAGACAGACAGACAAACGGACATTGATCTGTTGTTCCACTTATCCATGCATTCATTGGTTCATTCCTGTATGTTCCCTGATCAGGGATTGAACCCACAACCTTGGGGTATCAGGACAACACTCTGACCAACTGAGTTTCCCTGCCAAGGCTAAAGTCATTACTTTTTAATAAAAGTTATCATCTAGCAATTTGGCCTCTAGCATTGAAGGCTTATCCAGAAGAACGTGCAATGAGAACCGAAGTGCCCTGGGTAACCTTGGAGTTGTAGTGTCCCAGAGCTGTCAGTGAGCCAGTCTTCCCATTGCTCCCACTCATCACTTCCTGAAGGCTGCTGTAGACTGGTAGAAGAACTGCTTTTTTTCTTTTTTAAACATCTAGGGGCACCTGTTCTTTGAAGTGGGTGTCAGCTGCAGATGTAACACCCATCATCACATGGCATCTGTTTTTAGCTAGTGGAAAATGCTGCAATACTTTACAGACTTACCACCCTGTTTAAAAGTCCACAAACCAAAATTTCCCACAAGGGATCATTTTTTTTTTTCAAATAATTCTTTATTTTGTATATCAAAGGTCATATTTTTAGTATTTAAATGTACTATTTTAAATCTCCACTATTTTAAATGGAAATAAACAAAATGGCATATTTTTAAAATAGCATCTTACATGTCAATTGTCAAACTGGAAATATAAAAAATTCTTGACAGGCTTCTAGCTGGAAAGCCAAATGAATGATCAATTTAAAACCAGCAACAGCAAATACCACAAAAACAGAATATTATAGGTCAATAAAGATGACAAATATGACTTTTTTTTCTTAAGTATTCTATCACTGTTTTTCTAGTTCGTATCAATTGCATTTTTCTCTGAAAAAACAAACTATAAACTAAGAATATACATTGCATCCGATCAAAAATGTTTTCATGATTTATACCAAATAATTAGTACCATGATATATTGCTAAATTAGTTATTTCTGGTACTAAGACTTCTATAATTATTGAAACAAGAAATTAGCACTCTCAAAGTAGACCATGGGAAGAGCTTGGGAATTTCTTAGTGACCTACCACCTACTGTTTTAAAATTGATTTATTTCATTCCAAATCCTTGATATTCTATTCCTCTTCCTCAACTGTAATGGTATGCACCTAGGGTTAGCTACATAATTTGGGGGCCCACCATAAAGTGAAAACGCAGGGTTCTTTGTTAAAAAATGATTAAGAATGTCAAGATGTCAATAGCCAAGTAAACCAAGTAGAGGGTCATTCTAAGGATGGAGCCCCCGCAACCACACAGGTTTCACACTCATGAAGCTAGCATTATGTGTACTTGTTTCTGTGTTCTGTAGATTTCTGAGAACTCAATTACAGATACAGATTCTCACATCTGCTGAGAATTCATTTTCATTTTTTCCATAGTGTAATCATCTTATCTTCTCCCTATTGCTGGTAGCCCCATCTCTTGGGTGCTTAGCTAACATTCCACCCTTCATGAAATCTATGCTGCAACTGTATGCTCTTCTGCTTTTTTTCTAAATATGTATATAGAATCTACTGTAATTTGTTCAACAGTAACCAATATTTATTGTCTTGGTTTGAGTTACCCTAAGCAAAACCTGAGGATAAATAGTTTACTTGAGAAGTGCAACCTTAGGGGAGTAAAGAAATGATAGAGGGAAGGGAAGGCACCCAGTAAACAGTGCATCATGAAGACAGATACTTCAGTCTCAGAAGGACTCCCCAATCGCCTTATTCCCACCCCCTTCACAGAAGGGCAATGGAGCTACAGTATTTATGCAGCAAATGCTGAGAATCATCTATTAAGGGCTGCTCTTTGCAGGGAGTGGGTTGTATTAATAAATCCTCAAGCCTAATGCATAGGTGGGCAAAATGGCCTTCTGCAGTCTCTGGAAAGCATCCTCAAGCTTGGAGATGCACATATCGGCAGATGGAATTGGGCCAGAGTACACTTAAATAGTACAATCCAAGGGAGGGGCAATGGTGTGCACACCTACTTTATCTCAGGTACTGTTCTAAGTGCTGGGGATATAGGCCACAGACAAAATCAAAGCTCATGAAGTTTATATTCTGGTTCAGGGAAAGAGGCAATAAACAAACATATAACACAAGATGGTAAATTCTGTTAAATAAATAATACTGGTATGGGAATAGAAAGTTAGGGAGTAGGGATGGGGAACTTGTTTAAAAAGGATGGTTAGGGAAAGTCTCTCTGTAAGGTGATGCTTGAGCAGCAATCTAACTAAATGAGGGAGAAACCTAGTGGGTATCTGAGGGGCAGGGACATCCAGGCGGAGGGACTAGTAAGTAAAAAGGCCTTGAGTTAAGAGTTTACCAGCATGTTGCTGGCTGGATTATAGAGAGAAAGGACAAGAATGGAAGGTGGTAGAGTCAGAATAGTAGGTCAGGGTGAAATCATGTAGGGTCCCATAGACCACTAAAAGAACTTATTTCATTTTGCTTTGTTGTATTGTGGTGTGAGATGGAAAGAAGATGGAGGCTTTTGAGCAGAGAAGTGATTTGATCTGTGGTGTCACCAATCAAAATTGGTGCTTGCCATATTGTTTCTGTGTCTCTCCCTATAATAGTAATGAAAAACTGTTTGGCCAGTGTGGCTCAGTGGTTGAGCATCGACCCATGCATCAGGAGGTTGCTGGTTCGATTCTCAGTCAGCGCACATGCCTTGGTTGTGGGCCAGATCCCCAGTGGGGGGCATGCAGGAGGGTGGCCAATCAATGTTCTCTCTCATCAATATTTCTCCCTCTCTTTTTCTCCCCCGTCTCTCTTCCTGTCTCTCTAAAATCAATAAAATCAATGAATACAAATAAAATATTTTTTTAAATAGTAGTGATTAGCAGACACCTGTGGGCCAAAGGCTGCCTAGCTTTTTTATGCTGCCTATAATCTAACTTCAAAAACAAAACACTAAAAATAGTAAACACATGATCACCCATCCATTCATCCATCCATTCAGAAAGCCTTTCAGAGTTGAGTAATTCCTGCTGCCTGGCCCCCACTGCCATCTGGGACAAGCTGCTGTGGGGTGTGACAACTAGAAGATAGCACATATGAAAGAGTATAAGGCAGAATGAGAAAGAAAGACAAAGATGTTGGCCAACCTAGTCACTGCTACTTTTCATTTTTCCTCTTTCTTTTCTGTCTTTTTGCTTTTTCTTGGAATATCTATCATAAAGGATTCCTATATAGCTCTCCCCATAGTTCTTGACACACAAAAAGTATTCAATAAATGTTGCTGGATTATAAAAATCTGTGCTAATAAAAAAAACAACAGTGATTACATAAAATGCACATTAGCATAAGCAGCAGAATAAGCACAAGTTGGCCAATTAACAAAATCACGTAAAAGATTTGCTTGTGCCTTGGAAGGCTAAGACCATAGGCAACATGGCCCCATGGTGAGTAAGTTGATTTCCCTTTTGCTAGAAGATTAGACTGCTGGGATTGTTGAAAATGGAGGTGGGTAATCAGGAGAGAGAGTTGAAGCTCCTCTTGTTGAGTTGAAAGGTGTCTATAGAATGTTTCTCCCTCCCATGAAATGAGCAGTGGATTAGGAAGGACAAGACATGCATCCTGGCAACATCAAATTTTCATGGAGCAGAATGAAAGAAATAGAGAAATTGACTCTAGTCTTCTGTTCTACCTGTGAGAAGACAGCAGATAAGTTTAAAGCATGTGCCTTTGAGACAAATTATTTTTCTTGTTCTTCATCATTCTACTAAAAGCAGAAAAGCATGGGAGTCATCGCTACATCACTGGAAGAGAGCATCCATTGTGGCAATGAATGACAAAGGGCAGTTTTATCCATAGCAAAAGTGGGCATTGAGGGCAACAATTTTTGAAAAAGGAGAAAGAGAAGCCCCAGCACACTTCATAGTAAGGCCCTCTCTGTGATGCTGGGCAGCTGCTATGGCTGGAGTCTAGACACAGGATTGGAGGAGCTCAAGTGGCCCTTCCGAGACTGATTAAAAGGAGCAATGTGAGCAGTTGAGCAGCCAGGACAACAGCAGTGAGAGAGAAGGAGGCCTTGTCTATGGATTGTTTAGGATTTATAGAGTGAGATATGGAAGGGGCCAGCACTCTCCTAGGTGGTTTGCAAAATGTGGGTTTCAGAGAACTTACCCCCTGCCTGAATAACTCAAGAGTCATATTCAAGTTGAATATCAAACCTTGGAAGCCAGGAAAGAGAACAAAGCTTCTGAGTTTAGGTCCCAGCTAGTTACCAAATTAACAGAAGGAGCAGTAAAGCTTCCTTTGAACCTCCTTAGAGTCCATTTTCTTTTACCACTAAAAGGTGTAAATCTTGACATGAAAAAAAAAATTTAGTCAATAAAATTTTCTCTGTTTTTCTAATTTATTTTTCTTAATCTCATTCAGAAACTGCAAACTTGGTGTATTTTTCCTGTGTCATAGTCTATTTGGTTTTGCTAACTTTAGCAAACTTTGTTTTATACAGAAAGCAGTGTATTATGTCTAGTCCTCAAATTAATATCCTAATGGAAGATCATTCTTTGAGCAAGACTGAAAGCATAATTTCTTATTTAGAAACTGCAGTTATAACACATATAGATTATGAATATTTTTCACCCATACAGCTATCTACCTCTGTTCTTGTAGACATTAAGATAGAGGTATAAGTGGAGAGAGAAATTATGATGACACATAAAATAAGTATGGCTTGACAGCTTTTATAGAAAGTAGAATTTCTAATGGTAACAATAAAATCCTGGCTAGTAATATATTTTAAAAGACACTGACAATCATTTAATGTAGGAAGATCATTTCTGAAACTGCTCTGTCTAAGCTGTGTGTACAAGTAACAACTCATCTGTGTCACAGGCATTCAGAACTTCCTTCTTAGAGAAAAAAAAAGCTAAATCACTTTAATGTTATAAAAAAGATCTCTGTTTCTTTCCCCCAACCAATTCTAGAAGAAATAAGAAGTTCATAACAAATAAGAAATGTAGAGGGGGAAATCTTCAAATGAACTCTTCATACTCAAACGTCATAATGCAACTTCCTCAGAAAAGCCACTTCCCTCTCAGTTTATACCATCATTATTTGTAAAGGATCTCAGATAGCAATAAAAATATTTTCCCATCAAATAGCAGCAATAATAAACAAGGACCTTTATATAATGCAAACAAGAAAAACATAAGCATCATTTGTTTAATAAGAATTTCCACCTAGCCCTGGCCGGTTTGGCTCAGCGGTTAGAGCATCGGCCTGCGGTCCAGAGAGACCCGGGTTCGGTTCCGGCTGGGGGCGTGTACCTCGGTTCTAGTTTGTCCCCGGCCCTGGTTGGTCGTGCGGGTGGCGGCCACTCGATGTGTCCCTTTCACGTCAATGTTTCTCTCTCTCTCTCTCTCCCCCTCCCACTCTATCTGAACAGAAAAAAATGAAAAAAAAAAAAAAAGAATTTCCACCTAAAATTTGTAATTGTTAAGCTCATTGTCTCCATAGTCTTGGAATGACTAGCTTTGTTGAGAATAAGAAAAAGAGACTAGCAAAAAAAATCCCTGATTTCCTCCCTCAAAATAGTGTGCATGTCACGAGAGTCATAAGAAAAGTAGGCAATGTGACATACATTGACTGAACTGTATGCTTCTTTTGTATAGTGATCGTTTCTTATTCAACTTGTTTGTAGTTTCTTCCACAGTATAGGGCTAATTATTTACAGAACAGCAGGTCCTCATTATTGGAGAACAATTTGTCCTAGAAAAAGCTCAATTAAAGTGAATCTACTTAAAATAGAAAACAAAATATTATGTACAGAGTAAACTAAAGATTTAGTTATCTTATTTAAAAAATATAACCAAAACTTATAAAACCAAGTATTTCATCTTATAGTCTACAGAATATAGGTTAAAATTGTAGCTATGCAGTACTTAATAGGAGAATAAATCAAGTGTTGATTCTTTGGAATGGCTAGCAGGCTATTACATTCTTGCAAAATGATCATAGCAAGGGTCATTAAAAATCACTCAGGAGCTTTAATTTACCAAAGTGTCCTCTTAATTCATTGATATGCAAATAAGTCTATTTGAAATACCTATTAGGTTATCATTCTTGTCAATTATTTCTTCTTCGGTTATTAATGTACTTCTACTAGGTCATTATTTGTTAATAACTTTATCTATAAATTGGAACTTTTTTGGATTTTATTGGCTTTATGGTAAGATTTCCAATTTCACTTCATTATCAATATGCAGTGTGTTTGATTCATAGTACTAGATGTTTTCAACATCCAGATAGTGATTAAGAAACTTATCACTAAAAATGTTGATGTGATGGAGATCTATGCTGATGTAAAGGGAGTGGGTGTCCATAGAGAACATACTGGGTTTTGATAACTTCAGCAACCCTGTGCAGCACAACACTCCTTGCTTTGGAGGTCACACACCAAACATGAGAATAGAAAATCAGTTATATTTATTCCAAATATGGAATACTCAAGCACACACTGACATAGAACATGTACTAGACTGCGAAAGTTGGTATATATGAAGTGAGCTGCGAAAATTTTCGAGACTTAGTTGTTGAAAGCTGTTTTTCACCAAAACTTCAACATCAACAAATGGATTCATGAAATACGACACAAAACTGCTAAAATTATGGGGGCCTATTGAAAAAGAGCCACTTTCTTCTAGTTCTTCTATAGATTGTACCTCTTAGTCTTAGAACCAGTAGCATTTAGTCAAATGAATGCTTTACTTTTATCATGGTTATTTTCACCCAATGATTAATCTAGTTTCTCTTTACTGTGAAGATAGACTATTTAGGATCATTCTGAATACCTTCATTTCCCAGTAGGAGAACAGTCTGAGACTGCCTACAGGTTTAATTATAATTAACTTTTTACTCATCTCTGTGTCTCAGAAAGTACTCAGGCTGTTTAGAAATGGATTAAACCAGCCCTGATTGGTTTTGCTCAGTGCTTAGAGCATCGGCCCACAGACCAAGAGTCACTGGTTCAATTCTGGTCAAGGGCACGTACCTCAGTTGCAGTTCGGTCCCAGCCCTGGTCAGGGTCATGCGGGAGGCAACCAATCGATGTGTCTCTCTCACATTGATGTTTCTCTCTCTCTCTCTCTTTCTGAAAATAAATGGAAAAATATCCTCGGGTGAGGATTTTAAAAAAGAGAAATGGATCAAACCATTTATGTACTAGCATTTGTGTGTTAGCCATGGGCACTCTGGCTATATGAGGAATGCAAAAAAAGTCAAATTAAATCCTAGAAATCCAATCCTAAAGGAGCATTCTTGATCCATGATGTGTTGTGACTCTAAGCGAAAGCTACTCTTTGCAAAATAAGCAATATGTTAGAGAACCTCCATTAAGGAGGTGCTCTTGGCTATACCCAAGACTAGAGCACAGCAAAAGATGACTTAAATGATGAGCAAAGTATATCATCACCTTTTCTGAACATATTTCTATAGACAAGATGACCCTGTGCTGGGCATTGCAAGAAGAAGGTAAAGAGGCCCTGTTGATTGAGGGTCTAGTATGTGCCCGGTTCTTAACAGATCCAATTTTAATTAACTAGGCAAGTCAGAAATCATCTGACTTCTATTTTCTAATTTGTTTTATTTATCTATAGCCCCTATTCCATCTGCATCTTGGGTATGCCTCTGTATGTATGAATTAAGTTAGGGAGTCTAGTCTTAATTTTTCTAAATCATGTACTAAATTTTTTAACGACATTTATTAACCTTCCCCCTTAGATTTAAATTACTGTATTCATTACATCAACAAGGATTGACTTCTGGGCTATCGATCTTGATGTCACATTAATAGCAACATCATACTATTTTGATTAATAAAACTTTATGTTTTCATATGCAGTAATGCAAGCTCCAGTAATTGTAATTTTCCCTTAATCTTATTAAAATATTTTTGCATAACTTTCTCTTTGAATTTTAGAATTATCTTTCAGAGGATTTAGAATTAAATTTTATTTATAATTCTAGTAATATTTTCATTGGGATTACATTAAACTCATACATTAATTTGGGTAGAAATAATTTTTATATCATATTGAGTGTTCTCATCTAGAAACATGGCTTATTTCCCTATGTTTTCAGTTGTCTTTGACAACCTTAAGAAAAGTTTGATCATATTCTTCATTAGCCTCACACATTTAATATCATAATTATCATTAAGTATTTTATAATTTTTTTTGGTGTTGCTGTTGTGAATAGGACTTTTTCCTTTTATTTTTTTTTATCAGTTATTGCTGGTATATAAAACACTATTTTTGTTTGTTTATCTTGCATCTGGCCACCTTAATGGATTTGTATTTGATATTATAGTTCATCTATTGACTCTTTTTAAATTTCTTGTATAAGTAATCATATCTCCTGTAAGGGGCAATTTTACCTCTTCCTTTTAAATAATTACCTTTTCAATTTCATTTTCTTGGTGTAGCTTTGAGGGGCTTCAATACATATTGGATAGCAGTAGTTTACCTGAAATTCTTGTCTTTGTAGGAATTCGTCACCATAAGAATATTTCTTTGTGGGAATATTTCACCATAAGAATGTTGGCTATATGTTCTTAGTAAAGTCCTAGTTTATTAAGATTTCCACTTTTTTTTTTTTTTTTTTTTTTTTTACATCTGTTGAAATAATTATATGTATTTCCTCTTCATAGTTTGGGTTTTAACTGCTTAGAGGTTGTTAACATTACCACCAAAGAAGTTTATAACTGATGCTTTTCCTTTTCCACAGCATTAAGTTCTGAAAAATAATTGAAACAGGATGTGTATCTATCTTGAAGAGGCTGATGGGGATAAACATACTGTATAAACCACACTATCTTACACCATGCCAGGTAGTCTAGTGTATATATGGGTTCTACCAGGACTGAGAACATACCTAACTCTGATGACATGGTCCCTCACAAATATCCACTCTACCCTATAGAACTGCCACAGCCTCAAAAATATAAGGCTGGGTTTGGAGGGTGTCAGGTGAGCTCCTAGGAGTTCTCATGTGGCTCTCGCTCTTTTGGACTTACTATCAGCAACTGTACATCTTCCAGTGTTCTATTCTGATATTAAAGAATGCTGCTGGCCTCTCTGCTGTATATCCTGATTGAAATGACTTCCTTCTGTAGCTTCCAGATAAGCATATTTCCTTGATTTATCAAGAGGTGTCTTGTCTAGTCTTTTAGTGGGTGGGAGATCTTTTCATCTAATAAGTTATATAAATACATTTTCTAATATTAAGTGGTTCTTGAATTGCTGGAATGTATTCCTACTAGTTTATGAGATTTCAATTTTTCATATACCACTGGAGTCAAATATATTCAAGAATTTATTACATGATAAAGGTCACTTCTCAATTCAGTAAGGAAAATAAAGCCTTTTTCAACATGTGATGTTGTGAAAATTGGGCACTATTATACAAAAACATTAAATCAGATTCATCTTTTACACTATATTCTATAAATATGCCAATGATTAAATGTAAACTATTAAATAAATGGTAAAGGTACAAGAAGAAAATGTCTGTGCATTCTTTTTTATAACTTAGGAGTGGCAAAAGCCTTTCTAAACCAAGTTTTTAAATGCAGAAACCAAGAATAAGAAAATAGTTGATAAAGATGACTACATAAAAATGGAAAAGTTCTACATGGCAAAAGACACCATGAGTGCATGTAAAATCAAATGACAAACAGATACAGCATTTGAAATTCACATCAGGAGCAATATTTTAAAGGCCCCTAGATTCTTTCTCTAGTCCTTTAAAAGCCCCTAGAATTTGAGGAGAAAAAAGATCAACAATCTGAAAGAAAACCTACAGTTCACAGAAAAGGAAATACAAGGGGTCCTAACATACGAAGAGATGTTCAACCTTACTCATAACAACAGAAATGCACATTAAAACTACTCTAAGATAATATTGTTTACCTACCAGATTAACAGACTTGCCAACTGCAAGTTGGGAGAGAAAATCTGTTCATGTATTTTGGGTAGTCATGCAAAATGGAGCAAACTCCACAGAGGGCACTTTGGCCAGAACTTGCACTTTGCATTACACTTCAGCCATTTCTTTTCCTACAAATATACCTGCTTATATAAAAAATTCTGTATTTATATTGTTATTGTTTATAGAAAAAATTTGTAATGGGGCAAAGGAAACCCAAGTGTCTATCAAAAGAGACCGCTAAAATAAATTATGATAAATCCAGACAATGGAATACTAGGCTATTATATTAATAAAAGCAAGTGAAGACAATTTCCTTGTATTGATGTGGAAAGATCTGCAAGATACATTGTTAAGTGAAAAACAGGCAAGGTGAAGAGGGAGTATATAGAATGCTATTTACAATGCTATTAATCATCTATAGAGATAATCTCACTGTCACAGCAATGGTTCTCAAAGTGTGGTCTTCCCAAAATTCTTTCAGGGATACATAAGGTCAAACTATTTTCTTGATAATACTAAAAACAATTTTTTTTCTCAATTTTGGCCACTTTCTAAAATTTGTGAAAACTCCGGGAATAAAGACAGTCCTGGACTAACAGATTCAAATGAATCTGGTTGACATTTCCCTTGCTCTGTCACGCCTGTGCCATTAACAATGGCATTTAGGTCAGGCTGTGAAGAAATGAATAGACACTTCCAGGCAAGTCTAAGAAAACAGACCGCAGAAGCAGACCACTTACTTTTCAAGGCTGTCCTTTTCACAAAGAAATTTACAGAAAGAAAAAGATCACAAAATAAATAGTCCCAGAAGTCAAGTCCAAAAATGCGTGTCAAAATTAAGCTTACCTTTCTTCTTCAGACTTACAATGGTAAAAGTAAGGCAGATAATCAAGGTAAGTTCTAGGTCATGATAAATGAAAATTTAAATGGACAATTTATTTCTGTTTGACAATTAGGTACAGACCCACTAAATACAGGGTTTGTGGTCATTGCTACGTGTGGCTGGGGACCAGATGCTTGGTCACAAAGGAAATTGAATGAGGGTGGAAAGTCACCTCTATATTGACAATTAAAAGCATATGGCATTTGCTGTTTATAAAACGTTTCTCCCTTGTGAGAAATGTTTCTGAATCATGGTCTCCAGGGCACACACTTTGAGCTGTTTTTTCCTGGAGTGGTGTTTCATTCACACAAACTAACCCACATTTTCTTCTATGATTCTCCATATGACTAATGAAGCATAGCTTTGAGGTTATGATTTAGGGGTATATATGTGGCCATGGAGTACATAGCACCAACTAGACCCATACCCAGATTATAAACATGCTCTACACAACTGGCTGACCAGCCTCCATTCTCCTCTTTTCTTTGATTGTTTAAAATGATCTATTTAACTGTAATTGTGTTGTGAAGAAAAACTGTGCTTTCTATACTGGCTCTTGCACTTATGCCTCATAAAAATATATAGGCGATTAGTTCTTCAGGTTCTGCACAGACTTTTCCCCAAGAGATAGCCCAGGCTTCATCAATTCATGCTAGGCTAGTCTGTCATCTACTTGCATGTCCCAACTGTCCATGGCTACGAAATTGAAGAGATACTGCTGTACATGTCCTGAGAATGTTTTGCCCTTCCTGGTCACATTCATCTAAGTTTTCCATTCCTGTATAATATCTCCTTAAATAGATATATCTATATATCTATTTACTCACATATACCAGTAAAATGAGTGCATGTGTGTGTGAGTAATTTAGGTTTTGAATGTGTTTATTTTTGCAAAATAATGAAACAACTTAACGAGCAAATGCATTTCAAACTCATAAATTAATATATAACACTCTTTTAAGGGTATATTAAAATCTTATTTATATTTCTTCACCTAAAAAATGAATAAGTGCAATAACCATAAAAGTTAATGGACTCCTAAAATTGGAGCCTCAGTTCCTTAAACAGTCAGAATGATTATAGTATCACAAGGACTTCAGAGTTCAATTTCTCTGAAGGCCACATATCAGATTTAAATAATGTTTCGATTTCCAGCATCATTCCATTTTTAGCTCCTTTGCAGAATCTAGAATTTAGTATTCTTAGTACAATTTCGTTCGACACAGTTGTACAAAAGTTACTCGAACTGCCAACACATCTTGAGTAGTTGTCTGAATGGCTTAGTCAAGATTGGGTTTATAATCTATGGCCCACAGATGAAAGTTTCTGAATGACACTGACTTTTGCTGGAGGCAGTCTACTTCTCATGATGAGTATGAACACCTCATTTACAAAATGTGTCATTTGATTACAGGGAATCCAAAAGATGCAAGAACAAGAAAAAAACTAGGCCAAAGAAGAAAATCATCAATTGTGCTCAAGTTTATTTAATCTCAAATAGTACTTGCCTCTTTACAAGAATGATATTATCCTGAAATTCTCATGTCTATTAATTTACTCATACCATCTTTGGATGTCACCTTCTTTCAAAAGCTTTCTGTAAATCCTCTATGTTCAGGGAAAGATAGGCTGACCCATAATTACCTTTCCTTTTAGTCAGTCCTTCTTCATCAGTAAGCTAAAGGTAGAGAGTGTTGGTAGAAGGTGGGCATATCAAGAAGTGATTAAAAAAAAACAGTTGAGCTAATTCTGTGGAACATTTCCACTGTTCTGGTAAGAATGGAAAGCATATGTATGAACTACAAAATACTACTGTGCAATTTCAGTCATTCCACTTACAAAGTCAATGCTCTTAGACTGGCTGTGCACAAAATAAAGATAAGTGGTAAGATTTCATGGTAATAATTTCAAATTTTAATTTTTCTTCACTTAAAATGACATTAAATAAGAAATTTTAAAAAACAGCATAAGTGGAGTGACCCTAAAAGAAAGGAAAAAACCTTATATATAGTACCTTTAACAGCATTTTTTCTTGCTTTTTTCTTTCTTTTTATCCTCACCCGAGGACATTTTTCCATTTTTTGTTCAGATAGAGTGGGAGGGAGAGAGAGGAAGAGAGAGAGAAACATCGACATGAAAGGGCTGCCTCCTACACGACCAACCAGGGCCGGGGACAAACTGCAACCGAGGCACGTGCCCCTAGCGGGAACCGAACCCGGGTCTCTCTGGACCACAGGCTGATGTTTTAGCCGCTGAGCCAAACTGGCCAGGGCTACATTTTTTCTTGCTTTTTGAATGAGGGTTGCTACCTTTTCATTTGTGCTGGGCCCCAGAGATTACATGGTGTTGGTCATAATGATGCATCAAACAGGATCCTTTGAAGTATGAAAAAGTTCAATATCTTCCAGAATGCCTAGTTTATTGAAAGATGAGAGGGGGGGGAGGGAGAGAGAGAGAGAGAGAGAGAGAGAGAGAGAGAGAGAGAGAGAGAGAGAGGGGGAGAGAGAGAGAGAGAGAGAGAGAGAGAGAGACAGGGAGATAGATATTGTTTATTCATTTTGTTAAAGCAGCCACTGTCTATTTCTGAAGTATGAATACTTGGTACATCACTTTCTTAGAATCTGCTCACCAATATTCATTGTCTTCATGTCATTTCTAGTGTTAGGACTAGGAGGTTTTCATTTCTTTTCAATACTGCACCTGTGTTGGGCTTTCTCAGGGGTTCCGGAGCATTTCATCACCAGTACACAGTGATGACCTTTAGGGGAAGATCAGGTGGTTCCTCTGTTCTTCATAGTGGGGAAGGAAAGACCTGCTTGTAAAATGCAAAAAATGTTTCCTGGGTTGAAGCCAATTTATTTTTGATCTTCATTTGATCTTTATTTTGACTAATCCTTTTCTTTACGTGATTCCCTTTTGTTGATATGCCAAAATTCTGCCAACTTGTTTCCTTTCTAAAAAAAAAAAAAAACACCCTCATTTCTGTTAAGTTTAATTTAGTATTAGACTTGTTTACCAACAGTAAATTAAATCTCCTCTGCCCCAGCACCAACCCCTAATCAGGTCAGAAGCATATCTTGTCAAAGTAAAGCCACAATAAACATATAGATGAGCCAATCACATGTTTATTGCAGCTTTACTTTTAAAGGATGTTATATATTGATCTTTATGGATATGTTTAATGAGGAGGGGGACCAGAATTTTATTTTTATTTATTCATTCTGACAAGTAAGAGAATATATTTATGTCATTGTGGTCAAATCTACAGAGTACCAACTATCTAGGTAATGCAAGTAACACATTCAGCTTTAATTTGAAGTGCCCAAATAAACTGTCCAAGATACCTATAATCCCAGTTCAGGGATGTGATATAAGAACTGTATTGATCCATTCTATAGGCTACTTTGGGGATTGTGTTTGGCAATCTGGCATTATGGCAATATTTGCATTCTACTGCAGGTTATCTGTCAGCAAGACCAAAGACCTCTTGCAAAACTGTACTAAACTCTACACATGCTAAGAGAAACTTCCTTTCTCCAGCTGAAACTCTATTCAGAGGTCTGGGTAAAGCAAACTGAAGCACTAATTAGCACTGTTAGCTCAGCATTTTCAACATGCAAGTTTGCTTCCAAAGACCTCCCTTTGAGCCCGAGTTTGCAAGAGGTTCAGATCTCCTGAGTTTCACTTTGAGTGTCAAGTTCAAGCAGAACCCCAAAGAAACTCAAAGCAAAACCCACTTTGGACCCTTAGAGTTTCACCTGGCTTCTACCTGAAAGAACTACCCAATGTTCCCTTGAAACTTGGCCCAAGTTTGCATGCAATTCAACTGAAATTCAATTCAGCATTGCTGAAAAGTTTGCAAACCTCCATAAAATGGGCTGTGAACCTAATATGACCTCTGGGTATCTAAGGAAGTTTGCCAAAGTTTCCAACAAACTTAAACAGGACTTTTAGGACCCAGTGAAAAATGTTGTATTTTCAACTATAATTTACCTCCAGGAAATCGATGAATCACATATAATTTGCCCCAAGAGATGAGTTATTTCTACTTTATGAAATTATTTTTCATCTGTGTATACTCTTTTAAATAGGAAAGAGTGTGGTTAATTGATGAGAAAGCAGGTGGCTATCATCACATGCTGTTTTCACTTCGCCCTTGCATTCAGCACAGCTCCACAAGCTCAGGCACGTTAAGCATTGCCTATAAAGTGGCCCCAGGGAATCTACACACTTCTAATGGCAAACAGTTGAGATAATCCAATATCTTAGCACAACACAATGGGTTGGAACAACGTGTCACAGAAGACTAACTTCCACTTTTTCTGATGAAGATAAAACTGCAACTAACTCTTCTTTGTTATTTAGGCAAAGCTTCTTCCCCTGTCTCATCTCAGCCTTGCCCTCCACCCTCTCCTCTCACCACAAAACCCTACTTGTGCCTTTCTGACAATCCTCCTTCACTCTCCCTTCTCTACCCATTTACCATTTGTCCCTTGCTTCCTCTGCATTGCCTGTCCCCTCTTCCTCCTCCTTTCTTCATCTGCCTCTTTGCTTAACCTCCCTGAAGGGACTTTTCCACTAGCTTTCGAGGACGCCTACTTTACAACAGTGTTGTAAATGGGTCTCTGAGACCCCTTTTCACCGTTCCTGCGCCTGTGTGGGGATTCCTACCTCCAATCCTGGGCACCTTGTGCTCAGAGCTGGCATTTTGGGAACTCCTCAGTGAACAAGACTCATGAACTGCTCTGCCAGTGAGCTACAGTTTGCAGCAGCTGTGGATGACAGAGTGACTTTATTACATAGACCTGAACACGAAGAGAAGGAAGAAAAATAATATATAATGGGAAAAGAGCACGGAATTTGGAGTCTAACGGACCTAAGTTTAAATAGCGTCTCTGCCATGATGATCTTAGACAACTGATTGAACCTTTTGGAGCTTTGGTTCCCTCGCCAGTGTAATGGGGATACTACTATCTACCTCAAAATGTTAAGGAAATAAATGAAACGATGCACATCGTAGAGACTCAGTTCACCTTAATTCTGTACCCTGTATAGTTCCTTAAGAGACGATACTGCAGCTCACATTTTTAGGTTTAAACCAATATAGTTTAGTGGGAAATTAAGAAAGTGCTTACATTTAGCCTTCTCGGGTGGTGTAATTTCTCTGTTCAATGTCCTAAGCAGTGTGGTAGTTTTGCATTGAGGCATAAACACCATCAGACTCAAAGAATTCTCCTTCATTTAGGATGTATGTTCCAAAATGCTCATTTTGCTAGAGCCAGAGTGATTTCATGCTGTCCACTTGGTTTAGAGTACTTGTCTAGCTAAGGAAAATCTTACTAAACAATTTCATGACTGCTATTATTAGCATACAAATATTAAAATTAAAAGAATTTGGCTCAGTTCTTTAGGGTTGAAGTCCCAAAGACACATAGTAAGGAATGTTGAGCATTGTTTTTGACTGTGAGTCAGATTAAAAGCTATTCTTTCTGACTAACCTAGGATCTTAATTACTTTCTTGTCCATTCACTTCACCACACACAGCTTTTAAAATTTTATTTTTCTGAAAATGTGTGCACTTTGAGATAAGATAGATTTCTCGTGGACCTCTCAATATGTTTCATGTAGGTTTTTTCCCCATTTTAGTAAACATATCGTAATTATTGGGGGGAATATACTTAGTATTACATTCTTATTGCATCTATCTAAGCAGCTCAGACTCTAAGCAAGACCAAAATATCTTAACCAAAAATGAAAAATTCTGTTAATTATCCAGTTTTCTTTTGTTTAATTTTATAAGGACATCATACAAGATGAATGCGTGTTTGGTGCCAGGTGGATTGTACTTTACTTTAAAATCTCTGTTAGGTTTAATTTTGTATAAAATAAATTATCTGGCATTGTTTGAATGGGGCTAGATGAAATGTATAACAATATTTACTTTCTTAGATTCAGTAAATTTATAGTAGAAAACTCAAGAAAAAAATGCAATATATAAAAAGAGACAATGAATAAATATCATAATAAATTAATAGCTAAACCATTCAGCCTAGAAGATGAGGCTGACCTAGCAAATACCAGGGAAGAAGTAAACTGAAAAGATGGCTTCCCCCACTTTTTTTTTTCCTTTATTGATTTTAGAGAGAGAGGAAGGGAGAGGGAGAAAGAGATAGAAACATTGATGAGAGAGAACATTGATTGGCCACCTCCTGCATGCCCTCCACTGGGGATCGGGCCCACAACCTGGGCCTGTTTCCTGACCAGGAATCGAACCAGTGACCTCTTGGTGCATAGATTGATGCTCAACCACTGAGCCACACTGGCCGGACTGGCTTCCCCCACTTTGAAGCACATTGAACAGGCCCTGTTGGGGATTCACCAGAGGACAGCTAGATAGAAGCATGACACAGAATGTGATATAGAGCAGAACTCAGCATTCTAAAAGTAAGAAAGAGAGAGATCACATATAGATGTAAAATATAAATGGGTAGGGCTAGGAGCAGAATTGCAAAAGCAAGAGTAAGTCAAGAGCTAAAAGCTATGCTAGAACTAAATCCTTATGGAGACAGGGCAAGCAAGGGAGAACAAATTGTCTACCTGAGTAAATGTTTTAGCTTTAGTTCCTTAGTCTTACAAGTAATGGTTTGCATTTTGGGTTTACAAGCTGCCACAGAATTGCCTAGATGGAATTAAATAATGTAGGGAATAAGTCAGGATGGAAGGGTAGAGGGAAGGGTGGAATTAAGAGATGACAGAAGAAAAGAAGAGAAAGTATAGTTGTCTCCCCTTATCTGAGGGGCACATGTTCAGTGGATGCCTGAAACCATGAATGGTACCAAACTTTATATATATTGTATATATATTTCTTATATGTACATACCTATGATAAAGTTCTAATTACTCTTGCAATCTGAGGCCATTATTAAGTAAAATAGGGGTTACTTGAACACAAGTGCTATGATACCCTGACAGTCAATCTGATACCTGAAATGGCTACTATGTGACTACCTGGTGGGCAGAGTAAACAGCTTGAAGAATATGGACAAAGGGATGATTCACGTCCTGGGTGGGAGAGAGGGGAACAGCTCAATATTTTATCCTACTACTCTGAATGGCACATAGTTTAAAGCTTATGATTTGTTTATTTCTGGAATTTTCCATTTAATCTTTTAGGAAAATGGTGGATTAGGAGAGACTTCTATAAAGAAAGAAAACAATATTAAGGGGAAAAGAAATAGACAAGGGAAGGTAAAAAATGAAGGTAAATGACAAGGGCAGGATGGTGGAAAGGAAAGAAATTCCCAAAGATTGGGAGGAATCTTGACTATATCCCCACTGGTCTTAGAGAAGACCTCACAGTCCATTAGCTCATTTACTCACATCAATTTCCCAGTGTATCTGGCCAGGTATCTCTGAGGGTTATAGCTTTGGAGCAGAAATGGGTCTAGTCTCAGAAGCTAACTCTGAAATAAATATGAAGGATGTTTCATCATAACCACAAATCCATAAGAGTGAAATAAAAAGGAAAATGAAAACATTATGTTTTGTTTAAAAAAGTTTGTCCTGAGGTCATTACCCAGTAATGATTCATCTTACCCAGCAAGGAAAGTTAGGGGTACCCCTTTGATGAGTCACAATCTTTTTCTTGTGTTTTTTGTTTTGATTATTTTATTTCTTGGTTTGTTAAACAATATTAATGTCAAGTGACATAACAAATGGAAAAGTAGTTGAAGCCATAACCACACAGAACATCCATCCTACAGGGTATGCTTGATAAAGATGATTAAAATGTTCATGTTCTCTAATTAACAAATTGTTAACTGGTAGTCATTTGCAATAAAATGCTTTTTATATTTCAAAAAATCCTTATTTTCTCTAGATTTGAACTTAGGGTACTGAGTTTCCAGATGTCACCCAGAACATATACTTGGGAAAAAATATATTACTTTTATATAGCAGAGAGTAAGTTCAGGGATATTATCAGCCTTATCAGTGGCCTGGACTCAGCAAGGATATAAGAGAAATAATGAATAAGAAATCACAAATGAGCTCTTAGAGATCACTGGGAACATAGATAACCTTCTTCCATAAAACAGTTCTTGCTGCCACTGTCTAAAATGCAATACGCCCCGAGAAGATCATTGTTATAGGCCGTTAGTACTTATGTTAATAATAATGATGATGATAATAATAGTTCACATTTACTGAACATTGCTATGGACCGGGGGCTATTCCAAATATTTTACAATTTAATACAGCCAATCCTGTTCAACTCTAAGTGATAGATACTTATTATTATTCTCCTCTCTTTTGGTGAATTGATAAACCTAGACTGATTCCTAGTGAATTACTTATTCAAATTCATATTAACCAAATAACTTAAATGTATATATGCATTGTCCATGGACACAGACAATAGTGTGGTAAAGGCCTAGGGCAGGACAGGAGCCAGGTGAAGGAGGGCAGTGGGGGGAATAGTGGGGAGACATCTGTAATACTCTCAACTATAAAGAATTTTTAAAAATATAAAAATAAAATAGGTAAAATACTTAAATATAAGAAATAAATTATAAAAATTTATAGGAGGAATTTTAGGCTACTAATAGCCTACTGTTAACCAGAAGCCTTACCAATAAATAAAATAAACAGTTGATTAACACATATTTTACATATTGTATACATTATATATTGTATTATTACAATAAGTAAGCTTAGAGAAAAAGAAATGCTATTAAGAAAATTATAAGGAAGAGAAAATATGTTTACAGTAATAATCATGAATTTTAAAGGCATCATTACATTATATAATTGTTTTTAAATCCTTTGAACAAATTAGTATTATACACATACTATTCACCCAGCACTATGCTAGATCCTACACTTAACAGCAACAAAAACAAAAACTGTGATATTCTCCTGGCCCATAAGGGATTTATAATTCATTTGTGCTCAGGAGACAAGAAGGTACAAAATTATCAAATACCAAAATAAGTTATTTGGGTACCAAAATAAAAAATCAATATCTGTTTGAGGTGCAGTTGAAGGTCCTTATGGATTCTTGATCAGGAGAATAATGATAAGAATGGAGTTTGAGGAAGATTAATCTGGTAGTAGAAGATTTTCTCCTGTATTTCCAGACTCAGTTGGTGGCAACATCATATATGTGGTCACCCAGCAGAAAACTGGGAGTCCAGTAAATTTCCAAATCCTGTGACTGTGATAACCTAAAGATCTTTGCAAAGCACTTTCCAGTCTGAACGAAGTGCTCTCTTTCCAGTAAACTAGGAGCATGGCTCTCCATCTCCCTACCACACCACCACCACCACATTACATCATCTCTTATCTGGGCTATTGCAATTGCTTCCTAGTTTCCCTGATGCTTTTGAACTCCTCAAATCAAATTAATTGTTACCTATCATCTACCTAAAATTCATATGTGACCATTCATTCACTCATTCTCAAATGTTTATTTAGTGCTTACTGTATATCAGGTCAAGCACAAACAATTGTTGAGCAAAACCAGATATGGTCTCTGAATATCATGGAGACATCATGGTGACAGACAATAACCAAACTATCCTCCCTAATGCTGAGTTAAAGTAATGTTGAGCATAATTTTCTTTTTTGTAACTATTTAGCTTTCTTTTTCTTTATTGATTTTAGAGAGAGAGGAAGGGAGTGGGAGAGAGAGATAGAAATATCCATGAGAGAGAACATCGATTAGTCGGCTCCTGCATGCCCCCACTGGGGATTTGGCCCACAATCTGGGTATGGGCCCTGACCGGAAATCTAATCAGCAACTTCTTGGTGTATGGGTCAATGCTCAACCACTGAGCCACACTGGCCGGTGAGCATAATTTTCTAAGCCTCAGTTTCTCCGTATTTAAACAGGAATGATGCAACCTATCTCACAAGGTTGTTATGAAATTAAAATAAGATTACTGTTATGAAAGGACGACAGGGTGGGTGCTTGATAAACATTTACTTCGTTTTTTAAATCAAATGGCAGCAATCAGCCCAGAGGATAGAGCAAGAGCTATAGATAGGAAAGCCAATGGCAGAGGTTAAGTGGAGGTAAAGCCATAAGAGAGAAGGAATTCTCCAAAAGAGAGAGAGCTAAACAGAGAAAGCTAAGGATCAAGCACCAGTACTAGAGAGGGGAAAGGAGGAAGAGGAGCAATAGGGAGGACACTAAGAATTTGTAAGAGAAAAAGCAGAAAAACCAGGGTCTACTATAATTAAATATTAAATGACTTTATGGGAAAGATTTACAAATTGTCTTGTATTCATTCTGTTTTTAGAAATACTCACTCACACAGATAGTAATAACCACTAGGTTATTCATATACAATATGAAGAATAAAAATTTGAACATCTTAAATTAAGTCAAGAAAATTATCAACCCTTAGCTGGTCTACCAAGTGTTGCGTACAGTCAACTTTTATTCAACTCAAACAAACTGAAGAGAAGACCAGTCTAAACTAGTAAAAATAATGAATTATATTATACTCTTTACAAAAATGCAATATTATGGTTTCATATCTAAACAATATTATGGCTTCATGTCCTGTGATATTTATACAATGGTGTCCAAAGAGTACTGCCAAGTAGGTATTTTTATAGACTTGCTTTCATAGACAACAAGAATTACTTTATTAATATATTAGTTGAGAGTACATAAACGTATGATACTAGACTATATACCTGAAAAATGTGTCCTCTCAAGTAGGTTAATTATATTCTTGCAAACTTTTATACTACTTTTTGTTTATTGAATCCACTTAACATAGGGAGGCCAAAAATCATCTTTTTCTTAGTCCCATGCCAACTACCAAAAATTCCAAATCAGCAAACCAGAGTAGTGAGGTTTTACCAAACACGGTGCTGAGGCTAACATATAAATATTTTTCTCTGAAAATCCAGTTATATTCAAGCTGTTTCTCTCTAGACTAAATTTTCAATGGCTAACTGACGTTCTTGAAGCAAATAAATACATTTAATTTCATTAATGGTTTATTTTATAAGAAATACACTATCTCTGCTAAGAACGAGTTGGTTCCTGCATTCTGCCCCACGTCCCACCCTTCTCAGGACACAGCTCAAGCTTTATCTTCAGTTCTGGGCATCACATTTTAGAATAAATTCTAATAAAATAAAACAGTTAAAAGAGAATGAGATTTGGCATCATTTCATATGAGGGGTATTTGGAAAAACTGGGACATTTATTCTGGAGGACAGAAGATATGGAGAAACTAAGACAATAGTACCTATCTCCAACTATCTCAAGGGCTAGGTGTGCAAGGAGCACTGACCTTGTCTTTGGCTCCAAAGCAGTGGTCTTCAAACAGAAACAAACAGTGGGAGCTTATTAAAACTTATGAAAACAGGGATTTGGGCTCCATAGCCACCAGCTGCCACTCAAACAGCCCTGTGTGGAGGAGAGTCAAGGAACCTGCATTTCAACAAGAACCACAGGTGACTCTGGTGCAGGTGATTCACAGAGCACTTTATGAAACACCGCTTCATAGGGTGAACAAGAATCAGTAGGCCAATGTCACAAGGAGAGAGATTGTAGCTTGATATATATAAAAGACCTTCCTAGTGATTAGAACTTCTCTAATAGACAGACATCTCATGCGGTTGTACTTTCCCATCCTTTTTGGGTTCCATATGAATAGCTAACATATGGGTGACCTTGGTCAAGATGTCATAGAAATGAGTGTTCAACACACAGATGGTTATACTACATGGAAGCCAAGGAATCAATCACTAATGAGAATGTTTATTTCTGAATTTGTTAAATAAAGATGCCAATTGTGATCATCATCCTTTATATAGAAGTTACTTGGCAGTGGGACAAATAAGAAAGCAGAGTCTATAAAGACTCCTGTTAATTTTAAAGCAGGGACTATAACTGGTCAATTCACTCTTCTTCTTTTTTTTTTTTTTTTCTCTCGAAGGACCCTAAACTAAATTAAACCATGACCACACAGGAAATATCAGAATATTTTATTTTAATGTTTTATTATGCATTATCTTTGCCACAAGATGAATTCCTGGGCCTTGTGAGTTATTTAGCATGTGTTGATGAAAGATGATAAGAAACCCTGAATGACCTAAGTATCTGGTAAAAGAACCTAGGATGTGGTAGCAAGGGACTCCACCAGACACTTGTTTCTTGGGGAGGTGGAGGCAAAGAGATGAAGTCGGGGAGGAAACAACGTAAAAAGTATCTGTTATATTTGCGTTTCACTGACATTGCTTTCTAAATTTCAGTTGCTAGCCTTAAATTTACCACAGGCCAAGAGTTCTAAGTCAAAATTAATTGTTCTAAAGAGAATCAAAAAGAAACAGGAAGAGAAATGACATCTCTTCACATCCTGAACAAGCCCATTTTGATATTGATAGGGAAGGGGGCCTGATTCACTGGGTCAGATGTGATGGGAAGCCGTAATGAGACATTAGTTCCACTTGTGGTTTAGCTATGTGAATTGTCGGGCTGCAGGGTGTGAGAGCAAGCTGAGGGCTCAGATTCACGCCCTTTCCTTTTATAACAAAGTGTCCCTCATTTGTGGGGCAAAAGTACTTGCTTTTTTTAAAATAAGGAAAGAAGTTTAAGAAAATAAAGGTGTCAATGTTTCTCTTCATCTGAGAATAAGGAAAGCTGTGCTGATCATTGGAAGGCCTTTCTGAGGAGGTAACATTTGAGTTGAGCTCAAAATGAGCCCCCAAATCCTGATATTTGAAGATTATAAGAACTGCCTAAGAGGCAGAGGGAGTAGTCAGTGCTAAAAACACTTGCCTCAAACATATAAAAAAGATCACTGGGCTGAGGCAGCTGCAGCTAGTTTCCAGGGGTGGGGATACTGAGAAGAATCCAGAGTTTGATAATATGGCTCATATTATCCCTGTAGTTGTAAAGCCCGAGCCACAGGAGCCACTAAGGGTGAGGAACCACTGTGCTAGGCTCTGCCCAACAGGGAGAGACCACCAGACCTGCACACTGGCTGGACAGGACCCAAGGAGATTCTGGCTTTTCTGACAGCTGCGTGGAGGGCCAGCTAATACAATTCAGACATATGGGGAAGTTACAATTCAGACATATGGGTCAACTTTGACCAGTGAAAGACAGGAGATAGGAAGTGGCTAGCAGATAAATTGTGTGTTAGTCTTCCTCTCCGAGGACCTGTTTCTAGATGTTTTCATCCAGCCTCTTGGAAAGGTTCTGTGAGACCAATAAATTGTGCCAGCCCAGTAGCACACCCTCTTGTGTTTGCTCTCCCTCCTTTCTTGCCTTGCCAAATTCCTTTTTCTCTCACTCCAGTTTCCTGAGGTTGCACTCCCTAACAGAATTAGCACATGAGCTTTCCCTCAGGCAGTTTTCTAGAGAACCTGCTCTAAGATGCATGTATCAATTCTTTCATCCTCACAGAAATCTCATGAGGTAGGTACTATTAACATCCCCATGGTATCGATTTAAAGCTGAGCACAGAAGCTATGGAACTTGACCAGAGTCATGCAGCTGGTGGGTGGTGAGCTGACCTGTGAACCCAGGCGATCTTGTTCCATAGCCTTTCTGCTCTATAGTCATGTAGACTCTGACCACGTTCACAGGCGGGAGCTGCGTTCAAGATGAGCCTGCAACGGCTTACATTTAGTGAATGAGCCTGCTATTCTTTTTTCAGATTTTTCAATTACAATTGACATTTAATATTATGTTAGTTATAGCTGTACAGCATAGTGGTTATTCTTTTTCTCTTTTTAAAAATTTTTCAATTACCATTGACATTTAATATTATATTAGTTTCAGCTATAGAGTATAGTGGTTAGACATTTATATTTCAAGAAGTGATCTCCCCAATAAATCTAGTACCCGCCTGACACCATACATAGTTTTTACAGTAGTATTGACTATATTCCCTGTGCTGTACTTTACATCCCCACGATTATTATGTAACTACCCATTTGTACTTCTTAATTCCTTCACCTTTTTCACCCAGCCCCCAACTTCCCTCTCATCTGGCAATTATCAGTTTGTTTTCCATATCTATGAGTTTGTTTCTGTTTTATTTATTTTGTTTTTAAGATTCCACTTATAAGTGAAATCATATGGTATTTGTCTTTTTCTGTCTCTCTGTGTGACTTATTTCACTCTAGGCTCATCCATGTTGTTGCAAATGAGATTTCTTTCTTTTTTTTCTGGCCAAGTAATATTTCATTGAATATATGTATGTACCACATCCTCTTTACCCGATCGTCTGTTGCTGGACACTTAGGTTGCTTCCATATCTTGGCTATTGTAAATAATGTGGCAATGAACATAGGGAGGCATATAGCTTTTTTAATTACCCAACAATCCCACTTCTTGGTATTTATCTAAAGAAATCCAAAACAATAAGCCTACTATTCTCAGGGAGAGCTACTCATCTCTCCCCACCTCCTAGGGAAGGTTATGTAGCATATTGTTAGGGTCCCCTGGGCCATATCACTGAACTCTTTGTATTGGAAGAGACCAGGCCTGAACAATTATCTAGTCTTTATCAGCATATCATTGCCCACTTATCAAGCATCTATTCCCTGCTGAACACTTTTCCATCTACTAGGTATTCCTAGTAATCAGAAATGGCCCTAAACTCACTCTTCACAGTTAGAGAAACAAAACAGAAACAAAAAAGTAGGGGCAGAACTAGGATGAGGTGAATAGGGCACGTGCCTCACACACAGAATTTAAGGAGGTTCCAAAAAAACTCATTAATCCAGAGAAATCATGGTTTAATGCAATGATTTTAAAAATCTAAATTAATGCAAAAAAATGTCATGAAAAAAATCATCGAAACTTTAAATGAAGGCAGGATCAGTACCAGTGCCCTACCAAGCCATATTGGTTCCTTCTCCCTAGTCCTGCCCTGTAGAGAAGAATAAATAATTCAAGGTGCATATGTCCATTTCCTTGGTCCTCAGAGCCATACTCAACCCCAGAGTAGAATCAAAACTCTCTTTTAATAACTTCAGTGTATAAACATAACTAATATACACATTTGAATGTTTTATACAAGGACTGACGTGAACAATTACAATCTGTGCCCAGCATTGTACTCTCCTATCGCCAGCCTAGAGGCATAAAATACTATTATTCACAATTAAAATTATCTTTAATTATCCCTATCTTTGAAAATAAAAACAACCACTATTTTCTTTTTAACAGTTTCTTCCCTCCAACAAGACAAATAGTTTAGCATGTTCCTTTACCTTTTTGGGCTGGCGCTTCTGCACTCCCACCCCAATACATACAACAACAATGACAGCAACAACAACAAATACAATATTGATGTAGTCTAGATCAAATTTAATTCTGGATTCTTATGAATATATTTTTTCCTTTGTTTTTTTACTTAACTTTTGCGTTTTTTTTTTAATACAACAATCAATTTTGCTAGGTTATTTGATCACCTTAACTTCATATTTCTCTACCGAATCTGTTGTATTTATTTTCCTCTTTTTTGAATAGTTTTTTTAAAAAATGAATCTTTGTAGGGCACAGTTTCTGAAGTTGTTTTTTTTTTTTTGTTTTTTTGTTTTTTTGTCAGAAAATATATTTGTTATATCCAGAATATTTTGTATTATATCCTCACATTTCAATGTCAATTTGATTGGATACAAAGTTCTATGTACAGCCTGGCTGGTGTACTCAGTGGCTGAGCATTGATCCATGCACCAAGAGGTTGCCAGTTCAATTCCAGGTCATGGCACATGGCCCAGGTGGTGGGCCAAATCCCCAGGGTGGGGCATGCAGGAGGCAGCCAATCGATGTTCTTTCTCATCGATGTTCTATCTCTCTCTCCTTCTCCCTTCCTCTCTCTCTAAAAATCAATAAAGAAAAAAAATTAAAATTCTATGTACAACACTTTAAAAATACTTTTAAAAAAATCTTGTGTTCAGCAACTGAGAAGTCTGATGTAAATCTGATGCTTGTTATTTTGTATGTGAGCTGCTTTTTATCTCTGAAAACATTTTGGAATTTTTTCTTAGTTTTCAATGATTCTAATCACAGTAATGTGTCTGATTTGGGGATTTTTATCTCTTCTGTTTGGCTACATATCAGAGGTTCCATTTTCCTTTCTATGTTTTAGTTCCTCTCCCGTGGGATCCCTATTAACTAAATGTTAGTTTTTGTTTATTTGGGGTTTTTTCTTTTTAAACTTATCTTTATTGTTGAATGTATTACAGATGTTCCCTCCCCTTTCCCCCCTTGACCTACTCTCACTCCCCTCCTGTCCTCCCCACGTTACTGTTTGTGTCTATTGGTTATGTATATATGCATATAAGTTCTTTAGTTTATTTCTTCCCTCCCCCCTCCCCCTTCCCTTTGAGGTTCATCAGTCTAACAACCAATTTGTACTTCTTATCCCTTCACCTTTTTCACCCATCCCCCAACCACCCTCCCATCTGGCAACTAACAAAAAGTTCTCTGTACCTATGAGTCTGCTTCTGTTCTGCTTGTTCATTTTGTTTGTAGATTCAATTGTTGATACATATGTATTAATTGCCATTTTATTGTTCATATTTTTGTTCTTCTTCTTCAAAAAGACCCATCAACATTTCATATAATACTGGTTTGGTGGTGATGAACACCTTTAGCTTTTTCTTGTCTGAGAAACTCTTGATGTCCATCGATTCAAAATGATAGCTTTGCAAGATAGAGTAATCTTGGTTTTAGATCATTGCTTTTCATCACATTGAATATCTCTTGCCACTACTTTCTGGCCTGCAAAGTTTCTTTTGCGAAATCAGCTCACAGTCTTATGGGAGTTCCTTTGTAGGTAACAAACTGCTTTTCTCTTGCTGCTTTTAAGATTCTCTCTTTGTCTTCAACCTTTTGCATTTTAATGATGATGTGTCTTGGTGTGGACCTCTTTGGTTCATCTTGTTTGGGACTCTCTGTACTTCCTGGACTTGTATGTCTGTTTCCTTCACCAAGTTAGGGAAGTTTTCTATCATCATTGTTTCAAATATGTTTTCAATTTCTTGTTCTCTCTCTTCTCCTTCTGGCACCCCTATGATGCGAGTATTGGCACACTTGAAATAGTCCCAGAGGCTCCTTACACTATCCTCATTTTTTTGGAGTCTTTTATCTTTTTGCTGTTCTGATTGGGTGTTTTTTGCTTCCTTATATTCCAAATTGATGGTTTGCATCTTGGCTTCACCTACTCGACTATTGATTCTCTGTAAATTATTTTTTTATTTCAGTTAGTTCATTCTTCATTTCTGACTGGCCCTTTTTTATGCTCTTGAGGTCCTCACTAAGTTCCTTTAAGTTTCATGAAGTCCCTTAAAATTCTCACTGAGTTCATTGAGCATCCTTATAACCAGTGTTTTGAACTCTGCATCTGTTAGATTGCTTATCTCCATTTTGTTTAATTCTTTTCCTGGAGTTTTGTTCTTTTCTTTCATTTGGGACATGTTTCTTTGTCTCTTCATTTTGGCTGCCTCCTTGTGCTTGTTTCTATGTATTAGGCAGAGTTACTATGTCTCCTAGGCTTCCTAGGGTGGCCTATTGTAGTAGGTTTTCTGTAAGGTCCAGTGGCACAGCCTCCCTGGTCACCCCAGCTGTGCCCATGAGGTGGACTTCTCATGTGGACTGTACACCCTTCTGTTGTAAATGAGTCTTGATTGCTGTTAGCATGTCAATGGGAGGGATTTACTCAGGCTGATCAGCTGCAAGGACTGGCTATGCCCACTGACCTCCAACCTCTGACTACCTTGGAGGATCAGCTGTGCAGGGGCCACCACACAGAGCAAGACTTACTTCAGCAGGGCTCTGGTACCCACTGAGTCCACTCCTTGAGTGTGTCACTTATGGAGGTGGTTGGGTGGTGTGAAGCGGTGTAGTCTGAAGCGGTCCACTGGGTGTGCTGGCTCTGGGACAAGGTCAGCCACTGCCTACATTCTGCCTGGGGCCACCCAGCATAAGCTACAAAGCTATCTGCCGATGGCTGCTTCTTTTGCTGGGCTTGGAGGTGCCCAGGCAAAGCCAAGCTGTGAACCAAGGCTGGCTGCTTCTAGTGCCAGGCCTGGGGCCACTTAGTAAGCGTTATGGGGCTTACTGCTTGTTTGAGAGAATTTAGGAAAATCTGAAGCAGAAGCCAAGACAGGCCAATCCTATGGTAAATCTACTGGAAACAGCTTGGATGGGCCTGGAAGTTGGATGAGGCAGGGCCTCAGGGAATCACCAGGGTGGGGCAAACAGTGTGAGCCAGGTTTCTGTAGTCCCAGATATGGCACCTGTCTACAGGCCCATGGGAGAGCTCACCAAAGGAACAACGGCCTCTACCAGCACGTCTGTCCAGGAGAAAGCTGTCTCTCCAGCTCTCACCCTGATGCCAAACAACTCAGTTCTTCCCCATATGTCTATGGTGCCTTTCAAGCTGTCTCCCCAACACTGGAGCCTGGAGGGAGTGGGTCTGAGTAAGTCCATGTGCGGGCCCTTTAAGAGGAGCTGCCTGGGGCTCCAGTAGCCTCAGCCTCAGTTTCCACTGGTTTTACAGCCAGAAGTGATGGGGACTTCTCTTCTTGGCACTGGGACCCGGAGCTGGGTGCCTGGTGTGGGACAGGGACCCCTCACTCCTCAGGGAGGACCTTCCCAGCCGAGGTGTCCTCCTGATTTTTATCCGCCACACGTGGGTGTGGGACCAGCCTGTCCGCGCCTCCGCCCCTCCTAGCAGCCTTGATGGGGCTGCTTCTTTAATTCTGTAGTTGTGGGACTTCCATTCAGCTCGATGTCAGGAGGTTCTGAATGATGGTTGTTCTGTAATTTTGATGTGGTTGTGGGAGGAGGCGAGAACCTCATTTACCTACACCGCCATCTTGACAGGAAGTCCTCCCACTATTTTCTTATTGATGATTTTTTTACTCTTAGACGTAAATAATAAATACGATTGCAGGTGTGGAAAATGTTAATATTTGGTAAATATTCAATAATGCTCAGTAAATGAGGAAACCAAAAAGCACTAGTTTATCATCTTTATATTTTATTCTATTCTGTTATAATGAATGGTAACAGTTAATATATAATCATTTAAACTTCAAAATTACAAAACTAATTTAAACTTACAAAACTATAAAGTTCTAATTTAGATGATAAAACTAGATGTAATCTTTGTATATGCTGGCTTTGAGATAATCAGGTGAGAAAATGTTCTGTGCCTATGAAGAATTGTCTTCTGGGTTGGGGAAAAAAGGTTCTTTGAAGAATACAATTCTGCCTGAATTTTTGTACTATACTCAAACACATAAAACACTTTCTGTTTAGGCATGGATTCCCTACAAGGGAGCAGATCTAGGGAAAAGCTGCTCCACTGATGGGGGGTGGGGGGAAGCAGGTGGTAAGTCTGGAGAAAAGGAGGGAAATTCCCAGCTCTGGAGGAGAACAAGAGGGAATATCCACAAACTCATTGATAACTTGGCACAGATTTAACTTCCTCTTCCTAAACTTGCTGAAACACTTCTTAAAATGAAAACAAAATATAGCAATAACAAAAACCCTTCTCTTCTTTTACAACTGAACAACAGTGATAATTGTGAGACAGGTCAGGCTGTGACTTGATGTAACAGCTTTTGCACTGGGACAAATGGAGAGAAAGTGACTACCCTCTCCATCCCATCCAGCCAGTTTTCATAAATATGCGCATTGTTGGTACTTTCTTACTGCTCCTGTAGCCTACGGTCATTCTGGAAGTCCTTTGGCTTTTCTTCACCCCTTTATTTATACACCATGTAACTGATAGGAGTCCCGAATGTACCAAAGAGATCAACTCTCCTCTCGTAGTAAATAACAGTTGGGGGGAATGTACTTCTCAATGATCATTCAAAATGACTTAAGCAATAACATTTCGATTATTGGGTTCCTGTGTGCATATTGCGAAGGTTTGCTAGTCAAAAGTCTAGAGCACAAAAAATAAAATAAACGAGCTTCAGTGCCTTTAGCTATTACGCCTTTAATTAGGAGTTTAGTCAGGGCAACCATTCCCCACGGTAAGAGTTCGAGCATGCACACACACACACATTTTTCTAATATGTAGTCCAACATTCTTAGTCCAAGGACAACGGACTGGAAATTTCATAAGCATTGACTTAGTTATAAAAGTTTCAAATGTTCCCCCCTGATCCAGACATATAAATACGTCCTAGGGAAATCCTGTAAGACCAAATTTTAATGCTTTTGTTCCAGTACTTTTAACGTCCTGAAACAGAACGTTGCAAAAACAAACAAACAAACACCATAATAAATCTTTATATTCTAATGAGGATATGTGTAAAAGCCTAGTCTAGATATATAATAGTCTCCCATTCTTTAGGCTTCTGGTGTGGACACAGAGCTTTATTGGGAATTTACGATTGAGCCAAGCGTCCAGCTTCCTGAGTGTGTGTTCAGTTCCTGTGTTCAAAACCCATGAAAATTCTGCTCTGTGCAGTCTCAAATATAACTTAACAAAAGCAATATATATATATATATATATCTCACCTGAATAGTAAGTAAATAATCTTCTAGCTTTTTCAAGCCAAAAATGAAAGTGAAATAGTTTTTTTTAAGATGTTATATACCCGGCAAAAACTGAACAATCCAGTTTTAAATGTTGTCATTAGCCTCTTCTCTCCAAGGAAGAAAGTTTTTCACTCTCTAAAAACAACAATTGTCAATTAGTCTCACTTTATATATAGGATAATTTCCACTCCCCTCCCTCCAAAATGATTGTATAAATCAGTGAAACACAGACTTCCCAGCTATAAATAGGGACATTGTTTGGCCTAATAAATGCTATAACCACCGAAACTTTAAGTATGTGTGATCAATAAATATTCCTCTTTTATTTTCATTCTCATTGGTTGTAAAAGGAAGGAATAGCTACTATAAACTGGAACACCATTCATTTATTAAATAAAATCAATTGAGTCCATTCATCTGATTTATTAAAAAATATTGAGAAAAAACTAACCCTAAAATTATGTTTATATTTATTAACTTTGGCTTAATTTTTGTTTACTTCACAGTTATGTCTCATGGTGAAAAGAGGGAATGATGACTAATGATGTCTGTGTTCAGCCCATTATTCAGACACATACATTCTCCTAGATTAGTTGCCAACCACAGACAATTTACGTGTCTGAGGTGTCTCCTGAGGAAGCCTTGAGGTACCTTCCTTAAAAACAACTCAGACAAGCATGGCAGTTATCATCCAGTGTTTTTTCTTTTTTTAAAGCCTTAGTGGTCAGAGGAGAGAGGGTTCCAAGTACAGCACTGTAATTGTCCCTCAATATTTCCCCCTGATCCTCAATATTCCCCCTGATCCAGCCTCCCGTGCTATATTGGCCTTGAAGCTGTTGTCCTAAAATCCTGTGCCACAGGACCCAGGAAAAAGCGCCATGGGGAAAGGTGTAACCCAGGCAAAGTGGGCAGACGCCCCTAGTCCTGCTTGGGACACAGCTTTGCTGTGGTAATTAGAAAGCTCCAGAGAACACGGCGCCCCTCTGGCTCCGTGAGGAACCCAGCACCCTGGCTGCAGGGGAGGCCGTGCCCAGTGCACATCAACTGTGCCTGGCGGGTGACTGCTCATGGGCACCGCAGGGAGTTACAGGGGACACAGGTGGGTGAAGAGAAGAGCTTGGAAAGGAAGAAAATGACAAAAGTATGGTAGCTAGTAGGACTTCTTTTATTATGAGCAACAGGTGAGACTGCCTGAGGGTCCTGAAATAATGGGTGAAAGAAAGTATCGAGGACATGAGTTTATGTGTACACTCACTGGATTAAAATCTCCTAAAATCTACAGGAAACATAACAATGGGCTATTTTGTTTGCACATTTTGAAATAAATGTAGATAATAGAGTCCATTGATTTATCAACTTTCACATTTGTGATTATGAATTTCAACCTCACAATTATAGACTTTACCCTCTGGTACATTAATGTGATTGGACATAGTTCATCATGCACCATAACTTGAAAATGCATTGTTTTATCTAATCCAGCAGCTTTGGGGCACAAGCTTTTTTTTTTTTTAATTGGTTGATTTTAGAGAGAGAGAGACATGGTTTTATTGTTCCACTTACTTATGCATTCATTGGTTGATTCTTGTATGTGCCCTGACCAGGGATCAAACCAACAACCTCCATGTGTGGGGACAACACTCTAACCAACTAAGCTAGCAGGCCAGTGCACAGGCACATACTTCTTATCTGGCCCTGCTTTAAAGTAGAGGAACTAATTTGAGAAGGACCAACAACTTGCCCAACATCACACAGCTGGTGCAGAAGGGGGCAAACTCATGCCCCCTGGCGCAGAATCCTGCGCTCCTTTCTTAGCCTTGCATGACCTGCCAGTTCCCCCTAGGCTACTTGGTGAAACTCTGGGGCTGACAATTGGGAAACCCCAAGTGGATTCCTCCTGACTCTTGTTCAGCTTTTCTTTGACCTTGGGAAAGTCACTTAACTTTCTATTTTATTTCAGACATCTGCAGAAGGGGCTGGGTAATAACACCTGCCCCACCCAAACTTACATGAATGTTACCAGGAAGAATTAGATAATGTCTGCACTGTTTTTCTCTCCTTAAGAGAAAGTGCCTATAAAACACAAGGCAGAAATTCACGAGGGCAGATGAGATCAAAGCCTGGGGCCATGAGCTGGGGAAGCTTTCTCCTGCACAGAGAGCATTTACTGCTCTACACTCTAATAACATTCCTCCCTTAAGATTCTAAAATGATTTGCAGGTAGTCATTAAGTAAATCTTGCTGCAAGGTGCAATTTGCACTATAACAGCCTAAAGCTTTATGAAAAAGAAAGCTTAGGTGGCGTAAAGGCAGTACTTAAAAAAACTAATCCAGGAATTAGGATCTTTAGTTCTATTTTCTAATCACTTACTCTCTGTATCACATAATATAATTTTTATTTAACTTCAATTTTCCATTCCTAGCAGCTAAATAATGCCATTACAAGCAGACCTTGTGGAGGGAGACCCCACGCAAAAACAAAGGAAAACAAATACTCCTAAATATCAGTAACTTTTAAAAGCTTTGGACAACTCTAAAACTCTATGTGAATCCTTAGCTTTAATATTTACCTGAACCCAAAGCACCATCCTCTCTCCTTTTTGTTGTTCGGGTCCCTTCCTTCAGAAAGTGGGCAAGACCATCAAACCACAAAAGAACCACTGTTGGGCTTTAGGGAATCCATCTTCCCAAAGTGTCAGGATCTATTAACCAGGTCTTGAGATGTTTGCATAATATTGCCTAACTTCGTTTTCTAATGTCTCAACTTGACTGCATTTCATTTTAATTTATTAAACTATACTGGCAAAGTCTCAGAGTAAAATGCTGTGCTATCTTATTTTTGAATCTACATGTTAATCGTGTCTAATTGGCCTTCATTTCCATCTGCACAGGACTCTAGTCCTCATTTCTGGAATTAGTAGATCAAATTGCCAAATCCAACCCAGTCATGACCTCATGACGTTTGTTTGACTTCGCCTCAGTCTTCTATCAAAGCCTTAAAATGTAAGTTACCAGTGTGAACAAGGACTGGGCAATAAAAAGATGTTTCAGTTTTTGTAATATTTCTTGTTTGATTTTGGTCTGTTGAAAAATAAGGGTTAAGAGCACTCGGGACCCCTTATTCTCAGGGCAAGACTAACATAGACTGTCAGTGTTTCCTTTCTAGACCTGTTCTACAGTTTACTGAGGTGAGCACTGAGGCCAGTGTTGATGGGCAATGCACATTAAGAAGAGACTGAAGAGAAGTCACTAATTCCTTTCTCTCAACCTCTCCAAGAGTTTTGCCTTGAAAAAGGAAGTCTTATTCAATCTAATTCTAGAAAGGAAGGATGGCTTTCTGTATCAGTACTGAATTAAATGTAATGGAAACTTCCCCATCCAAAAAACATAAGTCTTTTCTATTTCTGCCCGTATGAGTCTCAAGGAGCAATCCTTAAAGTGGGGGAAATTTCAATGTCTCACAACAGGCGCCCTTTTGGCTAAGTGCTTTTCTCTTGATAGAATGGAAAGAGCCATACAACAGAATGACTTATCAGTCATTTATACCTTAGTGTGAATGAATTGAGCAGATTCTCTGGGCATGGGGAAGGGACTGAAAAAGCCCAAAGGGATTTCTGAAGGGCTGAGGACAAACTTCACTAAATTTTACCTGGACAGGTATTTTCTCAGTCATAATGCAGCCTTCATTTGGTCATCCTGTAGCAGTTTCTTCTACGGCTGAAATGGCACATAGAATCTTTTCTGTAAAGTCTACACAGGAGTTCTGTGCTAGGAGAGGAAGAATGAAGAGATGGAGGAGACGGACCCAGAGGTAGATTTCCGTCCGTGCCCAGGAGGGCATGCTGCTAATAGCTGGCAGAGACGGTGAGGCAAACCTGCAGCAACATGCCAGCGTCCAGGATCCAAACCAAGGGAGGAGGAGGAGTACAGAATGTTTCCTTCTAATTGTGCCAAGGAGTCTGAACTGAAAAAATAAAATAAAATCTCAATAACAGTCTAAAAGGAACTGAGGTGACTAAGGTTTAGAGAGGAGATAGTGTTTCCGGTTCTCCAGCTATAACAAACTTGCAATTGTGAAGGAAAATTAATGTTTTATAAAACGAATAATAAAAACTCAAGACAAAAACCCTTGGTTGGTAGAGAAGTGAGCTGTGCTTAAACATATGATCTTGCCTCAGAGGGGAGAGGGGACTGGATGAAAGAAGGTGAAGGGATTAGCCATATGCATAGCCCATGGACGCAGACAACAGTGTGGGGACAGCCAGAGGGAAGGGGGTGCTGGTGGAGAGGGGGCAAAGGCACGGAAAATGGAGACATCTGTAATAATGTCAACAATAAAACCCTGGCCGGTTTGGCTCAGTGGTTGGAGCGTCGGCCTGAGGACCAGAGAGTCCCGGGTTCGGTTCCCGCTAGGGGCACGTACCAAAACAATAAAAATAAAGAGGAAAAATATGATCTTGCCTAAGGTAGAGAAAAATGACCATTTCAAACATATTGTTAACTCTACTGCTGAGGGTCATTCTGGTTGACTGTTCTTTGGCTTAGCAAACAATATGATGAGCTTTCTGGAAAAGCAAAGATAAACATTGAGCTTGATCTGGAATAAAGTTTGCAAATTAAAAATTTCCAAATAATATTATAAAAACACTGGGGGAGGATGATAGGGAGAAGGGTGAGGTAGAGGAGATACGCTGGGGCTTTGGGAGCTCTAGAAGGAGACCACCCAAGGCAGGAACTTTAGGGCAGGGAGGTCTAATCCTGAAGTTCAAGGTGATTTCTTTTCTGTTCCTGGTAGTGGTGCTGCTTTAGGGAATGAAAGAAGATGGATTATGCCCTGGTGATGAGTGGTGACTTCCTGAAGGTAAAGCAGTATCCTAACAGGCAGAGGCAGCAGGATGAAGTGAGCATACAGAGAACTCAGCAGGACAAGGTGAGAGGCGGCCGTGAGGAAAAGGGCACCCATCCTGGAAATTTTTACTAATCTCAGGGAGAGTACTAAGCTTTCCTCAGTATCTGGCATGAATGTTTGAGTCATTTTATTTGTAAAAACAGAAAGGAAAAGAAAAGGGTAACGCCAGAATGCTAGAGGACATTCTTCATACCTACTTTGCTCTTGCTTTGTGAGGTGTGATAATCGCTGGAAATCACAATCTCTTTCTCTTTCATGACCTGTGTCTCCACTTCTTTGATTCTCAGATAAAGAACCATCTAAAATGGTTGCATTCTGGTCCTGGCCAGGTAGCTCAGTTGGTTAGACTGTTGTCCTGATACGCCAAGGTTGTATGTTCCAGCCCCGGTCAGGGCACTCTAAAGAAAAAAATAATAATAAAAATAAATAAATAAAATAAAATGGTTGGATTCTGAATCTGGGCATAGCTTCACATAATACAATCCAGTGGTGTGCTAGTAAACTGGCTCTCTGAAAGTGGGGGGGAGCAGTTGCTGATTTTCATGATGTAAACATACCCACCTTGGCCAATTTTAAGCTACAAACTTGATGTCACTCAATGTGGATTTGGAAAGAGAGGTATAGCATCAGGTCTCAGAACCTCATATAAGTATGCTCTAGCACACCACTGGCTCCATCCATATGACAACAATTCATCCCACACTGTCACAGAATCAGCCACCTGGCCTTCTTTCAATTCCCTTTACTTGCTCTGCTTCCTCCTGCCTCCGGACTTTTGTACTTTCTGTTCCGTTTGCCTAGGAAGCACTTTCCTTCCCTTTCACCTGATCAGTGTCTACTCATCCATCTGTTTTCAACACAACTGTGACTTCCTCAGGCAAGCTTCCTCTGACCTCCCTGGCCAGGTCAAATACCTTAAGTCTAGACTCTCATTGTGCTTGTACCTTTCCTTCTTAGAATGTTATGGTATACTTTTACACTTGTTCAATTGATCATTTGTTTCCCCTTCTAGATGGTAAACTCCAGGAGGTCAGGCCCCATCTACTTCTGTTCACATTGCATACCTGGCAAGTCATATGTGTGCAATGACAATTTGTAGAATGAATGAGCATCACCAATCATGCCCAATCCCAGTAAGTCATCAGCTGGTCACTTCTCATTTGCAGGTAAAATGTTTGAGCACAAAGAGTTAATCTTATCACTCCATCAACACTATACCAGATCAAGAAACACCTAGGAGGTGGGAAGAGGTAAATCCAAGAGCTTATGTGCATATATGCATAACCAATGGACACAGACAATAGTGTTGGGAAGGTGGGGGAGGGGAGCAGGGGGGAGGGAGTCAACGGGGGGGGGGGGGAGGAGGGGGAATATTTGTGATATTTTCATCAATAAAAATAAATTTTAAATAAAGAAACACCCTAAATTAGACTCATTTGAGTGAGAGTTTACAACTTCTTCCTATCCGAAGAACCACACAGTAAACCAGCAGAGCTTTAGAAATCATTTTGTGTAATCTTGAGATACATAACAATGTCTTGTGTGGTTGCCTGATAATTACCTTCATCAAATGACTATATTTTTTCATTCTTTTCTATCTACGCATTCCTGCTCAATACACTTGGATATAATCAACCAAAATTATCTTAATGTGGAAAATAAGAGAAACTGGAACTTTTAGGATATGTGTAATTTCCAGTCCTCAAAATATTAACATTGCATAGTAAACATTACATCAGCATTTAAATAATGGAATATTTAAATCATGTAGCAAGTTGAAAGGTTTTACCAAAACCTGTTAAACAATAGCTAAAATTTATGGAGTATCTGTGTACTAACTCCTCATAACAACTCTATGAGTTAAAGGAAGTGCTCAAGGTCATACAGTCAGAAGGGCAGAGACTTGGGAGGTAAGTACCCTGACACTAGAGCCTACACTTCTAATTACTAAGCCCTGCAGCCGAAGGGGGTAAATTTCAAATGCAAAATAGGTACAGTGGCCCTTTAGTTGGGGAAGATATAATGTAGATAAAGATATTCAAACAGAATTAGAAGAAAGCAAGAAGAAATTTAAATAACCATGCTAGTGTTAAGAGGATGGGAAAATAGGTAGACTTTTTTACATTTAAATTTTTAAGATTGTCGCATAGCAATTTTTAACAGATTTTCCCAGCTTGCATCTTTGGACCTATGAAACACACCCACACACTGTCATTAGCATCTTGCTAAGGATTCTAAGAGGAAAAGTAGATTTCAGCTTTTCCTCTGCAGCTGATATGAGATGAGCGGTGCCCTTGCCTACTCATAGTAGTAGAAGCATATTTTAGCAGTAAAATCATAGTTAAATTTAGTTAAACTGCTTAGCTATGCATCAAAAGTCAAGAGTTGCCCATACACAGTTTAACATAACTTTCTGTAAAGAATCCATTAGGGGACAAAGCCAGGCTTTGGCATAAATTTAAAGGACACATTTAGAGATGAGGATACACCACTCACCACAGTACAGTTCCCTTTGTTGATAATTCTTACTTTCACTGGGAACTTTCTGTGTGCCAGGCACTAAGCTCAGTGCTAGGGAGGACCATGCATTATTTCATTTCATTCTTTTTTTAAAAAATATATTTTTATGGATTATTTTAGAGAGAGATAGAAACATCGACGTGAGAGAGAAACACCTATCAGCTGCCTCCTGCACGCCCCTCACTGGGAATTGAGCCCGAAACCCAGGCATGCGCCCTGACCAGAATCGAACCGGGATCTCTCAGTTCATGGGACGAAGCTCAGTTCACTGAGCCACACCAGCCTGGCTATTTCATTTAATTCTCACAAACCTCTGTGATCTACCCACTATTACTATTCTCATTTTGGAGTTAAAAAGTGAAGTAACTAACTCAAGTTGACACATTCAAGGAAAGGAGGAGCAGAATTTTGAACAGAATTCCTCCTTTACACAGTTCCTCGAAAAATACAAAAAGTAAAAACGGAAATTTTTATTTGAAAGTTTTGACTGACCATTCAGATTCCATGAGGGGCTCTGCTCTGTAAGAAGCCCGACAAGGCAGCCACTTCGCTTACTGTGAAAAATTTAAAAGCTCCAAGAAACGAAAAGCAGCAGAATCATAGCAGTAGTTTTCAACTCTGACATAGTCAAATCATCTGGGCAGTTTTCAAATCCACTGACTGAGGGATTGGGTGAAAGAGGTGAAGGGATTGAGAAGCACAAATTGATAGTTGCAGAGTAGTCACAGGGATGTAAAATACATCTCAATAATACTGTGATAACTATGTATGGGGCCAGGTGAGAACTTGAACTATCAGGGGGAATCACTCTGTAAAGTACATGACTGTCTCACCCCTATGCTGTACATCTGAAACTAATACAGAATAAAATTGAATATAAACTGTAATTAAAAAATAAAATTAAAATTGAAAAGAAAATACTGATACTTGGGCCCCATCCCAGACCAATTAAATCAGAATTTCTTAAGGGTGGGGCATTTTTAAATGCTTTCTAAGTCCCTCATATGCCTTCTCTACCTCCTCCACCCCAACCATGCAGGTAAGAAAACAAAACAAAACAAAAGAAACTTCACTGTATAACAAAGATAATGGAAAAAAATTTTTGTCTTTAAATTCTTTTTTGTTAATAGGCCTAATCTGTAAATTGATATGGCTACTTGTAATTGCTGTTTATTTTATAAACTTCCTCTTCAACCAGTTTTCTTGTTTCAAAAGTTATACCAAAAGGCAACAGTAGATGGCCCACCTCTCTCAGAAAGAGGGTCAAAGAATTGTGTACTAAATGGAAGGAGCAAAACTTTCCCTGTGAATTAGCTGGAGGTAAGGAGTGAGTAAGAAGATAAAAACATGATGAGGAAAACAAGAATTTAGAGTCTTTCCAAGAATAATTGAAGACTGGGTTAAAAAAATCACTCACACACACACACACACACACACACGCACTAAAAATGGAAATGAGCAAAAGTGATTCCAGCGTATACAGTCTTGACTGATACTGATAATGAAAGTAGTGAAAGTTTGAACAGGGAAGTTGGCAAACCATAAAAGTTGAGTCCCAAAGTTCCCCCTAATCATGGATATTTTTTTCCCCTTTTTCGATGAAAGTGAGAATGGAAGATAGGTTTTATATGGACAACACCTGTGAGGAAACTTGGTTATGTCTTTCCCCTGGCTGTCAATATGCACCCAAAAGGCCATAAATTTTCCATTGCATCATCTATTCTTAAAATTGTTTTCATTTTCACTTTTGCCATTTGTATTATGCTTCAGAGACAAAAGTAAATAGACCACTCATTAGAGATTAAAGAAAAATTAAATTCTAGCTAAAAGCTAATTTCTATATGGTTAATCTTCTAAAACAAAGTATTTGTCATAATTGAAAGAGAGTGTAAAGGAATTTTCTTTATTTTTTCATACAAGTGTAATTCTTAACCGAATAATAATATATTCCTTTAAAAACTTTTGTCTTACAGATCTCAATACATCCTCAAGGGATATTCTTTTCCATTGAATAGAAAAGAACAGATTATTATGTCCGCTTTACACTGAGAGAGAAAAAGAATGATTTGACAAAGATCTTCCAATGGAGCTGATCTCGTCACTCCCGAACCAGAGTTCTACTCTAGAGTGACTTTTCTCACCTATCACCGGGCTGATAGAGGTTTGCAGTTCCATTTTCACTGGTGAAGATAGCCGTGTCCTAGTTCTAGGACTGATCATGACTAAAAGCTCAGAGTCCAATTTCAGTCATTAGTTTCAACTTTTGACCAAAAACTCACCCTGGACCTGTGTAAACCCAGAGACCCACTTAAAGCCGCCATGGGGGGCCAACAGAGCACATTTTCTTCCCACAGTGCTTATAACCCAACCCAGGACTGAACTCTAAACCACACTAATAGTAAGATTCCTCCACACACGCGACAGTACGTCATCAATTGCCATTTCAGTATGCCTAAAAAAGTATTGAACTTTAACTTAGACCTACAGTGTGGCAGTGTGTGCAGTTACAGCAATGCATTGCCCCTGCCATGAAGCTCTGATAGAAAATAGAGTTTTTCCTTCAAGTCCATTCATTGCCAGGATTCAGTGAGCAGAGAGAAGGGAGTAGCGGGGTTGGCCAAGGGTAGATAGCTGTGGCCAAAGCAATGCCAGTAGCCATGGCCATGAGGGCAGGTAAACAGTGGGTTATAGCTTAACCACATCCTTCTGGCATGAGGTCACTGCCCCTTTGGCTCAGTTCTGCGTACAAATAGTAAAGGTCTAAGGATGCGTTCTGATTTGTTCATTGAACTTGTTCATGTCAAGTTATTTTTAATGAGGCTGATTCCCATTTAGTGCTCAGATGGGAGGGGGTGACGGACAGCTCTTTTTTAACAGTGCAGAAAATTTCATCCAATTTACACAAGTGCTTCTGCAAACATGTGTGGTGGTGGTGGATAGAGTTGTCCTACGGTTCATTTAACTCCTGAGTACTTGATTAGTCCCAGTTGTAACTACAAACAAGTGCTGCTGGCTCTGCTCCTATGTCCACCACATCTGGGAACACATCACATACAGACAGATTCCGAATTTGTTTTAAATCTGAAAAAATGAATTATTCTGAATATTTTCAGGAAGTTTTAATGATAACATTTTTCTACATAAACTTTTTTTATTGTTCTTTATTACCTCTAGAATAACAATTTTCAACCGGTGTGCCTCAAGAATTTTTAAAGCATGCAATGCAATACCTGACTAGTCAGGGACACTGATCTCTTTTCCCTTAGACTGTCAAATTAGAAAATGACAACAGCCAACACAACAATAGCCATCTGGTGTGAATACATCAAAATTATTCTTATCTTTTTTGTCAGATTGGAAAAAAAATATTTTTGGTGTGCCGCAGAATTTTAGTTATTAGTTTATATGTGCCATGAGATGAGAAAGGTTGAAAATTGCTGCTCCAGAATGAAGTCCAAACTGCCAGATAAGGAATAGGAGGTTTTTTATAAATTATCTGCAACCTATCTATCCATCTTTATCTTTTACCACTCTCTACCATCTCCCACCCTCCCTAGCACATACCTCCTTCTCCTGCTACCCAGAACTAACCATTTCTGAAACGTGTTATTGGCCAAGATTGACAGCTGGAGGTCTGCGGACCCATCCATCCTACAAGACATATTTTCTTTGGGCTTTACAGTGTTTAAAACTATTTTATTTTTATTTTTTAGAAATATTTTTCTTTACTGATTTTGGAGAGAGAGGAAGGGAAAGGGAGAGACAGATAGAAACATCAATAAGAGAGAACATTGATCGGCTGCCTCATGCATGCCCCCCACTGGGGATCGGCCCGCAACCTGGGCACATGCTCTGACTGGGAATTGAACTGGCAACCTCTTGGTGCACGGGTTGACGCTCAACCACTGAGCTACACCAGCTGGGCTAAAAAAGATTTAGTTTGGATATTTCACAGGACTTATATCTTCTTGTGAAAAATGGAAGATTCACCAACACTGGGCCAACATTCCTGCACGGCAGCAACCAGTTGAAGCTAAGTCAGGGCTTTCTGCTTCAGATATGGCACAAGTCTCCAATTCTCTGCAACCCCCACCCCTTTTCTAGACCAGTCATTCATTTCTTCATCTGCCTGGTCCCTAAGGGGCCGTGCACTTTACACGTCCATGTTAGTCCCTCAAACTAGTGCCTCTTTGGGAAATGTTCTTCTGTGTTTCCCTCTGGTAGGCTTCCACCACTCCCAATGCAATGTCCCCTGCACTGTGAAGTCTTTCCTTTGTCTCCTTCTACCATCCCTTTTACACTGATCACAGTATTTTAGAGTTTATAATAAGCCTCAACTCCTTGACTACCTGTCCCCTCAACTTCAAGAATCTGGATCTGTTTACTTTTTTATTGCCAATAGTCAGCACAGGTGCCAATAAATTAGTAAGTATCAAAGAGAGTCATGATACAGAACAGAATAAACTAATTCCCATGACATTAAAGGAGTGACTTTTTTCTGAGGCAGGCATCATTTGTACGAACAGTGGTTGAAAGTGGGGCAAAAAAGTAGGGTAACAAGAAAGTTAAGAATACAAGCAGAATTCTTGCTTAAGAACAAATTCATAAAGCAGGACACATTGCACGTATCTTACAAATACAGATAGGTAAATAATAATAATGTGTGCTTGAGGAAAACTGAAGGAATCATAGACATGAAAGTATATTTATAGTCTCTAGCTCAAAATATTTTCAACTGTAACCATACTGAGGAAGGACAGTTTCTGGAATTGTTTATAAACCTATTCTTTTACATTACAGAGGTAAGAGGTTCAAACTCCCAGATGTGTGTTGTGGAAGAAAAAAAACAAAAACCAGGAGAAAGTAACTTATTTTTCTGAACCTTTCACTAAAGAATGAAGGGGAAGAAACTACTGAATTCATTAACATAATATTTTGACCGGTAGATAGACCAGAGGTCAGTTATATTTTTCCAAAACAACAATTACCATTACATGGTCTGTAGATCTCTTATGCTTGCATCTTAAATTAATCCCAGTAAGCAATAAAAATATAGGGAAACAGTTGAACAGTTGTTGACTGAATGAGGTATATGAAAAGTAGAAGTTATTTGCACACATTACAACAACAAAACTCATGCCCTGTGCTAATAAACAACAAAAGTCTGGTTTGTGCAATGGAGTCTTCTTTATTACTCTGAGAGATACATGTGCCCTCTTGTATAATTCTAGATCACTTCCTTTAGCTTCTAACTGAAGTACTCGGATACATGTGTGCTTACATGCATTTAAATTTATCCTTTACATTACCTACTATTAAGCTACACCTACTTCTTTTCCATTAGCTACTTAAAAAGGAAGAAGAAAAAAGCATAGTAATTGACCTAGAAAGATCAGTTGCCAATTTTTTAAATAAAGGAAAGGAAGTGTGTTTATAAGGTGACAAGTTTATGTGGGAGTGTTATTTTGAGTGACTTCAAGGAACCTCATAATTTTCTGGTATAACAGCAAGTTAGTGGTGTGCTCTTAGTTTTTTTTTAAAAAGTGTTCATTCTCTTACAAAATCCTGTTGAAGAAATAAAACATACACCTCTAAGTATAAGATACTAATTTCCTCAAGTATCTTCTATGAAGTTACAAAACTCGTGATGAAATAACAGCCTCTTTAAACACTGTGTTCAGTATCTCTGACTTCAGTTTATGCCGTTAGAAAGTGCCTGGCCAGCATTCATTCTCAATCCCATGTCCCTCAAACCTTTGCTCTGTAAGTGAATGGGAGCTAGAAATGTTAAGAGGAGGAACTGAAATGTCTTATTCTGGGAAGAAGAAAGTATGTCTCCATGTTATCACTCGAAAACATCTATCATCATGGTCAAATACTGTCCTGTCACCAGTTTTTTAAATTAGGTGTTGTATTTTACTTGAATGAATGACAAAGTATCAGCTTTACAGTCTGAAAATATTTTTAAAAACCTAATTTCTCAAATCCATTTTTTTTATTCTAGGGAGTTAAATTGTTTCCTTTGGAAAACTGACTAAAATCTCACCAGGATATTTAAGACATAATGACATTAGTTGTAGTTTTATTTCTGTTCTGTACCATAGAAAAAACTGACCTTTGGCTTTTAAAAAAATTACCAAGTTTTTTTCCAATAAGTTAGTCAGCATGAGATCTCATCTATCATTTTACATTGAAATAAACAACCTCCCAAATACAGTAGTACTTACCATAATTCAACTTACTTAACCAAGCATATGCTTTTTAAAGAATGCTTTGTTTTGTTTCTGTAACTTTATTCTGTATTTGGGCTCATCGCATTGCCTGTTAACATGTGGTCTATACTATTTGCAAATGGCCCCATTTTATATTATATGTATATATCAAGTATCCAAATACAGATCTAGGGAAATTAGGGATGGTAGCAGTCTGAGACCTTTTGACTTTGCTATTTACTAACTGTGAACTTGGACAAATTATACATCAGAAGGTAGTTATGAGCTAAAGAGAAAACTTTAGCAAGGGAGGGGCATTGGACACGTGGGGATGGGGAGCTGAAATATGAGAGTACACAGGAAGGCCTCAATGAAAAGGGAAATTTGAACAAAGACCTAAAGGAAGAGAGGGAGCAAGTTATGTAGATGGATAAAAGAACATACAGGCAGAAGAAAAAGAAGCCCCTGAAGTGGGAGCATGCCTAGCATTTTCCAGGATTGGTTAAGAGGTTACAGAGATCTGATGGCCTGTGCAAGAACAGTGTCCTTGCTGGTGTCCCTGGGCAAGTCTATGTAGGTTCAGGAACAAGATCATGTATAGATAAGTGAGCAGCACCACAGAGATGAACAGTATGGCCTGACAACAAATGCACTGAGGCAGCAGCCCTTGAAACTTGGACCTGGAAGTTCTCTCTCACAGCCATTCAAGATGAAACCTCTGGCTTCACATCTGACAAAAAATGTTACAATGAACCAAATAAACAGACAAGTGTGCATCTGTTATGGGGTGAATGTGTTAATTTGTTTTAAAACCATCTGTTTTGGTAGGGCGCAAAGAGGATGCTGAATCATACATATGGCATTATAGGGACTTAGAGTTTTACTACAAAATGGGAAACCATCAGGTTTTGAGCAGAAGAGTGACATGGACTGATTTATTCTTTAAAAGGATCTGGCTGCTATGTTGAAACTAGACCGAAGGCAGCCAGTTAAAACAATATATTATATAGGTGAGAGATGATGGTAGCTAATAACTGAATGGTGGCAATGGAGGTGATGAGATGTGGCTATATCCTGGATATTTTTTAAAGATAGAGACAATAAGATTTTTTGATGGATTATGGAGAAATCAGTATACACTAGCCCCCCCTTATCTGAGGGACATACATTCCAAGACCCCCAGTGGATGCCTGAAATCACAAATAGTACCGAACCCTATATATACTATGTTTTTTCCTATATATACAATAAATAATAAAGTTTAATTTATAAATTAAGCACAGTAAGAGATTAACAACAATAACTAGTAAAATAGAACAATTATAACAATAAAAGTTATGTGAATGTGGTCTCTCTCTCTCAAAATATTTGGAATTTTCCATGTCATATTTTTGGATCATGGTTGACCACAGGTAACTAAAACTGCAAAAATTGAAACCACGGATAAGTGGAGACTACTATAATCTTCAAGTTTTATAACTGGAAAAATGGAGTTGCCATTTACTGAAAAAGAAAAGACTTGGAAGGGTCTGGAAATGAGGACCAGGCTTTTAGCTACCTGAGTCTGGGTTCAAGAGACAGATATGGACTGGAGACAAAAATGTCAGAATCATAAGTTTGTAGAATTATACAGAATATAGTATATGTAAGAAATTCTAAAGCAACAAGGGGATAAACACCTAAAACAGACTGAGCAAGCAGAGCAGAGGAGAGCAGAGAAAAAGAACGTAGAAATGTAAGAGGATGGGTTATACTGGTTTGCTGCAAGGGGCTCTGGGGGTCAAGGGTGTCAAGCACAGCTCAGTATAACAGGAAACTGGCCATGGGGGCAGGGCTGTGAATGAAGATGAGCAATTCTGCCTTCTTCTTGCCTACCAATGGGACCTGATGATCTCACCTTACTGTTGGTTCTTACACCTCAGCCTACTCTCCATATTCATTGAAGGAACACCTGCTTCGTTATTTAACTCTAACATAGTTTTTCAACTGAACAGAAAACAACTTACGAAAGACTTACTGCACAAATAAATAATTGTTTTAAAGTTTAGAAAGGAAATGTTGATCTAGTCAATTCATATACAAAGAAAATACCATGCTTTTATGATTTGGTTGTGCTTATTGGAATCATTCCTATTGATTTCTTAAAGCAGGATCTTGGAATAGATTCTTCTCAGTTATCACAGAATGGCCTATGATACCTAGAGCTCCTGGGCTTTTCTGTTCATACTCTGCTTTTAGTTAGCTTTTCCTCCCCCACCCAAGGTACTCTGTTCTTGGCCTCTTTCCCTACTCATCTTGCACACACTCTGTCGGGGAGCTCAAACACTCCACACAACCACCACTCATATACTGATGATGTTGATGCTCCTTATTTTCCACCCCTCAGCCAATGAAAACAGTACTTCACTGGGCATCTCCCATTTTTCATAGGCATCTCAAAAGCCACATATCCCAAACTATTATTTTCTCTCCAACTCCCTCCTCCTATCCAGAATTATCTCTCCCACAAGATGCCTCATCATTTGTGAAGTCTCCAGAGCCAGAAACCTAGGAGTGACCCTTCACTCATCCATCAACCCCTTTCTCAACCTAATATCCAGTTAGTCTTGTTAATTCCACAACTTAAATGCTACTTCCTCCCTTATACCATGTCTGTAATTCCTGCTTTAGCAATTATGTGTTTCTACGTCTGTGTTTCCTATTAGCCTGTGAATTCCTTAAGGGAGGGTACTGGATCTTATTGTGGAGTTGATTGACTAATTCCAGATTTCATCAGAGGGAGGCTAATTGGTAAGGGTAAAGCTAAAGACATCTGTGACTACAGCAAGCAGCACTGAGAAGAAAGGGGCTGACATCTTGTAACAGTAAAAAACATTGCAAAGTTGATGTTGGATGGTGCTTCCTGGAGTTGTACATACGCAGCCTGCACTGCCACATGCAAAGGTCCCCATTAAATACAACTGAATTCATGAATGAGAATTTATTGAATGCCTGCCATGTAACCAATGCCATGATAGGCACTGATGAGGAATAAAGAGATATCAAGTACAGTCTTCCTTCCTCCAGGAGCCTTCCACCTAGCTGGAGGAAAGAGGTGGGTGCACAATACATGACAGTACAGAATTCATTGGTTTATATGGAGTAGATGTGTCCATTGAGATTATAAATGAAAGACTTTAAGAGTCATTAAATTGAGCAAATTATAATTAAAATTTGATCCTACACTCTACTTAAGATTGATATTTCTTTTGGCTCAGTTGAATTGCCTTCAGCCTTCTTACACAGGAAACACAATGACATGGATCCAGCAGTCTGCAAAAGCAAAGGAAGGGAGAGGGTGTGCCTGATGTCAATCAACCAAGGGAAACACACCAGCTGATTAAGGAGGGGCTTTATTTCACTTTAAAAGGAGTCTCTTACTTCTTCCAATGGACTGAAGGTCTGATCACTTCAATAAGAAAGGCAACATCGGAAGGAATTGAGAGGTGGGCAAACAATAGTTAGAATTCCACAGTAGAACATCAATTATAGACTCTACAAATATGTTTTTAAATACAGAAAGAGCACTGAGAGCCTGATCCAAAGAAACATCTTTGTGTGTGTGAGTGTGATGAAAACAGAAGCTTTCAGTTAAAGACAGGACAAGAAAGGAAATGAAAGAGAGGTGTGAGTTTTGTCAGCCCTTTCCCTAAGCGCCATCTCCACTTCGCAGTGTAACTCCCCAACACAACAGAAAACTCATCATGAAACTCGAGCCAGTGGCAGAGCAGAATGAGCAATTTCATAGAACAACAACGGACATGAGGTCTGCAACAGAGCTACAAAAGAAAGAAAAGTTAACTGTTAAACCTCCAACAGTTATGTTCTGCCTTTTTTAGGAAGAGCAAAATTTAGAAGCTATATAGTCTTAACATTACTGCCCAGATGTAAATATTTTCCTTTTATAAGCTTGCTTAGACACTGAACATACTAGACTCTAGGAGATTTTTTTTCTGTAATTTGTTGTGCATTATCAGCTATTTACATAATTACTCTAATTAAGCTAGTTACAGCAGTTCCTGTAAATATGTGAAAGATCACTAAAACATGTAATTATGTCCTTATATCATTAATTAAACTATATCAGCTGGGAATTACTGTAAATATGTCTGGAGGTGTCATTAGTCTGTGTAATGGAGACATAGAATTCTTTATTGAACTACAACCAAGTGCTCTGTACTAATAATCCATGTAAAGCACCACTTGTGATTTTTAGAGTTCCAGATCTCAGGCATAAAAGAAAAATGTATCTTTCATACCCATGTGGTTTGAAAAGCTGATACGTACAGGTTTTACACTTCCTTTATTACCAGCCTGGGTGGAATGCAAATTGACAAGTGGGCCCAGTTCCCTAGTGGTCATTCCTGGAATTGCAGTGGCGGTGGGCAGAGCCTGAGCCCTGAGCTCTTCCCCTGGAAGAAGCCCAGCCAAGGCCCATCCTGGACTGTTCCCTCCTGGATTCTCCTTTACCTACAAACCATCCTCTTTTCTCAGCGTTTAGGTGTACATAGCTGTTCCAATGTCTCTCGCCAAAATATTAGTTTAATAAAAGTAGGACTCCCAGGTAAGACTGCATTTTAAAGGACACAAACATCAGAGGAGTGAAAATCTCAAAGTACTACATTTCCAGAGATAGAATTTCAGACATTGTGGGCATGATTTGTGAGGCTGAGAGGCCTGGTCACTTCAATAGGAAAGGCAACATCGGAAGGAATTGAGAAGTGGGCAAACAATAGTTAGAATTCCACAGTAGAACATCAATTATAGACTCTACAAATATGTCTTTAAATACAGAAAGAGCATTTAGTGTCTGCCAAAGAAACAGCTTTATGAGTGTGATGAAAACAGAAGCTTTCCGTTAAAGACAAGAAAGGAAATGAAAGAGAGGTGTAAGGTTTGTCAGCCTTTGGTCCCTTCAGAGCAGACATCTTTTGCCTTTGGTCCCTTTGGTCCCTTCAAAGCACACATCTCCTGCCTCCCCTTGAGGCAGGCCCCTGCAGTCAGCATTTGGAGGTACAGTCGGCCCTCGTTTATCGCGGTTAATAAGTTCCAGACTCTGCCGCGATAAATGAATTTCCGCGAAGTAGGATTCTTTATTTATACATACGTACTACAAGCCTTATACCAGGAAACAGTACACTGATTCAGTCAAGAAAAATCACAGATAGCTCTGCCAGGGGATGGCAAGCGGTGGCCACAGCAGCCCCACTGATTCAAAGGATGCTTGCCATAAAGGAAAAAGTAACGAGGACTAAAATGATGAGGGGATCCCCAGAGCTTCAGAAAGATACACAGGAAACCCCCTCCCTCAGAAAATAACAAACAGAGAAAGCTTTCAGTTCTTCAAGTGCAAAAAATAAAAGCTTGTGACTATAAGTCTGATTTTCTTCAGTTTAATGTTTATTTCTGGGGAGAGGAAAAGGTTAACTTTGTTCTTGTACCAAAATCACACACAAGTTTTCATGTTTTTTTGGAAATCAACATCTACATTTTAGAAGTTTCAATTCTTATTTGACTTTGGGCGGTGAACACAGTGCAATATACAGATGATGTATTACAGAATTGTACACTTGAAACCTATATAATTTTATTAACCAATATCACCCCAATAAGTTTAATACATTTTTTTAAATTAAAAAAATAAAGTTTCAATCCTTTTGAAGTGGACATTTCTAAGTTTAGGAAGAAAGCACATGATTTTATTTTTAATAATTTTAAATAAAATACTTCCATTTGTCTCTAATCTTTGTATGTAGTGGATAACATACCTGACTGTGGTTTCATCAAATTCACATTTATGGACTAAATAGTTATTGAAAAGCTAGATTTAAATGAGGACTTCTGCCTTCTATCAACTTTACTCCCTGAGGCAGAATGAACTCATTCTACAAAATGACACATAATGATATACCTCACTTTTGGGGTGCACCAATGATGTCATGAATCTAATGACTACTATGAAAATCTTCCCCTTAAAAAATAAAATGAATATATCCATTATAATTTACATGCAATTTAAAGTGTCCCCTAAAATCTACTCCCAGATCCAGGCTGGGAAGTCCTGAAAAACTCTTTGGATTTGTATTATTTATTGGATTGTGAGTGCTCCCTGTGAGGAGCTCTAGAGTAAAGTGAAAGATCAACAAGAAACCTTTAATGAAAGAAAATCATGGCTGATCATAAAGTGTGATACAGAATACTGGCAATATTATAATGTCAATAAATACTGGTTTAGAAATTAGACCAACTTATAGTACACACATTCTACTAATGCTGCTAGTTCCACTCCCCCATCCTTTCTTCCTTTGGTGAATTTTCAAATAGGCTCAGAATATTTTACGTATATAAACTATTTTCCCACATACTCCTGAGGCAGCATTATCTGTCCATCCTGCAGTGTGGCCATATCTGGCCCCACAAGTGAGGCAGCCCGAGCAGACCTCAGCGGCCCCAGATGGTCAGCTTCTGTCTTCGCCTCAGGACTCACCTAGCTGCAGAACAATCTGTCTCAAGGTGAAGCGTGACTCTGAAGGCAAGTTCCTTTCCAAAGAAATCCCAGTAAAGGCTGGGGGTCGGGGGCTGTAAAGAAAAACACAGAAAACTAGAGAGCTTTTACTAGTTTTCATCACCCCTAAAGTTGCAACTCGCTAAACAGAGCATCTCAGCTGCAGAGATACACCTTCGTCAAGCTGTACGATGCTACCTTCAAAACCAAGGTTCTCTCAGATCTATACTGACGAGGAAGAGCAAGGTGAAAACTGCATTTTTTCATATTAACTTGAGTTTTATTCCTTTGGGCAAGTAATTGCAGGAGCTTATCTCTTGGCCAGCCAAAGTAAATAAGAGTTTAGGATCACACACCTGGCCACAGAGTTCATCTCAGGATATTGGACTACAAATGGAGTCCCTGATACCATCAATGAATTAACTTACCTCATTTAGGTTCATAGTTGCTCTCACACAGTAGTTCAAGTGGCATCAGCATGACTGTTTACATTAAAGAAAACAAGAATCTAATATGTAGTTGTATCAACTTCAATGTTTTCCCAAAAAAGCATACATTTTTGAAGAAATTTTAAAAGACATTTTGTAGCATGGTGAATATAATGTACACATTATGGGTACTGTATTTATTATGGACAGAGTTAAGGCCTGGGCAAAATGGAAAAAGCCAGGTTAATTCTAGGTTTCTTCCCAAGTCCACCAAGTGGGATACACTCACTAGAATTTATCTCCTACAGAATGAGGTTTTTCATTCTAGTGTTTAATCTGGGCCGATTCTCAAACAAATCCCAACTCAAAACTGAATTCACACTAAGATGTCATAGTTATAAATGGATCACTATGGTCACTTAATTCAAAGCCATTGTCTGACCAGAAGTCTCATATCACCCTAGGGTTACTGTCAGGTGGACAAGGAAAGTATCCCTGGACAGGCCAGTCTACTGAAAACACATTAGACTGGGTTATACAGGGGTAATCCTCACCAATGCCTTCTTTGGTTATTTTATAATTATGAATAGCCTAAGCTCTCTCCCACAGAACTTTATGCACCTTGTATGGTAATTGCTACTCTCTGGTATCCCTTCACTGAGCTCCTTCAGAGCAGGGACTTGTCACATTCACCATTGTCACCAGTGCTGCAGGACTGGCTGGCAGCTGCACTGACCTTCAGGTATATTACTCTGCTGCTGATCCTGCTCCCGCTGACCCTGAGGAAGGTGCTAAAGGACGTCCACCTTTGCTTCCCCTTGGCTGCCTGGGGCCCATGCTGCGTTGGGCCTGCCCTGCCCAGAACCCAGGAGATGAGGCCCTGGGGACGCACTCTCGAAGATTGATGGGGTGTCCCATTCTATCATGGCCTTCACAGATTAAACCCTGAGTGAGTGTTTGTTGGCCTCCAAGAAAATAATAAGATGCTCTATGTATATGGATTTGGCCAACACAACACCCTAATAACTGTGAATCTTAAAATTATTTTTTTAAATCCCAGAAAAAAAAAAAGACAAATATAATTCTTTCCTACTATACCAAAGCAACCTAAAATTTTTAAACCACATTGCTAGTGCTGCCTTGCATCCTTTTTGGTACAAAAGAGGGGTCAAGAGGGTATCTAAAAATGTAAATATAATTAAAGCCTTTTTTATATGTGGACTTAAATATTGGTCACCTCTGATGATTTGGGCATTTGCTGTTGATTCCCTTTCTTCTCTGAACATCAAGTTTTGTTGACCATAAAAGAAAAGCTTTTAGATGTACATGAAACCTGATCACAGTACTACTAGGGTCCAGTTGTTTTCTTTAATGAGTGTATGTCTAATTATTGCCAACTAATTCCTATGGCTTCAGGCATGACTCACAGCCAGAAATTCCAATAACTGCTGACCTAGAAGGTCATATACTTTTTCTCTGGGAAATTATCTGGAGTAAATCACACTCAAAATCCCTGTGGAGTTACACTTCATTCTATTTGTTACAATGGGTAAGCCCTCATAGAGGCCTGGAATTCCACCACCCCTCTCAAAATGAGTTACATTCTCAACTCATCCATTATTTAAAAAAAAAACATAATTGGATTATCTTTTCCCATTATTGAAAAGGAATTTGGGAACCTTACGTTTTTGTGGAGTTGTGGGGTGGGTGGGCAAAGTTTCTAAGAAAGCCCATAGGCTTTGGGATCAAAAAGGCTTAGGTTCAAATCCTGGCTCTAAACTTGAAAGATCATGTAACTTTGCACATGTACTTAAACTTTCAACAGTCTGTTTCCTTCTCAGTCAAATGGAGATTATATCACTTACCTCGCAAGAATGAGAATGAGAGTTAGCCTGCAAAGTACCTACCATATAGCAAATGCTTAAGAAATGGTAGCTATTAATCAAGTGTTTCAATTTATTAGTTGTAAGTTATCCACAGTTTACAAAACACGTTGACATCTATTACCACTTGATCCTCACTTCAATTCTATAGGATCGTGCATAGAATAGGTACCATCTCTATTATGTAGATGAAGATACAGACTTAAATATTAAACATTTTAATTAAAGTAACACAATTTTTTGTTTGGGAGTACTAGGACAACTCAGTGACTTTAACTCCAATTGCATACATATTTCTGCTCTTATGGTCCCCTGCCTCTTCTCACTGACCAGTTTAGCCTTTTCATTCAATTGGGGTAAAATGTTAACTATTCCAGTAAAATTCTAATGTTAGGTAAATGAAACCAATTGGGGAAAGTTTCCTTAATTTTAGCAGTCAGTCAAGAATTCTGAAAATCTTATTCTTAGAAATGATGAGGGTACTTGCCTAAAAATGTAAATTTTTAGGTAACAGCTTGAAGACAGCTGATTAATAAGCACCTGGTGTTGAACGATTCTATGTTCTTATAGCTACACTGTCTACCACAGTAGCCACTGGGTACATATGGCCCCTGAGCAACTGAACTGTGGTATGTTTGACTGAGGAACTAATTTTTTTAAATTATTTTTCTTTTCAATTAATTTAATAATACACTAAAAACTTGACACTTGCTTCAGTTACTGGTAAACTTTTAAGTATGTTGTGAAACAACATGGGTATGTAGATTTATTTTTTTAATTGTACACTTTATAAGTTCTAATAACAGATCAAGTATTTCTGATGAAAATTTAACATTTGAGTTGAGATGGTCTGTAAGTATAATATACATACCGGATTTCAAAGACTTACTACCAGAAAAAAAGGATGCCAGATATGTTCTTAATAATTTTTTATGTTGATTTGCATTGAAATGATAATATTTTGGATATAGCAGGTGAAATAAAATGAAATTGTAAAATCATTACAATTAGGGTTGTCAGTTTCTTTTTACTTTTGAAAACATGGCCACAAAAACAATTTTAAGTAAATATGTAGCTGGCATTAAATTTTATTTGACCAGCACCACTCAACAGGAAATCCAATTATCTGTGTAACCAGAGAAAATCACAGATAATATCACTTTTCATTTTATTGATAAATTTTAATTTTTGACTGGCCTTAGTCTTGGATTCTTCATTGCTAAGATCTTTCAGGGATGCTAGTTCCTCTGAGACAGCCAGACAGAAGGCAAGGATGGGGGGTGGGGGTGGGGGTGGTTGAGGTAAAAGCAAAGAGATAAGCAAAAGGCCTAAAAAAAATCCTGAAATTGACCTAACTCTTAATGTAAAAGCTATGTTCAATCTAATTCAGTACCTCAAACATCCATGGAGTATCTACGATGTGAAAAATAACTTGTTACATGAAGGTTAATAGAACCCAAAATACTGGCCTCTGAGGTGCTTGTCATAAACCAGCGCATCAGCATCACCTGATTCTGGGTCATAAAATGCTGATTCCTGAATCCCAGCACGGCCTGTTGAATTAGACTCTTTGGATCTGGTTACTTAGGAATCTGTGTGTTGAATGGCAATTCTTATGCCACTAAAATATGAGACCTACTGTTCCAAAGGGTGAGAGAGACATGAAACAAAGGTTGAATTTAATGTATTTCACTAGAGGTACTGAAGCATTCACGGTGTGCCATGGAAAACTGTCTTGAGCAGAAGGCCCCCAAACTGAGGTTGGAATGATAAGCATGAATTAGTCACCAAAACAGGATGAGAGGAGAGCAGCAAACAGAAGGTCAGAATGAACAGGGTACCCGGGCACAGTGGCAAAAGTGGTGACATGTAAGCAGTGGACTCTTACTGGGTCATAAGTATGATATGAGGCTATGAAGAGACTTAGATGCAATGCTAAGGATTTTGATCTTCAACCTGTAGGTCAGGTGTTTTTTAGGGTGAAGGGGACATTGGTCGAAGTGGCAAGGGTAGCACATGTAGTCTGATGACCCAAATATTCTGGTCAAGAGCCACTGTTATAAGCAGGATTTTAAAAAGGCAGTATTGTGGCCAGGTCTATGCCTACAAATTTTTCTGTCTGACAACTGTGATGAGAATGGCTTTAAGGAAGGTAGCCCAGCATCAGGGAGTGGATAAATGTCTAAACTGAGGTGGTAGTAGAGGAGATAAACAGGAGAGAAACTATGGGATACTTTTAAAGAAGTGAACTTGGCAGGAATTTTAGCTTAATTGAATGTTGGGCAAGAAAGAGTTTAGAGTGACTCCCAAGGTTCTGGCCTGACGAACTGAAAGGGTGGTGATGCCATTCACTGAGAGGAAACACCAACAACCCAACCTATTCCACTTTCAAAACTTTGCTTGACATGTTCTTTTGAATGAGTGATTCTATGCAAATCCTGTTGACAGTCTTTAAAAGGAACCAATAAAGCCATAACATGGCACAAGAGTATCTATCAGTCCACAGGAACTGTACCAGGTTTTGCATTAATAAAATCTGTTCCCACATAACATTTACAAAGAAACCTACTTACTATGAAATGCTTTGGGAGTTTGAATCAACATTAACATCACGAAAATTCTAATATTCATATTCTGAAAGGTACCTTTAAGTATACTGCAGTGAGATTTCTTTTCTAAGTTAGGAAGGGAGGAAGGGAGGAAGGAAGGAAGGAAGGAAGGAAGGAAGGAAGGAAGGAAGGAAGGAAGGAAGGAAGGAAGGGAATACTTGTGATTGGAAAAGATGCCAGTTCTTACCAAATGAATTTCACAAAGACTAAGAAAGCTTTTCCTATTTGTTGGAATTAGGCATTCACTGATTTTATGACTATATTCAAAATGGATGGCTCCTTGAGGTAAAGAAATAGAATTCAATATTCTGTATAGATATAGTGAAGTAAATGAATGGAGATAAATATGTAATGATAGAGTTGGCAGGGAAAAAATAAGATTCAGACAAACAATGTGTGAAAAAAACATGTTTTGAAAGAAAACAGCTCCACAGTCAAGTTGCCAAAAGTCAGCAATCTATGCAAATATTGGAAAGGGCACTGCTAGTAAGATTAAGCAATGGTTTTTATATAATTTGTAAGCTTATCATCTTTCATTTGAGGACTGAATTGAATCCATGTGAGCTATTCACAATTTGAGTAGAATTACAGGAAAAACGTAGGAATTAAAAGTTGGAGGTTACCATAGAGGAGTGGAAAGAACTCAGGATTTGTAATTTAAAAAAAATCTGGGTTTAAACAATCCAAGCTCTTCAATTTATTATGTGTGTGACCTTGGGCAAATCACTTCACCTCTCTCAACTTTAGTTACCCCACCTGAAAATGGGAAAAATAATGGGTGGGGTAGGGGGTGCTATAGGCAGAAAGACAAGAACTACTATGAGGATTAAATGAGGTAGAATATGACAAAGCTCATTGTAAATTCTAAAATCCAAATATAAGGCATTATTATGCATATTTAAAAACACACACATACAACAGCTCCAACTAATCCCTCATGAATTGTCATCAGTACTACAAACAGTGATGTGCACACTTGTGCTAAAGACCCTGATCCAGGAACTTAGTATGCAGAAAGATAGAAGAGATTGTCCCTCCCCTCCAGCTTGTAACCAATGATCAAGATGAGATAAGGCACAGTATAAAAAATAAAGTGATAGATAGATAGATAGATAGATAGATAGATAGATAGATAGATAAACAGCAAAAGAAGGTAATATAAGTCATATGCTCAATAAAGGCCAGGAAAGTAGGCATTATCACAACTCACAGGTGGGAACAATGATTGTGGATTAAGGAAGTCATGATAACTTCAGGAGGAAGGTGGGGCTTTAGCTGGGCATGAAGGATGGGGTGGTGGGGGGCACTTATGTAAGCAGAGAGGAGGAAGGAAGGCATTGCAGGCAGAAGGCATGGTGTAAGCAAAGGCCCTGAGATTGCCAATGTTTTTTTAGGGGGAGGAAACACAGTGAACAGAGGGTGGTAGGAGATAAGGTTGGAAGGTAGGTTGTGTTGTGAAGCAGAATGACATTCAGCCAGTGCACCCCCGTCGAGCTATGCAGGTTATCTATGGTCAGGCCCAGTCCAATTGGTCGGTACATGAGCCACCAATTATTAAATACCATCACCCCTGGGGGTAAGGTTGTGTGGGCACAGAGGCCAGATCAAGCTCAAGACAGGGAATGCCGAGTTAAGGAGTTCAGATCCTATCTTTTCAACATTAAGAGGCCAATTATGGGTTTTTAAACATATGACTAAACCGCCCAAAGTGGTTATAGTGAGATTGATTCAGCAGTGAGGTGAGAATGGGTGGGGAAGAAAGAGATCATAGAGTGGAAAATTAGTTAGGGGCTGTGAAAGCAGTTCATGCTGAAGTAATGATAATCTAGAAGAAGGTGTCGACATGGGAATGGAAAAGAGGCCCAGAATGTGCACAAATCGTCGAGCAAAGGGCCCGGGTCTTTCTTTCTGCAAGCTCAGGCCTAGCACAGTGCCTGGCACTGAGTAAATACTCTGCGTGCTTATCCATGAAAGGAATTATGAAAACACTGTCAGGCTTGGACACCTTATCGTCTTGTTGCTTATATAAGCCCCTAAGTGTTATAGTCATTGTTATTTCTGTTAGAATTTCTATTAATAAAAGCTTGCTATTTTGTTGACTGATTTTGAAAGCACTATTTTACATTTATAACATATGTGGGGAAGTGCAGAGAGGGAGGAGGAATTGGCTAAAACAGTTGTGAGAAGAGATGGGAGAAAAATGAATTCTGTAAACTGCTTTGAGGACTTCCCCCCAAAGTTTTGAGAAGATAGAATACTCACTTGAGGAAAAGTTAGCTATTCCAAAAAGCACATTTTCTAAAGTAGAAAGAGGTGAGGGCTTCATCCTCCATGCAGTGTTTTTCAAACTGTGGTTCACTACCTATAAGCAGGGCACAGAACAATGTAGGGTTCCTGACCAGGAAGTATTTAGAACAGAATAGAATAAATAGAACAGAACAGAATAGACTAGATCAGATTACATGGTTGGTACTACAAGGTGAGCACTGTTTCATGAAACATTTTTTTTTTTAGCTCTGTATTAATGTGTGTGTGTGTGTGTGTGTGTGTGTGTGTGTTGAGATGGGATGAAAAAATGGGTTTCTTATTGTGAGTAAGAGCCAAAAGTATTTGAAAACCACTACCCCAAATACTTTTTCTCAAAGTAAATTAAACCCTTTCAAAATCAGTTGACAAAATACATAATTCTGTCAAAGGAAGAAAAGACAAAAGCATTTATTTATATGTATTTAGAAAATTTTCTTTGTTCTGCAGCAGATCCCTCCATCTAGCCCCTAGAGCCAGTCTCAATCTCATCCTCGAACCTTTTACGTATTCTCCAAAGACCTTCCCTTGGTCATCTCGCTATACAAATGTGTATTAGCGCGATTGTCGACTTCATGCAGATTACTCTTTTTTTGTTGTTGTTCAGATAGAGTGGGAAGGAGAGAGAGAGAGAGAAACATCGACGTGAAAGGGACACATTGAGTGGCTGCCACCCTCACGACCAACCAGGGCCGGGGACAAACTGCAACCGAAGTACATGCCCTTAGCGGGAACCGAACCCGGGTCTCTCTGGACCGCAGGCCGACGCTCCAACCGCTGAGCCAAACTGGCCAGGGCCAGATTACTCTTAAATATAGTTTTTACCCAGTGTTGCCCTGGTCAAGGTTTAACAACCAGTTTTCTGGGGGAAGGCCCTATTTGTAGCATTTGCTACTATGTGGTGTAAATAATACAACCTTAGTCTATTGCAAGCTACCCACATGTGGTGTAAATAATACAACCTTAGTCTATTGCAAGCTACCCACATGACTTCACTGAACACAGTATGCACATTAGCATACATTACATAGTATTTCTACCACGCAGATATGCTAGAGATAAATAACCTCAGAAGCATATGTAGTAGTAAAGTGTAGCAAAATAATTCGGAAATGAGGAGTTGTAAATATTTATTACTTTAAAAAATATATTTAATTGTAGGTTTAAATAATTTCACTTTTAATAATGTCTGTGTCTAGCAACTGGCTCACAAAATTTCACTCCAGCAAACCACTGTCCTAGCTCGACCTCTCCAGAAGGCTCTGATCCCACACTCTCTACCACCTGCTGAACAACGCTACTCGGATCTCTTCCATAAGAAACCACAAACTTAACACACTGAAATCTAAACTCACTTTCCTCTTTGAATCTCCTTAGCCCACACTTCTCTTCCCCTCCTGACTTCCCTATTTCTATTAATGGTGCCTCCAAAAGCCATCCAATCAGTTGCTAAGTCTTAAAGGTTCTTCCTATGTATTGTTCTTCTCATCTGTCCCCTCCTTTTTTATTCCAATTAGGGTTACTGTCCAGACAGATTAACTGACCTCTTCCCCTTCACCTTCTTCTCACTCTGACCTATCCAATGGTACTGTTAGGTTAATTTTCCAAATGTAGCTCTTCCATTACATACACAAACTGTCTCTCTCTCTCTCTCTCTCTCTCTCTCTCTCTCACACACACACACACACACACACACACACACACACACACACATCTGTCCTTCAAAGCTCTCCTTGCTCCAAGCAATCTAGACAGCTCCTTGTTCTCCATACTTGCAATTGCCTTGTGGTTCCTGGTTGTGTGCTTTTGCTCACATTTTCCCCTTCCACTGGTTTGTTCTTCCCTCATCATGAACTCATACCTTATATTCAAGACTCCATTTAAATGGCAATGAAAATCTGCAGGTTGGTTGTCATAGGAATATATAAGTTTAAGAGAATCAGGAGGGTGAAAATGCAGGAAATGCCAAACCCAGGAATTATTTATTTAGTCACTATCTCATATGGAGGCTCTAGGAAACATTGCACTTCCCCATAGTTATTACTCAAAGGTTTACTGTAAGCCAACATGGGGTTTATCTCAAACCTACAGATTTCAATTATTATACATGATCCAGCTGTTTGTCACTCATTAACTCAAATGATCAAGAATTTTATTATTTTCACCATTTGGTGTTTACTGTAATTATTTCCCTCTGAATGCTCTGAACCAAATTATGTTGAGGGAGTGGGGAAAGGTAGGTGGTTAGAGACACAGAGACCCTAAAACCTGGTCTGTCACCATCATTGATAAAACTCATCCATCTTTGGGACACTGGTCACAGGTATTAAAGATCTACCACATGCCCAGGATTTCTCAGCAATCAGAAGCAAAATAGCTGGAATATGTATCTTTTATACATCTTTCTTCTATCAACTCTCCCCCAATGTTTACAGTAAAATAAAATGCTTTAAGTGCTTGCTTTCCTGAGGAGAATCATAATGATAATTAGCAAGTGATTCCTTTTCTTCCAAATTTCAGATGTGAGGCTGACGCTTAGTAGCAAAGGAAGAAGGAATAGGCTGCCACAGCCCTGTGGTCACTTGGTACCAACTTTCTCACGGACTTGAGTTAATTTGGGTTATTGAGAACCTGCATCCTTAGGCCAGGGGAGATGAAAGAGAATGAAGTAGGGGAAGGTGGTAAGACGACTGGCAAAGGTAAAAACCATCCTGCTCTCACTCTAATGTGAAGACTGTCATTCAGTGGTCCGGACATCTCTTCCACCGTAACCATTTGGGTATTTGTCTAAAATGCAGATTCCTGGGCCCTGCCTCAGACTTACTGAATCATAGTCTCTAGGGGGACTACCTGGGACTGTGCATTTTTCATGGCAACTCCCAGTGGTTCTGATACACACTGGAGATTGAGGATCACTGTTTTAATGTTGGCCAACTATGGCCTGCAGGGTGGATATAGCCTTTGAGCTAAAAATGGCTTTTACATTTTTAAAAGGTTGGTGAAAGAAAGAACGAGAGAGAGAGAGAGAGAGAGAGAGAGAGAGAGAGAGAATAATACTCAACATAGCCATCTTGCCCTTTACAGAAAGTCTGCTGACCCCTGCCTAGTGCATTGCAAATAAAAGCCTGTGTCTGAAGTTAGCTCTATCCTAGCCCTGCCACAGCTAAAATAATGGATACAACAGATATTTTTTTAAATTGAGAGTAATGAGAAGTATATAAATTCATCTAAAAATGTGTTTGTAATGTAAGTGGAGAAAGGACATGTATATAATTACAGTAAACATTCTGCAATGTTTTTGAAAATATATTTTTATTTACACAAGAATGTATGGTAACTCCATTATACTCTATCCTTCCATATACTTGTCAGGTGGCAATATATCCCAATTAGCCTAAGAATCATTGCATGTATACTCTTTATTGGACTATGTTTGTCCCCAAATATATTTTTGTCACACATATGAGGAAAAATGTGAACTGATATCCCAAAATGTCCGGGGAATGAAAGTATTACAAATTCTCAAAACAACACATAGGAAAATGATGCACAAAGGGAATAAAGGAATTTGGTATGTTTCTACTTAAAAGGAGTTTAAGAATCATAGAGCAGTTTTAACTCCTAAGAATCTTGGGAAAGAGGCTATGAACTCACTTTGGGAAGGGTTCAGATATTCTCATTGTGGCAAAGAGGCTCAGGGTTCCGGAATCTTGCCAAGTTAGTCACAAAGTAATCCCAAAGACAAAATGCAATTCCTTTAGGGGTGGTTTCAGATGTTTGTTCTAGACACTTTTTAAATGTTTTTATTTTTTTTAATTTTTTCCTTTATTGATTTTTAGATAGAGAGGAAGGGAGAGGGAGAGAGAGAGAGAAACATCAGGAGAGAGACCATTGATTGACAGCCTCCTGCATGCCTCCCCACTGGGGATTTGGCCCACAACCTGGGTATGTGCCCTGACTGGGAATTGAACCAGCAACCTCTTGGTGCATGGGTCAACGCTCAACCACTGAGCCACACCAGCCAGGCAAATGTGTTTATTTTTGATGTGGAGAAACTTTATTATAGAAACTAGAAATAAATACTGGCTTTGAAAATACATACACTTACAAGTGACTTGCCTTTCAGAATTGTGAACCGAAACATCTCACAATAATTTTATGTGTTGTTTTCTCACGAAGAAAGGAATGTTAAAACCTTACTAGCAACTAACATTTTTTTTGATAAGAATTTAGACTATATTTCAATTTTTAAGAAACAAAGTTTAAAACACCAGATAAAGTCTTGAAACCTAACATGCTTCACCATTTAATAAAATTATGACTCATTTCAGTAAGAAAATGCTTTTTTAGTAAGAAAAATGCTTTCTGAGCTAAGTTTGAACTGCCGGGGCACATGGGACACCCACAAACCCAGTCAGCACAAGTCTCAAACTCCTATAAGATTAAAGGAAAAATAAATTAGTGTGTACAGAGAATGAAAAAAAAAAAAAAATCCCCAATGGTACAAGCGTATAAACGGAAGTAAAACTAAAACTCCCCTAAAATCCCCCAATCATCAATCCTTATAAATTCAGCACTTATCTTCTCCCTTTAATTCTTCGGGAGCCCCTAGTTAAATGAACATGAAAGTCTTGGATGATTTTTATCTACTAAAGCAGTCTTCAAACTACACTAAGCACGGATACCGACCTCCGTATCACAAATTGTTTAACTTTTAGAACCACGCATGCAAACGTGGGGTTTCCTGAGTTCTGCTAGGGATGGGCTGCTTGGAACCCGGTGGATTTTGCAGGTGTGTAATCCAGGCGCGCGACCCGAGAGTTGTGCGGGGGCAGAGACGTGAGGTGGGCGCTGTCAGGGCCGGGCAGCGTGGGTGGGGCCGGGCGTGCGCCCCGGTGAGAGTGAAGGGCACGTGACGGTACGAAGGTGGCGCGTGGGCCAGGATCTAAGAGGGCAGTGGAAGCTCCGCCAGTGTCCCATACGTGAGCGGTGATCCCTCCAGCTGCACTCGAAATTTGCGTCCCTTTTCACTGAGTTAAACTAGAGGTGTTCTTTTCTTTCTTTCTTTCTTTTTTAAAAAAGGACCTTAGCCAAACATCCTATGAAAATACATGCTCCCGTCCCCTACTACCCCACCCCCATTTCCCCATCTCCAGAGAGCTGAGTTTTAAACCCAGCTTAAAATGCAATCTCTAATGCGGGAGTCGCCCCCTCCCCACCCCACCGCGCGCCCATTGCCACCCCCGCTACAGTGAGTCAGAGCCCAGCAAGCTCTGCATCTGGTGCCTAGGAGCATGCCGAGTTGGGAAGACGGTGGTGTGGCCGCCGAGCAGGAGGGTGGCGGTAGGAGCGCGACGTGGCGCGGGCCCTCGCGGCCGGGACCGGGGAGCGGGGTTTGCGCAGGAAAAGGCGCCGCCGTGGCCCCGGGCCACCCCTCCCTGGCCCCGGGCTCCCCGCCCGCGCGCCTCCCGGGCCTCGCGGCGCGCCAGGCGCAGCACAGCGGCGCGAGAGCCGAAGGGGAGCCGCGGCCCAGCCAGCTCCGCAGCCCGGCGGGCGGCAGCCAAGGCGACCGCGGAGGCGGCGGGCAGGGCGCGTGCGCACTGCAGGGGCGCCAGATTTGGCGGGAGGGGGGAGTGTCCAAAGCTCTTTGTTTGATGGCATCTCTGTTTACAGAGTTTACACTTTAATATCAACCTGTTTCCTCCTCCTCCTTCTCCTCCTCCTCCGAGACCTCCTCCTCCTCCTCCTCTTTCTCCTGAGAAACTTCTCCCCAGCAGTGCGGAACGCCGCTGCGCAGCCGGGGAAGGACGCAGGCAGGCGGCGGGCAGTGGGAGGCGGCAGCCCCTTGCGGTCCCCGCGGCTCCTTGCGGAGCCCCGCGCCCGCCGCGCCATGGCCCGGAGACCCCGGCACAGGTAACGGGGAGCCCGGGCGGGCGGCCGCAGGTGGGGGCGCGCGGGGCGCCGGGCTCCCGGAGAACAGGTGGGAATTCGATCCCGAATCTTGTGCGGGGCTGTCAGATCCTGCGAGGACCTAAAAGCCTCTGCCTCCGCAGCAGAAGCCGCTGGAGAGACTGATGAATGGACGAGCCTGTGCAGGAAATGTATCGGGATGTCGGGACGCGCGCCCTGCGGCTCATTTTGCAAGTTGCACGGGGATACATTTCTGTCTAGGGGAGAAAGCAGCATGTTCCAGCCGGGGGCAGAGCGGTGCCCACCAGCCCCTGGGAGCCTACTAGGTCCCTGGCTTGATGCAGCGGGTGTCGGCGAGGGAGTCGCCGTAATTGCTGGATGCATTACGATTTGTTTGGACTTGGAAATGCAGAGCATATGGCAGATATAGGGAAAATGACGGATTGTTTAGTAGCTGCAGGTAGTTCATTTAAATTTCATTCATTCTTTATGGAGTCGAAGAAGAGCGGCAGCTGACAGGCGGCTGGAAAAACAGATTTTAGGGGAGGAAATGAGTCTCTACGTTTGCAAAATTGTTTTAAACCCTGGCTTTGAAGGTTCTAATCATTATTTTCTGCGAGGTTATTATTTCTAATACAAACATTGCACATGCGCCCGCGCCGCACATGTCACCGCACTTAGGGTGGATGGGTGAAGTCCCCTTACATTTTGGCCGGACGGAGGGGCAAAGGGAACAGAGAAGGAAGGAGACACTTGCCCGAACTGTCAGTTGCTGGCGCTATCCCTTCCACCCGTCCCTGGACTTCCCAGACTGGACGCGCCGGAGCTCCCTAAGAGCGACTGGGTTTGGGGGCTAGTCGGTGACCGTCTCGGTTGCCACTCAACGGAAAGGGACGGAGGCGGGCAGCACCCAAGGCCGCTGCCGCGCAACCGGGACGCAATCCCCGCGGGCTCTTCCCCTGGGCTAGAGGTCCGGGCGCGGCGCGCACACGTGGAGGTGGCTGAGGTCGCGGCTCTTCCCTGCACCCTGTTCCCGCCGCCTTAGGTCGCTCGGGCGGAGGAGGGGTGACCAGACGGACCCCAGCGAAGAGGTTCTTGGAAAAAGTCTCTTGAGGCAAAGCAAACTCGACCTCTTTTTCTCCGGGTTGTTTGGTTTGCTTGTACTTGTTTTTGAACGGGCGATCGCAGTTCCCCGCGCAACACTGGGAAGTTGCAAAGAGCGTGGGTGTGGGCCCTGCAGCAGCACCCTCGGACCATGCCTGGCCGGGCAGGGAGCAGCACAGAAGCATGGCTGGGCGCCGGAGAAAAAGAGAGGCGACTTGGGGGAGGGGGGGCTGGCTCCCTACGCCTCTCCCTGGGACCCGCCGAGCAGGGCAGGGGTGCTGCTCCTTAAATGGTTTCACCTTCGCTTTTGGGACTTAACAGTAGAGTGCCGAGGTCATCTATTTTTTCCGAGAGCACAAACTGGAAGGAGGTGGAGGAGAGAGCTGGGAAAGGGTGCTGGGAGGAGGCTCGTTGGAGGCTCCGCTCAGGGAACTCTAGATTGTCCCCGCGGGGCGGGGCCTCTCTAGTTCCCTGCGGCTCCCAGGTAGCGAAGGGGGGAGGCGGCCTGGTGGGGCGGGAGCCTTGAACCTGCTTCAGGGGGAAGAGAAACCCGGCTGCGGCCCGAAGCCGTTTCTTGCAGGGCCGGCGTCAACTCGGCTGGGATTATTAACCAGGTCAGCGAAATGAGTCTGAACCCCTTTTCTAGAATCACAGTAGCGGCCACAAGGCACTTCCTCCCGCTCCCCTCCCTCTTCCCAACCCCCAACACCTTTTTTCTTTTTCGTTTCTTTGCACGGTTTGTTTCCTTGACAGAATGTAATATTCATAGTTGTACTCTTGTAACCACACCAGGTCTAGCAGGTGGGGGAGTCGAGTACATCAAGCCTGAAATCAGCCTTTGAAAGTTCTCTGACTGTTGGGTCTGAGATCTTGTCAGAACAGATAAAGGAAAAGTTATTTCAGGCCCTTAGTAGAAATTAATCATGCTGCTTAGGCGACCGGGACAACTTAGAGCAAGGAAATCGCATGCAAATCGCAAAGGCGAGCCCCCCGTGCCCAGCGTGCTGATGGACCGAGGAGCCGAGTGGGTAGCCCTTGGCTCGCTCTGCTCCGCTCACGTCTTCCTCGGATCCTGCAGAAGTCACACACCACGTTTCCCCCAAGACTTTGCTTTAGCACATCTCTGCTTCTGTGCTTAATTTTTAAGAGGCACGAACATGGGACTATTATTTGCTAGCACTGGAAAGTACCTTAGAGGTAGAATCCAAGCCCTTACTGTATACGCGAGGAACTGAGGTCCTGAGAGAGAGGAAGTGATTTGTCCCAGTCACGCAGCTAGGTGGAGGCAAAACTAGGACTGGCACCTTTGCCTCCAGAACGCTAGTCCTATTTGATGCCTGTTCTCTCTGAACTGATGTTGGCTGCCCCCTATGGGCGGCTGAATATGTTGCTTGTTCCTGGATGTTGAGCTGTTTCCAAGAGAGAAGTTCTGAAAATGTAGTCTCCAGATCCCGCCAAACCTGAAAAGCTAAATTGAGTTGAATCTATGGCTCCGCTTTCAGATTACTCTGATTTTCTTGGTATCCCGGATATTTCACAAGGGTGCCACTTTATTTGGGGGATTTCTGAGGAGTTCCCTGTGAACCTTTCAAAAGATGCTGACTTACAGCTCTGGGCTTCTAATACATAATGTTTTCACTTATGATGCTTGTGGGGTTTGTTTGTTTGTCTTTAAAGGGAAATTGTTGTAATTATTGATCAGAAGTTACAACCCTCTTGTTGACACTGCAGAACAGTATTAGGCTCTTGCCTAAAGGGATAGACACTAAATGAAAGAAATGGTTATAGATTATAAATACTGTTTAATGGCCGTGTGTGTGTGTGTGTGTGTGTGTGTGTGTGATAGCATTTTATGTGTGGATCACATCCTACTTGTCACTCTGCATCCTGGACCTTCAGATTGTTGCCCAAAATAATAGTTTTAAATTATAAGAACCTCAAATTCAGGATTTTTGGTGAGCAATTTTGCTTGCTTTATAAAGGGTGGGTAATTATGCTTGTAAGTTAATTTAGGAAGACAAACCTGATATTAATATAAACTTCCTTTTTAAAATGAATAAGTTGCATTATGATATTGCTTTATATCATTATTTTATTGATCTGTTTCATGGATTTCTCAATATTACAATGGTAAATTTTATTGAAGTTTCTAAGAGTATAATTTTTCTTCATATCTTAATTCGATAAGTAAAATTAAGTAAAAGTAAACTGTGACTGTAAAATTACTCTCATCTATTCAGTATATGATTAATAAACACTAAGTATAGAGTAACTCCAAACATCACCAAAATGCATAGTTTGGGCCAACTAGGTAAGAGAAAAGGCTCCTTTGAAAACAGTAATGGGATCCTTTTAAACCTATCTGGGGGAATCCCTCAGTTTTGAATTAGGAACATTTGAAGATATTTCAAACACCATTCAGTAAGAGGTAAAAACAAAACAAAACAGTAAGTAAGATTCTGAGTATCAAGTGGCCTAATTATTCACTTAGTTACTCTGAGTAACTGAATATTGTAAACATGGCCACATGTTGGATCAACCTGGCCAGGAGTTTTGAACTGTTTAATATTAATGTTATTTACAAAGCAAATCACTTGATTGTATTATCCTTCCTCAGGTTTTTAAATCTTTTCCTCTTAGGTTCTCTTAATCTTCTAATTTTAAGGAATGACTATAATTATATTGTTGGGTATATTACTTCCTGAATTTTTTTTTATCTTAGTAAAACACTAATCCCATTGGAACAACATAATTGAGTTGTTTATTGTAGTGGGGACCTATTATTTAAATATTGTGATGTATGCCAAAGATCTTGAGTGTATACTTGTATAAAGGACTTGGACGCTCATTCCATTTATTGTCCTTAACATTAAGTTTTAAACTTAAACTTTCATTGGTTGGGAGGTTGCCTAATGTGTAACTTGTCACTGGTCTAACAGTACCAGCAGGTTTAAACATGCAGAGCAATAAGAAAGTGCCAGGTCCTTTGCCGTATCTGTGGAGACCAATAACAGCAGAACCAGTTTACACTACTAGAGCAACAGAATGCAGAAAACAATCTTGTTCACGTTTTCAAAGTTTTATTGTCATAACCGTTGAAAAGATTGTTGAGGAGTTTTTGTGTAATTTTTATAATGCCATAGTTTAAATTTTCTTGTTTCAGTCCACATCTGCCCATTTTTTATTTCTGCAGCATATACAGTAGTGACGAGGATGATGAAGACATTGAGATGTGTGACCATGACTACGATGGGCTGCTTCCCAAGTCTGGAAAGCGTCACTTGGGGAAAACTAGGTGGACCAGGGAAGAGGTAACTAATCATGTTATTAAAACATGGGGGAAAACCTAGAATGTGTCAATTTATGAAAAACAAAATTTCAGCTAAACGACAGGTGCTCAAAGTCATTATTAGGCTTTTTGAAGTCGTATCCTAGCTTGCCTGTGCAGCATGCTTATACTTCCCCCTCACCACTCTCCCATATGTACACTATGCCATCAACTTCCAACCTTTTTGTGGTTCATTGGATGTCCTCTTCTTCTCACTTAATATTTCCTGCTTCATCTGTGTTTCCCACTGCCTATTCTGTTCTTATTCTTTTGCCCACAACTTCTTACTACTTCTTTATTACCTGTGAAGATATCGTCTCTTCTGTGAAGCCATCCCTTGCTTCCTAGACAGGTTAGATGCATCCTCCTGTCATTAGATACATGTTCTTGCTTGTTGTCGCTGTAACACATATGCCTTTTCCAGTAGGCTACAAGTCTACTGAGGGCAGGGCTACATATCTGGAATATTAACAAATGTTCCCTGAACAAATGGATGAATTGCGATTTCCAAAAACAAAACAAAAGAATAAAACAAAACACTCATAGAACTTGTCTTGTTTTAATGGACTCATTTAACATTCTTGATATAGAATATACCATATTTCACAGAGCCCTATACATGGAAGTATGTTCTTAAAGCAGCCAAGGAGATGTATCTGCTTCTTACCTTTTTCAGAGGGCTTATCAAAAGCTTGATCTTTGTAGGGATACAAAAATATTTAAAGAAAGAAATTATTAATGTATGGGAAAAGTTGCTTTTTCTTTAAAGTTTCAAATATTTTGGAACTAATTTTAAAGATTTTATGTTAGAATTAATGGTACTGACTCTTCCCCAGTTTCATTTTGCCCTACTTCACTTAAACCAGAGCTCCTCTTGACAGGCAGGTAGGATTTCCAGTGAGGTCCACAGGAAATGCATATTTTACCTGTGGAGATTTTGACTTAGGTGGTCCTTACAGATATAGAGATATAGAAGATCTGGTTTCCTAATTCCTATGTCTGTATTATACCAGGAATCCAAGTTGTGTGTGAAGTTACCTTTGCAAAAATGTGAGGCTTCTCTTTCACTTGATAGAACGTGTTTAGAAAAAGTGAACTGAAAGATTTTCTCTTGATGTTTAGTGTCTTCTCTGTTCTAATAAGTCTGTTCTATTAAGTCCTGTGTTCTAATACGTTTAAATTATGCATATCTTGATACAAAAATGAAATGATTTTCTTGTACATGCCTTCAAGTTTAATGAGAAAAGTGATCTCCCATTTTTTATATGAAACAGGTTAAACTATCTAAATGTTAGAATAGCAGTTGAACTATTTCTTACTTGAGATCCTGTCTATTGCCATAGTTAAATGCCTTGAATCTAACTTTGGAGTTCTTTTGTTTCTTTCCCCACAGAGTAAAACTTTTAACAGTTACCATGTTTTAAACATTCAATGAGCCAGGAATTATGCTAAATGTTTTGCATAGTTACTTCCAGTTACCCCCAAATAACCCTGTTGACATCAGCATTCCCATTGTATAATACTAAATCCCAGAAAAGCAAAATGATATACCTAAGCTTATACAACTAATCAATAACTGAGTCAAGATATGGTCTCTGATCTGTCTGACTCTAAATAAAGCTATGTTCTAAACCAGTATACTACATTAATTATCTGTTGTATGTGGATATTTTTGAGAGATTTTTATTCTGAATTAGATGATTGAATTGATTCCCCTTTACTCTAACTTGAATAGAGTTGTACAGTAAATGACTGATATCCTCAGATACTTTAAATGTCTTAGGATGAAAAACTAAAGAAGCTGGTGGAACAGAATGGAACAGATGACTGGAAAGTTATTGCCAATTATCTCCCGGTAAGTTAGTAATTTTTTCTTCCTGTAAAAGGAAATCTCCCAAAGATTTAAAAGAGTATATTAAGGCATTACATATTTGCTCTATGTAAGAAGTAGGAGGATAAATGCCTCATCCATAACTTGTAGTGTATATTGTAATACATATAATTGGGGTTTCTAAATAGATTATTAAAAGATTTTACAACATTTAAAAATGTTTGCTTCTTGTTTTGTCTTTTCATTTGTTAGGATAAGATAAATTAGCACTCTAGTGATTTGTTATATGGTAGATGACTAACCTTGTGATATTTCCCCCAGTCAGCATCTTTTAAATTTCCCATTTTTAAAAATAGCCATGCTTTTGGTCCCCCAGTTTAAAAAATTGGAGTGCTTTTAGACTTATTTCACTCCCCATCCCCTACACCTAAGCCTGACTAAGGGTTCTGAAATTCCTTTGTCATACCTCCTTTCTTTTTATTCTCTTCCATCTTCCACAGGTCCGGTCCCCTTCCCTCCTCTCTGGATCATCACAATGGCTTCCTAACTGGCTTTCCTACTTGTAGCTTTCCACTTTCTTATCCATTGGCAGGGGGAGCTTCCTAAAATGCAGCTTCATCTTATCTTTTCAAAACCAACAACAATGACTTAGTCTCACAAATTAAGTGCACTGCCTGGCCCTGGCACACAGGGTCCTCCCATATGGCCCCAACATACAGCTCCAGTTCTATTTCTGACTTCTTCTCTGTAAACGGATTTAGTTGAATTCATTTCTGCTTTCCCTCCTCTGGGCTTCTGTCTCTAGCGGTGCCACCTCCTAGAATGTTTTGCATAGTTACTTCATGTCCTTCAAAGTGCATATCAAGAGCTTTACCAGATTCTTCCTATGGAAACATCATTTCTCCTCCTAAGGAGGTGTTCCTTTTTCCACCCCAATATCATTTTGCTTTGATTTCTTCTTGCATATGAATCAAATTCTGCTTTCTATTCATTATGTATTTGTTTTTCCTTCTTATAAGATTACAAGCTCTTATAAAGTAGCGCCTGTCTTTATTCGTCTTCGTTCTGAAATATTAACACGGGTGACTCTAAATTGAAACACATCTTTTCGTTTGCATGGGAGTCATTAGCGTGGGTTTCCATAAAAGCTTGACCTTAATATGGAATCTCTAACAAGGCTTAGTCTTAGTCCTAGGTACCTTCACATGCAATAGACCAAGGTTCAGGTTAAGCTAAATTCACAGCCATATGTACAATGTGATGGTCCTTTTGTCCACCTGGCAGGACTGTTGCCCTCAGGAGGAAAAACTTCTAACTTTAGATGCAACTTCGATATAATCTTTGTTTGTTCTTTAGTTGTAAGTAATGAGGGATAGGTGGACTCGCCAAACATGCCATAGAATGTTCTTGAACATTTTCACTGTATGTTATCTATGTACGATTCATATTATAACAAAGTCTTCCTGTGCACTTATCACATCATAGCTACATGACAGTGCCTGCTTTATCGTATTTGTCTAGAATCGAACAGATGTGCAGTGCCAGCACCGATGGCAGAAAGTGCTGAACCCTGAGCTCATCAAGGGTCCCTGGACCAAAGAAGAAGATCAGAGAGTAAGTTCCTTCTTCATTGATATGTGAATCATAATGAAGAATATCCCCCAAACGTCTTTGTTGAATGTTTCCCGACTTGAAGAAACAGGTAAAGTGTGCAAACAGGAAGCAGAGGAGTCTATTCCCCTATTTTCAATGAATGAAAGCAGATTTTTAGAAATTTTCTAAAGATCTTGTAACAGAATGATTACACTGACTCATTACATAACTTTAAAACCTAGGTTATTTTTGTGTGTTTATCTGAAGGTGATAGAGCTTGTACAGAAATACGGTCCGAAACGTTGGTCTGTTATTGCCAAGCACTTAAAGGGGAGAATTGGAAAACAATGTAGGGAGAGGTGGCATAACCACTTGAATCCAGAAGTTAAGAAAACCTCCTGGACAGAAGAGGAAGACAGAATTATTTACCAGGCACACAAGAGGCTGGGGAACAGATGGGCAGAAATCGCAAAGCTACTGCCTGGACGGTAATAATATGTCAAAAAATATATTGATTGGGAAGAATGAGGGAGTGGGTACGGAATAGTCTGTTTGAAATGTATGGTGAGTGAACTACATTCCATCAAGTGTAAGTGTTTCATTAGTTAAACCAGATCCATATCTTTTCAAACTGGAGCAGATCTCAGAGTTTATCCGGTTGAGTCCTTGCAGGACCCACCCAACAGGGAGGCTGGGGCCAAGTCACTGAACTTTCCTTAGTCTCAGTTTCCCCGTTTTTAAAATAAGTAATAACCTGCTTCACAGGGCCAATGATAGTATCAAGTAAAATCAATGTCAAAGCACATTGTAAACTACAAAACTCTAAACAAACAGAAGGAAACTGAGATAGACAGTTTGTCTCTGGTCTGAGTCCATATTGCTGGTTAAGTGACCAGAAGGACCTCGGCTACCATTTTTCTGATACTAGCATTTTATTATACCACTTGGCTTCGGTTTTGTTTTGTTTTTTTCTTTCAAAGAAAGAAATAGTATATTTATAGAATCATCATACTGCTTCCAGGTTTTTAAATAATGTCAATGTTAAGCTTTCTTTCAATGAACAAGACAGAGAAATGACCTCATTACGAGGGATATGTACAGAATGATGGATGCTCATTTTTGTCACTTTTCCTATTTGAACAGTTATGAGAGTTTTTTTGGTTTTGTTTTTGGTAAAGCTGACATAAAAATACATAAGACAAAATATTTTAAATATTTTTGTTCTTGAGCTTTATAATTCAAAAGTGGAGGAAAGGTCATTTCAAAGAAGGCCATGACTCTGATGGTTTATCTAGTGTTCCCTTGTGATGTCCCAGAGCATTTCCTCCCTGGTGATTAAGTATAAGCTGTGAGAACTCAGGGGGTTGATAAAAGGATGCCTTTTCTCCCATATGGTCTGAGAGGATATGCTGTTGATTCTTCTAAAAATTTAAGGGGCGATTGAACTTCCTCTTTCTTCAGCATACCTTCCCCACCCCCATCGAAAAAGTAAAAGGGAGGCATAAAACGGTTTTTGTTTTGTTTTTTGAATTGAGAAACTGTTTTCCTGAGAATTGAAAGACTTTGGTAAAAATGTATTGCAGTTAGAAAATGTATCAGGAGTCAGCATCTTCCCTTCTGGATCCCATTTCCATTCTCACCTCTGTCTGCCTCACAGAACAATTTGAGGTGGTTTTTAAAAGGTGGGCGTTTTTTCCATTCAAAATTGCTGGGTAGTGCTATTGGAGATAAAGAGAGGATTGTGAGGCGACAGTAGCATCCTTGTCATTCACCCAGTTTCACTGAGGACCTATTGTGATGTAAGTGTGGACCCGCTAGCGGACCCCAAAGGAGAAGATTCTAGGACAGCTGGAGCTTCGCGTTTCATCAGCGTCGTGTACCAGTCAGAATAAACACGAGGGGTCATTGTACGGAAAATGCTCTTATCAAGGAAACAAAAAGGTTGAAGGATTTCAGTATTTACAGAAAACTACAACTCCATATTTTGTAAGAGACATGTATGGATTTTAAATCAGGTCATAGGGGAAGCATGATTTTTAGGAGGTAGAAAAGACTGAAATGATTAAAAGGAAAAGACACTGTTAGTGGACCAAAAGCAAAGATCTCTGTTAGAAACAGTTTTCTGTCAATTAACTATACTCTGAATTGAAATTTTTGTTTGTGGAATTGTGATATATTTCTGTGCAGAACTGATAATGCGATCAAGAACCACTGGAATTCTACAATGCGTCGGAAGGTCGAGCAGGAAGGCTATCTCCAGGAGGCTTCCAAAGCCAGCCAGCCAACTGTGGCCACAAGTTTCCAGAAGAGCAGTCATTTGATGGGTTTTGCTCATACTCCACCTTCCGCTCAACTCCCTCCAACTGGTCAGCCTTCAGTGAACAACGACTATTCCTATTACCACATTTCTGAAGCACAAAATGTAAGCCACTCCTGAGAATTGTGTTTAACAAGAGAGGTGGTTATTTTAGCTGCAGGTGATGATAACACCCTGCAGTTGCGTACTTTTCAGAGAGCTTTCATAGACAGGATCGTGGGGTAGGTGTTGTTATTCCTGCTGTGTTTCCAGAAACGAGGGCATTCAATGATTTGCCCAGGGTTGCACAACTCAGAGAGACAGTGCAGACTAGAATCCAAGTTCCGATGCTGCTTCTAATCTAATTGGGAGTTAGTGTTTGAATGTAAACTTACTTAACAAGGTTCTGCTGAAGAAGAACGGGGAAATGGGGATGCCGCTGATGTCAAATATTTTTCTCTCCCCAAATGGAAGTGAATGTAATATTACATTTAAAGAGGAGATAGTTTGATGCTGAAATTCAACAGACAATTGTAAGTTCCATTCTGGTAGTGATCAAGCAGAAATGTCTTCATTTATTCATTCTGTATTCGCCGTCTTACTCCAATTCAGGAGCAGGTTTTTTGTTCTGTTTTAATTTTTATTTATTCATTTTAGAGAGAGAGAGGGAGGGGGAGAAAGAGAGCGAGAGCGAAAGAGAGAAAACATCAATTTGTTGTTCCACTCATTTATGCAGTCATCGGTTGATTCTTGTCTGTGCCCTGACTGGGGATCGAACCCAAAACTTTGGTGTATGGGGACAGTGCTCTAACCAAATGAGCTCCTGGCCAGGGCTCAGGAGCAGTTTTGTGACATTGTTCTCTGGTGTCTCTTTTTATCCTCCTTGGATCAGCGCGATTCCTTTTTCATTTCCCAATATTTATTTATACTTAGGGAAAGAAATAGTCTTAGTGGGTGGAAAGAGAAGAACAAAGAGAAAAAAAAATCAAGAAATTTTAATCTTTATATTAGCAATAAGAAACAGTGAAATTTACCTAAGACTACAGAGCTCATATGCAAATTCTATGCAAAACATTTTTGTAAGGTGTTTTGACATGTATTTGACTACAGACTTTCCAGAAAGGTCTCAGGTGAATGAACTAGCATAAGAGAGGTTCTGTGCTGTTTACTAAAACTCATATTATTCCCAGAAAAATATTTTTATTTATAAACAGCTAATGCCATCACTTTTCCCCACCAAAACACCTTCCATGCCTTTATGGATATATTTTAGATTTATTTTTTATTGTGTTTTTCTCTAATTAAGGAATACTTTCTGCCAGGATCGGTGAGCACTTCAGATTTCTTTCACTGTGTTGCTTTAGTTACTTAGCCATTATTAAAGGCCTGGCTACAATTTCAAATGAGAGGGTTTTTTTGTGTGCGTGTGACGGTTTTTTTATGTTTAGAGAATTTGATCAGTGAAGTATTTTTTTTTTCTCAGTCCTGCAGCAAAGCCTCAGGAAGCCAGGTGCCTTGAAGCATATGTAACTGTGAATGACCCTCCCTTCGTTTTTGCCTTTTGCCCAGGTCTCCAGTCACGTCCCATACCCCGTAGCGTTGCACGTCAATATAGTCAATGTTCCGCAGCCCGCCGCCGCAGCCATCCAGGTAGGAGCATTTCAAGGTCATTTCGTAAAGAAACTTATTTGCTGTTTGAGGTACCGTTTTGAGACATGCTTTATTTCTTTCTTCTAAACACTTACTGTCACCTGACCATCTGAAGTTAAAAGAGAAGGGACGAGTGGAGAGGTGGGGGGAGCTCCAGCCAGCCATCTACCCATCTTCACTTCTAGAGTGAGTTTGCTCAGGAATTCTCGGATTCTCTGATGTTCTAAACAACTCCTCAGTCAGCATCCACTGTGGCCTCAGACTTCACATCACTCCCCTGCATCTAGAATAGCATTCACAAAGATTTCAGCGGTGGCCCAACCCCATTGCCATCGTTCCGCGGCTCTTTGGGCCGTGTGTTCCCTCGTGACTGCATGCCACAGACACTGTGTTTACAGCCGCCAATCAGGCCCTTGTCTTTGTTTCTCCCCTAACTTTCGATTTCAGAGACACTATAACGATGAAGACCCCGAGAAAGAAAAACGAATAAAGGAATTAGAGTTGCTCCTAATGTCAACGGAGAATGAGCTCAAAGGACAGCAGGCGCTACCAGTAAGAATGTCACCGTGGGCTTAATGGGGGGAACGCAGCTGTACCCCAGGGCTCTTCTGTTTCTTTTCCCTTCTCTCCTAAATATTACGTAATCCAGACTCTATATAGCCACGAACAACGTTTAAACATGAGAAGTTGTGTGTAATAAAACACAGTTGGTATAAGAATGTTCACTAAATTGGAAGTAGTCCTTTTGTGTTACAATAGAAACTCAGTATCTATTAGTGATTGTCATCATTGATTTTTTTTTTTTCTTTAGAAGGACAGGAATCAATTTGAAGACTATCAGAGATAAAATGAATGAAAATAGGCATTTTCTACATGCTTTGTATCTGTATGATGCCTATTCATTTTATTTTTCTTCATCGTTTTTCTTAACCTAGATTTTCATACTTTATGATTTCAAATGTGATTTGATGCATGTGCAGTATATAATGTGAAAAAGGTACATATATTCTCTCCATGAATAACATTAGCTGCTCTCTTTTGTTTGCATGTGTGAATGCTGTGTGGACCATACTGAATGTTGACGTCTTTTTTAGTGATTGGGCAGCCAACTGAGAAAGCAGTTTGTACTTTGTAACATATGTAGTTAACCAGCCAAGAGAATAAAAGAGATGTGATACAGAGTAGGTATTTTTAGGAGTAAATTTTTTTTTTTTTGGTTAAATAATAAAGTGATTATGTGCTTATGTTAGTTCGACCACTTTTTAACTTTAATGTTTTGCAATTTCTCCTGTTGTGTGGTCATGCTGAAAAGAGACTTCTGTTAATTTGCTCTTCTGCTTTCCTAACCACGTAGATTTGGCAGCCCTTCACTGCATCAGGGCAGTCCTTAACATAGAAAGGGATAGAAGCAACAAGAATATATAAGAGCAACTCTAGCTCTTGCATTCTCCAGCCTTTATGTGGGTTAGAAAGAGAATAGGAGAATTCTGAATTCACAGTAAACATTTATGGTCCTATTGGAAATTATGTTAAAGTCGATTTTTAACTCCATATAAGAGTCGTGCTTTGTAACACAGTCCCCCTGTTTGCATTTTTAACAAAAGGATGGCAATTAAGGTCACCATGTAGATGACAGATTATACCACTATTAAAAAGCAGGGTCTTGCATTGATAAAAGGAAACATCTTGACAACTGTTTCATAGACGCAAGTTCTGGATGATGCAACTACTTTTATCTTTCCTCCAACAGCGTCTGATACCTTGTGCAACTTCATTGCTAAGTTCCTTCTCCCTTTCTTCTCCCCGCTCTTTCTTTATTCCCCCGCCCCCCTCCTTAGACACAGAACCACACATGCAGCTACCCCGGGTGGCACAGCACCACCATTGCCGACCACACCAGACCTCATGGAGACAGTGCACCTGTTTCCTGTTTGGAAGAGCACCACTCCACTCCATCTCTGCCTGTGGATCCTGGCTCCTTACCTGAAGAAAGCGCCTCTCCTGCAAGGTGCATGATCGTCCACCAGGGAGCCATTCTGGATAATGTTAAGAACCTCTTAGAATTTGCAGAAACACTTCAATTTATAGATTCTGTAAGTAGAATTGTTCAGGCATGTTAATGTTTTTAAAAGGGGAATGAGGAAACCCATTTCTCAAATCATTGCCATTTTCTATAGCAACTATCATGTAATTAGCATATTTTAATGTGAGGTAAAAGTACGATTTTAGTCTTTGTGTGCATGTTTTTTCAAAGATCTGATTTCATAGGCTACCCAGATAAAAGGTGGCTTTTCACACATTTCTTTCAAAATGCATATTTTTTAAAGTAGTGAAGTTAATGACCCATAAATAGAACTTGGGTTATGGGAATGATGTTTAAGTTATTTTTTATCTTTAATTTGTTTACTTCTTGTGTTTCTCTAGAATTGTGCTTTGCACATTAAGAATTATGTTTGCTTAGAGCTTAAAGCAATCTTTCAGTATATTTGAAGTGGTAATAAGTTCATTGGTAATACATGGCTTTCTCCACAAATCATTGATTATTGATTACCAGCCCAATTGTTTCGACAAGACAAACCACCTTTAGTGAAACAGCCTTGAGTTCAGCCCCTCAAAGGCAGACACTCAATTCATTTCCTTTTTTACCCAGTTGGTTAAAAAGCCTTTCTTGCGTACCTACCAGATGGGGTGAGCGATGCCAAATGGGCAATCTGGAAAACGGTTTCTTTTTGCTTTGGATTGCATGCAAATGCTAAGGTACCTGGAGGCCCCTGCATCGCTCACGCAGGACCAGCCTTGAAGCAGCACGGCAGACCTGCCATGCAGTGTATCAGAACAATTGTTAATCCTGAAGGCGTTGCTCAAGAAGTCAAACAAGGGGTCCAGGCAGGTTTTTCGTTGCATTCAGCATCTCTCTCTCAGTGCTGTTTCAGGTGACGGCACACCATGCACACACTGTCTCAGAGTTCTGCGCCTCCCACATTGTTTCAGGATTCTTCATCATGGTGTGACCTCAGCAGTTTTGAACTCTTTGAAGAAGCAGAATTTTCACCTAGCCAACAGCACACAGGCAAAGCCCTACAGCTCCAGCAAGGAGAGGGCAATGTGACTAGACCTGCAAGAGAGCCTAGCAAATGCAAGCTGAGCGAGGGTTCAAGCCCGCTCAAGCCCGTACCTCCTTCGAGGCACAGCATAATTCCTCTGGTCATCCTTCGAGCAAAGCGGCGCCAGGCCAGCCCCTTAGCTGCTGGAGACTCTAGGTCCTTCATATTTGCTGACGTCAGCAGTTCAACTCCCAATCGGTCCCCTGTCAAAAGCCTGTCCTTCTCCCCCTCACAGGTAGAGCACAGTTTCTGCACAGCTGTTACTAATTTTCAACAGACAATTGAGCCTTAATAATCTAGAAACTAATACTTTGGAACAAATGACTAATTACTGTTGCCCTCACTGATTTCATTCCATCGTTGAATCTAGTTGTTGCTAAGTCACAATGCCTCCCGAAGTTCAGGCTGTCTGTAGGCTGGCTGATGATTTTGTCATAATCCTCTCTTTGGGGTTATTGAAAGATGGTTAGTTGCATGAGATGTGCTTTTATTTCCTTCAACACTAGAGTTTAACATTTCTATCCCTTTCTCTTCTCCCCTCCCTTTAAAAACTTTAACAAATTTTCTGCCTCTTTGTTTACTTACGATGTGATTCACTGACCCAGGGGAGGAGGAAGCAAACTATGCTTGGGTTGCAACTAGAAATTTTAAAGGTTCCACTCCATCTTTAAGTGGAAAAAATTTGGGAAGAAGATTAGGAACAAATGCTTAAAGAAAACAATTTATGTTTAAATTTCAATTTCTCAACATTGGCTCGTTTGAACTGTGCCATAATATTTTATTAGCCCAGTTGGTTTTTTTTGTTTTTTGTTTTTGCCAGTGAATATTCTTGTTTCATATAGTGTTTTTTAAAGACATGGAAATTATAGTTTTTATCAGAAACTTGTGTTTCTTGATTATTAAAATAACTGAAGTTAATAGGTAATTTGGCACTTTAAAACATTTTTCCAATTATGTCTGTTGAGTTTGTGTAAGAACAGCTTTAAGTACAAACAAATGTGATGCACTCACCAAAACAATTATCTTGCTTTTTGCTTGTATTTTCCAAATTGGGTTCTGGATAATATTCATTCTGCAAGATTTTAATAGATGTTCCAGAAAAACATCTACGTATATAAGTATATACGTTTGGGAAACGCTGACTCACAATAAGTCAAAAATAGGATTCTTTATTGCAGCACCTGTCAGAGTTTTTAATACACTGATGTGCACTGTGAATTTCCAGGAGGAGATTCTAATACGTGTTTCCCAAACTTATTTCACCTTGGAATTCTTTGAGGAATACCTGTTATTTTCCTAGAACATCAATGTTCCAAGAGAGACAACTTATTATTCAAAAATTTCGCACCTAATGTAAACCTTCTATAATAATGGCTCATATCATTAAAGAGAGTATAAAAGGGAAACAATCATTACTTTCCCCAAAGTCATTGTAACACTTTTAATCTTCATGAAGAGTGCATCTCATTTCTTCAATGGCAAGTGTCATTTATTGAGAATATTTTCTTAAGATTTTACAAGTTTTCCTGGCATTGACCCTAGATTTTGTTTCTTGGAAATCACACTCCAAATCTTGGTGCTCAGTTAAAATGAAACAATACCCTGTCTAACACTACATGTTGTTAGCATCTTTATTATTTTATACAGTGGGTCAGTAAAACATACTTGCTTGTTATCACAGTGTGGTTTTAAAATTTGGCTAAATAAAGAATGACTATTTAATCTAAGTTATTTTCCCCCTCTATTTAGTTCTTAAACACTTCCGGTAATCATGAAAACTTAGACCTGGAAATGCCGTCTTTAACTTCCACCCCTCTCGGTGGTCACAAATTGACTGTTACACCACTTCATAGAGACCAGACTGTGAAAGCCCAAAAGGAAAATACTATGTAAGTCCTTGGTTCAAGAATAAAATTATTTATCTTATTTACTTGTACTATATAATAGAATACAGTCCCCAAATGTGTGATCCATTTGTATGTATATAATCATGTATACTTCGCCCTGAATATGTCTGTCCCGGGCCTGTTACAACTACCTGCAGGTGGAAGGCGGGAGGATAAATTAAATTAACCTTTGTAGTTCACCTCGAACTTTCCCACATATGCAGAGGTAGTTTTCCTATAACTTCTCTATTCAGTTCTCCTGTTTGTTCAATAAGGCCTTCATTTCTTCACTGAAAATAAGATTTTCAACCTCCTTTTCTCTTTGATGATAAACTTCAGAATGAGTATGGTTCTTTTCAGTTCATATCTTTTTTAATCTTATTTTTTTTCTTTTGGAATTTATCTGCAGATAGGACCTCTTCAGACACCCCCAGTAATATCATCTGATTAGAAGCCTAGGAGTGATTAAGCAGTCATTTATATTCAATAAAGTCTTAACCAATTCAAAGAAATGGCAGAGAACATCAATATGAGTTAATGACAGACCTTTAATCTTATTATCTCCAAGTACAATAAGTACAGTTTAAAGGATTCACATGTTTTCTATTGTGGGCCCTGTTTTAATGAGTAGGTGAAATTGATTTTTAAATGACATCAGATCTTCACAGTGTTTATGGGCATCATAGAGAGACCCAGGGACAGTACATATGTTTTCAGAATGATTGAAAAAAGATGAAACATATTTGAATGCTCTTAGTCTTAGGGGGTGTAATATTTTGAAATTTTTGAAAATATGTGATGTGCATAATATCTTTTTCTTAACAACATGTGTTGGATTAAACAGCATACCCAATTCCAAATCAGTAATAGAGTCTATTTTGTTCAGCAGGAAAATATTATCTGTAATAGGGAGAGCGGTGTAAGGGACATATGTTCTTGGGTCAATCCTAGAAAGCTCTCTGAGAACCAACACTTGTTTTCTTTTTAAAGTTTTAGAACGCCAGCTATCAAAAGGTCAATCCTAGAAAGCTCTCCGAGAACCCCTACACCGTTTAAACACGCACTTGCAGCTCAAGAAATTAAATACGGTCCCCTGAAGATGCTAGTAAGTGTGTGCAAAGTTCTTGGGTTTAGCTGGCTTATTAATTCAGACAGAAATGTTCCTCTGATGCAAACCTGCTCTCTTTTCCCTTCAGCCTCAGACACCATCTCATCTAGTAGAAGACCTACAGGATGTGATCAAACAGGAATCTGATGAATCTGCAATTGTTACTGAGTTTCAAGAAAATGGACCACCTTTACTGAAGAAGATCAAACAAGAGGTAAATCCCAGATCCTTTGAAAGCAGCAGGCTGTGAATCCTGTTCTCTTTGCTCCTTGTGGGCAGCTTGATGTGTCTGGCATCAGCACTGTGTAATGACACCACTTTTCCTACATGATTTTCATACAAGATGCAGTTCAGAGCTGCCGCCAGACTGCAGGCATGTGGCCTTTCCTTGGGGAAGCCGAGCCACTTCTAGCTACTTCATGTTTGAACAGAAAACAGGCTGGAGAGGATACAGGAAAGAGAAGGAAGCAGCTCTTTACTTACTTTCATCACTGCTCTATAGACGGACAGACGATTGACACACAGATATTTAATTTTCAGATGCCACAGAGAATTAAAATTAAAATAATAGTATCTTTAATTCATAGAATACAAGAAAGGGAATCTAACTTGTAAGGATCAAAGTTCTAGCTTGGTGGCAAGAAACTTTTCTAACAGGTTAGATACAGAGACTCTTGAATTTATTTTCATGTAAGGATAAGTGTTTAGGAGACTGCCCAGACATTTACTCTCTCTCTCTTTTTAGCTGAATTGAGATATAATTGGCAAATAAAATGGAAAAATATTTAAAGTGTACAACTTGATGATTTGATATATGTATACACTGTAAAAAGATTCTCCCCCATAGAGTTAGTTAACACATCCATCACCTCACATATTTGCCCTTTTTTTTGATGAGAACATTTAAATTCTACTCTTAGCAGATTTCAATCATACAATACAGTGCCATCAACTATAGTTACCATGTTATACATTAGCTCCTGAGACCTTTTTCATCTTACAGAAATTGACTTTTGAGTGTCAATGTTTCATGGGAAGTTCTAGGTCTCGAAACAACAAAGCACTTCCTGTTTGCTTTTAGGTGGAATCTCCAACTGATAAAGCAGGAAACTTCTTCTGCTCCAACCACTGGGACGGTGAGAGTCTGAACACTCAGCTGTTCGCACAGGCATCGCCCGTGGCAGATGTGTCCGTAAGTACACGCCCTTGTTAGGAGATGCTGGTGCCTCAAGGGACTCTATGTGGCACCGGGGCTGCTGTGGTTCCAGCACTCCTCAATGCATCATCGAAGTATTCTCTTACGGGATTAGTTCCTTTTGATTATTAATGCTGAATATACATTTGAGATTTTGTTTATATATTGGAAATCAATTCTGTTCTATTGCAGATTTGGTCATTATTTATTTTCTTAGGATTTGAGAGTTCTTGCCACTTAAAAAAATCTGCTGTATGTATATATGTATTTAACATGAAAAAAATGGTAATTTTTACATTTTCTTTTAATGTATGTGTTTGTCTTCTAAATATAGTATTTCCTTGTCAGGTTGTCACTTGGTTGGTTCTGTGTAGCCTGTAGCGTAGTGCTACCCACAGTGGCTATGGTAGATGCCCTTCATTGTGCCCTATATCGGATTGCTTTGGTTACCACCATTTTTAATAGACTTTATTTTTTAGAGCAGTTTTGGGTGCACAGCAGAGTCAAGCAGAAGGTACAGAGATTTCCCATATACACACTGCCCCACGCATGCATAGCCTTCCTCGTGGTCAACATGCCCCATGAGAGTGGTACATTTGTTACAGTTATCACACCCAGCGCCCACAGTTTATGTTAGGGCTCACTCTTGGTGTTGTAAATTTTATGGGTTTGGATGAATTTATGACATGTATCTACCAGTGTAGTATCATACAGAGCAGTTTCACTGCCCTAAAAATCCTCTGTGCTCCACTTATTTATCCCTTCTTCCCCCTCAGCCCTTGGCAACCAGCTGATCTTTTAAGTCTCCATGGTTTTGGCTTTTTCAGAAAGTCATATAGTTGCAGTCATGCAGTATGGAGCCTTTTTAGACTGGCTTCTTTTACTTAATGATACGTACTTCTGTTTCCTTCATGTCTTTTCATGGCTTGATGGCTTATTTCTTTTTTAGCACTTAGTTACCACCACTTTTAAAGTTTGTAATTTGTAATGATTGTCCTTTATGATGAATCAAAACTAGTAACAATTGCTAATATTTACTCAGTATGTACCCCAGTGGTAAGCACTATTTTAAGAGCTTTAGATACATTAACTCATCTAATCCTTTCAACAACCTTATAAGGTTGGTAACATCATTTCCGTGATACCAGCTGAGAAATGGAGGTACAGGGAGGCTTAGTCACCTTCTCAAGATTATATAGCTGATAAGTGGGGTTCTGGGTTAGAACTCAGAAAGTCTAGTTTTAAATTACACTTTTAACCATTATACTATACTGCCACTAATTTGTACCTCTGAAATATTTTTGCACAAATATAGAAAATAAGTAGTTCTCTCACCAGAGATTAGTAAAGCTTTCGTTTTTAAAGCATCTATTTAATAATTCATTTAGCAGATGTTTTCTGAGTGCCTATGTCACGCCCAGCTTTTTTTTCTACTGGTGTTGGCTGCCAGTGGGATTAGGGTTAGTACATAGCTGAGTTCTCCTTTTGGCTCCTTGAGAAGAGACTTCCTGGCAGATACCTGCATTTTTTCCCACTGATGTGTCACCTCATAGCAATCTACAGAATTGTGTTGGCTCTCATATTATCCAACCTCATTCAAATTTCAAATTATTCTCTTTCTCTTTAGAATATTCTTACAAGTTCCGTTTTAATGATGCCAGTATCAGAAGATGAAGACAGTGTTCTCAAAGCATTTACAGTACCTAAAAACAGGTCCCTGGCGAGTCCCTTGCAGGTAATTACGATTCTAACATTGGTATCTTAAAAGTCATTCACTAGGGGTAGGGCTGGGCAGAGTCTGTCCCTCGCCCTGCCCCAGGGCTGGGTGTGACTGGCAACAGTTGAGGTGGACCGTCCCACCCCCAATCAGAGCTCCTCTCTCCATTGGGGGTGCATAGGACCCCCGTGACCTACTCCAGTATTGTCCACTTTGATGATCAGTCAGTTGGTCCCTTGATTGATAATCAATCTTTTGATCTTATCTCCAATTAAACTGAGGCTTTCACTAGAAAAACAAAACAAAAAAGCCATTCACTGAAAAACTGTCATCTTGTTATCCTGTTTTGTTTTTTTGAAGAGATTTTAGACACAGAGGAGTGGTACTTCTGCTTTGAAATATTCTCTAAAAAGTTCATGGGTATAGTTTACATTTTGTTCGAAAAAAAATTTTTTTTTTTTTTTATCCTCACCTGAGGACATTTTTCCATTTTTTGTTCAGATAGAGTGGGAGGGAGAGAGAGGAAGGGAGAGAGAGAGAAACATCGACGTGAAAGGGACACATCGAGTGGCCGCCACCCGCACAACCCAACCAGGGCCGGGGACAAACTGCAACCGAGATACGTGCCCTTAGCGGGAACCAAACCTGGGTCTCTCTGGACCGCAGGCTGGAGCTCTAACCGCTGAGCCAAACTGGCCAGGGCTTGTTCGAAAATTTTTTTATGCTTCGTCACTAAGCCATCAAAACTCAAGACTGTTTAGATTTTAAATGAAGTTTGAAATGAGCTAGCTAAAAACTGATGACAATATATTTGACTGTCGGAATAAGAAAGTCAAATGTCAATGTCACGTGGCTGTGACCATCTGCCGCTGGGTTTCAATATCCAAAGAGATTTCTCTTGTAACTCTGAAGTTGGTATATGTCAATGAAATACAACAAATTCCAAAGTAATCCTGCACCAAATGTAAACAGGAATGCAAATCTACTCCCCTAAATTATTTAAAGCAGTTCCCAACATTAAATAGCCGAATACCCAGCCACCTGCAGAGCCCTCCCCTCCATCTTCTGAGTTACACCGAGGGGAACTTCACAAACCCTGGAGCACATAGAGAACCTGGATTGAGAAGTGGACAGTCGTGTGTGTGCTGTAAGTTAAGTGCACTGGAATAGGATGTGTGCTTTGAGAGCTTGCCCTTTCTTCAAAGGGAATTCCCATCTTTGCAGTAGGCCTTCTCTCTCCAAATTGTGGGTATCTTAAAACTTCCCCTTTTAAAGTATTTGTGATATTTAGCATTATTTTTTAAGTGATACAAATAATGTAACGCAAGTAATACAGCTGGCACATTTTGATGCTTAACTCAATCAGATTGCTTTCTTTGTGGCCTCTATCTGATCCAACTGCTTTGGTGAAAGATGACTGTGGGCCAGAGTGTGGCTAGGCAAAGTGGGTACTTGTGTGGCATCTGGAGTGGTTCCTGAGTCAGTCAGGTCCGTGTAGGCCCCATGTGCAGAAGACTCAGAATATCACAGAGAATTGGGAGATGACAAAGGACAAACTCTGCCGAGGCATAAGAGGGAGATAGAAGGCGGGTTAGAAGGATGTCGAGGCAAAGGTAGCTATTTCAAAAGTTTACCTAGTGCTGATCTTGGCTCCAGAATGAAGATACCTTCGTTTTTCTTTCCCTCTCCCTTCCTAAATTAGTTGGCCTTTGCTTTCCACAGCATAGAATTTGACTGTTATTCGTACATTAAGCTAGATTAAGTTTTATATATATACATTGTAACTTAGCCTGGGACTCAACTTACATTTATAGTAGTATATAAAAGGGACATTCTAAATTTCAAAGAGCAAACATGTTAATATATTGGGGGGCAGTTATCATTGCTTAAGTAGTTATGATTAAGGTGAAAATCCTTGGTTATTTTCCTAAAATCAAATCCTAAAAGCTTTTGGCATAACCAAATAGTGTTTAGCCAAAAAAAACACAAAAAACATTGAGCTGAACATGGTACTGATATAAAGAATATGCTGTATAAAATTGGCAGGTTGTCAGTACAGTTGGCCCTTGAACAGCATGGGTTTGAACTGGTCAGGTCCACTTACGTGTGGATTTTTTTCAATAAATATGTAATAGTAGGCACTACGTATCCTCAGGTGTCGCGCCCACAGATTCAACCAACCTCGGATCACAAACGGTATTTTCAGTCTGCGATTGGTTGACTCTGCAATTGCAAAGGGCTGACTGTATGCATGAATGAACATCATTTTATATAAAGAACTTGAGCATCTGTGAATTTTGGTATTTATGGGGTTCCTGGAACCAATTCCCCAAGGATACTGAGGGACGACTGAGTTTTAGGGGAGTCAAAAGTTATACACTGATTTTCAACTGTGCAGGGGTCGGTGCTCCCAACCCCCACATTGTTAAAGGGTCAAGTGAGTTTTTAAAATATGGATTGTCCAGATTTTTACATTAGAGTTTTTAATGCTATTGCATTTTTTAAAAATCAGTATGGAACTTTATTATCAACATATTTATATTTTATTTCAGGAAAAAATTTCTTATCTTTGAAACTCAAAATTAAGTAGTAGCTTTATTTTATTAATCTTTATTTCTAGCATATTAACGAGTCGTCTTTGGCACTCTGCAGATTCTAGCATCTGCATACTGAGGTTAAGCCAGCTATGTATATCACATGGTGAAGGTGATATTTGTCCATTCTGCTAAACTGAATATATGAGACTCAAAAAGTTCAAGTTTAGAGTCAATGCTTCTGTCAGCACTATATGGTTTACTGATTTACACTGCTGAAGTATATTTTAATAACCTGTTATAATAGATAATTAATTCATTTTGAGAACCATTTATTAAATGAATGATGCTACACACCAAGTATGTCCTTTGTTTTGTGACATGGAGATCTAGCTTCTGATACCATAGAGATTTGTAAAATGTTTCAAAGTTTTATGATAAATATTGGAAAGTGCATCAAATAATCCTAAATATTTAAACATATATTACCTACACTTCATATGATCCTAGTTCAACAATATTTATATAGGTTTTTATGCAATGTGGTAATTTTGTTTATTTAAAACATAGTGCTTTATCATATGTTTCCATGATAATTTGACCTAATTAGGCAGATCTCTCATGGATGGTATTACCGAACATGTTGTGCCTTTGTTAAATGACGTGACTATTTGACTTAGAACTTTATATAACCTATAACTTCTGTAATTTGTACTTATAATAAATGAAATATTAAGTGAGATTTTAGCCAAACTTCATATTTTTATCATAGTGTTTTTAATTAAAACAAATATGATTCCTAAAATAGTTTAAAATTCTGCTATATCTGAAATATTTGCCACTCGTAATAATGCAGTATTACATAAATATTACCTATCCATCTAATTGTCTAAACAACTTTCCTTAGGTACAGAAACAGTTTATTGACGACTCCTGTAACTGAGCAATTCTGTTTTCTGTCATTTCAATTTTAATCATCCCTGGCTTAACTACGGAAGTAACACTTTAGACAGCAATTACTGTTTTTGAGCCCAGATAATAGACCTTTGTGGTTCAGCATCTCATGTACATATAAATGCACATGCTTATACAGAAATGTGTGTAAATTACATTTGATATTTTAAAATTAGAACTGCAAAAAGGTATGGGTTTAACATTGCATTATAAATCTCAACCACACATAGACATACAGAAAATATTCTATGACTTAGATTTAACAATTATTAACATTTTGCCGTGTTTACTTCATCTATTTTTTAGGAAGCATTCTAAAATTCTAGACAATACAACATTTTACTCTTATGTATCTCTAAAAGTAAGGACATTTTTGTATATACCCTAATACTGTTATCGCACATTATTATTAACAATGCTTCCTTGATCGTCTAATTCTTGGACTGTATTTAAATTTCCCCATGAACCCAGAAAAGAATCTTTTTATTATTTGGTCACAATTGAAACAGTTTCACACATTGCATTTGGTTTTTACGTCTCTTAAATCTTTCTTAATCTTCAGACCAAAGCTGTTCGATGGAACCTATGCAGTAGTGGAAATGTTCCATCTGCTGCTGTCATGTGTGGCTAGTGCTACTGAGGAACAGAACTTTCTGTTTTATTTCATTTAAATGGCTTTAATTTAATAGCCACGTTTCCTTTTTCTATTCCTGGAAACCAACCATTTCCCCAAGATGCTCTGGCCATTTTAGTGGGAAATACCTGTAGAGCCCAAAGTCAGGATGCTAAGTATGCCCATTTGTTATGTGAGTTGTCATTGAGAAGCAATACATTTTAAGAAATCAGAATTCTCCATATATCCCCTAATACATAAACTATAATGTTTAAATAGAAGCAATTGTTAGCCATTATGCACAAATATAACTTTATTTGTGCATAATGGCTAACATGTTATATTTGTTTTTAAAATTATATGTGCTGAATTTTTTCCCAAAAGTAATTTTTGGTAGCTACATAATCTTATAATTGTTGGGGTTCTTGTTTTGTTTTCTTTTTAAAGGTGCTTTAATTTTAAATTGTAAAAGCAGACAGATTCATAATAGAAATGTTCTGAGACATTTGATATTTGCATCTTTTGTGTAGCTCAGAATATGTGAGATTTTCATGTTGCACCATTGTTCCATTTTCCCCACGTTGTGTGGGGGTAGAGGATGGAGTCTAGAAGCTAAAAAATGATCACAGTGAGGAAATAAACATTCAGGCTAGAAAGCTTGAGCTGTTCAAAAGTTACCCTGAGAGAGCTCTCAGCAGAAGCGTGCACACACACACACACACACACACACACACTCCTCAGCAAAGAGGAAAGAGGTGCCTATTTTCCTCAATATGCTTCCAATTTACTTTACATTTTGAAATAAATACATTTTACCACCAAACATTTCTTAAGATCGACATTTTTATTAGTAGATCTGAAACTGTACTTAAGTTATAAGCCTTCTGAACTTCTGTATTTTTCTCTTAAATTATAATTTCCTTTTATTCCTATTTAAAACCCAAGAGTAAAAGATGTGTTCATATGCTTTTTACTCACTCACTTTCCTCTTTTTGGTAACCACAGAATGACAGCCTTAAATTTTAATTTCCTGACTTGGCTTGTCATGGCCTTACTTTTTTTAAAAAGTGGGTTTAAGTCAATTTTTCAAGCCATTATTATTTAAACACATTTGCACAGCATCAAAGAATCTTAAAATGTTATTGCAAGCAATTGAAACTCACTTTTTCATTTCCACGTGTTTTGGATTGCTCCTATTTTTATATGAATTGCTTATGAATTTTTTTTTAAATAGGGCAAAACCTTTTTGCATGATCAGCATTGCTGACGAGTGTAACAAATTAGCTTGCAGGCAACAGGAACCTGGGTTCTAGTCTAGATGCCATCATTTTCTAATTGCATGCATGTCTGTAATTCATCAACCTCTTCAGACCAAAATGCTCCTGTCTATAAATTAGGACCATAGTACATCCTTCACTCATCATACAAGGTTGCTGTGAAGTTCAAATGGATATAGTAATGCTTTCAAAATGGCAGCCCACTTGCCAGAGTACACTGGTGGTATCTATTATTAAGCAAAGGCTATGTGCAGCCCTGTCCTTAGAAATACAGGCAAGGAGGCCTCACCAACGGCCGGCTGTGGTGTATGATTTCCTCTAGCGCACTCTGTCTCATTCCCTGTTCCACTCCTGCAGAACTGTGTCAGTGGGTCACCAAAAGAAATAGCTGATTCAACTGATTCCTGAAATAAAGGTAGTCAAATCTCTTTGGTGCTATGAAACAACTGATTTACTGGTTTTCTCTATTTTTCTGCTACTTGAGTTGGCATGCCAACGGATATGGAAACAGTCTGTCTACATGTGACATCGAGCTCTGGGCATTTTTTAGTACAGTGCGCTGTTGGTGGCCTGCCCCCTGGACACGTGTATACTCACTTGGTTCTCCCTTTGGGTCACTTTTTTCCGCTTGTCCTGGCAAGAATTTACATAGCTGTCAGTAGTATTTCAGCAACCTGCTTTTAATGTATGTTATAAAATAAGCAAGCTTGGCGGGTGGGGGAAGGTAGAAGAGTTTAAAGGGAGGATAAATGGTGATGGAAGGAGACTTGACTTCGGGTAGTGAACACACAATACAATATGCAGAAGATGTACTATAGAATTGTACACCTGAAACCTGTGTGATTTTATTAACCAATGATAAATTCAATAGAAATGAAAAAAAATTAATTAATTAAGCAAGTTTGCTGGGTACAGTGTTTAGGTTGACCTGAGAAAGGTTAAATGAGTGGGAAGGTATGTCAAGCTCTCCAATTCAGTGTGCCCTGCCCAGATATGACAAGATGTGGACTTTTGGTTTCGTTTGGTTTGGTTTGGTTTGGTACACTATGATATGAAATGTTCCTCGGGCCAGCAAAGGTAGACTTGCTTTAGAGCAATCTGGCACTTGTCTTAATCTTAATAGTCTGGAACTAATTAATGTGACTAAGGAAAGAGCTATTCTTCCAAAAAATTGTGACACCTTAGGCTATGCGATATAAACTTTTGGAAAGTCTATAAACATGTAAGGTGAAGAGACCCCTAGAGATATCAGAGACAAAATCCAAATTTAGGCCAAGTCCTTGCATGTTAGCAATTGTTCATTGAAGCTTGGATGGGAACGAGAAGCACTGGGGGATGGGCAACTTCCTGTCACTGCCTGGGCCTTCTATCCCCTAACTTTTAGGGCCCTTTTCTATGAAAAGTTAGCAACCCTGAAGTTGGGGGCATTTAATTGTTTTGTGCGTTTATGCATAGAGTGGCGTTTATGTGTGAGAAAAGTTTGGTAATCATTAACCTTACATTAGTGACTGTTCATCTCAGGTTCATCCCTGACTTTAAAGATTTTTATGTTAGCTCTAATACATTTTAAAAAGATGCCCTTTTGGGAAGGAATTCGGACTTTTAGAATTTTAGTCCAAAGTATTTTCTCCAGATGAGTTAAATAGAATAATCAGATCATTCTTATTCTTACTCTTTTGGACATCATTCATATCTGCTGATTATTTAAAAACAAACAAACAAAAAAAAAACAAGAAAAGAAAACCATAATACCATCTCACAAGGTACCTTGGTTTCACAAAATCATTTTTTATGATTTATGCAAATTTCTTATTAGGCCTGCGAATTGGAGAGCGACCTATCTTGCCAAGGCTTTTGATATCAGCAGCGATTGTGTGAAGTTGCCGTGTGAATGTAACAATAATAGTGGTTGTTGTTCAGCATGATGAAAAAACTATTCATATTCTAAGTGAGAAATATGAAGATAATCTGACAGAAAACCACCTGCAGACACGGTCTTGTCTCCTTTTATTTCTTCTGTTTTCTACAAAGGATCTGAGTATTTATTTAAAGTGCTTTAGCAGGATGTCCCAGTTAAAGCTCTGACAGTCTGTTTGCAGTTCACTCCTGCCCGGGGGCTGGTAAAGGCAGATTACAGGATAAGCAAGGTGACTCGCAGGCAAGAGGAGGAGGATGTGCAGAAGGATTATTAATGTTGAAATAAATCTGGGTAGAGTGACATGTCTGCAATAGTACCATGGGTTAGTAATTTAACAAGAATTCATGTGCACAAATCTGTAGTTCTTATCAATTCTTTATTGTAAATGGAACTAAAATTTAAAGAGAGGGAATAAGGAGGATGCTCAGAGATCTACATGGCAGTATTAAAAAATCTTCTCCCAGCACAAAGACATTTAATCCTTGTTTGTCAAAACTATTCTGTCTGCATGAAAAGTTGGCCCAGGGCCCCAGGGCTTCAGGGTGAGGAGGGAGGAGGAAATAGCAGAAGAGGAGGCAGCTGCCATTTGGGCTGTTGGACCTGAGTGTTTCTTTTCTTACCCAAGTACTCGGCCTTCTGCTCTCCCTTTCATGCCGCAGGTCTGGGTATGTGTCCGTTCTGACCAGTTTTATTCATTCATTGTTGGAAGAAGTGCTTGCTTTGTGCTCTCATGGTGTGGAGAAGGAGGTGCCCACACACTTACCTGTTGGCTTTTTGTTCTGCACCGTGGGTCTTGTAGGAGCGTCAGGTGTTCCCAGTCGGCTTGCCCTTCCTAGGCCCTGGGCTTCGGGGCCTATCCCTTACGCCCCTGAAGTGCTCTGCTTTCTGGAATTCGAGTATTTCCGTCAAGTTGGTTTCTTTCTTGGTAAATTCCATGTTGACTTAAGAGAAGAAGCAGATTGAAAAGTTTTCCTCAAAATCCTGATTTAAAATATAGGTACCTTCCTTCTGTTGATCTTGTTTTAAATATCTGGTCCTGGAGGAGAGCCAAGCAGGAGTAAAGTGACGAGCCACGTGGGAGATCCACCAAGAACACAGTCACGTTTCCAGTTGAAAATATAGTAAACTGATAACACGTTAGCTACTCCGGAACAGATTTGCGGAATTCTGAATTAAGGACCATATTGACAAGGATCAGAACTTGACTTTTACCAACAGGCAGAGTAAAAGCAAGCATAAGACTCTTTCAAATAGTATTTTAGGTGCTTAGTTTACAAGTTCAGAAAATTAATTCTGTATTAATTAAAGCACACTTAAATAGAAGAATTCTAAACCTTTTAAGTAGAAAAGCAGGAACACTTCCCAGCTCCTCACTCTGACCTCCGTTCTCACTTTGATTCCCCCTTTTCCTCCCATGTGTTTACATGCGTCCTTTCAAAATAGGTATTTTTGTGTTTTGTATGTATCTTCGTGTGATTTAGATTTACATATAGGATATGAGTATATGAAGATGTTTCATTTTGGTGCTTCTTTAGTCACTTGTTTGTTGAGATCCAGGTGCTCCGAGCACTGCCTCGTACTTCAGGGTAGACATCCACAGTATTTAACTGTTCCGTCTCCAGTGGTAGTTATATGTCACCCTGCTGCCTCTTGCTGCCGTCACTGCAAACACACGCTCAAGATTTGAAATGATAACGTTACATCTTATTTTTTAAATTGGGTTTCTTGTGTCAATTTGGAGTTTCAGCAGCTGTACTGAAAAGTTTTAGCAGCAACATGTAAGCAATCAACTAAACTAAAATAGGCAATTTGTATGGACAGATACACCCCAGAGAAATGTCCACTCGTTTGAACCTAGAGAAACTTCACTTATTCAGCATTATTCCATGGGATGCCGTACCTGCCCTGGTGATTTTTTCAGGAAAACATGAAATGTGACTCAGAAGTCAGCCCTCACACCTGTCATCTTTGTGATCCAGTTCCAGGAAAACATTGCAATAAACCACCTCGCTGTGTAGTAGTTCGGGTTACATGTGGAGCTCTGAGCCTTCAGAGCAAACATGTGTAAACTTGGCCGGTGCCTTTGACGCCGGTGATGAGATGGATGGCACATCCGACAGAAGCCAGAGAACCCAGTCTGTGTCCGATGAAAGTTTACAAGTTAGACACATGGCACTACAAACCTTATGTCACTGAAACTCTGTTCCAGCCCCTAGGTGAGGAAACCCCATCACCATGCAAATACCAAGTTCATTCAGAAGTTCATTCGACACCCCGCCTAAGCGCTTCTTCCTACATTCCAAGGCCTTGCTGACCCGACCCCACAATTGTCCGCTGATAATGAGAGCAGGTGCTTACACTCTCTAGGGCCAGGCTTCACATGCTTGCTGTATCACTTCTTAGCTGAGTGACCTTAAGGATGTCCCCTAACTTCTCTCTTCCTTTTCAATTGCCTGGTCTATAAAACAGGTGCAGTGTTTCATGTGCTTTGTGTGCGGATTAAATGAGATGATGCGTGTAAAACACTTGGAAACGTGGGAGGCACACAGTGAGCACTTGTTAAATGTCGTCACTGAGTCCACTGTATCTCTTCCTCTCCCCCAGGCCCTCCCACAAACAGTGTACAGCTTTCAGCTTCCTGTTCCTTTCATACTGTTTCTCCACCTGGGTTATACTCTTTCTCACCTGTCTATCGAAATCCTGCCTGTTCTTGCCCTTTCCCCAGAGCGGTGGTTTTCAACTCGTGTGCCGCAGAATTTTTAAAACGTGCAATACCTGACTAGTCAGGGGCACTGACTTCTTTTCCCTCAGATTGTCAAATAAAAAATGACAACACAACAATAGCCATTCAGTGTGAATGAATCAAAATTATACCTATTAATTTTTGGTCCAATCAGCAAAAAATATATTTGTTGGTGTGCCACAGAATTTTAGTAATTAGTTTATGTGTGCCATGAGATAGAAAGGGTTGGGAATCACTGCCCTAGAGCACTGCCCTGGCGGTCGGTCCCTCGGTGTCCCCTCCCCCTCCCCTGGGAATGGCGCCACCCTCCTGTTACTATTCCACCTGTTTCACGTGTGTTCATCTTGTCTCCCAGAGGACACTCGCGGCTCTAGAGAGCAGAGGCCTTTCTTTTCTTATTCTTCTTTTGCCCCATGGAAAAGGAAATCTCTTTGATGTTAATACCAGGAATTGTGTGTATGTTGTTTTTTTTTAAAACCATTGGTTTAGTTTTGAGCTTAGAAACACCAAATCTGATACCTGCTTGTGTTTCTGCTTCTCTCGGCATTGACTGTTGGAGAGCTCGGGGCCAGGGCTGAGGTTCACACTTAGGTGCATGTACTTCGTGGGAAGTGCTTTTTGTGTACAAATCTCACCCCATCTTCATATGATCAATTTTTTTTACATTTATCTGTGACTCTGCCTTGTCCACTTTTTAAACCCTGTTGTCTTGTCTTTATTTTGTAAGCATCATACATCCTTTTGGGAGCTAAGTAGGACACAGAGAGAACATATTTTAGTTTGAAGCAACACCGAGGGAAGGCAGGAGCGGGGCTGTGGAAGACAGACAGAAATCAAAGCCGCTCCACGACTTACCCTCGCAGTGGCCTTGGGCCAGTTGTCTCCACTCTCTGCGTGTCTGTTTCCTGCCCGACTCCGGAGAGAGTGAACCTCCCTCCCTAACGGGGTAGTTGTGCTGCGCAAATGAGATCAGGTGTGTGAGGTGCCAAACACCGGACCTGGGTCTGGATGCTGCCCATTTAGGTATTAGTTCCACCCTGTATCTTCCAGTGTGTCTTTAAAAAGTAAGCTATCCTGGTAAACAGATATTTCTCAGTGAATTGTTATTTAATTGATATTAAACACCATATGTATGTTTAGTGATTGTTGATCAGTTCTAGCACTTATGGGAGCTGCTTCTTTCAGAGGACTCAAGCACCCACAAGTGTGCTTAATGAGTAAACACCCAGCTCTCACCTTAGGTATCTGGGGAATTATGCTCGTTCTTGTCTTTGTAAAACCGCCTCACAGGCAGAAGGCACCCAAGTATGAAGATGTGGCTGTATCTTAAGATACTGATTAGAGTGATTTGTTTTTCTCTTAGTGATAAACAATTTCTGATCATTTATATCACTTAAGAATGCTGGATTCCTGGGTGTTGGGGGGTTAAAATTTTGTCTGACAAAGGCTCCCTGGTGTCCACCACTTGCTATCTGGAGGTCAGAATTCCCTCCGCTGGCCCTGCTGGGATTGGGACCCCATCTGTGGGCTAACCTGTGTGCTTCCTGCCTGACCTTGCCCTGTTTCTCCCCACCAGCCCTGCAGCGGGTCCTGGGAAGCTGCGTCCTGTGGGAAGATGGAAGATCAGGTGACAGCTTCCGGCCCTGCGCGGAAATACGGGAACGCCTTCTCAGCCCGGACTCTGGTCATGTGACACGTTCCCAGACAAGCATTATGGTTTTCAGAACACTTCACGTCGACTTAGGATTATCGTTCCTCTCCATGAAACTTTTCATGAGTGGGAGAAGAACCTATTTTTGTTGTGGTACAACAGTTAAGAGGAGCACCTAGTGCGTTTTAGGTGGATGAAATCTCATCGGATTTCACCCAACTAAAAGGATTTTTTTAAAAAAATAAATAACAGTCTTACCTAAATTATTAGGTAATGAATTGTAGCCAGTTGTTAATATCTTAGTGCAGATGTTTTTAAACATAAAGCGATTTATCTGTATTTTAGGAGATCCAACAGACCAGTATTTTTTCATGATGAGGTTTTTGAATTTTTACCCAGAAATGGTACCCCAATATTTCACTTCTCTCAATCACTAAACACAATGCATTACTATAAATGTTGGTTTAATACCATAGGATAACTAATCAAGATTGTAAGTGCTCATTTATGGTTAATAACATTGGAGGTACATTTATTGTACGAAACCATCTTATGAGTGTTTTTTTGTTAGCTTGCTTTAAAAATTATTACTGTATGAAATAGTTTTATAAAAAAATTATATTTTTATTCAGTAATTTAATTTTGTAAATGCCAAATGAAAAAATGTGTTTTGCTGCTATGGTCTTAGCCTGTAGACGTGCTGCTAGTTTGAGGGCAGTAGAGCTTTGGACAGAGAGCACAGAAACCTGGTGTTAGGTAATTGACTATGCACTAGTATTCCAAACTTTTTAATTTTATATATACGTACCTTTCTTTTTTTCCTCTTGTAATACATTGGAAAACTTATTTGGGAGATTTTTGCATTTGTTTTCGTCATTGTTTTCTGTGGTTGTTGTGACTGTTGGTTTATAAGCGCATGCATTGCACTTCTTTTTTTGGGAGATCTATGTTGTTCATGTTCTGTGTTTTGAGTTCAGCCTGACTGTTCTTTAATTCAGGTGTTATGTGTTTGATCAGCATTCTCCATGGTTTGGAAGTCTCAGGTTTTGGAGCTGCCTACAGAACCTGTGTTTGTAGCTGGAGTTGAGGGACTGGAGTTGGGAGACAGTTGTTGCCTTAACATTTGGTACAAGATCACTAGCACTGAACTTTTGATATGACTATGTACTTACTGCCTTCTAGTGAAATAAAGCTGTTCCCTTATTTTACTTACTTTTGACTTCTCTCTTACTTGTAGTTAGTGGATGTTAATTATACTTTTAAGAAACTGGAGTGAACTCAGAGTTCTTTCTTCTGTTAATTTGCACACCATCTGAAGTTCACTTGAAGAAGCCAAGAATCATTATTTTGGGGAAAGAAGAACAAGAAAACCAAGTTCAGTAGTTCACAAAATAATCATGTGTGTAATGACATCTGGGAGGACTCTTCCAGTATCAGTCAGGGTTCCAGCAGCATTCGAATTGGGATAATCCAAGGAGTAGGAGGACCACAGGTGTAGTGCACACCCATGGGTACAGGCTTGAAGAACACTGCCGTGTGCAGGGGGAGAGTCATAAAAAGCAAGAGTCCTTGAAAGGAGCCGTGACCTTTGGAGACCTTACAGGGAGAGAGCCAAGCGTAATCCCTAACTTTCCTCCCCCTATCCCTCCCATCTCTGCCAAGGGTCCTCCTCATTGACAGAACCAAACAAAGTTAGAGGGCAAGGGATCACCTGGGTGTAAGGCAGCCGGCCAGCCTCCTGGGGCAGAGCCAGAGGATGTTTATCTATTGGGGCAAGACAGAATGTCCTGGCCGAGTCATCCAGTCCAACTCCCTGGTTTACAGATGAACTTCCACTGGCTTCCATCTGTCAGCTCAGTGTTCTTTGCACTGTGCTACAATATCCCTTTCATATGGATTCCTTATAATTTCCTTTAGTCACTCTTTTCCAACTCAGATGTTGAATTCTCATCTACGTGATGCACTTGGGTGCTCCTGGAGCGAAGGATTTGCTACCTGTCATTACTAGCCTTCAAGACTGTGTAGCATTCTTTGATCATATTTCTGATAGGTAATAACACACCATCCCAGTGTTAGAAAACTTTTAATATTCATGCACTCTCACAGTATTTTCCAGGTGCTGACTCTGCCACTTACTAGCAGTTTGAACTTGGACAAGTCACTAACCTCTCTGTGCCTTTTTTCTTCATCTATGAAATGAGTTCATTCTTACAACAAAATCTTGTTAAATAATGCACTATACAAATGTTTGTTATTACATATGCCTTCCATAACGAAGTGGTGCATGTCATGTAGTACATCAAATGCTCATCTGGCTGATAATGGGCATTGCTGAATACAGAATTAAACTCGGGGTCATATTACAACTATTAAAATAAACTAATGGCAAGAGTGAGCTCAGCATTATGTAGAACTGAAGTAAATATTTACTTTTCCACGTACGTAACCCAATAACTAGAAACTAAAAACCTAAACTAATGAAAAGTAGTGTAAATGTAGGTTTTATGTACAAATACATTTATGTAACACCCATTTCACAAGCATCTCTAAAACATTTATTTGTCCTGGTCATTTTTTTAAATCCTCCTGCTTTCTACAGCAGAGATTCTGGTAGTAAAATAAATTGAAACAGTATTACTCACTGCTCAAAGAAATGTTGTCCTTTTGAGTTACTGTGTGTAAAGCTTGCGTCCACATGTGCACATCTGGAGAATAGGAGACTCGCTGAGAATATTCTGAAGTAGCTCCCAGCCACTGAGAATCCAAGAAAAGAAATATGTGCAGTGAAGAACTTCTTTTGTTTCTTTAGAAATTATGCACTAGTAGAACTGGAAAGGACCGTGGCCATCCTAAGAGGCTCCCATTAAGTGGCTCACCACATTGCTTCATTTGAAAGAAAATCCATTTTGGAGCCCAACCAGTCTTGGTTTAAATTCAGACTCTGCTCTTCACGAGCTCTGTGACTTTTTATGACTTTTATTTAATCTCTCTAAGCTTCATTGTACTTATATTGGAGTTAAAAGTACATCTCAAGGTTGTTGGGCACTGTGAAGATTATGTGAGTTACTACATGCATGCGTGCATCTTTGTCAAATGCTGCCATGCCTGCGGATTGGGCCAGACACCGAAAGACTTACAGTCAGAGGGAAACCATGTCTGTTACCTCTCAGCAGAGAGGTAGATACCACGGAGGCCCACGTCCCTGATGGTGTGCTCAATGTATTCTTTGAATGAAAAGTAAGTTACGTCTTCTCAAAATATTCCTAATCATTCTAACATGTATATAAATATGTGAGAGATATGGGGTATAGTTTTTCTTAAACTTGTTGGTTTCTTATTCAATAAAGAAAACTGTCTAGTAGATAAAATGTGATGTGCAGGTCTGCTACACTGCATTTAAAGTACAAGTTTTGGTGCTTATTTTTCTTCTTTAACCATTGCTATTGTAAAATAAAGTCTTCCTCACCCGAGGATATTTTTCCTTTGATTTTCAGACAGGGTGGGAGTGAGAGAGACACATCGATTGGTTGTCTCCTGCATGACCCTGACCAGGGTGGGAGATCGAACCGCAACCGAGGCTGGTGCCCTTGACCAGAATTGAACCCGTGACTCACTGGTCCGCAGGCCGATGTTCTAACCACTGAGCCAAACCGGCCAGGGCATTATTCACCATTTTTAGAGGGTAGTGTTGAGGAAAGGAAGTCAGCTAAAATGCAAACCTCTTTTTTAAATTAAATTTATTGGGGGGGATCGCTTCTCGGCCTTTTGGCTAAGATCAAGTGTAAATTTATTGGGGTGATATTGGTTAATAAAAGTATATAGGTTTCAAGTGTACAATTTTATAACACATCATCTGTATATTGCATTGTGTGCTCACCACCCAAAGTCAAATCTCCTCTGTCACCATATATGTGACCCCCCTTACCCTTTACTACCTGCTCCCATCCCCTTTCCTCCAGGGAACCACCACACTAGTGTCTGTCTTATTTGTTCATTTGGCAAAACTTTTAAAAAAGAAGTTAACTTGTACAGTATTATACATAGTAACTTTGGGGACTGCAGCAAGAGGAACTTTATTAGTGTTTTTGGTATAAATAGATAAGAATTCTTTTCAATTAACATTCAATGCGAGTGTTCTTCTTTTCTTTTTTTTTTTAATCCTCACCATTTTTTGTTCAGATAGAGTGGGAGGAAGAGAGAGAGAGAGAGAGAGAGAGAGAGAGAGAGAGAGAGAGGGAAACATCCACGTGAAAGGGACACATCGAGTGGCTGCTGGCCGGGAACAAACTGCAACCGAGGCATGGACCCCTAGTGGGAACTGAACCCGGGTCTCTCTGGACCACAGGCCGACGCTCTAACCGCTGAGCCAAACCGGCCAGGGCTCAATGCAAGTGTTCTTAATGCTAATGTGGAAATCGGAGACATTAATATTTGCTTTATGGACCATATTTCTTTTATTCAATTAGTATATGTTCAGCACCTACAGTGTGCTAAGTGCTATGTTTGAAGCTGGGGTAGAACTCGAACAACAGAGATAAAAAATCCTCGCCTCCTGTGAGGTAAGCAGATACACTGTGGTCACAAGAGTTCACAGAGGCCAAGGAGAGCATCAGATCTAGACTTGGGGAAGCAACATGGGTTTCCCAAAGAACTGGCATCTAGCAGGACTGACAGATAAAGCCAAGCTAAGGTAGGGGCAGGAGCTGGAGGGGGCAGCAGGGTGAAAGTTGCTGGAGGAAAACACCCAAATACAACGACTTGTCTAATTTCAAATTCATGATGACAAATTGCAAATGGGCACTCAGGCAATATCCTGAGGATACTCTCTAGTATATTCTTTTCCCCACGCTCAAGACAGCAATTTCACACCCTTGCCTCTCAAAGCTCTCCATCGCATCTCCATCTAACTCCCAGCTGATAACCTTGACTCATCCCTCCAGGAGAAAATAGAAGTATGCACCTTCCCACATCGAAGCCATCCACAGACCTGCACGTGTCCTGAAGTCCTTGACCTCCTTGTTGGCATGGATGAGCACCGCCAGCTGCAGTCGTTGGCCAGCCCTTCCATTTGGCCTCTACGAAGTTATCCCCTCGTATCCTCCAGGGCCTCATCCGGCAGATGCTAGCTCTTTCGCCCACATCATAATGTCTTCCTCTCTCTGAAATCATTCTTATCACATTAACATGGTCTACATCTCCCAGCAGTAAAATGTAATCCTCCCTTTTCCCCATATCACTGCCATACTGCTCTATTTACCTGCTTCTCTTCTCAGCGTCAGGGCTCTTCTGCGGCCCTGGCCACCACTCTCTCTTGTTGCCTCCTCCTGCAGCCCACACCACACGAACTTTCACTGCCCCGCTCCACCTTGCTTGTCCTCGTCAGTGCCACCAATGGCCTCCATGTTGCCAAATTCTGTGGTCACTTCTTAGGCTTCCTTTGACTTCACCTATTGGCAGCCTTCAATAGACGTGACCCCCACTTTCTTGAACCACTTTCAGGGCACGACTCTGCTGGTTTCCCTCCTTTCTCACCGGTTTCTTCTGTTTTCTCCTCCTCCTCCCCTTGGCCTTGAAGTGACCATTTTTCCCTTCTCTCTTGGCCACGTTCCCTAAGGGATTTCATTATTGCTGTTGCTTTAAATACCATTTCTATCCTCAGTTCTTACCCCCTTCTGGAATTACAGACTCCTGTTTCCTATTCCCTGTTCACATCCTCCCCACATAGCATCTCAAATTTAGTCTAAACAAAATAAAATTTGTCATCACTCAATGCTTCTATTTTTCAGGTTCGTAGCAATTAGCCCTAATTTCTTAATTAATTTTTTTCATTTCTCAAGCCAAAAATGTGTCATCTTTGATGTTTCCCTTTACCTTATTACCTCTCTTACACCCAAGTGCTCAGAAACACCTGAATACTCTGCCTTGAAAATATGTTTTAAACATGGCCACTTTTCTTTATTGTCAATAATATAAGTAGTAATGACACAGTATGTGTTGAGTGCTTACTATATGCCGGGAAGAAGGGAGAGGGAGAGAAGGTTGGAGAAGAACAATGGTGATGTCTGCGAGGGCAGAATGAGGAGTGATGAAAGGGAAATCTGGGGAAGGGGAAAGATAAGAAAGAGGCTGGAGAGAGAAACCCTATAAATGCTCTTCAGGAGTTTGAGCTTTGTCCTGAGAGATACGGGGACCCATTAAATGGTTTCAGGCAGGGAAATAAAATGATTAATTTATACCTGGTTCATATAAATAATTTTGTTCAGATCTCTTTGTCATAGATGGTATACAATTAAACTCACGTTAGCAGGGCCAGATGATTGCATACCTAGTTAATTGGTTTTTATATAGTACATTTCCCACTGCTTCTTCATTTCAAAAGAATGTGCTTTAATTCCAGAAAAATCTTACTGCAAAATATCCTTTGATCTGAAGTATGCAAGAGACTTTTTACATTTTGTAGTATATAAATCAGTACAGGAAGGATTGTTTGCATTAAACACTTTTCTCCTTTAACAGCAGAATATTTCAACCAATAACCAATAATTTATCTAAAACCTTCCTTGTTGTTTTCAAACACCAAATCTCCCATTGACTTTTTAAAATGTGGTATAATCTTTGATTTGTCTGATATTTTGTCAATTAAGGAATCCTGCCAATATTTGTTCTTGAAGGTATCTTCAGCTTATTTTTATATTTATTTTATTTATACTCTAATCTAGAACACATTCTTATAGCCCAGTGGTTTTCAGACTTTTGGGGGCAATAGAAGCACACTGGGAACTATTTAAAATGGAGAGTCTTGGCCTCACCCTCAGGGATTCTAATTCATGAGTGAGGTGTAGGCCTAGGAACATTTTAACCAGCTTCCAGGTGATTCTCCTGCAGGTGGCCTGAGAGGACCACACTAAGACCCTGCCTTCGGAAAAGCTTTCTATGCCCCCAACCCTGTGCTCTTCTTCTAATGCTTACCCATGGCTTTCAGTTCATGTGGAGCCCATAATTCTTCATTGTAATGCCCACTGGTCTATAGAATATTAGAAAAATATTAAGCCCATAACTATAAATAGAGTTTCACTCTAAAGAATCACTATCTTACAGATAGTAACTAAGGCTAACCTTGGCTTTCGGATCTTCTTCTTGATTTTTATAATATGTAAGAAAGCATAATTTTACACACAATATATTTCTTTAATAATATAGTTTTATTGCACATGATCTGTCAAAAGGGAATTTATATCTCAAGAAGCTTAGCACAAAAACAAAACAAAATCAGTGTTTTCATCCAGAAGTCCCTGGTTCTAAACCAGTCTCTAATCAACTTGCAGAAAAACCCTTGTTCAACTCATTTTACACCTCTGTGCTTTGGGATGTGTATTTAAATGGAGGAAGTATTTAATCCTGTATATAGTTACACAGCACATGGAAGTCCTCAGATCAAAGACAAAATTCAAAGTAGCCCTAAGACATTGAATACTTAGACTTGTGAGGTTTTCCTGGTGGAAAATATCCTCGGAAATAAACTTGTAAGTTAATAAATAATCCTTAGCCTGTGGGGTAGATGTTAAGGGCAGCTCTAGGATTTGTTTTTATTTAGTCACTTTTCTAAAGAATCTGAGTCCACCCACCTATTCTTTTTTTAGTTTGATTCTCACCCAAAGATATTTTTCCCATTGATTTTTAGAGCGAGAGGAAGGGAGGGACCTGAAAGTGCAAGGCGAGCAAATGTGCAACCCAGGTACCTGTCCTTCACCAGGAATCAACCCACGACCCTTGGGTGCATGAGCCAATGTTCCTACCACTGAGCCACACCGGCCAGGGCCACCCACCTCTTCTTTAATGGTCCCAGATATCCAACAACGGAAACACTCTCCTGCCTTTTCTTCCTGGGTCAGTTTCTGGGTCGGTGCAAGCAGTGACCAAGGAACAGCCTGAAAGACACTAGAAAGATGGTCGCTGGGTGGGACAGTAGACACTTGGCTTTACTCAAGTCATCCCCCATCTATTTCCCTCCCCTATTTCAAATCGGCCAAAATAAAAAGACATTAGAAACGTACTCTGGTTAAGCATAGTACATTGAAGACATGAATTAATGTCACTCCATTAAGAAACTCCACCAATCGACAGTGAAGGGGAAATAAAGGGCATAAATATGTAAATCAAAGAGAATAAAAAATAACAGGTGAGAGATTGTTTGCCAAGAACCTAACTCACTTATTCAACAAATCTTTACTGAGCACTTCCCGTGTAAGGCAGAATTTAATACTACATATAATTTGATACAAATGATTTTCAAATTCCTGGTAGAGCAGTACGGTCTTGGACACCCCCAAAGTACTAAGAAAACAGACTGTTTCAGATTTGCTATTGTAACAATTATGTCTCTAACTCTAACATGTCCTTTTTCATGTTTAACATCTCTGACATCAGGCTGTATTGTTAACATAGCCTGGTTTTTCTTTCTTTGAAAATTATTGGTCCTGGCCAGGTAGCAAATGGTGTCACCTCCTGACTGGTTTGATCTCCAGTCAGGGCACATACAAAAAAATAAATAAATGCAGAAATAAGTGAAACAGCAAAATGATGTTTCTCCCTCTCTCTTTCTCATATCAATAAATTTAAAAATTTTTAAATTGTTATTCAATTCAGAGCCTTATAATTAATGATACCATAAAATAAAAGAAGGGCTTGGAACTTATAAGCAAACATTTCAGAAAGCACTCCTAGCTTTTTATTAGTAATGAAACCAACAAGCGTTCAGCCCTCCATAAACTTTGTCCACTTTCCCCAGTCACATCAGAGTCACATGTTTAATTGTGGCTCATGGGTTGGTGCATGTCTAAACCATTTCAGGGATGGAAGCCCCCTTTTTTCTCCAGTATCTAACCCAATACCCCACATGTGGTAGATGTTCAAAAAATATTTGGAAAAATCCATGAAAGAATGTGAGTTAGCAAACTTACATGGTCTCACCTCCATCTACCCGTGTGACTATGGTCAACCACTTCATCTCTCTAGGTCTGTATTTGCTCAGCTATAAAATGAGTTTGGAGTCCGGCCAGTGTTGCTCAGTGGTTGAGCCTCAACCCATGCACCAAGAGGTCGCTGGTTCGATTCCCGGTCAGGACACATGCCCAGGTTGTGGACCTGATCCCCAGTAGGGGGCATGCAGGAGGCGGCCAGTCGATGTTCTCTCTCATGGATGTTTCTATCTCTCTCTCCCTCTCACTTCCTCTCCCTCTAAAATCAATAAAGGAAAAAAAATTTTTTTAAGTAAATAAATAAAATGAGTTTGGATAAGTTCAGCTATAGACTCCTTCTAGGTCTAACCACCTCTGAGTAAGTTAAGTCATTAAGATGCAGCAAATGGGAAATTACGGTAACTTTAGAGGATTTATTTGACATGTGTCTTGCTCGTGAAGGTAATGAACCTGATAAATGTTATGGGCTGAACTACGCCCTTCTCCCCAAACTTATGTGTTAAAGTCCTAACTTCCAGTACCTCAGAATGTGACTGTCTTTGGAAATAGGGACTTCAATTAAGTTAAAATGAGGCCATGCAGGTGGGCCCTAACCCAGCATGACTGATGTCTTATAAGAAGAGTTTAGAACACAGATCCACACAAAGAGACAATGTGAAGACACGAGAAGAAGACAGCCATCTACAAGTCAAGGAGAAAGGTCTTAGAAGAAACTGACCCTTCCAATACCTGGATCTCAGACTTCCAGCCTTAAGAACTGCAGGAAAATGAATTTCTGTTGTTTAACAAGCCACTCAGTCTGTGGTACTTTGTTATGGTAGCCCTAGCAAACTAACACAATAACATTTGCTCAACACCAATTGTATTATATAAGAAGGGACAAGGAGTTTTCACACTTCGGTGCTCCTTCCATCTCTGTCCCCAACCCTCACAAGTGCTGCTTAAATGGGAGTCCTTCTATTCCAAGCAATTCAACAATACTCTATTGTATCACTTGAAAGCTACTCAACATATGGAAGCTCTCTGTGTCTTACAGCTACTTCGTATAACTTTACCTAACTCGACTAGCCAGCTGTTTCATCATGCTGAAGTCCTGGGTGACTTACATCTATTCTCTTATGGGAAATCCATATCATAGAGCTGAGGTTGGACAATTACGGACTTTGGACAAATCTGACCCACTGCCTGTTTTAGTAAATACAGTTTTATTGGAACACAGCCACACCCTTTCACTTACACATTGTCTATGGCTGGTTTCCCACTATGATGGCAGAGTTGAGAGTTGCAAGAAAGGCATGTGACCTGCAAAGTCTAAACTATATATTATCAGGCCCTTTGCAGAAAAAGTTTGTGACCTCAGCCCCGGAGGAAGAGTAATCAAAAATCACAAAAGAAGCTCTATTATTAGTAGTGAAGATCATGGATTCTGCTTCAGTTAAACAGACTAATTGAACTTACTGATTTCTCCGTATCCTTGGCCTTTTGTTGGCTACATGCCATGACTGCTTTTGTTTGGTTAAACTGCCAACATTTGACAAATTTTGACCTACAACTATGGCAACTTTACGTGAGTCAATCTAATACTTTGACCTCCTTCAGTGTGCTCAGTTTCAATCCCATTTTCCCTTTGTAGTCTTCCTACTACCTCAGTGGTTCTCAATTTTATATATTGAGTGGCAACATACAAGTTGACCTTGATGCTGCTGGTTCAGGATCCACGCTTTGAGAAACACTGTACTGTTACCATCTTCCACGGGCATGGCCCAGGTCATAATGTCTTTCACAGATGTTTGTCGAACATGTAAATGGGAGAATTGTGACAGAAGGCAAAGCTGGTGTTTCTCTATGCTAGATGTTAAAGATATAGCCATGAACAAGATAAACAGCCTGTCTTCATGGTTTATGGAGAAATACAAAACTTCAAGGGTGAATATCAATACTGTAAAGGGGAAAGAAGGAATACTCAGTGGCACATAGAAATCCCCTAGCCTAATGGTTCCCAGTCCTCTGAAAAAGCCCTTTTAAATTCCATGTTGTCAAGTTCTGCAATCACTAAATCGGCTGGAATTCAAGAACAGAACACTGACTTGGGAAAATAGATAAACAGATATAGAGATGAGAGAGAGAGAGAGATAACGTAAGAGAGCTGGTTATAGATAAAAAAGAGGAGCAAAAAGTGTTTGATCAGGTGTCAGATCTAGTTTCCTACTTTGGTCTTATTATCACTGTATTAGTCAGCTTAGGCTGCCATAACAAAATACCACAGACTGAGTGGCTTAGAAGAAATTTATTTTCTCATACTCTGGAGGCTGAAAGTCTGTGATCAGGGTGCCAGCATTGTCAGGTTCTGGTGTAGTTTCTCTTCCTAGCTTGTAGACGGTCACCTTCTCACTGTGTCGTCACCTGGGATTTCTGTGTTGTGTGCACGTGGAGACAGCAAGAGATCTGTCTTTCTCTTCCTCTTCTTATAAGGTCACCTAATCCTATCCGATTAGGACCTCACCCTTATGACCTTATTTAACCTTAATTACTTCCTAAAAAAATGTATCTCCTAATACATTCACAGGGTTAGGGCTTTGAGGGGATACAATTCAGTCCACAGCAAGCACTGACTCTAAACATAGCCTATTAATCAATTATAAAAATTATATTGCTTCTAATATATCTAAGATCCTAATACTTCCTAGGAGGAAAAACATGGAAGTGTGAGAGAAGATTACATACCTCATCCCTCTGTTCCTCTCACACACATACAGAGATCACCTTAGAATAAGACAAGGTCTCCATTTTTTTTTTTTTTATCCTCACCCAAGGACACCTTTGCATTCATCTCCAGATAGAGAGAGAGGGAGGGAGGAAGAGAGAAAGAGAAACATCGATATGAGAGAGACACATCAACAGGCTGCCACCCACACGACCCCAACTGGGGCTGGGGGAAAAACTGCAACCGAGGTATGTGTCCTTAGCAGGAACTGAACCCAGGTCTCTCTGGACTGGGGACCGACGCTCTAACTGCTGAGCCAAAACAGCCAGGGCAAGAAGGTCTCCATTTTTAGTTCTTTGATCTGCTTAAGACTGCAAAGACCAAAGACACACTCAGACTTAGGTCTCGTGGAGGAGAGCTGATGGTTGTCTGGGATATTGTGGCAGTTGCGATGGTCCAATTGCCCCAAGTGGTCCTTCATTCCCACAGTTCAGTTGCTGTTCCCTCCTGTCCGTTGTGGCTCTACAGCCCTTCTCACCACAAGTGCCCCTTCCAAGCTGCCATCCATCTCTCTCAATGGTCATAGCCTCGTACTATCTCCATCACCAATTAGGATGACATGATTGTTTTCATCCTGGGCTTAGTTTCTGAATTCTTGTCTACAAACTGTTATCTGAGACCCTTATTTTTCAAGCCAAGGTCCAAGTGATCTTGTCCATAGGGAAATCCACAAAAATGTACTACATGCGTAGTAGACTTAGTGGAATTGTTCCTTACTCTTCACACAGTTCCTTAAATTCCTCCCAGATTTCCTCTTTCAATTCCTCTGATTGCTCCCTCTGAGTGCTCTCTTGCTAGGTGGTAACATTCTGTGAACATCTGCTTATCCCCAGCACGGTGGCTGTGGTTTTAGCAGGGGAAGGAGGAGTCACTGGGCTTCACTTACTGGAGAAACTCCCAGCACCCACAGGACTTCCCCCACCCGATTTACAAAGGCTGTCAGCAAACATTGGGATTTGTGGGGCTCCCAAACCCATAAGTTTCAAATCTTTTGGTTCAATAGTTGTATTAAGTGAGTGGAATAAGGCTTGAAGTAGCAAGTTGCAGGGACAGAAAATCAGTGATCGGGCCACGTGGTGGGCATTATGGTTTTAAACTAGTATTGGAGCATTGCCAGGGCTCCTTCTCCAGAACCCCACCCCCACCCACCATGGCACATTTTGACCACTGGTCCTTCTAACATCTAGCTGTATCACTCTTCTGGAGTTGACTTGCATCTTCTTGCCATCACTATACATGTGTTTTAGTTCTCTGTGTTCGGTGACTTGACCCTTCTCCTGGGCACCGGGCCCCTTTGGCAGTCATAAGGTGGTCTCCTGATCTCTCCATCCCATGATTCCTTCCAAGTCTTATTTTTATTTATATCACTCTTGAGAGGGAAGTCCCAGGAGTAAAAAGAGAAGACAAAGAGAAGAAAAAAATTTTAAAGGCCCAAAATATGACTCAGAATTGGAGCTGCAGTAAAAGAATGTTCTCTGGGCCAGCGGGCAAGAGTTGCATTCTTGCCAACCCTTCCCATCAGCAGGCAGGCAGTGCCTCCATTCAGGTTATGTAAGTCATCTTGAAACTGACTGCAGTTGGCACTTTAATTGGCATTCTTCCTTCAAAGTTGACTGTTAGATCATCATTGGTTTCATCTGAAACTCATCATATATTTAATGGGTGTGTTTTTTCCACTCTGAGAAAAAAACAAACATGGAAATAAAACAGTGTGACTTTTAACTTTACTTCTTGAGTAAATTACACAAAATTGGTGTGTACCTATCATAGAAAGATAGTTTGCACATTATTGAAGCAAATGAAGTATGTCATGTCGGCCAAGTTCCTGTGAGAGAAATCTTTGTCCCAGATCACTATTTAATGTTGCTACTAAAGAACGGAGTGGGACTTGCCCTTTTAACCTGCCTCAGAAGAGAAATGGAACCATGATAGTATAACGGGGCAACCTGTCTTACAATAACAGCCGTGGGTTCTTGATTGTGAGCCTGCCCGTCTGCTGCTCTACCCTGGGTTTCCTCCAGCACCTGACGTTCCGCTCTGCCTCTGGGTTCGGTACGCGGTTCACTGGGCTTGTTTACCTGGTGGCTCCACGGAGTTCCAGAAGGGCAGGCAGGTGGGCACGGTCTGAAGACCAGGGATCAGCCACCTCTTTTTTTCAAGGATATATTTTTATTATTGATTTTAGAAAGAGAGGAAGGGAGAGAGAGAGAGAAACATTGATGTGAGAGAGAAACATCCATCGGTTGCCGCCCCTATGTGCCTGTCTAGGGATCGAACCCCCAACCTGGGTATGTGCCCTGACCTGGAATTGAACCCTCAACCCTTCAGTGCACTGAACAATGTTCCAACCACTGAGCCACACCAGCCAGGGCACTCAGTCACCTCTTTTGCATTCTATTGGACAAAGCAAGCCCCAAGGTCAGCCAAGAGTCAAGAGGAGGGAAAACAGGCTCCACCTCTTGCTGGGAAGAGCTACAAAGTCAGAAATGTGAAGGGAGCCGAATAATTGCGGCCGTGTTTGCAAACAGTCTATCAAATCCATCACCACACCACTCACTTTTACCCTGGAAGGGGCTACTAAAGAGGGTCCTTACATCTTCTTCTTTAAAGCAGATGTGCAGCTGTGGACAAAATCCTGTTTCAGGATTGCCCATCAAAAGGTGAGAGGCCTGCAACAAAGATATTTTGTGAACTATAGAAAACCAATATGACAATACCTGAATATTTTTAATCATACTTGGGATAGAGAATAATATAGCAACAGACAATCTGTTTGCAAGTCTGTTTCTTAATGCCATGAAACTGATGTCTTGATGTCATGGTTTATCTTTAAAGAATCACAATTAGATCTAACTCAGAAAGCAGGTATTCCCGCCTTAGACGTGAAAGAACGTTTTCCAATTTGCCAGCACACTGACTTGCGCATTGTAGCGGGAATTCTGACAGAGTCTTGATAAATGGCTTTTCCTTAGTTGCGACTGTGAAAGGCCTGGATGCCTGGTCTCCACGGGCCTCACCTCCTGAGCTGCACTCCCATGCAGTCTCCTGGATCCCTTAGCTGGAAATTATCTTTCTCCCCTCCGACTTCACAAAGCATTTTCTTCTTCTCTCTCCTTTGACACTTACCTGTTTCTCCATTGTGTTCACATAAGTAGCTCATCTTCCTCACCAGATTTTTATGTCAGATCTTTTTGCATTTATCTTTGTATCCCCCATAGCACTTTGTAAAGTGCCTCCTAGATGCTGGAGCAGAGCAGGGCTACCATTTATCTGCACTGGACTCATGGCCAGGGTCCATTCTGATTGCTCAGTAGCCATACCGTACCACTGATAAATGCACACACACTCACACACAACGCAGATTCAATTCATTCATAAAGAATCAGTGGACATTGAATCCATCATTATAGGGGTCCACACACTATAAAGTGCCCTCCTGTTACAACATAACTAGATCTTGTATAAATTTGAACAACCATACTTTTAAATAAATTTTAGTCTAATAAGAAAGTAGGAGGGATTACTAAGCCCCCAACCCCTCAACTCAAAGAAGACAGAATAAGATGAGGAAGTATAGCAGTCAAAATCTAAATGGTAAGCAGCAAGTAACTCCAAAAGCTGAAGTTACCCTAGGAGAAAATACTCACACCAGCTCTGGAATATGGGGGCTTCCATGTGAATCCAAACCCTCAGAGGGGACTAAAGTGCTTCTAAGTTGGTAGGCAGAATTCCCCCAAGATTTCTGTACCATGGTTACTTAATCAAATGCTGATCTTGGTGCTGCTGTGGAAGGATTTTGCAGATGAGATTCTATTGCTGGACTTACTCCATACAGGTAAGCCTTTAAAAGCAGAGCATTTTCTCCAGAACGTAACAGAAGTGGAAGTCAGAGAGACTCAGAGTGTGAAGGAACTCACACTGTTAACTTTGAAGATGTAGGGAGGACCTCACACAAGGACCATAGAGAATCCTCTAGAAGCTCAGTTGTTCCCACCTGACAGCCGGCAAGAAAATGAGCACCTTAGGTCTAACCAGTCTCAAGGAACTTAATTCTGCCACCAGCCTGGATGAGCTGGGAGAACCTCCAGATAAGAGCTCTGTCCAGCCAACACCTTGACTTCAGCCTGTGAGGCCCTGAGCAGAGAACCCAGCCAGGCCCTCCTGGACAGTGAGCTAGTAAATGGGCATTGCTTGAAGTCGCTGCGTTTGTGGTAATGTGTTATGCAGCAGCATATGACTATGTAGTTAATGGGTGTGAAGTTTAAAGAGAAGATGGAATATGAGCTATTCTTTTTTTTTAAAAAATAATTGTTCTTTATTGATTTTAGAGAGAGAGGAAGGGAGAGGGAGAAAGACATAGAAACATTGATGAGAGGGAACATCGATTGGCCGCCTCCTGCATGCCCCCCACTGGGGATTTGGCCCACAACCTGGGCATGTGCCCTGACTGGGAATTGAACTGGTGACCTCTTGGTGCATGGGTTGATGCTCAACCACTGAGTGACACCAGCTGGGCTATTCTTTTTTTAAATGTTTTTATTAATTTTTTTTTTTTTTTTTTTTTTTTTTTTTTTTTTTGGTACGTGCCCCTAGCGAAAACTGGACCCGGGACTCTCTGGTCCGCAGGCCAATGCTCCAACCGCTGAGCCTAACTGGCCAGGGCTTTTTATTGATTTTTTAAAGAGAGAGAAACATTGCTGTGAGAGAGAAACACCCATCGGCTGCCTCCTGCACACCCCCTACCAAGGATCGAGCCCGCAACCCGGGCATGTGCCCTGACTGGGAATCGAACCAGGACCTTTCAGCCCATGGGAGGATGCTCAATCCACTGAGCCACACCAGCCCGGCTGAGCTGTCTGTTCTTGAGAACTGTTTATAAGGAAAGCTGTCATCAGGCAAAACCGAGTTTCAGTTAAGGTGGAGGCAGCATTCAGGTAAGCTGAGCCTGTCAAAACGAGAAGATGTTGTGACTAACAGAAGATGCTGCAAATACCATGAGCAAATGCAGGGGCTTGCTTTCTCTTCTTTTTCTTTTGTCACATCAAGGGATATACAGGTTTATATTTTATAAAGATAGCTTTTCATAAAGCGGACGATAACACAGAGGAAAAAAAGTAAAGCTTCCCAGGTCCCAGAAAGTTCCCCCAAGGGACACAGCTGAGGCTGAGGACTCACAGCCAGCCTGGATGCGGACTCTGCCAGGCATGGAGAACTTCTTTGTCACCTCCTGGCTCGTCTCCTACCCAACACTGTGGAGAACCCGCCTTCCTGCCCGCTTACCAGGGGCAAGGAAGGAGCACACAACAATCCCAGAAGGGTCTTAAATGCTTGCTGTGCGATGGAGGGATGTGATGGCGAATGTGCCCCGAGCACCCCTCTGCAGACCTGGGGTCCCACGGGGCTCCCTTCATGAGAGGGGAGTGTCCCCGAGCTCAGAGAGACCATCCGAGGCACATGTAAAAGCAGATTCAAGGTGCTGCCACTACGGTCCTGGTGGTGTTGGGCTACTTGATCCTTCCGGTATGATATACTGTGAGTGAGGGGGTGACAAGGCTGCCGTGGGGTACAGGGCGGGGGGATGACAGTTCTCCTAACTCTCCTAAGAGAAATGATTTGTTTTGTTTTCCATTTACATACAAGAGAGACCCAACAAAAATACACAAAAACAAGGAGGGGAATTGTGGAGCATAAATCATGATTCTATGGATCTCGTACCACTGTAAACATTTTTTTTTCTAATCAGAGAAATACTCCCGTCACTTGGGTATGGCTCAATGTAGACGGTAGTTCGGTGATACCATCTCTCCCTGTTCTGCCCACTCATTCTCGTGAACTTTCATTTCACGTGGACATTTACGCACCCTTGAACATGAACTCTGTTTGGCACACACATTTGCTTTTTACTTTATTCATCGACTTGATCAGTTGTGATTTCTACATTGGCAACTGTGTTTATTTGGGGGGAAAAACAAAACAAAAGTCCTAGTTACTGTTTTTCTCAAAAATGTTTATGAGATTACCCAGGAAGGCAAGCACTATTAGGAAGAGTCCAAACCGTGAGTGTTTGATCCTCCTGAAGTCAGACGTGCCCATGTAATTCTAACATAGTCGGGGCTGAACAATAAAGAACCCATGGATGTGAACCCCAGAAATCATATGCAAAGTTTGGAGTAACTGTGCTGTTTTCTTTGCACAGAGAGGGTCTGTAGTGACGGAGAGCTCTTCAGTCTCCATGGTATTAGTTGGGATTTTCTTGGATGTGAATGGCAGGAACCCAGTTTAACTGCCGGAATCCCACCTTCTCTGTCAGCCTCACCTGGGAGGAGTCCTGAGATGCCTGGAGGGCCGCTGGAAGCAGGGTTGTGTGCTGCTTTCTGTGGGTAAGCTTCATTCTCTCCAACCACCAGCAGTGGCGGCTGCACCCTGAGAAGCTTTCTACCTCCCAGCTCCAGGTACAAAAATCCCAGGCAGAGACACCGACCCAGCTGAAGTCAGTGCTGGCTCGGGTCAGGTTCCCTAGGAGCAGAGCCTGGGAAGACGCTGTGTGTTCAAGTCATTCATAATGAAAGTGCTCGCAGGAGAAAGGGACCGGGGGAGCGGAGCAGGAAAGGGGAAGGAAACCAAACCAGGGTGCTAGTTCAGGCAAAGTTTCCAGCTGCAGCTTAATCCTGCAGGGATCTCTGGAGTGCAGATGGCTCTGAGTTTGTACAGACACAGGCCAGTCTGCAGCACTTCCCAGCTCCCACAGCAGCTAGTCCTGGCTACAGGCCACCCGAAAAGCAGAAATTCCTGACACGCTGACACTCCCACTGGCTCACAGGGCTGTGCGAAAGCAAAGCCTCTCCAGTAGCCCAAGGCAGGCCTCCTTAGAGAGTCACAGATGTGAGCTCTTGGATGCAAAGTCATCAAAGCTCGGACACAGGCACACAGAATAGGTACCTGAGGGAACTGGTGCAAAGAACCACGCGTGGCTGCTACACGTGGCTTTTCCAGGATCAAAGATTATGGTCAGTGCCTTGGGATTCTATGTATCTTCAGTAAATTCAGAGACATTCCTCTTGCGTAGTCACTGTGGCCAAATATACAAGGTTCCATAAATGATGGCTGCTACCAGTTAGATCACATGGTTAGAGGTAGCAGAAGGAGAAGTTCCCCCAGAGGAATGTGATAGACAGATGAAATATAATTTTCTACTCTAGCTACTCCCCAAAGATCTAGAACAGCAAAATATTTTCAAACAGAATTCTGCAGATAACCTTGAAGCTTCAAAGAATCTTGGTGTTGAGTTCTAACACTGGAATATAGTATTACAAAGGATGCAACATTCTTCACGATGCTTGTTCCTTTAAATAATATTTACCCATGGAGATGCCATTTATAAACAAGAGTTTCTAGCCCTGGCCGGTTTGGCTCAGCGGTTAGAGCGTCGGCTTGCGGGCCAGAGAGGCCAGGGTTCGGTTTCCGCTAAGGGCATGTACCTCGCATGCAGTTTGTCGCCGGCCCCGGTTGGGGTCGTGTGGGTGGCAGCCACTCAAGACATCTTTCTCACAACGATGTTTCTCTCTCTCTCTCTCTCTTCCGCCCTCTCTCCCTCCCACTCTATCTCAAGATAAACGCAAAAATGTCCTCAGGCAAGGATAAAAAAAACAAAGAGTTTCTAGCCCTGGCCAGTTTGGCTCAGTGGTTCAATTCTTGGCAAGTACCTTGGTCAAAGTTGGTACCTGGCCCTGGTTGGGTTGTGCGGAAGGCAACCAATCGATGTTTCTCTCTCTCTCGATCTCTCTTCCTCCGTCCCTCCCTCCCACTCTATATTAAGATAAATAGAAAAATACCTTTGGGTGAGAATTAAAAAATTTTTTAAAAAGTTTCTAATGGAATGAAGAAGCTCTGGAGAATTTGAGAAAACATTTATAATTAAAATGCATTTGAACTCATAGCAATGTTTGAGTCAAGATAGATTTATGGGGAACTAATCTGGCATGCTAGACTCTGTTATCTTGATCTAGATTTCAGGAAATAGAATATACATGTTGAAACTATTGTATTTCCTAGAAAATAATTTTTACAGTTAAGAGGGTATATGTCTTTCTGATTTTTTTTTTTTAAAAAGCAACTTTTTTTTCTTTTTTGTTCAATCCCTCCACCCACCACCCACCTAGCCCCCACCTAACATCTGTCAGCCTGCTCTCTCTCTATGAATCTGTCACTATTTTGCTTGTTAGTTCATTTTGTTCATTAGATTCCACATATAAGTGAAATTATATGATACTTGTTTTTCTCTGACTGGCTATTTCACTTAGCATAGTGCTCTCTGGTCCATCCATGCTGTTGCAAAGGGTAAAATGTTCTTCCTTCTTAAAGCAGAGTAGTAGTCCATTGTGTAAATGTACCACAGATTTTATCCATTTGTCTACTGATGGACACTTGGGCTGCTTCCAAATCTTGGCTATGGTAAATGAGGCTGCAGTGGACATAGGGGTGCATGTGGACACGACAACAGTGTGGTGATTGCCGGGGGGGGGGAGAGTATGGCGGGGATGAGTGGTGATGGGCGGAGACTTGACTTGGGGTGGTGAACCCACGTACAGTGCACAGATGCGGTGTCGTAGAGCTGTGCCCCTGAAACCGGCATGTTTGCTCATTGGTGCCACCCCAATGAATTCCAGAAAAACAATTTGAAGTTGAAAAATAGTTAAAAGTAAATATTATGACTTACAATTGATTCCAAAAAGCCCATATTTCAAAACAAAATATTGCAGAATATCACAAAGTAAATGTTTCTTCAGCTTATTCAAAAAGCTTTAACGAGGCAGCCGCGATGGGAGAGTCTCTGGCAACTTGTGTAAGATTTGTGCAGAACGCATCGAACACCATGGGCGTCTGACGGGTGCTTGGGTTTCATTCAGACAGTTCACACAGGGCTCTGAAAGCTTCTTTTTGGTTCACAAAATGCATGGCCAGGCCCAGGACAACACTGCTAACACAAAGGGAAATTCAGTGGAGTTGCAGAAAAGTACCAAGAGGAAGAACCAAGAGTTTGGGTATGCACCAATAAGCATGTAAAGTCTGTTTTCTGATTTATTCTTGATCTCCAGGGTTCTAGATTTCTTCAGACCCTTTCTACCTTTCAAGGCTAACTCATGGACCTGATCCTTGACATCTTTCTCAAATATGGAGCTGGAATCCTCTTCTTGGCTGTAATTTATGTTGGTCTCTTAATTCATGTCTGCTTCAGGCTGTTCTGAGCAAAAACTCATGAAACCCATTTTGGCTCAGGACATCCCATGTTAAACTATCCTAGTCACCTTATCTCAAGTAGTACAAGAAGGAATTTCTCAGGTTTAAAGAAATACCATCAAATCCCAACATGATATTTTAAAATCTGATAATATAACTTTAAATTTTATTTCAAAGAAGGACAAGGTTTAAATACCAAAGAATATTCTAGGTGGGGAAAAAGACTAAGAAGGGGAGCCAGCACTGCCCTTTTTAGCAATAATAAGTACATGTGTAAAGCTGGGCTGGGATAGTTTCAACAGTAATAATAATTTAATACATTTAAGGGAGATCTCACAAAATGACCAGAAAGGAAAGCCATAGTGGTTAGTGGTACTTGTATCACACATTATTAATACACTAGAAAACTAAATATTTTAATTTATAGAAAAAGAGTTGAATATTTATCAAATAATATATGCTGGATTAACCTTAGAAGTAAAAGAATAAATCACAAAACTATTGATACCATTGTAACAAACCCAGTCATTAATAACTGGAAAGGAGCAAGGGAAAGACCAAATACTATGGGCATGCCATTTGTGCAGCTTTACCAGAAAGCTACAATTTAGACTCATGCCCAGTAAAGTCTGAGTGAAATAGGGAAGGCACTTGCCTGTCAGTCACACCTGGAAACACATTGGCCAGAGTAGCCTGGTCACTGCAAGCCTGGGAAGATTTAGATACTTAAAACTCCTACCCAAAGGAATTCTCTCTGTCTTGCTTCTCTTGCTATCTTGGGACTCTTGCAGCAGGGAGCACACTCTCCTGACTCCCCTGCGTTTGCCCACATGGCTTATTGCCATGTGGACCCCACACACAATGGACTGATCGACTGCAACTAGCCTGATGCTATGCTGGACCCGGCTCCAACATGGAACGGAAGCTCTGGACACTGGCTCTGCTTTTAGCTCTGCTGAGTCCCCAGCTGCACATCTTCCAGGACTAGATTAAGGAAAATGGGACTTTGCAAATCAAGGGATATAATTCCACATCTCATCCTCCCGTGGGGGCCTCTGGAAATGGTTATTCCAGAGGTACCCCAAGAACCTCACTTGCACTAGCAACGAAGAAAGTCCATCCACGCATTTCTCCGGTAATACTATCAGACAATAGATTTAGCTAAAGAGACTGAAAGACTCCACATTTCCAAAAAAATAAACCCACAAACTTCTTTAATCAAAGTAAAAAAAAACAAAAAATAAAGCATACAAAAGGCTGTGAAAAGAGGTATAGAGCAAATATGATAAATACAGCAAATTCTTTCATACAAATTAATAAGATAAACAAGCAAAATCCCAGTAGATTAATGAATGATTCGAACAAGAGGAAGCGTAACTAGCAAACAAAAAGACTTAAAATTATGAAACTCTTTAAAAGTAAAAAATATACATAAAAATAACAATGAGTTTTTGTCAATTCAAACATACTTCAAACTGCTAGAAGTAGTGGACAGAATTTGATACACTCACCTACAAAGGTTGACAGTGTGAATTGCTACAAATATTTTGGAAAACAAGTTAGCACTACATATACAGAACAACCCAAACTATCGTTTGCCTTGACACAGTGATCCCACTTCTGGAAACTTGGTGTAAAAAGCCAAAATAAAAAAGAAGCAGTAGGATTTATGACAGGAAGAAAGGAGGACAGAAAGGAGGGTAGGAAGTTAAGAATTTGGAAGGAAGAAGAAAATAATAGGGCATTAATTAAATGATGGGACAATGCAGTGATTTGAAATAATATGTAAACTACAAAAAGCAAGTAAATGAGTATTATTTAATATCCAGTAAAAGGAAGCAGGGCATGTATATCCTTTGCACATATGGAATGAGCTACCATGCAAAAATTGAGCATGATTATCACCAGCGTGAGAAGGGAATTCCCAAAAGTGAAAGTAGTTGGGATTTACTCTCTCTGTCTTCCAAATGTTCCTCACTCTGTGTCCCTAACAATAGTAATGAAGCAGGAGCAATGCTGAGGAGAAAGCCCAAGCGATCACCAACTCTTCCAGGCCAGCAGGTAGCCCTATTCTTTGTTCTTAGAGAGGAGGTGAGAACAGCTTTCGTTTGAAATATGTTATTACTGATTTTAGAGAGAGAGGAAGGGAGAGGGAGAGGGAGAGGGAGAGAGAGAGAGAGAGAGAGAGAGAGAGAGAGAGAGAGAGAGAGAGAGAGAGAAACATCAATGTGAGAGAAACATCGATCGGTTGCCTCCTGCACGCGCCCCAAATGGGCATGGAACCCACAGCCTGGGCATGTGCCCTGACTGGGAATCAAACCTGCGACCTTTCAGCGCACAGGATGACACTCAACCACACCTTTTAATTGACCCTGGTAGTTTCTGGAATATGAGTTAGAAAGAAAAAAAAAAGGGGGGAGAGAGAGAAAAAAAAGACCACTTTATTTATTTACTTTTTTAAGCCAAGAGAGAGGCCTTAGACTCTCAGGCTTAGAGCATCCACTTCTCATACACACATGAGAGAAAACCATGCAGGTAAATGGTTATTCGTATTTCCACAAAATCTTTGAAATACGCCCTTGATACAATCTTCCGGATGGGGATTTTGTTTTGAGTCACTTATGGGCGCCTTGTCGTGTTAATCATCACCAGCAAATACACGTTCGTGAGACACTGGCCTTTATCTGATAGCAGTGCAATCCACCCTCGTAAGAGAAGGTACTTTTTCTGAGAAAAAGGGAAAATCTGGCCTTTGGACAGACTTTCTCCCGGTCTCCTCCTTCTTGCCTTGTCCGACCACTTTGGTCCCGAGTTTGGTGTCGCAGAGGCAGGGAGGGATGGCCTGCCTGCCGAGCAGTCAGGGAACAGGCGTTCCTTTATCACGATCGTCAGCAACGCGGTGGAATTCTTCTATTGTGCAGTTGTCATTTCTAAGCTTCCCATTGCTGTCAGCCTGGCAGCCACAAAAGCCTCTGTCAACCCCAGAGCCCCGGCTCTGGCTCGGGATCAGTGGCCGCGGCGTTTCCGACCGACACCCCCAGGTGGAGGCGATGTCGGATCCGCAGCCCTCCCGCTGTTGGCGGCCTCGACGGTGCAAAGCGAGTGCCCGTCTCCTCCTAATGCTTAAGCCCAACACGACAACCTCAGAAAAAGATTTCTGTTTCCTGCCTCCCACTCCCATAGTTGCAAAACTGTCTCTTTGACAGGTTATTAAAATCTTTAAAGTTGAGATGTGTGTTTTGGATGGTTTTTTTTGCGCGCTCGGATTGATGGTTGCAGAGCATCTTGAAAAGCAAGGTTCCCTTCAGTGTCTGGGCACCGCCTTCGTGGCACAGCTCTGGCCCTGGTTTCCCAGAATGCTATGGGCTCTGAGGTGAAGATTCTAGAAAGGAACCCTGGAGAAAGAAGTGGTTATTAGTTAGCAAAGTACTACTGCAATAAGAATTTTATATAAATAACTGTAGGCCTTGAAAATACTTCTAGTACAGTTGTGGCCCACAGCTCATTTGCTGATCTATGTGGGATAGGTGACTGTGATTTGCTTCTGGGGAAAGAATTCACTCCCTTACTATATAAACTGATATGGACAGTAACTGGACAGGGCAAGAGTCCTGACTGTCTCAGTACAGGCTGTGGCCAGGGCTGTTTAAAGTCCGTGTGCAGCCCTGGCCCGTTTGGCTCAGCGGTTAGAGTGTCCATCTGCGGCAAAGTGTCGCAGGTTCAATTCCCGGTCAGGAGTGCATACCTCGGTTGTGGGTTTGATCCTGGGCCCCGGTTGGGATCATGCAGGAGACCAAATCGATGTCTCTCTCGCACCGATGTTTCTCTCTCTCTCTCTTTAAAAAAATCAAAAAAAAAAATCCATGTGCATATTCAATTAAAAGATGAAAATTTGTTTCATATATAGAATATTGGAGGCAATTTCTTTTTTTAAATTGATTTTTAGAGAGAGAGGGAGAGAGAGAGACACAGAGAGAGAAACATTGATGTAAGAAGGAAGCATCGATTGGCTGCCTCCTGCACACCCCCCACCAGGGTTCAGCCTATAACTCCAAATGTGCCTTGACTGGGAATTGAACCAGCAACCTTTCAATGCACAGAGTGACAACCAGCCAGGCAAGCCACATCAGCCAGGGCTGGATGCAATATCTTACCTGCCCCATTGAGGTAATCTTTTTATTTTAAAAATGCTTTTGTCAGTTTATTTATTTTCCTTATTGTTTATGTGCATATTTTATAACACACTGTTACTGGAGAATTGAATTCCTCTGTCACTGGTGGGAGTGGGGTTCTTGGGGCGCCACTGGAATAAGCATTTCCAGAGGCCCCCAAGGAGGATGAGATGTGGTAAAAGACTTTATTTTCATGAAGTGACATTCCTTGGTTTGTAAAGTCCCATTTCCCTTAAGCCAGTCCTTAAAGATGGGTAGCTGGGGGTTCAGCAGAGCTAGAAGCAGAGCCAGTGTCCAGAGTTTCTGTTTCATGGTGAAGTTGGGTCTAGCAGAGCATCAGGCATCGGGCCAAATTCAGTCCATCCGTCCACTGTGTGGTGTCCACATGGCCGTGGGCCACGTTGGCAAGTGCCGGGGAACACACCCCTGCAACAGGAGTCCCAAGAGAGCAAGAAGGGCAAGAGCCAAGAGAAAGAACTTTCTTTGTTTAGGAGCTTGAGTATTCAGATTTTATGCCCTTGCAGTGGCCACACCTACCCTGGCCAACCACCTGTTTCCAAGTGTGATTGACAGGTAAGCATCTTCCCACATCACCCGTACCTTACGGGGCATGTGTCTAAACTGCTTTGGTCCAGTCCCTTTTCCTATTGATCTGTGGGGAACAGACTTGGAAAGTTAAACTGCAGCTTCCTGGCAAAGCTGTATAAATAGCATGACTGTCTTATCTAGTCTCCCCTTTGCTCCTTTCCTGTTAGTAATAACCAGGTTAGTGATGGTATCAATGTCAGGTACTTTTAGGCAACAAGAAAAATTTCCAAATGTAATCATGACACTAAGGAGAATTAAACATAGTTTTAAGAAATCCTTAGGTCCACATAAATATGATTGCGATTTCAGACAGAGAAGTTGAGTTTGCAGGGAGGGGCTGCAGGATGTTCCCATGACATGAGACCCTGGCAACCTTTACTGCTGGCTTTTCAACAGGGGTGATGAGTACCTGCCTTCACTTGGGATCTTAACAGCAGACACTCTACCTTTCCAGGCTGTGAACTCCCGTTCCTGGAGTCATTCAGGCCAAGTTCTCCAGGAGAGAGTATCAGAGAAGAGTCCCCGAGAGGCAGGAGTCCTCAGGATCTGCCTCACTTTAGGGTCTATTTATGTTTCTTCCTGATACAGCCAGGTCTCATTTTCCTCTTCTGTAAAATGATGACAATAATTCCTATTTCATGTGGTTGTTTTGAGAAATAAAGATGTTCAGCCTGGCTGGTGTGGCCTGGTGGATTGAGCGTAGTCCCATGGACTGGGAGGTCCTGGTTCGATTCCTGATCAGGGCACATGCCTGGGTTTCCGGCTCGATCCCCTATGGGGGGAATGCAGGAGGCAGCTGATCTATGTTTCTCTTGAACATCAATGTTTCTATCTCTCTCTCCTTTCCTCTCTCTCTAAAAAAATCAATAAAATATATATTTTTTTAAAAAGAGAGAAATAAAGATGTTCAAATGGTAAAGTACCTGGCGTACTTTATTGCCAGTGGAAAGGACTGAACAAATGGCAGCTAAAAAATAATGAAAAAAAATGAAAATATCATGATCTGGATGTGATTAACCAGTTTAATCAGGAAATCTGTTCTACATTTCCCAAATGTGATAGGTTCATACCCTCTTATAAATCTTGAGTATAGATGCAGTAGGTTCCAATCATACATTTGTTCTCATATACCTAAACCTAGGATCCCTTGGACTAATATGGGGGATTGTGTACAACCATATGTTATTACCAAGGTCCAGATATCCTTTTCTTTTTAAAAAATGGAACTGCAGAATCCAGGAAAAGCTTAAAAATACACAGAACTCTATTCAGTGACTCCCACGTATCTTCCTTTTTTTTTTTATTCCATCCTGCAAAGTCATACAGATTTTGTGTGAATAAAGGAACGAGCAAGCAGGTGTCCTCCCTTATAATCTCCAGCCTGCCTGGTTTCAGCTGAGAGATGTGAGAATTCTTTTGTAGTAAGTCTGACCTCTTTCCTCCCCTTTTCTGCTAACCAAAGCTCAGTCTCCATCCTCACTGATAATTTACAAAGTTTACAGAGCCTCTGGGGTTTTAAATATCTCATTCTTTTTTTTTTCTTTATTGATTTTAGAGAGAAAGGAAGGGAGAGGAAGAGAGAGATAGAAACATCGATGAGAGAGAACATCGATTGGCCACCTCCTGCATGCCCCCCACTGGGGATTTGGCCCACAACCTGGGCATGTGTCCTGACGGGGAATTGAACCGGTGACCTCTTGGTGCATGGATCGATGCTCAATCAGTGAGCCACTCTGGCCGGGCAATATCTCATTCTTAGAGGATCATTTTGATATCAAGACTGAGTTAGATTTTAAGTAAATGAATTCCATAGTTAGTGATTCTGTTTTTAAACTCCTTAGATATTTTATTTTCACCAGCGTAGTAGTATTTGGTTCACTATCATTACTTTACATTACTTAGAAAAGAGTATAATGTATAGAATGTTGAGGAATAAAATATTATTTATTAATAACATACATAGTAATTAAACTAGTATTCTTACTTCATTGAGGTAGTTCTAGAAAGTAAACAGGTTAGTTTAAGTTCATGTTCCCTCAACATTTATGTGGGACATACTTGTAGGCAGAGTTCTATTTTGCTGGCTGGGGGAAATCACCAAAAATGTGGAAAAAATGATCCCTGCACACTGAGTGACTCATGTAAATTAAAAAGCGTGGGGACTTTCAGGAGATCTTGCTGTCCGGGTTCCCTATTTCTAGGTATGTCTGTAATTGTGTCAATAAATAAGTGATGTAGCTCAGTGTTCCCATGTCTGTGGATTGGGGAACACTAGTGTTGCTCTGGAGCTAAAGAAGAAGAGTGACCGTGTGTGTGTGCGCGCGCGCGCTCTGGCCTCTGGCATTAGAATTACCTGTGTGCAGACCTGCCTGGAATCGGGGTAAACACCACCCTAGGAAATTCAAGATCTGTGTCCAGTGTTGGACATACAGGGAAGAAATGGGTCAGCTGGTACAAAGGATTTGGTTTTCTGGTGAGCATCTTAGTGGGCCCAGCAGGCCTACGGGGGCAGGGCCAGCAGCAGGTTCTTTCTGGCCATCAGGCCTGAGGACTGTGGAGGGGGGCAGTCCCAGCAGATAAGCGAGGCTTCCCCTAATGAAATGTGACAGTGTTCCCACTGGTGGGAGGCCACCGAGGGACAGGGCCAAGAGTACTGGTAGTTAGGGAAGGATTTGCATAATTACATTCACCTGAGGGGCTCCATTTACCCAACAATGGGTCTCATTGTGGTAAAGCCTGCAGCTGGGCATACTGTTAGAACAATATAAGCCAAGGTCTTGTTCTTCCAAAACAAATGCCTGGACTCTGAAAAATGACAATTAGCATTTTAAATGCTATACAGCTATTAATAGTACAAATGTTAGCATGGTGTGTAATACTCCAAATTTGGGGACATGTATTTATATGCAATGCATGTATTACTCCATACTATAGCAGAAGAATTATATACTATTAATAATACCACATTTATATATGCACCACCAATACTGTATACAGCCTCATTTGTATATAAAGATATATATATGTGTGTGTATATATATATATATATATATATATATATATATTAGTGTTAATGTGTCCATGAACAGAGTGAGGTGACCCTTGAAGTATACGTTTTCTCCTGATGTTTGGGAAAGAATGAGATATTGAAGGCTTTCCCCGTGCAGGGCACTTTCTGTGTTAGGTTCTGGCACAGTGTCTTTTGTTCTTTGACTCCAAAGGCTTACAGTGGATTTGAGATGCTAATCAGACTGAGAGAGGAGTCTTGATGGAGAGGCCGCAGGGCTCACACACAGCCTTGCTCCCTGGCTGGGGGCATGTTTACCTAAGACTCCAAATAGACAGAGTGGAGATATGAAGACAGCAAATACTGTGCCCAGCTCATTTCCTGGTATTGCCCACATTTACATGAAAAAGGGAGGTGCAGGGGGTGGGGGTGGGGTGGTTTAGAGGCTATTCCTGTTAGTATGCTCAGTAATTGTTATATTTTGTCCCTCACATTTAGAGCACAGGAAGCAATTCCAAGGGGAGAAAAACCACTAAATGGGTTTCCCTACTCCCCGCTTTAATTAAGTGCACATTTTAAATATCACGCTGTAAGCACAGTGGCATCCAAGTTTCGTTTCAGTGCTTTACTGAAAAGTAGGGAAATATTGGAGCACTTCAACTAGGAAGGAACCAGACTCCTCTTTTGAAACTCAGGCTGCGCCTAATGCAAAAAGGGGGGCATTTGCTTTGGCGATGTCCTGCTTCTCTGATAAACTGTAGCAGCTAGAGGCTAGCAGAAGCCCGGATGAGGTCTGGTTGGCTTTGTCCGCCTGTCTTCTGGAGATGGTGGCCCGATGACAGACAAACACACTGTTGTTTGTATTCCTACAACAGACAGTGGGGATTACAAGTGAGAGAGAGATACATCTTGCTGCCATGAGGAAGGGGCACTCCAAGGGAGATGAGGGTAACACAGAGTGGCCGCACGATGACAGGTGTGCACACATAGGAAGCTCGGGAGGACCCATGGCTCAGGCCAGTGTCTGCCCCATCAGCCCACCTCCAGTCTGCCACCAAGGTGAGCCGTCTAAAGCAAAAAAACACTTCCTTGAAATTCTCCTGGTCCTCACAGTCCATGGCAGTGGTCACCAGGCCTGGTGGCACATCAGAGCCATCTGGCCATGACTCCACCCCAAACCCTCGGAGAGAGAATTCTCAGGGGCAGACAGACACAGAAAAGAAATCTGTATTTATATTTTACTTTTCAATTCCTCCAGCTTTTTGGAATCAGAGGAATACAGAAGGTCCTCAAATAACATCATTTTGTTCAAAGTCATTTCATTATAACAATGATAACATTGAGATGCCAAGGAACTTAACTCTCGTTTATATCAATTAGCCTGTGGCAAAATTTGGTTTCATTAACGTCATTTCTCTTAAAGTCGCAGAGCCAATGAAAAACATTAAATGAGGACTTACTATGAGCCTGACTACATGAAAGAACTCAAGCTTCCATGGCACATATTTTCAAAGGAATTTTATTTCCCTTCTAAATTCTTCTGAGGTTTCCTGTGTTAAAGGGGAAGGGTTCTCAGACTTTTCTTGTTTCTTTCCTTTTTCTATTACCCCCTCAGGACTCCTGCCTTCTGCTTTTCCTTTTGATCAGTTTGGTCATCTCCCTGTCCTGTCTTTGTCTCACTTGATCCCAACCTTCTTTTCCAGGGCATCACCACCACCATATTGATATTAACTGGTGGATAAATAAACCTTAACTAATGATGTGGGGACAACTAAAGACAGTGCCAAATAAGAAACAGGATGATATTCAGTATCAGACACCCTGCTCCTAAAACGGCTTGGCCCCTCCCACCATTAGAGAAGTAACTGGATGGTTATCACTTGTCTTTTTGCCCTGACCTTACCTACCCTGTGCCCCAGAGACCCTTCTCCCCATCTTCTCTTCCCTCCCCTCCCCCAGTTTCAAGTTCCTTCCTGCTGTCAACTGAAAGTTTCTGTTCCCCCAAATTCACATGTTGAAGCTCTAACCCCTAGTGTCGTGAGTATATATTTGGAGGTGGGGCCTTTGGTAGGTGATTAGGGTTAGACGAGGTTGTGAGGATAGGGTCCCCATGCCGGGATTAGTGCCCTTGTAAGAAGAAGAGAGACCAGATTGCTCTCTTCTGCTTCTAGTTCAGCACACAGCAAGAAGGCTTAGATGTCCACAAACCAGGACTGAATCCACCGACAGCTTGATTTTAGACTTTCCAGCCTCCAGAACTATAAGAAATAAATGTTTGTTGTTTAATAAGTGCCTATAGTTTTCCCCACACTGACAGATTTTTGAAATTGCATATAACTCCCTTGCTGGAACCTTAAAAAGCTGTCCAGATGATTCTGATGAAGCCAGTCCCCCAACTATGATGGGGAACTATGGCCGTCTCCTCTGTGGAACATCCTTCTGGAATCCTTGTCCATCTTGGGGAGTCCTGCTTACCCCAGAAGAGGGTCTCTGCTTTTTGCTCCCTGAAGCTACCCAAAGTAGCTTTTCCCTTTGTCACACCATTATACTTTGTACCTATCAGTATGAAAGCATTCATCATGTGGTAATAGGATTTGGGGGTTGTCACTTCAGACTCTCCTACTGGTCCAAGAATACCTTGAAGTCTGCTCGTTATGGTGTCTCTGGAATCCAACATGCTTGGCACACAGTGGGGTGTTTTGTGCTTACCAAATGAAGTAAGATGTGACATGATAAGTATGGGTTGGATTAGGAAATGATGAGGTCACTGGTGACCATGGCCACTCCAGAAGAAACACTGGGGACAGGCTGCCTTTGGGCTTCTGCCTATGGTTGTGCAGACTGAGACCTATACACAAGTGCTTGACTGATGGGGTTGGCACGATGAAATCGTACCCACCGTCCACTCTCCTAGCCAAGCCCTCTGGCTGTGTGCCTTAGCCCAGTGGAAGGATGCCATTTACTTACTGATCTATCCAGAGTGTCCCATTTTTGCAGCTTGTCAGCTGGAGGCACTGTATGTGCCAGTAGAGTCCCTGCTGCTGTCAGCTCCCACCTCCTGAGATTGGAGTCAGCGGTTGGAATTCTACTGAGTCATTTCATTCCTTTTTCTCTGTGAGGGGGGAAAACCTACCACAAAATTAAATGAAGTACTTTAGGAGGGCCATTATTGCCATGTATTTGGAAAATATTCAAAGATCCCAAGATATTTCCATAAACACCTCAAACTCAACATGTGCAAAATGGAAGTCATCACCTTTCTTGGATGGACCTGCCTTCTCTTGTGTTTTCCTCAGTGGGTACATCTGGTTGACCAAGCTAAAAGCCTTCCTGCAGTCTACTTACAAGTTCTACTACTGGGTTCACCTCAAAAAGCTAATTCCAATACTCTCCCATCTATTCTTCAGCCACTGCCCTGCTTCAGTCCATCATCTTCTCTTGATTAGACTATTTCAACTGCTTCTTGTCATCTCCTGTTATATCTGGTCTTTCCTCACAAGTTCATCCTTCAGATACCTGCCAGATAACTTTCTAAAAACAGGATCTTGTTCCCCTTCTTAAAGCTTTTGCGTGTTTCCCTAATACTCTCATCCCACTGGACAAGTCCAGACTCTAGCTTGGTATACAAGTCCATTCACTCCTGTGCCAACCGAGTATTCTGCCCTTTCCCAGCTGCTCCACACCATGCATTAGCCAGTTTCCTAAGGGTACCATGTTCCATCAAGCTTCCTTGGCTTTGCACTTGCTGTTCCCTTAACCTGTGCCTTTCCTTCCTGTCTGTCAGTTTCATCTCCAGGTGAGTCTGAATCCCCCTCCAAGTTCCCCATCCCTTTTCGGTATGACTGTACACTCCTACATGGTAGCACTTTGTGTTCACATGAAATCATCTGTTTAATCTCCCCCACAGGAACTTGAACTTGACTTCATCAAAGGTGATGTGTCATTCATTTTTCTCTCCCCAGCATCAGTCGAAGTGTGTAGCATTTATTTTGTGCAAAGTAAATGTTTGTTGAATTGAAAGTCTATCAACAGAGACATCAAGAGCTCTACCATGGAATAACATCCAACTACTAGGAAGAATGAGTTAGATTTGTCCATACTGAGTATAGTCTCTGAGTGATATGTATGGTATGCCTCTATTTGTTTGTAAAAGGTAGAAAAATAACTCTTTACATTTGTTTTTGCCTACCTGAACATAGCAAAGTGGAAGGAAGAAATCCTAAATGTAGTCCTTGGTTTGCCCAGCAAAGAAGATTGTAGGAAGTGAGGGAAGGGTGATTTCCTTTATAGTTATATATATTTGACTTGGCACAAGCAGTTTATCTAGCTTTGTAAAATCAATTAAGAAAAGTAAAGTAAATGGTTGATGAACGAGTAAATAAGCTTCAGGAAAGAAGTTTTCAGAAAAGAGAGAATATTGTCACTGTTGTGCAAACTCTAAGAAAATCAAAACCCCCAAAATCTGTAATGAGGCTATGATTATTCACTTTGTAAAGGATTTTTCTCTCTTCTGAAAGCTCTCCATAGGCTTCATTTTTAAATAAGGCAATTCCACTAAACCATTTGGTGACAGATCATTAACTGTGGCACGTGATGGAGATAGGTGGGACAGGTGGGGCCAAGAAAGAAAGTTTTAGGAGTCGGTGCCAGTTGAAGGTCAATCAGAAAGATAAGTGGCATTGATATTAGAATGTAATTATCAGGGAAATTATTACATTGAAAAACTTCAAAGTTCACACAGTTCTTCTGGAGAAAGGCAGTCAGTGGTTCAGGGAGAGGGGAAGGTGCCTAACTTCCTGGGGTGGGGAAGATGGCCATGGGCATGAAAGCACTGTGCTCACCTGGCAGGCACAGTATCCAAGACGCCTTCTCACTAAGAAAGCAAATCTTCTTCAAGTGTCTGCAATTAGTCAGTGAGGAGAGGAGAGGTGGGTGGTAGTGGGGAGAGAAGGAATTTTTTTTTAGTAAAAGAAAAAAACAAAGGTAAATTAGACCTGGCAGTCACCATGAAAATAGGAGGAATCCTAAGAAACATTGTATCACGAGGATGATGTGGACTTATCTTATACTTTTGTCATTAAAGCAGAGAACAATGAGAGCTACTGACTCATTTTTGGTATTTAATAAAAGAAAAAAAAATCAATCGAGCTACCACGTGCTTATCTCCAAGGAATAATTAAAAAAATTTTTTTTTCTACCAAAAGAAAGAAGATCAATCTAAAGGCCTCTTGGGCTCCCATCCACAATTTTTATGTAATAAAAGTCAAGTTCAAACCAATAAGCGCAGCCTTGAGGGTGAGAGGAAGAAGGAACAGTGTGGCAATACATTTGACTCTGAATCGTGTAAAACAGGAGAGGCAGACTTTTTCTGTAAAGAGCCAGATAGTAAATATTTTAGGCTTTCTGGGCCAAGAGATCAGATCCAGAATAGTATGTAGGCACTTTTATTACAAGAGTGAAAAATAATTTTTCCACTACTTCTTTATTGACCAAATTTAAAACTTTATTCATGGACAGTAAAATCTGAATGTCATATCATTTTAATGTGCTACAAAAGAGTATGCTTTTCAAAATGTTTTCAACCATTTGAAAACGTAAAAATATTCTTAGCTCTCGGGTCACACAAAACCAGGGGGTGGGCTAGATTTGCCCCTGGGCTATAGTTTGCTGATCCCAGAAATAACATTACTGAGTCATGACAGGGTTCCTTAATCAGTCAAGGCCCTAGAAGCTCAAGTTGGGTTTAGACATGACTTCAAAATCCGTCTCAACCCAGCAGTCCTGCCAATGACAACCAGAGGAAGTGGGGGAGGGCAGCCTCCTTGCCATGCAGTAACCACCTTCATGGTGACTGCTTAAAGCAATGTCAACTTAGACATCAGCTGGGTTCTCCCTTTACCTTTCAGATTTGGGAGAAATGGACTTGGTCTTCCATCTGTAGCCTCAGCAAAGTCAAAGATTTGGGTTATTTCTCAAGGAGCTTGCATGCTTGTGTCCATGAGCAATGGCTTTTGCTGCATTAAGTTCGTTTATGGATTCGCTTACCCTTGTTTTCCTTACCTCTTTCACCAGAACGGGGAATTCAGTTATTAATATTTTAAATATATTTTAAACAAACCCACAGGCTTTTAACTGTAGATCTCGGGAGACAATGATGATTTATATGGCAGCAGAAACAGCATCTGCTCAGTATCATTATTTGCATCAACATTATAGGCAACATTTCCAGACAACTGGTTTTTGTCAGACACTTTTCGTATATTGTGTTAGTTAATCCTTCAATAATCATTGGAAATACACTATTTTTGAACAATTATTATTCTATTTTACAAAAAAAACCCAAAAACTGAAGCTAAAAGAGATTAAGAAATTTGTGAATCACAGAGCTAGTTAGTGGTAGAGCTGAATAGTCAGTGACCCAGAGCCTGTGTTCCTAAACACTGCATGTTCCCTCACACTTTAAGTGAACATCAGATATTTTTGTCCTTGAAAGTCCTTTCCCCACCCCACTGGGAATTCTCGTTGACCAGACCGCCTCATGGGCATCACGGCTTGCAGCCATTTTCCTGGCCCCTCCCTGCACCAGAGTCTTTCGCAGCTCTTCTCCCAGATTGTTCCCATGGACTCCCAGTCCCTTGATACACTGATTTAGAGTAATTCGCTCTTGTCAGCTCATATTCCCAAAATGAGTCCTAGAAAAAGTCTTCTTTGAGAAGTGACGTCATTTTACAGGAAGAAAGCTTTGATAAGCCAACTGCTGGATGTGGAAAATAAGACAAAGTCTATAACAAGCAGGTAGAAGAAATGAAGTGTGTTAAGAAATTAGAAAATTAAAGAATGTTCTTTTGTTTCTGAGAGAGAGGGGCAGCGAAGAGACAAGAAAGGATGAAATCAGGGATTGCTGAACTGAAGGACAGAGAAGACACAGGACTTTTTTATTTTTAAGAATTTGCTTTGTATGTAACTGTTCAGTAAGGTCTTCTATGCATAAAAAGACCTTATGAGAATGTGCAAAATGTGTGAAATCAAGAAATGAAGAATTCAATGGAGATGGGAGGTAGAAAATGAATGTAAGCTCCTTGAGAATTTAAGGAGATTCTGTAGACTTTCCATATTGGATGTTTGATATTGGACTTCCCACAGGATGTGTTAATGTTATGCAAATATTTGGGAACAAGGTGAATCAACATGGTAAAGTGGGAGCCCACAGGGAAGAGGACAATTCTATCTGGGTGGGGAGTAAGAAATGTAGAAAAAAATGAATGCATAGAGGGTGAGTTAGCATTCATCTTAAAACCATATTAAAAACCATATAAACGGGGCCTGAATAAGGGGTAAGATGGTGGGGCTGGAAAGGATGGGATGAATATGAGAGAGATGATGGCGCTGGTTGAGGTTCAGGTACAGGATGCAGAGACTTCTCTGGGTATTTTAAAGAGAAAGGGACACTACGTAGCAAATTGGGTTCTTTCAAATTTTTGTGAGGGCAGGAGAAGCAGACTCTAAGAATGAACAGTAGTGCAGAGTGGCCCATCTAAGGATTGTACCCCTGCCTCAGTAAGAAAAGTGGGGAATCTGGAGGCCACCTTCAGCACTGTAGAATTCAGGAAAGGTCCACTGTACCTGTGACAGAAGCCGCTGTTCCTGTAAGTAGTGGCTCTAGAGCTACACTGTGCCTGTTCCACCTGCAATAGCGAAATATGCAAGCCCCAGCCCATGCTCTGCAACCCTCGCTGCAGCAAGTGACTGGATGTTGGAGGACAACTCTGCTTGCCAGCAGAAACCAGCACAGAAAGATACCTTCCACCTCGTTTCTGTTTCCAGACTTCACACCAATGAGTCTTATTGGTGGAAACTGATCACTTTAAGAACCTAGTGCCATGCCAAGCCATATTGGAAACAAAGGCAAAAGAAAACACCAGTAATATCACATTACATTTTAATTGAAAAATACTACATTAACAGTATTTATCTGGATTGCTGAGTTTTTTGATGCCCCCTTAAACTTTGTGTCTGAGGTGCCTTACTTGCCTCACCTTAATCTCTGCCCTGTTAAGAACTCTAGCTGCAAGGGAGTCTTAGAAATACAGCTTTTAGCTTTCCATCCTCTGTAGTACAGAAAGCACACTGGAGGAGGTTGGGCTGGAGGCAGAGAGGCCTCTGTGACAGTTAGTTGTGTATGTCAACTTGACTAGGGTATGGTGCCCAGTTGTCTGGTCAAACAGCACTCTAAATGTTGCTGTGGAGGTATATTTTAGATGTAATTAACATTTAAATCATTTAAAAAAATCCTCACCTGAGGATATGTTTATTGATTTTAGAGAGAGAGAGAGAGAGAGAGAGAGAGAGAGAGAGAGAGAGAGAGAGAGAAACATCTATGTGAGAAACATCAGTTGGTTGCCTCTCATATGCGCCTTGACTGGAGATCAAATCCACAACCCAGGTATGTGCCATGACAGGGAATGGAACCCACAACCCTTTGGTGTACAGGACAATGCTCCAAGCAACTGAGCCACCTGGCCAGGGCCATTTAAATCTTTGACTAAAGCAGATTACCCTCCATAATGTGGGTCTCCTCATCCAATCAGTTGAATACTTTAAGAGAAAAGACTGAGATTCCCAGAAGAGGAAGAAATTCTGCCTCTATAATCATGTGAGCCAATTCCTTAAAACAAATCTCTCTCATAGTGTGTGTGTGTGTGTGTGTGTGTGTGTACATATATACACATACACAACAGCCACTCTTTAGGTACTTCAACCAGAAAGGGACATAATGTAGAGAATGGTATCTTTCTTTCTTTATTAAAAAAATATTTTTATTGATTTTAGAGAGATAGGTAGGAAGAGGGAGAGAGAGAGAAACATCGATGTGAGAGAGAAACATGGATTGGTTGCCTCTTGTACACACCCAGACTGGGGATAGAACCTGCAAGCTGAGCATTTGCAACCAGGCATTGAACCGTCCACCTTTGGTGCACAGGAGGATGCTCAACCAACTGAGCCACACTGGCCAGGGTAGGAATTGGGTTCTTTCAAATGTTCTGGAAGGGCAAGAGAAGCAAACTCTTACACACATGCACATACACATCCTACTGAACCTGTTAGTTCTATTTCTCTAGAGAACCTTGGCTAACACCCTTGGGAGAGGTAAGGATGGAGATAGAGAGCAGGTTCAATAGATCTACCATTATTAAGGTAGAAGAAACAATACTTAGTTACAGTTTCAATGTAGAGGGAAGGAAAGAGAGAAGGAGGAGACTAAGTGATTCTCAGGTTCCCAGTGCAGATGACCAGCTGGTGCCCCTGACCGAGATAAGGAAGACAGATACAGTACCAGATATCCCCACGAGAAACCAGAGCACATGCTCGTCACCCTTAGAAGACACAGTTAACACTTCCAAATGCAGCCGTGCTCCAGTGCACGAGAGCCACCCCGTACGTGTCACAGGCGGCCTGGGACGGGTGTTTTGGTTGTTGGCTCACTTATTCATTCAGTTTCTCATCCATTAAATGAATGCAAGGGTGGGCAAAAGTAGGTTTACAGTTGCTCGTATGGAAAATAATTCGATAATTAACAAATAATTATACAAGAATAAACTCTGTTTTGTGTTCTCACAACTGTAAACCTAGTTTTGCCCACCCCTGTATTTAAGTGTCTACCAGTGTCTGGTACCGTTCTTAGCATTGAAGGTAATATGGTGAATTAAAAATGAGCTGGCTTCTTTAGTGATGTTTTCATTCTAAAGCAGGAAGATATGATAAACAAACACACAAGTAAACAAAGGAAACAATTCCAGATCGTAGTATGTGCAGTGAGGACCAGAAAGCAGGGCAATGCGATGGAGGGTGACAGAGAGTGGGGACCCTGGACGTGGTTACTCGACTTGAATACACCTGGACCTCATAAGGACCCTAGGGTGAGGGGAGAGCTGAGCTGCTGTGTGTGTGACCCAGCTGGAATGAAAATAAAAAACTCCAGGCTTGTGTGATGAGTTATTACAGGGAACCCAAGCACTGCACAAGTGTCCGTAATGCACTCCTTGGTTGCCATACTGAAAGGAAGTAGGTGGTAACTGAATGAGCCTGCGGAAGGCAAGAGAGGGCAAGCTGGACGGCAAGGTCCGGGTCCAGGGCTGAGTCTAAGGGCAGCATCTGGATTCCGACCAGAGGCCCCCTGGGGTGAAGGCAATGCCTGGGGTTGCTAACTTTCCAGAATGACCCAGTACTTGGCACAAGGCGGGCCCTCTAAAAACATCGGTTGATGAATTAAGGAATCCCTTGACTGGAGATGGAGGGAGTGGCTGTAGTCATGCCGAAGAACCTTTACATTCTGCATGAGTTCTTCACACTGGGGGGAAGCATTTGGCTCCCTCCATAAAACAAGTCCCAGAGATGTCTCTAATTTTGTGCCTTTGATTTCAGCGCTTGCTACTGGGGGACTGCGATTTGCTTTTAACCCTCCTGCCGTAGTCTGGCCCCAAATCCTTTCCTTACGTCTGTCTCTTTAGCAGCTGAGATAGCCTGGGAATTCTAGAAGACTTTAAATGCTAAGAGAGTAGAAAAGACTAGTGAGCTGAGAGAACGCAGGAGAAATAAGCTACCAGGTTTACATACACTGTAGAGTTTTCTGATGTTTCTAGACCTACGGATCTGGTACCATATACTATGTAAAAAGATGCGCATATCCAACTCCAAAAGGTGGGTACAGTTACAGAGAGGACAAGACTCAGCTGTGGACCCATCTCCACAAACAGGGAACACATCTCACTTCCCCTCCACGCCGAAGCTTGTATCTGCCAATCCGGGAGCATGGGCAGATCTAACAAATAAAAATACAGGGCATCCAGTTAAATCTGAATTTCAGGCAAATAACAAAGACTATTTTAGTATAAGTACATTTCAAATATTGCATGTTCCAAATTTTGCATGTGACACTCATATGAAGAATGATTTGTTGATCTGAAATTCGAATTGGACTGGAAGGCTCCTATTTTACCTGGCTCCCTTAGTTAAGACCACGAAAGAGCTTTGAACTTGCCACCTGCATAAGGCTTTTGCACTCGATCCTTATTCTGGGTTCCAGCCTGGGGTCTCGGTGGAGATTTTACAGGGTCTACCCACTTTTATTTCTATGTGCAGAGGGGGTCCCGCCTGTCTGGACAGAATCACAATATCGGAACACGCCACGCGCATACCATCCACACGGCAGGAATTACGCATCCTGTCGCGCTTCTCTCCAGGCAGCGTATGAGGATTTGGTCCTTTTCTTTGGGAATACTGAGCTCAGTTCCCCAGGGGCCAGGCTCAAACATCCTGAAGACAGTGAGGCTTCGTGGACAGTTGGTAGCTAATCAGACTAGAACACTTCCATTTCTCCTACATGTCAGAGGATTAAATAGTCAGCCAAGCATATGACATGCCTAGCAGCTATTTCCAGCTCTGTTTTAACCTGTTGAACTCCAGAGAGCAACTTCTGTATTTTTATCTTAGTTTATGCTTCCTTTGAGGCAACGAGTATAGGGCAGAGAGGTTAAAAAGAAATAACTAACAACTTTCAAGAAAACAATCTAAATTAAGCAACTGTGCAGTGATCACAAAAATAAACAGATTTCCTTTGCTTCCACTGGTAACGCTGAAGCCCACACGTGTGATGCGTCTGCACGTGACGAGCACTTGCCCACATGGTTCTTTTCCATTTAACCTTTTAGGTCAGATCTGTTAGATTTCCTCCCTCCCCCGCCACACGATCAGTGTGGGATTTCTTGCTTTCTTATATTGAAGCAGAGAGATAAAACTGTTTAACCCTTCATTCAAATACAAAGGTTAATGGCCACATGTGCTGTTACAAAAATACGTCCAAAAATGAGCTGGAATTCCTGGTCCTGGTGCTTTGACTAACTGGCTGTCTAGGTAAAGTGCGAAAGTGCCCCAGGCCACCTCCCTTTCTCTTTGACTTAAATGTTCATGAGAGTGAGTTCTTCAACAGACTGCAGATCCAGTGAGGACCAGGACTTTGTCTCGTTCATCGGCGAAATCTTTTGCTGGGGCGGCCATGACAAAACACCATAGACTGGGTGGCTTAAGCAGCAGAAATTTACTTCCTCACAGTTCCGGAGGCTGGAAGTCCACGGTCAAGGTGCCAGCAGGCTTAGTTTCTTCGGAGGCCTCTCTCCTTGGCTTGCAGAGAGCTGCCTTCTCGCTGGGTCCTCCCATGACCTTTCTCTGTGCAAGCCCTGGTGTCTCTTTGTCCAAATTTCTTCTTATGAAGACACAGTCAAATTGGATTGGCACCCACCCTAATGGCCTCATTTTAACTTAGTTAACTATGTAAAGGCCCTATCTCCAAATACAGTCATATTCCCATATGCTGGGAGTTAGGACTTCAACATGTAAACTTTGAGGAGACACAATCTAGCCCCAAACAACCATTGTGTGTCCAGTAACTAATTTAGTGGCTGGGACATGGTAGACAATACATGTTTGTTGAATTAATACAAGAATTTTGCTAATGTCATTGGTGGGGCATGTCCCTTAAGACTTTCTTGTATCAGCTAATCCACAGTGTCTGATTTTTAAGCTTCTGTTGTACCCACACAATGTATTGGTCATTGATCGTGTGAATGGAAAGTAATCTGACCAGATAGGAAATCTGTGACACTGAGCTTCCACGGAGATGGGGCTCATGTCAGGGCCTTTTTCCTGCTCCCAGACACAGAGCTTGTCACTTCCAGGTCATCTCCACCTGCTCCCCATCGGGCTGGCGATGGCGGCCGACAGAAATGCCATGGCAGTGATGAGGCTCCCCAGCTGTCATTCTCCAGACCTCCTTTCAGCAGCTGCTTGACCTCACCCTGTGGAGGCACGCATCTCCCTGCTTCCGTTATTTCCTTCCAGTTGGGAAGAACAGACATAACCCACCAAGGATCTCCTGCTCTTTTCTGGGGAGAATGAGCGTCTCAACAACAACCCACTGTCTGAGCTGAGCTTTGCTCTACTAGTCTTTCAGGGGAAAAAAATAAGCCCCAAAACTTTGATCCCTGGGGAGGTGAAGCGGAAGTTGATCTTCACCATTAAATTTTTTTATAGATAGCAAAGTCCATGCTTCCACCTGCATCCAAAGCACAGAGGCAGCTGGCAGAACAAAGCACCAGAGAAAAGAGCTGGCCAGAGTCTCTTAAATTGCCCATGTACAGGTGCAGCTTGTTTTTCATCTTGGTGGCAGTCACCAGTGATTGACAATGTTTTACCCAGAGGATTTAACCCTTTTTTCTCCTAGATGAACCAGAGTCAAGTCTCATGGTTTAGAAAACAAGTCTCTTCTAAAGAAATTTAACCCAAATAGATGGCAGCAGGACTGCGAACCAATGTTACCCTCAGTGAAAAAGGGAACTTAGTAACTTCAGACAAAACTTTTAAAAAACGTCCACTGGGTCTTTCTGGAGTGTTGCCAAGGCTGATGGGCACCCAGATGGAGATGGTGCGGGAGGATGCTCCCCTAGAATGGAGGTGACCCACGTTGGATCTGCTTGATGTTCTGAAAGTCTTAAAGTGCCTGACCTAGAAAACCAATTCCTGTTTGCCTTCAGCTTTTTTTTTCCATTACCATCAAACATGTTATTTTGGAGGGTAAGCGGCAGTGAGGAGAGACACTGTCACACAGCCAGTTTTAAAACTTTCAAAGATGGTGAACGGAACAGACTCATCTCTCTGGTTCTGTGCTGGTTTGTCTGTTTCTCCCCCCATGACTCCCACTCTATTTCAGGTGGGGTTCCTTTTCATAGTTGGCTCAAGGACATGAGCCATTTGGGGAGTCCCCTTGGAGCGGATGAGTTGGCGTAGAAGTCCAGACAGACAGGCCACCTGCATGGTGCTCTCTCTGGTAATCTTTGGAACTTGCATGGGGACGGAATTGAGCGATTAGGTGGGGATGAGGGCAATCGTTGTCAAATGGATGAGCAAACTTGGTGAGGGTTGCGTGGATAGCTCTCTGAACCTCCACAAGAGGTGAACAGTTAGAACGAGGCCAAGTGCACAGGGGAGTCATCTTCTAAATGGTGAGCCCTCCTAGTGAGAAGCGAGGTTGGTTACTGCTGGTTACAAGTTAGCACTTCAGGGGAAGGCCCCAGAGCTTTGCGGTAGGATTCTGAGCCAAGGGAAAGAGATTTCAATAGAGTGACAGCGCTGTGGATCAAATGGTTTCATGTTCTGCTGGGTGCATTGTAAATCACCTCCGCTTAGCACAGGGCACCTCACAGATGAACACTCTTGATCATTGAAATGCCTGAAACACACCATAACATGAGCACAGAGCGTGACCTCAATAACTCTCAGCCATGGAGCAATGGTTTGGCTTCTGAATGGAAAAATGACATGCAGACGACTCTGACACTTCCTTTGCGAGTCTCAGTAAATTTCCAATTACCACACATGCCCAAGAAGCCTCTCTTGCTGCATCTTTGGCTTTGACATGGCTTTGAAATGAGTCCAAGCTAGGTGGAGGGCATCTGTCCAGATGTTCAGGTCTCCACACTCAAACCAGTTAGTCTGGAAGTAAAATAATCAAAGGAACTCTGTGGCCTGGAAACCAATCTATCTCATTCATAAATCAAACCTTTTGTGTGAGTCTTGATATAGCTATGTGGCCAAAAGCTGTTTTGAATGTAGAAATTTTGAATTTTAACTATTTGTTTTGATCTCAGACATAAATAACAGCTACAAGTGATCGTGCACGAAATAAAATACCAAGATTATGCAGAAATTAGAGCTCCAGCACCATGGTGATAATCTAATGAGGCGAAAGCTTGGATGCATGTCAACTTCATCAGAACAATAGTGCTGTCGACCAGACGGGCACTGCAGGAAGCGACAGCGGAGTGGGGCGGCAGCCCCTCCGCACCTGCGCGTCCAGGAGGCACGGGGCATGTGCCTCCACTTCTGTGGGACTCACAGAATCCCCTGCGTGAGGGTGAGGGTCAGTTCTAAACTCTACTTCAGTATTTACTCCTCTCGTTTGGACTTACGTCACCCCCACGATCTGGAGGCTGAGAATTCACCGTCCCAGAGGGATCCCTGGGCAGCTGAGGGCTGTGATTTTTTTCCACTTTGGTCATTCCACGAGGAACAAAGTCTGCCTAATCACCGCACACAACCTGACACATTCATGCACAAGGGGTGATAGAGAACGCTCTAGACCGTGGATATGCTTGGCCTTGGGGAAAAAAAATTTTTTTTTCCTGAAGTTTGTAAAGGTAATTACCATTATTTACAGTGCTGAGGGCAAAGCCCCACCCTGGGCTTCTGGCCAGGGGATCTCAGACTAGAGGGTAGTGAGGTGAGCCAACTCCAAGACAAAAGCACAATTATGTTCACATAAAACCCAGCACTGGTGGCAGTGGAGTGGAGGAAACACCCACGCAAGGGGGAGGTGTGTGCAGGGAGGGGCTTCCTTTGAAGTTTTGCATAAATCTGGTAATTCCCCCCACCCCCACCCCACCCTATAGTGCTGGGAATGGAGATTCTGGGTTTTCATCTTGGGTCTCTTATTGAACTGTGCCATATGGGAATGGACTTCCTTCTTACTTCATTTGCCAACTTTAAGAACTGAACTTTAAATAAAAGAATTTTGGAAGAATTAAGAAAGCGGGAAATGTTGTGTAAGGTGTTGTGAAGTTTTCTTCATTTCTTGGCAGAAAGGAACTCGAGTAAAACACCCAACATCAGGCGCCTCTGCTCTGCAAGCGGGTGGCGCGGGGCACTTCTCACCGTCCTCCCCGGTTCGTGCCCACTGTCCACCGAGGCAAGTGCTAAAGCTCTGAGGTTGGAAACGGTGTTGCCACAGGACGTCTGGCTCTCCTAGTCCGAAAATAGTTAGCTAATAACTGCTCACACGCATTACCTTTTCCTTTTACCTTTTTCTTCCCGCCAGGACCAGGGCCAGATGATTATTTGTGCTGTGCTGTGAATCAGTGACAAGAACAGCGTGCAGTGGAAGTGTGGACATGCCTTGAGATCCAGGGCAGGGCCGGGGAACCGTGGGCAGGGGCAGGGAGAATCGAGACCCACGGAGCACTGCCGACCCGGCCTGGCCGAGCTCAGCGCACTGGCTCCCAAGGCGTGGCTCCAAAGGCCAGCTGTAGCTCAGTTGTTCAGGAGGAAAACCATCGCAAGTTGGATTTTCCCTCTGAGTCAAGGAGGAAAGTGCTCTTTGAAGTGAAGTCCCTGAGCCATGACCTTGGTGAAGCCAAGGCTGAAGACGCTTCGGGCAGGAGCCTGCCCCTGACACCTGACAGAAGGAGCACCAGCTCGCACACCCAGCCCTCACTGCTGGCAGCCACGAAGAGGGGAATTACAGGCGGGCTGGACTTGAAACACTGCTGTGGCCCCACCCGAATTTCAGGTGCCCCAGGGGGTGCTTTCAACCACCTGGAACTGGGCTGTTTCAAGGTACAGATGCAATATGTGTTTGTCTTGCTTTTGTTTGCACCTGAATGCAAGTACCAGGTGGAAGCCAGAAGGTGTGGAACATTGCAAACAATTTTGACTGTAAATAAAGAGAATGTAAGAGTTTAAAAGCCACTGCTGTGGGCCTGAGTCCTGGAGAGAGAGGTAGAGAGAGAAGAGGGGGAGAAAAAGGGAGGAAATGAGAGGGGAGGGAGGAGAGAGAAGAAAGGGGAGAGGGGAGAAGAAATCCATTTACTAGAGGAAATAGGAAAGTACACAGAAATACACATTATTTGTAATGGTGTGATACTGCTACATATTTCCCAGGATATGGTAATATCCCTGCAGACAATTCATCTTCAGTTTATCCATACACAGCAAATAAGCCCTTGGACCTGTGGTCTGCCTTGTTCAGTGCTGAATGTGCCTACTCTGTGCCAGGCACCAAAGTAAACACCGGGAATAAATGAGGAGGAGATAGCGCGTTAACACTTATAATGCGGTGGCTGCTATGGTCATGTGACAACACAAAAGACCAGCTCTGTCTCCTCAGGGTAGTGAAGGGGGCTGACGAGGAAACACATCAGAAAGGAAGATCTTCCACAAACCTGTCCTTTCAGCCCCCAAAAGCAACCTTAATAGATATAATTCCCACAAAGCCATGAAATGCACTGGTGATGATGTCCCTGTAGTGTATACAGTTTGGAAATAAAACATTTTACTTTAACGCTGAAGGTTGAAGAGACTATTTTCAGGGCAATATACACGTTCGAGGCTCATTTTTGATCAGCCTATAGTGTTGAAGATTGTTCTGCAAAAGGCATTCAAAATTTGGAAAATATTAAATATTTAGTTTTCTTATTTTTTAATAACAGAAAGTCATTTTTGTCTGTGAAAGAAAAAAAGCATTTTAAAAGTAAGTCCTTAGATTTTAAAAGAAAATACAGTGTGTATTATGGTTAAATACATTTTTGAGTGGGATGACCCAGTAGTGCTGAGGACTCATTTAGTTGATCGGATAAGTGTCAACATCACATCTCCCTGGCTGTGTAGACAGAGTGGGTGTCACGGCGAGGTCACCCACAAGGGCCTCCATTCTCAAGAAGCTGACCAGGCTAATGTTTACACTCAGTGGTAGTTACACTAATCCCAAGGGGACTTAGAAGATCAGAAGTTGAAAGCACATCAAGACGAAGAGTAAAGGTGTTCAACAGCATCTCTAACATCAGTCGCACAGACGTCTGAGTGCAAAGTGTCACGACCATCAGCAGACCTGACGGAGTTGGACCCACGCCAACAGATGTGAGCCCAGCTCTCCGCCCAGTCTGCCTGGCCTGTGTGTGATGCGCACACCTCTGCCTCGGGGTCTCCAGGGGGCTCCTGACACTTTTTGTGTAAACACTGCGGCTCCACAATATTGGGCTTGTTTGTTGAACAAAGAGTTGTTTGAAGCTTTCAGACTTTTTTTTTAAGATGATAAAAATATGGGTGATGAAAAGGGCTGGGTTCACTTTACTGGCATGAAATACATAAAACTCCTTAAAATCAGATGCCCAGACTGAGCAAGGGTGATTCTGTGGACCTTTGCATATGAGTCTAGGGATCTTTTCTCTCAGAAAACTAGCAACATTTTAAGAAAAGAGAGTCAAGACACCACATTCACAGACAACAGGGTTCAGACACACGCATTTCAGAAGACTTTTGAGGGGTTTCTACCTTCGGGTGAATGGGAATGCAAAATATTTTGCAAATCAGATTTAATCTTCGGGATGATTTTCCTCAATAAAAAACATTAAAGATACAGAAAGAAGACTACACCCACATTTTGAGATCGTGTTTTTGTGTAAATGGAGTGTCATTCAGAAGGCACGGGGGGCATGAGCACAGGTGTCCAGACGCACTGCAGACAGGCCCTCCATCTAGGATTCCTTAGCGTGAGGAGGAAACTGAGATGAGGTCAGGAACGGTTTCAGGGGATTAATCTGATTCAGTGAATGCCATTGGCTGATGTCAGGCAGGGAAGAACTAAAAAGGGGGCCAGAAAAAAAAAAGAAGAAAAGGGAGAGTGTGAGAAAGGGAAGAGAGGATGAAAAGAGACATAAGACAGATGTGATCATGGAAAGATACCATAGAATGACTAATGACATTTTCTTAGATTCTTTCCATAAATTCCCAATTCTTGATGGACATTTAGAATTTTTAAAAAGACTGCATTCCACTGCTGAACATCCTGTGTTATCGGGCACAAGCAGATTTATCAAAGTTATCTCAGGCACACCAGAAATATTAAATAACACATTGACCAATAGATGATGTATTAATTAATGCTAAATAGTGCATTGACTGTCAGTCTCAATGTCATGTGCTAAGCGTCTTTATGAGAACACAGTTACCCACTGTAATTAGGAAAGGAACCTCAGTGCATGTGACATTTGTGATGAAACCTGAGTTACAGTATTCAGCAAAGTCTTTGGGAAAAACTTTTCAAGTCAAAGGCTTGAAGGAGCATCGGTCCTCGGAGGGAAGCAGTACCTTCTTGCTGCAGCGGCAGGGGACAGATCACGTGCTCGGTTGTCTGGGCCTTCTTTCTTTCAGATATCGACTAAGTTTCTTACTTTTGCTGTCACTTCCAAGGTGACTGAATTTCATCTGAAGAGTTTCCTGTGATACCAGTGAGCACAGGACTAGATTTATAGGAATTACTCTTAAGCAAACAGTTCAAGTTCAGTGGATCTGTGATAGTGGATGGGGGCACCAGTGAAGTGCTAAGCAGGGCGTGATGTGGTCAGGTTTGCATTTTATGAAAGGGTCTGTGATCATTCCAAGATAGTCAGTTGATCTCATGAAGTTCTAGGTCAGGCGGAAATGTACTGCCCATCAATAGAAAATGTAATTAGTTTGGTAACTTGAACAGCAGCCATTTGACTTGAATATACAATGCATGAAATGATTTTGTTTTACTTGGTTTACAAAAAGGCTTTGAAAAAGGGACTCTGGCATTTCTGCCCACCTCCATCCTCCTCTGCCTACAAAATACAATTAAATTTTTTATGTGCTGTTATTTGGATTCTGATACAACTCTACATTTAAGTTCCTGGTATTTAAAAAATATATTTAAATACAGGATGGCAGCAAAAACACAAATACCTTATAGTTGGCTACAGGAGAAGATCATCAGTTGATTCCAAAAGACACACGTCTAAATTACTAACATACAGTTGTCTCTTTCACAGGGAATATATATTGGCTCTCCATATACATGTCAGAAGAGTATTGGTGGGTGGAAAGAACACAGCCCTGGGAGGACAGCTGGACTCTGATCAATAGTTGTTGGGCAAGTTATTTAATCTCTTTGTGATTGATTTGAAAAATGGGGGGATAATGCCTTTGCTGTCTAACAAAGGTTTTTATAAGCCTTACGTTTGGTAGTGTATGTGCAGGTGTTCTCAAAATCACTGTAGGGTGCTGGTGGTCGCAAACACGTGACCATTTCAAGGTGAAACAGAGTAGAAGTAGAGGCTTCTGGTTCAACAGTCCATCCAGCCCCTGTCCAATGCTTGGCAAACAGGCATTCGATAATTAGCGTTCAGTAAGTGGATATTCATATACACACATTTAAAAAACATGGAAAGTGTTCAAACTATTGATGATCCTGCATTATAAAAATATATTTAAGGAAGACGTTAACTCCAGCTATTGATATATAAATAAAACTAGTCCCTATCTCTATCCAGTAAAACAATAAAAACCCCAAACTAAAATCAAAGAAACCAAACTCTCTCTCCATGCATACACAGAAATGTGACGTCTCCAGACCCATCGCCGTCACCTTGTTTATATTTCTTTCCTACTTTCAACCCTCACTCATTTAAATTCATCACTTGTAATAACCTAGTGTTGAAGGAAAATTTGTCTGAGTGTAGACCATGCTCTACATAGGATGTTTCCTTTTAGTTGTGGATGAGGTTGAGAAAATTAGGACTGGTTCTGAGAATTGAGATTTAATAATGCAGCTTTTCAATTCAGTGAGAATGAGACCTAGTCAATAGCAGTAGAAGTAGACCTTGTTCTTGGTTTGTGATCCTGGAGAAGTTTCCTGCCTGGGGTGTGTGGAGAAGGGTCTTTGCGTTTATTTTTTGTGGACACACACACACACACACACACTCTATTCCATTTCAGTTATGTGCTTTTCTTTCTCTGGACTGGAAGGGGTTGGAGCAGATTCATCTATGCTCTAAATTTGCAAAATGGCAGAACTGTGGCTTCCAGAAGAGCACGAGACACAGACGGAGGAGGTGGTCTTGTGAGCTGTTTATAGGGAAGGACGTGCTCCAGAGGCTACCACGACAGAACTGAACTTCAAATCTCCCAGGAGAGAATCCTGCCCAATCGAGCACCAGGCAGGCATGTGAAGGGCTGACCAGACTCTATCAACCCCCTACCCAGGGCTGTCCTTCTTCAGGAAAAGACTACACAATCCAGAGAACCACCAAGATCTCAGCCCAGGATCTTTTCTATATTCTAGATATTCTTATTTTGAAATTCAAAAGTGACAACAAGTCTGCCTTTGGCTATAGGGCAATCTAAATATAAAAGTGCTATGTTCACGTTTGAAAGAAAAATCTACCTTCACTTGACATGACTGCAGGATCTCCAGCGAGCATAGTATGCAAGTCTGTCGCAAGTGTATTGGATGTTTCAGTTTGCCAGACCTGTCATGATAAATTAATTACAGGATGTTGCAGAAATGGCAAAGCTCCAGCAGCATCTTGCATAGTTTAATATAGCCCCATTTCCCCATTTCAATGTATTTGTGGTTAGATAAATCCTCAGAAATTTACAGCTGCTATAGACTAGTTTATTATGTACTCTGCCTGCACACATGATAAGTATAATAAGAATTTGATGTGCTTAAAGCGCATAGATTTTACTGACATTTCTTTACCACGATGGAAATATTTAGTTGCTAAAAGTAGCATCTGCAGATACTTCTGAGCATTAACTTCTGTGTGACAGGCAGGGATAGTTAAAAACATTACTGCGTTCAGCCATCTTCTAGTTACTTTAAATTGAAAAACTGTAGCTCGGAAAAAAATTATATGAGCATTTCTATTAATGGTCCCGTGAACAAGAAGAAAAAAATTGCTACTGTTTCTCAGTTGAAAACACTGAAAAAACAAACTGAAGCTACCACACTTTTCTCCAGGGAAACTTCTTCCTTCGGTCTCATGATCGCTTTTCGAAAGCTTTGGTTGTTCATTTTTGCTCCAGCAACAAGTTATTTTCCTCACCTTCTTGCTTTTTTCTCCTTTTAGACTCTCTGTCTTTAAAAAAAAAAAAATCTTCATTAAGCAAATCATCTCCATTCTAAGCGATTTTAAATGACTGACAGTATATAACTTTCTGTAGATAAATGTTGTAGAAACAAACCATTCCTACATTTTACGCTACCATATTCTTTCAAATTCTTGAAAGGATCAGGTGATGATTTAAGAAGACATGAACCAGGTTAAGTAAAAATCAGATTGTTCAGTACTTTTAGAAATGACACCAGTATATGTATTTGGACAACTCTGACATAGCAATAGAGGCAGAACGTGTATGGTTATAGATTTTTTTTAGACTGAGAGTGGAAAGTAAAATGGTAGATTCTTAGCAGCATTATCCTAACTTTTTGAGACAATCAAAATAACCCATACATAATCAGAATGAATTCGAGGTGTTAGAAGAGCAATTTCAGAAAACAGAAGGCTCACAACATATGCTTGATGTAGATTTGAAGAGAATCATTAAAAAAAAAAAAAAGCATTCTTTGTGTTTACAAAACAAATGTTTTTATACTATCTAGTTCCTGCCTTAACTTAAAGTATTTCCTATTCACTTTAATAATTAGAGCAGAAGTATATGATGAATGCAGTGCCTCATTACCAAGTTTGTATTCCGGGTCTCTGCAGAGAGTGGCTGTCTGCTTTTGCCTACTTGGTCCATTGTTAACCCTAAATGATGCTGACATTCAATTCTCCTGCAGATAATTGGGTCCATCCATAGATTGAGTTCACCAGTCAACAGAGCCTTTTGATTGACGTGACTCTTGATGCTTTTATTATCTCTTATATGACTGGAATGACGCCCTTTGCTGCTTCTTGTATAATATGCTACTGTATAGATAAGTTTGATTCTACAGAATCTACTTCTTCAAAAAAATGTAAGAAATACAGTATGGAGTAAAGATTTATGAAAATAATTATGGGTAAACAAATTATCAGTTAAAGATTTTTTTTTTACTCAGAGGTATTTCATTTTATTTAGGTCACTGTTGCATTAAAGGCATATTAGATGTTCCCAGTCCCTGAACGTGGTGGCAGGTACATCCACATTACTTTAGTTACTCCTGCGTGTGCGGGAGTGTCCGACTACAGTCGTTTGCTGGCTTGCTCCCCACAGCGACTGGGACCAGCACTTCGGAGACCTCCCAGGGGCGAGTCTGACAAACCTCCATGTACAGCACTGGTGTCTCCTGGCCGTGTGCGCTTGGACAAGTGCCTTGGCCTTCCAAGTCTTGGTTTCCTCGCTGGCAGGGCAGAACCGATTTTATCTACCTCATGGATCTGATGTGAGGAGCAAATGAGGTCATGCACATAAACTGAAGATTTGAGGAATATTTTCTGTAGTTAAGTTCAATGAAAAGTTGGATTGTTGAAAAATGTTCCCATAATTTACTTAACAGATATGGCCCTCAGATGGAAATCATTTAAATATTTATAAAAGTGTAAGGTCACAGATTTTTGTTACAGTTTCTAGAATTTTCTTACCCTCTTAAAAATATTTGTGAGTTAAATAAACAACTAAAGTGACATCATATAAAGCTATAAAATGATAAGTTATTTCCCAGATATAGCCTTGCTGAACTTTTTAAGGAGAAAATGTCTACAGTTTAAAAATAAAATTAATGTCAAGTATCTGCTTTTATGGAAAGAAACCTTACACAATATTTCAAAAGCACCAAGTGTTAATCATTTTAAATCACTGATTTTTAAAATGTGCATTTGAAACATAAAATTGCATTTATGATATAAAATATTTCATGCATTAATGAAAAAAAAAAAGATCTTTATTCTAGTTTTGCAAATCTTATTCACTGATAGTTTTGATACTGAATAATCTTCAATCTTCAAGATAGAGAAAAAATCAATAATTAGGAAATAAATTTCTAAGAATGGTTTAAAATATTATTTAGATTTAGAAAAAGAGCGTCAAATTGTTACTTGTTTGGAGAGAAAAAAAAAAAGACTTCAAAAATGGGATAAAATTCAATACTTGCAGAATGAAGATAAAACAAACAAAACCCCACAATTTTTTACTAAGAAAATGTATGGCTATCATAAACCTTCCAGTGGAGTCTTTGTCTGCTGCCTCTACTTGATTATCATCTGGAATTGTCACTTGGAGGGAACTGGTACGCTCTCTCCCATCCTAGCTCTTCTCAGAGAATGTGGTAAATATGTTTTACGAATCTATTTGTGAATATAACCCAATCTTGCTTTGTCAACAGGCCAAAAAAGACTGGGCTTTGAGTGAAACCAGCTTTTCCTCCTGTTTGCCTCAGTTGTTACTTTGGTCTTCAGCAGTTGCAATATAAAAACAACCCTTCACTTTATTTTCTTATGAACACTGAGAGCTCAGCATATGTTTAGCTCCTCCAATGCATTATTTCACTTGTCATGATTTAAACATTTTTGCAACGTGTTGAAATTCTTTGTGAATAAAACCAAAAATCAAAGAATCAACACACATTTCAAAACTAAGAGAAGAAACTGTGGAGAGGTGCATATTTTTATTTCTGAATTATCAAGGGCAGCCACAAGACAGAGAAAACCAGCTTGCACAAGGGTGACTCGAGCAGACGGGCCAGCTGTACCTAAGCACAGACACACGCGCCGGAACAATGACTGTGCCACCAGAACTCCTGTGCCACCGCCGGGCTCCAGCAGTCCTGGGTGCCACTCGCCACTTTCAGAAGCGCCCCCTCCCTTGAGTGCTGCCCAGCAGGGGCCTGTTTACCAACGTTCATGCCCCCAGGACATGTGCAGGGGTGAGAGCCAAATCTGTTTTTACTAGAAGATCTTTCACATCGGGTATACATCTGGACAGAAGTTACACCCCAGTGCCCGACGCTGTTTTCTCACTTCTTATTTTAATGGAATCAATTGTCTGATTTGGTAAATAAGTTTTCTAATTTTATATTAGTTTTGACCTTTTTGGGGTTAAATATTTCATTGGTAGACTTATAATCACATAGCTGAGAAAGGAGGAGTCAAGAAAAACAACACTTGCCTATGAGAACATCACACTTCAAAATATATAGTAATACAGTAATGACAACCGTTATTCTGGAACTACAAAGATAAATAATGCAATGTAATAATTTAAAAACAAATACCAAGACTAAAATACATATTAAACAATGTTAGCCTAGAAATCACTTATATGCTTAAATATGAAAAGTGTTTTTTAAAAGAAATTTGGAACACTGTTGCCAGTCTAGCCAAAAGACATTTTCGTTTATATGTATCAAGTTACATATATGGTTCATTAAAACAAAAATTTGTTCCCTCTTAATGTCTTTCTTACTGGAACCATTTTGAATACTCAATATTCTGAAACTTTATATTTTTAAATAAAGTTAAATTTCAAAACCAGATACTTAATATTTTGAGTATAACACAACACATATAACCACATTAAAGATATAATAATATTAAATAATTACCCAGTGAACTTCCTAACAACGCAACCACTTTTTCTTCACATTTGCTGAGTAGAAATTATGGTTTTTACTTTACTGGTTTTGAACAGTGGTAAGGTAATTTTGAAGCAATTACTAATCAACGCAAGTACCGATACTTTGATCAACAACAATTACAATGGTTCATAACAATTAAGCTCAAAAGGCCACATTTATTTTGCCACATTAATTTTTCCAAGCATCCCTTGCTTCTGATTTTTCTAGATTCTTTTATAAGGACAAAAATACTGGATCCTTCCTTTCTTCTTTAGTTTCTGAAAATTCTGAACTCCGAAGAGAAATTCCATTTGGTTTGTCATTTTATTTCTGTGTATTTGGTTCTCTGTCTCTTCATTCTTCTTCAACTCTTTACTAGGAGAAAAGTACACAAAATGTACTTAATGAACTTAATGTCTTTTGGCCACAACCAAATCTTGGCATGCCCAGGCACAACGGCACAGGTAATAAAGCACACTGGGCAATGCACACACACGTACCACCACCAGAGTACTAATTACCTATCTGCTAGTGTGTCTTGTGAATATACTGTTAACATCTTTTAGTATCATTAGCAGTTGCTTATAACCTGCTCCAGCATTGACAAGTTAATATAAGCAAAAAAGAAATACACTTCTCAAAAACAGACACTAAGTACTCCCAACCCTGGAGTTTATAAAATCTTCATTCATTGGAAAAAAATTGTCATGGATCATGTTTCAGAGTGAGTGACTAGAAAACATGTAGACCATTTTATTGAGTAGCATTATTTCATTTAGTCTATGGGCTGTCTCATTTTACAAGTGGGTAAACTATTACATATTTTAAAAAGTAAATCCAAAAAATGTGTGTCATTTTTCATGGGCAAAGACACTGATGACTGACTACGCATCTAGATGCAGCTTTGAAATAAAACAAATTATACCATCAATGAAAATCAAGAGCCAACACATAGATGAAACAGGAAGTTGCTTCTTTAGAGACCACGTAGTGGTCTACGACAACTGAGGGTATAAACCAGTGGGGTTGAACCTGACATTTTTAATGCAATTATTCATACACTAGTGATGAATAGAAGTATCTTGATTTACACAAAAATGCTGTCTTTTCTCTAAACAGAAAGGGCTTAATACTTAGTTGCTCCTAGAAAACAAAGGCAGCCTAAGGACGATGGCATTCTGGGTAAGGTGGTGGTCAACTCCATCGATCACTCCTGAGAAAAGTAAAGCCGACAGCATTATGGCAGGAAGGGCAAGCTAACTATTTCTTAAGGGCCTTCCTTGGTGGCACAGGGAGGTTAGAGAACGCCTGTGTGTTTAGGGACAGGTCCAGTCTTAAGTAAATGACTGCACTATCTTTTCATATGAAAAACATTTACACATGAGGGGAAAAATCCTGTTAGTCCGCATTTCCTGATTTTAAATGTGTTAAACAGAGCTACCACAGATAAGCTGATTTTATATAGAGAAGCCCAAGAATGTTTCAAGTGAAGCTCACAAAAGCAACTGAAGTAGAGTGTAACATGGCACAGACACGGTGTGCAAGGTGCAATCTCACAGGGGCAAAAAAAGGGGGGCATCATTTTTGTCCCTGTGTGGATACTGGTAAACTACATAAAACTTGCAGCAAATTAGGGTCTGATAAAAATGGGAAAGAAAGTAGTAAAGGCTCCAATGTAAAGGCACAAGTCACCCAGAGACCTTATAAACATGTGCCAGGGACAGGGAAGATGGTCAGAGGATCTCAGAGGACCAACAAGGCTCAGAGAGGGAGGACATTTATGACAGCGGTAGGACAGAACCGAACAAGGAAAACAGAAAAGGGAAAGGGGGGAGAACAGCTGGAAACTAGTGACTCCTGCATGCATAGAAAGTGTAGGGCAAGCTGAATTAATCGGGTGGAGACTGCCCTGTGAGGTTAGGAAATAGAGAAGCCAGGAGGACCCTCAGGAGAGGGAACCCAAAGAGAAATTGAACTAGAAAAAGCCGAAGTAGGCAGTCAAGATAACATCTTTAAGGGAAATGAATCGGACTAAGAAGAGGAAGGAAGACTGGATAGAGTGACAAAGACAGCCCGTGAAAGGTAGTAAACGCACAGAATTAAAGGAAAAGGAGAGAGACGGTCAAGTGTCCAACTGTGATGACCAGGGAAAAGCAGGAGTGGTGCATTACGGTGATGAATAGTGACAGCATAGGGGCTGAAGAGCTGACAGACAGATCTGCTGCAAGAGGAAAGGGCTGTCACCTAACGAGAGACACAAGAAAAAATCCAAGTCCAGCCTTCCTCCGAGGTAGCTCCTCCTGAAGTATCCCAGTAAGCTAATGGAGGGAGAGTGTAACCAAGTCAGGGCCTTTATAAAGGCAAATCATATGAAAAGCAAAAGAAAAATCTGCACAGCAAGATTTTGAAAATGAATATGAAACCAGGTTAGTGTTTGTATGTTACATGTAGAAAAAGAAGATTCATAAAAAGGCTGGGGTCTACCCCACAAGAAATCCAATAAATATTCCCTGCAGGTCTACTATGTGGCCAGACACCAGGCTAAGCACTGGGGAGAAAAAATGGGAGCATGTCATAGTCCCTGCCTGCAAGCACTTACCACGTGTCTACTCGGAGGTAACAGACAAAGCGTTGTGTAACAGCAAGAACCCTGAACCTGGAGCCAGACCGTCAAGTTCTAGTTTAGGCGCTTTCTAGCTGGGACCCAGACCATGATTTCTTTACATGTAGAAAGAATAGGCTGCGGAAATTTTCTGAAATTACTTTCATTTTAAAATAAATGATCAAGTAGTACATATCAAATAGGTTGACTAGAAAAATGAGAAAATACACTAAAATGAAAGGAAAAAAAAGTCACAATCCCACCACTCAGAGATGACTGATCTTTTTTGATATATACTATTCAATACTTTACATATATCTTTATATAACTATTTTATAATCATCTTTATTTTACTTAAAAATATATAATGAACATCTTTCCATATCTTTGAAAATATTTCTATAATATAATGAATCGTCACATGGTATTACTCTATTGTATAAATGTTTCATAAATTAATCAACTCTTCATTCTTAGAAATTGAATTTTTCCTTCCATTTTTGTTATTTATTTAGTCATAAAATATATCTTGAGTATCTGTTTTTGTGCCCATTTGAGAAGACTAGTGGAAATAGTGGAAAGAGCCTTATTAGTTATAGATATAATAATAAATGCTAGGGGTCAAGAGGTCTTGGTGTTTGGCCATCAACCGGCTATGTGACCTTGGTCAGGCTCCTCCTAGTTTCAAACACTGCCTGAAAGAGTACCATTTTAACTGAACCTCTGCATGCATTCTTAAATATTTTCCTACAATAGATTCCTGGAAGTGGAATTGTCAGGTCAAAGGACATGAGCAATTTGAAAATTACAAAAACAAACAAAAGAAAACATCCTCTACAAAGAATGGACGGTCTTATACGATTACTATCAGTGTATCCACATTTTAAAGCCTGAAACTGGTTGCCATTTTGTGAAGGAAAAATACCGTATCATTTCTTGTTTTAATTTCTATCACTCTAATCACTGGAAGATGGACATTTTTCCTATGTTCACTGCCATTTATATAAATATATTTCTTTTTTGTGTGTGGTGGATTTTAATTTATATTTATTCTTTTATTATTATTAATTTATTTTTGTTACAGATGTTTCTCCTTTTTGACCTGTGTGCACCCTTTGCCAGTTTTTCTATTGGTGCCCTTTTCCTTGTTGATTTCTCAGAGCTTTTTATATGTTATGGGTATTAATTTTATCTGTCATGTATTTTATGAAATTCTCCCCCGTCTTGGGTTTTGCTTGTTTCTTCTTTTTGACACACAGGCACACCTCATTTCACTGTCTTCACTGACAAACTGAGGGTCTGTGGCCAACCTCCAGCAAGCAAGTCCATGGGCACCATTTCCCCAACAGGCTGAGATGACGGCTAGCATATTTTAGCAATAAAGTATTTTTTAATTAAGTATACAACAGACTACAGTATAGTGTATAACTTTTTTAAAAAGAACAGTTTGTTGATTTTTTGAGAGAGAGAGAAGAAGGGAGAGAGACTTGGCTGCCTCCTGTACAACCGCTACGGAGGACTGAACCGGCAACCGGGCAAGTGCCTGACCAGGGATCAAACCGACACCTTTCGGTACACGGGACGATGCCAAACCAACGGAGACACACTGGCCAGGGCTGAACGTAACTTTTGTATGTACTGGAAACCAAAAAACTCATGTGACTTGCTTTATGGCCAACGCGTTTGCTTAATTTGGAAGTCTGGAACCAAGCCCACAATATTTCTGACATGTGCCTGCACACCATTTTAAAGTTTCTATTATTTAAATCTAAAAATCTGTTTCAAAATGTTTTCTGATCCTGGTATCAAGATTTAAAAAATAATTCCTTAATCCATGATGCCTTCTGTACAATTAGGTTTTATTTTTTTATAACTAAAATCTGAAAATACTGATGAAAAATTTGAATCAGGTTCTCGGAAAGGGACAATTTCATAAAAGCAGCCATGCCAGAGCTGACCATCTCGCTTTCAGCAGACCAACGGCACTTGCACTCAACAGGGAAAACAGAGGCCTTCTGAAGTCTTCCTCTTATGCCCTCCTCATCAGAAAGCATCGCCATGCCAACACCTTTTGTCCCACCTGCCTGTCCCAGCGGAAATGTGCCCCCTTCTTGTTTCTCTCCACTCCTGTGCTTCCTCAGGTCCCCTGGGATTTCCCTCTTATTGTATACCTTCAATGGCTCCCCTCAAGAATCTATCCCGTTGGTAAATATTCTTGCCATTCCTCTCTCTAGAAAGATCTCCTCTACACCCTGCATTTTCCACTAGTTACTGCCCAGCGTTTTCTTTCCTTTGAAGTCACCTTCCTGGAGAAGTCTATTCTGACGGTCTTTTCCCTTTGGGCTGGAGACAGTCTAACTCATGCTTCCAGGACTCTCCATCAAACCATCCTCTGGAAAGTCACCAGCGGCTTCTTGGTTGCAAATCCCCAAGTGCGCTTTTCAGTCCCGATGTAACTTCTCTGTGTTTGTCATTGCTGACCATGCCTTTTCTAAATCTCTTCCTCTTGACTCTATCACACAACTGTCTCCTGGTTTTCCTCTTACCTCTATGAGGGTGACTTTTCGGCCGGTTTGCTCATTCTTCTTCACCTGCGTATCCATTCCATGGGCTCGGTCCTCACGGCTCTGCTCTTTGCCCCGTAGAGAGCTACAGGAGGGACAGATCGGAAACCAGGAGCCAGTAAGAAGGCTGCTGCACCCGCTTAGGGGAGGCTCTGATCTAAGAAAGGGGCAGCGGGAATGGGAAGGAGATCAGTGCGAGGCCCTGAGGGCAGAGCACTGGGCAGACAGCATGAGTGATTCCATGGGGGCGAGACAGACAGCTGCTCAGAATAATGCGAAGACATAAAAATGTAGCTGGTTCAGCTCCTCAACCATGATGAATGGGGGAGAATATAACAAAATGTACTACTCTCAGAAAGATGCCTGGGAAAAATCAGAAAGTTTTTAACAAATTGGATGGAAAAAGATGTGTGCATGTGTGTGTGCGTGTGTGTATGTATGTAAAAGTATGGGGTATTCTTTAATGACAGAGAAGGGGATGAAGGAAGTCCATGCATAAGAAAGCTGTGATAGTCTGACTTGTGGAATGGGGAATGCTTTTCAAATGGTCCCATAGTAACAGTAAAATACAAATCAAATATTTTCTGGATGATTCTGGAGTAGCACAAATAATGTTAGGAGAAAGAAAACAATGTAAAGGGGAACAATCAAAGAATGGAAGACAGTATCTCCTTTGTAGGAGGCCCAGGAATGGTGGGAGACATCAAAACAAGCCTTGAAAAAGAGGCAAACATTTCAAAATCACGTAATAAGTAGAACTGAATAGAGACGGCTAAGGACTGGACTATGTTCGCTTACAATATACAGGTTGAAGCCTTAACCCCCAAAGTGAATATATTTGGAGATAGGGCCTTTAGGGAGGTAATTAAGTTTAAATGAGGTCAAGGGTGAGGCTCTAATCTGATGTCCTCATAAGAACAGGGAGAGACACCAGAAACCTTCCTCTTCACACGTGGCCCAAGGGAAGTCCATGTGAGGACACAACATGGGGGTGGCCACCTGCGACCCTGCTGACATCCTGATCTGGAACTTACAGTCTCCAGAACTGTGAAAAAACACATTTCTGTTGTTTAAGCCATCCAGGCTGTGGCACTGTTATGGCAGCTTGAGAAGACTAATGTGGAGAAGTATAAGTAAGTAAGATGAAGTCAGGTGATTAAAAAGGAAAAGGCCAGAAATTATAAAGATGAAAGAACGAATAAAGTATATTTAAGAAAGGAGCAGAATGATGAGTGAAAAAGGAAAGGTTGAAAATGAAAATGACACCAGGTTAGTGTTCTAACAGCTCTGAAAAAAGGATTGATAATTTATAAATTTAATCAGTCTGAAGTCCACCCTTTTGGCCTACTTCCCGGGAGCCTATGTTGTAACATTAAAGTAGAAGTCAAATGTCTGTGTGGGCCACAAGGGCATGGTGAATGCGGGAAGCTACAGATAACACAACAGCACGGTGGCAACCTGGAGAGTGGATGACCCAGCCACGGGAGGCCACCTGCCATCTCAGCTCCAGCTGACGGATGCCATGGAAGAATGTGCGGCTGTGGATTGTTTTCAAAAGAAGTCAGAGATCTGTACTTATGTAAAATATTTTTATATTTGGACAACAAATAAAATTACACTCATGCACAGTGGACCCAACCAAAGATACCAGGAAAGATACCTTGAAAATATATAAAACATCTGACTTTTACTTGCAGCCAACAAAGCAACAGGAACCAGATTCACCTCTTGCCTAAAAAAACGACAAAATATACGAACCAACAGTTTTCAAGATACTAAATCAGAGGCAACAAAGAATAACATTCTCCAGGATAAGGAAAAGAAAGGAGATGAGCCCTGTAATGGCCCAGTTTATTGCCTTGAGTGTTTCCAGGGAGATGAAACCTGCCTGGGGCCCGGTGACAACCTGAGTAAAAGCTGAGAGCCTGGGAAAACCAAAGTGGGTAGATCCCACAGAATGCCAGAGGAGACAGCCTCAGAGTGAGAGAACCCAAAGATCTGCAAAGTATTTAACAGAGCACTGACGAGGGCATGTGTCTGAGGAAATTCAGGAGCAGTGACATTCCCGTCAGCTAGTTTGGAAAGGCTCACCACGCAGAGGGCACTGGGCAGAGGGATTTGTGTCAGTAGTGAGGAATAAGTAGCCCTAGACTAAACGTGGTTCCAGTCCCACCTAACAAGCCTTAAAAACAAGACTTAAAGGATCACATAGTTTTTAAGTAGTTTAACTACTTGATACAGAACTTAAGAATATTTATGGGAATACAAAAATATCTAGCGGCCAAAGATAAAATTTTCAGTGTGTGGAATCCAATAAACATTTACAGAGAGGGGGTAGGCAAAAAAAAAGAAAAGAAAGAAAAGAAAATACAACCCATAATAAGGACAAAGAAATGAAACCAACCCAGAAATGACACAGATGTTAGAATTATCAGACAAAGACATTACAACAGCTATCATAACTGCATTCCACCTGCCCGAAAGGTAAAGTAGACACAAAACTGAATTTTTAGAGATGAAAATTAAAATGTCTGAGATGAAAAACATTCTGGATGGGATTAAAGGCAGATTAGACATTGCAAAGAAAAGATCAGACAACTTGGAAGACAGCAATAGAAACAATCCAAAGTGACAAAAAATAATTTTAAAATATAAACAAAGCATCAGTGAGCTGTGGGACATCTTCATATGGCTTAACATACATGTAACTGGAATCTTCAAAGAGGAGGACAGAAATAATTGAGTACAGAAAAAAAAAGGCAGAAGAAAAAGTGGCCCAAAATGTTCCAAATTTGATGAAAACTATAAACCTACTGGATCCAAGCTCATCTAGCCCCTAGCACAAGAAACAAGAAAAATTACAACTAAGCACATCATAATTAAATTGCTCAAAACCAGTGATAATTAGAAATCTTTAAAGTAGCCAAGTGGGGGAAAACATGTTATGCGCAGAGGAACACAGACAAACATAATAGTCCGTTTCTGGTTGGGAAAAAATGCAAGTGAGAAGACAGTGGAACAACAGATTTCCAGTACCAGAAAAACAAACAAACAACTGAACGAACAAACAAACAAACAGCAAATCTTTCAACACAGAATTGTATACCAGATGAACATAGCTTTCAAAAACAAAGGTGAAATAGACCTTTTTCCAGACGTGCAAAAAGTAAAGGTATTCATTTTTAGCTAGCCAATACTACAAGAAATGCTAAAGACAGTTCTTCAGGCAGAAGGAAAACGATAGATGGAAATATAAATCTATATAAAGCCACGAAGAACACTGGAATTGTAACAAAATAGGCAAGTATGTAAGACTTATATTGCATTTCTTCAAAAGATGGCAGTATGAGCAAAAATAATAGTGCAGTGAGTGGTTTATAACATATATAAAAATAAAATATATGACTATAGAAGCAGGAAGGTCAGGAGAAAAGAAATGGAAGTATACTATTTTAAAGCTCTTGAAGACACACTGTGTGATAGGATTTGTATTATAAACCCTAAAGAAATCACTAAAACAGCAAAAGAAAAATATATCATGTCTAAAGAACTACAGGAAAGTATGAGAACACTGTCTCACCAAATAGAGAATATCAATACAGAAACAGAAATTACAAAAGGAACAAAACATGTAATCTAGACAAACTCCTCCAGAAAACTGAAGGGTTGGGGATTCTTCCCAACACATTCCATGTGGTTAGTTTACTCTGATACCAAAACCATACAAAACATAACAAGAAAGAAAAAACTACAGACCTTTGTTCCTCATTAACAAAATGTAAAAAAAATTTAAATAAAATGTCAACAAATCAAGTCAAATCAAACCAATTTATAAAAAGGATAAGTAGGGCTTATGCTAAAAGAATGAAAGGATGGTTTAACATTTAAATATCTATGTAATTTACCATATTAAAACATTAAAAAATACATGATTATCTTAACACACAGAAAAAGCATTTGACAAATATCTAACATCTAGCCCTGGCTGGTGTGGTCCAGTGGGTTGGGTGAGGTTCCATGCACCAACAGGTTGCTGGTTCAACTCCTGGTCAGGGTACAGGCTTGGGTTGTGGGCTCAATCCCCAGTAAAGGACCTGCAGGAGGCAGCCAATCAATGTTACACTCTCAAACCAATGTTTCTCTCTTCTCCCTTTATCTCTCTCTAGAAAAATCAATGAACTCTTCTTTAAAAAAAAAAAAAAATCCAACATCCATTCCTGATACAAACTCTCAGCAAACTAGAAAATGGAGGAAACTACCTGAAAAGGGCATTAATGAAAAAACCTGTATTAATATCATAACTAATGGTAAAAAAAAAAAAAAAAAAAAAAAAAAGACTAAATTGTTTCCCACTCATTTTCCATAAGATCAGGATGAAGAATGTCTACTCTCACCATTTCTATTCAGCATTTATTGGAGGTTCTAGCCAGTGCAATAAGGCAGAGAAAAAAAACAAGGCATTCAGATTGAGAAGGAAGAAATTAAACTGCTTTTTATTTGCATGACTATATATGTAGAAAAGCTATTAAAATCTACTAAAAAGCTATTAAAACTAAGAAGAGAGTTTAGAAAGGTGGCATGATACAAAGTCAATCAGTAAACAATGATTTGTAGCATTTCTTAAAAAAAAAATTTTTTTTCCTTTATTGATTTTGGAGAGAGAGGAAGGGAGAGGCAGAGAGAAATAAAACATCCATGACAGAGAACATTGATTGGCTGTCTCTTACATGCCCCACAACTGGGTGGGCATGTGCCCTGACCAGGAATCGAACCAGTGACCTCTTGGTGCATGGATCGATACTCAGCCACTGAGCCACACCAGCCAGGCTGATTTGTAGTATTTCTGTAAATTAACAACAAACAATTATAAACTGAAACTGAAAAACACCACCATTTATATATGAAATATGCAGGGATAAGTAAGCCAAATATGTGCAAGAGTTATACACTGAAAATAAAAACAGTGCCGAGAGAAATTAAAGAAGACTGAAAAAAATGGAGAAATATATCATGTTAATGAGTCAGAAGACTGAATATTGTTAGTATGTCGCTTCTCCCCACACTGATCAGAGGACTCAAGGCGATACCATTTGGAATTCCAGCAGGCTCTGCTGTAGAAAGTAACACGCTTATTCTAAAATTCATGAGGACATACAAAGGGCCTTAAAGAGCTAAACCAACTTTAAAAAAGGACAAAGTTGGAGGACCAATACCATCTAATTCCAAGACACATTACAAAACTATAGTAATCAGGACAGTGTTACTGATGTAAAGACAGAGAAGTAGATCAAATCAGAATGCAGTCCAGAAAGAGACCTACACACACACTGACAACCAATTTTCAATAAAGGTGCAAAAGGTCCTTCGGTTGAGGCAGGACTGATTTTCAACAAATGGTGCTAAACAACTGGACAGTCAATGTAAACAAAACAAAACAAAACAGAACAAAACCTCGTATCCAAACCTCACACCATATCCAAAAATTAACACAAAATAGGTCATAGACTTAAATATGAAACCTGAAATTACAAAACTCTCACAGAAAACATTAGAGGAAACCTTTGTGACTTTGGGTCTTAGATACAATACAAAAACATGATTCACAGCAGGAAAAATGATAAATTGAACTTCATCAGAAATAAAAAAAAAATTCTGCTCTTTGAAAGCCATTATTAAGAAAGGGATAAAAAGGCAAAACAGAGACTGAGAGAAAGTATTTTCAAATCATGTATCTGATAAAGAACATATTTAGAATATATGTGATGTCACCCACCTGACAATGGATGGTTTTGATTTCAGAAATGTGGTGGTGTGTGGTGAGCAAGAAAAAGCTAAAAAAGAGATAAAATAAGAACTTAGTTGCAAGTAACAGGGTATTTTAGGGAAAAAGGGTAAACTGTATTTTTCTCATGAAGACAAGAAGAAATTAAAGGAGTCAGGAATAGGATTATTAAATCGATGAAAAAAGATATAGTGGAGGCATGATAGGATACTCAGAATGAACTCATCGCTACATTATATTTAGAGATTTCATTCAGTTCACATTTGAGTGTTTACAAAGGACTTTAATATGATTGACCATGTAAATTAACTTCTTTCTGACCAAAGTTGTTAATAATAAAGTAATCTATGTTATAAAAAAAAAAAACAGTAGCAAACTCAAGATAAAATATATTAGTAACTGGGGAACATCAATACTACCTACAAGGATTACAACATATGTACGGAAGCTTCCTTAAGAACTCTGACTGAGCAGAAGACAGCAAAAACAAAGGGGCAGGAGGTACAACTTTTGAGGAAATGCTTTTGTTAAATTAACCTATAGAAGTTTCTTCTTGAGATCTTACAAAGAGTATGGCTTTACTAAACTATGTATGAATTGTTTGCACAGAAGTGACTGACATTTCTAAAAAAAAAAGCAATTAGCAAGACAAGAAATTCAAGTGGAAAATGGTGAAAAGCAGTCCTATATGGCTCATTTATATATTTTGGTCAAGCAATTAATAAGCAGATGGTGCAAACTGAATGGCAGGACTGCAAAGAAACACACACAAAAATAGCCTCTGGACTTCCGGTCAAGATGGCGGCGTAGGTAAACGCGGTATCATGTCCTCCTACAACCACATCAAAGTTACAACTAAACTACAGAATAACCATCATTCAAAACCACCTGAAATCAAGCTGAATGGAAGTCCTACAACTACAAAATTAAAGAAGAAGCCTCATCGAGACTGGTAGGAGGGGCGGAGGCGGACGGGCTGGTCCCACACCCACGTGTGACGGATAAAAATTAGAAGGATACCTCGGCTGGGAAGGTCCTCCCTGAGGACTGAGGGGTCCCCGTCCCACACCAGGCACCCAGCTCAGGGTTCCAGCGCCAGGAAGAGAAGTCCCCATAACTTCTGGCTGGAAAAACCAGCGGGAACTGAGGCTGAGGGAGGCTGAGGGGGCTGGAGCCCTCGGCAGCTCCTCTTAAAGGGCCCACACAGACTTACTCGGACTCGTACCCTCCAGGCTCCAGCGTGGGGGTGGCAACTTGAAAGGCACCAGAGTCATATGGGGAAGAACTGAGCTGTTTGGCATTGGAGCAAGGGCTGGAGAGGCAGCTTTCTCCTGGACAGACGTGCTATCAGAGGCTTTTGTTCCTTTGGTGAGCCCTTCCCTGGGCTGGCAGACTGCCACCATATCTGGGACTCCAGCAACCTGGCTCACACTGTTGGCCCCGCCCTGGTGATTCCCTGAGGCCCCGCCCCACCCAACTTTCAGGCCCACCCAAGCTGTTGCTTTACCATAGGATTGGCCTGTCTTGGATTCTGCTTCAGCTTTTCCTAAATTCTTTCAAACAAGCAGCATCTGGTCTCAGCTAGCCCCATACCTCTCGCTAAGTAATACATAGAAACTAACACAGGGAGGCAGCCAAAATGAGGAGACAAAGAAACAGGTCCCAAATGAAAGAACAGAACAAAACTCTAGGAAAAGAACTAAGTGAAATGGAGTTAAGCAACCTAACAGATGCTGAGTTCAAAACACTGCTTATAAGGATGCTCAATGGACTTAGTGAGAACCTCAGTGAACTTAGTGAGGGCCTCAAGCGCATAAAAAAGGACCAGTCAGAAATGAAGGAGGTACAGTTAGAAATGAAGGAGGCACTAACTGAAATAAAGAATAGTTTACACAGATTCAATAGTAGAGTAGGTAAAGCCAAGAAGCAAACCATCCATTTGGAATATCAGGAAGCAAAAAACACCCAATCAGAACAGCAAAAAGAAAAAAGAATCCAAAAAAATGAGGATAGTGTAAGGAGCCTCTGGGATAAGTTCAAGCGTGCCAACATTCGCATCTTGGGGGTGCCAGAAGGAAAAGAGAGAGACCAAGAAACCGAAAACCTATTTGAAACAATAATGGCAGAAAACTTCCCTAACTTGGGGAAGGAAACAGACATACAAGTCCAGGAAGCACAGAGGGTCCTAAACAAGATGAACCCCAAGAGGCCCACACCAAGACACATCATCATCAAAATGCAAAAGGTTCAAGACAAAGAGAGAATCTTAAAAGCAGCAAGAGAAAAACAGTTAGTTACTTACAAGGGTGTTCCCATAAGACTGTCAGCTGATTTCTCAAAAGAAACTTTGCAGGCCAGAAGGGAGTGGCAAGAAATATTCAGAGTGATGAAAAGCAAGAACCTACAACCAAGATTACTCTATCCTGCAAAGCTGTCATTTAGAATCGATGGCCATATAAAGAGTTTCCCAGACAAGGAAAAGCTAAAGGAGTTCATCACCACCAAACCATTATTATATGAAAAGTTGAAGGGTCTTCTTGAAGAAAAATATAAAAAAATATGAACAAACAAAATGGCAATAAATACATATCTATCAACAATTGAATCTACAAACAAAATGAACAAGCAGAACAGAAACATTCTCATAGATACAGAGAACTTTTGTTGGTTACCAGATGGGTGGGGGCTGGGGGGATGGGTGAAAAAGGTGAAGGGATTAAGAAGTACAAATTGGTTGTTAGACAGACAAACCTCAAAGGGAAGGGGGGTTGGGGAGTGGGAAGAAATAAACCAAAGAACTTATATGTATATATGCATAACCAATGGACACTGACAACAGTGTGGGGAAAGGCAGGAGGGGGGCGGGAATGGGGAGGAGGGGGGCAATGGGGGAAAAATGAGGAACATCTGTAATACATTCAACAATAAAGATAAGTTAAAAAAAAAAAGCCTCTGTCCATTTACTTGGGTATGATGACTTTTTTGTACAAATTGGTCTATAAATAGTATTTTCTCCTTCCACTAGTGTACAGTTTTCAAGTCATGAGAAATGTATCTTGATTCATCCTTACTTCTTAGAAATTATGAGTATAGGGAAAGCCCAAAGGCTTTAGATGAACAACAGCATTTAGACATATCTGAACTTCTCAAGAAAATTCATTTTCAGAGCTCCTCAAACACTCTATGTTCCAAAGGAGAAACCAAGCTGCTCTGCGAGCCTGGAGAAGCTGGGACGTTTTGTGAGGCTTTTAGAACTTGAATCTGGAGAGTCCGGCAAGCATCTCTGGCAAGGGTCTCTGTATCACCTGAAAGTCAGTATCAAAGTAGTCAGAGTGCCTCTAGAGTCTTTCATTCACATATTAGGTAAAAAGTTTTAAAAATGTGTTCAAGGTCACCGAGAGCATTATTCCCATAATGGGTTTAATGTGGTCATTTTTTGGTTGTTGAAATAGAGCTTGTCCTTATTGGTTCCAGTGTTATTATTATTTTTTTAAAGATTTTTAATTTATTTTAGAGAGAGAGGAAGGGAGAGGGAGAGAGAGAGAAACATCAATGTGAGAGCAAAACATCAATCGGGTACACCTGCACACCCCCTACTGGGGATTGAGCCCACAACCTGGGCATGTGCCCCGACGTGGAAGTGAACCAGGAATTGAACTGGCAACCCTTTGATGCACGGGATGATGCTCAACCCACTGAGCCATTCTAGCCAGGCTCCAGTCTATTTTGTTATATGTGTAATCTCTCATTTAGTATAATCTCCTCAGGGTCAGTGACTGTGTTATCAACTATTACATAAAATTTCAATTATTCAGAGATTGGAACTGAAAGCACACCTAGCAGATGTAAAAAAACAAAAAAAGGATAGACCTGGGACGTGAGTTTGTACCTTTTGACAAATAGGAGGGAAGGCATGGGAGAGCTGTACAGGAGGAAAGAGAGGACCTGTGACCGGGTACTGGGTCTGCCACTCACTACCCGCAGTGACATGAGACAAGTCACAGCCTCTCAGATCTTGTTTCTCCTTAAGGAAAAGAGGGTTCAGAATACTGGTCTGCATCTCTGCCAGGGAAATGATGAGAATCAAATGTGGTGATGGCAGTGACTGTGCTCTGAAGCGATTCAGGGCTATACAGAGTTAATAGACTTTCTCTGTCAAAAAGAACGATTTGAAACTTACAGCAAAATGGTATCTTACCAAGGGGCCTGACAACACTGAATACAATTTCACACACACACACACACACACACACACACACACACACACACCTGGGAATCAGGAGACACAGGTCTTGGTCCAAGAGCTGACATAGTGTGCCCTGTGCAATCGGCACAAGGCCTTTCCTATTAGTTTTCTAGACTATAAAACAAGGGGTACAGAATGACTTTCTAAGGCATCTTCTAGGTCATGATTTGTGACTCTTTTAAATACCATTTAAAAATTATGCTTATCTCTTATCTGTAGAATGAAATGTTATCTTGTGAAATAATGCATGCTTTCATTTGATAATTTCTGTAAATCAGACTGTAATCTGAATCAGAATTTTTGTACCGGAAGACATTATTTTTCAAAATGTCAAAGTGTATATATAACAGGGTTGACTTGAACAAATAGTTCCCTGAAGAACATTCAGCAGGGATGATCTGTGTGCACGTGTGGAAGCATGCACTCATATGTTTGGCGGTGACGTCCAAGGCATGTGATAGATCGCTAGTGATGTGTGAGTGTAAAGTTGAGGCTTAAAATTAGGTACAAGATGATCTGCAATGATAAAAATTGAGAAATATCTTGGGAATGTTTTGATGTAACATTTTTGAAGTAAAAGAGGGATTTTCTATTTATGTCATAAGTGATGCAGCAAGTTCCAAAGAAAAATACAAAACTTCCTAGAGATCTTTTAAAATAAACACCTCAAAATAAATTGCTCAAATACATTAGGCATTTGTAGAAAATATAAAATGCTAGTAGTGTTCTGGGATTCGCTTTTTTTCTTTAATGCCTGAAAATAGGCAGTTCATAATTTTTTTTAACCACATAATCTACTTGTTTTCAGTTAATTTCATTTTAAAAATTACTCAAACAAAAGTAAATGACAAAATGGGTCCACAAAAAGAAAAATTTAGTGTGATATTCTAATTTAATTCCTTATAACTTTTCATACACTTCCTCAACGTCCAACCATTAAAATATTATCCTCAAACTAGCTAAACTCTTAAAAATAAATGATCTGAAATTTAACTCAGAGAGTGATGTTTTGAAAAGGAAAATAAGAAATTGTCCTTAATACAAACAAACAAACAAACAAACAAACAAACAACTACTTATCACTGCAAATTACTTAGGAAGAAAAGTTGCTTACTGTGCCACAGACCCCGAGCCCCATCTGACATCTGGACACTTGTGCTTGTTGAGTGACTGCTGGAAAGAAGAAGAACAAATAAACAAACAGTAAGTAAAAAATTAGAGAAGACTACACAGGTAATATTCACATGCTGAAAACCCACCACCTTGCTGAATGAGGAGAGAGCATGCTCATTTCTGAACATAACCAAACCAGCGGCTCTCCTAAACACTCTAAAGAAAGCCAGCTTTCAAGTGTGTGGAAAAAGAGTCCTAGGAATCAGCCTAAATTAATCTAGCAATACTCTATGGTAGATTACCTAAGTCCTAAATTTACCTCTCAGCGCTGCATCTCGACTTGGCAATCCTTTCAGTATACTGTATTTTCACAGTATACTTACTGAACTATGTGTAAAATATTGAATCTGAGAATTCTTTGAATCTTCTACCAAATTTGTTCAGAGTATCTGTTTTACTAATGACACCTCCATGACAAAAACAAATAAATAGGTGCTTTTAGTGGTGCCAAATTCTACTCTGAGGATTAGATGGTTGCTCTAGAATATGAGCATTAATTCCAAATGCAAGAATACTGTGGGAAAATGATGTTTTATATAAGACAGTTTTTAATAAATCACCCCAATGTTGCCATAAAATAGACTGCAAATGTTTTCTACAGAAAATTACATGTTATGAAAAGGATCCATTTAAAATTCACATAAAAATATAGACTGTTACTATGTTTGAATTATATACAAATTAAATTATATACAAATGAGAGAGATATACCATATCTATTTATTTAAATAAAAAACTCAGAAAACAAAAAACAAAAGGAAAGAAAAGGAGTACAAACTTCTCTTTCCGTCTTAACTTGTTTGTATGACTGCTGCTTTCCCAGTCTTATCTCTACTGAAGTGTGTTTTGCCTTTTTAGATTTCCTCCTTCACAATGAAATTTCTGTAAGATCATTCTTCAGCAAGATTGGATACTGAATATCTTTAAATAAGTATTACTTTTCTAATCAAAAGATTTCAAAAATACATTGTGCTTTTTTTACCTTATGTCATAATATTGTTAGCTGTATAGCATGAAATCAAGCATATAATAAAAACAAGAATTAAAGAACTAGAAGACTTAGTAAGTGACCAGTTTTATAGAACAACAAAAGAACCAATAACAAACACCTTGATATTTTTTCTACCAGTGAAAATGATCTGATTCAGTTAAAATGTGTTTAGGGGGAGAAAAGTACAAAAATACGGAAAATTCAAATTCAAGGAGAAATTTAGATTGCAGAATAGTTTCTCTGCCTTCAACACACTAGAGCAAGAAGCTAAGAAAACCATCAAAACTTAGTTCAAAAAGCATCAATTATAACGTTATTTCTTCAGTGTTTTCCAGACTAATTCCAAACATAGCCATCAAATTAAAGGTAAGATGTTTTGTTCTTTACATGGTCTAAGTATTACTTCTATCTCTTCGCCCATGGCAAAACAAGCATCTTTTATATATAAACTTTTATAAAACTACTGTATTAAAAAAATTTAACATAATGGCTCTAATTAGAATTTGAACTACTCCAGAGATTGAGGAGACAGAGAAGTCAAACTGAATTATGCGTCACTAAGACAATGTTACCTTTAATTACTTGTTGTGACCTTGACAAATGAGTATAACATATTACCACGTGCAGGTCTTACCAAACCTGTTTTTAATTGTCTGTTCATGTGAGCTGGATGCTGTGATGTCCTCAGAAAGTTTGTCTCACATAGGTCAAACACTGTCCCTGCCATCTTTCTTGCTGTATTACTGCATTGCTGTGACTGGCACATCCAAAGGTGCATGGCGCACAGGTGCATGGCGCAAAGGTGCATGGTGCAAAGGTGCATGGTGCAAAGGTGGCTTAATTTGTGTTCAAATCCTATGAAACCCAAATTCATAGGGTATCCACATTACAAAGTTTTAACACTTATTTGTAAAAGGACACTTATTTAATTAGGACCAATACTTCACTTCTAAACACCTTTACTCACTCATTCCTTGGTTTCAGCAGCAGCACGCCATTTGGGTAGTTACTCATGGAGGCAGAAGGAGGGGGAAGAAGGAGGTGTCTCTGTGAGCTGTTTTGTTTTTTTTTTTATCAAAAAAGCCCCAAGGCTACAATATCATCAGCACATAAGCACCCCCCCACCATCAAGCAGGCCAAGGAGCATGACTGCCCTTCTTTCCCTCCTGTCCACACACACCTCTCAGACAGTTGTTTTGTGACTTCGTTTCCTCTTCATGGATACCCCTGATTTGGAGAGGAGGGGATGAAGAGAGGAAGATGAGCAAAGCAAAAGAGATGAATAAAAGGACCAGAATCTAGAGACTCCTGCTTCCCCAAACCTCACAACTTCCTACAGATGCTTTTTAATTTAGATGCAGAGGGACTTAAACATGAACGAACAATTAGTGGAATGATTTTAAGTGCTTCTACCGATTACATGGAGATTAGCCAAGAAGAAAACAACTACTAGCTTTGTAAAAGAGAAATGGGCCATGCAAAAAACTCGCCCAAATATTTCTCATAAACTTGAAGAATGAATGTAAACTCAGGTAAGTGTTCGACTAATGTTTGTTGTAACTAGCACACCAGCTTTAAGTAAGGCAAAATTGATACAGCATAGCTCTATTTTTACATGTTTATATAATCCAGATATCTACTTTTTCCATATAATTCATATCCATAATTTGTTTATATCCTCTTTGTAGGAATTTTTTAAAAGGAGAGAGCGAGAGTGAGTGAGAGAGAGAGAGAGAGAGAGAGAGAGAGAGAGAAACAACAGTCAGGGTTGGTTAAACTCTTGTCCTGGTTCTGTCATTAACGCTATGTGGCCGGAAGTAGCCCCTTCTCTTGGGGGTCTGTTTTTTCCTTGAAAATGGACAGCAGGGACTCAGAATGAAAGCATGAATGATCATAGCACCATTCTTGAATTTTACAGATGAGGAAATGGAGGCCCAGAGTCACCAAGGTTATAGAAGTAGCCTGAAGGTTATAATCCTGTTTTTCAAAATGATTTAACAGCAAAACCACTTTTCAGTACAAGTTTGTTTGAAAGCTTCATATATAAACACGTGAAGGTAGAGGTACTCTGGGTGAAGCAAGGTTTGGTGGCCTGGCAAACCTTGCCTCCCCAGCCCATTCCCCACGCCACGAGGAATAGGGCCCCACAGAGGGGAGTTTACAACTGGACAAGTTCTTCAGGTTTCCTTTTTTGCTAAAATTCTGTTTCCAGGAGCACAATTTTATGATTTCAAATAGTCATATAAGTTGATGTTACTTTTTTGATTTTAGACTTTATTATTACGTGAGTTGTATTTGATGCTAAATCTTCCAATTATAATGCTTTTCCTTAAAGACAAAATATTCCTCTGTGTTAAGGTACAGTTTCTACAAATATACTAAAAAATGAAGGCCTTCATTGTGATTCATGATTTGTAGATTTGGATACTAACGGTGCCGATTAAACAACACTTGTTTAATTAGAGTGGAACACCACTCTACCAGTGAGGTGCGGTGCTAGACACCCAGGGATGTGAAGCCCAGTGGGCTCAAGGAGCTTATACTCTAATGGGGGGGGGGGAGGTGCACACAGGCCTGGATACAATGTAACGAGGCAGAGGGAGGTAAATGTCACGGTAAGGGTGAACAGGAAATGTGTGGAGAAAAATAACTGAAGGCTTAAATTGTAACCAGAGGCTTTTGAGTAGGATTCAGAGGAGGGAGCATTTGGTTAGATCTTAAGGGATAAATTGAAATTCTGAGAGTTAGAGAAGCACCAAAAATTACAGTTTGAGAAAACAGGGTGAGCAGAGGTTTGAGGGACGTGTCTGCAGGGCAGCACCATCAGGGGTCTGTTTTGGAGGATGAGGAAAAGTAGGTCAAAACTTCTATTCAATCTTTGAGTGGTGGGATCCAAGAAAATTTATGAGATTTGGATTATGTGTACAAATGTAGAGCCAACTAAGATTTCTGAGCTGGCAAGTCACATGACTTGATTTCTGTTTTAGGAAGGTCCCTCCAGCAGGCAGGTACAAGGCTGGAGAACGGCAGAACGAAGACTGCTGTGGGCAGGGGCCGGGGCTGTTTCATAGCAATACCCTTCCCAAGCTCTTCCCCTCAGTTCACTCTAGAAAATCCAGCATCCTTTACTGACCTCTACCTGTTGCCCTTTTCATTCTTTATGCTTCTCTGTTCCCATGTATTCAACCAGCAGGTTTATGCTAATGACTTCCAAATGACTACAGTTAACTCAGATCTCCAGTTTTCTTCATAATAATTTGGCAATCATTAGTTTTCACCAAATCTTTTTTTTACAATTTTTTTCCATTGATTTTTTTTTTTTTAGAGAGTGGAAGGGAGGGAGGTAGAGAGAGAGAAATAAACACTGATGTTGAGAGAGACACACGGCTTGGTTGCCTCCTGTGCAGCCCTGTTGGGGCCTGAGAAACCTGCAACACAGGCACGTTGCCCTTGACCGGAATTGAACCCGAAACCCTTTGGTCTGCGCGGTGATGCTCTAACCGCTGAGCCAAACCAGGCAGGGTAGTTTTCACCAAATCTTATAAACACAGTAGTTTTTCTAAAAACACTTGGGTCCATACGTTTTCATCAAAACTACCTTGTAAACTGGAGTTTTCAAATCTCTCCCGAGTTCCGTAGAAGCCTTCAAGAGATCTGCAATTGGCTGCTATACATGTACTGCAAACTTCACGGGTCTCATTCTAACACACACAGATGTTCAAATTAGAAACCTAGATTTCTCCTTTTCCTTCTTGTATGTTTAGACTCCGAATCCTACTTTCTCAGTATGTTTGGCTTTGATTACTACAACAGCCCTTCCTGGTCTTATCTCCAGTACTGCTCTTTCCCAGTCTTTTCAGAACTTCTAGAATGAGCTTTTGAAATAACCAACCTGCCATCTTCCATGCTTTACATCCTTCGTTGGCGTCCTACCACCTTTGGGATAAAATCCATCTCCTGAACATGCTGTACAAAGACCGTCTTCATCCTGTCCACTTGTTCAGGCTCAGCTCTGTTTTTAACTTTGCATCTTAGGCTCCAGTCATGACAAAATACTTGTGATGGTCCAAGCGTATCATGCCTTAGTATGTATCTTCTCAGTTTGCCTCAAATGTCCTTTCTCCTCTGAAGTTCAATTTAGACATGAACTCCTCTGGAAAGCCTTTCCTGACCTCATTAAGCTTAGGTCAAGGTCCATTTCTATTTGTTCTTCTAGTATTTCACATAGAGCTCTATCAAAACACTTCTACTGTTATGCTGGAGTGCCCCCTCACCCCTGATGTCTGACTATCTGCCTGCTCTTTTGAGAGAGAACTCCCTGACCTTCAAGGCGGGTGATGGTTCAATGAACACACTGGGGTATAGTAGAAAGCTCAGGTTTTTAAAAATAGATTTGATTTTGGGCATATTGGACTAGAGATTCCAGAATGTGAAATTTCTAGATGGCAGTTAGAAATACACTTGAGGAATTCAGACAGGAGCCAGGGTTACAGATGTAGAGTATACCAAAGTAATACTTGAAACTGTAAGGGTAGAAGGGGAAAATCCAGAAAAATATGTTAGAGAAGAATAAAATACAAACAAAAGACGCAGCATATATTTTGGTGAAGGCCTGTATTATGTGGCAGGCAAAACCAGAGAATGAGAGAGAAACAGGACAGGTAAGGGCACTGTTAGGAAAGTTAGGGAAAGAGTAGTTGAGACAGTGGAGTTAACGACCCAGAGCACTGGGGTACACAGGACTTCTTGACACGGCCTGTGAACTGCTGGAGTAGGTCCCTCCCTTCCTCCTGTGTTCATCCCTTCCTTGTCCCTTGCCCCTGTGACCAGCTAGTTTTTCAGTTTCTTTGATGAGCATTTCTGGCCACTTTAGGGCTTTGCACATGCTATCTCTAATGCCTCAAATGTATCCTCCTGCCCACCTGGCCCACCTTATAAGAACTAACCATCCACTTCTTTCCACTTGCCTCACAGTTTCCTTCACTACCCTTTTATTACTTATATGTTTAATTCTGTGACTCATTAATTAGTTACTTTCACTCATTAGACTGTAAGTTCTATAAGTAGAGGGACTATTTCTGTTTAATTCACCATTATACCATCCATACAATATTCCACCACAGTGGAATTGAATGCCTGGAAAAGCAGCAGGCATTCAATATATATGTGTCCAATAAATAATGAAGATGCTACAGGGCTGAGGAGTGAAGATGGGGATCACTGATGAAGTGAGGGCTAGAAGAATGTGGGAGGTGAAAATGACCAAAAACACAAGCGGAGAGGTCAGCCATAGAAAGAAAGGGTATTTCTTTCTTGGGATCTGAAAGCTGGAGACAGAAGGTGAAATTATAGAAACCCAGAGAAGGCAGGCATGACAAGCTAAAGCAATTAATGTTGGATAATCTTCTCTTCAAGAAAGCATGGCGACAAAGTCAAGGTGGAGTAAGAGCTTATGAGCTTGAGAAAGGTAGACATTATTTTGACCAGGCACTGTAAGGAATGGGGTAGGGAGGGACTGGCTGCCTCCCACATGTGCCCTACTGGGGATCAAGCCTGCAACCCGTGTGTGCCTCAACCACAGACCTCTTCATGCATGGGACAACAAACACTCAACCAACTAAGCCAAACAGGCCAGCCCCCCCCCCCCAGTTAAAAAATTCCTGCAAATTGCCCTGGCCGGTTTGGCTCAGCGGTTAGAGCATCGGTCTGGGGACCAGAGAGTCCAGGGTTCGGTTCTCGCTAAGGGCATGTACCTTGGTTGCAGTTTGTCCCCGGCCCCGGTTGGGGTCATGTGGGTGGCAACCAGTCGATGTGTCCCTCTCATATCGATGTTTCTCTCTCTTTTCCTCCCTCTCTCCCTCCCGCTCTGTCTGAAGATAAATGCAAAAATGTCCTCTGGTGAGGATTAAAAAAAAAAAAATTCCTGCAAACTAAAGAATCATTTGGGTCATCCACTTCCTCTTTTGGATGGAACTTTTCCCTAGAGATGGGGGATGAGGGAAGGAACCTGGAGACACTGAAGTAGACCAGGCAGTTTTATGAAGGCCACTGTCACCCTTTGTGCACTGCTGAACATCTGCCTGTGTGCAACTCCAACACTGCGATGTCTCCGATGGGTCAGGTCTGACCTCAGTGCAGCTGCTCTTGCTGGGTTACCCGATCCTTTATTCAGTAAACATGTATTCATACCTGCTTTGCACTAGATGCTGGGAGTTCAATTTTGAACCAGACAGTCCCTGTCTCTGAGGAACTTTTAGCCCTTTTATTTCTATCCAAAGAGGAAGAAAGGGATAGAAGAAATAAGTCACATGCATGAGCCGTGCTAGGAGAGGCAATAGGTTATGCTTTTCCTTTTGACCTAATTTCCTTTACCCAACCTTTCCCTTCTTCAATTTTTATTATAAAGACTTACCGGTTTTATGAAACAACTATGTGCTTTTATTTTTAATAAAGTTTCAAAGTATAGTGGATCCTCATTTTTTATGGATTCCCTATTTGCAAATTTTCCTACTTACTAAAATTTACTTGTAGCCCCCAAATCAATACTTATGGGGCTTTCAGTCCTTTAAATACATGCACAGGCACAGAGCGGTGGAAAAACCGAGCTGCCCAATGCACACGTTTTCTCTGCTGAGGATGGGACACTGTGAACCTCCAGTGCATCGGCACATTTCTAACGCTCTCCCTGTTCTGTTTCAGCTCCTGTGTTGTGAACAAGTGCTCTTTTTGTGGTCTATAGGTGCCGTGTTTTTCACCTTTTTGTTGGTGATTTTGCTGTTTAAAAGGGTCCCCGGGCAAAGAGTTGAAGTGCTGTCTAGTGAGAAAGCGCAAGAAGGCTGCTGTGCCTCACAGAGAAAATCTGAGAACTAGGTGAGCCCTGTTCTGGCGCAAGTTCACAGTGCTTGCTGTTGAGTAGGAGCTTGATTTTAATGAATCAACACTATACATATATTAAATAAGGTGTCTTTAAACAGAATACATATGAAACAAGGTTATGTACTGATTAATAAAAATGTTGAGACCACAGGCTTACAGGAACTGAATCCTGTATTTCCCCTAGAAGCGTTGATTCAGTATTTGCTAATTCAGTGTTCATGGCAAATTTATTAACTACTCTGAATAATGAGAATTGACTTTATATTTTTCAGCATGGCTTCTGTGTATCTAACAAATTACTATTTTACTGTTCTGAGTTGCTACGTTCTTTAATATTATTCCTGACATATCTATGATGTTTTTGGGAGCTCTGTCCCAATCAAATCATAATCATTTATTGAGAATATCTTACATGTCAAGTTCTCAGGTGGGAACTTTGCAGGGGAATACAACTGTGGTAAAGTTGATTCCCATTTTTTTCACATAGCTCTGTGTAATGGCTTATAGACAGCAATACAGTCAGGTCAATCAGAAGTTTATATTCAGAGATCAAGGGCCTGAGGTAGATACGTTACTCCTCTAATGAGGTAGGAATAGCATTCTTGAACAAAATTCCGTAACTCGTGTGTCTACACACGAGGCTTTCTGAAATATAATGGAGTATTTACACATTTAGGGTACGGTCTGGGCATTACTTGTTTTTAAACCGAGGTAACTTTTTTAAATATAATGTTATATATATTATATTATATAACTTATATAATGTTACAATTTTTAATTATAATGTGGGTAACATTATAATTCGACATCTGTATGTACTGCATCATGCTCACCACCAAAAGCCTCCATCTGTTACCATACAATTGATTCTCTTTAACTGTTTTGCCCTCCCTCTTCCCTCCATCTCACTTTCTCTCTGGTAACTACCCATCTGTTGTCTGCCTCCATGAATTTTTTGGTTTGTTCATTTCTATTTTTAAATGTTCCATATATAAGTGAAACCATATGGTATTTGTCTTTTCCCTTCTGACTTATTTCACTCAGCAAAACATCTTTAAGATGCATCCATGTTGTTGCAAATGGCAGGATTTCACCTTTTTGATGGCTGAGTAGTATTCCATTACACACACACACACACACACACACACACACACACACACACGGCACATCTTTATCTATGATCTGTCAATGAACACTTAGGTTGTTTCCATTTTATGGCTATTATAAATAAGGCAGTAATGAACATAGGTGTACAGGCATGGGTATTTTTACATAACTACCCAAAGTGATTCTGAGGCATAGCAGTTTGAGAAACATTAATTTGACATATATCAAATTAGCAATTTGTGGGTAAGAGCACTCAGGTCCAATTCTTGACTTGTTTCACACTGACTTAGTAGCCAATAGCATGGATTGTTGTGATCCTTACTGCCTTCTCCCTTTCTTCCCCCTTCCTCTGGTTTGAATCTCAATTCTTACCAGTCCTTCCCATCAAGGATTTCAATTTCCCTCCCAACAAACAATATTAATCAAAGACAGTGAGGGCAAATGTATGTATAAATAACTTGGCACAGAGGCAGAAGATGTTAAATGCAGTAAGAGACAAACAATATGCTACAAGATTATGGAAGAAGAAGAGATCCCTCTGACCATGTGGAAATTCTCGACAGTCTGTCAGCGGCCCAATCTAAATGATTCCTTATTCCTCATCATCTCAGTATGTGTACGTGTGTATCTATCTATCTATCTATCTATCTATCTATCTATCTATCTATCTATCTATCTATCTATCTCTATCTATCTATCTATCTATCTATCCATCCATCCATCCATCCATCCATCCATCCATCCATCATCTGTTTATCTATCTTTCTATCTATCTATATTCATATTAGTTTAAACAAAATTGTTTGGTCATGTTGCATTTAAATTTGTTCTTCAGTTGCCTTCTTTAATAGGTTTACATCCACTATGTATATCTAACCACAAACCACTTTGTTTTATGATATTTATAATGTACAAATTTAGCAGCTATAACAGACTAAATAATTATACATGGTATTTGTGGTAATTACAACAGTTGTAATAAAAAAACATTATTCCTGCCGGTGAGTTTAAGGACAGGGAATATGTAGCCTTCACAGACTTGTAGGAATGTTTTGTATACTTATCTGGGGGACGATGCTGCATTCTACTCAGTGAAGCTGGCATAACAGGGCAGAGAGCACGTTTTGACAAGAAGATGTCGACCTTTGGAGGTCTATCAAACATTCTACCTCCTCTGTGAAAGATACATCAACATGTAAGAGGTTGCTACTTAAACACACTCACAGCAAATGGGAAGCAGAAATAAGAGTACAAAGAGAGAAAAGACTCATTAAGTACAAAAAAGTTCAGTAAAAGAGTGATAAAAGCAAATCTGTTGCAATATGTTGAAAGAGATCTTTTATTGTATGCATGGTATGTGTGGATAAAAAGACATTTAAATAAAAAAGGTTCTTCCCTTTTTATGTCAGCTAAAGGAGAATCACATTAAAATTGGAGGCCATTATGACAATGTTATTATGACTGCTAAGCAATAACAAGAATATTAGCATACAGTTCATTTTCAATGGTTTATGTAAAGAGTAGCATACAGTTAATTTATCAAGCATGGGAAATAAATGGTAGTTAAGAGCTATCTAAATTTAATTAAGAGACATTTCTATATAAACTCATCATGTTGAGCCTCGCATAGCTGGCTGGATACATCTCTGTGTGAAACTTGTCTTTAAGTAGGGTCATCTGTAACTGCAACCACTGCTTACATATTTGCCAGTAATGAAAAAAGGAAAGCAAAAGTTCATTAACAGGATCTTGAAATAAGAAAAGTTGTTATTAGGGAAAAACATATTACTATACACACACACACACAATTATTATATACTTAAAAAAATTAAAATAGAACAGTTCTCAATGGTGTCTATGTGTGTAGGTGATTCTGACCTCCAGGGAAACTTTGGCCCTATCTGGAAGGCACTTTTGATTACTGTAATTGGAGGGGGTTAGTGCTTCTGGCATCTAGTGGTAGGGACCAGGGATGCTGCTAAACATCCTACAATGCACAGCATATTTTCCCCCACACAAAAAATTATCTAGCCCCAAATGCCAATAGCGCCAAGATTGAGAAACCCTGGAGTACTTGACGGAACAAGAGAAGAGCAGAGATAGGGTGTCCGAGAACTTCTGAAAAAAGGTCATGCTGATTGTCAAGTCAGAAGACAGCGTGACTGATAAGATCCATTCTGCCACTATCTAAAGGACAATTTACAACTAGGAATGACTGGTTAGAAGTTCTCCCAATAACATCTTTCACATTTTAGATCTGTAAGAGATTATGAGAGGGATGTTACTCATAGTTAGGTTAGCCTTTGAAAATATAATCGTGAACAGCAATCATTGTATTATTCTATCAAACAACCCTTAAAGTCACTGTCAGAGAGAGCAGTACTGGGCCAAGCAGAACACTGGTTTGACAACAGCACATTACTTATTTTATACTTTTTGTATACTTACTATTCAAATATTAAATCTACTTGACTTCTCAGAAGGAATGTCCTACAGATACTTTCCAAAGGTTTATTGGAACAATTATGAAATCTTTACTGAGAATTTATATTATTCTCTAAACTGACTTTCATGGAAGGTCTGTGTAAGAAAATGAGATAGAGGCTGGGCTGAGACTCAAGTCAGCTGAACAGTCAGTGGGGTGCTAAAACAGAAAACAATTTCACCCTTTATTTTGTATAAATACCAAATAACTGAGGTTAGAAAGACATCAAGGAAATGATACCCCCCAAACCTAGTTTTGGGGTAGGGACTGAAGAGGGATTCTCTCACAGCCCATTTATTTCAGTTCCTTCTCCCAGGTTAGGTAAACTGAAAAGACAAGCAGTCTGGGGTGGGAGGATCAGTTTGTTGAGGGTAACAGAGTCCTAGAAGCTTAGAGGGGAATTGCCCAAAGTAACAAAGAACACAACTGCTGGGGGGAAGAGAGGAAGCAGGGGCTGAGGTACACAAGTCAAATACAAAGGCTGAGGCAAAGGTATAAAGAGGAGAATAAGTAGCAGAACTGGTCCCCAGATCTTTAAGAAAGTCAAGACTAAATGGTTTCCTTTCAGGTAAGACAGATTCTGAAGGCTTTGAAAGCTCCTCTGTGTAGAACAATTAGGGACTTGATTGTTGGGAGTGGAATCTGTGGGTGTGAGGTGACTCACACTGGCTTTGCTGTCACTTCATTGAGGTCCCACTCACTTTCTTTGTGGGACATAAATATTTTTCAAATGTAAATGACATTTTTTGAAATCAACATTTTTTTCCTCAAAATATTTATGTTATTGAAACAAATTATAAGGAAAAAGAAATACATATCTGTATTGCCTGTCCTGAGATTCTTCATGGGATACAAATATGTTCCTAAGTTTTACTTATAAGATCTTGATTTTGTTCTCTTCAGATAAAGAAATACATTCAGCCCGGCTGATGTGGCTCAGTGGTTGAGCACTGATCCATGCACCAAGAGGTCACAGGTTCGATTCCTAGTCAGGGCACATGCCCACCCAGTTGTGAGCCAAATCCCCAGTGGGGGCATGCAGGAGGCGGTGTTCTCTCTCATCGATGTTCTCTTTCATCTATGTTTCTCTCTCTCTCTCCCTCTCCCTTCCTCTCTAAAATCAATAAAGAAAAAAAAATTTAAAAGAAAACATTAAAATATTCCTGTAATTTTAAAGCAAATCCAATCATAAAGTAAATTTTATCTATTTAATATATTAGATAACTGTATTTTCTTTGATAAACAAAACTAAAAAAGATGTAAATTGATATTACTCTTTAGCAATAGGAAGGAGGCAATAATAACTATGGCTGTATTTTCAATGATTTAGTGTACATTAACTAACTTCTAGATATTTGAAAAATATGCTTTGCCATACCAAAAAATAACCACTGTCTATTATAAATTTGTTGTTGGACTTAACACAGTAATAAAATCATATTATTCCTATGGTTAAAAATAATTTAGATGGACTCCTGGTATAAGGACCAGTAAATTGAAAAACAATTTTTTCTATATGAAGTGATTTTTTAAAATAGTGATCTATGGCTCCATTAGCCCTAGCTTGAACACACTGTCTGCTTTTGAGATGAAGAGGGTAAATGAAAATTAGATATTTTGTGGACTAAGACAGACACATACGTGCACATTGAAGGCAACTTATTTACTGCCTACTGTTTTCCTGAAAGGCTGACAAAATTGCCCATGTAAAATTTTGTGTGCGTGTGTATTTGGCTGGAAGAGAAACTACCATAGAGTTATCTGATCCATTTGGGTTCTCTTCTCTTGTTTTTATTAGACAGAAAGCAGCTAGCCCTGAATGTAAGTAGAATATACACTTTGGTTTAGGAGCCAGCTCTCTTTTAAACTGACCCAGCCTGCTCTCATAGGCTACATGCTAAGTGAAAAACTGAAAATAATTAAAATTCTTGTCATGTGAAGAGATGAGCTATAATAGATATTTTTATAATTATCTTAGACTAGGAAAATTAATAGCTATTATTCATTTAGTGAGTTTTTCAGAAAGATATAAGCAAAACCTTAGTAATTTCTCCATATTCACTGATATAATCTAACATTCCTGTGCATAATTATGACTACACGTCTGGCATTAAAATAATATACTTAGTTTTTGTCAATGTTTAAACATTTATAGAAGATAGAGGATAATATTCTACTTTGGGTTTTGTTTTTTAAAAATTAAAAAAAGGAGCCCTGACCAGTTTGGCTCAGCAGTTAGAGCATAGGCCTGCAGACCCAAAGTCACAGGTTTGATTCCCGGTCAAGGGCAAGTACATGGGTTACAGATTCAATCCCCGGCCCCAGGGCTGTGCAGGAGGCAACCAATCAATGTGGACACATTGATGTTTCTCTCTCTCTCTCCCTCCCTCCCTCCCTTCCACTCTATCTAAAAAAAAAAATTCAATGGAAAAATATCCTAGGGTGAGGATTAATCAAAAAAAAAAAAAAAAAAAAAGGGAAACCAAGCATTTTCAGAAATTAAAAAACAAACAAACTGGGCGTTTTAGGAATTTAAAAAAAAAGAAAAGAAAATTGGCCATTTTAGTACTTGAAACTGTTAAACAAACAGAATTATCTGTGCTAATAAGAATATATGTCCAAGATATATTATGAAAGAAAAACATCAGAATATTAAGTATGATCCTGGTTTTATCAAATCATAGACATGAATAAAGACACGTACATTTACATATGCAGAGAACATTTTTTTTTTTTTAATCCTCACCAGAAGACATTTTTGCATTTATCTTCAGATAGAGCAGGAGGGAGAGAGGGAGGAAGAGAGAGAGACACACATCGAGTGGTTGCCACCCACACGACCCCAACCGGGACTGGGGACAAACTGCAACCGAGGTACGTGCCCTTAGCGGGCACCGAACCCGGGACTCTCCAGTCTGCGGGCCAAAGCTCTAACCGCTGAGCCAAACTGGCCAGGGTGAACATTTTTAACAGGAAATGCAAGTTAGAGTGAACATGAATATTAACAGGACAGCGTTTTATTGTTCATTTACAGTATTCTTTATTGGTTGATTTTTTAAAAACTATGAGCATATGTTACTTTAATAGAACAACCTAAAATAAGTTTTAAAAAATTTTAAAGGAATTTAACAACTTTCCTTCCCCAACAAATGAATGATATAGGTACAGCAAATGACAAAAAGCCTAAAAGAAAAGTCCCCCCCCCCCGAAAAAAAACCAAAGTTGTCAGCATGACTTTTTTTAAGCTTCTCAGTTTCTTTCCTCCCAGATAGCACCAATGTTCTTCCTCCTATTAGATGCAAATTTACAGCACACTGTGATTAAAAATGTGCTGGAATGAGCTTGAGGAAAGCAGTCTCCTACTCTCAAGTCCCTGTGGTCCAGATAATTACTGATTTATCTAGGGACCTACTCTAGCCTACTGTGGAGAATCACTAACTCAAGCCTGTCTCCTTCTCCTGCAGTGGGAGAGTAAATGCTTCCATCACCCACTAACATTTCAGTGAACCAGATGAAATGTTGGAAGGGACCTGGCACATTCAGCAACAGAACAGGTGTGTTCCACTTGGAAGGACTTAATAAGATCCAGCAGCTGCCAAGCTATTAAAAGGTATAATTTTACTTCTTATTCTGTAGTTTCAATAGAAATCATTTAAACAGAAAAAAAACAACTCAGGAGGTTTCTTTCCCTTTTTTCTTAATAAGTATAAAGAATACAATTCTAAAGGCTTCCACACGAAGAAGGGTACAATGAAACAAACATAAAACAGGGATGTAAAAAATCAATGTGACACAAAACGTGGCCAGCTGTGCAGGTAACAGCTGTCTGTGTGGTGACAGTGGTGGAGGGAGCAGGGCACTGGCCTGAGAACATGGGGGTCAGGCTCCTAATTAGGAGTGTTGTTTGTAATGTGAGTCTTACAACCTTTCTGGATCTTGATTCCCTCATCTATAAGATGAAGGGAATTGACTAGAGTCACCAGTGGTGATCGCTAAAGTTCCTTCCATATTACCAATTCTCTAATTCTCTGAACTTAGGACTCTCCCCCACTTCTAGTTACAACTTTTCATGTTCTTTTTTAAAAAAAATATATCTTACATATGATAATAAAAGTAAAACTTGCACATGAAATTAAACATCTGAAAGAATTTGTGGTAGGTTTATAAGGCAGGATCTTGATAACATCAAACCATATGTATCCTGATAGAGGAAATAAACTGAAGACGTGCACCTATGCCAGGTGCTAAGGAAGCCCAGTTACACATTTCTCAAGGGCAGTCATGACTCAGAGTGTACCTGAGGCATTTTGATCATCTGGGACAACATTACCGGTTCTCAGGGACTTCTTTTTACATAAGTGTAGATCATTCTTTATACTTTCTCCCACAGGGTAAAACATTGTCAAACTACACAAGTGGAAAATTCCTAAGAGGAAAAATACATGTAGGAGTCTATTCTAACACACGGATTCAGACAAACAGACCAAATCATGTTCTTTGACAAAAAAAATTATATATCTTAAAGCCCAATGTGAGTTCATCTCCTCCATGAGAACCTTTCTACTCCCTTGCCCAAATGGATTCTTATCCTCTGCAACAACCTTGCTTTAGCTATTTTATGTCTTTCAGTGTTTTACTTCGCATGTCTGCAAGTTCCTTGGGATCTACTAGAATTCGGGTCTGGGCAGCAGTGGGTTAGCCTGAAGTGCATCTCATGGGTAGAAGAATTGCCTGCTGTGATATGAATATAAAGGTGTATTTTAAGCATGAAGATCAGTCTGTGAGAGGAAAAGGCACACAAGATCAAAAACATCAACTACTGTCTGAACGAGGATGATGATGCAGTGAGTTCTAAGCAGAGGAGTGGCACAGGTAGTGAGACCTGGGGAGTCCTGGAAGCAGGCGAGAGGTCTCCATCACGGTAACATGGGAGCAGTAGGAAGAGGAAGGGGCAATGCCAACTTCACAGGCAGTCAGTAAGAGTTCCTTATATATCCTATGCTGAGTCAGAATTACTTCAAGGCTATTGGCCAGGAACCCACAGAGGTGGGGGTTAGGTAACCCCAATTTCAAAAGTCAGCATGATACAGCATCAGGGATACCAGTAGGCCACTACAAGTGAAGATTGTGTCTATCATAGCCTCTCACACAGTTCCTGACATAGACTACAAATATCATTAGCTGTCCCGCTGGCTAATGGCAATGTTACAAATATTTTGAAAATTTACATTATCTTCCTAAATTCTTAAATCTGGTGAATTCTAAACAGTGGATAATATTACACGTGTAGCACTTGACCGTAGTCAATCCCTTGCTAACCCTTCAATTGTATCCCTTGCATCCCCATGCTGTCGTAGGCAACTGGCACCCTATGTCCTTGCTGTCTGTGGAACTGGCGTTTGACCGAGAAACTCTTTTTCTTTCAGTTCCTTGCAGGATAGGCTGTTCATTCTTACATAATCCAAGCATGGACCTGGAGTTAGCACGGGCCTCTTAGCTGTCTGTTGCTGATTTTAGGCTATTCTATATTCAAAGCACTCTTCCTTGGGTTGCCATCACACCTGGCTAGAACATCCTCCATCTATCTTTGCAGCTGTCACCTTCGGACACTGCAGTCACTCTAACATGATGGTTTTCAATGTTGGCACATTAAAATCATCTGGAAAGCTTTTGCAATCTACCCACACTGAGGTCCCACTCTAGACCAATTAAATCAATTTGTGGGTGTGGGGACAGCACCAGTATATATATATTTTTAATTTCTTAGGTGATTTCAATGTAAAGCCAAGGTTGAGACATCTGCTCTCCCACAAGAATTAAGAGACTTCAGCTCTTGGTTCAGTGTCCCCTTCACCCCAACTCTTGCAATCATTCTGGAATTTCAATATCCAAGAGAAAATCTAAGCAACTTGGTCCTAGCTCCTTGGTCAGCTCAATTCTAATAACAGGTCCTTCAATTTGACTTCAGCTCTTACATACAACTCCGTGAATTTATCATAACCTTGAGCTGCTTAAAATCTGAAAGACGAATGAAGCAAGTTTCTTGACTTACAGGCTACAGTTCCAGGTGGTTAACTCCTTTGCTGCATGGCTATGCCTCCGCCTGGGTATAGGTGGCTCACAGCAACCCTGCAGAGAACCTTGTTTTCTACATTGACCAGTCTTCTGATTCCACATTCTTTCTAATCTGGCTGATCTTCCCTAATGTGTCACTGCACTGGCTCTCTTACCATTTCTATCAAGCCTCTTATCCTCTTGGCCTCTATCACACCCACAACTCCAATTATACATCAAACCAAACCTGTCTTCTCCACTGCTATATCCTAGATGCTGATCACTACTAAAGAAAAAAATCCAACTACATAGAAGTATGTCCCCTCCATTTTTATGGTACTCAAACAGCAGCTCCCAGAACTACTCAGAAATCTCTTTATATGTGCCAAATGAGTGCCTATACCTCCTGTGCTCACAGGTATGCCAGCAGTCACTATTCTTCTTTCTGTCTCACACCTTTCGCCCTCACATTTGAAGTGGACCTTCTTTTCTGTGTTTGAGAACCTAACGCTATCCTTAACTTCTAGACTACCACTTTATTAACTTACTTACTGCATCCTTACTCACATGCATCTGTCTCAGAGGGGTACTGCTCTAGGCTCAGCACTATTGACACCTTTGGCCAGAATCCTTTGTTGAGGGCTGTCCTATGCATTCTCAGATGTTTAGCAACATCTGTGACCTCTACCCACTAGATGACAGTAGATAGTAGTATCCCCCTCCTTGCAGCTATTTGCAAAAATATCTCCAGACACTACCAAATGCTTCCTTGGAGGCAAAATCACCATCCGCTGAAAACCACTGCTCTAAGCCAATAATAATCTATCAATTTGTCTTTTCGATGAAAACTTCCTGCTTTCTCCAGGATCCACATGTGCTTTGTTTATCTGTCTTGAACATGAACATGTCCACTGGCGGTGTCTTCTTAGAATATAATTGTATGTGTCACACCAGTATTTAAAAGTAATTCCTGGAACCCGGTCTCCCTTCAGCTACTGCTTGACTTCTTTCTTTCTTCAAGCGAAACTCTGGGAATGACTTCCATGAGTTCACTCGCTGAGGGCCCCATTCTTCTCTTCAGTCCTTGTCATACTATTATCAACTCTTCATACCAGTGCAATGGTGCCAAGGTCTTCCATTACCAAATGCTTAGGCAAGTGACGTGACTGGCCATTTCTCACACTACTGACTATATACCCTCCTGGAACCTCTCTTCTTCCTGGATTCCAGGGTACTTCTTTTTCTCTGGATCTTTCCTTCTCCTTTGATGATTCTTTCTTAATATTCTCCTCTTCCCTTGATTGTCCCTTAAATACTACTGTTCAAATGGAATTCTGTCCTTAGACTTTTCTCTCAAAAGTCTACCATGTTTGTTCTATCTCCTTCATTACAAGCTTCAACTCTACTGATACAATATAATGAATACACTAACTCCTCCCCATTTTATTCTGAAGCCCTACCTTCCCTTAAATTCCAATCCTATATTTCTGGTGCATATTTGTACCTGGGAGCACTACAAACACAACACTACTAACAATGAAGGTATCTAAAACTGAACTCATCACATACTACACCCTACCATTCCTTGTCTCTATCTCCCCAAATCTTCCTTATTCTTTTATTATTTCTGTGGTACCCCCATCCATTCATTTATATAATAAGCCAGGGCCCTTAGCATAATTCCTAGATTACAACATCACTAATCACATCAAATTAACCATAAAATCCTGTCAATTCTACCTTTTTCCTCTACCCCCACTAGTACAGGCTTTTATATTTTATTTCGATGGATTCCTAACTTACTTCCTTGTCCCAGGTCTTAGAAACCTCTAATCCAATCACTATGCTGTCACTAGACTGGTATTTTTAACATGCAGATCTGTACATGTCACTTCCTGGATTCCCTTCTTGAGGGGAAATCGTATGAAGAATACAATCTAAGCATCTTAGCAGAGTACACTAGGCTCTCCGTGGCCTGACTCCTGCATTTCTCCTATGCTTCTCTCCATCAGGCCCTATCCTTCAGAAAATAACTGCATTTTACCACACCTTACTCAAGTTGTTCCCTCTGCTGGAATGTTTTTTCTAAGATCATCTACCTAGCACATATTTTTTCATCCTATAAGCCTTAGCTCAAGCATGACCTCCTCTGGGAACTCTTCCTGTACTCCCCAGGGCAGATTTAGAGGGTTTCCTTCTGTGTGTTCTCAATACACTGTGTATATATTTTCATTACAGTTCCTACCATAGTCTGTTGGAATTGCCTACTTGCAGGTATCTCACCCACCGGCCTGCTAGCTCAAGGGCAAGTGCTTTGCCTACTCAATCCTGTTTCAGTGAAAACTAATGGATTGCTCAGTATGGAAGTAAGCACTCAGCAAATATAGACTAAGTGACTAATGATACATGACAGGTTCCACTGTCAGAAAACTCTACACAACAGTGCACGTTATCAAGAAGTGAAGTTATTCAGTCGAAGGCAAAAGCTAATGTCATAGAATAAAATAAGTTTAAGAAGTAATATATATGATGGCACACTGCTTATTAAACTTTGTAGCAAAGTACTACTAACATCAGAAGAATATTGACTGAGGGATCTGAAGGTCCAGGCTAAAAACCATGACATTTTGCTGTCCAAGAATATATTCATATTCATTTTAATCAGAAAATATTTTAAATTCCTAGCAAGTAAAAGGAATGCTCCAGGAAGACAGAACATCTCTATTCTGTGGGTTCCGATGACCTTCAGCATACATGTGTACCCCTCAGGTGGGGCTAATAACAGTGTCAGTATCAATGTTACAGAAACAAGGACAGGGTGGAAATAGCATCACACTTAAAGTCACAGGTTCTACTCTGGGTCTTTGTCTTGTTACTTGGGCTATGATTTGAGGTCACTTTAATCTCTGAGCCTCCTTATTTCCTTTTCTGGAAAATGCTATAATAATATTTGCCTTATATATTTTGTAATGTTGGTGCCAATATTACAAGAAATAATGTAAAAAATAAAGGATGTAAGCGTGAAAAATAAAGTAATATTTTATCCAGAGAAAGTGAAAAATGAAGTACGTATGCTGTACATTTTCTTGAAAAAATTTACCTTCTGAGAAGATGAAGAAGGTTTTTCCACTGTGGTTTTTTCTTTGGGGGTTAAAGGAGGGGATCGCTCCTTTACCTCTGGAGGCAGTTCCCGATACAGTGCTGGAATTGAAAAAGAAAGTCAAGTAATCAAACTGAAGAGCACCGTTTCATGGGGGAAAAACAATGATGGAGGGGGCAGATATAAAACTAAAGAAATTGGTATAAAACTAAGCTACCTGGCACTTCCTGTTAAGGCGATTTGTAGTCTTACACATTAGTTATCAAAAGAACATAACTTATGATTTTAAAGTTTTGATCAGCAGGATTTCATAAAGATAGGAATCCTGACTTATGTGGTTATGCAGATTCTTATTTCATTTTATGTCAATACACATCAGTCAGGAACCTGCTGCATGCGTGGTTGTTTGCTAGGTGCTGCTGGAGGGGATGCAGAGATGATCCAACCATCTTTGCTCTCAAGGAGCTTACAGTCTGGTCAGAGACGTATGTTCACAAAGAACTGTAACATAAAACGGAATGTAACATTACTTAAAAGAGAGATAATAACAAAGACAAACTCTGATGTAGGGATGGCAGATGCTTAATGGAAGAAATAGTAGGCATGTTTGACTCTGAAGAATAGGTAGAATTTTGCCAGGCAGAGGTGTGGAGAAAGAATGAATAATTTGAGAAGATGGTATGAAATAAATAAGCATGGGGCAAGGACTATACACAATACTGAATCTATTCACAATGTTGAATCTGAGATTCTTATAATGTAAAATTATAATCTATATAATCTATTTAGTCTACACACAGTGCTGAATCTAAAAAGCCAGGTGGGAATTTAAAGGGCTAAAAAGAAAATCTATTTTGGTTAAGTGATTTGGGCAACTCTGAGCTGAGAGAAATTGTTAAAATGCACCTAATCAAATTTCTAAGATTATGAGATATATTAATTAGCTTTGTGTATGGGTTGATTTCAATATTGGCTTTCTTTATCTCTTATTGAAAAGGATGTTAGATGTGATTAGGGGAAGCTGATCATGTTTTTCTTCCCAGTGGCTTAAGATAAAAAGGGAGTTAAGTCCTTTATAATAACGGGGCACCTATGTCTTCTATTGTATAGCCCTTTAGCGGACATGGCTCTCAAGTGAACAGTTGGTACAGGTTCTATTCAGATATATACTTCCTTAGATCATTTGCTTTGCATACTTGGCTATGGATAAAGGGCAATTTTTACTATTTTTAGAGTGAAATATGCTGTTGACAGTCATTTTTTCTCTAATGTTAAAACAAAGCAGGCAAGATTTTGTTAAATTCAGGTAAAAAGTAGGATAAAAGGAGAAAAAAAAATCCTCAATGAAGTGAGAATTCAACTATATTCTCAGGTTATCTGAGGATTTTTTCTGTTTGTTCTGGTCTTTACGAGGCTTTTCCTACAAGCAGTAACTGATGCCCAAAGAGAACATCAATTATTCTGGGATACAATAAGGAATTACGGCAGTTGAAAAACAGTCACTACGTGAGACTATTAATTTCTGTACATACCACTAACCATCGTTACAGCATGCTTCAGCTTCAGAAGTCTCACTTGGGATATTATGGAAGAAAAATTTTACTGGATTTTTAACCCACTGTAGATTAAATATCTACAGCCTCTCCAGATTTGGAAGCCTAGAGGTATTTCTGCAAACTAATTAGATTCTAAAGTTAAAGCACCTAATACCATCCTGCCTAGAAATATGCAATCCTTTTACATTGTCAAGTTAAAAACTTTGTTTTTATTTGTATCTGGATTAACAGTGAATTGTAATATCTAGTTAAAATGATAGATATACTCTAGACGGACTGTGATTGTGTAGGCAGCTCTTGGTTTAAAAACAGAAGCTGAATTCCAGCTGTTGACCCTGTGGGAAAGCCATCATTGGGAAGGAGATACTTGAGACAATCTGGAAGTTAGAAGTGCAGATCTTCTGGGAAATGACTGGGAATTAACCTGTCCTTCCACATTGCCTTATGTTTTCTCCATTATATCTCTTCTTTTAAACATAAAAATATACCTGCAATAGAGTTTTAGAGTTATCAGTCATTTACTACTCAGAGAATGAGTATTAAAACAGTGGCACAGAGGAACTACAGAATTTTGTTGTGTAAGAGAAGGGGTAATTTTTGAGACATTTGGAACTTCTGAGGGGAGGAGTTGCAGATAAGCTGAGGAGGTGCAGTGAGACTGGGAGCCCTGAGAGACTGGGCAGGGGAGACTGGGAAGTACCAGCGTACAGACAAGGTGGTGGGAGGGGGCCAAAGAGAAAATATTTCATCTAAGCTTAAGCCAGCACCCAGTACTCATGGAAGGGGGGAAATCTCCCTCTGCCATCTCCTTTGCTCTCAAAAATTCAGAACTTAGTTTAGGAATCAGTAGTACTTTTATTCAGCCATTTTTGGGGTTAAATGGGGTTTCATAGACTGTGAAAAGCGTCTATTATCGATAATAATTACTTCTTTGCAGAAACAAAAGACTTAATAATAAATATTCTAATCTCTAGGCTGTCTATACTAAATTTTAAATCAGAACTAAATGATTTTAGTATTTCTGGAAGAAAATTTAGAGATGACAAAGTTTAACTTCCTCATTTTTATAGGAGGAAACTGAGGCATATCAGTAATAGCTGTGGAGTAATAGCTAAGGAGCTAGGATTAGAAATCAGTTTTCCTGACCCCTGAGGATTGTATTTTTCCTACTACACTAGAAGTTAATTGCTGATAGGAAGCATTCTTCTGAAGAAGTGTTACTGTATTTCTCCCCTTTTTTCTAGTTTTCATTTCCAGGCTCCGTGTGTTCTATTTTCACCTCTCAATGAAATCTATAGGTAGTAGTAAATGTACCACTTTCAGAAACTATTTAGAATTCCTTCTCCAGCTCCTTTCTTTTTCCTTTCACAAACAAGGGCTTAATTACTTGAGAATGAAACAACCTACTGTAGGCAGGTCACAACCAGGCCTGAGGTATATAAAGTAAAAGAATGGAAGAGGTTCTTAAAGTGCCTGTCAGCGGAGGAGTCACTGTGGCAAGAGAAGAACTGACAGGATGGTGCGTGAAGAGCACGAAGCAGGTGGTGGGGCGGGGGCTGAAGAAGGCTGTAGGTAGATGGGCAGGTCCTGGGATGAGAAGTCCGTGAAGCAAATATTCTAGAATGCAATAACTTTCTGGTGTACTAGTGCCTCCCCCTTTTATTTTTATTTTTTGCATCATGAAAATGAAAAGCAATAACCACTGGTAAACATATGCAAAAGTTACAAAGACAGTAAATTATAGGGTAGAAAATGATAAAATCTTGTACTATCAGTTATACCATATTAGTAAACCAGGAAGGGAGCATAAAACTTACTTTCACTAGCCACATGATTAGCTGGAAAATAACCTTCCTGTCCCTTTCCTATGCTGCCATACCACCAGTCTTCATTATCTTTGAAAAACACTCGGATAATGTCTCCACGATGGATGGTTAGTTCATCTGATCGATTCGCTGTGTAGTCATAAAGAGCCACTACCTAAGAGAGAGATAAGACCACCACAGCTTTATCACAACTGTACCACAGAGAAAACCCCCAACATTCACTTCCTCTTGCAGAAGAGCAGCTGAAACCAAAGCAGTACTTTGGTAAGTCTGAGGCGGTCTCAAGGTTTGCTAATGGGATCAGGGGTGGTGGGAACACAGCAGGAGAAGCAAGATAAAAGACTGTGGGATTGAGAAATGGTTAAGAGCATTCAATACACTAAGATTAGCTTCAAAATAGCAGATGTTAATTTTTTAAAATAAATTACTTGTGAAGCAAATAAAAAAAAAGGTCACATACTATTCACTTTCTTAGAATTTCTTTATACTACCTTTAGTTCCCATTCTCTGTGCTAAGCAGATGCATCTGAAAAAAATTCTTCAGAGGGGCAACAATTTTACAAAAAGGAAAAGCTCAATGGAACAACCCAATTACATAACTTCACCATGATAACTTGGTATACTGACAATGTCTCTTTTTGAGATACATTTCTCTACAAACACATGCGTTTGATACTTTATATTAATAATCTGAATCTTCTGACTACCTTTTAAAATACTTTGATAAGCTCATTTTCACTAGATAGAAATTTAAGAGGAAAAGCCTTTCTATGAGAGTCCTCTTCTCTGTTTTGGGGAACTTCTTTGTGCCAGCCTACAGCCACGGTGTCATCTGGATCACAACACTTTCCCTCTACTTTCTCCTTGCTTAACTTAATGTCAGACTCTGGCCTCCAGAACAGTGAGAGAATAAATTTCTGTTTTAAGCCACACTAAGTTGGTGGTAATTTGTTACAACAGCCCTGGAAAACTAACACATGTGAATTTTACTTTGGTGAGTGCTGGATTTTCTTGTATTCCTTTTAACAGTGTTGGATCTTTTTTTTTTTTGGCATGCAGTTACTTGAGATCATTTTGACTCTTTCCAGGTTTGCTTGTAAGTTTTGTTAGAGCAAATTTAGAAAGACTTTCTTGTAGGACTCAGTAAACCCCATTTCCAGGGTGGAAATTATCCTCCCGATAATTCTACTGATGCTCCATATTAGGTTTTTCCATTCCGGCTGTCAGGAATGTGAATTATTCCCATCCTGTTGTGCAGCCCACTACTTTCCTTCCGGAGTTGTATCTCATGCATATGCAGATCAATGCTCAGCCAAAGACTTGTTAGGGTACTACTTATGGTTACTGGCAGGATTATCAATTAATATAAGGCAAAATAGAAAGTAACATCTTAGCAATTATTCTATGCCAGAAGCCTTGTTACAGTTTAATGCACATTAACTAATATGTGTACATTTTTGTGTTCATGATAAATGCGATATGACATCATTACACTTTTGGCATCTTTTAAGAAAGCACATTAAGGTTCAATATAGAAATATTTGTTATTCTTAACTTGTACTTAATTAATAAGAAAACATTTGTTCTTTTTTATCTTATACATTTACTCCTCAGATATGGCCCATCTCCTGTATGTGTGCAGTGATCTTCAGTTATGTGGCTGGCCCTGTTACTTCACCACTCTGCTTGTACTGGAATAGAGAGCTGCTTATACACAAAAACAATGAGCTGGAGCAAAGGGAGAAGATATTTCTTGTGCAGCTTACATAAAGACTGTGCAGAAGTGTGTATGGTCAAGACAGGCAGTTCCATTTACAGCATGCTTTGTTACATAGTTACAACATGATGTGATTGTAGTTTTTTAAACTATGAAATCCTTGAGAGATCATGTACCTTCTAGGTGAGATAAAGTATTTATAATAGATTGTGCCTTCAGATTCTGTTTGCTGCTTCTTGGACATTTAGGAAACACTCTTAATTAATTTTATAGATTCTGAGGACAGGGTCCCTCCCTTCTTTCACGTTTTAAACAGTTTCATTATCAATAAGAGGTCTGGGTATAACTGTAGCATTTTGTATGCTTTTTCAGAGAAATGGACCATTTCCTTGGCCAATGAAGATGTTTCTCACATAATCAAACAACAGTTTATACATCTTGATCCTATTCTTTTTTTCCCTGTGTTTTCTGAGAATTAAATGGCCCTCATCAAATACAGTTTTCAGTCCCTTCTGGGTTACAGCTGAACATTGCACAAAGCAGCATGCTCCTATCTTAAAACTGTTCCTGTTCTTGTTCTGCACATATAGGTTTTCTTTCCATTCAGTCTTACTAAAGTTTTGGGGTCACCTCGGAGGCTGATCTGAATTGCTAGTAATAAAAGGGTACGTTCGGTACATGTTTCTCAAGTTCTGGCACCCACTCCTTTTACATTGTGAAAGGAGGCTGGCCGCAGAGAAGCATATAAGGAAGACATCAGTCACTGGATGTGGCAACCCTAGTTTTCCTGTGTGATCATAAATCTCCTGTCCGGCTGTGTCCCAGAGTCCCAGGATGTACTTCTTGCCCCCTAATAGTGATGCTGACTGTGTAGTAGGGGAAGATGGTGGGCTCCAACTCCTGTGGGAAGGTGTCAACGGCATAGCTCATGAGTAGCATGTCTTGCCCACTGCCCTGTTGCTGACCACCATGCACTAGTGACCAGAGGGTCAGTGTGCTTGGCAGTGAGCCATGCTGCTACTGGACAGTCTCTGGGCATGGTCCCAGCCTCACCCTCCTAGCTGCATCTGTCTGTTGCCCCCCCAGTAGTTATGTAACAAGTGAAATAAAATAAGCTCTAAGAAAGTCTCATTTCTCAATAATGTCAATATAGGAATATTTGGTCTTTACTATTAAAACAGAAAAATAGAGCAGATAAAAACAGATAGTAGAAAACCAAATAAATCTTGATTATACAGAAGTACATTATTAAATATTCAAATGACTCCTTTACTATTAGTGGCGCTGGGACTATATTTTATTTCACCAGAGGAATAAAGAAACATACAGCCCTATTTCTAGCACCATGTGATAGAAATATATATAGTTTCTTCTGATTATTTCCATGAGTACTATGAAGACGACCCTAAACATATTTATAAGAAAGAAACCAAGGTCCTGTTATTTTTAACTGATCTTATCGGGATAATAATAGATTAAGAAAACAGAGATAAAGAAAGTAAATAATTGCACAAAGTTTATTGTCTCTGTACCAGACAAACTATCTGTTCCTATCCTGCTATATAATGCTAGTATATGTGAACCTTAAACACTTCATCAAACAAATATTTGATTCCAAATACCTTTGGCAAAGTAAATACCAAGGGTAATGGAAAGAAGACCAAACTAGGAATCAAGACAGTGAGTTTCTGGTTCTGCCTGGGCCTCCAAACTAAAGTATATTACAGAACACTCAGACTGAATGTCCGTAAACTAAGGGGAGTGAAGCAGATGATAATTTGGTAAACTTTCTAGCTTTAAAATTCGATCATAGCAGGTACTCAAATAACTATTTCAAAAGAACAGCATTCATAAATGTTGACGTAAACTCAACATTTTAATCTGGTAGATAGCAGTGTGGCTGTATTATCTGTAATCATAGATGAATTGGAAAAGTTAGTTTGACTGCTGCAACACTACATAGGAAAAACTTGCAGAAGTAATTAAAACAATAAGTATAAAGTCTTTCTTCTGAATTTACCATGTGGAAATAACTTCTTTCTTCTTTGACAAATAGGAACTCCCTTTGGAGTTCACAAATAAGTTACTCATTTTATATGGTGATTAGTATCAATTAAACTTTTTCTTACAGAAATCACAGTTCACATACGTTATCACAGTGAATTATTAGTGCTTCACTGACAAAGGCTCTAATGTGTATCTTTTTATTGGTTATTTTCTTTTTAAAAAATCAAAGGAATGATGCAGACCTTTATAGACTAGACTATATATTTGTTGTTGTTGTTAGCAAAGAAAAATGATAGTGTACTTTAATTTTCTTTCTTGGGAGGGATAGTAAACAGAGAATTATGAGTCATTCATTGGTTTACACTAAAGTGAGGTCTCCAGACCACAAGTGGCACATTACCTGGAAACTTGTTAGAGATGCAAATTCTTGGGCCCCATTCCAGAAAAACTGAAATCATATAGTCTGGGGATGGACACAGCAGTCTGACTTTAACAAGTCTTCCAGGTGATTCTGATACACCTAAAGTTTAGTTAATACTTTATTTCAACCAATTTTATAAAACATGTACTCTATTTTTTGCACATACCAAGTGATGCAACTGAATGGGTAAGAAACAATTTAAAACATAAAGCCAAATCTTATAACAAATTGTTACTGGTAAAACTTAAAAGCAAACCCATTCCTCCTTTCCTATTGGCTTTACTTATCTTTCTTAGTTTCCCTCTGGTCTCAGTGACATGCTGATCTGCTCCAGATTTGATAATTTAACATCCACTTTGTCATTTTTTCAACAAGGTCATTCTCAAACTGCAACTAGGAGTCATAATAATCATTTCTTAGGTTTCCCTATACCTCTTAAGGATTAGCAAAATTTTAAAAACAGAAAAACAAGCAAAATTGAAAGATTAAATCTGTTTACCCAGCAATAATTGTTAGGTACCTATTGTGTCTCAGCTACCCTTCTAGGCTGGGAAGACAGCAGTGAACAATACAGAGATGCTGCCTTCAGGGAGCTTCCATTTTATTGGATGTTTCATTGCTTTTGGTCTGGTGCCCCTTTTATTTTTATTTTTTTGTTAATCCTCACCTGAGGATATTTTTCCATTGATTTTTAGACAAGAGTGGAAGAGAAGAAAGGAGGGAGGGAGAGAGAAAGATCGATGTGAGAGACAGACACACGACTGGTTGCCTCCCTCATGACCCCAACTGGGACTGGGGACCAAACCTTAAATCCAGGTATGTGCCCTTGACTGGGAATGAAACCTAAGACCCGTTGGTCCTTGGGCTGACACTCTAACGGCTGAACCAAACCAGCCAGGGCTGGTGGCCCTTTTTAAAAGAGCGGTATCTTTAATATTTGTACTAGCTACTCTTCTGATTCTTTATTTTTAAGTTGACGATAAATAGTAACAGGGTACACACTAATAATACGTAGTAAAATAATTTATAAATTACTTCAGAAAAGTATAAATTCCTTTAAATTATCTTTAAAAAAATGTTTTTATTGATTTTAGAGAGAGAGGAAGGGAGAGGGAGGAAGAGAGAAACATTGATTGGTTGCCTCCTGTATGTGCCAAACCACAACCTGGGCATGTGCCCTGACTGGGAATTGAACTGGTGACCTTCTGGTGCATGGGACACTGCTAAACCAACTGAGCCACACCAGCCAAGCCTCCTTTAAATTATCTTAATGAACCATGAGTGATGAGTAAACTTAAAATTACTAATAAAAAACTAGATACAGATATTTTTAAACAAAAATAAATTCAAGTATTTGCAAATAACATATGCTTTGAAGATACTCAATTTCAGTAGTTATAAATTTTATACTCCATAGTTTAAAGCAGTGATTTATAAGTGATTTATAGAGATTATGTATAGAAATATAGCTCTTGTAAGAAATGAAATATTCTTTTTTTTTTTTACCCTACTGCATTTATTACTTGGTTTTATTTACTTGTAGATGTTACTTTCCTGGCCAGGTCCTTCCATAGCCACAGTGTTGTGAGAGGTAGTAAAAACTTTAAATATATATATAAATATAAAAACTTGTAAATATTAAAATAAAAAATTGTTAATTAAAGTTTGTTAAGGAAATACACATATGAATATTTAAATATTAAAAAACAAAAACCTGTATGTAGATATGTGAGTAATGAAAGGATCTTCAAAGAGACAGACCTGTGTGTACTGCTACAAAACTACTTTAGAAAAGCCCTTTCTAAACTTAAATAGGCACTTAAAGGAATTCAAAAATGTCTAAATGAGTTATATTTTCCATTGTTCTCTTTTAGAGTGATGTATGGGTCTATTTCTCTGTGCTTAAATACATACCTAACAGAGATCACAGATCTATTACTTAAAAATAACATGAGATCTGGAGACAAGTCTTTTGAGAATGAAATTAAATCTCTTTTGGTGATAAATGGCACTTTCAAGATTTCCTGAGCACCACCTCTAAGCACAGAGTTGTAGTTCTTGATATTGCAAGACAATCTGTACAGAAACTTTTGAGAACTGCTTAAGAAAACTCCTGAGGACATATGTTAAATTTATTAACAAGATTCATTAAAATTATAAACAATTTCTAAAAACATAAATTAACATCTCATTCTTACAATAAGCATCTCAAGTGTACACTATACATATGGCATTGTACATACATCATACGGGAAATAAAGAAATGAAACACAGAATTTTTGACCTGAAGATGCTTAGAATATAATTAAGAAAATTATATAATTTCAAATACCACATGCATATAATACTTATTAAAGTTTAGCATAAATTAATATCTTTATAATAATGTGCTATTTTATGAAATATTTTATTTAAAAACGTCTCATTTTTTCAACTAAGGTTTTAAAATTCACTAATTCTAAAACAAATATATAAATCTTAGTTTAGGTTTTTCTCATCATCATGTACTTCTACTGTTATTATTTAATAATCTGCTCTGCTATATGTCTGCATGTCTAGATATATCTGTAAATATATGTATCACCATTTATTTAATGCTTACTATACGCCAGGGATGTGCTAAACATTTATATATCTTTTTATAACATATTATATAGTATATATATACTATATATTAGATATACTTTATAATATATTACATAGTACATATGCACTATATATTATATATACACATTTGTGTATAACTTTTGGTTCCTTAATTATAAACCAAAAGAATTATTATTTGTCTAAATAACAGAGTTTAGCAGATTCTAAGTGTCAGCAGGTCTGCTTTTCACTTAAGCTTATGCTTTTTTTTTTTTTAAAATTCCTCACCTGAGGATACTTTTCTATTTATCATCAGATAGAGTGGGAGGGAGAAAGAGAGAGAGAGAGAAATAGAGAGAACATCGATGTGATAGAGCCACATCGACTGGTTGCCTCCTGCAGGACCAAACCAGGGCCGAGGACGAACCACAACCAAGGTATGTGCTCTTGACCAGAATGGAACCCACGATTCATTGGTACGCGGGCTGACGCTCCAACCACTGAGCCAAACCGGCCAGGGCTATGCTTTTAATCATTAAACTTACATATTTAAGTTTGAAGTTAGAGGCCTTCCCATAAACAAATAAATACAGGATGGTTGGTTCATTACCTGTGACATTCCTTAAGATTATGCCAAAAGAAGTGTCTTAAAAACTTGGTAATTCTATGAAAGAAGGCACCTGAAGATCGCCACAGCTCTTTTCTTCAGCTTCTCAGTCACAATTGGTTGAGGTCACCAAGTGGGAAGTTGAAATTGGGCTAAAATGACAGCTTACCTATGTATCCATTTCATCACTGCTGGTTATAGTTAAGGGTGGAGGAAATTACTGAAATGACTACAGGTAGAGTTAGTATAGAAGAAATATGTGACGGAATCTTGAGTAATAAATTTAAATGGAAAGAGAAAAGCTTCTTATGATGCTGACAGCCAAACATCACTATTTAATTGTGCATCTATTTAAACACCGAGGCTTCTTTATTTCCAATTCTAACATCAACCCAAATATTCTAGGAAAAGCTCATGTACACATATGTGAGCATTTGATTTTGTGGGGAAAAGATAAGAATATAATAGTAGAAGGCTAATGAAGAAGCTTAATGGAAAAATGTCCCTTCTTTAGCATAGGATTGTAATTGTGGCACATATAGAGATGTAGTGTTGAATAGGAGGCTCTAAAACTTATGAAGCAGTATTTCAAATGGCAAAATAGAAATCAGCAAATAGAATTTTTAAGAAGCAAATAAAACATTCTGAGCTGAGAGACAAATGAGTAGAGGGGTTAGCACTTCCAGAATGGGGGAGTATGACTCTTTCATAAAAGCAAGAACACTGGTAAAAATAGTCAAAATAAGCTTTTTAAGAACTCTGACAATTAGCCAAAGGTTTATAACAATCCAAGGAGCAATTCAAGAAAAACAGTTAAATCTTGGTAAACATAGCAAGCTCTGTGGCGTTTTAACCTGCCCATTCTCATTATCCTCTTGCCAGCTCCATGGCAGTCTTAGAAACCAACAGACTTGGTAACTATGAAAACTAGCAGGCTGGCAGTCACAGGAGGGGGAAGAATAGGTCAGAGTGACTCCACATGTCCATCTCCAGAGAAGTGACACTGTATTCCCTATGTGGCAGCCCCTGAGAAGCTCCATGCTCAGGGCTTGTCTTCATTTCATGTGACTCAGAGCCAGCTGTGTGAGCAGCCATATCCCTAGGGCATTTGTCAAAAACAATCAGTTGCAACTTAGGTGGTGATACAAGTTAGGACAAATAAGGGGATGAGCAAAAAATTAAAAGGAAAATCACATATCTGTAAGGTACTCTGAAAAGCTACAAGACACTCCTGAAGTCTAGAAGGCCACACACATGTGCAGGACGGTGTGTGCCCAGGGAAGACCAGGGAAGGCGCTAATCCTTCACCTCTGGCTGACCTTTACAGTCTGCACAAGCAGAGAGTGAAATCTTTGCAAAGAAGAGTTATAAACTGCCTAGTGAAGCACTGAAAACATGTCCCAACACCACACACAGAGCCCCTTGGAAAAGGCCGCAGGACTTGGTTCCAGGTGTTTAAGGAAATCTCTGTCCAGTCATTAGCTGACCACTAAGCTAATGAAGTAGATACTTCAGCGGTTGCACAACATAAAAAATATAGACTTTATATAGAATTACTCCAGGAAATTCACTAACTAAATATTAAGAGTAATAATAACAAAAATGACAAACCATGAAATGGTGGGGGTAGAGAGTCTGATTTCCAGATTTGCCACATTATATTATCTCAAATGTCCAGTTAGTAACAAAAATTTCACAAGACATAAAAACGAAACAAAAAAAACAAGCCAAGTATAGCCTTACACAGGAATTAAAGAAGTCAATGAAAATTGTCCCCCAGAAAACCCAGGTATTGCATTCACTAGACAAAGATTTTTAAAAGAGTTTATATATGTTAAAAGACCTAAAGAAAATAATGACTAAAGAATTCAGAGGAAGCATGAGAATAATATTTCAGCAAATACAAAACATCACCAGAAAGATAAATTATTTTAAAAAATAGAAATTCTGGAGTTCAAAGGTACAATATTCAATAGAGTGACTGGTTCAACAGTAGATTTGAATTGGCAGAGGAAAGAACCGGTAAAGTTTGAGGATAAGCAAATTGAAATTATCTAGTTTGAGGAACAGAAAGAAAAAAAAAAGAAGAAAAAATGATAGAGCTCAACTTCCTTTCCCAATATAAACACTTCCTAAACCTGATAAAGGCTATACAAAGAATGGTGGATCTTGTTAAATGCTTTTCCTGTATCTATTGAGATTATTGTGTGTTTTTGTGCTTAATGCTATTAATATGGCCTATTACACTGACTGATTTTCATATGTTAAATCTGCCTGTCATTCCTCAGACAAATCCTACTTGGTCTCAGTGTTTAACCTCTTTTACATGTTGTAGATTCTGTTAACTAGTATGTTATTGATGTTTTTATATCAATATTTGTAAGAGATTTTGGTCTGTAGTGTTCTGGTCTAGTTTTGGGATCACAGTAATACTGAGTCCATAAAATGAACTGGAAAATGTTCATTTCTCTTTTAATTTTTGGAAGAGTTTGTAAAAGCTTGATGTTTTTTTCTTCTTAAAAACATTTGGTACAATTCACCAATGATGCATTCTGTGCCTGGGATTTTCTTTGTAGGAAGTTTTTGGATTGCTAATTCAATCACTTGACTCATACAAGTATATTCAGATTTCTTTTTTCTTCTTCAGTAAGTTTTAAGTTGTATCTTTTTATGAATTTGTCCCTTTCATCTAGGCTATTTAATTTGTTAGTATACTTTTTGGTAATAGAACTCCCTTATCATTCTTTTTATTTCTCTAAGGCCAGTAGTGGTACCTAATTTTATTAATTGGGGGTTACCTACTTCCCACCCCATGGGTCAGTCTAGCTAAGGTTTTGTTCACTTTCTTGATAGTTCAAAAAACCAATTTTTGGTTTAATTAATTTTCTCTACTCTTTTTCTGTTTGCTATTTCATTTATTTTCATCCTAACAGATCTGCTAACTTCAACTACATTTCTAAAAACAAAAATTTATCTCTACATTTGATATAAGCTTTGAATCCAATATATAATAACATATTTTTAAAACATATATCTAATTTATATAATTATATAATAAAATACAATAATTTTCCAAATTAGAAAGTGGACAAAGGATCTGAATAGAGTCTCTAAAGAAGATATACAAATAGTACTTCTAAACATGTTCACATCATTAGTAATTAAGGAAATACAAATCCAAATCACAAGATACCACTCCCTATCCACTAGGACAGCTATAATAATAAAGACAGTAACAAGTGTCTATGGGGCTGTGGAGAAACCGAAACCCTCATACAGGGCTGGTGGGATTGTAAAATGGTTCAGAGTCACTATGGAGAACATTCTGACAGTTCCTCAAAATGTTAACCATACAGGTAATATGATGCAGTAATTCCAGTACTAAATATACACCCAAAGGAACTGAAAACATGTCCACACAAAACCTGTATGTGAATGTTCATATAGCATTATTCATAACAGCTAAAAACGGAAGCAACTCAAATGCTCATCAATGGATTAAAGGATTAATAAAATGTGGTATATCCATACAACAGAATATTATTTGGTCATAAAAAGGAATGACATTTTGATGCCTGCTACAACATGGAGGAACTTGGAAAATATTATGATAAGTGAAAGAAGCCAGATACAAAAGGTCATATATGGTATGATGGCATTTATATAAAATATCCAGAACAGGCAAATCCACAGGGACAAAAAAAAGTTTAGTATTTGCCAGGGGCTAGGGAGAGAAAGCAATGGGGGGGGGGAGGGGAAGCACTAATGAGTATGGGGTTCCTTTTGGGGGTCATATGGATATGTTTTAAAATTAGTGTGGCGACGGTTGCAGAACTATGAATATATTAAAACCCAATGAATTGTAGACTTTAAAAGGGTAAATTTTATGCTATATGAATTATATCCAAATGAAGCTATTAAAAAAAGAACATCACAGGAATTATGGTCATGGGATGTGAAGTTGGTTATGATGAATAAAGCAACAGACATAAGCAAGAATACAGAAAAGACCATCCCTCTCCATGTCAGAGAGGAGAGCCTTGATCTGGCTATGGAAATGGAAATACAACACAACGAGAAAGCAGTATATAAGAGAAACAGATGTGCTTACTATATCACCAAGGTTTTGGTGGTAAGAACTAAGCTGCTGGTAGTACCACTGAGAGAAAATTAAAGTGGAAAGGCACAATGAAGTTCCTGGGGAAGATAGCAATTTTATTGAGCTGTATTCATTTTTAGGTTCTTTGGGTTACCAAATGGTTAACAGCCCAAGTGCTTATTATAAAGATGTTTCTAATAGAAAGAAGAAAAGAAAGAACAATTAAAATTAGAAACATCAACTGAGGAGTCATTCATACTTAGGTGTCAGCTGACACGTAAGGATATACAATGAGCTTTACAAGTAGGTCTCAAGGAAGCAGCGAGAAAGCCCAATCATCCTGTTCTTGGGTGATATTCAAAATTACCTTCTCATTCCTTCACTCCTGTTCTTCAAACAGCTGTCTGTGGCATGTGGGTAGCATAGTTTGAAGTGTAGCAGGTGTTTGTAATTTCCTTTCTCAAGGTCACAGGTGACTCTGCCAGTGCACTAGAAAAACCACAGCTTCTGGGCCCCTTTCTTCCCACCAAACCCCAAGATCCCCTTCTCACATCCAGATTACTCTCTGCTACTTTGTGTCTTTAACTCACCCCACAGCTATCAGAATTGAAGTGCCAGTACTCCTAGGAAATCGACTAAGACTTTATCCACTAACCTCAAATCATATCTGATTAAAATTTCTTGGTGGGTGAATGGGATATTTTCCAAGAAAAATTTTTGAAGTTGGCTTTCTTAGGTAACTTCCATGGTAGATCTATTAAGAGGGAGGAATCTGTATTGGGCAATGTCCCTCCTCAAATCAAGACTTTCATGACCCTTTTTATCTGTCATTCTGGTCAGTCTTTCAAGTAGTGCTCAGTTGTCTACTCCCTTCATTACCAGCCCCTGCCTAATCCCATTACAAGTTACAGTGATGATATAAAGATCAGATGAGATAATATACAGTGTATCAGAGCTTTTAAAACTATAAATTGTTTTTATAAGTGTTAATTGCTGTCAATATTACCTGAACTGCTCCCAAATTCCACAGAATCTGCTTCACTGAGTGGCATTCGAGTTAATGGTTTATTCACAATGCACTGCTTCTGCTTTTAGAAAGTTAATATTGTTGGCTCATCTACCATTAATGCATTCACACATTCAATTTAAATGTTTCTAGGAGATCCTTAAAGATCCTTTGTGTTTCGGTTTCCCTACTAGGAAACGATGATAACGCTTTTATCTTACAGAATTATTATGACATTCAAGTGAGATAACCTACATAAAACACTTTGTACAATGCCTGGCACACAGTAAGTGCCCAATAAATGTGAGGTATAATTATTAGTCAATTCTTAAAGTTCTTTGAGTTAACAGAGAAACAGTGCTTTGTAGTAAAATATTTCTGTAAAACACCCATCACTATAAATGTGACCATTATTTTCCAAACCAAATATAGATCTACTAATATTCAACTCTATTTCTGAAAACAAAAATTTATTTCTAGTTTTGGCATTGTTCTGAATCCAAAAAGTGCCCTCACAAAAGTCTGCTCATGTTGTCATAAGATATTGCCAGGCAGAGATATGGTGACAAGAACACTTCATGAAGTTTCATTATAAAGAGAACAAAAAGTTCCATTTCTTTCAGGAATTTCTCTCAATTTTTATGCATTATACTAATCTGTGCCAAATCACGTGGTTACACCAGAAGGGGCTGCATGACTGACTATGGTGCTGCCATCTCTGCCAGAGGCTGACCTCTGGGGACACAGACACGATGGCAGAATCAAGAGCACCACAGAAAGACGCCACTGGGTGAACTCATCTATGCTCATCAGGGCTAAATAAAGAACCCATGGAACATTAGTAGCAGCAGCTGGTAGATGTTCATCTAGGCAGGAAAAACAGAACAATAGTTTAATAACTTTTGATTAAATTTCTCCCAAAACGGAGAATGACATTTTTTAAGATGATGAGAGATAATTTTTTTCTTTTCTAAACAACTGTTTTCTTCATTTTATGGCATGATCCACTCAAGTTTTGGGTTCTTCTATGGACTATATTAATGCTTCCTTGAAGGGGTCAAATTTTATATTGATTGGCAGGAAAACTGCAAGTAATCAAATCTTACCTTAAAAACTATGCAAGTAAATGCTTTGATAAGCACAATGCCAGGTAACACTAACTGCTTTTAAATAATAATACTCCCCAAACAAAATGACATAAATAAAAACTTAAACGACCCACAGGTAAGGAAATTTTTACTATTTTTATTTTGTTTACTGTTTAATATTTTTCTAATGTTCTGAATAAAGACAATTAATAAGGGACATTATTAAATTTGTCAATGTTACAGAGTTTAGAAGGAGCTATTACCATGACTGAAAGAAAAATCAGGATTCAAAAGAATTTTTACAAGCTGGATAAGGAGTCAAAAATAAATTGATGGGATTCCAAAATGGCGGCAGAGTGAATGGAAGCTACACAGACCATCTCCCAGGACCAAACTGGAATTACAACTTAAATAAAGACAAATTGTGGGGAAAAAGCAACAGAAAAGCAGCTTGCGAGGACCATACAACCAGGGACACTGAAATGATCCTGACAGGATTGCGGAGGCGCGAGAGGGGGGCTGGGAGCCCACGGAAAGCAGCAGTCTTGGCTGTGAACAGCGCCCTCGGGGTTAAAGCCCAAGCCGGCTCCACAGCGCAGGGCCAGGACAGAGCGCTAAAATAGCCACAGCCACTCACCTTGGGCTCAGCAGAGAGAGGGCAGACTGGACTGGAACTGTGTGGGGACACTTGGGATTAGGAGAGCGCTCAGAGCTTCTGCTGAGTTGCAGCCACGCAGGACGGTGGCCACCTTACTCCTTCCCAGGACTCTGGGGAGAGGCAGCAGCCCCTCCCTCGGAGATTCAACCCCAGACAGGTGGGCCATTGAAATGCAAATTGAGGCTCATTACCTACCAGCATCTGTCCCACCCTCAGGAAATCCTCTTACTCCCAAACACCTGTGGTAGGTTTTCATTCAACAGAGAACTCAAGGCTCTTCAAGTAACCGAGACTAATAGCCTCTAGGCAAAAAGCTAGAGGATACCTGAACCTTTCCTGGGCTTGAAAACCTGATCAGGAAAGTAAGACTACACAGTGGTGTTTAACGTGGGTCCTCCCACGCTCATCCAAACCCAGTAGAGGGAGCCACAAGCAGCAGAACACCAACATCCACAGGGAAAATTTAGCAGGCTCCAAAACCCACTGAGATAGAAAAAATGGTGAAACAAAGAAACAGATCCCAAATGAAAGAACAAGAGACGTCTACTGAAGATGAGATAAATGAAATGCAGTTAAGCAAGTTAACAGAGCTAGAATTCAGAGCCATGATTTTGAGGAAGCTCAACAGCATGAGTAAGGACATCAACACCATGAGTAAAGACACAGAAACATTGAAAGTCAACCAACTGGAAATCAAGAAGCACCAAGAAGAAATGAAGAATGACATAGCAGAAATAAAGAACACATTGGAAGGACTAAACAGCAGAGTAGAGGAAGCTGAGGACCAGATCAGTGAATTAGAAGACAGGGTAGAAAAAAATCAACCAATCAGAAAACCAAAAGGAAAAAACAATGAAAAAACAGGAAGACAGCTTAAGAGAACTGTGGGACAACTGGAAATGTAATATTATTCGCATCATAGGAGTCCCCGAAGAAGAAGAAAATGAGAAAGGGTTAGATAATATATTTGAAGAAATAGTGACAGAAAATTTCCCTAATTTGGTGAAGGAAGAAGGCATTCAAGTTCAAGAAGCACAGAGAGTCCCAAGTAAGAAGAACCCAAACAGGCCCACACCAAGACACACAGTAATTCAAATGCCAAAAATTAAAGACAAAGAGAGAATCCCAAAGGCAGCAAGAGCTAAGCAACAGGTTACCTACAAAGGAACCCCCATAAGGCTATCAGTTGACTTCTCAATAGAAACACTGCAGGCCAGAAGGGAATGGCATGAAGTAATCAAGGTCATGAAAAACAAGGATCTGAACCCAAGACTACTCTACCCAGCAAGGCTATCATTCAAAATAGAAGGTCAAATAAAGAGCTTCCCAGACAAAAAAAGGGCTAAGGGAATACATTAGCACCAAACCAGCACTGCAAGAAATGTTAAAAGGACTGCTGTAATTAGTAGAAGAAACAGAAAGGAAAACAGAACCACACTAAACAAAAATGGCAATAAATGAGTACATATCAATAATCACCTTCAATGTAAATGGACTGAATGCCCCCATCAAAAGACACAGAGTAGCTGATTGGATAAGAAGGCATGACCCATACATATGTTGTTTACAAGAGACCTACCTCACAACAAAAGACTCACATAGGTTGAAAGTGAAGGGATGGAAAAAAAATCTTCCAAGCAAACGGAAAGGAAAAAAAACCTGGGGTAGCAATACTCATATCTGATAACATAGATTTCAAAATGAAGGCCATAACTAGAGACAAAGAAGGTCACTACATAATATTGAAAGGATCTATCCACTAGGAAGATATAACCTTGGTAAACATATATGCACGCAATATAGGAGCACCAAAATATATTAAAAATCTTCTGGAGGACTTCAAAGGACAAATCGACAGCAATACAATCATAGCAGGGGACTTCAACACCCTGCTGACATCACTGGATAGATCCTCTAGACAAAAAATCAAAAAGGAAACAGAGACTCTAAATGAAGCACTAGACTAAATGGACTTAATAGATATCTACAGAGAATTACACCCCAAAACTACAGAATTCACATTCTTCTCAAGTGCACATGGGACATTCTCAAAGATAGACCACATGTTAGGACACAAACTAAGTCTCTACAAGTTCAAGAAGATTGAAATCATATCAAGCATCTTCTCAGTTCACAATGCCATGAAACTAGAAATCAATTGCAACAAGAACATACAAAGACATTTGAACACATGGAGGCTAAATAGCATGTTATTAAACAATGAATGGGTTACCGAGGAGATCAAGGAAGAAATTAAAAACTTCCTGGAAACCAATGAAAATGAACACACAACAATACAAAGTCTATGGGATGCAGCAAAAGCAGTTCTGAGAGGGAAGTTCATAGCACTACAGGCCCACCTCAAGAAACAAGAAAATTTTCTAATTATCTAACCTCACAACTTAAGGAACTAGAAAGCAAACAAAAAGAAAACCCCAGAGCAAGTAGAAGGAAGGAAATAGTAAAGATCAGAGCAGAAATAAATGACATAGAGACCAGAAAAACAATTCAAAGGATCAATGAAACAAAGAGCTGGTTTTTTGAAAAGATAAACAAAATTGATGGACTCTTAGCTAGACTCACCAAGAAACAAAGGGAGAGAACCCAAATCAAATACACGAAATCAGAAATGAAAGAGGAGAAGTAACAATTGACACTACAGAAATAAAAGGATCGTTAACAAATACTATGAACATTTATATGGCAACAAATTCGACAATCTAAGTGAAATGGACAAATTTCTAGAAACACATAGTCTCCCAAAACTGGACCGGGAAGAAATAGAAAACTTGAACAGACCAATAACAATGAAGGAAATTGAAGATGTAATCAAGACTCTCCCAGCAAACAAAAGCCCAGGCCCAGAAGGCTTCATGGGGGAGTTTTACCGAACATTCAAAGAACTAACACCCATTCTCCTCAAACTATTCCTAAAAATTCAAGAAGAAGGAAGACTTCCAAACTCGTTTTATGAGGCCAGCATAATTCTAATTCCAAAACCAGAAAAAGACACTACAAAGAAAGAAAACTACAGGCCAATATCCCTGATGAACATAGATGCCAAAATCCTTAACAAAATACTAGCAAATCGGATCCAGCAATACATCAAAAAAATTATTCACCATGACCAAGTAGGATTCATCCCAGGGATGCAAGGCTGGTTCAATATTTGCAAATCAATAAATGTGATACACCACATAAACGAAATGAAAGATAAAAACCACATGATCATATCAACAGACGCTGAAAAAGCATTCAACAAAATCCAGCACCCATTTCTGATAAAAACGCTCAGCAATGTGGGAATAGAGGGATCATATCTCGACATAATAAAGGCCATATATGAGAGACCTACAGCCAACATCATATTCAATGGGCAAAAACTAAAAACATTTCCCTTAAGAACAGGAACAAGACAGGGATGCCCACCTTTGCCACTCTTATTTAACATATTACTGGAAGTCTTAGCCACAGCAATCAGACATGAAGAAAAAATAAAAGGGATCCAAATTGGAAAGGAAGAAGTGAAACTGTCATTATTTGCAGATGACATGATATTATACATAGAAACCCTAAAAACTCCATAAAAAATCTACTAGACTTAATAAATGAATTTGGCAAAGTAGCAGGATACAAAATCAACGTCAAGAAATCGATAGCATTCTTATACACCAATGATGAACTCACAGAAAGAGAAACTAAAAGAACAATCCCATTTACTATCGCGGCAAAAAAATTAAGATACCTAGGAATAAACTTAACCAAAGAAGTAAAGGACCTATTTGCAGAAAACTACAGGACATTGAAAAAGGAAATAGAGGAAGATATAAAAAAGTGGAAGCACATACCTTGTTCATAGATTGGAAGAATTAACATCATTAAAATGTCCATATTACCCAAAGTAATCTATAGATTCAATGCAATCCCCATCAAAATACCAACGACATATTTCACAGAACTAGAACAAATATTTCAAAAGTTCATATGGAACCAAAAAAGACCCCGAATAGCAACAGCAATCTTGAAAAAGAAGGACAAAGTAGGTGGGATCACAATACCAGATATCGGGTTATATTGCAAAGCCACTGTAATCAAAACAGCCTGGTACTGGCACAAGAACAGGTATATAGACCAGTGGAACAGAACAGAGAATCCAGAAATTGACCCAAGACATTATGCTCAATTAATATTTGACAAAGGTGGTAAGAGCATACAATGGAATAAAGACAGCCTATTTAATAAATGGTGTTGGGAAAATTGGACAGCTACATGCAAAAGAATGAAACTAGACCATCAACTTACACCATACATAAGAATAAACTCAAAATAGATAAAAGACTTAAATGTGACTAGTGAATCCATAAAAATCCTTAAAGAAAATGTAGGCAACAAAATTTCGGACATCATACGCAGCAGAATCTTCACTGATACATCACCTAAGGCAACAGAAATAAAGGAAAAAAATGAACACATGGGACTACATCAAATTCAAAAGCTTCTGCAGAGCAAAAGAAACAACCATCAAATTGGAAAGGGAACCCACTGTATGGGAGAGCATAATTGCCAATGATACATCAGATAAGGGGTTAATCTCCAAAATATATAGAGTGCTCATACAACTCAACAAAAGGAAGACAAAGAACCCAATTAAAAAATGGGCAGAGGAACTAAATAGACACCTCTCCAAACAGGACATACAAAGGGCTAAGAGACATATGAAGAAATGCTCAACATCACTAATCATCAGAGAGATGCAAATTAAAACAACAATGAGGTATCACCTCACACCTGTCAGAATGGCTGCCATCAACAAAGCATCAAACAACAAGTGTTGGCGAGGGTGTGGAGAAAAGGGGACTCTAGTACACTGCTGGTGGGAATGCAGACTGGTGCAGCCACTTTGGAAAACACTATGGTGTTACCTCAGAAAATTAAAAATTGATTTGCCATTTGACCCAGTGATCCCACTTCTAGGAATATACCCTAAGAAGCCTGAAACACCAATCAGAAAGAATATATGTACCCCTATGTTCATAGCAGCACTATTTACAATAGCTAAGATCTGGAAACAGCCCAAGTGTCCATCAGTAGAGGAATGGATAAAAAAGCTGTGGTACATGTACACAATAGAGTACTATGCAGCTGCAAGAAAGAAAGATCTCTTATCCTTTGAGAAGACATGGAGGGACCTGGAGAGTATTATCCTAAGCGAAACAAGCCATGCAGAGAAAGACAAATATCACATGATCTCACTTATTTGCAGAATATAATGAACATAACAGTCCGAGGAACAGGGTAGACCCAGAGATGTGGAAGTAGTGTACAGACTGACAACCCTCAGAAGAGGGGGGGGGAGGGAAGAGATAAACCACAGAACTTTTATGCATGTATGCATAACTGATGGACATGGACAACAAAGCTGGGGATGGGGTGGGGGGATGGGGAGGAGGGTGTCAATGGAGGAAAAAAAGGAGAAACATCTGTAACAAAAATAAATTAATAAAAATAAATAAAAAATAAATTGATGGAACTCAACAAGGATAAATGGACAACTTTGCACTTAGGGTTAAGTGGTAACAGCTGAGAGGTTACTGTTAGTGTTAGACATGTACGCAGTACTTGAAACAATAGAACACTAAAAAAGTAGGTATTATTATTATTTCCATTCTGGAGATGATCATACCGAGGCACAAATATTTAAATAATGGGAAGCTATATCTTGATAGCACATCTTTAAGACATGAAGGAATTATGGTAGGTCAAAGTTCAATATCAAACAGCATCCAGATTACAGAAATCAATAACATCACTACATTTTTCATATCACAATTAGAATATTAATTGTGCCCCCTTTCTGAAAAGAATCTGAACAAACTGGAATGAAATCAACATAGATTAAAGTAAGTAAATGGATATGATATAGATAGTCTCAAACATCTTAAGTGCTGCACTTATGGAAGAGAAAACTGACTTCTTCCACAATGGTCTAGAAAAAGGGTACAGCTAAGATACTAATCATTTGTAGTAAAGTACAAAACTTGAGTAATTAATGAAAAAACAGTGTTTTAAGGCAGAACTAGTTTTTGTTTTCCAGGAAAGAATGTATCCACAAGTAAAGGGACTTTTTATTTAGTAACCGTTGACACATCTTTCTCATATGTTGAAACTGAATGACTAGAAATGTGTAGAGATTAGAACGGTCTCAAAACTCTTGCAACAATATCCCATTATTAGCAGATAAAGTAGTCTTTGGCAAAGTCTTGATGCAAATATCAAGAACTCTAGAGGCTCTTGGGTAGCATGTTAATTAAAAAAGAAAAGAACCTCCTGACTCTATGTTTGCTACCTGTGTGATCCTAGGCAAGCCTCTTCACTTTTCAGTTTCATAATTTATAAAATGGGAATAATAATACCTACCTGAGAATTATGCAGATGAAAAGAAAGTTAATATACAGCTATATTGGTAACATAGTAAGTATTCAATACATGTATATCATTAATCTTCACAACAAAGCATTAGTAAGTTAAATGATAATTTTATATTATAATTAACTTATTCAGGGACATTATGAATACTTGGAATATAATAATGGCTAGGAATAATATGCACAATAATTGTAGTGCTGAACAGGAATAGACAAAATCCCTCTCTTGATCGAATACATAGTTTACTAGGGGAGACATTTACTGAGATCTAAAGAAAAAGAATTGGGAAAGATCATGAAGAGCAAAGATGTGTCATTACAGACCAAGGTGAAGATGATCCACACCCTCATATAATTACTATGTATAAATGCGAAAGTTAGACAGTGAAGAAGGCTGATAAGAAAAAATCGTTCCATTTGAAGTATGGTGCCGGAGAAGAGCTATATGAATACGCTGGGCCATCAGAAAGATGAACAAGTGCAAATTAAGCCTGAAACGTGTCTAGAGGCAAAAATGACTGAACTGAAACTGCCCTACTTTGGGCACTTCATGAGAAGGCAGGGTTCTTTGGAAAAGACAATAATGCTGGAAAAATAGAAGGCAGCAGGAAAAAAGAAAGACCAAATATGAGATGGATTGACTTCAAAAAAGAAGCCATAGGCAGGAGTCTACAGGAGCCAAGCAGGGCTGCTTGGGACAGGACATGGTGGACATCACCCATTCAGGGGGTCACCAGGAGTCAGAGCCGACTTGATAGCACGCAACACACACAAAGAAAAAGCCTATTATGCAAAAGGAGGTGTATATTCCTGGCAGAGAGACCAAATGTTCAAAGGCCTACGGGTGAGTAGGTAACAGCTTGGTGTTCAAGAAGCTCAGCAGATAAGTCTTCAAACCATTTTGAGTTTATTAAAAAAAAAAAAAAGAAAGAAAGAAAAAAGAAAAGAGAAAAAAAGAAATTCAGCGGAGAGTATCATAAGGTGACATTGAAGTAGGCAGAGATCAGATCACAAAGGCTCTACAGGTTCCCTGAAAAGGGTTTGTGTTTCATTCTAAACATAGGGGGAAGTTATTAAAGAGTGGTAAGCAGGAGGAAAACCCACTCTAAATTACATTTTAAAAAGATCACTCTGGCTGTTACGACTTACTGAATTTTCTAGACCATTGTGGAACAAGTCAGTTTTCTCTTCCATAAATGCAGCACTTAAGATGAATAAGGTGATCACACATGTAGGACTGTTCAAGACAGTCCTAGTTTATGCCTGTTGTCCTGGTGTAATTGAACTTCTGCACTGACTCCAGGCGAGAGTCAGAATATGCAATAAACAAATAAATGCATAATAAAACACACCTGACAAAATGGAAAAAGAAAAAGAAGGAAGGTTGGTCAAGACACAGGCAGGCCATTGTGAGAATCTTCATCAGATGCCCCTGTTCCTGGTGTGTCCCTGACCTATCTGGACTCTGGGGTCCTCTTGTAATTCTTAACCTAAGAAATCTCAGGCTTGGGATATGTTCTTCTCCTTATTATCCGGCCATCTCTTATGATTAAATAATACTCAATATCTAGTACACAAAAATATACTGAGAGGGGTGCAATGTGTCTTAACTCATTCCTTGCAACAATCCTTGAGGTAGGTATTATTATCCCCATTTACAGATGAGGAAACTGCAGCACAAAGAGGTAAGTCACATGGAGCAAAAGTGACCGAACCACAACTTGATTCTGAACTTAGCACCTTAACCCCTCTTCTAATATTATTTCTCAGTGTGAAACACCCAGGGGTCTGCAAGTTGCTCCAAGTGGCCGGAGGAGCACTGGGGAAGAGCTGGTTTAGAAAAATAACAGAAGGCTTCAAATGAGACTAAACAGCATACTTCTCAACGGACAGGACATGACGTGCACCGCAGAGTCTTTAATGCAGGACAATATTTACGTTTTGGATAAACAGACAGCTTTGTGGAGAATGGATCTGGCAGGTGAGTAGTTCCTGAGTCAGATTTTTCTAAGGACTGGATATGTGCCTCCTTCCTAGACAGGGAACTCTGGATACCCCTCTTGTGAAGAAGATGCTTGCTCCTGCCCATGATAAACAAGTGACTTCCCACAGCTGAAGCCTGAGCCTTCTGACCACTGGGTCTCCCTTCTGCACTCCACAGCTGTACAGGTATATACCAAATTTAGATCTTCAAACTCATTCTCTTTTCTGAGATCCCAGCCTGTATTCTCCTTTCTCTGTTGAACATTTCTACTTGTTCATGGCCTTGGTTACCTGAAAGTTAACATGTCTAAAACTGAATCTATTATTCTCCAAAAATCAGCCTTCATTCCTGATTTCAAAAATAATCTGTTAATGGAGTCATCATTCTCTCCGTAACCTATGTCTGCAGTTTTGGAATCATCTTTTACCACTTTTCTTTTGAGTCCCTATCATCAGTTCTAATCTCCAAATCTTTCTCACAAACATACCTCTATTTCCATTAGCTTTACAACTCACATTCTTCCTATCTCCATCCATTTGTAATTTCATGAGCTGCTTTTATTTTAACCTTTTAAAAACATTACCACCTTGTACATACATATAATGGAATATTACTTGGCCATAAAAAAAGAACAAAATCTTACCATTTTTAAGGGCATGGATGGACCTAAAAGGTAAATATGCTAAGTGGAATAAGCCAGACACAGAAAGACAAATACCATTATTTCACTTATATGCAGACTCTAAAGAACAAAATAAACAAATAAACAAAACAGAAACAGACTTATAGATACAAAGAACAGACTGATGGATGCCAGAGGGGAGGGGTGTTGGGTGGTGGGGTTAAAAAAGGTGAAGGGATTGGCTGGCTGGTGTGGCTCAGTGGTTGAGCGTCGACCCATGCACCAAGAGGTCGCCAGTTCAATTCCTGATCAGGACACATGCCCAGGTTGTGGACCTGATCCCCAGTAGGGGAAATGCAGAAGGCAGCCAGTCGATGTTCTCTCTCATTGATGTTTCTATCTCTCTCTCCCTCTCCCTTTCTCTCTCTCTAAAACCAATAAATAAAAAATATATATTTTTTAAAGGTGAAGGGATTAAGTAGTACTAATTGGTAGTCACAAAACTGGAACAGGAATATAAAGGTAAAGCACAGGGAATGTAGTCAACAATGTGGTGGTGACTGTCTGTGGTACCAGGTGGAGACTTGAATTACTGGAAGGAACCCTTTGTAAAGTAGGGGGACCGGAAAGTAATATCGTGTTTTTACATTGAATTCAAACAGATAAATTTTTAACAAGTTTTTATTTTTAATCAATGATGTAATCACCCTCGTTATCAACAACCTTTTGCCATCTAGTGTGCAAATTTTCAATGCCGGATCAATAAAAATCAATTGGTTTTTGAGCAAAATATCTGGAGATGGCATTTTGGACATCATCCAAATTTTCAAATTTTTTGCCACTTAGAAAATGTTGTAGCGATCGGAATAAATGGAAATCCGATGGCGCAATATCAGGCAAGTATGGTGGGTGAGGCAATACCTCCCACCCCAATTCGTTAATTTTTTCCAGGGTTCGTCTTGCGCAGTGTGGTCTTGCATTATCGTGTTGCAGAATAACGCCTTTTCTGGTGATAATCGCTGGGCACTTTTCAATTAAAGATCGATTTACTCGATCCAATTGTTCACAGTAAAGGTCTGCATTCAGTTTGTCCAGGTTTCAGCACTTCAAAATGAACGATCCCGCGAATACTCCACCAAACACACAAAAGTGCCTTTTTGGGGTGTAAACCTGGCTTAGCTGTACTTTGTGGCGATTCGTTCGGAGAGAACCACTGCCTTTTGTGTTTTGGATTATCACAGAGGACGCATTTTTCATCTCCAGTGATCAAGTGATCAAAAAACGCTTCTGTATTGTGCCGCTGAAGCAATAAGTTGCATGTGGTGGACCGGTTAGCTTTGTTTTCTTCGGACAGATTATGCGGGACCCAAACACCTGCTCTGCTTACTTTACTAATCTGCTGCAAATGTTCTTGGATGGTCGACCAAGGTTGGTTAAGAGTGTTTGACAGTTCTCGATAGTCTGACACGGATTTGCTTCCACTTCTGCCCTTAACATGTCATTGTCTAAAGTTGTTGGTCTTCCTGATCGATATGAATCGGAAAGATCAAAATTACCGGATTTGAACTTAGAAAACTACCTTTGGCATTTAAGAACGTCTAATGCACTTGGATAAACATCGCAAATGTTTTTGGTAGCAACTGTTGCGTTACTACCCTTGTGAAACTCAAAAAGCATACAATGCCGGGTATGTACCTCTTCTGGTATTTGGCTGGCCATTTCACTATAAATTGCAAAAAAAAATTTAAGATTTATGTATTTATGAGTAAACAAGTCACTCTAGCCTTAAAATGTCTTTGGCTCGATTTTGAAGTACACAATGAGCTGATAAATGACAAACGAATATCGAAATGCGCAGAAATGACATTACTTTCCGGTCCCCCTAATATATGAATGTCTACCCGCTGTGCTGTTCATCTGAAACAAATACAAAATGGTGTTGAATGCAAACTGTAACAGAAAATAAAATGACAAAAAAAATTACCACCTTGATCATATTCTCATGCTCAAATGCCTTACTATTGCTTATATTGAGAATGACTTAATTCTTTATATAACATCCAGTGATCTTTATAAATCATGCCCAAATTACCTTTTCTAATCTTCTAGCTCATGTTCTTAAATACTCTGCTTCGGTCAAACTGTCTACCCATCTGTCAACTGTGTGTATGGATCTTTGGTCACACTGTTACTCTGGTCTAGAATACCCTATTCCTTTTTATTTATTTTTATTTTTTTTATTTTAAATCCTCACCCGAGGACATTTTTTCATTTTTTGTTCAGATAGAGTGGGAGGGAGAGAGGGGAAGAAAGAGAGAGAGAGAAACATCGACGTGAAAGGGACACATCGAGTGGCTGCCACCCGCACGACCAACCAGGGCCGGGGACAAACTGCAACCGAGGTACATGCCCTTAGCAGGAACCGAACCCGGGTCTCTCTGGATCACAGGCCAACGCTCTAACCGCTGAGCCAAACCGGCCAGGGCACCCTATTCCTTTTTAAATCCCATCCTTCCTCATTATCCAGTAGCACCTTCCCAAACCACTCTAGTTCTGGGAATTCCTATAGCACTCAAGGCCTAACCCCTATTCCTTTACTTGAGCACAAGCAGCCTTGGTGATATAACATCTGCTTCACATTGCTCTGAACTTTTATCCAGTCGTGTATTGGGACTTTATGGTTTACAGCTAACTTTTCTAATGAGACCAAGAGCTACTCAAAGACACAAAGCATGTTTTATATTTTTTGTACTTCTACTTTCGCCATACCACTCTCACACCTACCTGGTGCTCGGTACCGTACTATCCTATGCACATTTCTAATGTCTAATGATAATTTAGGAAATAAATTCAGATTATGCCACTGTTATGTTACAGTCCTCTAGTAATCTAAAATTTTCAGGATTTTAAAATTTGCCAGGTGGAAAAATTTAGAATAGTTAAAAGAGAATTAAAGGGAAAAGTCAAATAAAAACATAAATGTCAGTGGAGTGTGCTTCTGGGAAAAATCAACGTAAGTTTCATAATTTACAATGTCTGGATAAAACTACTGTGCAGATATTTAAGAAAAATGTTATATTATGGATAACTCACAGTGTTCTTAAAGGAGAACTTATTTTGCATTTATATTTGAATTTCAGTAGAACTGCTCTGAATTGCTACTTCATTGATAAGTGAAAACAGATTCTTTTATGACTTAAGCTATAAAAGCTTATAGTTTATCAGTTCCCTCTCCACCCTGCAATTACCTACAGGAAGAGAATGGCCACAGCTCCTGTTTTATGAGTTTTATAGGGATACATTCACCCCAATTTACATACTATAAATTCCTGGAAAATTCTACAGATGGGAGAAAATAAAGTGCTTCCTTTCGATCAAAGACATTTCATTTGAACTCTTGCATTTATCCATAAACAAGCTTCCCCAATTATGTTAAAATGTGAAAGATATATTTTATATGCATATATGCACATAGTATATTATATAATGTGTAATAATGCAATATACAGCAGTCTTGTGAACCTACAGAGTGGGCTAAACAATGATAACAACCTGACAAACAATTCAATATGTGGTAGGATAGGTACAGATATCATAAAATTCAAGAGTCCCAGAATAAAATTAAATTGTAGAATTCATATAAATACATTTATGAATAACATTAGTGTTAAGGGCAAGCAACATCATAAACATCTCAGATATATTTTCAGAATAATAAAACACTCTATAACACATTAAAGTTTATTACTGATGAAAAATTATGTGACAAAAATTATCAATCAAACCCTTAGAAAACCTAGAAGTGTAACTGCAGAATGAATTAATAGCTTGTTAACAGCTTGGTGTTATAATGAGAAAGAATAAAAAAACCAACATTTAAATTCCAATCAAGCTAGGCTATTTTAATTCCTAATAACTAATGCAACACTTAGATGAATGGCAAAAGTGTTCCAGGAGACAGCCTGGATTTTGTTTCAACCTGTTGTAGTAGACATGTAGGCTTCTGTGAACATGTAACCCGTAGTTTTATAAACTGCCAAAAAAATCCATTTGTTAAAAGAAAAATTGTTCTCACAAATGGGGGTTGTGGAATCACTAAATAAAATAAGGAGAAAGGAGTAATATTAGTTGGTGTTACAGGTTTGGAATTAAAGAAGCTTTACAAAAATCAGTGACTGATTACAATAGGCCGCACTGATGCTATTTGAATTTTATCGTATTTGTTTTCACTGGAAGATATTCAAATCAATTCTCCTCAAATCACTAACAGTTATTTATATATTCAGCATGGCTTACCATGTTTTAATTCCACCAGACAACATGAAAAGCTATGGGAACTGCTGTGCATATGGTTGTACATTAAAGGGCAGGTATGTTTTAATTACATTCCTCATGTAATAATCTCAAATAAGTAAAGACCAAACATGTGAGGAAAGACTGCCTTATGCTAGTTACTATTTCTCTTTGATTTGCAAATAAGCCCTTCATTTAAGGTAAATATGGGACTCAAGCCTGTACAGACTTAACTATTAACTAACTTTTACACCACCTTTCAGGGTTCAGACAATGACCTCTGATTAATCTGAGTCTGATATTATCCTTAATTTGCTGTAGGCTATAAGCAGGTGCAGCAATTAGTTCTTAAAGTGGTATGATCTAATTATTTTCACATAATCTAATATTATGATTATTTAATGTTTTATTCACTTTTCCTATAATACTAAAATGTCTGAGTGAATACCATTCAGGACAAAAGTCAGAGAAAAGGAAGCCACACATTTAACCATCAAATCTGAACTATGACATTAGGTATAAAGAACATCTGTAATACACAAGCAGGCAAAACAGGCTACCTACACAAAAGAATAACTATCAGGCTGAGGTCCAAGGTCTATCCTGAAATACTAACCTCTAGAAGGCAAAAGATGATCAATTTCTGCAATGCTTTGAGGGAAAAAGGTTATGTTCAAATAATTAAAAACCCTGGCAAGCTGTCTTATGCAAAGGCAACTAAGAGATATTTTAAAATATGTAGACTCAGATAATATACCTCTCTGAATTTATATTTCTTGAAAATATAACTTGAAAACGTACTCTTAGATATAAACTAAATTAAGAGCTCAGAATGCAAAAAAAAAAGAGTAGTGACTACAGCTAGTAAAGAAGAAAGGTATGCTTGTTTTTGATGGACGGGGAATGCCATGTGGAGATATTTGTTTTACTTTCTATCTCAAAAACAGATATGGCATTATTTATGTCAGAAAGAAAAAAAATTCCAAACAAAATTATTAAAATTCATATAATAATTGGAAAAAAAGAAACAAGTAAATTAAAAAGAGAGTGAGAGAGAACACAGAACAAACAAACAGAGGTGGTTCTGTCTCAGGATAACCTGTATTTTCTTAAAGAACACTACATCACATTACAGTGCTATAGGATCAGACTATCCTCTGTAATCATATATTTACTGAAAAGTTCATTCCTACTTGGAATGTCAAGACATGCTTCTTTCTCTGTTACAGAGGCTGGAGAAAGTCTCATTTCCCTTACCTGATGAGTAGCCGCACTCTCCTAGACCCAAGCCCCTTATGGTGGTACTTGGAGCAAGAGGGAAGTGAGAGTGATAATGTGTAGAGAAGTAAACTGGAAATTGCTGGTTAGGTACGAGGTCAAGTCACTCAGGACCCCAGCCTCAACCATTCTGAAATCCTAGCACACTTCCTATTTTTTTCTCAGACCCCAAGAATATCTCTTCTTTTTGGGCCAATATAGTATAAAGTTTGAACTTAAAAATATCCCACCTTAAATTTTTAGACAGACTTTTTTCCTATTTCTTCTATCTCTAAATGTTTTCTTCTCTTAATCCCTTTAATGAAAATAAGAGCATATAGGTGCAAAGGACAGAAATTGGGTAAAATTCTTTTTTTTGTGAAAATCAGACTTTACCTTCCAGGACATTGGATTATGAACACACTTGTGATCCAGTTTAGAGGTTCTGGAGAAAGGGTCAAAGTTAACTGCCAGTAAGCAGGGGAACTGTAGGGGACAGGGGTAGTAGAATATACTTAGTTTATAGTAAAGAGAGAGAGAAGAGAGCTTTAAAAAATGTAAAAAGGAAGCTTGGCTCAAGTCACAACCTGGAGAATTGAGTGTTTGGGGAGTGCCTGTATAAACCAAGTATATTGGAACTTACCGACTACACAGAGTAGAACTGTTATTAATATAATAGGAACTACCACTTAATAATCCAGCTGTAAAAATGTAATGAAAAGACCAATAGTACCTAAACTATTATTAGATATTGTTCCTAATTCACTGGAGTAATTTTGAGATGACTACTGTAAATGTCAATACCACTACTTCTGAGTTCATGAGGATTCGGTTCTATTATTTTATCATTTAGTTAACATGGGAATCTATAATCAGCCTACAGGGTAAGACAAAATAAAAAAACCTCTGCCAGGCTGCACTTTTCTGAGTTATAGAATATACAAAAACAAACAAACAAACAAAAACCAACCCAGAAATGTAAACACTGGTGCCACAGGAATGCCTACAGAATAACATAAATTTCAAAATTATGTAAAATAATCCAATGAGCATATGATTCAAATACATCAAAATAATTTGTTTTCCATACTTGCTAATCTTCCATTTTTAAATATTAAAGAATAAAATTTACATAATGTTATGGCTACCAAAGATGATTAGAACACACACTATAGCCAAGTAATTTTTTATGGTTACACTGATGATTAATTTCTCAAACATTAGTCTTTTCTGGAGTGCCAAATAGTAAGTCATCAAATATGGTAAATTAATCATATGGATTTATTACAAATAGAAAATGGAGTCAATTTGCCCTTGAGGAAAATATTAATTATCAATAAAATTCAAATATAGGAGAATACTGTCTTCATTTTCTTAAAAAAGATATTAGAGATTACCAATTTTTTCTAACAGCAGGAAATGAGGAGTTATATTAAATAGAAAGGACAAAGAATAAGATTATACTTTCAGAAGAGGAAGATATACTCTAGTCTATATCATCTCATAAATCTTTCAAGTCGAACCATCAATTGATATATATATTTCATATAAATATATTCAGAGACTAAATTTAATCATCTTCCTTCTACATCATCTCCTATAGTTATTTTTAATATAGTAAATTATACTATAATTGTTAAATGCCTTTTGTTGCCTAGTAGTAATTTAAGAGGGATAAAACAAAGGATTTTACTTCGATAATAAGAAAGCCTAGTAATGTGTAAGAAAACTGAAGCATAATGGCCTTCTTCCACTATTACAAAACAGTCACTCTAAATGATGCTAGTGCACAAAATAACACTCATTTTAAAAATGGTGTGTGTCAATTTGCATATAGGTTTACATTACCTTATCAAAAGTATAAAGTATTTTTAATTTAAAAACCACTCTATTTATAGAATTAAAATAAACAAGTACCTGTAAAATAATACAGATTCTATTTTCCTATATCTTGGCAAAAATTAGTACATTTTCTTCATTAATTAGAAAACATGAGGTTCATTTTCTTGAAGGGATATAACTTCTGACAAAAGGGAGGTGATAAGAGTTTTCTACAATGGCATTATTATAACCCATATCATTTTGTAGCTTATCAGTTTTAACAATGCAGAAATAGACTGCCTTACCGTTGGTGCTGTATCTACATGATGGTTACAAGGCATTCTTTCCATGCTGATAATTCCTGTGAAAAGAAAACAGTGTGAATATTTGCTTCTTATATCTATTCATTTTATTTTGAAGACACTTATGTCAGTAAGACATGACTCCTACAGCATACAAGGAAAAAGCCTCACTTGTATGGCAGGATCTTTCAAGTTGTATCATGAATTCTATGGTCAGAAACAGTTGGAGAGTTCAGCTATGAGACATGACGCAAGGTGAGCTAAGTCAGTTTTCCCATCCCAGTGGCCCTTAGCAACAGCGCAAGATGAGTCCATATCCTGCTCTCTGCTCAAAATTTATATACACCATTATCCCTGCTTCTGCTGCATTTCTTCCTCAAAAGTTTTATTTCTGACTTGAAGTCATCAAGTTTTCATAAGGAAGTATCACAAGGGCTAGAAAAGAATCACTGCCTTATTTTCTCAAAAAGAATAAATAAATCTATTTGAATTTCTCTTTGATCTGTCTTTCTACTATGACATACTGTGCTGTTTATTCAATCACCGTGGAATATCTGGAAAATTAAAATTCCTTTTCATTCTCTCCTTTAAAATGATAATACTGACTGAGAAAACTTGAGAAAAGTTTCTTTTTGTTCCCAGTGTTCTTTACTGCATGTCTTTGTAATAAACAGCTTCTAAGGATATAACACACTGCATCTCATCTGTAAAGATACTGATTCAAATTCAAGTTCAAGTTAAAAATCAACCCAGGTGTGGGTCTCATTTACTTTACAGTCTATGCTCATTAGCAAACCAATGAGTTAGGGTCTTATAATAGTTTGTTAAAATAATTCTAAAGGCTGTCACATGTAGGGCTGCTGAGAAGTGAGGACTGCAATCAATGTACTGTTAGTATCAATTAGCAAAATTCCTAGTTGAAAAAAACATTAGTTCCTCTCATTTACAGGCATTTAACTTATTTTTCTTAAAGTAGGATTGAGATCAACACAAAACAATCATTTGGCAAGAGTATATTCAAAATGAACAAACTACCATAAAACATGACTTTTAAAAATGTTTTGTTTCATTAAAAAATTCTAGCAACATCTGCTGTTAGCCAGTGAAGTATAAAGGCCAATACTACCTTTATCCAATCAACTAATATTTATTGAGTGGCTACTGGGCACTCAGCAATAAAAGATAAATTATAAAGGATAAATTATGATTTCTGGCCTCAAGAATCTAGAAAAAAAGATATGCCTTTTCGAAGAAATACCACTGAGCAAATTAACAGTTTTGTCTTAAGTGTACTAATAGTCTTTAAGGTAATTTTGATGGACAGACACATTTTTTTATTCATACAGCAAGAGTGGCCTTGAATTAAAAAAAAAGAAAAATTTAAAACCCGAGTAAAATATATTGTAAAATATTCAAATAATGCCAATTCTTAATGCAAGATTTTTAATAATACTTTAGTATATAGAACAAATGGAGAAATCCCCACTTCCCCAGCCCCACATCTCTCTCTAGCTGCCACCACTAAGAACAGTCTAGCGTGACATGCTGGCTTTTATTCATTTATTTATTTAATTTTGTATTAATTTCTTTTTGTTACAGATGTTTCTCCTTTTTCCCCCATTGACACCCTCCTCCTGATCCCACTACCCCCCCCCCCCCATGGGTGTCTACGTCCACTGGTTATGCATGTAAGTTCTTTGGTTTATCTCTTCCCTCCCCCACCCTCTTCTGAGGTTTGTCACTCTGTACTCCCATGTCTCTGGGTCTATTTTGTTCATCAGTTTATTTTATTCATTATATTCCACAAATAAGTGAAATCATGTGATATTTGTCTTTCTCTGATTGGCTTATTTTGCTTAACATAATACTCTCCAGGTCCCTCCATATTGTCTCAGACATGCTGGCTTTTAAATGAAAGTAGTCATACTAAGCGGTTCAGGAATTAGCAATACCTTACATGTGTGTTGTCACTATTGTAATCTGTTGTAAAACTGACCTAGGCTGATTACTGACTTTAAAATTCTTATCCAATTACAAAGTAACTTCAAAATGATGGAAACAAACAAACAAAAAACCCAAAATCTACATCTTCAGTTTATAGAATTAGAAAGAAAAACTACATAATTTAGTTTCAATTTTAGGATGTGTCAAAAATATCATTCTTTAAGTGGATTATCCAAAGATATCATCTTAGTTTTAAATTTAGATTGCCTGTTGAAATAATATCATTTGGAAATACAATAACACATGTTTGTTCAAACTTTCAGAAAAGAATTTACAGAAAAGTATAAGCTTAGGTAAAAATATCCCAAATAGCACCGTTTTATGTAAATTTTAACTAAAGAATCTATATTTATCTATATGTGTACCTTACTTCACTTTTAATAAGGTGAACGCTCATAATAAGTAGTTTGCTGCTATGGCCATTTTTGTGTTTCAACTTGGCTAGGCCACAGTACCCAGATATATGATCAAACATCCCTGATGTTCCTATGAAGGTATTTTTGATGGTATTAACATTTAAATCAGTAGATTTTGAGTAAAGCAGATTGTGCTTCATAATGTGGGTGGGTCTCATCCAAACAGTTGAAAGCCTTAAGAAACACTGACCTCCCTGAAAAAGATGGAATTTGGCCATTAGACTGCTTTTGAACTTGATCCTTGATCTGTAACTCTTCCCTGGGTTTCTGGCCTGCCAGCCTATCTTAAGATTTTAGATGTCATAATCCTGTGAATCAATTCCTTAAAACAAATCTATCTATATACACATCTATTGGTTCTCTCTCTCTCTCTCTCTTTTTTTTTTTTTTTGGCAGAACACTGACTAATACACTTACTTTATGAGAAACATAAAATAAAATAGAAATACAATTATTTGTATTTATAGTCAAATTTACATTTTGTTCAGTAAATATACTAATAATGCAGACATATAGTTAAAATGTACAATTTACCATGGAGTATTTTAAAATGAGAATAATTCAAAATGAATTTAAGACTATACAACACTTGTAGAGCAAATCAATCTATCAATAAAGTAAAAAAATAAAAATAAAAAAATCATTGTGGCAATAAAAATTTACTGCTAGAATGTTTTGTCTGACAATCTCTGCTTTTTAATGCTTAGACTATTTACATTTAATGCAATTCTGGTATGGCTTTGTTTAAGTCTGACATCTTGCTATTTTATTGTATCTACTTTTGTTCATTTCTTCCTCCTTTTCTATACTCTTTTGGAATAATAAAATATCTTTCTTATTCCATTTTATGTCCCCTAATGGCTAAATTTTTAGATATACATCTTCATATAGATATATACATGTCTTCATTGTTTTAGACAGAGAGGAAAGAAGAGGGAGAGAGAGAAACATCGATGAGAGAAAAACATCAACTGGGAATCAAGCCCACAACGTGGGCATGTGCTCTGACAGGAAATCAAACTGGTGACCTCTTGGTGCATGGGATGGTGCCAAATGAACCACACTGGCCAGGGCATCTTTATATTTTTTAATGGTCAATCAAGAGGTACAACAGACATCTTTAATTTATTACAGTGCACAATGAATTAGGACTTTCAATTTCACAAACAACCCTATCACCTTGAAACAGTATTATTTCATTTATCCTACCATCCTTTATGCTACTGTTGCCTTATATTTTACTTCTACATGTTATAAATCTTACATTGTCAGTATACTTGTTTTAAACAGTCAATAATCTTTGAGAATTTAAAAAAATTAATCTTTTATATTTGGATATATATTTATCCTTTCCAGTGTTTTCATTCCTCCCTGCACATTCCAAGCTTTCATTTGAGATCATCTACCTTCAGACTGATGAATGCTCTGCAAAATCTCTTGTAGTATAAATCTGCTGGTCACTATGTTATTTTTTTCCCTGAAAAGTCTTTAATAGGCATCATTTATGAAGAATATTTTTCCTGGGTATTGAAATCTAGGTTAATAGCCATTTTCTTTCAGCACTTTATTTTATTCCATTGTTTTTTATAAGAAGGTAGCCATTATTTCTATTATTATTCTCCTGAATGTAATGCATTTTTCCCTTTGGCTGCTTTTTTTTAGGTTTCATTTCCTTCAGTTTAATTAAGATGCATTTAGGTTTGGTATCATTTACATATATCCTTCCTGGTGTTTTCTAAGCTTTTTATATGTTAGGTTAATGTCTTTTATTAGGGTTTGAAAACTACTGGCCCATTATTTCTTCACCCCTTTTCTCTATTTTCTGGAATTCCAATTATAACTGTTTAGTCCATTTGATGCAGTAACACAGGTCTGATGCTCTGTTACCTCCTACCCCCACCCTGTGTTTCAATTTAGATTTTTTTTTAATCCTTGCCCGAGGATACTTTTCCATTGATTTTTTTAGAGTGGGAGGCAGTGAGAGGGAGAGAGAGAAACATTGATGTGAGAGAAACACATTGATTGACTGCCTCCTGCATGACCCCAACTTGGGCTGGGGATCGAACCCAAAACTGAGGTATGTACCCTGACCGGGAATCGAACCCGAGACTCTTTGGTCTCTGGGCCAATGCTCTAACTGCTGAGCCAAACCAGCCAGGGCTAGATTAATTTTTTATTGTCCTGTTCTCCAGTTCACTGACCCTTTTTTAAATTATACACTATCTGCTATTAGGCCCATTTAATTAATTTTTCAATTCATTTTTTATACTCATCAGGTATAGAATTTCCATTCGTTTTTTTGTTTTGTTTGTTTTTTTCCATTTCTTGGCTGAAATTCTCCATCTTCTCACTCATTTTGCCTAAGTTTCCTCAAAAACTATTTCAATGTGTATAAAAGTTATTTTAAAGTTCTTGTCTAATTCTGACATTTTGCTCATCTGTGGTGTCCTTCACTGATTGTTCCTTTTCTTGATTATAGGTCACCTATTTCTGCTTATTCACAAGCATACCTCATCATTTCTAAACTGCTAGATATATAATCATGAAATGAAATAAAATAATGAAATAAAAAACACCTTCCTTCAGAAAGGGCTCATACTTTCCTCTTTTAGAAAGCTATGATGAAGGGTGGATCTCTTTGTTCAAATTAGGAGTTGGTCTGGGTTTGAGGCTGGACTGTTGCTTTAGTTAATTCCAAAACATCTATTAAATATTCCCAAAATAAAATGTCAGTTACTCCCTCTAGGAGAACTTTGAGATTTAAGTACCTAGAGATGAAAAGAACCCTCTCTCTTTGCCTTTCCCTATTTCACTGCTCATGCCACAAAAGTCCCGTGGGGGACAACTGATGGGTGGAGAGGACTGATTCACACAACTGGGGTCTTTCAGATCCCAATCCATCAGGTCAGCCCACATGATCCTTAGAAGTTCAACTGATTTCTGTCTCAGCAAAATCACTTTGCATATAAAAGGCTTGCTCCTCTGCTCTCCTGTGTCTCTATCTTTTTGATTTTTTTAAATCCTCACCCAAGGAAGTGTTTTGTTATTGATTTTTTAGAGAGAGGAAGGGAGAGAGAAAAACATTGATACGAGAGAGAAACATTGATTGGTTGCCTCCCGTATGCACCTCAACTAGGGATCAAAACTGCAACCTAGGTTATGTGCCCTGACTAGGAATTGAACCCACAACTTTTTGGTGCATGGAACAACACTCCAACCAGCTGAGCCACCTTGCCAAGTATTAACTGAATGCTCTCAGGTATTAAACTGACTACTGGTCAATACTACCTGAAGGAGTAGGACTTGTTCCTCCATGAAATTTATTATATTTAAACTTCTTTCTGTCCACATCTCTCTGAGGACTTTTTAGTTCATGTGACTTCTTCTCAATGTTGCAGTAGGAGTGATGATCATTACCAATCTTCATTTTCACTTAGTTATATAGTTACTTCTTATGTTTTCTCTTTTCTTGTTTTTGGTCAATTTAAATGCATACTCCCTTTTTCCTGAATTTGTTGCTAATTTCTATCAATGTTTCAATTGTGCTATTGGTCACCTCCCAAACAGCACAATAGTAATAAATACATTATTATTTATCTAAATAAATATCTGAAACTCCCTCCAAATATTATACTTACCAATATCCCCACACCAAATTAAGCTTTAGGAAGGCTTTTCTCTATTCTTTTATATATATTTATACAGTTAAGTTTAAATGTCTAAAAATGCACAGGAATTTGTATAAGTGCTGAGTATAAATTTATAAAACAAAAAATTACTGTAAGAAAAAAAATGTTTCCTCTATACCTAAGAGAAAAAGGTAAATACAGTTCATAGCAGTTGCTTCTTTTCCTTCAAAAGCTTTATTCATATCTGCTAAGAATCAGGATTATCTCCTATATAATCATAATACCATTATCACATCTAGGAAAATTAACAGTGATTCTGTGATATCACCTAATAAACAGTTCATTTTCAGATTTTCCTAATTGTGCCTAGAATTTCTTAGGCAATTTTTTTGTTTGCTCATTTTATCCAGCATCTAATTCAGATTCACAGTTACATTAGTTATGTCATTTTAGTCTCATTTAATCTCAGTTAATCTAGAATCTTTTTTGGGTTTTGATGACAATGACTTTTTTAAAGAGTCTGGCTGAGCCAGTTATCCTGTGGAATGTCTAGTGTTTTGATGTTATCTATTTCATCATGATTAGATTCAGGCTAGACTTTTGGCAAGAATACTATAAGTGATATGTACTTTTAAAAATCACATTAGGCCCTGGCCAGTTTGGCTCAGCAGTTAGAGTGTCAGCCCGCAGACTGAAGAGTCTCAGGTTTGATTCCAGTCAAGGGCACATACCTGGGTTGCAATTCTATCCCTGGCCCTGGTTGGGATCGTGCGGGAGGCAACCAGTCGATGTGTCTCTGTCACATAGATGTTCCTCTCTCTCTCTCCCTCCCTCTCACTCTATCTGAAAATCAATGGAAAAATATGTTTTCCCCTGTCTCTGGCTTTCTGTTCCTATTCAGTTGTCGTCTGGTTAGAGCACTCGCTAAATACTTGTATATCCAAATATGCCTTCCTTTGTTGACTGATATATGATAGCTACTTTGCCTGAATAATATGTTTCTGGATAAGAAATGCTTCACTTTGATTGTCTGGATATATTATTTCACCATCAACCAGCTTCTATCAAGAGTTTGAGATGAGAAGTCCAATAGAGCTCACTTGACTCTTTCTCCAACATAAAGGACCTGTTGCTCTTAGAGGCTTGTGAGATTTTCCCTTTATGAGGAATTTCACCAGGGTATGTCTAAGATTGTCTTTGTTATAATTATCTTCCCTGGGACTTGATAAGCTCATTAATCTGCAGTCTTACTCTTCTGCTCAGAGAAATTTTATTATTTGTTTAATTTTGCAACTCACCTTATTTTTACCTTTGTCTTTGTGATAATTGTTCCACTTAATCTTCCAGGTCAGCACCTTTTTTTCACTTTAATGCTTTTTAAATTTGAAATCAAGTAGTTTATTTAGTTCCTTTCTAGAGGCCATAAAGACTAAAACAAGAGGTGTGACAGACTCTGGAGCATGTATCAGGAGATAAATTTTTTTCTGGATCTGAGTTCCAGTGTGTTGGGCAAGGGGTGGAGGTGGAAGGGCTTTGTTCTCCTTGGTGCTGAGCAAGGACCTGTGCAGGGAAAGCAAGATTCTTCTAAAAGAGTAGGCAGAAAATGGGTTTTTCAGAGTTCACTGAGGGTTCTCAGCTAGCATGAGCTGTTAAGTCCTCTAGGAAACTGGCTATTGTCTGTCAGTTTTATGGTTGTAGTAGTACATCAAAGGAGCCTATGGACTACACTGGACTTCTATGCCCAATCACTGGGATATGGCTGTAACTTGTAACTGATAAGACTTGAGGAGCAGAAGCCTATTCCTGTGCCTCAGCTGTGGGGTAACAGTTGAATAGGTTTTTGTTTTTTGCAAAAGCTTACACCTCCATCAGAATAGCTGGAACCAGAAACCATGAGCATGAAGACAAAACTAATAACTCTCGTAAGTTAGTAACCTGAGGAAGACCAAATAAGCTTCTAGAACTGGTAGCACCATCGGTGATAATGGAAAAATTAGAGTATCTCTTAAAATAAAACAAAACAAACACAACTCTACAACTATTAAGAATTTTAGGAAAATTAATTAACCAAAAAAGATGACCTCATTTGAAAGGGAGGAAACATGGCTTACAGAAAGTAAATCAGAAGATGGGTAACATTCTCAAGGTCACACAACCTTTCAGCAGCAGCATCAGGACTGAAACTCATGTATCTAAGTCACAAACCCTTCAGACTCATTTATGTGTTTCTTTAGCTCCTGTAGTCAGGACCTAATTTTATTCTTCTTTGTATCCACAGTACGTAGGCCAAATGCTTGAAACATAGAAAGTCTTCAAGAGCTGACTCAAATATTGACTGAATGAACGCAATCTATGCCATAAACAATGCTAGAGTTACTCTTCTAAAGGGAACACTGTTATCATGTCATTCTGGAGCTTAATCTTCAGGATAAAAATCACCCTTCTCAAGTATTGAACTTCTTAACTCAAAATGACAGGCAAAGCCATTCAGGAGGAGGCTACTGCCTAGCTCACTAGCCTTCCCCCTTCTCAGTTGCCCTGCCATCCCCCAGCCACTCTTCACTCCAATCAGAGAATACTTAAGCTCTTTCCCTTTCTAACACTCCCTTCTTAGCTTAATTATTTTCTAGACATCCTTTAAAGCTCAAGTCAAACATCGTGTTCTCTAAAAAACAGTTTGTAATTTTCTTCTCCTTACTTATTTCTGATTTATACACCCCTCATTTCTCCCCTCCCTAGTAGTCCTGTGCAATCCTATATAAAAGCCTTTTCCTTACTATAGTTACTATAAACATGTTTTAGTTGTTTGTGTCATATAATTCATTCAAAAAATGTTTGTTGAATGACTGAATACATGAATACAGAAAACGAGTTATAAAAACATTTTGCAGCAAAAGAGGTTACAGTTCTCCATTAACAGTCATGTCATCCTAGATTCTAAGTATTTTTCTAAACATTCATCTAAAATGAATTTTTAATAAATGTGAATCTTAAAGTGGCATATGCTCGTTTAGCCCAGTAATGTTAATATTGATTTTATATTGGACTTTTTTTTAGAATGCTATGGGAAGCCCTCTATTTCCTGGGTACATATTTCAAAAATTTCAGAAAGAGAATATTCTTTGAATATTACACTTTTCATACGTTATATGAAAAAAAAATTCCCCAAACTCAGAAACATCAAAGGTGAGGACCCTAAGTCTACAAGGACCAGTGAATATTCTTTTTTTTTAATTAAAAAAAAAATCCTCACCCGAGGATATGTTGTTATTGATTTTTAGAGAGAGAGAAAGGGGGAGGAGAGAAAGAGAGAGAGAGAGAGAGAGAGAGAGAGAGAGAGACAAACACTGATCGATTGCCTCCTGCATGCACCCTGACCAGGGATCTAAACTGTAACCTAGGTAGGTGCCCTGACTGGGAATCAAACCCACAACCTTTTGGTGTATGGGACCTAAGTTCCAAACAACCAAGCCACCCGGCCAGGGCAGGCCCAGCAAATATTCAAAACCACAAATCAGTAGGCTTTCTTGTGTTAGTCATGGAAATAGGAGGTGACCCACTTAACAGAGGGTACATAAACATAAATGAGTAGGAAAGACACTGGGAAGGGAGAAGGAAAGGGGTCTGTAAAATTTGAGACTGGTAAATGACTGCTTGTGAGAAAGTACACAGAGAGCAGGGAGAAGTGAGTAGCTCTGTAATGCCGACTACATCAGTCCTGGTTTCAGCCCCGCCACCAGCAGGGAGAATAACCTAGTTTCTGCACTGCAGTTAGCTTTACACCCTCTGGGAAGACCTGCACGAAGCTAGTCTCTAATGATCTGAGCTATTTATTCCCAAATATTAAACCAAAACTAAATTCACTGACCCAATGAATACACAAAGTTAGCACATCTTTAACTTTTAAACTGATGACCAAATAATTTAACTATGCTAACCAATAATTAGTCAAAAATCCCACAGTACTTAAATCTACTTAAGAACTAGCAACTGCATACAGTTTTTATTATTTGATAAATTTCCTCAGTAAGTTCTAACCAGAGACTGAAGTCTGTTCAAATCACATCCTTTGTGACATGCTCTAGATATTTACTCTGAGGACAGTCAGTTATATTTCAAATAAAATTGTGCCACATATTACACAGACAAGGTCAAAATACCTCAATTCTGTGTGTTTAATCCTTAAAATATAATTTAGTATGTGTAAGTCTTTAATGTTAATTATTAATTATTTTAACAATACTGTTATATAGTGCCTTGAAAATCACAAGTACAGGTACAAAAAAAATAAAGGATATAATGTTATAATTCAGGCATTTCTCTTTTATTCAGATTTGTAATCGACAAGAAGAATGAAAAAAAAAAAGAAGAGAGACATATAGCATCAAAGAAGCTCCTTGTATTTACTTATGTCCTCAATTGTTTTCTTTAAAAAAAAATATTTCCATTGATTTTTAAAGAGAGACATCCGTGTGAGAGTGAAACATTGATCGGCTGCCTCCTGCACACCCCCTACCAGGGATGGAGCCCGAAACCTGGGCATGTGCCCTGACCAGGAATCGAACCGGGGACCTCTTGGTGCATGGGTGGACACCCAATCAACTGAGCCACACCAGTCAGGGTCTCAATTGTTTTCTTTACTTTTTGAATAGCAAACATCCAAGCTGTCAATCTGTCATCCTAATGCTTCTTAGTCTCTTGTCATTCAATAGCCTCTTCCAGTTTATCTCATTAACTTCTGTGAATTCAAAGACTACACATATGCCATTGAATCCATAATCAATACTTATTCTCCAAGCTTTAATTCAAAGTCAAGTTCCTAGCACAGGGCCTGACTCACAGTAGGATAGTTAACAAATGAGGGTCAAATGAATGAGCAAGCTATTAGATACCTCACTTCAGATGTCTTCCAGGCGTCTGAAACTCAATATATCAAAAAAATATAGTTCATTAACTTTCCCATTAATATTCCTTTATTTTCCTATTTTTTAATAGATTGCTCTCCATTCATTTACTGAACTTAGAAGCCTTAGTTACCCTCAAATTCCATTTCTTTATCCTTTATCATTCACATTCCAGATCTCCAACAGTTAATAAATGAATATCTCTACTTTCTTACTTCAGTCCTATTATCCTACCTCAATATTAAAATCATCTTTTAATCAGCCTTCCTTGCTGGAATGCCCTAACATGTCTTATGATTATTAGTCTTCACATCTGGTAACAATTAGTTTAAACAGCCTTCTCAATGAGGAATTATTTGTCACTACAACATATATACTCTGCAGAACACTTTGTTCATTTTTCTTAACATAGCAAGTATCAAGCACTACAATCCCACCTAACTCCCCCTTTTAAAAATATGTCTCTAGTGAATATTGCTAGTGTTGGGGATGGGGCAGTGTTCTGCACTTCATTTATACAAGGTTCTGTACAATCTGGCCTCTCACCATCCCTCTGGCCTCACTGCCTTCTACTTTACCCTCATTCCCTTTACTCTAGCCATACTGGCCCCTTTGCTGCTCAAAATGCACACCAAGCACATTCTTGACTCAGGATCTTGGTTGGGGATGATATGTCTCCAGACAACATGGTTTTCTTTCTTCTTCAAAATTCTACTCATATCAGCTTCTTTGTGCAGCGTTCCTTGACCATCCCATTTAAAACAGCAACCTAACCCTACTCCCCAGTTCACTCTACCCCCTTCCCCTGCTTTGCTTGCCTTTTAAAAAAATTTAATTAATTTTTGTTACAGATGTTTCTCCTTTTTCCCCCCATTGACACCCTCCTCCTGTTCCCGCCCCCGCCCCAGCATTGTTGTCTATGTCCATTGGTTATGCTTATATGCATAAGTTCTTTGGTTTATCTCTTCCCTCCCCCTGCCTTCTCCTCTGAAGTCTGTCAGTTGGTACCCTACTTCTATGTCTCTGGGTCTATTTTGTTCATCACCTTATTTTGTTCATTATATTCCACAAATAAGTGAGATCATGTGATACTTGTCTTTCTCTGACTGGCCTATTTCACTTAGCATAATACTTTACAGGTCCCTCCACGTCGTGTCAAAGGATATCTTTCTTTAATACAACTGCATAGTATTCCATTGTGTATATATACCATAACTTTTTTAATTCACTCATCTATTGATGGAAACTTGGGCTGTTTCCAGATCTTAGCAATTATAAATAGTGCTGCTATGAACATAGGGGTACATATATTCATTCTGTTCGGTGTTTCAGGCTTCTTAGGATATATTCCTAGAAGTGGGATCACTGGGTCAAATAGCAAATCAATTTTTAATTTTTTGAGGAAACACCATATTGTTTTCCATAGTGGCTGCACCAGTCTTCATTCCCACCAACAGTGTACTAGAGTCCCCTTTTTTCCACATCCTCACCAGCACTTGTTGTTTGATGATTTGCTGATGGCAGCCATTCTGCCAGGTGTGAGGTGATACCTCATGATTGTTTTAATTTGCATCTCTCTGATGATTAGTGATGTTGAACATTTTTTCATGTCTCTTGGCCATTTGTATGTCCTGTTTGGAGAGGTGTCTATTTAGGTCCTTTGCCCATTTTTTTAATTGGGTTCTTTGTCTTCCTTTTGTTGAGCTGTATGAGTACTCTATATATTTTGGAAATTAACCCCTTATCTGATGTATCATTGGCAATTATGCTCTCCCATATAGTGGGTTCCCTTTCCATTTTGATGGTTGTTTCTTTTGCTGTGCAGAAGCTTTTCAGCTTGATGTACTCCCATGTATTAATTTTTTCCTTTGTTTTTCTTGCCTTAGGCATTGTATCAGTGAAAATTCTGCTGCATGTGATGTCTGAAATTTTGTTGCCTATATTTTCTTCTAGGATTTTTATGGATCATGAGTCACATTTAAGTCTTTTATCCATTTTGAGTTTATTCTTGTGTATGGTGTAAGTTGGTGGTCCAGTTCCTTCCTTCCTTCCTTCCTTCCTTCCTTCCTTCCTTCCTTCCTTCCTTCCTTCCTTCCTTCCTTCCTTCCTCCCTCCCTCCCTCCCTCCCTCCCTCCCTCCCTCCCTTCTTTCTTTTTGCATGTAGCTGTACAATTTTCCCAACACCATTTATTAAAGAGGCTGTCTTTACTCCATTGCATGCTCTTGCCACCTTTGTCAAATATTAATTGAGCATAATGTCTTGGGTCAATTTCTGGGTTCTCTGTTCTGTTCCACTGCTCTATATGTCTGTTCTTGTGCCAGTACCAGGCTGTTTTGATTACAATGGCTTTGTAGTATAACCTGATATCTGGTATTGTGATCCCTCCTACTTTTTTCTTCTTTTTCAAGATTGCTGTGGCTATTCGGGGTCTTTTTGGTTCCATATAAACGTTTGGAGTGTTTCTTCTAGTTCCATGAAATATGTCATTGGTATTTTAATGGGGATTGCGTTGAATCTATAGATCTTTTTAAGTAGTATGGACATTTTAATGATGTTAATTCTTCTAATCCATGAACAAGGTATATGCTTCCACTTTTTTATATCTTCCTCTATTTCTTTTTTCAATGTCCTATAGTTTTCTGTGAACAGGTCCTTTACTTCTTTGGTTAAGTTTATTCCTAGGTATCTTACTTTTTTTTGTTGCAATGGTAAATGGGCTTTTTTGTTTTGTTTTGTTTTGTTTTTAGTTTCTCTTTCTGTGTGTTCATTATTGGTGTATAAAAACGCCAATGATTTCTGGATGTTAATTTTGTATCCTGCTACTCTGCCAAATTCATTTATTAAATCTAGTAGTTTTTTGATGGAGCCTTTAGGGTTTTCTATGTACAACATCATGTCATCTGTGAATAATGACAGTTTCACTTCTTGCTTTCCAATTTGGATCCCTTTTATTTTTTCTTCTTGTCTGATTGCTGTGGCTAGGACTTCCAGTACTGTTAAATAAGAGTGGTGAAGTGGACATCCCTGTCTTGTTCCTGTTCTTAAGGGAAATGCTTTTAGTTTTTGCCCATTATGATTTTGGCTGTAGGTTTGTCATAAATGGCCTTTATTATATTGAGATATGATCCTTCTATTCCCACTTTGCTGAGAGTTTTTATAAAAAATGGATGGTGGATTTTGTCAAATGCTTTTTCAGTGTCTACTGATATGATCACATGCTTTTTATCTTTCATTTTGTTTATGTTGTGTACCACATTTGTCAATTTACAAATATTGTACCAGCCTGGCATCCCTGGGATAAATCCCAGTTGATCATGGTGTATAATTTTTAAAAATATATTGCTGGATTCGATTTGCTAAGATTTTGTTGAGGATTTTGGTATCTATGTTCATCAGGAATATTGGCCTATAATGTTCTTTCTTTGTAGTGTCTTTGTCTGGTTTTGGGATTAGGATTATGCTGGCCTCATAAAAAGAGCTTGGAAGTCTTCTTTCCTCTTGAATTTTTTGGAAAAGTTTGAGGAGAATAGGTGATAGTTCTTTGAATGTTGGGTAAAACTACCCTGTGTAGCCATCCTGACCAGGGCTTTTGTTTGCTGGGATTTTATTGATTACTTCTTCTATTTCCTTAATTGTTATTGGTCTGTGTAGGTTTTTTGACTCTTCCCAGTTGAGTTTTGGAATAGTATATGATTCTAAGAATTTGTCCACTTCACCTAGGTTGTTGAATTTGTTGGCATTTACTTGTTCATAGTATTTTCTTACAATCTTTGTATTTCTGAGGATATAACCTTGGTAAACATATATGCACCAAATATAGGAGCACTGAAATATATTAAAAACCTTCTGGAGGACTTCAAGGGAGAGATCAATAGCAATATATTCATAGTGGGTGACTTTAACACCCCACTGACACCACTGGGTAGATCTTCTAGACAAAAAATTAACAAGGAAACAGAGTCCTTAAATGATGAACTAGATCAGTTGGACTTAACTGATATTACAGAACATTTCACCCCAAAGCTGCAGAACATACATTCTTCTCAAGTGTACATGGGACATTCTCAAAGATAGACTACATGTTAGGAAACAAAGTAAGTCTCTACAAATTCAAGAAGATTGAAATCATATCAAGCATCTTCTCAGATCACAATGGCATGAAACTTGAAATCAATTACAATAAAAACACTCAAAAACATTCAAACACATGCAGGCTAAATAGCATGTTATTAAACAACGAATGTGTTACCTACCAATGAGATCAAGAAATAAATAAAAACCTTCCTGGAAACCAATGAAAATGAACACACAACAATACAAAACCTGTGGGACACAGCAAAAGCAGTCCTGAGAGGGAAGTTCATAGCAATATAGGCCTACCTCAAGAAAGAAGAAAAATTTCTAATAAAGTATCTAACCCAACAACTTAAAGATTTAGAAAGAGAACAAAAAGAAAAACCCAGAGTTAGTAGAAGGAAGGAAATAATAAAAATCAGAGCAGAAATAAATGACATAGAGACTAAAAAAACAATACAAAAGATCAATGAAACCAAGAGCTGGATCTTTGAAAAGATAAATAAGATTGGTCAACCTTTAGTCAGTCTCACCAAGAAACAAAGAGAGAGAACCCAAAGTAATAACATCAGAATGCTTGCCTTTTATTCCACATTTGTTTGCTTATTGTCTGTCTCTCTACACTGGACAGTAAACTGAACAAGGACATGGATTTTTACCTGTTTTGTTCACAGATATATTTACATAACACCTATAAGTGCCTGGGACAAAGTAAGTACTCACTGGGTACTTACTGAATGTATAAATGGATCTTGCATTCCCAATATCTGTATAAGCAGGAATTAAACATCCTTTAGAATTAAAAACAGAAAACAAATTTAAAAAGACGAAGTTAAAATGAGAACAGATTTAATAACGGAAAAAGCATTTTTATTTATTACACTGGTATGGTATTGAGAATGTAGGAAGGTAAGAACTTATTTTCTCAGTTCTATCCATAAAAGGTATAAGTTAAATTCCAGGGAGAGATAATAAGTTTAAATTCTGGACATAAGCATGATAATTTAGAAAATGTTTTCCACAACTCAAAGCAAAGTCATTTAAAAACATGCTTATCATGCTATATAAATTTTTTGCCTGTAAAAGTTCAATGAGTATTAAGAATTACATTAATTTGCCTAATTGTTACACTATGCATTTATAATTGCCTTTAACATGGGCTTTTAAAGTGTTTTACTTTCAACTCGTTATTAAGTCTTCTCTTGAAAATACACAGATTAAAAGGACAGAGATGACATTACATATCAAGCTTCAAAATGTTACTACAAAAATAAAGAAGAAAAAAGAAAGACAAGAGACAACCTCCCTAAAGCACCCGTCCCCATCGCAACTTTGTTGATTCTGAATTGGCCAAAGTAAAAAACCTGTTGTGAGATGTGAAAGACTTAATTCCTTTCAAAAGCAGGGAAAGTATATATACACACGCACACAGAGTCACTCACACACATTAATATGAAAGAAACTGAGTGCTTTATACTTATACACTCATTCCCAGAATATCAGAACACCCTTGGGAGGCAAGTTTGAAGCATGCAGCATAGTAACTAAGACTATTACATGACTTGTGACACATTAGCCTGCAACAAAACCCAAATTCCTAGTCCTAAACTATCATTTGGAGGAGTCCTAAATGGACAATATTGCTCTGTAATATACAGACAACAAAGAATTCTGAGCAGGGCCATGAAACTAAGTGCATTTTATAAGGATAATATATTTAAACAGATTACTTCCTTTCTCTGTGCTGTGTTTTATGCTTATCTCCTGTTGAACTCAACCCCATTATACTGTAAGTATTTCTTTGCCTGCTAAATTCTTCAACTAGCCTGGGAGGACTTCTGAGGGTAGTCTTTCATCTTCCATTTCTCCAAGGCTTGGCCTAGTCCCTATCACATAGTACATTCTCCATAAACATTGAATGATGAACTGTATGAATTACTTTTTGATAAGTATAAAATGATTTTTACTTTTTAAAGTGGGTAATAGCTTTTGTTAGGGTGCTTCCACTAACATACAGTACTTTGGGATCTGCTAAAAAAAAAAAAGTTGGATATTAGTAAAAAATCATTCTCTGTTATTACTTCCTATACTATTATAGTTGAATGTTTTATAGTGAAGGTTAAAAAAAAAAGTAAATTGCCTGAAATTAGAACAATGTTCTACCTTTTATTTAATAAACATTTACAATGCAAAAACCTCTGAAATTATTTTTAAAATGAGATAAACCAAAGAACTTCTATGCATATATGCATAACCAATGGACACTAACAATAGTGTGGGGAAGGCAGAAGGGGGGCGGGATTGGGGAGGAGGGGGTCAATGAGGAAAAAAAAGGGTGAACATCTGTAATACATTCAACAATAAAGATAAGTTAAAAAAAAATGACCAGTCACTCCATTTACTCATTTTTTTAGTTTCCATATTTGTAATCAACTTTGCTCTCAAACTCAAAGGCAAATTGCTAAGAAAAATGCAGAGATGGATTCTTTACATTTTCATTCAAGGAAGCTTCCTGAAAACACACATTTAAAATTCTGGAAAATACAAATCAACATTACCTAGCCATCTCTATCATCACTACAGGTCTGGTTCCTAAACCTAATTTCCATAGCTAGTTGACATTTTCAGTGAATGATAGATATTCATTTCCAGAAAACATTACCAGTAAATTCTATGATATCACAGACTGCTTACTATCCAGACCAAACTGACTAAACCACAAAATGCAAAAGTATGCACTTAGCTAGTCTGAGGGAAACCTAAGGGTTACTCTGACTAGTTTTAGAAAAGTATAACCTAACTGAGTAAGACAAAAAGAGAACTCAATTTAGATGGCCCTTTTCCTCTGAATTTCCAGGGTCGTCCTCTGTATTTCTAGGGCCTTCAGTAGACACAAAGCAAAATGTTTAAAAACTAAAGTGTTTCTTGTTACAGATTTAATTTTTTTTTCTTTATTGATTTTAGAGAGAGAGGAAGGGAGAGATATTGATGAGAAAGAACATCGATTGGCCGCCTCCTGCATGCCCCCCACTGATGATTTGGCCCACAACCTGGGCATGTGTCCTGACCGGGAATAGAAACTGGAGAACTCTTGGTGCATGGGTCAATGCTCAACCACTGAACCACACTAGCTGGGCTAGATTTAATTTTTTTAAAAGTTATTTTGGGACACAGGAATTTACAAAGAAAACAAAGATTACTATTTTTATGATATATATGGCATTTCATTTTCCCCCTTGATCAGGGGAGGAAACATTAGGACTGCCTTCTGGTTCTAAGCAGTGCCCACCCCAAGCAAAATTAATATATAAAAATGATTTCTAGTTTTTAAAACTCATCACTTTTCACAGAATCATAGAACAAAAAGGCAGAAATGGACAGTGATTTGAAATATGCAAAATGTTAATGTGCAGGTATATAAAGGGAAAGAATGAGAATATGTGACTAATATGGAGTAAATTTGACCTTTTATTTTAAACATGAATTAAAATATTTTTCATTATCAAAGATGTGGTCAACATTTTGATATACAGATGTATTCCTTATAATATTGACAAACTAAAACTAATCATAATATTTAGCAATTGAATACTCATTTGGAAAACTCATTTTCTTTAAGACCATATATTATTGTTTATTATCAGAAAAAAATTATGGAAAAATCTACTTGAAAAACTACATATTTGGACATATACCCTACACTAATATTTTATATGCGCAATTGTCTTAAAGATTAAAAAGTTGCCAATTTCAATTTGAGATTATAAAAATAGTAAAATGCATCATATGGTTAATATTCAACAATACTAAATGTGATCTTATTCTCAAACTATAAAAACAAACAATGAAGGCGTGCCTCGTCAAAGCAATTTAGCCGTTTTACAACCTGCTCTCTCACCCTGCCTGTTGTAGCCTTGGAGAATTACTGTAATTCTTCCTTCAACCCTCATCTTTGATTACTGACAGTTTCATTTTACCCTGTAGGCACAGCAGTAAATTCAAAACATTCACTACTTTCACCCTGATATAAATAAATAATGTTCTGATAAAGAAGATGAAACCTTCAAAGTCTCCTACTTTAGAAACATATTATAAAAACCACTATTGTCATGGAAATATTAATCAGTATGCCAAGACCTTGTATTTTGGAAAAAATACATATGTACCAGAGGAATATGGATATTAACATAAGACATTCACTAAGTTTAATTCTAAGAACATAGTCATCTCTTTTTCTAAATTAAGTGGGAAGTTGGATAAATTTAAAATAAAAAGGTTCAATAATTAAAATAGTTCTGAATATACTTAAAAATATTATCTATAATTTTTATTGAATTATAAGTCAAACATAGGTAGGTATCTGAAAACTCTCACTTGCAGTAAACACTTTCGTATCCTCTATTTTCAAATGACACGCCACTAAGATGAAATGACTTGCTCCAGGTCATAGCATAAGTAACAGAATCTGGATCTAAATTCAGGTGTCTCCAATTGCTTGGCTAAGTGTATTGATTTAAACACAAAAATAAACTTTTAGAGTCCTTATTCAAGTTAATATTGTTTTTAATACATCTGCACAATTATGATGATGAAATATGAAATCTTCAATATTATATTATATCTATGTATAGTGTCAGTTGGGGTACTGGAAATATCGAGGGGAACACTATGTAAATATGATTGTCTAACCACTCACTAAGTTGTACTATACCTGAAACCAATACAAAACAAGACTGAAAGGAAAAAAAAGAGTAGTGGCTAAGGAGATAGGAAAACTGAGAATGTGGTGTCCTAGAAACCAGTGAATTAAGAAGTGATCAAATGTGTCAAATGCTGCTGATAAATCAAGTAAGATAAGGACAAAAAGAACCGACCATTGGAATTTGCAATATAAAAGTCAGTGGTGAGCTAAAAAAAAAACAAAAAGAAAAACAAACAAAAAACAGATTAGAGATTGGAATAAATTTATGGAAGATGAAAAGCTATTCAAAACAGCTCTGAAAATAAATTAGGCTGCAGTACATACAGAATCTATCTGACAGTGAAACTCAGAGGGCCTGTGCACACAGATTGAGCACTTTTTGTAGATGACAAAATAAAACAAACCCCAGGAAAAATGATTGAAGGTTCATATGTAAAAAACACTTAAACCAAACAAGATGCAGATTCCACATAAAACAAATGTTGTTGAGCATTCACCTCAGATTAAAGAAAACAAAAATCGGCAGAAGTGTCTTTAAGAATAATATTGAACAAAGCACTTGGGAAGAGTAAAGACTTCCAGAGTGGCTACTGTTGTCTCACTTATTCTCACTCTGACATGTAATCTGACAGCCTGACTCATTTATCTTGCCTGTTTACCTTAAATATAAACTGCCAGTTAATAGATCTTAGCTACATATACAAAGTTCTCAACAGACTTCCTGGTAAGGTGAACAAAATAGTGAGATTATAGAGCTATTTACACAACAAAAGAGGGACACCATATTTGTACCTTGTCCTTCATTAAAAAAAAAAAAAAAAGACAGATGCCAAGGATCATCAGAAGTAGAGAAAAAGTCCATAGGTATGAAAGAAAAAAACAACAGGATACATAAACAGATGAGAAAGCCGAACACAGAAGAAACATCAATTCAGAGAAAAGAACTTTACTTTGAGATTTAGAAAGATGTAATGACATCCACAAAACTCTGATACTAGAGAACAGGAACACACAGAACAAGAAGGAAACCATAAAGATTAAATGAGTTGGTGAAGAAATTCAAAATAAAGAAATTAGAATATTCTGAGACTGACTAGTTTTAAAAAGGAAATGAAAATGAGGAGTCAAAGATGCATCCAGTTTCTGCCTGAAAGAATGGTAATGCCATCATCAGAAATAAGACAGAAGGGTAAAATACAGAAGCTTCCTTCAGGAAACTTAAGTTCACACATGCCAATGATTACATTTCTGTCACATAAGGCAAAAAGTGGTTAGCTTACCCACCCTGCTACACAAGTTTGAGGATGAATATCGTTTCTATGGTTAGATTTCATACTTCAAAGTCATGTATCTGACAATAGCTCTGTTAAATTTTACCTGAGCTCTCAAAAATTTTACATTTGACCTTTTTAAAATTAGATGCTATATGTAAATAATTTCTATAAATTTTCAAAATATATAAAAGACAAATTAAGAAGTTGTTAAAACATCAACTGAAAAGGTAAACATCAGAATATCTATAAAATATAAATTCAATAATCTGGCATGTACTTTGGTTATGCTCACATTAAATTATATAGTTTCCAGTTATTTTTTCCTTATTTACACTGAATATAATTACTTCACTTTTATTTTTTATTTTTTTAAATGTTTTTATTGATTTTCCTAGAGAGAGAGGAAGGGAGATATAGAAACATCGATGTGAAAGAAACATCATCACTCGGCTGCCTCCTGCACACCCCCTACTGGGAATTGGGCCCACAACCTAGGCATGTGCCCTGATGGGGAATGGAACCAGGACCCCTCAGTTCATGGGACGATGCTCAATCCACTAAGCCACACCGGTCAAGCTAATTACTTCACTTTTACAATGAATCCTCTGGGCAAATGCTACAATATGGTTTGATAACTAAATTTAGTAGGTTCATAAACTAAACTCACACACACAGAAATGTGACTCAAAAAGAACAGCTTCAAGTAAGTTTTCGATGTTAACAGATTGGGGAAAAGGGCTGAAAATTGTAAGGTTGGAACTATATACACCATATAAATATCATATAAAATAGCTTCTTCTAAAATAAATGGTTAGGAAATAGCAAATTTAAGCTCATTCAAAACAGGAGATTTAAATAAGAAAAGTTTGCGTTCATATTCTCTCCTCAGAGAGTATTAGGAGAAATTCAATATCTCAATGGGGACATTAATACTAAATGTGTATCCCTGTGCATGAAGAACCATTCATTAAGTATATTAATATTTGACAGAGTTGATAAAAATGATTTTTCGATTAGGAAAAACTAAACTTGTATAATATACTTTATTAATAGGGCTAGAAACACTTTATTAATTCATATGACATTATTCAGTAAATAGGCTTTTATTCCAAGTGACGTTACATTTTAATCTTTAATAAGTGAATTAACTCAGATCACTGAAGAATTCTTAGTAAAATACTGATACTAATTACTAATATGGTACCTTATACATTCAATTGAACAAATATCAATTTTAGAGAATCCAATTAGGAATCACACACACACACAAATCGAACAAATGAGACCTCTTGTCTTTGTGGAAGGGGAAGATAAAATAGTCAGATGTTAAAGGAAACAAATCCACATGATCAAGGTCTTTTGCTCAGTGCCCAGGAAAATCCAAATACGAAAATAGTCCCACCTCCAGGGTTTTTGTGCTGACTGGCATTTATGCGGAAAGCCAAAGTTTCACAAGTTAAGTGGGTTCTAGTGGATTATTTAAAGTTTGAGATGCTTGTTTGAAAACTTTCCTCTTAAAATTACTTCATCTTAATGTCTTTTTTGGCATGCTTCTAAAAATTCTATGTCCATTATCTGCCTCTCTGACATGCCCTTTTTTTCTATAATAATCACTTAACACATTTTATTAAATCATGTCTTGAACAAGATTTCCTCCATTCCTTTGGGCACAACGCAAATTGCATAATTTCAAACTTAAAAAAAAAAAGAATCTCCCATAAAATCTCATGTTGTTTAGTCTCACAATATAATATGCATTTCAAAGTGTTTAAAATATTTTTTCTGATCCCCATGATTCTATGAAGCAGGAAATTCATATGAAGGAGAGAACACAGCGACATTATGCCTGGAGAGATAAAGTCAACTACCCAAGATAGTAGCTGGGAAGTGGCTGACTAGGGCTCAGGCCCAACTCTACAGGCCTTCTGACTCCAGGTCCACTGCTTTTTCCACCATAATGCACATATCCTGAATTCATATTATGCTTTTAAAAATTGTGAAATATAAACATTATTCTTTGTAGTACCATAAAGTACATTTAAGGAGATTTGTCTACAGAAAATCAGTTAATTCTGTATTAAGCAGATTATCTTTACTGTAATGAATTAATTCTTTTCACCTATCCCACCACCTAAACTTACAGCCTGGGTTTCTGGAAGTTTGAAATCAGAATTCAATAAAACATCTTTTTTCAATTAACAGTTTAAAGTTCATTAAGTAATACTAACAGAACACTGTGCCAATTCTGAAGCGATGGGAAAGTTCTTTGAAGTTCATTTTACCTTCCTTAAAATGGAAACCCCCTTTTAACATCAACAGTGTTCATTGAGAGTTATTCTAATTCCTAATTTTTGCCAAAATGTTTTTTTCCCTCCTTTTGAAATACAAGAATCATCTTGTTTCCAGCTTATTTGTAATTTACCTTCTACATCAGGTTATAATCACAAAATCTCTGGTGAAATTATGACCCAGGTAGGATACATTTTACATTTCAGTTACACTATTTTAAAAGTTTTGCACTTCTCTTTAAAAAAATTAAACCCTAAGAAATACTGAAATCTTGAAAACAATAAAAATAAAATTTAACTGGAAAAATAGCTTTTAATTTTAAGAGTTAACTTTAATTTTTTTATTCCTGGTCAAGGGAATAATGTATACTTGCCAAAGTAAATGGAAAAATATAGCTCTTTAAATGATACTCAAAATGTAAAAGCATGGAAGTTAATTTGACCTATCTCTTAACCAATACTGAAGTCATCAGAATGATGTTACGATGTTGCTTAAATCACGTATCTTGACTAATTAGGATATGGTATAAAGTTAGATTTATGACTGGCTATCAAGTTGTATTTGTTTATATGATCTAATGGAGAGTGCAAGAAAAAAAAAAAAGAAGACAGAGAAGCTATTGGTTGTTTTTAAAAACCATGTTACACTCTGCATCCCCCACCAAACTCCAATTCCACAATTAAAATGATGACATAAAGATTATATTAATAAAGTCATATTAGTGAAAGGATTCATTTCATTTTGTATGACTCATCCACTGAATGTGAACTGAATTTAAGCACAATGCTGTGAAAAGATATACCAAGTTTGTAAAACTGAAACATGCTGTCTTTCAAATACAAACATGCAAAGATGATACAATTACCCCATTGCCAGCTAATTTTCACCACCTTCCCATTGATTAATTTTATTTTTTACTGAACAATCCACATTTTAAAATTTACTTCTATAATAAGAACTCCTGAGATGACTGAATGGGTTCTAAGATTTTGACAAACTGTCATAGAACAAAATTTCTCTGCAGAGAACTCCTTGAATTGACTGAAGACTAAATACCACAGTTTCACTAGAACCAATCTTAAAAAAAAATCTAATAACTTGCAAACACATAATTTTATTTAAAGGCCAAAAAATAAAAAAGTTCATTAATCTCAGAAAATACCTTTGTGACCCCTTAGTTTTAACAACTATACCTATTCCAAATAGTTAGTACTGTTCAGGTTATTACTTTGCATACATCACAGACCTCTAATGCTAGTCACAATGATAACACCCACAGCCAGGGGGACCTCTTGGTAGAGTGGGAGGACCATGCACCAGGGATGAAGGAGTGGCTCCAGCCACAGCCTCACTGAGGGTTTTAAGCAGGCAGTCACTTGACCTTCTGCACTTGTGCCCTTCTCTAGAAATAGGCAGTTGGGTGTGGTAAGGAGTCCTGAGCTAGGAGGGAGGAGATCCTGCTTTAGACATGACTGTCACTAGCTAGGTGAAGTCTCACAAGTCAGCCCTTTTGCTTCTCAGTTCCACTGTAAGGGAACTGAAGAGCAAAAGTTCCAAAATCCTAGAAGCTCTAAAAAGATTTCACTCCTTATGATTTTAATGGTTACCTTACTTCTCATAGAGCAGTTTTGTTGAGGATCAAAGGAGGATATATATGAGAGCACTTTATAATTTTTTTATCCAAACACAAGTTGCTGTTATTGTTTTAGAGATCTTCATTATACCGAGGAAGTATGAAAACAGTTTCTGAGATACAGTATAGCATGTTCACTACATGGTGACTCGTTATGAGCTACAAACCACAATTTAATGTAAAATCTTATACAAACTACTCAGGAAAGATTTATAGTTTTAATTTTAATAGGATTAATTGCTTTATTATATTCTAATTAAGAAGATACAGTGACAGCCTAAGGAACAGTTACTAAAGTAAGTATCTCAAAAGAGTTGTATTCAGACTTTTTTCTCTCTAACCCATCCCTCATTGAGACACCAGCTGTATTTTTTTCAAATCCTCACCCAAGAATGTTTTTTTCAAAAGTTGATTTTACAGAGAGAAGAAAGGAGAGAGAAACATTGATGTGAGAGAAAAACATTGATCAGCTGCCTCTCGTGCTCACCCCCACCTGGGGTCGAACCCACAACCTAGGTATGTGCCCTGACTGGGAATCGAACCCACAACCTTTTTGGTGCACAGGACAATGCTCCAACCAACCAAGCAACCCAGCCAAGGCACCAGCTGTATTTTTAAAAAAACACATTTTATCATCTCTTTCATACTCATACCTTTGGATAGCTCTGTTACATTAGAGAATAAAATGTGAATTCCTCAGTAGGGCACAATTTGACCGCAATCTACCTTTGCAGACTCAGTTTTTCCTAACACATCCGTCTCACCATTTCCCCCAGCTAAACTAAGACAAACTAAGACAAGCTCTCTCCCAGGCGTGTGTGCTTGGTTACCTGCTTCTTCGCTCCATGAGCTCTCCTGAAGCCCCATTTGCTGATGAGGCCTATGGTGAAGACAAAGGTAAGATCACAGAAGGTTTTGTAAGACAGGGTAAGGACTCTGGAACCTATTCTAATTGTGATAGCCATTGAAGAGTTTTAAGCAGGGTAGTCACATAATCTAAGTGGAAGTGGGGAAGTGGAAGAAAGAGGAGGAATCAGGAATGGCTCCTAGTTTTACCTAAACAACCGGTTAAATGTGCTGGGAATGGGAAGACTTGGTGTGTGGCAGGGGAAGTGGAAATGAAAGGAAGGATTTTGGGGCCAGGAAATCTAGAGTTCTGTTTGGAAATGTAAAGTCTGGGAAACTTCTTAGCTGCTCTATCCCTCTTTATTCAGTGACATTTTATTTATACTGTGATTTCAGAATTTATCTTGCTCTGAAATAATTTGTTGCATGCTCATCTCCCCAGCCAGACTGTAAGTTCTTAAGAGCAGAGACTAATATTTAGTCCATATCCTTAGATGAGGGCCTTAAACAAAGTAGCCACTTAAAATAATTTTAGAATGAAAGGCGGTATTCTAGAAACTCTGAAGAATACAAAACCAAAGAATGAATGAAATACTTTATTAGCAGTCTCCATTATCCAGAACTCACCCTGAATAAGGTCAATAGAAGTTACAACAGACTGTAGACCATAAACACACACACACACACACACACACACACACACACACACACACACACATCAAATCAAATCAACCCCTGCTCTTAAACCTCTATCTAGCAAGATGGATAGGGAGCCCATATTGACTAACTCTGTGTAAATAGCTAAATAGCTTTTCTTTATACTGTACAAAGCCAAACTTCTACAGATATGACTTGAATATTTAGATAGGATGTTCAAAAATAAAAATCTTACAGAAAATCTATCTACATTATTTGTTTTTGTAGTCCTATATTTCAGATTCCAATAGATTATTTGTATTGTCAAGAACACTTTACCTATTTATCCCCTTCTAAAACTGGTTTGATTACTAAATAGAATCACAGAATTTTAAAGACAGAAACTCACAAAATCCAGAGCCCTTATTTACCTGTAGGGATAAGAAAACTGAGGCCTTAATAAACTTTTCAACACTCTAGTCATTTAGAAATGGAGCTAGCTACAGAAACTAGTTCACCTATTTCTCCTCGTGTGGGAAATTTTTCCAATAAGATTGGCCTCTTAATGAATAAAATGGATTAATTTGTGCATTTTGCAACAAACTACAAATTCTACTTTTACAACTTTTATATACAGTGATATCTCAATAAATTTTAAAGGAAGGCTATACCTTAAAATGAGGTCAGGCATAATAACTAAAAATCAGTCCTGGCCAGTTTGGCTCAGTGGCAGAGCGTTGGCCCGTGGGTCAATAAGTCCTGGGTTTGATTCTGGCCAAGGGCATGTGCCTCTGTTGTGGTTTGTCCCTGGCCCTGGTCCGGGTCATGCGGGAGGCAACCAGTTGATGTGTCTCTCTCACATTGATGTTTCTCTCTCTCTCTCTCTCTCTCCCACTCTATTTGAAGATAAATAGAAAAATATCCTCAGGTGAGGATTAAAAACAAACAAACAAACAAATAAAACAAAATCAAGTGAAGCAGTGTAATCATGTATATAATATGGCTTAATGGTAATGCTTCTGAGATAGTGGACACTAGGAGGAATGTGCATGATATAAATACACCAACACAAGGCCTATTTGGCCAGAGAAAACTAAAGGTGAATGGAGCCAATTCTATGTACAACAGTGAAGTTTGTTAGGTTTGTCTTTATCATACCTAGTTTTCCTTTTATTCATTTTCTTTACTCTTTATCTGTCTCACTGATAATCCCTCTTCCATTTCAAAGGCCTTCCTATCTATCCTCTCATCTCTTTCCCTTTACAGAAAAGGAAGAATTTTATATCTACCATCTACATCTTGTTGGTTGACAAACTTAAGACACTATTTGAATAAATTTTAATGTATTAACTCAACTAAACATTTCTGTTTATGCCTTTAATCCTAAAGTGTGGAATGAAGCATTTGTTCCCAGAATTTTAAATCTCAGGAGAAAGATGATGGAGATAGATTCCCTCACTAGTCATGAAAATGACATGGTCTGAAGGCAAACCAAGTATCTATTTAGGGTGCAGAGAGAGCACATAGTGTGCCCTCCACTGTATATAAGAACGACCAACACTTTACTCCAACTTCTGGCAGATATCTGGAACGTTAGAAATTTCAAATTCCTAATGTTTGGGATAACTTAAGTATTATAATGATTTGAAATTAGAACTCAAAGTATTTTCAAAGCTAGTGTACACATATTCATCATGTTTACAATTTAAGTATGTTATATTCGTACAGTGTTTTATGCTTATAAAGTGTTTCATATGTGCTATGTGATTTGAACTTCAACAGAATATAATGTAAACATCATTTCTAGTTTCCAAATGAATATTCTTAGGTTCACAGGTAATAAGTTATAATAAAAGGCACAGCCAGGAGTGAACATAAGAATTCCTGATCCAAGTATTTTACCACCATAATATGTAATTTATAAAGCAATATTAAAATAACCTGCATATGTAAACTACACTTTCAAAGTAGAAAAGTAATATTGTCCCCAAATTTCTAAGTAAATTATGTCAATCTTTTCAACCTAAAGTTTCATATTAAAATATTTTTGTTGAAGATAATTAGTTGTTCTCAGTTGTCTCATTTTTTACAAGAATTCAATAATACACAAAATACTGTAAAAAAAATATAGTTAATGAACAGAAATAGCCATCTTTCAATCACCAAAGTCACATTCTCACATAAATGCTTTATTTTTGATGTCCTTTGAAAACCTTATTCAAATTAATTTAAAACATTAGCCTAAAAATTTGTAATTGTATAATTCATTTCAACTCAGTGATTCATATAACTAGCTTCTTTGCATATTTCATTAATTTGCCAACTTTGAAGAAACATCATATCACTGGCAGGTTGGATCCTGTTTCTGCCAAAACACATTTAACCTTGCATTTCTTGAAATGGATTATATCATATAAAATCAATTATGGTTATTTTACCTAAGGAAAACTAAATCAGATTTAATAGTATACATGTTTAAAACTCACACGTTTTGCTTTTTTAATTTTATCTGTTCAATGGAATAGAGGTTGAGAGAGAGTATCTACTATTAAAGTTCCCAAGTTCAAATTTGCTTTTGAAATAACTTTAGTGATTATTAAAGAAAAAAATATACTAGAATATAATTGAAATGTGAAAATGGACTATTACAATGCTATGAGCTATATTTCTGAAATGAAATAAACGACTTTCATGAAAAAAAAAAAAAAACAGCCCGTGAATATTTAAAATAGTTGAAGAAAGTGGCTCACCAGTCTGAGCGAAACCAAACTGACGCAGAATCTGATGAGTGTCCAGCGTGTTTGACTGTTTTAACTTAGTCTGTTGTGAGGAGACTGATGTTGAAGTAAATGAGAGATTTTTGTTGACCTGTAATAGGAAAGGCAAATCAGAAACAAACGCGTAATTTCCTGGGTTACTGATGCAAAAACTGAATGAGAAAGATTTGCTTACGATGCAAGCCGTGACACATGGTAGGTCAAAGCGAGTGGTAATGATTTATATGCTTGGTTTTCAAAGTTTACAAAACAGAATAGTTTGTTATTAAGGAAGGAAAACAATGATAATGAAAGTATAACTATATTAAAGTAAACCAGCCTTATTAAATAAAACAAGTTAGCTTATCATGGAACTATTATTAATAACATAAAACAGAGTGGTCTTAAAAAGTTCTGCAAAGAAATGCAAAAAATAAAAGTGACTCCTTGACAGCTTTCAATTAAGAGTTAAAATGTTTCAGACCCACATTTCTCTAGCATTTTGTGAAATAGCGGGTACTTCCTTTAAAAAGCCTGCACAGAAAACACCTGTAATGTTCATGTTTATACGCATCATGGTGACACAGATAACACAGCTGCAACCTAACCTGCCAGTGAAACAACTTCCACTGCATCACAAACCCTTTTCTTAAGACACTGTTTAAAAAAGCATTAAAATAATGATCAAGCAATATTTCTGAAGTAAATACAGTGTTTTATAAAACAAAAAACCTACTATGATTATGAGTATAATGATCTCACAGAATTGAAATGCATAAAAATACTCTATTATAACTATCGTAAGAAATAAATAGCTCATAAAAATGTATTAAATGTTTATTAGTAAATTCATCTTGTAACTTAGAATATTGGCGATGATCTAGTTTCATTCATTATTGATAAATTATTCATTATATTTTTATCACTTTCAAAATCACGAGAAAATGTGACCTAATTGTGAAAAATCTGAAAGTTTGAATTTTTAATTTACTGAAAAAGTAATCTATGAATTAATAACATGTTAAATGACAGTTTATGATATATAAATATTTTATATGAAAATAGCTGCCTTTTCTCTCTCTCCCTGTATAAGCATTTAAAATTCCCTTTTGATGTTTTGTATTAAATAGCATATTGCAGTTACAAGTTTTTTGTCTGACTCATTGTTTGTAAACACTTCTCTCAAACAGTGATAGCAAATGGTATTTCTTAAATTAAGCTTTTCTCTAGAGGCAAAGAGCTATTACATAGTTGGTGAAAAATCAATTAATTAATATCATATAATAATATAGTCCTAAAGGTCCTAAACTGTTATGATATCATCTTATAAAAAAGAAAAATATTTTCCAAAGTAGTTAGATGAGGTCAAATACCACATCAGTGCTAAAAAAAATTGTTCAGCTTTAAAACTTCTATCAGGCAGGCCCCAGCTGGGTGACTCAGTTGGATGGAAAGTTGCCCCATATACCAAAGGTTGTGGGTTGGATCCCCAGTCAGGGCACATACAAGAAGCAACCAATGAATGCATAAATAAGTGGAACAACAAATCAATGTTTCTCTCTCTCTCTCTCTCTCTCTCCCCCTCCCTCCCTCTCTCTAAAAAACCCAAAACTAATAATAATAAAAAGTTTTTAAAAATTCTATCAGGAGCCATTATTAAACATTGACCAAGTTAATGTTGACTATTTATATTAATATCATACCTAAAGGTAACAATAAAATCATCTAACATTTTTGAGCTTCATTTCCACCTTTAAATGGAGATAATAAAAATCGTATGTTATGTTGGCAAAGGGAAATAATAAAGTACTATATAAATACTAGTTATTACCAACATCACTAGAAGAACAATTGAAATGTGTAATGCAGTATGATGATGCAGTGAATTTTTCAGAGTGCCATACTTTTAAATGGAAGTACTGTACACAAAATGATATATTTATCACTTAACTCTTTAGTCCACTTCTCTTTTTAGAATCATTTTTCAGTTTTACTTCTGTGTTCTTGAAAATTTTTACCCTACATGTCAAACAATGCATTTTGAAATCTGGTACAAAAGAACAGGTGCATTCTGGGGACAGACAGACAGACAGACAGACACACACACACACACACACAAACACATACACACACACACACACACACACACACACACACACACACACACACTTCAGTCTTCCCCTTCAGTATTCTAAAATGAAAAAGAACACCAGGAAAACTAGAATAGGATATTTAAATGCCTCCACTCAAACAGAAAGATGTCACTCTTAAAATAAAATGCTGTTAAAGAAACCCAACTATAATCTACATGTTCTTCCTAAAGCATTTTTTTAATAATTCTGCTCTTTCTTGACACATATCTTCAGAGACTATTGAATGTTCATGAAGTGCTAAGTGGCAACATAAAGCAGATAATTCAATTTCTAAGGTTTGAGATAACTGTTAATTATTATGGTTTTTTGAAATTAGAACTCAATGTATTTTCAAAATTAGCCTACACATATTCACTACTCCATTTAGAGGAAGAAAATTAATAATAACCATTAAATAGAGTGAAGCAATATCTATTTTTGAAATACACGCTGTGGAAAAGAATTGCTTAATAATTTTACAACAACAGAAAGGTTGGCTAAGATAGTCTACCCTACACCAATCTACCCTCTTTTCACAACACATTTTTCTGCTTGCTTCATGCAAAAACCACAGTCTGCCAGAGTCAGTTTATTACCTCCATATTGGGACAAACTAAAAGCATACAAATTTAATGAAATTCATTATAGAGAAAAAGAAAAAAGTCACCCGAACTGCCAAATTATTACAAAACTGTTTTGCCTACTCTTTCAGGGTATAAGCACCTTTGTGCAAAATATGCAAATACTAATTCTCTAGGAGGGAGTTAATTTTCATGTTGAAAAATGTAAAGCAAGCTAACAAATAGTTTCTCTTTTGGTGATTAAATTGTAAAAGCTTGGGGAGAGACACAACACTCATTTTATATCTACTTATGTGGGGACTAAAAAGTAATTTTCTTCCCACCTTCTAGGTCCTTCTAACTGGGCTACTAATTAAATTAACAGGAGAAAAATAGCCAAAGTTTACTATAGAAATGCACATTGAGGGTGCCATAAGAATGAGACCCAAAGAGGCATTGGGCTGTTGAGGTATTACATGCCATTATAAACAAAGGAGAAAGGAAGCAGGCAAATGGGAAAAAAGGAAATTCACAGGTAGTTGAAAAGAGCAAAACACAGTTGGCAAACAAATTCCTGCTTGACCCAGAAACAATGGACAGGGCTGGGGAGGGGATAATGGCCCTGTTTGATCCTTCCTATCTAATGCTACTGTGAATATGCTAAGATTTCCTTCCTGGAACAGGCCTTTCTATACGCATGTCTTAAGCAGAAAAGGGGGACTATCAAAGGTTCTTTCTTGGTTTTTTGTTTTTTAATAACCAGCTTAAAATCAATATCCCAAAAGGCACATTTTGGGTGGCAAAACTTTGATCCTCTTCACTTATAAGTCTAATCATTTTAGCTGACTTTAGGTTACATGCTACATTTACCTGAAGTAGAATTTTTAAAGTTTTAAGCTGCAAAGAAACTTCAAACTGGTTTTAAATTATAACTGAAAAGATGCTAATACTGTCTATATACTTATGCTCACAAATTTGTCCCCCTTCCTCCAGATGGCTTGTTGTTTTTTCTACTAAGTCCAAACAACAATGCAGATAATGCTTTAATCTGAAGACACTACTGATGGCAAAAAACACCACACACTCAGGAAATGTTTTGTTGCACATTACACATCCGCTATAACAAATTAAACTACAAATTAATGGAAAACTTGAGCCAAAGTGAGATTCAAGGTATATGAAGTCAGGGTGTTAACATTCTCCTATTATAAATTGTAAAAGCAGTTTACTATGTCCTCTGATTTCTAGGTTAGTAAATTCTAAGAAATGAGTAGCCTGTGGTGTCACAAAGATAAATTAAAGTATGATCTCTAGGTCCCCAGATATTTCCCTTATAAGCCAGGATGATTAAATGAGGAATTAGAAAGAAACACTAATAAAGAAATTTTTACAGTGGGGTAAGATGCCAGAAAATCTCCCCCAAATCAGTTCATTATACTACATGAACCAAAACTGATACCGTTGCAATTAACTAGTTATTAATAACAGGAAAGGAGCAAATGGCAGATACTAAAGGCATGTCATTTGGGCAGCTTTACCAAGAAGCTACAACTGTACATTTCCTCGGGGTAAAAAAGGGGTTTTAGATACATGTCCAGTAAAGTTGGGATGACCAGGGAACGTGCTTGCTGCCCATCACACCTGAGAACAAAGGTCATTGGCCAGAATGGGTGTGGCCACTACAAGGGCTCCAAATTTGGGATATTTAATCCCCTGAACAAAGGAGTTCACTCTCTTGTGCTCTTACTGCTCTTGGGACTCTTAGGACTTGTGTGAAGATTTGTGGGGGTCCCCCTTGTGTTCACCCACATGGCCCACGGCCACGCAGACCCCACACACAATGGACTAATGGACTGCAACTGGCCTGATACTGAACTGGACCTGGCTCCAACATGGAAAGAGAACTCGGCACTGGCTTTGCTTGTAGCTTTACTGAATCCCCAGCTAAACTTCTATGACTGGACTAAGAGAAATGGGACTTTGTAAACCCAGGGATGTAATTCCACACAAACAAAAATCACTTGTTCTCCCATGGGAGTCTCAGAAAATTCTTTTTCTTGAGATAGCGTAAGGACTCCACCCCCAGCACCCAGTGGGGAAAGGGATCCCCCACTTCATCAGATAACAAAACCAGAATTCAAATTAGAATCATTCATAACTAAGTTTTATTTGTAATATTTAATCAAGATTTTTTGAGCCTTTGATATATATACCAAAGACTGATGTTTCAAAGATTATCAATATAATCCCCCGCATGAAGCTCAAAGTTAAAATTTAGCCCTGCTTCAAACCTTTTATCCAAAAATACACACTAGTGAAAGCCAATATGCCTCAATGATTCTTGGTTTTCTCCAAACCTTTACTTTCTTCTCTCAGTATATTTCCTTACATAACAGGAAAACTGTGGTCTTCAACCCTCTGAAATCCTCACTTTCAAACCCATGAAAGAACATACCTCTTGCACCTCCCCTCATCTATTTTCTTCTAGTGTCAAAGGAAGAGGTGCCTTCTGTTCAAGACTAATACCTCTAGCTCTTCCTTGGAATATCCTTAAAGGTCTTCCAAATTCTACTTCAAATTTTCTATGGACTGTTCCTCTCAGGCTATAAACATAGATCTTTCTACTTTAATACAAAAACAATAGCAAACAACCTCAAATTCTCACTATGATTCCATTAGTTCCTTAAGCTTCACTGAAAGTTAAACTCCTTGAAAAATAGCACACAACTGCTACCTATATACCTCAACTGTTCAATTTTAACCAGTTACGACAAAGCTTCTCTCCATTAGAACACTAAATCTGGAAGGCAAGGTCGCCCTGTACTTCAAAGGATCGAACTTAGTACATTCCCTCAGGCCTGAGATATCTAGCACTGTCCTCTCTCTGTTACTGGAAAACCATATTGTTAGTTATCCTGCCATTGCTTATCAGTGTCCTTTGCTAGACCCATCCGCCCACTCTCATTCCTTCAAACCTCATTGGCTACCCTGGGCAACAACGTTTGTTTTCACTGCTTCACCTGCCTTCTATGCTGACACTTCTTAAACCTAAAACTCTTCTGATTAATAAGTTCAGAACAAACTAACATTTCCCCTACTCTTTGCTTCCTCAAGGAAAGCTATCACTATCCACCTAGTTGTCCCAGCCAGAAAGATGGGAATTATCTTAGAATGCTTCACACTCAAGGTCAGTCACTAAGTCAGTGAGATGCTCTGGCATCTGATCACACTCCTCCACAATCAGTGCTTTGGTTCAGGCCTTCCTACCACTTGCAACTACTGCAATAGTCTCCTGATTTGTTTCCCTGTCTCTTGTCTGCATCTCTTAATTCCTCTATACTGCTAACAGGTGATTTTTCTAAAAGGCTAATTTTACTGAGTAACACTTCTGCTTTAAAACTATTATCAATTGTCCCTCTAGATGGGAAGTCCATACAACTATCTAGCTCTACAACCCTATCGCTCCATTTCCTATGCTCTGGATAAACGAACTGCATGTAGTCCCCCAGTGTGCCAGGTTGTTTCATGTCTCTGACTTAGCTCAGTTTGTTCCTCTTCTCATTTCCTGGAATGGGCTTCCCCCCTGGCTCTACCATCCTAGTGGATGTCAGCGCTTTTTTCCAGCTTCAGCTTACATATATGTCATGTATGAAAAGTCTTTTAGACTCTCCCAACAAAATTTACCACTCCCTCCTTTTGTTCTTCAATACGCCCCATATCTTCTATTATCATAGCATTGGTAACACTTTAGTGAGCTTATTTATTTTGTTGACTACTATCCACCAGACTGTAATCATGAGGGTAAGAACCAGGTTTTATCTTTTTTAGTAAATGGATGGTGTAGCATTAATAACTGTAGAGAAGTCAAATGGATTAATACATGTGAAAACAGTGTTTGTTTTAAAACCTTACCCAAAGCTAAGGTATTTGTACTCAAGACTTCTCAAGTGTAACTTTTAAAAAAATCCTCACCTGAGGATATGTTTATTGATTTTAGAGAGTCAAAGGGGTTGAGGGAGAGGAGAAGAGGGGGGAGGGGAGGAGGGGGAGGGGGAGAAGGAGCAAGGGGGAGAGGGAGCAAGAGGGGGAGAAAGAGAGAAAGAGAGAGAGAGGGAGAGAGAGGGAGAGAGAGGGAGAGAGGGAGAGAGAGAGAGAGAGAGAGAGAAAGAGAGAGAGAGAGAGAGAGAGAGAGAGATGCATGTCTTCCAGGACTGGTTTAAGGGAACTGGGACTTTAAAAACCAAGGGATATAACTTCACACAAACAAAGATCATTCATTCTCCCTTGCAAGTCTTAGAAAATTCTTTTTCTCAAGACATCGTAAGAACCCAGCCCCGAGCACCCAGTGAGTAAAGGGATCCCCACTCCCACTGGTGGACACTCCACTTCCACCAATAACAAAACTACATAAATATACTCTGCTTTTAAGATGAAAGACTTGATAATGGTGCCAAGACTACTCAATAGTCTTTTCAACAAATGGTGCTGGGACTATACAGTCGCATGTGATGGAATGAAATCAGAATTCTGTACCGCATCATATCAAAAAAAATTAGCTCAAAATAATCACAGACCTCAATGTAAGAGTTAAAAACATAAAAATCTTAGAGAAGAGAGAAGAAGTAAGTTTTGGGGAGCTAGCATTAGCAATGGTGTCTCATACATGACACCAAAAGCACAAGGGGCACAAGAAAAGTAGATAAATCAAACTCATAAAAATCAGAGCCTTTTTGTTTTAATTGATACCATGAAGAAAGTGAAAAGACAACACACAGAATGGATAAAACAATTGCAAATCACTTATCTGATAAGAGACTTATATCCAGAATCCATTAAAAACTCTTAGAAATGAACAATAAAGGCACAAAATGTTTTTAAAGAATGGGCAAAGGATTTGAGCAAACATTTCTCCCAAGAAAATATACAATTAATATATCAAAAATGCTCAAGATACTAGTCACTAGGGAAATACAAATCAAAATTGCGAGCTATCATGCCCCACCCATTAAGATGGTTTTAATAAAAAAGAAAACAAGTGTTAGCAGGATAAGATGAACTTGAAACCCTTACTCATTGCTGGTAGGATTCTAAAATGGTGCAGCCACTTCAGTTCCTCAAAATGTTAAACACAGAATTACCAGATGGAACTCTAAAATGATGCAGCCACTTTGGAAAAACAGTTTGGTAGCTTCTCAAAATGCTGAACAGAGTTACCATATGACCCAACAATTCCAATCCTAGACATATTCCTTAAAGAAATGAAAACATATGCCCCCACAAAAACTTGCACACACATGTTCACTGCAGCATTATACTTAATAGCCAAAAAGTAAAAACAACCCAAATGTCCATAAACTGATGAATGGGTAAACAAAATATAACATATCCATATAATCAAACCTTTTTGGCAATAAAAATTAGTATTGACATATTCTACAGATGAAGAAACCTTGAAAACATTCTAAGTTAAAGAAGCCAATTACAAATGATAACATATTATATGACTTAATTTATAGAGACAGAAAGTATACTAATGATCGCCAGAAGATTGGGGTTTCTCTCTCTCTCTAAGATAAATGGGGTTTCCTGGTTTCTTTGTGGAGGGAATGAAAAAGTTCTAAAATCGGATAGTAGTAATGGTTGCACAATTCTGTGAATATGGTAAAAACCAGTAAACTGTATACTTTAAAAGGGTGCATATGCTGGCATGTGAATTATATCTCAATAGGACTGTTATCTGAATAAAAAAAAAAACTAAAGACACTAGTAAGGTTAATCTTTCCAGACCTCAATTAATTTGCAAATATATTTTCCATGAGCATTAATTCTACTTTCGTCAAGTAATAGGGATACCAAGATGAATAACATGATCCTCCACCCTCAGGGAGTTTCCAGACGGGCAGAGGATGTTCTCCATAAAGCCTTGCCAAACACGCGCAGAACACTTTACTCTGGACAGTCAAACAGTGTTACAAAAGAAGGATATGTAGCATATTTGTTAAAATAAAGAAATAGCTCTGAATTACTAATCAGAGAATAAACTATTTTTATATACTATGCATACTCTGGAAGATTAGTGATCTTGGAGCTACAATCATGACACCAATCATTGTTATCAGGAACAAGTTTCCTGAACATCTGCAGCCCAAATGAGAATACAGCATGTTCTCTTTTTTCCTTTGTCTTCCTTCCCCTTGTCTATATTCCATATCCTGTTGGCTTGTGATAATTAGGTAAAACAGTGATAGCTTCTGACTGACACGGAACAGCACAGCAATGGGGTAAAACATGGTAAACCATGTTTTCTGCCGTGTTTCCTCTGTAAGATGGCCCATGTAGAAAGAGGCAGTAGCCTACTTACTCTGTCTTCGCAGGGCCTGCCACATAGTAAGTAGTAGGTGTTTACTGAATAAAAAAATATTCCCACTGCGTAAGCAGTATATAAAGCAATCTTTGAGCACACCAACACCATTCTCATTATTTCCCTTCTGGATGTCTCACCCTTTTACTCTGTGACATATGTAATTATATTTGGTAAGGGAATAGATGTCTAATTATTCCATTGAATTTTTGGAGTGGACAGAATAAAAGAGGGAAGGATAAACACGTGGTGCTATTCCAATTCTTATAAATCAAAATTCATTTTCTTAACAACTGAGTTAAAGGTTGTACATAACATAAACTTGCTTGTAAAAGGAAGAAAGTGGCTGTGTTGAAAGCATCTCAATACAATTTAGCTGAAATTGTTTAAAATCAAGATCTTTTTGTATACCTCTACGTTTAGACTAACTCTGGTGTCTTGGGCAAATCAGTAAGCCTCAGATTCCTCCTTTCTAAAACTGGAATAATAGTATCTAATCTGTCTCTCAGGACTGTTATGGAGTTAAATGGGAAAAGTGTGAAACAGGTATAAGTGATCAAAAGCATTCTCAGCACAACATATCATTGCTATTTATGTGCAGCTTGCGCGCACTAATACCATTCACTCAGAACACATCCACTGAAACTGGATTGCTGTCTCCTACCTAAGTATCATGCAATATTTTTCTCAGAGAATGAAATGACCTTGCTGGTCCTTTACTGAAAGTATATCCCAATAACTTAGTATTCTTAAATCTAAAAAAATATGAAGAGGCTTTCTAAATTCTCAGGTCCCAGTGTTATGATTCCTTGATAAATTCAAGCTCAAATGAGGAAAAGGAATATAAAATTAACCTTTGTAAAAGCTCTATTAAAAACTATGAATGGTACATTTTATTTTATTTTTTTAAAATTCTTTGGTGCATCATAATGAAAACTATAGTGTTTTTTTAAAAATTATTTATTTATTTATTTTTAGAGAGAGAGAGAGGAGGAAAGGAAAGGAGAGAGTGAGAAAAGAGAGAGAAACACTGATTTGTTGTTCCACCTATTTATGCATTAAATGGTTGATTCTTCTATGTGGGTTGACCAGGAATTGAACCTGCTCTAACCAACTAAGCTATCGGCCAGGGTGAAAAGCATAGTTTTAAAGTTATCTTCTTGGTAATAAAAACTACTTACCTTTGCAGCACAGGCTCGTATTACCTCCTAAAAGAAATACAAAAAGTAAAGAAATATTAATAATTTCATTTTAATAAAATATCAAGTCCTTTCAATAGTCAGTTTTAATAACTGAAACCTACATTTGGGAGAGTTTCTTTATTACCCTGCTTCTGTCACTCTATATTGTTTCCAGTGAGCTGAAAAGAGTGTAAGTTAAAGAAAGACTCAATGACATGTTCTTGGTAAACCAAACTTGCCAAAACATAGGCACTGATAAATGAGACTCTGGAGTGCCCACATGTAACTGTCTCAAGGAAAACTTGTCTCCTCAATAAACTTAGCATGAATACTAAAATTCTGTACCAGAACACTAACATGTCTAGAAGACATACCCTGAATTAAATGAAGTGTATAATTATCTCCATGAATAACCAGCATAAATATAATTCCCATGTTAATAATATATGTCAGAGGAAATCTAATACTAACACTACTGAATGGTAAAGTAACTGACTAGTTCTGAAGGAGCTACAGAAAGGAACTGCCTATAATTTATGGGACAAGGCCAAGAAAAGATCACTTTTGAAAAATAAATTTGTAAAAACCAACATATACTGGATGATTTGAAAGTTTGCTACTAAGGAGACACAAAAAAATACTCAAGTCAATTAAGATGAACCAGCATATATCATCAGCCTAGTACAGAACTAGAGAAAAATAACAATTAATGTTAAGGTTGGGGGGGGGAGAGAACTGAAAAGAGGAATATCAATTTTTTATCTAGAAATTTCTAAGGGCCAGATACTATATCTAAAGAATATTAGTAATTCAATCACTTAAAAAGAGACAGTAAAACTGACTGTGGAAATGGGATTCTGATTGCCTGGACTGCATTTCAGCTCCAACCTTGGTGATACTGCTTTATCTCTGTAAGCCTCAACTTTGTCTTCTGTAAAATGGGGTAATACTAGCATCCACATTATAGGATGGGTTTAAGGATTAAATACAATGAACATGTAAAGCACTTAGCAGAGTACCCAAAAGTCATTATTCAGTTATTACTCATCATTAAATAGATGTCAGTTATCACCAATCACTATAAAAAGAACTCTCCTGTGGGGTAAAGAAAATTAACATCTTTGCAGTTGGAAAGGTATACCTTTCATTCTAAAATGTTTTTAAGTTTATAAATCAACTCTTTGTATGCTTGATTACTTTTACTAGGGTATCCCAAATTTTGAGCAATCCTGGATGCACTGATAAGAACTTAGAATGAGTTGTGCAACACTCTTAACATTATCTACCTGTGAAGTCTATCTGGGTTACAGTATGCCTTTTAGGTATTGCTATAACAGCAACATACAGTCTTTTACATATAAAACAGTTAAATGACTTATATTATTACTAAATGGTAAAGCTAATAAGACAGGATTATTTATTTGTGATATCCTTTACTCAATGAGTAAACACCTATTAAGTACCTGTTGAACTGAATTTATTATGCAATTCACACACACACACACACAGACACACAAATCACACCCTAAACTGCAATGTATTTTATTAGAAAAACATTCCAATTGTGGTTATAAAGAAAAAAGTATCTTCGGTAGTACAGCCTTTTATAATATAGATGTAATATAGTCTTTTCTATTAGACTTCTATATAGAAGACCAATGATATAGTTCCTAATAGACTTTTAACAATCTAACAAAAAAAATTATATTTGGCAATTATAGGAAACAAGAGAAAAGGCATTATGACAAAAGGTAGAAATCTAGTCAATCTAAATGCTTGCAAAATATTTTCTTAAAATGGAGTTGCCAAGGGAATAAGGATGACATTTTGGTTTTATTCCCATACATACTATATACATTCTGAAAGAAAATACATTGCTCATAGTTCCTGAAAAAAAGTTCAGTGAATTCTCTCAACAAAGGAAAAAAATGGTTTCTCAAAACCCACAAACAGACAAAGCTTTCATTTCTAAAGGCAGCCTTGATCTACCTCAATCCCAAAACAAACACACTCTCTAAATAATTTTTAAAAGGAAAGATTTGGTTAACGTTAAATAAATTAATAATTCTAAGAGAAATACGTGTTTCTCTTACAATAAGTTATCAATTTCCTTCCTTCTTGTCTTTGATTTCATATCTTAAAAAATGTTTTGCTGATTTTGTTTTTCCTTTATATCTACTTTCTTTTGTTCTTATATCCTTTCATTTCCCTGAGGATGATAGCCATACAAGATGATATAGGAGAAAAGCTACAAGACCAAGGTGATTCCAGGATGTTAAGTTTATAGTGTAAAAACTGACAGACTGTAGAAAACTTGCTTATATACCTCTCCGTGAATTACTCTTCAGTCTGTAAATGAAATTATTTTGCCATGCACGATTTTAGGCAAGGGGCACTTTTCTTTCCCTGTGAAGAAACGTTTTTCTAATTTTTAAAACACTATTTATCTGTTCATACTTCCTTTCAAAATGCAACACCATGCACTATTCAGTTATTTTAAATGTTAAAATATATATTTAAAATTTATCTTTATCGAAAGTATTACAGATGTTCCCTTCCCCTTTTCCCCCCCAATGACCCCTTCCACCCTACTCATGCCACCCCCCCCCACTTTCATCACACTATTGTCTGTGTCCATGGGTTATGCACATATGCATATAAATTCTTTGGTTAATCTCTTCCCACCTCCCTTCCCTCTGAGATCTGTCAGTCTGTTCCATGCTTCCATGTCTCAGGATCTATTTTGTTCATCAGTTTATTTTGTTTAGATTCCTCATATAAGGTGAGATCAAGTGATATTTGTTAAAATATAAAGAATTACAAAACTGAAATTTACTAATTTATAGCCATATATTCTAAAATGCATACTGAGCAGTATAAAAGCATTTCCTCCATAGTCCAACTAAACCTAAACCCAGGGCCTGAGTGTGATTTGTACTGTGGTACACCTTAAACTCTCTAACTTTCAAAGGAACAAAAGAGAGAGGAAGAAAGTATAGTCAGAACTAAAGGTGTCTCAATGTAGTTCCTCGTATGTTTGGTTTAAAACTGGCAGAAAACAAACAAACAAACAAACAAACAAACAAACAAACAAAACAAACAAAAAACTGGTTGAGTCCTATCAAAGGAGGAGGGAAAATGATAATATTCATTAAGTGCCAGGCACTGTGCCAAAAGGTCAAAAGGTAAGAACACAACAAGGCACAACAAGCCTGAACAGTCCCTGTCTTTAGGAAATTCAGGGCCAGCCCTGGCCAGTTTGGCTCCGCGGTAGAGCGTCGGCCCGCAGACCAATGAGTCTCAGGTTCGATTCTGGCCAAGAGCACTTACCTCAGTTGCAGTTTGTCCCCAGCCCTGGTCGTGGTTGTATGGGAGGCAACCAGTCGATGTGTCTCTCTCACGTTGATGTTTCTCTCTCTCTCTCCCTTTCTCTCCCTCCCTCCGACTCTATCTGAAGATAAATAGAAAAATATCCTCAGGTGAGGATTAAAAAAGAAGAAGTTCAGGGCCAATTATAAATAAAAGAACTATTATGGTCAAAGAGCATAAATATTTTTAAGGATGTTTAAGCTTCTCAATACATTTTACACTTTGAGAAAGACTTTACAAGTCATTTATCACTAACAGAATGCTACACTAATTTTAACCAAGCAACCTCCTCTTCATTTTCATTATGTTTTCCAGTTTTATAGGTAATATCTGGTTTCTAAAGTACTTCTTTTCCTAGTAGTGAGATAGAATTTTTAAATATGTTCATGACACATTTGTATCTACTCTTTTTGGAAGTACAGTTCTTTGTTGAAGTCAATTTTTCTTTATTTTTTAGTTTTTGCATACTAAGGCTGTTCCTTTAATATATTTTATGTATATATTTTCTCAGGTTGGTGTTTGGTGTGTATGTGTGTGTGAGATGTATTCATGCGCACACACACACTGATATATATAATAAATACATATATATGTGTGTGTTTGTGTATATATATATTTAATTGATTTCAGAGAGGCAGAAAGGGAGAGAGAAAGAGAAACACTGATGTGAGAACACATTGATTGGTTGCCTCCCACATATGCCCTTACTAGGAACCAAACCCAAAACCTGGGTATGTGCCTCGATTGGGAATTGAACCAGCGAACTTCAGGTGCATAGGATGCTGCTCCAACCAATTGAGCCACACCAGTCAGGGCCACACACTGGTATTTTTAAATAAATAGGTCCTGGGCTGGTCTTTACAGAGATATCAAGTCAGGAAAGTATGATAGATTATCCTAAATTCAGTCTGTTTATTAAAGTTAGTGATTTTAGAACAAGTACTAGAAAGGAACTATAAGAAAGCCTAGTTTTAAGTAAACTAGCTTACTTCATTCAATTAATATTTGTTGGCATGACAATGTGAAATAGGATAGAAATGGTTTTAAAAATTCCAACTTCTCAACTGCATAAAATAAACATACTGTGACAGAATCGAGTCTTTGTTTCACTTGCTGCATCTTCATTGAAGAATCTTCCGTGCGGACATAGTCATCAATCTGAAAAGAGCCTTGCTGAGGCAGTTTAGGACAGGTGCATAAAGCATCTTGACTTTGGTGTATTCCAGGGAAGGGAAAGGTTCCATTGTAGCGTTTGAACATTTCAGCTTCCTGCTGGGCAACTAGAAAAATGAATCCCTATTAGTTCAAATCATAATGGCAAAAGCATAATGAAATAATTAAGCTACCTAACTGTGGCATTAAATAAATAAGAAACTGCATAATACATTTCAAATACTGGGCAATAATAAGACAACATGAGTGGCAAATGTAAAATTATTAAATACTATAGAACCATAAAAAAGAAGATTTCATAGATAATTTCATGTCAGGCAGTACTATAATTGAGCCTTGAAGGCTATGTATTATCTTGGTTTGGTAAATATAACAAATTGAATGGAAGTCTAATTTGAAATATATGTGTATAGAAAATATAATGCAAAAAAATCAAAGGCATAATATAATAGAAGTAAAGAAAATGCAGCCCTGGCTGGTTTGGCTCAGCGGTTAGAGTGTTGGCCCAAGGACCAAAGGGCCATGGGTTCGACTCCCGATCAAGGGCACATACCTGGGTTGCAGGTTCGATCCCTAGCCCTACTTGGAGTCATGTGGAGGCAACTAATCGATGTGTCTCTCTCACATCGATGTTGATGTTTCTCTCTCTCTCCTTCCCTCCCTCACTCCCTACTTTCCACTCTATCTAAAAAATCAATAGAAAAATATCCTCGGGTGAGGATTAAAAAAAAAATTTTAAAAAATGTATTCATAAATCAATCTCCCTAAAACAAAATGGTGAAAACCATTTCTATACCCCTTCTAATTTTTATACATATATACATTTAATGTAAGATATCATGATATAAATGTAATTTAACATTTTTGAAGTTGAAATGTGAACACCTTTCATATTTCTACAACCATGTAATTATCATCTTTATTTCTTTATTTTATTGATAAATTTCTTTTTTGAGAGACAGAGAGAGAAACATCGATATATTGTTCCACTTATTTACACATTCATTGGTTGAGTCTTGTATGTGCCCTGACCAGGGATCAAACCTGCAACCTTGGTGTATGGGGACAGTGCTCTAACCAACTGAGCTACCTGGGCCTATAATTACTATTTTTAAAAGCTTTACAATATCATATTTAATGAAGCAGCTTAATTTATTTATTCATTCTATTATTAAATATTTATAATATTTTATATTTTCCCTCATTACAGATCATGTTTGAATAAGTACTTTCAGAATTTAATTTCTTTCTTTCTTTGGATTTAATTCCCCAGAGTGGAATAGAAAACTCAAAGGATGAAGGTTTTTGATGATGATGATGATAATGATGATGAAGACAACCATCTGTGTTGTACTTTATGGTTTTTAGGATGCTTCAACATATATTATTTAATCATTTAAAATAAATGAATTTGAAAAATTTTAAATGTCTGTCTATATACAAACAAGAAAAAATATAAAGTAACCATTTAAAAGACAGTTTCTTTAATTATATAACTTTAAATGGAAGGAATTTCTAACCATGACACAAAAAGAAACAAAACAAAGATTCATAACATGGACTCAACAGAAGAGCCTTCAGAGACTCTGTAGATGACTGAAGCTCCATCCAGAAACATGAGTGTGTGCACGTAAATGTTTCTGGAAATCTGATCTATAACTTTTTTCAGATTAGCTATCAAAAGATGGCATAAGTCAGAAAACACTAAGAATTGGCAACATAAAAATATGGACAAATTTCGCTACCTGGACATTTCAAGAGTCTTCATTAAAATAAAACAAGAAACTGAAGTCATCAAAATTAAAAAGCAAATGACAGGTAATCAAGTCTTTTCCACCTCTGGCTAAAATAGAGTAAAAAAGACCACATTTGCCCTCCTGCTTGAAACTACCAAAAAAGGGACAACACATAGAAGGAACAAAACTACCTTTTTATAGATATGATTGTCCAAACAGAGCTAAGACTACGCTGAGGCAAGTGAGGCACGTAGGGAAGGAAACTGAAGAAGGTATTCACTCTTGGGTCCTGGCCCCACATTTGTGTAAAAAATCTGAATGGGCCCTGGCTGCTTTGGCTCAGCCGTTAAAGCATCAGTCTTGGGTTCAATTCCAGGTCAAGGGCACATACCTGGGTTGCGGATTTGCTGCCAGGCCCTGGTTGGGGTCCTGTGGAAGGCAACCAATTGATGTGTTTCTCTCACATGGATGTTTCTCGCTCTCTCTCTCTCTTTCTCTTCCTCCCTACTTCCACTCTCTCTGAAAATCAATGAAAAAATATCTTTGCTGAGGATTAACCGAAAAAAAAAAAGAACCTAAAAAACAAGCCACTAGAACAAATAATGGACGTTAGCAAGATTTCAATATACAAGATCAACGTACAAAATTAATTGTATTTCTACATAAAAGAAGCAAAGAAACAAATTGAAATAAAAAAATACCATTTACGGCATAATAATATGACATACTTTGGGGAAATATCTGATGAAACTTGGGAAGGCTATACACACTGAAAACTATAGAACCCTCAGGAGAAAAATGAAGAACAACCTAAATATAAAGAGATATATTGTGTTCATGGTTGGGATAGTCAATATTGTTAAGATGTCAATTCTCCCCAAAGGATCTGTATATTCAATGTAATCCCAGTTAATATTCAAGCAGGCTATTTTTGGAGGAATTGTCAAATTCTGAAAATCCACATGAAAAACCTAGAATAGCCAAAACAACTTTGAAAAAGAACAAAGGGGAATTATACAACCTGACTTCAAGTCTTATTATAAAGCTATAGTAATCAAGATACTTTGTTATTGGCATAAAGATAAACAAATAGATCAAGAGAACAGAATAGAGAGTCCAGCATTTATGGACAAGGTGTCAAGGCAATTTAGGGAAGAATCATTTTTTTCAACAAAAAGTGCTGGAACAATTGGATATTCATATGTGAGAAAATCAGTTCACTTACACTTTATACCATGTACAAAAAGTAACTCAAAACGAATGACAGATCTAAGTGTAAAACCTAAAACCATAAATCTTCTAGAAGAAAACAAAAAATAACATTTTTATGAGCCTGCATTAGCCAAATATTTCTTAGATCCAATATCAAAATCCATAAAAAAAAAAAGAAAATAATTTTGGACTTTATCAAAATTTCAAACGTTTTATTTTTCAAAACTGTTAAGACAATTAGAAAACAAGCCAAAGACTAGTGGACTATTTGCAAATTAGCATCACTTGTATATAAAAAAACCTAACTCTCAAAAATCAATAATCACAAACCAAGCCACTTTTTAAAATGGGCAAAGATTTGAATAGACACATCACTGAAAAAGGTATATGGATGGTAAATAAGCATGTGAAAAAGGGCTCAACATCATTAGTCATTAAGAATGAGCAGATTCAAATGACAATGAAGTAGCAGTGCATACCTATCAGAACCGCTAAAATTAAAAAGACTGCCCATTTCGAATTTAGCAAGGATATGGAGATACTGCAATATTTATCCACTACTGGTAGGAATGTTAAAAATCATGACCAGTTAGAAAACAAACTGGCAGCTGCTTAAGAAGGTAAGCATACATCTACAATAGGATCTAGCCTTTCTATTCTTAGAAATATTCAAGAGAAATGAAAGCATATTCATATTCATATACCACTTCATTCACACACTTTAAATGAAGACTACCTTGATAATTAGTGTTCTCTCCCTACAGACCTCGATGTTGGTATTAGGGAACATTACTGAGGGAGAAGACTGTGTACAGTCACCTTTTCAGTGATGCACACTCCTTGATACCAATTACTGCTCTTTAATGGAAGTGTAGCTATTCCTACACTTAGATTTTTGTGGGTTTGACTACTATATTTCAGTACATATTTTGGGCTTCTTTTGATAACACCCAGAACATTTATTTTATTCTCAAATATTCAAAGATAGTTTAAAGAACAAGACAAACTTTAAAGATATAAAGGTGGCCTATAAATTGGAATGTGGAGGACTTAAAATTAGTAGATGGGTCAGGGATGAATGAATCAACAAATGAAAATCGTATTCCATGATCTGTGCCTTATTTGCTTTACAAAATTTTTTTTTTAACATTTCGTTGACTTTTGCTGCTATGAGTAGAAAGTATAGCTGAGTTTTACTATTTAGTGGCATTTTCTAACTCCCTATGTTTTTGTATTTACCAGGTACATATTAGCCACAATTTCACTTTAAGCTCGGAGTGAGAAAGCAGGCACAGAAACATATACTGATATAAGCAACAGTTATACAGGATACACGACTTTGGTCTTTATTTATCTTATTATTATTAGTTTTTGCCAAACTGTATTTTCTAAGTATTATGCTATGTTAAGCATGATTTGTCTTCTTTTAAAAAGGATTTTTTTTAACTAGTAAAAAATAACAAAAGGCTTTGCCTAAATATTTATGTTTATTTTTCTAGGCATTAAGATGCCTTTCAGAAAGGGTTAAAATAGCCTAACTGGATGCATATAAACAAAATAAACCCCAAATTATGAATATTTGTTTCAGTTGTCTAAAGGGAATTTTCTGCACAAAAACATCTGACTAGATTTAAAGAAGTCAAAGTAACATCCTACTTTGTCTTCAGCACCTCTCCTTCTGTGAAGACAGACATTAAAAACATCTGTAGAAATAGTCACAAAGACCTAGTTCTCAGATACTAGAAACAGAAAGAAGCTGTTTGATTCTGTTCTTTCATTCTTCCCCTCCCCCACCTTACACAAATTATTCATCTATTTGTAGATGATACAGATTACTTCATTGTAAAAATACATTGTAATAGATGATTTTGAAAATTCCTTCAAGCTCTATGCATCTAACATTTCAAAGGTTTCTAAAGCACTTTTACACAGGCCATGAGTGGAGTATAATGCTGCAATTAAATAATTGTATTTCTTTACCATTTCCTCTTAGTGATAACTTAACTTGGTATATTTAAAACTTAGTTTTAATCTAAACTGGTATGTTTAAAACACAATTTTAACAGTCTCAACCCCACTAAGGAGTGCATTACAGCAGGCTCTGAGAATACAAGAATACCAAATCCCTCTTGGGGTCTGAATCTTTTGGGGGGTCACTAAGAAATTACTGCTATGTGCTTAGTAGCACAGCAGAGAAAGGCACATGGTGCTGAGGACACAGGTGGCAACTACATTTGCTTAAAGGATGCTTTATCAACCAAAATACTTCTAAAATTACCTCTATTAGCTATAATTCGGGATTCTAAATTTTACAAAATTAAAAAAGATTCTTAAAATGTTTTCAGAATTGACAATCCTTTGATTTATATAAGTTCTGTGCTTTTGTGTATCTTTTGGACTTTAAACAATTATAAAAAATAATGTGGTTTTCTCAGGAGATTTTTATCTTTATAGGAGGAAGAATGGAGGAAATAAGATATTTTAATCCAGTGCCCTTTGCATTCGGATCGAATCCAAGGTTTATTATTATTAATATCTATGTGTACTTGTTATTAACTTTAAAATAATGTACCACTAAAAACAACATATTCTTCCACTTATACTAACTATATTAACAGTAAGATTTCATTTTAGTTCAACATTAATTCCTTTGTTCAAGACGTGTTATTTATATAGCCCTGCTACTGTATACTCATCTTACTGGATATCTAATTCCTTTACTTACAAGTTATTCTACTTCTAATGACAATATGATTAATGTAAACTGTTAGGTCTACTTTTCTAGTTTCCCAGCATTCAGCAGGTATGCAGCACCCTCCTTTTCTTCCTCTAACATTTGCTATGTGTAGAGAATTTCTGTACTCTAAATGTTTGTGTCCCCTCAAAATTCATATGTTGAAATCCTAACTGCCAAAGTGATGGTGTTAGGAGGTGGGTCCTTTGGGAGGTGATTAGATCATGAGAGCAAAGTCCTCATGAATGGGATTAGTGCCCTTATAAAAGAGGCCCCAGAGAGCTCCCTTGCCCTTTCCACCATGTCAAGTTACAGCTAGAAGATGCAGTCTATGAACTAGAAAGTGGACTCTCCCTGGACACTGAATCTGGTAGTGCCTTGATCTTGGACTTCCCAGCCTTCAGAACTATAAAAAATAAAATTCTGTTGTTTATACACCATCCGAATGGACTAAAACAATAATGTCAAGGGCTTATAACGTTTTTTATTTTATTTTACTGGGTCTGACTTGTTCCTGCTTTAGCTAATCTGTGGACAAATCCAAGAAGTTACATTGAGTAGCACTTTAATTCTAGTAGCCTGGGTGTATTTCAGGGCCTGTTAGTAATCTTGTATTTCCTTGATAACATTTTATATGTCAAGTAGAAATAATAATGTCACTAAAAAAACTGTTCAAAAAGCTATAAAAGAAAGTGCAACAGATTCATGTCTCATAGCCAACCAAATGAGATAGCAACTACCATCATTTAGCAAATCCATTAGTTGAACACCAAAATATAGTAAATTATTTCCAAATTTCCCTGAAGTACATGCTATTGTCCTTTTGTTGGTTTTCTTTTCCATTATCAACCCATTATCACACATCATGCTATTCCACTGAAAGTGTGTAATGTGTCTATTGCTACAGAAAATAGCTGGAATCTCTCAACTGCAGCCTGGTTCATGAACTCTAATATATCTAAGCTTCGTCTTGCTTTATAGTTTCATTTTATCCTTTGACACAACACTGAGATAAAATGAAACAAGTATCATTTAAATTCCATAGGTGACAAAACAGATGTAGAAGCACTAAGTTATCAGATCAGGATCAAACAAAATGTGATGACATTTCGTCTAGAACCCCAATACTCTTAACTCCTACTCAGGTCTTTCCTACCCCACTGTTGTTTATTCTGCACCGCAACATTCTTCTTTCTTTCTTTTTTTAAAGTTTTTTTTCTTTATTGACTTTTAGAGAGAGAGGAAGGGAGAGGTAGAGAGAGATAGAAACATCGATGAGAGAGAACACTGACTGGCCGCCTCCTGCATGCCCCACACTGGGGATCGGGCCCACAACCTGGGCATGTGCTCTGACTGGGAATCGGACTGGCGACCTCTTGGTGCATGGGTCGACGCTCAAGCACTAAGCCACACCTGCCAGGCCATTCTTCTTTCTTTATAAAGCACCTATGTAAGCATAAAAAATGCCTGGATGCCCAGCCGGTGTTGCTCAGTGGTTGAGCATCGACATGCACCAAGAGGTCGCCGGTTCGATTCCCGGTCAGGGCACATGCCCAGGTTGTAGGCTCAATCCCCAGTGGGGGGCATACAGGAGGCGGCCAATTGATGTTCTCTCTCATTAATGTTTCTATCTCTCTCTCCAAAATCAATAAAGAAAAGCAAATTTAAAAAAAAGCCTGGATGAAGAATTCAGGGCTATGGCTTATGCGTCAAGCCATTAAATTGACTAAGTTTTCCATGTCTTAAATCCTTAAATGACATACGCTTTCAAATCAAAGTATCAATTAGTGAAGAATATTAAAATAATGCTTCGGATATGAGCAAGAAATAGGTAGTTGCAGCATGTCTTAAAATGTGGTGTTTTATTTTTTAATTTATCCTACTAGGCTAATAATAGATATTTAAAACTCTGACCTACAATCAGTTACTTCTGTTACTGTATAATCTACACAAGTCTGATGATTATAAAATCTGAGTTTGCTTTCCAATCATTCATCACTAATACTTCAAAAATACCCTTAAATTATATATAAAACTATGGATATCAAATTTATTTCAACTAGACATTATCTTATTGCAAAAATATTATAAAAGTAGTTACATTAAAATTTAATGGTACATAATAAAGAAAATTCTTATGTTGGACTACATTGAGAATGGTTTAATGCATTATAATTACCCTGTAAATTTGTAAAGGAATAAACTATTAATAATAATACTAGATAAGCAAAGTTCTTTTTAATCTTATGGGTTCTCCTAAATATTAAAATGAAAAGCAAACAACACATTTCATCACAGGAACACTTGACTACATTCTTAATTTAAGTTACTCTGTGGTATAGGAAATGCAAAGACTACGTAAGTAGCTGTGACAGACAGTTTAATGGTTTAAGAGCATGGGCTCTGGAGTCGGGGAGCCTAGAATCAAATGGTAGCTTGGCCAATCACCAACTGTGTGGCCTTGGGCAAATTACTTCATTCTCCCTGTACCTCAGTTTTATCATCTGCAAAATGAGGATAATAACAGTATCTACCTCATGGGGTTTAGGGAGTTCTGTATGCGATAATATATGCAAAATGCTCATTAGAGTTGGGGACATATAATAAATGCTTGATAGATGTTAGCTACTATTACTACTATTAATATTAGCTCCAAATCTATTAACTGATCATGACTTTCATTCTATATTTTTATAAAATTTAAGGAAAACATGCTATTTTACAGAATCTATAATTCTTATTTCAAACATTTATTGCACATCAGTCATATACCAGGTGCTGTGTTACAACACATAGGGCACTATAAAAACCATGGATTTTTGGTCAAAGAGTAAGTTATACAACAAAAAATTTTATAGGAGCCTAAAGATATACATTGCCCTAAACTCTGGTAAAGCATATCACAATGTGAAAAATAAAGCTACTGACAATGACAATATAGGTGGTTGTTAATGAAAATGAATTCTATAAATTAAATAATTTTTGTGTCAATGGTAGAGACTGCTTTTCAGTTTAACTGAAGTTCTCCCAGAGGTTTAATCAACTACTTAGAAAATACAAAGATTGGAATAAGCATGATAGATACTCTGAGTGTGATTCCTGGGTTTCATAACCTGTTCAACCTGGCACATTATAGGTGCTCAATAAAGACTTGTCTTGCTTAAGACAAGGACTGAAAAGCATTCCAGAGCCAATACTGACTTAGAGGAGATATTGCCACCTAGTGAAATATTAGGCTCATTACCTGAATTTATCAAAGTGCTGACAACTTCCCAAATTTGATGCTATTTAATATATACTACATGTATATTCATCACATGTCAGTATTCACACTAGGTACTGTATTGGTAATAAAGAGATGAATAAGCTGCCATATTTGCTTCCTACAAACTATAGATGATACAAAGAAATCACATATTCCACACAGAGACATAGAGCAAATGGCATTGTAGGGGAAAAATGTTTGCTGAATAGGTAATCAAAAGCTAACATATCAGAAAATCTGCTAAAAAGGCAGTTCAGTGTAGCAAATAAGATCATGGACTCCAAGTCAGACTATATGGATCCAAGTCCTGGCTCCTGTAAAATGGAGTAATTATAGAACCCATCTCATAAGATTATTGTGACAAATTAAATATGTGTAAAACAGTACCAGGAATATAGAAAGTGCTGTGTAAGTATTAGCTAGAATTATGATTAAATGCAGAGAGGGATCCTAGAGATTGAGGTAGATAAATATTGATTAGTAATGGAACATTATTGCTAAAGTCTAGCTTTGTAAATTTAGTTCAGTAGAAGCCGTTTCTCTGACTAGTACTCTGTTATTATGGGAATCCTTAAAGAACTTCATTTGTGGTACTCTGTGACTAAGTTTTGTATTACTAGATGATTAACCCTTTCAACATCAGGCAAATAAAACTGCCTTCTGAAAGTAAAAATCATATTTCTTACCAAAAAAAGCAAAAAGTCAGTAGAAAGAAAGACCCAAAAGACCACAACCTGAACATATGCTTAGCAGGGAAAGATGCTTGCTGACTCTTCACAGATTTTGCTAGAACTGAAAGATAGATGATACATTTAGCTACCATTGTGGTCTCATTTTCAGCTTATTTAACTTATAAAAAAAACAACCCTGTTCCATTTTCCTTGAAAATCACCTAAATGTATCAGCAGCTCTGATAAATACTATTTAAAACCCATGTAAATGTTCAATATCTTTCAAATTTTGTACCATTAAAATATTTTTGTAAAGCTACATGTAAACTTTTTTTTTTTCAGACAAGAAAGTCTGGGCAAAATATTTCTATATAAAAAAATAAATAAAAATATAAGGCAAATTATAATACATCTATAATAAATATTATCATTTTCAACAAAATATTTAAAGACTATTTGACTTGATTCTGGCCTATATTTAATGAGTAAACTGTTTTAGAGTCTTAAACAACTTTTCATTTTCTTATGGATATATACCATACACAAGAACTATGCTAAATCTTGGATTGCTTGAGATTATATGACTTTTTCCTGAGCTTCCTCTTGATTAAAAAAAGCAGCAAAGAGTTAGAAAAATGTGTTTAAAACATTTTAAGTTTTTATTTGTTTTGTGTTTTTAATTTATCTTTATTGTTTAAAGTATTACAGATGTCCCTCTTTATAGACCTCTCTCCCTCCCTGCTCCCAACACCCCTCTGCACCACACCATTGTCTGTATTCATTGGTTATGCATAAAAGTTTTCATTTGTTTTTAAAGGTGTGTTAGACTATCAAAAATTGTGTTCTAAATACATGGCACAAAATAATTTTAATTTCATATGTATTATTTGATCATTTCTAAATACTTAAAACTCCTTCGTCTTCTGTACTAAGATAGCATGGGTATAACATAATGTTCTTAACTTTATGCATTTATTTTCTAATACAACTGACCTAAAAAGTTACACACTTTAATAAGTAAAAAGGCTGCCAAAAGAAAGAATATGAGAGGGGATAAAAAACCTTTTTCAATTCTATTCAATATATAGAAGCTTATCAGCATACAAAAACATAAGTTCCCATAAAGTCAAGTATGCACTGGTTGGCTGAGCATAACAACCCATTTTATCTTTCTTTGTTTTAATCTGGTGCTCATTAATTTAATTTCACAGTCCTCATCTCCTAGTATCTTCACAAATAACTCAGGTAACACAGGTAGTAGTAAAAGTAGTACCATTTACTAGATAAGAAACTGGAGCTTTTGGAAGGCAAGAGCCTTGTGCAGGGTCACTACAGAAACAGAACTGAGCCTACAACTCTGCTCTTTCTACTTACACTTCTAGAATGAACTTCTTAGTTGAAAACCTATTGTCTAAAAGCCATATGGACAAACCTGACTGGGCTAATATAATGATGAAATCCCTCTATCAATGACAAAAAAATAACTGTAGTGAAAATTTCAAAAGCCAAAAAAAAAAAAGCAAATTAGAAATTGAATGAAGACTGTTGTGAAACCTCGAGTCTGAGGAAATAACTGTGCTGCCTATTTCTTATATAACAGTTCTAATTAAAGAACTTAGGTATAATTCTTCTCCTTTATGTGAAGATTTAGGGGGGTACAAAGAAAGACCAGTTTCAGGATACAGTTTTAACTAGATACCGGATTTGGATACTGGATGACTTGAGAAACCCACTTGTCTTTTTCTATAATCAGGCAGTGCTTATTTTTGCTAATATTTGCTTGTAATAGTAAATGGTACTGTGTTGTTTAACAATTCCACCATTAGTAATAGTGTTCCATAAGTTTGAACATGTTAGAGAAAGTCATTATTTCTTCTCTGTAAAGTTCTTTAAAATAAGGTAAGTCTCCATTTTATACATTATTTTCTAATATAATTTGCCTGAGAAGACATAATAAAATCTATACTATGATGAAGAACTTCAGGTTCAGCATCTGTAATACTTTCAACAATAAAGATAAATTAAAAAGAACTTCGGGTTTAGAACTTAACTCAATTGTTTAATAACTAAGCATTTATCACGACCATTACCAATTCGATCTGCATTAATGCAATAAACTTAACCATTCACATTTCATTAATTTAAAACACTTTGTCCCAATAGTTCCAAATTAATGTTACCTATATACATATTTGTGTATATTTATGCATTTATGACATTGTGTATAAGCTATCTTAGTTTACAAAAACAGTGAATGATAATTCATGACCTCTTAATGAAATGAAAGAAATGAATAAAGTTTTTAACATATGCAAAAAATGAATTGCAATTTTGAGAGTGACAGCACTATCAGTACAATGCAGAACAATGAAATCCTAATATCAGGACAGAAAGTAAAGAAATATATGAAAAATAGCATAAATTCATATATTGTAAGAATGCCATGCTATTCCTGAAAAATGTGTCCAGTCTTTATTTCCTTATTTCTCAGAATGATAGAACAGTGTGATTTTAGAGTACAAAAGACATTAGATTTCTAATTCTGGGTCTTATTTTTACTGACATTAGTTTTTGCCTTCTTTTCATATTAGAAACTCTCAAAACTACAACTTATTAAAAGTATGTGCTTAGTAAAAAACAAAAACATAGAATAAGAAATAAACTCAATATTCAACTGAACACATTAAAGATCCATATTTCCTAAATGTTATTTTTTAACTTATTTTTTATTGACTTATTTAATCCTCACCTGAGGATATGTTTTTATTGATTTCAAAGAGAGAGGAAGGGAGAAGGGAAGAGAGAGAGAGACATCAATGTGAGAGAGAAATAATTATCGGCTGCCTCCCATATCCTGACTGGGGATCGAACCTGCAACCTGAGTATGTGCCCTGACTGGGAACTGATCCTATGACCTCTCAGTATATGGGACGATGCTCAACCAACTGAACCATAGCGGCCAGGGCTACCTTTTAAATTTAATTAACATTCCTAAATAATTTTTAGGTGCATTTTGTTTATTTAAATTGATTTATGAAGAAAGTGATGACTACCTTTCTGCAATTCCAACATAAGGGCACAACTATTACATGTACTTTTGCTGATATCTAAACTCCAGAATAATATTGCTTATGGACAAAATGTTATAATAATAACATAATCTATGTATCTGCTTGGCTCTAACAATATATTCAAGAGAGCTTTGTTAATACAAAAAATGACAGTTTTCAGAGTTCATGATTCCTGATTCAGTCTAAAGGTAAAGGTTACTCTAAATATTCTTTACTTTTCAAGTAGTGGACTTACCATGGAAATCATAAATATACAGAAGAATTGGCTCATTCTGTCCAAATGCACAAAATGCAACCATATTTTCAAGTGGATGATAAGAAATGTCTCGAATGGGTGACTTGAATGGCAGGTCAGAATACATTGCTACTTGTTCTCCTAAACAAGAAAAGACAGTCAATAATTTCTATTGTTATTTCTCATTACAAGATTATTCTGCAACATATCAAAAGGATTTATAGAAAGTAATGATGAAGCTCACATCATTTACATGAAAACTTCAAATACTTATAAATATCTGAGTACTACTGTATTAAATAATTATCTTTATTTTTCATTCTGTTGGCTCTCCTTCTTTCTACTTCTCAATCCAAACTCTTCAAAGAGGGTTTCAAGGCACAAAACAAAGACAGAGTTTAGAGGCAGAGAGGTACCTGACTTTGAGATTTGACAGGGCTGAGCAAATGCCAGTTATCAAAGAACTCCAGAGAGAACAGGGGAGGAACTGCTGGACTCTAAAACTGAAGAAACTCTGGTTGGGGAAGGCTTGGTGGGGAATTAATTTTTCCTCAGAGGCTGTTTGTGGTACCATCTGCTTTAAAAATACATACGATTACTAATGGCTAACAGAAGTCTATAGTAGAGGTCTAAGAAAACTATGAAAAGCAGAACTCAAAAAGCAAAAATTCCAGATCCATTTATTTAAGGAGAAAAGAGATTTAACATTTTTGAATCAACGCTAAAGTATCAAAATGCAGTGAGAGAGAAAAAAACAAAACCTAAGTGAACTGACTAGTCAAAAATGCCTAAAGGAAAGACCAAGAGAATAAACAAGGGGTAATTAAATGCTGTTTGCAAAAAATTATACAATGAATGTTATTAAATTCTCTCAATTTATTGCTAAAAATGTTTATGTAGTTTTAGCTTTTTTTTTTTTTTTTTTGGAAAGCTAAGGTAGGACACACATGAACTTCCCAATGTAATAGTTTATTTTATTGGAAAAGAACTGAATTATAGTAATTCAGGTAAATTGCTATTGAGTTTTTCACACATCAAAAACTTTGACGGGAATGTTTCTAGTAAAAATATATTGTAGGTATTTTACCACTTCTATATCTACTTATATTCCAAATTCAGCTTGTAACATTTGTATTTTACATTACAGTCCTCATTAATTACTTTTGTAAGATCCATAATATCTTGTTACAGACAAGGAAAGAATAAACCTTAAATTACAATGTGGAATTCAAAATCCATGAATATATCAAAACAGTAAAGAATAGAATTTAATATAAATTTAGACTGCAGCTGATTCTCATCATCAGCATTCCAATTCTGAAAAACATAACAGAACCTGCAATCAGAATTTCCTTGAAAATTATTCCATAAAGCAGTAGTTTTCACACTTCTTAAAAAAAATTTTTTTTGAAGGTTAATGAAATATTTACCCGTCTCTGGGTTCCAAACATATGCTACACCATCCTCACTTCCAGCAAAGAGAAAAGTCCCACATGGTGTCAAAGTACTATGAATCTTCTCCCGATAATTTGCTGCCCCTACAAATTTCCTCGCTGCTAATCTATGAACAAAAAAGATTTTACAAATGTAAAATCTATGTGGCAAAAACTTTTAAATATTGGTGGCAAAAACTTTTAAATACTTCATTTGCATTTAACAATTTTTGAAAATCTGTTAAGTGGGAACGTTGTACAATGGATGCAGAATAAAGAAGAGATAGTGCCAGAGCTCAGGGGGGTTAGAATTACTGGGGGGGGGGTAATGCATCAATGTAAAACAGTAAATGGATGTAGAAAGTGCCACCAGAGAAGAAAAGAATAGTACTTTGCAGATTTGGGTAAGAAAAGTTTTTTCTAGCCATGAAGAGAGACTACTTTATGGAAGTAGCATTTGAGTTGGTTACTAAAAAAGGAACAGAATTTTAATATTTTTCCATGTGATGAATTTTTATTTTTATTTATTTATTTTTTTAAATTTTTATTTATTAATTTATTTTTGTTACAGATGTTTCTCCTTTTTTCCCCATTGACACCCTCCTCCCCATCCCCCTACCCCGTCCCCAGCTTTGTTGTCCATGTCCACCAGCTATGCATACATGCGCACAAGTTCTGTGGTTTACCATGTGATGAATTTTTAAAATCACACTTGATCCTTGCAGAAATATTAGACAGAAAATATTATTAAATCATCTGTTAAATATGCTATACAGCTTCTAAGCTTTGTTGCTTATGAAAAATAAATTACACTGTTTTAATGCTTACTATGTGCCAGTTAGGCAATATTATCATCCATGGTTTACAGAGAGGATGCTATATATACTGCTCTGTTATCTGCTTTTTTCAGTCAGCAAAAAAAAAAAAAAATCACAAGTAATGGCCCTCCATGTCAGAATATATAGATTATGCATTATCATTTTAATATGGATATGTTATATCATTGTTTAAGTATATCTTAAGCAATTTTCTATTGTGGGACAACACACGATGTTTCCAGCTTTCCCCTACCATGAACGTGATTTCTATGAACAATCTTGTATATATATATATTTTTTTTTGTACTGTTTATTTATTTTTATTGAATTTATTGGAGTGATACTAGTTAATAACATTATATAAGTTCCAAGTGTACAATTCTATAACAAATCATCTGTACATTCCATTGTGCGCTCACTAGCCAAAGTCTAGTCACCATATATTTGACCTCCTTTTCATCTCCCACCCTCTTCATCTCTGGTAACCTTCATACTATTGTCTAATTTTTTGCAGTTTCATATTATCTTAATGTAAATTCTCAGACCTGAGGTTACAGAGTCAAACAGTTCTGCAGTCCTTGCTATATGCTATAATATTTTAAGTACTTTATATGTATAAACTAGTTTATTTCCCCCAAACCTATATATATATAATTTCCCTTATCTGAGTGATAAGAAAGAGAGGCACAGAGGTAAATCAGCTAGTAAGGGATGGAAAAGGCCGTATTTTATTCTAAGCAGTTTGCCTCTAGAGACCAAGCATGATCTTAACCTGAAAACTATATTGCTTAAGAAGAATAACAAAACCATACAGACTAATTCCCTCTGCCTAGAATACAACTTATGTTATCCCACCTCTGAATTTTATTCCAGGTTTTTCATGTTTTCCACCCTACTGAATATACTTCCATCTTATCTAAAGTCTACCCATTCTTCAAGATTGACCTCAAAGGACAGCTTCTCCGTAGAGCTTTTAACAGAAAGACTATATTATAGCTATCACCTTTGTTGCCATGAAAAATATAATCCTTATATTATATATTTATATTATTAAAAATACATACTGAGTACTTGCTGTCTGCCAGGCATAGCATGGGTGCTATGTATAGAAAAAAGAATAAGCAGATTCCAGTCCTAGAAGATCTCACAGTTTAACCTAATTAAATGTTTTGTATGTCATTTTGGAGGCAGTGCACCTGGATTATAAACTCCTGATGAGCTACTTCTGCTTATCATGCTCCCACAGCACCAATGCCAGTGTCTTGAACAGATGTACATAAATATTTAAGGGCTTAATGGTTAGTCCTAAAAAGAGAACAACAACAATGAAATCTAATAACACAGCTTCCTCTCATTTGTTTTACTGGAATTTAGCACCAAAACAAAAGCACATCAGAAGTTCATGCTGACTTTCTCAGAACTCTACTTCTGCCTTTTAAATTCAAGGTATTTTCCTTCATTGGCCTTAGTCAGAAATAAAACAAACAAAACAAACAACGATAAATTATTCAAAAGCCCTCTCATTCAGTTATGATGCTGTGTCATAATACTATGCTCCACCAGTATCAGAGGTAAAAGATATTCCATGACAGAAGTTTCTTTAAATTGTCAAAATAAAAAGCAACTGACTACATTTCAGCCTCAAAACTATTCACATTTTGGGCAGGATAATTCTTTGTTGTTGGGGGCCACCTTACGAACTATAGGATGCTTAGCAGTATTCCTGGTCTCTATCCACTAGCTACAGAAGCAACATTAAAAAATGTTTCCAGACATGGCCAGATGTCCCTTGAGGGACAAAACTGTCTAGGTGAGAACCACAGGTGCATTTTATAAATATGAATTAATTTAGTACTTATTCTATGAATGCTTAACCGTCAATAGTGAAATATACTTACATTCGGAGATCCATAATTCTCAAAGTACTGTCTTTAGTATGGATTAACAAACGTTTTCCATTGGGATGAACCTCCAAATAACTTACTGGAATACCCTTAAACTCACTCTCTTTAATTTCCTAAAGTGATAAAAAAAGATTATATATTATTACCATTGTAAAGTTTGTCTAATGGTAAGCCCTTTTTAGAGTACAAAAATAGAAAATTAATTTTAAGGTATCATTTTCAATTGTACTACATAGGATGCTTTAAAATTGTTTAAAAGGATTCCCAGTGATTTCAGTATAAGGTTGAAAATGTGGATGAAATGTATTTTTGGTTGTTATCTAATATCACATTAGCATGTGTCTTTGTAGTATACTCCCAAACAAGAAACACTTCCTACAAACACATCTTCTAACACTGCATTTTCTGTTTATCATTATGTAAGAAAGCTTTCATTTTTTAAAAAATAAATTCACAGTACAAAATTAACTTTCGAATTCTGTTTCAGTCTCAGATTACTTTTTCATATACTTACTTCCACTTGTCCTGAAAAAGGTGTATCAGCAGCAGAATATTCTGAAATCATTTAATTGACATGGTAATTTTAGGTGGGTTATTTTTTTTATAGGTATTTAAAGAAGCTACAGAAGATGACTGATTAATGGTGTCAGGAAATACATAAACACTGATGGAGAATCTGCCTGAACAAGCCTTGCATTAATTAGAATAATTACCAAAGGTCCTTCTTGTTTGGATTACCAGGAGAAAGAAAAAAATTACAAATGCAAAACTGCTTAGACTAAAGTATACAGAGTCAAAGAGAAGTCTGCTTTAACCTGCAGGCAGAATGACAAATTAACCTTCTTCTCCCTCGAGGACCCAGTACTATTTTTTGCCTCTTTCTCCTAGAGGGTATCCTCTTCAGAGGTGGGTTGGCATCAGCAGAGATAGGGTACAAACTGCTACAACCATAGTGTCAGCAGTTGAGCCTCTGCTACTGCTGTGTGACACTAAGAAAAGGTCAAACACTGACACCACAGATGGGGATTTTACTGAGTTGAAGAACAACCATTTGAGGGTGGAGATGCACTGCTGAGGGTTTCAGCAACTGGAGCAACACTTACACAGAGGCCAATGAGCAAAATACAAAGACAACTGTGTAACAAGTGTTAGGTATAAATTTAAGGAAGGTGCTGGCAGACTTAGTGTTTGTAGTTTCTGTTAATAAGTTCCTCTATATTTTTATCATATTCATGCTTAAACTAGAAAAGCCCGAATTTTGTATTAAGGCAGAACATGGACACTTCATCTTGAAGGACAGATAGTACAACTTAGCATTCCCCACAAGGCTGGCTGAGGAGAACAACAACAAAAAATTTCCAGCTCATTTCCTAACTTTTTATTTTTGACTCTCTCAAGTAACCACACCAGGCTGCAAATTTTCAAGGTAAATTTGCCTTTTGATTAATACACTGAGGTAAAGAAACACATGCTTTTTAACACAAATAACAGACTCTGCATTGTAGACTCTGATGACTGGAACTGGTGCCTTTGGGGCCTTGCCAATCCCTCAGGTATATAAGTAATTAGAATTATTTTCAAAGTGTGTGAAATTCAGCTACAACATGAATCCCATGCCATCATTCATTAACCTGATACACACAAGAGAATGACTAAAAATAGAATAGACTGTTTCTTAAACAGAGCTAATAGACTTAATAGATTTAACTAAAGTTCAAGAAAATTCTTTTACATTAACAGTGTCTTTTTTTCACGCAAGGACAATTGTTATAATCTATTATGAGGAATAATACATTGAAATATAAGTTACTACTTACAGACGATAATATAATATAACATATACCTCATTTAAGCATACATTTCAGTAATGGAACTCTGAATGCCACAGTGCAAATTAGAGCTCAAGAAAATGAAAGGAAAACCAGGCTAAAATGAAGAAAATTTTCTTTACTATATCACCAGTTGGCCATCGGGAAGACATGATCATTAATCAATGATAACAGAGTTTTCAGGGACTGAGAAAAAACCTCCTTTTTTTGAAAGGAGAACAGAATGTCCTGATGCCTTATTTTAAGGCCACTTGGTTTAATGTTTTCCCCAATTTCTTTAATTAAATCTCAAAATATGAAATAATGGTTTTATACCTTATTTACACTCCAGTGGCGCACTGAATGCTGCACATCACTGACTTTGACATAGGTATTCCAAACAACAATCACCCCAGTGCAGTCTCCCGAATACATGTGATGACCTATTCAAAAAATAAAATACTCATTGATTAATGTTATACAGAGAGGTAGAAAGAGATAGTATGAAACTGGGAAAACGCATTCCAGTAAGATAGTCAAAGAATCCTAGGGCTATTAAAAGGTATTTCAGTTTGAAAAACCAAAAAAACACACACAACTAACCCTTAAATCCCAATGTTCTTTAAATGAATTTTTCACTTGAATTTTTTCTGATTACTTATTTCCCTTTGGACTTCCCGGATTTTAATACAAAAAGAAATGAACATCATATGGCTCAAATTCCAAAGCCAAACAAATTATCTGTATTGCTTACCTTTATCAACTTATATACTCTGTTTTATATGCCTGGAAAAAACACCTATATTCTAATACATACTGTTAGCATAATGCCTGAGACCCAGCAGGAACTCAATGATCAGGGAATGATTAAATAATAAACAAGTGTTCCAGTTTAACGCTATTTCTTTTTTTTTAAATTTTATTTATTGATTTTAGAGGGAGAGGTGGAGAGAGGGAGACAGGGAGAAGGAGAGAGAGGGAAAGAGAGGGAGGAAGAGGGAGAGGAAGGGAGAGAGAGGGAGAGAGCGCGCGAGATCTGTTGTTCCACTTATTAATGCATTCATTGGTTGATTCTTGCATGTGCCCTGACAGGGATCAAACTCACAAACTTGGTGTACTGAGACAACGTTCTAACCAACATTAATTCTTAAAGTCAACCCATCTTAAAGATGAATGGGAACCATAGAGACAATCAAGTTCAACTTAACACCCACTCAGGAATATTGCACATACCATTACGAACAGATGATCATTCAGAAACTTTGAATTTTGTATTTCAAAAAGTAGCTTATTCAAATGACAAACTGCTCTATGTATTAGGATGTTTTTTCCAATTCTGAGCAAAGAAAATCTGTCTTCTATAGCTTTGGCCCTATCTTTATCCACTGGAGCAATACAACTTAGCCAAATAACAAAGAAATTCTTCATCTCTCTGTTATAATCTGAGCTACTTCTCAGTTTTCAGATACCTTTCTACTATTGGTTGACCTTTCCTGAATGTGTTCCAATATATTAAGATCTTTAGAGTTGAACAGGGTACACTAGCAGTATAATTTTAATCTGGATCCCATATTAATTAATTATAGCTACAGTCTACATATCTAGTGGCTGAAATAATGTAAAAAGTGACTATTTAATAGATATAATACATTTCTTTATTCTTTCAGTTGATAAAATAATCTATATTTTATATCTTTAAACACCATCTATATGATTCATATCTAAGATAAACCTTTAAATAATTGCAAATTTTCCTTCTATATGCTTCTGAATTAAAAAATACTAATATTGTTGCTACATTTAAAATATATATTTTCAATATTTTATTGGGATTTTCTCTTCATCTTCTTCATTTTTACCCTTTAATTAAAAGGCCCTTTAAAAAAAAGTACTAAGGGGGAAATAACCAATCCAGTGAAATATATTTATGAAACTTGGAGCATGACCAGTTATTACAGCAAAGATTAGTTAAATCTAAATGTTTAGGAACTTAATGACTTTAAAATTACAAACAGAACTCCTTCAGTGCCAAATCTATGCCCAGGTCTATCACATAATCTGCAAAATAGGCATACATCTCAATAACAAACAATCATCAATGCCTAAATTCCGTCTCAAGCTTAAAGAGTTATTATCCTATTAATAGTAAGGTAAAAATATTTTTTAAATTCTTCACACAACTAGCCTCAATTTGGAATCTGTTCCCTGACATACCTTCAATATCAAAACAGAGAGAGTTGATGAAACTCTTGTGAGTGTCCAACTGTCGGATCAACATGGCAGGATCCTCTTTCATATCAACGTGCCATACCCGTATCACGGAATCATAGCACCCTGTAACCACCAGCTCCTTCACAGCTGGATGGAATTTAGCCGTGTAAACAAAACAAGGATGAGGTAAGACTCTGAAAGCATTTGTATTGTTTATTTCATTTCTCCATATCCTGGAAAAGGATAAAAAGTTACATATTGCTTCTGAAAGGCACAAGTTTCTTTGAGTTTCTCTAAGAACCAATAGTCAATGGGATATATAAGTAAGCAAGTGACAATGGTAAACTGGATTTAAATTTTACAACTAAAAATATAATCACATATTTGATGGCTGGGGTTCTTTACATTTGATAAAGCTATTTTCTTACAGTTATTATCAAGCATAATGGTTAATTTGTTTACTAATTATAACCTATACTATCAAATGAAAAACTGTATTTGTATATATCTGTGTTTTTAAAATCTACCTACTTTTGACATTGATTAAACAAACACACATCAAATAGTTGATTTAGTACAGTATACATAAAAAGAAGATACAGGGAGAAACTTCAATGATTTCCCATTTAGGTTGTGTATACAGATTTTGCAAACACTTACTAGTGGAGGGTTAGATAATAGGATACTCTATTAAGTTTACATTAGTAACTTCAAAGCCTAGATAATAAACATGAAGATCTCAAAGACTTAAAAGCCATAATGAAATTACTATATAAATACTTGAATAAAATAAGATTAAAAGAATTATTATATTTTGATAGAAAACAGACAATCCAATATTAAGCACTCACTTTGTGTTTAACACTCTAATTATTTCTACCTCTAAATATGGATAATTTAAACAAATTTAGTATCACTGTCATGGCTATAGTCTTGACAAAAGAGTAAACCCTAAGGGTTAAACTGTTATGTTAGATACTCTGCATTTCTAGTCAATATGTAAGGACAGGCAACATCTACCAATAGACAAGTGTTATATGAGTGCGGAATATTGGATTTTTAAAAGTTTAAGTTACTAGAATTTGAAGAATACATTAATCTTTTAATATGGGGATTTGTAATTCATCCTTTTAATTTCTGTCTAAGAACTAATGAAAATTAAGCCCTTCACAAAATTATCAATAAAAGAAAAAATATATAGTTGCTATTCAAGAATAACATTCTATGAGTTTTCTCAGCAGCTGCTTAAAATACACAATATGATCTTCAATTACTAAGAATCCAAACTAATAATGAAGGAAGTGAAAGAACATGTTTTCAAGTAAAAGTAAAGCACGTGTGTCAGAACATAAACATTTTAACCATACTAATGCTTTCAGTGAACATATGTCACATGAAATATACTACATACTGAAAAAACAAAATCACTAATTTGGAGGGGCTATTTTTAACTTCAGTTGCTTGCTTATAAATCTTAGCAGCATTATTTGAAATACAGGCACAAATGCAGCCATCGTATTTTAAAAACAGCTCAATAAATTAAAATAGACACAAGATTTTAAAATAAAAATGAAGCTTTTTATGTGAAAACAAAGCTGGTAACAATGGTAGCTTTAGTAGCTACCAATCAATGGTAGAATCCAAGATCAAAACAAATGTATTAATGGGTTTTGGAAAAAATCAGGCTCATCATACACAGAAAAAAAGAAGGATACACAAATTTGTAAAGACCAGATGTCTGCACAAAAAATTTAGAAGAATTGGAAAAGAAAATCCATATCAAAGTTAAAACAATATGTGTGAAGAGGGGGTCGGCCTACTTGGGAGCCATTATACGTTGAAAAATCTTTCTGATTATACGAGGAGCTGTTAACTTGAGGAAAATACAGATTATTCTGAAGATAACTAAAAAAGATTTAGGTTAAATCCTTATGGCAGAGAGCTAACCAGTAGGAAACAGTTACTCAGGAAACACTACTGATAACATGTGACAGTGATCCCGAGGAAGACAGAAGGAGACGACAAGGGCAGAAACCCACACTTCTGCCACTTTTGAGCATCAGCAACTCTAATTCTCTTCCTTTTGACTTTGGTATATTCATTTTAAGCCTTTCAAAACCTCACTACCTTTTTGTTTCTAGCCATCATGTTTCTTTCTTCATCCAGTTAATCCTTCAAAATAATATTTTTATGATGTAAAGAGTCCTAAATTAGTATCAATTTCAAAGCTACATAAAGAGAAAAGCTTACTTTACTACAATATATTATATGTTGTGTGGGGAAATCCAAGATGGCTTTAAGAAATAGTGAAATGTGACCTGGGTTTCGAATGATGACTATGAGCCTACAATGGCTCACAAAAGGCACTGAAATGTTTATTGAGTGAATGAGGTGGTCAGGAAGGGTACATAAGCATGGAAGAACAGGGAAGGTAACAGGACATGGAGATGTCAAAGATTATGTTAATGGTATTTCAAAAGATTGTGTGGATGAGGCAGAGGGTAAATGGGAAGTGCACAAGAGAGGAACGTAAGGCCGATGAGGGTCAGCCTGTCATGCCATGCTAAGGAATTAGAACATTTTCCAAAGGGCAGTGGTATTTAAATCAAGGCATTATGAAAGATGATTTTGGAGGAGGCTAGAGATAACAAGGGCTTGAATTAAGGCAACAGCAGTGAGGATAAAAATGATGATAGAATGGTGAGCCTTTTAGGAGAGAGAATTGACAGACTTTAGTACTACTTGGATATAGAAATAAATGGTAGACAGGAAAGAAAAGATGAGTACTACTCTTGAGTCCCAGCCTGGGAGACAGGGTGAATAAGGCTGTCATTAAAAATATATAGTATAAGCCCTGGCCGGTTTGGCTCAGCAGTTAGAGTGTCGGACCAAAGGGTCACGGGTTTGATTCTGGTCAAGGGCACATACCTCGGTTGAAGTTCGGTCCCCAGCCCTGGTCGGGGTCATGCGGGAAGCAACCAGTTGATGTGTCTCTCTCACACTGATGTTTCTCTCTCTCTCCCTCCCACTCTTTAAAAATAATAATTATAATAATAAGAGAACTAAAAGAGGAAGACAAAGTTTGGTGATTTTGGTAAGTTTGGTTTTGGACTTGAGGTGCCACTAGAAAATCCAGATAGAAGTGTATAACAGAAAGTCAAGCTCAGAAAAGAGTGGGAGCTAGAAGTCATTAGCATACAAGTGAGATCTAAAGCCAGGGAAGATGAGAGAGACCAGGATAAGCACATGGAGCCAGGGAAGACAATCAAGTAAAGAACCTTAAAGATAAACATCTATAGAGAATAGGCAGAGGAAAGGAACTAAAGAAAGAGAGAATCGGTCAGAGTCTTAAAAAGAAAACAAAAAAGGTTGTCAATAAAAACCATAAATTAAAAATATTTCAAGACTGGTCAATAATTAAATACTGCAGTGTAGGCAAACAGGATAAGAACTAAAACTGGCTAATGAATCTGAAAACTAGCAAGTAACTGCTGACCTCTTGAAGAACACTTCATACTTCTTCAGCATGGTGGGAGTGAAAGCCAGACTAACTGGGTTGAGGTAAAGGCAATTGTGTGCAGGATACGCTTGATGATTTAGAAATAAAAATGATGTGGTACTTGTAAGGCAGAAAGAATTGAGAAAAAGATTTTTTAAAGATGAGGAGATTTGGGCATACAGTTGACCCTTGAACAACATGAGTTTGAACTGTGATGGTCCACTTATATGCACATTTTTTAAACTGTAGTTTTTAAAATTTATTTTATTTTATTTATTTTACTTTTTATTTTTTTAGAGAGATTTTTTTTTTTTTTTATCCTCACCTGAGGACTTTTTTCCATTTTTGTTCAGTTAGAGTGAGAGGAAGAGAGAGAGAGAGAGAGAAACATCGACGTGAAAGGGACACATCGAGTGGCTGCCTCCCGCACGACTCCAACCAGGGCGGGAGACAAACTGCAACCGAGGTACGTGCCCCCAGGGGGAACCGAACCTGGGACTCTCCGGTCCGCGGGCCGACGCTCCAACCGCTGAGCCAAACTGGCCAGGGCTAAACTGTATTTTGAAACTGTATTTTCAATCTGTGGTCGGAAATTATGCATGCTGTATTTATAAAGTGATAGGACAAAATCAATACAGAGAAAGATACTAAAGAGTCAAGAGGTGTAGGAAATAAATTAGACAGAATTGTAGATTAAAGAACTGAGATTAAAGGCACATGTCAAAGATCAGCCTTAAAGGTGTCTGTACCCATACCTCTTTGTTAGGAGAGATGGACAGAGATAAATTTAAAGATATTAGATGAGAAACCAGAGGGAAAAATAGGAAGTTAATGCCTGGCTAAATTTCACTGTAAATTGAAGACAGTCATCTAATGAAAGTGGGAAGATTATGATTTAGTGTAGTGAATTTAAAGCATGGTAAGGTTTGGGTCTGCTACCAGAAGGATGGGAAAGGATAGCTGAACAAAGATGAGTAAAAGGACTGCTCAGCAGAGATAAGAATCAGGTGGTTTTCAGACTGACAAATCCATAGTCTTAGCAAGGTTATTTTTCTCTAGCATAACCCGGCATCTGACAGAATGGCTATGCCCTTCTCGAGGATATTGTTAAGAGGGATTAATACCAGATTCCCAGCTAGATGGAGAGATAAATCAATTGTCACCACTTGTTTATTTTATCTAAATATAAACTACACAGGAATGATAACATCTTAATGAATTAGACATTTTATATTGAAAAGGAAGCTGATGAGATTAATAGAAAAAAGGACCCAGACACTAGAATTGTCTGTAAAAAAGTGTGTTTAAAAGAACAGGAAGCATAAGTAAGAGTGAAACCAGAGTGGATCTCAAACTGCTCTAAATGTCAGTTTCCTAGTCTGTAGAGATAATAAATATTATTGGCTGAAATTAAATTTAAAGAAACATATAAAAGCATCTTAAACAACTACCTAGTATTTTTAGAATATATCCAAAGTAGAACAAGCACCTACTAAAAGTGTACATGAAACTTTAAAAAATAGCTTTTAAAATACTTTATTGCGACACTTATTAAATTGGAAGGGGTTATGTTATTTTAAGACTGACATTCAGAAAAATGCAAATATTTGACAATCCAAAAGCTCTTAAAACATAAGGTGCATATTCATTTATTTACCCTACGCTATGCACTAAGCACTACTGTGTCCTGGCCTCTGCATCCAGCTAAGCATGAAGACGGAATCCCTGCCCTCCAGAGCTTGTACCCTAGGAAAAGCCTCAGTTGTTTAATAACCTCGTCTCAAAGTATTAATCAAAAGTGTACATAAGGATCATTTAAAGACAGTGAGGACTAGAAATACTATATATTACATAAACAAAATATATTTTACAAAAATGTCTTCAAGAAATGTCTTCAAGTTTTCACTACTACTTATTTCATCAAACAGTCTGTCTGATGCATATTTATGACAGTCCATGATAAGCAGAACATAACTGAAGTCTAAGAGTAGTTCTATCACTTTATATTCTCTTTGCTTTCCTCGATGGCAAACAGCATACACAATAAATACCTCTCAAATATACTAACCTGGCAGTGCCATCAGATGATGCAGTAAGGATATAGCGATCATCCTTTGACCAGCAAAGGTCATAAATGATATTGAGGTGTCCACACAATTCTCTCATGAAACGTCCAGAAGGAATTTCGTATACTAATAAAAATATTAAAAAATTAGTAGGTTTCCAAAGAGAGGATCCTTAATATAGTAATATACAAATTCATAATTTATGCATAAAGTACTGTCTATAAGAATATCACCAAAGATTTTCAGTATAAAATTTTTAAAATCTACTTACAAATAGTTTTGCACTTGCTTTAGACCCAAGAATTTACACACATAAAATTTTATAATATACTACAATTAACAATTATTCTCATTTCTTCAAAGCAATTTTCCTAATAATCTTTGATAGTCAATTAATTAATCAAGTAACATTTAAATTGCAATTCAGTTAAAAGATTACATAATTGCCCTGGCCGGTTCGGCTCAGCGGTTAGAGCATCGGCCTGCTGTCCAGAGAGACCAGGGTTCGGTTCCCGCTAAGGGTATGTACCTTGGTTGCAGTTTGTCCCCGGCCCTGGTTGGTCGTGTGGGTGGCAGCCACTCGATGTGTCCCTTTCATGTCAATGTTTCTCTCTCTCTCTCTCTTCCTCTCTCTCCCTCCCACTCTATCTGAACAAAAAATGAAAAAATGTCCTCGGGTGAGGATTAAAAAAAAAAAAAAAAGATTACATAATTTGAGCTTTCATTAAAAAGGTATTATTTTACCAGAAAATTGATTAAATTCCAACCAAAATTTTATTTGATGTAACAAGAAATTTAAATCGAACTACTGTCAGGAAAAAATTCTAATACAAAAATTATAGAAAGGTAATGAACAGAAACCCAATCTGATAAATAGTGTAGTACTGTTATGTTAATGTATACAATAATATAATCTGAGACAGCAATTTTCAACCTTTTTCATCTCATGGCACACAGAAACTGATTATTAAAATTCTGCAGCACAACGAAAAATACATTTTTTGCTGATCTGACCAAAAAAGGGTATAATTTTGATTCATTCACACCGGACAACTATTGGTGTATTGGCTGTTGTCATTTTTTAATTTGAAATCTGAGGGAAAAGAGGTCAGTGCCTGACTAAATAGTCAGGTATTGTGTGTATTAAAAATTCTTGCGGCACACCAGTGTGCCTCTTCGGTAGGGGGTTGAAAACTGATCTAAGATAATGACGTAACAGAACAACAAAATTTCCAAATCTCTACTTCCACCTAGTGGTCAAACTGATTGCCTTTAAATTACTAAGCAGTACAGAAGTACTGGCATAAGCAAAATAAGGACCTTGAAAAATCTTCTCCCCCATAAAAGCAATGAGAACGCTGGCAAAAATGGGCAAAATTAACTTTTTCAGAACCCTGGAAATTAAACAAAGGCTTGCAACAATCTGAGGATTTATTCAAGAAAACCAGTTAAATCTCAGTTAAGAACATTGAGCCTTCTGGTATTTTAACTTTCCTTGTTCCCTCTAATTCCCCTCTCTCAAGCACCATAGTATCCTTAAAAACCAACCACCTTGTAACTACAGTGAAAACCAGCAGCCTGGCAACCATGGGATGGGTCAGAAGAGGTCTGAAGCTCCCAAAAGCCCCATGCCCAAGATTTATCTCTATTAGACATTCTGGCCCTGGCCAGTTTGGCTCAGCGGTTAGAGCGTCAGCCTGTGGTCCAGAGAGACCCGGGTTCGGTTCCCGCTAAGGGCATGTACTTCGGTTGCAGTTTGTCCCCGGCCCTGGTTGGTCGTGTGAGTGGCGGCCACTCGATGTGTCCCTTTCACGTCGATGTTTCTCTCTCTCTCTCTTCCTCTCTCTCCCTCCCACTCTATCTGAACAAAAATTGAAAAAATGTCCTCGGGTGAGGATAAAAAAAAATATATATATATATATTAGACATTCTGGCAGCTCCCTGAAAGGCTCCATTCTCAGGGCTTGGCTTTATTTGACCTCACTCTGAGCATGCTCTGTGTGAACTGCCCTAACCCTAGGTGCATGTCAAAAAATGCAGTGGCATGGCTGTCCGAGACAGTCACACCAGCAGGGGCTACGAAGAGGCTGACCAAAAAGCTTAAAAAGAAAAAACTGGAAATGAGATGTCCACAGAGAATTTTGAAAAGCTCCAATATACTCCTGGGAATCTAGGACATATGCTCTTGGAAGGCTGTGTGCGTGCCCAATGAAGACCTGAGACATCCTATCTTTCACTCTGGCTGACCTCAGGAGGCTTTGCACAAACAGAAGGTGGGGGCTATGGCTGAAGCACTGAAAATGTATCCCAATATAACACTTACAGAGCCCCTCAGCAAATGCTGGGAGACCCATTCACTCAAGGCATTTTTAAAAATCTCTCTCTAACCATTAGCTAACTACTAAACTAACCAAGCTAACACATGATAAAGGCAAAAGACTACAGAATTACTCCACGAAAGTCACTAAAGAAACAAAACAACAACATATCCGGATTGGCCAGGTAGAGTGGGGGAAGAAGGGGAATCTGATTTCCAGAACTGCCATATCTCAATATTTAAAATTCTAGTTTTCAACAAAAAATTATGGAAAAAAACCAGAAAAGTATGACCATACACAGGGAAAAAAGCACTCAACAGAAACTGCTCATGAGGAAGCCTAACATTAGTTTTCTTAGGCAAAGACTTTAAATTTACTCTTCTAAATATGTTCAAAAATCTAAAGAAGACAATGTCTAAAGAATTAAGGTGTGAGAATTTCTCACCAATAGAGACACAGAAATGATTAAAAAAAAGAACAAACAGAAATTCTAGAGTCGAAAAGTACAATAACTAAGAAATACAATTCACTGAGAGGGGCTAACAGCAGATTTGAACTAGCAGAAGACCCAGGACTTGAAGACAGGTCAGTTGAGATTATGCAGTTTAAAGGACAGAAAGAAAAAGAATGGAGAAAAACGAATAAAGCTCCAGAGACCAGTGGGACACCATCAAGTGTTACCAACACAGAAATGACAGGAGTCCCTTTTGAAGAAACAGAAAGGGACAGAATGAACATTTGAAGAAATAAAGACAAAAATATTCCTACATTTGTGAAAAACATTAATCTGCACATCCTACAAGTTAAACAAATTCTAAGGAGACACATCATAATCAACAATCAAAAATCAAAAAGCTTCATCTTGTGTATTTTAAGATTTAAGTAGTAAGTAAAGTTAAAATTATAGTATTTTCAACAAGATTTTGTAAGTATAAAGCTCCTATTTATCACAGAAATGTTGAAAACATAAAATCAAAATGAAAATAATCCTTTCACTATCATAAAGAATGAAATTACTATTACTATTCTGGCTGTTTCCTAAGAATCTTTTTTTTCCCCCATGGTGAATTTTTTAAATAGGTTTTGGTAAATTTTTTAAATAGCATAGCTGTAATCAAACTACACAAATAATTTTGTATTTCTTTTTTTTAATATTGTTTTCTTTTATTGATTTTAGAGAGAGAGGAAGGGAGAGAGAGATAGAAACATCGATGAGAGAGAACATTGACTGGCCACCTCCTGCATAGCCCCCACTGGGGATTGGGCCCACAACATGGGCATGTGCCCTCACCAGGAATCGAACTGGTGACCTCTTGGTGTATGGGTTGACGCTCAACCAGTGAGCCACACCGGCCAGGCTAATTGTGTATTTCTTTTCTTTTCTTTTTTTTTTTATCCTTACCCGAGGACACTTTCTGCATTTATCTTCAGATAGAGCGGGAGGGAGGGAGAGAGGAAGAGAGAGAGAGAAACATCGATTTGAGAGAGACACATCGACTGGTCACCACCCACACGACCCCAACTGGGGCCAGGGACAAACTGCAACTGAGGTACGTGCCCTCAGCGGGAACTGAACCAGGTCTCTCTGGCTGAGGCTCTAACCGCTGAGCCAAACTGGCCAGGGCTAATTTTGTATTTCTTAAAGCTAACATTATTTCTTTCATGAGGAAGAATATTTATTTAATAAATGCTAATCAAGTCTATTGTAAGTCCCTGCTGAAAAAAAGCAAATCAACGAAGAAATACTGTCTAGTGCTTAGGACAGACGTCCACGAGGAGCTGAGGTGAGCTGGTTTTCATTACTAAGCAAGAAGCAAGGGAGAGTGGGAATGCCTCTAAGTCTACAAGAGTATGATAATGCTCATTTATATTTTAAAAAATCTCCCTAAAGATAATGCTCATTTATATTTTAAAAAATCTCTAAAGAGATACAAAAATAGTTTTTCTTTTTAGCACAGTTTCCTATAATTTTTAAAGGCGAACTGAGAATGGTTTTTTTTTTTGCCTCTCTGCTGACTTCTCTATCATAATGAGAAGTCTTAATTCAGGTCCTCCTGAGCTAATTATTATTGTTCTAATGCATAACAAATCTGAGGGCTGTCATAATTCAAATTATCACTGCTATCGACTGACTACATTGGACTAAAATTCCTCCTGAGATTTATTATCCTTATGGTTCTAAATTTCTATATTTAAAATAAAAAATTCTTACAAAAACCCTTCGCATGTTTTAAAAATAATTTATCATCCTTCAGTCTACTTCTGAAAACATATTGTATAGAAAAGTGTAAAATTATTTAAAAGAACTGTAACTTTACTTGAAGAAATCTATTTAATTTAGTAGTGCTAGAGGATTGTTCAAATTAAAATTTCAATGAATTTTAAAAACCAAGCATGTCCTGCATAAAGACTTCAATCAAACAAATAGGATTATTACTCACAAATAATTGGATAGCCATCTCGGCTGGCACAGGCTGCTGCTAATATTCTTCCATTGTGAGAGAAAGACAGACAAAAACATCCTCGTTCTCCTGCATTTAGTGAGAATAGGTGCTTGTTTGGGATACGGCAAGCCTAAAAACATACATTTTAAAAAATTAAGAAACATTAAAATATGAAGGCTAGTTGTTAATTTCAATTATTGCAGTTTTTTTTAAGTCTCTTTACAGTGACGAAGAGGAAGAGAAAAGCAAATAAGATTGATGAAAAACCATAGTAATTTATTTTACTTTCTAAAGAGAAAATCAGTTCTCCATAAAATTAAGTGAATTTATACTCCATGTCTAACCAGTACTTAAATTCATCTAAAATACGAGTAGGACATTTCAATATCTGATACTCTAAAGCTGTCACTATATATAGCTTTTACAACCACGAAAAAAATGTGTCACAGCCTTATTCCATGACAGCAGCTAATACGCGATTTTTGCTGACCCATAACTTGTACTGAGATCATAAATGTCTTTCAGGACCTAGCTTAAGCCCTCTTCTCCTCTAAGATAACCATCATTTGTGGCTACCTTCCGAAGGTATTTTCAAAGTAATGAATCACTCCCTTTTGGTTTCTGATTCATTAATTTTATTACAATTTTTACGTTTTCATTCCTTATTACCAGATCAAGCCAAATTTTTCATGTATTAATATAAACTGTAGAAAATACTTTTATATGTTCTAATTCTACTTCTTCCAAATTTCAGTGAGCCTTAGTTTCTGTGTTTCTTATTATTCTAAAAGTTCAATTAAACATAAATATTGGGCCCTTACTTTGCCAAGAATATGGTACTTGATTACACATGTGTTTTCATATATTCATCACAGCAACCCTACATGAGTAACCATTATTACTACAGATAGCTAATAAGGATTATTCAGAGGGTCAAGACCAGCTTAATGAGCCTAGTCAAAGACTATTAGTTCAAGGGCCTGCATTCTTGATAGGCACCACGTTTTTCACAAGTAACATCAAGAAAGAAAAAAAGAAAAAGATTTAGCAGCATTATTAGGAGGCGGCATTATGAGTAACTACTTGAAAGGTGAAAAATTCAGTAGATATTCTTTGGGTGCCAATAATGTACCATGCTACCTTTTTCCCTTCCATTCTCCATCCAGATGACTCTGAAAAGGAAGAGGAAGTTGAAAAGAGGAAAAAACTAAAGAAAAAGTCAGGAAATTTTACAATCAGTTGCTGCTGCTCCTAGAGCAGGAGATGTAGATGAGGAAAACTGCCTAAGCACCTAGGCTAAAGTCGCTGAAGCCACTATCATTTTCTTTGTACTCCCAGGGTTTGACACTGTACTTAGAATAGCCAATGAAAGTTTAATAGCAATAAAGGGGCTCAATATCTTTTACTCTTTCCCCTTCTTTAATACCCTGCCAGTCACTAAATTATGCTGGTCCATTCTTTCTTTCTTGTATTCATCTCTTATTTTTCACTTTTTGCCACCATTATCCCAAGGTTGGACTCTTTTTCACCTCACATCAATGACTGCAACTGCCATTTGGTAAGTTTCTCTCATTCTGATGTATCCCACCTCAAGATCTCCTATATGCCACTGCTGGCATTAATCTGTCCTAAAACATGATGAAGACCATGCTTCTATCCTACCCAAAAACCTTCCATTAATTTCTCACATCCCACACAATCAACTACTAGGTTATCATTCAAGACACTCCACAGTGTGGGCCTGCCTAATGTATCACACAACCTCATTTTTTATACAAACTCTGGTTTCCAGCCAGCCAAGTTTTAGTGCCTGACCATACAGCAGGTGCTTTCCTATTTATTTACAACTTTGCCCTCAGATGCAATACCTTTCCCTATCCTTCTTCGCTCACTCCTAACTTGGCCATCCTTTAAAGTCTACCTCAAGCTCCACCAACCTGTTGAATGAACCCTTCTTCTACAACTCCAGTTTACCTTCTTCAAACCTGAAATTCTCAAAATGTTTTAGTTTCAAGATGTTTTCCGGTCTTAAAAAAAAAATGAGGACCCCCAAAATACGTTTGTATATGTGGATATATCCATGCTATTAATCATTAGAAATTAAAAGTGATAAATTAAAAAATGTATTTGTTAATTCATTTAAAAAATAACAGTAGCAAACCCATTAAATGTTAACATATCTTTGTATGAAAAATAACTATATAAAATGAAATTGTTCTACACTTTTGAAAATACCTTTACTATCTGGCTTAATAAATTCAGATTTCTAAACTGATATCACACATCATTTAACCTCTGGAAAACTCCAGTGTATACTTGTGAGAGAATAAAAGTGAAAAAGAAACTAAGTCATTAAACTCATTATGATTCTACTATGAAAACAGCTTGATTTTATAGTCACCCTGAAAGGGTCTCAGGACTCCCATCAATTTCCAAATCACACTTTGAGAACTGCTCATCTATACATTTATTTTTATACCTACAGTTCCTCAAAAATTCTCTGCAGCATACCTGACAGTGAAGAGCACTATAACTGTTTTGTTTCCCCAACAGATGTGAAAGGTCCCTCAGGGTGCAGTCTAAATGCTATTCTCCTCACATTATTATGTCTAAAGTATTTAAAATGACATTACGATGAATCTGCAAAATTGGCCTCAAGAAGTCGTCAAAGTGATGCAAAATACAGAAAGTGAGAAGGTCTGGGGAAACAATCATCTTTATGTATATACTGAATGCTTGCATAAATTTAGATTTTAGATAAACTGTATTGGTATTGGCTCAGACATATAAAATAAACCCATTCCACACTTTGTGATTTACAAAACTGTATCAGCAGTGCTTCTTGCTACTGCAAAATATACTAACCGAGGAAGAAAAATTTAGTAAAAGCTTAAATACTGCTCCACTTATAGTAGAATATATAGTGCACATCAAAATGTGATTCAGGAAGAAGCCAGGACTGCAAAAAATTTCATGAATCCATTAAAAAAAATTTTTTTTTAAGTAGTAAAATCCATTAGGAGACATACCCCTCCTAGACATAAAAAATCTGATTTTTACTTGGTATGGGCTGAATTGTATACCCCAAAATTCATTTGTTAAAGCCTAACCCCAGTACCTCAGAATGTAACAGTATTTGAGGCAAGTTCTTTAACTAGCTGATTAAGTTAGAATGAAGTTGTAAGGGAGGGTCTTGACTAGAAAAGGAAGAGACACCAGGGACATACAGGCAAGGGGAAAAGACCATGAAAGGGCAGCAAGATCCATCTGCCAGCCAGAATGAGGCTTCAGAGTAAACCAACCCTGCCAACCCTTGATCTTGGGACTTACAGCCCACAGAACTATGAGTAAATAAATTTCTGTTGTTTAAGTCAAGCAGTTTGCACTATTTAAAAAAATTTTTTTTGTGGAAGCTCTAGCAAACTAATAAAACTGCCCAGGTCCCTAAACAAACAACCTAGATAGTGTTTTTATGAAAATGATAAGCACTCTAACATTACTTGTCAAATGAATGATTAGAAAGACAATATTGTGATTAAAAACAAGAATAGTCTGCGAGTTTTAAATAGCAATTTAGTTACCCTAGGAGTTGTTGGAGTGTTCAAATAAGTAAATATCTAAATGAATTCAGTATCATCAAACACTTCACCTGCCCAGGCAGTCGTTTCCACTTTACCACTTCCTTTGAGTCTTCTAATCCAGGTTCTGTGTCTAACGAACTTGACTCCTGGTGTTGTTCACAATACACTGGTTTACCTTTTTCCTCTTGAAGAGTCATAACAGTACGGTAAGATGGCTTTATCTAAATATGTGTAGAAAATGAGAAAAATATAGATATCATGTTAATTTTTTTCTCTTTTGTAGCATAGATGGTTTTTAAAATACTGAAAGAAACAATCTGGAAATGTTTTCAAAATGTAATACAGAAAAAATTCTACTTTTATTTGTCTATTATTCTAAATAAAATGAAAGTTGCTTGAAATTATTGTCCTATAACCAAAAAGTCTTAGAAGTTGGGAGAAAAAAAAACAGAACTCGAACGGTAATATGAATATGTTTTAATAACTCTATCCCTTTGTTTTTGCTTCTTCACCAACACCTATTAGTTGTGATGTCATGGCTCTTATATACAATTGTATTTCTGGCTTTGATACAAAACTGATATCAAGATCTAAAGTTTTTTTAAATCTTTCATTTCTTAAAAATAGATTTAACTTCATTCAAATCAATGCAAACCAACTCAATGGTCACAGTTTATAATATCAACTACAGAATATGCAACTAACTTGAAAGGTCTTCTAGCAAATAAGTTGAAAGCAAAAGTTTCAGCTCATTTTAGGACATATTCTTTGCTTAGATCATTTTATATTATTTACTGATTATTTGAATAACATCGTGAAAAATGTGCCTGTAAATCACATCTGTAAACTATTGCCCAGGCAACAGTAAACTATAATCCTGCTGACTGGTTTTTTAAATAAAGTTTTATTGGAGCACATTTTCAAATTGTTTTGTTATCACCCACATATGTCTATGTAGCTACTTTGACACTACAAAGGCAAAGGTGAGTAAATGCAACACAGACTGCATAGCTTCAAAAGCTTAAAATATTAACTATCTGATCCTTTATGAACAATTTCTGCTTTGCATCATTCTTTTATCTTTAATTTTTAAAATACAGTATTATTGCTGGCCAGGTGGCTCAGTTGTTGGAACATCATCCTGTGCACCTAAAGATTGTGGGTTCAATCCCCAGTCGAGGAGCTGACGGGAGGCAACAGATTGACATTTCTCTCTCACGTCAATGTTTCTTTCTCTCTCTATAATCAATAAAACAAAACAAAAAATACACATCCTCAGGTGAGAATTTAAAACAAAAAAACAGCATTATTTTTTTTAAAAGTTTTCCTAACAATGAAATTACATTTTTTACTTAAAAATCATTTAAGTATCTTTTAAGTATCAGCTACTACAGGAGCAATACATTACCTCTGAAGGCAACTTTCTATTCTACAAAGCCATTAAAATAATTCTAGAGAATTTATGTTTTAGAAATGGAAAACATGTTACTATTCAATCTCTACAACAGAGGACATTTTTACATGTGCTATTAACTTACACATTCTGGGACTTTCAACCCTCTTACAGTCACATACAATGTTGATGGATAACGATTTCTTGGACATTTTGACCACCATTCAAAAACCTCAACGACATTTACACGGGATCGAGGCTTAGTAGGTGGGTAATACAGCTGCAAGCGAAGTTTTGAATTGATGTTTACATTTCCATTGGCTCCTAGAAGCTTAAAATAGAATTCAAATAAAATTTTATCTTCATTGAAAATAAATAAATCTGATATAGCAATAGCATGTAGTCAAAAACCATTTTAAAAAGATTAATATGGCATGCCAAAATTCCTTAGATCATAAAGCAAAGGCAAGGACACTGATAGCTGGCAAACCACAGTTCCAAACCGCTCTGACAAAAGGTAACTCCAATGACTTTTAAAATATTTTCCTGATAGTTTTCTTTTTGCCTATACAACTTCAGATGGTTGGTAAAGCATTTACATTTCTGTGCAGAATGTTACTTTCCTCACAGAAAGTGATCAATATACCTTTGTTTTGCATAATAATGATAAAGATTGTTATTTATCATATTGTTTAAACACAGAAACAAATTTCCATTTGTTTAGTATCAGTATTTTTAATGGTAAAATTTTGTAGTTTTAATTTTTAAAAAGTCAAAATGATTTTCAAATAGTAATTAACATGATTAAACTTCTTCAATCTATTCATTACATTTAAAAACTATTTTAGTCTACCTTCTGGAAAAGGTCTATTTAATAAAAAAAAATTAAACAACCTATGTTTAAGCTAAGTAAATAGAGATTCTTATGAGAAAAAAAAAAAAAAACCTCACCAAATCAAAACAGGTCCTTTTTCAGTAGACTATGACTCTAAGTAGAAAATGTCTTTGTTAACCTTCATGTCCTCTACAAAGTAGGAGACACAGTTGCGAGCTTTTGCAGCAACTGAAGCAGAACATGAATTGACAACTAGACTAGGGATTGAGTGCAGGAAACAAATTCAGAAAATGCTACTGACTGATGCAACTTAAGTAAAACGAGGGGAGTCAAGAAAGATTCTAAGGAAGTGCTAACAGAACTTTGTGATGATGGGAATGTTCTATATTTGTGTTGTACAATACAGTATCCACTAGTCACATAAGCTATTGAGCACTTGAAGGTTGGCCAGTGCAACTGTGGAACTAAATTTGTAATTATATTTCATTTTAATTAATTAATTTGAAGTCAGATAGTCACGTGTGACTGTGGCTACCAAAATGCACATTGAAGTTCTATGCTTGTAACCTTGGGAGCCTGGGTAGAAGGCGGTGATTCCAACTAGTGTAGCAGACAGAGAAGAGGTAATGATTTAGGCAGGATGTTCAATATGGGGGGAGTAAGAGATATCTATGGGTCATCCGAGTTGAAATGTCTGAAATTTGAAGCAGAGGCAAGAAAAGTAGGTCTAAGGAAAGTGGATTAAAGATGAAACCATGAGTAGGATTGATAATTAAAGAGGTAAATGGAAGGCCATGAAGGAAACTGAAGGACTAGCATAAGGAAAATCAGGAAAGGATGGTGTCAAGAGAACCAAGACAACAGAGTTTCATGTGTTACATGAGCATAGTGAGATAAAAGAAGAACTGAAAAAATGTTCAATAATTTGGCAAACCATTAGTGATATGTTAGAAGATACTTTAGTGGCTAGGGCCACTAAACACTGATTGCAGTGTGTCCAGAAATAATGACTATCAATAAAGAAACAGAGTTGGCAAAAATATAGCCCATCTTTTTTCCCTATCCCTTTAGGGAAGGTTGTAAAGTTAATGGAAGTGGTAAGCTGAGGGATGATGCTATGATATAGAAGGGTAAAGAACAGTTTCAAATTGAGTAATAGAAAAGTTAAGTCATTAAATATTAAGCATGCAAGACTCCCTTCATCAACCCTATTACTATCTGCCTGCAGCTTACATAATGGAAGTATCATTTTAAGGAGATATTAGTCCCCAGCTTCTAAATCATACTTTCCACAAGTTGTAATATGCAACAGGCAATCTAGTATGCTACTTAGCATGAGATCCAGCCAAGATCCTGTCATATAGTTAGACATTATACAGAGTATGGCAAAAGTAGGTTCACAGTGTATGTGAAACACAGTTTATTCTTGTACTATTTTTATTATTATTTTCCATATGAACTGTAAACTTACTTTGCCCCACCCTGTATAATGTAGAACTTGAATAAATAAGGCTATATTATTTTATGGTTTAAAAAAATAGACATATACATAGGTGCTACAAGAATTGAAAGTGCCTTTAGCTGAGAATTATGATAAAGTCTCATTTATATCTACACAAGGTTCCTTTGGGATTCATCTGCACCACTATAATAACTTTACAATTATCTAGGACATTCCTGGAGCCATTAAAACATTAATATTTTAATTTGATTCATGCCTTCTCAAAGATGAATTTTTCCTTAGTCACTGTTTCCATACATTTATTAATTCTCTCAATAGATATTCGCTGAGCACTTTCTGTGCTGGAAGCACTAATATGCTGGGAGCTGGTTATATTACGGAATACAGAGTTTCAAGAGAATGACATAGTAAATGGGAAGAGATCTGGTAAAATAAAAACTAAAAACGTTCAACAAATTTGCCAAAAAGAAGTCTGCTGACTTTGAAGCTTACAGTCACATGAAGGAAATATGTAAGTGTTCCAGCAGAGGAAGCACAAAGAATACCTTACCCTTTACAGGGGTGGAGATGGCAGAATTCCTGATTGCCACTTTTTCCAATGGCAAAAAATGGATAAATAAAAATCCATATGACATTTAAAGGGAAAAATGCTATGAGATACATTACTGTTTCCCAGGTGCAGCTTACAGGAAAAACTAAAGTTCTGCAAAAACCTTAACATTAAAAGGAACGAAAGAAGTTTTTAATAAGACCACCACAAGGTAATGCTTACTATGTGAAAGTGGCCTTTATATGTTTCTTGTTTTTGCTTTTTTTCCTCTAATTTAGAGTAGAGGGGTACAGAAATGGGTTATAAAAGGGTGATTTTAAAAGGTACACTGCACCAAGTGATAGTCTAAGTCCACTGTAGAATTACTTCCTCCGCTGCCAACCTGGCTGCCATTTAGCAGTCAGACTGCACCTCCTTTAGAGCCTCTCTCTAACTTCCAATGTGGATTAAGTGACTTACCTGGGTTTTCAGAGCATCTACTCTATAGCACAGTCATGTAAGTAGTAAGTTTACACAGAAACTGAACTGAAGGGCAAGAACAAAATCTAATTTATCTATGAATGCCTTGTATTTGGCAGTGCCTGGCATTTCATATATACAAATATTTGTTAAAGGGTGGATGTACAAAATGAAAAGTTTTATAAGATAGTACAAAATAGGTTAATTACTCAAGGCTTTTTATAACTCAAATTTATGTGTGAAGTCAGAAATAAAAATAACAAAAATAAAAGAATTATAAAATTAAAATTTCCTTTTTAAAAATAATCTATCCATGCCTTTTATCTCTTCTGAAATGTCCTAGTTTTAAAGACACCATCATTTTGCCCTGGCTGGTTTGGCTCAGCAGTTAGAGCATCGGCTGCAGACAAAAGAGTCATGGGTTCGATTCCCAGTCAAGGGCACATACCTCGGTTGTGGGTTCGATCTCTGGCCCTGGTTCAGGTCTTGTGGGAGGCAATCAATAGATATGTCTCTCTCACAGCAATGTTTCTCTCTCTCTCTCTCTGTCTCCCCCTCCTCCTTCCCACTCTAAAAACAAATCAATGGAAAAGTATCCTCGGGTGAAGATTAAACAAACAAAAAAGACACCATCATTTTATACATAGACTATTGCAAGAATTTTCTACCTTGATCTTCCAGTATATATATATTTGCACCCTCTCTAATCCATTCTCCAACCAGCAAAGTAATCTTTCTAAAACATAAATGAGTTTATTTTATCCTTTTGTTTAAAATTCCATACAGCTTCACATTGCTCCTTAAAATTCTATAATGGCTTTCTGTGGCTACAATGGCTTAGAAGACCTTGTATAATCAAGACCCTGTCTAACCTCAGCAATCTCTTCAGGCACCAATTTCCCTCTCAGTCTCTGTCTTCCAATTGCAGTGGCCTTCTTTTGGCTGAATAAAGCAGGTCCTTGAATAACATTTGGTTAAACATCCTTGTGTTATAACATGGTGAGAGGCCATAGAAACTTAACTTTTGTTTATATCAATTAGCCTATGATAAAATGAATGTTGTTATACATCATTTTGCTTAAAGTTACAGAACATATAGACAACATTAAGTGAAGAATGACTGCATACCTTACTACTTAAAACAGGGTCTTTGCATATACTGTACCCTCTTCTTAGCATGGTCTTTCCCCAACTGCTACCACCTAGCTAATACTCAGGGTTCAATGTCTCTTCCTGAGGATTCTCTGACCTGGATGTTTCCCTTTTTTTTTATCCTCACCCGAGCACATTTTTTTTTTTTTTGTATTTATCTTCAGATAGAGCGGAAGGGAGAGAGGGAGGAAGAGAGAGAGAGAAACATCGAAGTGAAAGAGACACATCGAGTGGTTGCCACCCACACAACCCCAACCAGGGCCGGGGATGAACCACAACCAAAGTATGTGCCCTTAGCGGGCACGTACCAACGCTCTAACCACTAAGCCAAACCGGCCAGGGCTGACCTGGATGTTTTTCATCATCCACCCCATTAGTCTTCTCATAGTTATATGTAAAAATGACAATAAAAATGAAAAACTGTGTAATCAATTGTTTTACGTCTGTGTTTTTAGGTTTTTTTTTTGGTATGTGCCCCTAGCGGGAACTAACCCGGGACTCTCTGGTCCTCAGGCCGACGCTCCAACCGCTGAGCCAAACTGGCCAGGGCTTACATCTGTTTTTCTTGCCAGAATATGAGGCCCATGAGGCCAAGGAATTTGTCTTCTTTGTTCACAGACTAGAACAGGGACTGGCATATAGAAAGGGTTTAATAAATATTTGTTAAGTTGAAAAAATGAAAGCAGGGCTGTGTGTGTCTTTTTCAATGCTGTATCCTCAGAGCCAAATTATGTACCTGGCACAAACTAGGCACTCAATAAACGTTTAAGAATCTGAATGAGCATCACCCGAGCTTGAATTAATAACTCTCTACCACTACAATCTTACCTTAGATGATAATTCCCTATATGAATCTAAAGTGACTTGGGGAAAAGCAGCCAATCAGATTAGAAGATTATTTTTAAAGTGTTTAAAACGGATGAAAAACATACCTTGAGAAATGCCCAGGCAATTTTCCGAAAGCCACACTCTTGGTTTTGAATTTCAGAGTTATTCCTAATTTCATCCAGGCTTAAGAAATCAAGAATCTATAAATAAATATTTAAAAATTACTTCACAGAAGACTAGGCTACCTAAAATTTGATATTTTCTAATAATATATTATGAAAATGAAAAAAACCACTTGTTTACTTAAAAAGTTTTCCTTATAGGAAGTTAAAATGTTTTTATCTAATTTCATTAACCTTTAAGTTAATTCACACTGTTAGTGAAGATTCATTTTTTGACCACTTTCTTTTATTAAAAAATCTTTTAAGATTTATTTAAAATTCAAGACAAAATACTAATGGCCTCAAATATAGTCTAGGTACAAATACACAAGGCACAGAATACTTAAACTTTGATCATTTTTTAATGTATGAGAGCAGACTTCAAAGGACTATCTGTTTAATGAAATCATGGCCTTATTTATCTCTGGGTCCTTTCTTAGATCATCTTCCTGAAGCTGGAGATTTTCTCTTCGTATATATGTTATAATTAGGCTTCTCAAGAAAATTTCTTTCACATCTATCTGGATGTCAAAGCCCATGGATTTGCAATCAACCTACCACAGAGACTATCTGTATTTTAGGTACTTGTCAAAGATTATCACTTTGAACTTACTGGTGTTTATCAAAAGTTCAGCTGAGGTAACAAATCTTTATAGAAGAAAGCTTTAAAAAATAATACGGACTCTACTCATCCTGTTCTTTATATTCTTATATCTGTCTTCAGATGTAATACATGCTCAATGAAACAACTCTGACAATATAAGAAAAATATATTACAAAGTAAAAACAACTTGCAATGCAGAGCCAGAGATGATCAACATTAACATCTACACATTTACAGGTTTACACATATCTAAACCTTTTTTTGTGCATTCCTAAATACTTCTATATTACTACAAATCCAATTCTATTTTACGGACTATTTTGATATACTTTATAGTAGATATCTCTTCAAGTCAATAATTACATATGTATATTACCATGGTAATGGCTGCCTAGTATTCTTCTGTATTACAAATGTCATAAATTTAATAAAAAAAAAAAAAACCCATAATTTATTTAACCAAGCCTCTTACTGATTGAAAAGACTTATCTCTAAATTTTTTGCTTTTATAAACAGTGCTTAAGTAAATACCCTTACATATATATCCTTGTATACTTGTCATTTTTCCCTTAGGAGAAATACTTAAGTACAATAAGTTTTAAAGACTTGTGGTAGATTAACAAGTTGTCCTCAATAAACCCTTAAAAAGTTGAAATAAAAAATTGGTTTTATAGACAACACATTATGCTAAAACTTAAGAAGCAACCAAGTGTTTATAATCCAACAATCTTTGTTAAATCTCATATTTGTAAAATGAAAATAAAAGAATATGATAGTAACAAATGACAAATTTCTATGACAAAGAAAAAAATTCCTTGACACACAAATAATATTACTTTAAAAAAAAAAATCATAGTTTTACATATATCATACAACATAATCAGATGTGAGTGGTGGAATATTTGTTTCATAAACACAAAAAGATCACTTAACAGTTAAGGATCTTAAAAAAATCAGTCATTGGTTCTGGTCATGCCTTGCTCTTCCCATGTTAAAATTCACTATCTTGCTTAAACTGGAAAAGAGGCTTTCTCTCCTTTCCTTTGCTTATGGAGAGAGAACATGAATTGGTTAAAAGAAATGTGGTATTTAGGTTTAAACTAACTTCAAATACAAATTACCTGCACTTAAAATTGGAGTCATTAAGAAAAATCACTTTATACTCCAAAAAATCACTTTACACTCCTTGATGTCCTTCGCAGTAAAAAGTTGGAATAGCATGTCAGCTCAAAGGCCATCTACTCTTAACGCTTTCCCTGACTGCTCTGACCCTTCACATCTAAGAAGTTCTATTTCATCTGGTTATATATGACACTGTATTCATCATGTGATCTGTATATGTTCACCTTTATTTCTTAGTAGTATACAAACTCTTAGGGAGTCTGATATTGCTAAATGAGTTTACACTCCATGAAATGGGTTAAAAATGGAGGATTACATAGATAAAGATCAGATTCAACATTTCACTTAATAGTCATAGGATTGTTGTAAGGATTAAATAATGGAGTAAATCCAATGGCTAACTACTTGCACTAACAAATGCTCAACAAATATGCTATTACTTGTATCTTCCATTTGTATCTTCACTGCATATTACAAACAATAAATAATAGAAATTAAAATTTCACACTACTTGGTTGTATATTGGACTACTAAAAACAATAGCTTACATTTGTGCTATGCAATTGGCCCTCTTCTTCCACATCTGAAGATTCAACTAATTGCAGATCACAATATTAAAAAAAAAAAAATCCTAGAAAGTTCCCAAAAGCAAACCTTGAATTTGCCATGTACTGAACAATCTGCTGAATCAACATGAATAAAGTGATGTGTAGGCATACCCTGCTGCAGCCTATATGCAAATACTGCACCATTTTATATAAGGGACTTCAGCATCCGCAGATTCTGGTATCTGCAGAGAGTCCTGGAACCAACTCCCTGTGGATACCGAGGGATGACTGTAATAACTACAATTTAGTTAAAATTACTCTATTCAATCCATACCTCAAAGAACAGGATGACTTTAGGGCTCTCATCAAAATCTCGAAGCAAATAGGGAAAGTTTTCATTAAATATAATTTGTTCTTCCCACTCTGGAAGCCTTGATTTTAACTGTTTAAAATCATATGGCTGGGTCATAATAGGAAGAATATAATCCACATTGTCCTTTTCAAAGTAAGATGAAACAGGCCGTTCACTGTTCAAAAAAAATATTTCTATTAACACAATTCTTTATAAATTTGATAATGTGAGAAAAAAAAATATGGTATTGAAGGTGAGGCAATTAGAAATAATGAATAGCCACAATACATGAAAAAATTACTTTGTCCATCTAGAAAATTATAAATTTTATGAGACTTAAAAGTGGTAGTACTTCACTTTGCATTTACATACTATCAGCTGGTTTCACAGAGTTATTTTATTATAAAAATATAAAATAAGAGGTATAATTATACCTTCAGTGTGCAAAGCTGGAATAAAGTAACTCCTTCAGAATCGTAAATGAGTTTGTCATAAAATGGTATAGTACATTTAAATAATAAAACGAACACAACAGGACGGTCAACCCTTCAAGGTGTATCATATCTTTATACGCCCTAAGACAACTGAGTAAGTGAATGACATTTTTGATAATCCTCATGTTTCTCATCCTTGCCATCTTTCCAAGCAGATAGCTTTTTTAAAATTCTAGTATAATTGTTTATTTTATTGTTCTTTTTATTTGAGCCTTCAAGCATGTATTGCTATAGAAGTAATAGTAGGAAAAAAATTAAATTCAAGATTCATTTACCTCACCTGAGATCCAGGTAACATATTAATTTCAAAACAAAAATATGTTAGAAAATGAATGCATTTACAGTGCAATATAATTTGATTTACATTGCTAGTTTAATGCCATAAATTAGTCATTAAGCTTGGCAGAAACTCTCAACTTCCCTCCACTTAAAATGAATCACTAAATCAACAGATGCTCTCCATTTCTTCTATAGAACATACTGATCAGCCCTGGCCAGTTTGGCTTAGGAGTTAGAGCATCAGCCCACAGACCAAAGAGTTGCAGGTTCGATTCTGGTCAAGGGCACGAACCTCAGTTGCAGTTCGGTCCCTGGCCCTGGTCGGGGTCATGCAGGAGGCAACCAATCGATGTGTCTCTCTCACATCGACGTTTCTCTCTTTCTCTCTCTCTCTCTCTCTCTCTCTCTCTCTCCCACTCTATCTGAAGATAAATGGAAAAAAGTATCCTCGGGTAAGGATTAAAAACAACAACAACACATACTGATCAGTATCAATTGTTGGTGAACACCTACAACTAGTAAACTGTTCTCCAATACAAATCCATAGCCCTACTCACATTGACTTTCAGTGGCAGAATAGAGGACTTCTACTGCAGACATTTTCAAATCAAGGGTTGGCTGTGCAATTTTTAAAAATTACCTATTATCTTTCTTGACATATTGACCAGTAATCTCATCAACCACATGAATTTTTACCATCGGGTGAGAAATCATAAAATCTGACTTAAGTCGATCAGTTCGGTGAATGTAAACTCCCAGGACAAGGTCATCATCAAGCAAACATTTGGGATAAACTGGACTATCTCGACTTGTTATTTCATGAACACCATCATCACCCTCAGTGTCTTCATTATTATCTGAAACTAGAAGCAAGGAAGAAAATCAACATTATAATTAATTGTTCTCACAACAATATACTCAACAATGTAAGTTAAATTTTCATATAACCTAATCTTCATGATTCATAATTATTTGCCTTTTTTAATAAAGAAACTTCAAGGAAAAATAAAAGAAAAGCCAGACAAGCCCGGCTGGTGTGGCTCAGTTGGTTGAGCCTTGTCCCCTGCACTGAGAGGTCACTGTTTCAAATCCTGGTCAGGACACATGCCCAGGTTGCAGGCTTGATCCTTAGTAGGGGATGTGCAGGAGGCAGCTGATCGATGTTTCTCTCTCGCTAATATTTCTAACTCCCTCTCCCTTCCTCTCTCTCTAAAAATCAATAAAAACATATTAAAAAAAAAAAAAAAAAGAAGGGAAGAAGCCAGACAATAGCAGACTATACTCTAAGAGTAAAACACTGCAAATACTAATGCATTAAAATAAGGAATTTTTCTTATTTTCCCTAACAAGGACCAAAAACATAAAAAGAATAAGAAATCAAAGATAAAAAGTGACTTTATTTAGGTATTTTTCTAAGTGGAATATATAGCATTCAATTCAGTTATAACTGTAATTTATGCTTCTGAGCAGGATGTAGTAGCATGTTACAAGTCAGTGCTTCTGGTAACAAAAACTTGAAAGGCCAAATGAATTACAAAAACCTTATTTTTAAAGGCATCAGAAAAGTATTTTTTAAAGACATCAGAAAAGTACAGAAACAATGTATAGTAGATGGACTAAACTTCCAGATGGAGAATCATTCAGAGGTAAGTTGATGGACTGGCAGCTGTTTTAGTCTCTGGAGACATTTGCAGATTCAGGATGTGGCCTGAGGAGCACTGTTTAGCACAGGCAAAAGAAAGAGTAACCAGAAAAACTTTTAGTGGGGCTACAGTGATAAAATTAGAGATCTGAGGGGCCTCAGACATGGCCAATTTGCCTCACAAAACTGAATTCTGAGCCTGTGTGAGAGTCTAAAGAGCTAGTGAAATCTCCCAGTCTTTTGATACCGGGAAACAATGACCAGCCAGGGGGAAGAGCCTGAAATAAAACAGGCAAAGATGAAGCCCTAAAGGGCCTGGTCAATTTATATCTATTGCCACTTTTCAGCTGGGGTCACTTACCAATTCTGGGCGCAGCTAGAGGCTGAGAATCCAAGCGTGGCCCCTGGCAGAAGACCCCTAATGGAGGACAGAAAAACCAGCAGAGATTTTGGTGTTCACATGGGGCTGGAGTGACAAAATTGGAGGAGCCTCAAACATATGGCCAGTCTCCCCACCAAGATATTTGCCAAATTTTGAAGCTGCATGGTGCAGAAGGTTAATGGACTAAGCTGAAAACTTTTGAAGGGCAAAACTGAATCTCCCACAGTCTTTTAGGGCTGAGGAAACAAATACCTGTCTGGCTCTCAATTTAAAACACCCAGAAGCCACATCTTAGGAACAGGACAAATCAGAGATAGAATCTTACCAAAATTACAATGCACCCTAACCTAGCTAAATTCCTTACTGGTTGAAATTAGTTGCCTACCCTATCTGCCTAAGAGAGCAGAGGAAACCCTCTCTAGTGAAGATAAAATCATCTGGAGCCTCTAGGATTCTATACACATGCAATAAAAAGTTACCAGACATAAAAAAGGCAAGACTATATGACCAATAACCAAGAGAAAAACCACACTCATAAAACAGAAGCAGATCCACAGATGATCCAGATTGAATTAGCACACAAGGACTTTTAATAACTACGATTAAAATGCTCAAGAAAATAAAGGGAAAGATAAACAAAATAATATTAAAAGTGAATACTTTCTACAGAGAATTGGAATGCTAACCTCCAATGTGATAGTATTAAGAGGTGGGGCTTTTCCTAGCTGGTGTAGCTCAGTGGATTGAGCATCATCCCATGCACCAGGAGGTCACCGGTTCAATTCCTGGTCAAGGCACAAGCCCAGGTTGCAGGTTTGATCCCTAGTAGGGGGCGTCCAGGAGGCAGCCAATCGATGTTTCTCTCTCATCAATGTTTCTATCTCTCCCTCTTCCTTCCTCTCTATCTAAAAGTAAATAAAAACATATTGAAAAAAAAAAAAGAAGAAGAAGAAGTAGTCTGGCCGGTGTGGCTCAGTGGTTGAGCATCAACCCATGCACCAAGAGGTCAACGGTTCGATTCCTGGTCAGGGCACATGCCCAGGTTGTGGGCCAAATCACCAGTGGGGGACATGAAGGGGTGGCCAATCGATGTTCTCTCTCATTGATGTTTCTATCTCTCTTTCCCTCTCCATTACTCTCTCTCTGAAATCAATAAAGAAAAAAAATGTTTTTAAATAAATAAAATTTAAAAAAAGAAATGGGGCTTTGGGGTGGAGCCCTCATGAATGGCATTAGTACCCTTATAAAAGAGAACCCAGAGAGCTCTCTGCCTCTTTCATCATGTGAGGTTACAGTGAGTAGACACCTCTGTAATCTGCCAACAGGAAGTGGGCCCTCACCAGACACCAAATCTGTGGGTATCTGATCTGAGACTACCCCACCTCTAGAACTGTGAGAAATAAACATTTATTGTTTAAGCTACACAGTCTCTGGTTATTTTGTTAGAGCAGCCTGAATAGACTACGACAATAAAAGTGATTTGACAGGAAGATATAACAATCCTAAGCATCCATATATTCCAATAACATAGCTTCAAAATATATAAAGAAAAAAAAACTAACAGAAATAAAAAGAAAACAGAGAAACTGAAAATCATCGTAGGTGTTTTAATGTCTTAATAGCTGATAGAATAAGCAGACTAAAAAAAAATCAGTAAAATCAGCTGAACACATTAAACTTAATCTAACTTTACATACATAAGACACTGCACACAATAGCACCAGAATTCACATTCTTTCTAACTGCACATGGAATATTTCCCAAATTGACCATAAACTGGTCATTTAAAAAGTCTTAATTCAAATTGAAATTCACAATGTTCTCTGACAACAATGGCAGAAAAAAAAAAAAAAAAGAAAGATAATTAGAAAAAATGATCTAGTGCCTGAGACTAAACAATATACTTCTAAATAATCCATGACCAAAGAATTAAAATGTAAATCAGAACATATTTTTATTTAATGATAATGAAGATGCAGTATTCAAAAATGTGTAAGATACAGTTCAAGTAGTGATTAGATAGAAATTTAATGTCTTAAATGCATATAAAGAAAGACTGAAATCTCATAAAACCCATCTTATAAAACTAAAAATAAACAGCAAATAAAACCCAAAGAAAGTATAAAGAAGGAAATATAGATAGAAGAAATAACTAAAATAACACACAATGTACAATAGATAAAATCAGAGATATAAAAGTTGGTTCTTTGAAGACTCCTAAATTGAAAATCCCTAGACTGATCAAGAAATCAAGAGAAACCAAAGTACCATTATCAAGGGGCACCCTTTCAGATATATTGATATACAAATATAGAAAATTTGGATTACATGGACAAATTCTTCAGTCTATCAAAGCTGATAAAAGAAACATAAAAACTGAAGTCTAAGATTTATTAAAAAACGAAATCTGATTTAAAAGTCTTCCTGCAAAGAAAACCTCAACCTAAAAAGCTTCATTAGTAAATTCTTCCAAACATTTAAGGAAGAAATAACACCAATTTATACAATACTTTCAGAGAAATGAATGAGATGAAACATTTCCCAAATATTTTTGAGATCGAAACTTTGATTATCAAAAACTCTGGGTTTTTAAAGAAAGGAAAAATACAAACCAATCTCTTGCATGACCACAGATACAAAAATCCTAAACAAAGTGTCAGCAAATGAAATCCAGTAATAGATTTTTTAAAAGAGAGATAATACATCACAACCAACTAGGTCTCCCACCCCTGCCAAGAACACAAAGATGGCTTAATATTCAAATAAAAATTAATCACATTAATAGAAAAAAAGGCCCTGGCCAGTGTGGCTCAGTTGTTTGGAGCATGGTCCTATGCACCAAAAGGAGGCAGGTTCAATTCCTGGTCACAGCACGCGCACACACACACTCACACACACACACACACACACACACACACACACAAAGGGTGAAATTTTATATAATCATGTTGATGCAGAAAAAGCACCTGATAAAATTCATTATCTATTCATGATAAGGAAAAAGCTATCATTCCCAGATGATATGATTGTGTATGTAGAAAATTCAAAGCAACCTATAGATAAACTCTTAATAGTAATAGAATTTAGCAGGAAAATGAACATAATGTTAACTATTTTTAAATCAATTATATTTCTGCATACATGTATGAGTAACCCACAAATCGAAAACATTTTTTTTACAAAATGCCATACATGACAGCATTAAGAGACATCAAATACATAGAAATAAATCTAAGGAGAGAGACTGCTGAAAATTATAATACTAGCAAGATAAACTGAAGTATAAATAAGTGGAGGTGCATACCAATTTCATGGATGGCAAGAATCAACACTTTGTAAAGATATCACATCTGGATGAAAGAAAGTAAAGAGATTAGCCAAAGAACATATATGCACAGCTCATGGACACAGACAACATTGTGGTGATGGCTGGGGGGAGTGGGAGAGGGGGTTGGGTGGAGGCAGGTAAATTGGGGGAGGGGAATGGGGGACAGCTGTAATAATGCCAACAATAAATAAATTGTAAAAAGATATCAAGTCTCTTAGAGTTGTTATATTGTAAACTCTTCAGATTCACCCAGTCTGGATCAAAATCATGGGTGGGGAAAGAGAAGGGAGAATTTTAGAAGGGCTTTTCTAAAATTCATGTGGAAATGCAAAGGGTAAAGAATAGCCCAGGCAATGCTGAAGAAGAGAAAAGTTACAGCACTTACACTACCAAACAGCAAGACCCATTATAAAGCTACAGTAATTAAGACATGGTGGTATTGGTGCAAACAGTCTAATGTAACAGAATACAGTCTACAGAAATGAATCTATTTACATACTCATGTTATTTATGATAAAAGTGACACTGCAATACTGAGGGAAAGGATGCTCTCTCTTCAGTGAATGGTACTAGGTCAATTATTTATTCACATGGGAAAAAATGGGTCTTGACCACTACCTCTCACTATACACAAAATCAATTCCAGATGAACTACAGAGATAAATGTGAAAAGTTAAACAAAACAGTTTTAGAAAATAATATATTAAAAAACATATTCAAAACTTGGGAAATTTCATAAATCACAGAAAGCACTTATCATCAAAAGGAAAAAATGGATAAATTGAGCTATATAAAATTCAAACATTCTATTTTTCAAATGATACCAACAAGAGAAAAAAAGAACAACCCAGAGTGGAAGGATATTTGTATTTACATATGAGAAAGACTGATGTCTAAATATATAAAATATTCTCATAAATTAATAAAAAAGGTAGACAATTCCATTTCTTAAAAAGATACAAATTTAACAATGAAGAAATCCAAGAAGTCAAACAAGAAGATGCTCAGCTTCACTAGTTATCATGGAAATCAAATTAAAGTAAAATTGATATATATACAAATGAAAATGGCTAACATTTCAAAATACTGACAACATAAATGTTAGTGAAGATGTAGAGCAATGGAGGCTCTCAAATACTGCTAGTATCAATTGGTAAACCAACTCTGGAAAAATGGGACATACCTATTAAAGTGAAAAATACACATAATCTATGACATAGTAACTCTACTCCTAAGAATATGTCCAATAAAAATGTATATATATGCTTGCCAAAAGATGTGAATATTCATTACAGCTTTATTTGTAATTACCTAAAACTAGAAACTCAAATGTCCATCAATACCATAGGTAAATGAATTGTGGTTTATTTATACAATGGATATCTATACAACACAAAAATAAAACTGATAATGAATAAGCTTAACTGCATGCATCAACAGTATAAATCTCACAAAAATAATTTCAGTTAAAAAAGCCAGACACAAAAGAACATAGTATTTATGATTCTATTTATATGAAAGTAGAAAAGCAGGCAAAAATAAACTGTGCTAAATGTCAAGATAGTGTTTACTCCTGCAGGACAATGAACTGGAAGGGGACTTGAGGGGAGTTCTGGGTGCTAATGATGCTCTGCTTTTTTATTTGGATGATGATTTTATAGGCATGTTCAGTTTTTGAAAATTCACTAAGTAGTATACTTATAATATGTGCACTTTTCTAAAAATTAATTACAGAAATCACGAAACATTATCAATTGAATAATCCAATAAGTAAGTACCATAAACTCTAAAATTGCCTATTTTAGTCCTAATTTTTGGCCAATTAAATAGAAACTGAAAACAAACAAACAAACAAATGATGCAAGAAGTAGGAAAAAGGAAAGAGTAATAAGTAAAGAAAAATAAGAGGAACTATATATATGAGTAAAGAGGAAGATTGAACACAAGAGGGGAAAAGAAAAAGTGAGAAGTACATAAGTTGACTTAGGCTGAGGAATTGGGAAGACACCATGTTTGACAGAGGCATGCAGCTCAACATCTGAAATGTTTACTGGCTGTAGACCATTTATAGCTTTTATCAACTATGAGTCTAAATTATTTAGGATTCTAAACCAATGGTAGAAAGAAGAAATCTTCTATGCTATAACAACAACTACAAAGTTAATGTCATTCTAGAGTTGAATAGTCAGGAATTAGAGATAACAAGTAATACTGACTCAAGTAATACTTATCACAGAGACTCACAGTCACAAATATTTAACTGTTTTAATGTAGATGAATCCAAGAACAAGTGCCAAATATTCTGTATTAGATTTTTTTCAATTATATCCTTTGGGACAAGATTTTCTTTAGTTTTAAGGTCTGAAAGTCCTAAAATCAAGTTATTTCTACCAAGGAACATATTTTTCATTTAATTTGGATAACAAACCTGCTTTAGGCTTCTTTTTCTTTTTTTTTGGTTTGGATTTTGTGTCATCTTGCATGCTGTCTTCTGCGTTTTGTTTCACAGCGGTTATTTCATCATGTTGATGATTATCTGAAGTAACTGTTCCAACTAGACTTTCCTTCTTTGGTTCACCTTCAACTGTGTCACCAAAGGGCAATGTACTGCAAATATAACCCAAGTACACGTCATTACCCATATATTATTATTATTATACATGATGCAGCAAAGTGAACAGTGCATAGAAGCAAGGATAATCCTAAAATCAATATTATTTTCATTTAGGAGATATATATTTTTTCTTTTACACTAAAATGGTTGGCTGTCAAAGTAGGCATTCTGGGTATTATTTTATACTTGGTAATGAGTTATATACCCCAGGAATCAAATTAAAATGAACTTTAAACTTCAGGGAAAAATGCAATTGTATTTTAAGAGCAATGAATCTGTTTTTACATAGGATTGATCAAAGATACTCACCCTGCTGTCAAGTAAATGATTAATGACCAAATTTCTTGTTTAAAAAATATATTTTTTCTTTATTGGTTTTAGAGAGAGGAAAGGAGAGAGATATAGAAACATCGAGGAAAGAGAACATCAACTGGCTGCTTCCTGCATGCCCCCCACTGGGAATTGGGCCCACAACCTGGGCATGTGCCCTGACCGGGAATCGAACTGGCAACCTCTTGGAGCATGGGTTGATGCTCAACCACTAAGCCACACCAGCCGGGCTTAATGACCAAATTTCTAAATTACTTCATTTAAAAACAAAAAATGTATTCTAAGTTCTATTTTCAAAAGGCTTCTGATATTTAACCTTTGATTTCTAGGTAAAAATTAACTGCTCGTGTTTTCCAGTGGCTGGTGTGGCATTACATTTTCAGAAGGCTATTATTAAAATTAAAATCTGCATCATATTAACTAATAAGTGGTAAAGGGGTAGCATCCCAGAAGCAAACATAGTTATAGCAAGAAACTAGCCTATTAAAGTTTGTTTGTAATTTGTCAAGTAAAAAGTTTGCATCTAAATAATTAAAAACTGACTTCCAATATATATAATCATATTTCAAAAAAGTTGAGAAATAAAAAAGTTAAGAGAAATATTTCAAATTAGTTATTTCAGAAAGCCATGATATTTTATCACATCACCAAATACTATTACTTAAAGAGAATACCTTTTGCGTGTCACTCGCATGTAAGCCATGGTTTTATTTAAAATTCATGAATTTATTTTATTTTATTTATTTTTAAAATATTTTTATTAATTTTTACAGAGGAAGGAAGGGAGAAGGAGAGAGAGACAGAAACACCGATGTGAGAGTGAAACATCAATTGGCTGCCTCCAGGGATCTGGACTACCACCTGGGCATGTGCCCAGACTAGGAATGGAACCTGCGACCTCTCCAAGCGCAGGATGTTGCTCAACTAACTGAGCCACACTGCCTAGGGCCATGAACTGAATTCATTTAATAGTGAGTATAGCTTCCCAATTCATATGGTAGCTATAAGAAGAAAATGTATAATATACTGTGGTGAACAGCCTCTAAAACGGACCCTAATAATCCCTGCCTCCTAATATTCACAGCTTTGAGTAATCTCCTTCCTTTAATACTTCTAATAGACAAGACTATGACAAAACTAACAGATGCTATGAATAAGATTAGGTTCTAAAAGGACTATGAATTCTCTCTGTTTCTCTTTCAGATCCTGCTCTGGAGAAGCAAGTGCCCACTGTTGTAAGTAGCCCACATTAATAGGTCCGTATAGCAAGAAACTGATGTCCCTGGGCAAAAGCCAGTCAGAACCTGAGACCTGCCATTAGTCACATAAGTGAGCTTAGAAGTGGATCTTCCAACAGCAATGTTACTTGGCAGATCCTCTCCTACTCATCCAAGTCTTGAGATGACTGCAGCCCCTGGTGACATCCTAAAGGTAACCTATGAGAGACTCTGAGTCAGAGACACCGAGTCAAGCTACACCCAGATTCATAATTCACAAAAATTACGAGACAATAAATGTTTGATGTTTTAAGCTGCTAAATTCTAGAGTAGTTTTTTTTTTTTTTTTAATGCAGCAACAGATAACTAATAAATATACTAACATGGCCCTGTAGCAACTCTATTTGCCCTCTCTGTTACCACTAGTTGTCTAGTTTTGATAAGAGGGGAATTATTTTTAGATAAGAACAAGGAAAAATTGCCCCTTGTATGCCAGGCAATAGTCAAATATACAATGTTCCCACCTCAAGTTGTTTACCTAAATATTTGATTACAGAAAACAAATTATGGTAGTTAAAGGACATTTTTGTTTTCCCCAAACTGAGACATATTTATATGAATATATGCACAGTTCACACTGTATATGCAAGCATATAAGCACCATATACTGAAAAAGAGTAGAATACCAAATTGCTAATAGTGATTACCTCTGGATGACTGGATTACTTTTATTCTTTGTTTCTGCATGTTTTACAATGAGCAAATGCTATCTGTATAATAAGGGAAAAATGCTCTATTCACATATCCAAACAGGCATTTATAACTTTAAAAAAAGGAGAGGGGAGAGTAATTCGGTTTCTATTATTTATAAAGCAGATGTAATGAGTACTTAAGGGCAGAGACTTTGGAGCAAGACTGCCAAGGTTCTGGCTCAGCTTCTCACTGGTTCTGTGACATAAACCCTTCAGTTTCCTCATCTACAAAAGATACTATTACTATTTCCCATCAGGCTGTTATAAGGAATAAACAAGTTAATTATTGTAAAGCATTTAGCACATAGTAAGGTTAGCTGTTATTATTGTACTAGCAATGTGTCCAAATGCAAGTCTTAAAAATTTTCTTTGTGAAACTACAGATATCACCTAAAAGCAGAAAATAACAGGTTGTTTTTTTTTTTAAGAGAACATTTTATATTTATCAATGTAAGGTACCTTGTTTCAGCATTGGACGGGATTGGAGCTTTCTTTTTCTTCTTTTTTCTTTTTTCAACACTCAATTTGTCATGCAAGTAAGTATCTGAGGGAAAGTAAGTCAACTGTTCTTTGAGTTTCTTTCTTATTTTCTTCTTAATCTCCTTCGCCATTTCTTCAGCTACCTGGAGCTGGTATACTTGCTTCAGTTCTTCCTCATCTAAATTATTTCCTTCATTTACCTTCTCACTTTTCTGATGAGCAAAACCGGGCTGTGACAACATCCGTACTTTCTGATGTACATAATCCACCTTCTTCTCGGGAATTTCCTGTTCCATTTCTTGAGTAGTCACGTGGCACACTGTTTTTGTAACCTTCTTATTTTCCTTCTCTTGCTTGTCTTCCTCTACACTCCCATCATCATCTGGATTTTCAGCTGATGACTGAGGATTGCTTGGTTTGTTTTCAATGACTCGCATGCTCTTCTTTGGGTTACTAGTGTTAGTAACAATTACCTCATTACTTTTAGTTTATTTTCCGAAGATTGCTTCTAACAGCATCAAGCTAGGAAGACACAATAATAAAGTTGCAGCTAAGCACAGTTTAGTAATGTAAAGGTAAAACACAATGGTTAATGTTCAATAATGTGTAATATTGGAAAAATTATTTCATTTTTTACTTGAACATAATGACATTCTAGAGCATCTGATAAGTACTCTACTAGTTCATTCTCCCAGCATTAGATTAGTAATCTCTGAGGGTAACTGTTGCTCATACAATGAGTTAATAAATATGTGGAAAAGTACTGAGTGACTTTTTTATTGTTGCTGTTAATCCTCACCTGAGGATATTTTTCCACTGATTTTTAGATAGAGTGGAAGGGAGAGAGGGGGAGAGAGAGATATACTGATGGGAGAGACACATCGACAGGTTGCCTCCCGCATGGCCTTGACCAGGCCAGGAATCGAACCTGCAACCTAGGTAGGTGCCCTTGACTGGGAATCAAACCCGAGACCCTTCAGTCCTAACGCTCTAACCATTCAGCCAAACCAGCCAGGGCCTTCATGACTTTTAAAAAGTTAATTAATGGCTCAAATTTCAACTGCTATTTCTTCTTTGGCAGAATGATCCATACATTAATGAAGAAAAGTTGGTAAAAGAGCCACTCAGGTAAAGTACTTTAGGTGTCCCATCAGAAAACACCAACAAGTTATTTATCTTGTGTCATACTCACATTCTAAAACCAAAAGTCTATAGCCCTAGGATCACCCTGCAATTATTCCAGATGTACTACGGAAAACACTGCTAGGTGTTAAATATTACCAAGTTAAATCAAATGACAGACTAAGCACACACCTGTATCTCTTTCCCCAATAAAAATGATTTAAAATAAAATATATTTTAATAGAAAAAAGGCTAGGAATCAAAAAGGAATATTACTAGTAAATAAATATTTTGAGAAATTTCTGAAGGATAAAAATAGGCAGGATTAAATCTATTAAGAAACTTCCAGAGAAAACCACAGCCGGTAGGGAAAGACTTCTCCAGAGAAAAGGGTGCTTCTGGAGAAGCCATATACTCAGAGCTAAGAAATACAAAGTGAAGGAGGGTATAAGCCTGAGGACGGCCAACTGAAGAGTTGGGAGGGACAAGTCTGTCCCCCACCTCCATTTGTGTTAGATGGTGACTTTCACTCAGAGGATAAAGCAGCTGAGCAGAGAAATGGCAGAATGCTTTAGGTAGGTACAGTCCTCACCAACAGCAGAAGCTGACTATGTTGAACACAACCAACAGGCAGGAGAGAGAGAGACTTACTTAGAAAGATGACTAGACAACTAAAAACAAACACTGAAGGAAAGTAGCACAATGAAGAAAATGTCACCAAATCCAATAAAACAGAAATATTAACAATGAAGGAAAATGAATAGCATAAACAAAATAAGAATTTAAAATAACTGTGGTTAACATCAAAAAAGAAATTCCAATGCATACTGGGTGTAAAAACAAAAAACAAAAAACACTGCAGATGTTAGAATTAAATAAAAGTTTAAGATATGTGTTGAAAAACACAATGGACAAAACCAAAGTGCTAAAGATAGAAGCCAATATCAAAATGAAGAATTTGCCCAGAAATGCATGGGCTTATCAATAAAAACTGAAGTTCACCGATTGATGTCCCCCCTCCCCCCTACACACACACCTCCCTTCCTTTCTCTAAAAATCAATACAAAGCATATCCTTGGGTGGGGAAAAAAAACAACTGATGTTCAATTTTTGAAAATCCCCAGGTTTAAAAGTAGTTAGAAAACATCTAATATATGTGAAGACGGAAAAAGAACTAGTATCCCAATATACAGTGTATGGCAAAAGTAGGTTTATACACTATGGTGTTACCTCAAAAAATTAAAAATTGAATTGCCATTTGACCCAGTGATCCCACTTCTAGGAATATACCCTAAGAAGCCTGAAACACCAATCAGAAAGAATACATGTACCCCCATGTTCATAGCAGCACTATTTATAATAGCTAAGATCTGGAAACAGCCCAAGTGTCCATCAGTGAATGAATGGATAAAAAAGCTGTGGTACATATACACAATGGAGTACTATGCAGCTGTAAGAAAGAAAGATCTCTTGTCCTTTGAGACGACATGGAGGGACCTCAAGAGTATTATCCTAAGCGAAACAAGCCAAGCAGAGAAAGACAAATATCACATGATCTCACTTATTTGTGGAATATAATGAACATAACAGTCTGAGGAACAGGGTAGACCCAGAGATGTGGAAGTAGGGTATAGACTGATACCCCTCAGAAGAGGGGGTGGGGGAGAGGGAAGAGATAAACCACAGAACTTAAGCGCATATATGCATAACTGATGGACATGGACAACAAAGCTGGGGACAGGGTGGGGGGATGGGGAGGAGGGTGTCAATGGGGAAAAAAGGAGAAAGATCTGTAACAAAAATAAACTAATAAAAAAAAAGTAGGTTTATAGGTGTTCGTATAGAAAATACAATAATTAATAATAGTACAAGAATAAACTGTTTCGTGTACTCACAACTGTAAACCTACTTTGCCACACCCTGTATATTATTTTACCATCTCCAACACTCTTTTAATTACTTAAAATATATTTCCAAATTCTATTTATTCTTCAAGGATGAATTATGAAGCCGAATCCTCAAAAAAAAAAACCAAAAAACTTCCCTAATTGAATCTAAAAAAAATGAATTTTCTTTAAAAAAAAAAAAGTTTATTTTCACATGTTGTTTGTAGAAGCAATATATGCTTTAGTTAAAACAGTAAGAAACAAAAAATTAAAAATACAAAACAACAGGAAATACTTACAGAGAAAAAGAAGACACAAAACTCAGCCCTGGTTGACTCACATGAGAAAATGCATTGCTAATCTTTTCAGAACTTTATTTTTGTCTTTTCTATGAATACAGTCATTCCTAATAAACTTGAATTTCCATTATGTTAAAATGGGGCATATGTAAATTTTCTTTCTACTTTCTCAGAGAGTACCAAAAATGTAGTGGCAATATTTTATAAACTGTGAGGAAAGTAATGAAGGAAATAGTTGGAAAAAGACAGCCAAGAATTAGAAACAGAAAAAAGAACTATGTTCTAGAAGAAAAGATTTAAAAAATGAAACCCTTGGAAAGCTAATCAGATGAGGCCAGGTTTTAATTACTGTCGTCCACTGATCCGTCAACCCCTCTATTAATAGCGTCATCTTAATTTTTTTTTTATTATTATTATTTTTTTATCCTTACCCGAGGACATTTTTCCATTTTTTGTTCAGATAGAATGGGAGGGAGAGAGAGGAAGAGAGAGAGAGAGAGAAACATCGATGTGAAGGGGACACATCGAGTGGCTGCCTCCCGCACAACCCAACCAGGGGCCGGGGACAAACCACAACCAAGGTACGTGCCCTCAGCGGAAACCGAACCCGGGTCTCTCTGGACCGCAGGCCGACGCTCTAACCGCTGAGCTAAACCGGCCAGGGCGCATCATCTTAATTTTATAGCGTGACTTCATAGTCATTATCTGCTTTTGCTTTACTCAATTAATTTTTTAAAACTACTGCAATAAATAAAACTCCCAAAATATCTTTGGTAGCATCCCATATGTTTCACTGATACTTACTTTTTAAAAGACCATGTTTTTGTGGTTTTGATTTTGTCTTGATAGTAGCTTTATGAGATAGTTTCTAAATTTTTAAGTAGTTTATAAATATTAAACTTTTATTACTAATTTCTAGTTTCACTGTACTATCGTAAAGGAAAAAAAAAAAAGTCTACTTTATGGAGTTTAATAGTTTCACGGATTAGATTACGACTGAATGCTGAAGTGTCCCAAATACACTTGTTCATGTTCTATTATATCTTTGTGTATCCTTTTTACTTTTACCTTCTGAATATCACTTAAGATTTTGGCTTAATTATTCTGTTTTTTAAATCAGCTATGTTGAAATATAATTTACATATAATAAAACCACCGATTTTAAATGTATAATAAATAAACTTTGGCAAACGTGTACAGGTGTGTGACCACCACATCATGATGTGAAAGATTTCCATCACTCCACATAATCTTTTACAAAGTCAACCCCTACCCCAGCCCCAGCTCCAGCCCCTGCCCTGCCCTGGCCCCACTCAGCCTACTATCATTACAGTTTTGTCTTTGCCTAGCATTTCATAGAATCATCCAGTATATAGCCTTTTGTGTCTGGTTTCCTTCACTCAGCATAAAGCTTTGAGGTTCATCTTCATTGCTGCATGAATAGTTTATTTCTTCTCATTGCTGAGCAGTATTCCATTGTGTGGATATATACTACATTTTATTTTTCCATACTGAGCATTTGAGTTATTTCCTTTTGCACTATGGTTTTGTTTCTCTTGAGCAAATACCCAAATGCTGTGCTATATGGTAAGTAGATGTTTAACTTCTTAAATAACTGGCAAACTACTTCCCAAAGTAGCTATACTATTTTGCATTCCCAAATGCATGAGTTCTAGTTTTAACATTCTTGTCAGCACTTGGCATTGTCAGTGTTCATTTTTCAGTTGTTCTAATAAGTGTGTAATGGTATCTCACTGTTGTTTTAGATTTCATTTCCCTAATTACTAATGGCATTAATCTTCACATGTGTTATTTGCTGTCTGTATCTCTTTTTTGGGTAAGTGTTCAAGTCTGTTGCCCATTTTCATTAGGTTATTTTCACATCACTGAGTTCTAAGAGTTCTTAAAATATTCTAGATACAATGTCATATAGCGTGTTACAAATATTTTCACTCAACCGTTAGCTTATCTTTTCATTTTCTTAGCAGTGTTTTGAATTTTCACAAATTCTAATTTATCCCTTTTTTCTTTTATGGTTTATGCTTTTGTATCCCGGGAAATCTATTCATAACTCAAGGTTAGGAAGGATTTATCCTGTTTCTTCTATAAGTTATACAGTTTTAGTGCTTATGTTTAAGTCATTGATCCATTTATATTTAATTTCTAAACATGATTTAAGACTAGAATTTATATTGTATATAGATATCTGATTGTTTGAGCACCATTTGTTGAAAATCATTATCCTTTTCTTCACTGAGTTACCTTGGCACTTTTGTCAAGATTCAATTGACCATATACATTTAAGTCTATTTCAATACTCTAAGTTGCTCTATAGCTTTATAATGAGTTTTGAATTAGACAGCAAAATTCCTTTGACTTTGTTCTTTCTTATAATTGTTTTGGCTTTCCAGGTCCATTATTTAAATTTCTAAATAAATTTTAATTATATTTTCAATTATTATTTATTTTTAATTTATTTTATTGTTGAGAGTATTAGAGGTGTTCCCCCATTCCCCCCCTTTGCCCCTCTCTACCAGGTTCCCACCCCACCCCATGTCTTCATCTGTCTATTGTCTGTGTCCATGGGCTATGCATATATGTTCTTTGATTAGTCTCTTCCTGCCTCCTTTGAGATCTGTCAGCCTGTTCCATACTTCCATGTCTATGGTCCTATTTTGTTCATCAGTTTATTTTGTTCATTAGATTCCACATATAAGTGAGATGATGTGATATCTGTCTTTCTCTGACTGTCTTATTTCACTTAGCATAACAATCTCCAGGTCCATACATAATGTCTCAAAGGGTAAGAGATCCTTCTAAAGACTAAATAAAAACTACAAAAGAGGCAGGACAAAGATTCAAGGATGATTTTCATGTTTCTGGAAACAGAATAATTAGAACAGTAGTATCACTAATTGGAATATAGTGCATTATAGAAGTATAGTGGAGTAGTTCAAAACCCAAGGCCTGGAATTTGTCTCCCATGGTTATTTGTGTGACCTCAGGCAATCTGTTGCCTCATCTGTAAAATCAGTTCAACAGCACCTACTCAAAGGGTTGCTGTAATGGTTGAATGATTTAGAACAGTGCCAGAACAAGCATCAATAAACATTAGCTACAACTGTAATCGATACTTCTTATGAGGACACTAGTGAGCTCAGTGGGCATGTTAAGCTGGATATCTGAGGGGGCACTAAGCAGCTACAAGCACTGGCTCCACTGTCAGATCTCTGGATTCAAAAGTCAGTTCTACCTGCCACTAGATTAATCTCTGTGGACCTCCATTTCCTAATCTTTCAAATAGTAGTAAACCATGCATAGGATTTCTGTAAAGAATAAACAAGAATATGAAAATAAAACAGCCCAATGCCTAGAGTACAGCAAGCCTTTAAAAAGTGACAGCTATTCTTACTCTCTATATATGTGTATATGTATACTATAATCAGATTATGCTTGGTAGGCAACAGAATACAGGCACACCTTGCTTTATTTCATTCACTTTATTGTGCTTCACAGATGTGCTTTTTTAAAAATATGTTTTTATTGATTGTTTAGAGAGAGAGATAGAAACATCCATGTGAGAGATAAAACATCAGCCACTTCCTGCATGCCCCCCACTGGGGACCAAGCCAGAAACCCTGGCATGTGTCCTGACCAGGAATTGAACCAGGACTTCTCAGTCCATGAGACAACGCTCAGTCCACTGATCCACACCAGCAGGGCCAGATGTGCTTTTTTTTTTTTTTTTTTTTTTTACAAATTAAAAACAAGATCCTCCACCAGCAAAAAGATACTACTTTCTTGCAATGCTTGCTTTATCGTGGTGGTCTAGACTGCACCCCCAACATCTCCAAGGTATGCCTGTATAGTAATCCAGCAAGGAGATCTTGGCTGAAGTTTGGGGCATCATTTATATCTGTGATGGCTGCAAGAAAAGAAGCACCAAATACAGAACTCTGGGATCCCACCAAAAAAAAAAAAAAAAAAAAAAAGGAAAAAAGACAAAGAGAGGTAATAAATTGGGAGAATTAACCAAAGGGAAAAGAGGTTTAAGAAAAAAGTGATCTATACTGTGTGGTACCAAGAATTTCTGCAAGTTTTGAAGAGAGTTCAATGGATCTGCAATCAGGAAGTCACATATGCAAAGCCACGGGTGGAGGAATGAATGCAAGGTGAGACCTATAGAAGAAACATGTAAATAATTGTTTCTGCAATTCTGCTTCCTACTGTCTTCCCCCACCTCCAAAGACAGTTTCATGAGGCAGTAGATTTGAGACAAAAAGTCGGTGGAAGGATTCTAAAATACAAATATGACGGTATCATTTCTTTGTTTGAAACTACTCAATGGTTCCCAATCACCCAATGGAAAAAAAATATGAAGTCCTTATCAGTGGGGACCTAAGGCTCCTTATGAAATGACCCCTTGCATTTCTTCGCATCCCCTTCTCTAGCCACACCTCTGCACACATACTGCGCTCTAGTCATTTGAAACTACTTGCAGCCCTCAAATGTGCCAAACTCTTGCACATCTCTCTCCTGAGAAATGCCCTTCATCCCGTCCCTCTAACAAATGTCTAAGTATCCTCTGACACTAAATACAATTGGTATCTCCTATGGAGAGCATTCTAATCTTGAGGGGCAGTTAAATACTTCTCTGCGCTTCCACAGTGCCTTGCTCTTCATACCTCCCTCTAGCTGGCAAAATGTTCTGTGGCCCCCACTGAACTGCTAGCTTTTTGGAGGGCTAGACCTATATTCTCTTCATATATGTATTTCCATTTTTAAAAGAGGGACCGGTGTCAGTAAGAATGGTTCTAGGGTCAAAAAGAACTTGTTGTTCTGCTACTTACAGAACGTGTGGTAGGCAAGCTACTTAGTATCACTAAAGCTAGTTTCTTGTTTGTTTTTTGCCTGAGAAATTAAAATGCTACTTACTGTATTGTAAGGAGAAAAGGAAATACTGAAAAGCAAAGTGATCAGCACAGAAGCTGGCAAATTGTAGGTGCTCAAGAAAATAACTTTATGTCCATTACTACAGTATTAAAGTAATTATGTGATAGATAAAATACATTAAATAAATCATGTATTTACATTATTTGCTATTTAGTATTTTAATGTAAAACTGGTAAACATTTATTAACAACACAGCAAATACATTACCGAAACAATCATCTCTAAATGTTAATGTATACTACAGCAAAAACATTATAGAATAACCAATATTTGATTAGTAACATCAACGGCAAAAATTTAAGTCGGAGTTAAAAGGACATTCCTGAACCTCACATATGCCATTATTTTAAATCTTCTCCCGCACAACCCCTTTGACAGGTGCTGTTAAAGAGATACTATATAAGAAAATTAACTGCATTCCGTTTCATCTCATTTTACTTTTTCTCTAACCACCTGATTATTAGCTAATGTATGACTAAAGATCAAGGGGAGAAAAAGCTGTGACATTTGGATAACTCTTTAACAAATATCAGTTTTACCTACAGCACGGGGGACGGGGGAAAGAAACAAAACCCTTATACAAAATTCAATTAATAAATTAACGATAGTCTACATAAATAAACAAGATTCTAAATATGGCTAAAAATACTCTTGGTATTTGAATTTATTTCAAATATATATTTTGTTAATTTCCCATAGTCCTAAAAATACGCAGTCTTCTTCCTGAAAGCCGAAGCAGTAACAGCAATCACTAATGCAACAGGTGAAAAACCTGTTAGCATCCTTTCCTCAAAAAAATAAAACAAAACCACAAAGAAACATAAAGGAAAATAGATATATTCCAATCAACAATGTTTCACAGTAGATATTCTTAAATTATCTACCTTTTTCTATATTTATACATATCGAAAAGGCCCTACTAACTTAATTCGACTTTTTTCTTACAAATGAAACGCATCGATCACCGTTTCTCAGATGTAATTAAGAAGGCATTCACAGGTTCAGTATCAGCACCAGGTTGACATCCTAAAAGGAAATAAACGTACTTACTACGCATCTGATTTAAAAGCGTTTACACCAGAAGCAGGAGTAGAAAAGCAAAGACTGCATTCACTCCTTCGGGACACCATACTGAACACTTCGGGTCCGAGGAGCCCAGGGAAAGGAGCGGAAACAGACGTAAACTTCCCCCAAACCACATCCCTCCGCTCGGCGGCTCTGGGCCGGTCAGCCCGCGGTGTCGCGCCGCCGCCCCTGCGCCCACGGACCCGAGCAGCCCCCACGCCGCCGCCCACCGGGCCGGGACAGGCCGAGTGCGTGGGCCTGGGCTCCGGCACCAGCGCGCCTGCTGCGTACTCACGGGGAGGAGACGCAGAGCGGCCGACAGCCCGTCCCGCCGGATCCCACGCCGGGACTATGAGAGGTGGCCTCCCGGGCCGGGAGGGGCGGGCCGACAGTTTGGCAGCCACACAGCCGCCAGAAACCCCGGCTCCGAGAGCGGGCCGGTGCCGCAATGCGGGCAGCGCGCCGCCCGCTGACGTGAGCACCTACCTACGCCGCCGTTCCCTTGACAACCGAGGCGGCCCTGCCTGGACCGCGGCCCCGCCCCCGCGCCGCCTACGCCGGGCCCGACAGTTCCGCAGTGCGGCGCTGGCGGGAGGGGCGCGCGCGCCCGGCGGTCCTGAGCCTGCGCCTGCGCCGGGTACGCGCTCCGGGGGCCGCGCGCCGCGAGCCGCGCTCCTCGAGCCCTCGGAAAGCGGCGGCCCCGCGAGGAAGGAGAATGCGCTCTGGCTGGAGCGGGAAGGGGCCCCGGGAATGCGGAGGTGCCCCTAGAGCCTGAGCTCACCCCGAAAAAGCACCTCAGAGCTGTAGCCAGCGCTGGGGAAAACGGCACGGCGCGAAGCGAGCGATGGAACCCGCCGAAGATAAGAAACACGCCTGAGCGAAAGAAACAGACTCGGCACCCCCACACGATCGCGCCCACGAAAGGAAACATCCTTTAAGCGCGCGGAATGAAGAGTTGTACCACGGACCAAATCTTAAGGAAAAAAGAATCCACGAATCGTTTGGTGCTAACTTATCTCACTATGTGCTTAAAGTAGAACAAAAAGAAAAACGTCCTCCTCCTTCGCCTGGCGCCCCTCCCGCGCGCTGGTTCCTGCCGCGGGCGCCATCTTTCCTCAGTCGCCGGGATGGAGGAGGACCGGCCAGGTCGCTCACGCCCCGCGGAGTTCTGCGTGGGCTGCGACCTGTTGCTTCGTTTGTGCAGTGAGAGCGTTATGCGTATATATTTGGAGGCCAGCTTTTCCCTTCCCACTGGCATCACCGTACTTTACAAAACATAGCTCGTTTGTTTCTCCAAGTCCTGTGAGAAGACAGAGATTACCAACCCAGGTGCTTGTCAAACTGAACTGGTCCCCTTTCCACTCAAAACCTTTCTGGGTTTCTATCTTGCTTTAAGCCGCCGCCATCCTCCCAGTATTGTAGTTAAGATACCGGTGGAGCGTCCTGAACACCAAATCACGTCCATTCTACCTTGATGACATCCCCAGTGTGTAGCATATCCATCTTCAGGCCACTGCCTAATGCCAGCCTTCAGGGCTTCCCACGGGGGTCATTTTACCAGGGCCCCTAGCAGTTTCCATCTCAAGTTTTGACCCCTGAATTCTATTCTCCACGTGGCTAACCAGAATCACCTCACTAAAAATGTAAATCTGATAGTGCTACTCTCCTGAAAATTCTTCAGTGATCTGTAGGAGAAAACGCTACTTATTTTGCCAAGGATACAAGACACTTGGTCTCCCTAACTAATTTAATTTCTCATTGCCTCGTTTCAATTTTATGCTTCAGCAATATTAAAGTAGGTGCACCACAACAATCGATATATCTTCATGCCCTAGTTCTTGCACACATTGTCCCCTTTCCCTGAAAATCCATGCTTGTAAACTACTTCTGTATGTTTCAGCCTAAATGTCTATCCTTTGAATCTTAACTAGGTTGACTAATTCCTCTAAACCCTCCTGCTATATAATATATCCTGTTATGCTTTGGACACTCATTCTATAAAATATTTTCATACACTTATTTTTTAAATATTTTTCTTTATTGATTTTAGAGAGAGATGGAAACATCGATGAGAGAGAACATCCATTGGCTGCCTCCTGCATGGCCCCCACGGGGGATTGGGCCCACAACTTGGGCATGTGCCCTGACCGGGAATGGAAATGGTGACCTCTTGGTGCATGGGTCAACATTCAACCAGTGAGCCACACTGGTTGATATAAAATATTTTAATATAAAATATTTTAATCGTTTGCATTGTACTTTAATTTTTCTAGCCTCAGCTTCAACCATAGTATCTATCAAATAGTTGCTACTTCATGAACATTTGTGAATGAGTAATACAGGGGGTGGGCAAAAATAAGTATACAGTTGTGAGTACAAAGAAACAGTTTATTCTTTTATTATTATTTATTAATTATTGCATTATTTATTTGTATTACAACTGTTAAACCTATGTTTGCCCACCCTGTATTGAACTCCCTCTGAGCTGTGCATTATAGATGTTTAATGTACTTTTCATCTCTCCTTACAACTGTGATGTAAGTACTTTTATAAAGAGAGGTAACAACTCTGGCTGCACATCCTTAGCTAGGTATTATTTTCGTAAAACATTCCCCAGTTTATCAGACTGGCTGAAATGTACACCTGTTATCATCTCTTGCTTGAACCTTTACACCTTTGCAGAGGTGTAGTTGGGGTGGGGTGGGAGGTGGCAGGGAATGTTTCATAACAGAAGTGACATTTAAAAATATATAGAGCCCTGGCCAATGTAGTTCAGTGGTTAGAGCGTTGGCCTGCACCCCAAAGGGTTTAATTCCTGTTCAAGGACAAGTACCTGGATTGCAAATTCAATCCCCAGCCCCAGTCGGGATGCATGCAAGAAGCAACCCATGGATATGTCTCTCTCACATGGGTGTCTCTCTCTTTCTCTCTCTCTCTCTCTCCCCCTCACCCTCCTTCCCTTCTGTCCACTCTCTAAAAAATATCAATGGAAAAAATATCCTCAGGTGAGGATTAACTGAAAAAATAAAAATATATAGAGTTGTCCAGGTTGGGAAGGGTTTCTGGGTTGAAAAAGGTGGGGTATAGTGCTGACTAAAAGAAAGCTTGACATAATCCAAGAACTGAAGTAAATTCAGCATGATGAAAAGTCAAGAATGAAGCTAGGGGCTTTTGGAGAAAGTAAGACAGAGGTAAACCATGTTATGAAGAGATCCATACAGTATTATAGGGTCAATGAAATACCACTGCAGGGGTTTAACCATGGAGTAAAGTGGTCAACTTTTAATTTCAGAAAGAAACTCTGGCTGCAGTGTGGAAAATGGATTGGAAGAAAGCAAATTTAGATACAGGGATATGAGGTAAGATGCTGTTATTGTATGCCACGTAGAAGTCCAAGATCAAGTGTCAGCAGGATTGATTTCTTCTGAGGCCTCTCTCCTTGGCCTTTAGATGGCTGCCTTCTCTTACTCCCTCTGTCTACTCATAGTCTCCCCTCTGAACTTGTCTGTGTCCTCATCTCTTCTTAGAAGGACATCAGTCATATTGAATTAGGGTCCATCCTAATGACCTAATTTTAACTTAATTATCTCTTTAAATTATCTCCAAATGCAGTTACATTCTGAAGTACTGGGTTTTAGGAGTTCAACATGTGAATTGTGGGGGAACAAATCAGCCTATAACACTGCTGGAGTAAGATTCTGAAGGCAAAACAGAATGTAAGGAGTGGTTCTTGTTTTGATTCTGGTTCTGCACAAACCAACTATATAAAGACATGTTGTAGGCAATCAGATTTTTCAATATAAGCTATGTATTAGTTATTAAGGAATCTTTGTTAATTTCTTAATAGATGAAATAATGGTATTGTGGTTGTGAAAGAATATGATTTTTTAAAGTACATAGAATAGATTAGCAAGATGTCTGAGGTTTGCTTTAAAATATCCCCCTCCCCAAGAGAAAAAACAGACTGTGGAAAGATGATGCATGTATATCTAAAATTTGGTGATGTTGAAGCTGGTTGATAGATAACTGGTATTTTATTTTACTTTTTCTTTGTGTCTTTAGAAATTTTCATAGTAAACAGGAATAAGAAAAGTAGGAAAACTCATAGAGAATTTGAAAGATATAGCACCAGGAAAAAAAGAAAAAGTACCCAGTACCACTACCCAAAGAGAATCTGTATCAGCTTTTTGGTGAACTTTTCAGTCTGTTTTCATGCATATTCTAATTTTGATCATACCATATGTAAGATGCTTATTTCTCCTTTTATGAATTAACAGTATGTTATCATTTTATTTCCATGCAATTATATATGCCATATAAACTTCATTAAAAATTCTCACTTTGTTAATAATGTTCATATGTGCTCATAGTAAAAATTCAAACAATCATCCAGATGTTCATAATGTAGAAACTAAAGGCCTGCCATGTGTTAATTATTGATAAATCTTTTATACAGTCTTCCAGACTTTCTTTCATGTATATATATTAAACATACTAAATTATAAAGATGATTTCATACTAGAGTTTTTGTCCCACCACCTTTTTTTGTCTTTGTCAAGTATTATTATCCTGAAAGGATTTTTATGTCAGTAATATATATCTATCTTAATAATTTTAATGGCTTCATACTATAGCATTTCTATTTCAGAGTTTCTTTATCAATTATAATAAAAATGCCAAAAGGTGATGTGGGTTTTTTTTTTTTTTTAATGGAGAGCTTTTATATAAATCTCTCATATTATTATTAAATTTATTCCTCAGTATTTTATATAATTCGGTGCTATTTGGAATGTAGTAACTTCTTTTACTGTATTTTCTAACTGATGATTGCACATTTTCCTGCTTTTCCTCCTTATAGGTCTCTTTTGCTAGTTTTTGCTAATCTCCTTGACCTCTTGATACTGTAGTGTCCCAGAGGTAACTTTTTGGACCTCTTTTCTATCTGCACTTACTGGGTTGGTGATCTCTTCAAGTCTCTATAGTCCCATTGTCATACGGACTACTCCCAATTTATCCCCCCAGCCTATTCTTCTTTCCTGAACTTCAGACTGAACTTCACCTGTACGCTAGGTATTTCCACTTAGATGTCTAATAGGCATCTCAAACTTAGCTTTTCTGACACTGAACTACTAATCTTGGCCTCCTCAGACAAACCCCACTTGAAGCTTTCTTTGTCTCACATAATGACAATTCCATTTTTCCAGTAACTCAAGCCAGACACTAAACACCTTGGAGTAATCTTTGACCTTTCTCCTCTCTTATACCCCATATACAACCTATTAGGTTAGTCTACATTTGAACCCAAATTCCATGTAAAAGAGGTTATATTTATAATTCAGAGGGGAGATTGTTTTTTTCTCTACCCAAACTTCAGCCCAGACATTCAAGCCTCTTTGTGTCCTTTTGCTGGTGTAGTCTTTTGAAGGTTCCAGTTTCATGTGAAAATCTAGTCCCTACACTGAAGGAGGCCTCGTAGCCTTTGTTTTGGGAAGCCATTGCATTCTAGGACTACATTTAAGGTACCAACAAATGCCCCGAGGGGTAGGAATGCCTTCAGTGCCTGCTTACCACTCTTGGTTAAGTTCTCTCTTGTCTTTGGGTCTCTGGAAATTTATTTGGTGAGCTCAATGTTGCAATTTGGTCAGCATTTCTAGCTGATTTTCAGGGAAAAAATTTTTTTCTGCAGAAGTATCTCTTTGACATACTGCATAAAAAGGAATTTCTTCTCTCTTTTTTAAAAAAAATATGTTTTTATTGATTTTTTTTGGAGAGAGAGGAAGGGAGAGAGAGATACAAACATCGATGTAAGAGAGAAACATTGATTGGCTGCCTCCTGCACACCCCCTACTGGGGATTGAGCCCACAACCTGGGCACATGCCCTGACTGGGAATCGAACCCGGACCTCCTAGTCCGCGGGACAACACTCAATCCACTGAGCCACACCAGCTGGGCAGAATTTCTTTTCTTTCAACATGTTGCCGAGAATTTTATGAGTTAATAATAATTGCCTTATCATTCGAATTTAGCAGATGACTTACTGAAATAACTGAGCCTTCCTTATAAACTGTCTATGGGATGACATGCTAAGATAACTCGAATCTATAGCTATGGGTTAGGTCAGAATTCACTGAGCTTCCCACAGTGTATAAAGCTATTTATAGATTTGTTGTCTACATGAATACCATTTTATTAGGAAAATGTTTTGATTTAGGTCTCAGAAGTCTTCATACAAAAACAGGAACTGCAGAGACTAAGGAAAGAATTTTTTAAAAATTTATGTTAACTATGCTCATTCTAGACCTCTACAGCAATGAGCACTAGATGGCAGCAAATCAATATATATCGTCATGGGTGCCTAAAGACACAGTTTAAAGGTATGTAGGGCCTTATTATCGCGTCTTACTATGTACCCATTTGTTATTCAAACCATTTAATTTATTGATATTTAATCTACTAGTTCAGATTCATAATAGTGGACGAGATGCATTAAACCCCAGGGCTGAAAAATAGTTTCTAGATTAATAAGCATAGCACAGAATGGTACCTGTACCCCCAGAGTCTTTTTTTTTTTTTTTATTAATTTACTTATGTTACAGATGGTTCTCCTTTTTTCCCCCATTGACACCCCCCTCCCCTTCCCTCCCTGTCCCGTCCCCGTTTTGTTGTCCATGTCCATTGGTTATGAGTACATGCGTACAAGTTCTGTGTTCATCTCTCCCCTCCCCCGCCCCCTCTTCTGGCAGATGTCAGCCTGTACCCCACTTCCACGTCCCCCGGGCTACCCTGCTCCTCCCACTGTTATGTTCATTATATTCCAGAAATAAGTGAGATCATATGATGTTTGTCTTTCTCTGCTTGGCTTGTTTCACTTAGGATAATAGTTTCCAGGTCCTCCCATGTCGACGCAAAGGATAAGAGATCGTCCTTTCTTAACGCTGCATAGTACTCCATTGTGTATATGTACCACAGCTTTTTTATCCATTCGTCTACTGATGGACATTTGGGCTGTTTCCAGATCTTCGCTATTGTAAATAGCGCTGCTATGAACATGGGGGTACATGTATTCTTCCTGATTGGTGTTTCAGGTTTCTTCGGGTATATTCCTAGGAGTGGGATCACTGGGTCAAATGGTCATTCAATTTTTAATTTTTTGAGGTAACGCCATAGTGTTTTCCATAGTGGCTGCACCAGTCTGCACTCCCACCAGCAGTGTACTAGAGTCCCCTTTTCTCCACATCCTCGCCAACACTTGTTGTTTGATGCTTTGTTGATGGCGGCTATTCTGACAGGTGTGAGGTGATACCTCATTGTTGTTTTAATTTGCATCTCTCTGATGATTAGTGAAGTTGAGCATTTCTTCATATGTCTCTTGGCCGTTTGTATGTCCTGTTTGGAGAGGTATCTATTTAGTTCCTCTGCCCATTTTTTAATTGGGTTCTTTGTCTTCCTTTTGTTGAGATGTATGAGCACTCTATATATTTTGGAAATTAGTCCCTTATCTGATATATCATAGGCAATTATGCTCTCCCATACAGTAGGTTGCCTTTCCACTTTGATGGTTGTTTCTTTTGCTGTGCAGAAGCTTTTGAGTTTGATGTAGTCCCATGTGTTTATTTTTTCCTTTATTTCTGTTGCCTTAGGTGATATATCAGTGAAAATTTTGCTGCGTATGATGTCTGAAATTTTGTTGCCTACATTTTCTTCTAGGATTCTTATGGAGTCATGAGTCACATTTAAGTCTTTTATCCATTTTGAGTTTATTCTTGTGTATGGTGTAAGTTGATGATCTAGTTTCATTTTTTTGCATGTAGCTGTCCAATTTTCCCAACACCATTTATTGAAGAGGCTGTCTTTGCTCCATTGTATGCTCTTACCACCTTTGTCAAATATTAATTGAGCATACTGTCTTGGGTCAATTTCCGGATTCTCTGATCTGTTCCACTGGTCTATGTGCCTGTTCTTGTGCCAGTACCAGGCTGTTTTGATTACAGTAGCTTTGTAGTATAACCTGATGTCCGGTATTGTGATCCCTCCTACTTTGTCCTTCTTTTTCAAGATTGCTGTAGCTATTCGGGGTCTTTTTTGGTTCCATATGAACTTCTGAAGTATTTGTTCTAGTTCTGTGAAATATGTCGTTGGTATTTTGATGGGGATTGCATTAAATCTGTAGATTGCTTTGGGTAGTATGGACATTTTAATGATGTTAATTCTTCCAATCCATGAACAAGGTATGTGCTTCCACTTTTTTATATCTTCCTCTATTTCTTTTTTCAATGTCCTGTAGTTTTCTGTAAATAGGTCCTTTACTTCTTTGGTTAAGTTTATTCCTAGGTATCTTAATTTCTTTGCCGCGATGGTAAATGGGATTGTTTTTTTAGTTTCTCTTTCTGTGAGTTCATCATTGGTGTATAAGAATGCCGTCGATTTCTTGACGTTAATTTTGTATCCTGCTACTTTGCCAAATTCATTTATTAAGTAAGGCTAGTAGATTTTTGATGGAGTCTTTAGGGTTTTCTATTAAAAACCACATGATCATATCAATAGATGCTGAAAAAGCATTTGACAAAATCCAGCACCCATTTCTGTTAAAAACGCTCAGCAATTTAGGAATAGAGGGATCATATCTCAACATTATAAAGGCCATATATGAAAGACCTACAGCCAACATCATACTCAATGGACAAAAACTAAAAGCATTTCCCTTAAGAACAGGAACAAGACAAGGATGCCCACTTTCACCACTCTTATTTAACATAGTACTGGAAGTCTTAGCCACAGCAATCAGACGTGAAGAAAAAATAAAAGGGATCCAAATTGGAAAGGAGGAAGTGAAACTGTCATTATTCGCAGATGACATGATATTATACATAGAAAACCCCCAGAGTCTGTATAGCACACTCACAAGAATCTAGAGCCCTTTCCTATCATTAAAGACTACTCTCTAGACCTGGCCGGTTTGGCTCAGCGGTTAGAGCGTCGGCCTGCGGTCCAGAGAGACCCGGGTTCGGTTCCCGCTAAGGGCATGTGCTTCAGTTGCAGTTTGTCCCCGGCCCTGGTTGGTCGTGCCCAGGGCCGTGCGGGTGGCAGCCACTCGATGTGTCCCTTTCATGTCGATGTTTCTCTCTTCCTCTCTCTCCCTCCCACTCTTTCTGAACAAAAAATGAAAAAAAAAAAAAAAAAAAGACTACTCTCTAGACAGCTCATCTGTCATCTGTGACCAGAGGCCCTCTGATTGAACCAAAGGCACATTTCGGATTCTCATTCCTGTTCCTGAGTTGTAAGGCTTTTTGTGGCTGTTAATGCTTACATTTTCATCTTGTTGTTCAATGGTATATATTTACCAGACTGAGAATCAGCTTCATCTCTCTCATGAAGTGTGAAAATAGGGACTTCCCAAACCATGCTGTGAGTAACTACCAGGCCTACTTGTCTGAGAGACACAGGTCAAATATCTGCCACAAGTGAGAAGGGACTTTCCTTGTTTTCACATATAAGATTATCTTTTTTTTTTAATTTTTATCCTCACCCAAGGACATTTTTCCATTTTTTGTTCAGATAGAGTGGGAGGGAGAGAGAGAGAGAGAGAGAAACATCGATGTGAAAGGGACACATCGAGTGGCTGCCTCCCGCATGAGCGACCAGGGCCAGGGACAAATTGCAACCAAGGTACGTGCCCCTAGCGGGAACTGAACCTAGGTCTCTCTGGACTGCAGGCTGACGCTCTAACCGCTAGCCAAACCCGCCAGGGCTAAGATTATCTTTATATAATTAGTATTTAAAATAAAAAATGTATAATTTTTGTGTATAATTTAGCTTCATGATTCCATTTTTTTTCCCCTCTCTTAACCTGGGATAATTTTTAATTTTATGTCTTTTAAAATGTTTAGAATAAATTATTATTAGAGTGTAACACTAATGGTACTGAAAGACTTGTAAGGGAACATGACAAATCCCTAGTTCACCACTTCCTTCCCAAAGTGCTTCTCCTGAGAGTAATCTCCTTTAAACAGTTTCTGCTTTTGTTCTGGTGATTACCTCTGTTAAAGAGAAAACCACAGGCTCGCAGGCCCAAAATGGTGTCACTTGTGCCAAAGCCCATGATACCAAATCTAGATTGAATATCTGACCTAATTGCTGTTTTAGCCTTTCATAGGAATATAATATTAACCAGTCTGGAATTTCTGGTCAAGCATCAGTAAGGTAATTAGTCACTTAGGCCCTCTCTATCCTTCAAAGAAAGAAGAGGCAATCTTCATGATAAAAAACTTGCCCCCATTCCCGCCCCAAGAAAAAGATGATGTCCTGGTCTAAATGTAATCCATTTTCTTCTTTTGTTAATAACTCTCTTGCCCCATCATTCCATTTGTACAACCCCTCAGAGCACTCTTGTACTACCTTGATGGGATGCTGCTTGGTTCGTGAATCACCTAATAAAGTCAATTAGATCTTCTGATTTATTCAATTGAATTTTGTTTTTTCACATCTGTCCACCTCTTATCACTGTTTCTTAATTCATCACTTAAATATTGCCTTAGTTTGCTAAGAGAGACAATTTAACTCATTTGCATTGCTTTCTACCTTCCTTACCCATCTCTTTCCCATAAGTCATATAAGGAGGCACTAGAGTATAATAAATGAAAGCACGCACTCTGGAATCCCACTTCTCTATTTGCTAGCTGTGTGACCTTTTGCAAATTACTCTATCTTTCTGAACTTTTTTCATAATCTATAAAATTGGGATAGTAATAGTCCATTCCTTGGAGGAGTGTTATGAAGATAAATGGGTCAATATATTTAAAGCACTAAATAAGTATTACATTTACTCTAGTTAATTCCTCTTTTGGTTATCCTTGTAAGTTTAGATAATATACTTACCCCTTTATTTCTGATCAACTATATCTTGCATCTCTTGATACTTGGCAACTTACACTTCCTTTTCACTCTCCCCCCTTTCCACATCCTATATTTTCCATCTCTTAACTGGTTGTTCCATTTTCTGGAGATTTTCTCAACTTTATCTTATAACCAGCCATTGAAATTTTTACTTTAGCAGTCTGAGAGTTTTACCTGATATCTACTAGTGTTTATTTTCATAGGATTTTAAAGGTTCAAAATTGTATTGACTATTGTGTTATTCAGAGTCTGGTTGGGGATAAAAATTACCACACCAGTAATTTGAATAGAGAAAATAATTGTGAACTAAGTAAAAGATGTATTAGCTACTAAAAGTAAAAGAGAACTCTAAGGTATACAGAGGTAGTAACTGCAGAGTTGAGGGAAAAGTGATTTTGTATATATATCCGTATGTATAATATATATTATATATGTGTGTATGTATATTTGTGGGGGGGTTGTGTGTGTGTGTGTTCTTTTTGTAACCATTTACTGGGTTATTAGAAGAGAAGATAAATGTGTGTGGTCAGTCCACAATCTTGACTGGCATGTATAATTAATTTCAGAAGAATTTTTACTAGGTATTCTCTGAATAAAATAAAATTAAGCTAAATTCTGGGAAAGTACAGAACAAATAAGCCAAGTTATATAAAAGAGTTCAATTAACAGTCTCTCTCTCTCTCTTCTCTTATCTTAATCTTCTTCAACCTCTTCCATCATGACTTCCCAGATATGTAAATCCATGTTTCTAATAGGTATTCAACAGTTTATGTGATATCTCCTATTTAAGATAGGAATAATAGAAAGGAAATGCTATTTTATGCAAAGTTGACCAATATATTTTGATGACTCTTTATCTTTTCAGGTATTTTCAGCTCTTTCTCATGGTTATGACTGCAATTTTTTTCTGACTAGCAATAAAAATAAAAATTTGCTGCCTGCTACTCTAAACTTGCTGTTGGCTACGATCACTATGGTCATATCATTCATTCTCAATAAACCTGGACACAGATTCAGAATTGTTCTCAAGACAGTGTCCATACAGCCATTACTAATACATTGCAGCTGGCATGTAAGTTGAAAATTATTTGCTGTCTCTGCTCTAAAGTTCATGACTTCAATATATTTTATCATTGTAAATATCTCCCAAAGTTGTAATTTTGATATATCTTCTGCTCTAAACAAGCTGTTAGAGATGGCAGTGCAATGTATTCAAAAGAACACTGTATTGGAAGCCAAAAGTCTTGAGCTCTAGTTTTGGTTTTATATTAATTAGTTGTGATATTGGATAAATAATTTATCCTTCTAGATCTCACTTTGTTTCACTTGGGCAATAAAGCAATTAGACTGTATCGCTTCTTGGCCTTTTGGCTAAGATCATGTGTAGTATCTGTTCTTATAGATTTAAAGCAATTAGACTATGATAATTTCTGAGATATTTTCCAGCTCTGAAATCTTTTGCTATCAAGTACCCAAGTAGATATTTCCATTCAAATGTCCATCATTACCAAAAACTCAACCTGTAAAAAATTTTAATTAAATGATCTAAAAATATCTTTGCCTCTTAGACTCTGTATTTCTAGTACTCTGTACTCTAAACTCAAAATCTTGTAGTTTTCTTGTTTACTCTTTTTCATTTGCCTTTTACTTTTATCTATATCCAAGTTCTAGAAATTCTCCCTGAGAAAGGTCTTTACATCTGTTCATTACTTTGCTATCAGCTGTCACTACCTTAATCCAAGTATTTAGTCCTTATAAACTTGATCTCTTTGGCCTTCAATTCACCTTACATAACTTTATAAAATCAATTAATGTATTTATTTTCACGATGTAACTCTCCTATTCAAAATCTTTGATTTTTTCCTTGCCATTATGATAAAATCAGAACTTCTTAGTTTGCAATTCGAAGCCTTTTACATTCTGTTTATGATTTAATCTTGTTACCCTGAAGCAAATAACTGCTTCCCCTAAATTGTCTGTTCCATCCATGATCTATCATTACTCAGCTACCAACTCTTTCAGTGTGAATATTCAAGAAAGAGAATGTCATTGATCCAGCCCAGCCTCTAGGACTATTGTCCACTTGTTGGTAGACTTTCATTATACCCTCTGGAGTGTGCCATCACCATTTATTTTTGCTGTGACCCTGACAGCTCCTAAACTATTTCAAAAAAATATAAAGCACAAACTATTGGTAATAATAAAGCCCCCCAAACACTCTTATATGAACATGTTCATTGCAGCATCATATTCAATAGCAAATAAAATTCAAACAACTTATATAACCATAAAACAAATGATTAGTAAATTATGTTATAGCAATAATAGATAAACTGTTATTTGTCTCTACAGTGAGATGTCTGAAGATGAGGAAACATGGAAATAGAAATGAAGTATTCAAGGTGGGATGTTATCTAATCTAGAATTGCAACTATGTAAAATTAAGACACTTTTGGATGCGAACTGAAGGATATTATGCAAATATTATTTGCGTGTTAGAATCTGTAATTTTGGAAGTTTATATAATTAAAAATTAAAATTACTTAAATGCTCTATGATTATCAGTATTAGGATATTAAAATAATTATACTCATGTAGCCCTGGCTGGTTTGGCTCAGCGGAGTATCAGCCCGCAGACTGAAGGGTCTTGGGTTCAATTCTTGGTCAAGGACATGAACCTGTAACTGCAGGTCTGATCCCTGGCACCGGTCAAGGTCGTTTGAGGGAAGCAACCAGTCGATGTGTCTCTCTCACATTGATGTTTCTCTCTCTCTCCCTCCCCTCTCTCTCCCTCCCTTCCACTCTCTCTAAAAAAAAAAAAAAAAAAAAAAAAAGTTTAATGGAAAAATGTCCTCAGGTAAGGATTAACAAAAAAAATAAATAAAATAAAAGAATTATAGTTATGTAAACCAAGATAAATGCTCTAAGCAAAGGAAAAACAATGAAAACCTAGTCATAAATTATTAACAGACCCTGACTTTTATGGTTGAAATAAGAGTTTTTAAAAACTTTTTATTTAATTTTTCTATGAATTAATTTATTGAACACTTATACTATGCCTAAGAGTTTAGCTTTGATTTATCCATAATCTCTTCCCAAATTCCCTTGTGACTGGATCCCTTGCAGAGGAGTATTAAATATTTGATGGGTGGTTGGTAGGTCCCTTCCTATCCAATGGACAGAAGTTTCTAGGATGTCTTAATATATTTAATACTTTGTTTACATCACTCCTGATGTGTATTTATATATAGATAAGCTCTTTTGAATATGTAACCTGATGCAGTTATTAACACTTTATTGATAACTTTATGTAGTAAAGGTATTTCTAGGTTGTAACAGGCCTATTAGATCTCAGCAGGCCCATTAGTATACTTACTGGACCTACAAAGAAAATTTGTCTGATTCCATTATGAAACTGTTTTATTATGGACTATACTACTAAACTTTCCCACAAGAGGTCACCAAAACTCCAATATTTTGAGAGTGTGATTTTCTGACTTTTTGTCCTTGCAAAGAAATTGGAAGAGATTTTGTTTCCTGATTTTTTGCCTATTCAGTGGGAAGATCTGCCAGTCTGCTCCAGCTAGACATGAAGATAAGTAACTGAATAGCAGGGTTTAGTTAGGGCCAAGGAAATTTATGGAAGTTTGTAGCCTTCTATTGTATGGGCCATCCATGTATATAGATAGTTAATGAAAAAATGGGAAACACAAGCAGATACCTTCTGACCTCAATAATTAAGCTCTTTTAGCCAGAAATTTAAAGGCACATTAACACTTTTCAGGCCCTGGGTTGACATTCTAGGTTCTTGCACATACCAGCATGATAGAACTTAAAAGAGGCCTGCACTCAATAAATATCTGCTTGGGGAAGGCTGAAGAAAGAAATACCAAAAGTACTCTCAGTGATGGAAAATGCTGCTAGATCTACTTCTTGGTTTTTTAGGTTTTTTAGGATTGAGGATTTTTAGACTCAAGCAGTCAGATGCCTGTAAAGAACTGGGTTTGAAACAAAGTGTTCTTTGAGGAACCACCTCTATTTTCTTTACAGCAAATGTGAATATTAAAAGAAAAAATTTAAATTATGTTTAGAAAAAAGGTAACTTAAAATTTGAGGATATTTCCCACACTTTTAGAAGCATTTCCCTCACCCTTACAAATATATTACCCTAATATAAAGGAATTGTTCTTTGATATCTCATTCCCCAGATGTTAAAAGAAATAATGTTACTTTTAGTACCTTTGAATAGTAACATTATTGAATATATCTTCCTAACCAGGGTCATTGGTTGTATTTTTAATAGGTTCTATTATACAGGGGCAGAGGGTGCAGGCAGAAACTTCTCTAATGATCTTTTTCACTTCCCTTCTCTAAATGAGGAATATTTAACTTAAAATATTGTGATCTTAAACATATATAAAAAGAAAAGTTTCATTGTTGTGAATCAAATATTTGCACACTCTTACGTTTTCATGTGAATAGTGTTAAAATTATCAAGAAAATTAGAACTGTAAGGGTGGAAAAACCTGTAAAGATCCTAACCCTGTGAACATGAAGGGATTTCAACAACATGATTTCTAAGGTCCTTTCCAGCCCCAAAATGTAATGACTCTATTTAAATTCTCATGCTATTGGACTATAAAACATCCATTTCTATCTTAATGAGATTGCTTTAAGTGGAGGGCTTTTCTTATTTGAATATCTATCTGTCTTATTATGCACCATGGTTTGGAAGTTAAAAATCAGATCATGAAAATCTAATTTTCTGTAGTTACCCAGATTTTGCATGATTTCCTCAGCATTATTCATGCATATTTCAATGTCTGTATTAATGAACACACTGTTTCATGAAATGCTTTTATAATTTGCTAAATATAATTCTTCCCTCATTTCCTTTTGGAGGTAGGAGACTGATATACTTGTATCAGAGATGCTCATGAACTAAAAAGCCCAAGTGAATAATAATACAGGGACACTGAATTTCTGCTTGACTGGAGCCATCACCCAGAACAACAGGAGAAATGAAACATGTTACTCAGGAGAGTGCGAGTGAAGGAGTGAACCAGTCATAATGTATGAAAAGGCAAATTATACAAATTATTGTATCACACAATAAGCCTTTTTGGTGTGACTACAATCTATTCCACCACCTTGGACTAGTGTTAACTGACAAGGCACTTGTCTCCAGTTTATCCACAGTAAGCCCTGAGTAGGCACAGCCAAAGAACATTTCAAATGTGTTACAAATAAGTGTGAGTCACTAACTCCTAGCCCTGCCAAAACAACATTGTCAGGAGAGTATGAGGACTGCATCAGCGCCATATGCATTTACCTTGTGCCTGCCGCTGACATCTGTGCCTAGGACAGAAGCTTTCCTAGTCCTTGTACTCGAATAACTCACAGTACAGTTGTGGAAAAGAGGCAAGAATGCAGACCTCTGTAGTATTGCATTGATACTAAGTGATGCAATTCTTTTTCTTTGTAGTTTTACATTTCTGAAACCAGGTTGCATGCTCCAGTTGATGGCATCCTACAAATGCTGTTGGCAAGGTGGCTGTTACAAATAGTCTTGGTTTGTGTGGGTGCACACTTTGTCACAGCTGTTAATATTGTGTTTCCTTCACTGATACATATAGTCATTGTTAATATTGCGTGAGTTGAGCTAAGTGCCATTTAAAATGCCTTATAAAATTACACTGTAATTCAACATTAAAACGCAAAGTTATTGTGCATGCAGAAAGGCTAGAAGGAGTGCAGTGGGGCATCTATTTACTATCAGTGTGGTTAATATTTATAGGTAGACCCCCCATTTCTTATTTTCTTGCAAATTAATAAAATGCTTGATGAGTCTTAAGAAAGGAAAATACAAGTTGAACAAGTTGTGTAAGGTGTTGTGGCAGATATATACAAAGTATTGGCTATCACCTTGCTAACCTGTGTGTGGTATCTGGCCAAGAGCATCAGCATCACCTGGGAACTTGTTAGAAAAGCAGATTTTCAGGCCCCATCCCAGACTTACAAAATCAGAATCTGATTTTAAGAAGATGCTGTCATGACTCAAATGCACGTTAAATTCTGAGAAATAACTGTTATCACATGCCAAGCAATTCGACTAAAGGCAGGAGAAATTACCTATTCCTTCTGAAGAAATAAAAGACATTTCAAAACAACAAGGAGTTGATGTGACCAATTCAGTATATCACGCAGGACTATCATTTGAGTGTCAATCACCAATATCAGAAACTTCCTGCTCAGTTTGAACAGCAAGCAGTTGCTTAACTTTCTGTGACAGGTGATTCAGTTGAAGAAAAATTGGGACTATTAGTTGGTTAAGTAAGAAATACTAACAAAACCCTGGGCTCTTTGATATATCTCAAAATTGCACTAAAAGAATTCTTTCAATATATGTGAAAGGAAAAGTTTTGTTTTAAGAAAGCATTGCTATAATTTTATTGACAGCTGTTTTTTGTTCCTAGTATTCCATGAAATAATAGTGTATCTCATCATTGATGGTGTCTTAGACTTGATGTAAAGCACTATCACATAATGTGCTAAGTGCTATAATAACAAAAAAAGCAGGGAATAATAAAAAGCTGTAGAACAAATAAGCGGTCTTTTCTTGTAATCAGGGAAGGTTTATTGCCTTGAGCAGAAGAAGTTAGTCGGGTAAAGAAGGGAATTGAGTACAGTGCAATGTGGAAAGGGGAGCATTCCAAGGAGGGGAATTGGAAGGGCAAAGGCGACAAGGCTGCTTGTCAAGAAGCAGACAAACTAAACCAATTTATTTTTCTGGGGGGCAGGAGCAGACAAAGGGTGCTGGGTGATACAGAACAAAGGCAAATGAAGAATCTCCATACCTCCAAGGGGGCTTTGGTGACAGTTTCCATTCCCAGAGGGGAATTGGCCTTGCCTGGGACCAGTTTTCTATTGAATTAAGTTCAGGGACAAAGGTTGCTCTGTCCTTGAATTTTCTTGAATGAGTGCAGCTCCCAATTAAGAAACCGAAACATTCATTTTGATAACTAAGGGTGACAGTCTTAACCTTTTATGCATGTTATGATCATCCCCAAGTGATGCCTGAACCCCCCTCACAGAAATTCTGTGTTAACTTTCTGGGGAGAAGCATGTGCATTGATTTTTTTTTTTACCCTCTCCCCCCATGATACTACTGTGCAGCTTATTTTAAAAACATGGATTTAGGGTCAGAGTGAGTTAGGGTGGATGAGCAACTGGTCAGCCATAAGCATGAACTTCAACATCCATAAGATCACAAAGGAAGCATCATTCAAACCCTGGCCCTGTTTAGGTGAAGGTGGTTATTTGGGCACATAATGGGGGGGCGGAGTGAGGGATGACTTTCTGCCATTACCTCTGAGTCCCAGGATTTACCAAACATCTTTGATCTTCTTGGAACCCTTTCATTCTGGAATAAAAGATCTCTTTTCTGGCATTATATGGTTGTTGGGGATGTAAAAACTTTACATGTAGGCTCTCAGACATGCACATCTTAGGGCAGCCCAAGGTGGTGCTGTGGACTGGTGGTTTATCATGGCTTGCGTAGACAGGTAGAGGCCCTGGTGCTGTCTTTAACAAAGAGTTTTCTCAAACAAAGAAAATAGCCTAAAGTTGATATTTGGTAACATCTCTGCTGCCTCTTGGCACAAATATTATCCCTATTGGTTGACTTTGCTTAGTCCCAGCAGTGAGAAAGGCAATGGAGTGGGGAACTTGAGTGAATGTGCACAAAGCCGGCAGTAGACATTTGAGCCGAAGGGTAGGGTAGATAGATTTTGGAATTAAAGAAGTAATCGGTTTGCAGAGGTGGAGGGTAACGTTAGGCCACAGGTCACAGACAGCACTGTTCTCTCAACAACTTTTTTGCAGTGTTAAGGGTGTCAGCTGCCCTCCCCAATGGTGTCTGCTCACACAGGAATGAGGTTGGGCAGTGGGCATGTGGGCTAACCATACTTGCATTTGTTCTGCAAAGCTATCTGATGCCTTAGTTTATAATAGGCTGTACTTGGAGGCTTATTGTTTTGAAGACAGATTTGTAGTTCAACCAATGAAATGTTCTGTGCTTGAGAGTGGAGGCCAAGGCACCCAGTTTTTTACAACAGCTCCTAGCTGGTCTCCCTGCCTCCAACCCTTGCTTCTCAAAGTCTATTCTTAAAACAACAGTCAAAATTATCATTTAAGAGACTGAGTCAAATCTCGATTTCTCTACTCAGAAACTTTCGATGCCAACTCTACTCAGAGTAAAAATCAAAGTTGGTACCATGGCCTCCAAGATCCTTTATGATTTGTGCCCCCTCCCCTGCTACTTCTCTGACTTCATCTCCTCTTACTTGCCTGTTCCCTCACTTTGCTCCAGCCAACCTCACCTCTTTAAATATGTAACACTCCTGCCCCAGGGCCTTTCCACTTGCTAGGCTCTTTCCTTAAAATACTCTCACCCCAGATGTTTAGACAGCTCACTCCCTCTTCTCTTTTAAATCTTTGCTTGAATGTCATCTTTGCAGCAAGGCTTTGCTTGACCACCTATTTAAAATGACACCAAACACTCCTTGACTCCTTCCTCTACTTTATTTTTCTGTTTCCTCCATTTACTTTTAATTAATTAATAAGCTCCATGACAGCGGGGGTTTTTTGTTTTTCTCTTTTGTCCTCTGCTGTATCCCCAGAGCCTAGAATGATGGGTGGTGATCAATAGCTGGTTCTTTGTTGAATAAATGGAAGAATACATGGATTATCCCCAAACAATATAATTACTTGGTGTCAGTACTACTGGGAACTGAGCACTGACCATTGGTCCACATTCAGATGTATAGAGCTGTCCTGACTGGGGACTTGTTGTTTACTGATGCCACACAAAATAAATAGACAGTTATATGGGCTTTACCTCCTGGACAACTCTAGTGGTGAGTGGTAGAGGGTTAGGAGCAGCAATGAAAAGCTGGAGGTGGACCATTCATTGTACTTCTAGCTTCAAAATGAGTTTTATGAGTTCACTGGGTTACACCCTCTCAAGCCCTCATGGCCTAAAACTGTGAAGCATCACAGTACTGAAGTGAACAATTATTATGTTTGTTGCTCAGCACTAACTACCCTAATTTGTTTGGAGGGACCCATTTGTCCCTCAGTCTCAGTCTCTGTGTTTCAAGTGAAGTGGGTCCCCGAGAGTAGGGGTTGGCAAACTACTGCCCATGGGCCAAAGCCTGCATGCCACCTGTTTTATAAACTTTGTGAGCTAAGAATGGGTTTTCTATCATTAAATGGTTGCAAAAACAAACAAACAAACAAACAAACATCCAAAGAATAGTATCTCATGATATGTGAAAATTATATAAAATTTCAATTTCAGTGTCCATAAATACATTTTTATGGTTACATAACTATGCTCATTCATTTATGGCTGCTTTTGTGCTACAGTGGCAGAATTAAGTGGTTGTGACAGAGGCCAGGTGGCTAGCAAAGTCAGAAATATTTACTCTATGGCTCCTTACAGAAAAGTTTGCTGACCCCTGCCCTAGACTATCAGTGTATGATTCTGTTCCCATTATTACAGTGTGTAATTCAGCACAGGACCCAGGATTAAACATCTGGGCCTTTGAGCAAGTGAGGAAACTGGCTGTCCCCTCTGCTGCCACAAGTGAGAACCAGTGATGTCAAGAACCATCTTCTAGCCCCTAACGATGAGGCCCTAATCAAATTTGTCTGAAACCATTCTAGTGCTGGAATTTCCAGCTATGGAATCAGTACATTCTTTGTAATCTTAAATGAGCTAGAATTGGTTTTTGTTGCTTACGGCCAAAGAAATTTCACTGTTAAAGTTGTTTGGAAGAAATCTTACTCCAGGTGTGGGAAATAGGATTAATTAGCTCTCAAGATTTTGGCCTTATGGTGGAAAAAGGAGCCGCCTGGCAGGAGACAGGAAATCTGTCTTAATAGCACCCTCTATGACCCAAAATTTGTTCTGTATTAGGAGAAATCTTAGAAGCTCAGAGATGCAATTAGTGTCTAGGACTAACTTTACAACACATGTCTGTGTCTTCTTTAGGTATAAATACTGGGAGACTTCAGGACTTATGCTTTTATATCCTTTTATAGCTCTTATAGATTCTTCAATTTTTACGTATATAGTAGCAGTGCTAATGAATGTTTTCATTTAAATGAAATGCACAAAGTTGTTCAGGGGGAAAGGTATCATAATATGTTTCATTATTCTATTTGAGTTTTCAAAACATCAGACATCATCAAATAAAGACTCATTATCAAATAATATAACACATGTAATATTTTGATTATAATATTTTTAGAAATATAAATCTATTTTCCCCTCTTATTGATTAATCCCACTCTTAGCCATTTAAATTGCAAAGTTGCTTTCTGCTTGGTATCTCAGGGAAAGGCTGTAACATGGAAGAAAACAGAAAAAAATGAAACAACAACAAAAAAACCCAAATCCAAGAAACTTTCTGGCAAAAGCTCACACCTTTAAAACAATGGAGAATCTCTGGGTTTAGACAAATTATTTGAGTGAGTGTTGGTTTTCCCTTCTGGAGAGGAAAAGAGTCTCCCAAGTTTATGTAGGAAAGAAAAGTGAAAGGAAACAGAAAGGATGTGATGATAATACTGATGGGTGGGCCCCAGTCCCACCTCAGACCTTTGAACCCCTGGAGGCCTCACTAGAGCCTCTCCTTTGGATTCAGAGGGCCCACTCCATCCCACCCAGACTCTTCCTGGCTGGACTGTGGGAGCTGACAAGGACAACTGGAGTGAAGATGCTGGGAGAGGAGGCAGACTGCAGCCCCACGGCCTCCATTTGTACCCTCCCTTCCTCCCTCTATGTTACCGACTAGCCTGAGGGCCTTTCCTTGGCAGAAACCCAGGGAAATGGCAAAATTCCCAGATAGTGTTGGGAGAGAGGAGAGTCCTAAATTTACTGAATAGAATTTTCACAACCTCCTACCCCTGCTTCAGCATCAGGGCTTGACATTGAAATTAGGTTGAGTCATAAAAATACATTTCTCATACACTTGAGTTCATGGATGGAGATTGATGACCTTCTAGGTCAGATATATTTGTCTCCATTAGTGTGGAAAATCAAGAGTTGACTTCACTCCTCAGTCATTCCAAGTGCGACAGCTCAATTTTGGCTGCACACCAGAAGCCAACAGCAGGCAAGTGTTAGAACAGGTTATTTGTGCTTCATGTTGCTAGATTTTGCTTCATTGCAATATATTGTTCATTTAGAAGAACTGCTTTTTCTTCATTTGATTATGAAGTGTATTCTTGAGAAATGGTGAATCACTGGGTTTCATTCAGAAGCCCTTGAGAGAGATTTTCATTTTCTTTAGCATATAACCAATGAAATAACAGAACAAGAAGACATTTATCTCTTAGAGTTGTTTCCCTCCTCTAATACACAGCAAGTTTTGTGGAAATATTAACATAACTGTGCTGAATCATTATCTATCAGCCAAACAAAGCACAATATGATTATTCTATTTCTAAAATCTCCATTTTTCTGATACTGTTTTTCTCATCCTTCCCAAGGGGAAAAAAGTAAGTGGGAAAATAGAGACAGTGAACTATGATAAAAGCTTTTCACTGGCAACACAGAATGAGGCCCTTTGTGTTATTATGGCCCAGGGGAAGGTGTGAGTGCTTTATAGGTCAGTGGTTCTCATCCAGGGGCTGTTTTGCACATGAGGGGATATTTGGAAATTTCTGGAAACATTTTGATTGTCACAACTGGTGAGATGGGGAAAGGGAGAAGGTGTGCTACTGGAATCTAGTGAGAAGAGGCCAGATGTGCTGCTAAACATCTCAGAGTGCAGAGGAGCATCTTTACTCCTCAGCAAATACTTATCTGGCCCAAAATGTCAAAAATAATACCAAGGTTGAGAAACCCTGATATTAAGATAATTACAAGAGGTAGTAAGATTTGAGCAACTTTGGGGGATGGGCACAGTTTTTACAGATTGAGAAGAGATATGTGGACATTTGTTGAAAATGGAGGAAAAAAGAGGGAAGTAACTGAAGAGTTGGATAATTCTTTTATGTTTGAAGCAAATTTTAAAGGCAGGCTGTCTTAACAAAGTGTGTTGTTACCAACTTTTAAAAAATGTTTTTTTCTTTATTGATTTGAGAGAGAGAGAGGAAGGGAGAGGGAGAGAGAGAGAGAAACATCAATGAATGAGAACATTGACTGGCCACCTCCTGCATGTCCCCCACTGGGGATGAGGCCCACAACCTGGGCATGTGCCCTGACAGGGAATCGAACTGGCGACCTCTTGGTACATGGGTCGATGCTCAACCACTGAGCTACACTGGCCGGGCTGTTTTTACCAACTTTTAAAGGAAAGGATAAAATTCCATGAAATCAATATTATGGTTATTATAATAACAAAAACAAGACTATGACTATGTTTTATAATTTGTCTTGCTAATTTTACACATTAATGTTTTTATATACTGAGTGGACATAATGTGTAAACAAAAATATGGAAGTGAGAAAACAGGTGTTATTTCCATTTGGCAAGATTGTACAGGCCAATGAATGCCAGGGGAAAGGGTGGTCCCAGGCCAGGTGAGAAAAGTCTTCAGTGGTGGATTATGGAGTTCGAATCCACTCCCTGTGTGTGTGTCTATGTCCAACCTTCCCCTTTTTTATAAGGACATCAGTCATATTGGATTAGAGCCCACCCTAATGACCTCATATTAACTTAACTAATTACATCTGCAATGACCCTATTTCCAAATAAGTTCACATTCTGTGGTCCTGGGGGTTAGGACTTCAACAGAGAAAGTTTTGGAAGACAATGCTTAACAGGAGGTGTGACTAGAGGAGTGACATTTTCTGAATTGTTTTTGTACTGGCAGCATTGCACAGGTTTCTTTTCTTTCTTTCTTTTCTTTTTTTTCCAGGAAACTCAGTTATAAAAAAATGCTGCAGTAAGGGCAAATGGGACAGTCTTAAAATAATTATAAATCTTTTTTCTTATTGTAGTGATAATATAAATGTAAAAAAAACCTACAATATTGCAAATCACAGAAAGCAGAATTTTTATTATATTGCTCCACTGAAAGAACCTATTGTAGCAGTAATAGGTACATCTTTTTTTAAATACATATAGGAATATGTATTTTTAATAAAAATAGAAATCATACTCTATATACTGTCCTCCAATTAGACTTCTTTTTTCCTTTTTTTACTTCGAAGTACATTTTGGACATCTTTTTATATCAGTACATAAAGAACTACTAATTATTTTTTATTGATTGCCTAGTATTCCACTGAATGAGTATGCCATATTTGTTTAATATGGTCCTATCGAGGACCATATTTTTATATCCATATTTTTAGTTTTACAAGAAATGCTGCAGTGAATGTCATTGAATATGCGTCTTTGTACACTGCTTCAACTGCTTCTTGCTGGACAGATATCTAGAGGTAGAATTATTGAGCCAAAGGCAAAGGGTATATGACCACTTTAAATACAATAGACATTTCTAAATGCCGTGCAAAAATGTTGTTTCAAATTGTTTTCCACTAAAAATATAGGAATCAGATTAGTAATCCTACATAGAAAAAAGTAAATGGGTATATTGATACTGTTTTTAATGATTCCTATATTAATAAAAGAATAACTGCCATTACTTTATTAATAGATACTTATTTGTCCTTCATAGGGCTTTTGTCAACAAATCTTAGCCAGAATGATGTTTGTCATTAGATGCTGATTACATTGCTATCAAAGTGTTCTGTTTTATTCATCTGTTTGTTTGAATGTTTACTATCAAAATTACAGCTCTTAGAGCCTACAACTTCTAAAAGTGAATAAAATGTACATTAAACCAGTAACACTTGATAATTCTTTAAAATGCTCAAAAGTGTGATCCCTAAGTGTCAGCATATAGGCCTTGAAAGCTCAAATAGTTTTAATACTGTTTTCTGGGCCTTTTTCTCAGCCCCCTGATGTGTGAGTGTCATGCCAAGTGTGAACTCCTTCCTAGTGTTTTGTTTTGCTGGAGCCAAGAACCATGTCTTGCCAAAGGACTTCTAGTGAATATAGTCTTGTGTAATACTGAGAAGTCCAGATCCTGAAGGAGGTCTGGCTAGGACTGTTACTCATGGATACTGTCATCTCCAGTCATAATTCTGGAAAACAGTTTGATATATGAACATCAAAGTCATATTAGGATGAGTGGAGTTCAGCCATGGAAACACAGGGACTGGTGAGACTGGCAAATCCTGAGGTCTGGCATTCAGTTTCTGGGGTCCAGTCAGAGGACACAGTGCGCAGCCCAGGGCTGAGTCTCAGAGCAGGGCTGTAGAATTGGAGGTAGAGGAATAAAGAGCCAGTTCGGGTTCTTGTCCTGGGAGGCTAGTCACTGTCACCACATCAGGAACTTTACAACAGGAACCAAACAAACTGGACACAAGGGAAAGGATTTAGGCTCTGGAGACATTTCATGAAACTTCACATACAATGTCTGACTTTTTCTGATTTACTTTTTGAGGCAAAGTTGTTGATGTGTTTTTCCATACAACACTGTTTTCTGTGCCAACTGAGAGGTGATGGTAAAGCACTTCCTAACACAAAGCTCTAGTGTTGTCTCTGGGAGTTTCTTCTAAGTTGTACCTACTACCCATTCAGTACCTTTTGATGATGGCATGTCTTTATCTTATTAGAAGGTGCTCAGCCAATGAGTAGAACTTACATTTTTTCCAAAATGGTTCTGAAATTGTTGTTGTTGAGGAAAATGTGGAGGGATTATAATCATCTAGTCATGCCTCCAGAAATAACAACCAAATTTGTCCACAGCTATTGTGAGATACCATTAATAGCAAGATAACTTTCAACTTCACAGATGTTAATAAGTACACCTTAGCCCTGGCCAGTATGGCTCAGTAGTTAGAGTGTTGGCCTGTGCACCAAAGGGTCATGGGTTAGATTCCCAGTCAAGGGCATGTACCTGGGTTCCAAGTTCCATCCCTGGCCCCTGTCAGGGTGCATGTGGGAAGCAACCAATGGATGTATCTCTCTCACACTGATGTTTCTCTTTCTCTCCCTCCCTTCCACTCTCTCTAAAAATCAATGGAAAAAATATCCTGGGGTGAGGATTAACAACAAAAACAAAAGTGCATCTTAGAATTGAATGAAATATGGTAATTAAATAATTTTTAAAATGTGAGGTAGTTTAATTAATTAATTTCATTAGTCATTCAGGAAATGTTTACTGAGCAGTTTTATGTGGAAGACCCTATGCTAAACCCTACCACCCATTTTATATGTTGTTTATGTATTTGTGCCTTCTGTCAGCTTTTTAATTAGCTTAGCTAATGATTTATAAATTTTATTTTTTGTTTATCAATTCTATTTTCTATTTCATTATTTTTTGTTTTCATTCTTTTTAAAAATTTATTTATTTATTTACTTATTTAAAGAGAGAGAGAAACATTGCTTTATTGTTCCACTTATTTATACATTCATCGGTTGATTTTTGTATGTTCCCTGACCAGGGATCGAACCCAGAACGTTGGTGTTATCAGGATGATGCACTAACCAACTGAGTTATCCAGTCAAGGCCTGTTTTTATTCTTATTATTTCCTTTTATTTATTTTTTTATTCCCAGCTTTTTATTTGAATGCTTTATGAGTTTAATTCCTACTAATTTAAATACATAAGTATTTAAGTACATACATTTATCTCTGCTCTGTATGTCCTATTATCACTGATAAGTGGCATTTGAACCATTGCTATTTCTTAGATGCTTGATGATATCAATTTAGAGTTTTTTCATTGATAAAAAAAATTTAGTAGGAAAATATTTCCTGAATTCATGCATGTTTTTTAAATGTCTGATGTTGGTCTCTTTGTGCCTAAACAATACAATGACTATAATGATCTCCTATTGTTTTCTATTTCAAAGACACCAAATAATTGCACATTTGATTTCCTCTGTCTCCTATAGCTTTTATTTTCTCCCGAGTCCTTTTAAACTCTTTTGGTTTGGCTCAGTGTTTTCACACTTGCCCTTCATGAACTTGATTTTGTTTTATTTATTCTCCTTTCTGTTGCTTCCGAGTGTGCCTTTTATATTTGCAATGGTCTTATGTTTCTCTTCCATTCCCCCCATCCCTTCTTTCAGTCTTTATGGATACCATAGTTTCATTAAGTTCTCAGATTTCCAGTAGAACTGTTCAAAGTGTTTACTAGCTTCATGGCAATGTATTTGAGGTGTGTATTATGGATTTGTGTATATTTTGGTCATATTTCTTTCCTACCTTTTTCTTAGAGTGTTTTTGTTTCAATCCCATGTGTATTCCTTTTAAAAAAAACTTATGACTGTTCTGTGAATGAGGGAGGTTCTCCTCCTCAGCAATTAGTTAAACTATAGAGTGGCACTACTTTTACCCCAATCTGTCTCTAATATGATTGTTTACAATAGTTCAGATTCATTCCCAACAGGAAAATCTTTCTGTTGAGTGAGTTCTAAGCTTGCTTTCCTCATTAAAAAAAGACACTGGGTGGAACTTGGGTTTATGTTTTTAGTTTTTAATTTAATTTATTTTGTTCAGAATGGAGCATAACTATATTCACTGGTTATAAAATAGAACCTCATAGGAAGTATAAAACTGAGTTTAAAGGAGAAGGTAATCATCATTTTGTATATCAGTTTATAATTTTTAAAGCATTTAATTTATATGACATATATGTTGGTATGTATAGTGTGTGTACACAAAGACAGAAAAAATGGTACACATTTGTATATGTGTGTATATATATATATGTGTGTATGTGTATATATATACACATTATATGTATATTTAGTGTATACACACACATAAAAATGTACTCATACTATATATACATAATAAAGGGATCTTACTTTATTATTATTATTTTCTTACCAGTGGTTATCTCTGAGGTTTCCAAACTGTACACTGAAGTACCCCAGGTTACTACAACAAACTCAGAGGGTATCATGGGAATTTTAAAAATCTTGATGGAGATGCCATGATAATGATATCTCTTTGATACCTTATGACCTACTAGATTGAGGTATTTCACAAAGCTGGATTGATGCAGTTAAAAGCAAGTACTTGGTGAAAATCAATGCAGGACAGGAAATGAGAGTGACCATCTTCACTCTGATTCTAAGACTTGAGAAGTGTGCAGTGCCTAGTATCAAATATATTCAATGAATAAGTAATTGTGGCTAATTAAGAACGAAATAAAATTTTTATTTCAATTTATGTATATATTTTTTCAAGCACAGAGACCTATGCATTAATTAAATTTACAATTGAATATGATTATTTTTAGACATCCACAGCCTCAAAATATTTACCTCTTTTGATTCTTTCTCAGGAACCTATTGGAGGGTATGCTCCTTGAAAATAAGGAAATAGATCAAGAAAGAGGATACAGGAAACTGAAGATTTTTCACGTAAGAGCAGAAAAGGGAATTCCCAGTATGATGACAAGTTGCCCAAAAAACCTTTTGCCCATTTTTCTGCTGAGATGTTGGTCTTTTTCTTGACCTGAAGAACTCTTTATTAAGGATATAACTTCTTTGTCATGTTACCAATTATTTCTCTAAATTGTTCTGTCTTTTGATTTTGTCTATGGAATTTTTTGTTCGCTACACAGAAATTTAAAATTTTTATGTGATCAAATTGATTAATCTAAAGATAATTTTAGCTCTCAGATTCTACTAAGTTAGAGCAGAGACTAATGTGGGGTGAGAATGGGTGCAGGGTAGCACAGATGAAAGAATACTGGATTGCAAGCCAGACACGGATTACAGCTACAGTGAGTGATGTTATAGTTCCAGTTGCTTGATTTCTTTGGATGTCAGATTTATTATCTACAAAATGACTAGGCTTTTACTAGGTATCTGCTCAGCTCCTCCCAACTCTATGTGTTGATCAGTTTTGACCGATATTATGGGAGGCATTTGACAACAAATTTAAACTGGTTCTTGGAAAAATGCTAGAAACCACCAGCAGCAGAAATTTCAGATAAAAACATGAGACTAAGTATATTAAAACCCTGAAAGCCTCACCCTAAAAAGCCTTCAATCTCTCTAACCACAACTGTATTTCCAGAATAGCACTGGATTGAAATGGTACACATGGAGGAAGGAAAGGACGTGTCCTCATTTGGCTGTGGTCTGGTCACCTAGTGGTTGTTCGACTGGCAGATAGGACATCAAGAGGCCTGCCAATGTCAAACTGGTTTCCACCAAGTTTTTCACTGGCAAAGAGGAAACATATGTAACCTGCCAAAATTCCACCTGTAATGTGTTTTGAATACAAACATTTTCTTCTGTTTTTTTAATGTTCTGAGAGTGACAGCTCATTTACAAAATATGGTAGTGACTAGAGAACTCTGAAACTCAAGGATTCTGTAAAGAACTTTCTCACTCTTTAGCGAGGCAGGAGGTAGGGAAGGAGTGGGTGATAAAAGGGAGTTCCCTGCTTTTGCAGCTCTTTCTCCTTCTCCCTAATTTGCCACCCCACAGAACTCTTGTTCATTTTATCTGTGTGGGCCTATGTAGTGCTATAATCAGGATGCCTTATATGCAAACAGGAATGAGACATTGCATGCATTTGTTCTGATATGATACTAACTTTTTTTATTACCATTAAATAAAATAAAAGTGCTTCTCAGCTAGTTTGAATCTTTCACATTTCTTTGTCCAGAACACAATCAGTGGAACAAAATCTCTCACCTCTGCTCTAGACTCCTTTTATTTTCTCATATTTTCTACTGCTATTTGGTATTTAGTCTCACACATGCATAGTGATAAAAGCATCACAGCCATATCATTTGTGAAGATTTCATTTGATCTTGTTGAAAATTACACAGCTAGAACCATTTCATTAGTATCTGAGATAAAATAATGTAAACTTCAAGCCTCATTCAAGATATACAGTTAGAAATTGAATGAGCTTGAAAACCCATGTATTTACACACACTTGAGACATCCATTTGGGCAATAGACTCTAAAATAGCTAGTTTACCAGACTAAATGGAGAAAAAGTGTTAGGTTTTTAGATTGTTCAGAATCATCTTAGATGAGTTCCAAATTAGAAAAATAATCCATATGCATTAAACAGCAACTACAATTACTATGCATTAAAGAATATGTATTCATAATCATTATAAAGCTGTTTTAATCATCTGATGCTAACCAACTAAAAATGCCAGACATTTTTTATTGTAAAAATAATGCAAAAATGTTAGCAACTACTTAAATACAGGCAAAAGACCAATGCCACTACCTTAACACACCATTGTGCATATTTTGCTATTCATCCTCACAGGTTTTTGTATTAATATTATGCAGATTTTTACATAGTTACAGTTGTAGTTCTGTATTTAGTTCTTTATCTAGTGCATTTTTGCTTTTACTATTTTTACAACCTTATTTATAATGATATACATAGTAATAGTTCAACTATTTATATTGTAATGTGCTTAAACATTGCTCATTTGTTGGATAGTCTTTCATTTTTTATTAAAATATCACTACTGTAGTTATATATTTATATATGTATAAATACATATTCACTTTTTACCCACTTTGGATTATATTATTAGGAAACATAATTACTAAGTTAAAGTATGTAACTTTTGGATGGTTCTTGACATATATAGCCAAATAGCTTTAGAAAATAATTACACACTTTTAGAGTGCAATTAGCAATGTATAAAATTGCCAGTTTCACTGAACCACCACCAAAATATAATTTTTTAAAGAAAAGAATTTAATACAGTTAATAGTATTTTTCTGTGCTTTGTTTTAGATTAATGGCCTTGGCAGAATAGCTCCAGTGCTGTTCTGGAAATACAGCTGTGGTTAGAGAGAATGGAACAAGAGATTGAAAGCTTTTTGGGTGAGGTTTAGCAGTAAAGGTGAGGAGAGTGTGAAGCCCAAGGTCTTTTGCAGGGTGTGCAGTGTGGAGGGGTTTCTAGTTCAAACACCCAGGGGTTTTCTCCTGCTTTTTGGATTTGGGTTTTAAAATTTGGCTTGTTCTTCTATTCTCTTATCTTATTATCTTATTATGATTTTGTTGGAAGTAAAGAAACAGTCTCTACCACCTGCCACTTTAATAAGAGATTTATTCTTTTCATCCCCAAACCCTGGTTTGTGTGCAGTAGCAGAAGATAGGGTCTCAGTTGAAGCTCAACCTGAATTGAAAGTCTGATTTCGGAGACTCCAGTGTATTTTTTTTTTTGAAGCATGGTTTATACATTTTGGTAGTTGGAAAGCCCAATACTTCAACCAGCCTCTGGCCATTTGGCCATTGGTCAATTCGAGCAGTAATTCAACTGCTTCTGCAATTGGCAGCAGGCAGGACAAAGGGGCCTGGCCAGGGACTTGTGCTTTAGGCATGAGCGAAAGTCTGCAACAGGCTGCTGCTTTGAAAGGGGTGTGTGTGTGTGTATGTGTGTGTGTGTGTGTGCGCGCGCACATGTGTATGTCCACTGAGAAGGGAAGTATTTGTTTGGAAGTATACTTGTTATCTAAGTAATATAGGGGTGAAGGAAATAACATAGCCCTGTTTTTAATCTTTAGCTGAAAGGCCTCTTATTTTCTGTCTCAGTTGAAAACTAGGATTGTTTCCCTGGTTATTGGGTCTACTAATTAGGGTAAAATGTAAGGTGAACATACCATCCCACTCATTAATTAGAGCAAAGGCCAAGTCCGTGTGTGTGTGCACGCGCCCACACGCATGCCCATGCAGGGGCCTATGTTTAGCATTTGAAATAGGTTTGGTGGACCATTAAAAAAAGAAATATGGGCTTTAGTGTTTTTGCTTTCCAAGATAGCAGGAGTTTCTGTTTTTAAGCAGAGTTACAGCCTTTGGAGAAAGCTGATAGAACCAGAGAGGTCGAAGATCCAGGGGAACGATGGAATGGCTCATGGAACAATGCTCTGGGGACATAGCTTATTCATTCACAAAGATATGGCTCATCGCGCAACAGAAATTGGAGACAGTCCAGGGCTTGATGGCGAATTTTGAAACTGTGAGCAAGAGAAAATAACTGAAGTAATGGGAATGGTGAACATGTCATGGGAGAGCATGGGAAAAGTAAAAACAGACCTAAGTGCAGAGAACTGAAAGAAAAGAGCCAGTAGAGAAAAATCCCAAATGTGAGGTCAGCCTTACATTTGTCACTTTAGAAAATCAGCATGAAATTTATATTTCAGGAATTTTCAGATAAAATAGACACAGGCATTCCATTATCTTATTAAGAGTATTTTAAGAATTATAGTAATTTCACTTCTGGCCATATACCCAAAAGAATTGAAAGCGGGAATTTGAGCAGATATTTGTGTACCTATAGTCACAATAATATAATTCACAGTAGTCAAAAAAGCAACCCATGTGTCCATCAATAGATTAATGAATAAACAAAATGTGGTATATACATACAATGGAATATTATCCTGCCTTAAAAAGGAAGGAGGTTCTGACACATGCTACAACATGGATGAACCTTGAGGACATAATGCTGAGTGAAATAAACCAGTCACAAAAGGACAAATACTGTATGATTCCATTTATATGAGGTACCTAGGGTAGTCAAATTCATAGAGACAGAAAGTAGAATGGTGGTTGCCAGGGTATGGAGGGAGGGGGAGAATGGAGAGTTAATGTTTAATGGGTAAAGAATTTCAGATGGGGAAAATGAAAAGTTCTGGAAATGGATAGTGGGGATGGCCACACAACAATGTGAATGTACTTAATGCCCCTGAACTGTGTACTTAAAATGGTTAAAAATCATAAATTTTGTTAGTATATTTTACCACTATAACAAAAAGCAGAGGGCTATATATATATATAATTATATCTCATAAAATTATAGTAATCTCTTGCCAACCACAGTTTTTGGAATTCTAGGGTATACTTATAGTGATTTAAATTTTTATAACAAATTTTTAATATCTGAAATCTTTTACATATATAAAGTTTAGTTCACTCCTTTACACATGTTCCCAGATCTGGATATCAAAATCACTTATTAAAGTTTATAAATACACAAAATACCAATTTCTGGGTCCTGCCCCAGATCCATTCAATCATAATCTGGGGGTTACAGCCAAAAATTAGTATTTTGACAGGTGATTCAGTGATTTTTATGCAGAAAAATAATGCTAAATCCTCAGAATTCTCTTTCTCCTTCAGACATGTAGGTCTATGGGGGTATACAGAGAGAAAAGATCTTTTATTCTTTCAACAAATGTATGGAAGACTAATTTGGGAAAATAATACTTCTTAATCATCTTGATAACATAAAAAAGGCACAAGTATTTTGTAAAAGGGAGTGAGTAAGCACCAATAATAACTAGTATAGAAATGATTGCCATCCTGGTGAGTGGGGATTTTCAGGCGTTATTTCATTTAGAGGAATGAAGAAATTTGACAGTTCTACTACCTCAAAAATTGTGAAAATATGTATGTGTGTGTGTGTGTGTGTATATATATATATATACACACACACACACACACACACACACTATTTCTTCTTTCAGCTGCCCTTCATTCCTGTGTAGAGCAGGGCCTTGGAGGTTATATATAGGAAGAATACAAATGCAAGACCTGAAATTTCAAGCAAGTAAGTGAGGATTCTTAATCTTTTTAACTGGTTTATGAGTACATAATCCTCAACAGATCACAGGGCAGCAGTGGTTCTAGAACAAGTGAAAGAGACACTCATGAAGATATCCTACAGGAACATGTTTTTAAAGACAGATATGATTTGTTTTGGACAATACTTTATTTTACTCTACTTTTAAATATTATATATATTTAGCCCTGGCCAGTTTGGCTCAGTGGTTGGAGCGTTGGCCTGCGGACCAGAGAGTCCCGGGTTCAGTTCCCACTTGGGGCACATACCAAATATATATATATATATTATATATATATATATACATTATATATATTTAGCCATTTAAACTTTTTTTCCTGTCCAACCTTTTATTTTCTATGAAAAAGTATTGCCAACCATTTTGACAGTCCCAGAACTTTTCACGAGCATGGTTGGCAAGGAATTACTGTAATTATTTCAAGCATGAAAATAAGTATTCATACACATACTCTTTATTACCTTAAGGAAAATTGGACAAGTAACTGAAACATTTTAATTACTGGCAGGACAAGGTAGTAATAATTTAATGGAGCAATTTCCTCCATGCCCCACCTCTTCCCTGCTCTAGTGGAGCAGACTTATCCAAAAAAACAAAAAAGGGAAACAAATGGGAGCTGACTGGTCCTGTGAAGGACTGTCATGAGGGCGTTTGTTAAACCTTAGAAGTTGCAGCCTTGTGGGCAGCTTCAGAGTTCCTGTGACTGGGTTGATGCCCATTGAGAAGCTCAGGAAGGAGCACCTTTGTCATCCCTAGGCTGCTCCATAGCAGTCCCCTAAGATGGGGAAGGAGAAGCATGCCGTGGCATAATGCTGTGCTCAAAGGAAGTACAGTAAGATGGCAGTCACCATGGAATAAGAACCTGAGTCCTCCCCTTTTCCTCTTGCCTTGTCAGCCCTGGGGTCTTTGTTCAGTCCCTTGAAAGGAGTAGGAAAAAATACCTGTGACTGATATTGATCAGTTGCTTCCCTACCTAGGTAGGTGAGGGCTTAGATCCAGGAATAATTTGATGGAGAAGATAAATTGAATAATTCCAGCACCTCATGTTATGGAGAAATTTATACATAGCAAATATAAAGATGAATATTGCTTACAATTTCTGTTCCGAATTGATTTTTGCAAAACCTGTTTTATTTGGGCGGGGAGGGATTTTGATTTTGCCTAGTGGATGGTAAGGCTTTCCCTGAGTCAGGTGTGAAAGAAAGAGGGAAAGCTTGTGGAAATGGTGCTGAGCAAAAGTGTAAGTGACACTATTGTGGAAAAGGTCAGTGCAAATTTTGGGACTAGAGGGTTTTTCATACAAATTCTCTTTTAAAGGCTGAGTTAGCAGCTATCAGAATCCATATGCAATTTTTTGTTTTGCATTTTTTAAATTTTCTAAAATAGGCCTGCTGTGTGAAAATACCAGTGAGGGAGCAGACTTTTTTGTTTTTTTTTTTAACTGATTAAAATGTGTGGAGCTGCTGTGATGATTTCCTCTGTGTTTCCTTTGGCTACAGATAATACCACAGAGTGAACTCAGTGACGCACACGGGCAGCTGATAACAGCTGACACATGTGGATCGTAAGCCAAGTGTGTATTATCAGAAAACGAGCTAAAAACCCCATAAAACTCCCCACTGCCTGACTTAAAAACACTTTTAAAAAATCTCTTAATGACGTGGTTGATGATATTTTCAATTTTGCATTCTAAAACACTACTAGTGAAATATGAAATTAGAGTAAAAGCATGTCCCTTTGATGCATGAGCTATGTATACAACATCAGTATTAATGTACTTTTCAATAGCAGAATATCTGAGAAATGTGTGAATCATTCATTAGAATTTACAATTAAGTATTGGAAGTCTCTATTTTCTTTTTAAAATTTAACTTTAATATTTTATTCAAAGTTAAACATTGAGAGAGCTTTAAGAAGTGATATAATATCATAGGCTTAAAAGGAAAAACAGTAGAGGAAAAAAAGAAAAGCAGCAGTCCTCTGGTAAACTTCTTTTCACCATAGACTCCTGCTTCCTAGAGATACCACTTTCAATCATTTTAGTTGGTAAATATTATTTACCTTAATATTTTTTTAATATTAATTTATTTTTGTTACAGATGATTCTCTTCTTTCCCCCATTGACTCCCTCCTCCTCCTCCCTCCCTGCCCCGTCCCCAGTTTTGTTGTCCATGTCCATTGGTTATGCGTACATGCGTATAAATTCTGTGGTTTATCGCTCCCCTCCCCCACCCCCTCTTCTGGGAATTGTCAGTCTGTACCCTACTTCCACGTCTCTGGGATTACCCTGTTCCTCAGACTGTTATGTTTATTATATTCCAGAAATAAGTAAGGTCATATGATATTTGTCTTTCTCTGCTTGGCTTGTTTCGCTTAGGATAATAGTTTCCAGGTCCTCCCATGTCGTCTCAAAGGATAAGAGATCTTTCTTTCTTACAGCTGCATAGTACTCCATTGTGTATATGTACCACAGCTTTTTTATTCATTCATCCACTGATGGACACTTGGGCTGTTTCCAGATCTTAGCTATTGTAAATAGCGCTGCTATGAACATGGGGATACATATATTATTTCTGATTGGTGTTTCAGGCTTCTTAGGGTATATTCCTAGGAGTGGGATCACTGGGTCAAATGGTAATTCAATTTTTAATTTTTTGAGGTAACACCATAGTGTTTTCCATAGTGGCTGCACCAGTCTGCATTCCCACCAGCAGTGTACTAGAGTCCCCTTTTCTCCACACCCTCGCCAACACTTGTTGTTTGATGATTTGTTGATGGCAGCCATTCTGACAGGTGTGAGGTGATACTTCATTGTTGTTTTAATTTGCATCTCTCTGATGATTAGTGATGTTGAGCATTTCTTCATATGTCTCTTAGCCATTTCTATGTCCTGTTTGGAGAGGTGTCTATTTAGTTCCTCTGCCCATTTTTTAATTGGTTTTATGAAGCCAGCATAATTCTAATTCCAAAACCAGAAAAAGACACTACAAAGAAAGAAAACTACAGGCCAATATCCCTGATGAACATAGATGCCAAAATCCTTAACAAAATACTAGCAAATCGGATCCAGCAATACATCAAAAAAAGTATTCACCATGACCAAGTGGGATTCATCCCAGGGATGCAAGGCTGGTACAATATTTGCAAATCAATAAATGTGATACATCACATAAACAAAATGAAAGATAAAAACCAGATGATCGTATCAATAGACACTGAAAAAGCATTTGACAAAATCCAGCACCCATTTCTGATAAAAACGCTCAGCAATTTCGGAATAGAGGGATCATATCTCAGCATAATAAAGGCCATATATGAAAGACCTACAGCCAACATCATACTCAATGGACAAAAACTAAAAGCATTTCCCTTAAGAACAGGAACAAGACAAGGATGCCCACTTTCACCACTCTTATTTAACATAGTACTGGAAGTCTTAGCCACAGCAATCAGACATGAAGAAAAGATAAAAGGGATCCAAATTGGAAAGGAGGAAGTGAAACTGTCATTATTCACAGATGACATGATCTTATACATAGAAAACCCTAAAGACTCCATCAAAAATCTACTAGAATTAATAAATGAATTTGGCAAAGTAGCAGGATACAAAATTAATGTTAAGAAATCGACGGCATTCTTATACACCAATGATGAACTCACAGAAAGAGAAACTGAAAAAACAATCCCATTTATCATCACGGCAAAAAAATTAAGATACCTAGGAATAAACTTAACCAAAGAAGTAAAGGACCTATTTGCAGAAAACTACAGGACATTGAAAAAAGAAATAGAGGAATATATAAAAAAGTGGAAGCACATACCTTTTTACCTTAATATTTTAAAGTAAGTGCTTATACTGTTATTTCTTAATTCTTCATTTCTAGAAACTGTCTTGTGACTTTTTATATAGAAGATGTGAATTTTGGTCTCTTTCATTCCCCACTTCTCTGTTTACACTTTCCCATCCTTCCAATGTAGTTTTTGATTAAATCATTTTGATACATTTTTCTTGGTTAAGTTCCATATCATTCACCACTGAACCATACTGAATTAATGATCATAATTCTTTCTTGTACAGCTTTTCATTTTCCCTACTAATTGTCTTTGTCACATTTACTTTTCTATACACTCATCATTACTTTATTCCCAAACTCCCCAAGAGGGCTGCAGATCTCCTGTCATCTCTCAATATGGTCAAACACAACAAGTGCAATGGCCATAGCCATGCACTGCTCTGATCTCCTTTGAGAATGCCAGGGAGCACGGGAATCACCTTCAGTTGCTGTTTCTGTGAATGCTTAGGCCACGCATCTGCCAGGTTGCTCCCAGCCAATGACAGCACCATGGGGGCTTTTTGGCAGCTTACAAATAAGCCATTAACTTCTATAGTGGAGGAACATACCCAGCCAAGGAGTTGACATAAGAATTTGGAAAGTCACAGAGCCTCAGAGGTGTTTAGATACTCAGCCAAAGCAGGTCCTTGGACCCTGCTACATGGAATGGTGATATCTGGGAGCATGCCCTGGTGATTTGGGATTTACAGGTCCTCAGAATGCTCAGAACTTACAGAGTTGTTCCTTTCTCTACATCAAGGACTATTGCTTTTCATTGTTGGGAGATGCTACAAAGCCTCTCCCCCATGGCAACAAGTGTCCCCTTCAGGAATGCTCCTACCCTCTCTCCAGATTTTCAATCTGGTAACTAAGGTTATATCCCAATACAACCCTACTGGAGATGTGTGGGGCCTGATAAGAGATAAAAGAAATAATACACCTAAGGAGTGGTGAGAATCACTTATCATGTACTGGTATGAACCCAGGGGAGTTACACTTGTGATTGAATTTTGACAAGCCTTAATCAGTGGGGCCCAGAAATAAGACTGTGTAAAAAAAAAAAAAAAAAAAAAAAACTTATTGACTTAGGGTACTATCTTGGAGCATAGGATTTGGCACTCTGGCAACATCCCAGGCAATGGAGAAAACGTGCTGCCTGGGTGGATCTTAGACCCTTAGCTACAGCAATTGTCTGAATGAAGTGGAAATTGCAGACGATAGAGGAAGAAATACAAAGGCAAGGGAAATAGGCCATCATAAGCAATGAAGTTCTTATCAGATGCTAAGGCCTTCCAGAAAGCATATACCATGGAAGAGGCACTCAACAACAATGTAGACAAAATGACTTGGCCATTTGGTATTATCTAGTCTTTATGATCAGTCACCTGGAACAGACAGGATAAGGATATGAACACCCTTTAACATGAACATAGCATCCATGGTGGCAGAGATGGAGGATACATATGGACCCCAGAGCAGGGACTCCCATTTACTGAGGCCTATCTATCTACTGCTGCTGCTGAATGTCCAATTTACCAGTAACTAAGACCAGTGCTGAGCCTCTGATATGGCATTTACTCTTGGATGCCAAATAGTTACTTGTTGGCAAGTCAACTACATTGGACCATTTAACCCCTGAGGACCAAAGTTTTGACCACTCTGGTGTAGATACCTGTTATGGGTATGGGTTTGCTTTCCTGCTTATAGAGACTTAGCCAGCACTACTTTTCAAGGGCTTACAAAATACCTGATCCACAAGCATATAATCCTACATAGCACAGTATCAGACAGGGAACCCAATTCACAGTGATGGAGGTATGGGGGTGAGGCTGTGAACATGAAATCTGCTGATCATATCACTTCCTGCACTATGCAGAAGCAGTGAAGTATTTGAATGACCTTCTAAAGGTATAGTGGTAGTGTCAGTTTGGATGTAATACTCTGCAAGAAAGGGGTGCCATTCTTGAGTCCTCCATCTGGCACTGTGACCCCAAACAGAAAAATATATGGTTCTGGGTACCAAAGGTAGAACCAGGAGTGGCCCTACTCCTAGCTACCCACTGAGGGCCTTTGTGCTTCCTGTCTTGCAAATTTGTAAGTGTGCTTTGTCCTAACACCTGTAGTTGGCAATCTGGAGACCTAGAAGAACAATGGTATAGTTCCAGTCCTAGTCTGAAGGCCTGAGAACCAGGAAAGCCAATGGTGTAAGCTGCAGTCAAAGTCCAAGTGTGAAAGCAGAGGAAGACTGAAGTCCCAACTTGAAGACAGTCAGGCAGAGAGAGCAGTCTCCTTTATTCTGCCTTTTTGAACTGTTCAGGCCTTAAATGGATTGGATGAGGCCCACTTACATTGAGAAAGGCAATCTGCTTTACCCAGTCTACCAATTCAAATGTTTAGCACCTCCAGAAACACCCTTGCAGACACACTCAGATAAATGTTTAACCAACTATCTGGGCACTCCTTGGCCCAGTCAAGTTGACACATATGATTAATTATCACAAAGTTGTGTCCCTAAAGAGGGTATAGTCTTCTTAGGAAACCAGTTAAAAGTGTCATTCAATTTTAAGCTATGGCTACTGCTGGAACATTTTGGGTTCCCTGTGTACAAGGAGCAGACAGTGAGAAGTGGAGTTACCATCTTTGAAGGCGTAATCAGTGGGAGAAAGTAGGGCAGCTCTTCCACAGTAGGAGCAAAGAGGGACACATAGGGAAGCAGGTGATTCTCTGAGCAATCCATTGCCTAACTGTAACTGTGAATGGACACATACAGCAACTCCAACCTGAGAAGGCTGTGATTAGAAAGAGCTCAGGCCCCTCAAGAATGAAGATTTGAGTCAAACCACCAGGTCAGTCTCTAGACTTTCTGAGATGACAGCTGAAGATGAATGGAATATCTTCAATGGATGATGGAGAAGGGAGAGGATGTATGTCTATTACATCTCTGAGGACAACCACAGGCTTGATAATTGTAGTTTATTCTGTGAAATTCTCTCTTCTAGAGAGAGGTCCTCTCAGGAAGAGGGGCCCATTGGAACCACTGAGGGAAAGCTCCCTGAACATGCATGGAGAAGTCAATCTTTCAAGATGTGTAGCCATATTGGCAATAAGAGAGAAGAGAGCAACCAGTAAAGAGTGTGGTGTCAAGGAACAGCTGTTTATTTTATTTTATGTGAGAGAGCCCATTTAAAAGAACATAGAGTGGGAGAGATGTGTTAAAAGCATATAAGAGAGAGGAAAAATGAGGGGTTGACAGAATATGGTCTGCTTTGAGTGAGGGAGACTTGGTAACAAGAGTGGTGAGAAAAGAGACAGGTAATTATGGATTATAGTAGATGTTAGTGGGATACTTGTTCAACAATAAGTAGGTTTTTATAAACCTTTTTTTTTTTAGTGCTAACAGTGTCAGGCATTGTATTGATCTTGTTTCAGGCATTATTTCCAGTTAATAACCTATCATATTTACTCTGAGAATTAGTTAATATTGCCTATATTTTATGGGAAAGGAATAGTATGTTAATTGTCCAGTTCATTCCTTTACTCATTTTACATATATTTACTGAGCTCTAATTACATGCCAAGCATCATTCTCAGCATAGTAAGTAAATTAATATTAGTAATGCATACCAAGGACTGTCTGATTTTAAAATCCAGTCACTTTATAGTAGGTCAATAAAAATGGCCCAACAATGCAAACATGTTTACGCTATGAACCTTCTACTTGGTTCACCTATTCTGATGAGACAGAGAGCAATTGCTTTAGACAATGTAGGCAAATAAATTATTTCACCACTATTTAAAGTATTTTAAGTACATTGAAATTATCAATGATAAGTCTGGAAGTTCAACTCCAACATGATTTCTTTATTGTAATTAGAAAGACTGCCCAGCCGATGTGGCTTAGTGGATTGAGCATCATCCCATGCACTGAGAGGTCCCAGTTCAATTCCCAGTCAGAGCACATGCCCAGGTTGTGTGGGCTCAATCGCTAGTGGGGTATGTGCAGGAGGCAGCTGATGGATGGTTCTCTCTCACATCAATGTTTTTCTCTCTCCCTTCCCCTTTCTCTAAAAAATCAATAAAAACATATTTTTAAAAAGATTAATAGTTTGTCTTTTTATGTAATGTCTTTCAGTATATTTTAAAAAGCAACATCTATAAGGATTTAAAAACTGATAGTAAGATTACTACAAGTTCATAATTTAAGATATCTCACTTTGGTTGAAGTTTACATTGAAACTCACTTTGAAAAAATAATTTGATAATCAGTGTAATAATTTACATGAAATTACAAGAAAGCTTGTGAATTTGAGGAGTGATGGTGGTTGTATTTAACTCATCTTTTAAAACATGCTATTTTAGCCCGGCTGGTGTGGCTCAGTTGTTGAGCATGGACCCATGCACCAAGAGGTCGCCTGTTCGATTCCCAGTCAGGGCACATGCCCAGGTTGTGGGCCAAATCTCCAGTTAGGGGCATGCAGGAAGCAGCCAATCAATGTTCTTTCTCATCGATGTTTTTATCTCTCTCTCCCTCTTCCTGCCTCTCTCTCTAAAATCAATAAAAGAAAAAAAAGTAAAGCAAGCTATTTTATTGATGCATATTTCTTTGTTAATGACTTTAGTCATTTATTGAAGCATACTCAAATGATATTTACTTGTACAAAACTATTAGGATTATACTACTCGATTTCTTTTTTTGAATTGTGATTTAGGATTTCCATTATGCTAAGCTTTGTTTTTGGTAATCCATACAATTTTTCTGTGTTCACATCTAAGTTTTATTTTTGAGAGGCAAGAATTTCTTTGTTTTTATTTTTCTATTGGTTGTAATTGGAGAGGAACAAACATTATTGGCCATCTTGTGCCTGTGGGATTTTAGTCAGAAAAATGAAATGCTATGGCACATTTAAAACCATACTAGAAAGCAACTATAAGGCCATGAGTGTAAGTGCTATCCCACAGTGGTTACTACTGAAGCATCAGTTGTGGCACCATTTTCACCAACAGACTTCTAGGGCTGAGCACCTCTCAAAGCATCTCTTATCTTTGAACAAATATAGAGATGGATCAGCAGAGTGATTTACAAATCAGGGGCTTGGCAAGAAGAATGAGATGCTATGAGCAAATGCTGGTGAATTTAATTACTCTTTGGGAATATGTAGGTACTTTAGGGTCTCTGGGGTCTAAATTTGAGTAATTCACAAGTATGAAATTACCAGTATAGTTAAAAGAGGCAGAAATTATGCAATGCTTTTAGAAAACAATTTTAATATGAGAGGAACACTGGAAACTAAACAGGACATAGAATATTATGTTAATGATTTCACTTTTGTCAATATGAATCAGTTCATTAATTCCATGAGGAAGATGGAACAAAAGTAACTTCCTAGAAATCTCTTTTTCCTTCTAGGAGGAAAAAATATAATAGGATTTCTCATTTCAAATCTCTTTGAAATAATTGTTATTCCTGATTCAAAAAAAATTTCTATTTAGTAGGGATTCAGAGTTTGGAAAAGTGTCATTTGACTAAAGAGAAAAATAATACTATGAAATCCTAATTCCCCTAAACAAATTTGATTCAACACACCCAGGTATGTTTTTGTTAGATGCTGGATGTTTGAAGGGATGATTTAAAAAGCACAACACTGTCCCTTGTTTCTCAATGTATTTCATTTCCCTGGCCTTCAAATATTGTGCCTTTTACTATTCCTGCATTTCACCATTGAAATAGAATCAATGCAAATATAGTTTTTAAACACAATTTTAATGCTTTTTATGTGTCCCTTCCCCTTCCAGCCAAGACGAAGTAATAGGGATATTCCACCTGAAGCTATTAGAAATAGGCAATATAGTAATAAAAAGAAAATAGGTTTTAGACATTGGACAAAAGATAACACAGGATTTTGATCCCCTAAAGAAAAGAAATAAAATGAGGTCTCCAGTTGCATAGTTTACTGCTTAATTTAGGGAGGGTGCAGAGACCAGGAGTTTGCTAAATTGAGGAGAAAGAGGTTTGAGTCCACAAAGGCCAAGTCAGCTAGAATTTGTAGGACTGTGTACCATTGAGGAGGGAGCAGCCTAGGGACAGAGCTCGAGATCTGCAGAGATCTCCCACAAGTCTTTGGTTGAATACTGATCTTCACAATGCATGAGAGGAAACTACCTGAAATGGGGGTAAAGGGTGGGAACACATCACATAGAGAGAAGGTGGAATAAATTCTCAGAGCTCAGAATGGCTGGTAAGAGTTTATGTTTTCACCATCCAAGTGGAAATAATTTGTCATACAAAGGGCATAGGGTAGTACACTCAGAAGAATTTCACCTTAGTTGTAGGGATAAATTGACTCTATGCAAAAGGCTGCTCTTGACATACCCCAATAAAACTTTAAAACAAGGCACAAAATGATTTACTTGATTCCAAGTAACATAACTGCATATCAGAACAAAATCCAATGCTATTTAAAGTAATACAACAGAACCCAGCAAAGAACAATATAAAATTCACGATGGTGGCATCAAACACAAAACTAAGCAGGCATGCAAAGAAGCAGAAAATGTGATTATAATCAGATGAAAATAAAAAATAGATCCAGAAAATCACCCAGAAATTAGATGACACTAGCAGACAATAACATTAAAACAGTAATTATAAGTGTGTTTCATGTGTTAAAGAAGGCAGAGAAGAACCTGAACATGATGAGGAGAGAAATAGCTCAAATGGAACTTCTTTTTTAACTAAATTTATTGGGATGACATTGTTTAATAAGATTATATAGGTTTCAATTATACACTTCTATGATACATGACCTATATATTGCATTGTGGGCCCACCACCCAAAGTCAAATCATTTTCCATCATTTTCCATGCTTGTCCCCCTTTACCCTTTTCAAATGGAACTTCCGAAGCTGCAAAATACAGGATCCAAAATGGAAAATACAGTTGAATGGGGTCAACTGAAGATTAGACAGCATAGAAGAAAAGATCAGTGAACTTTCTGACATAGAAACTATCCAAAATGAAGCACAGAGAGAGAAAAATATGATTGAGACAAATAACAGAGCACTAGTGACCTATAACAATATTTAGCACTCTAACATACATTTAATTGGAGTCCTAGATGAAGGTGTGTGGGAAAGCAGAAAAATATTCAACAAAAAAGGGCCAAATATGTTTCCACATTTTATTATGAACAGAAATTTTAAGAAGAAACCAGAGGTAAAAGGACTCATTATGTAGAATGACAAAGAGAAGAATTAACACAGATTTCTTGTCAAAAACTACACAAACTAAAAAATAACTTTAAAGTTTGGAAAGAAAAAAACACTTTGAATTTTATACTATTGACAACGTGTTTCTTACACACACACACACACACACACACACACACACGCAGCTGAGAAAATTTGTTACTGGTAGACCTGTACATCAAAAAACATTAAAGAGCCCTGGTCAGTTTGGCTCAGAGGTTAGAGTGTTGGCCCATGGACTGAAGAGTTGCAGGTTCGATTCCCAGTCAAGGGCATGTACTTGGGTTGTGGGTTCAATCCCTGGCTCTGATCACGGTCATGTGGGAGTCAACCAATCTCTCTCTCTCTCTCTCTCTCTCTCTCTCTCTCTCTCTCTCTCTCTCTTCCTCCCTCCCTCCCTTACACTCTATCTAAAAATCAATGGAAAAATATCCTCGGGTGAGGATTAACAACAACAACAAAGAAAATTATTCAGGCAGAAGATTTATAACTGTTATATTTTTCTTATTGATTATGCCTCTTTGTAAATGTTGACATTCTTCCTTTAATGTAGTTTACCATGAAATTTACTTTATTTAAAATCAATATTGCCATTTTTACTTATTTTTATTTTGCCAAAATTAGCTGCTCTCATCTTTTTTATTTATGATATTTTTAATAGATTTATTAAGGCATACCTTTTCCAAAAAGGATAGTTTGAATGCTGCTTTACAAATTATTCTGGAGTGTTTGACTTTTTTTGAGTTGAATTTCAGGCAATTTGAATTTATAGTTATAACAAATATATAGAGTCTTCCTCCTATCATTTTGTTTTATATTTTTTGAGGCTTTATTTTCTGTGCCAGTGTAACTGAAAATGCAAGTTCAGCCACAATGAAAGCCAAACTCTTGAGACAGGTACTGGTGCAAAAGGAAAGAGGTTGGTTTATTCAGGTGCCACAGCCTCAGAGAATGGTGGACTCCAATCTCAAAGACCATCTCCTCTTCCTGCTCAAGCCTGTTGTTCTTACAGGGATAGGGAGGGGAGGGCTTTTGTTCTAACCAATTATCTTGCTAGCTTTTGGTGTAAGAACCTCCTTCTGCACCATCTTGGCCAATGAGGGAGACTACCCAGCGCTCTCTGGCTGTCTATAGTAACACCAGTACTTTTGTATTCTAAATTTTAGGCAATATTAGTTGGTTTGTTAATATGCATGCGTATTGCTGTTGCTAAATGGACCACATTTTGTTTGCTGTTATATTGCTTACTGAATTGGAAGGCATCTGTATATCTTATGTCTAATTCTAGTGGTGATCACTTTCATATTCAAAAATATGTTTTGCATCTGTGGAATCAACCAACTGCAGACTGAAAACTATTTCACATGCCCATACATAGTTTGGCAACTGCAGATTCCCCATCAGATGAAAGTACTGTTTTCAATCTGCAGTTGGTTGAATCAGTGAATGCACAGCCCCTAATGTAGAGTCAAAAGTTATATGTGCATTCGGCACCCTTAACCACCCCTACACCGCCTCTTTGTTCAAGGGTCAACTGTAGTATTCTATTGTTCTCATTTTGGATTGCAGCAGTTTAGGGTTAATTCTGGTAGCAGTTTATGTGGTGGCCATGTGAAGAGAATGGTGACCAGTGACACAGCAGCAGCACCTCTCAGACTTGTCCTGGGGTGTGGTGACTGACAACCACAAATCTATAATCCTGAAAAAAAAAGAAGGAGAAGGTAGGTAGAAAAATTCTGGTTTTTACAAGGAAAAAATTAGAATCAACCAAGTGTATCGTGTATTGGCTAATATTATGTTTCTACCACTAAAAAGGCTGAAGACAGAAAATTGGTTCAGTGATCAAGAAAATAAAGAAAATGTCTACTCCCAATTTTGTGGCTTGATAATTTATATTTATAATTAGAAGTATTGACAGTGGTGCCCTGGCCGGGTGGCTCAATTGGTTAGAGCATTGTCCTGTACACCAAAAGGTTGTATGTTCAATTCCCAGCCAGGGCACACACATAGGTTGTGGGTTTGATTCCCGGTCAGGGCACATACAGGAGGCAACTAATTGATGTTTCCCTTTCTCTCTTTCTCTCTCTAAAAAGAAATTAAGTATTGAAAGTGGCAAAATTGGGATATAGTCTAAGAGGGAGTGAAGAGGAAACCTAGGTTATTTAAATTTTCTTATCTGTACTTCTTTGCATATTTATTTTTTTCTACAGCAATATGTATTACTTTTATATCAGAAAAATATAAGCATTACTTTAGAGGAATATCATCAAGGCAAATACAGTATTAGAAGGTCAATACTGAGCACCCACGACTGGCATTAACTTGTACTATACATTATTATTATTAAATTTATTCTAATAGAAATTGTATCTGATTAAAACACCTAAATTAGTCCTGGCCAGTTTGGCTCAGCGGTAGAGTGTCAGCCTGCGGACCCATGAGTCATGGGTTCGATTCTGGTCAAGGGCACTTACCTTGGTTGCAGTTCGTCCCCGGCCCTGGTCGGGGTCATGCGGCAGGCAACCAATCAGTATGTCTCTCTCACATCGATGTTTCTCTGTCTCTCTCTCTCTCTCTCTCTCTCTCCTTCCCACTCTATCTAAAGATAAATAGAAAAATATCCTCGAGTGAGGATTAAAAAAATAAAAAATAAAACACCTAAATTACGCCTGGCCACTGTGGCTCAGTGGATTGAGCTTCGTCTCAAGGACTAAGCGGTCCCGGTTTGATTACTGGTCAGGACACATGCCTGGGTCATGGGCTCAATCCCCCGTAGAGGGTGTGCAGGAGGCAGCTGATTGATATTTCTCTCTCAATTTGATGTTTCTATCTCTCCCTCCCTTCCTCTCTCTCTAAAAAAAATAAAAAATAAAAAATTAAAACACCTAATTAGTTTTGTTGATTTTTTCTCAGCTAATAATACCAACTCATACTATAAAACTGAGAGTTTTTGGTCTTTTTACAAACACCTAAAAATAAAATTCCTGTTTTTTGGCCATATAGATCATGAGTAGTTGTGGAAGCTACTAACAAGCCCACGCTTATTTGTAATCAAACTTGTGATCGTGTAGATCACATGACATGAAGCAAGTAGCAATTTTCTGACAATATCCTAAGTTATTGGGATCAGATAGATAGATACCTAAATGAGTCATACAGGAAATGTTATGACATTCACTTTTGTGGGCAGTGTGGGCAGGGAAAATCCGTTTTCAGCTCTTACTTCAACCAGGAAATGTCACTTTCTACCAAAAGAAGTCTCATTTGATCAAACTCCCTTTTTATTTCCACACCATAGGGAAAGCCAGTTTCATGCAGTGACTAAAGCAGAGAGGACTGTCCACTATGAGAGGACAGATTGGTCATGGGGAGATACTGACTCAGTGTGACTATTGGGTGGAGAGCACATAGGCAGGATTTAGGACTTTCCTTGTTAATTGCTAATACAGACTCACTACCTAATGATTCAGAAAGTGAACAATCAAATGCTAAAATGGAGAGGAAAGAAACAGAGATTCTTAGACAATGCATTGGAGTAGGACAAGGGTAACAAGGGATAGGATGTACAGAGAGGATTCAAATGACCCCAGTACTAAGCCCTCAGGTGATACTAATAGTTACCTGGAAACCACCTACTACTGAGAAATTGTGAAGTACGTGTATAGATTTGATGACACAAAATGAAAATTTCAATATATTACTAATGTAATCAATTTGATTAAAAATGATAAAACTACAAACTGGGAAAATATTGGTCACAATACAGCTAACCTTCTTTTGAATATATGTCTGGTATAGTGCTAAGCAATTTATTTGCCTTGGTATATTTAATTCTCACAACACCACTTTGAGGTAAGTGCTATTATTTACCTCATTTGGATAACCAATGTTCAAAAGGACCAAGCAATTCATTTATGGGCCCAGAGCAAACTGTTGGCAGAGCTGGATTCAGACCCAGATGTCTGATTCCAGAATGTGCATTCTTAATCACTATGGAGATTGTCTTTCCAAATTGACTGAAGGTCATCATCAAATAGAACCTATTGTACCTTCCTTGGAGTTTGGAGAGTGACTATGTAGAGAAATTTTTAGAGTGTGGATTCAGCACCTTGCAACTGATTTTTGTTGTTGTTGTTACTTGCAAAGGATCAGGTGTAGAACACTTCCAAGTACTGATATTTGTGGACAGCTGGCTCATATGGACTGTACCAAGTCTTAAGTGAGATGTTCTGGTGCTTAGACTGAGCAGGAAAGGTAATTGAGACAGAATTATGTCTTAGCAAGGTTCATTTCACCTGGGGAGGCTACATTTCATACTTACACAGTGTAAAATGCTACCACAGATACTCTTAACAGTTGACAGTTGTAGACCTCCTAGATTGAAAGGCTATGCAGCGAATAAATTTGTTTTGGAATCAATTTGGAAATGGATACACTTATAGAGGATTATAAGATAGTAAAGGAAGCGCTCAAAATGCAAGGATGCTTTTTAAAATTTCATTTGAAAATCCACTTGGAAATCAGTGAGTAAATACTATTTTGCAAGAATAGGAACATTTCCAGCATTTTAAATTGGTATATTTCTCCGTGGCTTGGCCTGAGGCATAAGAATCACAGGGTCAAGTTTTAATATTGAGGCTGAGGCACTCCTTTCCTCCTATGAGAAATAGATGAAAAAGAACAATAAAATATAAATAAACCTGTTGTAATCTAAATAGAGCTAATGCAGCAGATTTTATAAATGCCTAGGTTTTAAAATTTTTTTTCCTTTATTGATTTTAGACAGAGAGAAAGGGAGAGGGAGAGAGGGCTAGAAACATCATTTAGAGAGAACATTGATTAGCCACCTCCTGCATGCCCCACACTGGGGATTTGGCCCACACCTGGGCATGTGCCCTGATTGGAAATCAAACTGGTGACCTCTTGGTATATGGGTCAACGCTCAACCACTGAGCCACACTGGCTGGGCGCCTAGGTTTTAATTTTAAACAAATTATTCTACCAGACCACAGCTTTCTCATTGCAGATTAATTTTGATATTTGACACATAAGATTATTAGATATTCCTAACAGTTTATTCTTTTGGCTGTCGTGGCTCATTCTTTAAATAATAATTCAAAGCCATTCATGGGCCAAGCTCTCTTTTGGTTCTAGGAATGTAGTTGGTCACAAGACAGACAAGGTTCCTGCCCTTTCACTACAAACACTCTCATGGGGAAAACTAGCCAGTAATCAAAAGTATATATCTCTATCTCTATATCTCTATATCTCTATATCTCTATATCTCTATCTCTATCTCTATCTCTATCTCTATCTCTATATCTATATCTATATCTATATCTATATCTATATCTATATCTATATCTATATCTATATCTATATCTATTAGTGATAAGTGCTTTGAAGGAAATAAATCTGAGCCCTATGATAGGGAGAGACCTGGGTCTCCTTTGGAGTAGGCAGCAGGGAAGACCCAGATGGCCAGCAGCAACCACTTTTGCAAAATCAGTGAAAGAGGATCCCCGGCAGGGGAACTGGCAGATCTACCAGCCAAGAACCAACAAGCAGGCTGTTCAAAAAAGAGATTGTACAAAACAGACAAAATGCTTTATCTAGACAAAATAACCTGGAAATAACCCTTCTGGTTAGGCCTCAATTCCATCCTCACACATAAGTCAACTACACACTGCTTGATAACACTGATTTTTATTAGCTACTCACAAAGATGTCAGAAACAACAGAATTACTCTTCTTGCACAGTGAACAGGAGATGAGTCTATGGGTGACCTGGAGAATCTTGGTAATACAGATGTGGCCAGTTTGATAGTTAATAAGTTAATTCTATTAATTTCAGTTAAGAGTTCATAGTTAATCCTCTATTAAAATCCTGAGGGAAAAAAAAATACAGTAAAGATGACAGGAAGCCCAGCTTTTTGTTATCATTTGTTGCTGAGAAAACATGCTACCTAAAGCACTGGTTAAATGCAGTTTGCTGTTCATGGGGCTTTATTTGGAGGACCACTCTTTTGGAGGTTTCTATCATAAGTACATTCCAGCAGCACTGACCCAAGCCTGTTATTTCCACCTTGTAGTTAATGTAGTTTTGTTATGGTGCTGATGTGCATAAATGTGTTTTCTTCTGTGGTTTTCTTTCAGGTTCTGGAGAGTGTAAAAGGTTGTAGGTCAGTTTATCTTTCCAGATGTAGAACAATGTAAAAATCCTCTAATATTGCTGGTGCTTAGCAGAGTAATCTTAAGTTTAGTTTGCCTTTCCATGAGTAAAAACAAGGAACAAACAAAAAACTTAAAAATAAAATCATATATCATTAGCAAAGAATAATACTCTTGAGCCTATGGAGAAAACACACACGTACACACTGTCCCTCAATTATGCCTCTCTCTCTTCTCCATATCTTTTTACAGTATTTCTTAGCTGTGCTTTTCCTAAAGTGTGAGAACATTTTGTGGTATTTTTGATGGGAGAAAGGATAATATACTATAGGTCTTGAATTCATAGTAACAGGTAGAAAAGAGAAAGATAACTGAGTCCTTATAACTCAGCAAAGATCAGTGATCCAAGTTGCAAATCTATCAGTAATGCAAGAGTTTTTAGAAATATCTTCTTATTAATTTAATTAAGGGAGTAGCCTAGTAGATGTAGCAAATTAGTTGTTTCCAGCTATTTTTTTTTTTTTTTTTGTAGTTGGCTTCACTTTTGATTGATTGATGCTTGGACCTGTTATATATTTTGAATATCATCTCTGAGTAAAAGGATGTTAATCACTAAATTGTTTATAATAGTAAATACTTGGAAATGTTCTAAATTCTACTGGTATAAAATTGGTAAAAAAAATATATGTTGGTATGTCCACACAATAGGTTACTAGAGAACAATTAAGATAATGATGCTTATATCTATTGTCAAGAAAGAAAACCATGCTCATTTACTAGGAGAAAAGTAGGGGCCTGTTTTAATAATATATCTAGCTATATATGAAAAGGTATTTCTAAGTAGAGGATTATGGGTGATTTTATTTTCTTACTGTTTTAAAATATATTTTATTTGTAGTTTCATGTATTAATAGATATTTTTATAACCATAAAAAGAATAAAAATCTATCCCTAATTTTAAAAAGTGATATTGAGTATTTCATTATAATTAGCTTGAGGGAACATATATGGATAATAATACTTTATGTTGTGAAATCTAAACATTCCATGGAAAATATCTACAGTTTTTAAAGGAATGAGTTGTCCAGTCACATCACAAATGATAGCTTGTTCCCTTTCAAGCAAAGGGACCTGGCTCAATAAAATTAATAGGAGAAATTCAAATGTATAGAAAGTAGAGTGTTAATAAGGAAGGTATGGATAATTTTATGCTGTTATATACACATACACACCCAGCCATGGTTTTCATAAAAATAGTGCTTGCTTGGTTCTGTAAAAAGAGGAAATATTTCAGGGTTTATGGTAAAGTCATTTTGGAGGTAGAGAAGGCTGGTTTGGAAAGGATTCCACATTTGTCATGCTTTCTTTCATGCTTAATAAAAAAATGAGTCTGATCTGATGAATGGAACATTGTTAAAAGTCAGAAAACATTCATGTTTCTCATTATACTTTTCATTTGTCACATGACTTTGATGAAGGACCCTCCTCTTGGTAAGAGAGTCATTAATCAACCAAAGGTATGTAGAACATTTCCTTTTTAATGCAGACATTTAATAAACTAAACTAAAATAATGAATACTAGTTAAAAATAAAACTCTAAGAATAATTTTGTTTATTATATACTTCGAAGATTCACTGAATATATTCTGCTTTTGAGTACAAAGTGAGAAAATTAATGTAGAGTTTAACTAGCCATAATTTTTTTAGAGAAAAGCAGCAACAGGTAATTTTATTTTATTTTTTGAAGCAATAAGAGACCATTGGGGTGGGGGAGGCATGCAAGTAATGAAGAATTCTTTTGTTTATATTAAAAGACATAATTTAAGTCACAGATTTTGCAAGTTTGAGACCAGTGTTCCATAGGTTCTGCATTTTGAAGTTCTATGTGAGATTTGACCTGGACAATGAGTTCTATTGCAAAAATAATTTCAAAAACCTTTAATTTGTTCCATCTTCATAATGTAGTGATGAAGAAACTGAGATTCAGAGTAAGTCCTGCTCTAGCTCAGTGATTATTCACATCTGATAGGTGTAATTGCACAAGATGCTTTTACATACTGTCACATTTGGCCATCACAGCAATTAGGTCACCCTGGCTAAGTAGATGTCAGTACCACCCTTTGCCAGATGAGGACATTGACACTCAGAGGGTTTTAACAACCTATCCAAGAAATAGAATGCCTATCTCCACTTCTGTTCTTCCCATTCCTTCTCCAAAGCACTTTCTATCTGACTAGGCTGCTGCCTGTCCATCGTGGTCCTCTGTGTATGTACATGCTTCATTCAGTTCAGGGAAGTTGTAGCATATAATTCATAGTATTTTAAAAGACTTCCATTGAAACTGCCATTATTGGAAATGATTGATCTCAAAACAGCATTCCTGTGTATGAATAAATCTAATAATGACAAACTCTAACCAGTAAGTACTCAGAATAGTATGGAAGTTTTACATAGTCATTTTACAAGATTGGTGTGGGGGAAGTGTGTATGCAAATTGCTTGATGTGTTTTTGTTCTGTAGCAGGTTTTAATCAATGGTATATTTGTAATGTTAAAAGTTATATTAAAGACTTATAATTTGAACACTGTAGTATTGTAGGCATAAAGGTTCTTTATTTTCATAATATATCTTAATGATATTTAAAATTTTTAATTGGTCTTTGCATAGTGTATAGTATTCCTTTCAAGTGGACTAAACTTATATAGATTCTATATGTTAATTAAACACATTTGCTTAATTTAGTAACAAATCTTAGGAGTGGATGGGGAAACATGTATTTGAGACTTCCTTGTGTTGTATGTTTTCCCTGTAGATTGAGACATGCCTAGAGACTTTCATTGGGCCTTCAAGGGCCAGGAATCTATGGAAAAGCACACATTTTAAGAAAAGAGTCCTCATTAAAAATTTGTTTTGTGCCCTGGCCAGTTTGGCTCAGCGGTTAGAGAGTCGGCCTGCGGTCCAGAGAGACCCGGGTTCGGTTCCCGCTAAGGGCATGTACTTCGGTTGCAGTTTGTCCCCAGCCCTGGTTGGTCGTGCCGGTGGCAGCCACTCGATGTGTCCCTTTCACATTGATGTTTCTCTCTCTCTCTCTTCCTCTCTCTCCCTCCCACTCTATCTGGACAAAAAATGAAAAAATGTCCTCAGGTGAGGATAAAAAAAAAAAATTGTTTTGTAAGGATCTAATCATGTCCTAAGAAATAAAAAAAATAAAATAAATAATAAAGACCATATTATATTCATATATATGTACACTAGATTTTATTTAATTATTCCTTTGTTTTTAAACATTTAAGACACTGAAGATGTTTCTGGATTTTTGCTATTGTTTAAAATAGCATTGAAATGAGCATCTTAGTACATGTATCTTTGCATGCTTCTTTAATGATTTCCAATGGAGAGACTCCTATAAGTGATATTATTGTACTAATTTACACTTTCACAAATTTAAAATAATTCTTGTACTGCCAAATATCACTAATATGAAATCACACATTATTTTACTAATATTAGTGATGAAAAATGGTATCCCAGTACATTAATTTGTGTGTTTTTTTTTCATTTTATTTCAGATAAAACTTTTTTTATATACTTACTAGTATGATTTTGTCATCTATAAGTGACATGGGTAGTCTATATCTTTCAACATCTCTGATTTATGTAAAACAATATATACAGTCACAGAACCTGTGATGTTAACATAGGTTATCTCTAGGTTGGAGGATGGTGGTGTTTTCTTTAAACTTTGATGAGTTTCTGACCATATGATATTTTATAATAAAAATATGAAATATAAAAAATTAATGTTTTCTTTCTTGCAAGCCAAATACATAAAATAAAACAACATACATATGTATTATTCAACATATATGAAATTTTGTTGTTTTTACCAGACTTATTCAACATGTGCAAAATTTCAGTTGGTAGAAAGTGACCACTTTACTTGCCCAAAAGGAGTTGTTTTTCATCTTGCTAGCAGTGCAAATGAGGTAGGACTATGAAAAATTTTCACTGAGGATGTAGCAAATCTGATATTTTGAAGACAGCTCCAACATTTGTGAGATGCCAGATACCCTAACATATGGAAGAAGCAATACAGTGAAGTAGTTAAGCACATAGGGCCTGGAATCAAACGACTTCAATATTACTGCAAACTTTAGTACTTCTTGTGTGACCTTGAGCAGGATAAGTTTATTTGTGTGCCTCAGTTTTCTCCTTTGTGAAATGGGGATATAAACAGAACCTACTCTTCAGGGTGTTATAAAGACCAAATGAGGTATGATACAGAAAGCATCATGTTTATTTTTTCCTTTCTTGGTATGATAAGTATTCCCTGGATATATTTGTAATGATTTTCTGACCTTGTAAGTTCAAATCCATTAAGTAATGGTCATCATCATAAGTCCCGTACAATATTTGCTTTTCATCATTTATTTATATTTTGTCATCTATAGTGTTTTGTCCTCAGATTGTTTCTGTTCTCTAAGATGAAAAGTTAGCATCACTAAAATCTTAATAGAAGTATAGCTTTTCATTGCCATATTTTGTAAGTGCAGAGATGAGGCTAAATATGGTGAGAGTCATTTAGAGTATGTTCTACTCCGTCTCTCCCACTGAATCCAGTTATAAATTCTGGACAGAATGCATGGAGGAGGACATTTATTTGAGGACTCTAAAAAATAAATAGCAGATGTGGTGGAGGAAAAGACCACAATTTGAAGTACCACTAAATTAGTTGTTAGTTCACCATTTTTTCCTTGAATTGTCTGGCTTAGATTCAAGGCAACCAAATCTACAAGTACACATTGGGGTGAATGGCGAGAGCTCCAGAAGTTTCCTAGTTTGGACTCTAGGAGGAAAGTGGTCTCCTGCTAGTGATAGGGTGGTAGTGATGGTTCACAGGTATCTCAAACTCTAAAGGGAGGGAACTTTTTTCTCTGATTAGACAATGCATGGACCCAAGAGGGCAGAGCAAACTCTTATTACTATTTTTCTATCTCTGTCTTCCATCATTTGGTCCAGATGCAGATGCAGTCACAGAAAATGAATGGCAGAAAGGGGTAAACAAAATGCCAGCTTGTTGCCTGGAGGGTTGGAAATGGGAGCTTCAGGGAACCAGAAAGTAGGGACAGCACAATGGGAGGAGGTGGGGAAAGGGACTTCATAGACTTATTTATGAATTTCTGAGCTCACTCTCAAGAAACTGCCAAATTGATAACCAAAGTGATCACACCATTTGCTCTCCCAACCAAGATGTATGAGAGTTCCAGTTGTTCTACATCCTTGCCAACACTTAGTATTGGCAGTCTTTTTAATTTTAGTTATTCCAGTGCATACATGTAGTGATGTTATCATTGTAATTTTAATTTACATTTCCCTAATGACTAATGATGTTGAACATATTTCATTTTCTATTTGGCTATTCGTATGTCTTCTTTAGTGAAGTATCTGTTAGGATGGTTTGTGTTGTTGTTATTAAAGCTTGTTACTGTCAGGGTTCTTTATATATTATTATGGATGCAAGTTCTTTGTCAGACACACATAATGTATTTCCTCCTAGTGTGTGGCTTACTGTTCACTTTCTTAACAGTGATTTTGAGAGAGCTGACTATTTATAGTGGAAGAAGTATAATTTGTTTTTCCTTTTTGTGTTTTGGTTTATAAATCTTTGCCTAACAAAAGAGTGTGAAGATTTTTCCTCTACTCTCTTCTTTCAATTTTATAGTTTTAGCAGTTACAGTTAGGTCTGTGATCCAATTCAAATAAATGTTTATTTGCGATGTGAAATGAGTTGAGGCTCAGTTCTTTTCTCCTGTGAATATCCAGTTGTTCTTTAACTATTTGTTGACATTACTGTTTCTTTCTTCATTGAATTGCTTTGGAACTTTTGTTAAAAATCATCTGACTATATATGTTTGTATATTTATGGACTGTATTCTATTCTACTAATTTATGTGTCTCTCTTCAAGCAAATATTATATTACCTTGATCACTGTAGCTTCATAGTGAATCTTGAAATCAGAGAGTAAGTGCTTAAAATGTGTTCTTTTTTTTTTTTTTTAACTTAGTTTAGGCTATTTTAAGTAATCAGCATTTATATTTAAATCTCAGAACGAGTCTATTTTTATTATAAGGCTCTTAGAAATTTTACTGGGATTGCATTGAATTATATATCTTTTAGGAAAGAAATGACCTCTTAACATCAAGTCTTCCAATCTATGAACATAGTATTAATATATGTCTTCCATTAGCTAATTCTTTATTAATTAATTACAGCAATTTTTTATAGTTTTGCTTGTACAGGTCTGGCACATGTTATATTAAATTTATTCCTAAGAATTTCACTTTGATGCTATTATAAATGCATTTAAAAATTATTTTGCAATTGTTTCTTGTTAACAAGTAGGAACACAAATCATTCTTCTATATTGACTTTATATCCTACTGCCTTGAAAATTTTACTCATTAATTCTAGTAGGTTTTTGTAGATTCCTTACAATTTTCTGTGCTCATGATCATGTCATCTGTGAACAAAGACATTTTAATTTTACTTCTCTCTTTCCAACATATGTGCCTTTTCATTTTTTTCTTCCCTTAATGGTATGGTTTTAACCTTCAGTAAAACATTAGATAAAATGGTGAAAGAAGACATCATTTCCTAGTTAGGTGCTGGTGTAGGTGGGAGGAGCATTTAATATTTTAACAATAAGTATGATGTTTTCTCTAGGGCTTTCATAAATACCCTTTATCAGGTTGACGGAGTTTCTTTCTATTCCTAGCTCCCTGAGAGTTTTTATCATGAAGGAGTGCTGTTTCTATACCAATTGAGCACTAGGATTCTATCCCTTCTTCATCCTCTACAACCTCTGCTAGAATTATTTTGATGATTAAAAAAATAATGGCTTCTCAATAACAAGAGGTCTTATTCTATGCTCCTAAAAATTGATTCCTGGCCATGCTTACCTCTCTACTGCTGTCTCTTCTAACGAATTGAAAGAAACTAACCCAAAGGCCTTTATCCACTCACACAAATATACTCATCATTTATGCCTTTGCTACTGAATGCATTTGCCACTCTTGACCATCTGCAACTGATAAGGCTATACTTCTCTTTTTATTCGGGGGAAATAACTTGTAATGATACTCTTACTCTTTGCTATGAATTGAGGACTTGCATTGTACCAGGGTGTGTGCTAAACCCTTTACAGTACATGCATCTATTTTATAGATGAAAGAGCTGAGGTTTGGAAAAGTAACTTGCTCAGTGTCATACATTCAGTAAGTGGGGCTGCAAGGAGCTGAATTTAAGGGGATTCTAACTGCAAGCTTGAGTTCTCAGAGTTCTTCGCTATGGCACTTACTGCTTTCTGCTTATTTCCGACATTGCAATATGTTTGCCAGTATTGATAAGCAAAAGGTGGAGTATTTTATTTTTTTCTTTGGTTTAAATCAGTTCACTTCTTTCATGTTTTCTTTTTATTGGCTGATACAGGAGAAAAACGAGAGGATGACAGATGTAACACTTAGTCCTGTTGCTCATTATTATAGAATGACATAAAAACATGGCTTGCTTTATATAGACAGATGTGGTTTTATAAAATAATCATGAATAGTCTTTTTTTGATTGACTTGAAGAATAATTATGCACACACCTGGAGTTTATTTTCTGGAAAGGTCAATTTAACTTCTAGTGGATCTCATTAGGCTTATGATTTCCACTTCCACATTAGTGTGCTATAGGTTGAGATATATTTAACTCTATTTTGCTTTCAAGGAAAATTTTTAGTGGAATAAGGTAGTTGCCTAGACATTAGAGTTGTAGTTACCTGCAATAATTCACTCTTAAGCCTTCTGAATTCTGCTTTTAAAATCTGTAGCTCATTCTTCCTTCTTTTTATTTTCAGGTATCAAGAAATAGGGATTTTCAATGCACTTAGCTTATGCACAATAGTGGCTGAAGGAATTAATTTATTTAGTATGTCTATGATGACACTAACTTTATTATTCAGGGTAGTTAAAATTTCAGCAGATGCTGAATTAATCCAGAGAACAGTTTTAATCTCGGGAATTGTTTTGAATGGCTGGTCTATCATTAAACAGTAATTAATCATCAAATGCTTGAAAAGGCTCATAAACAATGGAAAGTATATTTGATTGATAATATAAAATATTATATTATAACATTTAATGTATTTAATTATATGGTGATAAATAGTGCAATATTTCATTATTTACTCATGTACATTTTATATTTTTATATAGTGGTTATGTAATAACTGTCTACTGTGTGATGATGAACAGTAGAACACTTTGTGTTGGTTTATTTTCCATAAATTCCTATACAGGATGCACATTCAATATGGATTGTTTCCATAACATGTTTGAAAACATTACTTTTTAAAATCATAGAAATATTGAAAATATTTGAGATTTTTAAACCCAAAATAAGATATTTTTTTAATAAGTTTGTTCTCAGTCATCTGAAGCCATAATACTTGGTCTCTAAGGCCCTTCCACTGTATGTGGACATGTATAATGCATGCAAGGAAGAATATTTTATATTGTATGTACAATTGTCAAACCTTGTATGTTTGATATATGTTAGGTGAGGAGAAGTGGAAAATCAATCGATTTTATTGGGGTAGTGGTGCATCATGATGTATGGATCAATCATTACAAGTTACAGGGGAAATGGCATAACATTTAGGATTGACCCATATGCCACCAGTAAATCTCTTCCCAGATCAAATGGGAATAACTCAGAAACTAAGATAACTAACATTCATCAGTGTCAGGCACAGTTCTAAATGTTTAAGGTGTATTAAATCATTAATCCTCGCAAAAAAACCTTCTGAAATAGATACTGGTATTACTTAGACATCAGTAGGTACAAGTATCTTACAAATACAGCATGGAGTAGTTAAGTAACTTGCTATACAACTAGAAGGTGGTGTGGCTGGGATTGAACCTTGGCACTTTGACTAACCATTCAGTACTCTTAACTCCTTTACTAAATAAATGTCTCCCTTAGGACTTAGATTTAAATCTAAGTCATAGAAATAGTTTGTCTTCTTGATTTTTTCTTAAGATGTTAAGCTTCCTGACCTAAATGTCTAATTTAGCTGGAACTAGTATCTTAAGGTTCTTCAAGTCCTACAGTTTATTATCCCAGTGGTCAGTCTAATGTGAGCTTAAGTCATTTCTGAATTCAGCCCTTTTGTTTGTTTTTAAGTAGATACAGAGAATATTCTATGGCTTTCTTATGGTTTGCTCCTGAGTCCTCAAAGATATTTCTCCTATCTTTCTCCTTTTCCATGCTTACAGCTACCATTCTAGTTTAGGTTCTCTTTAGCTTCCTTAGTGACAGTCCTAACTCTAGTATCTTTACAATTTGTTTTCTAGATTAATTTATGCAATGTTCTGATCACAAAACCTACCAGTATCTCTCCATTTTTCACTACATACACCCAGGCCCCTTTATTGGATAGTTAAGGCCTTGGTGCTCTGGATCTACCTTTCTTATATTACCTAAAAATGTATCATAATCATGGAAGCTAACATTTATTGAGCACTTACTATGTTTTCAAGCTTTCTTCTTGTCATATAAAAACAAATTCCACATACTTTCTGCCTTTGTGAGCATCACAGGGGTTATCTTAATTTTCACAGAAATCATATGAGATATGTATTATTATTAACTCCATTTTACTGAAGAGGAAACAGGATAGATGAGTTTATACAATTTATACAATGTCACAAGATTACTAAGTGATAGAACTGGGATTCACATTCTCACTTTCAAGTTCAATACTACACTCTGTCATTTTCTGACCCTAACCCTCTTTAACTGTACTTGGCCACTCACTGCTCTCTTTGCTTCCCAGCTTTATTAAGACTTAATTGACACATAACATTGTGTGACTCACTGGTCCCTTTTTACGCCATACTTTTTCTACTTCATGTTCTTGACTTACTGTCATTCTACCCTCCTTGAATGTTTTTTGTTTTTCCAATTCTCTTCCCTGTCTCTGTTAAATAACAATTGCCCTTCAAGGCTAAGGATATAATTGATCTCTCCTACTACAGAACCAAAGTTTCTTTTCAGTAAACTGACATAGTGCTGTAACCTTGTATTCTGGTTATACAAACGATATCTCTCTACTATATCTTGAGAGTTTCTTGAATTTTGATGCTATTTTTCCTTCAAAAAGCCAAATCTCAAAATTCAGTGGTTTATCAATAATTTTCCATAAACTCATGATTTTTTAAATTATTATTACTGTCCCGTATAAGAAAGAAGCAAGAATGGATTCTAACTCATTATTCTATTTGGCAGTTTCAGAATTTAAAGAATTGTCATTAGCAGCCTTTTAGATCACACTGATGACTTACTTGGCCATTTAGGTATCAAGCTGGGCTTTATCAAGAGTGCTAAATTTTTATTTTATTTTATATTTTAGCAAGAAAGGCTTCTTATTATTTGCTATGATAAAGAAAGTTCTCAGAGGAGCTCATTCAGACTTTCCACCAAAGGGTTGTGCTGGGCACAGAAGACATAAACATCAACCACATTTTAGCACAACCTTCATCATTCTCTGTGGTTTGACTTTTCTGATGATGTCTAAACTTAAACATAAAAGGAAACCCCACCTTATATGGGTGATTTGGAATGGAAAAGAAGCTCCATGGCTTTCCTGTTTGGCTGGTGGGTTTGACGTTTCTCACACGTGTATTTGCTTTGAACTCCTCCTAAGTTAGGTGTTATGTAAATACAAGTTATAATTAACATGCTTTCTTTGGGTTCCTTGAACAAAACACTCTCCCTCATGATATGCTGTGCATATTGACTTTGAGTAAATATGAGTTTTGAATTTAGATTTAGAAAGCAGATAATGTGACTGAGATTCATGTCTTCTCTTTGCCTTTAATCTAGGGCTACAGGATTGGGTCCAAATGTGAAGGCGACAGAACATGGGAGAACCTTTCTGTTTAGCCACGAAATAACCAGGGATGAGAAGTTGAACTTATAGGCTCTAACTGAATGTGCTATTTTTCATTTTCATGAAAACTGGCCTATGTTATTACTGTACAGCTCCTACCAGCTGTTTCCTTTCTATTGTGCTTCTGTGAGCTCTCTGCTTGAAATTTATATATCACTTGGCATCCTGAGGGGTGAACTAATACTTGTAGATTCAAGGTAGTACTTGGGATTTTGTTTTTAGATTTTTAATGCAATCCAACATGTTTAAAATGTTTTCTTTTAATTGCTATTATGAGTATGTGGATGTTTGTTTAAGCCTGCAGAATTGCCTCCATGCTCAAGTGAGGAAAAATATTGAGAGAATTAATAGGCTAATTAAAACCATGTTCTCACTGTTTTCATCTGCCCTTCACTATTCTGCCAAGCTTATATGATTGCCTCAGTTTCCCATTTAGCACTGGAGCTGGAGACTTGAGCCCTGAAAGCAGACATTTATATGTCTACACATTTACACGTAATAATAAACATTGTGTTCATGTAACAGCAGCTTCAATCATTCTATGCTTTCACTGGCTTGATGGCAGAGTTTCACCAACAGGAGAAAATCCTTTGGTTTGTCACACTGGGAATGGTCTGGGCCAGATAGATCAAAGAATTGTAAACCAAGAAAATATGGACAGTCCATCAGTATTCAGGATTCACAAGTTATGCAATTTCAACATAGTGAATTACATTTATTTTATCATTTTTATGATTAGAAGGTTAAGGTTAAATTATAATAATAACTAACAATTATAATACTTACCATATGCTATTTAAGTTTTCTACATGTATTAATTTATTAATCTTCTTGATAATTAGGTATTATGTCCACCCTTTCTTATAGATAGAGAAACTGAGACAAAGAAATGTTAAGAAACTTGTACATAATTATATAACTTAAAACTGGCTGAGCCAGAATTTGAATGCTGGCAGCCTAGCTCCTTGCCCTGTACTAGACAGCTTTGAATTGTTGCAAAGAATAAATAATGAAATAGATCCGTGATTTCAGAATTTGTTTAGTGGCAAGTGCCTCTATAATTCCTATATGTTTGATGGACTTCCCCCAAACCGGTTGAACACTTTTTCATGATTCCTGGGGGGGCACTAATTTGGGGTAGCAAAACTTCTATAGGGGATCAGCTAAATCAAGATGAGGAATTCACACAAAGCATATCAGAGTATACCAGGCAATGCCAACCAAATGTGGAATGCTTCAAGCTGGGATTACTGTTTGACTCCAGCAATTTAAAGTTTACATGGGAACCACCTTTTCAAAAACCAAGTGCAAAATTCTCATACATTCTCATGTGGATTTATGCTAAATATCAGAGCATTTAAAGGTTCTGTCACCTTGATATTTCCTTGAATTATTAGTTCAGACGGCTGAGCCCGTAGAAGGGGCTGCAAGAAGAGAACTAAAGTATATAAGATTTCAATTTGCCAGGGTTTATTGTGCCTACCAGGAAGTAATGGCAAGCTTTAAATGTTTTTCTCTTCTTTCACGGCTTTGTCCCCACCTAATCCTTGATTGGCAGGGAAGAAGAGCTGTAGAGGGAGTGAGTGCCATCCACATAGTTTTCCTTTTTCTGTTCTTGACTATAGTCACAAAATATGGGACAATTTAATCTTCATATTATTTGGGGGGGAGGAGCAGGAATATAAAGAGGAACAGGAACTAGCCCAGCTGGTGTGGCTCAGTGGTTCAGCATCCACCCACACACCAAGAGGTTGCCGGTTTGATTCCTGGTCAGGGCACATGCCCAGGTTGTGGGCCCAATCCCAGTGGGGGGCATGCAGGAGGCGGCCAGTCGATGTTCTCTTTCATTGATGTTTCTATCTCTCTCCCCTTCTTCTTTCCTCTCTAATATCATTAAGAAAAAAATTTAAAAAAAAAAGAGGAACAGGAACTAGAACAACAACAATACACAGAAGGTAAAATGAAATTACTGAGTTAGCAACTGAATAATGACAGCTTATTATATAGACTCTGTAGTCCATGTTACTGTAGGGTGTTCCAGTCAGTATCTTAGAGCAAGGCACTATACAGCAAGAGTACTATTGAATACTTTCAAAGCATTACTTACAGTTAAATGTAAAAGACTATAATTTATACATCCAAGATGTATACATGCTACACTTGTCTTAAGAGCATCAGTTTTCTTTGATTTAATGTACACTTGTATATCATTGGGAGAAATTGGTAGACTTTAACAATAGGTTTAACTAGCCAAAACAAGGTACTGAATGAATAAGGCATTAGCTAGTATGTGCTTTACATGTTGTAGACATGCTACAAATAATTGAGAAAATGTCAATGAACATGAATAGATGGTGATAAACAGAGGAGCCGATGGTGTCAAACTCTCATCTGTTGTTAGAGCTTTAAAACCTAATCTTGATCCTGCCACACAAGTTAACTGAGTGACTTTGGGCACAAAATCTTTTAGATTCTTAATTTTCTTATCTGAGAAAGAGGATGTTGGAATAATATCATCTTTGAGGTTCTATCTGGATTTAATTGTGTTGTTCTATAGTTTAGATATTTTCATTAAGTGCAAATTCAACATGAAGCAATGCTGTGACCTATTATGCCCAAAGTCTAATTCATTAAGAGAAATACAGAGACTAGAACATCCCCTGGTATTCAACAGTAGACACTTCATTTAGTTGGACAATAAAATTATGACTGTCATATATTTGGAAAGATGTTGAAAATTGAATAGCACATGTGGATGAAGGTGACTGTAGTGGTTTGAGTCTGGAAACAATATTGTAGAAGAAATGGTGAGATGAGCCAGGGTTCATTACCCCAGGTCAGAAGAGAAAGAGTCTCCCAAAAACTTTCTTCTATATCTCTTTTTGAAACTCTAGGGGGAAGGGTATAGATTTTCCTAAAGTCTACATAAAAGTAAATAAAAATAAGAACTTTCTCATTAAAGTTTGCTAGTAATAAGTTGAATTGCTTTATGATGAAGCTATTTCTCTCACAAGGGTAATGTTCAGGGAAAAGTTGAACAACCATCTCCAGGTGGAAAGCTGGGTTTGGTGACCTCAAGGGTCCCAAGCACTCAAAGTTGCTTCTATCCTGTGATTTTTCTGAGTGCTAATAATTAGTTTTGAAATTAAAATAAAGACAAATTCATGTGCTAATATCTGAAATAATGAATTTTTATGGTACACTAGCTATTTTTTGAGTAATCAAAAATAAAATAATCTGAAATGAAATATAAAGTTGTCAAAACTCAGACAATTCCATTTAGGTCTAAATAAGATAAGTGTAAGTTCTCCCCAACCCCTCTGCCCTCTTATCCTTCACAAGTACCTTCCTCAGCACATTTCTTTCCCATCTAATCCGGCCTTGGCATTCGCTTCTTGGAGGGTCTAAACTGACACAGTAATAAATGTGCAATAATTATTAACTATTTTATTTAAATTTTAGCTATTTTACTCTTTTCTCTATGGCTCCAAATTAATTTGTTTTCTAATAGAAAAATGAAAATAATCTTTCTGTTAGCTGTAAAATAATTCATTATTTTAGGGGAATAGTACTGATTTAAAATGGTAGAATTGAAAAGAAATGAATACTTTAAGTGGAAGTATTTAATATCACTTAATATTAGGCTTCATATCTAAATGGACTAGTAAAATTCATATGAGTGTGCTATAAGGTCGCTGTTAACCAGTAGAGATGACTTTGAGAAGGAACAGCAAGGGGAAGTGAAGACAGTCACCTGGCCAGGCCAAAGTCCCTCCGCTGTCTGGATGTGATGGGAGCTTCTTCTCTGTCTCTTCTGTTGGCATTTCCAGCCAATACATCCCGGATGACCCAAAGCCAGGCCTTTCCTGCAAGGTAGCAGGAGGGACAGGAAACACCATGTGCTTCCTGGTTTTGGAGGTGGCAAAGGGCTGTGGGGCAGCCAGTAAAAGCAAACACCCAAGGTGGGAAAGGATTTGGTGACCTTGTCAACAGAGTTTTGCGCTTCAGCAGAATGACACAATAACTTGTCAAATTTCAGTCTGGACTCAGTAACCACTGGGAACACACTTACTGCAGAACCTTTACTTACAGGGCTCCAATTTAATAATGTAGAGAGGACAAATACCAACTTCGTCAGGGGAGAGGAACAGATAGACTTAGCCTCAGCAGCCTCAGAGCTTGGCAACATTCTCAGCAGTGATAAGCAAACATGTTTGCCCTGCAGTGAGGTACTGGCATTCGGGAGTCACTTCACTGAGAGGGAGAGTCCTGAGGAGACCTGAGGAGTAAAAGTATAGAGATGTTTTTGATGGAGAGAAGAGTGCTCATTCCAGTTAAGGCCACATCTCCAAGGCACAGAATGTTTGTGAATGGGGGCCAGGAACTGGGTAAACTTTTAAAGTTCTTAAACATAGTATAAAACTCCATATTTCAAGAAGTAGAGTGAGCTTAGAGGGAACATATATTTTAACATGTTTCTCTTAGGGACAGGAAAGAGGGTCATGACTTCTGTGGCCTCCCTGAGATGGCCTGCCACTTCTCGTGCTGACAGCCTCTTGTGAGGATAGGACAACAATAAATTTCTGAAAAAGGAAGGGGCTTTTGTTCCTGAGTAATAAGCCATATAATATAAAGATTAAAGACAAGGGGTGGGATGCAATGTGGATATGAATTATAGTACTGCTCTATCGTCTACTCATCATGTCACCTTGGGGAACTTAATCCTTCTGAGCTTCAATTTCTTCATGAGTTAAATGGGGTAAATAATATTACCCATCACAAGGATTTCTGTGAGGATTACATGAGATGTGTCATGTACAATATTTCGTGCTGTGACTGGAATATTTTATGGAAACCCAGATTCAAAAGTGACTAACTAAGGGAGTTACCGAGCATCTCGGATTGCTTGAGCACACATGGCTTTTTATAATTTTGGTTCAAAATTAGAATTTATTATGGCTTCATCCATTCAGTGACTGATATAATCGGCTTTTATTACATAATGCAGTTTATATTTTCAATACCTGAAATCAAAAGGATGAAAAGATTTTCTGGATCCTGAATTAGAGCTATCATCTGCTATGAAAGTTTTAATGACTAAGAAACAGAGATAATTAAGTATTTTTACATGATAGGGGTTTAATAAATATTTTAAAAATGAATATACCCACCCATTTATTCAACACACATTTATTTTAAATAGTGATGCATGCTGAAAAAAGAAATAGGGTGATGTGATAGTGAGTGGGCTGTGTGTGTGTAGGAGGGATGGTGCTCTGTAATTTAGATTGGGAGCTGGTTCAAGGCCTAAATTCCAAAATTGCTTGAAAACTGCAGTTCCTATTAAGTATGTCTAAATTACAAATTGCCAGAAGGTGTGTAATAATATTCAAATTTAAATTCAACATTTCATTGGGGAGAGCTCAATTTTGTTTATTTAGGGTTCACAGACTTTCCCTGGGGTTTTATTTTTATTCAGGTTGAAAATGAAACTGGGAAAAAAACCAAAGTTACTTTCAGTAATTGAAGGTAAATCCTTAAGTGTGGATTTTTCTCCCTTTGGCTGCTGTTTCATTGACTTCTGCAACCCTGGCCTTTCTAAAATGCCAACAAAGTGATTATTCTGGACTCTCGCCAGTTGACTTCCGTTGACACTATCAGAAACTGTCAACAACTCCTTAGATGATTATACGTTTTTGCGTTTGTATAGTAGTTAATTTGCAATCATACACTGTTTTGGTGAATATTTGAAGTTGATTTGTTGATGACATTCTTTTCTATCATGCATTTCCCAGATAGAGAGGGATTCATGATGAATTCTCAGGTTCATCCATTCATTTAGTAAGAATCTATCAAGCACCTATCATGTGCCAAGTGCTTCTGGTAGGAAGTTGAATCCTATGCAGCTGTTGATATTCCATCCTTTTTAGCCTGAAAAATAGAAATTTAATACAGTTCAACTTACTCAAAAACAAGTTCTCCTTTAAAGAGCTTTCCATTGAATATAACGTTTTAGATGTATAAACAAATGAGTGCCTTTAAAAGTTTTATTTACACCTAATTATAAATTTTGTGGCCATGGCAATCTAAAACTTCTATAGGTCAAAATATTTCTGTATAATGAAGTTGTTCCCCTGATACACAGTCTCAATTAGAGGAATTTGTTTCCTATATTAAGCATCCCAGAGTAACAAATGATTTGGTAATCCTTATATTGTACCATAAAGAATTACTTACTTGTACACTTTGTTATGATTTTAAAATTCAAGTGAGGAGTTGAATAATAGCCCAGGTTTTGTTCCTGCTTGGAAGAAGTAATTAATGTTTAACTTCCCGTTTCCCTACCAACCTTCTTTGAAAAGCACAAATAATCTCCCTTACCAGAAACTTCCTAAATCCCAAAGCACTCACAATATACATTGCCATGGAACAGGAAATTAGAATAGTGGAGAACAAGGGAGCGACATGTATGTACTTGAATTTAGACCTTTTCCGCCCCCTCTTTTGATTTAATGCCTGGTATGAGTAGTGGTTTATGGATTCTGTTATTCAAAGCCTGATTGTAGTTATGATTTACTTACGACAAATATGTTCATCACAACAGAAGTCCACAAAAAACTTTGAATTGTTGACCCTATTTAATATCCTTAAAATAGTTTATTGTTCTTGGTCCCTTGTGAGAGAGATAGGAGGAGCAGGGGAGGATAGTGAGAAGAGGTAATGAGGGAAAGCAAGGCGAGGGATGTGAATATTGTAAAGTGCCATTATTTTAAACCTGAAAGTTTTATTTTAGTTTACACTTAGGCACTGTTATGTAATAGAGTACAAATTAAAAGTTAAAAAGATGGGGTTCCAGTCCGCTAAACCCAGCATTCTGTCCTCATTACCTGTCTGTATGCCTCTGTAATCATTGTTTCTTCTTTCTACTGTGGCAGCAGGGGAAGTGACCTTTCTCCACTGGGTCAGTCCTCCATCATGCTCAGAATCCCACCCCTTCTTATCTTATCCTCTTTCCTCTTCTCTCTTTCCAATAGATCCTTTCTATCAGCATTTAAGCATATACAAGTTTGTTTTTTTAATGTAAAAAGTCTGTTCATTTCCTCCTGTTACCACCGTAAATCTTTCTTCAACTGCACAGAGGAAACAGCATAGAAAGAAACAGCTGTCTTTACTCAATGGCTCCATTTTCTTAGCTCACATATACTAATTAACCTTCCTATGAAAAGGTAAAGTCATCAGTCACTCTCCAACTGATGTAAAGTCCAGCACACATTAAGATTTTGTATCATTTGAGCTCTTATCAAAGTTTAATAAAATTGATCACTACATCCTAGTGGAAACTGCTACTACCTTGGTTCCCATGATACTAAATCCTCTTAGGTTTTTTACTAATTCTCTAATTCCTCCTTCTCCTTTACCAGCGAAACCTCCTCCATCTAATCTGTAAACACTGAACAACTTCATTCTTCAAACCTAGGCCTCTTCTCTTTTCCCTAGACCAACCTTATTTAATAGTTTCCTGGTCTTAGCGAATCCCTACATAAACTTATTATTTGTACAGCTCCTGATATGTTAGCATGACCAGTAAATTGTAGATATAATAAACTAATAATAATGTCATTGCTCTTTTGAGGAAAGAATGATAGTTTTCTATGGATATGTTTATTTTGATCAACTTATTATCAGCCTACTCATTTTGTGTGGTTCCCTTTCTCACTAAGGATATCAACTTGAATATGATAGAGGAAACTGTTTCTTTATTTTTTAAAATTTCCTATTTGATTTTTTGAAACTGCATTCAAGAAGACCTAAAAGACTTATTACAAATTTCTACTATACACGATGCTGGTGAGATGTGATATATGATGTATACTGTACAGTTTCCCCCTACTTATGACTAAAAATGACTATTTAAGTTTCCTTTATTGAAAAAAGAAAGGGTAATTAGGTTTAGCTTACCTTTAAAATCTAATTTGTTTTATTTTCATAAATTTTTAAAACTCATAAGGCAAACAGGATAAATTTCTATAAAATAACCGATTTAAACCAAATTGAGATTTACTTTTTGATAAATTTAATTTAGAGTTTATAAATTGCTTTTACTTGTTACTTACAACACAAAGATTTGTCAGTGTTGAATAGTAAACTTTCTAAAATCATAAGCCAAAGCAATATAATAAAAATATAGCTTAGGATATATATATAAATAGATATATCTATATCAATACATATATGTATATGCCAATTATTTTATATGACTTTGGCAGAATATTTTCTTACTGAGTGACATGATTAGACTCAAATATAGGCCTAACCGTTACAATATTATTATGCAGATATGTTGGTTTCTAGATCTCTTTTATAGGCCTATATTTGGACTAAAAAAATTGTTTGAACAAAACAGAAAGAATGAAATTTACATGTGTAATGTGAAACCTGTGCTTATTTTTGCTGCAAAAATACAGAATTCTTGCCTTGGCCAGTTTGCTCAGTGGTTAGTGTGTCGGCCCATGGACGGTTCAATTCCTGGTCAAGGGCACCTATCTGGGTTGCAGGTTCGATCCCTGGCCCCCAACCAACCAGTGTGTCTCTCTCACATCGATCTCTCTCTCTCTCTCTCTCTCTCTCTCTCTCTCTCTCTCTCTTTCTCTCTCTCTCTCTCTCCCCCCTCCCTCCCTCCCTCCCTTCCACTCTCTAAAAAATCAATGGAAAAATATCCTTGGGTGAGGATTGACAACAAAAATACACAATTCTGGGTCAAATATGTGACATAAGTGTACATATATTTCATTTTTAATTATAATCAGATAATTCTGTCCATGTTTTTGATGCTGGTTAAATAAGAAACATTCATAAACAAAAGAAGCTGCAACCACAGCAAGATGTTCACTGCTTCCCTAAAAGTGGCTGTGCTTCCACAGAAATCCAGAACTCTGTGGAGGGGCAGAGCACTGATTTATTTTAAATTCAGGAATCTTGTCACTTGAAGTATAAAAGTTTTCCTGGATCTTACAAAACTTGATCAACTAGATAAGGTGATGAGACATGTCTATTAAGTAGGCCAGTTTCTGCAGATATTCTTCATCTTTAAAGCATTCAGCAAAATCTTGCCTGCTAATATCTGGAAGATAGTTCTCTTTAGCTCAGATGCTCTTGAGAACAGTCTCTCTGTTAAGTCACTGGATTTCTGTATGTAAAAGATGTAGGGGCTCCTTTTCCAGATTTTCATGCTATTTTAAAACTATCTTCAATTAACGGGTGTTTGTTTAATAATAATTTTTGTAGTATCATCCAGACTTTGATTTTTCATTTTGTACTCAGAAGTTTTTGACACCCTTGGAAAGAAAACAGTGTATTGTGATGTCAGTGTGGATATGAATTTTCTTGGGGCACATCAACACGGATGTCAATGTAGTTTTTTCAAAATAGAATTTCTATTTTTAGATATGGTCATAAAAATCAAATGCATCTTGTCCTTTCCTTGTTTTGAGCAGCATTTTGTAGTAAAAAACATTTTCTTAAATTTCACTATCATTTACAAATCTTACAAATTCTATGGCATGACATTTATTGGTGGAATTTGTTTATTCATCAAGCTGAAGAAAGAAGCTATTATTTTCCAGTTTATTGTGCAAAACCTCTTAATGTCAAATGGCATATCATCAATACGTCAACATATCGAGAGTGGAAAATTTTAAATTTCCTATATGGAATCTCACCCTCACAATTTACTAACTATATTACTAACTATAATTTTACCTGCTATTATTATTATGTTCTCACCAACTATGTAAAATTTCCCTTTTCTAGCTTATCAGTCATGCTCCTAATAACTCCTTTATAACTTGCTTTCTGAGCCTTTTCCCCGAATGTGACTTTTTAAAACCAAAATGTTTATCCTGTTTGAGATTCAAATTTCTTTTTAGAATGATCAGCATCTTTCCTTGTTAAATTGTTATCGGGGAAGTTGAGGTATCCCCTTTCCCCACTGAGTACTGGAGGTGGAGTCCTTACTACATCTTGAGAAAAAGAATTTTCTGAGATTTGCACAGGAAGATGAGTGATTTTTATTTTCGTGGAATTACATCCCTGGATTTCCAAAGTCCCATTTCCTTTAATCCAGTCCTGGAAGAAGTATAACTGGGATTTCAGTAGAGCTAAAAGCAAAGCCAGTGTCCAGAGTTTCCATTCCATGTTGTAGTCAGATCCAGTTCAGCATCAGGCTGTTTACAATTCATTAGTCAATTGTGTTTAGGGGTCCACATGGACATGGGCCACGTGGGAGAAGTCAACCAACATGGGCCAGGAGTCAACCAAGAGAGCAAACTCCTTTGTTCAGGGGATTATATCTCAAACTTCACGCCCTTGCAGTGGCCATGCCTATTCTGGCCAATGACCTGTCCCCAGGTGTGATTAACAGCAAGTACCTTTTCTATGTCACCCCAACTTTACTGGGCATGTGTCTATCTCTCCCTGTCCAGTCCTTTCCCCCAGTGATCTGCAGGGAATAGACCAGTGGCTCCCTGGGGAGTGTAAAGCTTTAGCTTCCTGGTGAAGCTGCCTGTAATATTTGGCCTTCCCTTTGCTCCTTTCCTGTTATTAATAACTAGGATAACTACAGTGGTATCAAAATTACTATAATTTGTAGGTATTTTTTTCAATTTTGCTAAAGTTATTGCTGTCTTTTTAGTTGTTTGCCACAGCCTGTACATAGTGGATAGAACAGCTGGGACATAAAACTCATTAAGTAGTTTGGGTCCCTTGCTGCACTGGTACAGTAAATTGACTCAGAAGATTGTAACCACTCTTCATTAACCTTATCAACACAAACAAAATCCTCCAAAGAATCTCAGATATGCAAATTATATATGTAAATTATTTGTCTGACCTCATATTTCTGGATGGTAATACAAAAGATCAACACAATTATTTTTTTGTTGTTTTGTTAATCCTCATCCAGGGATATTTTTCCGTTGATTTTTTTTTTTTTTTAAGAGAAAGTGGAAGGGAGGGAGGGAGAGAGAGAGAGAGAAAAAACATAGATGTGAGAAAATCACATTGATTAGTTGCCTCCTGCTGACCCCGCCCAGGACTGGGGGTAGAACCTGCAACCCAAGCATGTGCCCTTGACTGAAATCAAACCTGTGACTAGCCAGGGCTCAATATAATTTTTTTAATTAAAATTTTTTAATGTTGACATTATTGAAGGTGTCCCCCTCTTCCCTCATCTTTGCCTACCTCCACCCACCCCCACCATCCTCTCCCTTGTTCATGTCCATGAAGTATGCATAAATGTTCTTTAGCTAATCCCTTCACCTTCTTTATCCAATCACCCCACTCCCATCCCCTTGGGCACCAGCCAGTCTGTTCCATGTATCTATACTTCTGGTTTTCATTTTGTTGTTCATTTTATTTTGTTCATTAGATTCCACATATAAGTGAGATCATGTGATACTTGTCTTTCTCTCACTGGCTTATTTCACTCAGCATAATACTCTCCACGTCCCTCCAAAGGATAAGAGAAATCCTTCTTTTTTACAGCTGCATAGTATTCCATTGTGTAAATGTACCACAGCTTTTTTTATCCACTCATCTACTGATGGGCAGTTGGGCTGTTTCCAGATCTTGGCTTTTGTAAATAATGCTGCTATAAACATAGGGATGCATATATTCTTTCTGATTGGAGTTTTGGAATTTTTAGGATATATTCCCAGAAGTGGGATTGCTGGGCCAAAAGGCAGTTCCATTTTTAATTTTTTGAGGAAACTCCATACTGTTTTCCATAGTGGCTGTACCAGTCTACATTCCCACCAACAGAGCACTAGGGTTCCCTTTTCTCCACACCCTTGCCAGCACTTGTTGTTTGTTGATTTATTAATAGTAGCCATTCTGACAGATTTTATTTTCATCTCTCTGATGATTAGCGACCTTGAGCATTTTTTTATATGTCTATTGGCCATCTGTATGTCCTCTTTGAAGAAGTGTCTATTCAGGTTCTTTGCCCATTTTTAAATTGGATTGTTTGTCTTCCTGATACTGAGTTTTATAAGTTCTTTGTATATTTTGGAAAGTAAACCCTTATCAGATGTATCATTGTCAAATATATTGTAATACAAGAGATCAACACAATTTTAAGGTTTGGTCTTATCTTTTCCAAAATGGCAATATTTTTTCCAGAAGTTACCAGCCATCGTGATTTAAGATATTTATAGCCTGGGGCACTCATAGGCTTATTGAGCATAGGTGTCTTTTACCCTCTAGTAAGTTCAGCTTGGATTTGTAGAAGTGTCTGGACCAGAAAATCTTCTACACTACCTTCTATGTATTATATTTAAATTTGTACAGTATACTTCCTAGAAGAATTCTACCTATTACTCATGTAAACCCCACGCAGGACAAATATAAATGAAACCACTTCAGGTACATCATACTTATACAGGAGAAAACTAAAAATAAAGAACAAATTTAAAAAGTAACCAGAGGAGCCCTGGCCAGTTTTGCTCCGTGGTTAGAGCGTTGGCCCATGGACCAATGAGTCGCGGGTTTGATTCCAGTCAAGGGCATGTACCTCGGTTGTGATTCGTTCCTGGCCCTGGTTGGGGTCATGCGGGAGGCAGACACTCGATGTGTCCCTTTCACATCAATGTTTTTTTTTTTTTCTCTTTCTCTCTCTCTTCCTCTCTCTCCCTCCCACTCTATCTAAACAAAAATGGAAAAATATCCTCAGGTGAGGATTAAAAAAAAAAAAAGTAACCAGAGGAAAAAGATACACTACATAGGGAAACAATGAATGCTGGCCAACTTTACAGGTCATAAGACTGTCAAATAATATCTTTAATGTACTGAAAGATAAATAAAATTAATCTAAAATTCTATTTTTAACAAAATTATTCTAAAAATATCCTAAAATTTGAAGGCAAAAATAAAAACACTCTCCAGTAGACAAAAGCTGAGAACATTAGTCTTCAGTAAATCTGCATTACACAAAATTTTGAGAGAAGGTTTTCAGGCTGAAGAAAAATGATGCCAGGTAGAAACTTATCTCTACAGAAAATAATCAAGAGCACCAGAAAGATAAATATTTGATTAAATATTAAAGACTGTTTTAGTATTTTTGTTTTTAATATATACATACCTATGTATTTTAATTTCTTTGGAATTATATTGACCAAATAAAATAATAACAATATATTGGGCTTATCACACATGTGGAAGTAAAATAGAAGCATAATGGCCAAAAAAGGAGGTGTTAGTTATAACCTTACAGTTATAAGCTTCTTATATTGTTTGTGAAGTAGCATAATATTTGAAGGTAAATTGTGAAAATGTAAAGATATTATTTCTAAACTGAGAAATCTGTAATATATATATATCTCAAATGTATCCGTGGATAGGAATAAATTGAATACTAAAACTACTTTATTCATAAAAAATAAGGCAGGAAAAGAGAAATGGAATGAAGGTAAAAGGGTGTAAGTAGGAAACAACAAGATAGGAGATTAAAACCCAACCACATTAGTAATTACATGAAATATAAGTGGACTAAATACTCCAACTAAAAGGCAGAGATAATCAGACTGTATAAAAAGAAAAGCCCAGCTATATATTCTTTAGAAAAAAGACTTTTAAATAGGAAGATACAGACAAATTGAAAGTGAAAGGTGGGAAAACTATACCGTGAAAAAAACTAAGCTTTCAAAGCTGGCATGGTTACACAAATATCAGACAAAGGAGACTTCAAGACAAGTATGATCAGAGATAAAGAAAGGCATTTCATAATGATAAATGGATCCATGTATCAAGAAAACATAACCATCAATCATAAGTGTATATTTACCTAATGACATAACTTCAAAATGCATGAAGCCAAACTTGACAGGACAAAGAGAGAAATAGACAGATTTCCATTCATATTTGATGTGACAGTTAGTTTTATGTCAACTCTGCCGGGCTGCAGTATCCCGTTTTTTAATCAAACACGAATTGATGTGTTGCTGTGAAGGTATTTTGTTGGTGTAGTTAATATCTACAATCAGTTGAGTTTAAATAAATGAGGTCACTCTTGATAATATGGGTGAGACCTCATGCAATGGTTGAAGGCCTTAAAAAGGAAAAACAGGTTTTCCAGAGAAGAATAAATTCTGCCTCAAGACTGCAATATTAACTCATGTCTGAGTTCCTAGCCTGTTGGCTTGCCTTATAATTCTTACTTGCCAGCCTCTACAATTGCATGAGCCAAATCCTTAAAATAACTCATATCTTAGTGGTTCTATTTCTCTGGAGAAACTTGAATGATAAAATTGTTGACATTAACACCACTTCTCAGTTACTGATGTAATAAGTAGACAAAATAATCAGTAAAGATACAGAAAATTTGAAAAACACTGTCAGCCAACTTGACCTAATCAACAAATGCAGATATAAATTTTTTGAAATACATATGGAAGACACATCGAAATTAACATATACTGGGCCATAATACAAGCCTCAATAAATATCAAATATTGAAGTCATACAGAGTATTTTTTTTTACCAAGATGTATTAAAGTAAAAACCAATAATAACAATGTAGCTATAAAATATGCAATATTTGAAAATTAGCACACTTCTAAATAACCCATAGGTCAAATAAGAAATTATTATAATAATTTTATACTGAAAGATAATAATAAAATGCATTATAAATTTTTGAGATGCAGCTAGAGCAGAGTTTCAAAATTTATAGGTGTTCATGCTTGTTAGAAAAGAAAGGTTTAAAAATAAATGTTTTATGTTTCTACCTGAAAAAGCTAGACAATGAAGATAAAATTATACTGAAATTAAGTAGGAGAAAAGAAATAAAAATGATGGAAATCATGAAATATTTAATTAATTATTCAAAATTTTCCAATACAGATCACTACTCAGGAATAATTATCTCCAAGTGTGAAAACAAGCATATCGTGTTTAAATTCATTCACTGCCCCCTAATTCAAACTCCTCAGAGGAACAAATATCACAGTAGCTGGCTAGAGGGCCAGAACTGTGTCTTTTTTGACTCCTAAGTAATTGGTAGAGTTCCTGATATGTAGCAGACATTGAATAAATATTTGTTAACTGTATTAAATAATAAATAAATTAAAATGATGAAGACCATTTTGAGGTCAGATGCTGCTTACTTGATCATTTCTTGGGTCAGTGTCATATACACTTTCCACTTGAGTAATAATGAGACAACTGACGTTCCTCTAACAAGCCAAGTTATCTTCTCACATGTGTTTCCACTGTCTAGAGTACTCCATACCAAATGTGGATAGCTGGACAATTTTACCTCATTCTTTGCCTATTACTTAAACTTCGCCTCTTCTATTAATATAAAGCATTTCTGTGTTGCTGTAGAAAGAGAACCATTCTCACTTATCTCCTTTAATACCATTTATTAGATGTTTCTTTTTCATCTCCATTGGGAACTTTTTTTTTTTTTTTTTATCAGAAACTGTGTCTTTTTGTTTCTGTATCCACAAAACATAGTATTCCAGACACATGGTAGGAGCTAAATAAATGTAAATAAACACTAATACAAATACATTAATTTTGGGGCACTACATTACATATATATGAAATGTTTAAATAAGAGTAGTATTGGTGGCTGGATAATTTAAGATACATTCTTGAAATAAGTGTCCCTGAGTATCATGATTAAGCAAGTAGCCACCAAATCATACTAGCTTGATTCAAATCTCTATGTTACCCCTCAAAACAATGTAGATTTACACAAGCTATTTAACTTCTCTGTACCTAAGCTCCTCATCCACAAATTGGAATTTGAGGTGTATCTACCTCATGCTGCTGTTGAGGATTGAGATAATCTTGGGACATGATTAGTAACGTAGGTGGCAGATAGTACTCAGTAAATATTTTTTGTTCTTGTTCTTATTATTTAGTACTTACAGTTTAGAGTCAGATATGAGCCCAACTTACTTCATCACTTACTAATGGTGTGATTTTGGAAGAAAGCAGCTAACCTCTCTGAGTCTCAGTTTTTTAATATGTATGATGGTGAGAACCTTGCATAGAGCTGCTATATTTCACTGTGACTAAGATCATGTGCATGTCTGCATATAGCAAATGCTTAAAAGATGGGGATTTTCATTATTTTGATTTTTTTATATCTATGCTTTTCTCTAAGATGAAGAATGGAAGGTGCTAGCAGAGTGAGACCAAGTTAGAGAGCTGGGAAAGGGAAACTTCCATCATGAAAATCGTTTTACATATGGTAGGCAGACATACAGGGCAAATGCTTCAAAAGCCTTAAGAATATCTTCAAGTGTTCAAAAGCTTCCAAGCTAACTATAAATAACCTCTAAGACTAAATATTAACAAGAAAAACAAATGACTTTGAAAGCCATCTTAGAATGGGGTTTCTTCATCCTAAATATGCCTTTTAATTATTTTGTAATTATGAATATAATTACACAGTTGGTAAATTTCTTCAGTTTTGGTGAGTGAGCAATATGCCTTATCAATCTGTCTTTATTCATTCACATATTTAGAGCAGAGTTCAGTGTATAAAGCTCTGTTCTTACACAAAATAAATTTAATGTTGACTTTAGCCTAAAAATAAGCTAAAGTTATATGACTTCAAGTTGCATTATGTATTGACTACTAGAGAAAAACATTCTTGTATATAGAATTTTATAATTTTAGAGGGAAATTTAATCTTTTGACATTCAAAGATTTAAAATTTTAATATGTATATACAATAATTAGCTATATCTAGAAAAGGTATTTATTTAAAATTGCAGACATTTTTATTTTATGAACAAGATTCAATGGTTTTAGTTCAACTAAATTACAAATCATTTTCCAGTGGCTTTATTCTATATAATGAATATAGGTACTATATAAAGTGTGTCATTTGACACCTCAATTGGCCTAAAGTTTGCTAGCTGCCTGTCTGATTTTGACCTAGGTAAAAAATGTACAATATGTGTTGGTCATTTGTGTATGTATGTTGTTTCATAATGAATGAGTAATCTCTGCTGTTTTAGAGAACATAACCAAGATCTATGCAACTATTATCAGTCTGGGCATATGGTTGGCATTCAATATATATTTTTTATTTCCTAAGTCACTCAATCATCAAAATTTGGGAAATATTTGGTGAATATAAGGCTTTTACTTTTTGTAAAAGTATAAAAAATATACATGAAAAGATACAGAATGAGAGCTCAGGGTCAACCAAAGATAATGGTCAGACTATTAACTGTAATCTATTCTAACCAGATGGAGTGTGCTGACTCTGCTTGCAGAGGTGGATCAGATGATAAATACCAAATGATTCCAGGGCTGTGAAACAAAAAGAGGCATTACTCAAAGAAGTTCATTGTTCACTGGAAAACTGAAGAAGTAAAACTATTGTCATAAATGGCTAGGGTTATAGCCAGAGGAGATAAAATGTACTCTAGGACTAAGGATAAAAACATAATTGTGATGGGGGTGGGGAGGAGCCAGGCCTGAAGCCTGGGGTTGAAAAAAATAAATGAGGGGGGAGGTAATAAAAGACTTGGGTGATTTAGGCAGCTAGGTCTGTGAATAAAGGGTATATACCAAGTCCCTTCCTTCATGCAGTGCCCAGGGAAAGCTCTTCAGGGCTCAGGTGGCCTCTAAAGGCCCAACTCTGCCAGGCTAGACTCTAAGTCAATGTAATTGTGCTATTCTCTTTTATTTGGGTAGGTGCCTTTGTTTATTGTCCATAAGTGACCACTTTTCAAGAGCTCAATGTTCTTGGTTCTGTTCTTGAACCTTCAGTATTCTCATCAACAAGACCATGGTTTCCCCCAGCCCAGCATCATAGCATGGTGTCCTAAACATCTCTTGCTGATTTTTTAATACTTGGTTTAAAACACCCCTTCCTACACCCCATTTTCACTACACACCAAATCAAAATGCCAAGATACAGCATTCCTGAATCCAAGGGCTGTTACAGTTGTTCACTCAAAAAATTCGGACAACCGTCACGCAAATGACAACTCTTTTATTCAGAACATAATTCTGGTAGTCTTGATATCATTCAGGTAACCTCAGATGGTTTCTGTTTTTTATGTTCATGTGCCTTCTATAATAACTGTAAGCCTTTCAGGGTGTGTGTCTCTATTCTGTGACCTTTGGTTGAGAGAGAGAACACTAAGCTTTTGATTACCACCTCATGCCAGCTCCCCAAATAATGTGCTTCAGGTGTAGGGTGTGGCTTTACTGATCACTCACTACTTGTGTTCCTGCCAGTTTTCATTGTTGGCAATATTTTCATCAAAACTTAGCATTCTTGGAATGATATTTTGTGGCTCTAGTATGTAGTTCTTTTTGCCAATCCTTGATATCAGAAGTTTTTATAACTGACCTCTGAGCTCTTGCTCCTGGATAAATGTGGATTCATTAGTAGATTTTAGGCCAGGGTTACCTCATAAGTCATTTCTGACTTTTCAAGGTGTAGCAATACTCCCTTAACAGAGTCTTAGAAGGGAATAATATTCTTCTCTTCTTCTTTCCTTACTGAAAGACACTCAGACTGTATTCATTAGTGGTAGAGATTATTTAGTGCAGCTGGACTGGCTTTCCAATGCACTGAGAATATGTGTTCATGGAAACTGGCTCTGCACCAGTGCTTCTCAGACTTGAGTGTGCTTTTGAATTGCCTGGGGATTTTGTGAAGATACAGATTCTTCTGTTCAGTAGTCATTGAATTTCACTGAATTAGAGCAATGCAAGAAGTCCCTTCCTGAACCCTGAACCCTGAACCCAGGGATTGCCAGAATTATCTAGAGTTTGTTAGAAATTCAGACTTTTTCGTACTACCCAGATTTACTGAATCAGAATCCACATTTTAACAAGATCCCAGATACTTTGTTTGCATCTAAAAAAATTTTTTTTCTTTATTGTTTAGAGAGAGAAGAAGGGAGAGGGAAAGAGAGATGGAAACATTGATGAGAGAGAACATTGATTGGCTGCCTCCTGCATCCCCCCCCCCGTCCCCGGGGATTTGGCCCACAACCTGGGCATGTGCCCTGACTGGGAATCGAACCAGCAACTTCTTGGTGCATGGATCGACACTCAACCACTGAGCCACACCGGCTGGGAACTTTGTTTGCATATTGAAGTTTGGAAAACATCCTGAAAATCACACAAAATTAGGAATGTAATGGCCAAATCAGAAGTCCAATTACTATGCCCTCTCTGATTGTATCATGGAATCCTTTGTCACAGAGGACCTCCAAGGATTAAAGTTCTGTAGAATGTATTTAGACCAGGGGTTGGCAAACTATTTCTTGTACACTAAATTCAACCCACTACCTGTTTTTGTACTGGCCAGGAGCTAAGAACAGTATTTAGATATTTAAGTTGTTAAAAACCAAAGAAGAGAAAAAATGGCGGCAGAGTGAATGGAAGCTACACAGACGATCTCCCAGGACCAGATGGGAATTACAACTAAAATTAAGACAAATCGTCAGAAAAAAGCAGCAGAAAACCAGCGGGAGAGGACCATATAACCAGAGACACTGGTAGGATCTGCGGAGGCATGAGAAGGTGGCGGGCTGAGAGCCCACGCACAGCAGCAGCCTTAGCTGTGAGCAGTGCCCTTGGGGTTAAAACCCCAAGCCGGCTCCACAGTGCAGAAGGCGGGGACAGAGCACTGAATTGGCTACAGCCACTCACCTTGGGCCCCAGCAGAGGGAGGGCGGACTGGACTGGAACTCTGTGGGGACACCCGGGATTTGGAGGGTGCTCAGAGTTTTTGCTGAGTCGTGGCCACAAAGGACAGTGGCCAGCTTGCTCCTTCCCGGAGCTGTGGGGAGAAAGAGCAGCCCCTCCCTTGGAGATTCAGCTCCACCCAGGTGAGCCAAAGAAATGCAAATTGAGGCTTATTAACAACCAGCATCTGTCCCACCCTCTGGAAATCCTCTTACACAGAACACCTGAGGGCCACATTCCAGGCCCTGAGTAATTGAGACTAATAGCCTCCAGGCAAAAAGCTAGAGGATAACTGAACCTTTCCTGGGCTTGCAAATTTACCCAGGAAAGTAAGACTTGACAGTGGTGTTTAAGGTGGGTCCTCCTGAGCTCATCCAAACCCAGTAGAGGAAACCACAAACAGCAGAACACCAATACCCACAGGGAAAATTTGGCAGGCTTCAAAACCCACTTAGATAGCCAGAATGGTGAAACAAAGAAACAAATCCCAAATGAAAGAACAAGAGAACTCTACTGAAGATGAGATAAATAAAATGCAGTTAAGCAAGTTATCAGAGGTAGAGTTCAGAGCCATGATCTTGAGGAAGCTCAACAGCATGAGTAAGGACATCAACACCATGAGTAAAGATATAGAAACATTGAAAACCAACCAAGGGGAAATAAAGAATGACATAGCAGAAATAAAGAACACATTAGAAGGACTAACCAGCAGAGTAGAGGAAGCTGAGGACCAGATCAGTGAATTAGAAGACAGGGTAGAAAAAACCAACCAAACAGAAAACCAAAAGGAAAAAACAATTAAAAAAACAAGAAGACAGCTTAAGAGAACTGTGGGACAACTGGAAACGTAATAACATTCGCATAATAGGAGTCCCAAAAGAAGAAGAAAATGAGCAAGGGTTAGAGAACATATTTGAAGAAATAGTGACAGAAAACTTTCCTAACTTGGTGAAGGAAGAAGGCATTCAAGTTCAAGAAGCACAGAGAGCCCCAAGTAAGAAGAATCCAAACAGGCCCACACCAAGACACATAATAATTAAAATGCCAAAAATTAAAGACAGAGAGAATTGTAAAGGCAGAAAGAGACAAGCAACAGGTTACCTACAAAGGACCCCTCATAAGGTTATCAGCTGACTTCTCAACAGAAACACTACAGGCCAGAAGGGAATGGCATGAAGTAATCAAGGTCATGAAAAACAAGGATCTGAATCCAAGACTATTCTATCCAGCAAGGCTATCATTCAAAATAGAAGGTCAAATAAAGAGCTTCCCAGACAAAAAAAAAAAAAAAAAAAAAAAAAAAAAGACTAAGGGAATATATTAGCACCAAACCAGCACTGCAAGAAATGTTAAAAGGACTGCTGTAATTAGTAGAAGAAATAGGAAAAAAAATATAATCGCACTAAACAAAAATGGCAATAAATAAGTACATATCAATAATCACCTTCAATGTAAATGGATTGAATGCTCTAATAAAAAGACACAGAGTAGCTGACTAGATAAGAAAGCATAACTCACATATATGTTGTTTACAAGAGACCCACCTCACAACAAAAGATTCACATAGGTTGAAAGTAAAGGGATGGAAAAAAATCTTCCAAGGAAATGGAAAGGAAAAAAAAGCTGGGGTAGCAATACTCATATCTGATAAATTATATTTCAAAATGAAGGCCATAACTAAAGATAAAGAAGGCCACTACATAATATTGAAATTATCTATCTACCAGGAAGATATAACCTTGGTAAAAATATATGCACCCAATATAGGAGCACCAAAATATATTAAAAATCTTCTGGAGGACTTCAAAGGAGAAATCGACAGCAATACAATCATAGCAGGGGACTTCAACACCCCGCTGACATCACTGGATAGATCCTCTAGACAAAAAATTAACAAGGAAACAGAGACTCTAAATGAAGCACTAGACCAAATGGATTTAATAGATATCCACAGAGAATTACACCACAAAACTACAGAATTCACATTCTTCTCAAGTGCACATGGGACATTCTCAAAGGTAGACCACATGTTAGGACACAAACTAAGTCTCTACAAGTTCAAGAAGATTGAAATCATATCAAGCATCTTCTCAGATCACAATGGCATAAAACTAGAAATCAATTGCAACAGGAACATGCAAAGACATTTGAAAACATGGAAGCTAAATAGCATGTTATTGAACAATGAATGGGTTACCATGGGGATCAAGGAAGAAATTAAAAACTTCCTGGAAACCAATGAAAATGAACACACAACAACACAAAACCTATGGGATGCAGCGAAAGCAGTTCTGAGAGGGAAGTTCATAGCACTGCAGGCCCACCTCAAGAAAGAAGAAAAATTTCTAATTGACTACCTAACCTCACAACTTAAAGAACTAGAAAGCAAACAAAAAGAACCCCAGAGTAAGTAGAAGGACAGAAATAGTAAAGATCAGAGCAGAAATAAACGACATGGAGACCAAAAAAACAATTCAAAGGATCAATGAAACAAGAGTTGGTTTTTTGAAAAGATAAACAAGATTGATGGACCCTTAGCTAGACTCACCAAGAAACAAAGAGAGAGAACCCAAATCAAATACACAAAATCAGAAATGAAAGAGGACAAGTAAACAACTGACACCACAGAAATACAAAGGATCATTAACAAATACTATGAACAATTATACAGTAACAAATTGGACAATCTAAGCGAAATGGACAAATTTCTAGAAACACAGTCTCCCAAAACTGAACCGGGAAGAGATAGAAAAGTTGAACAGATCAATAACAACGAAGGAAATTGAAGATGTAATCAAGACTCTCCCAGCAAACAAAAGCCTAGGCCCGGACGGCTTCACGGGGGAGTTTTACTGAACATTCAAAGAAGAACACCCATTCTCCTCAAACTATTCCTAAAAATTCAAGAAGAAGGAAGACTTCCAAACTCGTTTTATGAGGCCAGCATAATTCTAATTCCAAAACCAGAAAAGACACTACAAAGAAAGAAAACTACAGGCCAATATCCCTGATGAACATAGATGCCAAAATCCTGAACAAAATGCTAGCAAATTGGATCCAGCAATACATCAAAAAAATTATTCACCATGACCAAGTGGGATTCATCCCAGGGATGCAAGGCTGGTACAATATTCAAAAATCAATAAATGTGATACACTACATAAACAAAATGAAAGATAAAAACCATATGATTATATCAATAGATGCTGAAAAAGCATTTGACAAAATCCATCACCCATTTCTGATAAAAACGCTCAGCAACTTGGGAATAGAGGGATCATATCTTGATATAATAAAGGCCATATATGAAAGACCTACAGCCAACATCATACTCAATGGACAAAAACTAAAAGCATTTCTCTTAAGAACAGGAACAAGACAAGGATGCCCACTTTCACCACTCTTGTTTAACATAATACTGGAAGTCTTAGCCACAGCAATCAGACATGAAGAAAAAATAAAAGGGATCCAAATTGGAAAGGAGGAAGTGAAACTGTCATTATTTGCAGATGGCATGATCTTATACATAGAAAACCCTAAAGACTCCATCAAAAATGTACTAGACTTAATAAATGAATTTGGCAAAGTAGCAGGATACAAAATTAATGTTAAGAAATTGACGGCATTCTTATACACCAATGATGAACTCACAGAAAGAGAAACTAAAGAAACAACCCCATTTACCATTGCAGCAAAAAAATTAAGATACCTAGGAATAAACTTAACCAAAGAAGTAAAGGACCTATTTGCAGAAAACTATAGGACATTGAAAAAAGAAATAGAGGAAGATATAAAAATGTGGAAGCACATACCTTGTTCATGGATTGGAAGAATTAACATCATTAAAATGTCCATACTACCCAAAGCAATCTACAGATTCAATACAATCTCCATCAAAATACCAATGACATATTTCACAGAACTAGAACAAATACTTCAAAAGTTCATATGGAACCAAAAAAGACCCCGAATAGCCACAGCAATCTTGAAAAAGAAGGACAAAGTAGGTGGGATCACAATACCAGATATTAGGTTATACTGCAAAGCTACTATAATCAAAACAGCCCGGTACTGGCACAAGAACAGGCACATGGATCAATGGAATAGAACAGAGAACCCAGAAATTGCCCCAAAACATTATGCTCAATTAATATTCGACAAAGGTGGAAAGAGCATACAATGGAGTAAAGACAGCCTCTTTAATAAAGGTGTTGGGAAAATTGGACAGCTACATGCAAAAAAATGAAACTAGACCATCAACTTACACCATACACAAGAATAAACTCAAAATGGATAAAAGACTTAAATGTGACTCGTGAATCCATAAAAATCCTAGAAGAAAATTTAAGCAACAAAATTTCAGACATCATATGCAGCAGAATTTTCACTGATACATCATCTAAGGCAACAGAAACAAAGGAAAAAATGAACACATGGGACTGCATCAAACTCAAAGCTTCTGCACAGCAAAAGAAACAACCATCAAAATGGAAAGGCAACCCACTGTATGGGAGAGCATTAATTGCCAATGATGCATCAGATAAGGGGTTAATTTCCAAATTATATAGAGTACTCATACAACTCAACAAAAGGAAGACCAAGAACCCAATTAAAAAATGGGCAGAGGAGCTAAATAGACACCTCTCCAAACAGGACATACAAATGGCCAAGAGACATATGAAGAAATGCTCAACATCACTAATCATCAGAGAGATGCAAATTAAAACAACACTGAGGTATCACCTCACACCTGTAGAATGGCCGCCATCAACAAAGCATCAAACAACAAGTGTTGGCGAAGGTGTGGAGAAAAGGGGACCCTAGTACACTGCTGGTGGGAATGCAGACTGGTGTAGCCACTATGGAAAACACTATGGTGTTACCTCAAAAAATTAAAAATTGAATTGCCATTTGACCCAGTGATCCCACTTCTAGGAATATATCCTAAGAAGCCTGAAACACCAATCACAAAGAATATATGTACCCCCATGTTCATAGCAACACTGTTTACAATAGCTAAGACCTGGAAACAGCCCAAGTGTCCATCAGTAGATGATGGATAAAAAGTTGTGGTACATATACACAATGGAGTACTATGCAGTTGTAAGAAAGAAAGATCTCTTATCCTTTGAGATGACATGGAGGGACCTCAAGAGTATTATCCTAAGTGAAACAAGCCAAGTAGAGAATGACAAATATCATATGATCTCATTTATTTGTGGAATATAATGAACATAACAGTCTGAGGAACAGGGTAGCCCCAGAGACGTGGAAGTAAGGTACAGACTGATAATCCCCAGAAGAGGGGGTCGGGGGGGAGACATAAACCAGAGAACTTATACACATGTATGCATAACCAATGGACATGGTCAACAAAGCTGGGGACGGGGCGGGGAAGGAGGGGGAGGAGTGTGGCAATGGGGGAAAAAGGAGAAACATCTGTAACAAAAATAAATAAATAAACAAACAAACAAACAAATAAATAAATAAATAAAACGAAGAAGAATAGTATTTCATGACAAATGAAAATTACGTGATATTCCAATTTGTGTTCCTAAGTAAAGGTTTGTTGGAGCACAACCATGCTCCTTTGTGTTACCTATGGCTGCTTTCATGCTACAGTGGCAGAGTTGAGCTCTTGGGACAGAAATCACATGTCCTGCAAAGACAAAAATATTTACAACTTGGCCTTTTACACAGAAAATTTGCCAACACCTTCTTTAAATAACACTGCTAAAAAGACCTAGCCTCCTCATCTGTAAAAGTACTTTTTTTTTTTTTTTGATGAGTACAGGTGTATTAAAGATAACAGCATTCCACAGAAAATCAACGTTTTCTCATAGAGACCCTTTAAAATCAATGTAGACATGTAAAATACTCCTTTTAGTAAAGAAAAAAATTTCTTTCTGAGGATTGCCACAGAAAACTTTTATATTTAAAAAATATAGAGTGTTTAGCTCTGGCCGAGTGGCTCAGTTGGTTGGAGCATCATCCCGTGAACCAAAAAGTTGCCAGTTGGATCCCCAATCAGGGCACATACCTAGGTTCGGGTTTAATACCCATTTGAGGAGCATACAGATGGTAACAGATTGATGTTTCTCTCTCACATCAGTGTTTCTCTCTCATTCTCCCTTCCTCTTTCTCCGAAACCAATAAACATATCCTCAGGTGAGGATAAACAATAAAAAATAAAAAAATATATAGAGAGTTTAGATTTGATAGCAAACTTGAGCAATATCCAGTTTTTTACAAATTTTACCTGAGTGTATTTTCAAGTGCTTCATCTATTACAGCACTTCTCAAACTTTTGATCTCAGGGGCCCGTTATACTTTTAAAATCATTGAGAACCTCAAGGATCTTTTATTTATATGGGTTATATTTGTCATTATGTATTAGATTAGAAGTTAAAACCAAGAAATTAAAAATATATATATTTAATACTCATTTAAAAATAATTGTAAATCCATTTCATATTCATGTAAATAACTTATATGGAAAATATAATTTCCAGAGACATGTTTGACATTATTTTACAAATCTCTTTAATGTCTAGTTTAAAAATAAACAGCTAGATTCTCATCTATTTCTCCATTCAATGTTATGATATCACACATCGTTAGACTTTACACTTGTAAAAGAATGAGAGTAAATAAAGTCTTAGAACTATTATGAAAGTATTTTTGACTATATGGACTCTCTGAAGGGGGTCTCAGGGACTTCCAGGGTTTTCTATGCCACACTTTGAAATCTGTTACTCTTTTGTAACTGAGAATGAACAATTAATCATATCACATACACACACGTTTACAGTGGTAAAAATTATTGATGGTCCCCAATTTAGGAATGTAGTAAGTTTCAAATGCTTGCTTGTAAGCAACCTGATTACTTGTTAAACTCAATTGACTTGAACAAATAGTGTTTCAGAATTAATTTGTTTAGTGTGTCAAGGATTATGTGTGAAATGTATTCAGAGTCCAAGCCTGGATGACAAGAATGTGGCTTCCTTCTTACTCGTAGTTGTGTTGGGACTTCTATCCTTACATCATTCCTCACCAGCCAGTGATATCAGGAATTTATTCAGTTCTAAGCATCCACTGGGGCTCCTCCAGCCTGGGGCTGGAAGCAAGAACATGATGAAAACATGTTTGTCAGGAGCAAAATGACTTTTCTTTAATAAAATGCAGTAATTAGTTAAACATTTTTTCACCTTATTGCTGTTAGGCTTTGGGTCAAGTCTTGTCTTCTTGTTTTCTCTAGAGCAGCACACAAACTCACAGTTTTCTCCGTATTCTTCTGTACGTATTAAGCCTCTAACAACTCAAACTAGCTTAAAGAAAAGATTATTGGCTCACACAATTTGAAAGGTCTGGGTATAAAAGTTAGAGTTGATTTCAGACAGGCTTAATGTCATCAGGACTTCTTTCTACTTTCACTGTGTTGACATCTTTCCTACCTAAAATGTTCCTTTCTTTCCATGTGCTGAAAATAGGGTAATCAGCATGCATGGTCTTCTCAGAAGGAAAGAGACTCGCATTTTTTTTTTTTTTTTAATCCTCACCCGAGGATATTTTTTCAAATATCTTCAGACAGAGTGGGGGGAGGGGGAAGAGAGAGAGAGGGGGGGGGAGAGAGAGAGAGAGAGAGAGAGAGAGAAATTGAAAAAGAGAAAGAGAATCATCAGTGTGAGAGGGACACATTGATTGGTTGCCTCCCACACGACCCCGACCAGGGCCAGGGAAGGACCACAACCGAAATCCATACCCTTGGCTGGAATTGAACTCGTGACTCTTTGGTCCACGGGCCGACGCTCTAACCGCTGAGCCAAACCGGCCAGGGCAGAGACAGGGCAGAGACTCACATTTTTGCCAATGGCAATATCAGTCCTAGATTAAAGGATACTGACTGGCCAGCCCAGGTCACATGTCCACCCCGTAGTGGAAAAGAGGAGTCCTGGATTTGAAGCCCCTCCAGAATCTCCTGGAGTGCAACAGAGGAGTTGTTAAAGGATGCAGGGGAGGCAACAACGAAAACTTGTTCTGAACCTCTTGCTTCTAAATGAAATCAAGGACCTTTCAAGGTTTTCTATGGATCTTTGCAGTTTTTAGATTGCGATTATTAAATTGAATTAATTTGCTACAATAATTAATTGCTTTGAAGAAAACTGAGAAATAAAATTCAAAATGACAGATAAGATAGAGTTTTAGAAATCTCACTCTACTCCTAACTAATATTCCTTAACACCAAGTAGGCATGACTTTATGCTTTGGAAAACATGTCCATTTCTGTCTCTGTCATTCCTGAAACTGCTGATCTCTTATGTTCTCTCAGTGCAGGAACCGTTATGCCTTTTTTATTGAGAGGAAATCTGAGACCCAGTGAAGTTAAACAAGTTGTCCACGGTCTTGATTAGTAAATGGTAGAACTGAATCCGTCTCACCCCAAACTAGTTTTCTGTCTTCCGTAGGTACTACCTCTTCATTAAACATCTTGCTAAGTGAAAAAGTCCTACATTTATTTATTCATTCACCAAATATTTATTGATAGGCACTCTTCTGGACACTGCAGAGGACATGAGGACATGCAGTGAGCAAAATAGATAAGATTTTGTTCTCATGGAGTTCATGTCCTAAGGGAGAAGACAGAAAAGAAGTGAATTAACATATATGATGTCACATGGCAATGAATACTGGAGAGAAAGGGATTGAAAAGTGTGCTTTTTAAGTAAGAGGATTAGGGATGACATTTCTGAGGTTACACTTGACCAGAGACCTGAATGGAAGCATGCCAGGGGGATATTGGAAGGAAGGGTGTCCCAGATAGGAGACCAGGAAGAACAAAGGCACTGGAGTGGCAGTGTTCTTGGCATGTTTTCAGGGAACAGCAAAGAGGCTAGGGGTCTGAAACTAATTTTGGGTTGGAGTGGGAGCAGTAGGGAATTAGGTGTGAGTGGTAGCCAAAGGACACTTTATCCAGAAAGTTTAGAGAGATAAAAACTATTCAACTGTGAACTCTCTTTTTTTTTTTTTTAAGAAAAGAAAACCCTTTTTATTATATTAAGGTGTTTATCTTGAGAAGATGGAAAAAGAGATTCTTCATCATTTCTACCATCCATAGTGAGTATTCAAGTTTATGTGTTCTATCATTTATTTATTCATTCTTTCAGTCAACATTTATTAGGCACCCACTATACTCTGGATACTGAGCCAGATGTTGGAGCTGTGGAAGGGAAAAGTCATTTTCTGTCCTTCAGGAGCCATCATATGTCATATAAACAAAAGGGTGATCAGGTTGACAAGAGCATCTTGCACTACCGTCCACACATTTTTTTTTTTTTTCCAGAAAACAGTTTCCACAAGTGCTAGCTGGAAGCCTGCCATTTACTGACATGTTGCTATAAATTTTCAAATTAAACATTCTACTAGAAATGGAATCAGTGTGGTAACAGATTCATCTTACTACTGTTTCAGAAGAGTTTAAAAGCATTTAATTTCCATGTCATATCCATTAAAAATGCATGATGTCATGTCATCTGGGGAGCAATTCGTTTCATAATTTGAAGTAGAACCAACAAAACAAGATTCAAAAAGGAAACGAAGGTGACAAGGTACAGAATAACATGAAACAGTACACGTACACCTACCGTGAACTTTCTGGGATTAAGTGACCTGACAGAGAACAGAGTTTAATGGAGACAAATCAGAGAACCAAACCACATTTCATTTTCTTCCGCACGAGAGAAGTGTAAATCAGGATGAAATAAAGTTAATGTGATATGCAGAAAACATTTTTAGTGTTGGTTTCCTCTGTACTAAAATGAGGAAAACAGAGCACAAGGAAGGCCAAGTGAGGCGACTGCATAATGAGCTGTGGGATTAAAGAGGATGCAGGTCTGTGGAGTGGCCTCTGCCTCCGCAGTCACCCGTGCTGCTGGCCAGCTGGCACCCAACCTGCCCAAGGCTCTTTCATGTGCTGGACTTCAGGACGAGAGAAGAGAGCTGTGGATATGCTCTCTCTCTCCAATATCCACTCCCCTTCCCTTCTATCTCCTTCCAACTTTTTTACATTTGTACTTGCGTATTTCATATGGGTCATGAAAGGTGGTTATGTATTATGGCTACAGAGTACTGTATTACATTTCAAGGGCAGAAAAAGGCTATACGTTAAGCTGCCAAATCAAATCCTTGCCAAAATGGTCCAAGCTAATGAGAAGGTTTGTAAATTACAGTTAAATGGATGAGATGTGGAGAACAAGGAATACCAAGGAGAGTCAGCAAATGGAATCACTGGGGTCACTGGCTCTTTCCCTGGCGTTTCTTCTGCATGATCTTTGTTGAAGTATTTGAGAATTTAAGGCTTGATATATTAATGTTTTAAGAATTCCTATAAATTTTAATCAGGAATTAGGTCAAGTATTATTTAAACTAAGGGAACTATCACAATGTTTCGTACAATATAATTGGTCTATAAATGCTGCTTCATGAAGGAATGTTTATCTGCAAAAATAAATAGATGGACAAATATCAAACTGTAGAAGTAAGAAGTAAGGGTAGCTTTACCATTTGAGTCTAGTTCCTACCTTTCCTCATCGCCACAGAGGGAAAAATTCTATTAATTTAGAGTTTTACACACATTCTGATATTATTTTATTTTAACTGGTCCTAACACTGTGTCAGTTTATTCCTTCACTGATTAATATACATCAACTGATTTTAATTTCTGAATTGGTCTTTTCCCTCTTTCTGTAGTTTTTCGAAGTTTTGTTTTGTATGCAATTGCTTTGGAGTCAAACAACAAAGAACTTAAAAAATTATAGCTCCTTGAGTCTTTAGACTTTTTTCAAGCCATAAAACCTTGAGTTTCAGAAACTTTCCCATTTTGCAGCTGAAAGCAAGTGACTTTAAGGATCCCTAGATAAGAAATCCTTGGGTCTTGGCCAGATGGATCAGTTGGTTGAAGCATCGTCCAGTAGACCAAAGGATTGTAGATTTGATTCCCAGTCAGGGCACATACCTAGGTTGCAGGGTCAATCCCCAGTTGGGATGCGTAGGGGAGGCAGCTGATAGATGTTTCTCTCCCTCTCTCCTTTCCTTACTCTCTAAAAATCAATAAAAATATGTCCACAGGTGAGGATTTAGAAAAAAAAAAAAAAAGAAATCCTGAGAAGTGACTGGGCAGAAAATTAAAGCAGTAAAATTAACTTCTTGGATATAGTTCCTATACGTGGTGGTCAGAAATAAGGCAAAAATCAATTTCTTATCATTTTTTTATGACATATTTTCTATGCAAGTTCATTACAAAGCATAAAACATTTTTGTGATAAATCATAATTGATGAAATTAATGTATTTTTGAACTGTTATTTCTTTAATAAAAACAATCATAATGACTAAGAGAACATAAAACTTTCAAGTTTTTAAAAAGCAAATATTCCTCATTACTAAGCAAAAAATGTTATTATAAAAGCTGCAGATCCATTCAGTTCAGATGTAGGTAATGGTAATTGCTTGGGCTTTCAGCACATTAGTAGCAAATTACAGTCGGATAGATAAAATTAGACATCAGCCGAATTCCTCTTTTCCTCAGGTCCTCTTCTTCTGTATAATTATGCCGATCACTAAAAAGAAATGAACTAAATATCTAAATGTATATAGAGCTAGTCTGTGGTATCTACATTCTCTATGTTCAATAAATTAAGTTGAAAAGAAAGGAAAGCAACCTATTACATTATTTTGTAAAATTCAGTGAAAGCTTTAGTGTTGATTTTTGTGTTTAATTTATTTTTTGGTTGGTTGTTTTCATGGCATTCATTATGAGGAGTTTTGTGTAAATGGAATTAGTGGTAGGATGGAATAGACCAAAGATAGGGGAATAGGGAACAAGAAAGAAAAACAGAACTATGCTTCCGTGTAATGTGTTTTGGACGTTGTGGGGTTACCTCTGCCTCTTGGAGTCGGGAATGGCGTCCACAGAGAAAATGTGTCTGAGATGAGTCCCGAGTACGGGATAGGAGTGTTTGCCAGGCAGACTAGTGTGAGAATGGGGAGAATGATACATGAAGTCAGCGGCACTCCTCAAGGCCCAGAGTGCATGAACAAGCTCACCTGAGGGTGTGCACGCAGGTGGGCTCAGCGAGAGTGTTCAGGGCCATTGGGAGATGAAAATGTAAGGCAGCTGGTGGCAGCCGAAGCCTTCATCGACCATGCCAGAGACTTTGGAATATACAAGTAGGTGATAGGAAACGCCACTGAAGAGTTTTGTGCAGGACATAGGAGTGAAGTGTTTATGACATGATAATCACTCATTTTAGAAAGATCACTTGTAAGGTTGTGCAGAAGACTAAAGCAGGGCTGTCCTGAAGAGGAGACCAATCAGTAAGTGTTCGCATAAGCTGGGCTCTGAAGTGGTAACAACCAGTGCTTAAATCACATTGGCTTAGTACAACCAAAGGATATTTCCCACTCCTTCTATATGCCCTGCACAGATGAGCGGAGGCTCTGTTCCATCACATCACTGAGGGATTCAGGCTCCGCCACGTTTTGGCTGCACCATCTGGAGCACATGGCTCTTTAGTCACGGCAGCAGGGAAAGAGGCAATGACAGGGTTGTGCACTGGCTTTTTTAGGCCTCGGGATGAAAGTGTCACATTCCATTTCTTCCTGCACTCACCTCCAGTTACATGGCTGTGCCTAACCCTAGGAAGCAGGGAAGTGGGGGAAAGCACATGGAATGCTTGCTGAGCATCACAGTCTCTGTCACAGTATGTTCAGGTAACTAGATGGAAGCTGCTATGGAGCTGGAGAGGAGGCAGTCAGCTGTGAGTCATGTTAAAGTGCTGGAAACAAATAACCAAGGTAATTTGGTGGCGAGGGAGAAAGGAGCAAAAAAGGATGATTATTGGATAAGTACTAAGTGGGGCCAATGTACTCAACTTAGTGAGTAAAACTGGCAGAGGCGTAAGTAGGTGGGGTAGAGAGTGATAAGGTTCATTTTGTCCAGTGCCGGTGTCTGCAGAACCTAATTAAATATGTCCAGTAGTGAGTTCAGGTCTGGAGCTCAAAACAGTCAGGTCTAGCTATTGATATTTGTATACAATTATGCAATTATTGCTAGAGATTGAAGACATGCACGTGGACAATTCTTCTCAAGGAGAGGATAAAGAATGAGAATAGGTGAGATCTAAAAATGTTGAATTGTCTATGCACTCTGGATCCAAAGTCATCACACCTGGATTGATTCAGGAAATAGAAGATCAGAATGTCTGCTTACACAAGACTATAATTAATTGGGTTTTGATGTTGGTTGCAGAGACTAGACACACTGAGAGATTTATTGAGTGCAATATTTATTTGATGCCTCTTATGAACTCTTGGAGAGATTTACTTTAGATAGTGAAGAATATTAGACACTAGAAGAGTTAATAAACAAAGTGGGTGGAAACACTGATTCTACTTCTTAAATATCTCTCTCTGGTACAGTATTTTTCAAATTGTGTTTCTCAGAGGGACCTCAGGAGGGGCTGCAGGATGCAAAGGGAAAGGGAGGCAGAGTGACACACATCTTACACCTTCATCAGCTCTGCAGTTGTTTGTTTTATATTGTAGGTTCACGTAAGATTTCATTTGCAAAAAAGAGTCTCACAAAACAAACAAAAACACACATTTGCCTCTCCATCTGCAATGTTAAGAAGCCTCAGTTGAGGTTTTTATAATTTCTTACTTAGATTATTGTATTCGTCTTCCCATTGGTCTCCCTAGCTCATCTTCACCCTTTGTTATCCACTCTCCACATTGCTCCCAAAGTGATCATTCTCAAACACAAATCCAATTCTGGCATTTGCTTCTACACGGCATTTATTGACTTCCTATCACCTTTACTGTAAAGTTAAACTTTACAGGATGGCACTGAGATAACACTTCATAATGGACCTCTATTGACCTCTCTCGGGCTCCATTTGCAGGATGTCTCCATTTGTTCTGTGTGCTTCTGACGTAACAAACAACTTGCACTTACTGTGTCCTGAGGTCGAGAATGCCTTCTGCTTAGCTAATTCAACTTTTCAGATGCAGCTTCCCTATATTATCCTTTTAGAAGTCTCCCCGATCTCCACTGGTTATGCGATCTCCTCTGAGGACTCGCATTATTGTAGTAATGCATACTTTGGTTGTCTCCCCACTAGACTGTGAGCAAGTACCCAGTTATCTCAGACATTGGCCTGTACTTGGCATTCAACCTTGTTCACAAGTACATGAATAAATGTCTCCCTTTCTGGAGATCATTAAAAGCAATAGATTTTTATCTATTCAATTCATTTGACAAGGTTTGGTCAATGAATGTAAACTAAATGGCTTCTTATGGATTTATTTTTGTAGTGTCTTGATTTTTTTTGTTTTTTACATCTTTAGAATTTAATAGCTCTTGTAAATGTAATATTTGAAAGTAACATTTCACAATATTAGGAAAGACTTTGACTCTTTAAAATATAAATAAAAATATAAAATACAGAAAAGATATAAGACAAGAATTTGGATAGAAAACTATTCTTTAATGGAAAGTATCACTGCTGTCTCCTGTTTCAAATGTTGTAAAGAATAATTTTTTGGTAGTGGCCCAGCCACAGACAGATTTGTTAATAGCACCCACCTTCTACAAGATACAGTCCTTAGCCTGGTGTCCAGCACTTCTGTAATCTGACCCCAAATGACTTTCTCAACCACATTACTGCCTAATCTTTGATACAATTTTTTTGGTGTGTGTTGGGGGCGGGGGCTCACTTAGATCTTTCCTCTCATATTTCTACTTATTATTCTTCTTGACTCTTGGTGGATATTTGCAGTCTGAGGACTTATATCTTCTAATTTCTGGAAAATTATCCATAATTGCATCTTAGAATATTGTCTATCCACATTTTGCTCACATCTTTAGAATTTTTCTGAAGCAGTTGTTAGAGTTTCTGTGATTCCTAACTTTTTAAAATTTTTTTAATTTTATTTTTTTAATTTTTATTAATTATTTTTCCTACAGATGTTTCTCCTTTTTCCCCCCTAGACACCCTCCTCCCCATCCTGCCCCCCACCCCTCTACATTATTGTCTATGTCCATTGGTTATGCATACATACATATAAGTTCTTTGCTTCATCGCCTCCATCCCCCCACCACCCTACCCTAAGATTTGTCAGTCTGAACCATACTCCTTTTTATGTCTATGGGTCTATTTCGTTCATCAGCCCACCTTGTTCATTATATTCCACAAATTAGTGAGACCAAACTTTTTTTTATATCCTCCATTGCTTTATCTTTCTCCAGCATGCTACAGAAATGTTGTTCTATCTTTGAATTTATCTCCAACTATGACTTATCTTCTGTATAATCAATGTGCTGAAATTAAAAAAAAATTAATGACTGACTTTTACTTGGCTTTTTAGAGCCTGTTTAATAACTTCCTGTTTTTATTTTACAGATGCAAGTTCTTTTATATTTCAAACACTGTAAACATACTTGTTCTAAACTGCCTTCTGTATTGTTCTATAATTGCTAGCTCCTCACATCCCATTCACTGTCTTTCATATTGAACGTCCTGTTTTGTTTTAGGTTGTGTGTTTTCTTCAGATAACTACCCTGCAGTGACTCCCACTGCTGCTTGTATCAGTACCTTAAAGCCCCACTGACTGTGAATTATTTCTTGTGTTAGTTTTTCAGCCTGGAAATCTCAGAGTCGTTGGTAATGAGAATTCAGTTCCCACTGCCACGTGCAGCTCAGTCTTGGGTTCTAATATCCCTCAAAGACTTCCTCTCCATCTGCAGGATGGGGCTGTTGGCTCATTGCCAGTGGCTACCTTGGGTATGCGGATGTTCTGCTTCCTCCACGGCTGTGCAGTGCTTTCTGGGGTTCTCTTGATTCTACACAGGGAGTCCAGTTCTGATTCCTACTGTGTGCACACTTTCCTGGGCCAGATTCTGACCTTGAATGGCCATGAAAACCCTAGACTTTGAGACCTGTAATCTCTCCTGTTCCTGATGTTTGTTAAATTCCTTCTATGTGAAGATTTCCCTTTTTGCTTTTGAGTTCTGCTGTATATGTAATATCTAATATACTTGTTGTCTCTATTTCTATATGTTTGAAAATGTTGCATTCGTGATTTTACCTGAAAAAACTGCCTACTATTTTCTGACTATCTAAATGTGTAGTCCTTGGTTTCTACTGTTCTCTCCATTTGAATAATCTCTCAAAGTACCTCTGCCTGTTGCAAATTTACTCTAACTTTGCAGAATTTGAGGGTTTGATGATGGTAAGCTTTTCCATGCTTTTTTCCCTGCAGGGACCAAATTAAACCTCTAATCAATTCCTTATCTGAACTCCTTTGACATCTACTTGACTTAATCATATTTTGTTGTAATTGCTTTCTGGCTTTTATTTGTCTTCTTGTGAAATTATAAAATATTTTAGATCTGTGGCCATTTCTTAAGCTTCTTGAATTTCTTCATAGGCTATACACAGAACTGGGCATTGAAATAAATATGTCCTAATGGAAGAATGACTGAGAAAAAAAAGACACATTAGAATAAGAATACTTTTATAGTATTTCAGATTTAAGTTAAAAGGATCTAAGTACCTTTTTATTCTGCTTAATTCTTTTATTCAAGATTCCTGAATTTATAAGGTTAGAGAGATTTTATACAAGGTCCTACGTGACTGAAGGAGAACAGAAAGATTTTATTTCAAGCAGTACAGAATTACTATGATAGATAAAATCTTAAAGGAATGTGTTTGTGCCAACAAAGGAAGTTTCCTTAAACCAATGGGGAAAATTAGCTACTTTTGCGGTTGTCTGCTTAGAATTTGGTCTTGAGTAAATTAACTAATAAACAGCTGATTCTCAGAGCCACTTTCACAGGGAAATGTTTGAGTTCTAGTTCACGGGAGCCTAGGAAGGTATGGGATGCAAATTGCATTCCAACACAAACTGGCCAATCAAGTCTTGAGCACTTTTGAGGTCTTTGGTTTTGCCTGTGAACATGGGAACACCCAAGGGCACCTTCAAATTAAAAATAAACACACTGTTCTAAAGAGTCCGGGATGTGTAATTTGGTTGAAATTTAAGGGATGTCTTTTTATAGTAACAGAGTCTATAAAGAAAATAAAATTCGGGTAAGGTTAAGTCCTTTCCAGTCATAAGTGTATGTAAATTACCTGCAACTCTAAATTCAAATACTTTGGGCATTTCCCAAACCCTCCTCCCTCATACTTTGTGGGTAAAACACATGGTGCAATATTTTATTTCCAGCCAGATTTTTATAACCTATTGGATTATATTACACTAATAAAAATAATATCTAACATTTATTGTATAATTGCCTTATGTCAAACTATGTTCTTATACTTCACAAATATCTCATTTAATACCTAAATAACCCTGCAATATCACTAGTATTACCTCTCATTTGCAGATGGAGAAAACTGAGATACAGAAGGGTTAATTAGTCTACCCAAGTCACAAAGTAGTCTTAAACTACTATGAAATTCTTGCTGGCTTCCTATTCATGTTCCTACCAGGGTTCTCTTAGATGATTTCTATTTTATTGATATTAGACCAAAAAAGTGATAGTGTTGTTTAACTCATCACTACCTTGTTGCAGTCTAAACTCAACTTAGAAGAAAATGTTTTAAGGCAATTTAATTCTAAAAGCATTAATGAGTACCTATTATTTGCAATTCACTGCACTTGGTAATGAACAGGTGAGAGATGCAGAAGCTCTCTTTTCTCTACCAATTCTTCAAAGGAAAGAGCATTTCTCTTATAATTAGGTGACAAGAGGCACTGCTACTTGTTCATGCCAATCACTGGTGATTTGTAATTGCAATGTGGTGTCATGAAAGGAATCACAAAACCTGTGACTTACTTTACTTTTTAACTGTAATTACATAAGATATATACTATAAATGCAAATTAACTTCAAATAAATAACTCCTATCTCCTAAAATCAGGCATGAACCAATACTTTCCACTACTCTGATATTTGGAATACTTGTATTATGCTTAATGTTTATAAGAATTCAATAAATAATTACATTCTCATTCTTTAAAAGAACCTGTATCATAAAGGAAGCTTGTAGATATTTTGTGTGTGTGTGGGGATGGGGGTGGTTAGAACACATTAACATGTTCCTGTCAATCAAGTACTTTTAATGTAAATTTAAGCATTATCAAATGAACTGAAGCATGGAAAACAGGAAGTTGAGAACCATGTGGGAATAATAATCTTGTGAGTTCCCAAAGTTGTCTGCCCTTTGGAATCATTTGGAAAGTTTTTAGAAAGTACTGATGACTGGCTCCAACCCCCAGGGATTCTGACTTAACTGGTCTGCAGTATGGCCCAGGCCAAATAATGCTAATATTTAGCAAAATTTGAGAACCATCAGTCTAAAATCTAGAAACTAATTTATTACTGCTCCAGGGTCATGCCATTCCTCCAGACTTCTGGACCTTTTTTTGATTTCATAGGTTTGTCAAGTAGCTGGGATGTTAACTTGGTTCCTTGTAGTAGGTATTTCTTTTGGAAAGTGATCATACTTCTTGTAAATGATTAATTAACTTTCTAGTCAAATCAGTCTTTGGTGAGTGACCTCCTCCTCTCTGTAACCCCCACTGATGGGCCTTTCATAAGCATACCCTTATCAAGATTCCAGATCTATAGAGCTAGCCGACCAACCCTAGAAACAAAAAAATAGCCACATGGAGGTCACTCCAGTTTGTCAATCTGCTTTTGCCAAATTACTACATGCTTGTTTCTTACATCTACTTAATCATACCTTTGGGCCAGTGGTCCTCAATCTTAGCCACACATAAAAACCACCTGGGAGATTTCAGGATTCCTGATGCCTGGGCCACACCGCAGACTGATTACATCAGAATCTCTAGGGGTAAGACCCAGTCATCAGTGTTTTTTAAAGTTCCCCAGAAGACATTGAGAAGCACTGCATTTGACTATAATACCCCTAAATAGTTACTAAAAATGTTCCTGAATCTGTGTTTTCTAAAGCTGATGTTTGGAGCTTCAGAGTTGTGGACATGTATATCATTTTAATTACTGTAACTCAAGCTGATTTGATTTATGACAGATGGATATTATTGAAATCTAAAAAAAGTATTTATTTATTTTTATTTTAAAATTAGGGTTGATATACAATATAATATTAGTATCAGGTGTACAACTTTGTGATTAGACGTATTTATATAACTTATGAAGTGACCATCCCAATAAATCTAGTACTCATCTGATACCATACATAGTTATTACAGTATTATTGACCGTATTCCCTATGCTGGACTTTATATCCCCGTGACTATTCTGTAACTACCAATTGGTACCTCTAAATCCCTTTACTTTTGTCACCTATCCCCCACAATCCCCCTCCCATCTGGCAACTATCAAAGTGTTCACTGTATCTATGGGTCTGTTTCTGTTCTACTTGTTTGTTTGTTTTTTACATTCCACATATAAGTGAAATCATCTGGCATTTGTCTTTCTCTGTATGATTTATTTTACTTAGCATAATATCCTCTAGATCCGTCCATGTTGTTGCAAATGGCAAGATTTCATTCTTTTTTTATGGATGAATCATATTACATTGTATATATGCACCACTTCTTCTTTATGCATTCATCTATTGATGCATTTAGGTTGCTTCCATTTCTTGACTGTTGTAAATAATGCTGCAATAAACATAACTGCTTTTCTCTTGCTGCTTTTAAGATTCTTTCTTTGTCTTTAACCTTTGGTGTTTTAATTATGATGTGTCTTGGTGTGGGTCTCTTTGGTTTCATCTTGTTGGGAACTTTTTGTACTTTCTGGACTTGTATGTCTGTTTCCTTCACCAGGTTAGGGAAGTTTTCCATCAATATTTTTTCAAATTGGTTTTCAACTTCTTGCTCTCTTTCTTCTTTTAGCACCACTATGATGTGAATGTTGGTACACTTGAAGTTGTCCCAGAGGCTCCTTATACTATCCTCATTTTTTTTAAATTCTTTTTTCTTTTTCCTTTTCCGATTGGGTGTTTTCTACTTATCTTCCAAATCACTGATTTGATCCTCAGCTTCGTCTACTCTACTGTTAATTCCTTGTAATGTATTCTTCATTTCAGTTAGTATGTTCTTCATTTCTAACTGGTTCTTTTCTTATGGTTTCCATGTCCTTCATTATGCTTTTGAAATTCTCACTAAGTTCCCTGAGGATTCTTATAACCACTGTTCTAAACTCTGTATCTGATAGTTTTCTTGTCACCATTTCATTTAGGTTTTTTTCCTGGAGAATTCTCCTGTTCTTTCATTTTGGACCTGTTTCTTTGTCTCCTCATTTTGGCTGCTTCCCTATGTTTGTTTCTATATGTTAGGTAGAGCTGTTACATCTCCCAGTCTGAGTGGACTGTCTTATGTAGTAGGTGTCCTGTAGGGCCCAGTATCACAGCCTCTTCAGTCACCTAAGCCAGGCGCTCCAGGTACGCCCTCTGTGTGGGCTGTGTTCACCCTCCTGTTGTAGTTGAGCCTTGATTGCTGTTGGCATGTCACTGGGAGGGATTGACCCCCAGGCCTATTGGCTGCAAAGACCAGCTGCAACTACAATGGAGAAGCTGCTGTGTAGGGGCTGACCCTACTGAGCAGGACTCACTTCAGCAGGGCTTTGGTGCCTACCGAGTTTGGTCCTTGAATGTGTTGCTCACAGAGGTGGTTAGGTTGTAATCCCGCATGGTCTGAAGCTGTCTACCTGGTGCACTAGCTCTGGGGCCTCCTGGGAGGTACAAAGTCAGCCACTGCCTGTGCCCTGCCTGGGACCACCCAACATGAGCTACAGAGGGGTCTGCAGATGGCTGCTATTTGTGCTGGGCTTGGAGGTGTCCAGGAGAGGTCAAGCTGCAAACTGAGGCCAGCTGCCAGTAGTGCCAGGCCTGGGGCCACTTAGCAAGAGGTATGGAGTATTCAGAGGCCAGATGCTGCTTATTTGAGGGATTTTAGGAAAGTTCAAAATGAGCCAAAAGAGGCCATTTGTATGGAAAAGCCACTGGAAATTGTTTGGATGGGTCCACAAGTTGGGTAGGATGGGGTCTCAGGCAATCACCAGGGCAGGGCCAACAGTGTGAACCAGGATGATGGAAACTCAGATCTGGCGCCCACCTGCCTGCTCTTTGTGGGTGGGCTCAGCAAAGGAACAATGCCTCTGCCAGCACTTCTGTCTGGGAGAAAGCTGCCCCTCCAGCCCTTGTCCTGAAGCCAGACAATTCCATTCTTCCTCATATGTCCTTGGTGCCTTTTGAGATGCTTCCCCAGCCCTGGAGCTCAGAGTGAGTGAGTCCGAGTTAGTCTGTGTGCATGCGGGCCCTTTAAGAGGAACGCCTGGGACTCCAGCATTCCTCCTCTCATTCAGACACAGTCTCTGCTGCTTTTCATAGCCAGACGTTATGGGGACTTCTCTTCCTAGCACAGGAACTCTGGGCTGGTGGGCCTGGGACCCCTCACTCCTCAGGGAGGGATCTCCACAGCCGAGATATCTCTCCTGATTTTTATCCATCAAATGTGGGTGTGGAACCAATCCTTTCCATCTCTGCCCTTCCTACCAGTCTGGAGGTGGCTTCTTCTTTATATCCTTAGTTATAGGACTTCTGCTCAGTTTGATTTCAGGTAGTTCTGAATGATGGTTGTTCTGTAGATTAGTTGTAATTTTGATGTGGTTGTGGGAGGTTCTGAGTACCACTTTTACCTACACTGCCATCTTGACCAGAAACAACTAAAAAAAATTTTTTTTTAAAAAATTCAAACTTACTGGTAATATACTCACAGAGCCCTTGCTTTGGGACAGGGTCTCTTCCAAGCATTGTACATAGATTGACCTATTAACTCTGTTGCCCTTTCACAAAGAGGAAACTTGCCCGAGGTCACACACTTAGTGTTAGGACCAAGATTCAAATGGGATAATCTGGCTCTAGAGTCAGTATGCTTAGCCACAGGTGAATATAGGGTGTGGTTATTGCCACCACCAGATACAATGGTGTAGGTAATACTTTTACACTTCCATTTTATAGGTCAGGAACTGAGGTATAGAGTAACTTTCCTAGGATCACATAGCTAGTAAGTGGCAGAGCTGGGATTTGAACTCAAGCCGTTTGACCCTGAAGCACATGCTCTCACAATTTAGCATTCTTTCACAAATATGCAGCTCTTCAGAAAATTCTGTCACTGCAGATTGAAATCTGCTATTGCAGATTCATGTGTGCTTCTGGGCTTCCTCTTAATATCTTACCCAGAATTTTACCCAGGATCTTTTGCTCTACTGTTATTCTATTGGATAAGCCATTAATAAAGGAACACTGCAGCTGCTTTCTTACTACTAGCCCATGGTTTCAAAATTTCTTTGATTTGTGCAGATGTTAGGTTCCATAAATCCATCAAAGTTGCATATAAAAAGAAAAGATTTTCCGTGTCTCTTCCCAAAGCTTTGCCACTTTGCATGTCTGAAAATCTTTTTAATTTCCTTCGTTAGTTTCATGTGTCCTTAGAATAATATTAAAAATTCAGATTTCTTCCAGCTATTGCACATTGTCCCATGTCAAATTTTTATGAACAAATTATTTAGTTTTACGGTAATAACTGTAAATAAAGCAAATATATTGTTGCCCTTTGGCCAGCAGCCTTGAGAATCACATTGTGGATTACAGTCAATGTAACACTTACTGAGCATAGTCTTTGTATAATGAATCAATTCTACACTTTAAGAGGCTATTTTAGAAGTTCTTTGTCTCAAATGTTAATGTGATGGAAAGAAATCACCCAAAGCTCTTATTAAAAAATTCAAAACCTGATTCAGGAGGCATGAGGTGAGATGCTCAACTCTGTATTTCTAACAAGCTCCCAAGTGATGTTGATGCAACTAGTCTGTGAACCACACTTCGAGTAGCAAGGAGACTGTGCTGGTAAAGTGGCTCCCTGAAGGCGGAAAACAAAGCCTTGATTTGTAGCATTTGCTAATATTTGTGATATATATACTCCTACAACGGCCAAGTTCAAGCGACCAACACGATGTCATTGAAAACTGTGTTGGGAAGAAATGTGCAGCACAGCGCAGTAGTCAGTTACAAGCCTGCCCCAGCACAACACTGGCTCTCCATGACCATGTTCCAAGATTCAGAAGAGTAAGTGATGCTGTTCCACTCTGCAAAGAATTTCAATAAGGTTAGGGAGACAAAGAATGTTATAGGGAAAGTGGCTGGAGGTTACTTACCAAGTGTTGAGAATAACATAATTCCAAGGTTACATAGACTGGATTAGAGGGCAAGTATAAGGAGTTAAAAATCCACATGGGGCCAATAATGAAGCCTCTTGGGGAGGATTTAAATCAGGTTTTGTTGGTGATGGTTTTAGATGAGTGGGAAAGGAGAACATTCATAGAAAAGGAAATGGAGTAAGAACAGTAAAATGTCTGATGCAAACAAGGTGAGGGAAAGTCTGGACATTACTAAAGACATGGGAGTAGGGGAGTTGTTCCAGGGGCAAAACAAAGGAGTCCTGGTTTCACAAATGTTTAATCTCTGGCATGTGTGGGGAATAAAATAATCAGAGTAATCAAACATTCAGGTAACAAGAGCTGACCTACGTACTAAAAAGAGATGGCAATTTTTAAAGTAATCGAACACACTGAGGTGTACAGACCTAGTTTATTTATTATTTGAAAGAGAAAGGACTTCTTGAGCTGCCATTTTCCAGAACCATCGCTTTCAGCATCTCTGGTTCCTATTGCAGTAGAGTCATGATGGAGCCTTGGAAGTTCCGTTCCCGGTGTCTGTAAAGAAGAGTGTGTTCTCAGGCCTTTCCCCAGGCTGCGGTGTGAGAGCACTGGGAGACTCAGTCTGTCAGAGAATTTCTAACTGGGAGAAATGCTCTCCCTTGCAATACATTGAGTATTTAAGAGTCCACGCTCAGTTTCCTCATCTGTAAAATGGAGCTAGTTATACCTAACTCATCTGTTTTCTGTGAGGATTAAATGGAACGTGGAAAAGACACGCTAGTACTATTAAATACAGGATTCCACATTCCAAAGACATCTCTGAGAGGACCCATGGCCCGCTGGGAGCTATGTTTGACTATCTTCAGACCTTCCTGCTTTCCCAGTGCAGGGCTTTCCCTAGACCCTCTGACTCCTTCCTTAGTCAGCCACCCAAATGTGAGAGTGTCTTCTTACATTTCTGAGAGCCAAATACAGATTTATTTTGAAAAAAATATCCTTTTCTTTCCCGTGTCTTGGAATAAATGTGCTATTTCATTTTCTTAATTTGTACTATGTTAAGAACCAGAGAGGGAACTTAAGGTCAGTCAGTCTCTCAGGTTGAGAAACTCTTAAGCTATAAGCTCCAGAATCTTGTCTTTGTCTCTAATGGGCTTGTGGGGAAAAGTGATATAACCATGAGATCACTGTGTTCTTTTAGATGATTTCCTGTTTCCTGTGTATTTAAATACACAGGGAATAATCCCGCTATTAAAATGAGACCCTGTATGTGTGTATGGGCAGAAGTTCAATGAAAAAGGAAGAAAAATATGCTTGCTGAATACCAGATGTAGAATGCATAAATCCCGTCAGAGCAAGTGGGGGGATAGCTTTATGGCTGACTTGCAGGAAACCTAAGGGAACTGGGAAGTCAGATAGGCATGTGTCAAACAGACTTATTTAAATCATCCGCTTCCTCAGCAAAATAAAAGTTTGCGAGTGTTCTGTTTTCTTTTGTGGTTTGAAATTACAGTTGTAGGCTGCAGAGGTCCTGCTTGATTGAGGGCTTTCAAGCAAAGAAGTTACACGACCCAGTTCAGGCTCCCGGCAGCAGTGGGATCGCCCAGCGCCTCTGAGGTCTCCAGTGTTGTTCTGTTTGTACTTTCTGCTCTTTGTCATCTCAGAAACAAATTGCAGTGCAGCTGACCACTGCTTCACGGCCCTCCGGCTTGTCGCAGCTAAAGGGCTTTTACATCTGAGAGAGAACAATGCCCATTGGCTTACTTCTCAGACCTGACTTCCCGTGGTGAACTGTGGATCCAGAGTGTAATCCTTAACCCTTCAGGCTTGAAAACTAGGCACCTCTTTCCTCTGCATTATCCTGTTCACAGTTCATACAGAGTTCAGAGCCCTAGAGACCATCAGTTTGGGTCGAAACTAACAAACCTCATTTCAAAACTAGGCACCTGTGTGTGCTTGGCTACCAGGCCCATACTACTTTGTAGTGAGTGATAAGACTGAATGCCAATTATTTTCAGGTATGACCTCCTGACAGGTAAGTCCTACAAGAGGCACTTGGTAGTTTAGTAGGTTATTGGTATAAATAGATGCAAAACAAAGGTATTTAAGTATCAACCATTTCCTTTAAGTTATGGTAGCTCCCTAAAATGTTTTTCTCAAGATATTTCTGTTCTTAAAATATCCTGTTAAATATATTATTTCAGTCATGGCTATACTATATAGTAGAATAAAATTTATGGTGCCCTGAAAAGACCATGGGCTTTGTAGCAAACACTACTTACTAATGTGGGAACTTGAACATGTTACTATACCTCTGTGAGCCTCAGTTTCCTTATCTTCTTGCTGAGAATATATATGTAAAAGACATTTATATAGAACCTAACACAGTACTACTTTGGGAAACGTTGACAAATTCTTACTCCTCACCATCCATTCATCCATCCAGAATCTAGGCGAGAGCCCAATAAACATGGTGGATGAGAGGCAGTGGCAGCTGGGTGGCTATATGGGTACAGCCTCTGTCACTCTGGATATGAATTCTCTTGGCAGGGAGGTGGGATTTCAAATGTTGCTGGATGGTAGGAATGAGGTTGCAATGGTTTCCTGCCTCTGTCAGGTGAAATAGCAACTGGGCCAAAGGACGAACTATGATGTGTCTCAACAGAAACAATGCCTGGCAGTGTTGTTTTTCTAGTAGTAAGCAAACAAAATTTATATAGCAGAGAGGTGTACATGTCAAAGGAAATGATTTTAAAGTTTCCTGCTTTCATGTGTATTTAAGAATGGCCCTTAGTGTGAAATAAAAATAAGTCTTACCTTTTGAAAAAAACTTCTTTTAAAAGTATAATTCCATTGAGAGACTAAGAAGTTTTCAGAAGTACTACTACTAAATCATGGGGTGAGGATGAGGGGAGGGAGGTAGGGAGGGGAGAGAGAGAGAGAGACAGAGAGACAGAGAGACAGAGAGAGAGAGAGATTATGAAGGTGGAACCCCAACATGTGCATGGCAAAATTTACTGGAACAAAATGTACTTATATTTAAAAAGCATGCAGTTTAGAAAAAATAGCTACTTATGCTAGCATCTTTTTTCTTTGTTGATGTTACAATGTTATATAAACCCTGAACCCTTCCACATTTTCAGCTCATATCTAAAAGCCAGAGTGACTACCACCTGGGTGGGGAGAAAGAAGATGAAAATGAAATGTGGGAAGGGAATGGTGGGAAGTATCCTGAAAGAAACCAGCTAGATCTGTTCGAGTCAGCAGGTTTTGAGAAAAGTTATTATGTAGTAATTTGAGAATTGTGTAAGGAATGTTCTGACATGTTTTTTCTCTCATGTTTTCTCTCTCTTCTGCCAGAACCTATAGTGATTATTATCACCTCTCTTGATCTCTTCCTCTTCTCTCACTTGTTGCTGTGGAGGCTACCTGAGTTCATTATCCCTGGAGATGGACCAAACAGAAGAGCAAGCAGGGCCTGTGTGGTGAGCCTAAAGACACATGGAGGCAGGTGCAGGGTGGAGGGGAGCAAAAAATATTATCTATCCATTGCTGCAGAATAAATTATAACAAAATTTAGCACCTTAAAATAACAAAAGTTTATTCTCTCATACAATTTCTGAGAGTCAGGACTCCGAAAATGGCTTAGTTGGATGGTTCTGGATCAGGGTCCCTTATGGAGTTGCAATATAGATGTCTACTGGGGCTGCAATCGTTTGAAGCTCAGCTGGGGTTGGAGGCTTCATGTCTAAGGTGGCTCCCATAGGACTATGGGCTGTTCCTCACCCCACGGAACTGTCCTCATGCCATGGAAACATTGCCTTTCCTCAGAGCAAGTGACCCAAAAGAGAAAGACAGAAACTACAATGTTTATTATGACCTAGTCTTGGAAGTGACATGCCATTATTCCCACCATATTCTATTCATTAGAAGTCAGCCACTAAGTCCAGCCCACACTCAGGGTGAGGGGAATTAAGCTCTAGCTCTTGAAAGAAAGGCTATCAAAGAATTTATGGGCATGCTTTAAAACTACCACAATATATAGGGTGTCCCCCCAAAATGTAGTGGGAGCACTATATTTACACTTTGAATAATTATAAAACCAGTGTTTATTAAAATACATTTCATTTTCAAAATGTAATAGAACCTACAGATACTGTTTCATTGTTTTGTCAGTACCTGTTTTCAAACTGATGTCCGATCTGGTCCAGGCACTGTGATAACGTGCAGCAGTGGAATTGCAAACATCAAGAAACATTTCGTGTGCTATTTGAGTTCACTGGCTACTCTCAATTCAGTGACTGTTGCCAGTTTTGTAGTGTAGACTTTATCTTCTAAGTATCCCCATAAAAAAGTCTAGCGGTGTGAGGTCTGGTGAACGAGGAGGGTCTTCTACGAAACCCCTTCATCCAACCCCCCTGTTTGGTAAGAAAGAAACATCAGCTCAGCTATCCGCTGTTAAAGTGTGTATACATTTTTGGTGACATCCTGTATATAGGTCAACTTCACAAATTGTAGACCTGGAACTGGGAAAAAGTTATGGATGTCTCATTCTGCAAACAGCGCCTCATCTATAATAAAAGCCCTAGAGTTCATGGGTCATCACAGCCAAATAAGAAAAGAGCTTGTTGGAGAAAACTTACCAAGGATGTTAGTTACTTCACTTGTCCATTTACTCTAGGCTCCAGGATAATAGTTACACATTTTGTGTCCTACATGATTCAGATATCCCTGCTCATTAACAACTGAACAGATTTTATCTGATTTTTGCAATATTTAATCAATACATGCATATGGTATGTATTTAAAATTAAAAAGGTACAAAGTTTTGTGGTTAAAAATAAGATTCTCTCCTTTTCCTGTTTTCTTGATGATTCTTGGAATGAAATTACATTTTCTGGTTTCTTATGTAGTCTCCCAAAGAGATTATGTGTATTTAAAAACAGATATGGACACTTTTTCCCTCTTCCATAAATAATAAAATACCATATGCATTGTTTTATACTTTGTTTTTTTCTTTTTCCAGTTAACAGTGCATTCTAGAGGACTTCTGTAGTAGCACATGTAGACCTATCTCATTTTTTAATGGCTGCTTGGTACTTGGTATTTAAGCAGTTACCTGCCTGTGTTTCCTGTCTCTTGTTAACAGGCAAAGCTGCAGTGAATACCTCTGTATGTTCATCATTTCTCACCTAGGTGTAGAATTCTTGTGCATGTTAAATATTGATAGATACTGACAGATTCCCCTCCAAAAGGGCTTTACCTGTTTGCTCCCACTACAAAAATATGAGTGTCTGCTTCTTCAAACCCTTGGTAGTACAATAGGTTATCCTCTCTTTGATATTTGCCAATTCTGTAGGTACAAAATGGTTTCCAGCTGTACTTTTTTTTTTTTTTTTATCTTCACCCAAGGCCATTTTTCCATTTTTTGTTCAGATGGAGTGGGAGGGAGAGAGAGGAAGAGAGAGAGAGAGAGAGAGAGAGAGAGAGAGAGAGAGAGAGAGAGAGAGAGAGAGAAACATTGACGTGAAAGGGACACATCAAGTGGTTGCCTCCCGCACAACCCAACCGGGGCCGGGGACAAACTGCAACCGAGGTACGTGCCCTTAGGGGGAACCGAACCTGGGTCTCTCTGGACTGCAGGCCGACGCTCTAACTGCTGAGCAAAACCAGCCAGGGCTCCAGCTGTACTTTTAATTTCTGTTTCTCTTATTGTGAATGAGGTTGGGGCTCTTTTTATCTGCTTAAAATCATCGATATTTACTTTACGTGAACTATTTGTTCTTAACTTTTGCCCACTTTTATATTGGGTTGTCTTTTTCTTATTCCTTATTAATTAGAAGAAGTTCTTTACAGATTAAAGAAATAAGCTCTTTTCTGGAATGTGAGTGACACATATTTATTCCTAGTGTGTCATTTATGTTTTGATATTTTAATGTCTTTTTCTCTTTCATTGCCATGTAGTAATTTTTAAATATATTTTTTATATCATCACATTCATGTGTTGTTTCTTTTCTTATAGCTTCTAGGTTTGTCCTTCTTAGATGGTCTTCCCACTCTAAGGTTATTAAGACTTCTCCTATGGTTTTCTTTAGTACTATTACAGTTTGATTCTTTTTGTATTTTAATTTTGATTGAATTGGTTGTTTTAATGCTTTACACCATATTAAAGTATATATACTGTGTGAAGCATTGTTTGTATCCATTTTGTTTCAGATTCAGATATTTCTGTTTTATTCTTAGTTTTCTCATTTGTGAAATAGGGATAATAAGTGCTGCTGAGTACCATCCTTGGCTTTTGGTGAGAAGAGACTATTTTCCAGACTGAAAGCTAAGCCAGAATTTTTTTTTCATTAGTTAGAAATCTTCAGTCAATAATTATGTTCTCTGCCTCAATAGGAGAATTAAAATTAACATGAATTATAAGATAACTTGCCTATAATAAGAAAAACCAAAATTCAACTAACCATTTCATGTCTGCCTACATGGGGGTCCTTGCTTTCACTTCTAATGTCAAATTACATATTTTAAAACAATATACATGCACAGTTATTACTGTTGAAATAATTTTGGCTACCTATGAAGCAGAATTAGAAAGTTTCTCATAATAAAGTTATTTTTAAATTGGTTATTTGGAAATCAAAATGATATTCCAATGATACAATATTTTAAATGATGGTTAGATTCTTGGGCCTTGTTACAAATTGCAGATTTATGTATTTAATGATTCAGGATAGGAGGAATGATGCTATGTCAACGACATAATAATATTCTATAACACTGTTTCTCTGATAATATCTATCGGAGTGTCAGCTCAGGAAGTTCCCTCAGCCCTGGCAGCGGAAGGGAGGGCTTCTTGGTGGAGGCAGAAGCCATTGGGAAGTAGTTGTGGTTCAGAAAAGACATTCTGGTCAGGAGAATATATTACATATTTGTATTAGGGAAAGTAATTTCCTAATATTTGACAGTTGTCTTGAATAGGACACCTAGAGAAATTATGTTTTCAGTATAGGATTTCAGAGGTATACCCCCTCCCCCCTTTTCCCTCAGCACATAGCTCTAAGGAGCCTTCTTAAGTATAGCCTGAGAGGCTGGGATCTGGAACTTGGTTAGCCACATAGGGCATGGACGTAGAGGGGATGTGGTGAGGAAGTAGCTTTGGAATATGGGAAACTAGAAGTCACTTAGCAGAATATAGAAAGTGATATGTGTTCGGAGTGAAACATGAAGAGACAGGGTTGTCTTTCTAAAATGTTGGATTGAGCAGAAAGAAATTTTTTGTGAGAAATTTACAAAGGCAAGCACTTAGCTTTAGGGAAGTCTGCAAACATTAAACAGAGTCTCAGCCACCTGGGTTTCAAGGGAAAGAAGGTCCTGGGAAGGAAAAGCCAGGAGGCAGTTCTCCAAGATAAGGATTCAGTCACATGCAAAAATAAGGTAGCCATCTAGCTATCTTATTACCTGGGCACAAGGTAGGAACTAAGGCTCAGGAACAAGGAAAACTCTGGTTGTCAACACTGATGCCTAAGACTGCGTCACTTGCCACTTAAAGACAGGGATACCTTCTGAGAAATGTGTGAATGTGATAGAGTGCACTTACACAAATCTAAATAGTATAGCCAACACAACTGGGCTATATAGTATACCACAATCATCTATATTTCTCAATGACACTTATGAATGTTATAAATGTAATGACAATTAGGAAAAGTTGGCTAATGGATTTGTAAATAGTATTTATAGGGAGCCAAATCAAATTGAAAAGAAAATAAAGTTCACCTGTTGCAAATACAAATGATGATAGCTTGGAATAAGAAACTTAAAAAAAAATTTTTACTCTTTGACACATTGTGCACGCTGTTCATGTTCTTTGCTTTTCTTTCTCTGTCTTCTGCCTGTTTTACTGCTCATTAACACTTCCACTAGAAAGTGGGAAGGGTGATGACAAGAAATAAAAATGCAAGTTGAACTGCAACTAAGAATTAATTTTTTTATAATGCTAACATAAGAATGTTATAAATATCTCAATTGTAAACATAAAGAGCTACCTTGGTTAGTATATGCTATTTTGAATATGCAAAAAATGATGAGGAATTGGAATGCATTTCATACCAAAGGACAAGTTAACAGAATGTTATCAGTGGAAAGAACCACATCTGTCCCTGCAAATGGAAACTGCAGAAATATTCATTTTAAAAATGAATTAGCAAGGACACACATAAATTTTAAAGACCTAACCATATTTCCAAAGGCAAATTGGAAAGCTTGGCTTGAATGTAGCATTCAGGGGTCAGATCTGTCTTCCTGGAAGAATTGATAGTTGAGATAATTTCCAAAATTTTAGTTTAAGAATGGGTATAAGGTATTCTAGATAAATGGAACAGCAAATAAGTATAAAGGCCCAAAGGCATGAAGACTGAGAATTTAAGAAACTATAGATGTGGTGGAAGTTTAAGGTCTGGGGGGAGAGATGAGGTAGGTGCATGGTAAGAGATAAGGCAGGGTTTGAAACATAAATATCTTGCATGTCATACTAAAGTATTAGCCTTTATCCAAGACTATAAAATATTGCCAGGCTATGGGACTATTGAAAACTTTAAGTGGGCAAATGAGATATTTAAATTTACATTTTAGAATGATCCTTCTGGAAACAGCATGGGGGATATAGTTGAGTGGGTCAAGAGTGAAGACAGGGTTTACAAACAATGAGTAAAAAAGACTGGATTTACTCCCTGTCTTAATCCACTGCAAAGCTGGACAAAACATATAAAAGCAATTCTTTTTAGACTTTGGATAAGAGGTAGCACAGGACTGTGAATCCTGATGGAAAGGAAATAAATTAGGTGAGCCCTACAATTGCATAGGATTTCTTTCTGGAGGCATATTCCATATTGCAGAGCAGGGTGGGAGATGTCAGGCAGTGAAAGGTTGTCTTACATAATTAAGGAGGTAAAGCTTGATGTTTGGGAAGTCTGAGGTATCTGTAAATGGTGGAGCAGAGCTCTGTAGAGTAGGGAGCTACACAGAAAAACAGCTCCAGAAATAGGCAAAAGAGACACTATGCTCAACAGGTTTTCACAACTCACACAAGCCTGGGAATAATTTGCATTACTACCAGATAGCATGGAGAGCCCTCATTGATCACTTGGAGAATGCCATAAAGACTTCAGAAGGATTACTCTTTTCTAGTAGGCTAAATTATTCCTGGAGTAAACACTCCTCTAGACCTGCCCAAACAAAACTTAAAAATGAGCCTCCAGCTCTGTCTGGTGTGCCTTAGTGGTTAGAGCATGAGCCCTAGGACTGAAGGATCAAGGGTTTGATTCCCAGTCAAGAACACATAACTGGGTTGCAGGTTCGATCCCCCACCCTGGTTGGAGCATGTGTGGGAGGCAACCAATCAATGTGTCTTTCTCACATCAATATTTCTCTCTCCCCTCCCTTGCTCCTTCCCTTCTATTCTCTAAAAAATCAATGGAAAAAATATCCTCGGGTGAGGCTTAAAACAACAACAACAACAAAAAAAACAGTGAGCCTCCAAATGATCTAATTAAATATATACATTAGGAAAAAAGAATATCAACAATAAATGACCTATGTTTATTAGAGTCTCCACAAAAAAAAGCCAGAAAAAGAATTAAACCTAAAGTAAGTGGAAGAAAAAGGAATAAAAAAGGTAAGAGCAGAAATCAGAACACAAAACAAACATGAGAAAATCATAAAACCCAAAGCTGGGTCTATGACAGCATCAATAAAATCAGTAAATATCTAGCTAAGTTGATGGAAGTTATATAAATATCTGGCTAAAAGAAGGAAGACACAAATTATCACTATCAGGAATTAAAGAGGGGACATCACTACAGATTCTACAGACTTGGATAATAAGGAAATATTACTAAAAAATGTATGACAATAAGGTTGGATCATTGTGGAAAGCATCCTGTGGTGGCAGTAGAAATCAAACAAGAACCAGCATGAGAACAGCAAAGAACAAATCATTTATTGAGTAATTTTATGTGGCAGGTCTTGGCTAGGCAAGGTAGAAACAAATAAAGGCCCACCAAATGAGAAAAGCAAAGGCTATTTATTCAGAGCTTGCTATATATGAAGGGAGTCAACTGCATTTTGGCAGAGACTCAGACAGGCAGAAGAGTGAGAAAGCTTTATAGTGGAAAAAAGGGAAGGCTTCAGGTATGTCCTGATTGGAGACTGTTGGCATGAGGAAGCTGTAGGGTGGCTAACTAGAAGCAGAACATCCTATGTGATTGGTTAGGGTTGCAACTTGGGCTTTCTCTGGTTGGAAGTGGGGAAAAAATTAAGGAACCTGTCAGTTATTAAGTCCTGGGGCCATTCTGGGCTGGTTGTTAGAGAAGTAATTGTTTTGTTTTCTGGATTTTGTTGGACATGGCAGTCTGATGTCCTACAAATCTGATGTAAAGCAGGCTGGCTTCCTTGCCCATTTATTGTAGATATGGGGGTTGGTTTTCTGGCCAGTTTGCAGGCAAAAGTTCTATTTTTACACATAGTCTGACCATTGTCTGTTTGTATATCAACTCCTTCAGTAATAAATGATGCAGTGATGCACCTTTCATTTTGACAGTATAATGAAAAGAAGATCCAATTCTCCTGGGAGCATCTGAGAAGGCTTCACAGTGAAGGCACTATTTTAAATGAATCTTGAAGTCTAAGGCAAGGGGAAGAGGAAAAGAAATTGCTAGCATTTGCAAAAGAAATACACAGGCAAGCACATGATATTTTGGGGGAAGCAGTGACCTTTTAGAGAAGCTTGAGCATAGGTGGGTGGGGGACAGAAGATGACCTGGGAAAAAAGGTTGGAATCAAAGTGTAATGGACTTTGAATGCTGTTCTGACATAACCTTTATGGACTCCAGGAGAGAAAGGAATGCTTTCAAGCCAATAGTTATAATATTAGATTTGTGTTTTAGGAAGATAATTCTTGTGACAGTGGAAAATATGCATGGGGTGTGTGTCAGGAAACTGAAAGCTTGCACAAAAGCTAGTATGGTATTTTACAAATTGAAGGAAGTGGTAATGAAGGCCTTGATCTGAGCAGGGGTAGTGGGGATGGAGCAGAGGGCAGATAGAGATGACCAGGGCAGCATCTTGCATACAGAGTGAATTCTTTATAAATGTGTTATGTTTTTGAGTCAATAAGTGGAATATCTAGGAAGTGAAATAGATGGGACTTGGTGACTTGATTGGATGTTATAACATAAGGACAAGAAAGAGTCAAGAACTATCAAATATTTTAGCTTCTATGACTGGGTTATACAGTGATGCCCTGGGCCAAAGTATGAAAAATAGGGACTGTGGCAGGTGAGGATGTCAAGTTCAACTTTGAGCATGTCTTCGGGGCTTATAAAGTTGGAATGGGGTTTTGGCAATGTGGTGTGGAGGCTGGGGCCTGGGGGTTAGTGGTAGCACATAGGGAGTAGGTGGAATCATGAGAAGGGGTGACTGGTCAGAAAGACCTTTGAAAGATAAGCAAGGAGATCCGGTCCTTGATTACACTAACCTTTAAACAGTAGATAGAAGAAGAAACAGCAGTGATCGCCAACTAAAAAATGGTCCCTGTGCTCCTTTGGAATTTCCCCCTTTAGATTGCTTTATGTTCAGTTTAGCCATTACTCTTCTTAGTGGTACAGAAAAGAAACAGAGCACTTTTTAAGAAAAACTGCAAAAATCATGTTGTGTTGACTGTATAGAACTCTGAGGATCGGACTCGACACAGTTCTATATAAAATATGTAAGGTGTCTGGTGGTATCTAGCACATACTTTGTGCTCAATAAATAAAGTTATTATTATGAGCGCTGACCAGTTTTTCTCAGTGGTTAGAGCTTCGGCCTGTGGACCAAAGGGTCAGGGTTCATTTCACGATAAAGGGCACATACTTGGGTTGCAGGTTCGATCCCTAGCCGGCATTGGGGTCGTGCAGGAGGCAACAAATTGGTGTGTCTCTTTCACATTGATGTTTCTCTCTCTCTCTCTCCCTCTCTCCTTTCCAGTTTATCTAAAATAATCAATGGGAAAATATCTTAGGGTGAGGACTGACAGCAACAACAAAAAAGTTATTATTATGAAAAAAGCTAGAAGAGAGACACTTAAGAAAAGCTGTAAATACAGTTTGCATTTACCACGTGCAAATTGTTTATATTGCAAAAAAAATCATATGGACTTAATTTTTTTCTCTTAGCTCTTTCTCACTTCAAAAGTATTTTTGCTTCAATAAAAATCAATTATGTTTTATTATAGAAAAAATTTTTTAACTTTCAAAATAACATTTTATTATTTATTTGATGAACATATATGCTTATCTTTATCCAAAATTACTCTGACGATTATTTCCTATTATGGCACTTCAAGATAACAAGTATTTATTGGGTACCTACCATATGTCATGTGTCATGTTACTATGCTCAGCACCAGAATCCAAAGATCAATAAAGTTGCTTCTCTTGAGAAATGTATTCACTCACTCACTCCATAAAAATATTTATTTAGAACCTACTAACAGTCAGGAGCCTATCTTGTGGTAGAAATGCAGCAGGGAATGAAAACATATGGAGGCTTGGAGCTTTGGCAGGCTTCATTTAAGTGAAGGGAGAGGCAAGAAAACAATAAACGGGCAAATAAAAAATAGATGCCGATGGTGTCTAATGAAGGAAAGAATAAAGAAGTAGTAAATAGTGAATGACTAGGATAGACCAGTCTGTGTGGCCATCTGGCCTCTCCGGGGGTGGGGTAGATGGAGGAGCGTGACAGTAATGAGTCAAAATAATTGTTATGAAACAAAACTATTCTACATCACGAAAACAGCACAGTGGAGAGAAAAAACTATAAATGCTTTAGAAATAAATTACTTTGGAATAAAATTTTGGCTGTTTTAGGTTTTATATGTTCATATATCTCATTTTACCCTCATTCTTGAACTAGGGGTAAAACTTAAAATAGGAAATTTAAAAAAAAAAAACTTGTTTTAGATTCTCCTAAACAGTCACTTTGGGTAAACATCCTGATTGCAAATTAAACTCAGGAATGTTGGATATAATTTCTGTTAAATAAGATTTTTGTGTCAATAAATCCCCAACCAAAAACGTCTTCATCTTCTGTATCTTTGAAATCTAGGTCAAGGGTCTTTCGGTTTCTTAATTATCCAGCCAGTATGTAGAATTAAAGGTGGTATTTAAAGTCATAGGACTTTGGAACTGGAAAGAACTATCTGTCTGTGTCACCCTTATTTTCCAAGGTGAAATGGAAAAAAATAACAGAAAGCAAAATAACAGAAAGTTTAAAAAGGTAATTGGCAGAACAAGAACAGAAACCTTAGTTTCACATCACCAAACCCAATGACTGGGATCTTCCCAATTTTCTCATCCATTCAATTAACTAGTCTTCTAATGTGCCAGGCACTGTGTTAGCCTCAGGGTACCCTGAAGAGTAACAAGTTCTTTGCAGGAAATCACCCTCTCATTTCCTAGAATGTTGTAGATTGCCGAAAGATATCTCTAAGAAGCAAATTATAATTCATAACCTCTCAAATGCAATAGGCATTATTGAAAATGTCAAATTGACAAGTCCTTGAACATGCCTGTTCTTTTATCATCTGCATTAAGATTTTTTTAATGATATTTTAATGGAAATGACTTTTGAATTATAGATTTTGAGTTTCAGTTCAGACTCTGAGACTAATTTCTGACCTAGAAAAAGTTGCTGAGCTTCGGTGTCTAGTGGCAAATTGTGACAAAAGTCACCAGCCCAAAGTTAAGAACATATAGTAAGCACTCAATATTTACCTTTAATTTTCTTTTCTGATTTTAAAATTTCTTACAAGAAAATATGCAGGTAAAAATGTTTGCAAAATAGAACTACAGGATCTTATCTATTCATGAAGTGATTTTTACTGAACATAAAATTAATTTTACATTTAATTTCTTGCAAATATTATTACTCAGTTATTTAAGTTAATATAGTGATAATTATCCTTCTATGATTGGAAACTGATTGTATTTGACTGATTTATGTGAATCACTAAACCTCTTTTTAACTTTTCCTACACCAAACACAAACCAATTTATTTGTATTTCATTACTACTATGATTGTAAAGGCCAACTACAGTCAGGACAAAAATTATCTTCATTTATTTCTTTACTCTTTCATACATTTTCCTCTGGCCACAAAATATACGAAAAATCGGAACATCAAGTTATTTATCTATGAAACATTAGGCAGCCATGTGAGATAGAAAATTTGCATTTTAATCTTAGCTCATACTTATAGCTCTATGATTTTTGACAAGGTGGCTACATTGTTAAGTTTTAGTAGGCTCCCATGTAACATGTGGATATTAATGCCTATCAGGATTACTAGCAGGATTAAATGAAATAATATCTGTAAAGCACAGTAACTGGCACAGAGAAAGTGTTGATATAGTTGAGCTTAGAAAAACATTTGAGATCCTATCTATCATTTGTGACTGAGGCAATCAGTGTAGAGCATAATATAAATATTTTCCTTACTCTATATTTTAGAGGCTATCAATAAGAATACCCTTATCTGCCGAAGATTTAATATTTTTAAGTTTATTTTACAAGTATCTTCTAAATGCCAACATTGTGCAGGCATTGTGGTGGTTTTTCTAAGGGACAATAAATTAATGAAATATGAACTTTGTCCTCAAAAGGCATAAAAACCATAAAAATTATAATGTACATAGAAAGAATGATGAATACATCAATTTTTCCTTCCTTGTTTATCTTTCCTCCCCAACTCCTGAAATTCTTTCACCCTGCCCTCTGTAATTCATAGTCACTTATAAAAATGTGTTTTCTATATCCTCAGTCTTTTTCTAACTGAAACCTAGCTCTCTTCTGACACTGCTTCCTGTACAGGCTTCCCAAGAACTAACGCTTTCTCCTCCATACCCCTGGTCCATTAGCCTAATGCTAAGGTAGATGTCCTTCTTGCTTCTTATTGCTCACTGCCCAATCAATAGCCACTAGCCACATGTGGCTATTTAAATTTAAATTAATTAAAATTAAATAATATTAAAAATTCAGCTCTGGCCAGGTGGCTCAGTTGATTGGAGTGTGGTCCTGTATATCAAAAGGTTGTGGGTTTGATTCCTGGTTGGGGCACATACCTAGGTTGAGGGTATGATCCCGGGTAGGGGTGATTATGGGAGGCAACCAATCAATGTTTCTCTCGCATTGATGTTTCTCTCTCTCTCTCTCCCTCTCTCTCTAAAATCAGTGAAAACATATCCTTGGGTGAGGATTGAAAAAAAATTCATTTCCTCAGTGCCACTACCCATATTTCAAGTGTACAGTACCCACTTGTGGCAAGTGGTTACTGTCTCGGACAGTGCAGATAAGGGACATTTTCATCAACCCACAAAGTAGTGTAGGAAGCACCATTCTAAAACATTCTTTCAGTTTTCTCTTCCAAACCCCCAGCCTTGAGTCTTATGTCATCAGTCTGCCACGCACTGTTCGAACTTTGTCACTCATCCATAGGTCACTCACTCCCCCTCCATGAGGTAGCCCCAGGCTCATTTTCAACATCTACCTAGATAATCTTCCCCATATGCTGGCACCTCAATTCCTTGATCTCTTTTCCTCCAAGGATCTTGTCCTTTGTTCTACCTCAGTCCATGCTCCCATGGTCATACCCTACACCTTATCATTACCAACAATCTTCTGCCCATAATATCAGCCTTCAACATTCTGTTCTCCAACAACCACCTCTAATATTATAACTCATTCTATTATTTCCCACTCCTTATACAGCTTAGATTCCATGGTCCATCATTACATTCATTCCTTGCACACACTGTCACATTTGCCCTGCTCTCACAATACATTATTCAGCTGGTAAAACCCTACCCTAAAAATTCAACTCTTTGGCTATTTTGAATCTACAGTGTCCAAGATGAATACAGCCACAGAATAGCTACTCTCATGTTGACTAGTCTCACTTTAAGTTCATTCACTGTTCTGTCAACATTCCTCATCCTCTTCCTAAACTTAAAAGATCTCCTTCCCAACCCGCACTACTCACTCTCAACAGGTGGCTTTCACCTCTTACCATTGTCAAATCAATTAGAAGAGAACTTTCATATTCACCCAATTAAGAAAGGAAATTCCCCTTGACCTCATTTCTCCTCTTCAGCTACCTTTTCATTTATATACTTCTTTTCACAGGTAAACATTCTAAAACTGATGTTCTATACTCTTTCTTCCTTTTAGCCACTCTACTTTTCCCATTCTCTCTAGAACTCTGTCCAAACAGGTTTTTTACCTTACCTCTTACCTAAATTTCTTTTGTCACGGTTACTAATGAATAACATGTTGTTAAATCTAATAACAGAGTCCCAATTTTTATCTTATTTACCAATAACATTTACAAGGCAGATCTCTTCCTGCTTTTATAAATACTCCCTTTTACTTGGCTTCTCAGTTACCACTTTCTTTTGGATTTTTCCTACATCCCAGGACACTCCTACTCTGTCTCCTTTGCTTGTTTCTTCTCATCTCTAACTTCTGAATGCTCTAATGATGCAGGGCTCAGTTTTCATAGTGCTTCTTTTTCAATCTATGTTACCTTTGGTGATGTAATCCAGCCTTCTAGTTTTAAATGCCATCTACAAACTAACTCTCTCTTTATAATCTCCAGATGAAAACTTCTCTCCAACCCCTAACTCTTATATCCAAGTACTAAAATCTTCAAGTAGTTGTCTATCAATTCAAAATTAATACATTCTAAACTGAGTTCCCAGTTTCCTTCACCTCACTTTATCCTGTTGCCATCTTTCCCAACTTACTAAATGCCAACTCCATTTTTCAAGTCCTGAGGTAAAAAAAATGTATACTCAATTTCTCTTTTTCTTATATCTGACATTTCATCTATCAGCAAATCTTGTTGGTTCTATTTTCAAAATTCATTGTGATATAACTTTTTAATCATCTTCACTGCTTCCAGGTGGCCTAGCATCCTCTCTGGCCCAGATGATGCAGTAGCCATATAGTTAGTCTCTTGTGTCTGTACTTGCCCTCTTATTGTCTATTCTCAAAAGAGTAGCCAGAGTAATCATAACAAACTATAAGTCAAACCATATATGTCTTCTCTGCCCAAAATTTGTACTAGTTTTCCATCTCATTCAGAGTGGAAGTCAAAGTTTTTATATTGGCCTAACATGCTTGATAGTCTGCCCACAGTACTCTTTCATTTTGTCTCCCATTGTTCTCCTATTAAGCCTTTCTGCTTCAGTCACACTGGGCACTTATTATTTTTCAAACACACCAGTCAAGCTCCTGTCTGAGGGCTTTAGTACTTGCTTTGTCTTATGTCTGAAATAGTTTCCATCAGATGGATGTCAGTCCTGCTCATTCCCCTTGTTTGGAAGGAGGCTTTCCTGATCAATTTATCTAAAAATTGCAAAGCTCTCTCCAATCCCAGCACTCTCCAATTTCCTTCTCAACTTTATTTTTTTACATATTTTACCTATCATCTATCTATCTATCTATCTATCTATCTATCTATCTATCTATCTATCATCTATCTATTTATCTATCTATGTATCTATCATTTATCTATCTACAATCTATATTTCTCCACTAAAAGGAAAGCACTGGGATTTTTGCTTGTTTTATTCATTGCTAAATCCTCGGCACATGGTAGATACTCCATAAATGTTTATGTGATGAATGAATGGTGTTATCTATAGTAGTTGTATTATATATTTTTCATTCTTTTTAAAAGTTGTTTTGTTTATTTCTAAGCTTATTTGTTTTAAAAGCCAATTTCAGTTTTTAGATAACACGGGGCTTATAGGTCAAGAATGGAGTGGGAAGATGTTTTAAAACCACCTGCCACATTCCCAAAACAAACAAGTCATAGAGAATTAGTTTTACAAATGTCAAAAACAAACCATTCTGCTCAGGAAAAAAAGGTGGGGGGGGGGATGGCCAGGGGCTAAAAAAGAGAAAGTACATGAGAGTGGGGGCTGAAACTGGATGCCTGATGGCAAGCCTGGGCCAGTTAGGGCACAGGTGCTGGAGTTTCAGTGCCTGCTTAGGAGCTGAATGTGTGTTAACTAAGGTGGAGGACCAAGTGGAGACCAACAGAGGAAAATGAGGGTGGGACCTTATAGAGAGTGGGGGACTGAATTAGTTTCACTCAATGAAGAGGAATAATCACCATGAAGGACTGCAGCCTGGCCCATGTCCCTTGTATGGGGTCTAAAATTTCACAATTTGTGTGGAGGAGGATATCCAAGGCTCTAATTTAAGGCCAAGTTTGGAGCCATGAAACCCAGAGGGCCAGACTGTGGCCCAACAAAATCAGGCTAGTGGTTGCCTCTGGAGAAAGGGAGGGGGAAGGGTAGTGGTCAGGGAGGACTTCAACTTTATGTGTAGTATTTGTTGGAAGGATAAAGGCACATATGAGAAAATGTTATCAATTTTCAATTATTGATGAAAACATGGGTGTTTTCCTGTTATTCTATGAACATTTCCATCATTATTTTTATAGACTAGTTATTTTTAAAAGGAAAAAATTTAAAAACAAATAGGAGTAATTTCTCTAGTCTTTCTGTGGCTTCGGTCTATTTCCTATATACTTCATTTTATAGCAACAAGAGTGTTAAAAAGCAGGGTAAATACCAGAATATATATTTATATATCTCTGTTTCTTGTAATTCACATGCATTACAATCTGTTAAAAGGTAGTCTTTGGGGATAAAAGTTTTTTTTTTTTTTAAAGTGTCACATCTAATTGCTTCCCTAACCCTTGATCAATTGGGATAGCACCAACTTGGAAGGAACCCAAACCCACAGGACTCCCCATGCAATTCACATCATATGGCATTTATTGTGAATGAGAATTGAAGCCAAAAGAAGCACTTAAGTATCTTTGGACATTTATGTATGATTGTCAAGTAGACCTTATATCGGTTGTATGGTTGTATGTGTGTGTGTGTGTGTGGGGGGGGGGGTGTTGCATATTTAAATTAAAAACTTTGAACTCTTTGTTCAGAAGTAGTCCAAGCTTTTTATTAAGTGAAAATTGTTCAAGTGTAAATCTGGTACATTTATTTATTTACTGTAAATCTTTCTGAAATTTTCTATTGGATACAATGATCAATCTGCTACTGATAATATTACTCTTCTGTATAGAGAGCAATATGTTTCTGGTAGCAAATGGCCATTATGTTAACACTGCTGGATGAAAAAAAAAAAAAAAACACTTTACATCTTTTTGATTGCCAATTTGGAATAAGAGCAGCTTTATTGTTCTGCTTCATATACTGCACTTTCAGATGTGAGTTTTCTCTCTTAAAATCTCACCTTAAAAAGTTCGCTCTCTTTATAAAAAAGTATCCCCTTGTGAGAAAGAATCTTCACTCAAAATGTCATTTTTAAAAATATGCTTTGAATCATCACATTGCATTCCCTGTTCACTTTTTTGTTTTGGCTCACTGTATATTCAAAAGCTGCGAAATAGATCTTACTCATACTTTCCAAAACAATTCTTTGTTGGAAAAAGACCAGGAATTAGAAACATAAATGTTTGGACCCAAAAATGCTCTTCCAAATTTTAAGAACTTGGTGAACTTAGATATATAAAATAAATGTTTTCTCTTTTATGCATTGAACTTAATTTTTTAAATGTAATTACTTGACATCTCATGTGGATGTACATGTGGTCACATTTTATAATTTTTATAAATGTGACCTGCTTGGATCTTACATTCAGTCTTGGAACCTGTGGCCTAGAATGACAGCCTGAACCTTCTCCTAAGAGAGTTGATTACCTCATTCCTCTGTCACTCACCACATGTAGAGTATTGTGGATGTTAATATCTGTAGAGCACTTTGAAATATTTAGAGTAAAAGAAGTTTATTAATTCCAGATTTGTGACAAAAAAATGGGGGTCTTTTTAATGGGAATGGCAGTTGGGAACCAGGAGATAGAATTAGGGAAACCATTTGAATCAAGCAAGGATGAGGAAGGTAATGAAAAGTAGAAACAGAGAATATAAACAGAGATCTGGGGCTGACATGATCCCAGGCATAGCATGTCCAGCAGTTCTAACATCAGCTGATAATATTTTATAATTCATATTCTTATTAGTCATAATTACACTTAAAAATCATGCAAAACAGTAATTATATAGTACCAGTGATGGGCTTGGGGGTACCTATCATTCCAGAAATTTCAAAGGATGAGTATAGCTTTCATGAAGTGAGTGTGAGGCATGTATGCTAATCTTCAGGCCATCATAACTGAGAAAGATGATAGTATTAATAGACAGGGACTTAAATAAAAATGAGCCCTTTGAAAGGAATTAAGTCACTTTGATTAATATAATTAGTTACCTTTTTCACTGAATTAATCAAGTTTGAACTCTAACATGTAACCCCCCAGATCACTCACCAGAATTCTGTGTCCCTCTCTGAAAACCAAATTTTGCAACTTAGTTTTCACATGGATTCATTATCCTGGTGTTTCCAGACCTAGCTAATCAGCAGATACAACTTTGGAACTTAACAACAGGTCCAGATTTATGGCCTCCATTCCAGACCACTAACTCAGAATCTTTAAGATGAATATTGGGGATATGGATTGCTTTTATAAACTCTCCAAGTATTCAAGAACCCTTGTGTAATAGAGATATGGTTCAGATATCCCAAAATTCAAAACTTTGAGTAATGTAACATTTGGTATATGACAGAACAATACTATCTACCATTCATTTTATATGTACTATATACCAAATATTAACATGCACTTTCTCTATCTACACACTAATGCTTCTAGGAGCCATTATTCCAATTTTTCAAATTAGAAGTTAAATTGCAGGGCAGGTCTGTAGCTTGTCTGAGGTCTTACAGTTGTTAAGAGTCAGAGGTGGGATTTTGACACCCTTCTAATTCCAGACATTGTTAGCCTCTCAGAACAGCATAGATATAATGTGCTAATCTTTTGTCCAATGTCTGACCATGTGTATTAGGTTTGGTCCTGGCATATTTAGTAAGAAGAGCTTTATATTTATTTCCAGCAAGTCCCCAAAAATGCTCAGCATGCCATTTCAGTATCATTGCTGTTCTGTTGTGCTGTTGAGGATTTTGAATTGTAAGATGATTCTAGAGTTGTATGCCCAATTCTCATGATCCTAGTAAATTCTTTGAGATTTGCATTTTGATGATAACAGGGAGAGAAATAAGGAAAATATGTGAGATGCTTTCTCTCCCCATATGGATGGGAGAAGAAACACTATGTTTTAGGAGCCTCGTATTAAATAAAACGTCCCAGCAGTAAGCCTCCTCCTTGCCTACTTCCTACTCCTCTCCCCATTCTGGTCTGTTCCCAACAGGCTGTAGGGGGTTCGACTCTGCTCTGCGGGAGAAAGCTCCTTGATAATGTTCGCTCCTTCTTCTGTCAATAATGACCACTCAGACTTTTCCACAAGTAGGTAAAGCTTTGAAAATTGACCGGAGGGTTGAGATCATCCTCATTTCTAGGTAATACCTTTAGATTTCCTGCAGATCGTTCCATTTTTGGTTCCTGTGACCCATTCTTTCGTAAGGTTATCTGCAAGTTTTATTGCAATCTGTGTTGTACTGCAAGAAATGACAAACCAAGAATTTCCTACTGTGGATTCCTATAGAAAGCCAATGCTGTGAATAACAATTCTATAAGAAATAAATTATCATGATCAAGCTTCAAAAAAGCAATAAAATATACTCATCTTTTAAATATAAGTGTCCTAAAATGTTAAAGCAGAAAAGGTGATAGAAAAATACAGGAACAGCCCGGCCGGAGTGGCTCAGTTGGTTGCACACCAAAAGGCTACCATTTGGATTCTCAGTCAGGGCACATACCTGGGTTGTGGGTTCGATTCCCAGTCAGGGTAGTACGGAAGGCAGCCAATCAATGTTTCTCTTGCACATCCATCTCTCTCTCCCTCTCTCTCTCTCTCTTATTCTCCCCCTTCCTCCTTCCTCTCTCTAAGCACATTCTTGGGTAAGGATTGAAAAACAGAAAAACACAGGAACATTGAAATGAACGAATTATGCTTATTCATAAAGGAAAGGCTCTCTTTTCAGTTTGTACTAGGTATTTGGTTGCCAGGGTCATCCTGCATGTATGTTCAGAACGGTGTTGTTTATGTGTTTTCTCTCTGCTGCATGCTGTGCACCAGGTAGACACAGGCAGTTCTGCATATTAGTTAGAGGAACGAAGATGCTTTTCTGGCGACCTGGCAGCCACACTGAGGACGTGTGCTTCTCGTTCACTTGCTCCAGGCTAGTTGCATACTAGCCTGTTTACAGTTTGGGGCTACAGAGAAGGGGAAAATATTTTGGCTAATGTGTGCTGACGTCAATGGCTTAAGTCCCAGTCAGTTGAGTGAGATACTCTTGTTCCTTAACAAATGCCTGCCCATTTTCTGTTTCAGCTTAAAAAATGCTGACAGTTGTCTTGTAGATAGTGTTGGAAAGCAGAGCTTTGTCACTGAAGCAAAGAGCCCCTGTGAGCACAAGGAACAGTGACTGTGGTTTGCTTACATTATGTCTTTCATATGAGTGTATTTGTGTGTGTGTGTGTGTGTGTGTGTAATAATGATCAAATTTCTGTGTGAGAGAGGAGCCTGGCTGTGTGGCATATGTAATAGGTTTTTCTCCTACCCACCTCCAGGCTATCAGTACAAACTTTGTTTTTCATGGTCAAATTTTGTATCATATGAAATTTCAATATTTTTAAAAAATAAAAGGCTCTCCCTTTTCTGGCTTTCTCCCACGTCCTGCTCTAGTGTTTGGTACTATTTCTTCTTTAGGGAACTATATTCTGGCATCATTTGAATTACAGAGCAGAACAGTTCTGCTTAAAATCCCCAAGAATAAAATAATAAAGTGTGAAAATGCCAACTTTTTAGAAATAGATGGATGCAAACAGTCACTTCTCCATGCTTATAGTTGAAATTAGCAAAATAAATGAAAAACATTGATTTTTATTTTGTTCCTTTTAAAGAAAAACTTAACCACTGCATCGAGATATAAAGATTTATAAAGCTACAATGTGGTAAAGGAAAACTATAAAAATATTCAAGAACATATAATAAGAAATTACAGAAGATAAATATACCACATTATTGTGTCTCCAGCTCAGAAATAGGGTGGATTAAATACTCTAAAAACTTTCCACACAATATACTGGAAAGCTGGATAAAATATGACAAGTATCTTTTTAAATACACAGGTAATTATGTAAGAAAGTAAGGTAAATTTCCAAGTAGCAGAGAATTAAAGGGGACATTTTAAACCAGAGTGATAAACTGACACTTAACATAAAGCTACCCTGGGAAAATAGACCACTTTCAGTACCCAGTGTCTTGGGTTTTAATAGACGTACATGTGACCATCGTCAAGGTTTTTGGCCCGTGGAAGGTTGAGAAGTGTATCCCCACATAAAGCCAGAGTCCTTTGAAAGCTACATATTCAGTCAGCAAAATGATGAGCTAACAAAACAAACTCAAAACAAAAAAATGTTGGACTAATAATAAAGACAAAGGAACTTATTTGTCTTCACATGGGGTCAAGGTGGGTGAAAATCCCCTTCTAAAAATTGATAACTCCAGGCTTACCTTTGTAGAGTAATTTGGAAACCCCACGTGGAGAAATTGACTTTAGGTGGTACTGAATTAGTGATGCTGGCTTTGAGGACAGAAGAAAGGGCCTGGGCCACGGAATATCGGTGGCCTCTAGAAGCTGAACAGAGCACAGAAAGGGATCCTGCTCAGAGTCTGTGTCAGGGTCTGCAGCTCTGCCTGCACCTTGATTTCAGCCTGGTGGGATCTGCATCAGACTTGTGTCCTAAAGAACTCTAATAACATTTTGATTAAGCTGCTAATTTTGTGATAATTTGTTACAGCAGCAATAGAAAACTAATAAAGATACTAATAATGTAAAGGAAGGGAGGAAGGTATTTGAAGCTAAAACATTTTAAGATGTGCTTTTGGGAAGGAAGGTAGAAGCACTGACTAATTTGTTAAATAAAGTGTGCATATTAAACTTTTATGAACAACCATTTAAGATAAGATGTGTAACTTCCTAACCATAGAAAGAAAAAATGTAATTAAACATTCTAAAAGAGATCATAAATGGAGAAAACAAGAAACAAGAAAAGAAGATGAAATGGATATTACAAATAAGATGGTAAAAATAATTTCAAATACATCAGTTGTGATAATAAAAATGTAAATAGATTAAACTCACTAATTAAAAGATTGTCAAAGTGAGCCCTGGCCAGTGTTGCTCAGTGGTTAAAGCATCAGCTTGCGGACCAAAATGTTGCGGGTTCGATTCCCAGTCAAGGGCACATACCTGGGTTGCAGTTTCTGTCCCTGGCCGTGTCATGCGGGGTGAATGCAGGAGGCAACCAGTTCTTGTGTCTCTCTCACATCTATGTTTCTCTTTCTCTCCCCTCCTCCCACTCTATCTAAATATCAATGGAAAAAATATCCTCAGGTAAGGATTAACAACAACAACAACAATAAAAAACTGATTGTCAAATTGAGTGAAAAATCAAAGTCTGGAAATTGACACAAGTGATGTACCTAAAGTATAAAAACAGAATGATTGAAAGTAAAATTATAGAAAAAATATACTTAGAAAGTACTAATGGAGAATGTTGCTGGTATAGTAGTTGTATAAAATCAGATCAAATATCTGAAGATAAAAATATTTCTAGATTCAAAGGGGATCATTACATAATGATTTAAAAAGTATAATCTAAAAAAATATATGATCATTTCAAACTTTTACACACCTAACCACATACCCTAAAAAATTAGAAAGCAAGCCTTGACAAATTTCAAACAAAAATTAACAAGTTTACCATCATACCAAAGAGTTTTAACATATTTCTCAATGACTGATAATTCAAGTAGAAAAATTAAGTATCTTGAATGACAGTTAGCACGCATCATCTAACAGATGTGTAGAAAGCCAACGACTCAAATAAAAGAACAAATATTATTCCCAACCGTACATTATTTATAAAGTATTATCATTTGTATTCATAAATAAAGCATAATAAATATTAAATATTATATTATACAGACTTGATTACCTGACCAATTCAAATTAGTAATCAATAATAAGACAACTTGAATAAACCTATTCATTTGGAAATTAAAATTTAAAAATTCATAATTTGTGAATTAAAGAATAAATTATGGTGGAATTTAATAAACATTTAAAATTGTACATTGTTATAGACACTAAATATTGAAATGTGAAAGAGAGCTAAAGCATTAAATGCTTGCATTTGAAAATGGAAAGGTTGAATATTAATCAGATAAACATTCAAATAAAGAAATTTTTATTTTTTTAAATTTTCTTTTTTTTCTTGTTGAAATTATTACAAATGTCCCCCTTTTATCCCCATTGACCTCCTCCTTCCCACTCCCACCACCATCACCGCCTTCCAAATTAAGAAATTATTAAAAAGAATAATGGAAATTCCTCAGGGGAAGTTGAAAGAATTAATTAAGGTAAGAAGGAAATGAATTCAATCTGTAACGAAGGAGGGGAAAACAAAGCCAAAGCTCTTAGAGACAATAAGGATAAAATGGACAAAGCTATAATAAATTGAGAAAGGTAAGAAAAGGAAATAAAAGGCAAAAAATATTAAAACTAAAATGATAACTATAGAAATAGCAAAGATTTACCCTCTCTTAATATAATAGTAAAAACAGCTTTACAGCAATATATTTTAAAAATTGGGGTGGGGGGGAATCCCTAGAAAGATACAGCTTATAAAACTGATTCAAGAAGAAACAGAAGATCTAAACAGATTTCAAGTAATATGGAAACTAAAATCAGTTGTATGACAGACATTGGCTGGGGTCTGACCAAGGCTGTTTCCTTTTCCTAGAAATACACCTGCCTTCCAGTTTGGTGGAAGCCACAAGTCTGGTGCTCCCTTATGGAATGAAGACAGAAATGAGTGTACCACTTACAGGACTGTCCCCAAAAATCTTCCTTAGGGTCGTATCCATCAGCTCTGTTTTCATAAAGTTTTATAAAGATAGTCCTAAATTCTCTCACTTGCAGCTGACGGTAAATAAATTTTAGGTGATGTAGCCATGCAATAGAAAAAACTGGAAGAGAGCTACCCAGGAAAGCTGTTAGACCAGCATGCAACTACTACATGAGTGATGAATGATAAAGGAGCCTTCTGTGGGGAAGCCATTAAAATTTAGGGAATATTTGTAATAGTTGTTGTTATAGCCCTCCCCACTGGAAAACACACATCCCAGATATTTACATAGACAACTTCTACCAAATGTTCAAGGGACACACAGTTCCAGTCTTACATAAATTATTCCAGAGCCAAGAAGGAAGGAAGGAAGGAAGGAAGGAAGGAAGGAAGGAAGGAAGGAAGGAAGGAAGGAAGGAAGGAAGGAAGGAAGGAAGGAAGGAAGGAAGGAAGGAAGGAAGGAAGGGAGAGAGAGAGAGGGAGAGAGAGAGAAAAAAAAGAAAGAAAGAAAGAAAGAAAGAAAGAAAGAAAGAAAGAAAGAAAGAAAGAAAGAAAGAAAGAAAGAAAGAAAGAAAGAAAGGAAAGAAAGAAAGACTAAAATAACCTTAATACCAACACCAGATGAAATAGTATGAGAAAAGAATAGTATGACTTATGAAATGAGGCTGGGAAACTCCCTTTTAGAAAAAACACAAAATGTATTTTCAACTTACATTACAAACCAAAATTAATTCTAAAATTGTTTAAAGATGTAAATGAAACAAACAAAACAATACAAAAAACAATGCATATGACTGGCACATGGTTAATATAATTAATATAGCAAGTATTTATTTATTTATTTATTTATTTTCAGAGAGAGAAAGGGAGAGGGAGGGAGAGAGAGAAATATCGACAAGAGAAGCATCAACATCGATTGGTTGCCTCCTGAACACCCCATACTGGGGATCAAGCCCGCAACCCAGGCATGTGTCTTGATTAGGAATCGAACCAGTGACCTCTTGGTGCATAGGCTGATGCTCAAGCACTGAGCCACACGAGCCAGGCAATATAGCAAGTTTTTAAATTGATCGAAAGCAAATACCCTGATAAAAAAAATTAGACATTTCAAAGAAAAAAACACAAAAGCCAATAAAAAGTAGAAAATATCCTAGCTCACTAGTAAGCAAAATATGCACATAAAAATGCTATTTTCCTCATTCAATATAAGAAATATTTATAATAATGCTTAATTCAGGCAAGATTTTAGTCATGTGATCATTTCTTACATTGTTGCTAGAACTAGAAATTGGTACATCACTTCTGGGAAGCAAGCTTTTATTTATTTATTTATTTATTTATTTATTTATTTATTTATTTATTTAATTTTATTTTATTTTTAATCCTCACCCAAGGATATTTTTCCATTGATTTAGAAACGTTGATGTGAGAGAGACACATCAATTGGTTGCCTCCTGCACGACCCTGACCAGGGCCTGGGATCAAACTGCAAGCGGGGCACGTGCCCTTGACCGACATCTAACCCACAACTCTTTGATCTGCAGGCCCATGCTGTAACCGCTGAGCCAAACTGGCCAGAGCTGGGAAGCAAGCTTTTTAAAAGTTGTACATATTAACTCCCAATAAATGAACCCAAAGAAATAATTAAAAAGTGTAGCAATACTTGTCCTCAGATCCCTTTTTTATTTATAAATGAAAACTAGGAATAAATCATTATGTACAAAAATAGAATAACTGAGAAGTACATTATGTCACCAAACCATGAAATTTTGAAACTACTATTTAGTGACACAGGAAGAAAAAAACAGGACATTTACAGTAACATTTTATTACTTGATGTTTGACTGTGATGGACTTCTTCTCTATGGTCCATGAAATAGTATGTTTTCACTTGGGGAGATTGTGTATAAAAGACTGTAGATTCTATTTTAGTCAATGTTTGTTTATGTGTCTCTTTAATGATCCATCAACAAATTTGTTTTTGTAAAGCTTTGTAAAGATAGTACTAAATTCTTTGATATTGGAATACTACTCACAGATGTGAATATTTAACATATTTTTTTTTCCTCCAGGTCATTATCATTCTTAGCCACCATCCCTTTTCCCCATCCTACCCACCCCCAGATATTTATTAGGTCCTGCAGGATAGAGTTGGGTGTGCTGGATTGATTACAGATCATTAGATTGACAGAATTTGACTATGAATGTAAGAGACTTCTGATGGCACAGTCCCCAGTACCAAGTTGATGATGATATGGCTGCTTGGGGTATGGGGTAGGCAGCTGTCTCTGTAAAGTATGCTATTTTAAAGCATAGCAACCAGAGGAATAAAAGAATACTTCAAGCTAAAATATCTTTTTTTGTTGTTGTTAATCCTCACCTGAGGATATTTTTCCATTGATGTTTTTAGATAGGGTGGAAGAGAGGGAGGGAGGGAGAGAGAGAGAAATATCGATGTGAGAGAGATACTTCAATTGGTTGCCTCCTGCATGACCCCCAACTGGGGCTAGGAATCAAACCTGCAACCCAGGTATGTGCCCTTGACCAGGAATTGAACCTGAGACCCTTCAGTCCATGGACCAAACCTCTAACCACTGAGCCAATCCAGCCAGGGCAAGCTAAGTTACCTTAATTCGTTCTTCCAAATTCATTATGATTAATAAATCTCATAGTTGTATTCTAAAGCAAATCAGTTATTTATAAATAATTTACTTGGGTGACATTGAGGACAGAACACTGAATACTACCAGAGTAAACATTCTCCACCAGCTAGCTGGCTGCCTGAACTCCTCATTACCTCAGGTCTCACGTGAATGCCATTTCCTCCAAAGAGCCTCCTCTGAGCCCCAAGAGTAGTTATTTTCTCTTCTCACGCTTTCTATTAGCACCCTATCCTTTTCTGCACAGAACTGGTTTGGAAGCCAAGCAGCCCATGTGTGACTTGAGCAAAGTACTTGACTCTCTAAACCTCAGATTTCTCATCTATAATACCCACTCAAAGGGAAATTGGGAAAAATACATGAGATCATTTACTTAAAGAACTTGGTGTAGTATATGGTAAGCATGTAAGTAATGTAAGTCATTCCTATACTAGCAATTTATAAATTTGTGCTTATATGCGTGTTTGTTTAATATTTTCTTTCCATGAAGGCAAGGGCCCTATCTGCTTTGTTCCCTACTTTACATCCTGCACCTAGTACACTGCCTGGCACCTAGAAGACACAATAATCATTTGATGAAGGAAAGAATGAATGAGCTAAGATTGGCATGAAGCTACCTTAATTCCTGGGTTCAGCCATTTGTGTAGGATGAAATCTTTCACCTTCTTGTCATGAGCTTTCAGTTTCATCACTTACATCTCTTATATCTTCACTGAGATTCCAAATGTGCATAGAATGAAGAAAGGGCTGGACATAATGAAGTTACTTAATGATTCCCAGCTTCTGTCATGGTGTCTTGGACAGAACTATTCTGGGATTTTGATGCCTGAGGTAGATATTTGATCCCGTGAATTCTGTTCACGAGTTGTAAGAAGAGTGTAAAACATTGGTTTCTCTGGAAAATTACCCTATTATTTGGGATATACATATAAAGGAGAAGAGAATATCACAGATACCTGCCCCCCCCATCCAGAACCAACTAGTGTTTATCTCTGGCATATTAATTTCCTTCAGTCTAGAATAAAAGATTTTTAGCACCAAGGGAGCCCTTAAAATTGTCTAAGTCAGGTCTCCTGTCTCCCTGCTGTTCTTTCTGGTACTTCATGTCTTAGGAAAAGAATGCAGTTGGGGAAGATAAACTAGGCTGGACATGAAAGAATAAAAAGTGATAAGAAAAAAGTAATACTTCAACATTTATTTCTCAGTATCACAAACTTGAATTTGTATAGAGTTTGTACTCCTCTCAATTGGAACCTACTGGTAAATGATTACAGAATTCAATATCAAAACCACATCATAACAAACCAAACCACACCAACCAAACATCCCGCCCACACTCCCCAGCTCCACCAAAGTGATCCATAAGAATTACCTGCTCAATTTATATTTTATATTAATTAGTAAGTCCTTAGGTTAAAAACACTGAAGACAAATTAAGTAATATTCCTTTCTTGCATTTATATATTTCATGAGCAAGTAACAACTCCTTTGATTAAAACTCAATGTTCAATAGGTTGGCCACTTGAGTCAGGTGATTTTAGAAGATATAAGATGATTTAAAGTGATTGTGGTAAATAAGCATGGATCATATAAAAAATATTTTCATAGCCATAGTGCTTATAGAAATAAAAAATTAGAAGTAACAAAATCGTTTTATAACAAAAATTTAGTTAAATAAATCATGGTGATTTTATCATTCCCATGGGATCACATGGGCTCATTTGTGCTTTTTAGTATTTCCCAGATTTTCTACAGCAAATATATATTTCAGTACAATGCCCTATTTAGACAAACTGACATTTGGAAATCAGATAAGCCATCAGGCATTCTTAACCTGGGGTATTTGGGCTCCCAGAGGGTCCATGGAAAAGTGTCAAGGATCTGTGAATGCCATGAAATATATATATAAAATTTATATATGTAGCATTTATATACATGGATTGGCAAAAGTAGGTTTACAGTTGTGATTATGTGAAACAGTTTAGTCTTGTATTATTATTTAATTATTGATTATTATATTATTTATTTGTATTATTTTTCTTCTTATTATTATTATTTCATATCCTTACTTATGATTTATTTTTTAGGTAATGATGGCTGGTAATTTAACCTACTTTTGCCCACCCCTGTATATAAATGTGTATATATAAATACACATATATAGCATCTCTCTACATATAAATGCCATATATATGTAGGTTTACAGTTGTTTGTATGGAAAATAATACAATAATTAATGTATAATAATACAAGAATAAATTGTTTTCTGTACTCACAGCTGTAAACCTACTTTTGCCCCACCACACACACATACACACAACATTGTGCATAGCATTCTTCTTCTTAGAATAGTATTCTTAGAAGAGGACACATCTTTCACTCAGTTCTCACAGTGGTCTGTGACTCCCACAGCCTAAGGAAAATGCCTTTCCAACAACCTGTTCTAAATCCTCTCCATAGATGACAATTCAAAGAAGGTGTTTCTAGACTCCTCATCTTAACAATTCTGTATATATATGAAGTCTTTTGGCAAGTAGGCCTTTCATATTGGATTTTAGTTGTCTTTGTGTATTTGGAACAAAGTAGAATATTCCTGGGGGTAAATAAAATTAGCATCCACTCAAAACTAAAGGAGAAAAAATTAGTTATTTATTGTGTGATAGGAACTATATCTTACTATTAAAACTCTAATACATCCTAACTCCTTGAAAAATTAGAATGAAAATTCATATTACAGGTAAATAGCATAATGACTTGTTTCCATTATAAATCTTTTTTCTTAAATACATTTTAAGCATTACCTATTAAGGAAGCATTCAACTTTTCTCCCTCTTGATCCTTATTTAAATAATCCTATGACACTAACTCTTTATAAGTCTTCAAGTGGTCTTTGGCTGAAAGCGATAAAATACTAAACTGATCTTTATAAATGTATTTATATTTTCCTCTTGTGAATGGAGATAGAGAATACTCAAGCTGCCCTGCGCTTCTTTGCTCACGTAGACTAAAATCTTATGGGGGTAATACCAATACCACCAGCATATTTGAAACCCTGAAAGACATTAGTTTGTTTTTCATTCAAAAATTAAATTTCTTGAAATATTTTTCACTTTGTTCTTACATGTTCATTTTAGATAATTGTACACACAGATTCACACACACTTCTCTCGTGCATTACCTAAAGAATTACACTCTGGCCACATCAGAAGTACTTACTAAGTTATAAGGAGAAAGAAGTGAATTCATTTTTAATTTATTATGCAATAAAATTACTATTTCCCAGTTGGGACAGATAGAGAGTTTGTGGCTCTTTTGAAATACCAGCCTGCAGCCTCATTTCTGTCCAGAGAACAGTACAGCCCTTTTGAGATTGACCCTGTACAGTGTTTTGTTTATTTGCTTTTTAATTCCGGGGTTGATCTTGCAGTCTTTACACACACTGTTTCTTGGTGAACATTGGAAACTTGCCTCCATAGTCTTTGGGGGATGAAGGTGTGTGGTGATTCTCCTTTTTAAAAAGTTATTTACAAATCCACAGCAGCTAGTTTGGATTTTAAAGAGTTTTGCCTAAAACTGTGACATTTTGTAGATTTTTGCACATTGCAATGTCCCCATCACTAACCCACTAATGAGAGGATGGTGCTACCTTTCTGTGTGACACAATCATTTCTTGCTTCTATCTGGTGATTGACTATGCCTTAACATATACACTACTAAAGTTTTCATTATAACTCTTTAACTCTTTAGGATTAAGAATTCAGTTCTAAATGACATCTCTCTAAGAAATCCCTCAGGTTGATGATAAGAATTATAACCAGAGGATTCTGATGAGGCCACTGACTGTATACCAGGAATAGCAAGACAGAAAACAAGGATTTGAGAATATATGGAAGAAGAAGGTTCCTTGAAGATACTTCTGATAATTTTGCTATGTTTGATGGGATAAAAATTTAAGATAGAAATAGTTAAACTTTTCAACTTAAAAAAAAACTTTCTTCTAAGCTTTAAATGTTTGTGAAAGGCTGATCAGGGAATCAGAAGCAATGTATGAGAGAAGGCACATATTTGGTTAATATGTTTCATGATATTTTAAAAGTAGTTTCCAACTACTCATGCTCAATAGATACAGAATTCTTATGATGTTCAAAATAAAATAGAATCAACATCATGTTAGAATCATAATTATAATAAATATTAATAACTAATATATTAAACATCCCAGACTTTCTAAGTGAATTCCCTCTAAAAAAAGAATACTGTCCTTCATTACCACAATCAGCTGAAAACCAGGGAAGCTCCCTCCATGGCTTCAATATGGAAGCACATGCCTATTCTTTCTTGCCAACACAATGACCTCACACTACTCTTTGTTTTCTTCCAGCTCTCTGGTCTGACCTCTGTGATCTTTACAGACACTACGATTTTTATCTCCATTCAGTTTAGTCACTCTGTTATAATCATAACTGAAATCTAATAATTATTTAAAAGCAATTTATTGTTAATATTCCACCCTGTAACATTTCCTTCTTTCTCCCACAAAGTCTTATTTTTCTGCATTAATTTCTTCACTTCTACTAATCAATTGGTCATCTCTCTTTTCTACTTAATGATCCTCTAATCTGCTAGTTCAGTGGCTCTCAAACTTTACCATACCTCAGAAACACAGGCTGTGGGCCTCACCCCAACCCCCAAGAGTGTCTGATTTCATAGGTCTGAGATGGGCCTGAGAATTTGCATTTCTAATAAGTTCCCATTGATACTGATGCTGTAGGTCTGGGAAGCACTTTCTGACGCATTGTTCTTTTTCAGTAACAAACTCTTATTCTATTAGAGAAATAAGCAATTAAGAATAGGACCTTTGGAATCAAAGAGGCCTAAGCCAAATTTCATCATTTTTGATATTTTAAATTCTTTTGAATTTTGGGTAATCTATTGGGCAAGAACTAGTGTATCACTTTTTCAATTGGTATATTATTTTTTCCCATCATTACCAGTGTAGATGATATTTTTTATGTTTATCAGTTGTCTTTTATTTCTGTGAATTGGCTATGAATGTCATTGCTATTTGTCTCTTTCTCAGTGATTGGTAAGAATTTTTATGCATTAGAGGTGCTAATTCTTCATTTTTTATTTTATACAAAATTTTTATTACAGTTTATTACTTGTGTTTCAATTATGTATATGTTGTCCTTTGACATTTTAATATAATCAAGGTTACACATATTTTACACTATCATTTGTGGTTTTTGTGTCCTATTTAATAAGGCCTTTCCTACTCTGACATCATGAACTGATACTACTGGATCTTCTCTTACTGCTTTTAAAAGTTTTAGTTGTTTTTTATACGTTCTGATGTTAATTTTATATGTTACAGTTAGGTACTTAATTTGAATTTTATCTTTATTAATAGTTCATCTTTCATGCATAACCAATGGATACAAACAACAGTGTGGTGAAGGAGGGTGGGGCAGGAGCGGGGAGGAGGGGGTCAATAGGGAGAAAAAGGAAGGACATCTGTAATACAATAAAGACAAATTTTTAAAAATAATAAATAAAATCAGATAAAAAATAAATAGAGATAGATAAAAGAGTTCAATTAGTAAAAGTAGTTCATCTTTCACTATTTACTTGATATAGTACCCCTTTCACATATCAATAACAAGTATATGTATGTATGAGTGTATCCTGTTTGGCCATCCTATCTAATATTGCAGCAATGCCACACGATTGCTTGTATGTTTTGATACCTGGTACAAGTCCCCTCCTTTCCTTATTTTTCATTCTTGCAATGTACTCATTGTGTGACTTTTAGAATTGACTTATAAAGTTCCACAAAAAAATCTTGTTGGGCTTTTGTTTGATATTGCATTGAATTAATGTTTTAGTTTGGAGGAAAATGAATTTTTTAAATCCTGGTCTTCTCATTCATGAACATGGTAACTGCTCCACTTACTCAGGTCTTCTTTTATGCTCATCTGGAAGGTTGTCTAATTGATCCCACAAAAATTTAACACTTTTTTGTTGATATTTTAAAATTTGTTTCTAGACATTTAGGTTTTAATTGAAAACATTTCCATTAACATTTGTCCTCTCTGCTGATCTCATTCTGCTACACTAATTCCCTTAACTGGCCACTTTTTTAATGACCAGTTTGGAGATTCTGTTTTCCCCATTTCCATACCCTTGACTTTATTGCCATGCAATCTGGTTTCCTTTACCATCACTGTACATATCTATTCCTTGAAATGTTACTGATGATCCCTGAATTGCCAAATCCAATAATTTTTATCTCAGTTTTTATCATCCCCAATTTCCCTCCAGTGATTCCTACTTCTATCTCAACATTCTTCCATTGGTGTCCATGGCATTTTAGTCTCCTGGTTTCCTTTTTAATTATACTCCCTTTGCCTCTTACCTGGATTTTTATTCTCCCATTTTGTAAACTTAATGTTCTTCTTGTGAGCCTCTCTTCCTATGTGTTTTCTTACTGTGTGTTCCAGAATGGCAGGATTTCTGTGTTTTCATTGGTGATGTAAGCACTTGGCATATTGTAGGTGATAACAGACAGATCTGAACCCAGCTTATCATTTTTGTGACACATATGGTATCATTCTACCTTTAGTTTTATTTCTCTCTTACATTCTAATCAAACTGGGGTATTCACTATTTCCTAATCTTGCCTTTGTTTCTGATGTTTTCTCTGTCTGGGATCTCTTCCACTTTTATTTGTTGAAATTCTCTCTATTACTTAAGGCCCATATTATCTACCTTATTTTCTTGGTTCTCATTCCCCTGATTTGATATAATCTCTTCCACTTTTAATTTTGTTTTTTTTTTATCTTCACCCGAAGATATATTTTTTTTCTATATATCATCAGAAAGAGTGGAAGGGAGGGAGAGAGAAAGAGAGACACATTGACTGGCTGCCTTCCGCACTACCCGACCAGGGCTGGAGATGAACCACAACCGAGGTACGAGCCCTTGACTGGAATCGAACCCGCAATTCACTGGTCCATGGACGACGCTCTAACCGCTGAGCCAAACTGGCCAGGGCAGTCTCTTCCACTTATAAATCTTCATAGATACTATTTGATTTCTGCCACTTTTCTTGCATTTGTATGTATTAATAATAAAATATCTCTTTAAAGATGGCACTAATTAAGAGGAATGATAATACCCAACCTTGGTAAGAGTGTGGGAAGAGAAAGTCTCAAACATTGTTGGTAGGAATTTTCAAAGGATAATTTGGCAAAATGTATCAGAACCCTAAAAATGCAAATATATATGGGATGTAAAACAGAAAATAACAAATAAACAAACAAAAACTCATAGAACTCATGGTGGTTACCAGAGGGAAAGAGGATGGGGGAAGGTAGAAGAGGATAAAGGTGAGATAAATGGTAATGGAAGGAGACTTGATTTGGGTGATGAATGCACAATGCAATATATAGAAAATGTATTATAGAATTTTATATTTTGAAATTATATAACATTATTAACCAGTTTTACACCAATAAGTTTAATGAAATTTTTAAAAAATGAAAAAAATACTAATAGTATTTGGCACAGCAGTATCCATTTCTCTGAATTTTTCCTAAGGAAATCATCAGAAAAATGAGTAGTGTTCATTATAGCATTTTTTTGGTAAAAGTTAAAAAAAACAAAAAACCTAGTGTCCAATGATATAGTTTTAGTTCAGAAATTTTGGCATATCTGTTTAAGACAATAAAATCAAAATAACTTCGTAAAAGAATGTTTATTTACATGAGAAAATATTCAAAATATGAAAAAAAGAACAGGACAAAAACCAATTTTTCTATTATTTCAGAGGGGGAAAAAAAATATATATATATATATGCTTAAAAAATATTAGAAAGACATACACCAAAATGTTAACAATGATGTTGTGGAATTGTGGTAGATATACATATTTTAAAATTTTCAAAAATTTTTGTACATACATTATGTTTATAATTTTTTTTAATGACAGAAAAATTGATGCTAACATTTAAGATGGACTGTGTGGTGTGCCACCCAGGACCTAGCTTTCATTTGCCTGCTGCTGGAGGTACTGAAGGCTGACCACGCCCAGCTGTAGTCTGCATCCAATGGGCTCTGGAAGCCTCACTTTCTTGCCTCAGTTTGAGAGAATGTTATAGGACCATCCAGCTCCAGAGCTCCCTGTGCAATTAGCAGACATCTCTGTTGAAACTGCTTGTTAGCCCACCTTCTCCCTGTGTTCAGTCCTGCTTCCTTCACACTCCCACAGCTGTCAATTCTGAGAGCACACCATCATAAACTTCCTGGGTGGAATTTTCCATTTCAGAGTCTCTTTTCAGGGAAACTGAGCTGGCACGTCTACTGTTTGCTGGGCACTTTATATCGCCCACTCCCCCAAAAGTCTTGCAATGAGATTTTCAGGCTATTGACACCCTTATTTTGCAGAAGAGAAAAATTTTGTTTAAAATGTTTATATATTCTGTGCAGAGTCACACTATTACTATATAATAGCCAAGTTTGAAAGCAGGTGTGTTTGGGTGTAAAGACTATGCTTCTTGCATAAAGCCAAGTAACTCCTCTCAGCCTTGTGTTTTATTATTTTTGTACTTTTCTTGTTCTCTCTGGTAGATGGTAAATTCTTTGGCTGCAGGGATTTGTCTTATCTTTGAATCCCTGTTGGGTATTTCACGGTGCCTTGCACATAATAAGTGCTCCATGTTTGTGAAGTTGACTTGAACTAGTCAAGGTTTAAATATATTTCTATTTCTGTTCTGTAAGAAATGGATTCCCTAGGAGGAAAAGAAAACCACAATGGTAAGATGTAGCAATTGTAATTCAGTTTATGTTTCATGAAATAATTTCCTATAAAAAGATAGTGATACTTTTCTTTTCTTTATTCCTCAATATTAGATAACAAATGCTATTTTGAGAACTTTGCCCTTAATTACTAAAGTAAGCACAAATCAGTGAGGTGTAATAAACTTATATTCAGCTTTGATTGCAAATATCATGGTTTTTACCTGATATATCTGATTCACACATCTGTACAATCTAAGTTATTTGAGAAAAGAATCTACTGAGAGTAGAAAATGTAACAAGAATAGTTCATTTGTAATACAAAAATGGAAAGTATATATTAACAGAATTTACGTTTTTGTGACAGTTGACAGAAATGCCTGAATGAGGTTTCCAGCACCCATTAGCATTTGCAATTACAAGTTGAATTTTTCTTAAAAAGAAAATATGTCACATTCATCATTTTAAAAATACAAATAAAATGAATATATCAGTGATGAGTTATGATGTTAGGAATAAATAGACCCAGCTTTAGGTTTGGGGAAAGGGGCAATTGAAAACAAACTACAAAGGGCACACAGTGGAGAAAGTTTTTCTATTGAATAAGTTTTATTGTTCTTTTACTGCCAGAGACTCAATGTGAAAGGATGTTTCTAACACCAAGTAAGTCGATTAAGTTAAAAGTTGTTAATGCTGTAAGACTCTGGCAAAGGGCATAGTGAATCTATGGAGTGCATTATTGATAAATGACCTCAAATATATATAAAAGCAATCAGTACAAAAGCTTGGGTGTTCTAGTAGGTAGGTGAGTTCAGATGCCACCATCCCTATGAGTGGGTCAAGCACCATGAGTCCTAAAATGCCAGTTAGGAATTTATCACTTTAATCAACTACTTTGTTTTCTATTAAAATACACATCTCCCTGAGAAGATAATACTCATTCTTTAATATAAAGTTGCCTTTTTTTTTTGGAGTGAAGTGCAGAAATAGAGACATGAAGCCCTGAAATATAGCTTAAAATTGAATAAAATAGACCATAATTATAGTTATATATGGTTTCGATCAATATTGAACATAGGTATTTCTGTCAATGTGATCGTAAGCTGATATTTACTTACAAACTCCAAAAACAGTTGACCCTTGAACAATGCTGGGGTTAGGGGCACTGACCCACACACAGTAAAAAATCTGCATAAGTTTTGACTCTCCAGAAACTTAAGTTGTCCCTTGGTATCCACAAAGGATTGGTTCCAGGACCCCCTTGGATATCAAAGTCCCCTATATAAAATGTCATAGATCAATGCATACAATTGACTCTCTGAATTTGTGAACTCCCAACTGCAGACTGAAAACTGTACCAGTATATATTGAAAAAAATTCAATAGACCCGTGCAATTAAAGTCTGGGTTGTTTAAGGGGCAACTGTACTTTCAAAGGACCACTACTGAGTTGTCCCCATTCTGTTCTCAGCCTCACCCTGATAGAAGCTTTCTTTTCAGTTTGAAAATGAGAATTGAGTGCCTTCTTGAAAAAGCTTAGAAATTTAGACAATTCTATTTTCTTACATCAGTTAAAACTTTTCAAATTAGTGAACTTTAGACTAATAAGCATCTTCTTTTAAAATTGCAAATACCATCAGTCAGGTATCATTTTAATAAATCATTTTCATTTGGTAGAAATCATTTTAAGCAATTGGTTTATTTATGTATTTTTTTCCTTTTTAAAAAAAATCTTCACCTGAGGACATTTTTTCATTTATCTTCAGACAGAGTGGGAGAGGGGGGCAGGGGGAGAGAGAGAGAGAGAGAAACATCGATGTGAGAAAAACACATTGATTGGTTGCCTCCCACATGACCCGAGCAAACCACAACTGAAGTATGTGCCCTTGACCAGAATCAAACCCATGACTCTGGTCCATGGGCCCATGCTCCAACCACTGAGCCAAACCAGCCAGGGCATCAATTGGCTTATTTTAATTCCTACCTGAGATGATGCACTGAAAGAATAAGATGTTTAATTTGAGAGAAAAAGAGCATGGAGGATAGGGTGGTAAAATGATGTCAGTGTGACTTTCTTGGGGCAGCATAAAAAACTGGGACTGGAGTTTAGAAAAAGACATGAGGTAGTGTCAGAACGACTTCTTGTTTTAAATATTGTCTTAGATAGTTTTGATAAAGATGAAAGCCCAACTTTTATCTCTTCTTGTTCTTTGCTTTCTACTTTATCTCCAACCCTTTCAACCTTACCTAGGACCAGTGTCCTTCTACCAAGAAGGGACTAGAACTAAGCCTACTCTTACAAGAAATGCATTTAAGCTACAATATATGTTCATTGACTTTTGAAGGCTGGCTGACTTTTATGGTACTGACTTTTGAGAAAATATGTCTTTACATATACCAACAACAAACACATAGGAATCGTTTTACAACAAACTGATTTATAAATCAGGAACACAGTTACACCATTTTAACAAGAGAAGGTACCTACTAAAGAAGTCAGCTGTTCATCAGATGTTTTACATAGCTGTCCCCTGAGCAAGTAGAAAAGAATGATGAGCTCACCCATTTTATAGTCAGAACATCCCCATGTGGCAGGGTGGGCCAACTAACAAGGGAAATGTGGGCTGGTACATATGCAGTAATTATTTAGTGTATAAAAACTTTAGCCATGAAGATATTTTCTCAATTTAAAATTGTGTCTTTAAATGGAATAGCAATGATGTGTACACATTTGGGGATAAAAAGCACACAATGTACATACAGAAAATATGATGAAACAATAAAAACATTGCTCAACACACTCAAAAAAGCCACTTGGCAGCATTCTGTGAACTTTTAAATATATGTTATGTTCATTGAACCTTTGGGTGAACTTGTTGATTTCACCCTAACTCCTCCCAAAAAGAACTCCTTTCTTCTTTCCTTTTGTAGAAGGTTATTTTCCCTAAGATAATTCTGCACTTTGTCTCCTCATCCCTGCATCTTTCTAAGGAGGATGGTTTATAAGAATGATGGTTTTTGTCCCTCCTGAAATCATTAACTTCGTTAGAATGACACCAGATAAAGTCAGTGGGCATCTTCCTTTCCTGGCATGAACTCTGTCAAGGGTATGTTTTCAGGCAAAGTTTATGGTTGGTACAAAGAGGTTTGGAATCTTAACCATGACATTGTAGAGCATATGGAAACTGACACTTCCGAAGCAAACTTTCCACTTTGGTTTTTGGCAGGAAAATAAGACAGAGGAGAGAGAATTAGATCATGACACATGTTACTTGGCAAAAAAAGAAGCTAAAGAAAGTAGGATGAAGAAAAGCCTAGGAGACAAATGCTGGCATCACTTTGTACCTAGACCTCTCCTCTTTCTCTTAGCTGGCTTCTTGGCTGTTTTTTATATTATTCTTACTGTCTTTATGTTCTTTACAACTTTATAGTTAATGAAACATGTAGAAGTCCCCTTATTTATTTTTCTAGGGAGTTCTTTCTCCAATTTCAGATCTCTGATAGTCTTGTGGTTATTCAATCTTCTTTGGTTGTTTAAGAAATTGACTAACTTCCTGAAGGCAATATATTGTCTTATTTCTAGGTTTTAATTTTTGCATTATTCAGAAGAGGGAATATTTTGTTTTCTTTTCTGGGTGCTTTTCAAAGTATATGTAACAAATACCTTAAAAACAGAAACCAGTGTTATAACATATTGGCTGAGTAAATCTGGCAACAAGAAGGAAAACATAAAAACCTGGCCTCCTGGACAGTAATAATTTATTTCTGAATAAAATTACATTTACAAGAGGGTGAAATTATATTCTAACTATAAGACCAAGAACAGAAGGAGAATTAGCATGTGCTAATATTTTAAAGGATATCAGAAATAGGAATTTGAGTAAGTTTTTTGTTTTCTCTTTGTCTTAGGATAAAATAATTTTGTATATATATTTAAAAATTTCATTGGAACCATATTTTACATAATAGTTCAATAAATAAAATGTGTTACTTTAATAAAATGTGTGTGAGGCTGACAAAAATTAGTCTATTAACAGTTAATGAATGGAACTTTCATAGACTTACAGGATAAAAATACTATTGTCAGTACCAATGCAGAATTCTTTAAAGTCAGAAAAATTATTTTTGAATTTTATAAATAGCCAGGATTCAGAAACACATATGTAAAATAAATGAAAAAAAAGAACTGCATTTTGGGAAGAAATTTGGTAATTTAAACTATAAAATAACGAAGATTATTTTGATGATCTTAGGTTAAAATTATTTTTTGATAAAATATGATATAGGTATCTGCTTTCATCTTTAGCTTTAGTCTGAAAAACATCTTTTAGCTCTTAGACTCTCCTTTTACTATGACTGTTCTTACTTAAATCACTATGTACCTTTTAGTCATGAATATATTTTAAAGATTCATGTAGATCGAGTATTAATTCATTATGCAATGAAACTCTTTGGACAAGTATCTTTTTATGGGAAAGAAATCTTAATATAGATAACTACAGAAACTTTGGAAGCCACATGTTAAAGATGCCAGATCACTAATCAGAGAAAGAAATATTTTTCCACAATGTTTGAAGTATTATACATTTTAGAGTCTATTTGTTAATAAGCCTAGTCTATACTTCTTAATAGAACTATGTCAAGATGAGTACAAAAATATAAGAGAAATCCAGTTTCAAATGATGCACAACCCTTCTGTGAAAACATTCTTTTATAAATACAATTAGGTTAAGCGAAACAAGCCAAGCAGAGAAAGACAAATATCACATGATCTCACTTATTTGTGGAATATAATGAACATAGCAGTCTGAGGAACAGGGTAGACCCAGAGATGTGGAAGTAGGGTATAAACTGACACCCCTCAGAAGAGGGGGTGGGGGGAAGGGAAGAGATAAACCACAGAACTTATGCGCATGTATGCATAAGTGATGGACATGGACAACAAAGCTGGGGACCGGGTGGGGGGATGGGGAGGAGGGTGTCAATGGGGAAAAAAGGAGAAACATCTGTAACAAAAATAAATTAATAAAAAAATAAAATAAAATAAATAAATTAATAAAAAAAACAAAACAAAACAACAAACAAAAAAAATAAATACAATTAGGTTAATTATGATATTACTTTATTTCAATATATTTTTGTCTTACTGTTAGAACCAGGCATCATCAGACTTCCCTGATCATTCGTAGGGTTCCCTTCTAAAATAAACAAGTGACCAGAGTAGGCTTGCCTCCACTCTATTGATGTCATGAAACAATAACTAGATTAAGAATATAGCAATAAGAAGGCTACTTTTTAGTGGACACAGTTTATGTAACAGTCATTATACATTACTTTATTTGTTTCATGTAAAATCTATAGGTGAAAATAGCAGGTGACATGGAGGTCCCAAGTGTCTGACTTCCCCAAGACTATAGTTAGAATGTAACTGAACCCAGTTGGAACTTGGATATTTTTTGAGAGTTATGCTGGTCAAAATAGACCAAAGAAACATGAACCAAGCCATAGTATCTTATTTAATTACTATATCTATGCTTGGTTTGAATAAGGAAATTCAGGAAAAGAACTTACTAACAAGAGCCACGTGGAACTTGTCAAATAGTACTATGCTAATTATTTTATCTTCCTACATAGAATTGTAGAATTTTAAATGTAAAGAACCTGAGAGGTCATTTATTTCAACATATGTCTCAAAGCAAGAACTCACACTCCACATCTGAGAGGATGTTGTTTTTCTAGTCCATCCTGCACTTGAATATTTATATAGACTAGGTTCATGCATCCTAAAAAGATAGTCTATTCCATTTTTAGACAATTCTAATTGTTAGACATTTTACTTTCCTTTCATTGAAATGTACTTCTCTGGAACTTTGCATGCTCTGAAACAATCAGACTTTCTTTTACTGTAGCTTCAACTCTGATGTACTTCAAACCCTTTCTGACCACATTTGTTCTTCCCTTTTCAATTTGAAGACCAGTCGCCTTTGTGAGAGAAGAAAGAAGCAGAATCAAAGTTGAGTGGCTTCAGTTTCTCTTTGTCCTTGAAAACATCTTCAAGCAGGAGGACTATTCTTTATTTTCTTTACTTGTACATAGCTTTTTAAAACATTTGCTGTTTCTAGTACTTGTCCTCCCGCCTTGAACCCTATATAATTTATTAACCAATGTCACCCCAGTAAATTCAATTAAAGAAAAAAGAATTTGCAACAAAGGTTGCATGAAAATTGCCAAAATTATACAGTCAACATTGTAGGTAAAAATATTATGAAGTTTGACCACAAAATTTTCTAGACTTGAGTGGAGGCCCAAAAGGAAAATATTCATGCAAAGCTTTGATATTTTACTTTGGATTATTTCTTAGAGCACTAGATCAAATAACACTCAAATGTTTCTAGTACTCTTGAATAGGTCAAGGAGTCTCCTAATACTTACGCAAGACACACCAGGGTTATTATTTTAATAGCTTAAGAGAATAAAATGACTGCTCTCTTATCCTCTTCAAGTGATATGATCATTCTTCCAATTGCATAACTGTTTTTTTAAAGGTCAATAAACTTCAACATTTTAGTAATATCAAATTACTATCTCAGAATGAGTACTACAAATGTATTTGTGGGCCTGTGTTTTTTCCATGGGGCAGTATAATTCAGCATGTGCTGAATGAGGCTTGGGAAATCTGAATACTGAACCTCGCTCTGGTGCTATCTAAGAACTGGGCGACCTTGGCATTCATATTTGTCTCTTGAAGTTAGTGATTGTTAGGTATTTAATGTGTGTATTCTACACTTGTTATTGTTGCTTTAAACTGTTCTGTCATTGTTATGTAGTAGCCCTTTTTATATGCTGGAAGATTGTATATATGGCAGTTTCCCTTGGAACTAATTACATCTCAAATTAGATTCACTTCACAAATTAAGAACTCATCTGTCACAATACAGAACCTGTATCTGACTTATTTTTCAACTCAGGTTTTATTAGCTTATGGAACTGTGTTAGCATGTTACTTACAGTTCTGAACTGTCCTGCTCAAATAGCTAGTGATCTGATACTAAGTACCATATTTCTTCTTAACCATACTATCTGTTTGTTTGTTTTTTTAAAATCTAATATAGGGGAAATACCTATATTCATGAAAATTTGCATTTGTATCACAGTTTGCCATTTCGAATAGACTTTCATATGCATTTGATCCTCCCTAAGCTCTCTATATAAGCTTTATACTTAGCAGAGGAAACAGAAGCTTAGAAAGATAAAATAAAGAACTCTCCATCTATCTTGTTGAAATATTTCCTATGTTGTAATAATAGCTATAACACTATGTTCCAAGGACTGTTATAAGTGCTTTAAATATATGAACTCATTTACAACAATAAATGAGTCCTCATAACAATCTATGATGTAGGTATTATTGTAATCATCCCCATTTGACAGATAAGAAACAGGAGCATGAAGTCACACTGCTGGTAAGTGGTGGAACTGAGTTTTGAACCTAGGTGCTCCATCTGGAGAGTTTGAAACTGTATTTCCCTCATTTTCATGCTGGCAAACATTTACTGAGAACATGATATGTGCAAAATGCTGTGTCATGTACACTAATAACTGTATCAGCCAACAGAGTATTTGAAGAGATAAGCATGACCATCAGTAATGAAAATGAAGCTACTACATATTTTAATGTTTTAGTTAAAAGATAATTTTTCCATTGTATTTAGTGAGAGAAAAGAATTTGATGGTAAATCTTGGAAAGAATTGAAGGAGATAAGATTGGCATTGTTCTTCACAGTCTGAGAAAGACTGGAGCAAGCTGTGGAAAGCCTGCAGTGTGAGCCTGCTGAGGGTGCGCGGTGAGATTTCCCAGGCAGCTGAAGTCGAGGGTGTAGGAAGAAAGCACGTTTCAGGAAAAGATAAATTTAGAAACATAGGCTGTAGCCAGATTGTAAAGAGCCTTGAATGCTGAACCTAGAAGATTTGAATTCATTCTGTAGGCAGCCTGGACCTAATAAAAATTTTTAGGGACATGGGTTACATAATCAGATAAATTTTAGAATGATCTCTCTAGCAGCAAAGTATAGGGTTAATTGGAGAGAAGGACTTAGCTGGGGAAAGAAAACCAGTTAGGATACAAGTGGGGAACCTTTTGCCAAAGAGAAAATACCTCAGAAAAAGGGTCAACAACCTTTGACAAATGATGTATTATGGGAACAAATGGGAAAGAGAAACAGGACACAGCCTCACATGTTGTCGCCTGAACAGTGGAGAAGATGCCCCTCATAGTAAGAACTGACACAGGAGGAAAGGGTGTTAGAATGAAAAGATATGTACAGTTTGGGAGTTTTTGTAAAAAAAAAAAAAAAGTGCAGCTTGTAATATTCTTTCCTACTTTTTAATTATAGTAATCAGCTCCACACAGTTTGGTTCTCTGCTTATTATATATATTATGAGAGATATATATTTAACATATCTATAATAAGAGTTATATAATATTATATATTAGTACTGTTCTCATTCATATGATATAATCTCCCACAACGTATGTGTGCATGGGGCTCTGACGGCCTAGTTAACATGTAAATATTTCTGTCAGTGTATTGGAACACTCTATGTGGGCCAGGTCATCTTTTACTATTTTTATTGGTCATGCTATTACTTCTAAAATATAAGTAAATATTTTTGTCAAATATAGATATAAATTTGAAATGATTTGTAAGTAGGATCAATAGTTGGGTGACTTTGAAGTGTGGTAACATTCTAATAAAAAGAAGGTATTTTTTTTTAATTTACTTTTGTTTTTTGGTACGTGCCCCTAGTGGGAACCGAACCCGGGACTCTCTGGTCCACAGGCCGACACTCCAACCGCTGAGCCAAATCGGCCAGGGCAAGAAGGTATTTTTAGATATAAATGTCATGATATTTTTTTCACATTATTCTTATGGAAGATCTTGTAGCAGTTTTTTATGTGTCACACATTATATTGTATTAGATACTTTGCAGCTTCAGACTTTAGTACTTTATGACAAATAGCTCATTTGATTATACTAGTAACATTCTACTCAAGTATTTCAGTAGGTCATATTTCTACATGCATGTCTGAATGTTTTTGTACTCTAAATCACATTTAAACCATTGTTAATCTTGGAACTTTTCAAGATCTGGCTCGGTCTTTTTGACATATTTTAAAGAGGTAGCACACCCATTACAGGGTATATTTTTCCTGTTTAAAATTGAGATATAATTTTTTTTATATTTTGTAAGGGTTTATTTCTTCCTATCATGATTTTCAGTTTTTTCCAAAACTGTTTCTAATGTTTATATATGTAGTTTATAATAATTATACTGTATTTAAAATGTGTATAATGTGTCCCCTTTTGCCAGTTAACCTTCAATAAGTTATTCAGTAAAAGAAGTTTAATAACTTTAATGTTCTTTAAGATGTAACCTGTCTTTGTGTATCCAACCTATCAGAATTGAATCCAAGACAAAGGGACACAGTCCAGGAAACTAGTCAGATGATCCTGGCAATTGTTTCATTTGATTGCATTATTTCTAAAATAATGTGCTACTTTTTCCTAATAGGTCTTTCTCTAACCTGGCTCTTCTCTAAGCCCCAAAATAATTCATCATGCCCATTGACTTCAGGCTTGGTAACATACCTTGTTTAGGCCAGTGAAGTGTATGTATAAATAACATGTTGCACTTTCAAGCAGAATCCTTAAGAATCACTGCCTGATTCTATCAACATTTTTGTCATCTTTCCTCTAGAGCAGTGGTTCTCAACCTTCCTAATGCCACGACCCTTTAATACAGTTCCTCATGTTGTGGTGACCCCCAACCATAAAATTATTTTTGTTGCTATTTCATAACTGTAATTTTGCTACTGTTATGTCTGAGGCAACCCTTGTGAAAGGGTCGTTTGACCCCAAAGGGGTCACGACCCACAGGTTGAGAACCGCTGCTCTAGAGGAAAGAAAATAAAGTATGCTTAGAGTAGAACCTTGGTCAATCTGGAATATTATAATTAAGTGTCGTATAAACCTGTGTTTTTGCATGTTACTGAGATTTGGGAGTTAAATGCACCATAGTTACTTTAAATTGACTAACCCAAATAACTGTCTGCATTCCTCATTCTTGTTATCTATTCTTCATTGGTGTAGACAATTATAAACTTTTATTCTACATATTTCCCATATAAATATTAGTGTATTTTTATTAAATGATATAATACTATCAAATAATTATAAGTTAAAGAAAGTCTTTATTCTGTTTAACAGTATATTGTGAACATTAAACCAGATGGCTAAATGTATACTTGCATCTTTATTGGTTGAATACTCTTCTCTTAATGGAAAGTAGTATAATATAGTGGTTAAGAGTACAGCCACTGGGACAGAATTTCCTGCATTTAAATTACTGTTCTTCCACTAACTAGCCATATGACCATAAGTGAAATACTAAATTCATTTGTGACCTTAGGAAGAGACTTGGCTGTCTCATGATACAGTAAACCAATCTTGCATTGTAGAATATTTTTTTCAGTTTTTCTATTTCAAGAACGTGTTGAATAACACCATCAACACCCCCTTCTCCCTCATTCTCACTCTGCTTTATCCCAATTTCTCATAAATCCTGATTCTTTTGTTTTTAAAATATCTTTTAAATCTGTCCTTATATCTAGTACTACCACTACTAAAGTGTATGTTGATTTCAATACACTTAAAAAAGCAATAAACATTTAATAAGTCACTAACTATTCTTGACTTAATAAAAACTCAGAAAACTAGTAAAGAAGGAAACATAATAAACACCAGAAAGACTCAGGCAACATATTTCCTGCTTGTGAAACATTGAAAATATTTTCATTAAAATAAATGATAGGATAAAGATGCCACCTCTTATATCAATAATTGATCTAAAAGGCATCTCTCTTGGAAAGATAGATAAGTTCAGCTATTTGAAATACCCTCAGCTATGAATGAACTTGCTTTGAGAGGGTTCTCAGAACTTCTTCCTGATTTACTCCATTCCTTCATACTATCAACTAATCACGATAATACTTCCTTTGACTATGTGATCATTTTAGTTAAGTGAACCATTTACCTTTAGTGCCCCAAATCTGTCCATCCAATAATGATTTTCTATACATCAATATGCAGGTGTTGGTTGGCTTCCCTGCTCCAGATGGAGAGGCTAAATTAAGCTGGTCCATGTAGCAGGGGTCCCTTGGCCCTGGGACAGAGCGCAATTGCCTCTCTTGTGGCTGTGGATGTTTAGATCAAGGAAAGAGGATGAGAGACTAGTAAACTGAATTTCAGAGAGAGGCCAGGGAAGCATGCTCGAATGTTCTTACATCTACAGAAACCTGAAGTTGGCCAGCCAGGTGAGAAGAGCCTCAGGAAGAGAGGACTGAAATAGAAGACGATAAAGAGGATTGTTGCAGGAGTGCTGCTTGGTCAAGTGGAATCCAATCCAGGGCCAATTATTTGAGCAGGACAGTTTCAGATTCACACAATAAGCTTTCTGTGATTCCAGGTTTACGTGCATCCCATATATAGGCCATCTTCGTAAATCATTGCTCATCCATGTTAAAATATTATGGGGAATATGAGTGAATACCAGAAAAGACAATTAAAGAAAAACTTCATCCCTGGCTGGTTTTGCTCAGCGGTTACAGCTACGGCCTGCAGACCAAAGAGTCTCGGGTTCGATTCTGGTCAAGGGCACGTACCTCTGTTGCAGTTCAGTCCCCAGCCCTGGTTGTAGTCGTGTGGGAGACAATCAGTCGATGTGTCTCTCTCACATTGATGTTTCTCTCTTTCTCTCTCTCTCTCCCTCCCTCCCACTCTATCTGAAAATCAATGGAAAAATATCCTCGGGTGAGGATTAGAAAAAGAAAAACTTCAGCTACGCTGGTGGACAATTTGAAAGCAGGAAGAAAAATATGCACTGCTAATCAGTGTTTTCAGTAGGGTTTAATGTGGTCTGCCAGTGGGAAAATGTGGAATGCAAAGGGAAAATTGGATGTTGTACGAGGGGTTCCAAGTAGAAGTCTTTTCTTAAATGTTACTTAGTGTAAGCAAGAAAATATTAAAACTGGTATTGTCATACAAAGAACTTTGGCTTCCAGCCCTGGCTGGTTTGGCTCAGCAGTTAGAGCATCGGCCTGTGGACTGAAGGGTTGCAGGTTCGATCCCCAGCCTCGGTTGGCAGGAGGCAACCAATCAATGTGTCTCTCTCACATCGATGTTTCTCTCTCTTTCCCCACCTCCCTCCATTCCCCCCTTCTACTCTATCTGAAAAATCAATGGAAAAATATCCTCGGATATTATATATATATAAAAAACTTTGGCTTCAAGAAGCCTCAAGAAGATTTAAAGAAATCTTGTACCACAGATTCCATCATCACCTACAGGCAGATCTTAGCACCAAATCTCAAGGCAGGATGCCCAGCAGAGAATTTCTGGGGCACGTGTCCACTGGTCTGCAGTGAGGGTTTCTGTTACGGATCACTGCTGGGGAGATCAGGCACAGAACATGAAGGATTGCGGACCTGCAGCTCTGCACTGAGCACTCTCCATCACTCAGCCATTCACAGAGAGATCATGGAGCACCTGCGACAGGGACCAGAGTCACACAGGTTTGCCTAACGAAGTGTTTAAACACACACACACACACACACACACACACACACACACACACACACGCACAGCTTTCGGTTTTGAGATTAGACTGCAGATGGCAAGAAAAAGAAAATTTTGGGAAAGAGGCAGAGTTACAAATAGGAATAATTACTCCAACCTCTACCTAAAGAATAATCTTTACATGCAACTATTGTAGGAAGTACTTTGGATTCAATATTGTAGATAGAAGTTACCATATGAGATAAAATAAAAAGAGAAATGCTACAGCGCCTTTTATTATGCAATCAAGAGTCAGTCTACGTTTGCAAAACCCAAAACAATTTTACACTCTATGCAAATATTTTTGAAGACCTAGAATTTGGCCTGACTCCCTGTGTATTTTACAGCTGTATCTTTGAATGGGACTAAACCTCTCAGGTGGATGTTTCACCTAACTATGAGCAGATTTATTATAACTCACAATCTTTCCAGCTTATTTTTCTTCAGTTCTAGTGTCGAGAGTTCCTGTGAAATGAAAGGTCTAAACTCAATTCAACTGAGTCCAGGGAAATCTTGCCCCTAATAATAAAGTAGACACAGGCTTTGGGAGGGATTCTGGCTGATAATGTTCCTCCTGTGAAGGGGGACAAAGCCTATGTCAACTGTGACGGCAACTGTGAAAAAGCAACAGTTTTATGTCATTAACCTGCTTTTAAAAATTCAATTTCATGGCCACCTACACATTCGTGATTTACAGGACAAGGAAATATATGCAAACAGCCATCTGATACTAAAACAGCCCTAAGTGTGTGTCAGATAGCTACACACATTTTCTACCTGGCTTCTGCAGGCTTTTCTGATTTGTCTTTGAATTTGTTGGAAACCCAATATGGGAAAGTAACTGTGTTGGACAAGGTTGCCATTGAAATAACAGTTTGTCAGTCGCAGTTCCCGAGAGGAGTGGGCACACCACACCTTACAGAGCCCCGTGGGGAAGCACTGGGGTCTGGAGAGGCTGGGGTGAGGGGAAGCATGAATGAGAGCCTTTATTGTGGTTTTTGCAGGAAGGAATGGGCGAGGCTGGGTAAACAAGCTGAGCAGGTTTAGAATTGACCAGTTGGGATCATTGTGGTCGGATCTGAACTAAAGAGCGGTCCCTCGTTGTCTAGTGCGTTTCTGGGTGACTTAGCACAGAAAGGACAGTGCCTAGACTGCAGGGGCCTGATAAAAGAAAGCAGGTTGGGGTATGGACTTGGAATTGGGTGGTTTTTATATCAAAGGTAGGCACACATTTATTATCGCCGAGTTAGCTAACCTTGGGAGGGCTGGTCTCTCTCCAGTCAGCAAGGCCAGAGCATCAAGAACACAGAAAATATAGTTAATATACCTTATTATCAGATAACTGAGTAACGTATTAGGAACTTAAAAAAATTATTGATTAGTATATAAAAAGTTGGTACTAAGTCTATTAACTCAATGGGATTTCTTTCTATATATTTAACTTTAGACTCACTGTGCTCAGTATATTTAAAAATTAGAAACTTGATCCATCAATTGGCCTTATCTGCCCAACAGATAATTTCATTAAGTCACCACCTCTCTGTCTTTCCCCTAGTTTGGGTTCCTCTCCAAACCATCTTTCTAATGGCATTTATTCAAATATGGGTTAGACAGGTTAGTTTAAGCATATACTCATCTCGATACATAATAGGTTAGGAAAACTGAGGAAGTTTTTAAAAAATAAAAAATAGTTGTGGAACAACTTTAGGTAGCAAAAGTCTATAGTTTAAAGTTTGAGAATCCTTTAGCTCATTTCTACATTTTTTATCTTTTTTACCCCACCCCCCTGTGCCCACCTCCATCCAGCTCCCACCACCCCCCACCCCAACCTTCACCACATTGTTGTCTGTGTCTATGGATATGTATATATGGTCTCCTTACTACAGCAGGTTTAGAGGAAATTATGTGGAGGACTGGGAAGAAGCAATTTATTCCTTCAAAGCCAAGTTTTCACTTATGCACACCAACTATATTTTAATGTTAAGCACTTCTCCTTGGACATAATTTTATATTTCTATTTCTGCTCTACAAATCTGTCTTTCATTGTTAGTTGTCTTAAATTATTTTTGGAAAGGGAAGAAGTACAAACAAACATGCATGTAAATATGTATCTTTATACCCTACAAAAATTGCCTTTTCAGAGACAAGATATTTTGGTAAATGAATAAGTCAATGACAGAATGAGGAGTAAAACTATTGCTGTTTATGGAATTTACTCTACACAGGAGCTTGCCCAAGCCTCCTCTTGAGCTAAAAAAGCAGCCACACTTCAAGGATGTGAAGTTTGGGCCTTCTTTGGGAATACCCCATGTCTGCCTTAGAGCTCTACATATGAGCATCAGAGCCTCATGTGGGGTCTGGCTCATCAGATCAACATTTCCTCTGCCTGCTTCACATATATGTTTGATCCAATCACCAATAAGTATCCAAGAAACTCTTCCCCTCCCAGTCTTCTCTGATCTGACCCAGGTGCTCCTTACCAACAGTGCAAGACAGAATAAAATTGACTCATTACATAAAAAAAAAAGAATAAGACTGCATTATAGGTTTAAATGTATGATAACAATACTATAAAGGACAGGAGGAGGAAAATAGAAATATTTTACTGCTTCTTACATTGTACATAGATTGGTATAATCTTTGGTGGTAGACTGTGAAAAGTTAAATATGGGAGTCCCTTGAGTAGCCACCTGGAAAACAAAACAGTGAGCTAGTAATCAAATAGAAAATAAAAAGAAATATTAAAAATAGGAAAAGGGGCAAGGAGGGACAAAGAACAAATGGGACCAGTGGCCAATAAGCACACTAAAAGATGCTGTGCATCCTCAGCCATCAGGAGAATGCAAATTAATACCACAGTGACACCACCACACACCCACTAGAATGGCTAAAATTGTTTTTAATTACTAGTACAAATGTTTAAGAGGTATGGAACACTTGGAACTCTCATTTATTGCTGATTGTAAGTATAAGTTTTTACAACTACTTGGAGAACTCTTTGGCAGTTTCTTATTAAGTAAAATATATACCTACTATATAACCATTTCAAAGTATTTACCTAAAACATATGTCCACTAACTGACTTATTTGAGAATATTCATAACAGCTTTATTCACAATAGCCATATTGCAAACAACTGAAATGTCCTTCAATAGGGAAATGGATGAAACTGTTTTGGTATATTTGTACAGTAAAATACTAAAAACAACAAACTATTGAAACATGCAAAAACATGAATGAATCTCAAAAACATTAGAATGAGCCAAAGAAGCTAGACTCAGTGTGTATCTTCCATTTAAATATAATTCTACAGCAAGCAAACCTAATCTATAGCAGAAAGTATGTCACTGGTGACCTAGGACTGAGAAGGGGACGGTATGGAATTGATTGGAAAGGAGCAGGAGGGACCCTGGTGGTGTGGTGGAAACATTCTATAACTTGATTTGAGTTGTGTTACACAAATACTTACATTTATTAAATTCATCACACTGTACACAAAAAATGGGTACATTTTATTGGTGTAGATTATACCTCAATAAATTTGATTTTTTAAAAATCATAATGCAGTAGAATAAATGTAATAATTAAGGTATATATAAACTAATATTCTATATTAGTTAATATTACCCAGTTGTGAATCACAAACTGCTAATCTGGTAGAATTCCATGTTTACCTGAGGTGGTCCCTTTAACTTCCTCTTCTCCCAGTACTCTCTCACCAAAATACCAGTTAATAAATATCTTTCAAAGCTTCATATTAGTTATAAATGAAGTTACACATTTCCCCAAATGTCTCAAATAATGAGACATATACATGTGTGGTCTAAAGAAGTTTAGTTACAATTGCTCAACTTGCAGTGAATGAACCCTTCTTAGACTGCTTACAATGCCTGGAGAGATGGCAATGAATTTTGCTGAAATTTCAGTTCTTGAGAGAAGTCTGATCAGATTCATGGTATCTAATAAGTATTAAAATTGTTTGGCAGCTGAGTTTGAAATAAGACAAATGTCATGAATTAGTCAGGTATCAAGAGGCTGCCCACATTTAGTTTGAGAGTAAATTTTAAAAAACAGCATAATTTGGTTTGCATGTAACTTTCTGAAATTAAACAGAGCTTGTTGGTAACAGTGACAGAACAGTTTGCTAGTATTTCTTAGTTCTGCCCACTGTACTTATTTTGTGCCACTGAGTCTTGTCATTTCACTTTATTCCTATTGTGTATACCAACAGGAAACATAGAAAGTAAAGCAGTGATTGAATTCATACTTGGCAACAATAAAAAAGTGTAACTGTTCATTGTAACTTCTCTCCCTACTTACTGCCAAACAAACAAGCAATTACACTTGGCATCCAAGAGTAAAGCTTAATCCTTAGAATGTTTTGTTCACTTTCATAGGTACTAAGTAAGGTACCAAAGAACCAGAGATCACTTAACTAAAATCTGATTTTTCTTTTCTCAACTAATTGTGCAACTGTCTGTCAGATCTCTAAAATAGGTAGTTGATCTTAATCTTGAAGGACTCTTTCACATTTAAAATTCTTTACGTGACTTAACCAAAGAAGTAAAGGACCTATTTGCAGAAAACTACAGGACATTGAAAAAAGAAATAGAGGAAGATATAAAAAAGTGGAAGCACATACTTTGTTCATGGATTGGAAGAATTAACATCATTAAAATGTCCATATTACCCAAAGCAATCTATAAATTCAATGCAATCCCCATCAAAATACCAGTGACATATTTCACAGAACTAGAACAAATATTTCAAAAGTTCATATGGAACCAAAAAAGACCCCGAATAGCCACAGCAATCTTGAAAAAGAAGGACAAAGTAGGTGGGATCACAATACCGGATATCAGGTTATACTACAAAGCTACTGTAATCAAAACAGCCTGGTACTGGCACAAGAACAGGCATATAGACCAGTGGAACAGAACAGAGAATCCGGAAATTGACCCAAGACATTATGCTCAATTAATATTTGACAAAGGCGGCAAGAGCATACAATGGAGTAAAGACAGCCTATTTAATAAATGGTGTTGGGAAAATTGGACAGCTACATGCAAAAAAATGAAACTAGACCATCAACTTACACCATACACAAGAATAAACTCAAAATGGATAAAAGACTTAAATGTGACTCGCGAATCCATAAAAATCCTAGAAGAAAATGTAGGCAACAAAATTTCGGACATCATACGCAGCAGAATCTTCACTGATACATCACCTAAGGCAACAGAAACAAAGGAAAAAATGAACACATGGGACTACATCAAACTCAAAATCTTCTGCACAGCAAAAGAAACAACCATCAAAACAGATAGGGAACCCACTGTATGGGAGAGCATAATTGCCAATGATACATCAGATAAGGGGTTAATCTCCAAAATATATAGAGTGCTCATACAACTCAACAAAAGGAAGACAAAGAACCCAATTAAAAAATGGGCAGACGAACTAAATAGACACCTCTCCAAAAAGGACATACAAATGGCTAAGAGACATATGAAGAAATGCTCAACATCACTAATCATCAGAGAGATGCAAATTAAAACAACTATGAGGTATCACCTCGCACCTGTCAGAATGGCCGCCATCAACAAATCAACAAACAACAAGTGTTGGTGAGAGTGTGGAGAAAAGGGGACTCTAGTACACTGCTGGTGGGAATGCAGACTGGTGCAGCCACTGTGGAAAACACTATGGTGTTACCTCAAAAAATTAAAAATTGAATTGCCATTTGACCCACTGATCCCACTTCTAGGAATATACCCTAAGAAGCCTGAAACACCAACCAGAAAGAATACATGTACCCCCATGTTCACAGCAGCACTATTTACAATAGCTAAGATCTGGAAACAGCCCAAGTGTCCATCAGTGGATGAATGGATAAAAAAGCAGTGGTACATGTACACAATGGAGTACTACGCAGCTGTAAGAAAGAAAGATCTCTTATCCTTTGAGATGACATGGAGGGACCTCGCGAGTATTATCCTAAGTGAAACAAGCCAAGCAGAGAAAGACAAATATCACATGATCTCACTTATTTGTGGAATATAATGAACATAACAGTCTGAGGAACAGGGTAGACCCAGAGATGTGGAAGTAGGGTATAGACTGACACCCCTCAGAGGAGGGGGTGGGGGGGGAGGGAGGAGATAAACCACAGAACTTATGCGCATGTATGCATAGCTGATGGACATGGACAACAGGGCTGGGGATGGGGTGGGGGGATGGGGAGGAGGGTGTCAATGGGGAAAAAAGGAGAAACATCTGTAACAAAAATAAATTAATAAAAAAATAAAATAAAATAAAATAAAAAAATAAAATTCTTTATGTGAAATTGTGATGTAGAGCAGAAGAAAAGTAATATCAAAAGTAATACCTCCTTACTGAGTATCCAGCAATATTTTCTAACGTGCAGTTGATGCAAAGTTACTTGGAGAATTTATTATATTATCTAAACAAATTATATCCAGATACTTTAAAATATATACAGATAGATAATTTTAACATTTGAAATGTGATCCATGAAATTGAATTTACTTTTAAATTGAATAGATGTTAAGTAAATTGATACTGATTACATTTAAGGAAAAAGTTAGCATATAGTTGTTATAATAATTTCTATTAATATCATTGAATTATGTAAGATTCTAAAATAATATAAGCATGTTACTTTATTTTTATGTCAGAACATATTTCTATACCAATGAGTAACTAATAATCTTATGTTGCTTTGTGGTAATCAGAAAAAATGCAGATTACTCTTTTATTTATGCTGATTTAATTGCCATATTTACATATTTTCTGCCTTTTGATTGGCTCATACATCTGTTTTTAATGTTTCTATGAAAATTGTATTAAAACCACAAGGTCAAGGTTTTGGTGAGTAGCTCAGAACCAACCCAAATACAATATAAACATTAGAACATAATGCTTCTCGTGGCTAGTGATGGGGCAGGGACATTTTTCATAGAGGCTACAGAGCCGAAAAGGCCAAAAATTAGAAATATGTCAGCCTCCAAGTTTAAGATTTTTTAAAATAGCTAAATGCTTCCAAATGTGCAAGTTTACCCAAAGCTACTTTGATTTTATTCTGTTCCTACAACAGAAATAAAAGTTTCTAAGGACAGATTAACACTTTCTTGTGAAAATACTAGATCATCATAAAAACATCAGGTCAAAAATCCTCTTTAAAGATACAGTCTGGTAGTGATGGTCTTGCTTGTGAAGAAAGTGAAAATATAAGACATCTAATGAGCTGTTCAAAGAACACATAATGAACAATATGCTAGAAAATAAGAAAATATATTTCACCATATTTTGAATCTACACTGATTCAAATAGCAACCTATCAAAATAAGTTGAAGAGCCATTGAGCAAAGGAATTAAGATATATATACATCAGAAATAGGATGTCAATGGGAGAAAAAGGAGAAACATCTGTAACAAAAACAAATTAATAAAAAAAATAATAAAGCAGGTACATACAGTGAAAAGCAAAAAAAAAAAAGAAAAGAAAAGAAAAAGAAATTATGTTAATGCTGATTGCTTAATGTTGAATCAGGAATAAGCATTTTTCATTTGCATTTTTATGGTAGCTCAAGTGCTTGTCCTAGATGGACATTAGTGTGTTGTCCTTTAATCTGTTTACATTTGTCTTTTTAATTTTTTTTTCCTTTATTGATTTTAGAGAGGGAGAGAGAGAGAGAAACATCGATGAGAGAACACCGATTAGCTGCCTCCTGCATGCCCCCCACTGGGGATCAGGCCCACAACCTGAGCATGTACCCTGACCGGGAATCGAACCGGCGACATCTTGGTGCATGGGTCGTTGCTCAACCACTGAGCCACACCGGCCAGACAACCTTTGTCTTTATGTCACTAATATGTGGCAACTCAACTAGTCAGGTACAATAGTCTCAAATATCACTTTTTTTAAAATTCTAAGATATGTACACTAAATATGGAATAATGAACTAAATGACATCTCAACATCACTTGCAATTGTAAGATTCTTGGTCATTATGTGTTTGATTTTGTTTTGTTTCAATACTGAGACCAAATCAGAAGGAATATAAGCACCCAAAGGATAGGAAATGCAGTAGTCAGCAGGAGTGGTATCACTCCCTAGTTATCTTTTTTCCATTCCTTTTCCCCTATAAGTTAAATCAAGTGAGAAAAAATAAAATGGAAAGAGGATTCACTATTTTTCAGTTCTGACTCCCTAGCCTTTCCCAATTAATACGAAAAGTATTAAATAACAGGAAAATTTTAAAATACATACAGAATGATGTAGTTGTGTAAATGTTTCTACCACTTTGGAGAATAATTTGCCTCAGTAACAAATATCTCCAAAACATTATACTGAGAAAAAAAGTTGCAGGGAGATGCACTTGGTATAATATTTTTATGGTTGGAAAACATTCAAAATTATATATTTTTATTTTACTGGATACATACAAATGTAAGGATAAAAACATGCATGTAATTATCAACATGAAATAGAATAATGTTCATACTGGGGGAAGGAGAAAAGAGAATAGTATCCAGAGGGAGAAAGACACAAAATATTCATTTATATTGACAATGTTTAAATTTTTTACACCAACTGCTAGGGTTTGGGTATTTATTACAGTATTATTTTACCTTTTGGCATTTCTAAAATATTCCATAATAAAATTTAAAGAAAGCAAGACTATTCAGCTTGAAACTAGAAAAGTGATTTAGTTTTTATGAGAAGCACTGAGAAGCAGACATTTTCTGACTCTAAAAGTAGAACTGGAAATTTAGGTTAAATATAAGGCTTACTTTCTCAGTTTAAAGAATTCTTACATATTATCATAGGAAGCAAAGACACGTTTATGTGACTCTTTCTGAACATCTTGATATCGAGGCTGGATTCTTATCTTTCTCAAGGAGCTTGGGTGGTCCTGGTTTAGACTACATCACTTCCTTACTTCCCTCTGACTTTTCAGTTTTACTATAAGATGATCAGAGGTTGAGCTGAGAAGGAGAGGAAGGAAGAAACATTTATGAGTACAAACACCAGAGATTCAAGCCCCCAAAGCAGGCCAAATAATAAACAACATAGAGAAGTACTCTCTTCTTTCATTTTTGTCCTTTGTAATTAGAAATAATTTCTAAGCAAATCAGATATGTCTTCAGTGTTTCTTCATTCAGAGTTTTAAATCAATTTTTTTTTCTTTGTAGAGGGTGTCTCCTGGAAAAGAACCTTTAAAACATTCCCAAATATTGAGTCAAATGATAGAGTCAGTTGGAAAGATCTTGATCTTTCAGTTTTCCATTGCTATGTCCAATTGAGATTCTTACAGATTTTCCATGTTTATTATCTCTTTTTATTGAGACAAGATTTAACCTGATCCCACATCTGGAAATGGGACTTGCATTCTAGTATTTCTGGATGAGGGACAATTCACAGACTCGGTTTTCTATATGTAGAAAAAACAAACATTTCTTCAGTACCATTTATCAGTTGTTGATGTTTAAATTTGTTTTGGTGTGACATCCCTGAAATACTGCCACTTCTGTTACCTGTTTAGGAATCAATCTGCATTTTACATAGATGGGTTGAAATTTGGTTTATTTCTTTCCTCCTAAATATTTGCTTCTTAGGTCTGCTAGAGAACCTGCTAATTAGAGAAAGTAGGAATCATGGATCTAAGACTTTTTACATTGATCTCTTATATGGACACACTTCCCAGAAAATCACCTTGGCCAACTTTGATCAGGAAACAATGCAAGGTCCTTGACTACCAGGAATTTTGTCTGTTTTGTTCACTGCTATGTGCCTGGTGCCTAGACTACTGTTTGGCACACAGTTGGTGTTCAAAACATATTTGTTGACTATGTCAATGGATTATAATCGTGTTTTCATGCATGAGTTTTTCCTAAAGATTCTAAAAGATTTCTTTATTTTTATAAATATTAGGATTTTGATTGCTCTTTTTATTCCCACTAGATATAAACAAAAGTACTTTTGACCGCTCAATAATAAATGTTTGTGTAATAAATGTTTAACCTAAATGTTATGTGATGAAATAATTTTTTTAATGTTCGTGGAATTTGCAGAATCCAGCATTGCTTTTCATATAATTCGTTATTTCTACAGTAGCACAAACATTGCCATTTATATGTGTATTGTACACACACACACACACACACACACACACACACCTGTTAGGGAGGAAAATTACATAAACATCCAGAATAGTTTACTCATCTATAAAACCTAGCTAACATTATCTATCCTGGTTCACTCCAAAGTCTGTGGTAAAAAAAAAAAAAAAAAAATCAAGTGTAATTACATATTTTAAAACTTTTGAAAAATGTGAACTATCAAATGCTGTGTACTGCTACATACATTTCTTATACAATTTCATTGGGAAAATGTTGTAAATAATAGCGCGTTTCATAATCCCCTTCATTTTATTTATTTTTTAATTTTATTTTTCAATTACAGTTTACATTCAATATTATTTTGTATTAGTTTTAGGTGTACAGCATAGTGGTTAGACAATCATATATTGACAAACTGTTTTCCCTGATATTTTTAGTACCCACCTGGCACCATACATAGTTACTACAATGTTATTGACTATATTTCCTATATTACACTTTACATCCCTATGACTGTTTTGTTACTACCAATCTGTAGTTCTGAATCCCTTCACCTTTTTCACATAGTCCCCCAACCCCAACCCCACTCTGGCAACCATCAGTTTGTTCTCTGTATCTATAAGTCTGTTTTTGTTTTGTTTGTTCATTTATATTGTTCGTCAAATTCTACATATAAGTGAAATAATATGGTACTTGTCTTTCTCTAACTGACTTATTTCACTGAGCATAAGACCCTCTAGGTCTACCCACGTTGTCACAAATGGTAAAATTTCATTCTTTTTTTATGGCCAAGTAATATTGCATTTTATATATGTACCACAGCTTTTTTATTCACTCATCTACTGATGGGCACTTGGGTTACCTCCATAGTTTGATTATTGTAAATAACACTGCAATGAACATGTGTGTGTGTGTGTGTGTGTGTGTGTGTGTGTGTGTGTGTGTGTGTGTGTATTTTTTTTCTTCCTAATTAGTGTTTTAGTTTTTTTGGCTATATACTCAGAAGTGGAAACACTAGGCCATAAGGCAGTTCCATTTTTAATTTTTTGAGGAAACTTCATACTGTTTTCCACAGTGGCTAGTCCAATCTGCATTACCACCAATAGTTCACAAGGGTTCCCTTTTCTCCACAGCCTTGTTGTTTGTTGATTTATTGATGATAGCCATTCTTACAAGTGTGAGCTGATATCTCATTGTAGTTTTAATTTTCACTTCTCTAATGATTAGTGATGTTAAGCATTTTTTCATACACATGCCTGTTGGCCATGTGTATGTCCTCTTTGGAGAAGTGTCTATTCAGGTTCTTTGCAAACTCTTCATTTAAAAAATTAAGCAGAAAAAATTTTAACTGGGTGTTTTCACCTTCCTTTTTAAAAAATCATATGTTTAAAAAACTGACCTGTTTCAACTATAGTTAAAGAAACAAGAAGCTTAGTTTGGGTTTTTTTTTTACTACCCCAATTTTGAATGTAGTAAAAAGCAGAGTTTATTCATACTGTCAAACCAATTCCACAGGTTGAGATAATGACCTGCATGAATCAGTTACACCAATGTTGAAAGTCTGTACTAGGCTCTGAAGCTTATGTATTCAAGGAATATTATCTATTTTACTAACAAATAGGGATTTCTGCACAATACATTGTCATCACAGAGAAATTAAATTTATGATTAGTATACTTCTCAATTGTAAATAGGCTGCCTGGCTCATTAGGTCATATGTTATAATATTTGTTTCTATTTTCTGTCTGGAAAAATAGACAAAATACTGTAATCCTATTCCACAAGACAGGAATTTAATTCAATCTATGGTAATTTTTTTTTTTCAAAACACACACATAAATATGTATGTACAGGAGAGTTACTAAGATAACAAATTTAAAAAATCAATACTTCATTATTTAAATGTAAGATTTATAGCCAGAAAGTTAGTTTTTATTTAGCTGTGATGATTGTGCTGAATTATAGCAAATAGAATTATAGTAAAATATTAACATGTTTTTACTTATTTATTCTCTCAAAATAATATATTTTGAAGAACAACTATCACCCTGCTATGTAATGCTCAATTATTCATTAATGGAAAATTCTGTATAACCAAAATTTTTATATTTGCATTTTAAGGCAGCAAAACTTTATTGCATAATAACTCAGACTATGAAACTCCACTAAGTAGTCTCATTGCTATGGCCTCATATTTTGGATATAATAAAAGCAGTGAATCTTAAATGATACTGGACTCTGTAAACATTTATTGAGCATGTAGAACAAGGACTGAGAGCCACAGACTTCTGCAAGCACAAGACAAGAGAGATTTGCTTTAGAAAATGTGTCTTCTGTTTCTTTATTCAACCAGAATCATGAGTGTAGTAGCAAGACAGAGACTTTTTTTCTGTCTGGTGATTTAATTGCTTTTTTAATGTTTCAAAACTACATGGGACAATTTCCCTTAAAACTGATATAAATTAGCAAATGTATGAAAATCTCTTCACATGCTTTGTTTTTTTCTCTTTCAGAGCATAGTATTTTACAGCAGTTTGTTCTTGGAATTGTAAAAGGTATACATTCTTTTTAAAACAGTATGAAGAAAGATTGTGTGTACAAAACTGATTCCAATAAACCTTTTAAAAAATAGCATTACTTTATTCTCAGAACTAATGAGCAAATAAAACTAGCCAAGATTACAACTGAATGTAAAAGTTCTAACCTTGGAGCATTTGAAGACAAGTATTTTCCCCAAAGCAGAGGAATAAGCACATCCAAATGCTTTCCTTCCTGATGAGAATGAAATAAAGCTACATTCTATAAACATAAGTATACAATGTGTCAACTAAAGCAGTAGTGGGTTTTTTAGAAAATAATTTTGAAAAATTTTTAAATTATTTAGAGAAATCCACTTGCATACGTTAAATTTGTCTTTTTATTTGTTTATTAAACAGTAAAAGACTTCACATTAACATTACCACAAATATTTAGCCAAGAATGCCAGATGCTGATTTCAGGCCTATGACAGAAAATTTGGCATATTTCCAATCAGATGCCTGTACTGTATCCAAAACAGACATGTAAAAATACAGTGCTTCTCTGCTGAAGGATATTAAATACCCAAATGAGCATATTCAAGAACATGCAATCTACACATTGATGCTAAACCATTAGACCAGGATGTTAACATAAAACGGAAAAGAAAGGACATTTCTGAATGATGTGGCATCATCAAAAACCAGAGTTGTAGTTGCACATACAAACTCAAATCTACTTACATACCAAATAATAATAGCAAACATTTTCTAATGTTTACTCTGTGTAGGCTAAGTGCTTTACATTAACTAGCTCACTTAATCCTTATGACCCTATAAACCTGGAATTATTCTTATCACCATGTTAGAGACCAAATAATAATAATAATAATAATAATAATAATAATAATAATAATAATGTAGTGCACTAGATGTTACATCATATGCCTAAGGTCTCAAAGGCATTTTGACTTCTGAACCCATACTTTATTTATTTATTTTTATTAATTTATTTTTGTTACATATGTTTATCCTTTTTTCCCCCTAGACACCCTCCTCCCCATCCGGCCCCCCCACCCCCAGCATTGTTGTCTATGTCCATTGGTTACGCACACATGCATATAAGTTCTTTGGTTTATCTCATCCTTCACCCCTGCCCCCCTCCTCTGAGGTCTGTCAGTCTGAACCGTACTCCTTTCTATGTCTCTGGGTTTATTTTGTTCATCACCTTATTCTCTGAACCCATACTTTAAATCACTGTTATGAAGTGCAATCTCAGGAACATGTACATTCTGACACAGAAAATAAAAGGTTCCAACCAGACAATCCTAACATTAGATTAGGCTTACAGGGTGGGGCAAAAGTCGGCTTACAATTGTTTGTATGGAAAGTAATGAAATAATTAATAAATAATAATACAAGAATAAACTTGCATGTACTCACAACTGTAAACCTACTTTTGCCCCACCCTGTATATTACTCATGGAGTGGCCCCTCCAGGATGATGTCATAAAGTAGATTGAGTGGCCTTTATCACACTGAGCCTTTTGTCTTTTGCTTAATCATCCGGGTGCCTAGAGCTGGCATTTATCACAAGGCTTCCTCTAACTTCCATAAATAAAGCTCCGAAACTTCAAAGTTGTCTCCAGCAAGAGAACATCTGAGCAGGAACAGAAAGGCCGCCCATGGGACTGTTCTGCCTCCCTGAGGTTGCTTTCTCTTCTCAAGATTTCTGGCTGTTTAGCTGCTTCTTCACTGTTGCCTCAGGTTTTTACTTTACTTTTCACACCATGTGAAAAGTACACAGTGAACTCCTAACAAGTATGATACCAATCGCCATTTATGGAGCACTGTTAGAATTATCTGCATTTGTACTGAGCATTTGACATACATTGATGCATTTAATCTTTTTGTTGTTGCTGTTAATCCTCACCTGAGGATATTTTTTCCATTGATTTTTAGAGAGAGTGGAAGGGAGGGAGGGAGGGGGAGAGAGAAAAAGAGAGAAACATTGATTCGAGAGAGACACATCAATTGGTTGCCTCCTGCATGGACCAGGGCCAGGGATGGAACCTGCAACCCAGGTATGTGCCCTTGACTGGGAATCGAACTGGTGACCCTTCGGTGTAAGGGCTGAAGCTTCAGCCACTGAGCCACACCAGCCAGGGCAATGCATTTAATCTTTTTTTTTTTTTATCCTCACCCAAGGACACTTTTTTTTTTTTTTTTTTGCATTTATCTTCAGATAGAGTGTGAGGGAGAGAAGGAGGAAGTGAAAGAGAGAAACATCGATGTGAGAGAGACACTTCAAGTGGTTGCCACCCACATGACCCCAACTGGGGCGGAGGACAAGCTGCAACCGAGGTACATGCCCTTAGCGGGAACCGAACCCGGGACTCTCCAGTCCACGGGCCGAAGCTCTAACCGCTGAGCCAAACCGGCCAGGGCAATGCATTTAATCTTAATAAAAGTTGTTATTTTCATTTTTCCAGATAAAAAAAGACTTCCATGAAAATTAGTGAAGCTGCTCAAGGTTACTGAGCAAAGAAGCAGGAGAACTGGGTAGAAATGGCTTTGTTCTAATTCAGTACCTGTGTCCTTAAGTTTTACACTTGAACTTTCTCTCCCCAAACTTCCCAAGGAATTACACCCTAAAACAAATTTGCTCAAAATTATATTGAAAATGTTCTATGTGCCAAGTACTGTACTAGGATTTTAGTTGCTAAGAATATATCAATATCACTCTTTTTGAGGAGTTTAGAGTCTACTTGGGAAGAAGCACATAAAATAAGTAATTTAAAATGTCAAATGGTTGGACAAGAGTGGGGCTGGTAGGGGAAACAAAAGCAGGAAGCTGTTCCAGGGGAGAGGACTGACATGATGCAGCTGGCCAAGTAAAGTGGAGAGGCTGCTGAGGGCGGGGGTGGACACATCTCAGGTAGACCTAGGTACAGAGGGTCTTAGAGAGAGAAAATGACATTTTCAAGAGACTTTTCTTTTAGCATGTCTCACCATTTATTCATGTTATGAAAAATAGTTCAGCTCTTCTTACAGAACAAAGACAAAATAGTGCATACTAAACACACATACCACATTTTCTTCTTATGGCTTTAGCTGACTCCCAACTTACCAAAAGAGACAAAAAAAAAAAAAAATGTTTCCTAACAACTCTATCTGACTACATTCACAGGAAATGAATATACTAGAAAATAAAAGGAGATCATCCACTCTTTGTCAAAGATTCTTCTCTATTTCTCATACTAGGCAAGTAATTATCACTAAGCGTGCTATGTGCCAAATCAAAACATAATTTCCACATATGTCAGAAATTTTCATTTTTTCCAGCAATATTCCCCTTTACGTAATGGATATTTTCAGGGTTGGATCACAGAATGAGGGGGGATGATATAGTGAGCAAACTCTACAGGTAAGCAGAGGCCAGATCATGTACTACCATGTACATCATAAGGATCTTCTTTTATAAAAAATCAGTTGAAGAAACTCCCCATTTGGCAGCCTCCTGATATAATGCACCAAGAAGGTCACTTTTGTGCTATTCCTGCTAAAAATGTGTAACCTGAATCTATTATGAGAAAACATCAGATAAAATCAAATTGGGAGATATCCTACAAAGTAAGTACCTTATGCTGTTCAAAGCATCAAGATCATGAGAGTCAAAAAAGATAAAGAACTATACCAGATTTAAGGAGATTAAAGTCACAGAACAACTACATGCAGATTGTGAGTCTGGATTGGATCTGTGATCATATATGGCGATTATATAAAGAATGTGCTTATTTTTAAGAAGTATCTGAAAGTATTTAGGGGCAAAGGATTATTTCTTTAAATTATTCTAAAAATAATCAGAGAAAATATACATACACATATACACAGAGAAGCCAAATATGATAAAATATTAACTTATTTTAAGTAAAATATTAACTTATTAAGTTAATATTAAAATATTAACTTATTTTAAGTTAATATTAAAATATTAACTTATTTTAAGTTAATATTAAAATATTAACTTATTTTAAGTTAATATTAAAATATTAACTTAGAGCCCTGGCTGGTTTGGCTCAGTGGTTAGAGTGTCTTCCCATGGCCCAAAGGGTCTCAGGTTCGATTCCCAGTCAGGGACACATACCTGAGTTGCAGGTTTGATCCCCGGCCCCAATTGAGGTCGTGCAGGATACAACCAATAGATGTGTCTCTCTCACATCAATGTTTCTCTCTCTCTCTTTCTCCCCCTCCTTCTCTTCCACGCTATCTAAAACTCACTGGAAAAATACCCTCAGGTTAGGATTAACCAAAAAAATACAGTATTAACTTAGAGAGTCTGAAAGTATAGAAGAATTATTTGTATTATGTGATTTTTGTGTAAGTCTAAAATTATTTATTTTAAACTGAGTTTTTAAAACAAAATAGTCATTGGAAGATGCTTGGAAATGCAAATAATCAAAAATAATTTATTGAAGAACAACAGGAAAACAAACACTAAGAATACAGAGATATTCAAAATGGCACATACAAGATTAAACTTTTTCTTTCATTTCTGCTCCACATGTACGAAGCTGTCTTTTCTAAATGGGATTTATTGGGGTGACATTGGTTCACAAAACCATGCAACCTAACAAAACATCATCTGCACACTGCATCGTGTGCCCATCGCCCCAAGCAAAATTTCTTTCTGTCCCCATTTTCCTCCCCTTTGCCCACCTCCAACTACCCCCCACTCCCCTTTTCCTCTGGTTATCGCCACACTGTTGTCTGTGTCTATGTGTTATGTATATATGATTTTTGCTTAATCCCTTTACCTTATTTCATCTAGCTCCCCAACCCCCTTCTCCTCTGACAGCTATCAGTCTGTTCCATGATATCTATGCCTCTATTTCTATTTTGTTTGTCAATTTATTAGGTTAGGAGGTTGCCTTTAATGCCACTTTTCTGGAGCACCCTTTAGATGTATATTCTTTACAATCTAAATCAGAAGAAAAATTACGAAACAGCTTATATCTATTTTCTTTCCTATCTAAGGCCTAGTATCTCAATTCTAGTTTTCTACCTATAGATTTTTTTTTCCCCTTTAGGGACTCTTTAAACAAGTGACTTTACTCCGTCTCCTTTTCACAGGACTGAGTTGTCCTTGACAGTTTTCACAAGGTAAATCAGAATGCAGTGAAATAACCCCAATATCTAATAATGATGTACAATAGATTCACATTTTACATTGGGGCTAAAATTGAACTTGAATACATTATAGCGAAAACTATCTTAGAGCAATCTTTAAATATCCCATTAAGTAGGGGAATCATTGATTTGTATAGTCGTCTTATGCATGGTAAATTTTGACAACCCCTGAGCTGAACAAAATAAAAATTAACATGCAAATGTCTGAGCATTTAAATGATGCTGCTTTTAAGATGATCAAATCCTGAGCCATCTGGGCTAGGGCAGGGGTGAGAGAAGAATTTTAAGTGATTCTACTTGCTGTGGAGTTTATTCCACTTGGTTTAATGTTAAGCCTCTAAAAACATAACATTATATATACATCGATTTATTTGTTGTCAGGATTAAACAAGAGTAAAGCAAATAAATTCTACCTCCAGCCACAAGACAGGAACTGGTATCACAGTAGGCCTCCCACCATAAACAACTATAAAACGGGTAAGGAGAGGGATATGAAATCACTGCTTTCAGACATTGAACAAAAGGCAGCACAAGACAGTGATCCCTGAAAGAAGGGCGAAAAAAATGAGCCGGGTCCTGCAACTGGGTTTTCTGCCTGACGCCACTTTGCAGACTGTGGTTCAGGGAGAGCCCAAGCTGAGTACAGCTGAGGAGACAGGTGAGAATTCCGAGCCAGAGGTGGCTGTAATTGGTATGGCAAGGATTTAGAGGGAAGTGGGCTGTGCAGGGGAGTTCCAGAAATCTGCAGGGGAATTCCTGGAGTCCTTGGCTGAAGACTAAGCAGTGTACATGCAGGTTGAAAACCTGAGTTGGGACCAAGTACAATACCAGGAAAGAACCAAAGAGCTGAGATTTGAACTCCCAGAACTAGACAGAACAAGAAGACATTTGTTTTCTGACCTGCAAAGGTGAAAAGAACCTTATGAACAACGCAGATTTAGGAGAAGGACTAGTCTAGTCCTACAGAAAAGGTTACCCTTGACCTACCTTAACTAAAGGCTTGAATGAATCAAGTTCTACTGCAAGTAAATTAACTGCCTATGGGGGGAAAATACTCTAATAGGAAGACGATAAAATCCTGACAGTCAACAATAAAGCATTTATCATGTCCAGACTATAATTTTTTAAATTACTACATACAAGAAGAAGCAGGAAAATTTGACCCATAACCAGAATAAAAATTATTCAATTAAAACAGACCCACAAATGACACAGATGATGACATTAGAAGACCATGTCTTTACAAGAGCAATTATAAAAATATTCAACGATTTAAAGAAAAAGAAAATAAAGAATAAGAAATCTCAACAAAGAAATGAAAACTATAAAAAGGAACTAGTAGAGATAAAAATACAATGTCAAAAGTTAAAACTCACTGAATGAATCTATAAGCAGACTAGATAGTACAGAAGAAACAATCAGTAAATTTGAAGAGAGCAATGAAAATTATCCAGATGGACGTATAGAAAAAAAGCAGTTGAAAAATAATAGTGGCGTTTCAGTAATTTATGACATAATCCCAAATTCACCTGTTTGCCAGGCTAAACTGTCTTCTACCAGGCTGAATTTCTAACTTAGCAAAAAAGTTTATTTACAGAAAGCTGAGCAAAGCTGGGGGAATTATGTAGCATTATTCCTTATCAGCTGGACAGCTTTTATGTATGGTGAGATTCCTCTTGGTGTGGTTGGGTATTTGACAGCCAGAGCCCAGCCTCGGGTGCTGCTTCTCTAGCCTACAATCAACCATCACTGGTCCAGGAGGGACTGTTATTGCTGTCAGACCTCATCACTAATGCTACTCTCAGGGACCCATATGTCTGCTGAATGACTTTGTCATTCTTAATAAATGAATGAGTCAGTTTCTAGGACAATAAACAAAAACTGGACTGCTTTAGTAAAAGAGCGAGAGAAATAAATACAACAAACAAAAAAAGGCCAGATTTTAAAAATAACAACAAAAGGCAAGTAAAGAAAAACAAAAAAAGCAAATAAAAAACAAAAGAAGAGAAGCACACACACACACACACACACACGCACGCACACACACACACGCACACATAATATCCCTTCAATCTCTATTATTACAGGACACCTTTTAATAGTTGCATTGAATTTTCTTTAAAGTGCATAACTCTTTTATCCATACTGACATAATTTAAGTCTTTAAAACAGTACTTCCATTTTCTTGAGTGTTTTCATTCAGATAGTATTCTTAGTTACACAGATCTTTCTGCAAAGGCTCAAGTTTCTTAATAATCGTGATTAATATTTTTTTATTTTTCCTTTTTATTGAATGTATTGGGGTGACACTGGTTAACAAAATTATACAGGTTCCAGGTGCACAATTCCACAACACATCATTTGTACACTGTATTGTGTGTTCACCACCCTAAATCAATTCTTAAATAAATCTCCTAAATAAATGGAGATAAATCACCATTTATCTCCCCTGTGCCCTCTATTTGGATTATATTTACAAATTGATTTAAAATTTTATCTAGCATTTTTTAGGTTTGTTTCTCCAATAATTAGATACAAAATTAATGCTTATTTTCTGAATCAAAAAAGCATCCACAGGTAAAATAAATACATAATTATTAAAATGTTAATTAATTTTGAAAAATAGTATTTTCTGACCTTATGAAAATGAGTTTATTCATTCTTTTTTGTTAATTTTTATTTTTAATTATACTTGACATAAATATTAGTTTCAGATGTACAATATAGTGATTAGACATATGTTAAAGAGTCATATGACTATGATAAGGGTATAACCATCTGGCACTATGTGTAGTTATTATGGTATTGTTACCTATGTGCTCTATGCTGTACATTACATCCCCATGACTTATTTTATAACTGGCAGTTCGTCTTCAATTCCTTTTACCTTTTCTGTCCATCCTCCCCTCCTCCCCCTGCCACCATCAGTTTGTTCTCTATCACTGAGTTTATTTCTGTTTTGTTTTTTAGATTCCACATGTAAGTGAAATCATATGTTTTTTTTTGTCTTTCTCTGACTTATTTAACTTAGCTTAATACCCTGTAGGTCCATCCATATTGTCACAAATGTCAGAATTTCATTGTTTTTATGGCTGAGTAATATTCTTTCTCAGTTCTTTATCAATTCTTCAATTGATGGACACATAGGTTGCTTCCATATCTTGGCTATTATAAATAATGCTGCAATGAGCATGGGGTACATATATCTTTTTAAATTAATATTTTTTTATTGGGATAATACTCAGAAGTGGAATTGCTGGATTGTTACTGGAGTTCTATTTTTAGTTTTTTAAGGATTCTCCATACTATTTTCAAGAGTGGTTGCACCAATTTACAATCCCATTGACTGTGCACATGGGGTCCCTTTTCTTCACAACCTTGCCAACACTCATTCTTTGTTGTATTCTTTATAGTAGCCATTCTGATTGGTGTAAGGTGGTATCTCATTGTGGTTTTGATTTGCATTTCCCTGATGATTAATGATGTTGAGCATCTTTTCATGTGTCTGTTGGTCACTTGTATGTTCTCTTTGGAGAAATGTCTATTCAGGTTCTCTTACCACTAGAGGTTATGATTTTGGGGGGACACAAACATTCAGTCCCTAATAGTCATGAAAATTTCAGTTTGATTTAACTCCAAAATCAATAAGGCACTGCTTTTCTCAACAAGAGTGAACCACCCTCTGATTCTCAAGGCTTGGGTTCTCATCAGCAACACAGGCCATTGGATCAAACAGAAATAATTTCATGTTCAAGATGTTATCTAAAAATGATGCAAACTGAATATCATAGTAATCAGTCAGTAGCAGCTCATCTTGTTAACAGAACTTATAAAAAGATATTTTAGTACCTTTGGTCTAATACCCATATACTAGGATTATTAAAGGAGATACAATGATGCGATAGCTATAAGTCATATTGTTATAGACATACTTTTCCTACTGTTCTTCAGAAACAGCAAAAGAAATGTAGCATTGTACAGAAAAATTAGCATTTCCAAAATAAAGTAGTGATTTGAAGTAATTTTATAGATATAACAAAAGAAACCTTGTTAAATGAGAAAAAATAGGTTTTAGTATAGATTAACTTCCTGATTATTTCAACTTTTACTTTATCTACAGGGTGCTGGCTTAGCTACCATAGGTTAGAATTCTGAGGCACCGTAAGCCTCAAAGAGTGAGAATTCAGACATCCAAACATGGAAGACAAAAACAAGCCTGAAAAATACTGTCCTCGGAGACATTAGAACTACAAAGAGATGCTTTCCAAAGTTAAAATTTCTGTGATGGGATAAGCACGTCAATCTCATAAAAATGATAGCTTCTTAGAATGGATGTATATATCTGGGTCACTGCCTGGTTTTTAGTGCAAGAGTTCTGATGTCTTTCAACCACGAGGCCAGTTGTCCTTAGGTTTTACAGAAAAAGGCCCTCTCAGCCCTGGGGGGCCCTCACCCATTTGTATGTGTGTACTCTCCATGTGTAGCTCTGCTCTGAAACTGGACATTTTGCACAGAGCCCTGCAACTGTCCTGGGGAAGCGGGAACAAGAGAAGATGCGTGGGAGAGAAGGAGAACACTGCCTGGCAAGTTGAACCTCAGTGGTGGCTCCGTGGAGTGGGTTTTACCGTGCAGGTCAGTCCAGGACCACATGAGCGAGGTAGATAACGGCCATCGGAGGGACATCAATCGTGAACATAAAGTGGTTACATCTGAGTTTAAAAAATGAGATATTTGCTTGCTAATGAAATATTTCCTAATAGGTAAATGTTTTCTGTTTTGTTTTTACTAACATCCATGATGAGACATGATGATTTGGATTGCTAGTCTGATAAAACTTGAGTGACAGGACTGGTGTCTGGCTTTTTTTGTTTGTTTTTTAAACAAAGCTTTAGTCAGGTAGCTCTGGAGAAATGAAGGCTGCAGAAAAGTCATTAGTGATTTGAGCAAGCATTCAAATATCATTTCTTGAAGTAAAATAGGAAGTTCTATACTGTAATTATTAACCAAATTACAAGTTATAAGAATGTCATCATATGTGAAAAAGTCTCATTTTTTCCTGACAAAAAAGTCATAAAAATAAGTGAATGTAATAAAGTTCAGTCTTAAAAAATATTCACTAGCACTGCTAGCACGTCATTTAACACAATTTATTTAAAAATTTATAATAGTTAGCCTGACCACAGGAAAGCTGCGAAGTTTATAAGAAACTCAATAGGAAAGATCAGACTCATAAAGCATGGCAGACGCATTGCAGCCACCTCCTCCACTGTGCTTGTCCCATAATAGTTTCCCTATAAAGATTTGTTGACGAATTGACTGCTTTGCTTGAAGGCCGTAATACATTTTTTATGAGGTGCTTTCTAAATATCTGGCATTTATCTTCTAAATGTAACTTTTGCTGTATTCTGGGACTGGCTCTCTCCCTTTATTGTGTTATAACTAACAGACACAACACTGAGTTATTAGCATTGCTTTGCTTTCTTCCTCAATTTTCTTTTAAAGCTTTATGAGGAACAGCATGGGAACTGTGATGTTTATAGTTCATATCCTCTAAGCCCCTCCTATGTTAAAAGAGGGTAGAGAAAGAGCAACAGGAAATTTCACGAAGTAGCCCTCAGCTCAATAACAGAATCTGTGTTCAGAACTTTGCTGGGGGTGAGAGAAAGGTCATAGCTATGGGAAACAGAAGAGAAAGGTAAGAATAAACAGATCTGTAGGAGGAGCTGCAAGGCTTTCGGTTCCGGAAGCAGAGAGACATAAGTTAAGGAAGGTCCTGACTCTATCACTTAACTTAAATGAGCTTCAGTTTCTTATTTTGTAAAGTGGGGCTGATAGTAAGCAAAGGTTAGAGGCAGGTTAGTTTCTAGGACATGGTAGGGGCTCAAACATTTGCTCTTATTATTCCAAAGAACTCTTGGTGGTGTAAAAATATAATAATAAACATCATATAGGAAATAGAAAATATTCTAGGTAGATTATGGTCTAAACACCAAAACCTGTTCATGAGCAAATTGCAATGGAGTCAAGGAAAGCTGGGAACTAATGAGGTCTTGGGCTTCAAGGGAGTCATGGGAGCTGTTCTCCCACAGGATCCTAGAAACTTACCAGGGAGCCGTTGCCCTCAGTATCCCCTGGCTGAGGCTCAGATCCAAACTGAATGGCTGTCTGTGACCTATGACACCACACCCACCCAACTTTGATTCTCACCACAGTTTAGCAAGTTCCATTGACACCTTTAGCGACCTGAGTCAGTAGCGGTCCAGACCCTTAAGGACACTGTGGTTTGCATTTCTCGGCACATCTTCTCACTAGCAGGATAAAGGGGTAGGGAGGATAAAGTACAAAGGGAGAGGCAGACTCCTATTCCCTCTAATAAGCTTACTCTTCCAGCCCCATTACTTCTAGCTTTCTCCATCCCTGCACCCTGCCCCCATTGACATTCCAGATCTCCTGAGTTTGGCCAAGAGACTCATGAAAGGTTCCCATTGCTGCTTCCCTAAGTCCTTTGGCTGCCAGACATTATCTCTGTCTCTAGAGTTGGAACATTTGCAATCTCCATCTAGGCGATTACTTTAAACATGAAAATTAGGTTAGTCGCCCATTCTGCAGATTGAAGTTGGACCCTTACTGATGGGTAAGGCCCACCTCCAGCAGGTGCATGTAATACTTGTTCCACAATTCAGAATATCTGAAAGTGGAGTTTAAAACTGCTTGTTAGTGGAGCTGGAGTTCACTCGAAGGCAGCCTGCTCTGGAGTCCCTTACTCATTCTCATTCTATACCACTTCCCTCCGGGGGAGTAGGGGGCAGTCTGGCCCACAGGCCGAATGAGGCCCACGAAATCAACACCAGCTAACATCACACACCTCACCAAATTAGACTGACCAATTATAGCAGGCTACTTTTTAAGTTGATAATTTGGTATGGCACATGAATATTGTTATAAATATCCAAATGGCCTTTGGCAGAAAAAAGGTTCCCCACCCCTACGAGGATTAGAAGGGACGGAGGGGGAATGAAGTGAGAAAGGTAGGTTAAAGTTGTATAGAGTCTTGAAAACTAAACCAAGGAATTAGAAATTTACCATGTAGGCAGTCAGAAATCAGAGATAAAAAAATTAGTTTTTGAGAAAAATGAATCTCATAGCAGAATGCAGAATTTAACAGAAGGAGGAAGATAGTAAAAAGCCTGAGTGACTCTCTAGGAGGATATTGCATTAATCTAGGGGTAACATGATGGGAACTCAGCCTGGGAGGTTATATGGGATTTAAAAGGAACTGATAGATGTGAGCTAGGAAGCAGTGACACGACCTGGTGACTGACTGGAGTGGAAAGTAAAAATAGTGACTCTGGTTTTAAGATGGATAATAAGAAGTAGTTAAAACAAACTAACAAATAAGCAAACAAGAACAAAGTCCCCTCAGGTAACTAATAAATTGTGGTTAAAAAATGATTTAATCTGAACCTAAATTTTATATTCCTCAATTTAAACTTCCTTTCTTGTGTTGAATTCATTTTAAAAATTGCTGTTTAAATCTCCATGAACTGTTTACATTTTAGATGAAATGATTCTGATGTTATTGCTTTGCTCATCCCTCATTTTCCAAATGCATGCGCATACATCAGGTGGTTAATGCGCAGAATTAGTATGCTTGTACTCTCTGCCACCTCTCTGTAAGTGGAAGCACAAAAAAGGCATTCTGAAGATTTAAAAAAGAATGATTTTTTTGAATAAGCACTCTTCGTTATTGAACTTTTACTATGTGCCTACCTTTGTGCCAAGAGTAAGGGAGAATATATATGATCTATGTAATGCCCATCACAACTCTATGAGATGGGCACTACTGTTATTCCATTTTACAGGGGAGAAGGCTGAGGCTTGGAGGAGTATATTACTTCCTCAAGGTCAAAGAGCCAGAAACAGTGAGGCCAATGTGATATCTCCTATCTGTCTCCTACAGAGCTCACACTTTTAACTACTATAGATAATGAGATATGATCATTGATTATCAATTCATTTGGAAAAAATTTTCTAACTGAGAGAAGTGAGGAAAAGTTGGACATTCTCTTTCATATGATGATTTACTTATTGCTATACTTTTCCTGTCAAATAAGAATGTTACTGTGATCAATAGATGCTGAAAAAGCATTCGACAAAATCCAGCACCCATTTCTGATAAAAACACTCAGCAATGTGGGAATAGAGGGATCATATCTCTACGTAGTAAAAGCCATATATGAAAAACCTACAGCCAATATCATACTCAATGGGCAAAAACTAAAAGCATTTCCCTTAAGAACAGGAACAAGACAGGGATGCCCACTTTCACCACTTATTTAACATAGTACTGGAAGTCTTAACCACAGCAATTAGACATGACTAAAAAAATAAAAGGGATTCAAATTGGAAAGGAGGAAGTGAAACTGTCATTATTCGCAGATGACATGATATTGTATGTAGAAAACCCTAAAGACTCCATCAAAAATCTACTAGAGCTAATAAATGAATTTGGCAAGGTAGCAGGATACGTCGATTAACATCAAGAAATCGATGGCATTCTTATACACCAATAATGAACTCACAGAAAGAGAAACTAAAAAAACAATCCCATTTACCATTGCAGCAAAAAAATTAAGATACCTTGGAATAAACTTAACCAAAGAAGTAAAGGATCTATTTGCAGAAAACTACAATGCAGGACATTGAAAAAAGAAATAGAGGAATATATAAAAAAGTGGAAGCACATACCTTGTTCATGGATTGGAGGAATTAACATCATTAAAATGTCCATACTACCCAAAGCAATCTATAGATTCAATGCAATCCCCATCAAAATACCAATGACATATTTCACAGAACTAGAACAAATACTTCAAAAGTTCATATGGAACAAAAAAGACCTCGAATAGCCACAGAAATCTTGAAAAAGAAGGACAAAGTAGAAGGGATCACAGTACCGGATATCAGGTTATACTACAAAGCCATTGTAATCAAAACAGCCTGACATAAGAACAGGCATATGGATCAATGGAACAGAACAGAGAACCCGGAAATTGACTCAAGACATTATGCTCAATTAATATTTGACAAAGGTGGCAAGAGCATACAATGGAGTCAAGACAGCCTCTTCAATAAATGGTGTTGGGAAAATTGGACAGCTACATGCAAAAAAAATGAAACTAAACCACCAACTTACACCATACACAAGAATAAACTCAAAATGAATAAAAGACTTAAATGTGACTCACGAATCCATAAAAATCCTAGAAGAAAATGTAGGCAACAAAATTTTAGACATCATACACAGCAGAATTTTCACTGATACAAAGCCTAAGGCAAGAGAAACAAAGTAAAAAATGAACACATGGGACTACATCGAATTAAAAAGCTTCTGCACAGCAAAAGAAATAACCATCAAAATGGAAAGGGAACCCACTATATGGAAGAGCATAATCGCCAATGATACATCAGATAAGGGGTTAATTTCCAAAATATTTAGAGTGCTCATACAACTCAACAAAAGGAAGACAAAGAACTCAATTTAAAAATGGTCAGAGGACCAAAATAGACACCTCTCCAAACAAGACATACAAATGGCCAAGAGACATATGAAAAATGCTCAACGTCACTAATCATCAGAGAGATGCAAATTAAAACAACTATGAGATATCACCTCACACCTGCCAGAATGGCTGCCATCAACAAATCATCAAACAACAAGTGCTGGTGAGGTTGTGGAGAAAAGGGGACTCTAGTACACTGCTGGTGAGAATGCAGACTGGTACAGCCACTGTGGAAAACAATATGGTGTTTCCTCAAAAAATTAAAAATCTATCTGCCATTTGACCCTGTGGTCCCACTTCTAGGAATATATCCTAAGAATCCTGAAACACCAATCCGAAAGAATATATGTACCCTTATGTTCATAGCAGCACTATTTACAATTGCTAAGATCTGGGAACAGCCCAAGTGTCCATCAGTAGATGAGTGGATAAAAAAACTGTGGTACATATACACAATGGAATACCATGCAGCTGTAAGAAAGAAAGATCTCTTATCCTTTGAGCCGACATGGAGGGACCTGGAGAGCATTATGCTAAGCGAAACAAGCCAAGCAGAGAAAGACAAATATGACATGATCTCACTTATTTGTGGAATATAATGAACAAAATAAACTGATGAACAAAATAGACCCAGAGACATAGAAAGGAGTACGGTTCAGACTGACAGACCTCAGAGGAGGGGGTCAGGGGGGAAGGATGAGATAAACCAAAGAACTTATATGCATGTATGCATAACCAATGGACATAGACAACAATGCTGGGGGTAGGGTGGGATGGGGAGGAGAGTGTCTAGGGGGAAAAAAGGAGAAACATCTGTAACAAAAATAAATTAATAAAAATTGGGGGGGGAAAAGAATGTTGCTGTGGTCTTATTTCAGAATTGTATATGAGGAAGATGATTAGTGCACATTAGTGCACTAGAACATGGATGTAACAATTTGTATGAAAGAGAATTTGATGTGATTTAGGAAATCTTTTTCTGTTTTAATCCTCACCCAAAGATATTTTTCTATTTATCTTCAGATAGAATGGGAGGGAGAGAGAGAGAAACATCGACGTGAGAGGGACACATCGACCCCAACCAGGGCCGGGGATGAACCGCAATCGAGTTACGTGCCCTTGGCCGGAATCGAACCCATGACTTGCTGGTCTGAGGGCTGACGCTCCACTGCTGAGCCAAACTGGCCAGGGCTAATTTAGGAAATCTTGAACCTCGTCTAATAATTTATTTTTTTACTCCAGGTATAAACATAAAATAGTTTCTTTTTTTTTTTTTTTGATCCTCACTGGAGTATATTTTTCCACTGATTTCCAGATAGAATGGGAGAGAGAGAGAGAGAGAGAAACATCAAAGTGAGAGAGACAATCGATTGGTTGGTTGCCTCGCGCACGACCCCAACAAGGGCCAGAGATGGAATCCCAACTGAGGTACGTGCCCTTGACCGGAATCCAACCCACGACTCTTTGGTCCGAGGTCCAGCGCTCTAACTGCTGAGCCAAACCGGCCAGGGCAACATAAAATCGTTTCAAGGTATAAATTCATGAACAGAATGGTCAGTGTGTTATGGCATACCTTATAAAGAGGTCTGACTGTGTAAAACAGTTATTGTATGCTCAATTAAAGAGAGAAGAGGTTTAAAAATATGAAAATCAGAAATCAGAGTGTATAGAGGTCACTAGTTTAAAGACACCATCTCAAAGTTATGGTGATGGCTTTGGTTAATGATTTTCATATTATGACTAATCAACTCTTCATTTGAAAACCCACAAAAAGAAATTGTTAGAAGAGTAGATATTCACATTTAATTTCTTCTAAAAGGCCTTCCCTAGTTTCAGACACATCTTTTCAAGCCTGGCATTCAAAGTTGCTGCTACTTTGGAACAGCATCAACAAAAGGCCTCTGAGGATTCTAAGTGGCACTTAGTCTGTGGAGTAATTGGGAGCTGCAATGATTATGTAAATAAATGTCCCTCCCAGGGAAGAATGAGAGATTTGCCCTAAAACTGCAGCTGTGAAAAGCTGGTGCTAAGTGGAAAAAAAGAGACTAGAAGATAGAGAATGGGAATTAAGGTAGAAATAACTAATGCAGATGACTACATGGTTGTAATGGTGTTCAGGATGGATATTCAAGTCTTTATGTGTGTAGCAAGTACAATCTCAGTCTACAAAATAAAGTGAAGATGAAATATGTTTTTGCTTTTCTGTCAAGTATCTTTTAATCTCTATTACGAGCTCTCAGAGGCATGGTCATATGTCTGGGCAAAAAGAGCATTCCAGATGCTGTGCCTAGAAGTCCTGCAGGAGCCGGAGGCTCTTCACTGGCCTCACACTCACCTGGGCAATCAGCATTTCACTTCCTACCTCATTTATTGAACATTTTTTAAGTTTATGTTTTGTTGTTCATTAACAAACACTCTCTCATCAATTACTTTCAAATAAGCAAACACACACGGAAGGAAAAGTTTATTTGATTCATTTGCAAGGCAATGTCTATGGATTTCTTTTTGCTGGTCCTCTTTGCACTTTTAGTGGAACCAACAGTGCGATTTTAATCCCTTCTGTTTTTGGAGCAGCAGCTGTAAAAGTAATTAATGGGTTAAGAAACTCTAGTATGTCCTGCAGAAGGCCTTCTGCATTCAGCATGCGCTGCGGAACCAATGCAATGCCCTTCCATGCTAATGAACCTCAAGAAAGCATGCTTGTTTGTGATGGTTAATTTTATGTGTTAACTAGACTGGGCCACGGAGTACCCAAATGTGTGGTCAAACATTATTCTGAGGGCTTCTATGAGAATGTTTTTATGGGATTAACACTTAAATGGTAGACTCAGAAAAGCAGTTTGTCTTCTCTAATTTGGGTGGGTCTCATCCAAGCAGTTGAAGGCCTGAGTAGAACAAAAAGACTGTCCCTGGATAAGGGAGAATTCATCCTGCGTGATGGCCTTCAAACTGGGCTATCAGCTTTCTTCTCGCCTTTGAACTTGAACTGAATTACTGGCTCATCTGTATCTTCAACTTGCCAGTCTTCAGATGGGAATCATACCATAAGCTCTCCTAAGTCTCCAGCTTGCTGACTCACTTTACAGATCTTGGGACTTGCCTGCCTCCATAATCACATGAGCCTATACCTTATAATAAATCTCTTTATATATATTTTCATTAAGAAAGAGAGAGAGCGTGCTGGTGAATGCCGAAGGATGCCTGTTCCAATCTTGGAATCTCCTTAACACCCTGATTCATTTTGGCCACTGACACCCAGAAAGAAAAACTTGAATCAACAGGTGTTCTTGTACTATTCCAAATGATGACTGAAATTGACAATGATGACCTCTGACCTTCTAGAGTGCATAATTAGTAAAGAAATGAGAGTAGCCACGAATATTATAAAAGGATGTGCATTTCCCCCTGATTATTTTTTCTCCTCCTTCTCAATCACCGCTTTTTTCTTTTTGTCTCTCTACCTTCCTTCCAATATATCTGTGTGAAAAACTCGCTTGTGGTTAGGTCATTTCAGATGTTATGAGGAAGCCTGCCATATGTGCCATCTGCACAGGTACTGGGCCTGACGTGGGACTGAAACCAGACGAGCTGGCTCCCAGGACTGGCAAGGCCCCTACTACCTGGACCTTAAGTAAAGTGTTTGACCTCCAGGATTCTCAGTGTTCTGACATATAGAATAAGGATGACAGTGCCTGCCTGGTATGCATCACAGTGTCCTTGAGAGATACTGAATGTGAAAATGCTTTGTAAATTGTGACGTTCAATACTCATAGGAGAAAAAGGAGCTCTGGATTGATTCAATGGCAACAATAAACTTGCCATTTAAAATTAATAAATTAGCCCTGGGCGTGTTGGCTCAGCAATTGGAGTGTCGGCCTGCGGACCAGAGAGTCCCAGGTTCGATTCCCGCTAAGGGCACGTACCTCGGTTGTAGTTTGTCCCTGGCCCCCGGTTAGGGTCATGTGGGTGGCAGCCAGTTGAGGTGTCTCTCCCACATCAACGTTTCTCTCTCTCTCTCTTCCTCCGTCTCCCTCCCCCTCTATCTGAAGATAAATGCAAAAATGTCCTCGGATGAGGATAAAATAAAATAAAATTAAATTAATAAATTAAAAAAATACTCATAGGAGTGAGGTAATGTAAATTTTGACAGAACATGAGCTTTCACAGTGATGAGAGACAGGAGTCAGCCCAAGATTCCTTTGTTCATTGACTCATCTGATAACACTTGGGGACTGACTCTGTTGCGTTTTCCCTGGTGGACTGGGAGACACACATTTGCCAAATATGGAGGGGAGGATGAGCCTTCTGAACTCGCTCCCATTTCCACCCTCTAGTTGAGCCCAGTGGCATCTGCAGAGGGGGTTACTGACCTAAGAAGAGCCAGGCTCACTTCATTCTGCCTCAGCTTTTGCTGCTGCTCCTCTGAAATGCTCAGCAAAGTGATGTTAAGTTATGGCTGCTGCCCCACCCTTGGGAGAATGCCCAGGGGATGTGGACCGCCCCCAGGCAGCCCACAGGAAGCTGGACCAGAAAGTGCAGAGTCACTGTGTGCCCCAGTGCCAGCCTTTTTTCCACCACGTACATTGCCAGTGGGCTCGCTTGTGAATGTCCACTATTTGACATTTGAGAAATTTGAAAAAATGCTTTATTACTCTTTTGTTCACCATTGTAAGAAGGTAAGATAACATTTCTCCAATTGGAATTGGATGAAATTGGTAGCAATTAGGAATGGAAAATAGACCCAGGGCCTATAGTTATTCTGACTGTGGCCAAGTAAAAACATTAAAATATGAAAATAGTACTTAAGATATTTGTGAAGATTCATTTTAGGTTTGGTTTATTTTTTTTCCCCTCTCTTACCCAGATTTGAGTATGGGAAGAACTGTATAATTCTGTGAAAGCTGTAAAAATGCATCTGCTGTGAAGTATTTACTTTACAAAAATGTTTTAATTTTTGTAATGTCTCAAAAAAGAGCAGTTCTCAAATTTCTTGGTCTTAGAACCTGTTCATAGTAATAAATTATTTAGGACCCCAAAGGGCTTTAGTTTATGAGAATTATATCAATAAATATTTACTGTATTAAAAATTAAAACTGAAAAGTCTTTAAAATATTTATTTATTAATTCATTCAAAATTAACGAAAATCAACCCTTTACCTTTCAACATCAGAGCAATATCATCACATGTCATCTAGCTACTGAAAACCTCAACTGTACACTCATGAGGGAATGAGAATGAGAAAAGAAATAACTTCGTATTACTTGCTTTTTAATAGCCACTTTGAGAACTTACATTCTAAAATATTTTCATCTCCCTAAAAAAGCATCAAATCCAAATAAGGAACTGCAAAGTATTGTTTTGATTTTAAAAGAAAATTAGTTTAATTAATCTGTAAAGTATATTTGCGCTGTTAAGATTGTGGGCAATGAACTTGTACCTCCTTCCTGCCACTTACTGAGTGAATGAAGTTGGACAAGTTATTTAACCTTCCCAGACTCAGTGTTCTCATCTGTAAAATAAAGATGGCAAAAATACCTACCCTTGGGGTTGTTGTGATGAACAGATGACTTTATGCATTTGTGTTAATCACAATTCCTTAGAGAAATAGAACCAATAGAATATACATATATACACATATGTAATATTAATATATATTATATTATAAAATATATATGTACATAATATGTATTTTATTATTAAAAAAACTTTTTTTCTTTATTGATTTTAGAGAGAGGAAGGGAGAGGGAAAGAGAGATAAAAACATCGATGAGAGAGAACATCGATTGGCCACCTCCTGCATGCCCCACACTGGGGCTCTAGCCCACAACCTGGGCATGTGCCCTGACCGAGAATTGAACCGGCGACCTCTTGGTACATGGGTCGACACTGAACCACTGAGCCACACTGGCCAGGCCATGATATGTATTTCATATGCATAGAGATACAGACAGAGAGGGAGAGGGAGAGGGTGAGAGAAGTGAAAATTCTATTTTAAGGAATTGATTAGGATTATGGAGTCTGGAAAGTTCAAAATCTGTAGGGTGAACCAGCAGGCTGGAGACCCAAGGAGGAGCCAATGTTGCACACAAATCCAAAGGCCATCTGATGGCTGGATTCCTTCTTACTCAAGGGAGGTCAATCTTTTATTTTCATCAGGCCTTCAACTGACTGGGCAAGACCCACCCACATTATGGAGGGTAATCTGCTTCACTCAGTACAGAAATCTAAATGTTAATCTCATCCAAAAACACCCTCACTGAAACATGCAGAATAATGTTGGATCACATATGTGAGCACCGTGGCCGAGCCAAGTTCACACATAAAATTAACCTTTGCATTAAATAAAGCACTTTGAGTATTGTCTGGCATATGCAAGCTCTTAACATATGTTATTATTTATTGTTAATATTATATTAAATTTATTGTTTTTATATATTGTTGTATGAAAAATCAAGTGACACATTAAAATCTTATGTTTGTAAAGAAAAACCAAACCCATATGAGAATATGTGTAGGTAAGACTTATGTATGAGAATATACAGTGTGTGTGTGTATATATATATATATATATATATATATATATATATATATATACAGGTCCTCAAATAATGTTATTTTGTTCAACGTTTCCTTATTATGTTCATGAGGTGCTGTAGGAACTTAACTCTTGTGTATATCAATTAGCCTATGGTAAAATTGGTTTCCTTATATGACATTTTGCTTAAAGTCACAGAGCCTATCAATGACATTAAATGAGGACTTACTGTATATATCAAGATATATATACAGTATATATCTTTTCATACATAAAAATAGTGATATTTTTGTGTCAGTATACAAGAAGTTTCAGACAAGTCAGTGGAAAAATATATGTAGTCCAGAAATAGAACTTAATATATATATTGATATGATAGGATAAAACTTGCCATCATAAATCATTGTGGAAGTTGAACCAATTATTCAGTAAACATCATTAATAAAAGTTGTTTAATTATTTGTTTAAAAATCACTTTATAGCATCACTTTACTCCAAATGCAAAATAAATTCCAATAGGGTTTTAAAGTAAAAAGTAAGAAAATGCATAAAAAAATACAAAAGATAATCTATAAATTTAGCCATAAAAATCTATAGATAAATATTTAGCTTATCTTTGGATAGGAAGGACTGTCTTAACTTAGATAGCAGTGGAGAATCTATAAAACATCAATATATTGATTACATAAAAATCACCAATGCTAAAGATATTTGAGAAAGAATATCCACACAAGTATCACATATAATGGTTAGTATATTTAAAATATAATGTGCTTCTTTTTACAATAGCTAAGATCTGGAAACAGCCCAAGTGTCCATCAGTGGATGAATGGATAAAAAAGCAGTGGTACATATACACAATGGAGTACTATGCAGCTGTAAGAAAGAAAGATTTCTTATCCTTTGAGACGACATGGAGGGACCTCGAGAGTATTATTCTAAGCGAAACAAGCCAAGCAGAGAAAGACAAATATCACATGATCTCACTCATTTGTGGAATATAATAAACATAGTCTGGGGAACAGGGTAGACCTAGAGATGTGAAAGTAGGGTACAGACTGACAACCCTCAGAAGAGGGGGGGGAGGGAAGAGATAAACCACAGAACTTATACGCATGTATGCATAACTGATGGACATGGACAACAAAGCTGGGGACGGGGTGAGGGGTTGGGGAGGAGGGTGTCAATGGGGAAAAAAGGAGAAACATCTGTAACAAAAATAAATTAATAAAATAAAATATAATGTGCTTGTACAAATTGATAAGAGCAATCTAAGATCCCAGTAGAAAAAAATGATTAAAGGTATTATACTAGTCTCTGAGATCCTTGAAGTCAGAAGGATGAAAGAAGTGCAGGTTACTTAATGTAATGGGAATTTATGTAGGATTCCTGGGAATATGAAGTTAAAGGAAAAATTACAGTCGGCTGGGTCTCCAGTCACCTGAACTGGAATAGAGGGTTGACTTCAGGGCAGTTATGAAAATTGTTCAGTTAGAGAAGAAAGCCTCTTTGTTTACTCTGCATTTGTACTTCATCGAAACCACAAGATGGTTTGGTAAGGATGGATGAGGTTGAAGAAGTTGATTTGTGGGAGTATGTTTTGGAAATTTGTAACATCAATCAATAAAAAGTGGATATTTTCTAGACTTGTCTGTTATTCTAACTTATATACAATGGCTTGTTTAAAATGTTTCAGGCCTAATTTTCCTTCCCCCTACTTTTGGTGAGAGGTTATGGTCTTATCAACTACAGTCCTTTTGAAGCCCATGACTCCGTGATTGAGGAGGGCTCTGCCTCTCACAAGTGCCGCACCCGCTGCTAAGTCTCAGCACCACATATAAGAACAAGTGCCTTGAAAGATTAATCGACACTTTTTAAAAAGGTGTTTAAAGAGGGAGCCAAATTCCTGTTGCTCCCTTTCCTCTACCATTTCCAGCAGAAGCATTGCACAGGTTGACCCTTTTCTCTGGTTGCCCCAGACCAGTGTAAAAGGTCTGGCTTGACTCATGGAGTTTGGCTTAGGCAGCTGGGCAAAAGAGCCAAGCCCCAATCCTGATTGTTGCTTATGAGCCTGCCGTGTGATCTTGTGGGGGATTACACGTCTGGGAGTCAGGAAATCGAAGATTTGCTCCAGGTCCAGTTTTGAGGGCTACTGGCAGGGCCAGCTTTGTTGGACTCCAATGGGGCTCGTATGCCTCCAGTGTTCAGATTTTAGTACTTTAAAAAGCAAGGCCTGTGAATTCACACATCTTGTAGGTCAAACCTCTATCACTTAAGAGCTTCAACTATTAGATGTACCTCTCTGAATCTCAGTTTTCTCATTTATAAAATGGAGAAACTACCTACAGCATGTCCCTTAAGTGAGGACTAAATGAAATAATGGATATGCATTGTACCATATAAATAGAGCATTGTGCTTGGCACATAATCATCTCAATGAGTGAATGCTCTTCTTCCTCTTGAAGCCTATCTCACCATCTTGTTTCCTAAGAAAACTTTTGATTACTTCTCAGAGAAGAAAAGATCATATAAACTCAACTTGTGTATTATTGGTTAATAAAGCATAAGTTCCTTCCCAAGTATATTGTCATTTTAATAAGGAAAAATGAGAAATTATAGCCATAATTATCATAGTGAAGCAGCAAAGAGAAACCAAAGAAATTGTATCTGGAGTTTAAGGAGAAACTAACTCTCCAGGAATTTTTTTGCATTAAAGGATTTTTGACTCAGTCTTTTGATTTAAACTTTCTAAAACTTAAATTGCCAATATTTTGAAATAGGATATCAAGATTGTTGTCAGTCAATCTTAGTGTGGTTCAGCTTTTTAGATCCCTTTTCAGAAGAGAAATTTTAATCTGTGTGTGTTGAGGGCAGTACGATGAAGTTCTTATAACCTGAATATTTCAGGAGTTAAGGGAGAAAAGGAAGATGGAAAATATGAAAGAAATCCTTCACATAATTCACACTCGTACTTAGATTTGTAAGAACAAAGTTAAATTACTGGCATAAGTACTTTGGCATAACATGGTTTCAAATGTTACTGTGTGGTGTTTTTATTTATTATTTTCTACTCAGAGGCACATTTCAAGTACCCCAAGTCATCGTCATGCTCCCCCACTTACTGTAAATGCTATAGAAAGTCACACATCTTCTTCCTGCTGAACTATTGCTCTACCCATCATAGTTATTTTCCTAGGCTTTTACCGTTTCAAGTTTCATTGCAATATATGTGGCAAATGCTATTGTGTATGATATTACATGACAACAACAATGCATAGTGCCTAAAAGCTATAATGACCAGCTATTCTGTGGTCAGAAAAAGGAAATTATATAACATTAGTTGCCAATATGCTGTTAAGGGAAAAGTCTTCACATTGCTCCAGTCCACCCCCTGCCCCTGTCACTAGCCACTAATAGTAGGTTTTGAAAATAGGTTGAGGGTAAGTGGACCCTAGAGTACTATTCTCTGTACCCCAAAACCATGTCCAACCCTTCCGCTTGGTTATTTCAAATCAGTGGTGGGCAGGTTTTGGTGTATTTAACTCCCACACAACTTTACTCTGCTTGTTCTATCAGAAACCATGTGTGTCTAGTATTCCCAGTGTGTGCACTTTCATTATTATTTTATTTACAGAAAATATTTTCTAAAAGAATAGTTTGACCCAAGACACAGGCCATCTTGGACTTTCCCATCACTTTTAGTCTGCTGGTAGTATTGTGCTGTTTTACTTTTTTGAGCATTTACTTTTTTTTTTTAATCTTCATTATTGAAAGCATTACAGAAGATGTCTCCCCTTTTTCCTCCCACCTTCACCACACTGCTGTCTGTGTCCATTGGTTATGCATATATGCATCTAAGTTCTTTGATTTATCTCTTCTCAGCCCATCCCCATGACAGCAATGGGCAGTAGTTACTATTTCCATGTTCCTTTGAGCTTTACCCTTCACATCTGATTTTTGTTTGTTTTTTTTCACACATAATTGACTTTCAAATAAAATCTCCATTAATCTCCAGAGTAGAGGGAGCCACTCCTCCAGAGAGAAAAATGCCCAGCCCTTCATCAGCCAGGGCTGGGCACGTGCTTGCCCTGACCTCTGTCTGGATTGTGTTGCCCATGATTATGGCTCTTGCTGGCAGCTCAGTGGCCCATGGGTCAGAAAAAAGAAAAGGAAATTTGAATTACAGGGAGAAGTGCTGCTTAAAAAGGCAACAGTTTACTGATGTCCTTTTTTTTTTTTTTTTTTCACTCTAAGATATTTTCATATAGTTTGTTCCTCATTTCAATCGGGTATGGTTTTTTCCACTTCTTAAAGAACTTTATAGTGAGCGTTGGTGAAATAATCCAAGAAGACTCTACTGAAAAAATATTATATATCCACAGCTTTTTTCACTGAACATGATAGAGTAGATATTTAAGATGTTAATTTTTAAAACTTTATTAAAATAAGGAATAATAGGTTTTGCTTAGTTAAAATGTATTAAGCATATTATCTTTTACCTTTTGTTCATATTAGCCATTTATAGTCATATTCTGTCTCCTCTGTGCAGTGAATGAATCTCATTATGTATTCGATTCAGTGCTTGAAAGGCTATAGGTACCTTGAAATGAAAGTTAATAGTGATTAAATAATAATGCCATTATTTTTATCACTACTTGATTTTGTAAAAACTGCTAATAATTTATTTTAGTTTATAGAGTACTAAATTTAATTATTGGATCTAACATTTTCAGTGATAAAAACAGAAATTCTCTCATTTACATTCTTTAAAGTTAATTTTTTATTACCTTCCTTCTCAGACATCAAGTTTTATTAGTGCTGATGCATTTCCTTGTGTGTTTTTTCCTTATCATGCTTGACCCAGTCAGACTCACATACCTAAGATGAACCCCAGGCCCCTGGTAGCTACGAAGTTGTTCAGGAATGCAGACCTATAAGTAAGCAATTAAAACAGGCTCTGGAGCCCTGGCTGGTTTAGCTCAGTGGTTAGAGCATTGGCCTGGGGACCAAAGAGTTGAGGGTTCAATTTCTGGTCAAGGGCATGTACTTGGGTTGCAGGTTCAATTCCTGGCCCCAGTCAGGGTCTTGTGGAAGGTAACCAATTGATGTGTCTCTCTTACATCGATGTTTCTCTTTCTCTCTCTTCCTCCCTCCCTTTCTCCCTCCCTTCCTCCCTCCCTCCCTCCCTCCCATTCTATCTGAAAAAAATCTTTGGGTGAGGATTTAAAAAAAAAAACAGGCTCTGGAGTTCTACAAAGCATTTGGCATTCATACTAGGCAACAGGTGATATATTTTCCATCATCCATTCCCCTTGCCCCAGATACCGCTCTCAAAATAGAGAATATGTTTTATTTTATCAAGTATATATATTACCCTTTTCTTCTAGACATGTTAATGAAAATAGGCAGAGAATAAACAGTAACTAAATAAGAAATCATAATGGCTATATCACCAATTGTGTGATTTTGTAATATAATTCTTATTTGGCCTCCTGTTGACTTTGGAACTTGTTTTTTTCCTGTCCTTCATCCTTCTAGGTTTTTGGATGACTATTTTCTCTGAAACTTTCCAAGTATTTCTCAAAGTGTATCTTTATTAACATTTGTGCATCAGAGCTTATACTTGCTCAAAATCTTCCTGGATCCTTCTCCCTGCCCACTGCTATCAGAATCACATTCTCTGGAAGAGAGACCTCCAAATATGTATTTCAAATACATAACCCTCCCCTCCCCAGGTGGTTCTTATGCATGTGAAGATTACAAAACCACTGAGGAAAATAGACCTTCCAGTGTCTCCTGCAACACAGTTATCTTACCAATTATGTCTTTTTTCTGTACTTGCTCCTTTTGTGTGTGTATTAATTCCTTCATTTTCAAGAGGATTTGTGAGTTAGTGCAAAAACAGTATTGCTTGGTCCTCACTGCCAAATCTATATCCAGCCTTAGATTTTGTCAATATCAGGAGTCAATTAACATAAAGGTTCAGACATGTCCTTAGTTGACTATTTCACATAGACTTCAAGGGCTTCAGGTATTCCATAGCCAGTATCACACCACTGAGATCATTTTTTAGTGTCATAAAAGTCAAAATCTTGTGTGACATTAAGTTGAACATACCCAAAATTACAAAAACAAACAAGGCAGCAATAACAACAAAAACAATTTCATACTTGCTGAGTTTCTTCTTTTCATATCTATTTCCAAAAGTCCCAGGTCCTATAAGTGTTCTAGGTTCTGTCCCACGCCTCTCCCTACTGAAGCTCTCTGACACTGCCTTCTTGTGTGTTGTCTTTCTACATGGAAAACACTTCTAGCAGTGTCTCACATGTGTGATCTGCAATCTATGAACATTAGTTATCGTTATTAACAGTCTTCAAAACTGCACTGAGGTAACACCTTGGGTAAAAGAGCATATCAAGATGAATTTCCATGGAAGCCTCAAGCCTACTTAATTGATTGATCAACAAGCTGGTCCCATCTTCTGAAACTCTACGGGGATTCCGACTCATGCTTAACATCCTAGCTATTCTCAGTCTTCACAACTTCAGGAAGATTTCCTTGACCTCATTCCAGCCTCTTAACCCAAACCATGAGGGCCTCTCAAGAGAGAGGACCAAACATTGCATGTCCTTCTGAGTGTTTTCAGTCTAGCATTCTAACCTCCTTGAAACCATGAAAACACATTTTTTGTCTTTGATTCATTTTATCTAAATGTCTTGCACAGTTCCATAAATGGAATTGTTGATAGTAAATATGAACGTGTTTTCTTTTAAGCTATCTCTCTGATGTGTATTATTTAGTGGCTTCAGGAGTTTTTCACACTAGTAGCATGGGGTGCTAAAACCTGAAGGTTAGATGGATGAGGCTGACTTTGAATGACCTTACTGAAGCAGCATCGTGTGAAAAAGTCTGACATTTTTTAAAGTTTTACATTTGATAGGGCCACAAAAAGGCTTTTGGAAGGACACAGGTTTACATTTCCTTATTGTCAATCCCAAGTCAAGAAACTATCTAGATTATCCAAAAGGACAGATCTGTATCTTAGGTCTGCTGAGTAGGGGGTTCAGGTTTATTATTTGAGTGGGAAGTAAGCCTGTTTGGTGTCTGGCCTGATCAAAAATAATTCTTGAAGGGAAGCTCTCTTTGCTACTTTAAAATTATTTCCTTTGGTTGTTTGTTTTGATTTCTCAAACTGTCTTTAAACACTGTACTTTGCTGGCATCAAGGTTGGCTGCTGGTGTGGAGAACACAGACCCTGAGCAGAATGATGGGCAGAAGACCCCAGAAGAAGAACACAGGGAGCCCTTGATCTGAAAGAATTGGGGAGAAAATTGAAAGAGTGACAAGGAGAGTTTCTTCCACCCCGAGGGCTGGTCTGAGCTCAACCATTAAGCCTTCCTCAAGCTCATCTGTAAGCACCGTGCAGAGTACTTGGTATTCAGTCAATGCATTTTTTAAAAATAATAATAGAACAATGACTGAATGACAAATTTCATTTATTTTCAATCTCTGATCAGGTCAGAGGGCTCTATTCCTGAGTCAGACGTGGAGAGAAGTTTCTGGATCTGGGAGTCAGCTACTATTCAGGGTTTTCAGATACCTCTGCAAGTTTGACCAACAATTACAAGAAGTGACCAGCAAAGTTCCCACCTGCTCAGTACATTAACAAGATCAAGGCCAGTTTTGTGAAGCAGTTAATTGCAAACCCCAGCCATAGGCAGTCAGTGGAGAAGCCAGCAGCTGATGCCCTGGGTACAACTGAATGTGAGCTAATATATGGGCAGGGATTTTCTGTCTTGCCCATGAAAATATAGCAGAGAGACAACTTGGTCAGGAGGGCTGCCATTTGGGGGCCTGGTCCCAGGCTGAATCAAAGCTTTTCCTTGGTGAGATAAAGGGCCCATGTCTTGAAGATGGGAATCTTCTCTTTTGGCTGGGGGGGCAGCATTCTCAGTGCCCTGTCTCTACTGCACAATTGCAACAGATTTGCCTTGGGCTGTTTGGAGAAAGGCCCATCTCAGCAGGGGATGATAAAACAGGCCTTGAATGGTTTCAAAGGCTCTAAGGGGCAATGTTACTGAAAGTAAAACAAAGGAAATTGGAGAGCTAGACCTATGACCCCTGACTTCATTCTTAAAGTGGACTTGCTCCTCCTATATCAAGGACTAACTCATTGACATGGTGTAGTCCAGTGACTAAACATCACCTTTCTGAAGAGTTTGGGGACATTGAGGATATTTCTGCTATGTGTTCATGTTCCTCCCCTTTTAGTCTATTATTTCCAAGCTTACAAATCAATGACTAGCTTTACTGTTTAAGATTCTGGTTGAGGTGAGGAAGGCAGGAATATAAACTTGGGGGAAGGAAGAGCCGTCAGCAGCTGTAAAGTTCCATGGGAGTTGGCGGGGGCTGGATCACAGAATGGAATGGGAAGTGCTGAATTAAGTTCTGTCTGTCTTGTACACATCAGTTACTCTGAGGACAGAGCCACGAAGTAAGGAGCTTGGGGGTATGTGCTGTCAAAGTAACCAGGTTTGCTGAGAAGACATGTTTAAGCGAGAACTATTGCTTTACCAGAAACACTGACCAGAAATGGAAGCTGAAATGTCAATGCAAAGTTGAATGAACCCAGAGTGGCATTCGTATGTGAACAGAATCATTGGAGAACCTGCAGAGAGGTCAGAATGAAAGGAGATGTTGGCAAGCCTGTTTGAGAGCTAGGAGTGAGAAAAAGTTGATTGCTCTTATGAATCGTCAAAAAGGAGATTTCTGAAAACAGCTACTACCCGTTTCAACAGTGACCAGTAACTATCTAGAGGGCAGTGTTTTTGAACCTGGCCATAACAAGAGCTGAAGAAAGTGTCTACCCCAAAGTCAAATGTCTACAGTAAATATAATTTTATAAAGAAAGTGCATAGGGTATATGTATTTTATAAAGAAGCTGTAAAGTATGTGATGTGTGTGTTCATTTCTTTGAAAACTATTATTTATGCAGCTAGCATCGAAACTGTCTGACTTGTCATATTTGACTACTTAGAATTCAAAAGGAAATAGATGTATTGCTGTAAGTATTATCTCTCTCAACTAACAACATGCACACTATTGGTAGCAGAATTATTGTTTTGTAAAACTTCAATGCTTTTTACGTCTTGGAAGTTGGGTGTTACCAGTTTGCTCATTGCCCTTCTAGGAAATGTGGTCCAGTTGTCATTGATGAAAATAGTGGCAATGTGTCTCTTACATTGCTAAAGGCCCAAGGGGGGGAAATATATTTTATAACTGACAAAAGATTAGAACCGGTTTTTAAATGCTCCTTGGGGGTTCAAATTAAAACTTAGAACATACTCATTGACCATGTTGTTCTAATTAAAATATGCCAACTGTGATTGTGGGTATCCACACAAATGACTCACATAAATGTTTTGTCACTTTTTGATTTTAAATGAGATATGCAGAATCTATGTGAAAATAAAATGCTACTTTACCTTCAGCATTAATCCTTATCAGTATAGGTGCTTTTTCTAGAAACTCTTTAAAGGACTTCTGTGTTTGTCTCCCCATCACTCTCCCTATGACTCCCACCCGATTCCTCCAGGGCACCTTTTCCTCTGAAAGCGGATCCCTTGTTCCTCCATGGTCACTTTGTGGTGGCCACAGAAGCTACCAAGTCACAGGATTCTGGCTCTCCTTTGGCCCCAAGGTGGGCCACCCAGGCTCTTTTTTGGTGTGTTGCACGTAGAGTGTGAAGAAGACCCACTCTCGTGGTGGAAGCTGTGGAATGTGATTTTGGGAGGTGCAGGTAGCCATGTATGGGAAACTTCTCTAAAGTGAGAAAGGTGGATATTGACACTCCAAGAAGAGCAGAGACAGGATGTGGAGGGATAGTCCTGTCAGTATCCAAGCTCCTGGTTCCACTTAATTCTCTGGATCACTGCCTATCCTGGGACTTGGTTAGTTCAACACTTCCATGGGTTGCCCAAACCAATAAATACCCACTTGTTCTAAATGGATTTTCTTGGGTTATTAGTCATTTAATAAAGAATTATATTCAGAGGATTTGTCAAAGTCCTAGGCATGGAAATGGATAGAAATCTTTAGGCAGATTATTTCAAGGAATTGGAAATATTAATCCATAAACAGATATATTCACGGCATGACATAGGAACCATTGGTCACAACCCACATATGATGGTTTTAAAATATGTTATCAATTCTTTGACATTACACCCTCTGTTTATAAGGTGGGATATAATTTCCCCTGTATTTGAATATGGTCCCAACTTAGTGACTTGCTTCTAACAAATAAAATATGGCAGAAGTAATAATCATGTGACTTCTGAAACTAGGTCTTAATATGGATAGTTTTCACCTAGTTTTCTCTCTCATGGATCACTTCCTCTAGGACAACGACTTTCAACCTGTGTGCCACAAGAATATTTAAAACATGCAATATCTGACTATTTAGTCTGGAGCGCTGACCTCTTTTCCCTTAGATTGTCAAATTAAAAAAATAACAACAGCCAACACAGCAATAGCCATCCAGTATGAATGAATCAAAATTATATATATTTTTCTTGTCAGATTGGCAAAAAATATATCTTTTGGTATGCTGCAGAATTTTAGTAATTAGCTCATGGTTACCATGAGATTTAAAAAAGGTTGAGCCCTGGTCGGTTTGGCTCAGTGATTAGAGCGTCGGCCTGCGGTCCAGAGAGATCCGGGTTCGGTTCCTGCTAAGGGCATGTACCTCGGTTGCAGTTTGTCCCCAGCCCTGGTGGGTCGTGCGGGAGGCAGCCACTCGATGTGTCCCTTTCATGTCGATGTTTCTCTCTCTCTCTCTTCCTCTCTCTCCCTCCCACTCCATCTGAACAAAAAAATGGAAAAATGTCCTCGGGTGAGGATTAAAAAAAAAAAAAAGGTTGAAAATCAGTTCTCTGGGAGAATCTAGCCTCCATGTCATGCAGACACTCAAGCCACCTTGGGAGAGGCCCACACGGACAAGAACTGAGGCCCGCTACCCACAGCCAGCACCAACTTGCCAGCCATTAAGTGAGCCATCTAGCAAGTGGATCCTCCAGTCCCAGTTAACCCCTCAGATGACTGCAGCTGACGTCGGTATCTTGACTACAACCTCATGGGAGACCCTGAGCTAGAACCACCCAGCCAAGCCATTCTTGAATTCCTGACCCAGAGGGATAATAGAATGTTTATTGTTATTTTAACCCACTACATATATGGAAAGTTCGTTACACAGTAATAGACAACTAATATTAAGTCCCAGGTTGTAGGTAATTACTCTGAAGAGGTTAGTAAATCAGCATCAGTAGTCAGTGATGGCAGGAGATCCCCAAGTAAGCAACCCAGTCATGGAACTAATGGGAGGTCATGATTGAGAAGTTTGGTTTCCTTGACTGAGAGTCACAGGTAGAAAACATAGCAAAGACCAGGGAGGAACAGAATCACCTAGTATAAAGACAGATAGAATAAATATAATGGTCAAAATGCAGAATTTTCAGGTCAAACATATCTAGCTTCAAACCTTGGGTCCACTAGTTTCTGTTGAAAGTTATTACTTTTTCATGTTTTGGGGGGTTTTATTTCAGGGTAATTTTAGGCTTATTAAAAGGTTGTGAAAATTATTGGAAGAGATCGGTTGCATCCTTAACACAGCTTCGCCAAATGTTAACATTTTAGCAGTAGAACATAAATAATATGAGAAAAAACAAATGAGTCATATTATCATATTTATAAATAATTTTCTCATGAATTACTGGAATCTCAATTTGAGATTCATTACATTTCATAAAAATATATTATATCAACTTATCCTGTTCTGTCTTTCTCTTTTCCTCGATCCTGCTTGTTCCAAGGCACTGGGTTCTCCTTTTCTCCCTGCCGTGCCCAAGTGCTTTTCCCAGTGCAAATTAGTGTGCAACTCATTTATCTCTTCAAAAGCTACAGCCTTGAGTTAAGAAGCCAGTGTGAAGTTTCTCAGTATTTTAGCAAACAAAACTTCTAAAATGAATGATCCTTCTCCACCACACCCTACATCAAGAAAAACTGAAAAGTTGATCATGAATGTTTCAGAAAAAAATGATAATTCAAGAAATGTGCAAAATATAGCAATTATCAATATATCTATCCTTTGAAGAAAGCATCTCTCTTTTTGTCTCATGATGTAAAGGAATTTGTGTTTAAAACCTGAACTTAAGAACCATTCAGAACAGAAAAATGAATGAATCAGAATTAAATCATAGATAAAGCCAGAAATAAATAGATAGATAGATAGATAGATAGATAGATAGATAGATAGATAGATAGATAGATAGATAGGCAGACAGACAGACAAACAGACGGACACACTGACCTCTGTCTCCTCATCTTGAATGTCAGCTACTTGAGGGCAGGAACTATGTATTGTTCATTTCCTTCGTATCTAATACAGTGTCTGGCATTGCTTAAAGGACATGTTGATTGACTTCAATATGAAAAAGAAGTTTCCTCTTTTTCAACAATTTTCAACATTTGACTCAAAAGTTGAAGACACATTCTCTAAGAGCTCTAGCTCAAAAAGGAAAAAACAACATTCCTTATAAAGGGTCATTCTGAATACTCATAAGTAAAGCTCAACTCTCAGATACAGAAACAGACCTTTCTATGTCTGAAGCCAGATGTGAAGACTGACTGAATGTCTTCACATCTGGCTACAGAATAGAACTTGGTCAGATCCTTAGCATTGCTGCTCTGAAGGCAAGTCAATGTCTCTCTTTTTACTTAAAAAATTTTTTTAATGTTAATTATTTAGGAGAAATGAGAAACAAACAACAGAAACACAAACATGAAGACAATAACGGTCATGGTCCAAATTTTCCTAATTTGTGACTGAAAGAGCTCTCTGCACTTTGCCAGTCTTCCATTCCTGCACGCACCATGCTCTGCTTGCATTTGTCCCTTTCAGGTTGGCAAAGTATCTGAGCACCTTCACCCGAGGTCTTACTCTTAGCAGACACAGCATTAGGCAGTATCCACACTTGGTAATGCTTCAGCAAATAGTTGTTGAATTAGTGAAAGACTGAATCATATGACTCATTTTTACCAATCTGATTGGTGGGTGGAGTCCATAAAAACATTGCCAGAATGAAGGAGTTAAGTAGGAGGAGGACCCTGAGGGAATTAATACAATTGTGGGTAGCAGAGGAGAGACACCAGGCCAGTCACTGACACTGTAAATGCAAAACACTCTCAGCGGCAGTTTGACTTCCCTAAATAGTAATTATGTGTCACATTGTGTACATGCTCTATAGCTTATTTCTCAAAACATAGTTGTGGGTACATTGTGCCAGAGCTACTTTCGTAAGACATGTCCCACATAAACAACCTGGAGCTGACAGGTAAAACTCACCAAGTCCTATTTTGTTTCTTTCTCTCTTTGCTGATCGAGGTAAAACAAGATGACTGAACTAATACTTTTCCTACCTAGAATAGAATTATTTTGTAAGTTCTGTAGCTAGCCTACAAGGGATTCGCCTTCATGTCTATGGAGTTAAAAGAACAGTTCTATTTTGTGTGTGTGTGGTTACTGCTTCCTTGGCACCCAGTAAGGATATTTTTGACTCTCTCTTTGCTGACATGAGCTATAGAGCCCAGTCGAGAAAACCCTCTGAGTGAAAACAAACAAAAACTCCACAGAGCAAATTGGAGACAGGGGAACTTGGAAGCAGTGTAAGAGTTGTGAAACCATCAGAACATTAGGATTTAGGATGCTCCTTTAAAGTTCTTTAGAATTTCTGAGAACGTTCCATGGGAAGTGTTTTGTTTTCACAGAAAAGTTGTTCCATGCCTAACAGCACAAAGAAACACTGAAATGAAGACTGGAAACTGAAAACATTTTTAGCAAAGCTGGTCTTGTAGCAAAAGTCTAAAAATTGCATCTTCACAGCTCTGTCAGAATATGCAAACATTTCTTGTCCTTATCTATTTTGTGGAATTAAAAATGATTTAAGTCAATTGATGCTTCTGTTTCCTCTAAGGGAAAAAAGTAGATTTTGCAGAGTACATGACTGTTTTTAGATAATCATTGCAGTTGAAGTATGCTGTTGTATTAAAGCTTACCTAGTATATTTTTGTTCATTCATTCAACAAATCTTTATTAAACTCTCATCAAAGAGGATAGCCATGGTCAACTTAAAGAGGTAGATTTAAATTTTTTCATTGAGATATAATTGATATAACATTGTGCTACTTTTAGGTGTACAACATAGTGATTTAACATTTATATATATTGCAAAAATGATTACCACAATAAATTTAGTTAACATTTATCCCACATGTAGTTACAATTTTTTATGATGACAGCCTTTAAGATCTACTTTCTTAGCAACTTTCAAATATACAATGTAGCATTGTTAACTATAGTCACCATGCTGTAGATTGCATCCTGAGATTTAAATTTTTTATCAAGTAAACAGTGTAGAAACATAACGAAGCCTATCCAATTCTAATTCCACCGTTAATTTGAATCTGAAAGAACAAGCAAGAGGCAATTTATTATATCAGTTAGGTAACCTGGATGCTAGCCATTTAGGATATAAAATCAGACTTAGGAAGAGTAGAAAGATTTTGAAGTAACAAGTTGAAACAGTCAGATATGGGAAAGAACATAGGTCTCATCTTTGTGAACTGGCTGCATTTTGATGTATATGAGGTGAAACTTTAGAGGAAAAGGAAAATAATTTCAGCAGTCAGGTTACATGAAGAACAGGTTTCCGCAGACTTAAGTAGTCCCAGCCAGGCTGGACTAGAGTACCCTTAGATTACGGGTACAGAATCATTATCCCAAAGGAGAACTATTAGAACAAGCCCATCTGTGCTGTGCAGTGTGACCTCTGCTGCTTTAACTCTCCTTTCCTCCTTGAGAAGGCAGGAATTATGGCGTCATGGGTAAGGGCACACACTCTGTGGCGGCCGCACCTGGTTTGGAGTCCCACTCTGACATTTACCAGCCAACCGTGTCATTTGTGTGCATTTCATAGCCTGTGTACCTCCAATTTCTGCTTCATAAAATGGTCCTGGTGATGCTCACTTCACAGAGTGGAGTGCGTTTAGATAAAGTACTTTGCTGCAGAGCAAGGATTTAATTCCTACTAGCTAATATCTCTTGCAGGGACAGCAAGCCATTTCTCTTTAACCAACGTGAACCGACTGGCAGCATCAGTTGGAAATCCCTCAGTAACTGGTTAACATTAATTACAAGCTCCCTTAAAATCAGTACTACCGGCATACAGTTAGGCAGTTACTATCCACTGATTCTTCTACAATGAAGTATTTCATCATGGTGGTCTGTTTAGAGCAGTGTTTGAAAAACGAAAAGAACTCCAGATTTTCCAAAGAAGCTTTATGTTGCTTTATTTCAGCAAAGGATGTTGGGCAGTGTTCTAAGAAAAACAGAAGCATTTTTTAAAGTACCTCACATGCATGGGATAGTGAAAGGGGAGAAGTGCATTATTGTTTCTAAACACTTTAAATCCGATTACAAGCCACAGCTAAATTCTGTGGTGTTTTTACCACTGAGTGACTGCCAGCGTCTGTCTTCTGATTTGGCCCATAGAGATCCCAGCACCTGCAGGCTCGGTAGTGAGGTGTGTGGAGCTCCCATCTGTTGGATTCATTCTCTCACTAAAAGGAGATTTCTGGTACTTAAAAATGAACTTACCTAAACAACAGATCAAATGTTTTATAATCTGAAGTAATGCAGTGGAAATTCAGGAGGGACTTACAACTGGAGCTCCTCATCTTCCCTGGCTATTCTCAGGCTGTAAACAGACGAAATCCACGCACACCTGAAGGAAACGAATTCTGCTTCAGCATCCCCCTCAGGCCACCCCTCAGGCCGCTGCTGCTCTGTCCTCAGCAGCCAAGTGCTGAGCCCCTCTGCCTTTCCATCTCTTCCCCTCCCATCTACTGCCCAGCCTTCTGTAATTCCTACACTCTCTTGACAATGCCGTCTGCTTGGAGGTTACTGTAGACTTGAGAGAGGGAAGCTTCCCACAGCCCATGTTGGATTCTACCTTCCCCTGGGCTGATGTTAAAAGAACAGCCCTCTGCAAGCCCCACCAGTGGCCACACCATTACCACCCCCTGCCCTCAGAGGTGGGAAGCAGGTGAGTTGGGCTAAACTACAGGATGGGAACAGGAGTCATCAGAAAGACACAGGATACATGCCAGGGGGTCACACAGGTACCACTCTGAAGGAAACTGTGCATTTGTAATCAAAGCCTATGTTCATGCTCTGACAATTTATTTGTATTTTGAATGATCTGAATCTCAAATGATCTGAGTTCCTTAAAGTTACAATGATCATATTCATTTAATTTCAACGAATAGATAAATTTATTTGCTTTATAGTGGTGCTTAGGTTTTCATTTGAAAAGTTTACAAGGAAGAGCCCCTCTGTCTTTAGTGAATGTCCTAATTACACTAATTTTATTTGATTGATATATTAGGCTCTGGGGAAAGGGAAAACAGGGGCCAGGAGGCCACAATACAGTCCCTTATTCTCAGCTCCAGACAGCACAGGAAATCCTCAATTAAATTGTACCACTTCCCTCAGCACTCAATAAAACACATGCATTATATTTAATACCTTTAAACTTGTTTATAATAATGATTTTATGTGAGATGGTGAAGTAAATTCATTTCTTCGAGGCCATCTTTTTTATTATAGTTGCAAAATAATGCATGCTTTTTGTGAAAAATTAAGATTTAAGAATAAATCATAAAAAATTAAAGTTTCCTTCTGTTTCCCTTAGGTTTTCATTAGAAAACTTCCTGGAACAATTTCTTTCAGGAATGTAGATAAGAGGACATCTTCTCACTCACAGCCAGGAAACAATGCGTTTAATGTTGTGCTGGGACTTTCTCTTGACAAGATTGAGAGGAATGCACGATTCCCCAGATACAGGGAGGACACACACAGCAATATAGCATCTCAGACAAGGGAGAACGTCTGGCCACAGTTATGCTGTAGAATTTTTTCTTCTGAGGCGAGGTCTGACCGAGAACAATGTCTGCCTTGTGTGAGCTCTGTCAGGAAGGGTTGCTGGGCCCTGACAATTAGTAGTTTGGCACATAGCCTTCTGAGTTGGTGGCTCGGTAAGAGTCTGGAATGGATTTTCCTCCTACCTCTGCTCCCCAGCCTGCCTGGGCCATCGCCCAGGTGAACGTCAGTAGAGCGAGAGCCTTTGCCCCGGGAGGCACTCCATCCCCTGTTACCCATGGCTGAGCAGCACAGGCACTAGAGGCCTGGGGGTCACGGTGGTGGGGAGTACATTCACTCTGTGGGGGGCACTGTGAAGTGCTGTCCCCACCTCCAGGACAGGCTCAGCCCAGTGTGAAAGGATGACTCAGCCCTGTCTGTTTGCACTGTTCTTTACCTGGACCTGTATCTCTCTGCGTGTGTTGTTCCTCTGAGCCACGAGTCTGACCACTGTGTGTCCCTGTGTGCCCCACTGAGGTGAGTGGTACGGCTCTGTCATCAGCTGGGGCCCGGCTGGTACGCTGAGCTGCCAAACAGCCTGAAGCCCGTTCCCATCCAGGTAGAGAAAGTGGGACTTGAGGGGTACACTCAGGACAAAAGGGAAGCAATAAGGCAGAGATTCGGGACCAAGTTCTTTTCCAGAAATGCTGTTTATCTAGATGAGTATTTTATCTCTCAGAATGACAGAGTTTTGAAAGGGTAGAATTCCTGACAAATATGCCGCTTTCATGCGTGTCAAAACATTCCTGGGGATTGTATTCTAAGAAATCACCCTGATTCTGTGATTTTCCATCCTTTATGGCTACTCTGTGGTCGAACTGGAACAAGTAGCTAATAGGGCACCATTTCTCAAAATTCTGTGACCCTGGTTGTCTCTAACTGGATTCCAAGTAAGACGGCTGCTGGGAAACATCAGCTCCCAGGTATCTCTAGTGTCTGGGAAGACATTTAGATGTCCAGTCAACTCTTAAAATCTTCTCCAAAAAGTTAATCAATTTTGATGACAAATTTAGCATGAAAAGATCATTTAATTACAAAATTAGCTTAACAGTTATTATATTTATAAAGATAATATTTTAGCACTAAATCTAATTTGTCATAATGAGAGAAAATTACCATTAGTCTCACTACAGATTATTTTTTACTACCTTAATACATGTTTGAAGTTCCTTTATCATCTGTACGGCTTCTCGTACACTTGGAAAGCTGTATTATCAGGATCGTTGACATCAGGCCTCAGCTGCCCATGATGAAAGGGACTAGAAATGTATTTTCTTGTGCCCCTTTGTATTTCAAATGTATTTTGGACACAACAACTGCTCAATAAATAGTTAATAAATTGTTAGGGGCCACTTAAAAGTGCCAAGAATTTTAAAGAACCTTGTGACCTGATTTGTTAGCGATTTAATCTTTATACTTTGCTTTTGTGTTTAGAGAGGAAAAGACATGCTGTTTGGAGAACGTAACACTTGCATTTAAATCCTAGCTCCCAGGCATGTGGATTTGGATAGGTTAGTATTCCCTTTGGGATGCTATCTGCTTACCTGTGGGAGGCAAATAGTGAGACCTTTTCACAGAGTTTTATGGGGATTGACTGTGATCACATATGAAAACAGGCCATGTCCTGAGTGTGTAGCAAATACCATTCGCTTCCTTTCACTCTTACATGGCCCAGATGACCTGTCCTCTACAGGTGTTAACAAAAGAATTATAGTAAACATTGAGGCAATGTGTTCTTTTCCTTAAGTTACAGTAGAGGATAACATAGATATATTTACCCACTCCTGCATTCCTCAGCCCATCCATTCAACCTTTTAACAAACACTCTCTGAGTACTTACATGTGCCAAACATGGCACAAAACAATGGGTTTACAAAAAAATGTAAGTAGGACATGATCCCTCCTCTGAGGAACTTACCCATTCTCTCTCTACAGTCCATCTGCTTTCCAAAGGTGGGGAGAAGGGAGACGTAGACTCAAGAGCTTATGGGGTGGGAGGAGTAACATCAAAAAGAAAAATTTGTTTTTGTTATATTTTTAAACACTGATGGGTATAAAAATGAAGAATTTGTTTAAAAAATAATAATAGAGCAAATTAGGCTGTAGTATACCAGAGAAAATTGTAAGAGTTATAGCAAAGTTAGGTTAACCTTCGGTTTGTGGAATGTACTCTGAAGTTTTCATTGAAGTGAATAATATTTTGCTATTTGTCCCAGTCTGTTTTTTTATGAGTGTTTCTTTGCATTGTTCTTGTTTGAGTTGACAGGCATTTTCCAGGATATGATTAGTTGATATCATCCAATTCATAAACTCTTTCTTTTCAAGAAATGTTTCCCACCTTTGTGGTGAGTAGCATGGTGTCCCTTTATACTTACTGGATGTGTTAATATTAAAGCCAGGATGTGCCCAGAGTGATGGCTTCCACCATTCCCTTTACACCTGATTGCTATCCTTGAAGAATATCTTTTCCCCCAGCTTTACATTTTAGATCAGGAACAAAGCCTATATCTCTCTGTATTTGATACTGACCTACTACTGAATAAGTATTTGGACTTCTGTTCTTGCCTGGCTTGGGAGGAAGGGGGAAGAGGTAACGCATTAGACTTGCCTCAGAATGTGAGGAGAAAGTCCTAAGCACTGTTTCCTACAGCTCCTTTGTGCTCTCTTTACCATTTCTACAAAGTGGGACGGAGCTGGATTCTGACAGCTGTCGCAGGGAGGAATTTTTAGCCATTCTCACCTGTACTTATATGTCACTGTTGTTAGCATGTTTTTTGAATATCAAGATGGGTTCTTTATAATGGATAAAAACTATATCCTAAACTTAGTATGTATTTTAGTGAGGAAAAAGAAGAAAGTCTGATAATTAAGGCTATTGTTGGTATTGAACCCTGTTTTTGACCCTAGCACAGTTCCAGCTAACCCCTGAAGAATACTCAGTCCCAGCAAGTTACCCGTCCTTCCTAGAAAGCCATTAGCGTCCTTCCAGGAAGTCCCAGCTGACTGGCTTTGGGGACCATAGGGGCTGAAGAACAGCCATTGTACCATGCTCAAGGTCATAACTGTGAACAGTCTCAGTGACCTCTGTGGAGCACTCATGTCCTCGTCATCTTCAGCCTTGGTCTCTTGGATACCCATGCTCTAGCACCTCAGTGCCTTGCTCCAGCACCTCACGTGGTCTTCGAGCAACAGCAGTCACATCTGATTCCTTCCCTAATGGTCTGGGATTTACTTTCCCTTCTTAGGTTCAGAACAAGCACATAGCCAAGATGAAAATATGTCAGAAATCAACTTTAGTGTGTCTTCTGCTCTTAAGGAAGTTTAGGCATTAAAATGGAACACACAATGTAAATTGTAATTGAAAAAAAATTTTTTTTTAACTTTTTAATGGAACAAACAAACCAACAGATAAGCAATGCATTAGTTAGGACAGTTATTCTTAATTTTTTTAATCATCAAGGATCCTTTTTGTTTGTTTATGGATACTACAATTTTCAGGTTTCATCTCCAAAGAAGACTGCATACTACAGGAATTAAATTTGACTTCCTACTCAGGTTTCTTCTCATATCACATAAATATATCTCCTTTTACTATGGTAATAAAAATGTCTTCCATTTTTATTTATTTAAGGACAAAAGTTACAATCCACCAGAGCCTTAAGCAGAACAAGGTGGTGGGGAGCATATTCTAACTAAGTCAATAATGTTCCAACCAAAAATGAACTTTGAAAATTTTGTTGGGCTGTGATTTAGCCTTTTGAAGATGTAAAAACGGCACTAGCACTCCCATTTCTCTGCAATTATTGTTGTTACTGAACCCCAGCTTTCTGGGATCCTCAAGTTGGGGATCCCTGGTTGAAGTTTGTCAAAAATAGACTTAGGCTTTTACCATCCCATTTCCTGCAGCAGCTTCAATTTCCACAGGTTGATGCTCATGAAGCAATAAAAAAGATACAAACATGATGCCCTGTGATCCTAATACAAGGTTATCTATTGTATGAAATGTGCTAGCATCCTTACCGTACATAGCATGGGATGGAAAATGTAGGAGATAAAAGGATCAGAAAGAAAAAGACCTGAACTGAAAGAATGTGCAAAATTTAGCTTCTCCCCTATAGATTTTTTTTCACTAAGTGCCATTCACAGAAATTTGGTATCCATGGAGACGAGTGCAGTGCATGCTAAGGTTATATATTCTCTGCAGATACAGCAGGCTAGCTATCCAATCTGATGCTGCATTTAGGAGTAGCAGAGGGAAAGCATTTGAGAAAAGTGTTAAATAATTAATTGAGCACCTATCAGGTGCAGGGAATCATGACTGCACAATGAAGAAACAAAATATATAACAAATGATGATAAATATGGAGCCATGTATTTCCATGTAGGAATCTTGGCAACATTTAGCATTCTGGCTTTTCCTAAATCCATAATATTACCTATGAAAATAGAAGAAAATGCTCCTGTGATGAATTTACATTTTATTCCCTGCTTTGGGAGAAAGCAAAATGTTGTCAAATATAAGATGACATAATTGTGAGACTTATTTTATAATCGAATGATAAACAAGAAAACAAGGATTCCCCAAAATTGAATAAGACAGGCAAGTGACCAGAAATGAGGCAAATCTGGGGAAAGGAAAATAACTCAGAGAGGCGAGCGCTCAGCATCAGGATGATTTAATCGGGGGTGAAAGTGCTGTCACTGTAAGAAGAAAAGACTGCGTTCAGAGGAAGAGAGAGTAAGGAACAGCTGGAAACAAGAACCCATTCAAGGAAGTTGACGTGGGTTATGACCAGGAACAGGAAGTTCGTGGAGATTTCTGTGAGAGTCAGGGGGAAGCACCCCTTGGGATAATAGGAATTCTGCCTGCACTGAAGGGTAAATAGTAGAGAGAACAGCTAGAAAGAACTTTACTTTCTTAACAATCAGTAGAATTGAGAGAGAATTTTGGCACAGCTTTGGAGAATAAGCCTGGGTGTCTAGAGAATAATGAAAGTGAAAGAATTAAAAGCTTGACATTCTTTAAACTGAACTCGGGAAATGATATATTTGGATGAATTTTATAGTTTTGAAGAAATTAGAAAGTTACTGGTGCCTGCTGCTTATTCATCGATCAGTCCTCATGTGTGATATGGGTATTCCTTTAATCTCTAGCAAACATGGACAAGATGGTCAAGTCAGTATTGGTTTAGCATCATGCAGCACAGAAAATCTGGGCTTGGCTTGTGCCATGGCAACAAGCAGGCATGGGAGATAACGGGGAAAGTATTGATTGATCACTCTAGGATAAATGCATCTATGCTTTCAATCTCTTGCTGAAACTTGTCCGTAACTATTCTTTAATCTGAGAATCAGAAATATTTTCTTGTTGACCCTGGTCTGCCTCAATAAATAAGGTGAAAGTGCCATCTGATAGGCACTTAAAATGCTGTGTACAGGGTGAGACAAAAGGAGGTTTACAGGTGCGAGTATGCAAACGAGTTTTTATTCTTGTATTACTGTTTATTAATTATTGTATTATTTTCCATACTGTAAACCTACTTTTGCTCCACCCTGTATTCTTCTGGCCAATTCCATCTTGGATAATGGCAGGCAAATAATTTAACCTCTCTGAGCCTCCATGTTCTCACCTGTGAACGGAGGCCAATCTGTGGTGTAGATTAATTTTGATCCTAGAGTAATAGTGGTATAACTGGGCAAATGAGGCGAGCCATCTCTCCCTGCAGTCTGACCCGGGCCTCCTGGGCCAGGGCAACATATTTATGTATATATGTATACATATATGCCTGTATACACATATGTCTGTATGTCTGTATAAGTATTTAAAATACTTTTCATGTTACAAAATTAATTTTACATGTGATTTATTTAACATAATTCGACTAAACTTTTTTTTAAAAAATTTTTATGTAACACCACTTACAGACAATGGCAGATCCATACTGTACTCAGGCATCTCCACTGGCCCCTCTCTTCAGGGGAGTGTTCAACATCACCACCATGCGACTGTAAATCTGAAGAGGAAGGTCATCAAATGCCCCTGGAGTCTCTTACGAAGGATTCTGTCATATATGTGGGATGGACTTAACCATATCCAGGTGAATCTGAAAATGTTAGGAGTCGGTCATCTCCATGATGCTCCAAGATGCAGGCACTTGTTCTGTTTCTTAAATGATTGGTTCAAGCCATTTAACGACATTGAGACAGAGAGCTGATGTGAATAAATTGGCCCCTCCTTTACAACAAGGATCTGGTCCTCAGGGAATATCTGCTTTGCTATCATTAGAAGATCTGCTTCTCATTTTACTGTCTACACCCACACTATACCAGTTCTGTCGGTATTTCTGTTGTTCTTCTGAGGCCCCCCCAAATAAATGTAAAGGTGAAGTTTTGTGTGGCTTGCCACCCTCCCTGAGACATGATTTCTTATAGCTCTTTTTTTGGGGGGGGGGTATTTAATTTTCTTTTCTTTTTTTCTTTCTTTTTTTTAATTTATTTTTGTTACAGATGTTTCTCCTTTTTTCCCCATTGACACCCTCCTCCCCATCCCCCCACCCCGTCCCCAGCTTTGTTGTCCATGTCCATCAGTTATGCATACATGCATATAAGTTCTGTGGTTTATGTCTTCCCTCCCCCCCACCCCCTCTTCTGAGGGTTGTCAGTCTGTACCCTACTTCCACATCTCTGGGTCTGCCCTGTTCCTCAGACTGTTATGTTTACTATATTCCACAAATAAGTGAGATCATGTGATATCTGTCTTTCTCTGCTTGGCTTGTTTCGCTTAGGATAATACTCTCGAGGTCCCTCCATGTTGTCTCAAAGGATAAGAGATCTTTCTTTCTTACAGCTGCATAGTATTCCATTGTGTATATGTACCACAGCTTTTTTATCCATTCACCCACTGATGGATACTTGGGCTGTTTCCAGATCTTAGCTATCGTAAATAGTGCTGCTATGAACATGGGGGTACATGTATTCTTTCTGATTGGTGTTTCAGGCTTCTTAGAGTATATTCCTAGAAGTAGGATCACTGGGTCAAATGGCAATTCAATTTTTAATTTTTTGAGGTAACACCATAGTGTTTTCCACAGTGGCTGCACCAGTCTGCATTCCCACCAGTAGTGTACTAGAGTCCCCTTTTCTCCACACCCTCGCCAACACTTGTTGTTTGATGATTTGTTGATGGCAGCCATTCTGACAGGTGTGAGGTGATACCTCATTGTTGTTTTAATTTGCATCTCTCTGATGATTAGTGATGTTGAGCATTTCTTCATATGGGACTACATCAAACTCAAAAGCTTCTGCACAGCAAAAGAAACAATCATCAAAACAGAAAGGGAACCCACTGTATGGGAGAGCATAATTGCCAATGATACATCAGATAAGGGGTTAATCTCCAAAATATATAGAGTGTTCATACAACTCAACAAAAGGAAGACAAAGAACCCAATTAAAAAATGGGCAGAGGAACCAAATAGATACCTCTCCAAAAAGGACATACAAATGGGTAAGAGACTTATGGCTCTTCTTTAGTGCTAGGTGGAATATGGGTTCTACTGCCCCTGCCCACCAAATGTTTGCCCTAAGCTTGGGGGCTCTCTACCAGGAGAGAGGGGCTGGGAGAACATGCCAAGCTAGCTGCAGCAGACCCCACTGAGGGCGTTAGAGATTATACCTGCCTTACCTTTAAAAAGTGTTAAAATTGCCTGGCTGGTGTGGCTCAGTGGTTGAGCATCGACCCATGCACAAAGAGGTCACCAGTTCGATTCCAGGTCAGGACACATGCCCAGGTTGTGGGCCCGATCCCCAGTGGGGGGCATACAGGAGGCGGCCAATCGATGTTCTCTGTCATTGATGTTTCTATCTCTCTCTCCCTCTCCCTTCCGAATCTCTCTCTAAAAATCAATAAAGAAAGAAAAAAAAAAAGAATATACACCAAAAAAAAAAAAAAGTGTTAAAATTTCTGAATTTTGAAACCCTGGCTGTTTTACCTTTTCAAAACATAATTTTCTTGGATTCTATGACACAACATTCTTTTTTCCCCCTTCTTATAGGTAATGCCACTTTTCCTCCCTATTTCTATAGGCTTCTCTTCTTTGCCTCTCTCTTAAATATTGGTGTTCCTTTTATTTTTTTACCAGAACTTCTTCTCTTGTTTATAAATCTGATAGAGATCTATTAGTGTATAATAATGTATATTATATATTTATTTACTATAATTTATATTCTATGTGTTATATAGGTGGAAATATCTCTCCACCTATCCCTTGTCTTTTTACTTTATTTATAATGTCTTTGATCATGCAGAACACTTTAATTTTGGTATAAGATACTTTATTAATTTTCTTTGTGGCCTTTGATTTTGTGTCTTTTTTAGGAAGTTCTTCTCTACTTTGGGATCACATATATCCAATCATATATTTTCCAACAATTTTGTAGTTTTGGTTTTCCATTTTTAAGGCTTTTATCTAACTGCAGTTTATATTTGTAAATGGACTTTGGAATGAATCTAAGTTTAACATTCATTTAAAACATCACCTTTATCATAGACGAAGTTTTGGTATACACATTAATTCACTTTTAAACTTGAATCTATTCTATTGATTTATTTTTCTGTTTATTTATACCTACACCAACACTATAATGTTTTAGTTTTGATAGCTACTTAGTAGCTATAAAAGATGTCTGTTTCCCTCTCAGCAAATTTGACATTATGGGCTACATTGTACATCTTGAAACACAATTTTCCTAAGATTCTGTTACACCATACTCTATTTTTTACTTCTTATGTTGCCATCCTGTGTCCATATGTTTACAGGCATCTCTTCCTTTCTTACCCTTAAATATTAGGGTTCCTTTTGGTTTTCCCCAGGCTGTCTGCTATTCTCATGCCAGACACACTTGTTGAATGATCTCATCATCAGACGGCTTATTTCACCAATAGAATGGTGCTCAAAACTGTTTTTCTCCCTGGCCAGTTTTGCTCAGTGGTTAGAGCATCGGCCCACGGACTGGAGAGTCCCGGGTTCGGTTCACACTAAGGGCACGCACCTCGGCTGCAGTTTGTCCCCGGCCCGGTTTGGGTCGTGTGGGTGGCAACCAGTCGATGTGTCTCTCTCACATTGATGTTTCTCTCAATCTTCCCCCCTCTTTCCCTCCTGCTCTATCTGAAGATAAATGCAAAAATGTCCTCGGGTGAGGATAAAAAGACAAACAAAAAAACCTCCTGTTTTTCTAGCCTAGGTTTTTCTGCTCAGTTTCATAACAACATATCCATCTCCACTTTGATGTTAAATTCAAAACTGAACTCGTCATCTTCCCTGCCAGACTTAATAAGTGTCACGCATTCGTCATGCTTGAAAGTCAAGTGTCATCCTTGACTATCCATCATTTATTCTCACCTCACAGTAAATCTCTCATTTTCACCTTCAATATATCGTCAGATCCTATTGACATTTCCTAAATAACTGTTAAACCTGCTCATCTCTCTCTTTTCACATTACCACCACCTTATCCAAGCACCATACTTTCGTTCCTGGTCTTTCTGTCTCTACACTTTGCTTTTCTGGTCTTCACACAACTGTCAAAATAATATTTCAAAGTAAAAATTTGATCATGTCTATAATTATTATTATTATTATTATTAACCTCACCTAAGGATATTATTTTTCCATTAATTTGTAGGGAGTGGAAGGGAGTGGAGAGGAGAGAGAGAAATATCGATGTGAGAGAGACACATTGACTGGTTGCCCCCTGCACGATCCCAACCTGGCCCGGGGATCAAATCCACAACCAAAGTACATGCCCTTGACCAGAAATCAAACTCATGACTCGTTGGTCCATGGGCTGACACATTAACTACTGAGCCAAACCGACCAGGGCAAGCATTTAACTTTTTAAAGGAAGAGATCACATCTTATAAATCTCTGTCAACCCCAATAGTATGTTGAACATATGCCACTGGATTCTGCCAATAGTTTATACTCAGTGAGTATTTATTCAACAAATGTAATATCTGTAAGGTCACTGCAAAGTTTATCTTCCTAGAGATGCAGAAGAGAAGAATCATATTTTCTATTCCATTAATAGAGAAAATAGAGAGCTGAATTGTAAAGGAAAGAAAATGACTAAGAGTGGTCATTTCCATGAGTCATGGGCTATTTAAGAAGAGGGTTTGGGAAGAAAATGAAAAGGCTGAAATAAGGTGGTTCCTTTAGATTATTTTTATAACTAATAAATTACAGAAAATGTGGTCACTTCAAATGTTCTGTTTCAAAGAACACTCCAAAAGTGCCTTAAATAATGATGTCTCAGAAAACCAGTTAGTATTTTAAAGTCATCTTAGATGAAAATTACTGAGTTTTGTGGAAATGATTACATAGATATAGATGTAGATGTAGATATACCTCTATCCTTAAAGCATTGTCAAGCTGCAAGTGGCAAGGTTTTATATCAAGGAGAGGAGAGTTGACAGTCACCTCTAGGAAACATTGGCACTATATATTGACTTTGTTAGGACTCTTATAAGTAACAGAAAGCCAACTTAAATGGCCACACGCAATAAAGAGAATTGATTGACTCAGATAACTGGCTGTATTTGTTCACTTGGGTTGCCTAACAAAATGTCATAGTCTGGGTACTCAAACAATGGAAATTATTTTCTCACACTTCTGGAGACTGGAAGGCCAAGATCAAAGTGTCAGCAGAGTGGGTGTCTAGTGAGAGTTCTCTTCTTGGCTTACAAAAATCACCTTTTGGCTATGTCCTCATATGGTGGAGAGAGCTCTGATATCTCTTCCTCTTTTTGGAAGAGCACAAGACTTATCAGTTTAGGGTACTACCTTTAAGACCTCATTTCACCTTAATTACCTCAAAATGGACCCAATCTCCAAATACAGTCACATTGGGCATTGGGGCTTCAACATATGAATAGGGGAAATACAATTCAGTTCATAGCACTAGTATGAGAACTTGACTTCTGAGAGACTACCATCTTGGTTCTATATCTATCTCTGTGGCCACTCCTTTTTGGTCTCCTTTGCTGGATCATCCTGAATTTCCCAGTATCTAAACATTGGAAGATTCTATACTCCAGAGTTTAGACCTCAGGTCTATTCTCATTCCCCAAGTGATTTTATGCCCTCCCATGGCTTCAATTCCATTTCACCTGCCCTTGGTTCTCCAGAATTGTATCCAAACTTCCCAGAAGACATTTCTGTTTGGATGTCTCATGAACATTGTAGAGGCAGCACACTGTCTGATATCACTTTAATTCATGATGACTAAACTTAAATAGGCCCTTAGTGCTCTTGGCCATCATATTATCCTTCTCTGATAATTCCTGCTCTTTACTGTTCTGGATGACTCACATCTTCTCTCCTCAGACCTTCACTGCTTCTCCTATTCTCTCTCTTAGCCAATACTTCTAATTTTTATTTAAAAGAGAATTTTGACAATCCTACACCACCGTCACAACCCACCTAGTAGTATCTCTACCATATACTCTGCTTTCTCTTGTGTTTCAAAGGATGAATCATCCATGCTGCTTTCTGAAGCCAATCCCTCTATGGTACTGTTCCATCACTGCTGTAACAAATTAACACAAACTTTATTAGTTCATGGATCTGTAGGTGGGCTTGGCTAAGCACTATGCTCAGAGTCTCACAGACTGAAAACAAGGTGTTGGAAAGACTGTGTTCCTTACTCCAGGCTCTGGGGAAGAATCCATTTCCATGTTCATTCGGGTTGTTGTCAGAACCCAATTCCTTGCAGCTGTAGGACTAAGGTGCCTGTTTCATTTCTAGCTGGGGGCAGCCCTTAGCTACTTGAGCGGCGGTTCTCAACCTGTGGGTCACGACCCCTTTGGGGGTCGAATGACCCTTTCACAGGGGTTGCCTAAGACATCACAGTAGCAAAATTACAGTTATGAAGTAGCAACGAAAATAATTTTATGGTTAGGGATCACCACAACATGAGGAACTGTATTAAAGGGTCACGGCATTAGGAAGGTTGAGAACCACTGTACTAGAGGCCTCTCTCTGGTCCTTGCACATGGGTCCTACATCTCAGAGAAAGAATCAGTGTGTTGCATACTTCTAATATAAGGAATTTCTCTCACTTTTAATGCACCTCTTTTCTGCTTCTAGCCAGAGACAGTTCTCTGCTTTTAAAGGCTCATATGATTAGATTGAGCACACCCAGATAATCCAGGACAATCTACCCTCATTTAAGACACATAACCTCTATTATATCTACTAATTCCTCTTTACCATATCATATAATATATTCACAGATTCCAGGATTTAGAGTGTGGACATCTTTGGAGGTCTATTCTGTCTATCACACACTCCATTTGTGCTCCAACAATTTTCCCCTCTCTCTTCTGTATCACTAATTATTCCTCTAACTGGATCGTTTCTGTCAGCGTACAAAATGCTGATATTTCTCCCATGTTAAAAATGCTCCCTTTACTCCACTCTCCTTTCCAATTAGTGCCCCATTTCTCTGCTCTGTTTGGGGAAAAACACCTTGAAAGAATTGCCTATACTGTCTGTTCTCAATTCTTCTCCTTTCATTCTTGGTTGATTTTTCACCCTTTCTACTATACCAAACCCGGTTTTGACAAGGGCATGAATGATGGCACCTTCTAAATTTAGGAGTCAAGTATCAGTCTCCATCTAACTTTCATTTTACAAAGCTGATCATTGAAAATTTTACTTGCCTTCTCAGATAACACCCACTAGGGTTTTTTCTTACCTCTTGGAGGCTCTTTCTCGGTCTCCTTCATTGGACTTTTTCTCATGCTTCTGACTACTTAATCTTGGACTGCCTGGGGCTTTTCCATCTGTACTCATTCCTTTGACAATCTCATCTAGTCTCATGGCTTTATATATCATGCATATACAGTGACTTCCAAATTTATATCTATAGTCCAAAACTGTCCCTTGACCTTCAGAATTGTATATTCAACTACCAACTCAACATCTCCATGTAAATATAGAGTCAAAGGTCACATGTTCACTGTCCCACTCTTTATCTTCCCCTGTTCTTCCCACTGCCTCTTGGTAAATGTCAGCTCCATTCTTCTGTTTGATGAAGTCAAAAATTTGGGAAAAGTTACTGGCTCCCCTCACTAATCTGCCTCCCTTATAGCTAGCATCTAATCCATTTAACACATCTTATTGTTTCTAACACCAAAATATAATGAGAAGCCACCCACTTGTTGCCGCCTCCACCAAAACCATCCTTGTCAACAACATCATGATCTCTGGCTTGTTGTATTGCAATATACCTTTTATTAGGCCCCTTTCTTCCACTCCTACTTCCACACAGTGATCCTGTTAAAATGTGAGTCAGGTTACCTCACTCCTCTGCTTAAAACCGTATTTCTTTCAGAGTGAAAGCCCTATATGATGAGCTGCCCCTCTAGACCTATTGCTGTCTCCTACTACTCACCAGGTACTCCCACCTCAAAGCCTTTGCACTTGATGTTCTTGATGATCCGGCTGTGATGCTCTGCCCTACTTCTTTTCTCATCAACTTCAAGTCTTGTTCACATATCACCTTTGCAGTGACACTTTCCCTGGATACTCAATTTCAAACTGCAAGCTCCAATCTGACCATTAACCCTTCCCTGCATTACTTTTCTCTCCACAATATTATCATTACTAAATATTCTATATAAAATTTTAATTTATTGTTATGGTCTGTCTCCAGAAGAATCAGAGTTTCTCACACCCCACACCTTGAAATACTGCCAATTCTATATGTAAACACACACACACACACACACACACACACACACACACACACACACACCCCTACCTCTCCAGTATCTGATCCTCTTACCTCGTCCATTGCTTTCACTCAAGTTCAAGCCATTATTGCAATGACCTCATTATTGGTCTCCCTGCTTCTACTCTTGATGCCCTGGAGTCTATTTTCCACACAGAAGAGAGAGGAAATCCCTTTTTAATTTATGTCAGGTCATAGGTATTCCTTAGTTCAAAACACTGTGATAGGTTTTTCATCTCAGAATAAAGTCTAAAGCCTTTATGTGGTCTATCAGATACTTCCTGATATTGTCCCAGACGTATCTCCCTGAACCCATTTCTTCCCTTTGCTCATTCTCATCTAATACTCTATTTCCCTTATTGTTCCTTGAATATGCCAAGCATTCACCTGCCTTAGGCTTTTATGCTACTCTTTCTGGAATTCACGGATACCCATGACCTGAACTTTACTTCATTCAGGCCTCTGCTCAAAGTTGCTTTATCAGAGTGCTCCTCTGGTCCTCATACCTAAAACAGCAAGCACACACATGCACACACAGGCACACAAACACGCACACACATACTCTGTGCCCTTTTTCATTCTGAAATCCCTATTACCAACTGACATTATATATGTACTTACTTTTATTGCCTGTCTTCCCCCTTACCCAAAATATAAACTACATGAAAGCAGTTTTGTTTGTTCACTGCTGTATCTTCAACATCAAAGGTGAACTCCCACAACTACAAGCTTACTTAACCCTAGCACATAAGACCTTAGAGAGATATAAATACCTTCTTTCTCCAAGAGTCAGTATTAATATTTGAAGAAGGACTCTGGATTTCTTCAGTGTTGTGCCTACCCCTAAAACATTTTCTGTGTCTACAGCAGTGGAGAAGTCTGATTGGTCAGTCTGGGTCACATGCCCCTTACAGTTCTGCTGTGGGAGGTGGGGACTGTGGAGAAGGCTCTGCAATCCATAGATAGAGGAAGGAAAGTTTCTAAAAGAGAAAAAGAGGTTCTGTTAGCAGAATGGGGTGGGGGAGAAGGGACAGGCTATGGGGGAGGCAGAAACAACAGATGGTCACCACGGAGCTTCTCTGGAGTGGGAAGAGAAAGACAGGGATAAGCTGGGGCCCCTGGTAGAGAAAGTATCCTTAAATAACTGTACCTTCACACACTTTGGGAGAACATGCTGATACCCTAGGCGTGCCTGTATGGCATCATTGTGCCCTGCTTCCTGAATGACTCCCTGTGGGGAGTGCAGGAGGGATCTCCCTAGCATGAATAATCCTGACGCTTCACCACATAAACTGGAGGAGAGACAGAAAAGCAGAGATCAGCAGCAGCACAAACATGATTTCTATTTTTCACCACACATAATACCGTTCATCAGCTCATTTGTGCAATTCTGCATCCACGACTATAAAGATTAAGTAACAACTCCTTTTTAAGTAAGGGTAAAAACGAATCTGTTCAAAATCAGCAACAGCTGTGACGTGGGCATATGTACATACACTCACATTTGGAAAAAATATATATGAATCCTGCTGCTATAGTTTCGCTCAGGGGTTTTTGTCTATTTTCTGTTTGTTTGTTTTTATTTTTGTGTTTTTGTTACACTTCGTCACAGGGTATTTTAAATATTTTAAATGTATTCCTGAATATAGAAAATGTTTCTTGGGTTCTCCTGAGAGTGGGGTGCCCAGGCTAACCACAGGCACACACACATTCTTCCCATAGTACAGTACTTTAAAATTAATAGCACATGCAGAGGAAAAACTAAACCCTTTGACGTCACTCTTGAAATGAGGAAACATAAACAGAAAAGGCTCCACTCCAGTAAGCTGCCAGAGTTGAAGCCGATTGGTCTCTGCCTTTCCTTGCCTGTGGCAACTGACAGCACCTCCCAGCCTCGCAGGCCGGCTGCCTGCTCCCAGCCAGTCGGTGGGTCTGGGCACTGCAGCAGGCTCGGCTCTGTCCCAGCACTTGTCTGGGAGAAAAGTGGTGTACTCACCCAGAGAGGATCTCTTTCCACCTTCCTTCCTTCCCGATCTCTCTGTGTGCTTTTTGTGTTTTGTTTTGTTTTTTTCTTTTCTTTTTTTTTTTTTTTTACTTAATTATATTCCTAATCCTGGATGAAGTTGCTGGATTCTGCAGCACAAGTCTTCATGAACAAGCAGCACCGCTCAGAGATTTCACGGCATTCAAAGGTCACAGAACTGCCACTATGGTTAAATGTCTTGTTTAATGGTTGAGGTAGGTACAACAAATTTAAGCGGCAAGCTCTTTTTTTTTTTTTTTTTTTTTTTTGAGAGAACAGAATCACAGAGAGATGGCAGGAGTTTTATTTAAAGTGAACCTGTACATATATATTTTTTTGGTCTGTGATTGTTACTACAGCAATCAGCTTTTGAATTTCCTTCCTTTTTCTAGGTGAACTGACTAAACGTTATCACTTACCCAGAATTAACTGTTTCGTTCCGACCAGCCTGATGAAAGACTCGGGCATTTTCACTGTACTTTGAGTCCCCACTGAGGAGGGCTGCTTTCTTTTCTTTTTTTTTAATGAATGCAATATTTCTTTTCAATGTATATCTTAGAGTTGGCTCATTTTTCTTTTTGGTGGGACAGGATTGGAAAATATTGGTAAAGAGATTGATGGGGTTTGCAGAACAGGAAAAAAGCAAATCAGTGTTTCTGAGTTTGTCATGTTGGTTGATAGCAGACTTCAAGATGAAGAAATTAGTGGGAAGAGATGAAAAAGCTGGTAATGAGACTGAAGGTAGATAAATCTATACAAGGTGTGTCAGATAAATGAATTCTTGTAGAAAATGCACTTTACTACCTTGTTGCATTTTTTAAAAATGTTGTGGATGTAGAATTCAATAGGAGAGAGGCAGGCAGTTATATGACCAATGACTTAGATCTTATTATTTGAAAGGAAAGTAAAAACTTCTTTATTAGCACTGTAAATTTGCTAATTCTTTTTAAAGTAGTTGAAATCAGAGTGAGATATTTAATTAGGGACTTAAGTGATTGAGCCTGGGGATTAATTTATCATCTATAGATTCATTTGCTGTAGCCAGACTGACTATTAAAACGTTAGAGTAAATCTCTTTGCACTGGAAGGCAGGCATATGCATTCATATGCAGTAAACACACTAATGCTGCAGGAAGCAGGGCAATGAAACACAGAGCTAATGTTATTTTCAATGGTACGTTATTATTATGTGTTGAGGGGAACCCCTGCTAAAAGGCATTCCTATCCAGAGTCAATTTTTGTCAAAGCAACTCAAGTCATATATGGTTAACATGGATTTCCTTATTACCCTTCTCAAAGTTATGCAATAACAAGTAAGACAGGATTATGTGAAATCATTACTCTATTTCCAAAATTTCTCACTTGATTTTTTTAAAGGGTTTCTATTCTCAACATTGACAAACAGAAATTTTAAAAACTGGGTCATGTTAGCAGTGATATTAAGCAAGGTATCAAATGCACAGTGCATTTCAAAGGGTTAACAAGATTAACTGCATAAGACTGTAATGTACCAAATTAAGAACTGCCAAAATATTAGCTCTGAAATGCAGAGGATGTGTTGTGAATGGACAATTGCTTTTCTGCAGCGCCTAGTGGGAAAACAAGGACTTTGTGTGTTGCAAATGTCTAGCTGCAGCTCCTCCATTTCCTCTGCTTTATCTTTTATTACTGGCTGGTGAAACAAAGACGGTGTCAGTAGTTAAGTCTTGATTGACATTTTTTCTAATAAAATGAAGTTGCTTTTCGTCTCAAGTAGAAGCCCAGAGTTAACTAGTGCAATTCTAAAGGCTGTATCCTCTTTACAAGGATTTTTACCTGACACTGTAAGCTGACCCATTTCAAAGTGTACTGACTCAGTTGAACAACATGAGACAAAAATTAGTTAAGAGAAACTCTTTTTTGAATTAAATTACTTAGGGCAAGGGTAGAAAATTCAAGCTGTATCAGGAACAGACATCAATTTAGGGAAAATAATTGCACCAGTACATTTTTTTAATGCCTTATATGGTGTTCAGCATAAAGCTACCTATTGTCAGTTCTCAATAAATACCTGTTTGCTGAGAACTTACTACACTTTATATATTGTAAGTTATTAAATGATTTTCAAATATGGCATTTTCAACTGTCTTCGAAAAATGTTTTTGGTGTTAGTCCAGCCTAAAATATAATCTAGAAATCAATACATCAATGGTACAGAGGAGGGCATTTCCAATGTTGACTTGCTGTTATTTTCAGCCAAAACACATCTTACTTCAAACAGATGCAAAACTACAATAACCAAGTTTTCTCAAAGAGGGAATGTACCATCTGAAAAAATGTCTCTGCCTACCAATTAATCTTCCAAAGTGTGATTTGTTCTTAGCCAGGCTCACATCACAGGGGAAGCTGCTTGTTGAAGAGATGTATTAAGTGGTAAATTAATGCCAAGCAAGACCAAAATGTCTTTATTATATTAAGGAGAACTGTCAAAATTAAAAATCAGAATAGACTTCAGAACTTGTAAATGGAAAAGCTAACAGGTAGTCTAAGTGGCTCAACTCACAATGACTTTTGGGGAGTAACTTATTGAGAGAACTTCAATGTACAGAAATTCTTTTCTAAAGAATCCACCATCCTATGGATTTAGCTCATGTATCCCAAACAAGTCTACAGACAAGTAGGAACCTCTCTTCTAGGAGACACATTGGGCTGAGGAAGAAGGGATTTGGTTTTTGGAAATGTGATGAGACCCTCTCTGTCAGTGCCTCCCATGGTGGTATTCCCATTTCACTTAAGAATGCACCTTGGGAAGCACCTCCGTCATTCACGGGGGAGCAGCCTTGGGGTCAGTGCCAGTGGCTTCTGCAAGCATCCTAGGTGGCTTCTTGAGATGTTGTGTACTTGGTAGATTAGCAATCTTTAAAGTAGTTGATATGGAAATTTGGGGGAGAGATATTCAGTAGACTGACTGAATATCTACTATGTGCCAGGCACGGTAAGAGATTTAAACACGGAGAGTGAAATGTGTCAAAATTGTAGTGTCTCATCAAGTCATTTATACTTTCCCAAGAATCATGTTGGTATGTAAATGATTTCATGTGTACTTAGAGAGTGACTGCATGGAGCACACTGAAAAGGACAGTGGAGCTTGGCCAGTGTGGCTCAGTGGTTGAGCATCAACCCATGCACCAAGAGGTCACCAGTTCGATTCCCGGTCAGGGCACATGCCCAGGTTGTGGGCTAAATCCCCAAAGAAGAGCCTGCAGGAGGCGGCCAATCAATGTTTCTAACTCTCCCTCTCCCTTCCCCTCTCTCTAAAAATCAATAAAAATAAAAAATAAAAAAAAGAACAGCAGAGACAGGGGACAATGTGGGCATCCTCATTCAGGCTCTAACTGGTTGGGTGACTGAGCTACTTATTTACTCTTGACCTCAGTATCATCATCTGTAAAATAAACTGGTATATTGGGTTATTTCCAACAATTCGTTTTAGATTAAATTTTTCATAATATTCTTACTCTCAACCTGGACTTCTTTTAAAGTTCCATGTATAAATAAATGTGAAAGTGTCAAACTTTTATTCAAAAGCATTCCTGCATGCTTTCCACATGTCAAGGGCTGTACCTATTGAGGTGAAATGAATAAAATAGAGAGATAAACAATGATCCACACCTCCAGGAAACTTAGATTCTAGTTGACCATATAAGCAAATAGCACAGTCTATGCAGAGAAATGGAGGAACAGAGAAGAGTTTGGGAGGGAGGTGGTGACAGAGAAATGAAACAGAAGAGGTGACTTTATACAAATTGGAAATTCAAGAAAAATAAATTTTCTATCTATATAGATATTTATTTCTATCATTGTGATAGAAAATATGATCCATTGAAGGCATTGTTATTCTTCTGAAATAATATATTTGTAATGGTGTCTTTAATAAATATTATGTTGAAGAGAGTGAAAGTTTTCTTGGTGGTTGACTAAGATGCTGCACAGGCCTGGCATGGTGAATTAAGTCAGTGCATTGGCGTCATCTCGATCATCACTTGAACTTGAAACCACTAGGAGTTGCAGAAAGCATGAGTCCTTCGAGAACTTTGACAGCAGCCTCAGATGTCAGCAGCTGTTGGGTACAAGCTAGGAAGGTTCACAAGCTGTGATGGGCTTGAACTTTGATGCAATGTGGTGTCCTGGTGAATACCGTCCATGTCATGAACTCTCACACAGTGGCTCAGAACTTCCAGAGATAACCTTTGTGAATTAAGGCAGATTTCTTAAACTTTGGATTCCTCAGTTCCCTTATCTTTAAAATAAATACTGTTCCAATACTTCTAGGATGCCTTTCTCCTTTCCAATTTCTGTGCTTTACCCTGGCAGTATTAATGTTGACATGTTAGCATTCATTTGGTGTTTTTTTCGGCCATCTCCCCCTTCCTTTATTTCTACCACTTTTCTTTATAGTTTGCCTTTACTCAGCTGTCCACATTTACATTAATTTCACCTCCAAAATATGCTCATTTCCAAACAAAAACAAAACAAGGCCCTGAGTTTGGGAGAATATCTCCCCAGGAGGACTGTTGCTCCCCAACGAAGGTCACCTGTTCTGGCCCCACTGCTGTCCTGTGAGGCTGATGCACTTCTCCCTGGAGGTGGCACTGCCTTCAGGCGGTACAGGGACGAGCTCTGTGTTCATTGTTGCTGGGGACTTGAATGTTACACAACACGTGTCTTCTTCCTAAGTGCCAATCACTGTCATAGATTTTCTGTATTATCTCACTTAATATCTCCTCAACTCTTATTCTGGTGACTTTAGAGAATAACTGAAAACATGTTGATGAGTTAGTTGGAGGAATCTTCAGAAGAAAAAATGTCAGTGCATTGGTCGACCATTGAGTATCTGCTCTGAGAACTTGCCCGATGGTACAGAGTCACTGCCTCATCCCAGTGGTGGGATCTGATGCAGTTCAGTTCCCCAAATCCAGGCACTGGTGGGATCTTACGGAGGCCAGAGCATTCCTACTGGCATCTCCTCTGGGCGAGGCTTTATACGGAACAGCTCAAGCATGGTGAATAGAGAGCAGAGTTTGTACTTTTGGGTAAACCTAAAAATGACATAACACAAAACACACAGAAATCAATTAAGGAATATATAATTCTTAATATGCTAATGTATAAATACCCCAATGTTTGAAAATTTACATCCTTCCATGGATGCTTTATATATTTATTTGCATATAGTATGGAAATATGAAAATAATAACCTCAGCCAATATACTAGTAAAGAAAGTTTATGTCATACATTTAATCTTCTCCCTTCCTCCCTTTTCTTTTTCTTTTTCTTTTTTTTTTTTTTTTTTTTTTGCATTTTTAAGGAGAAGATTAAAAAAATTAAGATAGATAATGAGATTTTGATAGAGTATCCTTTCGGGAAATTTGAAGTAATATTTGTTTTAGTTTTTCCTTTCTAGTGGTTGGTGAATTTGCATAAATTTTTAAATTGAAAGTCCTGATCAAATTGTATTCTTATTAATACCTTTTGTGTTGTACATTGTCATAATTAATTTATAAATAAGAAATACATGATGTATATCCTTTCTACATGATGAAAATCATCCTTACCTGCCCACTGTTAGACAAATAAAAATAGGATTCTGTTGAAAAAAGGAGTTTATACATGAGGTAAATATACTGAAGGGTGGGTGGTGGAGTCCAAGATTAGTCTGGTGTGATGGATGTTTCCATGGGTCCAGGTGTAGACATTAGAAGGTTAACATATTTCTGAATTGGTCAATATTTGGTATTTAAAGATACCAAAATGGTTAATGTTTTACAAACTGTTTGACCCTAGTAAATTTTAGTCTAAGAAATATCAAATTATGTTTATTTTTGCACTGTTTGTAATATAAAAAAGCAGAAACTACCTAAACCCAACAATAGCTGAATTGTTGAATACATTATTTTAAATCCAGACAATAGAATTCCATATAGTTATTTAAAAGAATGAAGTAGATCTAATGCACAAATCTGGAATTATTTTCAAGGTGTACTAAGGGAAAAAAGCTACATTAACATTTGTAAAACTGCATATACACATTCACACACACTGAGAAGATATCTGGAAATTCAAATAAAAAACAACAACTCTGGGTGGAGAATTTTGAGGATGGGATGGGAAAGGGCTTCCTTTATAGCTATATACTTGAGAATTGTTTAACTTTTCTCCCCAAGAAATTAGTATGTATACAATGGAAAAGTTACAGATATTTATTTATTATTGTGTGATATTTAAAGTTGAGAGAAAAATTAGAAAGTAAACAAAGAAAAAGTTCTAGTTTCAGATTGCTTCATTAGCGTCTTCCTTCAATCCTATAAAAATTCTCCCGTGTGCCTGTGGTACAGCTAGGGAGCACAGCTTGACCTGGACCCAAGAGTCCTGGAGGTGAGAAGATAGTCAGCCCAGCCATCACTCCTGCTTGAGTAACTCTGGGCCAGTCATCATCTGGGCACGAGTTTCCTCATGTACAAAGTGAGGGGCATGGTGAAGCTCAGAGGTCCTTCCAGCCTTCATATGTGTCTAAGAAAACTTTGGGCCTGTTTTATGCCCTACTAGTTGAGATATTTCTCCATAAATTGAATGTACATATCTTACTGGTTTAAACATTTTAACTACATTTGCTGTTTAAAAATTGATTGGTTTGGTTTAATTTTTTTTAATTAAATAAATATGCAAAATTTTAAATTATCTGAATAGTGTTCAGAGAAACCACACCTCATAGACTTTTAAGATTAAAATGTACTATGTCATCAGTTATTCACAAAACAGTAGAAAACACTATTTGTATTAAGATGTGTAGTTGTGTGGTAATACAAGCAACTAATGCTTCAGTCTGAATATGATTTATACATTTCTTGGTTTTCCAGGAGGAAAAATAAAAGACTTTCATTTTTTTCATTTCCTCTTCTTATGCCACTTGCCAGCTGTGTCCAGTCAGATGAAAGAACTCAGTCATTCACAAAAGTGTAGATGCGTTTTCATAAAAGGAGATGTTGCAGTAATACAGAGGTCTGAAGAATGCCTTGATTTAGAAAAGGTCATCACATTTAAGAAAAAAGTGTTTTCTATGTGATCGAAACGTAGTATTTTTCCATGTCTTTGAGACTAGTATTCTTGCTTTTTCAATTAAATGAAAACTTTTTTTCAATTTGGTTTTTAGTTTTATTTGGAAAATGTAAGTATTAGTCATTTTAGTTATCTAGTAATTTTTATTTTCTATTTTTCTAGGCCTTTATTATTGTGTTTGGAGTAAAGAATAATCTTTAAGATAAAATAAAACAAAAAGGATGGACATAAAACAGATAGGAATTTGTGTGATAGAAATTTTGAATGACCAGAACTAACATTCTAAACTTTTCGTTATAAATCTCTTTTAATTATTAAAAAAAAAAATCATTAGTCATTTACAAATAATGCAATGGCTTATAAATAAAATAATTGAGAAATATTGTCCTCTTTTTTAATAATACGTTGTCCTCAGGTGACCATGTGTGGGTGCATAAGAGATATTGAGGGCAAAATCCTTCTTAGACTTGAAGACAAATGTATATAAAAGCTTTTTATGTGGTATTCACATCGATAAAAAACAAAACAGTGAGTTCGAGAACATAGCCTATTTAAAATGTCTCCTTCAATGTAAATCTTTTAAAAATAAATCAAATGCATTATTGAATTAAATGGCAATAATACTATATAATTTTTTAAAAGTTCAGTTTATATATTTTACATGGAGGAAGAGAAGGGAAAACAGGAAGAAAAAATGAGGATCAAGCACTTTTCAAGGAGCACTTGAACTTGTAGCCTAAAGCCATGAATTTAAATTTCAGGTGTGAGTCTTACTAAGAGTAATACTTTCACCATCTTATTTTGCATTTTTGACTTGCAGGTCTCTAAAATGTATATTTAATGTGAGGTACCTTTCCTTTCTAAAATTTCTAGGATTTACTTATTGCACAGATGAATTGGCTTTCAGATGTAATTAATTACTTATTGCATAGCACAAATGTCAAGTCACTTCATTCTCAGAACATTCCTCTTAGGAAAGAATAAGTTATTCCCATTTTAATGGCAAGGCAATTGAGGTTTATAGAAGTTACGGCTAATAGAATTGTTATTCAACCTCAGCTTTTTTGTGACATTGTTATTGTTTTTATATGTTTAAAATGCATTATGTTTATAATTCATTTAATTACTCTAAACATGAGTTAGAAAAATACATTTTAAATTATTTATATAAAAATATAAAAATACCTGTTTAAAAATGTTAAAGCAATCTAGTTGATAAGTATACACAGTTGTTTTCAGTATAGAGAAGAACGACATTACTTCATTTTAAATGCATTTACAATGGGTGAATCTGACACATTAAACTTAAGTTTTGCTCTGAGATACAGTATAGTGTAATCGTGAACAGTGTAGAATCTGGCACCATTCACTGTAGTTCACTTATCAACTGTATGTCCTGAGTAAGTTGCTTCATCTTTCTGCACCTCATTCTACATATTTATAAGATGAAGGTGCTTATAGTATCTGCCTCATAAGATTATTGAGAAGATCAAATGAGTTTTATTTGTGAAGTGCTTAGAACTGTGTGTGAAAGATAGTAAGCATCATGTGTGTATCAACTGGTACTATTTGCTTACAAGTTATAAAAATTATTTCATAGAATTATAACTATTTTGTGTATAGTGCTGTTGAGTGCTTTAAACATTTAAGAGAAGTACAGTTTTTAATTAATTAATTAATTAAAAAATTTTTTTCCTTTATTGATTTTGAGAGAGAGAGAAAGGGAGAGGGAGAGAGATATAGAAACATCAATGAGAGAGAACATGGATTGGCCACCTCCTGCATGCCCCCCATTGGGGATCGGGCCCACAACCTGGGCATGTATCCTGACAGGGAATCGAACTGGTGACCTCTTGGTGCATGTGTCGATGCTCAACCACTGAGCCACACTGGCCAGACTATTTTTAACTTTCTATATTAAACTATAGCACACATACAGAAAATACCTAACATACAAATGTACAGAATGGTTCATTTATTGTAAGTGAATCTCTGTTAGCCATTACCCAAGCCAAGAAATAGAACATTATTACATTATTGCCATCTCTGAAATCCCATCATGCTTCCTCCATTCTTTCAATCACCGTTATATCATGAGACTCTTTAGGTTGTTGCCCATGGCTGTATTTTGTTTACTTTTATTATTACATAGTGTCTTATTATTTGAATATGCCCATTTATTTACCCATTCTACTGTGGAAATACATTTGAACTGTGTCTAGCTTTTGATATTATGAATAATGCTGGCCTGAATATTCTTGTGCCTGTCTTTTGGTGCACATGTACGTATATTTCTGTTGAGGTTATACCTTGGAATAAGTTGCTGGGCCATAGGGGATGTTTATGTTCCTCATTAGTAGAAAAATTAAAATTGCTCAAAGTGGTTAAAATAATTTACACTCCACCAACAATGTATGATAGTTCACTTTCTCACTAACCTTACATATGCATTTCTGATTGGTGTGTAGTGATAGCTTATTATGGTTTTAATTTGCATTTTCTTGGTTACTAATGATGAGCATCTTTTCACATGTGTATTGACCATGTAAATATCCTCTTGTCAAGTGTCTAATCAAGTCATTTATACATTAATTTATAGGAATTTTTATATGTTTTGATACATTTGATTGTTATATATGTCACAAATATTTTCTCCCATTGGTAAAATTTATTTTCTTCTTCAAGATTGTTTTGGTCATTCTTGTTTCTCTACATTTCCACATAAATTGTAGAATTAACTTAAGATTCCTTTCTAAAAACCAAAACACCCAATTCATGAACATAGTATATCTATTTATTTGAGCCTGTGTCAGTTTCTCTCTGTAATATCTTCTAACTTGCTTTGTGGTCATCTTATACATTTCTTGCTAGATATATTACTAAGCACTTAGTACTTTTATGCTCTTCTAAGTGATATCTCTTTAGTTTCTGTTTTAACTTTTTGTAACTGATACATAAAAAACAATTTTTGAATATTGATTTGTTGTTAGCAACCTTGCTAAAGTCACTTATGAATTCTAATATTTTATCTGTACAATCTTTTTATTTTCCATGCTATCCAAGAATATTGGTAATTAAATATATCTTCTTTTTCAATACAGATAACTTTGTCTTGTACTGGCCAAGATTATCAGTACATATTTGAAAAGGAAACAGTGGGTAACACCGTAATGTTTTCAGTCTCAGAAGGAAAGCTTCTATCATTCAGTATAATATTCTCTATAAAATTTGGAAATCTTTTATTCCTAGTTTGCTAAGAGTTTTTATCATGAGTAAATATTTGATTTAGTAAATGTTCTTTCTGATCTCTATCATGATTTTGCTCTATTATTCTATTGTGGTGGATTGATTTTAGAATATCAAATGAAACTTGAAGTCCTGACTAATTCCAATTTGGTCATGATATGGGGTTTTGTTTTGTTTTTAATCATTTATTATCTTGTTTCTGGATTGCTAATAATTTTTAGGATTTTGAAACTATGTTGATGAAAAAGATTAGCATAAAATTATCCTTTCTGGTAACAACTTTATCAAGGTTCCACTTTGGGGGAATTTACATAAATCCATGTTTTTTCTTCCTTAAATATCTGTTAGAAATTATGAACAAATTCATCTGGTCCTGGAATATTTTGTGGGCAAGTTTTTAGTTATAGTTTTATTTCTACTAATTTTTATGGGCTATTCACATTTTCTAGTTTAATTTTCAGTTTTGGTTAATTGTGTATTTCAAGGTCTTATCTATTCTATATAAATGTTGTAATGATGTTGTCCATAATACCCTGTTTTAATATTAGTTGCACTTTTTATTCTTTCTATTAGTTTACTGTGCCAGTTCTGTTTTTATATTCAAATAGTTTTCCCAAGAGGGCTATCAATTTTATTAGATATTTTAAGTAAATAACTTTTGACTTTTTAAATCCTCTTTATTTATGCATACTTATTGTCTATTTTTATTAATGTAAGTTCTTTATTACTTACTCCTTTCTCCTTTCTTTGGGGTTATTTGCTGAGTTTTTTCTATATCCACCAAGGTTTTCTTTCCCCATACTTTGAATATGTCTACCCCCATTGTTTACTTTTGGTTTCTTTGTTCTTTATTTTGGACATGTTCTTTTTATTTTATTTTTCTAATTCTTTCTTCAGCTGTATCTAATCTCTTACATTTAATGAGTTCTTGATTTCAACTATGATATTTTTTAGTTCTAGAATTGCTAGGATTTTTTTCTTTTGTTTTGGTAGTTTCCAGATCACTGTTCAAATTCTCAGTCTTGTCTATCATAACCTTAAATATATCATACATATAATTTTAAACCCTTTGTAACTTTTATTTACATCTTTTAAGTGTTTATATCTATTGTCTGCTAGTGCTCTTGGTTAGATCAAATTGTCCTGACTTTGACACATCTGGTTATTTTTTAATTTTTAATTTTTTTCAATTACAGTTTACATTCAATATTATTTTGTATTAGTTTCAGGTGCACAGCATAGTAATTAGATAATCATATACTTCACAAAGTGTTCCCCCTGATATTTTTAGTACTTAACTGGCACCATGCATAGTTATTACAGTATTATTGATTTATATTTCTTATGCTGTATTTTACAACCACATGACAATTTTATAACTACCAATCTGTACTTATCAATCCCTTCAACTTTTTCATCCAGTCTCCCAACCTCCCCTTCCCTCTGGCAACCATTAGTCTGTTCTCTATCTACGAGTCTGTTTCTGTTTTATTTGTTTATTTATTTTGTTCTTTAGATTCCACATGTAAGTGAAATCATATGGTATTTGCCTTTCTCTAACTGACTTATTTCACTTAGCATAATATGCTCTAGGTACATCCATGCTGTCACAAATGTAAGATTTCATTCTCTTTCATAGCCAATTAATATTCTATTGTATATGTTTACCACAGCTTCTTTATCAACTCTCTACTGATGAGCATTTGGGTGGCTTCCATAGCTTCACTACTATAAATAACTGCAATGAATATAGGGGTGCATATAGTTTTTCAAAACAGGTTTTTGGGTTTCTTCAGATATATACCCAGAAGTGGAATGCTGGGTCATAAGGCAGTTCCATTTTTATTTTTTTTTTGTCGAACCTCCATACTGTTTTCCACAGTGGCTGCACCAACATGCAGTCTCACCAACAGTGCATATGGGTTCCCTTTTCTCTGCATCCTCTCCAACATTTGTTGTTTGTTGATTTATTGATAATAGTCAGTCTAACAGGTATGAGTGATATCTCATTGTGGTTTTAATTTGCATTTCTCTGACGATTAGTGACAGTGAGCATCTTTTTATGTCTATTAGCCATCTATATGTCTTCTTTGGAGAAGTGTCTATTCAGATCCTCTGCCCATTTTTTAATTGGATGTTTGTTTTTTTTTATATTGAGTTATATGAGTTCTTTATAAATTTTGAATATTAACCCCTCCTTAGATGTATCATTGGTGAATACATTCTCTCATTCAGTGGTTCTTTTTATTTTGTTGATGGTTTCCTTTGCTGTGCAAAAACTTTTTAGTTTGATGCAGTCTCATATGTTTATTTTTTTTCTTTTGTTTCCCTTGCCAGAGGAGATATGTCAGAAAAATATTACAAAGAGAAATGTCCAAGATTTTGCTGCCTATGTTTTCTTCTAGGATTTTTATGGTATCAAGTCTTACATTTAATTATTTAATCCATTTTGAGTTTATTCTTGTATATAATGTAAGAAGCTGTCTAGTTCATTTTGCATGTGTTTGTCTAATTTTCTCAGCACCATTTATTGAATAGATTGTCTTTACTCCATTGTATGTTTTGCCTCCTTTGTCAAATATTAATTGACTATATAGGTGTGGGTTTGTTTCTGGGCTCTCTGTTCTATTCCATTGATCTATATTTCTGTTTTTATTCCAGTACCATGCTGTTTTGATTACTATGGCTTTGTAGTGTAGTTTGATATCATGTAGTGTGATTCCTCCAACTTTGTTCTTCTTTCTCAAGATCACTGTGGCTATTTGGGTTTTTTTGTGGTTCCATATAAATTTTTGCATTATTTGTTCTAGTTCCATCAAATATGTCATTGGTATTTTAATAGGAATTGCATTGTATCTATAGATTACTTTGGATAGTATGGGCATTTTAATTATGTTAATTCTTCCTGTGCATGTACACAGTATATGCTCCCACTTATTTGTATCTTCTTCACTTTCTTTCTTCATTGTCCTATAAATTGTCCCACTTATTTGTATCTTCTTCACTTTCTTTCTTCATTGTCCTATACATTTCTGAGTACAGTTTTTTTACATCCTTAGTTAAATTTATTCCAAGGTATTTTTTTATGCAATTATAAATGGGATTGTTTTCTTAGTTTCCCTTTCCAATAGTTTATTATGGGTTTATAAAAATGCAACTGATTTCAGGAGATTTACTTTGCATCCTGATACTTTACTGAATTCATCTATCAGTTCAAGTAGTGTTTTTGGTGAAATCTTTAGGGTTCTCTATACATAGTATTATGTCATCTGCAAAAAATGACAGTATTACTTTTTCCTTTCCCATTTGAACACCTTTTACTTCTTCTTGTCTGATTGCTGTCGCTAGGACTTCCAGTACTATGTTGAATAAGAGTGGTGAAAACAGACATTCCTGTCTTGTTCCTGATCTTAAGGGAAACATTTGTAGTTTTAGCCCATGGAGTATAATGTTGGCTGTGGGTTTGTTATATATAGTCTTTATTATGCTGAGGAATGTTCCCTCTATCTCTACTTTGCTGAAAGTTTTTATCATAAATAGGTTCTGGATTTTATCAAATGCTTTTTCTGCATCAATTGACTTGATCACGTGGTTTTTATACTTCATTTTGTTTATGTGGTGTATCATGTTTATTGATTTGCAGATATTTTACCAACCTTGCATCCCCAGAATAAATCCTACTTGATCATGGTGTATGATCTTTTTAACGTATTGCTGGATTCGGTTTGCTAATATTTTGTTAAGGATTTTAGCATCTATGTTTATCAGGGATAATTGGCCTATAACTTTCTTTCCTTGTAGTGTCCTTAGCTGGTTTTGGAATTAGGATAATGCTGGCCTCATAAAATGAGCTTGGGAGTCTTCTCTCTTCTTGAATTCTTCAGACTAGTTTGAGGACAGGTATTAGTTTTTCTCTGAATGTTTGGTAAAATTTGCCTGTGAAGCCATCCGGTCCAGGACTTTTGTTTGCTCAGAGTTTGTTTTTTTTTTATTACTGCTTTACTTTCTTTAGTTGTTATTGGCCTATTCAGGGTTTCTGATTCCTCCTGATTAAGTTTGGAAGATTGTATGTTTTTAGGAATTTGTCCCTTTCACTCAGGTTATCCAATTTTTTGGCATATAGTCGTTCCTAGTATTTTCTTATAATCCTTTGTATTTCTGTGATGTCAGTTGTTACTTTGCCTCTTTCATTTCTTTTTTTTTTTTAACTAATCTTTATTGTATTACAGATGTCCCCCCTTTTTTTCCCATTGACTCCCTCCTCCCCAATCCCGCCCCCCTCCTGCCTTCCCCACACTATTGTCACTGTCCATTGGTTATGCATGTATGCATAGAAGTTCTTTGGTTTATCTCATCCCGCCTTCCCTCCCCCCTTCCCTTTGAGGTTCATCAGTCTAACAACCAATTTGTACTTCTTAATTCCTTCATCTTCTTTTTCACCCATTCCCCAACCCCCACCCATCTGTCAAGCAACAAAAAGTTCTCTGTATCTATGAGTCTGTTTCTGTTCTGCTTGCTTATTTTGGTTGTAGATTCAATTGTTGATAGATATGTATTCATTGCCATTTTATTGTTCATATTTTTGTTCTCCTCCTTCAAAAAGACCCTTCAACATTTCATATAATATGGGCTTGATGATGATGAATTCCTTTAGCTTTTTCTTGTCTGGGAAACTCTTGCTATGTCCATTGATTCTAAATGATAGCTTTGCAGGATAGAGTAATCTTGGTTGTAGGTCATTGCTTTTCATCACCTTGAATATCTCTTGCCACTCCTTTCTGGCCTGCAAAGTTTTTTTTGAGAAATCAGCTGGCAGTCTTATGGGAGCTCCTCTGTAGGTAACGAACTGCTTTTCTCTTGCTGCTTTTAAGATTCTCTCTTTGTCTTTAACCTTTGGCATTTTGATGATGATATGTCTTGGTGTGGACCTCTTTGGGTTCATCTTGTTTGGGACTCTCTGTGCTTCCTGGACTTGTATGTCTGTTTCCTTCACCAAGTTAGGGAAGTTTTCTGTCATGATTGTTTCAAATCGGTTTTCAGTTTCTTGTTGTCTCCCTTCTCTTTCTGGCACCCCTATGATGTGAATGTTGGCACACTTGAAGTTGTCCCAGAGGGTCCTTACACTATCCTCATTTTTTTGGATTCTTTTTTTTTTTTTTTTTTTGCTGTTCTGATTGGGTGTTTTTTGCTTCCTTATATTCCAAATTAATGGTTTGCTTCTTGGCTTTACCTACTCTACTGTTGATTCCCTGTAGATTATTCTTTATTTCAGTTAGTGCATCCTTCATTTCTGACTGGTTCTTTTTTATGTTGTTGATGTACTCACTAAGTTCCTTGAAGGTCTCACTAAGTTCCTTGAATGTCTCACCAAGTTTCTTGAGCAACCTTATAACCAGTGTTTTGAACTCTGCATCTGATTGATTGCTTATCTCCATTTTGTTTAATTCTTTCCCTGGAGTTTTTTTAATTTTTTTATTTTTTATCCTCACCTGAGGACATTTTTGCATTTATCTTCAGATAGAGCGGGAGGGAGAAAGGGAGGAAGAGAGAGATAGAAACATCAATGTGAGACAGACACATCAAGTGGTTGCCACCCACACGACCCCAACCGGGGACGGGGACAAACTGCAACCAAGGTACATGCCCTTAGCGGAACTGAACCCAGGACTCTCCAGTCCACAGGCTGACACTCTAACCGCTGAGCCAAACTGGCCAGGGCAGTTTTGTTTTTTTCTTTCATTTGGAACATGTTTCTTTGTCTCCTCGTTTTGGCTGCTTCCCTGTGATTGTTTCTATGTATTAGGTAGAGTTGCTCTGTCTCATAGGTTCATAGGATGGCCTATTGTTGTAGGTGTCCTGTAGGATCCAGTGGTATAGCCTCCCTGATTACCCCACCTGGGCCCTCGAGGTACACCTCACCTGGGCCCTCGAGGTACACCCCAAGTGTGGACTGTACACCCTTCTGTTGTAATTGAGTCTTGATTGCTGTTGGCATCTCAATGGGAGGGATTTACTCAGGCTGATCAGTTGCAAGGACTGGCTGTGCCCACTAACCACTGCCCTCTGACTACCTAGGAGGATCAGCTGTGTAGGGGCCCAACACGCAGAGCAAGACTTACTTCAGCAGGACTCTGGTACCCACTGAGTCCGCTCATTGAGTGTGTCACTAGTGGAGGTGGTTGAGTGGTGGTGTTTTGATGTGGTCTGAAGCTGTCCACTGGGTGTGCTGGCTCTGGGGCAAGATCAGCTACTGCCTGTGTTCTACCCGGGGGCCACCCGGCATAAGCTACAAAGTGATCTGCCGATGGCTGCTTCCTGTGCTGGGCTTGGAGGTGCCCAAGAAAAGCCAAGCTGTGAACCAAGGCTGGCTGCTTCTAGTGCCAGGCCTGGGGCCACTTAACGAGAGGTATGGGGCTCGCGAAGACCAGATCCTGCTTATTTGAGAGATTTTAGGAAAATCTGAAGCAGGATCCAAGACAGGCCAATCCTATGGTAAAGCCTTTGGAAATAGCTTGGGTGGGACGGAAAGTTGGGTGGAGCAGGGCCTCAGGGAATCACTAGGGCGGGGCCAACTGTGTGAGCCAGGTTGCTGGAGTCCCAGGTATGGCGGTCATCTGCCACCCCAGGGAAGGGCTCACAAAAGGAACATCAGACTCCGCTAGCACGTCTGTTCAGGAGAAAGCCACCACTCCAGCCCTTGACCCGAGGCCAACAGCTCAGTTCTTCCCCGTATGTCTCTAACGCCTTTCAAGCTGCCTCCCCTCCAAGCTCAGAGGGAGCACGTCCGAGTAAGTCCGTGCGCAGGCCCTTTAAGAAGAGCTCCTTGGAGCCTTAGTTCCTGCTGGTTTTCCAGCCAGAAGTTATGTGGATTCTCTTCCTGGCACTGGAACCCTGAGCTGGGCGCCTGGTGTGGGATGGGGACCCCTCACTCCTCAGGGAGGACCTTCCCAGCCGAGGTACCCTTCTTATTTTTATCCACCACATGTGGGTGTGGGACCAGCCCGTCCGCCTCCGCCTCTCCTAGCAGTCGCGGTGTGGCTGCTGCTTTAACTTCGTAGTTGTGGGACTTCCATTCAGCCGATTTCAGGTGGTTCTGAATGATGGTTGTGTTGTAGTTTACTGTACTTGTAATTTTGATGAGGAGGCAATAGCGCATTTACCTGTGTCGCCATCTTGATCGCTTTCGTTTCGGATTTTATTTATTTGGGTCCGCTCTCTTTGTTTCTTGATGAGTCTCGTTTCATTGCTATTTTGTATTATTTTTTTTAGTCTCTATGTCATTTTTTTCTTTTTTTATTGTTGAAAGTATTACAGATGTCCCCCTTATTCCTCATTGACCCTTACCTCCCTGCTCCCACTGCCCTGCTGCTTTCCCAAACCTAATGTCTGTGTCCATTGGTTGTGCATATATAGTCTCTATGTCATTTATTTCCACTTTGATCTTTATTATTTCCTTTCTTCTATTCATTTTGGACTTTGTTTGTTGTTCTTTTTCTAGTTCCTTTCAGTGTAAAGTTATATTGTTCATTTCACGTTTTTCTTTTGTCTTGAGGTAGGCCTGTAAGCTATGAATTTTCCTTAGGACTGCTTTCACTATGTCCCATATATTTTGAGTTGTTGTGATCTTATTTTTCATTTGTTTTAAAGTATCTTTTGATTTCTTCCTTGATGTCATTGTTAACCCACTCTTTGTTTAGTAACATGTTATGTAGCCTCTATATGCTTGTATGTTTTCCAGTTTTTTTTCTGGTGATACCTGGTTTCTTTTGATGGAGCACTGTACATGAAAAATATGGAGGTAATTTGAGGCCTAGTGTGATATTATCTTTCTGTAGGTAGGATTTACATTTGTTTCTGCCAAAGTTACCAGTGGTGATAATAATCATGATTGTCTTAGTCTGATTTTGTCAATACAAAATATGAATATATATAATGTCCTTACAATAGTAGCTAGCACATAATAAGTATTATACAACTATCTCTTTTAGTTTTCCTTTTGTTTTTTTCTTTAAGGGATGTAAAAAGAGAAAAAGGGAAGAAAATATTAAGAATAACATATATGGCATTAAAAGACTCCAGTATGCACCAAAAGTAAATTCTCAATTTTTAAAATTTTATTCTTTTCTATCTGAAATAAACTTAAAAACAGAAAGTTGTATTCAAGTTCATGTACTAAGTAGATAAAAATAAGTATTTGTTCACCTTCCATATTTCACTATAGCCATTGTAACTATTATGTAAAATTAAAAATAAATAATTATAATGTCATCAATATAATTACTTATTTTATAATTATTATTTGCCAGTAGTATTTTGACAAACAATATCATTTTGGAGATTGCTAATATCCTAAAGAGATCTTGGGTCAAAGAACTACTTGTAATAAACAAATTTTCATTTGCACCTCATACTTCTAAACAAGGATACCTACAAAAATGTATCATTTAATTCCTGATTTGTAGTTTTCGTGCATGGAAGCTAATGTTGGCTTACAAGTAGCTAATATACATTAGTTACAATGAGCTATTAGCAACTTTCTTCATTAGCCACATTGCTTCACAGTTTATTGTTCCATATAAGCAAAACTAATGTCTCTGAATGAATAAAGTAGTCTCTGTATGTGGTAAACACTCAAAAAATATATTTTTTTAATTTTCAGTATAGTAGCTGTGTTCTGTGGAATGAGCAAATTAATTATTTACATAGGTGCAAACAAAATATACCTGGTCATAAGCTGAGCTATGCTGCAGTCAAATTCTGGTCTAGTTATGTAAAACCAGGTTTTTGGTATTCTGTATTTATCTCTTGCCTCTCACAGTTGTTGGGTTTTCTTGTTTTTTTCCTAATACTTTATTCAGTTTTTTTAGTGCTGGGGTATCTTTGGAGCACAGATGAACTTGAAGTTATGGCTACTAAATGCAAAATATGCTATCTTTGACCTAGAGTCTAATCACTAATTACTTATGAGCCATTTACAAATAGCTTGAAAATATATTTTTAGAGGAGAATGTTAAGTAGTTAGGAAAAATGTGTTCGATATATACTGTTCTATTGATTTTTTAGAACAGATGTGTGTGTGTGTGTGTGTGTGTATTTGTTGTTGTTGTTGTTGTTAATTCTCACCTGAGGATATTTTCCATTGATTTTTCAGATAGAGTGGAAGGGAGAGAGAGAAAGGAAGAGAGAGACATCGATTGTTTGCCTCCCACATGACCCTGACTGGGCCTGGGGGTTGAACCTGCAACCCAGCTACGTGCCCTTGACCAGGAATCAACCCTTGACCCTTCAGTCCATAGGCTGATGCTCCAACCCCTGAGCCAAACTGGTCAGGGCAAGATGTATATTTTTAGTTTACATATAACATGATCTTTTTCTTTTCAAATTATAAATTAAAAAATTAGAATTGAAAAAGAATCTATGTTCAAGAATGTTTAAATATATTACTAACTGTATGCTAAAACATATTAAATCAAAATCATATTATTTAGTGGTACATTTTATGACATTTTGCTATTTCCAATTGATAATATACCTTACAGGTATTAAAAAAATAAGGGCTTAATATTTAAGCCAAAACACTAAGTTTTATGTGTTGCTCCATGCATTTTTAAACTGAGAAGACATTTTTACCTTTAGCACATTATAAAGTAATAACAAAGAGTTATTAGAAACTATTGAGTAACTAATTAGCAGTTAAGCACAGTTTTTAATTGCCACTTCCTCATATTCTTACTAAAAGGTACATGAGTTGTATTTGTTCTGCTTTTAACACAAATATTTTAACACAAATAAAACCTGGTAATTTTGACCTGCCTTTAATTTGTTCATGAAATCTAAAGTAAGCAGGATGACTTTAATCATTTTCTAACTGTAAAATGGACCTAATATTATGTCATCTATCTCCAAAGAAATCTGATGTCATAGCCTGAGTAGGGTTTCAGGCTAGGAGGAAGTGTTTCAGTGTGTCTAAGATGAGTTTCAAGTTCCTCATCTAAGGCTTCTCTGAGTCCTTGGCCTCGTCCTGAGCCATTGTCCCACCGCTTGATGCCAGCATGGCCGCACCAATCATTGGCCTTTGGTCAAGCTAGTGGTTAAATGTATTGATTTTCACCGCTTTTCGTGCCTATATTTTATCAAGAGAATGGTTTGACAAGTCAATATGTGGAAACAATTTAAGAAGAATATTGTTCAGAGAATAACAAGTATCACATGATCTCACTTATTTGTGAAAACAATGAACAAAATAAGCTGACGAACAAAATAGATTCTAAGACATGGAAGTAAGAAACAGACTGACAAAGCTCAGAGGGAAAGGGCATAGAGGAGGGAAGAGATAAACCAAAGAACATATATGCATAACCAATGGACACAGATAACAGTGCAGTTGAAGGCAGTGGGGTTGGGAGTGGGGCGGAGGGTGTCAATAGGGGGAGAAAAAGAAGGGACATCTGTAATACTTTTAACAATAAAGACAAAATAAAATAAAGAATAGTGCTGGTAGGTGCTGTTGTGGACACCCAGAATTGTAGTATGGTGTGGCTTTTCTGACTTTCTCCATAGTGCCCAGGCATCATCACAACTGTTTTCAGTACATAATCCAAGTGAATTATTACACGTGCTTAATTGAAATTGCATTTTAGGCACAATATTTTACATTTTCTTTTGTTTAATTTAGCCTCAGTACCTTAAGTATGCTGGCTCAATTTTTTTAATATGAAATCCTCAGATAAATAATCAGATGATTCTGTTTTTCCTGCCTCATAAGATTGTATACCTATGTGTGTCCTCATAGATAGATATAAGTATAGATATAGATATAGGTATAGATATAGATATAGTTATAGATAGTTATAGATATTGATAAGTAAGTAGATATAAATATTAGGTCAAGCCAAGTCACTGAAATGAATATTTTTAGCCCAAAACAGTCAAATACCAGTAATTTCATATGATTCAACCATATATATACATATATATGTACATATGTGTTTATACAAATACACGTGGGAATATATAGACAGATAATAAATCATAAAGTTGCAGCATCTTGGAAGGCGGAGGTAATGTGTTATGTATAGCATGTCATCATGCTGAGACCATCACTGAATCCTGTCAGTTCCAGAGAGATAAATGCTACATACATCTGGCTTCTTTTCATTGTGTGTGTGTGTGTGTGTGTGTGTGTGTGTGTGTACGTACACTTAGGACTCGGTTCAGTAGTATATTGCGTCCATGTCAGCTGAAAATAATAAATTTGAGAACAATTGAGGGATTCTAGGTTTTTGGCTTCACTGCTGCAAGTATCAATGGTGTTATGGGGAAGATTGAGGAAGGATGAAGTTGGAGAAGGGACATGCAAGAAGAAGTTAGAGTTCTGTTTAGAACACATTAAGTTCGGGAGGCAGTGTTCAGGGGAGAGATCAGCACTGAACTTAGATTTACCAGTGCATATGCTATTTATAACGTTGGCAGCAGATGAGATCACCTAGGAAGACAACGTAAATAGGAAGAGGGTGGAGGACTAGGCCTTCCACCAGCTTCCAAAGGTCGGGAGAGGAGGAAGAGCCAGGAAATGATTCAAATGCGTATGCATCTGGTTTGTGCATGGTGCTGCCTATATTATTGGAGTCTTGCCAGAGCTCATGCTTCAGAAGACTCTGTAGACATGAAAGCCTTTTAATGCATTCCTGGTGGTGAGGGGCTGAGGCTTCCAGCTTGGATCCTGACAACAGGAATTTTCCATACATACTTGAAGAGTAGCACAAAGAAAGTGTGGTGCAAATATGCTGCCCCATGCTTACTCTTAGATGTTTTTTACCATGATCATAGTTATATGTGGCCCCTAATGAGAGCTCAGTTACTTTAAATTGTGCCCTTATTATATATTTCCTTCACTCGAAAATATGGTCATCTTCAATTTACAAAGACACAATTTACAAAGATTTTTGTTTTGGTACAGGAGTCTAAAACTGGACGAGAATCGTCCCATAGACACTATATTATTTGTGACAGATTTCCAGTCAGCCCGAAAGCCTACATAACACTGGATGTGAAATCTAAGAGCCAAGAATACATAGACCCTAAATAATATAAGGGACAGGGTTGACGGAAATATTTGCTTCAACATTGTAAAAACCAGGAATATACATTCTCTTATTTGGGCCTAGCAAAGCAGAGGTTGAGAATTGCCTGTTGGGTAGGGCGGCATGGGGCAGAGAAAGTTGCTCCTGTGGTCAGGGTCACTTATATATAAGATAGTCAGTGATTGCAAAAACATAGGTGTATGAATTGAGTAAAAGAATCCTGGAGAAAGACGGAAAACTAGACATCTAGTCTCAGCTTTAACATTCACCTATACTATGATCCCAACAAAGTCACTGATGTTCTGTGGCTCACCTTCCATTTATTTTATATTGGCTGTTATAACCCCTCTCAGTGTCATTGTAAGAAAAGGTTGATTGGATACATACATATATACACATATATGTTGATATATATGTGTGTGGACAATCTGTGTTCATGTGTGGTGTGGATGATGAAATGATCTAAGTAACTATTAAGTACTGTTCATCGTTATTGTTGGCTCATAGCCTCATGCCATCTCTTTGGTTTTTATTTTAATTAATGATCCTTAGGAAAATATGAATGGCTGGAATTTAATAATGTGGGGCAATAATAACAGAAATGAAACTTGAAAGAAAACAACTAATTCAAACTATTCAGAATAAGTTCGATTCATAGTAACACTGTGATTATGTCACCTCATTAGCTCTTCATATTTTTCCGAACAGATGCATCAGTGAGCTATCAAAAATGACCTAATTCCAGCTTTTTTAAGAGCTCGAGTGCTTGTAGAGAAGAATTCAATTGCCTTAACAAGTTTTAGCATATGTCAATATAATCAGTAGCATTCTTTTAATTTACCATCAGAAAGCAGTCTAGAATTTCATTGCAAATCATTATTTACTATTTTAGTGCTGCTCATAGGCTAAGCCAGGAAAAATTCCTGTTTAAGATTTTATAATTTTATCAATGACTTCCCAACAGTGTCATTGCTTAAATTTTTCTTGTGTAGTATTGCCCACATCACACTAACACTGCTGTTGTCTTTTTAAGGATACTTTCGATTTCACATAAGAAACTGGCAAACAAAAATGATACAGAAAAAAATATTTATGCCATACAGTTTATATAGCTTCTCTGATGAATGCAATCTGTCAAGGGCAAGCATCCATCGAATATTAAAAAGTAGTTAGAAATTAGAGGTTTCCTTTTTGTTCTGTCCGATTAAAGCACTTTGCTTCAAGATAACACAAGGAAGGAAACCCAACTTCATGGATCCTTCCTACCTAACAAAGTCTCACAAGGAGAATTCATTCTATGTTTGAAGTATGTCTGTTATATAAAAACTGTGTAAACACATTAAGTTTTACCACGATAGATTCACCTGGAATTTCACTTTTTTCCCAATTCAATCAACTTTTTGATTAGCTAATACATAATAAATTGCATTCAGTGTATACGTGAACTTTAGAAAACATAACCTGAATTAACACTATACATATACACATTATTATTGAGTGACTATGTTATCTTTCTCATTTCTTCATATTCAAATCTTTCATTTAAATTCTGTTTTTGAACACCTATCACCAGTAGATTACAATGATCTTGAATTAGTGAGGATTTTCTCAGTTTATATTTTATTCTATAACTAGAAAGAGGTCATGTAACAAACGATTTTTGTGTCTTAGTGTTTTGCCTAATGCATGAGTGTTTTGATCATCTGACTTCAGTTAATTTTCTATAATTACTCTTGTATTAATGACAACTTTACAAGCATGAAAGAAAATTCACTCTGGTAACAGTCATGTACACAATGACTTTCTAAAATGAAGGTATCTAATTATGGAAAATAGAGACAGAGCTGGGAGCAAAACGGATCTAGTGATTTATCAATAAGTGGCAACCATTGTTTAACTTCTTTCACTCTTCTCTACCACAAACTTCTACATTTCCCCTGTTAGAAACACACCTGAATTCCTAGACCATCAACAAACACAAAATCACGAGAGACAAAAATATCTAAGAATGAGGGTAAAGATGTCTTCCCCATACCTTCAAGTTCCCTTTGTCTCCAGATTTTTTAGGCTAAACATTTAAATCCAAGAATATTCTCCATTTTTTTCCATTGAAATAATAGTGTTCTGTGAGCATTTTTATTATAGAAAATTTTTTCCCAAAAAATTGTTTTTGAAAGATTCTTTAATGAGATTTTAGTATGATATAATTCTTGGAATTTCACTAATTCTAGAAAAGAATGTATGCTTTAACACAATAATAGAATTTATTGAATATATGAACTAACATGTGACTTATTTTGGTAGGTATTATTTTTTGTTTTTGTTATGATTATAAAAGCAATATAAATGTAAAAATTGATGATCATTGTTAATACTTTGGTTTATAGTCATAGGCATAGATATTTTTCTCTTATTAAAAAATTTACATTTTTAATTGCAAATATTTGAAATGTACGGAAAACTAGAGAAAATGATATGACAGAATCTGTGTACTCACCGATAGCTATAAAATCATTCATTGAACACATATTTAAAAAACTGCTAAGCTAAACATTGTTCTAGGTGCCTGTACATTCAGCAGGGAACAAACTAGATAATGGGGTGGAAGATACAATAAATTAAAGGCATGCATAAAAGACAGTAGTGATAATTGCTATCAATAAAGGAGAAAGGGGAAGATGGTTAAGGAATGTTGCGAGGCTGAACATACAATTTTGGACAGGATGCTTGGGAGGCCTCACCGAGCAGATGACCTTTTAGAGAAAACCTTAAGGAATTGGGAGGGTGAACCATGCAGATACCTGGGGAAATAGTGTCCATGGCAGAGGGCACAGCACATGCAAATGCGCAAAGGTGGGAGTGTGTCTGATGGGTGGAGCCTCTCTTACCTCTTTTTTCCATCTTATTAAATTCTCTTCTTAATCCAGTTTTATTTTTTAATTCACTCAGAGACTCTGTCTTTTAACTCTCAAGCTAAATCCACATATACATTAAAATGTATTTAAATTTACCCTTGGTTTTCTATTCATCGTGCTTTTTGTTACTTCTTATTTACTCTTTTTCTACTTTCTACTGGATGGAGTTGAGTTTTTACATTAATTTTTTCTCCATCAATTTGGAGACTAGCTATTTCATTTTTTGTAGTTTTAGTGATTACTTTTAAAATGCTAGAGTTAAAATAGAAATAAGTGTCGGTGTAGTTAATATCCCTATCACACCCCAGAGCAGTGGTTCTCAACCTTCCTAATGCCGCGAACCTTTAATACAGTTCCTCATGTTGTGGTGACCCCCAACCTTAGAATTGTTTTCGTTGCTACTTCATAACTGTAATTTTGCTACTGTTATGTCTTAGGCGACCCCTGTGAAAGGGTCCTTCGACCCCCTAAGGGGTTGTGACCCACAGATTGAGAACCGCTGCCCCAGAGTAATATGATACTTATTTAAATCAGATTATGTCCATCCCGAACTGTGTTATTATTGTCTATATTTGAGCTCTACCTTATTTTTAAACCCTGAGCCATTATCTTTTTTAATTTTTATGGTAAATGCTTATTTAAATTTACTTATAGCTTTTGACATTACTCCGCATCATTTCCCATATCTCATTTTTTTTAGTTCACATTCTTTCTTTGAGGGTTTGTAAGTGGTGAATACTTTCAATGTTTAGACTAAAAAACATCCTTTTTAACCTCACTCTTAAATGATGACTTAACAGAATATAGAATTCTCTGTTTTGTCCTTTTCTCTCAACACTTTGAGGATAATATTCACTTGTACTTTCAGTCTGTATTGCTGCTGTGAGTCTAATTGTTGTGACTTTGTGGTATGTTGTCTTTTTTGGACCTCTGCAAAGCACACTTCAGGATAAAATTAGAAATACAAAGGATTTCTGTGGGAAAGGCCTGTGAAGGCAGGGCGAAGGGAGCAGGAGTGGACGGGAGAGTTTCAGACCACAGTTCAGGTCTGTCTGACTGTGAAAGGAGAGGGAGAGAAAGGGGTTTGGAGGAGGAAGAGGCGTAGTCTGCGGTCCAGCACTGGGAGCCTCAGCTAGGCTCGGGGGATCTCCTAAGTAGAACTGCCTATTAGCGAGTTTGGCTTGAAGGGCTGGTCCTGTACCCACATCATGCCCACATAGGCCAGGAGTAGTCTGGGGAAAGAGTGGCCTCCGGGTTAACTGTTGTAGATCCCAAAGATGCAGCATCTGGAGACTGTTGGCAACTGCATTTCTTTTTTTTAATTAAATGTATTGGGGTGACATTGGTTAATGCAATTATATAGGTTTCAAGTGTACAATTCTATGACACATCATCTGTATATTACATTGTGCACTCACCACCCAAAATAAAATGTTCTGTCACCAAATATTTGACCCCCTTTGCTACCTCCCTGCTACCCCCCTTTCCCCCTCACAACCACCATAGTGTTGTCTGTGTCTATGAGTGTTTGTTTATCTTGTTTGTTCATTTGCTACTTTCAGTTTTATATCCCATATGTGAGTGAAATCCTATGGTTCTTGGCTTTTTCTGTCTGACTTACTGCCCTTAGCGATAAGATCCATCCATATTGTCGCAAATGGCATATTTCGTCTTTTCTTATGGCTGAGTAGCATTCCATTGTATATATGTACCACATCTTCTTTATCTCGTCCTCTACTGAAGGATGTTTTGGTTGTTTCCAAAAGGAACCCTCATTCACAGCTGGTGGGAATATAAACTGGTAGAGTCACTATGAAAAACAGTATGGAGGTCCCTCCCAAAATTAAGAATAGAGTTACCAGATGACCCAACAACCCCTCTTCTGGATATCTACCTGACAAATTTGAAAACATTTATTCGCAGAGATATATGAATCCCTGTGTTCGATGCAGCATTATTCACGGCAACTGCACTTCTTGCAGCCAGTTCTCTCTTGAGAAGACAGTGAGGGCTGCACCCTCCATCTTTCCTGTTCTGCAGGCTCACTGAAATAGTGGGCTTCACTTCTGTTTACCCTGCTTTACCGGTCTATAGTTCTAGCTTATGTTTCACACATTTCGTCAAATCTGGTAAAAATTTCAGCCACACTTTCTTTGAAAATGGCACCTACATCCCTTCCTTTCTTTCTTGAACATCTATTTATTACACATATATGTTCGGCATTCTCGTTCCTTTATCTTTGATATTTATTTATCTATGCTTTATTTTATTTTACTATGCTTCATTGAGAAAGTTTTCCTTAGATGTCTCTTTCAGCTTTGTAATTTTTTGCTTTTGATCCATAGTTGAGTTTTCATCTTTGATTATCTTATTTCATTTCTACAAGATATATTTTAAAAATTTGCCCATTCCTGTGTCAGTGTCGTTTCTTCCCTTTAATTTTGATCGTTTGATTTTTCTTTAGTAATGTTTAGCCTGCTAGTTTTGTGAATTTCTTTGAATTGTTCTATTAACTTGTGTTCTAATTCTCTTGTCCACGGGATCTTTCTTGATGAATTTACTTCATCATTGTATTTCTTAATTGTTTGGCTTATATTAAGCAGAGATTTACTTTTTTTTCATGTCTTACATGTTTTGTGTTTCTTTCCCAATTAGTGTCCTAGGAATTTTTCCATTCTAGAACTAGTTCACACATTTATTTTCTATAATTTACATTCCTATACCATTCAAATGCCAAGCTCTGGCTTTGGCTTTCAATTTCTTATGTGAGGTTGTTTTTGTTTTTGTTTTCCCCTGTATAACAGAAAGAGAAATTGACTTTTCATTTTCCTGAAATAATGAACAAAGACCTTTATTTCTCCTTCCCCTGAGGGTAGCCCAGGGTCATGTTAATGTAAGGCTCTTGGTTCATTTTCTTCACTTTGGCTTCTGAATGGACATTGAAACCGCAATCCTATACCCTAGGTCTTTAAAGTCATTAGCATCTTTATTAGTTTTGGTTTCCCCAAAAGCAGATCCTGAGGCAAGATCTCAAGGGCATACAGACTCTTTGGGTTAATACAGAACCCCAGTAAGACAAAGGAGAAGTGAGAAGGGAGGCAAAGGAAACCAATAGAGTGTTTGTCAGCCAGCTATGTCAGTGGACAATTAAAGTGAGAAACTCTGGGAAATGGTGCAAAAGACATGCCTCATAATTAACTCACCACAAAGGGTGAGGGAGCAGGTATATTTATACACCAATGTCTACAGACCCATTGGTTGAAGGTGGCCAGGACTAGGGGAGAAAGAGATATTATTCTCTGACATTTCCAACATGCCACCATGCAATCCAAGCAGCATTCTGGGGAATTGGGGAATGAAAGCCCTAAGTGACAGGGATGCAGATCCTGGAGATTGAAAAGCAGCAGCAGCACCCTAAAAGGCCCAAGGGATGTGGCCAGGGAATGCTCAGCCTCTGCTACAACAGCCTGTTGGTTGCCACAGTTCTCTCAGGAGCAAAACTCCTGGATTCTAATTCCCTCTTCACTCTGGTTCTTAGGGACTTCCTTTTCTTTGTTTTATGTTTAGCAAGATATGTGCATCTTTTCACATATTTTACCAAGCTTTTATTTTTTATGTGTGCATGTAGTTGGAAAGAGGTCTACCTAGATCAGTCCTATTGCTGGAACCAGTATTCCAAGACATTTTAATGTACACTTCAATTTCATAAAATAATACTAAATATGCCATTATAACTTGTTCTTATAATTAAAATAACTGAAATTTCTGCCATAACCAGACATGTAAGCAGGTCTACCTCATTCCTTTTAATGTATTTCTCCAAAGTCCTATAGATAAATATTTTTTACAGGATGTCACTATTACAAAGAATGTGGTAAACATTATTTCACTTATATTGTTAAATATTTATGCTAGTATATCTCTGGAATAAATTCCTAGTACTAGAATTTATGTGTCAAAATTTTTAGCACAGTTAAATTTTAGAGTATATTACCTAATCCACCTAAATTTTTAGAACATTTTTATTCTCACCCATAGCAAATGAGGGTATTTTTTTCCCTTATCTTTACCAAAATGTATGATAACAATCATTTGATTATTTGATGATCTGATGAGTGAAAAATAATAGGTTGCTTAATTTGTTTTATTTCAATTATTAGTGAAGACAAATAATTTTATATGCCCTGGTCATTGGTCTTCACTGGTATGATTTTTGCTATTTTTATTGGCCTGCTTATTTTTAAATTTGATGCATAAGAGCTTTTTTATGTCTTGAACACTAGCCCTTTGTCATATATCTTGAATATATTTTTCAAAGTTTATATTTCATATTTTGAATTTGTTTATTACATTTTATTACCCATGTAAAATTTTATGTAACCAATTTCATCCATTTTTGACTTTGTGGTTTCTCATTTTCATATCATGCTTTAAAAAAACTTTCCATAATTATTAATTATAAAAAAATTTAAGCAGTTATTGAATGCTTACTATGAACTGGGTATACCAAAGCATGAGGGAAAGGGACACAGATGAATAAGAAGCCTTTTATTGCTTCAATACATATCATGTTAAATATAAAATATTTTGTTCTGTAGAAGGAATAAAGTAAATAGACCTTTCCCCTCTACAAACAAACAAGGGAACAGATAACAATTCTCCAAACTTGTGTATCTTTTTTTAAAGAAAAACTTAAACCAGTCAAAACATCAACACATATAGTAAATAATAATATTTAGAACCGATCAGCAAGAAAACCAGGCCTAGAATTCAAGGTCTGTTTGCATACTGATACTGTGGGACTGTCAAACAGTGCCACTTCTTTCTTAGCTGAGGTACATTCTGCAGGATCTACAACATGAGGGGTTCCTTTAATGCACTTTTTACGTGTTTAACCAAAACTCATCTCAGTAGATTTTTAGACACCTATTATAATAACCAGATTTTGCTAAATGTTGATGCAAGAGAATACTGTTTAAGACACAGTTCCTTACCTTAAGGAAATATAGTTGGAGAGGCAAAATATGCAAAAATGAAACAAAGAATAATTTGAAGGCAGACCATGTGGGACAGACCCTGTGTGTACACACATGCTGACAGCCTAGGAAAAGAGCACTCAGTGGCCCTGGGACAATCAGCAAGTATTCACACAAACTCAGTGTAGAGATTCCTTAGGTTGTAATCTTGCAGATCACATTGACATTTGCTGACATAAAGGACTTTTTGAAAGTGGGAAAGGCATAAATAAAAATTATATATATGTTCAGAAATATATAAAGCATAAATATCTACCAAAAACTTTAAAGAAATAAGGACAACCTAAACGTCTTGATTTTTTATGTTAATGTAGTTGTAGAGAATAGTGAGGAAGCCATAAAAGCAGATGCTTTAGAAAAATCATTTATGTTTGTTTTCATATACATAGTGAAACTTTGCCCCACAATTCACATCCTCACATTGTTGATCCTTACCCCTCCTATACATACCAGGCTTGACCCTCTTTGGCTTTAGATGCCTGTCACCAAAATTGGACTCAGAAGAAAGATCAAAAGGAGAAAACAGTGGATTACAGATAATCTACCAAACAGAAAATGTACTCGGGGAATTCTCTGCTCTGGGCCACATACTTTGGAAGCAGAAATGTTATTGTATAATTTAAGGTCTCATGAGTTTATTCATCTACCAAACACTTCTTGAATACCCACTACAAGGCTAGCACCATATGTTTCGATGGATGGAGTTGAGTCACTTTGTAACCAGTGAAGGAAGGAAAATCTCAGGCAAGAGTATGAGCAGTTGGGATAATGAGCTGAATGTAGAACCAGGAAAAACACTGCCGACGTACATAGTCTGGTTGCTAGGAAGAGGCTTTAGATTGGAAGTGGGAAAAATGAAAGTAAAACAGGATTAGAGGCAGTGCCTGAGAGCACCATCATGATGTGAAGATATAAATGTGTCTTTATTCTTCTGTCCTGGAACTTAAGGAAAGTGATATGGAGCTGCTCTTCCACTGGGCCCTGAAGGTGAGGAAGGCAGAGGGAGTTAAAGCCGAGATTCCCACAGAGAAGAAATCCTTCAGCAAAGGGGATTTCAAAGACTAGCTGAGTAATTTCCATTGGGGCTGGTGAAGAGGGGAGAGTTGCATTCAAGGAATGAGGTAGGCAGGAAGAAAGCAGTTGTCTAGATGCTTCCTGTGCAATCTGGATAATACGAGGGCTCAGCAAGTGAATAAACAAAACTATACGTTTGCTAACAGATCCAATCTGAGACATGCTGAAGAGGAAATTTCTTTTTCCCAGGCAAAAGACATCACAGGGTAAATCTCAGACCAGGTTGGGTGTTTGCGCATTATCCCCGGTGTTTCAGAGGCCCAGCAGGGAGAGGAAGTATCCTTTGCTTTCATTGCATGTAAGTCTTAGAACATGCAAGTGGCCTGTGCTGTGTTGTCAGGCTACATGGGGAGCAAAACTTCGAGAGAGTCTGTGTTGGAATGACAGTGTTGTATAAAAGGAATAGTAAATTCAGTGCTGGAGTCCGCATGCTAATATCCAAATCCTGAAATGTGTTTTTACTACAATGACCCGTAAGTCTTGAGCAGCCATGGGCCTAAACACAGCAAGAGGCTATAAGCTACCAAAGCCCAAGTTTACTGTAAGTAAGACAACTGTGCAGACAGTCAAATCAAATCTGTTTGCAAGTCACTAGCATCTCTGGAATTTCCCCCTTCTCTTTCTCTATGTTATATGGGATTTTACTTTAAAGGAACCCAAAATAGTCTAGAAGAATGCAGTTGTAATAATTGCATTGTGTTTTTTTTTTTCTGTTATGCATTGTTAAAAAATGTTTAAAAATTTGTTGAAAACAAACTTAAGGAAGACTGTCTACCTCAACCTCTCCTACCCTCCCACATGATTTAATTTTAGATCTGGTTTAGAATAAGTGTGCTCTTTATTATGTAGAGGTTAAGTTCTTTTGCTGTATTTTTAATTATATTCTTTGGTACTATTCCTCAAGTTAGATTTAAATTTGCAAGAAGTGATTAGACTTTGGATGAGAAATAAAGCCAGCAGGCACAGCTGGCCTGATTTGTCTAGGGGACTCACTCGAAAGCCTGTTAAGTGTAAGATTTGTGGCTACTTCTCCTGTTGGACAGGCGCAGCAACCGCCTTCTTGTTTATTAGCACGCAGAGTGACCACCTGGGAACAAGACTTTTGTTAAATTATCTTCCGCTTCCTTGAGTTCCTCAGTGCTAAAATGTTCTATATTCTTCATGTAAAAAAAAAAAAAAAAAAGTCTTCAGTTGAGCAAAGATTATTTGAAACTTTTTTCTCTGTGTTTCTCCTACTTCCTGGCCCTTTGTTTGTTAGTTTCCCTTCAACATCAAATCATGTGCCACACTGTCTTTCAGTTTGAACATTCTCAGTTTCTCCTTTTCATTCATCAATCCTTCTGCCACTTTCCCTTAAGTATTTCCTCAATTTAAACCTTATTCAATAATAATATACTTCACAGACTGAATACATGGATTGCAGGACTTTTTTTTTCCTTAAGATTTCCTATGCAGCAAGTTTCAATTCTCAAACAAAATAGTGGTGATGAATGATGATGATGAGAAAAGCATTCAATTCTTGCGAAGCGTCTGTGCAGATTTTTAAAGCAGTTTTTGCACTGTGCGCCATGCAGCTTCAGGGGCAGGCTCTTTACCACTCTTCTTTCTCTATAGTGAGAAGGAAGATTATCCTCTAGCCCTTTTTGAAACTTCCAGTGACCAATGGAGACCCTAATATGTCACAAGATGCCCAGTAGTTTGATGTTTCCAATCAGTATAAAGTTTGCTATTATACTGAACTGATATCCATGTCTGTCTTTCACTGTTAGCACAACAGAGAGCAAATGCACTCTCCCTTTCACAGACAGACATTCAAACATTGGAAAACAAATCTCCCACAATTCAGACTAAGCATCCTCACTGACTCCAGGAATTCCTCAAATGTCAAGAAGTCCAGGCCTCTCGTGTTCATGGTTTCCTTTAACTGATACACTCTTAATTTGTCAAGTGTCATCCTCTTTAAATCTTGTCATTGATTTTGGGAAATAGACTGGTCATACATAATTTATAACCACCATTAATATATTAATGTGGCCCTGGCTGGTTTGGCTCAGCAGTTAGAGCGTTGGCCCGTGGACAGAAGGGTCGTGGGTTTGATTCCTGGTCAAGGGCACATGCCTGGGTTGCAGGTTTGATCCCTGGGCCCCGTTGGGGTCCCGTGAGAGGCAACTGATTGATGTGTCTCTCTTGCATTGATGTTGCTCTCTCTCTCTCTGTCCCTCCCTGCCTCACTTCCACTCTCTCTAAGGATCAATAGAAAAATATCCTCGGGTGAGGATTAAAAAAAAATGAATGTGTATCCTAAAAATGACACATTCTCCCCAACGACCATTAAATACATGGCTCAAGAACATGGGTCACTGTCAGCTAAAGAAGCTGCCGCATCAATTGCACATATACTAGGCATCTTAACAGCCCTGCTCAAGGGTGACACTCAGCCTCACAAGGAGGCCTTGAAGGCTACCCAGCCACATATACATGTGTTTTCTACTCCTCAAATAATAATAATTGAGCAAAGCTAAGTGAGACAGTGTCTCTTAATGTCTAATCTTTAGTAATAAGCTATATTAATACTCCTAGGCCATCAAGTCATAAGATAAAACAAATTGCTCTGAAAAGTGATTTCTAATTGTGTCTACAAAATCTGATGATGTTTACTACTTGAAATATGAGCTTGTAATAGACAGTGCTTTAGTCAATAGGGCAGTTATCAGCAAGAACTTCATCAAAGTGCTCACGTGTGTCAGCTGTTGAGCTAGGTTGAGTTCTCAGACCTTGGTCCAGACTCCATTAGGGCTTTAAATATGGGTCAGAATATACAAGGAAAGTCCACATGGTCCCAGGTCACCAAATATTCTCCACCAAGACTAGAGAATTTTTTTCAGGGCCTCCCTGACACAGCTGAGGCCCCTCCCACTAGGGCCCTACACTCTGATATGCTCGAATCACCAATGAAGGGAGCTGGTTTCTTTCTCATCAGGTTCTGCCCAGCCTCATTAGGTTGAATGGACATGACTACATCTGCATGGTTAACTTCTCCATCAGCAATGTCATTTGGGTCTTGGCTTTCCTTTGTATTTGATAGGAAGAATTCATTTAATACATAGAATATTACTTTATTTTATAAATGTGTAATATCAAATAATATCTGACTTGTAGTATATATGAATATATTCTCACCCATTTTGAATCTTAGCAGCTCACATCCCACATCATTAGAGAGTTTGGGTGCCAATACTGTCCATGGGGAATAAATACAGGAATATCTCTATATATTTTATGGGTCCACACTAGCCTCTTATTTTACTTAAACAATAGATGTGATTAACATATTCCAAATTCACTACAGAAATTGGGTCCTTCAGGTAACTACTTAGTATACATGTATTGACTTTTCTAATTTTCAGAATTTTTCTGATTCTATATGACACAAATCTTCCCCAGTTTTCTTAGGCCCTCCACACTCAAACTGGACCCTCCTTATACCTTTCCTTAACCACAGGTCTTGGATTTCATGTCAAAATCTATACCCTGGTCCTGGTACTTTCTAAGGTCACTAGCCTCCTACATACCAAATTCAGAAACCCTCGTTGGGTTTTATTTTCTTTTACTGTGGTGTTTAATAAATAGAATGGATCTCTATTATTCACAGGCATGAGGCCACATTTTGGTAATGTGTGAAAATTTAGCCCATGGCAGAGAAGAATACTTACTATTGTGGAGAGTTCTATCAGCTTTGAGTGAGCCATACAACTTGACTCAATTTTGTTTACTGCTAGTTTGTTGCCTACATCACCCACTGCTATATTTTATGGAAAAGGGACTTCAGTGAGGAAAGTCGACAATGCCAATTAGATAGCAACGGACTCTTTGCTAAAAATAGTGAGATAATCGTATTTTTAAGGACTTTGTGTGGCATCCTTATGCTATAGTTGTAATAAAACTATTCCTGAATGTAGAGTTTTGAATCAACAATAACTTTATTGTGCAGGTGTGCAATCTTTCCATCATCAGTCTATTCTACATTCAAATGGACTTCTATGGGACAGTACTTATATTGTAAAGGCATAGTTCCTTCTTCTTTTTTTTTTTCTTCCTTCCTACCTTCTTTCCCTTAATAAATATTTGCAAGTATTTGATGAGCATTTGCACTGTGCAAAGCCTCGTGCTAGGCCCTAGAGATATAACACTGTCTTGCTTTTGACTACTTTATAATTTCTTTGAAGATTAATTGCATAGACCCAAGAAAAAGATTTCTCCCCTAAACTGCAATCCTACCAGAAAAAGTAAGAGCACATGAAAGGATCTGTTAGATAAGAAAAGAGAATATAACAATTAGGTTAAATAATAATGGCTAACACAATATTGACAAAGGAATGATACAAAATATACATGTAGGTGTTGATATTTATTTAAATGTTTGTATTAGATTTTCCTTAAACCTTGGTAAACAAAGAGTTCAATTTAGTAATTAGCCAGTATTTATAGAGAATATTTTAATTAAGTTTTTTTTACCTTGAAAGGCTTAATTCATTATGCTAATGTATACCCCCTCAATTATTCACATCTGGGAAAAGTTTAGTTAGTTGCTCTAAATAAGCATAACTATGGCAGTCGTCTTGATATAGTCAAATATAAACCTGTAAACTAAAAAAATCTCACATACCCATTTCTCAGTGGATTCTCAATAATATTAGCACCAAATTCAATCTCTCAACCTGAGGCTTAGAGGGACTAATTTATCTGCCCAAGGTCACACAATTAATAAACAACAAAATAAAACTTGACCCCAGATCTGTCTAACTGCAGAGTCTAAGTGTCTAACCATTCATTTTCTTTTTTTTTTTATCCTCATCTGAGGACATTTTTGCATTGATCTTCAGATAGAGCGGGAGGGAGAGAGGGAGCAAGAGAGAGAGAGAAACATCGATGTGAGAGAGACACATCGAGTGGTTGCCACCCGCACGACCCCAACTGGGGCCGGGGACAAACTGCAACCGAGGTACGTGCCCTTAGCGGGAACCGAACCCAGGTCTCTCTGGTCTGGGGGCCAAAGCTCTAACTGCTGAGCCAAACTGGCCAGGGCTAACCATTCATTTTCTGCTGCTTGCAAGGTCTTACAGCTATACCTCTGAGTATTTATGTGACAGAAGGTAAATTATCTGACATCTTGCCCTGGCTGGTTTGGCTCAGCAGTTCAGCCCTCAGATGGAAGGGTTGTGGGTTTGATTCCTGGTCAAAGATATGTGCCTTGGTTGCAGGTCTGATCCCCAGCCCTGGTTGGGGTCATGCAGGAGGTAACCAATGGATGTGTCTCTCTCACATAGATACTTCTCTCTCTCTTTCTTTTTCCCTCCCTCCCTTCCACTCTATCTAAAAATCAATGGAAATATATCCTTGGGTAAGGATTTACACACGAAAAAAATCTGACATCTCTAAGCCTGAGGAAACCTGGGAAAAAAAAAATCTATGTCTATGTGTCTGTGTCTGTGTCTACGTCTGTGTCTGTGTCTACGTCTGTGTCTGTGTCTGTGTCTGTGTCTGTGTCTGTGTCTACGTCTGTGTCTGTGTCTACGTCTGTGTCTGTGTCTGTGTCTACGTCTACGTCTGTGTCTGTGTCTACGTCTGTGTCTGTGTCTACGTCTGTGTCTGTGTCTGTGTCTACGTCTACGTCTGTGTCTACGTCTACGTCTGTGTCTGTGTCTGTGTCTGTGTCTACGTCTGTGTCTGTGTCTACGTCTGTGTCTGTGTCTGTGTCTACGTCTGTGTCTGTGTCTACGTCCACGTCTGTGTCTACGTCTATGTCTATATCTATACCATCTATTTCTATCTATATCTTAGAATAGAATATACATAATATGTCTTAGAATAGGTTCTTTTTATCTCACTTATGGTTATCATAGGCATAAAATAAATGCTACTGTCCTAACTTATTTAGAAACATAGATTTTAAAAAAAGCAAAACGAATGTCAACAGTGAATTATGGTAGCTTTGTTATTCAGTGTTTGTAAATCCTTTTTCAACTGTGTAATTCTGAATACCCAAAAGATAAATATGATTAATATGATCTACCCCAAAGTACATACACTTAAGAAAAACAAACATAAATACTATAAATACATTTAAAGTTGTGTGGTTTCTGAAAGTTAGAAGTGACTTTTAATAAATATCCACCCCAGATTATTTTTCCAATTATTCATCCCTCTTGGTTAGAGAAAATATGTTTGGGAATAGTCTTATTACTTTATTTAGGCAAACAATATTCATTTTGAGCTAGCTTTTCTGCAAGTTTGAGGAGGTATAGTAGTGAAAAAACAGAGTTCTTATTTTTATGGAGTTGCGAATCTGAGGAATGAGCATTATATCAATAATCATGCAAATAACCATTTGCTTACAACTGGGGAAATTGCTTTAAAGAGAAGTACATGGTAGGACTGGCATGTTGAAGTGGGAGAACAAACACTAGGTAAGTCAAAAAGTCTTATCTAAATGAAGAGACTCATTTAAGCAGGGATGCCCAGGATGTGTAGCTGTTGGTCAGTGGCAGCAGGTCAGGAAAACAGCACAGAAGAGGAAGGAGGGTGGAGGGCTCTAGAGTGGTTCTAGACAAGGCTTGAGCAATGATCTTCTAGATTCTGTTACGTTTTTCAGATTTTAGTCTTAAAAAATGGAAGGCAACTAAAGGATTTTAAGTGTGTGTGTCAAAAAGGCAACATGATCATATTTTTATTTTAAAAATATTTGTCTGACTGGTATGTGGAGAATAGATACTTAGGGAGATCCTGGCAGTCTATCCAGAAAGGATGGCTGTACTAGATTGCAAGGAAAGGGAGATGGAAAATAACTGTCAGATTTGGTGCATACATTGAAAGTAGAAATGGCAGGGAACAATGAATGTTTGAAGGCGGAATAGAACAAAGAAAAGATATAAAGTATGACTCCAAGGTTTCTGGCTGGACCTACTGAGCATATGCTATTGTTTACTTTGATGGAGAATAATGAAGGAGAATGAGGGGGAAGAGACACAGAGAAAGGGAGGGAGGGAGAGAGATAGGAAGGAAGGGAGGGAGGGAGAAGAAAAGTGAAGAGAAGAGAAACTCCTACAGGGAAGGTTGTTGTTCCATCCTGGGCATGTTTTGGAATTTAGGATAGCTATGAGCTATCAAAGTGAAGTTTTCATGGATACAGTCAGTATGTTGATTACAAGTCCGAAAAGAAGATAGGGTTATAGAATAAATTTTGAAATTAACATTATGACTATAGCTTTTGAGGTAAAGTAGCATGAATAAAAAGACAATAAAGTGAGAAATGAAGAGAATTTAAGAACTAAACTTTGAGAAACACTGATTTTAAAAGTCAAATGGAGGAAGAGGTGCCAACAAAGATTGACGATGAGTGGCCAGAGAGAGAGAGAAACCTAAGTGCATGGTGACCCAGAAGACAAAAGATGGGAACATTTCAAGGAGGAGATGGGTGAAACTTCTGGATAAGGTGATATAAAAAGGTAGGTAAATTCTCTCTCCAAAACACAAAGTATACAAATAGCTAATAAGCACATAAAGAGATGCTCGGCATCATTAGTCAATAGAGAACTGAGAATTGAAATCCCAATGAGGTATTGTTACATACCCACTAAAAATGGCTATATTCTGAAAAGCTGACAATACCAAATATGAGTAAAGATACAGAGAAATCGAAGTGTCATACATTTCTGATGGGAATGTGAAATGATACAGCTACATTAGAAAACAATTTGACAATTTATTAAAAAGATAAATAATATTTGCTTACTATAACCTAGCAATTACACTCCTTGGTATCTATACAAGAAAAATTTAAATAGATGTCCACACAAAGACTTGTATATGAATGTTCATATAAGTTTTATCCACAATAGCCAATAACTAGAAACAATTCAAATGTTTGTTAACTGGTGAATGGATAAACAAAGTGTGGAATATCTATATGATAGAATATGATTAATCAATTGCATGAACCTCCAAAACATTATGCTAAGTGAAATAAACCAGACAGAAGACCACGTGTTGCATGATTCCATATATATGGAATGTCTTTTAAAAGACAAGTTTATAGAGACAGAAAGCAGATGAGTGGCTGCTGAGGGTGGGAGTTGGGGAGGGAACTCACTGCAAACTGGACCATAGGAAAGTTAGGGGATGATGGACATTTTCTAAAACAGAATTGTGGAGATGGCTGCACAGCTGAACAAACTAACTGTCACAGATCTTTAGACCTGCAGTGGATGAATTTTATGGTATATAAATCTTACCTCAATAGAGCTTTTTTAGAAAGAGGAGATGGTACTCCTTCTTGACTGCTCCACAATGATGTGTGTAGTCCCTACATCCCCTCCAGGCCTTTCTTCCACCCCAGTTAATTTTGATATTTGTTTCTAATCTTCCTTTACCATAGTAGCAATATATTCTACCTGTTTTTGAGCCTAACTTCAGTTTGGAACAGAACTGTCTTTCTGGAGTTTGCCCGAGAATATAAATGGAATCTCTTCACTCAGTAGTTTGATCTTCCATGGGTCATGCCAATTTGTAGATTCTCAAGGACATCGTTAAGTTCTCTTAAGGAAATCAGTTCATTCTAGAGGAATCCTGAGGTTTGGATATATGCTCCATCAACAGAGGCCCACACCTATATCAGAGTGTAGGTCTAAAGAGATTCAGGCTTTGCTGAACCACTGCCAGCCTGACCCGGAAGTCCCTGGCTCTGGGCCTACCCTGTCCAGCTTGCTCCAGCTGGGAGGTCTTGCTTCTTTTTCCTACCAACCTCAGAGTGTGAATAAGACAGGGACCCGATGGTATCAGTTATATTCTTTTTTACTTTGTATGGTACCTGCTTTACAATAATTTTACAAACTTGCTCTGATAAAACAATTACCTTTTCAAAAATGAAGTTATGTTATCAGAGATTTCTGAAGAAACATGTTGGGATGTAGTGGATAAGTCAAGAGCTTCTTAGAAAACGATTCTTTACTCTCCGATTTGTTAACACAGTGTTTATTCGGTTCTAGGCCTTCCCTGTGGTGTTTGGAGCTGTGGGTCTTTCGTGTGTTCAGACAGGCCAAAGTAGCAGATCAGAGCACTCCTATTGGTTTGTTTCACTCTGGTGCGTGTAAGTGATTCCTCTTTAGCAGGACTTGTCCTCCTAGAGATAAAAACAGAAGGAAGAAAATGTGCACAGCCTGATTCCGCTGGTAACCCGGCATGGCAGTCAGTAAAGCTGGCATTTTAAAGTACCCATCATAAACAGTCCAAGGACTCAGCACCACCTTAGCTGATCTTGTTATATATAGATCTACAAAAATTACTAGAAGGAAGAGAACATAGAGAAGAATTTAAAAAAAAAAAAGGCAGCGACTACAACCTCACCTTTCTTTGTTGGTGTGAGATAAGTTGCACCAAGTCCAGGAAGACATATATACACTTTTTACAGTCCATGGAGGGAAATGTAGAAACTGCTCATGTGAAAATCACACTGGTCAACTTAGTACTGTGAGATTTTGGGTGCTCCTGCCCTACTCATATTTCTCTCCTCATGTACAGCCGTTATCCAAGAAACTACTTGAAGTTGAAATGTTTACCCACGTATTTTTAGAAGTCAATACTGTAAAAGAAGGGCATATTTTCGTTTCCTGTGACTGTAAACTACATGCCAACAAAGTTCCTGTTTCACCTGCTCCCGGGATTCAGAGGGTTTCTGCTGCAAACAGGCTTAGATTGCACATCTTCATGGAGTGCCTTGTGACTTGGCTTTACCAGGACACATTTTTCAGGTAATGGTGCATTTACAGGTGCAGTATATTTTCTCCCAGTCCAGCCCATAGAGCAGAGACATTACTAGTCTTTCTGAAAAGACCTTAACTCTAATATTGTGCTATGTTCGGAAAACTAGATTTCAAAGTATTATAATTTCAAGATGAGGACCCAAAGAATAGTTTTTAAAATGATGGATGAAGAGAATCTGAAAGAGAGAGTCAATACAATGAAAGCCTTGATGGAGATGAGTGCACATAAAATCATAGGTCATTAACACCAAAGGAAGAATATGCATGCAGACAGGGAAATGGCCAGTTGGTTTTATCTTTCCTTACATGTCTATGTGTCTCTTCAATAATGCTGGGGAAAACAAGGCAACCTTCAGAGAATTATGAACATTATGAATGCATTATAATGAAGTCAGAGCAAAGCTGAGGCAAGTGATTCAAAGTACTTCTATTAGGAGTTCTTAACCAGAGAAGCCCATGCCAGTATTATCAGGAGAGAACATTTCAAAATGTTCATTCCAGGGGTTCCATTGCCAGTCATTTTCATTCATTTAGGTCTTAATGAAACTCATGCATATGAATTTTGAAAAATTCCCCCAAGTGGTATTGATGATAATCTTGGTTAAGGAAAGAAAGCATTGTCTACCTTGTAATTACATATCTACCACCTTATCCACTAGATTGCAAACTCCTTTGAAAGGAGCCTGCCATGTTTTCGCCTTTTGCTGTGCTTAGCACAGCTAGACTGTAAGCTCCAGAGGGAAAAAGTGTGTGCTAGTTTGGTTCAGCATTGAAATTCCTCCTGCCCTCCCCATCCTCCCTTTGCTGCCTTCGCTAGAGGAGGACATGGTCTATGGTTGGTGTCCAAGAAGTGAATTTAAAAAATGAATACTAGGTATTTAATTATATACATATGAATGTCAATTTATTTTCCTCTTTTCTGTTGTTATTATCTACCTAGTGGGTTCTCAAATGTTTGTTGAATGAACACTGAGTTTTGAAGGTTAAACAAGTTATTTTGAGAGGCTTTTGAGTAGTATTTGTAGAAATCAGTCTTATTACCTTATATGCGTGTTCTCTTTTGGGGCTTCTATAGAATATATCTTTGGTTTACATAAGACTTGATGAGCCCTGGATGGTGTGCCTCAGTTGTTAGAGCATTGGCTCGTGCACCGAAAGGTTGTGGGTTCGATTCCAGGTCAAGGACACGTACCTGGGTTACAGATTTCATCCTCAGCCCCAGTTGAGGTGCATGTGGGAGGCAACCAACTGACGTGTCTTTCTCACATCAATGTCTCTCTCTCTCTCCCTCTCCCTCTCTCTCTCTTCTCCTCCCTCCCTCCCTTCCACTCTCTCTAAAATTCAGTGGAAAAAGTATCATCAGATGAAGATGAGCAAAAAAAAAGAATTGATGAGAGCAGCTCAGTTGTGCCAGTTTTCAGAAACATGGGAATTAAATAACTAATATGAAGTAATAAAAGAAGCAGATACAGTTGAGATCATGATTTCAAGTACCATTCCAAATAACATTGTTAATGGATCTCGCCTCACAGGACTAGCATAACACTTTATTTTTATAAATGATGCATCAAAAAACTATTTGACCCATATGACTTCTAAGGTCCTTTAAATCTAATTCTATTATAAGGAGATTCTTCTTCTATGTTCTAGTAAGGTACATGAAAGGAAATAAAAGCATTTCTAATCATTAAATAATTATTGCAGTCAATACTGGCATAGTGTCAGATAGGAGAATATATTATAACATCCCACTTCTTCCACGTTATTTGAATACCATTCACTGATAACTGAAAAAACCAGGAATGATAAAATTGATTGGTATCAAATATGAGTTGTTGTTATAGGCCATCATCCAAGAATTCATGTGGGTAAGGTAGCAGATACATAATTAGAATTCATGATTTGAAATGTTCAGCTGGTCACCTTTGTATGAGTTACAATGAGCTGTATATTTCTCAAAATCTCTATTAAAGATGCCTGTGCTTTAGATACAGTAGATCTGTAAGTGGAATGTGTATTTTGTGTCCAACTTCACTATTGAACTTTGTTGCATAAAGTCTTTTGTATCCCCCTCTACCTATGATCTTGCTTCTCTTCAAATCCACATGAACTGACTCTGTAGCTCACTTACGCACTCACCTTGTTCTGTCTTCTTTTAGACTTTTTACTAAATTGCAAAGCGCTGTAGGGATGGGTGTCATTCTTAGTCATCCTGTGTCTCCTGCTATGACAAGCATATAACAGGTACACAATTATAGACTCTTTGAATTGATAATCTGTTACCCAGAAATTAATAATGACAATATCTTCTTAATCCCAAGAATAATTACATCATTGTCACTGAAGTAAAAAGAGAACATCTAACTTCAAATTTTGAAGTCTTAAAAATAGATGTTATAAGCTGATTTAAAGTGGATCTTTTAAGCTGTCACCAAAGGCATTTATTCAAGTTAAAAACCTGATCTATTTATATATTCATGCATAATTTATATCCTACCTACTTCCAAAAATTAATTGAAGGCACCGTTTAGATGATGCCAATTATGGGAACTACTGAAATATCTGTAACAAAATCAATCACAAAAAGTCTTATTCCCAAGCTCACCTTGGTATTTTTAAATGTTTATAAATCAAAAACATTATCTACACCAAATAGAGTTTTGGGAGGTTTATTTGTCACATATTTTAAGGTAGTTTCTAGCTTATCATATGATTCTATTTCAAATATAGCATTTGATATTATTTTTCTTTTAGTCTATAGCATTAATTTACACTGTTTTAAATGTTACAAACTGTAGTGTGAAATATATATATATATAACTACACATATATATATATTCAGGTGAAAAATACCTTAACTCCTGGCTTCAAATGAGTTTAAATATAAAGAATTCCAAGGAGTTGGGAAATAAGTCAAACATTCTAAGGCCTCAGCAAAGCTACAATGATGAGAATTATAACTTGTTCCCATTTTCCTTAAAAGATGATTTGAGGTGAGGACTCCAAGGGAACAAGAGAGCTCTATTCTAAGAGAGAAACATAAGGCAAATGGAGGCACAAGGAGAGGAGACCCCAAGGACCAAACCCTTCCATATTCCCTTCATCCAAAGTGCACTTACCCAAATTGCATGACTCCAGTGAGCTCTGCACAATTAACCTGTCCAAAGAGGTTGTGTGACAGACATTGAACTTTCCACCCAGCTGTGTCGAAATGTACAATACATCTTGAACATGTCATTTGAATTGAAAATGAAACATTTGGACACGCCAGTATAAGATGGATGCCACTGAATATGGGAACATGTTTACCCAGGTGGGTTTAATCATAATTTCTACTCTGTGAAATAAAATTTCAGTCTAGCTGGCAAAACTAAAAATTGATTTTAGAGAGTTTTTTTTTTTAATGTTCTCAGAAAAAGAATTATAGTTCAATTTTAAATATTGGATAATTTGATTTAATGTCTTTCTAATTGAGATAGGATTATGACAAAAATTTATTAATGAATTCTCATTAAAAATATGTATAAGCAGTCAAATCAGATAAGGCAGACAAATCCTCTTGGTTCAATAAAGGTGATCATGTGATGAAATAAAAATAAAGCAATTAGATTATCATATTTTTGAGATTTAGTCTCTTAATTACATGAAGGTTGCCCCTCAGCTTTTAAAAGGCACACATGCAATAAAAACTTTATAGTATCCAAAAAGAAACCAATAAATTATTAGAAATTCCTTAATAATGATAATGAGTAGTAAAAGCTACGGGTTTCATGTCCAAAGTTGACACTGTTTCATCAAGCCCTGAAGAATAGACTCATGCTTACTTCTAACACACAAGATGAAGTCAGTGCCAAATGGGAGATGCCATGATAACCTGGAACAGGAGAGAAAGATCTGCTTGTGGGTGAGAAAGAGACCTGGCGCCCTGTGACCTTCCTCTGACAGCTGCCAACATTGCTGGGCCCATGAGTAATTCAGTTACACTAGGATCACCATTCTTGACCCAGAAAGAAGCCCTTTATCCAATGTAACTTAAGTTCAGTGCTGGTCTGCCTGTAAGAGTTTTAACAAAGATCAGAATTAAATGTGGTTGCAGGCTCCTCCAGGGCTATTATGGGCAAGAACAGATTGGGAATATTGTCTAAAAAAGTACACCCATTGTAGCTGGGAGTGAAAATAATGCATTATGAAAACACTTAAAGCATTGGGGCCAGGCAGAGTGTTCTACTTATAAATAAAGACTTCTGTTGCATACTGACAGGGCTTGCTAAGCCATTAGCTTTAGTGTTCATGGTGGGGCCAAGGGACAAAGGTAAAAAGCAAAAAGAATACAAGGGGGATTTTGGCAGAGAAGACATAGCCTTGTGTTTCGTACTTTTCCTTCCAATACTCCCTCCAACTAGCTCTTGCTCCATCACCTTCCCTGTCTCACCCCAGGGCTCCCAAGTCTGCCCTGAGCGCTCCTTCTGCTGGAACCGGTTATACCTGTCTTCCCATTTCCTGTGAAACAGACCTCTTGAGAATGTCTCACCCTTTTCCACACTTCTTTCTCCGTATTTTATGTATTTCTTTGTGACTAGCTTCAAAACTTAGTGCCACGTACAAGTTTAACAGTTGAACAAATAGAGGACAGTTTCTAGAGAGGGCTTCAAATGTGCCAAGTGATGGAAGCATGAGAAAGTGGGGAGAGGACAGCTCACTCTGTTTGCATTGAGGAATTTGCAACTGGGTGAAGAACAGTAGATTAGAGCTGGAGGCAGAACTGACACATATGAGTCTTAGTTCACATGAACCTATTCATACATAAAGAGATGGACCCAGTCCCCTGGGTCACTGCCAGAAAAACTTCCTTGGACCCCAAGATAGCTACTCTAAGCCACTGCTCCCTAGAATTGGCCCAACCAATATCATTCTAAGTACTTTTTTAGCCCTTGTACATTTAGCACTCACACCTAAAGCCCTAGCCTCTTATTGTGTACATATTCCTGTCTCACCAAGTAATCTTCTGCTTTAAAATCTTCAGTGATAATCATTGCTACCATTTATTGGGTATCCACTATATACCTGGTAATGTGTTAGATGCTTTACATAAATCTACTATAATCCTTGCAACATATCCACTGTGATCATTGTGATTATAAAGTATGTATTGCTATCCTTGTTTTGCAGATGAAGAAAAGAAGACATAGAGAGATGAAAAAATTTGCCTGAGTGTAAAAATGGTGATATAGCTGAGAATCAAACCAAAATAAGTCTGGCTCCAAAGTCAATGATCATTGCACCAGAGTGCACACCATTCAACAGTTCCTCAGGACATTTCCCAAAGCCCCCCATGGCTCTGCTGCTGCCTACATTCCAGCTCCATCTCTGGCCCTCCTGCCTTCCACTTAATACCACAGCAATAAGTCAATAGGCAAATACTGGTAGTGTCCGTCACCCCCATCTCTTTAGAACGTGTTTATGCTCATTCCTCTGCTTGGAATACTGTTCTCCAATCTAGCTTAGCACTCCTCAGCTTTCTAGATGTGGGTTCCCTCAAGAACTCTCTGGTACCCCCCTCATATATTCAGCAGCCTATGCCCATCCCTTTGAGAACACTTGCAATGAAGTACTGTTACAGTGATCTTTTCTAGGTGTGTACTCACCTGTGCAGTAAGCCTCATGAAATAAGAAGTGTCTTTCTTACCTTCACATCTCCAAAACCCAGCCCAGGGCTTGGCACAAGCAGAAACTCTGAGACTACTTGTAGAATGAAACTTATTTGAAACTTTAGAAGTGCTTTTGGTGTGTGTGGGGTGGTGGTGGGGGATGGGGTCAGGAGAGAGACAAAGAGAACAATTGTGGGAAAAAAGGACACAACTGTGAGGGTTTTTTTGTGTTTATTTATTTATTTTTATTAATTTATTTTTGTTACAGATGTTTCTCTTTTTTTCCCCATTGACACCCTCCTCCCCATCCCCACACCCCGTCCCCAGCTTTGTTGTCCATGTCCATCTGTTATGCATACATGCGCATAAGTTCTGTGGTTTCTCTCTTCCCTCCCCCCCCACCCCCTCTTCTGAGGGTTGTCAGTCTGTACCCTACTTCCACATCTCTGGGTCTACCCTGTTCCTCAGACTGTTATGTTTATTATATTCCACAAATAAGTGAGATCATGTGATATCTGTCTTTCTCTGCTTGGCTTGTTTCGCTTAGGATAATACTCTCGAGGTCCCTCCATGTCGTCTCAAAGGATAAGAGATCTTTCTTTCTTACAGCTGCATAGTACTCCATTGTGTATATGTACCACTGCTTTTTTATCCATTCATCCACTGATGGACACTTGGGCTGTTTCCAGATGTTAGCTATTGTAAATAGTGCTATGAACATGGGAGTACATGTATTCTTTCTGATTGGTATTTCAGGATTCTTAGGGTATATTCCTAGAAGTGGGATCACAGGGTCAAATGGCAATTCAATTTTTAATTTTTTGAGGTAACACCATAGTGTTTTCCACAGTGGCTGCACCAGTCTGCATTCCCACCAGCAGTGTACTAGAGTCCCCTTTTCTCCACACCCTCACCAACACTTGTTGTTTGATGATTTGTTGATGGCGGCCATTCTGACAGGTGTGAGGTGATACCTCATTGTTGTTTTAATTTGCATCTCTCTGATGATTAGTGATGTTGAGCATTTCTTCATATGTCTCTTAGCCATTTGTATGTCCTTTTTGGAGAAGTGTCTATTTAGTTCCTCTGCCCATTTTTTAATTGGGTTCTTTGTCTTCCTTTTGTTGAGTTGTATGAGCACTCTATATATATTTTAGAGATTAACCCCTTATCTGATGTATCATTGGCAATTATGCTCTCCCATACAGTGGGTTCCCTTTCTGTTTTGATGGTTGTTTCTTTTGCTGTGCAGAAGCTTTTTAGTTTGATGTAGTCCCATGTGTTCATTTTTTCCTTTGTTTCTGCTGCCTTAGGTGATATATCAGTGAAGATTTTGCTGTGTATGATGTCTAAAATTTTGTTGCCTACATTTTCTTCTAGGATTTTTATGGATTCACAAGTCACATTTAAGTCTTTTATCCATTTTGAGTTTATTCTTGTGTATGGTGTAAGTTGGTGGTCTAGTTTCATTTTTTTGCATGTAGCTGTCCAATTTTCCCAGCGCCATTTATTAAGGAGGCTATCTTTACTCCATTGTATGCTCTTGCCACCTTTGTCAAATACTAATTGAGCATAAAGTCTTGGGTCAATTTCTGGATTCTCTGTTCTGTTCCACTGGTCTATATGCCTGTTCTTGTGCCAGTACCAGGCTGTTTTGATTATAGTAGCTTTGCAGTATAACCTGATATCTGGTATTGTGATCCCGTCTACTTTGTCCTTCTTTTTCAAGATTGCTGTGGCTATTCGGGGTCTTTTTTGGTTCCATATGAACTTTTGAAATATTTGTTCTAGTTCTGTGAAATATATCACTGGTATTTTGATGGGGATTGCATTGAATCTATAGATTGCTTTGGGTAGTATGGACATTTTAATGATGTTAATTCCTAGAGAAACTAAAAAAACTGAGTATGTGTATCTCACCTACTTGCTAAAGGACTCAAGACTAACAAATTTAAACAATATAAAGCTGGGTAATCAAGAATAACCATGAACAAGGTATGTGCTTCCTCTTTTTTATATCTTCCTCTATTTTTTTTTTCAATGTCCTGTAGTTTTCTGCAAATAGGTCCTTTACTTCTTTGGTTAAGTTTATTCCTAGGTATCTTGATTTTTTTTGCCGCAGTGGTAAATGGGATTGTTTTTTTAGTTTCTCTTTCTGTGAGTTCATCATTGGTGTATAAGAATGCTGTTGATTTCTTGACATTAATTTTGTATCCTGCTACTTTGCCAAATTCATTTATTAAGTCTAGTAGATTTTTGATGGAGTCTTTAGGGGTTCTATGTATAATATCATGTCATCTACGAATAATGACAGTTTCACTTCCTCCTTTCCAATTTGGATTGCTTTTATTTTTTCTTCACATCTGATTGCTGTGGCTAAGACTTCCAGTACTATGTTAAATAAGAGTGGTGAAAGTGGGCATCCCTGTCTTGTTCCTGTTCTTAAGTGAAATGTTTTTAGTTTTTGCACATTGAGTATGATGTTGGCTGTAGGTCTTTCATATATGGCTTTTATTATGTTGAGATATGATCCCTCTATTCCCAAATTGCTGAGCATTTTTATCAGAAATGGGTGCTGAATTTTGTCAAATGCTTTTTCAGCATCTATTGATATGATCATGTGGTTTTTATCTTTCATTTTGTTTATGTGGTGTATCACACTTATTGATTTGTGAATATTGAACCAGCCTTGCATCCCTGGGATGAATCCCACTTAGTCATGGTGAATAATTTTTTTGATGTATTGCTGGATCCGATTTGCTAATATTTTGTTTAGGATTTTGGCATCTATGTTCATCAGGGATATTGGCCTATAGTTTTCTTTCTTTGTAGTATCTTTTTCTGGTTTTGGAATTAGAATTATGCTGGCCTCATAAAACGGGTTTGGAAGTCTTCCTTCTTCTTGAATTTTTTGAAATAGTTTGAGGAGAATGGGTTTAGTTCTTCTTTGAATGTTCAGTAAAACTCCCCCGTGAAGCCGTCCAGACCTGGGCTTTTGTTTGCTGGAAGAGTCTTGATTACATCTTCAAACAATTTTGAGTTTTAATGTTTCCAATTTGATTTTATGTTTTATAAGAGTAGAGACAGTGTCTTCTACTTTTATTATGGTTATCTTTCAAAAAGCCCTTGCCTGCTGAAGGCGATGGCGTGAATGGCCCTATCATCAAGTCAGTGTTGAACAGATCCATGAAGGTGAACTGTACAGAAGAGAAAGGCAGTGGGGACAGATGGCACGTGGAAAAAAGTGAACATTTACTGAGTATGTGTATCTCACCTACTTGCTAAAGGACTCAAGACTAACAAATTTAAACAATATAAAGCTGGGTAATCAAGAATAAATATTGGACTCAGACGAAAATAAATAAATAAAAGGAAGAGAGAAGTGATACTTCAAATGAACTATTTACTTCAATTTGGGCACTAACTTTAGCAATGCCTCCTGGCAACTAAAACAAAATCAGAAACCATTCAGTTCCATGGCTGATGAGTATTCATTTGCTTACCAACAATAGAAAACCTGGCTTACAGTGGCTCAGACAAAGTGTATTCCTCTCACGGAGGGCTGAAGTGGCTGCCAGCCTGGATTCAGTGGCTGAGTTGTGTCAGGACCAGCATCTCAGCATCTTGGTCTTTTCCTCAGGCTTCTCACCTCTGATGGTTGCAGGGTTTGTGTTGCTGTTCAGACATCACATCCAGGTTTAAGGCAGGAGGAAGGGAGGGAGACTGAACAAACTGTATCTTTGCTTATATCAAGAAAAGAAAAGCCTTTATAGAATCCTGCTTACATTTTATTGATCAGAACTGTGTCAAATGGTCACTTCTAGCAGGAAGAGAGTTTTAAAAGCAAATGTTCTAAGGTGACAGACACATCGCTACCCAGAACAAGATTGGCATTGTTTAAAAGGAAGAAAACAGCACCGGTATTAGAAGGGCAGCTCACACTGGTTGCAGATTGCTGTTTTCATTGTTTGCCAATAAATATCATACACACTCCAGGAGAAATACATCACATACATCGATAATAATTTGATGAATTAGTAAACACAGATTTGATCTGCTAACTGAACTATTTGGAAAAAAACACAATCCATAAGACATAGATCAATTTGTCCATTTTGATGAGGGAATAACTAACTTTTAAACAAAATTGAAATTTAGCCATATATCTTGACTAGAAATCGCTAAAAAACATCATTTGTCATAGCCAGAAATTTGTATACAAAATTTATTTCATTAATCTCCTATTATTGGACATTTAGGTTATTTCCATGATAAAGAGCCAGAGAATTAATATCATTATAAATATATTTTAGAGTATGTTATTATTATTTCCTAGGGGAAAAAATTACAGAAGTAAAACTCTGGTGACATATGTTATAAACATTTTCAAGATTTTCAGTACATACTGCCAAATTACCCTTCAGAAGTATTCTATAACTTACAGCTCACCAGTAGTAAAGTAAATAAGAATGCCATTTTTTATGCATTCTTCCCAACATATAAAACCTGCTTTACAATTGAATAGATTAAAAACTGATATTTAATAGTTTTGCTCATATTAGGTTTGTGTTGATACACTTGTATGAGTAAACATATTCTAAAATGGTTTATTAGAATGTGTATGTCTTTTTGTCCGTATTTCCTGTTTATAACCCTTGTCCACTTTCCACTGGGATATTGATATTTTTTGTACTAATTTATAAAAGTTCTTTTTACATTATAAATAGTAATTCTTATTTATGAAATAAGAATATTTTTATGAGCAAGAATATAACTACCTGTGATCATTTTTGAACTTTTAATGTTGTTTATAGTAGCCTTTGATTTCTCCCTCTTCCATTTTAAAGAAAGGCCTTTCACAAATTTTTAAAAAAATACTCATGGGATGGGTGGTATATTTTCAAAACCATTTGCACATAGGACAAAATTCTTCTGTTGTTTTCACATACATCTGTGAATGATAACTCTCTGGGTTTCTGTGCTTTGTTAACATCCTTTTCATCTCAAAATTAGTTATTTCCTTACATAACTTCTGGAATTTAATGTTGCACGCAATTCATTGTTAACACACTTAAACCTCCAGCTCTCGCCGTTTCCCTACTGGCTTTGAGAATTTAATGTTGCCATAAGCTGTCTAAAGTTAATCTAAAATTTTTCCTTTGCAGCTAACTTTTCCCTATGTCTCCTGGATTTTATAAAAATATTTTATTTATCTTTTAATAAGGGAAAAACCTCTGCCAGGTAGTTTGCTAGCATAAATGCTTCTCTTTTTTAAAAATTTAATTTCTTAGGGCATAGTGAGCATACTCAATTTGAATGGATCTTTTTAGGACAAAAATACTTCTTTAGCTATGTCTTCATTATTCCTTCTTTTTATTTCTTCTTTAGCAACATCAGTAAACTTTAGGTTGGATTTTTATGATATTGTCCTCCATATCTATATATTTGCCATCTTTGTTCTCAATTCTCTTTGTTTTTTAGCTACATTGTTAAAGAATTTCTTATATTTTTCCTGTCTCTGATTAAATTTTCTACAGTAGTAATTCTGATCTTCATTCTTCTCAGTGAGAATTGAGATGTTTTTATTGCACTTAGAGTTTTCTTTCAATTCTACCCTATTTCACCCAGTTATCTTTAATTAGTTTGTGATCTTTGGTTTCATCCTGATTTTTTTTGTTTTGTTTTGTTTTGTTTTTACCTTTTCTGTCTCCTCATATCTTTCTGCTCCTATTCTATTGAAGACATCTCTTCTATGAAATGTTTTAAGAGCCAAATTCTTAAATATTTTCTTTGATCTGTAACAATAATTATTTTTTTATGTATCTTTAAGATAATTACCTTATCCTATAATTTTTTTCAAAGTCCTTACATATAGAATAGCCTTGCAAACTCAATATTTCCAATTGATAGGATATTTGATTGACCTTGGACCTTTTCACAGTTGTTCTAGTGTTGATGATAGTGGCAGATTTTTTCTTAGCTCCATTTCCAGTATCTGGGTAGCATTCAGCTAGAGGATTTATATTAGACTAACGCAATATCTTCTGTTTTCAATATCTGGTTCTTTGAGACTATGAATCCGAATGCCCTTGGCCCTTCTAAAAGCTTTACCAAGTCTTTTTCTCAAAGATTTTTGGATGCTGCAGTCCATACAGCACCAATAGCTAGAGTGGGAAAAATAAGACCTTGGATCTTCACTTACAGGACTGCTAGGAAATTGACCACCACAGATATTTATCAAAGAAACTAAAGTGGCTATCATTGCTAGTGTCTTCAAACCAGACAGTCACAGAGGAGGTGACCTGTGTCCAGTGAAGAATGTTTCTCTCTAAGAAGTAGCAGATTGAGGCAAAGCAGAAATGGGGAAAATCTACATTTATACAGAGCTTCTCCTATTAATTTAAATTTACTAAGCTAGCTAAATAATAAGTAATAATCCACACTCAGAGGCAAAGTAAGTCTGTATATTCTCCTGTATTTGTAATATGGATGATTGCTAAAATTGTGATTTCTGTAAGGTCTTTTATTTGGTGGGAAGAATAGTAGTTATACAGTTTAATCAAGTGATTCTTTAAAGTTTGAATTCGAAAATGTTTTCAGTAGTTAAAGTTCACAGGCTGGCTCATAGTAGATGTTCAATAAACAGTTTTCAAAGAATGGATGAATGAGTAGAGACCATATCTTTGGAAGAATAAACCTGAAAGGTGTAAGTAGCTGAGGTGGAGTTGGGGCTACTGTCTTCTTCCCATCCCCAAGAGGTAGCTTCTCTGAGCTGTGAGACTAGGGCACATGCAACTGAGAAGGCCACAGGTGGAAGGCTTAAGCTCCAGACTGATGCCCAGCAGCACACCCAGGGAGCAGCTGCACCCAGCAGCATTTTATGAGCCTTCCGTTTTCTCCACAACCTATTCAATTCCAGCAGACCTTGCTCCGTTTATTGAATTTCACAGTCGGTAACTTCTGCAGTACACAAAACCCCAAGTTTTCAAGGACAGTCACTTCAGTGTTTGGGCTTTCTATAATAAGGGATATGTGTGGAGAAACACTGATTATTACACATCCAGTTGTCCTGAAATGAGCCAGGAATTAGAAAGCAGATTGTCTGCATTTTAATCCTGTCTTGGATCCTCTCTGACCTTGGGAACATTTCTGAATCTCCCTGAATTTGATTCCATATCTGAAAATGGAGGAATTGAACAAGACCATCTCTAAAGACACTTTGGCTATAACAGCCTGCAGTTGCCTTTTCGGATAGGACACTGTTCCCTTTATTAGACACTAAGAAGGTTTATTCTGAGAACGTGGCTCTCAGAGCCCTATAGGTGTTTGTTTAGATGTAAGTAGGAAAATTGCTTATAATGCTCCTTTCCCTACTGTAGTCTGAGATTAAAAGGGTGCATTTTTTTAAGTATGTTCAGTTTTCAAAAGACACGCTGGAGGAAGTCAGCCAATTTCTGCCCACACAACTTCCAAGTGACGTCAATGGAAGCAGAGCACACAGATCTCTAGGCAAGTTTTGGCTCATTATGTGAGGGTTTTTTTTTCCTTTTCTTTTTTTAAAGAACAACTGCAAAAATGATTTCTCTCAACTCAAGTTACACAATTTGTTCTTCTTTGTGCCCTGAGTCAGCAATAGACATAATGTGGAAAATAAAGCAAGATCTCTTTTACACATCAAGCAAAACCGGACAAGTTCTGTGAACCACGGGATGTTTATGATTCTAGAGCACTCTCTAAGCAATACTTCTCTTGCCATGGCCTTCTCCTAATTTCAACATAGAAGGCTGATAAACACTCATCAGATGGAAAACTTGGAAAACATACCTAATTATTCTTACTTTGATCTTAGATTTGATTTCCAATCGTGCTATTAATGTTGTATATCTTGGGCTTATGGCTTAACCCTCAGAAATATATATTTTTTATCTTCACTCGAGGACATTATTTTTTTTTATCTTCAGATAGAGCGGGAGGGAGAGAGAGGAGAAGAGAGAGAGAGAAACATCGATGTGAGAGAGACACATGGAGTGGTCGCCACCCACATGACCCCAACCAGGGCGGGGGACAAACTGCAACGGAGGTACATGCCCTTAGCAGGAACCAAACCCGGGACTCTCTGGTTCCCAGAGCGATGCTCTAACCGCTGAGCCAAACCGGCCAGGGCCCTCAGAAATATTTTAAAGGACTTCCCTGACAAGAAATATGATTTATGTTTTGCTCTCAACTCAGCTTTACATGATAAAGTCAAATAGATATGGTAATTGTATTCTATTTTATATAAATATGATTATAAGAATAATAATAGGTAACAGTCATTTAGCTCTTAATATTTCAATGTTCACAGAAATCCTGTAGGGTTGGTGTTATTCTCCTGGTTTTACTGATTAGGAAACAAGATCAGAGACATTAAATAATTTGCCCAAGGTCACACAGCTGAGCAAGGGGCATTTGGATTCCAAACTAGGCAGTCTGGCTTCAAAATCGAACTCCTATGTTATCCAGACAATAATTTGTTTATTTTTCCATTCAAAAGCACCTGATGGTACCTAACCATTCTAGATTCTGAGCATAGTTTGTCACTAAGTAACGTGGAATAATGAGGTAGAAACAAAGTGATAGATAGGGGAGAGAATTCATATTTTTTGCACCTATCCACTGGACCAGACACTATACTCAACAACTCACATCTATTTAATCTTTGCAAAAGCTGTATCTGTGACATTTTATTGGTAATGAAACAGTTTTGGGGAGCTTGTCATTTGCCAAAGATCACATGACTGGTAAAGGCTTGAATTCTAACCCAAGTCTGTTTCCACCATCTGCACTTTCTTTACTAGAACATACTGCCTCCATGAGCATGTGTGAACAAAAGTCTTAGTTTAGTGTCTTAGCTAGAATAGGGGGCACACAAAGTTACCCCCAACATTTGGGAAGGTCTTAGAATATTTTTAGAGGTGATGATGACCAAAAGGAAGTTCTGTTATTTGAGAACTTCTATTATTATGCACCACTGTGGTCTGTATGACCCAAACAGCGCTGGGAGGATGGCATTCAAATCTAGGTCCAAAGAGGTCCATGCATAAAAAAGTGTAATTTGATTATTAATGTGTATTTGACCTAAAATAGCATCAAAACATAAAATTCTGTTTTAAAGCAATATTAAGTGAATTCAATGTTTTATGTATAAACTCTGGTATTTTTAGAGTAATTAATAGAGAAACTTCAAATGAAAATGCAGTTTTTTATAAATATGTGCAGAAATGAAAATTGGCATCGTGTATATGATAACCTAGAAGGACCATTCTATAAATATTAAAAAGGTGAAATATATGAGAAACAGTTAAGAAAGTACTTCAAGTTCTTCAAAATGAAAATATATAAATTGAAAGTTATTTTACTATGCCCTCCTTTATTTGAATAGAACACTTCTCCTCAAAAATAGTACCAATTAAATGAGGCAGTTTGGATTTAAATTGTCCTCCTTTCAGAGTTTGTTCACATCACACCAAATGTCTTATTTATATTTAAATACCACAGGGAATGGGCAAGAAATTGTATGTTTAAACTGGACTTTTTCAAGACTTTTAAGGCCAGAACATTTGCTTTGCCAGAGACCAAATTATTGCAAAGTGGAGCAAGCACCTGATCTTGTGGTGAGTCAGAATAAGTAACTATCTCCACCTGGACATGGAACCAAATGCTCCCGAGACCCCAGAGCCCCATCTATCACCCCGCTGACAGCTGCTCGCCTGCTGGTGGCTCGGCTTGATTATTCACATTGAGAGTGTGGATCTCACGGTGAGTCTCACTCCCTGCACACAGCCCACATCACTTATGTACTTGCTCTTGCAAATTTCAGCACCTTCCAGGCCATCACACGTTCTTGAAAACCCAGAAACACTTATAGGCAACTGATCACCTCGGTCCATACTTTCTCCATACTTAAATGGACATTCCGATAAGAGAGAACATTTCTAACTGCCTTCATCCAAAAAGGTCTCCAAACTTTCTTCCCAAACACGTCAGGATATTCTAATAATACTATATCAAGTACTATGATGTAAAGCAGCGGTTTTCAACCTGTGGGTCGCGACCCCTTTGGGGGTCGAACCACCCTTTCACAGGGGTCGCCTAAGACCATCGGAAAACACATATTTCCAATGGTTTTAGGAACTGAGACACCGCTGCTCTATCCATCTCCAGGCGGGTCCGCCCACACGCAGATACGCCCACACACAACGTGAGGATCCGTATTAAAGGGATCCTCACTGGCATTGAGAAGGTTGAGAACCACTGATAAAGAAACTTTGGCATGGGTAGGGATGTAGTATTACTTTTAATCACAGCTTTAATGCATTTTTTAGCCTCTCTGCCTTTCCTGGGAAGGGATTGTGTATACTTGGGAGATCAGAGACTGGCTGGTCCTATCCATCCTGTGTCACATAAGATATGACTCATTACTGTTCATTAACCTCAGAGCTGATTTATCTTCTGTGGATGCAGAATGTATTTGCTCTTCATAAATCTGTGCGACAGAACCGTTAGCTGCCAGAAAGTCGTGTCCAGGGCTGGTTCATGAGCGTAGGACCCGTGCAGTTGCTCAGTTGAATGCTCTGTTGTCATGATCTTGAAATCCCTAATCCTTGAAGCTCCCTAATAAACAAAGGGCTTTGCATTTTCATTTTACACTAGGATCTGCAAGTTATCTAGCCAGTCCTGGTTATGTTGTAATGTTCATGTATGTAACAAATGTTAAACGTTGATTTAAAGTGTAAGAACTAAAATGAAAAATTGACTAAAGTGCCACTAACACATTTGAGGGTTTTCTCCAAGTCAAATATTCCATTTAGTAAATATATCTGGATTGTTTTCTGTAAAATAATACTATTTTTTAAACTGATCTAGTTCTCTAATGTGATACATGCAACCGTGTATGTGTATGTATGTATACAGTCTTCGGAAAATGAATACTATTTTTTTAGCAGTTGATACATAAATAGAGCAGAAGGGAAGTGAGAAAAGAAAAATCTTTTTAAGCAGTTGTGACTAACCACTTAAAACATTCAAGACTGTCTCCTTTCACTATACTCATTATGTTGCCTCCTCTTTCAGAAAAATCATAATCCTCTCTTATTTATTTTTGAATTACTGTTGTTTACGAAAATATTGCAGATGTGCAAAATGTCACCAGAGTTGAGGTTGAACATGGCCAGGCAAACAGCTCAGAAGCCCGGGCCTGGATGTCTTCCTAACAGTCAGTGAGCACAACCAGTCTTCCCGTGTTGCTCTTTCTTTCTCTGTGTGGGTGCAAGGGCGTGGGGAGTGGGCCAACATGACGCTAAATGCACTACGCAGAAGCCAGCATGAATCCCAGGCCTTTTTGTGGACAGAAAGGACTAATTGTGTGGCAGGCAGCTGGAATGCACGCCGGTCACTTCTTGGAGTGGTGTTAGCAGGCATCATTTTGCTGGATTGTTCGAGGAGTGGCAGGACAAGGAGAGAAGGCAAGGCTCCTTCTCTGTACTTCTGTTGCCCTGTAATTTTCCTCCTCTTCTCTGTTTAGATTTGAAAGAGGAATCCCATACATTCAGAATTCTTCAATCCTGTTTTCTCAATTAGATGTTGTTCTTTCCAAAGTGCAATCCTCCCTTTCAGGCTGCTTGGAAGTAGACTGTTTAGAAAATGTGCTCAGAATGACGTGAGTTGGGGAGCCTGGCAGAATAGGCTGGTGGCGGAGACTCAGAGGACATTTTAGTAAGGGTCTATGGATAAGGCCTGAAGTGGGACAGTAAAAAGATTGCAACAAATAGCATTTTTGGTAACTTTTTGTATGGAATGGTAAGAGAAAAAGCCAGAATTTTTTCAAGATATCTTAGTGTATCAAAGAAATTTTCAAACTTCTTTACAAAATAGTAACCAAACTTTAGACCTATTAAACTACTTACAGATTTGTTTGCTACAGTTTTATAAACTTGGGGGGAAAAAAACCTACCCAATAACAAACTTCACAGCTCCTGCTTACTCCTCTCATCTACTGAGAATACATATTATATATAAAATCCTTGTAAGAGGTTTGCTATTTTTGTTGGATTTTATTCTTCAACTTAAAATAAAAGAGAGGTCAAGTTCCAGATTATGTATAATTTTCTCTCCAAGTATAAACTGGAACAAATGTCCTCACACACAGTTTCAATAACACGAATACTTACATTTCTTATTTTGACTTAGATTTAAATGAGGCTTTTTTTTTTTTTTTCCAATACTCCAGGCTTTTCCAGGATGTCATTTTGGAAATGTGGTAAATGAGATTTCACTTGAACCCATATGCATTTTGTGTGATTGGTAGGGTAATCCAATTGAACCCATCAGTTGACTCCTAATTGCTCACCCCCCCTGTTCTTCCCAGCTCATGCAAAGCTCTGGAATGACTTGATACAATAAGAGGAAAATTACTGATGTAGCCTCCTCGTACTTGGTGAACTGCAAACCCTGTCTCCCTATAACAGGAAATCTCGGCTCCATTCTAACTCAGCTCCTGCCTTTCTTCTGCTTTCTGTGGGATTCTGGGAGACCTTCCTGAACATGCATGATTAAGAGGAGTTTGTGCAGAGATTTTTAGGGTTCTTCCTATATGGATTTTCTTCTTTGGAATTCCTTTCTATTTTCAGTTCTTCTTGCAGCCCTGAACTCTGGCTCCTGGTTCCTTAAGCCAATAAAATTGTGCCTTTCCACTGAGCCCTCTTCCCTGGCACCCTAAAGAAATATGGAGCTCATCTTTCTTTCAAGGATTATTCACCTTCTCTTTTTTGTGTGTGTTGGTTGCTGTGCAGTGTCTTCATTCGGCTGTTTGTTTAGATTTTACCCAGCTTGTTATCAGAAAGCGGGACCATCCAATACAAGCTACTCTGCCATGCTGAGGCCTGAAGTCATGAATTACTACAATTAATATGAGAGTATGAACATATACTGGCTTAAAATTGAGAATACAAAATCAACTGAATTTTTATGCACCTAGATAAAGCAGTTAGACAATATAATTTTAATTTAATTTATATTTACAACTTCATGGAAGGGTATAAAGAACCTAACTATCTCATAAAAGATGTGCAAGACTTTTATACAGAAAATTCTAAAAATTATTGAATAAAAAGTTTTGGAAGATTCTCACTATTACCTTCATAGAGACATATATATTGTGTTCTCAATTAGAGAGACTCAGTATGAAAAAATATTAATCCCACCCCGCCCCCATGGGGGAAAATGGGAAAAGATTGAAAAGGCATGTCACAGCAAAGGAAATAGAAAATGGCCCACAAACATTTGAAAAAATGCTCAATCTCACTGGAAATTCAGGACATGCAAAATTAAGTTCCCAGGAGACATTGTTTTATACTTAAACCGAACTGGCAAAATTTTAAGAATCAAATATCAACTCTCATGGAGAAACAAGAAAGACTGTCAACTGCTTGTAGGAGTGTAAATTTGTCCAACTTCCTTAGGAAATATTAAGTCATCATCTATTTCACATACCACCAATTTTACTCCTAGATATTTGCCTGGAGAAACATTTACACATCTGTATATAAAAATATTCATAAAACTATCATAACTAATAGTAAAAACAAACAAACAAAACCTGGATGCAACACAAATGTCTATCAAAAGCAGAATGGATAAATGTAGCATTAGACTACCACACCACAGTAAAAATGAATAAAATACAGCTCCATCTGTCAACATTGTGGAGGCTTGAAAATATAAGTTTGAAAGAAGGAAGAACAAGTATCCCATTTGTTTCCATTTTTATAAAGTTCAAAACCAGGCAACATGAAATAATATATTGTTTGTGGGGTACTGATGTAGGTGAGTCAGTCTGGTGAGGGAAAAAAGGAGGAGAATTATATCATAAATGTCAGGATGGGCGATTTCTGTGGATGAATGGAAGGGGATGTGAGTGGGGAAAGAATCAAAAGGGATCTCAATGGTGTGGTGCTGTGATGTTCTCTTTCCCATGCTGATGATGGGTATATGCATGCTCTATTTTCATTTCTTAAATTGTGCACAAATATTTACACATTCTTCTCTGTGTTTGATATTTCACAATGATATAAATTAGTTTTACATGTTTATGTTTTTATTTTCTCCATATAGATGTTTAAAAACCACTCTCTGGAGTTGCTATGGAAGATAAAGTGTCTGGGCAACAGGGACCCAGTGATAGGGTGGGGTACAGAGCCCAGGACTGGTGGGGATGAGACTACAAGGTGCAGAATTTAAAGGCCAGCACCTGCAGCATTTGGGATCCTCAGTGAACAGGTAGATGTGATCTTGGAGTGGTTCTAGGCTGAACAGCCCAAATCTAGCTCTCCATCACTCAATCCCCTGACTGACATATTGCTCTCGAGGTATATGTGGGAACAGGTGAGGATATTCAAGATGGTCATAAAAATATGAGTTTGAGATTTAGGAATGATGCCTGAGCTTGATGCATAGATATTACCAACATATAGTTGAACTGTGACTACAGATGGGTTCACAAGGGAGGATATGAAGTGTAAATCCACAAGGAGGACTTACTACAACATCCATCAGGGATCCAGCTTCTCATCTGCCACTATCCTGTGCTGAGATGGTGTTGGGTAGTCTTGGCATCCACAGGTCCCTCTCCTCTGTAAACCAAAACTACAGTCACTACTTTAGAAATGTAGGTACCACCTATGGATGCACCTGAATACTCACTAACCAGATGTTTAAACTCTAATTACATAACTTCTACACAACCAAGGATATTATTTCATGATATGAACACATTTCTCTAAGAGTGACCCCATACCCTTAAAGCTCATATCAGAGCTTTACTTTGTGTAATTAACTTATATCCTGGTGTCAGAAGCATGACCAAGAAAGAGTTCAAAATAGGTTATCAACAATAAGTTATTATATAATTATATATTAGTAATTATATAGTTGATAACACAAAGCTCTACCCAGTATATATAAATCATGGGAGAAAACTATTTGAAATGTTAGAATAAAAGGAAAAGTGAAAACATTTGACTATGAAAAGGGATTCAGTAATTACAGTGAACATCTCATTAAGCATACTCTTTATTTGCAAGAAGGCTGGAAACCCCTAATTAAGTCATAAGCTGTCCCTATGAGTAATTAACTGTGGCAGGAAAATTCTAGGTGGCCCATTAAATCCCCATACCCACAACTGTTCAGGGAAAAATATAAGCAAACCCAGCATGTGCACTGATTTTGTCTGGGTGGTGAATTTTCTCCAGTGGCTGATTGGATGGCCCTGTCCACCATAGGTCATGCATATCAAGAGTTGCTATTTTTTTAAATAAAATATTTCATAAATACTTTTATATCAATTATATGTTGAAATGATAATTTGTTGACTACTACAAATATTTGGCTACTAGAAATTTTAGAGTTTCATATGTGAACTCACATTTATAATTTATATAATATTTATATTGGATGGCGCTGGTACAAGTGGCCCTTGGATCTGTAGGCCACAAGCACACTTGGGAATATTTTGAAAAGAAGTTAGGGATCCTAGGGTATAGAATTTCCTCACTAGAAGAGACTTTCAAAAGTGAATGATAGAAAAATGTTTTTATGTTCCCAACACAGTCCCACTTCCCACCACACATACACTTCCACTTAGAAGTATCCATGCATCTAAAACTGTGGTTGGTATAAGCGAAGAGCTGTTATAAAAGAATTTGACATCGCTGGAAGGATCGCTGGTGTTTCTAAATGTTCTATTAGTGTGTAAGTGGAAAAAAAAGAGAGAGATCATTGGCAGAGAATAGAAGGGAAAGTAGAAGGGCATTCTTGAAAAGAAAAATAAAATGAGCAAAAACTAAAAGGAAAAAAATAACCATGGGTCTCTAGGAGAATAGTGACAAATGTGCTATTGATAACAACAATTAACACTGTCAAATCGCTTTTAGTTTACAAAGATCTCAAGCCTTGTTTGGTTTTATCATAGAAATCAATTCATATCATTCCCATTTTACAGGTAAGGAATTGAGGCCCAAATTTAATAAACTTGCCCAAGATCACAGTTGTTGGTAGGGCCAGAACTTGTGAGACCAATGGCCCAGTTTGCCCAGGGCTGGGGTTTCCCATCACATGACCTTGAGTGCTGGAAGCAGGGATGTCCTGGGCAAACCAGGGCTGCTGGTCACACTACACTTGATTCCATATCTTCTGACTCTAACTCCCTTTCTCTTTGCATTAGTAATAATGACAACCATTTATTGAATATTTTCTATGTGCCAGGAACTATATAATAAAGACCTTACATCATTATCTTTTAAAACTGCAAAAAAAAACAACCGTGAGTTAAGTTGATTTTTCTCTCCATATAGTCTGCCTTTAAAAAGAAAAAACTTAAATCTCCCAGATCATTGGTAACTTACCCAAAGTCACACAGCTGGTAAGTGTCTGGATTCAAACTCAGGCCATCCCAGTCCAGGGCCCACACTGCTACCCACCACCAAGCTGCCCAGCCCTGAGCCGCCATCTCACCCACTCACGTAGGACCACTGTCCGGTCCCCACTGGGACTTTTGCCCTACTCATTGATTTTTCAGTCATGTTAGTTTGAAAATGTAGGTTAACTGGAATCATAGGTTTTATCTCCAATACCCAGCTTCCATTGCAGCCACTCTACTTCATAAGACATTCCTCCTGGCTTATATGCTGTCAGTTTCCACTTGAAATAACCTCTCTTCCTGAAATCCTGTTACACCTTCTAGTAGGTGTCTTGATTCAGAAAGAGTGCTTAGAAATTAGAAACAAAACAAAAAATGTTCCCTTTCTCATTTGACATGTGCCAGACAACTTGTCCTTAAATTATAGGCAATTACGTTCCCTTTAATAAAATCCTACCTTGTGTTATCATCTCTGATACAGTTTGTTTAAAAAAAAAAAATGTTTCCTGAGAGAATATATTATTTATATAGAATGGAACTTACTGGCACCATTTAAAGCATGAAAACAGACACCCAAGTTTACTTCACGATCCTATTCTCATTTTGTGAGTAACAGCTTGTCAGCTTCCTATGACGGAAAATTCCTGGATAGCAATGACAGTGTCATTCTTTTCTCTGTAACCCACCATCATTGGCCCAGTGATTGACATCATGAAGGTTTTGCAGAAATGTAGAATGTAGTGGAATATAGTATTAGCCAGGGATCTTACTGGCCCAAGGCTGAGGTCAGAGGTTCATTTGATTCTTTTGATTCTTTCATCGCTTATGAGTTTAAGTCGTGTTGCTTCTTCTCATACCTCAACTTTGCACAGTTGCACATTCTAAGCAGTGTTAGTATGTTAGTATGAAGGCACCATTTCAAAAGGGAAAACTGATGTTGGCTATTTGAATTATTTACCTGTTTATTGAGGTATAATTTACATAGCCTGAAATTCACCCTTTTGAATTCATTGGGATTTGAAAAATGTGTACGTCTGCCCATAGAACACAGTCAGATGTAGAACATTTCTATCACTCGGAAAAACTCCCCGGGCTCCTTTGTTGTCAATTCTATTTCCCACTCAGAGCCCCGACACCAGTGATATGCCTTCTGTCCCTCTAGCCTGCCTTTCTGAGATGTAGAATCATGCAGCAGGTAGCTTTTTGGACTGGTTTCTTTTGCTTTGTATAATGCTTTTAAGATCCGTCTCTCTTGTTGCATACATCAGCATCTGCTTCTTTTTATTGCTGATCATTATTCCAGTGTATGGATATACCAGCATTTACCTGTCCACTCCCCAGTTCATGGACTTTTGGGATCTTGTCTGCTAAGAATAAAGGTGCTGTAAACAGCATGTAGGTTTTGGTGCGGATGTATGTTTTCATTTCTTTTGGATAAATACCTAAGAATGGTAAATACCTAGGGTGGGTGTATGTTTACCTTTATAATAAACTGCCAAACTGTTTTCCAAAGTTGTTACAACATTTTTGCGTTCCTGTTAGCAATATCTGAGAGTTCTTGGTGCTCCACATACGTGCAAACACTCAGTATCATCAATATTTTTAATTTTAGCTATTTTTATGGGTGTGCCTCGTAGGTGTATCTCACTGTGGTTTTAATTTCCATTTCCCTAGAAACGCCACTAATAGATCTCTTATTCTGTTATAATCTGTGTACAGTACAATGATTTTATTTGTTAGAGTTGGATGAGTTTGACAAATGCACACCACTCACAGAACCCCCGGTAGATCAAGGTATAGACTCCTGCCAGTCCCCCCAAAATTCCCCTTTTCCCCGTCCAGTCATTCTCCTCCCACCACAAACAAACACTGTTGTGATTTTTTTCTACCATAGATTACTCTTGCCTGTTGTAGAACTTCACATACATGGAATTACACAGGATGTACTTCCTTGTGGCTGGCTTCTTTCATGCAGCCTGACGTGTTTTGAAGGTCATCCAAGTTGAGCGTGTATCTGTTGGGCAATCCTTTTATTGCTGAGTAGTGTTCCACTATATGGATAAACCAGTTTGTTTATTCATTCTCCTGTTGATAGACTTTTTTGTTATTCCCAGTTTTTTCTACTATGAATAAAGCTCCTATGAATATTTTTGTTCATGTATTTTTGTGATCACATGTTTTTATTTCTCTTGAGTGAATAGCTAGGAATGGAATTGCTGGGTCACAGAGTAGGTAGGTATATGATTACCTTTGTAAGAAGTTCAAGCTGTTTTCCAAAGTGGCTTTCCCATTTTGCATTTCCACTCGTAAAATGTGAGTTCCAGTTTCACATCCCTGCCAATTGTTTTCAGTTTTGTTTTTTAAGTTTAGCAATTCTAATAGGTATGTGGTGATATCTCATTGTGATGATATCTGGTGTGGCGATGTGGCATTTCCTGATGACTGATCATGTGATTATTGCCCATTTGTAAATCCTCCTTTGTGAAGTGTCTGCTCAAGTCTTTTGCCCTTTTTGGGAGGGGGGGATTATTTATTTATTACTGAACTGTAGTCAATTGATTGAGTTATAGTTTTTTATATATTTTGCATATAATTCTTTTGTCAGATATATGTTCATCTTTGTGTGTGTCTTGGGAGAAGTATAATAAAATTTATGTAATATAATACTATGTTATATATTACACATACAATATCTTCATAATGTAGTTATACTATATATTTATTTAATTTATAATACGTTTTAGTTATTATATTAATGTTTTAATTTGATGAAGTCCAATTTATCAAAAATGTTTTTATTTTTAATTATTTCTGTATTTTGTGTAAGAAATCTTTGCCTACCCCAAGGTTATAAAAGTATTCTATATTCTCTTCCAGAAACTTTGTAGTTTTCGCTTTTACATTTGGGTCTAAGATACATAAAATTATTTTTGTGTGCATATGGTATAGTAATACGGCACTATCATGATTATTGCAGCTTTATAGCAAATCTTAAAATCAAATAATCCTCCAACATCATTATTTTTCAAGATTATTTTGCTTATTCTAGGTCTTTGCATTTTCATATACATCTTAGAATTATCCTGTAAATGTTTACAAAAGTGTGCCAGGATTTTTTAACCTTTTCTCTTTTTGTGCTTTACTTTTTTTTATCCTCACCCGAGGACATTTTTGCATTTATCTTCAGATGGAGCGGGAGGGAGAGAGGGGGAAAGAGAGAGAGAGAAACATCAATGTAAGAGAAACACATCAACTGGTTGCCACCCACACGACCCCTACCGGGCCGGGGACGAGCTGCAACCAAGTTATGTGCCCTTAGCGGGAACCGCACCTGGGACTCTCTGGTCTGCAGGCTGTTGCTCTAACTGCTGAGCCAGACCCGCCAGGGCTATGCTTTACTTTTTATATCGTTTTTGTTTTCCAATTTTCATTGTCACTTATTTTTTCTTCTGTGTAAAATCTGTTGCTAAGCCCCACCTAACAAATTTTTAATTTTGTATATTGTGTTTTTCATTTCTAAACCTTTCATTTGGTTGTCATTGACAATTTCCTGTTTTCCATTGAGATTTGTCATCTGTTTACTCATTACATTGACTTTTTTCTTTTGAATCCTTAAATGTGTTGTTAATAGCTATTTTATTCTTTTCTTTGTTTTACACAGTAAACTGTTATGCCTCAGAGGCTTAACCCTGGGCTCTTGATGGCTTCTGCTGAATAGGCTACTGGAAAAAGATTGTCTTCTCTTTGCTGGAGTCAATTTTGGCCCCTGCATACAAAAACCTTACTGTTTATTTAAATGCATAAAACTACTGTACTGAGATGGAAGGTCTCTTGTGCAAACCACCTCTTCAAAGCCAAAGCCTTCAAGGCTGAGTAAGATTTAGTGTACAAAAAAGGTGGTATCAGGGTAATAGCTTATCTGCTAATTCCAACATCTTGTCATTTCAGGTCTGCCTCTATTGACTTTTCTCTGGTTGTAGGTTAAATTTTTCTGTTCCTTTGCACATCTAGCCAAATTTTGTCAATCCTAACATGTTAAGATTTGTTAGGGCAGGTTTTGTGTAGTCCTTACTCTAGGACTAGAGTGGCTTTCATCCTAAAGTGTGGTGGTGATTTTCACCTCTCAGTTGCATGCTCAGCATGTTAGTGAGGCCTCTCCACTCTGGCTGTTCAGAACTCCAGTGTCTCCCAGCTCTGTGCACTCTGGCGGCTTCATTCCACTTCCAGCCCCCTAGTAGCTCTACTCTGCTGTACCTCGTAGAATCTTGCCCTGGGCATGAACAGGTCAGTATTTTGGCCAAAGTCTTAAAGGGACTTTCATGCAGATTTCTGTAGTTTCTTCTGTATGCAATTTCTAGTTCTCTTCTCTCTAGGAGCCTGCTCCAAAATTCTAGCCACTCCATCTGCCTCAAACTTGAGTATCTGCCTCCTTAGCTCAGCAAGACCATTGTGCACTGCTATGGCTCCACCTTCCTGTGCCGAGGCAGAGATCTGGGATAATCAGGGAGCTCTCGTCTTGTGATTTCTCTCTCTTAAAGTCCATGGTTCTGTTCTAAGTGTCTCCCAGGATCTGAAAGCAGGTGCATCAAATATTTTGCCATTTTCAAGTGTTTATGGCTGGATGAGCTCATCATTACCTGCTACTACTAGGCTGGGAATGGAAGCTACCCATATAATTTTTTTATGAATATGGGGGGGAAGTATATTAAGCCTTAAGCCTCAGACAGTTTCTTCATCTTTCACATGTGTTGTCATTTCTGAAACCAGAATTCTAGTTTTGTTTCTTTACTGCTACTAATATATGTGCTACTATGAAGCAAAGTAAAAAGTATCTGCAAAAGGACAACATAGGTCCTACTAAAGTATTACATTTCTCTGAGATGCAATTCTGTGTTCAGATGCATTTTATAGGGGAGATGTGAATAATATTTGAAATTTCAATTTTATTTAAAGCAAGTTTTCTTTTTTATCATAGACAGTTCCTGTGTGTGATTTATATAGATACCACAAAGGTGTCTGTTTAAGGTAAAAATACAGTATCTGTGGCATTTAAGATATTCAATTTCTGCTTGGGAGAGAGTGAGTACAGATTCCTATCATGTTTGAAATACAGGGTGTAACATTTTATAATGAATGAAATGTTCCGAATCAGATTATTCCTGTAAGTCTGCTGGTATGTTTTAACATGAGGATTGTTTTTGCTTGTGTTTATTTCCTCTATGGTCTTATGGGAACTTTTTAAAGCTAACCGCCTTGTGTGCTAATTTGAAACACTCCCCAAATTATTATTCCTAATAGAGTGAAGGATGAAAGCATTAAGATACCATATCATTTTTTCAGGTCAACTGCATATGGGAGTTATTCTCCAGAGTAAATGTGTGTTCAGCATGTAGAAAGAATCACAAATAAAAATAAAACAACATCTCAAAATAAAAAGAACTCCTCTGGCCATAACATGAGAAGATAATAGTCTGAGCCAGTCTTTCTACTGGAGCTACTGAGCACATCCTTTTTTGAAAGTCTCTTACTCTAGTTTCAATTGAAAATTAAGGGCAACAGATAATGAATCCTTTGTTCATTTTGACCTAACAAGGAGCCTTGTAGGAGGCTCACCTAAGGATCCAGACTTCCAGATGTTAAGTCTGTAACTCTCCAGCTTATTGTGACTTTCTGAATCTTACTAAGAAAAAAAAATCTAAGGCACGTAATAAAATATTATTAAAACATATAATTTATACATTTAAGTAATTATGTCCTTGCTGTGAATTGCTCTATCAGTCCCTCCAACAGTTTATAGGTTTATTTTTTTCTCAGCTTGACAGTAGCACATATTACATAGACAGTCTTAGGTAAAACACACTGTATTTTGTTTTTCCTAATATTTCAATATGTACTTTACAGTGGGAAGTAACTCCAAAAATAGAAGACCCAATTTAAATTCAGACTCTGCCACTCAATAGCTAAATGACCTTGAACAAACTATTTAACCTTTTCATTACTCCTGTTATACATTAAATGGTTATTAGGACAGTACTTGCTTCACAAGAGAGTTGTGAAAATTAGAGGAGTTAATATAGGTCAGAATACTGTCTGGCGCACTGTAAGCACTTGGTAAACCTTATCTGTTATTATCATTGCTGTTTACAAAGCTCTTTAAAATTAGTTAGCTCATTTAGTCTTTTAAAAAATTATTTTTGAATTTATCTTTTTTGCTGAGAGTATTACAGATGTCCCCCATTTTCCCCCTTTGCCCCCTTCCAACCAGCTCCTACCACCAGGCCAACACACTATTGTCTGTGTCCATGGGCTATGCATATAAATTATTTGGTCAATCTCTTCCTGCCCCCTGTGCCCCTTCCCTCTGAGATCTGCCAGTCTGTTTCATGCTTCCATGTATTTTGACCTATTTTGTTGTCAGTTTGTTTTGTTAATTAGATTCCACATATAAGTAAGATCAGGTGATATTTGTCTTTCTCTGACTGGCTTCTGTTGCTTAGCATAGTAATCTCCATGTCCACCCATGCTGTCTGAAAAGGTAAGAGATCCTTCTTTTTTATAGCTGCTTAGTATTCCATTGTGTAAATGTACCACAGCTTCTTTATCCATTCATCTACTAATGGGCAGTTGGGCTGTTTCCAGATCTTAACTATTGTAAATAGTGCTGTTATGAACATAGGGGTGCATGTTTCTTTCTGATTGGTGTTTCAGGATTCTTAGGATATATTCCTAGAAGTGGGCTCGCTGGGTCAAAAGGCAGTTCCATTTTTAATTTTTTGAGGAGTCTCCATAGTGTTTTCCACAGTGGCTGTACCAGTCTGCATTCCCGCCAGCAGTGTACTAGGATTCCCTTTTCCCCACATCCTCACCAGCACGTGTTCTTTACTGATTTATTGATGGTAACCATTCTGGCAGGTATGAGGTGATACCTCATTGTAGTTTTAATTTGCATCTCTCTGATGACTAGTGACATTGAGCATTTTTTCATGTCTATTGGCCATCTGTGTGTCCTCTTTGGAGAAGTGTCTGTTTAGACCCTCTGCCCAATTTTTAATTAGATTGTTTGTCTTTCTTTTGTTGAGTTGTATGAGTTCTTTATATATTTTGGAAAGTAACCATTTATCAGATGTATCATTGGCAAATATGTTCTCCCATACAGTGGGTTACCTTTGCATTTTGAGGATGGTTTCTTTTGCTGTGTAGAAGCTTTTTAGTGTGATGTCGCCTTCACAACAAATCTTTAAAGTAAATATTATTATATTTACTTAATATAATAAACCAAAGTCAAATATAGGTCTTCTAACTCTAAAAGGCTGTATTTTTATTTCAGTATTCCTAGTAACATTAAAACGTTCAGCTTTTTAAAATGTTGATGATGAATCTTTGCTAACTTTAGCTTGGTCATTTGCTTAAATTAAATAATAATTTCATAAGGATATGTTTAGTGTCATTCCAAAATTTCATTGACAAAAAAGAGCTCAAGATTGTGATGTATTTCTACTAATAGAAAATGTGGCTATGTCTGTTTAGTCCCCTGTAATATTGTTTGCAGTTAGAATACAGAACTGTTTATTATAATAGATGAGAAGTAGGTGAAAGGTATAGCGCCTTGGCTGGCACACAGAACGTCAGTTCCCCTACCTACTCCTATTTCCTTCTAAATACATTTTTTATCTCTTAATCTTTTAGGAAGTTATTTCTTTGATACCAGTTTTTAACTCCCAGGTACACATCATCCCCTCTACCGGTTTGCTTTTCAAACCATTTGTAGCTTGACCTCCTGAAGGACTAGTCAGTCAGTCTAGGACTATTTTTGTTTGTTAGCCATGTAATAGATTCTTCAAACTTTTTTTTATTCCCATAGCAAGGCTTCACTAGTCTAACCATGTCTCAGAAGGAGATTCACCTAAATATTAGTAGTTATAGTTAACTTATCAACCCATAGAAAATAATCACAGCACATGAAGTTCTCTTGGAATCCTTTTAAGAACTGATTTAGCCTGAGTCTGTGATTTAGGTTACTTTCCACTTCTTTTAAGAGCTAAACACAACCTAGTAAAGGAAAGGTCTTTGAAGTAAGAGCTGGTTGACCATTTCCTGCAAAGAGTATCCAATCCAGTTAAAAATGTCTTGGAAATGTCTCCAGCTTCATCAGCAAGTGCTGGGGGATGATGTCACTGTGGGATTTCTACCGAACTTTATGTTCTGATAAACAATGTGGTGCTGGTAGTTGCCACTGGTGAATTCTTTTTCTCTTGGGAGGAGCCAGCAAAGCTCCTTATTCATTTTCAAGCTTTATTTAAAGAGCAACAGAAGGAAGACAGAAAAAGCTTGGGAATGGTCAAATACCAAGGAAGACCACCTATGAAAGTCAGTGAGTGTCGAGGACCCTATTTGAGTCCTCTTTGAGTACAACATAAGTAAATAAATAGCATTTCTTGGAAAATAAGCTAATTCCAACTAACCACCACTTGTCTCCTATTTCAATCCCTATCCTAACCCTCTGTGGTAGACTCCAGATGGCAAAGGTTATCTTGGAATTAATGCTTTTCTTAGATGAATGGATGTGTTTAGGAGGCTGGTCGGGTGATACAGTGGTGGCAACAGCTTCTCCAGTGGCAACAATAACAATGAAAGAACCCAACAGGCGGTTTTTCAAGCTCTACCCCTGAATGAAAGCCAAGAGAACATATTGCTTGTTACCAAACTAGGAGTAAAAATAATACTTGCATTTTTACAGAAATGAGCACACACAAAAGTCCCTGATTATTCAACTGTTTTCATATGATATGTTCCCTTACATTAAAGTTTTCATAGGAGAATGCACCCCATCATCTAGGCATTCTGAGGGTTTTTATTTTCTCAAGGAAAACTACTTAAGTAATTCTTGTTTGTAGAAAGGGATTTTCATTTTCTTCAAGAATCAAGGCTATATGCCAATAAAAATAAATAAATAAAATATAGCTCACAATTTTATTCTAACGGCTTCAGGGAATGTTAAACTAGGTTCCAAAGCCATACTTACTTGTACATTATCGGGGTTTCAGAATTTGGGGGAATATTGTCAAACCGCAAATAACAACAACCAGAATCTCTTTCTAACCTCTTCTCCATAGCCCTTCCTGCTACAAATAATAATGATATTAATATAAAGCTTCAAATCCTTCCTTTCCTCCCATCCCAACCTCTATTTTCAATACTTATTCCCTCTCCTACCATTTCTAAAAGCATCCCAAAGCGATGAAAATAAAATGTACTGAGTCAGACAGAGCATAGCCAATGTACAGCCTTCTCCCTCCTACCCTTCAACAACCATGAAATAAACATTAGCATTAGCATTCACTTCACAAGGGTTATTTTCACTCTACTTTATATGAGTTAAATCTTGAATCCAACTCTTTACTGATTAACATTGTTCATTCTATTTCTGTTTCTGTTTTCTCTTCTGCAACTGGCCACTCTCAAGATCTCTCAAATCAAAAGTCTTTATTTCCTTATACACAACTCTGGATAATGTAAGAGAAAACACAGGCCCAGAATGGTGTTTTATATGAGGCAGTAAGGTACTCTTGTGTCCTGAATGGCATGGGAACCAGGGAATCATTTTGTGTTGCAAGGTTCAATAGTGAAACTCTATAGCTTTCTTGGCCCTTGCAAAACCAGGTCACAGCTGCCTGGCTTCCTAATTTGGTTTGATATACTGTGAATTCCCAAGGGGATAAGTCACTCGCTTATTCATATGTAAGTACAGGAACCATTCCAGAACAAAAATCAGTCAGAGTTCATCTGTGCTTTTAAATGCCCTCTACCACCCCACTCTGTAGATAATCTAGATTTGACTCTCAGTATTTATTTACCATATTACAGAGGAAGTATACGGCATTTTTCATCTTTTGAGATATGTAACTTCATTACTGTGAATATTCACTAGGATAATATTCCCAAGGTATTTGATTTTCTGCTTTAGGAATGTTTCACAGCAGATGGCTATCTAATAAAACACTGAACGTGAAACCAATCATATAGAGAGAAAATGAAAGTAGGAAAAATTAATTACAAAATATCTTAACAAACAGAGTCTTATGTCAAGTCTATGAAATAGCATTATTATACATTTCTCTTGTTACCTACTAAGCGCATAAGGACATCATAAATCACCTTGCTTTATAAGATTTGATGAGGCAGAAAGATCTTCCCTGTTGGTCATCAAATTAAGATGTGGTATGATTTTACACGTTGTTCCATCTCAGAGTTTGGCTGTGTTCTATCTCTGTGGTTTCCCAGAGCCAACCACTTAAGGATTTTTGGGTTTCTGCCAGTGGCTATGACACAGATGCTTTTAATAAAGGGATGCAACCACCTTCTGGAAAAGCTCCTTGCTTTACTATAACTCTTAAGAGATATCAATCCTGTTTTAGTAGTATTTATTTTTAAAAGAAAGAAAGAAACTAAAATAGGAAACAGTCTATGTAGCCTGCTTTGTGTTCCTTCTTTTTTTGCACAAAATAGAACATTTCCTATAAAAAAAAAGGTTTATGCAATTCCACAAATGTGTGTGGAATGTCCACAATGTGTCAAACTCTGCACTAGCCATGGTAGACACCAAGAAGATGTGTAGCATGTCCTGGAGGAGCTACACAATACTACTTATTAAAAAATGAATCAGCCCTGGCAGTTTTGCTCAATGGTTAGAGCATCGGCCTGCGGACCAGAGAGTCCTGGTTTCAGTTCCTGCTAAGGGCACATACCTCGGTTGCAGTTTGTCCCCAGCCCCGGTTGGGGTCGTGTGGGTGGCAACCACTCAATGTGTCTCTCTCACATCGATGTTTCTCTCTCTCTTCCTCCCTCTTTCCCTCCGCTCTATTTGAAGATAAATGCAAAGATGTCCTCGGGTAAGGATAAAAAATAATTTTAAAAAATGAATCAGATAATGAAAAGTAATATGTAAGATACGTGGAAATACTTGTATAGTGTCATATTTGGCAGACTATTTAAAAGTATGTAAAATTTCCCAGCCAGTGTGGCTCAGTGGATTGAATGTTATCCCATGGACTGAGAGGTCCCAGTTCAATTCTTGATCAGGGCACATGCCTGGGTTGCAGGCTCAATCTCCAGTGGGGGTATGCAGGAGGCAGCCAATTGATGTTCCTCTCTCTCATATCGATGTTTCTATCTCTCTCTCCCTTACTCTCTCTCTGAAAAAAATCAATTAAAAAGTGTTTTTAAAGTGTATAAAATTAAAACTAGGTGACTTTACTGTAGATGAAATAACATGTGATAAGCAATAGAAAACTGGTTGGATCATTAAATAAATGCTATAGAGAAAACTGATTATTTAGAAAAAATGTAAATTGTACCGAGCTCAAACAAACAACAACAAGAAAGTAGATTAATAGTTAATTATATTAAAAACAAAATAAAATGGAAATGTTATTGTATATATGCAATGGTCTTAGGATAGGGAAGGAATCTCTAAGTACAAGTCATGGAGGAGAGAACAAATGTCAAATTTGACAGCATAAAAATATAGAAGTTATGTATAGAAAATTTGTAAATTAAAACACAAGTGACAACTTGATAAAACACTCACAAAATATGACAACAAATTAAATATCTTAATAATCAAAGAACCAATAAGAATCAACAATACAGTAGAAAAATAGCAGGTGACATGATTAGAAATATACAATGAAAGAAACTTGAAATGATGAATATGAACATATACTAACCTTCATTAGTGATCAAAAGAAATCTAATAAAAACAACAATAAATAAATTTTTACCCATTAAATTAACAAATATTTTTAATATAGTAACAATTAATGCTATGAAGATGCACAGGCAACCTCATTCAATTATGGTTGATACTAGAACAAATTTTCTGGAAAATTTTTTACAGTAAATCTTAAGAAAAAAATTAAATGATATTAATCTTTGATCCAATAATTCCAGTTCTAAAAAAGTACCCAACTAATAATAAAACACTTATGTGAAAACAGATTCATCACAGTGCTCTTTTTTATTTTAAAAATTAGGAACTTGTTTTGTTATAGAAAATAAACATACTATAACCTTTTCAAAAGATAGAATTATATTTTTCAAAATAACATAATGATTGGAGGGAAAACTCAAGCTATTAATTGAGAAGTGCAAAATTTTAGAAACACTAAAATAACTATTTTTAAATGCATGTATTCATTCAACAATTAAAATTAATTAAACAATTACTAAATGACAGGCAATGTTCTGAGTGTTTTATGCACTTTATCTCTTTTAAAACTCACAAAAGTCCTATAAGGTTGTACTACTTGTATCCTCATGTAAAGAAGATCATCATCACTAGAACAAATAAGGTCCCTATTCTCATATAGTTTACAAGCTGAAAGAAGAGAGAGCTGTTAATCAAGGAACTACCAAAATAAATATAAAATTATAGCAGTGATAATAGCCCATAAAGGAGAGGTCCACTCTAGAGGGATTGACCTGGTCTGAAAGATGAAGAAATCCTTGCTTCAGGGGACAATGATTAAGCTATTAATTTAGCAAGAGTAGGAGTTAACGGAAAATACAAGAGAAGAATATACCAGGAGGAGGGAACAGCATGTGCAAAAACCTTTTGGTAGGAAGGTGCCCTGCATGCTGGGAGAACTGATGAAGCTAAAATGGAGCTGGAGCAGACAGGCAGCAGGAGAGGATGTGATGTGAGACAGCCTTCAGAGTGTCTCTGTGTGGTTTAAAGATGCTTTGTAAGAGAGCAATCTGAGAGCCTGAAAGGCCAGGTGACTTGCCCAAAGTCACACTATTTACTTGGTGGCAGTCTGAAATCTAATCCGTATCTTCTGGTTGCAGGACCGGGAGTTGTTCCACCACATTGTGTTTGCCTAGAACAGTGTTTTTCAAACATTTTGAGTGACAGAATCTTATGTAAAATTTCCAATATGTGAAAGAGATCAAAAATATTGTACTAATATATAGTTTTTTTATTTCAAAGTATATTGTAATTATAAAGTCAATCAGTGAGAAGAATTAAGCTGTTTTAATAACAAAAATTTGAAGTCTGGGTGATGGATGGTATTTGCAGTTTTATATGAAACTCAGCATACAGTGTATTTCCGTATTTTGTTTTTTCTGTAATATGGGGAATATCCTGTTCCAATTGAATAAGTAATTGAAAATGGTAACCGTTTTTTTTTAATCATCACCTGAGGATATGTTTCTTATTGATTTTAAAGAAAGAGGAAGGGAGAGAGAGAGAAACATCGATGTGAGAGGGAAATGTTGCTCTGTTGTCTCCCATACACACACCAACCAGGGGATCATACCCACAACCTGTGTATATGCCCTGACCAGGAATTGAACCTGCCACCTTTCAGTGTACTGGGCTATGCTCCAACCAACTGAACCACACTGGCCAGGGCAAATGGTAACAGTTTTAATAGTCCATTTGGCAATCTTATGTTGGTTTCAATTAAATTGAAACAGAAACTGAAAGAATAGTAGAAGACCTTTTATCTTAAAAATAAATTACTAAAAATATCTAACATTATATTCTTAGTTGTTGAATTCAACTTGGAGAGAGGCAATGACAGATTCCTCACTCAGTCCAGATCTTCAGTGAACCCTGGTGAATGTCGTCTTAGTCTGTCTATGCTGCTATAGCAAAAATACTACAGACTGGGTGGCTGGAACAACAGAAACTTATTTCTCAGTTCTGGAAGCTGGGAAGTCCAAGATTGAGGCTCCCACAGACCTTAAGTCTGATAAGGGCCCACTTCTGATTTCATAGCCGGCTCTCTTCTTGCTGTAGCCTTAAATGGCCCAAGGGGACAGGAGGGCTTTTGGGATCTTTCCTATAAAGTCACTAATCCTATTCATGAGGGCTCTACCCTCATGAACTAAACACCTCCCAAAGGTCTCACCTCTTAATACCATCAACTTTGGGGTTAGGTTTCAACATATGAATTTTGGAGGTACATAAACACTGGGTCAATAGCAAATGTTATCTATAACATTATGGAAAGCTCAATATGTCATTTTTAAAAACCCCAGTTTATCCAGCAAGGGAATAATATCTCACTCTGCCTCAGCTGGATATTCACATGAGTTTCAGTCCAATTTATTTCATTGCTGACACTTTCTCTGTGGTTTTAAGCATAGCTACAATGTGATCTTGCATTGCCAAATTGAGCTTGTTCTATTTACCACCAAACATTAGCAAAGTCTGCAAACCAGTGAAACTAATTTTTTGAGAGATATTTTACTAGAGGAAATTTTTAAAAAGTGAATTCTTGCCCTGCCAGTGTGGCTCAGTGGTTGAGCATCAGCCCACGCACCAAGAGGTCACCAGTTCGATTCCCAGTCAGGGCACATGCCCAGGTTGTGGGCCAAATCCCCAGTGGGGGGCATGCAGGAGGCGGTCAATCGATGTTCTCTCGCATGATGTTTCTATCTCTCTCTCCTCCTCTCTTTCTCTCTAAAAAATCTATTAAAACATTTTTTTAAAAAAATGAATTCTCACCAGTACCTTGTATAAAATCCCCAAGTAACTTCAGTATGAAAAAAATCAGTTCTGAAACTAACACTGAATATATTGACCCGCCCCCCAAATAAAACCCTGCAATTTAAAGACAATGTTTTAATAACATTTACAATTAGAATGATCTTGAAGCATTGCCTTGAAAGGTCTTCTTAACAGCTTATGTTCTTGTATGACATATAAATAGCTTTTCAGAACCAGCTTTATGCAAGGCACTGGACTAGGTGATTTTTACCCTGACACTCATTTTGTAACACCTGCATAGCTTTTCTTTAAAAAAAAAAATGTATTCTTTTCCTTTTTTGCTATTTTGTTTTTTGATATGTTGAAAACCAGTCTACCTACTCAAGCTAAACATTTCTACTATGTGACAAGCGTTTAATAAACTTTCATCATATTTTCCTAGCATAAACCTACTGAACAAAGAAGGAAAATGAAAATCAGCAGTAGCGATTAAAAATTCCACATAATCTTAGTCTTTAAATAAATGTATCACTTCCATTGAATTTGTGTTCTTAGATCATTCTCTGGGTTATAACATCATGGTTCTAACTGTTTTTTCAATATCAGACTACTCATCTAATATACTTGTTAGCACACAGTTTATTGAGCTTTTTCTGGAGAAAAAAAGTGTTTCTTCCCCATATACTTTATAGTGCTTTTTGTCATTACTCCAACTTTTTCTGTAATATTTATGCTAATTTAAGCTGCATCTTATTTTTATGCTCACAATGTTTTGTTTTGAAATAATATTGTAAGCCCTACCTGGTTTGGCTCAGCAGTTAGAGCTTCGGCTTGAGAGCTGAAGTGTTGAGCTTTTGATTCCCAGTCAAAGGCACGTTACCTGGATTGCAGGTTGGAACCCTGGCCCAGGTAGGGGTCGTGCAGGAGGCAACCAATCGATGTGTCTCTCTCACATTGATGTTTTTCTCTCTGTTGCCCTCCCTTCCACTCTATCTAAAAATCAGTGGAAAAATATCCTTCGGTGTGGATTAACAAGAAAAAAAAGAGAGAGATAAAATAACATTGTAAGTTGGTAGAAAGTATAGAACTACCGGGCAAAATTTCACAGCCTAAAATACCGCAAGGACTTGGGTAATTTTTATCACCGTAAAAAAGTGAATCTGTATCTAATAACACTCAGTGCGATTTCCAAGTGACAAGTCTCCGGGAGATTCTTCTGCACGTTGCTTTCATTTTGCTCACACAGTAATGGACAGTGATGAAAGAATCCACTGACACCAGTATATCAAGTTACTGTTTTATCTCTCTGTTCTTTCTGACCCATGGTCACTTCCTTCCCAAATTTCTGATTTTAAAAAGTGACTTATCTCTAAGTTGTGTTCCAGCATACTTTTTATAATTATAAATATAAAAGTTGCTTCAAGAGTACTTAAAACTTATAGTATTATTATGGAAAATATAAATTAAGACAAAAAAGCACCTGGCAGTTCATTTAAGAGCTTTATCTATAATCGTTCCACCCACACGTGGCAGTTGAGTACCTGAAATGTAGCTATTCCAAACTGAGATTTGTTGTGAGTGTAAAATATGAAGATTTAGTACCAAAAAAGTATCTCATTATTAATTTAATGCTGAAATTATAATATTTGAGATATTATGGGTTAAATGAAACATATTAATAAATTAACTTCACTTTTATTTTTCCTTCTATAGTTTTTGTTTTTTACTGTTTCTTCTTCCTTTTTGTAAAGTGGCTACTAAAAAATTTAAAATTACATATGTGGCTCACATTATACTTCTGATGGACCACCCTTGTCTCTGATATGTAATTAATATTTAGTTATTCATTCTGCTATGCCAAGAGCATGTGTTGTACAGATGCAATTGAATTTACCTGGCACTCAGTTGAGTGAGGAATACAAAAGCTGTAGTAAGGTGCCTGCTGGGTTAATTTTGTATGAGCAGACACACACAGACCCACAGAATTAGAATTTTCCGGTCAGGGACATACTCATGAGAAGTTCAAATACAAGGCCAGAAATAGCAAGAGTCGCTCTCTTCCTCACCTCACAAGGAGCTCTATAGTGGTTGATATTTAATCAAAATTGTTAAAAAGTCATTTAATTATGCATGGTATTTTATTACATTTTTAAGTACTTAAAAATATTTTAATTAAAATTTTTGTCAAATATTTGGTACACTCCCAGAACATACATCTGAAAATTTACATGGTTCCATAAAACCTGTGTGAAAAATGACTGGTTTATTAGTCAAACATATGTATCAATCTGACTTTAGCTGTGTTCCCTCTCTCTCTGACTTAGGTTAGTGGCTCTCAAACTCTTGTTTGTATGACAGTGGCCTGGGCACTTATTACCAACACAGAGACTGATTCAGCAGGTCTTCCAGGTGAGGGGAGGGCCCTGGGATCTGAAATGTTATCAGCTCCCACTCTGGTCTGGCACAGTGAGCCTCCACCCACTGAGAAGCCCATTGAGGGCCAGTGTTACCAGCTATCATAGAGATCAAAGTCTCGTGCATCTTAAATATCCCTTAAGAGGCTGCCTTTGAGGTCATTAAGCTGGATCCTGAAATAAACTGAAGGGTCTGAAAAGTAATGGCCAATGATTCCTACAAAAATAGCAACTGGTATTCCATTTGCTGCTGTTCAGAACAAACTATGTAGATTTTTCAATTTACTTGTGAATTTTGAAATAAAGTGCACAAATCATAAATCCTACTACATGCATACACATAGTCATTGTGAGATAATGCATGAAAAGTGCAGAACAGTATTTGTCATGGAAGAAAATACTTCCTTTTCTCTTTTTCCCTATGTACATATGTCATGTGTGTGTGTGTGTGTGTGTGTGTGTGTGTGTTCAGAAGAGGGATTCTTTGTCAATAGGGCTGGTCTACCATAATCAGGCACAGTAGTTATGGTTATTTAAATATGAATATCAATGCCCTGGCCAGTTTGGCTCAGTGGTTAGAGCGTTGGCCTGTGGTCCAGAGAGACCCAGGTTTGGTTCCCACTAAGGGCATGTACCTTGGTTGCAGTTTGTCCCCGGCCCTGGTTGGTCGTGCGGGTGGCAGCCACTCGATGTGTCACTTGCACATCGATGTTTCTCTCTCTCTCTCTTCCTCTCTCTCCCTCCCACTCTATCTGAACAAAAAATGAAAAAATGTCCTCAGGTGAGGATAAAAAAAATATATGAATATCAAAATAATTTTTTGTCTTTCTGGGGTGTCCAAATCCTGTTGCTATGTGCCATTTAACTTCTGTCAATGACTAAAAACCAAATTGCCAAAAGAAGCATATTTCTATTTGCAAGAAGCAAACTGTTAGTAAGATGTTTTTGAAATAGTGAATTGAATGTCAACATTGGATATTTCTTAATAAACTAACAGAAGAGTCCCCATAGGGCAGTGAAATATCACATAAAATACACAAATAATACAAACCCAAACCAACATTTTGTTATTCCATTGAGTTATATTACATCCAGATGGAAAGACTGGCCTTACTTAGACTTTTCTTGACTTCAGTGGTTTGTGTGTGTCCATCAAATTTAAATAGAGTAAATTTTTTAAAAGTTCCTATCTTGGTAGATAAATTGAGGTTTTAGTTCTAGACTACTTTTCTAGGCTACAATCTATAATACAGTGTGCTATTTTTGGTCACGTTATATTTTTAAACAACTCCTTTCAGTACATTTATAAAAGTACGGCAATCCCTGTGGTCCATAAGGTTAGTCATGTTTGTTTATATTGATCTTGAGAGGAGAAATTTTACTTGATAATATATTTTGACTATTCTTCTGAAGTGTGAAAGCTGGCAAGATGAGAAATATTTTATAGAATACTGAGAAATTCCCTTTCTGTTAAAGATATATGAACTCTGCAGATTATAAATCTGGTCATTTCAACATAGTATTCAAATTTATTTTCTTAACTAATTTCAGTTATTTTTCCTTTTTTAAAAAAAACTCAATTTTTAACAGGTCTTTTTTTAAAGATGTTTTTATTGATTTTTTTTTTCTTTTTAGAGAGAGAGAGAAACATCAATGTGAGAGAGAAACATTGATCAGCTGCCTCCTGCACTCCCCCGACTGGGGATCAAGCCCACAACCTGGGCATGTGCCCTGACCAGGAATCGAACCAGGACTTCTCAATCCATGGGACAACGTTCAATCCACTGAACCACACTGGCCGGGCTCAATTATTTTTCTTGAATAAAGAATTATTCTTTTGAAAACAAATCAGAATACGTAGTCACTAATGGGCTTACGCCTTAGGAAATAGTATCCTTCTAGGAAAACAAGAACTATTGGAATAGGTTCAAGTAATTTTTGAGATTGAAGGACCATGAGTCCTAAGGTCACAGAGCTGGGCCTAAGACTCAGATCTCCTGTCTTCCTGGGACTTGGGGCAATTTGAAGGAATACTCTTTGATCATCACTAGACTATGTTTGAAACAAAACCACAGAAGAAAAGAACATTTGTATTAGAGGGAGTTGAGAAGCATCTAGTGCAATTCTTTCAGTAAGGAAACTGAGGCTCACAAAAGCTAAGGAATTTGCCCAGGGTCAGAGCTGATTCTAGAACCCAGATCTCCTCACTCTTAGTAAATGTGTTCCCCTTTGCCAGCATTTCCCAAGGTACCACCAAAGTACACTAGCATCTGAATCACCAGGGGTGCTTCTTAGATGCTTAAATTCCTGGGTCCTGTTCTTTTCCTCTCTCATTGTAGGGCCCAGAAGAAGCCATTTTGGAAAACACATCATATAACTTTTATGCCAACCAGAGTATAAAAATCAATGCATCTCGCATATCACATTTTAAAGAAAAATGCAAAATATTATCTTTATATACAGAAAGTATATAAAATAAAATATATTGAGATAGGCAATTTGGAAAACAGATTGAAATTAAGAGAGATTAGTTATGAGAGCCTTCTTGGAGGAAGGTAGGTGAGCCAGTGAAATGTGTGATGGTCCTACGTCATTGAGGTTAGATGAGGCAATAGTACATCTTGTATGAATGTACAGAAGCGGATATGAATAAGTCACATATATATGTGGAGAATATTCTATCAGTGGGATCTAGGAATTATTCTGGGAAGTGAGGAAAAAAGATTGCAAGGAAAGGTATTGTCATGAGATAAATGTTATTGTGTAACTGCCAAGGTTTCATGCTACTAGAAGCCTTGGAATGTTCCAGGAGTTACTGGTAACCAGATGAAAAATACAATAGCAAAAAGAAATGCATATTTGTTATTTCTAATTGTCAGAGATTTAATTCAACAATTAATTGTGTTATCTAGGTCATGCTGAAAATTCAAAGAGGAGAAATACTCCTTTTTTTGTTGTTAATCCTCACCTGAGGATATTTTTTCCATTGATTCCTAGAGAGAGTGGAAGGGAGGGAGGGGGAGAGAGAGAAACACTAATGTAAGAGAGACACATCTATTGGTTGCCTCCTGCAAGTGCCCTGCCCAGGGCCAAGGATCACACCTGCAACCCAGGTATGTGCCCTTGACCAGAATCAAACCCACAACCACCCGGTGAGCAGACTGATGCTCTAACCGCTGAACCACGACAACCAGGACAAAATATTTTCATTCTTTAAAGAACTTAAAATCTAAATAGGAGTAATGAATCCTAACATAAAAAAAATATTGTTTATGAGGCAGACAATACAAACCATAGAAAAATGAAAATTGGCATTAAGATTTGGAGAAGGGAGAAATCACAAATATGGCTAATATAGCAGTAAGATACGAGGAGTGGGAAATTACTGATAGACAGGGAAGGTGGTCTCCAAGCTGGACCTGGGTGTGCAGGGGGAATTTATTCACATGCAATGATATATTGGTTTTAGTCATCTAAGAAGGCTACTGTCACTGCTTAAAATTGAATTTGGGTTTAAATGTCTGCCATTTTAAATGAAGTTGCCTCCAATAGAAAGTGTGTATTTTTCTTAATTGAATTTATTTTTCAAAAAACAAATAAAATGTTCTTATCTCTTTTGGATTGGGGATAAGCAAAAAAATGGAATTTTGTTCATAAACTAAAATTTTAGAACTATAAAATTAACATAATAATTATAAGCATTAAAAAACTTTCAAAGGATCAGATCTTTGCCTTTCATAAAAATTTTTAATTGCTAGTATTACCCTATTTTTTAGCTGTCTGTTTAGTCATATATAATATTGGCCCCAAAATATATCAATGTGGGCTGATACAGAGAAAGAAGGTATTGTGTCTTAAAATTTCTGATCATGAGGTTCTTCTTTTAATAAATCGAAACTTCAAAATGACAGCAGACCATACAAGTTATGTCTCTGTGTTTACATGATAAGCAGAAGTCCAAGACTAAAACCAATCCCCCTACGTTAGATTCTGCTCTTTCCCAGCGATACCTGTTGGTGCTAATAACAAACCATAAGTATGTGATACATCTGGCTTACTTTACTCTCAGCTCCAGAAGTCTTTGTCTGCAGCAAGACAAAAACTCGGCTCTCAGAAGAGTGTCAGTGATTTTATTGTTTGTTTGGCTGTTATTTTGAACCCAGGTTTTCTCACACTTTGGACACCAAGCACTGTTTGACTACTCTTGGATCACTAGGTACACTTTTGTGAGTGTTCCCTTTGGTATCATATGCCTTCTGCCCCTACTTCCTTCCTTTCTTCAGGAACATTTATTAACAAACATTTATTAAGTGCCAGTTATGTATGAGACACTATGTAAGGCACCAGGAAAGTAACTGAAAATAAGTTAGGGGCCTTATCTGACTTTTACTCTAGGCAATTACATCTTTGTGATTAATGCTTCCATAAATGTCTGTCCTCGGTGCTACCAACAGCATTCAGAAGGGGCACTTGACAGAACTTGGAAGGTGGAAGAAAGCCTCCAGACGGACCAGGTGATGTCAAAACTGTAACCTAAAAACAGAGAAGGAGGAGCAGGGGCCTACAGCTGAGGCAGGACAGTGAGGGTTTGGAAAGGTGGTTCAGTGAGCTAGAGCAGTATACACTTGCGGTGAAAGAATGAGGGGATGAAGGGCCTTGTGTGCCAGACTAAGAATCCTGGGTTATTCTGAGGACAAAGGAGAGCCATTGAAGGCTTTGGAGTAGGGAATGATGGACTCAGACGGTAGTAGACCATTCCAGCAGCTATGGGACAAGCAGAGTGGAGTGGACGATCTGAGGAGAAGAGTATTTATTGGGCAGCTATACAAAAGTCATCTAAGCCCTGGCCAGTTTGGCTCAGAGGTTGGAGGGTTGGCCTGCAGACCAGAGAGTCCTGGGTTCGGTTCCTGCTAGGGGCACGTACCAAAAAAAAAAAAAAAAAAAAAGTCACCTAAGCACGGGATGAGAGTGCAACGGGAACTAAGGTGCTGGCAGTGGGGTAGGAGAAGGTGGATGGATTTGAGAAGTAGAAGCAAAAGGACTTGAAAATTCATTAACTTGTTTTGAGACTGAGGGAGGTAAGTGTAGGAGGCAGTGAGCTAAAGGGGGAAAAGTAAAGTAAGACACCTAGGATCCTGGCTTGTGCAACTGAGTTAGAAAATAAGGCAGAAATAAAAAATGTTGTAAACATTATTTTTGAGCAATTCAGCATCCAGAGATTTGAGTGGTGCATGTATGACCAAGACTTTAATATACATTTACTTTATTATTCACCATAGTTCTGAGGCTACGTGGAGTTACACATGTAACTGAAAGTGTGTGTTGTATTTCATTTAATAAGTAATAAAACTCTTTGGCTTTATATAGTTTCTTTATGAGGAAACATTTTTACAAACTCACCTAACCACATATTTAAAACATCAATCATCAATAGGTTGGCTGATTTTTATCTTTCTTGAAATTAGCCTGACGTTAAAATTTAAAGGTCACATTACTCTTTTTTAGAGAGTAAAAACCACATGCAGATCTAAAATTTTTAAATGAAATAAAGACTAGTATAGTTATTTCACATAACTAACACATATGCCCAATGATTAGCCAACGGAAAGATACTCAAAATCAGATTTTGATTTTAAAACTTTATTTTGAACCAAGTTCATAATTTTACTCTTTTATTTATAAATTTCAACTAAGTGGTCTCCTTAAAAGAATATCCTCTGATTATCTGATATGGGTATAGCATACAAAGTACTGATGACCTATTTGTAGAGATGACTTTGTGAATGTTATCCAACAACAAAATGATTCGTTTTTAACACAAGAAAGAGAATTACTCTTGGGGTTTAGATGAGGAAATATTTCAATAACAAAGGCTTCTAAAAGAATGTTGGCAGTGGTAAGAGTGAAAGGTATGAATGATGGCAGGCCAAGAAAGCAACTGAATATTACTTCCTTGGTTCCAAAAGTTTAATGTTTTTATTTGTAATAAGTGAGTAACAGTGGTTAAAATTTTTCCTGGAATAATATCTACAAAATATATTATGGGAAGTGTTACAAGAGAATGTCTCCTTTCTTAATAACTTCAAAGTAAATAGATCTCCACATGAAGAACATAATTCCACAATGAGTTTAGTGCTGTGTACTATATATTATTTTGGGGGAACATTTTGAGGTTTTAACTCCAGACTTTACATTAGATGTCGTATCCTTTGCAATATATACATTTATAACTATGTGCATGGGGGTGACCTATGTAAAAAATGCACATATGCACACAAAGAGAAATGTACATCTACCTCAAAATCTTTATAGAATAAGGTAGAATAGTAAAAGATTTTAAAAATAGATGCTTGTTAAATATTTGTCATTACCATACATATGAACACACACACACACACACACACACACACACACACACACACGTGTATATACTATTCCAGAGGCTGAATGGGCTATGAATGGGATGTATAAGTTAAGGAGATCTGGATTCAGGCCTTAAAGACTTCTAAGAATGAAGGAATGATTTGGGACAAAAATATACCTAATTCATGCATTGCTATATGGCAGTCAAGCTAAAAATCTATGAGATGGTGAAAACTCAAAAGAGAGGAACAAGAGAATAAAGTTATACTTAAAATTTAAATAAGCTTATATTACAAGTTTTAATGCCATGACTCCCTCAAGAAGTTAGCATCTGAAGCTGTGCAGTGAATCTACTATGAATTTATGCATTAAGTAGAATCCAACCCAAAGGTTAAGATTTCTCCAGGTATTATATTTTGGAAAGATAATTTTCCCTGGAAAGCAAGAATCAGCAGCTCTTTCCGTGGACAAATGTCACTAAAGTTAAACAAAGAAACAAACAAAATTTGTTTTAAATTTTCTTGGTCAGAGTCCATATCAGGAAACTGATAGAGGTAATACCTGTAAATTCAGGAAAGAAAAGGGTTAACTTTGACTGGAACAGAATCAGGAAAGCCTCCTAAAGGATCACCACTTTACTGGGGCCTTGAATAATAGGGATAATTTGAAAATATGGAGAAGGGAAAATAGACATCGACGTTAAAATACGTAGAGAAAAAGATAGATAACTGCATAGATGCATGCAAAGGTATCATACTGCCGGGAACTGTGCGGATAGCATCTCGTCCTCAGGACAACCCTGAGAAGTAGAGAGTTTCCATCACATTTTAGATAGGATGAAGCAAGTTCTGAAGTCTCCCTGAGGTGACGTGGCTGGTAAATTCCCCCCACAAGCTGTTGAACTCCAAAGTCCGAGCTCTCTGTCACCACTTCTTTACACTTCCTCCAAGAAGTGCCGACACACCAGTGGGACAAGCAGAGGGCACAGCAAAGATTCACTTTGTAATTGGAGGGCAAGGTGCTGCAACATCCAGGATGAAATATGATGCTTTTCCTTCTTTGTTTACTTGATCTAATGAAGGCCAGAGCGTGAAGGTAGCATAGTCTCAGATGGCGTATATTGTTCACTTCCTGTTGTACCAGGTACTGTGTTAAGAACCTTGTATGTATTATCTCTTTTAATCTCATAACAACTCTGTATTGTCTTGGTTTTTGTTAGGTAAGGAAACAGAGGCTTAGATAGAAGGAAGAGGCTGATTTCCAAGGTTAAAGAGCTAGGAAATGGTGGAGTTGGGATTCAAACTCCCTGTGTTATTAGACCAGACAAGATCCAGGACTATTAACCACTAAACTAAAGCCCATTAGTAAGTACAGTTATGTGATATACATCTGTGTGTGTATGGAGATGCTATATATGGATATCACACACACACACACACAGACACACATTTCATACCTAACAGTAATTTCCAGAAATGCTTCTGTTGACATGTCTGAGTTTAGTAGAATTTGTTTAACTGATGATTGGCATATAATATTTTCTCCACTGGACCATGCATGAAAGCATATTGGCACATGTTTTATGCCAGACACTCTGCTAAATACCATGATTCAAAGCTTAGACACAGCCCCTATCCTTAAATAGCTTAGCCTTTGAATTTAAGGCTGGTAAATTAATATAATGGATCTCTATGCATTACTTTACTTTTAAGTTTGCTATTATTGTGTTCAATTTCTTTCTTGCTTTGCTAGGAATACATAGAGAATATAGTTTTATGTCATTAGGTTAAAAAGATTCAATATAAGCAAAAATCTGCTAGTTTGTTGAGTGTCTGGTAATTAATGAGAATTATTAGTTGATGAATATATATCATATAGCAGTGTCAGTTTCACAGGCAGATTTACTGGGAAGCTAATGAAGCGTGATCTTAAGGATTCCTCAGTTACACTGACACTAAGAAATAAATCTCAAATCTATTTCTAAGAAGGCTGCAGAGGGTCTTGAGGAAGTAGAGTGATTAGAATAATCATTACAAACCTTCAACAACACACTAACTACTACCCCCAAGTAATCCCCAAGTGACCCTTTATACAATTTTTCTTTTCAATCATTGGAAACACTTTGCTGGTTTAATCCTTTACCCATATACTAATGAGACAGAATACAGGTAATTACCTCTAGTTTCCTGATATGGACTCTGACCAAGAAAATTTAAAACAAATTTTGTTTGTTTCTTTGTTTAACTTTAGTGACATTTGTCCATGGAAAGAGCTGCTGATTCTTGCTTTCCAGGGAAAATTATCTTTCCAAAATATAATACCTGGAGAAATCTTAGCCTTTGGGTTGGATTCTACTTAATGCATAAATTCATAGTAGATTCACTGCACAGTTTCAGATGCTAACTTCTTCAGGGAGTCATGGCATTAAAACTTGTAATGTAAGCTTATTTAAATTTTAAGTATAACTTTATTCTCTTGTTCCTCTCTTTTGAGTTTTCACCATCTCATAGATTTTTAGCTTGACTGCCATATAGTAATGCATGAATTAGGTATATTTTTGTCCCGAATCATTCCTTCATTCTTTGTTTCAAGCAATATTTATTGATAGTTTAGGATGTGACAGACATTGGTCTAGGTGCTGAGGGCAACAGTGAGCTAGACGAGGAGGTTCTACTTTCATGCGATGAGACAGACCCAAGAGGAGTGACTGTCAAATATAGCACTTGTCAAAATATGTTGTGGGGGTTAGTAAGCTACACCAAAGCAGAATATAACTACTAGCGAAACATACACATGTTTTCATGGATTTTCATTTTCACTTGCAGTTTATGAAACCTGTCAATCATGTCTCTAAAATATAAAGTTTTCCAGCTCTCACCTGAGGTTGCTATTGATTGCCAGCAGAATTTACAGAAATATCCTTTCTGAGGCTAAGCCCATGTCTCAGAGCTGTCCATGTGGAGAGAGTCAATACAATCTGACCAGTAATAGTTATTTGATTGTCTATGGGAACATCTGGATCTTTGACCTCACAAGTAGTAGTACAACAACAAGCCCTTATCCCTGTGGAAAAGTGTTTGTTCTGTTGCGGCTCAGAGGCCCTGTATTTGCATGTGAGGCTTGACGTTCTGGAAGTCATTTTCTCTAGCACTGGGGTTATTTAATTCCAAGGACTGGTTTGAATTTCTTTCAAAACTATAAGTGTATAGGATTACATTTAATTGTTGGTTTATGTACAGGAGCATTACTGCAGTGAGCTGCAAGGAGCACATTATAAGTACCCCTTTGTCCTGAGTAAATATTCATTCAATTACAGGCTGGATGAGGTCCCATGAATCTCTGACTTGTGACGTCTGTATAATGATTCGGAGATATTGCTGATATTATCTATTAAGCTTTTGCTGTCTATAGGGTCATATAAAGTAGCTTTGAAATTGCAGTGTAAATTGAGAAAACCAATGTCTAAAGCTTGGGCACTTCGACTAGATGGCTTCAGTTTCGTAATTGTGAGTACAAATTATTGGCAACACACAGGTCAGACCCCCCCCCCAAAAAAAAAGCAGCTGTTCCAGGGGCTCACAGTGTCAGTCTCCAGGGTGGCTGGGGACAGACGGAGGCATTGCTGCATGGTACGTTGGCCCAAAGGGCAGGTTCAAATTTCACTCTCACAGTGAGTCAAGTAAAGCAGTGATTTTCTTGAAGTACAGCATGCTCACCCAGTAGTTTCTGAGATTCCGTCCAAGTGTTAGGGAAGGACTTTTGTTTGGAACACCAGTTCCTCCATCTCCTGGAATCCAGGAACTTGACTGCTAATCACCCCTTTCAGTGTGTTCTCAGTCTTCACTCCATGCATGATTTGAAAGGCCATGTGGTCTTCATAATGTATTCATGCTAGACTGAGAAAGTTGACAAGTCACACTCTCATTTCAATGATCTGCTATTCATAAGGGCCATGTGGATTACACTGAATTCAAAGAAATCTATCTGATTGTGAACTCCCTGTGTGAGGTGATTAATACCGGACAGTCAAAACGGATGAACATTCTGGTGGTATTCCCTAACATCGCTCATTGTCAAAACCATGAGTATTAGGGAAACTATGGAAAGTGTCATTACCCCTCAGTCATTAGCTGGTGCCTCACATAGCAGAACGCTTTTCCCACCTGAGATCTCTGCCAGGCGTGGTGAGGAGCAACATGGGTCAGCACATGCGCCTGCTGCACAGTATTCCCATTATAAAGGCTTCCTAAACACTTTTGAGATTTTTCTACTGTCTTGAACAGATGGCCTGTGACCTGCAGTGACTTTGTTCAGATCCATGGCCTATGGAATCCAGGCTCACGTCCAATCACTAAATGGAGTCCCACAGGGCAGTGCGTGATCTGGCCCCTGACAACTTTCCCAGCCTAGTGTCTCTCCACTAACCAGTTCTCCTGATTCCCTGAACCCCCATCTCCTTCTAGTCATTCTTAACTTCCTTCCTCAATTACCTTTAGGCATTTGCTTCTACAGTTTATTGTACCCAGAACAAACACCCTTATCTTGTGTCTTCAACTCCCACTGAGGACTTGTTGACTATTATAATAGTTCCTCTCTCCCCTATCCAATCAGAATACATTATTCAGAAACTCTTCCACACCCATCAAGGATGTGGACAGTGTATGTGAACAACAATAAGAAACCTTCTCTTTCCCAAACCCATTTGGGTTCTCTCTCCTTCCTCTGTGCCAAGGATAATTGTGGATCAGGCAGGCTTAGACAGTCTCTGGGCCTCAGTCCAGTAACCAAATGGTCTATAGGAACCTCCTCGATTCAACATTTCCACTACACAAAAGTCAGCTTAATCCTTCCTCATTAAGACCCTAGACACGCAAAAAATTATTTGAGAATAATGTAATCAAAAGAAAGATAGGTTCTGCTTCATTTGCTTAATAAACTAGCATAAATAGCTAATCACAGATATGTCAACACCATTGCTGCATTGGAATACCCCCAATGCAGGTTTGCTGAATGAATATTTTGATTGAGATGTTCAATGAAAGTGAGACTTTATACCATTAAACCCTTCCCTTGCAGGAACTGAAAATAGTTGTGTAGTAAGAATTGGCCAGTTTTCAATCTGCCCTTTTCCTTCTCATTTTCCATTCATTCATTAAACAAGTATTAATATTTGTTGGGCACTTCCATCTGACAGGTACTGCAGACTTCTGTCCCTTTATACATGTTTCAGGGGGCTTGAGGCTGCCCAGGGCAATGGCTCAATGTCCAGATTAAGGAGATAACATGGAGTAACACTGGTGGCAGCTGAAAAAGTCATGGTTTCTCTTCTTCCAAATAATTATATCTTCTTGAAAATATATTGAGTACTTAGTTTTACCAGGTACTATTCTAACTGCTTGACATATGTTAACCTTCATTTAATCCTCATGATAAAACCATGATGTGAAGAGTAATATTGTCTTCATTTTACAGATGAAGAAATAGAGACAAAGAATTATTAGGTAACTTGCCCAAGGTGACACATCTAATAAATGCCAGAGTCTTGATTCGAACTCAAGAGCCCATATTGGGATCATCATAAAACCCCGGAATGGAAAGTCTCCTAAGTCCATGGGGAGTTATTCATTTGCTATATCTGTAAATGACTTAGTTGGCCACAGTGGCCTCCAAGATCCCTCCCAGATTAACAGTGTGTGTTTCTGGTGCTGGAGATGCCCTGTCCAAGCTGTAAATTATCACACAATCCATCTTCCTTTTCCTGCGTTCTTTCAGATCTGCACCTTGAGTTAGACTTTCTCTCTCTTTCTCTCTCTCTCTCTCTCTCTCTCTCTCTCTCTCTCTCTCTCTCTCTCCCTCTCTCCCCCCCCCCAACCCACCCCCCAGCTCTGAGCTTATTGCCTGCCTGATCCTGCCCTGCCAACCTCTGTTCTTTAGACCTTTGGTTTTGCAGGTTGCCCTCTGAGGGGCTGGTGCTTTTCAACATGGGAGTAGCAAAATTTTCCCCTCGTAAAGTGCCACGACTTACACAGTAGAACTGTGTTTTCTATCTTGTACGCAGTACCAGATGGCCCTCTCCTACTTCCCCCTCCCTCCTTCCACAAAACAACACACACAGCAGGCCCCATTGTGGGTTTCAGAGTACACAAGATGCTTTCATATATATTACGTTATTTCACTAGGGGGTGTACATTGTTACTCCCTCTGCTCTACAAGTGAATTTAAAAAGATAAGTAATAATGTGCCCAAGATCACACAGCTAGTGAGGAATTTGAACCCAGATAGTCTACACTCTGTCCATTCTATACACCAGTCTGTTCTCTTTCTGTACTGCTTCCTGTTTCTTCTGACACAAAGTGACTATGGACGTCCTCCTTTAAAACTCACCCTGGGTAAGCCAATGCTATGGCTTCAGTTGTCTGCTTTCACAGAAGTGTCTCTGTCTCTCTGAAAACTAACTGCAGCTAGTTATCAACAATTGGGATTCTGAGAAGGAAAATAAAAGATGAAATTGTATTGCAAGATTTTGACATCATTTTTTTCTCTGTCAGTGAAGATTTGTGGCATAGATGTTTATGTCTGACAAAAGGGAAGGCTCAGAGCCCGTACCAGGATGAATCCCAAAGTGCCTTGGACAAACATGCCTACTCAGTTCCTCTAACTGGGTGCGTAAGGGAGATACCCCAGTTATATCCCACATGCTGTCAGCCTCCACAGGCACGGGTTCTACTGAAATTATGCTTGCCCAGAGGCCATAGTCATTGTTTTGCACAATGAAGAATGTGGTTTGCAATGTGTGTTTCAGTGTGTGCAATAAAAGCCAAAGTGTTGCATGAAGAAGTGCTTCATGAACTGGAGAATGCAACATAACACAGTGACTGAACCTGTGGCCATCTGACCTCAGCATCTTCCCAGGGGGTCCAACCAGCCGACCTAGTACTCTGGCCTTTCTAGTGCCCTCTACTGTCCAGGCCCGAAATGACAGAAAACCCAGTTCTGCATTCTAGACGTTTGCTTAGTGACTTAGAAAAAAAATTTTACTCTTGGGCTGAAACCAGGTTTTCCAAGTTTTGGTTCATAATAAGTAGTTTTTAAACATTTAAAAATAGGGGTGTGTAATAAAATGCTGAGAGACTCTCTGGAGATCGCTGCTGCTGGCATTCCTCTAATAGAAAGCATACGCCACTGAGCTAACATTTTGTTCTTTGACTGAAGGAGAAAACAAAGCTGTTAAAAGCTGGTAGGCTCATTTCCAACATCAATAGCATTAATATCTTTCAAGTCACTCCTAACCATAGCTAATTAGAGGTTTATGAGGGATGGCCCTTCCTGAAGGGTCACCTCAGGTTATGGAGCCCACAGATGTGCTGTTGACTGTTGGCGACAATGGATTTGTTAAGAATTTCAGCTCGAGGTGATTATCTTTTTTTTGTTGTTGTTCTTTTGCTGGTGTGTCTCTTATTTTGACTGGCTGAGGTTCGGTTGGACGATGAGGCCCCAATTCAAAGGCAGTGCCAGGTTGTTGCTGGAGATCTGCAGTGACAGGTTGTTGAAAACTTATTAGTCTGACGTTTTAACAGCCTGCAGAGGGATGGAAATCTGCTCTTTCACTGGAAAAACTTAGAAAGGAAAACATGAGCTCGAGCTGAAATCAGCCTCAGTTCCAAATTTGCCGTCCTCTGGCACCAGGGTACCAAAGGCTGCCACAGTGTTTAGAGATTCAAGCCTCGCTATGCCACCCACACGGTAGATGGACTTGGACCACTGTAAAGCAGGAGACCCTGAAAATGCTCCCTCAGGGAACTGGGGACATTGTGATGGACTCAACACAGGTGCTAATGGCTTCAGCAGTAGCAGAAGTCATCCCCTGTGAGGTTTCAGCTGTGTGGTTAGGGGTCAGTTTTTTTGCTCATAGCCATTCTGTGTAATAATCCAAGAAGAAGGAATAAGGAATGCCTCAGGCTTGGTACCCATTCTAAGGTAGAAATGGACAAAAAGATTGTGGCCAATACTGTTGTTGAGATCTGTTGGTTACCACTGTATTGTACTTATTTGTTAGAGTGCTAAAAGAATTCATTAAGCATCTTTGCTCTTCAAAAGCAAACCCAGCCTCTCTAGCCCAGCCCAGATTCATTTTTTTAATCACTGTTAGCCCCTAGTTTCCTCCCATCACAACTATGACTACAGCTTTGGTGAAGCCTTCTACCCTGACCCACCAGAACTTTGCTCCCATACTTGGCAATTACTTGAAAGATCCTAACATCCTAAAAGGGTTTCTGGGCTTTGCATAGGCAGCTGCTTCTGTCTGGATGGGCCCCCTCTTTTGCCAGCCAGCTCCTTCCTGTCCCTCAGACCGGCCTATGGTCATCTCTTTTTGGAAGCTGTCTCTGATAACTCTAGGCAGCATTGGGCACCCACCATTGGGCATGCCCATAGCTTTCTATGTTCTAGCTTCAGACCAGGACGGATTTCCTGAGAGCATCTAACCTAAACCTCATTTGATTTTGTACGGACGCACAGTACAGTGCCTGCACAGAGTAGGTACTCAATTATAATTTAATTTTGAATGATCATTTATTCATTCACTCATTTGATAGACATTAATGGAGTTGCGAGCTTTCAGGTCCTTTAGGGAGTTGAGTCTCTTAACAGAAGCTATCTTTTTATGATCTACAGACCTAAACCATTTGCTCTCTAGGCCTATCTCGTGGGTATCTGGCTTTGATTAGTATCGTTCAGTTCTTTGTTGGGGGAAATGTGAGATGGGAGGTGGGCAGATGTTTTAAACTGTCTTCTCAATATCAAGTTTCCCCTTTCATCTCCCCACTGCAGCCCCACATTCCATGGCTGCATCTAACAGCAGCATTTGCTGGGGTACATACATAAATCTTCAGAAAGAGAAGTCGCTTCTCGTGCTCCCCCAGATAACCTCAAATCTCAAGTACATCCCACAGAATTGCAGTGAAGAATTATTCATTCATTCATTTCATTAACATTGGGAGTGCCTATAATGTATTAATAATCGTGCTAGATACTTAAGGGTTCAGGGGTGATCAAACAAAACAGATACATCACCATACAGGCATTTGTCTTGTTTACTAAAAACCTCACTAGAGAAATTCTTGTATGGCAAAGTTGCCGAATTTAAGTGCTTAGAGATGGCATGAGGGTGAGGGTGAAGGCGGCCTGTACTGAAGCCGTGCCTGCTCCAGGTTGTCTCTGTTGCTCCTGGCACAGATGAGGTGTACTTCACTTTCCACCAAATAGTGGCCATAGTTAACACTTCTTCAGCTTAGCAAACTCAGTTCTGTTTTGTTTTTCCAAAACGAGTCTATATGTCAGGAGCTCTTTTTGTTTTGGTTTGCTTAATGATCTATCAAGCAGAGTCATGGAGGTGTTGGGGTTTTCTGCATTTCTGCAGTAGCTTCCAACATTTAGTCACCAGCAACATGCGTGTCAAGAGGCAACTGTGCCAATAGCTTTCTAATCCCTGGATCACTGCCATTGTGGTGTGTCCTTGAAGTCAACAGCTTCAGCGATGCCTCCTGCTTCTCTGCTTTCCCAGCTGTGGCCCACCACAGCTTCTCTCATCAGCTAGCTTTTCATTTTTTCTGAGAGGCCCATCTTTGACCTGCTCCTCCAATGATTTTATAAGCATCCAATTCCATGTATTAAATTTATTTCTGCTTTAAAAGAAAGCTTTAAGGATGGGAAGGAAATAACCAAAGAATCACAGTCTATTAATTATTTGCTGATAACATTTGACATTAACTACTTGCAGAAAACAGTTATTGCCTCAGCAGACACAGAAACCTCCAGGCAACAAGGATTTCTGCTTTGGGTTTTGTTTGCTAATGTTTCCTCCCATCCAAAGATATCAAGACACCTGCCCTAAAAAGATTAGCTGCTGGAGGCCTGCTGAGAGACTAATATATGCAAGTGATAGCAAATATTTGTAAAAATAAGCTATGAAAGTTCTTTTGAAGCAGGAAAAAAACTTAACTGGTTTAAGAAAGCTAGAAGTACTGCCAACTGAACAATGTGTGAACATCTCACCGTATTTAAGTTTTTTTTACTTCTTTCAAGTATTACAGGTACTATTATTAATATTTCAATATTATTGTCACTTAAGATATAATTTTTTCTTAAGAAAAAGAAGTTAGCTGAATACTTTAGTGTGATTCTAAAAATTACACCTAATATCAATTTTTCACAACTAATTTTATGATCAAAGTAATGAAAAAATACAGTTCATTTAAGAGAAATATACTTTATTGCACTTTTTGCTTTAACATATGATTTAGTTCTTGGAAAATAAATATTTTTAATTAAAAATACTAAGCTAGATGTGGTATTCTATAAAATTCATTTTGTTCTTCCTGAATAAAGGTAAATTTTAGATTTAATATAGAAAATTCTTAATAAATAAGAATTAACAACCAGCTGTGAAATATTCTGACTTAAAAAAATTAGAAGTATTTCTTCATTTTTAATCCTAAATAATAGTATGAAAATTAAAATAGAATTTTAACAAATGAGTTAGATTTATTAATTTGTCTTTTTGTGTTATTATCTACAGTAATTTAAATCAGTACATTCTTGTTCTTAATGAATTAAAAGCAATCGTGCGCTAATACTGTGATTCAGATAATATTACCTTGTTTTACCAATGAAAAAGCAAGTTTTGCAAAACTAAATAAATTGCCCATGATAGTATAATAGGTAAGTGGAGGCAGCAACAGGATTTGAACTTGGATCAGTCTAATCCAAAGCCTGCACTCTAATAGGTGGCAACTCATGCAAACCGCTATGGGCTAATGAATGAGAGAAAGGCATGTAAATAGACATAGCCTACTTGGCCCAGGCAATGAGAAAGCCAACAGGAGCCAGTACTGGGGAATCTATGTATAGTGGTCAAGCATCAGGTAAGCGGCCAGCTTTCATTCTCCCACTCATTAGAGGGAGCTATTCTGTAGTGTGTGCTACTCTCTATGCCTCAATTTTCTACTCTCTTAAAAGAGTATAATGAGCCCTGGCCAGTGTGGCTCAGAGGTTAGAGCGTTGCCCCACACACTAAAGGGTCACGGATTTGACTCTTGGTCAAGGGCATGTACCTGGGTTGTAGGTTCAATCCCCGGCCCAGTTGGGGCACGTGCGGGAGGCAACTGATCAATATGTCTCTCTCACATTGATGTTTCTCTCTCTCTTGCTCTCGCTCACTCTCTCCCTCTCCTCCTCCTTTCCCCCTCCCTCCCTTCCTTCCACTCTCTTTAAAAATCAATGGAAAACATATCCTCAGATAAGGATTAAAAACAAAGTGAGAGTATGAGATGGTAGATGTACAGCACTTAGAATAGCACTTAGCCCACAGTATAGTCTAAATATATGTTAGCAGGTCCATAACTATTTATTAAGGGTCTGGTATGTATAAGGCACCAGAGTTCAATAATGAGTCATGTTAGCAACACTAACAATGAAAGTGGTTTGCTTCTTTATGGTCCAAGAGGGTGACAGGTATTATACACATGAGTTTATGTGCAGTTTATCCTATGTGCTATGGGAGGAGAGAGTGATTCAGGAGGGACAGCCCTGGCAGGGCTCCAGCCCCTTGGATGGAGATTTCGAAAACTCTGCCCTACTATTTGGGGGCAGTATTGACTGGGAGAAATGAACATAAACAAGGAGAGTTGGTCTTAGTATTTCAGGCACAGAAGACAAAACAATGATAGAGATCCTTTGGAGAGATGAGAATCTGAGAATTAGGTGGAATCCTGGTGATCAGAACCAGATCAATGTCAGGGTCATCACAACAGGGTGCTGGGATGGGGAGTCTGCATGACCAGGTAAAGCAGCAAGGGAAAAGGGCTGTAGCACCTAAGAACCCAGCAGGACATGAGAACCTCCCTTGTGGCAGATCCTACGGTCTTCTGAGACTCAGACCCCATGGGTTAACCCAATTAAGCTCCTAAACTGGGTCATCACCCTTGGTTGCACAGCAAGCAGACAACTGGCAGAGAAAGTCCCTTGAATACTAGTATCAATGAGAAAAAAATATTGGAAAGAATCTGATTTTTTTCCAAGTCAGGAGAACAGTCAGATTCCCCTCTAGGCATTGCTTTAAAATCTATTATCATTATCAGGTAACTTTACAAAGCAGGGCATTAACTAGTTAGAAGTGCCTCAGGCATTTCCCACGCAGCCAGAGAAATGAAGACAAGGAAGAACACTGCCTTACAGTCATCAGAAGGGCCACTGTGATTACCCATGCTGCTTGGTCATTGGTTTGTGTGGTCAGTGAATTCAGTGAATCCTGGCAGGCCATGACTGTTAAGGAATGCATGTTTCATAGGAGTTTCAGGAACTTCCCCTGGTTTTGTTTGTGTCCAGGAAAGAGAGCGAGACCCTCATGACCTCACCCACACCCACACCCATCTGCCTCTTGCGGGACATATGTAAAGCTACCCTTGGGCTTTGGGTAACTGTGAGAAATTATGCAACCTCCTCCCAGCAACTAAAAGAAGGGAAGCTCTTCAGTCCTAGCACATGTGTGCACTTTGTCATTAACAAAGGTGAGGGACCACTCCAGAGTTATTTCCTTTTAGGACCCTGAATATGAAGTGATAGCACTTGCTAGCTAACAGTTTGTTTTGCCAAGAAGTTGAAAACGTTTTAGAAACCTCTGATCTTTATTAACTCTTTCAGGTCATGAAAATGCCACTTTAAAAAGCAGGTAATGCAGGAAATGGATGCTAGCTATTTGAAAGCGTTTAACCTTTGCCAAAACACAGACAAAACAGGAACAGACAGTTGGATCCGACTCCAAGGTCATTAATCCTCACATTTGCTTTCTGGTATGACTTTGTGGCATATATTAGCAAGCCATGTTACTTACAAAGAAATGAAGCATGAAGAGATTAAGCAGCATGATCAATATCACTTGATATTTAGGTGAGCAGAGTAACCGGGAAAGAGCTCACAATACTCTTAGTTTAGTATATAATACCCTCTTGCAAGCTTCAGGCCCACCCTGTCTTCCTCGTCTGCAGTCCATTGTCTTGACTCTCCCAAGCGGTCTGCTCCCTTTTCATGGCCCAGAGCCAATTGCCCATTCTTTGTGCACAGTAGGCCGCTCCAGAGAATGGGTTCATTTGTCTGTAATTGAGTCATCCTTTCTCATCTCAACCTGCCCCTCTTTGTGCCAGAGGATTTTTTAGTTATGGGTGAAGAACATGAATTCTCACATCCAGAAATTGTTTTCTACAGAAATTACTTTGTCTTTTAACATGAGAAGTGTAGGTAGAGTTGAGCGTTGACCAAGCACTTAGGAGTACTGATGCCCCGCCCATTTGAAAATCTGCATGCCCTGAGCATAAGTGGATTTCCAAAGGAAGATGTAAAATACTACAATAAAAATTGACGGGAGTGAAGTCAAACAAGTTGTGGACAGTGAAAGAAAAGAGGAAAATGGGCAAAGTCGCATGTTTTCAGTCTTCCTAAAAAGTAAGGATTGAGAACAAGTGTAGCCTGGTGCTAAGTGGCCTCTGGAAGCCCAAAGAAGACAGTGCCAACAAGCAGTATGCAAAAGGCTGTCTTTATATTCAGAGTGTTGCATATGGGGGCAATCCTTTCTTATTAAGAAATATTTCAAGCATAGAAAACAGTTTAGGGAATAATTTAGGGAACAAACCATTCCAGTAGTTCTCCCTCCACCCCACCCATCTGCAATTTTGCTTTCTGTGGTTTCAGTTACCCGCTGTCAACCGTGGTCTGAAAATATTAGATGGAAAATTCTAGAAATAAACAATTCATAAGTTTTAAATTGCCTGCCATTCCGAGTAAGCATGATGAAATCTCATGCCCTCTCGCCAGGGATGTGAATCATCCTGTTGTCCTACATGTCCATGCTTTATACACTCCCGCCAGTTAGGCGTTTAGTAGCCATCTTGATGGTTAGATGGCCGTCACAGTGTCTCAGTGCTTGTGTTCCAGTCACTCTTATTTTACTTCATAATGGCCCCAACCAAACAGCAAAAGCAATGATGCTGGCAATTCGAATATGCCAAAGAGAAGCTGTAAAACACTTGCTTTAAGTAAAAAGGTGAAAATTTTCTACTTAAGGAAAGAAAAAATATTGTATGCTGAGGTTGTTCAGAGGTACTGTAAGAATGAATCTTCTATCTGTGAAATTGTGAAGCAAGAAAAAGAAATCCATGCTAGTTTGCTGAGATGGAGAAAGAGAGACCATATTCACATAATTTTTATTACAGTATATTGTTATCATTGTTCTATTTTTCATTATTGTTAATCTATTACTGTGCCTAATTTATAAATTAAACTATATCATAAGTAGTGTAGAAAACACACAGCATATAGTATATATGGGGTTCAGTACTACCCATGGTTTCAGGTGTCCAATGGGGTTCTTGAAATGCATTCCCATGGATAAGGGGAGACTACTCCATAGAAAAAATTGATAACCCCTGAATGTCCATCAGCATTCATTGCTCTGTATATCTTCCCTCTCCCTGAATTTGATGTTCATTATTTATTGCTGGTTTTTATGTTTTTTTCTGTAAATTAATGTATCCATAAACAATGTGTACTATTTTTAGATATTTTCAATAAGATAAAAAATAAAGATAGCTTTTTGCTTAATATTTTATTTTTATATGATTTAAACATTAGATATGTATTATGTCATTTGAAAATTATATATATTTTATTATTTTAACATATATTTTATAAGATTTGAACATTATACAATTTGAATATTTATATATGCCATTTATATATGTTTTTTACCGTATATGTAGTCCTAATTCACTCATTTTAACCACCATGTAGTATTACAAGGTATGAACAACATATTATTTATCTACTTTGTAGTTGGACATTAAAGTTATATGTGAACATTTTTGTGGTTATCAGTTTAGAAAATGACTTGCTGTGTTATAGGGTATGCACATTTCAACTTAAGTTGAAATCTAGTAATTAGTAAGTAGAATCTAATAAAATTTTGCCAATTTTTCTCCAAAATGGTTCTATCATTTTATATTCTAACCCACAATATGTGAAAGTATTCATTTATGTACATTTTTTATAACACTTGTTATTGCCAAATTTCTAAGTTTTGCCATACCAATGAGTTCAAAATAGGCCTCATTTTATCTTTAATTTGCTAGTTCCTAATTATTACTATAATTGATGGAATATATTCTGTTTATTGACCATTCAAATTTCCTCTTCCATGAATTACTTGTTCATGCCCTTTATCCATTTTTCTGTTTGTTATTTTCTTATTTATTTGGAAGATTTTTTATACATATTCAGATACTAACTATCTGTCATTCATAAACATAAATGTGGTCTAGTCTTAAATAACTGATGTATCTCTGGAGTTTGCCTTATACAAAACTTTTAACTAGAAAGTTAAAATTATGACATAGAAAAGAAAGTTGATATTTTCATAAATCTCTGGGTTCAGGAGTGCCACTTTTTTTTCTTTTTATCATTTTCTTATTTGTTTTCCCCTCCAAGTTCAGAGAGTTAAGTATAGTCTACTGATTTTGTGCTTGATAATATATGTGCTTGATTGCGAAGTGGGTAGTTTAGAATAACTTTGGCCCTGGCCGGTTTGTCTCAGCGGTTTGAGCGTTGGCCTGCAGTCCAGAGAGACCCGGGTTCGGTTCCCGCTAAGGGCATGTACTTCGGTTGCAGTTTGTCCCTGGCCCTGGTTGGTCGTGCGGGTGGCAGCCACTCGATGTGTCACTTTCACATCGATGTTTCTCTCTCTCTTCCCCTCTCTCCCTCCCACTTTATCTGAACAAAAAATGAAAAAATGTCCTCGGGTGAGGATAAAAAAAAAAAAAATAGAATAACTTTGGTGCTGTATAAGGACCCATTTTGAGAAGGATTAACCTCATATTATTAGGTCTAATAGACTGCATATCTTCCACTGTGGCCATCATTCCTCATAGGAGCACACAGAATTACTTCTAGGCAGGGGCAAGGGGCATGCAGGAAAAATCGATCCGAACTTGCCTCTTAAATACTTTACTACCAGGGAAGTCTCTGCTCATAACATAAATTCCTAGGCTCTGGTAACCCAGGAGAACATGAGGAGTAGAATAATGTCATGGTAATGTCAGATTGCATGGACATGTTGCCTTGAAAATCCTGGTGTGAAATCTTAACATAATGATGGCTTTTTTTTTCTTTCAGAGGTGTGGTGAACTCTTGTTTGAAAACCCTGATCAGAATGTCAAATGTGTTTGCATGCTAGGTAAGAAGGCTTTTCATTTTCAATATATTAAGCATGTTGATGTCATGTGACTTATTGTTGTTCTGTTGCATATTGACTGTCTCTTGTTTCATACTGCAGAGGCTTATAGGCTTTAAATGGGTTTAAAGACAACTTTAACATTTATAGGTGGAACACAATGAAAAAAAGGGTTTGATGTGAATAACTGTCAGTAAGTCATGAACCATGCTTCTGAGTCTTTCAAAATTTTTCTTACATCATCAGTGTTAACATAGAATTGGGTGCTTTGTATTCAGGAGACTGTGATGAAAAAGCAAGAAGAATTATTGTAATTCTTAAACTAGAGATGATAAGCTAGGTAAGTAAACTATTAAGAATTTACATCACAGCACAAAGCTCTTGCTCACAATGCCTGGGAAAAATACATATACAAAATAATCTGAAGTCAGCACAACAGTGACCCACACTAGATTTGTAATAAAATTGCAGCATTGTAATAAATAATAATTAGTTGTACCGTGGGACAATATATAACCAATGCCTTTCACAAACTCTTTAAGTTATAATATTCTCTTAAGAAATGAAGTTTATATTAATTTCCTTATTATATAGGTTACAAAACTATACAGAGAATATAAGTGATGCACTTAACCTCAAAGGGAGAAACGATGCAGATCAAGATATGAAAGCTTCTAAACTGTAAAATTTTAGGTCTAGTGTTTAGAACTTTTTTAAGCCACTAAACTGTGTCCAATGAACTTTCAATTAATTGTAGTAATAGAACAAAATAGTAGCATGGGTAAATAGAAATAATGTTTAAATTTAGTTTTCACCAAGATTTTATCCTCATCCATTCCAACCTTGAACCATGAGCAAAGAACAAAATGCTTCATTTCAGCTTCTTCCATTTTCTCTGGCTACCTCATCTGTTGGCAGCCATATGTTGAGAAATATCTGTGAAATAACTCAAAAGCAGACAGCAAGATAAATAGAGGCAGGAGAAGGTCTTGGTAATTTATATTTTAAAATAATCAAAGGATGCACGTGACTTAAAAATACTAAAACAAAGCAAAACATTAAGCACCATATTTTCCTAGCCTTCTGATCTTTCTCATTTTCTTGTACTAGTATTTTAAACCTCTCTGTTGCGGTTCTTATATGTTTTATTTTTATGTAATATAGTGGCTATATAGTAACATATTTATTGGAAAATGAACATTTTACTGGAAGAGCATGAACAATGAGCATAGCATCCACACACCCATTTCAAACATCCGGTATTCTTTTCCCTTAACCATGAAGATTCCACAAAAATGCTAATAGTTCAGGGTACAAACTGAGATAGATAGATAGATAGATAGATAGATAGATAGATAGATAGATAGATAGATAGATAGATAGATAGATAGATAGAGTGAGTGAGTGAGCAGAAAAAACTTCCTTTTTCCAGTCACATGTTTCAACCTTGGATCTGGGAGACTATCGCATAACTACATCAGACCTAGCCATCAATGAACTCATTTAATTTTCACAATAACAAGATAAGATTGGGGCTATTATTTTCATTTACAGATAACAAAATCGAAGCAAATAATTGGATATTATGGGTACCTTAATATCACTAAAATATTATTTGATTATAGCTTCTACCTGATCTAATAACTTGAATTGATTTTTTTTCATTATTGATTTGAGAGAGGAAGGGAGAGGGAGAGAGAGATAGAAACATCAATCAGAGAGAACATCAATTGGCCGCCTCCTGCATGCCCCCCACTGGGGATTTGGCCCACAACCTGGGCATGTGCCCTGACCAGGAATTGAACCGGTGACCTCTTGGTGCATGGGTCGATGCTCAACCACTGAGCCACATCAGGTGGACATAACTTGAATTGATTTTTAACGCATGATGATTTTAAGCACATGAGCACATCACTTATTTTGACTAAATTTTACCTTGTCCTGGCTCTAATGTGAGTTGACTGATTCGTTTATAGCTAGTAAACAGCAATAAACTGTTTACTACTACCTGTAGACTTGACTTCACTCAAAGTAAGATCAATCATTTTTTTATCTCTTCTAGAGTATATGGTATGGTTTATATAGATGCCAGAAGACATTCCTGGCCAACAAATGCATCCCCAGTGAATCTGAGATTGCACAAAATTCCAAAATTAGAAATATATTTATATAAATCAGTTTTATATTACTATTACTGTCATACTCACTGTAATTAATTAAGCGCTTAAATATATGACAGATGAAATCCATCCTAAGCACCTTACATAATTAGATATTTTATTCTATTGTAAATTAAGACATGGCTTCTCTTTTAAAATATAGATAGAGCCCGGCCGGTGTGACTCAGTGGATTGAGTGTTGTCCCATGGACTGTGAGAGGTCCTGGCTCAATTCTTGGTCAGGGCACATGCCTGGGTTGTGGGCTCAATCCCCAGTGAGGGGCGTGCAGGAGGCAGCTGGTCAATGTTTCTATCTCTCTCTCCCTTCCTCTCCCTCTAAAAAATAAAAAATTAAAAAATAAAAATAAAATATAGATAGAGATCCTTGGCAATGAGAATATATTATTAAGGTAGTAAATTTCATTAGTTTATTGAATTTCTGTTTTTTTAGTGATATATAACTAAATGACATAAGAGAACCATGAGAATAGAATTTTTTAATTAGTTTGAGGACATGGAAAAAAATAAAGATGAAATAGGAAGAATAATTGTACATCTCTAAAAATAGATAAGTAAATATTTATTGGGTGTCAAAGGTAACACTGTGTCTAGTGAGCTTAAGTTACTTGTATCTTATCTTTTTTTAGAAGATTGCCACAACTTTTAATTGAATTATTTACAAATTCCCTTGAAATCTTAAATTAAAGAGACTACCAAAATAAAGTTATTATGGATATCAATATTACTCATGGATTAACCTACCATTAGTTTGTGTCCATAAAGCCCAAGGGCTGCCATGTCACAGCGATATGTACTGTGTAAGCTAATATAAATAGAGGTGATGTTGAATGGTTTATTTCCTTAAAAAAAAGAAAAGAAAAGAAAATTTCAAGTTACGAACATGTAACCCATTAAAACTGAGACCACATTTTGTATTTCATCATGAAAGAGCATCTCTATCAACACAACAAAACTCCACTCCCCATTGTCGGAGGTATTAGTTTGCTGCTACCTTTGAGAGGAAACTGTGATCATGCCCTTATGACTCCCGAAGCATTTCTTGAGGAAAACCTTGTATCTCCAACAGTGAAAGATGAGGATTCTCTGGTATTTTAAGTGATATTAACTTCTCTAAGTATTGCCAATCATAAATGTAGTTTGCATTTTTGCAGGTAATGTTCTATTGATGAATAAATCACAATTTCCAAGCAAGAAAACCAAATATGTAAAGTCTGCATTTCCAAAACTTCACCTCTGCTTTTATGCCACCCTGGTAGTGAGATTCCTGTGGAGGCCAAACTGAGACATCCACAGTTTTAAATTGTCAAGCTCTTGGGTCAACCCACCAAGATCCCACCTCTGCCACTCACACTCCAGGTCTGGGTGTCTGCCTGGATCCCAGCTGTGCACGGTTGAGATGGAAGAGGGCAGAGGGTTACTACCAGGGACAGCATTTGCAGGTTTCTTCCCTCCCCCTGCTGTGTCTCCAGATCTTTCTGACAAATACAATTTTTATGCTTTGAGTTGTCTACCTCACAACTTCCATGAATAAGCCATCCTTACCAAACTCATGCTTCTGGCTCATAGGTTAAAGGAGACAGGAGTGTAAAATCTGCCTTGAGTTACTCTAAAGCATGGAATTCAGTGCAGTTTTAAGTGGGTCAAAATTACTGTCACGTATGAGTCTTATGGGGAATCATTTCTGGGTTCAGGGAAATAGTTTGTGTTGGAGGTGAAGATAAATAAAGATATACTCCAGAGCGGGCTCCACTGAGTAGTAACTGTCTATTCCTGAAAATTCCCTCAGATAGGACAAATGTGGACAATCAAATTAAGCCCCAAACTGTAATAAATGTTGCTTTCTTCTTTCCATCACCTATAGGGCATATGCTCAAAACTTCCTCCCCTGCTCCTTCCACTTTTCAAACTTAGCGATAAGATTTCTCTCAAGCTCAACTTGACCTCAGAAGTTTATATAACTGTATCAAAGGGTACACAAGTGAATAACAAGACTTGTATCTTAATTAGGTGTAATGAACTAATACCATCGGAAAAAGGAAGTGGAAAAGAAATTATCTCTCATTGCACAATTAATGTATAAAGTATGGCGAGTTGCTAAAACGATTTTACTTTTCAAGTATAATTAAACTGTTGGGTACAAATAGCCAAGATTATAAAGGAATTACATAAAATGAGCAATGTCGATTCCCTTCTTAGTTCATTTGCTAACCTTCTTCTAAGAAGTGATAAATCCTGGGAAAAGAAACAAACAAACAAAAATTTCCAATCAGACTAGTTGCCTCTTATCAGCTCCTTTTTTCGCCTTATTCTCAGAGTGAAGTTCTTTTAAACAGTAAGTCTTAATTTGCCTAATTTATGATACTTGTTAGCTCAATTTCTTCATATTTTTTATCAAGATTAATTTTTTTCCAATTTGAAATTTTCAGTGGCCCTGCTTTTGCTTCTGTGGAATCCCATTCATGGTGATTGGTGTCATATCATTTGAATGTAAAGTACAGACTTTCTTACCTGCTGTGACTCAGAAGCAGGTATTCAAATTGTCAGGTTTCTGGATGCAGTTTATATAAATCATTTAAAAGGATTGCCAGTTTTCAAAGCAATAGAATACCATAAAATCAATATATTATTGACATCCAACATGAGCATAGAGAGACTTGCTTTCTACCTCTGAAAAATTAACTGTGTACTCATAGAAATTGCTTTGTCTTTTAGACTCCAATGTATAGTTTTTCTGCAAAATGGAAATAAAAACATCTATCCTTCCTAACCCAGGGGTTGTTATTGTGACAGAATGTGATGTTGCCTGTTACAACTATAAATGTGGCTCATACATCAATAAATTTATAAATAAATAATAAATAATTGAAATAAACAAAATGATAATAATAATAAACAATAGGTAATGTTTTTAAAAAGCCACAGGAAAGCCAGAGCATTATATAAATGGGAAGGCAATTTTTGTAAAGTCTTACATGCATTCTTCAGAATTTTGCGGTACCTCAAAAGCATTCATCCAGTATGCATTCAACAGATCTACATGGAACACCTACTGTAAGAAAGTTCCTGTGCTAGGCACTGGGCATGCAAAGGCCAATGGGAACATATCCTGCCCTCAGAGGGTTTACAGTCCAGGAGGACATTCAAGCCCTGAACCCCCAAATCTGCAACACCAGCTAGAGAGTGGCACATGATAAAAGAGAAATGAAGCATATTGAGACTTCAAAAGAGGAAGAGAGTGCACACAGTGTTTTATGAAGACATGTGGATTTGGACATGTAAAAACTGAGGAAACGGCAGCATTCTAGGTGGACACATGACCATGGAACAACCCAGATACAGGGAAGCTGGGAGTGGGAGGTGGCCGTATGTTTTCCAGGCCACAGTGATGATGGAAGGATGAATTGGAAAATAACTTGAGGCCTTAATTGTAGACAGTTTATCTGTTAATCACTGGCTCTAAAAAGAACAGAAGTACCAGACAAAGTAAAGTTCTGGTCTCTGATTGATTGAGTTACAGAGCTTTTTTTCGTTATAGAGTGTTGTGAAGTACTCTATGAAACAGTTTCCATTGGGCAGTATTATATACAGCTAGTGACCAGATACTTGTGAAAGTAAATAATTTTAACTCAATATATATTTGAACCTGATGACCTGAATTTTGATGTTTTTGAAAAAAATACATGTTAAATTTATCTTTTCCCCTTGGTATCAAATATTATAGTATTTCATTTAAGAAGTAAAACAGTATTGTCATTTTTTATACTAGAGAAAAATTGATAATTTTTGGAACTTTGTCACCTAATAAAATTGGGAGCTTTTATGTTAATATTTTGCTCTTATCATTGGCATTGGCTTGTGGCTTTTATATGTGGACAATTTGGAGGTCTATAAATTTGTTCTTAAAAGTGAATACATAATATGTTGTAAGGCAAATTAATATATGCTATCAAAGTAGACCACTGTGGTGTAGTGAAAAGAACAGGGCATTTAAAGACCTGGTACCAGCTAAACTATGTGGCCATAGGCAAATCACTTAAGGGTTGTGGGCTTTGTTTACTCTTCCCTTACATGGAATAATAAACAATAATAACAATATTATTATCTACCTTACTAGGTGTGTTGAGGATCAGATAACACAATAAATATTAAAGCCATTCTGTAAACTTTTAGAATTACTAGAAAATATAAGTATTATTTTTATTAATGCTAATAACACATTTATTTTACGTTCTTGCATTTCATTTTATATTAGTAATATTTTTATATGCAAACTGACAACTTTGGTATGTTTCGAATATTAAACTGTCTCAATTTGGTTCAAATGAATAGATATTTTCAAATGTATGTTTACAATCTAGAAATAAGCATATTATCCTCATAGGTTATTAAAGGAAGGTTATTGTAAGGACTATTTTATGTGTCCTTTACTGGACTTTAAAAGTTAAGAGCTATGTTTAAAGAAAAAAGTTGTCAAGTTGTTTAACTTCGATTTATCAAGAGTAAAATGCCACAGGAATTTGAATTAATTTTAACTTATACTTACAAAGCACTTTATTCATGTCATATGGCTACAAAATTCACTCTCCCTTAATGCATGTTTATGGGTAATATTTTCTACCTCTTAAAAGAGAGCAAATTAAAACCTGGATATTCCCAAGGGAGGGCAGTGAGGGTATTATCTCCATCATTCCCCAGGGCCTTGCCTTGTTTTACTTTTCACTGTACTTATCACAAAATGACATATTTTATATTTGTGTGTTGGTTAATCACTGTGTCCCAGCCTCGCCCCACCACATATCCATATACACAGAATGTAAATATCACAAAAGCAAGGACTTAGTTTTATTCACTACTGAGTGTCCAGCATCTGGAAGTGTCTAGCCCCAAGCCGTAATAGGAACTCAGTATTTGTTGAATGGGTACATGCTGATGCATTCTTGAGAACAGCATAATCATTGTAGGGCAGAGCTCAGAGCTATCAAAGACTGGCTGGTATAGCATTTAAAACAAACTTCTAACTCAGCCAAGGTCCACTCCTACATGAACTAACAGGCAGTTTCCCAAGTATATCACTCTAAGTTACAGGGTGAGAAATATGTAGTTCTCTACAAATAGGCCATTATAATCTATCCTCAGAATCGGGTGATTAACAAATATTTTTTTATTACTACTATATGTCTAACCCTCTGAAAGTTGATGTAATAATGAGCAAGGCAGAATCTTTATTGCCACAGAGTTTATTCTCCTGCAGATAGAACATTGTGTTGAGAAAACAAAAGGAGGCCCATTGTTTTGTCTTCTCTGTGTTTATAGAAATACACAGAAAATTATTTTACCCTGAGGTTTATGATTCAAAGTGCTTTCTACATTCTCTTACTGCCTTTAGGGGTTTTTTTTATTTTTTATTTGGAAGTAACTATTGCCTTGCATAAGGAATGTAAGTTTCCTAGTTTTATGTTTGCTTCCATAGAATGTTGCAGCATTTCCACAGCAACAAAACACCACACTTTTAAATGCATCTGGGACCCAGAGCTCAGATAAGAACTAGGTGCAAAATAACAATACAAGCAAAAACCAGCTATCAGAACTGAAGTTGTTAAGCCCAAAAGTAATAGAGCCCAAAAGTCTTGTATTAGCTTCATTTTCTGTCTGAAAGCAGAGGAAATGAGACCTGTCACCTTTATAAATGCTACACTTCAGAAAATGTGTTCAATCAGCAAGCAATCATAGGTGCATACTGAGTGCCAGGGTAGGGATGCAGACATCAAAGTTCTGGTTCCTGCCTGCAAGAATCCCCCAATCTAGTAGGGGATGGACAACTATAAGCAACGACAATGCAGCATGATAAACCATAATGAGAGGCCAGGGTCTTATGGGAAGGGAAAGAGTGGAGTGGGGTCAGAAAAGTTCTGTGCAAGTGGTGATAAGGAGCTGAGTGTCAAAGAAAAGGAGCAGACAGCCCTGTGAGCCTGGAAAGGGGCAACCCACTGGGAAAGGCATTGGCATTTTTAGGCGGGAGGAGCAGCAGGTGCAGGAAGCTTATGTGACCAATCAGAGAAACTAAATCATTGTGCCTGGAGACTAGAATAAGAGGAAGGAAATGATAAGATCATCGGTGTGGAGAGGAAGGTGAGGCAGATTATAAAGGGCCTTATAACAGAACAAAGTACTATTTAAGGACGTTTAAGCAGAGGAGCTACAATGTGAGATACACATTCTAGACTGATCACCTGATCAAAGTAGAGAATGGCCCAGGAGAGGACAAGAATGGAGAAAGAGAGACCAATTTAGGACGCTACAGCAATTATCAGGTGAGAAATGATGAGCCCTGCCCAAATTGAAACAATGTTGGGGGGAAACAGAAGGCATGAAATTCAGGAGATTTTGAGAGATGGTGACAGAACTTTACAATGGATTGAGTGTAGGAAATGTAGTTACATAGAGAATAGAGATGCTATTTCCCCCCATGCACCCGCCCTCAATGAAGAGAATCAGATTTACAACTGCTGTAAATGATGAGTTAAATTTTAGACACAGGAAATTTGAAATGCCCCAGGAACTCTCAGATATAGTAGGGAGTCTGAAGCTTAGAAGGGTGACCTGCAAGTAGGTAATGGAGACAGCCTATTGGCGATGATGTCACCCAGGGGAAGGTAAAGAGTGAGTTTGGGTGGCCCTTAGAATGCTTGGATGTGTCACACTGAAAGCTTGGGCAGGTTCAAGAAGAGTCTGAAGATGCCGAAATAGGTAGGAGATTAAAAATGAATGGACAGAGAAACAGAAGGAAAACAAGAGAGAATGGTTTCATTCTAGCCAACAGGAGTCTCAAAAGGAAGATCATGATGAAGATGTGAAGTACCATAGAGGCCAAATGTTATCAAGTCTAAAAGGCATCCATTGGGCTTAGCAGCCTGAAGGTGATATCAGCAGGAGCATAACTCGTGGAACGGTGAAGTGGGGAGGGCAGTGTGGAGCCAAATAGCAGAGAACCAAGGAAGTGAACTTACTCTATCAAGAAACGTGTCTGAGAAAGGAAGACAGGTGATATGGCAGTGCCTAGAGATGGGAAGAAACTGAGAGAATTTCCATCTAATTGCTTCCCTTCTTTTTAAGAAAGGACTAGTGGAGGCGAGCACAAGGAAGTAGGTAAAGGTTTGAAATTAATGTAGGAAATAAGAAAGAACCAACTAGAGAGAGGTAAAGGGGTATTATTGTGAAGCAGTTCTGTGGTTAGAACCTATAAACTAAAATATCAATGGCCATTTGTTAAAAATAAAAAATAAATAAAACACAAACTATCTTCCAAATGCACATTTCAGAGAAGTGAGTAACTGCTCCCCGTTCATGAACACACTTCCCTTCCCCTTTTCTCCTCATCTGCTTCTCCGTCTCCAATGACCAGCCAAGATACCTGGCACGTGGCTGCCTTTCTTGACTCTAATTCACATCTCCTCTCTCTCATACTATGAATATTGAAGTATTTCCCCATTTTCCATCTAGTCTGCATATTCTAACAGAGTAGGTCTCCATTCATTTATCTTTGTATCCCTAGCACAAAGTATTGGCCTAAAACTCCAAAGGAGCACAAAAAAGAATTCCTTATGAAGGTCTAAGAAAAGCATAATGTTTTGTGTTTTGCCCCTAACCTTCTCCTCTGACTTCCTGGTGTCTCACGGAGGCTTTTTTCTGACCTGTCTTGACCTAAAAGAGGATGCCTCCATATCCACCCTCTAATTGTCCAGGAGACCAGAGCTAAGCCATTTCAGCCTTGAGAGTACCCTTGTCTTCTGAGCTGGGCCCACCCCTGGCCAATCACATCAAAACCTCCTCTTTCCTCAGCTGCTCCCCTGATTCATCCTCCCTCTTACAGATTTAATTCAAAGGCTTTTTATTCTCAGGATGAGTCCACCTAGAAATCCTTGTACACATCAAACTGTATTTTTTATGACATTGCAGAAACTATGTCTTTCTGTTTTGACAAAAAAACAATTTTGGGCTTTTTCTTGGAAGGAATACAGATTTTAATTATATTTCATTATAAATTTACATCTTTTAACAGACAAAATTACCATGTAGGCTAGCTATTCAGGGTGATTTCAGAGATCTCAACTTGTCAATCTCAAGCCACTTGCCTTGCTGGCTGTAAGTATATAATGTTTTCTAATATGTATGGGTTATAAAGATTCACAAAATATAGAAACTTTCAAAGGATGAGACAAAGTTATGTATATTATAAAAGGATACACAAAAAGAATCAAAGTATTTAAAAATAAATATTTGTTCTCATGATATCAATTGCTCTCTTTGAATTATAATATTTTTGTCATATGTAAATGCAAAACCATGTGTGGAGGTTTAATTTTAAAGAGGCCCTCTTTTCCCAAATGTAAAAGAGTACTGTCAGAAATATTAATAAAATACAGAATTTTATAAACTGGGTGAACATCAGTATCTTCATCATTCAGTGATAATCATATACTGCAAATCTGAGAAATTTGTAATATATGTGTAAAGTAGATATGAAAAGAGCTGCTTTTGAAATTTTATATTGCAATGTCAAGAAAATGAATTTCAATATTTTATTTTACTTTAGAAAATCAAATATTTGCAGAAAGTAATTAGGCATTTTGAAAGTACATATTGAATTTTAAAATGTATTTTCCACATTTCTCATGAAAAGTTTAACATCCTATTCCTAAATTACTACATTCTTTACAGAATGGATTTCTAATTCCACTTGGCAGTCTGTGTGAAAGGTTTCTTCTTCTGTCTGCACTTTTTGTGAAAGGGAAAGTCTTCTTTCATGGGTCATGTTTACAACATTGTTGACTAATGAAATACCAAGATGACTCTGGGTAACTGTATATGAATGACCATGATCATACTTGGGATAAGTTAGCAGAGAACTTGGCATCACAGAGTCTTAAGTGAATCTCTCAATATTTGAAGGGGCTTAGTTCTTTCAGATGTTGCTTTCATAGGATTTCAAGGTTGAAAGAAGCTTTGAGAGTCAAGAAAGAGGAGACAGTAACTTCTCCCAGCCTAGTCTACCTGCCTGAACTCTAGAAATTCAGGATCTGGTCACAGACATGTGACCACACAAAACCGTGTAAATTTTTAGGCCATTACAAAAAAATAAAGGACTTTTCTCCTGTAGCAATTGTACTGTTGAACATAGAGAAGTATTCAGTTAGAAAAACAACAGTGTGACTGTGCATGTCTATTTTCTGCAGGAAAAGCTTCTTGGAAGGTCGGTTTCAAATGTTAGAATACTTGAAAGAGCACATTTCATCTAGTGTATTTAACATTAATAAATATAAACTAATATGCAAATGTGTCAAGCTTGTATTTATCAATAGCTTGATATCCCACAACACTTGAAACTGTATCTTGCATGTTGATGGACAGATCTGATTCTCCTGCTATTAATTTATTTAGATAGCATTTTTCTTACCTTTTTATTTAAATATAACTTAAATTCTGATAAATGTCCCATTTTTATGTATATAGCTCAATGAATTCTTACAAAGTTAACATATCCATGTAAAACCACAGAGATCAATACATACAGTTTCCCTCATACCTCCTCCCAGACATTACCTCCCAAATATTCTATGCTGACTGACTTCTATCCCCATCCCCTAATTTTGAAATTTATATAAATGCAATCAAAGTGTATATTCTTTTTTCTGTCTTCCTTCTTTAACTCTCTATGAGATTTGAGATTTATTCATGCTATTTCACTTAACTATAATTCATCCCCCCCCCCTTTTTTTTTGTCCTTTTGTTATAGAACAGAAGTCAGCAAATTACAGCCTATATATCTGGCCTGTCACAAATAAAAGTTTATTAGAACATAGCTAGGCCAATTCATAGATAGATAGATAGATAGATAGATAGATAGATAGATAGATAGATATAGAGAGATATAGATATAGATATATAGTAATACTACATTGGCAGAATTAAGTAGCTGTGATAGAGACCATCTGATTCCCTAAACCTAACACAGTACAGAAAGAGATTGCCGATCATTCTACAGAGTATTCCTGTGGAGTGGGGGAGGGGTGATTTCTTTATTAATTCTAGTGGTAATCAACATTTGGCTATCTAGTTTTGGACTACTAAAAATAATGCTGCTGTGAACATTCTTGTACACGTCTTTTTGTGCACAAAATTACACATTATCTCTCAAGTATTTACCTAGAATTGCAACTGATGGATCGTAGGGTATGTATATATCCACCTGCAGCTGATTCAGTCAAATCGTCTTCCAAAGTGGCTACACCAATCTGTCGTCTCACCAGCTGTGCATGAAAGTCCCATGAACTATTTAACACGATGATTATCTTTGAGTAAAAGTTAGAATGCGTAATTCATCATTTAACTTAATACAAACATTTCGTGTAATAGCCTCTAGTGAAGATCATGATTATTATTTATGTAAACAAATCATTAGGTTGATAATGACAGTAATAAAATAGGTATAATTTTTTTGTTGATTATCAATAAACATTAATGAGTTGATGGAATTTGTCGCATAAGCCAAATTAATAATTATTCTTTGTTGAACACTTGAAAATATATGTCCTACAAATGATCCGATATATGCTTCTCTACCCACAGTGGAACTATAAACAAAACTTTGGTTTATAAATAAAAGCTCTTTACTGTTGAGATAATTAATTTCCATTTTTCTTTTATTACAAAATACACAATTTACTAATTGTTATAGAGCTGAAGTTATATGCATGAATTTATAATATGAAATATATAGTAAGGCATCTAATTCTGAAAAGTCAACAGTGTAGTCCCTTACTATGAAATCACATGGCATAGGGATCCTAACTTTAAACCTGTTTTCATGAATTTTATTCACACTTTCTCTAGGAATGAAGCAGCAGAGTATTTTAATTTTGCCTTTTCATCAGTCTCTTTCAGTATTGGGTATGCCCCGATGGAGATAGGAAGGTCGCCATAAGCCAATATCAGAATTGAGTCTAGTGAGAAGATTGTAATTTCCCAACACTCAAGAAGTTTTGTTGGCTCTTTGGATTGTAGGATTATGCATGATTTTTATTTCCTCCTGTTTGTCTCTCTATATGTTCCAAGTGTTCAACAAAGAGTAATTATTTGTTTCATAACAAGAAAGATTTTAGGTTGTTTTCTGATTTCTGCGGATACAAAGATTGTTTGTTTGTTTGTTTGTTTGTTTGTTTGTTTGCATTACTAAAATCTACACCAGACACGTGCCAAAACTTGAATAACTTGTTCCAGTAGTGAACTAGACATAATTGGAGAGGTGTTTAGAGTATGAACTGCACTTTGGGGTAATAACTACTCTGGCTGCTAGGTGCTGGAAATGAGCTGGGGCTATTGTTGCATTTTTTGTCACAAAGTTACCTTCCCCTAAACAAATGGACTTTCTGAGACTGGACATTCCCTTTGCAGAGTGCACATATTCCCAGCAATCCTGTGCCTCGTGTCACAGATAAAAGTGCCACCCATCGATAAACAGCCCATGAAAAAGCACAGAAGTTGCCAAATAATATGAAAGTCAAGTAACTGAGGTTTGTGGTTCCATGGCAAATGGAAGCCTTCCAGAACAAACATGCTAAGAGTCTATTGCACCAGGGATGGCTGAGGGCTCATTGCACAAATGCTACAAGACAATATAAAACAAAACACTATGGAACTTTTTTCGGTTCTCAAAATTGTAGCAAGTAACAAACATGCATGCACCCACAGACACATATGTACACCCACACAAGCATACACGCATATGCACACACCCAGTAATCGCACGCTCTCAAGGTCAAGATCTCTATTTTGTTCCTTTCTTCTTAGCTAGAACCTAAAAAGCATGGACTTTTGGTCAAGGGAATGAGGCATGTATGCTGTTATTTTGCACAACCAGTTAGTTTACTTGCAGTATTCAGAAAACAAACAAGGAGACATGTTTAATGATTAAGCTCTGTATTTCCCAAAGTCTGTCTCAGACATAGGGAGCTACTGATGTAAAACTATATAAGAACTACATGTATACTGTGTTTTTGTAAATATGTCAGTTTATATGTGGGTGTGTGTGTGTGTGTGTGTGTGCGCGCGCGTGCGCACGCACGTGTAATTTTTAGTGATAGGAAATAATTAACCTTATTTGATTCATCATATTTTTTTCTGTATTTTCTAGTTTTCCTGCCATTAGCATGTATTACTTTTGTAGTAGAAAAATAAACATAAAAAAGAAAGGAGCTTGGGACAGTGAACTAATCTGTATGATACTATAATGGTGGGTACATGTCATTATAAATTTGTCCAAACTCATAGACTGTGCAGCACCATGAGTGAATCCCAATATAAACTCGAATTTGGGTGATAATGATGTGTTAATGGAGGCTCATTGATTGTAACAAATGTACCACTCTGGTTGGGGGTGCTGATAATGGGGGAGGCTGTACATATGTCTGGGCAGGGGGTATATGGGAAATCTCTATACCTTCTGCTCAATTTTGCTGTGAACTTAACACTGCTCTAAAAAAAATAAAGTAGATTTCTTTAAAAATAAAAAAGGACCTGCTGGCAACAAGAAAAAAAGGAGATAAAAAAATTGAGGGAAAGTCTGAAAGCAGTGTGCAGTTGTGGTCCTGTCAGTTCCGGAGAAGTTCTGAGAGGTTGTTCAGGGACAGGACCCTGTAGTAGAACTTTTCTGAGAACTAAGAGACAGGCGAGCCTTTGTTCAACCTCTATCATCTAGTTTATTGTTTTCTCACAGGAAAATTAAAATGTGTTGTGACCCTTTTAGCAATCCATCTGTTTTTCAAATAAAAATGTTTTTTCTGTGTCCATTTTTAAAGTAAACCATCCACTGGAAGGAAATTCAGTGGCTTCCCTAAAATATCTAGCTTTTAAATTACAACCATTACCATTGTCATTGCAGAGAGCAGTGCTGAATAGTAGTACTCTACTAAGATGTCCAGTCTACAATGATAAATTAATAATAAGGGAGAAATATTGTTTTATATAACATTGTGCTCATAGTCTGAGCCTGGTTAATACAGAGCTCATATCACATAATATTCTATAGCTACATGATTTAGTATTGCTGATTTGTCCAAAAAAATAGGTATTGAGTAGTCACCAACTATATACACTCTTCTAGGCACCAGAAAAACAGAGGTGAATAAAACAATAAAATTGCCCTGGCTGGGTGGCTCAGTGGTAGGAGCGTTGGCCTGTGGACCAAAGAGTTGCGTGTTCGATTCCGGTCAAGGGCACGTGCCTCGGTTGCGGTTTGTCTCCGGCCCTGGTCAGGGTCATGCGGGAGGCAACCAGTCAATGTGGCTCTCATATCGATGTTTCCTTCTCTCTCTCTCTCTCTCTCTCTCCCCTTCTCCCTTCCTCCCACTCTATCTGAAGATAAATGGAAAAATATCCTCGGGTGAGGATTTAAAAAATGATAATAAAAATAAAACAGACAGAATTCCTGCCATCGTGGAGTCTAGGTTCTAGTCATTCATGAGGGCAGGGAAATGGGCAGTGAACAATATAAATTATAGACTACATTATTTTAGAGGTGACAATAAAAGAAATTCCCCTGTGGAAGAAACAAGGCAGGGTGCCGATGAGAGGTAATGATGGCAGGTTGCAGGTGGTGATGCAGATCTTAAGTAGAGCAGCCAAAGCTTTCCCTGAGAAGGTGAGCACAGGGTGTCCTAGGCAGAAAGACCAGCACTGACCAAAGACCTGAAGCAGAGGGAGCTTGGAGGACACCAGGAGCAGAAGGGCACATGTGACCAAAGTCTAAGAATGAGGACCAGCAGCTGACAGGTCATATGCGTCATTGTGGGGACTCTGGATTTATACAGCTGCTGATGAGGGGCCATCGGACATGTTTTAGTACTGGTGTCACATGATCTAACTTTCATTTAAAAATAATGGCTATATTATGTGTATATTAAAAATTAACAAAATAAGGAAAAAGTGCTTGCAGTATGGCATTAGAGAAGTATATGCCATTGTTCTGAAATGAGTACTGAAGGGGTGGATTTAGGGAAATAACAAGAAACAGATTTAGTGCCATGTGTTATATATGTTCCACAAGAAGGATATAGTTAATGTTCATCTAACTTAAAAAGCTCAACTAGAGGAAGTACAATTTAAAGTGCTTGGGATTTAGAAAGGAAAGGTGATTGGCAAACTTATCTCTAGAAAACTTTCCCTCCTTAAGGAGGTCTTTCTTTACCTGATTTGCCTTTAAAGTGGCCTTTTTTTATTTTAATGGAGGGGCCTGTCTCTATTTCCGTGTTTCCCTCTTAGACTCCTTCCTTTCCCAAATAGTAACTTAGAATCATAGTAAATGACCTACTAGTTTCACTAAAAACCAAAGGAAGGGAAACCTCCCTTTTTCTATTATCTTTAAAAGTTAAGTGTTTGCAAATGTTAACCGGATGAGGGGGATCAGAGAGTCTCATTATGGCAAAGAGCAAAGACACTGGGTTCATGGAAGGCTGTGCACCCACAACCCACACCGTGCCATTGACCTAGGCTAGAATAGCTCCCCCTGGAGTTGCAACTTGGGGGCCCTGAGGACCAGGGATGCTGTAGTTCTGAGACTTGGGGTTTGGCCTCTCTGAAGCTCATTTTGTCTGAGAGCCATGGACTAATCCAAATGCCCTTTCTTTGACCTACCTCAGTTAGAAAATAAGAGACATGTTTCTTCTCCTATTCTCCTTCATTTTACTTCAAAGGAAAAAAAAATGTGTGAGAATTTCTTAAGAAAGAAATTTTTCTATATAGAAGAAAGTCCCAAGACACAATATAGAATTGTCCATTCAGTTTAGCCAACGATTTTGAGCATCTACTGTAACCCTAGACCTAGTGCTTGATAATAGAGACAGGAAAAAATTAGTGATAACCCATCCCTCAGTGTTCTCATTTCCAGCATTATACAGTCAGCCCCTTCAGCTCTATAAGTCAAAGGCTGTGGTAGCAGAGAATAGGTCATGACCAGTCCTTTCCCGACAGTAGCATTTCTCTTAAAAGTTTATGGATATTCACAGACACACACCAACCTGGCAACGGGTCATCGCCCTTGGTTGTTTCATGCTAATCCTGGTGAAAACATTGATAGGACCAGGACACTCTGTAATGGATAGATTCCACTGAGAGTCTACAGACCTGATTTCAAGTCATGCCTCTTCCCCTGACAACTATGTCACAATCTCTCTCCATCTCAAATACTTCTGTCCCCAATACCCGCTAGCTAACTCCTACTTTAACTGTAATGCTTAGAGGTTTGAAGACAAAATAGGCAGCATAAGTAAAGAACATGAGGATAAAAACAATGTTCTAGGCCAACGGAAGGTGAATGAAGAGTTTGGTCACTTTTTATCTAGAAACCATGGTAGTTGAATGAACTCACTTTTGCTTTAATTTACCTTTAGTGAAAGATAACTAATTGAACAAAATTGCCATCACCAAAATGTCAACATCAAAGAGCTAAAATAATGCGCTGAGGGAGTCTTGAAACCTGTGACCTAAGACCAGATGTAACAACCTGCCTCTTATCGAGTGCCAATAGAAGTCTTGCACAGAAAGTGTCCCTGGAATAAATTCCCTGAATTACTTTTTAGGGTCTATGTCCATATTTTTTCTTTAAAAAAAAAATCAATGATGCTTAATTTTATATTAGACTGAATGGTTTGGTTTTTCTGCATTCCCTAAATCACATACTGACACTGTAGGAAAGCGGTGGCAATATGAAGACTAAGATAAGGAGGCAACGAGAGGTTATGGGAGAAAGGACAAAACTGATAACTGAAAGGGAGCCAATGCCATTTGGCCCACAGAGACTGCAAAGCCCCAAACCATGGTAGCTGATAAAGAGAAAGTCGCCGACTCCTAAGGAAACATTCTCTTCAGAAGACTTGGCAGGAATACTGTGGCTTTTGAAGAAAGGCCTGCTTCTTGACCACACTAAAACAGATTTAAATTCATATTGAAGCAAATGAGTCATTATCTCAATTTAAAATAGCTTCTTAGTATACATTATACATGTATGTATGTATTCTAGGAATACTTTGAATAGAAACTTCTCTTTAATGAAGAACTAATCAAAGCTCATTGGCACTTAATCATATCTGAGAATTTTCCCTGGTTCATTAGAGTGCGGAAGGGTCTCAGATGAAGAGATATGTGTCCTAGTTGTAAGCAAAGTTGAAATGTTGCTGCCATCTGTGCTGAGCCTACTGCCAAGAATTTAGAGTAAGGTTGGACAGCTGGGTCAGAATTCAAAAGACATAAGTGTGAGTCCTAACTCTGGCACTTATTAGTTGCACGACGTAGAGCAAGGCCCTTCAACTCTGAGCCTTCGTTTCCTCAGCATAAATGGAAATAAGTCTGTTTCTGAGTGGGGCCAGGTGGATACTGGAAATAGGGGAGCACTGTAAAGTATATGATTGTTTGACCACTGTGCTGTACACCTGAAACTCATATGAAATAATATTGAATGTAAACTGTAATTGTAATATAAAAATTTAAAAATGAAATAAAAGAGTCCAAATAAATAGATAAACAAATAAGCAAATGGAGATAAGGGTGCCCATGGCACCTACCCCACCAGGCTGCTATGAGGTCCAAATGAAATGAGAATATAAGTGTAAGTAGTGCACAAAGTACAAAACATTATGTAAGTGTTAGTTGTGATGGTTGTTTCGTTGTTGCTGTTGTTATTGTTTCTGCCCTAATAGAGAATGTGCTAGAATGCCATAGTGTATGGACAGAAACACACCTCAGCCCTGCAACTCAAGGACCATGGGCCTTGATGTTACGAAGATGCTTGAGAGTCAGCAGCCATCAGGCCATCCATCTTATTCTCTAAAAGCTAAAAAGTCCAGGTTCATGTGACTTTAGTTATAACCATATTTTTATTTAGGTGGGAAGCAACGGAACTTGGTGGTAGCCTGAATCACAAGTCGTCTAGTCTCATTTAGGGTATATGAAAACAAGATGGACATCTTTGAAGTCACTGTGTTTATTTGTTAATCCACTGTCCAAAACAAAAACCAAAAAAAAAAATCACTTTGTGTTTCTCAGAAATGTTTGGATGGGAAGCATTTTTTGCAAGAATTTTTATTTTAAAAATAGCAAGTTCTGTGTCTCCGCTATAAATCAGCTTGGTTAGTTAGAAGAGAGCCCCTGCCACTATTGCATCACATGTCGCAGCTCCTTGAAGTAAACTAAAAGGTCTTCCTGAGCATTGGTGATGAACGAAACAGGAAGGAAACCCAAGTACACAGATGACAGTATGATGTTCTTGGCACAGTTAAGGTGGGATGGGAGTGCCTATGGGGAGGGGGAGGTGCAGAAATTACTTTAAAATAATCCTCCACCCACCCCCAAAAGTCTTGGGGCTTATTTCAATCCATTTAATATCGCCCTTCATTGTCTGTAATAAATTACATGTCATTAGAAAACATCCAGTTTAATTGCCTCATGGAAAACAATTACCAAACTGAGGCACCACCCGCTACTTACGCTGTCCTGGCTGTTTGTGCCCCACGAGAAGGAATACTATTCATTCCCCTTGTCCCAGGCGTCCTTGGCCCCCATGCTGAGACTTGGAAATTACAAACTGGAGAGTCTCTAATCGATGGAAAAGACTAAGTCACCCTAACATCTTAGTAATAGAGTGTTCAAAATATGTTCTTTTCAGATACCTAGAGCAAAGCTAATCACCTGCTGTACTCTATTAACTGATTATAACTAATAGCTGACATTTACTGGACACGTTTAGTTGCCAGACTGTGCTATGTGCTTTCCATTCATTATTTCATTAATCCTCAAAAGAACCTGACATTTTAAGTGCTATCAATTTCCTCTCATTCAGATTTAATCAAATGTACATATATTTTATTTCATCCTTTTTATCTTCAACATACTAGGCTTTTCTTAATTTCATTTTATAGATGTTTGCTATGTTCCCTGAGATACTGACTCTGAGATTGCCAAGCAATTATAGCGAAGCATTTTAGAGATTTATATTCATGGATGAAATGTTATTATATGGAGCAGGTTAAGACGAAAGCAAAGGAAGTAGACTCTTTCTCCCCAAGCGGCTGGTACTGAACAAACCAGGAAGTAGTCAACATTGTATATGTAATTCTCCGGCTCTCTCTTGCAGACGGGGTGACTGGGAAGCATGTAAGCATGTGTTGTTTCTTAACAGCACACCTGGTAAAATAACAAGGCACTTAAATCCCAGGAAGTTACTCTCAATATGTCAGGAACCTGTGACAGACACATCTTATACTTGAACTAAATCAAGGTTCATAGTTCTCTCTACAGATATGCAATCACTGTTACGATGCAAGTCTAGAGTCCTCCTTGTGTAATCTTTTCTAGTCCAAAGATTCAAAAATCACATCAATTCAATAAGCATATGTCAAGTTCTTATTGTTTCCAAGATATGGTGCTGGTGATTCTATGAATGCAATTGCAGAACTTCAGAGGTCCTCCTCCAGGGATTCTCCCGGAGATCACACACTCGGATGCCCCCAAAAGCCAGGCAGTTCACATGTAAGAGTGAAGCTGACAGAGTTCAATACAAGACACAGTGATGGCGCTGAGGACATGCGGAGAGCAAGGGCCCCACCAAAAGCGCAGCTGCTGCTCAACTCCTTTCACACCTGCCTCGCAGGGACACAGGCTCCATGTAGCCAACTCCACAAGTTTTCCAAGAAAATCTGGAAATTCAGCTATCTGTATAAAGAGTTGCTTTGTAAATATTGGCAACTAATGTAATTTTCCTTTCTTTTAAATACAATGCAGCCAAGTTCACTGGGCCATCATTTTGCAACCTCAATGGGAAAGAGAGATGTGCCAAAATATTCCTACCCTACTCCCCTCCACAGCCTTTCTTCTCTGCCCTCTCACACCCAGAGGGACGAGCAGCACCTTCCCTTCTATAGGGAAGGGTATGAACTTTGGGGAAAGTGAACAGTATGTCCTTCAAAGAAAAGCTTGCACTCTCAGATTCAGCCCCTGCCCACCTGCCTTTGGAGAGAGCCACGTATAATGTAACACCATCACAGACAAGAACGTGTGCACGTTTGAATGCCTACAAGGAAGAAGAGCCTTACATGTTCACATGCCTTATACATCACTGGGGGGCCTCTCACTGAGACAAGGAAGTCAAAAGAGTGAAGAGTAGGTCTCTATATTCAGTGAATTGGGTTCAAGGGTGCAAGACCAAATAGCTAAAGAGATTTAGCGTAGATGTTAAATGAGATGCAAAACTAAAAATTATAGATTTGGAGTTATGAGAAAAGAGAGAACAACTAAGGCATGAGAACTGATATAATTCCCACTGGGGTTACCAAATATAACACCATGGTCAAGACTAGGAGGGTTAAGAAATGGACCTGAATTAGACCTACCCACAGCGGTGAGATTATACAGAGAGATACAAAGGATGTCTTCAACCAGGCCAAGGAATGAATTACAACAGAAAGACGAATTTGGTAACCTTGGGAACTCTTATATGAAGATTCCTTACAGAAAAGCAAGGCTGAGGGAAGCCAGAAATGGTGGTGTTCCAGTATCCAGACCACAGCAGATACCAGAGAAATCTATTTATAGTGTGCCCGTGAAAACAGCCCATTTATTAGATCCTAGATAATCAATCTAGTTAAAAATGAGTTTGGCATACTGGTAGAAGGCAAGGAACTACATAATCCCTTAGGATAACTTTTATCAAGAATGATTAAACTTAAAATGAATTTCTTCTGAACTTTTACTTTTTATTCCTCAACTAGTATTCAACTTTTGCTTTCCTGGGCCACTTTGGGGAGAAGAGGGAGCAGAGGGAGCTATGGTGGTGCTCTAGTCTTCACAGTAGGCTCTCATCTCTCATAATGGCCCTCAGGAACCAATTTTACTATTTCTCCAGTGACCACTTCTGGGAGCTTTGTTCCACACCTCTCACAGGGGAGATGCTGCAGTGATAAGACACTTGTTAGCAGGGCAGGGAGGGAGCAAGAATTCAAAACTCAAAGAAGATTCAAAAAAGCTTTTCATTCTTTTTTTGAAGTCTCTAAACTTCATTTTTAAAACATTTCTCTGGATCTATGAAAAGGCATCTTTTCTTTTTCTTAGCATTGATCCTCTCCTAGTATGTCCACATATGGGGAAAGAAAAATCCATCCTCTGAAATCTGTGTATTCTAAGAGAGCTTAAGGCCAGCTTGTCACAACTACCAATATTATATTTAACATAGTGAACTGAGACTAGCTGGGGCAGAAGGACAGGTTCCTTATAGAAAAAAGCCAACAGTCTACATTATTTGGTCCAAAGAGATAGAACCATCCTGCTTTCTGGTTAATCCAGTGGCAATAGCCAACCCACTGGAGCAAATGAACAGTCTGGAGTATGGGAGAGGGACTTCTGGGAAGCTCATAGATTCAGTGATACAAATGGGATCGTAGCTCTGGGGATCCAGCACTGATCATGTGAAGATGGGTGGACACATCGCTCAGCTCCAAAGAATTGGCCTTGAAGGAGTTTGTGGGGCCAGGATCCTTTTGCCATCTGCTGGGATTCAGATTGGGTTCTAGCTCCACCCAGAAAACTTGAATAGATCCAGAGATCCAAAAACCAGCAGCAACCTAGTCAAACAGGCTGGCTTCTCTTGGCATTAAGGATGCTACCTCTCATTTACCCAAACCCTAAAGGTTATGATCTCCCTTGGCTCACCAAAGATAAAGTAACAGCAGAGTAGCTACCAGTCCCTAGTCAAAGGTGTAAATGAGTCTTTTAACCTGACAGACTTAGCTCTCATTGGGGCCAAGGTGGGGACAGAGACCAAGTTATTATCACTAGAGTTAGTCAGGCTAGGAATAGGAGCAGTGAAATAGAATGAGGGAAGAGAAGGGAAGGTGGCCATCTCAGATGACCATCTCCTATGTGCTTCTATTTTAAAGTGGGATTGCATGAGACTAGCATAAAAGTACACTTTAAATGATTGAGAACAATGCCAAGGTTTATTAGTACGGAAGGTCTGTGGAATATTCACACATGATGAGTATATTATCACTTGTGCCTTCCTGGGCTAAGTCAGGCAAACCTGTCATTATATTTTGGCCCCTACCTGCCTTCCTTTTCTAGACCCATCTTAGACTCATGCCACCTATTTTTGTTAGGACTCTTGGTCCCAAGTATCAAACACAATGCCAGACTTGGGAAGGAACTGGCTGTAGGAACTAGAGAGTCTGTGTCTGCCTCTCTGAACACCTGCTTCATTTTTCTCTCTCTGTGGACAGGCTTTCTCTGACTCTGAGGTCCACCTCTCCCTCTCTCTCTCTCTCTCTCTCTCTCTCTCTCTCTCTCTCTCTCTCTCTCTCTCTCCTCTCCCTTTCTTCCTTCCCTCTCTTTCACTCCCTGTCTCTCATTTTCTTCTCCCTGTCTCAACTTACAAATTCAGAGACAGAATCTGATTGGCCCAACTTGGACTCTTGTCCAATCAGGAGCCGCTTGGGGGTGCCTCTTGTATTACAGCAGGACTCAGAGGAATCCAGTCTTAGAGACTTGTGCTTCTCAATGTGCATATGAATGACATGACCATCTTGTTTAAATGTAAATTCTGATTAAGTCTGAGATGGAGCCTGAGATCCTGCATTTTTAACAAGCCCCCAGATGACACTGCTGCTGGTGGTCTGTGAATCACATGTAAAAAGTTATAGAAAACGGCCCGGCTGGTGTGACTCAGTGGTCGAGCATCGAGCCATGCACCAAGAGGTCACGGGTTCAATTTCTGGTCAGGGCACATGCCCAGGTTGTGGGCCTGATCCCCAGTAGGGGGCATGCAGGAGGCAGCCAGTCGATGTTCTCTCTCATCGATGTTTCTATCTCTCCCTCTCTCTCTCAAATCAATAAAGAAAAAAAATTTTTTTTTAAGTTATGGAGAATGAATTGGGGCAATTTCCAATAGAGTTAGGCCATTTTTTTCTGTGCAAAGAACAGCACATACCTTTTCATGCCCTTCTGGCCCCTGGATGCACATCGCCCCTTGTCATGAAGCGGAGTTCATTCAGGTATGCTTCTTCTCTCTAAAAAGACCCTAATGTCCTCTAAATACTTTTTTCTCACACTCCTCTAACAACTAACTTTATTAAAACTCCCCATCCCTAAGTGTTTGTTCTCAGCTAGTTTTCAGGAAGAAAAGTGATCTGATGAGCAAATCCACATCATCAATGCTAGTTTAATTGGCAAGTATTCATGAAATAAAAAAATATTTATGAAATATTTGGGTATTTGCCTTTTTCTTTTAAAAAAATTGCTATATCTCTAAAGGAATGAATATATAATGGAGGAAATTCAATCACTGTGGCAAGTAGATAAGAAAAATTTTAAGACAGGATGGGCACAATGCTATCCATTGTCTTAAAATATCAAAGATAAAAGTGGGTCCCCATCAGCTGGAGTCGGCACAAGCCACAGGTTCCAACCGCACGCTGGGCTGCTGCTGGCTCAGCTATACGTGTGGTGGTCAGAGCTGGCTTCAGAGATGGTGGTGGTGGCCAAGGAGACCTGGCTATGTCCCAGCTGAAATTATCCAGGTAATTCATGCAGACTCTATCTTCTACATTCAGAATGACATTTTGGTGTGCATGGTATCAGGTGAGATTTTCATAAGGAAAACTACCTGCACTATGTAAACATTCTGCCAGCAGAGGAGGAAGGAGGGGCAGTGCTGTGCCCCTGAACTCGTCTGTGCAGGCTTTAGGAAGTATCCTAAGCAGTCATTGAAACTGTCTTTTAAAAAATCCAAACTTAAGTAAGTGGATCATGGCGCTAAAGTTTTCTAGATGGAAACTGCTTTCTTCTCCCCATCTCAGAGCATTTTAATGAAAATACTTCTCAAATAACCTATAGGCATTTCTCTGAGCCTTCCCAAGCAAGAGATTCTCTGAAGACTACGTAACATTTTATTGATTCCTAAAGATAAAAATGTACTGATCTTCTGTATAAATCCATTGCAAAATTCTACAGGAGTTTTTGCCTCTCGCACCCGGGGGCCTGAAAATCTTGGAAGATGTTCGTTGCTGCCAGCAAGGCTCCATGTTTACTCAGATTTCTTCATTTCCCTAAGCGTGTGCTTGCACACCAAGCCAGGAACATTTACTCGCGTCAGTATAACCTCTTGCAAAACAGGCTTTCTCAATATACTACAAGTTCTGAAGGAATAAGGAATGAAGTGAGTAAGCTTGGTGTGTTTTTCTTCAGACCCGGATGCTCCTGCAATGTGCTTTTGGCACTTCTTTCCTCCACCTATTAGACCAGCTGGAATGGGTGAAAGAGGCATGCTTTGAATAAAAATACAATTGCAGGAAGATTTTTTTTATCAGCCAGGGTTGTTGATAAAACAGTCAGCTTGAGGTAAGGAGTGACGCATATTGGAGTCCCTGCCTAAGACATCAAGGTTATTCATCAAAGGACCTGAACGTAAACTGTAGTCTCTCAATTTTTTTAAAAAGGGCAGGGGGGGCTAATGTCATTCAGATGCCAACACACATTCGGGAATGATCGCTCCTGGCTACTGCTAGCTTAGAACCTCTCAGACCATGTATGTATTCCTCTTTCACAATGTTTTTATCTAATCTGAGAGACAGAGACATTTTCAGTTTGAGCAGTTAATCCCCTAATTACAGAAATTGGTTGACAAATGCTTATATTAATTTGCCAATCAATGGGGTCAATTGGATAACTGACCAGCAGTGCCCCACCTGGTGTGTAGTGGCATTTATACAGATCCAATCCAGGGCCATTCCAGGCCAAAAATGAAATTGACTTTCCATATAGAAACTAAGATTTTGGCTGGGATTTAATATGAGAAAAATGAAAAGGTCGAAGATGGTTCCCTGTTGTGGTAGTTACAAACCTGGCATGAACTTGAATTCTGCTCACAAAAGCTCTTCACTTGTAGCGTTCTGGTTTCCTCACCAGCAACTGTGGGAAGTCACTGTGAGGGTACAATGAGATCATGTGACATAGAGTCTGCACCTGGGGAGAGCTCAGAGCCTCTGAGGCTGGTGCTACGCATCTGATGCCACCTGCCCAGCTCCACCCAATCCTCATTCATCACGAGGAAAAGAACCCAAACAAACAAACAAACAAAATGCAGAGGCTGTGTGGGAGGGAGGATGAGAAGAGCTTTGGAGAACTTCCTAGAACCATTGCCATCCCCTGAAAAGTAATGAAATGAAAAATAAAGCCTTGCATAAGTAAACTGGGCACCACCACCCGTTTTTCTACTGGGCTAATCCTGTTTAAGCATCAGACTTTACACTTTGATTCTTTGCATTCGTCTTTGCGTGGCTGCTCGCGAATGAAAAAAAAGTGTCATGTTACTGTGTTTTGTACCAATTCAGAGGAAAACCCCACTGCGAAAAGAACAAACTCTCCAAAAAGCTCAGTTTCCTCTATGCTGCTGCAACTGTCCTGTGGTGTCACGCACCCTCATAGCTGAGCTGAGCTGAGCTGAGCTGTTGGGAGCCCAAAGCTCCTTGGGCAGCGGCTTTCTGTGGTTGAATAGTGAGATGACTGGAAGTCCTCCTACCATCTCAGAAATGGCACTTGTCTGGGGGTCCAAAGTTCTCTATCATTGTTCTCTACCATTTTTTCTAGCTAGGTGGGAGAGGTGAAAATGAATGGAAACGGGCTGGGAAGGAGCAGGAAGATTAGTCCAAAGATTATCTTTCTCATCTTATCTTAAAAAGGGACTCGTTTCTTTGGACATAAACCCCACTTTGGCAAAGTTGCTGCATCAAAATCAAAGTTAAAGCCGATGTAGACAGCTTTAGTTCATCTAAGTACATTTCTTGCATACACACAAAAGATAAGACAGATAAACATAGTTTGGAGTACCCAGAAGTAGTTCTATTCCTGGAAGGATTTGGAGTACAGGAAAAACAGAACCAGTTATCTTCTAGCCGCTGAAGCCTACTTACTTTCAAGCATTTTATATTCACAGACACTGAGACCTTCCTTGATGCACTTACAAGTTTATGGCTTAGAGGAGCACGAACTTTGGTAGTCCTGATCAGAGCGCCAGCATGCAGGGGCCACTGAGCCCTTGAGAACAGTGTTTGCGTCTCCGGATCCCATATAGCAGGGTGTTTGCATGACTCGTCGCTCAGGCACCCAGGTGATGCTCTCAACTCCCTTTCCATCCCGCTGCTAATAAAGCTCCTGGGATCCAATTATAATGCAGTTACTTCTCTAGCAGAGATCTCAGCCCTGCATTTTATAGAAGGTACCACACTGCTCACTAGAAACACTAAAATTAAAGCCTTGTTCAGTGTCTGCTGCCATTCGCTGGAGCCTTCCCATCACTGAATCTGTGAAGAACGCAAGCCCAGCCTTTTTTGAATACATGTGAATACGCATGGTTGGTGGCGTTGTGAGCTGCCTGAACTTGTTTACCAAAATATCTTGGAAATGAGAGCAATTTCAGTAACTGAGGCGATGACATTTTCCTTTTAGCCTCCTCCTCTGAGTGCATTGTGTGAAAATGTCTAAACAAACAGAACTGTTCTTCCTCAGTCTTGCAAAATGATGGACATTACAACAACTTATTAAAATTGTTTATTTAAAGGAAAATGTTTAGAAATGTGTGATAGCCACATAGTTAAGCGAGCTTTTTATAAACTGGACACTAAAGAACAGGAAAAGGTGTGGCTAGAAAGTGAAAACATGGTTATGTGTTGAGTGTGGGCCTAACTTGATGGCTCACAGCAAGATGACACAGGTATTCTTCATACTTGGGTGCTAAATATGTCCGGCCCAGCTCCATTTGCCAGCTCTGAAGAACACAAGGGTGTTCTTGACAATCCCAATTCTTTACCTGCTTCCTTTTTCTCAGTCTCCTTCATATAATGAAGCTATATTAGTGTCACTTTCTTCAAGAAGCTACTTTCAGGGAGGGATATTTATGGAAACCAATTCTGATTATTGATGTTCCAGTAAAGTATGTTATATATTATTCACCAAAACTCTAATTGTTAGGATAATCTATTTTTTTCCTCCCAAAGCTTCAATCTACCCTAGAACAAGAGTCTGATGAGGTTGATCACACTGTTTGGGGGAGAAAAGATTGAAATATTCTCATTGTATGACCAGCCCCATCTTAGGTATAGTCTGGTTCCACGTGGAGCAGAAGGAATGAGAAGAGGAAACATGACTGGTTTTAGTACATTTACCTCCAAACACTGTTGAAGCTCCTCCCGGAGAGAGCAATGACAATCTTGTCAACTTTCCGCTCGACATTATTAAAGAGGGTGGGTGTAGACCTAATAAAGTAATCTGTTCATCCAGAATAAATGATCTTTAAAAGTAACTGAAACTTTCTCCCAAAGCAAAAAAGGAATCCTTAATGTTATAACGGATCTATAATGGATGACACGTCTAGAGGAACAGACAATAATGAATAGAATTTAAATGACTCAGGATCACAGGCAGCTCAGATGAAAGTTGGTTGGAATTGTAGGGAGTGCCTCTAAGTTGACAGCAAGAATAAGGTGATGCCAACTGATAGGAGTTTGAGGCATGGTCCTCCTATTGAGTGTGAGTGCTCCTCTGGCCCCAGGCCTCTGACTTGTGAACTTGTGAGAGGAATGGTGTGGCTCCTGCAATTGATTAATAGGTGATTTCCTGGTACAGTTAATATTAGGCTAAAACATTATGTACAGGTGCATTCTGTCTTTGTGGTGTATGGAATGGAGGCAGCCAGACATGAACCTGCTTTCCTTGATTGCCCTTCTGATAGTGTAGTTGAAATAACTTCCAGACCCTGCTTATTACTGGAGATGTTCATCTGCTCCAAAGGTAGAGTGTGTTTGTGATCACACTGATGAGAACTAACAACCTGGCTGTAAAAACTACTCCCACTTCTTTCTCCCAAAGAAGAAAGAATAAGACATTTTTTTACTAAACAGGGTAAATTTTCCAAATATATAGCTCATCTTTCTGCTTTGATTCACTAATAAATACATGAGTAGGTGAACATTTGCTAAGCTGGAAGCAAATAATAAAGGCTGATATATATATAAATATATATATAAATATATATTTATTATATAAATGATAAATGAGAAGAAAACACCATATATCAAAACTGCCTGTTTTCACAAAATTTCTTGCTTTATTAAGATACTGATTTTTTCACAAAAAGTTTCAATTTTATCTTATAATCTTAAAAAGTAAAAATTATAAATCATAAAGCAAGTTGATTTTAAAGGTATTTGTGTATTTAAAAATCCAAATAATTTGTTGAATAAATCATAGCAATTTCATCAAACATTTAAAATTATATCCCCATCTCTCCCCCTTTTATTAATTGTATGCATGCTGTCTTAGTCTGTCTGGGCTGCCATGATGGAATACCATGGACAGGGCGGCTTCAACAACAGAAATTTATTTTCTCATAGTTCTGGAAACTGGAAGCCGGAGATCGTGGTGGCAGCATGCTCAGGTTCTGGTGAGGGCCTGTTCGCAGTAGGTCCTCCTGCTTACAGAAGGCCACCTTCTTGCTGTGAAGGAGAGGGAGGAAGAGCAAGCTCTGTGGTGTCTCTTCTCATTAGGACAGTCATCCCAGCATGGAGGCCCCAACCTTAGGACCATATCTGACCCCATTACATCCCAAACGCCCCATCTCCAAATACCATCACACTGGGGGTTAGTGTTTCAATATATAAATTGGATGGGGGTACCCAAACAGTCAGTTCATAATGCACACCCATCACATTTGTGAATTACACAAAGTCTCGAGGGGTGCTATTTTTCTGTAATATTATGTCCAGTCTAAACACTATAGATGATATGGGATCATGGAAAGCAGAACTAGCAAAAAGAAACTAACTGGCCAAAGCCTTGGAAACCATATTATAAGAAGTATTGAGGTTGAAGGGACCAGAGCTCTTTGAAATTAAGGAGAACAACTAAGAGAGGACACACTCACGCATTTTTTTCATATATTTAAAGACTTGCATATTGGAGAAGGACTTAACATTTTTGTACTTCCAGAGTGTGGAATTAATGGAAGTTAGAAGGAGGTAGATTTGGGGAAAATACAAGGCAGAACCTGCCCCCAAATTGTAGAGTAGTAAGGTGTTTACCACTGAACTCATACAGGCCAATAATCTTCCTTCAAAGATGTTTTCATGGAAATGTTTGAAATAGGCAAAAATTAGGACCAGATCTTTCTGTAGTCAATTCTGACTCTAAGATGCTATGTTTTAAGAGCTCATCCTCTAATGATAATTAGTCTGTAAGTGATTCATAAGAGAAAGAATGTAAGGATCAAAGTAATACAGTATGTTTTGTGTTAAATGAAGGGCAGGAAGGGTATACAGAATATGTTGTTCTTCCTTAAGGATGCTCTTAGGATAAAGCATTCAGAGGAAATATAATGTCCTGATCAAGTGGGTAAAAAGAACTGTAAACCTAAGAATCTGTTGATAAACCTAAGACTTTGTTGATAATTAGGAAAATCTCATCTCAAGCGAATCATGAAATAAGACTTTTGTCATCATTGTTGCTTTGTTTATTTTGTTTGAGTGTATACATTTTGTCTATCTACTGAACTGTGTATTTTCTATGGAAAGGACAGACTGATGGATGTTTTTGACCTAATAGTATTAAACCTGTTGCAAGAAAAATTAATTTCAGTTCATCTAAAACAAGATTGATCTGTCTTGTCAGTTATCTGCCATTACAAAGGAAATGTATTCCTTATATAATCTTGCCTACTTTTATCTAACCAGAGTTCTAGGATAAAGTACTCTGTCTCTCTTTTTTTATGTTGAAAACATGTAAGAATTTACTCTCTTCTAACAAAGATGCATGTTTCAAATTAATTTGCTCTCTCTTCTGGAAAATTCAGTCCTGTTTAATTAAACCAACTGAAAATCCAACCAACCTAATGGATCTCAACTAGAAAAACTTGATAAAATGCATGTGGTTCCAACAATGAACTAAACTTGCCAGGATTTGAGATAATGAGGGCAGGACAGCATCTATTTTATCCATTACTAAATTCCTTCTCGCCCTTCATAGCGCCTGCCATCAGGAGGTCCTCAATCAAAATTGATCAAATTAATGAAAATTTATTTTTGGACAGCTAATGATTCAACTGATAAGATATATGAAGACATATCAATCAACTTCATACTAAAGAGTTGCTTCCATTACAGTGGTCCATGTTGGATTTTCAAGAGCTGTCTACCTACTTGGTGCCTTTTCCAGGGCCTCTGGTTTCTTTCTATTCTCCTTTCTTGTTTGCTGTTTTGTTAGTTTATAAGCAACAAATTTTTATTAAGAAGATGTGAAATTTAAATTAGACTTGAAGGTTATGCCTCTTCTAGAAATTTCAGTTAGTAAGGTTTTAGATTTGGGAAGAGATTTACTAATTGATTCCATCAATAGAAATTTTGCTTCAATGAAACCTTTGTGGGTCAGGGAAAAAAGTTGTATAAGCAAAAGTGTGGATAATATGGATTATATAGGAAGTACATTGTTGCAGACTATGGTCGCAGTATGAAAAAAATTGAAACAAAATAATGTATGTTTTGTAATAATGAGACATATACGGTTTCACTATATAAAGGTTGAGGATTCAATCAGAAAGAGCACTGACCTGGGAATTAGAAACCCTAGATCTTCATCAGGGCATTTGCCATCATTTAGCATCCTGGCTCCCAGGTAAATCATCAATAAAATAGAAGACAAGACTTAGTCACAGAAGGTAAGTCTAAAGCAAAGTTTCTCAAAGTGTTTTCCTTCATCATCACTTGAGAATTTGTTAGAAGTGGAAATTCTTGGACCCAAGGCAAGTCCTCTTAAATAAAAAACTCTGGAAGTATGGTCCAGTAATCTGTATTGATATTGTTCCTTGTGATTCTCATACACACTCAGTTTTAAGAACCATGAGCTTTGGGTTGTCTTGGAATCCCATGGTGAGAGTTTTAGAAGCCTGTTCCCCTCTTCTCCCAACAGCTCTAAGACAAGGCCTCCTACAACTTAGGTGGTGGCATCCAGCTAGCCAAGAGTTTAGGTTAGACATGAAGGAATTAAGGGTTGTTCTTCTTCTCTTCTCTGCTCCTACACCCTACTTTCCAGCTTTCTACACTCACATCCACTAATGCAAGCAATTTCTCCCCAAATGACTACTCACTTCCTGCTTGCTGATGCCTGAAATTCCTTCAGGTGGGAGAAAAGCCTTTGGATTCACAGTTAGATTAATATCGTTATGTTAAGATATTAACAATATGTTAATAATATCACATGTTATAATAAGAGATTAAACAACTCTTGGTTGAGGTAATATTTTCTGAGAATACTTTTTGGTCATGCATAGCAAATCATTTCTAAGTGTGATGGCAGACAAGAGAATACTAACTAAAGGCAGAAAAGGAGGGTTCCAGTGTCGGGAGTGATCAGGGAGCTACACGAAAGAAGAGGCTGTGAACTTTCAAGAATTTACAACCGTGCCTTAAGTTCCTTTCAATGAATAAGTCATGCATATTCATTGAGAAGATATTCATGAAGATAGATTTTTTTTCTCCTTTAGCTACAAAATCAAACTGTTCTGTTCCATGTGATTCTTGAAGATTTTGTCTGTTTTTGTTTTTTGTTGCTGTTTAATCCACAAAAGAGCTTCCTTGCCGAAGAATTTGTTCATCAGAGTGTCACTATAATCCATAGTTTGTGCATCTTCATCACCACTGTGATAAATCAAAGCAAAGATTGAAGTTGACTGCCTCTCCGTTTCCTTCCCATGCACATTAGTCTAGAAATTTTCACTACAGCCATCTCTTAGAACAATTCCACCTCAAAGGATTCTGATTTAAGTGACAATTCTGATTCATTTTAGGTTTCAGATATGTATCACTTGTTTTCATACTTCAGATTATCTTTAGTTTAGAATCACTTAAAGTTCAAATCAAGCCTGCATTGCACAATAGTCATGGGCGATAAACATTCAACAGCATTTGTGATGGTCCAGGTTTTCTCTTTTCTATCTTTGAAATATTAGAATAAACAAATCAGCTTTCCTTTTTACCTAATTGTTCCCTGTAGCTAAATGTTGTGGAAGGTTTACTAACAAGATAATGACAACACATAAAGGGAAATATGATGCAAAATATTAGCTACATGTCTGTTTATGTTTCATCTACAGATATTATTTCCCAGTGTTTAGTCCATGGAAAGAACATACTTAAGACACTTCGAAATAACTCTGTTACACAAGTGGGAACAGTAACTTCTTTGAAGTGAGAAACTTTAAAGTTCATAATGTGTTTTCAAATACACAAGCTCATGTGATGCTCCCAACAGCCCTGTGAAGTAGGCATGGGGTTATTACCTCTTATTTACTTGGCTGGGGGAAAGGGTCTAGGAAGTTCAATGATTTGCCCATGTCATGCAGTGAGTTATGAAACTATATATTGACCCAGATGCTCCCCTCACCCATGCTCAGTTATTTCTTCCATTGTCCTCATGAGCTGAGATCTTCCCATCTCCCCCTCCCCTGAGTCTGGTCAACCTGTGCTACGTTGGGCCAGGTCACATTTCAGTAGACCACATAAAAGGAAAGGAGAGAGTTCTTTGATTGGTGGACTCTTGGTTGGAGGGAGGTAAAAACTAACCTGTATCTGACGCTAAAGTAGACATAGAAAATTAGTCTTGGTCAACATTTCAGCCCAACACAGTAGAGATGAAGGTATCACCTATGTCCTCTTTCAGAGGAGTGTGTCTTCTTGGTCCTAAGTTCAGTGGTTTTCAATCTTGGCTAACCCCTAGAATCCTGATTTTTAAAATTCAGATGCTTTAGCTTCACACCCTGTGAATCTAAGATTGGGCAAAAGAATTAATATTTTTTAAAGTTCCCCAGGTGACTAATTTGCAGCCAGTATTGAGGTCCACTGATATAGCTGAAATGGAAACAAGACTGTTATAAACTAGCCCAGAAGCAGCCTTTTTTTCTCCTCAGACCGGGTAAAAAGAGCATGTCTGTTGACAGTCCCAACCATTTCTATGTGGAGGCCTTGTATAATTTCCAAACAAGCCAGAAAGTTGTGTCTACCAGGGAATTCCTGTGGGCTATTATTAAAGGGCTTATGGTTAACGGATGGGCTGAATTAATGGTGAGCAGTAAGGCAGATTGAACCTCAAAATTCGGGCAGATTAACAAAGTGACCAGTGTGAAGGTACAGATTTCAAGTTTGACTCTGAGTTTCCTATCTCTCACAAGACAAGCACTGGCGGCAATAAAAAGGATACTTTCTTTCCTTTCCCAGTCAAGTGCGCATGGACTAGGCCTTGTAAAAACTTGGGTCGATCCAGATAGACATAGGGGGAGTGCTATAATTAACTTGAGTAAGCAAAGTAACAAACAGCAGGCTGAAAAACAACTTCTAGAAATCTAAGAGGGACCTAGGGTCTGTCCTTAAACTACCCCTTCCCTTAATAATCTTTAATACTTAAAGTTTCCTCTCCCAGTATTGGATCTGATTGCGTGTGTGTGCATGCGTGTGCGTGTGTGCGTGTGCGTGTGTGTGTGTGTGTGTGTGTGTGTGAGACTACCATTAAGGAAACATTTAAGAATAAATGAAGTTACTAAAGTGGATGAGTTAGTAATAAATAATGCATTTTATATGAAAATGAGATGATTGTGTCAAATGAAATTACATTACTAGAGGAAAAAAATTAGATGGTGCACTCCTTGACAGGGTTGAATATACAATTTGCATCTGAAGTTTTTATTTCACCAAAGATATATTTACCCCATCCTACCTGGAGTAAGGGGATATCTAATTTTTAATTAATCTTTGGTAGTTACACACATGTAGAATCAGAAAACAATTAAATCACTCAAAGCCAATTGAAATGTCTCCACAATTTATAAAAATTATGGATACAAATGAACCCCCAATGCACCAAAAAACAGGCACTTGGAGGAGACTTTTTAAGGTCGAGAATTTTCCTGCATTATATTAGAAGGGTAAAATCTCATTTATTCAATTTTATTCAAAAAATACTTCTTGCAGATCTTTAATGGCTTTGGCATTGTTGAGAGTAAAAAATAATATAGTATCTCTTCATAACTATAAAACACATACTAAATGTGAGAATGCTACTCAATATAATAGAGTTATATAAGACAGCATATATTAAAGTTTTCATTTAAATATATGCTATTGCAAACCAGTTTGGCTCAGCGGCTAGAGTGTCTGCCCAAGGACCAAAGAGTCGCGGGTCCGATTTCAGTCAAGGGTACGAACCTTGGTTGTGGTTCGGTCTCTGGCCCTGGCTGGGGTGGTGTGGGAGGCAACCAGTCGATGTGTCTCTTTCATATCGACGTTTCTTTCTCTCTCTCTCTCTCTGTCTCTCTCTCTCTCTCCCTCCCACTCTGTCTGAAAATTTTTTAAATGAAAAAGAAAGAAATAAATATATGCTATTACAAAAAAAAATGTGTGATAGCAACAGCCAGTACTGTGAGCAGTTGAAAGGATGTGAAACAGAGTTGGTCAGAGCCGTGGGGTAAGCTTCACTCTTCCCTTATTCTAGCAAATCTTCATCAAACAGCACTTCCGTCAGTAGTGAATATATTTCACCAAAGATATATTTACCCAACATTTAGTGAATGTTGGCTGTGTACTGACTTCAAAATCAAAGATCCTTCAGAATTATACCCATCCATCCTGATTTTTCATGTCCCCACCCCCCACCTCTGTATCCTGTAGCCAGTCAGACCAAGTTCCTTCACCCTGTTTTGTAACCCTTCTGCCCTGGCCCTTGGTCACACTGGTCCTCCGGCGACCCCACTCCACTTCCCGAACCTCAGCCCTCCCCTTCGCCCCTACTCTCACCCACATGCTCACATCTACTCAGTTCCTCCTTGTCCACCAAAATGCAGCCAAAAACATAAAACTGTCTCTGCAAATCCAGGAAAAAGGAAGCAATTTGTATCAATAGAAATGTGTATTAAAGATTCTAAAAGATATTTTTTACAGGTTCACTTCTGAAAGAGATACAATTGTATTTTTTTTTTTTTTTTCAGAACAAATCTCTAACTCTCACTTAATCAGGCAGAAAAGAAACTACTAATGAGCCAGCCAGTTCGGGGTGACTGTGGAAAAGGAAAGCCATGTGTACAAATAGAAATTCAGTCTTTTCTGAGGAGAACAGGAAATTGTGCCCTGCTATTAGAGAAAGATAGCCATAGTGAAGTCCTTAAAGGTGACTGACATACCTATGATCTCCGTTATATACAAAACAAGTACCTTCTGTTCTGATTGGCTGATTGGCCTGAGAAAGTCTTACCCAGCCCAGAGACACCAGTGTCAAAGCCGTGGCTGTATATATTGCATGTAAAGGCTTTTTACTATAAACTAATTTTAGTGAGTTATAAAGATATTCTAGTTAACATGTGTCAGGGGTATAATTGGGAATAGAGGAAAATAAAAATTAGTGAAAAGGGAGTTAAACCAAACCTAGAAGTTTATTTAAGAGCCTGTTATATAGGAATTGTTTTTAATTTACTTGTTAATTAACACGTAATTTCTCAGCTTTCTTTAAATAAAGAGGTACCTGCATACACACAAAGAAAAAGAGAGATTTTTTTTTTAATGTTCCTCCAAGTTAATTAAATCTGATTTAAAGTTCACCCTTAACTGAGAAAAACATCTTTACTTGATGGTGACATATGCTTAGATATAGGAACCTTTCCAAGAAGACGTAGATTATATGCAGACCTAAATAAATATATTGAGAATAATAGCATAGAATTTTCTAATTTCAAAGAAAATTGTGGCGTGCATTTTGGCATGATTATTGGCTCATTTATAAACAGCCATGCCTTTCCAACTCATTTTTCTAGATTTCTATATTTATTCAAATAAATCAAGCAATGCTACTTGCTCTTATTGAGGTCGTAAATATTTTTGAGCAAAAAACTATCCTCACTCAGAAACCCTTTGATTTATCAAATGATCCAGCAAACAGTTATTTTACAGTTTCTATTTCCTTTAAATTGTGTATTATATAGATGCCCCAAAACTAAGAAAGAAAGTCATATCATATTAGTTTTCTACCACTACACAGGGCAGAGACAAAAGTGCAGATTTTTATCAATATAGGACAAGGAGGGGTGTTTTGTAACCTTGTTCTGTCAATTTAACCCATTTAAACAATCTAGCTTTGTTGCAGAGAGGAAAAGAGTCCTCTCCTCTTTTTAACTCATTCTCTGTCCCATTGGGGAATGTTAAACAGCAGAAATATACCCATTTGACCCAAAATGTAGGCTTTTATCTAGGCTGGTTGTTTTGATCCAATACTGAGGAGAAAAATCCATCTTGTTACCCTACCTAATTCTCTTCCAGCCCAGCACTTGGGTGAATAAACCTGAAGGACCCAGGGCAGAGTACAGTAAATACATTGTTTGGTATTTTCCCTCTCTGTGAAATAACAATCCCCACTTAGAGCACAGGGCTGTTACGAGGATTAGTCACATTAAATTCCAATTGCAGTTCTTTGGGAATAGGACACTGTGGCAACTCTTAAGGCTGATAAACACTCGGGCCGTCACCCCCTCCTCATCGTGCCTTCAAGCCTGCGAGTTTATTTCTGAGTTAGTCTGTTGTTGTTGTTTACTGACCATGTGACCATTTCAAGAGGATAAGAAGGTCGTTCATATGGTAAAGATAACATGTACACATTTGTTCTTTTTCTGTAATTCCACTGCTAAATCTAGCCTAAGAAAATAATCTAAAATACAGAAAAAAATTTTTTGTACAGAGCTGTTTCTGCAGCATGATCTATGAGAACTAAAGATTTAATAACAATCTATATGTCTAAGAATAAAGAGATGAATTTAACGATCATAAAAGCATATGCTGAAACGTCATGCAGCCGTTAAATGCTATGTTTGCAAAAAGTTTTAATGGCAAGGAGAACTGTTTTTCTTACCATGTTCAGTGAAAAAAAGAACACAAAATGGTATAAATGATATAATATCAACTATGATGTATGCATAATATAAAATATATGCTATATACGCATCAGGATAAGACAAGAGGGATAACAGGAAATGTTAACAATAGTGAGTGGATGGAGGGTTATACGTGATTATTTCCTTTTTAATATTCTCTTTTTCAAATTTATTTTTATTGTTGAAAGTATTACAGCTGTCACTCTTTTTTTCCCACCCATTGACCCCCTCCTCCGTGCTCCCCCCCTTCACAGTACTATTGTCTGTGTCCATTGGTTGTGCATATATGCATATCAGTTCTTTGGTTTATCTCTTCCTGCCCCCCTCCTGTCCCCCTTCCCTCTGAGGTTTGTTATTCTGTTCCCTAGTTCCAAGTTCTGGATCTATTTTTATTCCCCACTTACTATGAGGGGAATTTATCATATTTTACAAAAAAAAATAATAATAATGCACACAAACCACTGGAAATGGAGGCAAAAATCTTATTTTCTAAGCTGTTCCAGCATTGTACATTGTATGACGTTAGGCAAGTCTCTAATCCATGCCTTATTTTTAGACTATAGCAATTTTACCTCATAAGACTGTGCTAGAATTAACTGATGTAATGTATTTGAAATCACTTTTTAATGAGAAAATGCCGTACAAGTATACACCAATATTTCTCAGAGGGTGGAGGAAGAGCTCTTTTCATAGCTTTTCCAGGTCAGCCCGCACGGTGAAGACAGCTTTGCTGCTCTTCCTCCTGCCCCCAGCTGGAGCTCTGACCCCCGAAGGAAACAGCGTAGACTGTGGGAAAGCCTGCTTCCTGTGGACTAAGTAAGCAAATGTATAATGCAAATGATTTCTTTTAATAAACAGTGTGTGATGTTTTTTGCATTATGTTTCAATCTTGCTTTAAAATCAACAGCCGTAATTTTTTAAAATTGTAAGTAATACTAGGACATTACAATTCTTATTCCTATTTTATCACTGACCCAAACAGTGGAAGAAAGGAAAGAAGGAAGGAGGGAGGGAGGGAGAAACAGAAAGACTCAGAAATATAGTTCTCAAATTTACTGCAAGGGATGTTGGGAAATGTAATTTTCCTATATGCTGAGGAAGAGGAAATAGAATGGTGAACATAGCACCTTTTTATTAACCACAGACTCCTGAGTGACGAGTGAAGTAATGACTCCTCAGACCTAGAGGAATCGGAGGCATTTGGCCAATAAGTTGCCTGTGATTCAGTCTAGTTTGGGAAGGGCATAGATAGTGAATATCCTGAGAGATATTTCTGGAAACTTTCATAAACCATCAGGTGATATAAAAAAACATCATCAAGTTCATAAACTATAGAAACTTTATTTGATTTATGAAGTCAACACTGAAACAGTCTACGCCAGAGTTTAGGGACTTGTAACCCACAGGAGCACAGCTAGGCATTGGACCTGGTCCCATTCCTAGACCCTGGCGTTCTTTCACTCACATTCTAGCTTTTTTCTTATCTCGTAGAAGAAACATTTTAGGCTTAGCAGAGACTTTGACAAAGTTAAAAAGATGTCAGTTTCTAGTTTGTAAGCCAAATCGAAGAGAGCAAGAAGCTGTGAAAGGAAAATAAGGTCATAAACACAGGGATGAGAATAAGACTTCATAACTGGGATCACAGAAACAGGAGGTCAGGGTCAGGACGTTAAGGGAAAACATCACAGTCCTGGTTCTAGGGCCAGAAGAAGGTCAGGCCAGAGAAACACGTCTGAGAGGCAAGCCCCTATTGGCCTGGTGAGCTTCCAGATTTCCTGCAAGGGAGATTCATTCACCAGAATTCTAGTCCACACCATGTTCTGGACAGCCCACCTCCAGGCAAATGTTCACATTACCAAGATCCGTAGCCTTGGAGATTCACGTTCTGCTCACATTTCAGACCCAATCACAAGCTGGGGGAGAGGGGTGTTGTTTGCTTGTTTTACTTTCTCAGATGGTTAATGGAGAAAAAGATTCACCCTAATAGTGATTTTTCATTTCTAACAGCAAAAAAAAAAAAAAAAAACACCCATAACTAAAAGGATTTTGTTTTCCCTTTCCTTTTTTTTACAGCAGAAATATGTATGGAATTTGCCCTAGAGTATCGGGCTGCTATTATCCGATGGCAATATTTAATGGCCCCCAGAATGTAGTCACCTCCCTTCTCGAGTGAATATTATACATGGAGCATCTTGCTTCTTAGAGTAAGACTGGCTTTGGGTCACTTTGGGCCCATTTACCACTACTGATGTGAAATAGTATAGGATCTGAATCATGTAGCTGGAACATGAAAATATATAATTATCGTTTTATAATAGATCCATTATTAGTAATAGCTGCTTGTGCTGCCTGACCGTGGAGTCCCTCTTCTATATGATTGCGATGTCCCTGTGTCCAAATGTGCATCTTGGCATTTGGGGTAGTATTCTGCTTCTTCACTCAAACTTGCCTGTCTTGGCGACGCGAAGGCTTCCTGTGGACTGATCAAAGCAGGGAGGCATTAGCGTGTGTACGTGTTTCTAAGTGCCTGAGCTGACATGGGACAAGCACCCTGATAGCGGCCGACGCGGTGCAACGGCCTCAATTAGGTTTTCATTATCCAGGTGGTTGGGCTGGGAATCCGGGCTGTACAGGCATCTGTTATCAGATTCTTGCTTTAAAAAAATGAACAAACACTTTAAGAGTGCAGGTTTTATTGGATTGGGGGGATTAAACTTCTTGGGAAATGATTAATGATTTAGAATATGGTTTGCACTGTTTCCCTGGGATGAAGCTTTAGGTCTCTGTTTTGTGTATGCCTCTCTCATGATTTCACAGATCCAATTCCGAGCCAATAACATATTTGTGACCATTTCATCAAGGAAAAAAAAAAAAAAAAAAACAGAAAAAAAAAAAACATTTGAGCAACCCCTTTGACTTCACTGTTTTACCAGCCTTAATTTAAAATACGCACTTCTTTGCAATGTACATTACATTCCCAGGATTTAATTATCTTATAACTAGAAGTTTGTCTGTGTGAAGTAATAGATGTTCACATACTTACTGAGGTAACTATTTCACAATATATGCCTATAGAAAATGATTATGTTGTATACCTTAAACTTACACAATGTTATATGTCAATTATATCTCAAAGAAATTAGAAAATAAAATCAATATTCCATTTCCCACGTCTCTCCCCTAACACCACAGAAGGAAATGCCCACTTCCTCTCAGCCCACAGATCAGCTTTCCACCTTCTGATTGCTCAGGAGTAACCACTGTCAGCAAAATGAGGCCTTTAGGGCTCACGTTTTCCTAGAACTCTCTCTGCTACCTCTTGATCTGGTTACGGCCTTCACACTATAAGCTGTAGCTCCTACTCATTATCTGAAATGTCTAGATAATGGGAGAAATCAAGATTCCTTCGGAGACTGACGTGCAGACTGAGCCTAGAGTGCTGGGGCCACACTAGTTTAAGTAACTGCTTACTTTATCCTAACTTACGTGTCTTATTAATAAGTCTATTCACAAATAGTTTCAGAGTCATAATATGGAAAAGTTAGGCAGTGAGGAATGTGTGTTTAATGTGTTCCATTTTCTCATACCGATGGAGCCACCTTTCAACAATACCGTGGTTTCAGCAATTGATCATGTTAGCTGGAAAGTGAGGGAGTGTGGAAGTCTACACAGAGAAAGGTAGTTAAAGATATAATAAAAATAAAGATATAATTCCTTTCATTAAAGACAGTGCTCTGACAATAAAATATAAAATGAAACTACTTTCTCCCATTTTAACAGCCAGCTAACATCTATATTCTATCATGGACTTTTTCCCAGCATTAGTTTTTATTATGGAGAGTAAAATTAGCCCCATTCTACAGTTAGAAAAATTGAGACACAAAACATTCAAGGATCTCATGCAATATAACAAAAGAGCCAGACAAAAGTCAATGGCTTACAGATGTAGGATGTTTTTCAAAGAAGAAGCACAAATCATATTATCTTTGATGTAACATGTGTAGAACTAACACAAATGTTTGCCTTTGAGACTCGCAATAGTCAGAGGGGAAAAAATCTTTTTCATCTTTTTTATTTTAAAATTCCTCTTTGTATGTAGTCACTGCTCTAAGACCAGGCCAAGGTATTCTTTTATGAATAAAAAATTTGCTAAGTAAATGATGCAACAAGTTAAGTTAAAATTTCCTTATAATAAATCTTAAACATTTTCTACCTCATTTTACCCAGTTCTTTTCTGGGGCAAAAGCACAGGCGTGGTGACAATGGCCATGGCTAGGGTCTTTCTCTTTCTTCCCAAATCCAGTAGACTAGAATAGTTGTTGAACTAGGGAAGTCACTGCAGTCTTTATCTAGTGAGTCATACTTACTGTGTGCCAGGCACGAAGGATTCTGCCTTCAAGTGGCTTTCAGACCAGCAGTGGAAGGTAAGACAAGTGTGCTCTTCCATGAACACGGATGGTCACAGGAGCACATAGAAAGCCATCAGACTTGGCCTGGGAACAAGATATGATTTCTGGAAGAGATGAGAGCAAAACAATTATCTAAAATATATGTAGGAATTAGCCTGGTGAAGGAGAGTAGGTGGAAAGATGGAACAGGATGAGAGAAAACCTAGAGGTTGTAACATGTTAGAAGAACCCAAAGAAATCCAGTGCGACAGGAATGACGGGATTACCTGTTGGAATCATCCTTTTGTCTTTTGATACATTAAAGTATGGACACTTAGTAGTGTGCTAGGTTGAATGGATAAGACTAGGTCTAACAACTGACATACCATATGAACTTGTGGATAAATAGAAAGACTTTGGACATGGACAAAGACTTTGAATATTTTCCTTAAATGATGGGTTTTCTCTTAAGTCGTTCTTCCTATTGTTAACTGGGTTGAAATTCACATACTATAGGACTGGCATGACATTTGACCACCTCATTTGTTTCATTCATGTCTGACCCCAAACTCACTCTTTAAGAGTTCAAAGAAAAATTTTCTGAGCTCTAATGTTTGCATTCTGAGTTATTTCTCCCTGTTTTGTTAGTTTTCATGAAGATATTTATTGAGATTATTTTCCTGATTTTGGAAGAACTACATATTCATTTTAGGAAACTTGGAATACATAGGAAAGCTATGTAGAAGAAAATAAAATCACCCCAATACTCACCAGTTCTGATAATCATTATCAATATTAATTTGTATAGAGTAGCCATTATATTTTTTCTATAAAAGCATTTCATAATAAACTTTTTAACAGTTTGGGTGTATTCTTTCTTCTTGTGTACTCATATGCACAACATATGATATATATTTCATTCATTTTAAAATGAATTTTAATTCCATAATTTATGAATACATTCTTATTTTTCAAGTTTTTATAAAACTATATCTAGTTTAACTATATCTAGTGTAACTTTTAGCCCTGTTGAAAATAATTTGCAGGCCTCTGTTCATTAGTTTTAAAACACCACGGTGAAATGGCGAGGGTCGAAAGTATCACTATCACTGTATTGCAGATGGAGCATCCAAAGCAGACGGCAGTTGCATAACCAAGGCAGGGCTAGAAATAAATCGAGGTTATTTTGAAAGTAGGTAGAGTATAAATTATAGGTGGAATTTAAAATCAGTGATTTCTTTTTCTATTCAAAAGCCTCATCTCTTTGCAGTGATAATGCATAAAATCTAATGGCCCTCTGTTATTTTGCCATGAATTAAGAACCAAATCTGACCTTGGGCAGTCCACATGGATGTCAATGGAAAGTTAAACCAGTTGCATATGAAGACTTGCTGCCAGATCCTTGCCTGAGAGCTTAAACACTGTTTTCGAGCTACAAGGAATTCTAAAAGAAGTTGAATATGGATGTTGAAGTTAAGATACACATAAATGAGTGCATATGCAAACACACACACACACGCAAACACACACACGCACACACACACACACACACACACACACACAGAATTTTAAGACCAAAACTAGCACCAGAGCCAATTCCACAATATTTTTACTAGTAACTCTTACTTGGGCACAATTTCACTCGAAGCTGGTGGGATTCTTTTTTCTGAGTCAATCCTGAAAAATCGAGCCCGTTGGGAGTCAGCAAACCACAACAGAAGTCATCAGATCTCTTGTGCTTCGGAATACTGATCACTGCAGGGGCAGGGAACATTTTTATTTTTTTTGCTTGTACAGGTTTGCACAATTGTCTGAGGATATAACTCTTGCCTTTCTTTGAAGTGTGAGCTATCAAAAACTAAAAAGAGTCATTTTCTGATTCAAGGTGACAGACCAGACCTGAATGATACTTCTTTTCTTTTTCTTTATTGATTTTTAGAGAGAGAGGAAGGGAGAGGGAGAGAGAGATGGAAACATCGATGAGAAAGAACATCAATTGGCCTCCTCCTACATGCCCCCCACTGGGGATTGGGCCCACAACCTGGGCATGTGCCCTGACTGGGAATCGAACCGGCGACCTCTTGGTGCATGGGTCGATGCTCAACCACTGAGCCACACTGGCCGGGTGATACTTCTTTTTAAAGATGGAAATAAGAGCCCTGGCCGGTTTGGCTCAGCGGTTAGAGCGTCGGCCTGCGGTCCAGAGAGACCCGGGTTCGGTTCCTGCTAGGGCATGTACCTCGGTTGCAGTTTGTCCCCGGCCCTGGTTGGTCTTGCGGGTGGCAGCCACTCGATGTGTCCCTTTCACGTCGATGTTTCTCTCTTTCTCTCTCTCTTCCTCTCTCTCCCTCCCACTCTATCTGAACAAAAAATGAAAAAATGTCCTCGGGTGAGGATAAAAAAAAAAAAAAAGATGGAAATAGAATTACAAATTTATAACATCTAATTTGCAACTTCCTTTGAAAAGGTGGAGCCCCAAAAGAAATTTTTCTAATGCCTTTCTCCTGAGAATAAGTAATAAAAATGAGAGAGAGGTAGGTAGGATGACTGGCCATACAATACATGAAGTTAGCAAGAGAATGAGGAGGAAATTGTCAACTATGAAACAGTGACAAAAGCTGAGTCAGTGGCATTCGGATACCCCCTGTGCTTGTGACCATACATTCTTGATTCCCGGATTCCTTCCATTCTTGGTGCAATACTTGACAATTTTTTTAACAAGTTTTTTGGCATTTTTATCTTTTCTGGAAATACTTCTAAATGACCTAGGGGAAATTTTCTAAACCAAAGAACAGTTTTGGCAGCAAAAATAAGCCTCAGTCTGTATTATGATTGAAACAAAGTAATTTAGCCTTTTACTCATGCAAGGATCAATGAAAATATCAATGTTAAGAAGAATAAAATGAATTTGGAATTTCTATTTTTAATATGTGAAAAGATTATTTACATGATATTATTTTAACTCTATAAAAGCAATATATGATTGATAATTTCCTGATAAACAAGAAGGGGTTAATTTGATTATTAATATCAAGGTTGTACTTTATACTCTTGCAGAATTAAGTTCTCAATTGCACTATATTTATTCTATTTATATTTCTCTTTTCTCTGATATCATGTAGAGAAGTATAAAGCAAACTCTCTGGGACTTTATTTTTCTCATCTGTACAATGAGGAAAATGGGTTCTATTTCAAAGGCTTGCTGAGATGAATAAATGAAACAATATAAGTAAAATTAACCTGGTGGCTCTACGTTAGTAGATTGTTTCTGATTCATTCCTGTCTACCTTCTTGTTGTTTTCTGTGGCATTTTAAATAAGTGTGTGAGGACTTCAGCTGATCAATTGTGTAAAGTCCACCTTAGAAGGGCACAAAGCCAGGTGTGTCTAAAGGATTTACCATTTATGAGTGCTAACTACATACCTGGCACATAATAAATGCTCTATAAATATTAGCTATTATCATACCACAACCTCATTTTATCCTCAATAACTCTGGGGAGTGTTTACTTTCATTCTCATTTCATAGTTGATGAATCTAAGGTTTGGGAGGTAAAGTAATTTGCCCAATGTCACACGCTAAGTTGTTAAAACAAAACAGCAATGTATTACACATTTCATATAAAAAACATTTCATACAAGTATTACTTTTTTTAAATTCAGAGACTCATACAGGAAGTATCATTGAAAAAGAAAAATAGGTTAAATATACTCCTCTGTTGATAGTATTAATATTAACTAATGGGTTATGACAAAATTAATTTTTTCATCAATAACTCTAAAAACTTAAGCACATAAACTTTAATCTCTGACTTTGCTGGACTTTCTTCTACCATATGTAAATTTCTGAATCAGGTCATCAAAGTTGTACCAAAGGCATATTGTACATCATGCAGTATTCAAAGATTGCCGGCCAGTATGGGAAATGGATTCTTGCATGGTTTAAGAAGCTGGCAACTTCTAATTTACCACCGAAATTTAACATAAGGTATGGTCAGGGGGAAAATGAACACATTTTCTGGAAACACAAAAACTCCTGAATGTTCTTACCTTAAACATTTTTTACTAAACATGTTATATTTCAACATACTTGTATAACATTAGTTTCACAGCCATGGGAAATTAGGAACTATGACGGCAGTAGATAAAGTAGCCAGGGAAAATTTCAACAATATTAAATAGTGACTTAGGATTTTAAAAGGCATAGTTGTCATCTGACTTTTATCTATAGCTTTTCATGTATCTTGAGACAAATCATTTGCTCCCCAGAAGCATCCCAAACTCAGCATGATTGGCAGGCTAATATATTCAGCCCCAGACTGCAGATTTCTGAATCCAACCTAAGTCAGGGAGACCCCCACCCCCACCCCAGAGTTCTTGGCATGCCCATAAATGAAGGCCAGACAAAGCACACCTAAGACATGAATGAATTATCCTTTCATCTATTTCTTTATTTTTACTTTTATTAGCATTTATTTTATGTTGAGTTCACTCCCAGGCTATAGTTTTTGTTTCTTCAGTTTCTTCTGGAATATCTTTTTCTTCTGTTGAACCCCCTTTTCTGGTTTAGGCACAATCTGCCCCTTTTCAGTAAGATCCTCTCCATGTGGCCGGGAGGGCTCATGTGTGGGTTAATCCGCCCATGAGCTCTGTAAGTTCAACGCCGCATCTTGGGACCTTTGTTCACCCAATGTGCTCAATGACCAGAGAATCTACATCGAAACCCTTAAGCTCTGTACTACTCTCTGTATTTTCAAGCATGTGCAGCAAAAACTCAGCCCTCTTTTGGGGCCATTGACCCTGTGTCCAGCCCCACTGTTTGGCCTGGGCACATCTACCAAGTCCACCACTGTAACAACAGAATGGTACACTGCTTCTGCAAAGTGACAGCCTTCAGATACTTGGTGGCTTTTCAAATATGCATGCCCTTGATGGCCTGGGCAATTTCATGAGTGTTCTTAAAGTGGATATGAAGATTTGAACCTCTTGATTTGATTTTATGGGGTTTTCTGGGTCAAGTGAATAGTGAACCATTTTCAGAGGTCACCTCTGGCCACTTTCAGGAAGAGCCTGTTTCCATCTTTAGAGCATTACTCCAACACATTCCCGATTTAGTCTCAGACTTCTATTATACATCCCAAATTCATGGTAGCTCCATGCAGATTAGATCAATACGTGATTATTCTGTGACTATATTCTTCACCTGAAGACTTCTGGTTCTCATATGTGGTGTTGGACAGACGGAAATATAATATAGTGGACTTAGCACGTGAATATTATGGCCAAACTGACTAAAAGCAATCAACTCCTCAGCATCACAAATAATAATAAACTCAACCCAGTCAAGAAAAAGGAGGCCAACACTTGGCATATATCTAGACCATCATGCTATTTAAGGTCTACTGAAAGCCTTTGAACACCCTAAGCAATGAAAAGAACATGGCACCTCCTCACCATAAGTAATTCAAAACTAAACAATGCAAAATCTTAAATTACTTTAAAGAAGTCCAACACAGTTCTGATAGTTCTTGATATTTATTTGCATACCTTAAAAAGTACATATCAAAACCAAATACTTATTATAAAAAATGTTGTGACTCTGCTTCATTCAATCACTAAAAATAGACTTAGCCTATGTATTGACTGGTTTTTGTGGTCAAGCATCACTCACCCTCAGTAGTATATGTCTGTGCCCCGCCTCCATAGGCCCAGAAATATCTCATGGCCACCCACTCAGCTTAGCCTCTATTTTTATAAAAATATAGTCTCTGCTGGTATCCACTTCATGGAGTCAATATGCATGTTACGAAGTGGATTCTATAAAATACAATCGATCTTGAAAATAAATACTACAGAAAGTCAAAATATTGTTCTTAAAATTGACGTGCTTCTGAGGTTAATAAATGATTCTCTGGGAATAAATTGTTCAACCAAGTAAGATGAATAAAATTAAGGACATTCCAGGACTATTTAGCCAATGTTCTTCTAGTAAATTACAGGGTGACTTGCAAGAATTTTATTGTTTCATGTGATGAATTTCATAAGAAATTAATTTTCAGAAAACACATTTTTGGAAGTTTACAATGAGCAGCCCAGCCTGTGTAGCTCACTGGTTGAGCATCAACCCATGCACCAAGAGGTCACCAGCTCGATTCCCAGTCAGGGCACATGCCAGGTTGTGGGCCAGATCCCCGATGGGGGGCATGCAGGAGGCGGCCAATCGATGTTCTCTCTCATCGATGTTTCTATCTCTCTCTCTCTCTAAAAAAATCAATAAAGAAAAAAATATTAAAAAATAAAAATGAATAAAAGTTTACAATGAGCAGCTAATATAGCTAAAGAAGAAGGGGGAAAAAGCCCTCAACTTGCAGAAGCATACCTGTTAGAGCTGACACTGAACCTATCATCCATCTAGCCAGAGACGCACAAAATGTGCACAACCAAATATGCTTTTTATCATTTTCCCCAATTAACTCCATGGTTTGAAATAACTTGTCTATGAGACTGAATTAATTTGGCAATAATTATTTTGTTTTCTCTTTCCTTCTTTATTAACCATAATAAATTAGAACTTGTGCTCAATAAGGCATTAACAGTTTTACTTCATTAAGTTGATGTAAGTAAAGTTAAAACTATGAATTTGACATTTTTGGCAGTCTGCACAGTCTTATCAAGGCTAAATATTTTATTTCTACTTCCTACTAGCCTTTGAGATATATTTATGTTTATATATATTTGCATATATAAATGCAAATATATATAAAATATAAATAATAAATATATATAAAATATAAATATATTTTATATATATTTATATAAATATATATTTGTAAAATATATATTTTACAAATATAAAAATATATATATATTTTACAAATATATATATATAAAATATATATATTTTACAAATATAAAAATATATATTTATAAAAAATATAAATATATATAAAATGTATAAATATATACATTTGCATATGTATATATTAAGCCAATTAGTGTATTGAAATATCTATGATAATATAATATAGCCTTTAAATAGATTGACAAATAATTTAAGGTCCTTGATTCCCTATCTTACCATTTCTCTGAAGCAGGAAACTACTGATCAAACTCAATCTTCCCTTTTCACAGAGGAAAATGTTACATGCTAGAGTGATGATTGCCTTCTGCAAGATCAAACAGCCATTAAAAATTGAATTTTTCTTCGCCCATATAAAAGTTCTACAACCAATCCCACCTATTTTTTAGTCTCTAAATAAGTAAGCACCCATATTAAAAGCAAGGGACTCACAAGAAAAGTGTTCCTATCAAATGACTATTTTTCAGATCACCTCTTGTCTCTGCTGTCCCTGACCATTCCAGGCATAATTCCTTATTCCATAATATAGGATTTTTTATATATTTGTACCTACCTTCACTTTACCATTGCATTTGAACAGTAGTATTTTGGACTGCCTCTCCTTCCATGGTTATGTCTTTCTAGTTTCTGTATCCCTATTAGCTCTTCCTATATGTAGTTCCCTAAGTGTTGATTTTGGATGCATGCAACTGAACTGACCTGAATAAAATGTTTATTTTCTTTTATTTAAATACCTCTATACGTCAATAATTCCCAAATTGATATCTAAAGACTAACTTTTTCCCTGTACATTATATTGTACTTGGATATCAGAAAGGCATCACAAACTTCCAATATCCAAATGAATACTTGATTAGCACCACATCTAAATATATAATTGAGATACTAGAACCCAGCTTCTCTCTTTTCCTCACATGCCAATCCATGGGTATGTCCTAGAGACCCTACCTCCAAAATATTGCCTTTCTGAAACTGTTTATTTTTCCTTTGGTTTCACTGCCCTAGCCGAGTCATTGTTCTTTTCTTGCATTTTATTAGCCTGCTAGCTAATTCCTACTTCTACTCTTGCTCCTATACAATCCCTTCCCTGCAGAGCTCTCAGCGTGATCTTATGAAAACTGCATTAGATCATGTCACTCTCTGAAAACCTTCTACTGGCTTATCATCACACTTGGAAGACATCCAAAATCATCTCTAGTCCATACTGGAGCTCAACATGGTCTGTCCAGAATTTCCTCTCATGCCACCCTCTTTCTTGCTCACTGAATCCATCACTCTGCTCTTCTTCATTTCTCAGACATATCAAGCTAGTGCTTGCTTTAGGGTCTTTCCCTTATTTGTTCCTTCTGCCTAAAATCCACTTTCCCAGATCTCTGCCTGTCTTGCTTCTCTTTGTCATTAATTTTCACTTTGAACATTGCTTTGTTCTCCTGACCATATAATTAAAATAGCCCCTTAGCCATGATTTTATTGATTAATTATTTTTGTTTATTACAGCACTTAGAACTGCTGAGTATTTTCCTGTTGATGTATGTGTGCTTAGTTTATGTGTTTGCTTTCTGGCTCTTTTCATGTAAAGTCTGACTTGCTCAAAGCTTTGCTTCATGCTTAGACCAGTGCCTGGCTCACAGAAGGTGCTTAATAAATGTTGCTCAGTGCTGCTAAGTTCATTGTCCTGCCTTGGCTATTGACAAGTGCAAGGAGAATGAAGTCCTGTGTCTCTGAGTCTACCTGACAAAGATTTGTCGTCTAGAGTCAAGAGATCTCATCTCTCTTTCATTCTCCAGAATCTACTTATTGTTTCTGTGAAGACCAATTGTTAATGTGTAGTAACCTTTTGTCCCCAGCAGTTCCATCCTTTGGGCCCTGATGTTGATTTTCCTCATCTTGGCACCTGAAGAGCCAGAGTGATCCCTTTTGTCCCATTGCCCTGACCATGTGCAGTGATACCCGCTGTGCAGGAGGTGGAGGCCACCGCTCTTCAGGTATCACAAGGGGTGACCTGCCTGCCCTGATCCAGTAGTGTGGTGGGGACTGCATACTAAGTGGTGACCCTTCCCCCAGAGTTGGCCTAAGGCCTTGGGTGGATAGGAGTGACTGAGCTCCTTCTGGGATCAGATTTACTTGCCCCATGAGGAAGCATTGGCTGAGAGGGTGGGAGAGGCACTATTTCTATTAAGTTTCAGAGATGGAAACTTAATAACTAAGTTATTAGAGATGAAAACCAGAAAGAGAAAAAAAGGGAGAGAGAGAGAGAAAGAAACAGGGTGGTATCAAAAACAAATCAACTCATTCACCCATTTCACCCCTCTGCCAAGCAGCTCTACAGTTCCAACCTGGTTGAGTTTCCATCAGGCCACTATGAGACTCCTGCTATTTTTCCTAATTATGGATCTGCTTTTACATGCCTATGAGGCCACTTGGGAGTGCATGGTCATGCATTCTTTGAACAGGAATCCCCTGCACCTGATGAATAATCTGCTCTAAGCAGTGGTATGGTGGTAACATCACTCTTGGTCCAGGCTCATCTCTCAGTGTAGAAGATACCAGGATGAGTAGGATCTTGTGAGGTCTGACAAGCTCGAAGACATTTTACAACCCCCAACTTCGAATATTGACTACATGTACTGAGCAGAATCCTAAAGGAAAGTCAATGCTTAAAACCATTATGTCTAAGCCCTTGATGCAGGACAGAGGTCACCAAAGCTCCTGAGTTGTCCCCCAGTCCCACATCACACTAACCTAACCAACACCCCTTCTCCACTCTTCAGCAGAGGGGCTGAGGAATGGGTAGATCATACTGGGTCCACAATAATGGCTCCCAGCTGCCCCTTGAACAGAGCACCTTTCCTTCACCATCCCGATCCCCTGATGGTGGAGAAGAAAGCCTTTCTCTCACCTGAACACAATTTCAGCTTCTACAATCTTTCAATACCACAATCAGCTCACTTGCCCATAAGAACTTCTGAGTTCTCTATTATAGGAGTCATCCCGTAGCCGAAAAAAATAGAAGACTTTTTGAAGTTGCTTTATATTTTTCAGGTCATGGGGATATGATTTACAAAATTGTTACTTTAATGCCCTAAATGATGTTCCTAAACCCAAAGAGATAAAGGAGTTCCCCAGAGTGTTTTATTTACCAGCCAGGAGCATGCTTCTTACAATGTCCTGCAGGGGTGGGGAAACATTGTTCTGCCAAAGGCCGTCTGGATATTTATAACATCATTCAAGGGCCATACAAAATTATCAACTTAAAAATTAGCCTGCTATATTTGGTCAGGCTAATTTAGTGAGGCATGTGATGTCAGCTGGTATTGATTTCATAGGCCTTATATGGCCCGAGGGTCAGATGTCCCCCACTCCTGTCAGGATTGCCTTAGAGGTGACAATACCTTACCAAGAAAGCCTTTGATAATTCTGTAACTACATCCTTTAATGGAATGTGAAGAAAGAATGTCATTTTTAAAAATTTTCCTATAAAAATAGTTATTTCTAGAGATTTAGGGAGAAAATGGTGCAATATTCATTGTCTATGGCTATCTGTTTAGATCAAACTAGAAAAAAATTTAACCCATTTTTTATAGAATTGTATCTGGAGAAACTTCTAGGTGATCTCAAACACATTGGAAGTTAGAACACGAGAAAAAGAGATAGCAGCAGGTCAATATTGATGTAAAGGGCCCAACAGCTGATGACCTCAGGGTCTTAGAGTAGCCTTTAAGATTCCTGTTAGTGAAGATCCATACTTCTTTATTTCTTTTCTCTTTCGTTTTTTTTGTTTGTTTGTTTGTTTTTAATCTTTGTCTACCATTTTTCCCATCTCCTTGACCACTCCACACCAAATTCATACCCTTGATTTTATTTTTTTCCCTTTTGCGTCTTTCATCTTTTCCCCTACGTAGATCACGTTCTGGTTCTATTGGTGGCACCCAGGGCTAAAGGGGTTATTGGTGCCAGCTCCATGGAGAAGAGAGCAGATCATTTGCAGGAGATGATATTAGCTGGCTTTTATTGAATGCCTACTTTGTGCTGGCCTTTTTCTGTATACTTTCCGTGAATGCTCTCGTTTAATCCTCTCGAGTGTTCCAAGAGCTCAGTCTAATTTTTCTAACACCCTAGTTCTGTTAGGAAATAAAGGCTGTTTTTTGCTGTTGTTGTTTTGCTTCTGAAAACTCTGTCTCCAAAACTTCTGAAGGGAACCCCCACCCAAGAAATGCCAACTTAAATAAAATAGAAGTAAGGCACATTTGCTCAGGGGGTGAAAGATAAGAAGGATGCAACAACTGGGTAAATCCCAAGTGAAGCCTCAGGAAGGTTTCTATAACCCATCTCTTTTGTTTACACGTTTGTGCTCTTGGGGGAAAACGTGACTTTACCAACCATGTTAATGGGGGGAAAGTTCTAACCCTTCAATAATTTTAAGAAAACCAGTATATGGTTTAGGTCAAAAGGAGTACTTGATTTTGCAATGCCAACTATTCCTTCTGCGGTTTCTCAAAAATGCTGTGGCTATCCCACACAGAGCTCTCTCCATATTTTTACCGCAGAAACAATAGTGCCATTTCAGCATTCATTGTAATCTAGACCATGTTGGGAGGTGCTCTAAGAAAGCTATCAGAGAAACAAATACCTGTATTCTTATGCTCTAATATAATAAAAATGAAATATAGAACTTACATGCAAGATGAACTGAAAGACAAATGCTAAATGAAACAAGGCATCAGTTACATGTCTAATATGTGTAGAGGGACAAATGGAAAAATTAGTCTTAATTGGATTTAGTCAGGCAGAGATTTAGAGTAGTTACTGTTATTTCAAATAAGTGAATGAATTTATTAGTGAGTCCTCCCTGGGGACAGGAATTGGAGAATACCAAAAATAGTTGAGCTTCTGTTATCAGAACAATTTGCCCAGGGTTTGTACTTCCCTTTTCTTAGGGACATTTCTGAAGAGTGACACCCTTCTGTCACTTTGCAACACCTTTAAAAAAGAAGGTGCCAAATAAAGATGATGTGAAATGTACAGGTTTACATTTTCCTAGTAGAAGGACTATGACTATAAATGACTATGTAACCAAATTTACCCAGAAGAGGTAAAACCGAAGGAACAGAGAGGCAGGAAACAGGAGATGTCCGGTCCCCTGGATGTGGCTGTCTTCAGCTTCATCTCTGATCCGCTACCCCAGGGCAGAAATCAGCTTGGGGCCAGATTCGAATTTCCCACATGTACTGTCGCCCATGCAAATAGTGACCCAAGTTATTTACTTAACACTCAGAAACATTTAAGACTCTTCTGGTGTTTTTCCATTTCTGGCCAAGCTGTTTAGAAAACACAGATGCAGCTGGCATTGTGGTGTGGTGAGCAGCCTTGCTAAATGGCTCCAAAAGGAAAATATCTGTCCAATGCCCGAATAAATCTTGTGGACTCCATTCACCAATTCCATATCAACATTCTCTGGTTCTTCAGACCCAAAAATTTAGGTCAGAGACAGAAGGCTGTCTAAATAACATAAAAACTACTTGGATAATCTTTCATCACTGCCCAGAATAGTTCCAGTCACAAGTGGTGGTATGAGCAAGTCAAGTCACTTTTCATAAGAAATAGAGTTATTTTAGGAGTTTAGGGTCTGATTTGAAGAAACCACCCCATTACTGAAAGGAGACCAGACATTCATCTAATTTCTTTTTAATGCCCATGTTGAGCATTAAACATGGTCATGCTGAGAGAGCAGGGCTTTCTTCCTCGATGAAGGCTGTGGCAAAGCTCTGAAGTCCAGTCATGGTAGTCACGCTCATGGCTATAGTGGCACTGAATGTGGCTGAAGAACAGCTATAGAAATAGGTGTTGGGAGATCACAATTCTTTTTTTTTTTTCTTTTGACTGGCCCCCACTTAAATGTTTATGACACAGCCAGATGTAGTTACAATCTGTGAATCAAGGAGAGCTCCCACTGCTCTTTACGACACCCTAACCACACAGGTAGAGTGGCATGGTGTTAAGAGGGTGTGGCCTGGAACCGGCCTACTGTGGTTCAAATCGGCCACGTAAAGTTTGCTATCATCTAAATCTTGAGCAAATTATATTCCTATGGGGTCAGGATAGTACCTACCTCTTTAGGGTTCTTATAAGGATAAAATAAGACATTTTCTGTAAAATGCTTGGTACTGGGTCAGATACATAAGCACTCCAAGGAAGTGCATGTGCTCAGGTCTGTGGAAATCCAGGGTTTATGCTGCCTGGATAATGCTTCATTACGGGTAAAATGAGAAAATAATCTGCTATGTACTGAAAGTCTGGTTCCTCCCAAGAGTCATATATTGAAACTCTAATTCCAACATGATGGTATTTGGAGGTAGAACCTGTGGGAGATAACTGGGTCGTGAGAGGCGAGCCCTCATAAATGGGATCCGTGCCTTTATAAAAAGAGGCTGGAAAGAAATGATCTCTCTCTCCGTGATATGAGGATACAGCAAGAAGGCAGCCCAGGGTGAGGACCCTCACCAAAACCCCATGATGACACCTGATTTCAGATTTCCAGACCCTGGAACTGTGAGAAATGAAGTTCTGTTGTTTAAGCCACCCAGTCTGTGGTCTTTGGTTATAGCACCCTGATCTGACTGAGACATGATCTAATTGAAATGGTTAATTTGTCTTTCTTTGCTCTCATAGAATAAGAACTTTTCCTAAGCTACCAATTTGCTAGGAACACAGCATCAGCTCACCTGAGAAAAGTAGTGCAAATATCTTGAAGTTCTAAAATCATTACAGCAAAACTTACAAAAATTCTATCAGCAAATAAAAAGTAACCAGCAAAAATGATAATTAAACACCCGTGTTTTCCTGGCCATCATATAGTTGATGATTTTTTAAAAATTTTAAATAGATTTCTAGACATCATCTTAATGATCAAGATATGATAAAAATGTAATGAAAAAAGGTTGGTTGTCATTTTTATTAGTAACAAACACTGAGACCCGTTGCGTCCACATTTATGTTATAGCACAACTCATTGTGCTTTATAGTTGTATATGTGTCTGTTTCCCCACTAAATTTGTAAGGACAAGGACCATGTTTTGGTATATCAAGCACTTAGCATGGGCACTGAATAAATTATTAACCAGTCAGTAAATGCGGATGGATTGAATGAATGAATGAAGGGTACATTACTAAGATTTTATGCTACAAAGCCTAACTTGGAAGACAAACCAGAACATCAAAGGCCAATAGTGATACAAGTAAACTTACCTCACAGGTAAATAAAATGAATAAGAGGTGCAGCTTTATTTAAACAGAATAGGTCATTTGAAGTGGGGCACAAAGCCTTCGTGAAGAAAGTGGTCCTTTTTCTGGATTAGATGAATGGAAAAATCTTTCCCAACAAAGGGGACAATGTGACTAATAATAGATTCGCTTCCTAATGCTGCTGTAACAAATTACCACAGACTTGGTGGCTTCAAACAACACATGTTTATTGTCTGACAGTTTTGGAGATCAGGAATCTGAAATGAGTCCCACTGGGCCAAAATCAAGGTGTCCCCAGGTCTGCATTTCTCTCCGGAGGCTCTAAGAGAGAATCTAGATTTTTGCCTTTTTTATCTTTTAGAAGCTGACCTCATTCCTTGGCTCGAGGGCTCCTTTCTGTCCTCCATGACCAGTGGTGAGTCTTTCTCTCATCACTCTGACACTGTTTCATGTTTAAGGACCCTTGTGAATTCATTGGGCCTGCGCAGATAATCCAGGAGAATCCCCCTACTTTAATGTCAGTTCATTAGCAACCTTAATTCTATCGGGTCCCTTCATTCCTCTTTGCCATGTAACCGAACAGATTCACAGGTCCCAGGGATCAGGATGTGCACATCTTTGGGAGACCATCATTCTGCCCGCCACACAAAATGTTATAGTGCACTAGCACGTATGGGCAACAGCACAATTTCCATAGAAAGTGTGTGTGTTATATGTCAGTTTGAGTGAGATCACAGGACTGGGGGAGTAGGAGCCTATTTTTGAAAGCACTGAATGCCCAGCAAAGGGATTGAACTATTTTTATAAGTAATAATTCTCTTTGTGTTAAATTTGTATTAATATTTGACATTAGTTTTTATCTGTTACATTTTTGAAAATGACATGATTACAAGGTATGTCTAATTGACAACACTACAATTTTTAAAGATAAATACTTCGCTGAACTTTTTTTAATGGCTAATGCAAGACTTAAAAAACACATTTTAATAGTAGCTCAATCAATGGACTCCTCAAAGTTTGAACACATAAAAGAAAGTATTGACAGCATTAAAAAGGCATTGATTAAAAGCCTAGTTATAGGTGGTTCTCGAGTTGACACATAAGAGCAGCAAGATATGTGAACATGTACAAGTCAGAGGTAGGTATACGTTTCACCTTCACTTAAACAGGAAACAGAACATTAGTGTTGAAAGCAAAGATACATCGGAGAACAAATAATGCAAGAAGTCTCCTTATCAGGCTGCAAGAATGGACTTAGGAAGAAGGTCATGGGGGACACAGACAGAGTTGGAGGACTCAGATCTAGATTAAAAAGGTAGAGTGGGACCAGATAGTAACCATATCCTATAGGCAGAAAGATATACAATCATTTTAGATCATTTCTGGAATAAAAGGAGCAAAATTTAGTTAGAATTTGAATGTGAGATGGACACAAAAGTTAGCAAAAGGAAACACTTTAAAAATCTTTTTTGATGAAGATCTTATACATGTCCCAATGTTGTCAAATATTCTAGTGTGCTAAGCTTTCTTTCCTTGATGATGGTGCTATTATTTTTCTAGCAACACTACGTATCAAAAAAAAATGAGGGTAGGGCTTCAGTGGGAATCCTTTGCCGTACGATATAGAGTGTTGCATATTGTTTATACACTATCTGATATAATGGCCTCACTGCTACTTTTCATCCTTGATTCTCCTGCCATCATGGAGGAAAACAGGCTATAAAATTATCTAAAATAATAACCAGGCTCTATATTAGTTTTTAATCCAGTAGCTTCCAGCTTTCTCATCTTTGTTTTTTGTTACTCCAGGGGATGACAGGAAACATAGGTGTCTGTAACTGTAGCAAAGCACTCAGCCTTAGAAAGAACCAGGAGAGACAACAAAAAGAAAAAAAAAGTCAGTAAACTGTGTTTCCAATTACCAGCAGATGCTTCCGTTTATTCTAAGCGTTCCTATTTAGTTAACTGTTCACATTTTTAATCATATAAACGTGGTAGTGTCCTAGCCTCGTGCTCTTGATTACCCTTGTCTTCCAGCTGATTTCACATGAATCTTGCTCCCGGCATCACTTTCCCACAAATACTGTGTCTGGAGCTGCGTGAATCCCAGGCGGTACCTGATAAAGAGTACAGCCTGTTGCAGTGTATTCTGTTTCTCTTTTGTGTTTCGTGTCGTGTTGCACAGAGGTGGTGACACTGCAGTACGTTTCTCTGAGTCAGCAGCACCATCGGCTGCTGGTTGTAGCATCATGAATGCCTACATTCTTTTTCCATCTTCTCTTTGTGGAATCATCTGGTCACCATTCATTGCTGCCTGGAATAGTACAGTGGGAAAGATTACCAGGCTTCAACCAAAGACCACTTTACAGAGAACTTTAATAAATCAAATGAAGGAGCAGGTCTTGGTGAGAGCATCCCTGATGGTGGAGATCAAAGACTCAGAGCCTTGCCTGTATTCCAGTCGTTCTGAAAAACAGCAAAAGGAGTACAACGAAATGCCGGAAAGGAGGAGGAAGGGAAAATTGGCCTAGGTAAATTCTGTTTGACATTTGGTGAGAAAAGACTTTCAAAAATAGCCATTTGGGCCCTGGCCGGTTTGGCTCAGCAGTTAGAGCGTCGGCCCGCGAACCAAAGAGTCGTGGGTTTGATTCCAGCCAAGGGCAGGTAACTCAGTTGCGGTTCATCCCTGGGGTTTTGCAGGAGGCAACCAGTCAATGTGTCTCTCTCACATCGATGTTTCTCTCTCTCTTTCTCTCTTTCTCCCTCCCTCCTACTCTACCTGAAGATAAATGGAAAAAAATATCCTTGGGTACGGATTTAAAAAAAAAAAAAATAGCCATTTGGTTTTGAAGTTAAAACTCCATCAAATATATTATTCATCACAGTGGCTTATATTTGATATTCAACTTTATCTTAAAGTTAATTCATAAATGAACCAAAATATAAAAGCCAACAATGGTTCAATATCATAAATGTCCCTGGACACAGCCCTTGCTCTTACCTGGTTGTTCTGGTTGATTATTTCCAGTTGAGAGTATCTGACCTGAGCCGGTATTGATTGTTTTCAAGAGTCCTAATATGTGTATCTATAAAGATGAGGACTTATACTGCATTTTCTTTCATAAATAACTAATGTGGAAGAGGCAGAAATATCTGCCGCATGGAGTCCTCTAGTTTGCTACTCAGAGCATGGTCAAACTGAGGCTACCAGCAGCCTCGGCACCCCAGGGAGCCTGACAGCAGTGAGTCTCGGGTCCCCACCCAGACCTGCCCGATCAGACTCTGCATTGCGCTGGGATCTCCAGGGGATTTGTATGCACACTGACATTGGACAAGCATAGCTCTAGAACAGCATCTGAGAGACACCTTTAGGCGTAGATATGTTATGTAATTCATAATCACCAGAAGGTAATAAATGAAAGAAAAAAGGGAAAATAAAGACTATTTTGAAGAGGCCATAGGATATAATGCCTATGCATGGAGCAGTTGAAATTTCCTTCTTCCAAATTGACTTTGAACCCCATAAACATAAAACGAATGCCAAGGGGAAAAATAGGTCCTGTTAGAAAGTTCCATTCCTTACCATCTTCCCACTTTTATGTTGTTTATATTGATCATCTTTCTATATCATATTAATTTTCCAGTTTATTTTTATTATATTAAGAGGGGACAAAACTTCACTCGGGTATTCCCCAGCACTTTTTGAGGATGTCTGGATAATCTCCCCTCCAGCCCCTTTGAGGTCTTCTCAGCACAGACTAATTCTTGAGAGCTTCCAGAATTCATGCATCTCACTTGCAAAAAAGAAAAGTAGAAACATATTTCAGACTTTGTTTAGGCCACTTTTTAAACATTATAATTGGTTTTATACACTACACTGCTTTGAAAAACATGTCAAGTAAATGGAAATCACATAGTAGCACTCAGAATTATAAGAATGTTTAAGGAATACAGACCCTACCCCCAAGCAAAAAAATTAAGGTCCACCTAAGTGTGTCTAGGGAAATGCGTCCAGTGGGAATCCTGAAGACAGACATGTTCTCTCCACAGCATATGACACAACGCTGTGCAGCTCATGGACATCAAACATAACCCATCAGTCACTGTGGACTGAAACTGACGTTCTTAATCAAGGGAACCTACACAGTATTAACCAAAGTACTGAATCACCCATGGTAAAGATGATGCAGGCTTACACCCTAGACACAATTCATGGGCTGTTTTCATGCCTCCAAAACACAGGTACAAGAAATATTTACCCCATGTTTAGCCACTTCTTTAGCACATACTTTGTCCTTTATGTATCTGTTTTCATTCACACTTCAATTATTTTTTCTACCTTACCTACCCCACCTTTGTACTATCAAACCGCTCACTATCTGTCCCACTGGGCCACTCTCCAATACTCTCTCATTTTCCATTATGCCTGCCACTGGTTTCTTCTACTCCTGCATCCTCATGGGGGCCCCAAATTTCCAAAGTGGGACCTATTTAGAAGGTGGAGAGGTTTGACTTTTCAGCTCTCTAATAGATCCTCGGAAAGTATAGCCAAATTTTGAGTTTAGATAAGTTGTCAATTATGACTTCTTATAGGTTAAAAACAATCATTTAAAAATTTTAAAGGACATTATGGTTTACAAATAACTCACATTTTAATCTTATTTTATTCTTACAAGATCCCAGAGTGATGGATAAGGTGGTTGTTGCTATCATATCCATTTATAGACAAGTCACTAAGTTTGAGGCCAAGCAGAGTGGTGAGTTCGTACTTTTTATGACCTTAAGATAAGTAGTTTTGGAGGGCTACTTTGGAGATTGCATTGTGATAGCTATTTTTTTCAGAAGTTGACACATCCAAATATGGAATTATGAAAACTGTACTCTACCACCACTTACAATCTTTCACAATCAGAACTACATTCTGGAATCTTAGAAAAGTCTTAGCCAGAGAATGCCATCATCACAGAGCATCAGTTCAATAAGGGAGGGAATAGCAAGGGTCGGGGGAAGGGCAGGTTGGTTGATTGGTTGATTTTGTTTTGTTTTGTTTTATCATGCAACAATATCTTTTTTAATGTATGGATTTTCAAAAGCAGGGAGAAGGGGCAAAGTGGAGAAAATCCAGCCTTCTGGCCATTTTGTTTTCAACCCCTGTCTTATTGGACTTGTTTGCTGTGGGTTAACTGTCAGAGACAGTCAACTTAGCATTAGTTAAGATATGTGAGAGCCAGGATAGAGGGTTCATGCTAAGTAAAACCCCGGTTTCTCTCTTTAAATGTACAAAGAAAAGTAAAACAAGAAGTGGCAATTCACAATGCAAACCAGAATCTAGGTAGGGGAGGCCGGGCAGGTCCCAGTACCTGAAAAAGCACACACGGGCTTTCACAAGAGGTTCTCCCTTCTGCTGCTGCTCTGGCTGGTAATACATATGTGCAGAGTGAATAAGAGAATGATGATTATAGTTCACACACCTGTTGTAAAATCAAATGATGCATCTGACAGCTCAACCCCTTCTACTTCCCCCACCTCATCGTCCCTCATCTTGTCCCACACTCTCTCCTCCCTTTCCACATGACAGTGGAGAATGTGCTGCCTTCTATGGTCAGTCTGAGGACCAAGTCCTTTTCCCCACATGCTGGCATTGTTCCCTGAGATTACTTAAGGCCAAAGTTATTACATTTTTATTTCTCCTGAAGGACACTGTAAGTTGTTTGAGCTTCTTCTACTTAGACTACATTAAACAAAGTTGAAAGACCTGTTTTTCCTTTCTTGTTCATTTTGAATTTCATTTGCATTGCATTTGTGAAACCAGAGTGGTCATAAATGTGTGTGTGTGTGTGTGTGTGTGTGTGTATTTACACATCCATATTTCAACTGATAGAAAGGAAAGGCCAGGAAAAATGAACAACTTCTCTCAATAGTTTGAAAATTTTCCATAAAGATAGAGAAGGGGTGGGAATTAATAAGACTAGAAAGTACTTTCAAAATATTTGTGAGAAGACTTTCATTAAAATGAAGTTCTGTGAGAATCTATTGACAGACTCAAAATAATAGGAAATTGAAATGAGTATATGTTTCTAAGTTTTTATTTTTTAAATGTACATTCTCTATAATGATTAGAAGTATTTAGTTTGTAAATATTTTATTTTTTAAATCATATATGATAAGGGTTTATCTACCTAGTGACTAGAACACCCATAAGTCTACATGATTTTTACATAACCCCCAGAACACTAGGGATTCTTCAAAATAATTCAGGTTCTAAATCAATTACAGTAAATCCTCAATGTCAGTAGGTTCTGCAACTTTATGCAAACTTGCATATAACAAAACCAACTTTACCATAGGCTAATTGATATAAACAAGAGTTAAGATGTTAAGGAATCTCATCAACATTATAAGGAAATGACATTGAATTCAATGAAATTATTCAAGGAACTTCTGTATGTCTTTGACTATTCTTTTCTTGGCCATATACTTTAGTATTGTGGTTATCAATTCTTTCCTTTATAGCTGCAAAAACACAGCAAAGTATTTTTGATAGAAATAGGTGTCCATTGGAACAAGTTGTTTTGACTTCGCTAGTCCTCATTACATTTCTTTTACAGGAGAACTAATCTATTTCCTCTTAATGGGATGTTAGGTTGACTCACAATGCCTGGGAGAAAATGAGGTTATTTTGAAAGTCTATCTTAAAATTTCTTATCTGTAGCACATTAATTGTGGATATTAAGGTTTGTAAGAATCTCTACATGCCACATAGATGAGTCCTCTCAGCTCCATGACCACTCTGGGTACAGAATCTCCCCCAGCCCCTTTTCCCCATTCCCAGTGATTCAAACTTCTGGCTGCAGACAGACACTATCTCAAGGTGAATGATGCACACCGAGTTAAGGTTAAAGTCATAGGTTTACAGGCATGCTTTTCTAAAGTAACTCTCTAAAAGATGAAAGAGATCACAGCCTGTGTGATGCTAGCTATTAAATGTAACAAAATCACCTTTCAGAGAATTTGTGTGGTTTAGTGATTTAGTCCAACAAAGGCTAGCATCTTGTCCATTTGTCCAAATCTCCTGAGCCTGCAGTTGAGCCAAAAATCTCCTGAGCCAAGCTTTCTCACAAGATTTCCTGTACTTCCTGTTTCTATGTGAGCCAGAAATACCATGAGAATGACCTTTCTTGTGGTATTTTTGCACTTCTACCCTGGGATGAAGAGAATCCCACATTGGGGAGAATTTTTTAATTATGCAACATTTTTAATTTTCAAACTTTCAAATGAACTAACTTCTTTCAAATGAATTAACTTCCTCCCTGGAAATGAAAATCTGAGATGGTGTTTGCTTGGCCCTAATGCATCTCCACTAGGAAGTATTCATGTTCAATGGTCCAACATTTTGTAACTTCTCTAAGATATTTTTACGAGGAAATATGTAAAACAATATAGAGAATACAGTGGAAACATATCCTTGGATTTTTTTTAATGTCATTCTTGGAGAAATGTATAATGAAGAGTTGTATGCTTAATACGTTAGTGTATGTGACATATCATATATCTGTTTTCTTTGTTCTTAACCCCTTTGTTCCGAGGGTCAGGATATCCTGATGCTAAGTACTATTGCAAAAAACCTGAACAAAAATAAAAATAGTCAAACACTTAGGAAACTCTTCAGTTGTTATGTCAAGGAAGTTTGTGACTGAGAAGTGAGTTTAAGACATTATTCAGGAAATATGCTAATAGAGTACAACAGCTTACATGTGCCTATTAAATAAAACAGTCTCAATTCTAGAGAGGCTTAATGCCTTCACTCTGATGGAAAGGTAAGATAAGAACTGGAAGGCTTGTCAAAAGTGGTAGAAGTGTCAGACAGATACTTAAATTCTTCATCTCTTAACAAAGAAGGCAATTTATTTTTTTTTAATTTTATTGATTTTTTAGAGAGAGAGGAAGGAAGAGAGATAGAAACATCAATGTGAGAGAAAAACATTGATCGACTGCTCCCTGCATGCCCCCTACTGGGGATCGAGCCCAAAACCCTGGCATGTGCCCTGACCGGGAATCGAACCAGGACCTCTCAGTCCATGGGATGATGCTCAATCCACTGAGCCACACTGGCCAGGTACAAAGAAGGAAATTTTAAAAAGCACATTTTCTCATAAGTGGATCACTGATTATTCCCTAATTGGGTTGCATGAATATCTGGTTGTTATAGGAAGAGCTGTCTGATTAATATTTTAATAAATACATTCATAAGCAGAACTTATTGTTGTTTTATACCCTCAAAGGATGTTGACCCTTCTTCATCCATTAGGAAAGAGAGTAGGTTTGCTGGTATATTTTGGTATCCAGAAAAAAAGAAAAGCCACTTAATTCTGTATGGAAAACTAAACTTACTAACCATGAGTTTAGAGGAATAATAATAACATCAAAATTTCAGTAGCCTTTGCTGGTTTCAACTTTAAAAAAAAAAATGAGATGAGGGCTGTGCAAATAAAATACACCCTACAATGGTCTTCCTCCTCTCCCCCAAGTCTCCTCTTTCCTCCCCTAAAGAAACACCAAGTGATTGTGTGATAGACCAGCCCCGACAGATATATAGAGCAGGAGCGACAGATTGTACATCAGCAAAATAAAATGCCGAGCAAAATAAAGCACTTTGCAATGCAGAGAAAGACAGGATTGTTGCAATGGCCTCCAAGAAAACAGGAACTAGCCACGTGAATGTTCAAGTCCAGATTGTTCCCACAAACTCAATTTGCTGGCAAAAGTGCCAACTACAATACCACCCCACATTCGTTTATGTCCAGGGCTTTTCACACAAGCTGCAGGGTGCATCCCCTTTGTTGTATGGATTCTCACTCCCAAGGTTAGCGCCTCTGTCTCTGAGCTGTGGGACCCAAGATGCGTGACCCATGATTGTCCTCAACTGAACCACTCTCGGGGGGGCACAGCGGTTAGTGGCCCAAATATTAAGTCCACAGTGCTCTGTCTCTGGAAAGTGAATCTTCGTCGCTTTTTTCCCTTTCTGTTCGCTGCCATTTATGCCCCCTACGAATATCTTTTAAAACTATCATTACTTTCCTATGAAATGGGTTTTTAACAATCCCAAACTCTGTGTCTGGACGATGCAACCCCACTGCACGCTTGCAGGAGGGTCTTGAAGCTTCCCTAATTCACTTCTTTCGGAGTTAGCTTTGGAGTGTGATTCAATGTTATTTCCCTTCCAACTGAGGGCAGCTGAGGTTACAAACGGATTTGACTAATAGGCCAAAACCCAGTTAGGTTTGCTGAGAACCAAATGACAGCAAAGGGGGAGGGGTGTGGAGGAGGGGGTGTGTGAGCTGTGGTGTTGAGGATCAATCCAAGAGCCTTCTGAAAAACCCCTCCCAGGGCAGACCATAGGACGGGCAAGGTGGACCCCAGCCAGACCTTCCAGAGACCAGCAGCTGCAAATGGGTTGTGCGGGTGCTCAGCTCCCCCTGTTTTCGGAGAGCTCCCTGAAGCTTCCAGGCTTCCTGCATGCAGGGGTGACTCCTTACCTGATACCTCCACATGTCTGGCCTCTGGGGGACCCCATGAGAAGCTGGCAAAGGGTCACCCACTTCTTTGCCTGAAGTCCTTAATGGCTAAACAAGCCACTCGACAAACTTTGACAAGCAGCAGAAGAGAATTGAGAACAAATAAATCAGAAGAAGAGGAAAAGCAAATGCTAAACCCTCAATGGCTTTTCCCCCTGCTGTCGTTCCAGCTGTAGCCTGGGATTAATTAAGTGCTGTGAAGTCAGTGCCTGGGAGAGAAGGGAAAAAAAATGCATTCTATCTCTAAGGAAGGAGTACAGCATCAGTTCTCACCAGCGAGAAACCTTGGGAAGTGAATCGCTGTCGTCGTCAGTGTTTGTGGAGGGACTGGAGGGACAGGGTGGCTGTGCCAGGCTGGAGGAGGCTTGCCTTTCCAAAGCTGGAGAGGATTTCACAGGGGTTCTCCTTCCCGTGCCTGGGAAGAATTTCCCCTCTGCTAGCAGCAGCCGCAGCAGCAACAGCCCTACCTCCTCTTCTGGGGAACAGGGCAGAATGCCTGTGCTGGAGCGCTATTTCCACTCGGCAGAGCTAGGCAGAAGGTGGACAGCCCCAGAAGGTGTGCTGCCCTCCTCCCTGGGCAGCCGGCCGGGGTGCCAGCAGGGGCCGCTGCCCTGGGACTTGCCAGAGATGATCAGGATGGTCAAGCTGGTTTGGAAATCCAAAAGTGAGCTGCAGGCGACCAAACCGAGAGGCATTCTGGAGAATGAGGATGCTCTTCACAGCTTTCCAGGTAAACCGACTGCGAGGTGTGAAAGGCAGCAGGGCCAGGTCTGATGGCTTTCAGTCCCTTTCTTGGAGAGCCCAAGCCATAAAAATGGGAAAAGGAAGGAAGACAGACCGTGCAGCAGAGGGTCCGAGGGCTGTGACGGATGAATGTTTGCTCTATTATAGAAATGCATCTTAAAAATTAAGAGGGATGTGATAGGAGGAGCATTAATAGCTTGAAAATCAAGAAACCCGGGTCCTAGGCTCGGCTCACCACTTGCTTGCCCCGTGGCTTAAACAAGTGAAATTTCCTGAGTTTCGGTCCCCAGCAGGATGGGGTGGAACTGGATGCTCTTTAATGTCCCTTGCTGCCTCTGCAACTTCTTGTTGACAAGTCAGAGTTATCTCCGAGAGAATATTCTTCTTAGGTTGCTTTTTATAATGCTTTATATAAAGTAAAATATAGTTTCTAGTGTTTAACTAGGAAGCTTCAGCTTGTATGAATGATCCCAGGACTGAGTTTGGCCCGGAAGCTTTTGATGTCGTGGGAAAGTTGGTAAACTTCCTTGCCTCAGTTTCCCCTTTTGACAAATGGCAGTAATACAAATTCCTTCACTGACGTCAGGAAAAAATTAACTCACTCACAAATGTGGAAATGATTCACTGGGGCTCTGTCATGTTATAAGAATGTGCTGTGCTTGGGATAGTTGTGGAGAACTTTGCTGTGTTTCTAACAGTGGGCACTGCAACCACAGAGATACCTACGGATCCCATGAAGGGTCCCAAGGGGCTCTGACAGCGCTGTATACTAAGTCTGCGTGCAGGGCGCCGTCTTCCTGAGGGTGGTGGCTCACTTTAGAAGAACAAATATGAGCGTGTGTTTATGCCTTTGAAGTCTTGGCTAGCCCTGACATACCACTGGTGGTGAGACACGGGGGACGATGTGGAAAAGATATACCAGAACTCACCCTCTCTCTTTCTCATGGAAAGATACTAGGAAATCAAGATTCGACTAATTTTGTTTTTAATCATTTACACAGAAATTGTTTTAAGTTGCCTAAAAATCTAAAAAGAATGTTACTAAAAAAAAAATAAAGCTCTGGAGGAAAAAAAAAAGATTTCAGAGGAAGAAAAATACAACAGTGTTAGTCTTTAGTAAACAGTGAGTACTTAGGAAAAGAAAGAAACCAATAGGACTGAGGTTTATGTGACAGTTAGGAAAGGAGTGCCCAGAAAAATGGGTCTTGGTCAGAAGAAACGAGGTAATGCTAAAGGAATCCCAGATTTCACCTGAGTAGTACGAGAAAAATGGAAAAACCCACCTGGGCAGCCAAATTAACTGTGGTGCTGCAACTATTACCACCCGCCCACCCCCCGGTTTGTTTCAGTATATTAAATGATTAAGATGTATCTTTCAAATTACGCCTTTGACTAAACTACCTAATTGAGCAGATATTAGCATGTCTGTGGGGCTGGCTGGCTATTAATATTTATGTTGTATGTTAGTGTGTGTCTAATGCCTGGAAAAGCAATACTACAGAGAGAAAACAAAACTCCTGTAACTTTTTATCACTTAAAAGGTACATTTTTATGGCTGTTATAAAATTGAGCTAGTTGAGCGTTAATATGCCCCTGGACCACTGCTTCACTCTAATTGGAATGTGTCTCCGCGGCCCCTTTGGTTTCCAGGCAGGCTCCATGTCAACACCTCCCCAAAGGATGTCTTGCCTCCTCTTCTTCCTCCCCTGCCTTTCCGTTCTCAAGGCTCCCACTCTGTCCTGCGCATACAGCCTCATCATCGTATGAGCCTCATCATCGTATTGGCAGCACGGGCCGCGCTGAGCCCCAGGGAGGGCTGCTGCACCTTCCGCGCCTCACGCGTCCTCTCGCACCTTGCTCCTCGGCTGCGTTCTCTCCTCCCATCAGGAGCTCTTCAGCTTCTCGCCGGAATGGCCTGCCAGGGAGGGACACGGGAACACTTGTAAACTGTTTCCCCAAGTCTGGCATCTTTCCATTTTTAGAAAGTGATGGTTTAAGCTGCTTTTCATTCTTACACAGGGGTTTATGGTAGAAAGCACCAAACCAAATGGTAATCTCTCTCTCTCTCTCTCTCTCTCTCTCTCTCTCTCTCTCTCTCTCTCTCATCTGAGTCTTACCTCACACCCTCAAACAATTTCTCCTTCAACAATACTAAGCAACTTGCTGCTCCTCACATACATCAGGGGCCCTGCCTGTGAGCCTTGCCTGGTGCCCACTCTGGCCCCCACCCCCACCCCCGGTCATCTGTCCCCTTCTCTTCGCCCCTTTACCTGTGGGAACTTAGCCTGTTACATTTAGAGCACACAATACTGTTGCCGTGTTAGTAACCAAAAACAGGACAATTCAATCCTGTGATGGTCTGGATATTTTGACTGCTGTCTGTAATGGATAAATAGGTTTACTTTTTTAAAAAACACAAACGGCAGAAATTCTGAATAGAATCAACAGTCTAAAGGACTTTGGAGACAGATGTCACTGTTTCTTAATAAGTTGGATTTAACCTTAACATTTCCAGCTTTTCTTCTCCTTCGTGAAGGGCATCGTTATTTTTGCTCATACTTCCCAGACAAGACGGGAACGCTGTTTCTCACAGTGAGAGAGAAAAGTATTCTGAGATTTTGCTTAGGTAATAGAGGGGGAGAGCAAAAGGATCTATGGGAAAATGAATGAATGAAAATGTATTCGTGCCTGGCCAGTTTTGCTCAGTGGTTAGAGCATCGGCCCTTGGACCAATGGGTCACGGGTTCGAGTCTGGTCAAGGGCATGTGCCTCGGTTGCGGTTCGGTTCCCCAGCCCTGCTCCGGGTCGTGCGGGAGGCAACCAGTCGATGTGTCTCTCTCACATCGATGTTTCTCTCTGTCTCCCTCTCTCTCCCTCCCTCCCACTCTATCTGGAGATAAATAGAAAAATACCCTTGACGAAGGATTTAAAAAAAAATGTATTCATGAGGGGTTTTAAGATGAAATACACTGAATTGTGAGTGATGGAAGGCAGAGGGAACAGTGTCCCCGAAGAGACGAGGGAGTGCTAGAGAGGAGGTGACACCTGTGAACCGTCCTGTCAGCTTCAGGTGGGCATCCACTGGAGACCACAGGGGACTCTTCAAAGCAAAAGGCTGGAGGAGGAAATGGGGGTGGCAGGAAGAAGAGAGGCTCATCGTCTTTATGTGTGAGGGCATGTGCATCTGGGTGTGCCCCCAGAGCTGGGCACTGGCTCAGGCACTGTTCACCCTGGAGAAAGATTCCGTAGGTTATCGATCAGCATGCCCAAAATCGGAGCATCAATTCAATTCATTGAATCACACCCAATTACTTCATTTTATTAATTAGTCACATCATTTTCCCCCTTATGAAGAAAAAGAAGAGTGGTCTAATTATCTAGTTAACACTAAAGCAAGCGACTAGCTCAGAGAGACTGAACAAGTTGTCCAGGGTCACACATTGACACTCAATTGCCCATATCTAGTCCACAGAACGTATGTGATGAAGGCACTTTCTGAGTAATTCAAATGTAAACCAAGAAATGGCTTTATTGATTATGTGTAGATGGGCAAAGATGGGAACTCATAAATCTTGGCCAAACCAGAAAAATAGTATTGCCATGAGAAATAAGTCAAAGGACTGTACCTCCTTTACATTTTTCTACTTATGTTGTGGGCTTTAGTTTTAAATCTAAGTTTCAGGTGTTGGGAGGCCCAGAGAAAGATCCCTGTCTATAATCAATAGAAAGTAAGCTTTCGAGCATGGTTGAGAGAGCTTGCCCAGAAGTTGGAAAGTGGGAAGAGGGAAAAAGGATGGGAAATAAATACATGGTTTCTCAAATGCTATGAGTGCAAATATTATTCTAATTGTGATTCTAGTCAGCAACCTGTATAAGACTAGACATCCCCTAGCAGAACTTGTTCTTAGTTGAATAAATAATTTGATTTCAGAATTCAAACAAATAACTGCAAACCCTGCAGCTATGGAACTTACCTTTCATTTTGGTGTCCCTGGTCTAAATTTTGCATTACATTTTACTTATTTATTAAGCTTGTTCCAATTTCAATAGCCTTTGGTTCAGAAAAAATATAAAAACACACAACTCCCTCAAAAAAATAAATTTATTTTCCCCGTAGCCATTGTACTTGTCCTGCCTTTCAAGGAGAATACAAATAAAAATTAGCTTTATCCTCAGCCCTTAAAAATCAAACAACTTCAGATGAGAAAATCTCCAAAAGAACTCTCTGATTCCAGCACTCTACAATTCAAATTGACATTTAAAGTGCTATGTTAAAATATTTCAAGTATCGCCCTGGCCAGTTTGGCTCAGTGGTTAGAGCATTGGCTTACGGTCCAGAGAGACCCAAGGTCAGTTCCCGCTAAGGGCACGTACCTCTTTTGCGGTTTGTCCCCAGCCCTGGCTGGGTCGTGCAGGAGGCAGCCACTCAATGTGTCCCTTACACGTCAATGTTTCTCTCTCTCTCTCTCTCTCTCTCTCTCTCTTCCTCTTTCCCCCTCCCACTCTATCTGAACAAAAAATGGAAAAATGTCCTCAGGTGAGGATAAAAAGAAAAAGTCAAGTATCAAGCATGATATAAATTAAATATGTTGAAGACTGAACACTTTGATCATTATAATTCAAAGAGTACTTATTGGATGCTTAATGTATACCAGGGATTCAGAGATGAATCAGAGGCTTAATGAGAGAAGAACAATTATGAATTTATGAATCAGAATTCTGTCTACAACTTCAGCATGAAAACAAGCATTTGTTAGTTTAAACCTCTATGTCAACTGAAAGTATTGGCTATAAAACTGGGAAATGCAAAAAACACTTGTAAAAATTCAAACACACTTTCAAATACTCATCAATATTAATTATTTCTTTCCAAGCAGGACAAATTGCTATGATCAAAGAATCAATGCATTAATAGTAAATAACTTGACATTAATTCATAACATTTTTCTAAAACTACTTCTTATAGATGTTAGCCCGCATTTAGTCTGTAGCTATACCGGATAATAGTCATTGATGATTTAATCTGTCCTTTAAATGTGAATGAAAAATTGAGTCAAAACTGTAACACATCATCTCACCTTGAACCAAATCTGTTCCTTCACCTGACTTCCTCGTTTTCATAAATGGCATTTCCCCTGCAGAAGCCCAGGTTCACACCTGCTTTCTCCTGCTCTCCAATTCCAGCTGGTTCCAAGTACGTAAGACTGGTCAAGAGTAATAGAATATTGTTGTAGTGTTGAGATTTAAACGTTTCTTAAATCCTGCCTCTCTGTTACTGAACTGTGTGGACTTGAGCAAATTACTCATCTCTCTCTGCCTCAGTTTCCTCTTATATAAAAAGGGAATAACAATAACACCTTCACAAAAGGTGAGGATTAAATGAGATAATGCAAGAAATAAGTGCCTAGAAAAGCGCCTAAGCCCTACTGCATTGTCAATAAATGTTAACTATCATAATTATTGATATTGGTGCCATTTTTCAACAACTTAGTGCCTTCTTTCTATTCGGTTATGTATGTGGCCCTTAGTCAAACCTCATGTTGATTTTACTATAATCTTGAAATAGCCTCCAACTATAGTACTCTCTCTACTCCTCTTCTTCCTACTCTGTGATTAAGATCAATAAGATCAAAAGAAAAATCAGAATATGTCTCGCCCCTCTTCAGAATCCTTCAATGATTCTTCACGGTCTGCAGAGAAAATCTAAATTCTTTTATCCTGCATTCAAAGCACTCCACTCTCTGGATAGAACAAGTTCACTTTCCTACCTTATTTGTCATGACTGCCCTCTAAACACTTACGTCCCAGCCAGACAGGACAAGCAACCCACAGCTTCCAGCTTGCTAACTGCTCACTGTTCCCAATGCCTAAATGGACTTTCCTCCACATGCCCAGCTTCTGTTATTCCTTAAGACCCTCATATGCCTTTCCTGCACAGAGTCTTCCCGAGATCACTGAGGGAGAGTATGTCTGTCTGTTCTGAGGCCTCACAGAACTTTCTGTGTATTTATTTCACTAGCAAATCACTTTATTTTAGTATAATTAATGTCCATTTTCTTCCTCTCCTCCTAGGTTTTCAGCTTTTTCAAAATCTGGAGAAATTCTATTCTCTTTGCGTGCACATGTCAGCTACTCAATACACTTTGATGAGTGAAAAAGGAAAATTATCAAAAAGAACAAAGTAGTTTACAAGTTAAATGCATGAATGAACATTTTTTCTAGGCACAGATTACTCAAGAAATGAATCCTATTTCTTCCTTTTAATGGAATAATTTTTAAACTTACATTCTGCCAGAAGATCAGGATTAGTCATTATAGCTTTAAAATAAAAGACTGCACAAGAGTGAATTTCAGAGCTATTAAAAATATCTAAAGTATGTGCAAAACTAATATGAGACAGTTCTCACATGGAGAAGTAGCAATTTACTGATAAATATAAAAGTTTAGAGCAAATTGCATATAAATTATGCCTGCTTTTATATACTTTTAAAATAATTGCTCTGTTCATGTATCTGGAGACATTTTACATCAACTGAAGTTTCCAAGGTTGCTTCTTTTACAGATAACAGTCTGTATATTTCTCAACGTAATTTCAAAAATAGAATGCGGAAGGTGTGTGTTTACTCGGCCCTACAAATGAGCTTTTGAGGGGATGGAGCTGAATGGAGGATGTTATTCCCATGTCCTTTGCTCTTAGCCTGGAAACAGTTTTTTTTTTTTCCCTTTTTTTTTTTTGAAACAAGACTGGTTTAACTGGACAGCAAAGCATTGACTTTTGCATCTGATTAATTTCTGAAAGGAAAACATTAGAAGCTTTATTGTAAAAACACCAAAAGCTCCGAGTTATTTTTTGACATATAGAAACAACTGAAAGTGTGTGCTCTTCTCTACCACCTGATCACTTTCACTCTTTAATTACCGACGCAGTTCGGAGTACATAGCGGGTACATACACTATATCAAAATAGTAAGCAAAGCTCAAAGTACTTGTGATTTAATATAATGCCCCAGCCAAGAAAACACACAGTGTAGACCTTATTTTTTCTTTTTTTCTATGTATCTCTCTCTGCCTTTCCGTAAATTTCTCTTTAAAATTGACTTCAATCTCTAAAATGCTAAGAGACCACCCCAGGAGATCAGTTTTATACCTTTATACTTGTCTTAAATTTCCTCAGATTATAAAATTATCAGATAGCCTTCCTTCAGAGTACTTCCTCTCACATTAAAAAAGAAAAAAAAATGACATGATATTTTATCAAGCCCCTGCTCTGAGTACCTTGTTGTTTCGTCAGCTCTCTCTTGTAAGCGCTGAGGGAGCACTAAAGAAGAGCCTGAGGGTCATAGTCCTCATCATCAGGAAAAAGATAAACCTTAGAAAGTAGCCTTGTGTGCAGTTAGGAGGCATAGGTGAGGAAGACAAGGCAGCGTTTAGTTGTGTATGGCCTTAAAAGCGAGTCCAAGGAGCCAAGCATAGTGCAGAAAAATAATCCCTAGAGAGCAAAGGACACCTTTCAACAGAGATCGAGTAGCAGATGTGTGTACTTGGTAGTAGAAATTGAAAGGTGAAAAGGCCAGAAAATTGTAAAATAAAATCAAGGTGAGAGATTTAATGGGAATGAATGTAAACTTTCATAAAGGTATTGAACAGGAAAATTAAATAACCAAGGGTGATAAGTCACATACAATGCAATAATTAGGACCTTTCCCACTGAATCCTCAGGTGTTCCCCAACCTCTGGAATTAAAGGCAAAGCCCAAGATTCCCTTTCTTGCTTCCTTCTCCGTCTCTTTTTGGATAACATCCAAATATCTCACATAAATCTGTAGACTTCGATGAGCACTTCTGAAAACCCAAAGACATATTCCTTTAGAGGGTTTGTGGCAAAAATTCATTCAAAAAAGTAGGTAGAATTTGCTGAAGAAAGTGATTCTGAAAGAGAAAAGGACGGGTCGAGAGCCAAGCACAGAGCAGCGAGTGAGGTGAGGTCACTACAAAGAAACTGAATTCAAGTGTAAAAAGTGTAATAAAAAACACATACAGAAATGAAAGGAAACAGTCACTGTTGAAAACATTTGTAACAAATCACAAATTTCCACACTCAGATGTGCAATAAAATGTAGGCTGTTTCTCTTTTTCAACTAATCAAGCCTTCCTCTTGAGCCCACCTTAATGGGAAATAAGAAAATTTATACTTGCTAGTTAACAAGGTGGTGGTCAGTCTCTTCAAGGTTAAATTGCTTCTTCTGGATAAATACTTTCCCTCCCCTTGCTTCCCTCCAAGGTGATATCTGGGTGAATGTGTGTCCTGGACTCCACACATGTTTCTACCATGTGCAACACAAGGGCCAACCTAAGACAGGGAAGAAAAGGCATGTCCATCTGGCCAATGGGTTCTGCCTTGGACTCTTTCCCAGAACTCCCCAGGGTGTCAGGATTAGATGGCTTACCCTGTGCTATATCCTTCTTCCCAGGAGAAGGAAGCCTCAATGTGGAAGGAACAAGAAACCATTTCTGTAGGCCTATCAATGTTAATGCGATGGAGTAAAAAATGTAGTAGAGTTTATCTTTCCACAAAGACCAGTTCTCCAATTTATTATTCTGTTGCAAACTCACAGACAAAAACCAAGAAACAAAGTAACCAAACAAACAAAAACCCTCTTACTATAAAGATCAAATTATGAATATTAACTCTCTCTCTTTCTCTCTTTCTCTTTTCCTTCTTGCTATAGCATTCCTAATCATCCCTAACAAATGCCTCTGGTGAGGTAGAAGGGGAAGATACACACAGAACAGTACAAAAGTAAAGAGCACATAGATATATTTCAAAAAACATTACCTCCATTACACATTGGTTGAGCTACCAGGTGCTGGGCCCTGTACTTGGGTATTGCATACTCAGTAATATCTATCTTAGTTACATTCCTGTGCATATGCTGAGCCCAATTGTTCTACCCTTTCTATTACTTCTCTCTCTTTCTCTTAACATATACACATACATTTCAGCAACCATCTCAGGACTTTGACACTAAAGAGTTCAACTGAATGACTGCATGAAACAGGATGTGGACAAGTCACACCTTTCTGGTCAGTTTCCACATTGAAAGCTGAGGTTTTATATCTAATACAAATTGGAATTGTCACAATCACGCAGTGCGTTGTACTGTGATCAGGTATGATACATTTTCATTGCTTGAATGTGCAAATGGAAAATTGTTGAGAGTTCTTTTTTTCCTTCTTTGGCCCCTAGGGAGAAGATGGGGTGGTAGACATTGGGAGAAGTAAGGGTGCCAGCATTGTTAACAAGGATCATTATTTTCTTCTTGCATTTTAACAGGAATCATGATTACCTCTTCCATGGTAGCTAACACCAAGAAACTACTGCCTCCCTCCCTGTCCTTCTCTCTCTAACTCATTCCAAATTTAGGCACACCTATCTTTTTGCCTTCATTATGTTCTTTAAATATTAGTTGAGTTCCACATTGCTTTTCTTGGATCAGCCCCTAATTCTATAGAACAAAAGAAAAGATTTCCTTGTCAATTAAATTGGCATATAAAATTAAGAATTGTGAATTTACCAGATTTATAAACTATAAAGCAAATTATTTCTATCCTCTTTACTTGTAATTACCCTATTGTTTGATTTGGTGATAACTACATTACAGAATATAAATAGACAAAATTGGACTAATGCAAATTTTGCTTTGAAAAAAAATGTCAAGTCTCTCAAACATTCCAAAATTAATTACAAATACTCTAGGAGGTCACAGACTGGAAAATCATGTTTTAATGTCACATACAAATATTTAGCATCTTCTACTACACAATATGTATTAATTGAATAGGGATTTATTCCCAACTTAGAAATAGAAGAAATTAAGGCCTATATTTACTGGTTATTTATTCAAAGTATTCAAAAAGGGAAATAATATATACTTCAAATTTTTACGTTTCTCTTCCAAAACAATTCAATTGAATAATTATCTTTTGAGTGTCTACTCAATGCATGGCATTATTCTGCTGTACCTGGGAGGAAAATGGAAGGAAAAGAGGTTATGAGCTGTGGGAAAAGACAGATATATAAACAACTCACTGGCATCAATGCAGAATAGCGTATGTTTTAAGATACAATAGAAATAATAGTCTGTGGGAACATTGAGGAAGGACCATGACTGCTTATTCAACTATGTTTATTCAGTGACTATCATGTGCCAGACACTGTCTGGTTCATAAGAAAATAAAAATGCATAAACCAAGAAAGCTGAGGTAGATGAATAGGTAGGTAGGTAGATAGATAGATAGATAGATAGATAGATAGATAGATAGATAGATAGATAGATAGAGATAGATAGATAGATAGATAGATAGATAGATAGATAGATAGATAGATAGATAGATAGAGTGAGTTAGGTAGGTGGCGTATGTTTAGAGGTACATACACAAAGTCTGTGCCAACACACAGTGTTGTTAATTCTGTCTGTATGATGGGTGTTAAAGGAGTTTTTCAGAGAGGAGGTGATTTTCGAGGTACATTTTAATAAGTTTTTCCAAATGAAAAAGAGATGGGGGACACTGAAAGAATAAGAAACTGGGTCAAAATTCAAGAAATTCTAGGGAATGCCCAGTCATGGAGTATGGAGTATATTAGGAGGAAGGCTAGAGTTGAAACTGGAAAGGTAGGCTGGGGCCAGATTACCAAGTGCTTCATTTATCTTTGTAAGGAATGTGTCCTCCAGGCAATGAGAGGCTTCAGATTATTTAGTGGGAAGTGCCATGATACATTTTACATTTTAGAAAGGTCATTCTTTAGCAACAGTGGCTGGTGGAGAGTTGGACCTGCGGTGAATATACTAATGGGTTTCTAAACATCAGTATGGTGTTTATTGACCATATTTAGTAGTTATTGAGAATGTTGAGATGATGAGTATTTTTCCTTTAATGAACAAACCAATTTCCCCAAGTCCCGTAGCATTTTACACAGAACCACAAGAAATAATACACAAATCACCACCCCAAAGCACTTTACCACTCGACACCACTCTGCCCTGACGGATTTATGTTCTGGATGTTCTTCCATCCAGGGCTCCCATTCCAGCCATGCTCATCTCTTCCCCAGATTCAAGACCTGACACAGTCCCAGAACAGTCTGTCTTTGCCAAGTCATATTTCTTCCTGTCTTCAGGTTGCCGTGTTTCTTTAAGCAAACAATTCTTTCAGGGCTAGGTGCCACAGGATGGATGAGAAAATGTATAAGGAAAACATAGTTTTTATATAATTTATAATGTAATGAGTTAGATAAAACCACATACTCAAATACAAATCAAGTGTCATAGATACTCCATGAGGGCTGAGAGTTAACTCACCCCTCTCTAGAGTGACCAAGGAGGGCTTTGTGTATACTGGTCATTACAGCTATGTCTTTAAGATGGTTAAGGTCTCCACAAGATGTGACAAGGTGACCTTCTCAGTGAAGAAATTAACATGAATATAGGTACAAAGGCAGAAAAGCACAAAAAATGATTGAGAAATGGAGACTAGTCAAGTTAGAGTGGTAGGATGTTTGGCATAAAGAATAGTGGAAAACAGAGTGAAGGACATTAATGGGACCAGGTTGCATATGGACAAGAAATCTTAACTTTTGTAGAACCAATGAAAAATTTTAAGTGGAGAAGTAGTGGTCTTTGTATTTGATAATGGAAAGTGCCTTTAAGATCAAATATTCTGAACCACTCCATTTTTTAGATGAGAAAACTGAGGCCCACAGAGATTACACAACATCCTTGGAGCCAATTTGGAGTCCGCTGATGCCCAGACTTGCTGTTGACTCAGCCATGCTGCCTGCCATGGTCAAACCCTTAGGGTCCTCAACTCCCAAAATTCCTCTCTACACAATAATCTCTCTAAATCTAATTTTCTGTCTTTTTCACTCCCATGCACTAACATCTCTGATTGTACTATATAAGTGTGTGATATCCATCTTACACAAGCAATAATTATATGTGTGCCCACAAATGCATATGGGTATATGTATACACATATTTCTCTTGTTTTCAGATTTAGATTAGAATTTGCTCTGGGCAAGTCCCAAGTCCTCTCTTTGTGAATGTCCCCATCTTGCAATGTACTAAAAGGGTAATCGTTCACCAGAAAAGAATACGGAGGTGAGAATTTAAACGTGATTGTGAGATTAAAGGGAGTTATATATAAGGCGAATAGAGATGCTAGCTGCTGGTTGCTGTGACCATCATAAAGGAAATGCTACTGTGATCCAGTTCCATAGCTCTGTCTCTGTCTGCACTGCTGCCAGGAGGTAGAGTTTCAGGAGGGCGGGCCAGACAAAGCCTGTGCATGTGGCTGTTGGAAGCTTGGGTCTGTGGTACCCTGGCCCATCAACCATTAAGGATTAGCCTCTCAATCCCTCAGGCTCTCTCTCTGCAAACAGGGCTGAGCTCAGAAAGCAAGTTGAAGATTTAGCAACATTTAAGCAAAATTTTATAAAGCATAACCCCACCCACTTTTTTTTTTTTTTTTTTTAATATCCTGCTTCTATAAGGTTTTTGTGTCCCCAAAGGGAAAGTGTAACCTTGGTGGTCATTTTTCCTCCAAAACTATCTCTCCCTCCTCTCAGAAGCCTTCTTGGCTGCTTACACGATGCCACTCAGCCTGCCTGCTTATTACCACCCAAATAAGGTAATAGTTAGAAATACAATTGAAGTGGCTTCTTCTTTCTAATGAACAATAGACCTTGTTCCATCAAAAATAACACCCTACTCTAAACCATTTCAGAAACATTTTTTGATGTTTAAAAAGAAATGTCAGTGACGGTGAGGGGGGATAGGGTTGGACAGAGCTTTCTGATGTTGTTCTTAATTATTTTTACTTCATGTTCCCCGTACCTCTGGCTCTAGCTAAGGCAGAAACAGTGAAATGCCATAAAATAACCCTCCCTCGAAGTATATTTGGCCTGACAGGAAACAGGAAATACCAGAAAAGATCACAAGAAAAGCTGTAATCATAAGATTTCTAGCCTAATTCTTTTGACGTCAGCAGTTTAGATAAGTCCGATAAGCAATCACAAGCATCCGTGAGCTCAGAGTGCCAATCCAAATACCCCCAAGTGCATCTTCAACCCTTTTGAACTCTCGCATTGTTGTTTTGCCCCTGCCCTCCTCTCTTCCCCCAAGAAGCATATCCTGAAATTGTGAATTATGGATTTCATGTCAACACTAAGTATTCAAAGACTTGACACAGAGCTTCTAAATTGGTCCTATGGCCAATTCAGCTTGCTTGCTGCATTATAAACCCTGGATGAAGCTGACAGTTAATAAGACAAAGAAAGCTAACTCTGGTTTGTCTCAAAAGGAATTTGCTTCCTAAAGTTTGTTCCAATCTTGACAACTAAGCTATAGTTAGGAAATGTCTTTGATAATATATGAAAAGATACATTAACACATCAAAGTGTGCCAAAGTATTCAGTAACTCCAGTTATCATTAGTATCACCTTTGCTTGGCCACTGCCACCGCCATTGCCCACCACAACAAAATATTTATGGGTTGGTTAAATATGAATGACATAGGGAATTCACTCCCCTCTGAGAAGTTTTTATAATTTCAGAACCAGAACTGTGGAACTCGACCATTAGATAATAAGCAGAGGCACATGTATAGACTGGTCAGAGGATGAGATAAGAGATTAAATCAAGATTTAAAGTGATATTACATCACACATAAATTTAAAATTTTTTAAAGGGTTGAGAATAAAACCTTTATATAATATCTACCTATTTCCAAAATGATTTGTAAACTTATAATGTTATAATAAAACATAAATACTCAAAGACAAAACCATTCTGTAAGACAAAAACCATATAGTATGCCCTGGCTGGTGTGGCTCAGTTGGTTAGGTGTTGTCCCGGGCACAGAAGGGTTGCCAGTTCAATTCCTGGTCAGGGCACACGGCCGGGTTGTAGGCTTAATCCCTGGTAGGGGATGTGCAGGAGGAAGCTAATCAATGTCTCACTCTCAAGTGGATGTTTCTCTCTCTCTCTCTCCCTCTCCCTTCCTCTCTCTCTAAAAATCAATTTTTTAAAAAATATTTTTTAAAAACCCAACCATGTAGTAAAGTAGGAGGGATGGAGAACAATTATGAGAAGTACTTGAGCAAAACTGAGTTCTGACCTCCTAGCAGACAGGCCAAAGGACAAATAGAATAATTATAGCATTCATTATCTCCAGGAAGATTTGCTGGGAAGAGAATTGTTTTCCTGGCTTTGGGTATGTGGAGCTTGACGAGGGCTCTCTGTATGATAATGGAAGATGGCCTTCTGAGCAGTTTAGGCAGCTATACAGAGGTGTGCCACCCGGACGAGTTTTACAGTCTCAGTGAGAGATGGTTCCATAGAGACCGTCAAGGAGCAGCCAAAGGTGAGATGGCCCAGCTTGTGGCTTTGCGTGGTTTGACATAATAAGGGGTGGAGAACATGTACATAACCGTGGGGAGTGAGAGTGGAAGAGTATAGCTTGTGGGAGAAGCGCCTCAGCAAAGAGTTCAGCTCTTGTGAATGTATGAAGTGACATTACAGGCAGGCCCCTGGAACATCGGACTCGCACTGTTCCATTGATCTCATAAAGGGAATACCCACCATTATCATCTTTAAAATGCAGAGAGAAAAATTAAGCAAATGCCTCCTCTTAGGTGGTAGAAATGTTTTTATATTTTCCTCTGGTTGTACCAGACAGACATTGGGCTCTAATTACATACACATTGGTAAGGTGTCTTAATGACCTCACAGGTGACTCTTGAGTCTTTCCCTGGGTTTTTTCCTGACACTCGTACCTTGAGGACCATCACTAAGCCCTTTACTTTATTAACGCTGTTCCCTCAGTGTATGAACATATGTAGGAATGCTCAAAAAGTACATGTTGTACTAAAAGTTCAGAATAATTAATATCTGAATGCATTTTCCACTTTATTTCAACCCATTTCCCACACTTTATCTAACATTCTGCTCAGTAAAATACCCTCTTAATATTTCCCAATGGCACTGCCAGTGTGGCTCAGTGAGTGAGCATTGGCCCATGCACCAAGAGGTTGCTGGTTCAATTCCCAGTCAGGGCACATGCCCAGGTTGCAGGCTCAATCCCCAGTAGGGGGCGTGCAAGAGGCAGTTGATGGATGTTTCTCTCTCACATCAATGTTTCTATTTCACTCCCTCTCCCTTCCTCTCTCTCTAAAAAATAAATAAAAACATATTTTTAAAAAAGGGAGAAAAATATTTCCCAATGACTCAGGAAATTGGAGAGAACATATGTATTTAGATTAAAAGATAAATATTATATTTAAGGAAGCACAGTAAGTATGAAAACAAATGGATTTATTCCTATTCAGTACAAAAGTGATGAGGAGATGGATGTTAAATGTATTGAGAGCTGAATAAAAGACATCTTTTCTGAGACCACTTACAAATAAACTTACCAAGGAGAGTTACTAGTGTGTGTGTGTTGGGGGTATGGGGAGACAGGCGGCTAAAGGAAGCAGATTAATGTCAGAAAGAAAACAGGTTCCTGATTTATCTAAGGATAATATACTGGACAAAGATCTTGCAAAAATAAGGAAGGAAAAGAACGGAAAACTAAAAGAGGAAAGGAAGCATAATTGGGTGAAGTAACACCTGCTTTCTAAAAAGAACAATGGAGTTTAGAAAGGAAAAGAGGGCTTGAGTTAGGTGATGCCAAAAGTGAGGCAGAGAGGAGGAGGAGGAGGAGGAGAAGTCTAGGTGCATCAGAAAGACTTGTTCTCTACTGTGTCTTGTAACTTCTTAGAGCTGAACTGCTCTTTTGACAACTACCAAGGTCAAGGTGAGCCCTTAAGTATCAACAGTTGCTATACATTTATATCATCAGTCTTTGCTACACTGACCAAGTTGAATAACCCTGCCCTTTAACTGGAAACCAGACTTTAATTAAGGGCCAACCAAGATGCATGCAGACAGAGGTGTGCTGTATACTCACTGTTGTAAGATGACTTCGAATCAGGTTAACGTGCTTTAAAGGCTTCAGGGGCCACCTTAGAGGTTGTTGAGTTCTTTCTATGGGCACTGTTATTTGCTGTTGTCCTGCAAAGCAGAAGAGTTAAGGGATATAAATACTGCACTTCTCAGGAAGCCTTCCATTCTCAACTCCGTTGGAAATAGATTTCATTTTTATAGGGTTTGTGGTTTTGGTTTACATTCTTTTTAAAATTTTTTATGAAAAAGTAATAATCTACTTCCCTATTCCCCTCCGCCCCTCCACTTTTTAGCCCTATCACTAGGGATACTTCTTTTTAATTCATTATCATGGTTAAAAGATGGACTCTGGAGCCAGACTGCTTTGCATTCTTACTAAACTCTTTGAACCTCAGTTTTCTCACCTGTAAAATGGAAATAACAGTAGAAATGGTGTTATGATGCTGCTGTGAGGATTAAGTCAGATAATCTACATGAAGATCCTAACATACTGCTAGTGCATAGTCAGCACTCTCTAGAGCACTTGTAAGTGCTAATGATTATTACCCTACCTCTTCTTATGTTTAATAACTACCCAGAAATATTAAGTTGCCTTTTTAGCTTATCCTTGAATAATAAGAAATACTCAATTCACATTCATTCTTCCAAGGTTCATTGCTCTGAATTATAAGTAAAGTGGGAAGAAAAGTCATAATATAAAATTTGGCTTAGTTAATATGACTTATATTTGCGATTCCAGTGGTACGATCTTGAAAGTACCCTTCTTCAAACGTTAACTCATCATACATTAATGTGTACAATGAAACCTAATACCTCTGATCATACAATTGCCAAAATGTTCTGATTGATTTGAGTGGGTAGGGAGTTTAAGTTTGAGTTGGGTCAAAGTTCATGTAATTTCTAAAAGTATGTTGAATTTGCCAGTACTATTTGTTTGTCAATTAAATTCTTAGCAAAAATGTGTTAAAATAGAAAAGGCTTGTGTTCTGGTTTTTGAGTAGTCAATCATTTATGGTATGAATGGCCAATTAATGTTAAAAAAAAAAACAACCTATGTAATTACAACGTGTTTTACTTGAATCTAGTCTCTAGATTACCATTTTGTTGGGACAATATCCGCTTAAGACTTATTAATGCAAAAACCAATTCACATCATGTTGCCATTAGAATTCCAGCCACAGCTTTTTAGGAATCGAGATTGATCACTCTTGACAAGCAGCAGAACTTTCCAAAGCACAACAGAGAGAATCTTCTCAGAAAACCAGAGGTTTTGTAAGGAGATCAACATAATAGTTTATTTCTTAGTGAGGTTGGCAGGGGTCGATGTCTCCTAGTTCTATTTAAGAAAAACCATTAGATTTCCTCATGAGATTTCAGAGTTTGGATGATCTTCAATTGGAGACAAAGGACACCCTAAGAACATATAACATCTGCTCATGCCAAAATCTCCAAAGAAACCACAAAATATTCTAAACAACCAGCATGTCTACCGAACAAAGACTGTTTATCCCACCCCTGAGCTCCATTCCACTTCCAAGGTCTATTTCCTGGGAACTCAGCAGAAAGGTAGAAATAACAATCCAAAAGAATTAAGAAAAAGAATATATGATTAATTGATTTTAGGGGAATAGGACTAGTAAAAATTATCCCACTTTGGGATGTACTGGTCATGAGCAGCCCTAATATATGATATGCCAATGTTTTAAGCAATGGTAGATTCAGGAAGCTTACAGACCTCAATTCTTTTCAACTCGAGTGTTGATTGGTATTCTCTTAGGCTGTAAAACATGGATTTGGGGAAGAGGGAGGGAAGATTTTTATAGGTGGTATTTTACAGAATTCAGGGGGAAACAACTATAATATGTTCATTTACTTGTGCTATTAGACTAAAGAAATTCCATTGAGGACACTGATGTAAAAGAAAAAAAAGTAATTTATATAAGAAATAGCCTAATATAATGTAGGGCTTTTAGGTTCTACTATGAAAATATCAGAAATAGGATTGGGAAGTCAGCAACCTAAATACACATAATCCACTTTTCAGATGCATGAATTATGAATGAGCCACTCTGAGCCGTTGCTCAGCATGAGCAGTGCTGACACATACAGTTGACCTGTGCTTTGGACCAAGGGGTGTAATAGCAACTTTACAGAGTAAGAATCAAAAGGGACTAATTCTTCAGACCGAGACAGGTGGAAGAATGGATGCAGACTCCATCCCTGTCTCTGATGTCTCAATAACTCCTCAATGTAATTCTACAGAATTAATCAAATCCCTGGACATAGAATCTAAAGACACATTCCTACTTGCTATGCAGATGTAAACTTTCCTCTCTCTGCACCAGCCAAAGTGCAAGCCGTGGAGATCTGAGCCATGGTGGAACCATGCCAGGAGGGCACAGTCACTTGAAACAGAGCCCACATTTGATTTAAGCTCAGAATGACAACTTTGGCAAGGGTGGGTGGTGGCTTTCCTACATTTGAGCAGGAAAAACCTAGATGCTGGGCATAAATTTCTAAATTTTAATTATGTAAACGCCAAGAACATCATGGCTGTTTGAATACTATCCTAAAGTTCACTTGATTAATTTCCCCAAACTCATGCCATTCAGTTTTCATAATTATTTCACATTTAAGATGTTAGCTCTCACCTTCTCACAGTTGAAATAAACTGCTTCCATAAATAAAAGGCTAATAATTGTACATTTTAATTAAGAAGATAGTGATGATGATTTTAGGAACATCGAACATCACTCTACAAAAAGTACTTGCCATGAATTGATCATTCCCCTTCCATCAGAACTCAGACCTTTGCCAAGCTTGGAGAGGGATATGAAGAAATATGAAGTACACCCCCTCCTCTTGAGAATTTACAATCCAGTTTGGAATCAATAAATCAAGCATGAAACATTAAGTAAAAATTCAAACCCTTATACTCTGATGTAGAATATTACTCTAAAATATTAGGTTGTATCAGAATCAAAATGGATAATTATTTTAAATCTAGTTGATAAAATGAACATTTAATTTATCCCTCCTTCTTCCTTAGCTGAACATTATTTTGCAGAGATTTTATTCTGCATAAGGATTATGTCTACATCTGGGTCAGAATCCCAGACCTTCACCCTGTCCCTAACTTTGAGAAGTAAGGGACTGATTCTTTTTGCTTCCATTTGATTTATGTCATTTTTCCTCTCCCTATGTTTTTTTTCCAGCTGTGTTTTCTCTGCCCTCTTTTCTTTGCTGCCCACTTTAAGAAAGCTTAATATATTAAAATTCATGTTTATAAGTAACCAATAGTATAAATATTGGCTTTACAGAAGAAGCATGCAAACAAGAGCCTAAAATTATTTTATGAGCAGAATAAAAAATGCAATAAATCAGAGAAAAAGTATAAATTACAAGAAAATCTAAATTGTGATAATAGAAACAAAATTTTTTATAAGGAGCTTTCACATTCATATTACCTCCTTAAACCCTCAGAACAACCCAGTGAGGCAGACAGATACAGAATTATTACTCCACTTCACCAAAGGGAAGCTGAGGCTCAGCTTTCGTAGAAGCCTTGTCCCAGATAACATAGCCAATAAATGATTGAATGAGAAGCCTTTGGATTTGGAAACAACCTAAAATGTCTTTGACAAATGAATGGATAGATACATCCAAGTACATATACATGAAATTATTCCGCCTTAAAAAGGAAAGCCTTCCATTTGCGACAACATGAATGAACCTGGAGGACATTATGCTAAGCAAAACAAAAAAGAGGAACACTGAATGGTGTCACTTATATGTGGAATTTAAAATAAGCAAGTTCATAAGAGCAGAGAGTAGGATGGTGGTTGCCAGGGGCTGGGGAAGAAGGAAATGGATTGATGTTGGTCAGGGTACCAAGTTTCAGTTCTGGAGATCTAATGAACAGTATGGTGATAATAGTTAAAGATACTGGCTAGTATACTTGTAATTTGCTAAGAGGCTAGATCTTAAATCTTCTCATCACACATATACACCATGATAACTATGCAGAGGTAATGGATATGTTAATTAATTTGATTGTGGTAATCATTTTATAGTGTATACAGATATGAAAACATGTTGTACATGTTAAATATATACACTTTTCATATGTCAATGAAATCTTAATAAAGATGTTTTTTAATTTTTTAAATAATAATAATAATGAATGAGTAGGCTTTGCACAAACCTGCCACTGAGTATGTGCTCAGTTGACTCCAGGTGTTGTTATCACTACGTGACAGCTGCGATTGTGATCTTGGCTTCTGATTTCAAGTCTAGGGTTCTTTTCACTTTACGCAGATCCTTTGATAAACTGCAGTTCTTAAAAAAAAAAAAAAAAAAAAAGAAAGAAAAGAAAAGTCCTTTGAGCGGTTTTGGTTGCTCTTTCGGAGCAGACCCCAGCAGGAGGATGGTCATACTGTTTCCCAGAACACTGGGCTCTTCATGGTGGCTGTGGTGTAATAGATGCACAATAATGAGTTCTTGAATACACGAATGTAAATGAAAGAGACAAATGCTATGAAGTTGACTGCCACCCTCTGTTTTTATTTTTTTTCACTCTTAAATTCAGTTATTAGCATAACAAACAACTCTATTTCCAAGTGAATCAATATTAATGTTAACAGTCTTGTTTATGGAGGAGTCTAATAAAAGATGTGAAGAAATTCTGCCCCAATTCAAAAATAGTTGTTTTGGGTAGAGAGGCCTGAGAACTAGTCTGGGATCAGGAAGTCTTGGGCAATTAACTTAACCTTTAATGAATCATCTTTCTCTCTCCCTCCCCATACAAGAACAAAGGGCAGCATTACTTGCCAAATCTAAAAGTCAAAGAGATGTTATGAAAATTGGGAAAACAGTATCTGTCAATGCTTTCAGTTACTTAACACTACCCTCCACCAGTCCTATGAGATATGTTCAAACTCAAATCACCCATAGGGTAAAATCCATCAAACCCATTTGTCAAGCCTTAAATGAGCATCTAATCCATGCTGGGCATTGCATCAGGTCCAGGGGGGTGCAAAGATGACTAAAGACCAAGATACTACAGGATGGTGATTGAGAACACAGGTAGCAGGTAATGTACCCAGCTCTGAATCCTGGTCTGTTGCTTTACTAGCATTTGTGATTCTTGGTAAACTAACCTCTCAGACCTCAATCTTCTCATTAGTAAGTTAACAACACAGTTCCGGTACATTGTCAGACCGCAAACTAGGATATTAGCATTACTGCTTCAGCCTTCATGAAACTCATAGTCTAGTGACAAGACAAAGTGGAAACAAAATACTGTGCAGTGCTATGACAGAGTAGGGCAGAAGTCTGTGAGAGCATGGAGGAGTGGAGGCCTAACCACATCTGAGGGTGTGTAGTGGTTATGGACTGAACTGTGTTCTGATGCTTTAAATGCAATCCTCATATCACCCGCCCACGGTGAACCCTGTTAGCCTATTTTGCACATAGGAAAATGAAGGCACTAAAGGTAGGATAGTTGTCTAAGGCCACACAGCTAATGAGGCAGAATTTGAACTCACATTTGATCTCCAGACCCCACACTGTTAACTAGGATAACACACAGCCCCTTTCCAGGGAGGTTTTCCAGATCAGAGAGTTGCCAAGTTGTGTCTCTCTCACACATTGATGTTTCTCTCTCTCTCTCTCTCCCTCTCTCCCTCCCGCTGTATCTGAAGATAAATGCAAAAATATCCTCGGGTGAGGATTAAAAAAAAAAGAAAATGGAAGAACATTTCAGGCCTGAGAACAGCAGCTCCCTTCCTTCCTGCACCACATCCTCTCCACCACCAATGCCCAGTTAGTCTCTGGCCCAACCCAAAAGTCCAAATCCTCTCTAGAGTGGCTCTGAAGTCCTTCCCAAGGCCCCAGATTGAACTGAATGAAGCCTGAGATTGTCATAGGAATGCACTAGAATCTACCAGTTGATTCTAGACCATTGTGAACTCTTGTGGGGCAGGGAGGATGAGGAAGGGAAGCAAGGGGAGCAGAAACTGGTCACACTGACCTGAGTTTGGATTAGATTTTCTCTTACTGTTTTGGATGATCAAGACCTTAGTACGGGCTTGCACCCTTAAAATTGAGGCAAAATGAGAGTCATTAAAAAATAGTAAAAAGAACCTATAATCTAATATTTGTTAGGATCTTGGGCAGGTTTTCAGTAAAATGAGACTAATATGAATTACCCTGCCTACAAGAACAAGGCTCTATAAGGGACAATATATATGAAAGTGGATTTCAAGTAGATATGGGGAAATAATGCAAGCAAGGACTTGCAATGTTGTAGCCAGTGGCCTGGAAGAGTAAGCAGAGTTTGAGTTAACAGTGTATTATTAACCTAGGCACATGGAGAATCTGGCTCAGTGGCTGATAAATCTCATAGATATCACTTTAAAACCATAATTGGATATTTTGAGATTAAATATTAACCAGAAATATCTCACAAAATCAAAGGAACTTTATATGTCCATTAATATCCTTCCCACCCATATCCTCCTGCTTAGTTCTCCCACCACCCTGGGAAGTCAGGGCCTCCTCACAGCATACCTAGACTTCTCCATTAATCCCCTGAGTTTCCTGCTTTCAACATGTCCTAAAGATGAATCCATCCTAAACACAGGTTACTCTTTCCAAGGCATAACTCTGCTTATGTCATTCTCTTCAAAATCTTTCAGTGGTTCCCCACTAATCTGGCACCCATGGCAAACCATGAGCTGGCCCCACTCCTTACTTTCCACTTCTCTGCCTCACCTTCCCCAGGTGCCAACAAAACGTGACAGCTCATGTTTCACTTACTCACTGTTATTTCCTGCCTCTGAAAGTTAACTCTTGTCTTGCCTGGACAGTCATGCCTTGTCTCCAACCCTCTAATTTCCAAATTCCCTCATCCTTCAAGAATCAGCCCAGTCACCACCTTTACGTAGCCTTCCCTAATATCTCAGGAATAACCCATAGCATATGTTTCATCTTCTAGCTTGTGCTCTAGTTATTATTATATATTCCATATCTCCATGGATAGATACTAAATTTCCCTCCAACTCCCACCCATTTATCCAGGGTAGAGTAGGTATTTATTAAAGTTCATTTAATGAATTAATAATGTTGAATGAAGAACATAATTTTTAATACAAAGTGTGAAATAGCATCTGGTTTAAGATTCTATTAACATTTGATAAAACTTATCAAAATATTCACAACTTCTTAATTGGACATCTTTTCACTCTGGGATTTGTTTTAGTGTGAAACAGAAGACTATTAGTAGCTACAATTTTTCTGAAAGTACAGCTGTATTAACATTGCAGCTGTAAAGAAAAAGCACAAACAAGTTGAACAAATGCTTTAAAAGAAGAAAAACAAACCAAATTACTCAAAATTATTTTTTTATCTGTGCATGAGGAGCCAAAAATCACCAAACAGCAAGCAAATAAAAACTTCAGCTTTCTATCTCATAAATGCTAAAGCTACTCACCTGCTCCTCTGTTGGTGGCAAGTAGAATACTAGGCTGGGAGCAAGGGGCTCAAAAGAAGGAATCAACAGCAGACCCCTCAAGTGTGGGGCCTTAATGGAGACCACTCTTCTCTTGAAGCTCTGTGCATCTCAAGTTGAGTTCTGTTTCGTTCCCTTGTCCAGTCTGACCCCTTTCTCAGCCATCTCATACGGTAATCCCCACCTTCACGTCTGCAACCTTCACCAAAATCTTTACAATGGAAATAGGACGCCCAACTCTATTCATTTCCCTTCCTTCTAAAAGGGAATCAGTCTCACCTGGAGAGTATTACGCTAAGCGAAATAAGCCGGTCAGAGAAAGACAAGTACCACATGATCTCACTTGTTTATAGAATATAATAAACAAAATAAGCTAATGATCAAAATAGATCCAGAGACATGGAAGTAGGGAACAGACTGGCAAACCTCAGAGGGAAGGGGAATGGGGGGATGGGAAGAGATAAACTAAAGGATTTATATGCATATACGCATAACCAAGGGACACAGTAGTGTGGGGAAGGCAGGAGGAGGGTAGGAGCAGGGAGGCGGGGGTCAATGGAGAAAAAAGGGGGAACATCTGTGAGACTTTCAACAATAAAGATAAAAATACATAAATAAATAAATAAATAAATAAATAAATAAATAAATAAATAAAAAAGGGAATCAGTCTCACGGCCCCTAAAGCATAGTTTTCATTGTCTGTAGCTTAGCTGTCACTCTTTCAGGAAGGCCTTTCCCGATGCCTCTGACAGGTTAGGCCCCTCATACATGTTCCTATTGCCTCTCTTATTCTCCTTCATGACACTTGTAATTATCTGTCTCATTTCTACCTTTCCCTGAAACACTGTAAGCCCTTAGGAGCAGAAACAGTATTTGTCACTGCTTTATGACTAGCACGTGGTAGATATTCAATAAATATTTGTTGTGACTAAATGAACACACAAACGCAAACAACCGAGTCCAACCATTTGTAGGCGTATAAGGGCGGCATGTATTTGTGTACGTGCAACTATGTTTATACCTTGTTCTTACAGACAACCTGTAGCCCAAGTACTACAGAACACACATGTGCCTAACAGTCAGTGGAGGAGACACCCACTTGGGCTTATCTGGGGACAGAGGACTTGGCAGCAGCCACCTGGAAATGGTGCTAAGCCTGGGCTTGAAGGGTTTCTCAGTTTACGTTGAAGAGGTCACGTAATCACGTTGATAACCATTTCTCCTACACAATTACTCACAAATAAGCTTATCAAATTAAACATTTGCTTCACAAAATTACCTTTGAGGCTAAATCATTCTTTTTCTCTCATATGAGACATCGTGCTAATGCCTATGAGTGTCATGCTAATTTAAAAAGAGACTTTGGGCCCGATTTTACAATTCTGTAAGTACATTGCTTCTACTGTAGTTGATGGTACTCTGGTGGTCTTCAACAAGGATCTAACTCAATCCCAGGGTGCCGGGAACGTTGCGCCTTTCACTCCAGCTGAGGAAGCATTGCGGGATTCTGTTCAGAATCTTCCCACCCCTTCCACATACCCTGAGGCCATAGGTGTTGCCTTCCAAAAGGACCAGACCAAACCCAAACAGCAAACAAGGAATGCAGGGTGCACATTTGTATATACCGTAATATTATTAATTTATAAATTTTAACGTGTCTGATTAGGAATGGTGGCTATGTGATATTTTGTGCTCTGAATTTTTGAAATGTCTGATGAGGCGTAGCTTTCAGAAAGATCAGTGTTCTAGAATAGCAGCTGTCATTGAATGGTTAATTCAAATTTTAAGCAATAAGTTATGCATTTTATTTTATCAGTTATTAGTAATAATATAAAAATAGTATTTCCTCCTATGATTTTTAGAATTCTAACCAGTGGTTTACAATCAGGTCATCAATTTCACCACTGCCACAGGACTTCCTCAAAGCTTCGCACATTCCAATGGTTTCCATAAAAGTTGGGTTTTTCTGTGTTGTTGTTTTTTTTTTTATTTTTTATCCAGGCATGTCCACATGGGGCTCTTTCCTTATTTTTAGTCAGTCTTAGTTGCAATCCAGAAGGAAGTACCTGCAATGCAGCTCGATCATCCCCTGTCCCACTGCACAGCAGGGCGAGTGCTGTGCCCTGGAGGTAGGGAAATCTGGCTTACCCAGGATGCTGCGGGTGAGCTCTGGATTCCTTGTGTGCTGTTTGGGTTGGGTTTAGTCCTTCTAGAAGGCAACTCTGTGGTCATCAGAACATGGTGGGATGATTCTGAACTAAATCCTGAACAGAAATAAAACCTTGCTGCAAAGCCATCATTTATTATTATTATTATTATTATTAAGTATCCATAAATTAGGAAAAATGCAAAGCCCTTAGAAAATGACTCTTTGGACAAATTAATGGAATAGGCATGGCCCAGGCAACAGAAAAAGAAGATCCATTCAGTTCTCTCACTATGCAGATGAAACCAGTTCTAGGAACAGATATCCGAAGAAAAGGGGAGTTTTTCCAAAGATTATCAGGTACGCAGTATATTCTGTTTCATAAAGTACCATGATAAATATAATTTTAAAAAGAAAAACAATGTTGAACAACATCACTTAGCAACTGAAGCAGAAGAGATGGGGAAACAGAGCACTGATCTGAAGACAGAGAAATCTGAATCCTGGCTGCATCTGTGTCCGCCACTCCCCAAGGGTCCCTCCAGACAACCGCTTCTCTCTGCAGGAATTTCTTCATGGGATAGAAATACATAATTTGTCTTTCTCTCTCATGCACATAAACATTCTAGATAAGAAGAGTATGCATATAAAAATTTTCATCTTCAAATGTCTTCACTGTAACAGTTTACGCATTTTTCTTCAGACTAAATAATCCCAATTCTGAATGAGACTGCGTTAAGTTTATTGCTATTTCTCAACCCTGACCATCTACATTTGTTTTCTGCTGTCAACTTCCAGCATCTCCCACATTCGACTACATACTCCATGCAGAACTGTACACCCAGAACTCAGCATAAATATTTTTATTGAAGTGAGTGAATGAAAAGTAAACAGTATTTAAATTAGAAAAACTAAAACTATATAAGACATTCTAATAAAGACTTGAACAGCAAGATGTAAGAACTATGCACAAAGCGTAACTAGAATTAAGGTGTTTAATGTTTTGTTTTGTTTTGTTTTCCATTTCAACTGTTGTAGATGTGACTTTGACCCGCATTCCATGTTGATATAGATGTGGCTTCACATCTAAGCGAGGAAGGTGTTTTTCAAGTTGCTGGAAGTGAGCCGCCCAGCATTTCCCACACGTTGGGCTCTGTTTTTCCAACACCTTGTGGATCACTAATTGGAGTTTGCAGAATCTGCCGCCAAATTTCAGGCATTCCTCTGAAATGAGTGTGACACATACTTCCCTTTCAGAGTCAATGAAAAGAGGAGGTCAGGAAGAGGAAAGGCAGCAAACAATGATCTTCCAATTAATTTAGAAGGAACTGAATTTCTGGTTCTTGATTTTCTTCAGAAGAAGGAAAAAAAAAATGGAAATGCAATCTGAAAGGAGAATTTATGCTTTATGTTTTAATCCTAAAAACGGTTCAGTAGTTAGCTGCCCACATCGCATTAATCTGCATAGCAAAGGAAAAACAATTTTGAAATAACTTGAACATGTCCTCTCTAGGAAACTTCAAAGGCAGAGGAGCTGGAAGCCTTAAGCAGGCAGGGACAAATCATGAGAGAAAGTGCTCTGTGCGTGCAGGGAACCCCTCTTCAACCCACTGGAAGACTGTGTGTGGCTGCATTCACGAGTGGAAATGTGGACATGCGAGGTCACATGCAATCACACTTGTGGAGGAATTAGAGAATAACCAGCTGGGAACCTGTCAGAAAGAAAGTCATGATTTCTGTCCCTCAACTTTAGTCTTTGAAATAGTACAGTTTAAAACGGTCTCAGAAATGCAAGACTGGTGTTTTAAAAAGCATTTGACTATATAAATGTGCAGAGTTTTGAAAGAACTCAAGAATGCAATTAGTAATAGACTATCTGAAATGTTCTAAATTAATATCTAACCAATTCAAATAAGCTGGGTCTTTTCAATGAATCATTTCCAGCATTTTTGAAATCTTAGTTCTATGATATACAATTATAAAATATTTAAAAAGGATCTTAAATATTTGTTTGCTTTTTTTGTTTTTGTTGCTGTGTTAAAATCACAATATCTTCATCAGAGATAACTCAGAGGTGACTTGCCTTGTAAAAATATCACAAAACTAAATGTCAAAAAAATATATTCAGAATGGTAAATATAAATGCTCAAAGATTCAGTTAAAGAGGGAGCCTATCACTTTATCTATATCTCTCTCTCTCTCTACTCTGCTGCCACTAAAAAAAAGGTGTTACTCAAACAGCTAAAATGAGCACAAAAATCCCAAAATTTAAAGATTATTAAGCTGATAAATATTGATAATTAAAAATCCCCCCCACGGGGAGCGGGATGAGGAGGAGGGTGTCTAGGGGGGGGAAAGGAGAAACATCTGTAACAAAAATAAATTAATAAAAATTTCACACACAAAAAAAATCCCCCCACCAGTCAACTCTTTCTCATTATACATATGAAGTTGTAGGCAATTGAGCTATCAGCTGAATGAACTGTGCTGTATTTTAAAGACTCACAGCCTTAAAAAAAGCAGAAGCAAGATTTAAAACCAGTTTTAACAAACAGCTCCTTAAACTCAAAGATAGTTGATAACATATCATTTTCATATGACATCCAGAAAAGTTTCATTACAAGTGAATCGAGTCTTTAAATTCCAATTGAACAGGAGAAAAAGTCAATCACATTTCAATTCCTTTGGATTAGAATTAATAGATTAAGGCAGGTTTTTATAGTTTCACAATGGTGTCCAGGTAGACTACTTATTAAGCTTTATGAATGCCCACTCAATTTGCTTTCAGACATATATTTTTCACAATATATGTGATTATATTAACATGTGGTTCTCATATCATTAATATTAACATATTCAGGCCTCATCAATGACAATATTGTTCAAAGAAAAAAACTGTATTCTAATTTACTATTTTATTTTTAAAAGTCAGTAATTGATTCAGATGGGGTATCATTTTAGGCATTCATTTACGTATGCCATAATTCATTTAATTTTAAAAACACTATTTTTTGTTTACTTTAAAATACTAATTTTAAAAATTCCATTCTGATCAGTTAGAATGGCTCTCCCTGACTATTTTTTTAAATTTGCAACACATCAACTTTGTATTATCAACAAACTAAAGTACTATAATGGATTGATTTTCCTTCTTGACCATATTACTTGAACACCTACAATTTGAATCAAAAAGCTAACATCAGTAGCAAACAAGTTATTTGGGCTTACAAACTCAAACTTTTGCCCGAAATGAACAATTGAAACCCCTGTTGAGGTTTGAAAAAGTCTCCACAACCCCCTCAGACGGGCTGCTTTTCATTCAGCTCAGCACTTCGCAGCCGAGCCAGAATGAGGAGTGCTGAGATCCCTGTGGTCAGCTGTTTCCCAAGTATTGCAAACCCACGCCTGGACCAAGAAGCTCCAGGAATCTCATCAGAAGCCTTGACCCCAGGAGGTTTCAAGTTAGATTTCCAAACCAGAGAGGTTTGGAAAAGATTACATTGAACCTTCGACCCACTCATGACTTGCCCATCAGTATTTTGGTTTTAGGCACTCACCTAAGACTACTGACTCCTTTCACTATAGCTACATAGTTAGTGTGCCATTTGCACTGTGAGAAACTTGGCTGGAGACAGTCAACATGGTTCAATTTAACAACCTAATAAATATATTGAAAATAACCAATGAAAACAAAATTACAGAGACTGTCTTGTAACTGAGCTGCCATAGTCTCTGCAGCCAACCTCAGCCTTCACCTCAGCATTGCTCAAAGTTTGGAATCACTATCAGAAAGGTTGGGCCAAGGAAAAGTAAAATATATAAAAGTTGAATTTCAAAATATGGGGAATTTTATTGTCAAAGTGCTAAAGCAGAGAAGAGGAAGATAGTCCATCCCACAGTAGTTACAGAAGCACTTCTAAGAAATGATACTTTTCTGGCCATCAGTTTCTTTACTTAAAAAATGGCATTCAGAGTGCATCATTTAATATTTTAAGAATTAAATGAGGTGAGCCTATGACAGCACCTTATAAGGTTCACAGCACAATAAGAACTAAATGGATGTTAGCTTCTTTCTTTAGTTTCCATTAACACTTTTCATTAATTTAGTCATTCCACAAGTATTTATTGAACATCTATTATGGGGCAAGCATTATAATTGGTGCTGAATATACCTTGGTAAATATTACAAATATAGGTCCTACCGTTGTGGAGGCTAAAATCTAATGGGGGAAAACAGAAAATAAATAAAGAGGGAGGGAAGGAGAGTGGGAGGAAATCAGGGAGGGATACAAACAGACAGAAATTGTCATCAGTGCTATGAAGGAACTGAACAAGTTTCATTGATAGGAAATAGTGGGGAAGAAGGCACATGATTAGATAGATGCTCGAATTTTGTTTCTTCATTTTTCTATTGATCTTAGGAAAGAAAAAATGTCTTCTGATAACCATATTTCACCTTAATCAGTTTCATCCTAAGTTTCACAATGCCACACTACCCTTTGAAGAGACCGTGACCCTTGTAAGACAGAGTCTTTCAGACAGAAGCTAAACCCCTGAAGACTTTTCTGAACATGGATAGTCTGTGTAACTTTCATCTTGTCATTCTATTTCCTTTTCTGAGAAAGGTCACAGGAGAGGTTTTGACAGGCTGATGCTGCTGATATTTAGAATCCTGACTCTTGATCCTTTTCAATCGAGCTGTAGACCAGCATGTCTGATGGAAACTGGCCTGGTTGCCATGGTGGATAATGTCTTGACAACAGACATGGGTCAGGTGTCCATTTTGGATCTTTCAGGCTTGTCAGCAGCTCTTGATAAAGCTGGTCAAGTGGTTTTTATTGGCTCACCTGTATATTCTGGTAGGAACAGCTAAGAACCACTCAGCACGCCCTTCTCTTTTTGGAGAAGCCCCAGTGAGTAGTGTTGCTTGTGACTGGTCTGCTCTGAGAACATGGTTCTTGCGTCGTTTGGCCTACTCTCTTGGTTAAAGTGTGTTGATGGAATATCAAAGGTTCCAGTGTCAACAGGGGTGGCGCACTCAAATCTGCCTTCTGTTTCACAGGCCAGATCACTGTTGCCCCATTCCTGTACCACACTGTCACACAACTAGGTTCACACTGAGGCCCTCCATCTGAATGACACTAAGGCTAGTATACATAACTCAACACATATTGTCGAGTCCTCCGGATGACAGGCACTGAGATAGGTTGGGGGCAACAGATATTAAAGACAACCTCCTTTTATTTTTATCTTTTTATTAATTTATTTATTTTTGTTACAGATGTTTCTCCTTTTTCCTTCTCCCCACTCCTGCTCCCCGCCCCTTCATAGTATTGTTGTCTATGTCCATTGGTTGTGCATATATGCATATAAGTTCTTTGGTTTATCTCTTCCCACCCTCCCCCCTCCTGCCCTTGCTCTGAGGTTTGTCAGTCTGTTCCCTACTTCCATGCCTCTGGGTCTATTTTGTTCATCGGCTTATTTTGTTCATTATATTCCACAAATAAGTGAGATCATGTGATATTTGTCTTTCTCTGATTGGCTTATTTCACTTAGCATAATACTCTCCAGGTGAGACACCCTCCTTTTGGTGTAGAGAATGTGATTGGGTTAAATAAAGGTGAAATTTTTCTTTCCTGAGTTCAAAATTAAGGGCAACTGTATTAATTTTCTAGGGCTGCCATAACAAAGTACCACAGACTGGGTAGCTTAAGCCATAGCAGTTTATTTCCTCACAGGTCTGGAGGCTAAAAGTCCAAGATGAAGGTGTCGGCCGAGTTGATTTCTTCTGAGGCCTCTCTCCTTGGTTTATAGGTGGCCGTCTTCTCCCTGTGGCTTCACACGGTCTTCCTTCTGTGCCTATCTGTGTCCACATTTCCTCTTCTTTAGGACACCAATCATATTGGATAAGGGCTCACCCTAATGTCCTCACTTTAACTTAATTACCTTTTTAAAGACCCTGTCCCAAATATAGTCACATGCCAAGGTACTGGGAGTTAGGACTTTAACATGTGAATTTAGGGGTTGGAGGTGGGATTTCATTCAGACTATGGAATAGCCACATATAGTGTAAATCTAGAATCATATCACCAAAGTGTACCAGAGAATAAATGCCATGGGTGATGACAATTTGTACTTTCTCAGCTGAGAATCTAACATACTTTATAAAACTTGTTATGAGTGTAAAGTGCAAATACAAAAAAAAATGACATTTCACCAAAGTCCCATATCTGAATCATATGAAAAATTTTAGTCCCCACAGTTACCCAGTAGATCTAATTCCTTGTTGGAGAATTCATTCCTGCCTCATTCCTATGACAAAAGGACTTTGGGAAAACTAGGTTTTTTCCTTACACGAGATCATTCAGTTGTTAACTCTGATAAATGAAAAGTTCTGAAACAACATCATAAAATCAAAGACTGGTCAACAGTTTTGTTAATGGATAAAATGTTTTCAAGCCACAGTCTCACTCTGTCTCTAACTCTTTCTCTCATGAGTATTTCTCTTTAGTCATAGCAGAAGCACATTTAGACTCTTTTAAACCTGAATTCTTCAAAGCAGTAAAAGAAAGAAGGAATCAGAAAAGTATCTTGGTGTTCTCAGACAGCTGTAATATCATGCAAATCATCACTAATGTACTAGGATTACAAAGTGACAGAAAGATTTAAGAGAGTGGAGAGAAGCAAAGGGAAGGGAAGGGAAGGGAAGGGAAGGGAAGGGAAGGGAAGGGAAGGGAAGGGAAGGGAAGGGAAGGAAAAGGAAGAAAAGTACCATCTCACACCTGTTGTGCTGGACACTATTAATGTGTTTTACCATTGTTTTGGATATACAGAATACTAAGCAAACTTTTTAAAAATGGTATGCAATAAAGAAAACATAAACATAGTACCCAGTGTGGCTCGACTTTGAAATATCAAAACTATAATAATGGATACGATTTAGCCCAAATTGAAATGATTAGAGAATGGAAAGTGTGAGAGTGAGGGAGGGGATAAAGGAAGGACATATAAGAATGCTAATTTCGCCCAGCTGGTATGGCTCAGTGGTTGAGCATCGACCCATGCACCAAGAGGTCACTGGTTCAATTCCCAGTCAGGGCACATGTGTAGGCTGTGGGCCAAATCCCCAGTGAGGGGCATGCAGGAGGTGACCAGATGATGTTCTCTCTCATCAATGTTTCTATCTCTTTCTCCCTCTCCCTTCCTCTCTCTCTAAAATAAATATATATATAATAAAAAAGAATGCTAATTTCTCATTGTCTGTAGATGTCTAAATCTTAAAATGAAGATATAGCAATATAAATATATTATTTAGAAATATGGCAATTAATACCATAATAAAAAATATGAAACTGTTGAAATTAACTACCAGTGGGGTGTGTGATTGGGGACTGGGGTAGTGGTGAGAAAGAATTGCTTTTTGGGTGTTATAAGCTTCATAGTATTCGTTGACTTTTTAAACTATGTATGGTAGTACTTATATAAAAGTTAAAATTAATTTAAAATATTAGGGTTTTTTCTTTTTTTAATTTAATTTTATTACTGAGAGTATTACAGATGTCCCCCATTTTCCCCAATTTGCCCCCCTCCACCCATCTCCCACCCCACCCCAGGCCTTCATTGGCCCATATGAAATACATATCTCAATGTGTATTTTTAAATTTAAAAAGTATTGTAATGAATATTAATCTTAAAGGCTTTTCAGAGATATTTCAAAAAACAGAATTTTATAAATGTAAATCTTTTTAATCATTACTGCATTGTATAATATTACTACAATGATGCTTGTGAAAGCAGTTTCATCAATCCTGGATTTTTTTTATTTTTCCAATGTCTGGCACACTTTCTTTTGCTATTTATTGAAAAGTTGATCTATCTACTTGATAATGTACATGAATGTGTCTGGAGGTCTAGTCTGGCTCACATAGGTGCACACAGGTTTCCATGATTATTTGAAATCCTAAAGCGTCATCATTGCTAATTCAAACCTGGCCAGACTTCCTGATTCTAATCTCATTCCAGGGTGAACTGAGGTTAGCTACTAAATAGAATGTTCAGTTCAGTTGAATATGAGCCTACTGCCAAGCTACATGTGAGCTGAGTGCTCCAGGGTGCCAGGTGATAAATCGAGGCAAGAGCAATCACATGAGAAGGATGTTTTTGCACAGGCACATGGTCCTCTTCTGCAAGAATACTGAGTGGAGTTGTAGGTCAGGTACAAAGGGCATATAGCTTTACACTGTAAAAGGCAGCCTTCAAAGGTCTAACTCATCTGCGGAAAAGAAACCTATGCCAGTGTGAGCCAAATGTGAACTACTCATCTCTGGATAGGTGTTTGATAAATAATTGTATTCTTGGAGTGCCTTTCCAACATTTAGCTAAGCACTCATCCTTCGTAGCATATCTGACTTAAGAAAAATGTGTGAGTGCTCACCTGACCACTTTGATGAGCAGACATTGCCCCTTCCAGCCTACCGCTGCAACACCTATTCTAATCCATGCCCAACTGATTCCCTGAAAAACGTCAGTGTTGAAGTAGCCTTGGATATCTGAGCAGCCTAGTTTCAGATGAGTGACGATACAACAAGGGTACCTCAGAGTGCCAATGGTGATAAAAACACTTCAGATATTCTGGAAAAAAAAGTGCTGGTGTCTGAAGAAGACAAAAAGAAAAAGAATCTCTTTGGATTCTTGGGTTAGCAAAAGATACACACAACTTTGTGTGCAACTTCCAAATAGTCCTCTTTTGGGTAGTGTAGATTATATCATAAGAGGTGGCTGGATTTGTGTTTTTAAAGTACATATACATTTTAGACTAAATAATGTTGAAAGATGTATGCTGTACATTCTCATAACTTAAAAAAATCTATGCATGCTTATTGCAAATTTCAAAAAAAAAAAAAAAAAAACAGAAACAGAAACAACCAGAAAGGTACAAAGTAAAAGGTAACTGAAATCCTATTGCCCAGGGAAAACCTATTTTGCAAATACCTTTCCAGACATCTCTGTATGGACACACATGCAATTTTATATAAATACGATCATGCCCTTCATATTGTTGTCTAATTTGGAGATTATGTCCTCTTAATGAGTAGATAAACTTTCATCAGGCATAGCAGTACCCTGACTTTATTCTCCATTTTTAAAATCATCACTATGTATGTTCAATATGTTTGTTTTACACACTAAGACCCGATCTTGAAACCGTGCTGTCCAATAAAACAGTCACTAACCATGTGTGACTTACTTAAATTCAAATTAATGAAAATTGAGTAAAATTAAAGATTTAGTTCCTGAGTTTTGCTAAGCACATTTCAAGGACTCAGTAGCCGTATATGTCTGGTGGCTACACTATTGGACAGGACAAAATAGTTTTATCATTGCAGAAAGTTATTGAACTTTCTGTGTTGGATGCAGATGTTCTTGAGACACAGACCACTTAAGGGCTGGGGTTTTATGTATACACCTGAATTTTCCAAGCGCTTTGACTTTTGACTCTTGCCAACGTAATTTAGAGTTAAATCCTAACTTAGAAGCCAACAGTCACAACTCAGAGACCAGCCAATTGGATGAAGGTAAAGAGAAAGAGTTTTCCACTATTTCCAATGATTTCTCAAAGATCATGGCTCCCAGCTGTTCTGATGACACTCTTCATAACACTCCTTCCACTGAGACATCATGGCTCTTGCTCACTCAGAATAAGTGTGAGAGTTTGCGAGTAGGTGCTCCTTGGTAGATTGGGTTCAGTCCTACTTCAGCATGGGAAAGTCACTCCAAATATCAGAATACAAATAAAACAAGGACAATTAATGAGCAGTAAGGGCTGGGAACTGGATCCAAACTAGTTCCAAACCACACACCTGCAGTTCCTCTAGATCATATGCTATAACGACAAGAAAAGGGATGGGGAAAAATTTGTGTTCAGTATCATATTCTCAAGCTGAGCAAATAACCCCTCCCCCTTTTTGGGTCCCTGTGTCTCTAGAAAACATAATACAAAATTAAACTCCAGGCTTGTTCAAATAATTTGAGATCAACTTTTTAGTTTTCAGAATTTATGATCAGTCTGAATAAGCACCTAAAGTTACATTCTTTCCAGTCTCACACAAAATGCCCCTTCCCCCACCTTAAATCTCTGGAGGCTGAAAGTTTGGCAGTCAGAACAAACATTCTCACAGAAGCTTTCTTACCTTTCCTCCTTCCACTTAAATTTTAACTTCTTCAAAATGGCCTTCAGAGTTTCATTTCAACATGTCTTTCTACGGTCCCAGAAGGATTATGGAAATATGAGATGAAAATAACAGCATGAAAAGAAATTTCTGATTTTTACAAGTTCCCAAAATGGTTCTATTTGAGGTGTACACGAAGACTTGCAGCTATTTTTCATTTGATATGAACTGTCTTATCTCTACTTACAAGCCATTTTTGTTCAGTGGCTACCCATTTGACGTGAAGCTCTTTCTCAAATCTCTGTCCTAAGGAATAGCCTTTGGAAGGAATATTGTCAGTACTTAATTCATTCAGTCCTCTGCTTAGTAATTTATTGAGCTACTTCCATGTACTAGGGAAAGAGCCAAGTGTTATTTTTACAAGCTCTAAAGAGAAAGAGAAGCAAGATGTGATGAATGCTAGGACAGAGAGCTACACAGAAGAGATGTACCCATTGCAAAAATGCATGAGAGAGATGTGATCTGAGAAAGCTTCCTCCGGGGGGTGATAGTTGAACTGAGTCTTAAAGGATAGCTACAGATTAGCCACGCAATGAAGGTGAGTAGGAATGTCCCAGCATAGGGAGAAGGGAGATGGCACAATGCCTGCAGAAGGCCAAGTCCATTGGTAAGGCTGGTCCAGTAAATCAGGCAGCAATAAGACTGAAGAATTTGCAGGGTCTGAAGATGAGAGGCCCTCTATTTCATTCTGAAGGTGATATAAAGCCATTGAAGGGTTTTAAACATGGCAATCATAAGAGACATACACCATTTCAGAGAGATTAATGTGGCATGTTTGGAGGGGATGCACTGAAGGGGGACATACTTGAGAAGAGAGAGAGAGACCAAATAGATGGTGACTACAGTGCCTCAGATGAGAAACAAATGCTTAATCTAAGGGAGTATTGAAGATCTAGAAAGTACTCAGTGAGATGAATTTAATAAATACTGGGAAGTAGTATTTTAAGGAGCTAATAACCAGTTGGATCAATGGAAGGGAGCCAGAATGGTTTAAAAGACAATTGAGTAATTAAAAATAAACTAGCCTTTTTAAGATTTGTTTTGAGAAAGAGATGGTTATTATCAGACCATTTATCCCAGCCTCTGAAATATGAAATATATGAAACAATCTTAAGAGAGGAAAAGAAAGAAGAGCACCTTTGGGTTCTCCTATGCACCTCAAAGCTGATTCTCATTATCCTAGACAACCTTGCCTCTCAGATTAGGGTTTTATTTTCTAGACTTCAATGACTCTCTAGAAAATAAACTAGCAAAAAATCTAAAACATCATTTGCTATGTGGAATATTTTGAATTTGGCATCAACCTATGTAAGACCCTTTTGGTCATTTAGTCAACAATGTTTACTGAGATTTATTCTGTGTTAAGCATTGCAAGTACAAGAAGAGATAGATCCTCTATTCAAATTGGTCTTTATTCCGTTTTATCTCCATATTTATGTATTTTTATTGTTTGTCTATATCTAGTTATTATATTCATACACTAGAGCAGTTGTCCTCAAACAGTTAGATGAATAAGAATCATGTGGAGAGCTTGTTAAACTAGTCTCCTGGGCCTTCATCCCAGAGATGATGATTCAGTAGGTCAGTTGGGATAGGACCCATGAATTTGCATTTCTAATATAGTTGCTGCCAATATTTCTGGTCTGAGGGCCACACTCTGAAAACTACTAGTTTACAGCTTTGCGTGAGAGTAACTCTGATCTGTGAAGCAATGTGAGGTTCTTTCCTGTGGTCCTAAAACACCCATAACACGGAATTGACGTCAATGGGAATTACACAGGCAACAAGGGTGTCACACTGAGGTCTGTTTTCCAGCTGCATTTCCCATTGGGCATTGCTGTTGCTATTGGTCTGTATGTTGCTGCAGTTACGGCTCTTGATGAGGTCAAACAGTCCCAGATGGAGAGACTTGAGAAACAGGAGCAAACTTTCCTCTGTCTGAACTTCTTTTATGCTATCTGAACTTAAAAGTCTAAGATTAATAAACTGATCACCTCATCACCTTGAGAAGGTAGAGAGATTTGCCAAATATTACCAGACACTGGAAAGGCTGTGATGGTCAGCTCAGGGCCAGTCATGCAGTTAGCCTGGACCACAGAAAAGATAAATGGGTAAGAACCTGTCTCTCATGGTGAGCTTGCCAGTTACCTCGGCTACAAATTTGTTTTTTTGTGAACAATTTCAAAATGTGGATCTTTTCTTGGTGGTGTTAAGTCACTTCTGTTTATTTATAATATTCAGGAATTGTTCCAGTCTTTGCCTCTGGGTATATATTTTCAATCTCACATACAGAAAAATCAAGCAGGAAACTACGAAGTGTAATCCAGGTATCAAGTATAGAGAGCAACAGGAGTGAAAGAAGGGACAGATTTTAAAAATATTGTAGTAGAGCAAATGGTAAAAGACTTGGCTTCTCCAATAGGGAGGAGAGGTTATTGAAATTAACTCCCAGGTTTCCAACTCTTTTAACCAGGAAAAGGATGGCATCAGTTACATAAACATGGAGATTGAAGAAGGACTGGTTTAGGTGAAATGTTGGGTTTTGTTTTGCACATCCAGGTGATGGTAGGGCAGCAAAGTGGAAGTGTTTTTGAAACAGCTGGAAATCATCCGGTCAGTGTGGCTCAGTGGTTGAGCATCAACCCATGCACCAAGAGGTTGCCAGTTCGATTCCTGGTCAGAACACTTCTTCTCTCTCTAAAATCAAAAAAGGGGGGAAAGAAAGAGAGAGAGAGAGAGAGAGAGAGAGAGAGAGAGAGAGAGAGAGAGAGAGAAAAGAAGGAAGGAAGGAAGGAAGGAAGGAAGAAAGGAAGGAAGGAAGGAAGGAAGGAAGGAAGGAAGGAAGGAAGGAAGGAAGGAAGGAAGGAAGGAAGGAAGAGAGAGAGAAAGAAAAGAGCTTGAAATCCATAACTGGAGTTTAGATGAGAACAGTGGCTTGAAGCATAGCACTGGGATACCCCTATTTAGAAGTGAAAACTGAAGCCCTGGCAATGATGAGCTCACTGAGAGAGGGTCCATGAAGGAGCAGTCAGAGGATTGAGGACTGAACCCTAATAGTCCTTCCAGAAGGGTTCCAAATAGGTTCTTCTTAGACTTGATACTTTTGTGTATTTTTAGTTAGAGTTTTAGTTAAAATGTAAATAATATTTCTGGAACACAGTATAGGGTTGCCAGTAAAGAGATACCCATGTGCCTGAGGGTGTGCATAGATCCATGTGTATGTGTGTGTGCCCACCTGTATAGAAAATATGGCTTCATTTGCATGGTATAGAAGTTGAACTGGGGGCATTTTTAGTTCTCTCAGAAAGGCATACATAATAAAATAGTCTGAAATGGCAAGCTAACTACTCTTAAAACGCCTGAAACTTTTCTTCTTTTTTTTTCATATCATTTATGTCATGTGATACTGATGTGGGATACTTGCCAGCCACATTTGAAAAGCCTCCCCTGAAGTTGCAAACCCAATGGTTTGGAAGAGAGATTTCAAGTAACTCAAAATATACAGTGTAAACAAACTGGCCTTTTAGTATGAAGTGTACTAAATTAAAGAAACCAGATGCTTTGGTTGGCTTGGAACAGCTAGCTGGATCGTGATTGGCTCTCCTTACTAACCATTTTCTTGGGAGCTTCCTCATCTCCTTCTCCTCCTTTCTCCCTCCTCGTCCTCTTCCTGTCTCCTACTCTCTCTTCCCCCATCCCTCCTGCTCTACCTGGTTTTTGTCTGCAGACAGCCATAAGCTCATCCGGCACAGGAGACATAGCTACCAAATATCAAATGGTTTCTGAAAATAGAGTTGTTAATTTAAATTGTTTGCCTGCACTCACAAAAATGTGCTTACTGGGAACCTGGTATGAGAGTCTGAATCACACCTTCAATCATGGTTCTTCATGTGAAGGACTTTTCTATGTCATAATTTTATTTGACTTAAAAATTAAACATTAAAATATTCCTCTTTCAATACTACTAACTGGGACATTTTATAGGACCTTAGGAAATCACTTAAATCCACGAATTTCCAAGTTATTTATTTATATAAAATCATGAAGCCTCACAACCCTCTGTGAAAGGGGTCCAAACCCAAATATCCAAGTTCATTGAAAGTTAGATGAAACCTCATTGAAATTGAGCAGTCTTCCCTGACACAGAAGCTTTTACTGGCCAAATCTGTGTTATCTCAAATCAGTTGATGCTGTAAGAAATTATTGAATGTGGATTGAAATCTACTTTCATCTGAAGTATCTGGACAACTGTACCAGAAAATGTGTTTTTCAGCTTGAACTCTAGGGCTAGGCTCTCAAGAAGGGATGGAAAGAAGGAGAGGGAGAAAAAAGATTAGGGAAGAGAAATTTCACACAGGCTGAAAGCAGTGAAGACAGATCAATACTATTTATTAACGCAATGATTCTCAATGATTACTATACCATATATTGGGGGGCAATTTCATGTTTCTGTGATTTAAGATAAACATCAGTAGACTCTGACAGAGGGTTAATTATGGCTTAGCTAATAAACGGTTTGTAAGTCTAAGGTGTTCCATAGTTATTAGGTGTAAAAAGTAATTGCCAGACACCACCTCACAACTGTGAAATACTGTTGTATTTCAACCGGATGAGGAAATCTCATTGTAGGCCGGGTCGTCTAAAATGTACAAGTATTCATGTTCTCTCTAGGTAGGAATTTTTGATGTTCTTTTGTCAGGCAAAGCTTAGCAGTGCCACTGGTTCCAAAGAAGTGTGTGGTGGGGGGATAATTTTTTTTTCATTTCGTGGAGATGGCAAAAACACTCCACAAATTCTCCGTGGCTTCTTTTTTTCTCTGAAACACCCATTACTGCCACCCTTTCTCTCCACCCTCCTTTCCCTACTGGGTCTCAGCTCCGGGAGATGGCCGGCCCCGTGGCCGATCCTGGCACTGGCGTGAAGCGGGTGGAAGGGGTGGGCACAGCCAGGATGAACGTTCCAGTGTTTTTCCCGCCCCAGCTGAGTCCGACAATAAAGCTTTTCTTACCAGGTATTCTTGTATGAGACACATTTTAGAATCTTAAAGAGGTAACTGATGCACCAACGATACAGGACCCTTTGTCGATTAGTCTTTCATTTCAGCCTGTCTTGGCTTCCCAGTTCTGAAGCAGGAAAAGAAACGAGGTTCAGCCTCTTTCCTGCTGCATCGCTCACTTCTCAGAAGCACAAGGGAGAAAAGGTTTTTGTTTTTGGTTTTTTTTTTTTTCATAGAAATGACACCTACAAAATGAGTCAGGAAATTGTTTTTTGTTTTTGGGGGGGTTTTGTTGCTGTGTTGTTGTTTTTTATGTCTTGACTTTGAATACTCGGGCCAAAGGTGCTGTCCTGGTACTAGTTTGTTTTGAAATTCGTGGGGATTTGGACAAAGCAAAGACAAAGGTTTCTAAGCTGGTAGCCCAGAGTGTCTTGCTTCTGTAATGCACTGGGAGGCTGGTGTTCAGAGAAACAGCCCTTTGCCTAGCTGACTTGCGGCTGATTGAATCAGTTCACACCTCCAGGCAGATGTGGAAATCTTGACTTTCATCGGCAGAGTGCTGGCTATCCAGGGGATGCAGAGTTGAAGCAAAATAGTGGAAAGAAAAGTCAATACTAAAAGTAAAAGGAGTTTATGAAGCTCTCACCCTTGTCCGAGAACAGCTCCGCTTGTAATACTGGGAAGTAAATGTTAGGTGTCATCTTTATGCGTGTTTTTCCCCACTTTACTCCCTGGCTCCCAGGTACTCTGTCTCACTGGGCGAAGTGAGATGACAGAGGGTGAGGGAGCTGGAGAGGCCACACTGCGGGCTCAGCACTATTTCATAATTCATGTCACCTTCAGGTGATTATTAAGCTCTCAGCTTTGTGAGCTTTTTGGATTACTCGTCCTTGGAATGTTTGTCCATACGATTTTGCTTTATCGGCCAAGTTTTACACTCTTCTGCCAGGCTGTGCTTGCTTCTTTCCTACATAGGTATTTAGCATTTGTCCAACGGATAGTTATTCTGTATCACCTACTAATGGACCCCACCGAAATGTGTCTCTGTCAAAAGAGAAATTTTCCCATTATCTTGTTTTCTGTGTTTGGCTTATGAATCTGAGTGACTGAAGTTACAACTCCCGTGCTTTGGAAATATTCTAGCACACTGCACTAGTCTGAATACTAGTCTGTACCTTTCTTTGGCATCTACTCCTATGTTCTGATTCCTTTCCAGGTTTCATATGATACTACTAATGCTTTCAGTATTCTAGTTCACTTCTGAATGGCTTTTAAATATTCCCATATGCTATCTGCTTTTTTTTCCTTCACGCTCCTTCTTTTATTCCACGTTGGCCTCATGTTGAAACTTTTCAGAAAGGCACATATTACAATATTGGTATATGTGGGAATCCAGTTACTCTTCTTTCTGACTAATACATCTACGGTAATTTACAAAACCTTGACACCAATCTGACTGTGAGTATGCATTTCATCCTAGGGTGAATTTTCATTTCATCTCCTTTGACAAAGGATTAAAGATGCTGATATTTTACTCAGAATTTAAAAAAAAAAAAAAAAAAAACGTAAAAGGAAAGAACTGTTATTAGAGACACTCAGCAACAGCTTGAGAATGTCAGCAACTAAAGCTGTGAGCAAACAGCGCCAAGGTGGATGGAGCAGCTGCTTCGGAAGAATATTGAGAAGCCAGCTGTTGTTCCCATTGGCACAGGAACGTGCCAATCACCACCCAAACTGCAGGAAGCCTGGGCCAGGTTCTGGGGGAAAGAGCGCCTTCACACGCCAACTAGAAAAGGGCCTCTTGTTTCTATGTGTCAAAAGTGTGTACGCAGTTCCTTATGTACTTTTCTCTAAGCGCCCATTCTCCCTTCATAGGTTGGAATGGGAAAGAAAAGGGAAACGTATCTCTCTTTCATTTTACAGTTATAACAAATAATTCTGTGATTTAAATGTGGCTTATATCATGGCTAGGCATCGTGTGTTGGTCAATGGTGCAGACATAAACAAATACAAGTGAATTTCAGAGGGTGACTAGTGTACCATCCTGTATGGATCAGTCCATTTTCTCAAGCTCCCTAACTGGATCCAGAGTTTGGCTTACAAAAAACAGTACTTCAGAATTTCCCTAAGAGGCTTTTTTACCTCCAAGCAGAGGGAGAAAATACATTTTCCTCTAAGTTTGTTTACCACAAAGCAGGAGGAGCGAAAGACATTCTTCCCCAACATTTATTCTGACTTGGAATTTAAGTCAATTCTATAAAAATAAAACCTGGTCAACTTTCACTCTAGCTGAATGTAAACAGTTGTTTTAGATCCTCAAACATCAACTTAGACAATTAGAAAGCAGTAATTTCATGTCCCTGCTTTAGTGTCTAAGACATGCAATGCTTCCTAATTAAATAGCATGGTCTTCTCCAAAAGGGGGTATAAAAGAACCCTTCTCGTGTATACCTATTCCTAGCTGGAGGGCAATTCGTTCTCATATGCTTGTTTAGAGAGTATAATGCGATGTAACAGATAGCAAGCCGACTGATGTTTTACTTCTGAAATTGGTAAATCTCTTGCTCTTAGAACTATCCCAGAGATTCAAATAAATAAATAAATAAGCAAAATGATTAGACTTCCCATGGATTCCACAAGTCAATCCTGGTGGGAGAAGGTCTTTTCTGTAAATCACATAAGGAAAAGCAGACAATCCTTGGCAATCCTTTGGGGCAATCCATCCCATTGCCAGTACACCAGTGCCCACAAGGCGATGTAGCTTTGATATTTTTCACCAGGAAGCAAGGAGGCTGTTAAGGAGAATTCCTAAAAATCGGACAGAATAGAGATAGGAACAGATGGAGGTAAATGCAGTAAAGACTCAGTGCAGGAAATGAAGACCTGAGTTTGTAATGTGTTATATATGTTATAACATGTTGTCATACTGGTGTGGAAAGAGAGGGAAAAGGCTATAACATGGGAGTGAAGCAGTGTGACCTTTTTTAGAGAATATGACAAACGACTTCTCTTGATATTAGGAGAGAAAACCAGAAATTGGCTCAAAAATTCACAAACCCTAACTGAGGGTATGCTAGGTGTCCATGACTCAGGGAGTGCAGAAGCCTTGTGAGGGGCAAAAGCAGGGACACATTAAAAGTTATCAGCGCAGCCCTGGCCAGTGGCTCAGTTGGTTGCAGAGTAATCCCATACATCAAAAGGTTGTGGGTTTTATTCCTGGTCAAGGCACATACCTAGGTTGTGGGTTCTATCTCAGGTAGGGTCATGTATAGGAGGCACCAATGTTTCTCTCTCACATCAATGTCTGTCTGTCTCTCTCTCTCTCTCTCTCTCTCTCTTCTCCCCCTCTCTCCTTTCCTCTCTGTCTAAAATCAATAAAAACATACCCTCAAAAAAAAAAAAACAACTTTTTTTTTAAAGTTATCGAAGCACAATGCAAGACAACATTACCAAAAATGTCTTAAGGCAAAGTGAGCAAAAGTCCACATATCATATGACTCCATTTATATGAAATGTCCAGAAGAGGGAAATTTTTGGAGACAGAATGTGGATTAGTGGCTGTTTAGGGCCCAGGAGAGTAAGAATGGGAGCCTAGGAGGGTTATACTAAAGGTCATTGGGTTTCTTTCTGAGGTGATGAAAACGTCCTGAAGTTGACGATGCTGATGGTCGTGCATGTCTGTGAATATACTAAAAACTATTGAATTATGCATTTTAAACGGATGCATTGTGTGTAATGTAAATTATATCTCAATAAAGCCATTATGTGAAAACTGTACGGTAATAAAAAATTTCTTTGGAAAAAGGAAAGCCAAGTAAATGGAAGGAGAACTAAATACTCCAAGAATGGGATCTTCTTCCTCAGCTCCTCAACTCCCCCCACCCCCGACTTCCCAACCTCTACTCCTTTCCTACCTACCCATAGGACAAAGAGAGGGAGCTGTGGAATATTCTTACTAACCTAGAAACAGTGAAACACAAGTAAAAGTCTTCAGAAAACCCAGGTGCCTCATTTTCTCCCACATTTGAAGCCCACTTGACCATGAGGCTTGATGCGATCCCAGTTTAGTCCTAGGAGAATTGTGAGTCTGTGAATTATTGTTCAGCTTATTTTCCAGACAAAGGGGCTTTAGCTCACAACAAACGAATGCCTGGATAAAAAGAGTAGACATTCAAGCTGTCTGAGGCCCTCTCATAAATAACAAAAAAGATTGGCACCAGGTAGGTCTTACCAGAGACTACAGCATTTACAAAGTTTTTCTATTTGAATTTATTTCAAGCAGTCAATAAATAAATGGTTCCATGCTATTAAAAAATGGAGAAAAGAGAAGACTACAAACATGTGCTTCTACCTCCTGCAATTTGGTCCATTTCCCCGGCTCCCGTCTCAGAGAAAGATGCAATTGTTCACTTGATGACCCTGGTACCCAGCATATTTTCTTTGGGGCCATCTTTTGAATATTATTTTTGTATAAAGCCAAGTAAATGAATGGAGAAGTTGAAAAACATAATCAGAATGTTATATTGACACCGTTGTAGATTTTCCGAATGCCGAAAAACAAGAAATGAATGGAAATGAGTTTGCCAAAGTGAACATTTTATGCATCTTTATATAGGGCATATTCCCAAGTGGAAAAAATGTACTTGGATAAAATAAAATAACAAAATATTTATTGAACATTTTTATTTTATGACATAGATTTGTCACATTTAGAAAGAACCCTTACACTCAAGGACTTAACATTCTAAACATTTACTTCTTTGCGTGTGTCTTTTTCTTTCTTCCTTATTTTCTATCTCTACTGCTCAGAAGGTACTTTTAGCTATTTTGTAGGAGCTACAGATATTCTGCCCAATCACAGGCAGATAATTCCCCTGGAACTATTTGTCTTTCCAAACTGTCTTAGTGATTGTTAGTGATTGTGCAGGTTCTCTGAGATACTGCAAGACAACAAATGAGACTTTTAAAAGAACCCAAAGAGTCCTATATTAACATTAACCTTGAACAAGCCATAAATGACTGTTCATTTTGTACCATCAGAGACAATATCCTTTCATTGGCAGGGTAGTGTGGGTCCCTCCATATAGCTATGATAAAGTCTGAACATGTGTAGAGCATCAAGGTTTGGAGAATGAAGCTATGCTGAAAATTCTAGGAAAGACCCAGAAATAAGTCCTCAGTAAAGTTGGTGATAAGTTATTGCTAAAGGTATACTACAAACCTAAAGGTTCTTGTTTAGGAATTTGGAGACTTGTGCTTCTAGTTGAAGGAGTTATAGGAATAAGAGATGGTGTCACAGGAGCCAAATCATAAAATAGGCGTTGTATGATTGCCTCCGTTTTTCTTCAGAATTTGAATTGTTAGTTCCATATACTAAATAATAAGAAATGAACCTGTATCTTATTGTGCTGTTAGTCTTATCAGTAAAGAGTTTTCAATGTTACTACATTGTGCTGTTTTTGTTATAATTTTGCTTTGAAGTATGAGTGTTGACAAAGTAGTTCCTCAGCTCTGATTGCCTAGTCCAAGAAAAAATATGTCAATTACCCTTCTAAGTTTGAGCCAGGCCTTATGCAGGGTGCCCTGGTTTGTTTGTTTGTTTGTTTGTTTGTTTGTTTGTTTGTTTGTTTGTTTGTTTGTTTGTTGTTGTTGTTGTTGTTGTTCAATGACCAAGTTTCTCCTTGGGCCAAGAGTCTTTATCGCCCCTTCCTCTTCTCCCCCCTACACACACACACACACACATTCACCATCAATTCTCTTTCACAAACCACTCCTCCATCTATTTCTCTGGCCCTTCATTTTTGCTGATCTATGAATTCACACTCTACAATTTTTGCTATCTTCTTTTCAAAATTTTTACAAGTTGGTTTGTTCCGCAAAGCTTCTTCTAGCTCATGAGATCAGTAATGATCCCTTCCCACAAGGGAAGTGTCCAAATCCCAACAAGACACACTCAGAAATGATCAAAGATGATGCATATTATAAATATTTGCTTTCTGTATTATTTGCTTTTACCTTGTGACTTCTGTCTGCTGAACAATTGTGCTTCAGGGTGTGTCCTTTAACGTGTGCTCACTACAAAATCCCCATTATCCCCTTGTTAAACACCAGTGGATCTCAACAATGTCTCCCCACTGAAGTCACTGGGAATCTTTGTAAAAATATCTAAGCCCAGACTCACTCCAGACCCATTCAATCAGAATATCTGATTGGAAACAACTGATCTAAATGGTTGTAAAGCAGAGTAGAATCTTAGTTTAATTTTGTTTTACTTCCCATCTTGGGATGAAGAGGGAAAATCCTGACCAGTCTGGAAATACAGTGGAAAAAATAACAGAAAATGTCATGCTGAATCATGACTAGAAGGTTAAATGTGAGCAAGAGCTTATCTTTTTCTAGGACATTGCCATGTTAGTCAGAGAAATAAAAACATTTGCTTTAAATGATGGTCCCCTCTTGTACACCAAGTTTCCATGACCCACACTCCACCTTACCCAGCCCCTGCTGATGAGTAGAAAGATTCTTTGAAGATTGATTCTATTGATTCTATGACTTCAAGCATATGATTAGTTGTGTTTGAGGGTTGTTTTCAGGCAGTGTCTTCTTAATTGTGTGGATCAGAGTTTCCCAACCAATGTGCTATTAATGGGTTTTCAGTGTGCTGAGACATTGGTCCCCTTCTACTTCTGGGGTGGTCAGGCAAGCCTGGGACGACCAAGATCCCAGTCCAAAATACTCTGGCCTGGAGCAGCCAGATACATTTAACCCAACGGGAATCAAATGTTATTTTCTATGTGTGTTATGAAGTGAAAAAGCAGGGTCCTGGAAAAATACAGATGGTAGAATCTTGAGTGTCTGAAATGATAAGCAATACAAAGCACCAAGTTTGTACTCAGTATAGAAGAAATTATATACTATATATGAACCCATCCATCAGTTACGATAATAGAGAAGTAAAGCCATAAGCAGCATACTAGATGTGAAAAATTGAGCAATTTGTACTCAAAGAAATTGTCCCCCTGACATCACCTGGTAGCATAAAAAGTATGGTCATTATGTTATATTGCTCACAGTCATGGTAATACATAATATAATAATACATGTGTATAATAGACTTATAATAGGTACTCAGTGAACATTGGTTAAGAAGGAAGATCATTGTTTATTTATCATCTCCAAAAGAATTATTTCAGTGCATTTGAATCGGTTTTTCAGTCCCAGTTCTCAGATTAAAGTCATGGGTTTGGACATGAACTACTTCCCTGGGTTTAATTATCACAAGAGAAAAGTACTAGAGCAATTCATGGAAAACGGAATTCTGGGCTGATTAGACTTTAATTTCAAAATGTGAGATATTTACCTTGCCATCAAAATAGATACTAAAAAGCTATAAGACTTGATAAGAACAGAAAACTAAAAAGACAAATTTATTATCATGTGTATGCGGGCATTGTTTTCCCAATGATGGCTAAGACATATTATCAGACTTTGGGGTCTGTAGATAAGAAACATAGAAATTGCATTATATTAAGATTACAAAATATCTCAGTAATCAAGAATAGAAAGGTTTACCTAACGAAACCAATGAAAATGAACAGAAAGTTCTCTGATAGGTTCAAATATTTAAAAAATATTAATAACATGAGCAAAAAACAGAGGAAGGTTCATCTAACCAAAGGCAAACACAAATGTGTGATTCAAGCCAGTAATAAAGAGCATTTTAAAGGATTTATTTCAATACTCTTTAAAGAACCAGGATGGAAAAAGACCAGCCCATGATCTAGGAAAGTGGCGAAAGATGAAGAGCAGCAGAAGACTGAGGGAAGGCAGTAAAAGCTCAGTGCCCGTTTCTTGTCTTTCTTCTTGTCAAACAGAATAAATTCAAAAGAAGAGGTACATCTTTGTTTTTAAAACGAGTCAGTGTGGAGGATTGGAATAGGAGCCAAAGAAAGTGAAAAACAGACAAAATAAAAACAAGGGCAATTTTGCAAAAATTTAAGTTTCTGGGTCTAGTGAGTTATACTTCCAACTGTTTGCGAATATATTTGCTAAACTCCTGTCAATAATCCTGGTGGAATTATGGAGAACAGGAAAAGTGTCAGAAAACTAGGAAAAGGCAAAAGTTGTCTGCATTTTATTTGGTTAAAAAAAAAATCAAATGACTTCTGTTTATAAAGTAGCTCCTCTTCAATTTAGCCACCAAGTCTAGCTATGATGTCTGTGTAAACAAACATGGTAGGAGTGTATTCAGAGCAAAGCAGAGTTCTGATTGGACAAATTAATGTATGGTCCAGTCGATCCCATCATGAATAAGGTCCAGTCATACCAGTGCAGGTTTCAGGAACTATTTCTGCAATAGCCAGTGCATCTTGAGTTTTATATTTTATCTGTTTCCTAAACAGTCCTATTCCAAGTCAATATCCTGCAAGGTCTTTCCTCCAAGTATGTATCCTGCAAAAAACCATTTTAATTCATTTACAGATAAAATTAAACACTCCAAAATGCACCTCTCCCCAAAATACATGTGTTTGTATCTTATATACTTATAAAGTTGATATTAACTTGGTGAATAAAGTAGCCATACGGCCATGTGCCATGATCCATTTTTGGTCTTCTCTGTGAAGCCAGGAGAATATTTATTGTAGCTTAGCACCCTTTTCTAGAAAGAGGCCTGCACACTCAGGCCCTAAAAGAGTGCCTACCCTGCTGAGTGATAAAACCACCTTTGGGCAGAGTAGGGAAGGGGATCACACACTAACAGGCCTTGGTGACTGACTAGACTTACCATAACTAGGACACCAGACAGGATCTGGGTTACAGGAAAAGATAGCACATTCATTTTGGTATCTATTAAATGTGTAAAGTTCCCCAACACTATTCTCAACAGAGAAGCCAGTGAGACCCTTTAAAAACATTCATCAGATCATGTCACTCTTTCATTTAAAACCTTCTCATGACTCCCTGTTTCTCTCTTGAGTCCCTAAACTATCCACTGCCTCCCTCCTGTCCCCACCATGTGTCATCTCTCTGCCCCTATCTCTTCCCACTTGCCCCACACGCTCTCTGCTCCAGCTGCTGGTCTCCCTGCTATTTCTAGAACATACCCACGTTCCTTGTGGCCTTGTGCTAGCTGTTTTTGAGCCTGAAATGCTCCTCCTAGATGGTCTCATGGCACCTCCTACATTTCATTCAAGTCTGTTCCATGACACCTTAGAGCAGTCTTTAAATAAATAGACCTTCCTTTATTTAAACAGCAGTCCCATCCCCATCCAGGCCACCCTGCCTTCCCTGACCCCTTCCCTGCTTTATTTCACCCCATAGCACCCACATCATGTGTCCAGTAGGCAATTATCTATTGATGTTGTTTATTGTCCATCTCTCCCCCTATAATCTGAGCCTCATGAGAATGGTCACATCTTGTCTGTTTTGTTCGCTGCTATATTCCCAGGACCAAGAACAGGGCCTGGCACATAGTAGGTATTCAAACACATATCTGAGGAATAAATGAATAAACATCCAGTTGGTCTGTAGCCCCAAAATGAAATTCAAACCAGAGCTGTAGACTTAGTCATCTAGGACAAGAATGTGAGAAGTGATGGCACCGGAGAAGAGAAGGTAGAGGACCTCTAAGTCCCTCCAGTGCTAAGATTTAGACCTGTGTGTTACACACACACACACACTCACTCATACTCACTCACCCACTCACACAAAATCTCCATGTAGAGCAGCATATATTTAAGTATTTTCCCCAAAACAGCCATGTTTTGTGGACAACTGTGTTTGGGAAAGACTGGATGATCTCACCTTCTAGGATATTCACAGTGAACATCAATATATCTGAAAGATCTCAAATGTATTAGGGTCCTCCAAATAAATGGCTAACTAATATAGATTTTGGTACCAAGAGTGGTTCTAGAGGAACAGAATCTTAAGGATGAGTTATTTTTTTAATATGTTTCAGGTTTTTTAGAATTGACTCCCTAATCTGATTAGATTTAAATATGCTAGTACTCTATTTCCAATAGTAAAGAGAGCACTGATAGTCTATGGGGTGATGTGGCAATAAAGATACGTAAAATATCAACATTGGGTACTCCTAATCAAATACTTATAAGAGGTAAATTTCTGGGTAACCGTGTGTTTTCTTTGAACATTTTTGTCAAACTAACAAGTATAATGAGATTGGCCGATGGCTGCTAATGTTGCTGAAGAAAGTAGGGAAAGAAAAGGATGAGCTAAGGGATTCCAATTTCTGCCTCAAGTGCTGTGTAAATGACCTGAGAACCTCTGTCTTTCCTGAAAGAAATTCATTTCCTACAGCTGCAGAGCTGAGATTCCTGAAAACCAAGCCCAGAATCTCATCCTGCTGGTGGCTGAATTACAACACAAATTGAATTCCCAACATGGCAAGTTGTCTACTGTTACAGTGAGGGCATTGATGAGAAGGAATAGGGTCCTGAAAAGTGGAATGAAGACATATAGGAAGTCCCTGATGAAGCTGGGAATATTGAAACGCTTGATTCTGATGAGCCTTCTCTGCCAGTAAGAACGACCTCTTCACCTATCATAAGAAAACAGTGCAGACTTGGGGTCTCTTCAACATCAGAAATTTGTTTTCTCACAGTTCTGGCATTTAGAAGTCCAAGATCTAAGTATCAACATATTTGGTTTCTTCTGAGGCCTCTCTCCTTGGCTTGCAGATGGCCACATTCCTGCTGTGTGCTCTCTGTCATGCATCCCTGGCATCTCCTCACGTGTCCACATTTTCTCTTCTTATAAAAACACCAGTGAGACTAGATTAGGACCCAGCCTAATGGCCTCATTTTAGCTTAATCAACTCTTTAGAAGATCTATCTCTAAATAGAGTCACATTCTGAGATACTGGGAGTTAGGGCTTCAACATATGAATGTGGACAGGGGATGGGGTTGGGAAAATACATTTTAGCCAATAACTTGCAATTTTTTAAAGTTTAATTTTGTTAAACCTTTAACATTTGACTACAGCACCCTTAACTCACATGTTTAATTACATATCAAAAAATAATGTTCCTCACTTTGAGTATATACACTTTAACACTGACTTAGATTTATATACCAATATCAATATTATTTATACAATATATAGATAATACAATGTAGAATTTATATAATATATAGTATATTATATATGCTCAATATTTATACAGGAATATCAATAAGGATATTCTTAATAATAAAACTTTATTACAAAGTAGTTGACAGAGCACTTTGATCCATGTGATTTCATGTGATTCCTACTTTGTATGAGGTATACAGGGCAGATATCATTATTCCTACTTAGCAAAACAGAAGATTAAATGAAGCCCAGAATGGTTAAGACTTACCAAATTCATAGAGGTAGTAAATGGTTCTCATGCAATTGATTTCTTTACTTGGTGAAACAGTTTTTAAATACTATATAATATCTACCCTCCCTTAATATACCATAGCTCTCACTTCAGATCAAGACAAAGTGTAACAGGGACTGTACTCTATTAGTTAAGAGCACAGGCTGTGGAGCCAGATTTGGCTTCAAATCTGCCTTCATGCTCACCTGCCATGTCATCTTGAAAAAGTAATTTAACACCTCTGTCTCTCAGGTATGATGTTGACACCAGTACTTATGTCTAAGGGAGTTACTGTCATGACTAAATGAGTTAATTCATGAAAAGTACTTCCAACAATATCTAGTACATACTAAATGCTCGATAAATCTTAACTATTACTATAGAAATAAGAGTAGCTAGTTTTAATGGCAAAATAGCATCCTATCACACGGATATAATATAATCAATTCAACCATTTCCCTGCTGAATCCAGTGTTTGCCATCTGTTTCCCTTCTGAAAAACAAACAAAATGAACAACACTCAGAGCTTAAAAGAATCCCAAGTGCCATGTTGGCACAAACTCCTGGAATGAAGAACTCCCAAATACCTCCTGGCTCTGAGCAGGCTTCAGCAGTGAGTGTGGTGGCCTGATGCTCCTTCTGAAGTCAGCAGACTTGGTGTGGAAGTCTCCTAAGAACAGGCTATCTCGTGGGACTTTGAGTATTTCCTGCCCGTGATCAGCAACATATTTTCTTGCAGTATTTTGGCAGGTTTGTCCTTGTTCCCAGCCAGAATCAGGAAGTTCAGAAGCACATGAAAACAAACAATATATTAAAACACTTCTCTCAAATTATTCAAAGTTCAAAAAACACAAAAAAGTATTCAGTGATATTAGGACTTGGTTGGTATTTTATCTTATTAATTATATGTATTCTCATTGATGTGCCCATCCTTTTTTTCCCAAACACAGTACTTTTCTTGGCAATGATTTCCACTAGACTTTTTTTCTTAATGTGTATTTAAATATAAGAAGTGATTAGACAGGGCATCACTATATTTTATAAAAATATGTATTTTCATGACCTGGACTGTTTTATCCTCTGTGAAATTTTCTAATTGTGTTTTATTATTAATATCATTCTTAGGGATTACTACTGATCAGCATGGTGTTTTCCTAAAAATCCCTTCCCTTCATTTCAATGACCATTGTTGGATTAATTGGAAGCCAACACTATCATTTAAGAGCCATCTAAATATCAGCTCCTTAATAAAACCTTCCTAATTTCCCAGTTATACATGATCTCCAAAGGACTCTGCTTCTGTTTCTCACCACATTAACTCAACTATTTTGATTTATAAATTTATGTCTCCATCTCAGACATACCCTGTGGGTCCCAAACCCATATGTCTAACTGCCTACTTGACATTTTTGTTTTGAAATCTCAGTAACACTTAAACTCAGTGTGGCCAAAGCTGAGTGCATGAACTTTTCTCCAAAATCTGGTTCTTCTAGATTTTCCTTTTCTGTGATTAGCATAATCTATCATCCATTTATGCAAACCAGAAATGTAGAAATTATCCTTGATTCTTCTCTCTCCCTCAGCCCTCATATGCAATTCCTCACCGCATATTAATTTTACCTACTAAATATTTCTAAAATCTATTCACCTCTCTGCCAGTACCATCACCCTTTCCAAGCTACCATCTCCAATCCATTCTTCATACTACACCCAAAGTTGTTTTTTAATATCCAAATCTGATAACATCATCTTCCCCTTAATATCACCCAATAGCTTCCTAATTCTCTCAGAATAAAGTCAAACTCCTCAGCCTGCCCTACAAAATCCTAACACCTTCTCCAACCTCATTCTACACCCTGCCCCACCACATCCACTTTGTTCTCTTTGCTATGATGTACTTGGGCTTGTTGTGATGTCTTATGTGTGCCATCCTCCTAACATAGGACCTTTGGCCTTGTACTCCTGCTGCCTGGATTGCTGCACTCAGGGTGATCCAACCAGAATACCTTTGAATGGGAAAGGGACACTATTGCTGATTACACCAGGCAAGACAACAAGCATAAATCAAGACTTATCAGGGCAAATCAGGACATATGTTCACTTTAACTCCTGTTCATTCACCAGACTTAAGATCAAATGTCACCTCCTCAGGGAAGTTCAAAACAACCTCCCTGGAAAGGTCAAGTTCATCATAAATGTATTAATACAATCTACATCTCTTTTGTTCCACTGTCCAAAGTTGAAGCTTTACATTTATGCATATAATTATTCTGTACTCTTCCCTCCGGTAGACTTTAAGCTCCATGAGGCCAAAACTCTTCCAAGATGTCTCACCATTCTATTGTACTGCATACTAAAAATATCATGTATCATAAATATCATTTATATTAAATATCATTTATCAAATGAAAAACATGAAATAACTTCTATTTGAGATTTCTCTTTTTCTTGATTGTCACAATCAACGATCCAGTTACACAAGACAGAAATCTAAGAATTGTCGCTGACACCTTCCTCTTCCTCAGCCCCAGTATTCAGTTCCTCCCCATGTCTATTTTCTTTGTAGCCTCCTCTCTCTCCTCTCCCTCCCCCCGCATTCTTCTCCTCCCTTCTCTCTCTTTGCCTTCTTCCTCTCTCTTTCTCCTCCCCTACCTCTCCTGCAATGATGAAACTATTTTTCCATGAGGCTAACACGCTCATCAGATACAAAGCACATCTCTTCCTAATGGAAAGCGGTTTCTGAAAAGAGCCTTGTTCATTTAAATCGCTTGCCTGTATCTACTGGAGACCTGATGTGAGAGTCTAAATCTCGCCTTCAACCATAGTTCTAAAATGTGAAGGCCTTTTAAATGTAACTGTAAAATTATATTAAATTTTTAATCGAACATTAAATGAGTCTTTTAAAATTCCACTAAGTGAAACATTTTATTTTTAATTTTTCAAATGTATTTTATTGGAGTGACATTGGTTAATAATATTATATAGGTTTCAGGTTTACAATACTAAGTGAAACATTTTAAAAATTGTTAGGAAGCCATTTGAGATCCAGAAATCTCCAAGTTACTTATCTGTATAAAAACCATAAAGCCTCACAATGCTTTAGAGAGATGCAAACCCAAATATCTCAGTATCATTAAAACTTAGACTCCTTCCAGTTTACACCATATGAGCTCATTTCTGTGATTCTCTTCTAGATCTTAACTGAGTGTCAAGACATCTTACGGATCTCATATTTCCTTTCCCTCCATCTACTTTCCAACACTTTGTATAATGTTTTGCATGAGCATTGTTTAAATTAACTGAATTAATCTAGGGTCCTCTCTGAGCCTGCCCCAGAATTGGCCCCTTGGCTTACCCACTTACCCAAAAGTTCTACTGACCTGCAAGATACCTAGCTCTCTCGTGGTGTCTAGACTCCCTGTGGTCTAACCTGAACCATCAGGGACTCATTCATTCCCCGAGTCCTTGTCTACTGCACTCCCGTTCACTGGGCTTATAATGCTGCTGTGAAGAAACCCTTGGATATATGTTCAGCTTTCCTTGGCACATAGTTTTGGTACTCACTGTCATTAGCCCAGGCCTTCCCAGCAGAGAGCGAAGAAACACAGCATGGGATGACTGAGGAAATGGTGAATAACATCATGGGTGATCATTCCCCATCACTGTTGTGGAGAATGGAGACAGTGCCCAGTGTAGCAATGGTTTGGAGAGCAAGGACTCCCAAGACCACCTGGCTTCTGAGCCCAGTTCAGTCACTCACAAGCTCTGTGTGTTCCTCAGTGTAATGGGGATGATCCACACACCTACCTCAGGCGGATTATTATGAGGACTAAACCAGATTATACATATGCAGTTCTTTAAACAGTTCCTGACTTAGAAATCCTCCTAAATAATACCAGCTATCATGGGGGAGGGGACTTGAGGAGGGGCAGGAATCTCAGAAGAACAGTAACAATATATGAATAATATCTACTTGTTTTTGAGTGCCTACAATGTGCCAGGCAGAGAGTGTGTGTGTGTGTGTGTGTGTGTGTGTGTGTGTGTGTGTGTGTGTGTGTGATGCATTTATTTAAAAAAAAAAACTTTACTTTGGTAAAATTCTGGAGATGAAAAGCACTATCCCTGAAATAAGTGAATAATGTACAAGCTCACACTGTTTTTTTCATTACTTAAGGCAGACCCAGATCACATATTCCCTAAAATGACTCCCCAGATTATTCTCCTTCTTCTCAGTCTTTGTAAGAAGACATGTTCTTTGTGTTCTTTTAAGTTTTTTTGCAGCTTTGTAGAATTCTCTATAGGCATTCCTGCCTGTCTTCCTGGTGATTAAAAATTTTTTTCTGATTTTCCTCTGTAAAACCACCAAGTTGAAGACTGTCTAGTCTGAGTTAAAACCTTCCTTACCTGCTATCTAATATTCACTTTTATAGCATTCAAGTCCCAAAATGCACATTTGTCTCAAGGACTTAATAATTCTAACCTAAAGTTGCAACGTAGTAGAGTATTGTTTAGAGATTCTGACTTAATGAAATTTTCTTTTTCTCTGACTTTGATACAGAGATCAGGGTTTTTACGAAGAGAATAAAGAAATAATTTTCTTTCACACACACGGAAAACTTTTATTTCCTCACTTTTGCCAAAAGCGTGGTTTCTGGACAACTAACTCCTGGTTTCTCTCTTTCCTACATGCAAAACTCTCTCCGGGACACCTCAGAAACACACAATTAGTGCAAGAGATCAATGGACAGGAAGCCTCCTGCTCCACCAGGTTCAGAACGTAGCCCTTAGTGACCAGACAGGTCCAAACTCACTCAAGAAAGTAAAGCAGATTTGAACCTCCACATGAGAAATTCGGTTCCAATCAGCCATCTTGGACCTCAGGCGAGCTCACAGCACTGCAAACAGCCATCTCTGCCTGAGTTATCTCAACTGGCTGCCTGCACTGTCCCATAAATCTACAGTGATTAAATTGCACAAACTTCCTCCTCTTTGTTAGACTAGATAAACATCTTAGGAGAAATAATTCACTTTGCTAATTGAGAGTAGTCATCTGAACTATTCCGAGCTGCCGGCTGAGGCAGTGCAGCATGGTGACTGTTGTCATCTGAGATTCGGGGATCCGGGCTGTCTCTGCCTTCATTTGCACGTTTGCAGCGGTGACATGAATTCATAATGCCTTAGAAAGGTCCGAGGGATTCCTTTCGTGAGAGCTTCTTCTCTCCCACTACAGCTGGGCTTGCATATTCACTCCCACCGTCTCATCCTCCTCGTGACACCCCTGCTTTGAACCCCCATGCCCAGTTTTCTGCAGCCATTGCCATCCTCCTCCTCATTCGTCTCAGATGCAACAGGTCACGGAAGCTACTGCTCTGTCCCTTTCCCACCCCTTTCCCCCACCCTCTGGTGACCTTGACACCACGATGGGGCCAGAGTCTGGTTCTTGTCATGTGGCCCGTGTTTCAGCCACTGTAACTTGTCATCGCCGTCAGTCTCCACGCTCGCTGCCAGTTACATAAGAGGCCACATAGCGTCTGCTCCCTCGCACAAGCTCGGATTAAACAGAGACTGCCTGCGAGGCCAAGTGGGCAAGAGGTCCATCCCGGAACCACGTCCCCGGGGAGGGTGAGTGGCTGTCTCCAGGTCTTGGCTCCTGGAGCCAAGGAGCTCAGCTCTCGCCTGTGTTTGCAGCCTTAAATACATACTCAAGGACGACATGTTATGTTTTCGGCCTGAAGGGGCAAACGAGAAGCAGCCCTTTCAAAATAAGAATTCCCCTGCTGTTTGTTTCATTTTGGAACACAATAAGAGCAGACTGAGGACACGGCTGAGCTGTCAACGCTTCCTACCCTGCTTCCACAGCACCTTTTATTTGCCAGAAAGAAAGTTGCTTAAGTTAAACAAGGGCCTAATGAATAGTCAAAATAATTGTTTAGCTTGGATATAAGGCCGTAGGTAAATAGGTGATTGCCTGAGACCAGGGCCAGTAAAAGCAGTGCAGCAGGACGCCACTTGTTCCACGCTTCGGCCATCAGCCAGTGGCCTCTGCTCCTCCGGGACTGTTGTTACTGAACTATTTCTCTCTTCCCACAAGCATATTGAAGCAATTTAGTGTCAGAAGGGTTTCATGAGAGCAAGGAGAAGGAGCAAGATCTATCTATAGTATAAATATATACTTAAAACATTAATTCTACCATATTAGAGCTTCAATTAAATAGAATGCTTGAGATATGGAATGTTTGGTTGTTGGAAAAATTCTAAAATGCCCTGTTAGCCCACTTAAAATGGTCCTGCCTTCCTGCTTCACTAGTTTTTAACATGATTTAATCCTTTTCTAAAACAACTATTTACTACATCTAAAGGCTATTATTAGGTTTATGAGTAATTCGCTTCAAGACTGGGATTGTAGTTATAGGCAGTATTAGCAATGAAAGGGAACTTTCGGGTATGGGTTTTGCAGCTGTTGCTGCTGTTTACTTGTTTTGTTTTGTTTGTGTGTTTAGGTATCTTTGCTATCCACTTGTTTTGTTGTTATTTGTCTCTTTTTCCCAAAAGTGGGGTTGCATCATGGAACTTCTACTTAATTAAAAGCTTGAGTAAACTAGTTGCCAGGTAATTTCAGGTTTGCTGAATAATATTTTTAATAATTGCTTCCCATTTCTTATTTGCAAATAGCAGATGCCTTGTTGATGCAGAGCAGGATCTGGGTGTCTGATTCTATAGCCCATTTCCCCGGACTGCTGTTCAAACAGACAACACGCATCTGATGGACTCGTCCTCCCCAAAGCGGTCGATTCCCCTGGCACTCAGTTTCCAGGAATCATGATGAATATGTATTTGGTTTATTGGCAAATAGCAATCAAAGGATGCATTTGGACAATAAAAAGATAGAGCTTAACTGGCAATATAATTTTGTATCCTGATAATATGGGAGAATGGGTAAGAACATGGAGTTTGGAGCCAATTCTGAGTTTGAGCTCAAACTCCACACTTACCAGCTCTGTGATCTCAGACAATTATCAAATTTTCACTGGCTTCAGTTTCCTCACCTGTAAAGTAGCCTAATAAGAATACCTACTTCAGTGGGCTGTTGGGTAGATGACATGGGAAAATGCTGAGCACAGTATAAGTATTCAATAAATGTTAACTGTTATCATATTATTTTTATGCACATTATAATTTCCTCACAACAATCCCTTGGAATAGGCAAAACTGTTATAATTATGCTAATTTAAATATTAGAAAACTGGACCTCAAAATGGTTATTAATTTGCCCAAGGTCACCCAAGACGGTGACATACTGATCCTCTCTGTAATAGGAGTTCCTTGATTCCTAGCACAGCACTCTTCTTTTATCCATAATGCCATGTGGTGCTGTCTCCTCTCAGTTTCTCTAAATCTAAAGTGTTACATGATGATGGGCCTTCTCTGCCTTGTATTCTCAAATGGACAAATGGAATAAATTCTGGCAGAGGCTTTAAAACCTACATTGATATTATACAGAAGTTTTCTGGGAACATAGTGCTCTCAGGACTACAAAGCCAGGAGGAACTCTTTGGTAATACTGAGAAAAATATACTAGTGGAGAAATGATTCCCAGTGGGTGAGACTGAAAGCCCTAGGAGAAGCCCAAAAGGATAACACAACAGGTCAGCAAGTTCCCAGCCCCAGCAGGCTTTGGACACCAAACTAACATGGTCTCATCTAGGCATCATTTTTCAAGTATATATCTAGCTTACTGTCATTCATAAAATATAAATCATTTGCAGGCAGTGCTGAATTTCTTATATCATTTGAACGTGCTATACTATCTCATTGGCTATTAAAAGTACGGCTTCTAGCATGTGCAGTCTGTGATTTTTGTTTTCATTTTAAAAACCAGCTGTGCGCACTCTGCAAGGTTAGAAACCATGGTACTGAGGAGAGAGAGCCCTGCCTGTGAAGTTTAACAACCCAGATTTAAGGACTAGCTCTACTAATTACAAGTTTAAAGCACCATAAACCCAGGCAGTCAATGAAAGTCAATAGACATCTACTGAGTGCCTTTAAGGGACTTGAGCCTTGAGCTGGGGCTGGCAGGGTGAATAGCAGTCCTTCCCTTTGTTCTCTGGGCCTCTACTTCTCACCTATAAATAAGGAGAATAGTAGTGATTCTCCTTGCAAGGCTACTGTGAGGGTCTAATTTGATAAACAAGAAAATAGACTGTGAGGTTTGTGGATGTGCTCTGTAGACTCTTAGACATGTATAAATAGAGGGTGCTCAAGATAACTGCTGAGGAGAGGTAACCCCTCAACTCTCCCCAGCGGCTTTCCTCCAACTATCGACCATCCACCCCACAAACTTGTCAAATGCTAACAGCATTCCCTCCTTTGATGTCAGACTATATTCATATTTTAAATATGCTTTCCATCTCTTCCCTCCTCCTCCCACTTCACTATACCCCAGAAACTGGCACATTCTTTAATATCAACATGTCACTACAATATCAGAGTATACAAAGCACTAAGTAAGGCACCAATATAAAATTCAAAGTTGAGAATAGCCCAAGGGCTCAGACCTTGCAGTTTATAAGCCCAAGTACACACGAGGCCCGTCTATGAGGGATATTTTAAACACTGTCGGTTATATGGGTTACGGCCCATGAGGATCTTGCCCAGGCCCTGGTTAACCCCAGGGGTCAGGAAGAAGACTGTCCTCCTCTCCGTTTGTAGGCTGAGGCCGCAGGGTCACTCATGTCTGGGCAAGAATGGTTTATGGGCGTGCACGCTTTACTTGAGGAAGAAACCTTTCCTGATTCAGATGTTCCGGAAATATACCAGGTCTCACGTATGTTTACCTCCCTTCTTCTTTCATGTTGTATACACTAACCGGAAATTCGGTCTTTTTATTTATTTTGTCACCATGTAGAAATGCAGAACATGTAATATGCATGATCCCTGCTTTGCAGGAGTGTAGAAGGAAGTAAATCCAGCATGTATTGCCAGGCAGCAAGTGTTATTTTATATTCTCCAACCAAGGACACCTTGAACTGAGGCAGTTGAGGCTCAGAGCCTGCTTTATCCACGGTCTTCCTCATTCTAAAGGCCAGGCTCCCTCCACTCTACTGCATTACCTCCCTTGATCTGGAAGGTAGCACACACCAAAAAAGAAAATTAAACACAGACATTGAAAGAAACCTACAAATAACCCTTGCTAGTGTGGCTCAATTGGTTGGGCATCATCCCACGCACTGGAAGGTTGTCGGTTAGATTCCAGGGCAGGGCACACGCCTGGGTTGTGGGCTCGATCCCAGGTAGGGAGCGTGCAGGAGGCAGCTGATTGACGCTGCACTCTCACATAGATGTTTCTCTCTCTCTTCCTCTCCCTTCCTCTCTAAAAACCAATAAAAATATTTTTTTTTAAAAGGAAACATTCAAATACGTAGTAGAAACTCTATAGACTATCGTGTCCAAGGGAGGCTAAGTGTCTGAAGTACCTGGAGCTAGGCTGGCCTTCCTCTGAGCAGGTTCTGAAGCAGGTCAATGGTACAACCAGGGGAACAAGGAAAATGGATGCCAGTCAGAAAACCATTTTGCTAGGTCCAACAGGAATGACCCTGTGGGTGATTAAATTTCCAATAAGAATAGAAGCTCTAATCCCAGCACACCGTTTATCCTTCCAGATTAAGATGCTTCATCTTTGTGGCCCTTGGAAGCATACAAAGGCTATGGAAACTTGGTAAATTACTGAAATTTTCACAGACCCACCGTCCAGGCAGATATGAAACAAACCGCTGTTTCATGTCTTAGAGATCTACCAAGCTCATGAGACTCAGCATTTATTAAATATCCCTTCCTACGTATCACTCTCTTAAGCAAGGTGAATGGAAATCATTTTTCTCCTGGTATTTGGTGTTGGTTCCAGAGACATAAGTGGGTAAGAGGATTTACAGAGGAAACGTGAATACACTTGGCAACATTTTCAAACGTTTGTTTGGATCTTCTGTTTTCTAGGAGATGTACGACTAAGGGGTCAGACGGGGGTTCCTGCTGAACGCCGCGGCTCCTACCCATTCATCGACTTCCGCCTACTTAACAGTGAGTAATCAAGTGTACCTGGAAAGGAACAAACGTTTTCTTTTCAAAAAAATCTCACTTCCCTCTGAACTTCAAAACCCTCCGAGGTCTGCCTTCCTTCCTCCATCTCTCCCCTCCCAAGTGGAGCTTAACCCTTTGTCTTTAGATTTCCTCACTAGTGAAGTAATTCTGGCCCTGCCCTCTCAGAGACAGGGAGAGGGGGTCAAATGAGATCATGTCAGTTTTTAAGATGTACATCTTAAATTGAAACCCTACACACGGAAACGCTGGTTTTCATTATCCTGCACATTCTCTCCACCTTCAGCCATTAGACTAGATTAAATTCTACTTTATTTTTTTTTTAATACGTTTTTATTGATTTTTTAGAGAGAAAAACATGATCAGCTGCCAGGCAAGTGCCCTGACTGGGAATCGAACCAGGACCTCTCAGTCCATGGGACGATGCTCAATCCACTGAGCCACACCGGCCGGGTCCTATTTTATTTTTTTAAACCCCACAGGGAAACCTATTCTAGAGCTGCCCTTAGTAACCTACCCGTTATTGAATTCTCCCCTCTTTGTCCAATCTAAATCCCTGAGGTTTGTTCTTACATTCCTGGTAAAAACTCTTCACCATGGTGAGGTCCTTTCAGTCAGCACTTGCTGCTTCCTCCGTTTGGACTACCTCGAAAGTTTATTTATTGCTGCCTTTCCCTTTCATATATCACTCCTGCTTGGAGTTTTGCTCAGCCTCTGGTTCATACTTCTCTTAATCTCAAATTCCTTTGGAAATCCAAGCCAGTGACCAGTTCACGCCTCCAGATTTCAAACCCCCGAACTACCATAATCCTCCTTCACTGTGGACTTGGGGGTGGGGTAGAAAGGGGATAAATCTCACAATTGGCTCCAAGGTTTTCATTGTGTGGTTCTCATATTACTTCCAATCTTTACATTTCAAAGTGCTGGGTTGCACCCACAGAGTATTACTTTCCTTTGGCGTAAACAAGTTCAGCTAAAGAGGTAATTTGATTTACCTCGACCCCTGGAAATTACTAGGAGAAATTAGAACTGGCTATTTCTGATCTTTAGATCCTCAAAAGGCCAACAGGAGATGGACATGTTTGTATTTCTGGCTTGTTAACCTCTTGTATCAATGTGCAATATCTGTTTTCTCAGTGTTTCAGGGACACAGAGACTTGGAATAACTCCTTCCGTACTAGAGACAACCTCCCCCACCCAAACACACCCCACATTTTAGAACTGAGTCACTGACCAATGCCATTTTCAATGCAGCCTGTGGGGGGCGCTGACAGTCCCTATTACCCGGATGGGCTGTTCCAGCTACTCATGGAAGCGACTCCTCTGACAGTCTCTGGACCGTATGAATGTGCAGGTCCCGGGCATATAGTTCTACCAAGCAGGGTAGGAATGAGCAAAGGATCCAGTTCACTGTTTCAGACTGAGACCAGAACTCTCAATGGCATTACATACTGAGTGTCAGAGGGAGAAAATAACTAAAAAACCTTTTTTCAATAGTAGATGAGATATTATATCATGTTTTGTAATATAAGGTATAAATAAATTAGGAAAATTGGTGATATTTCTTTTTATAATGCCAGCTTCCAAATGATAAAAAATAAATGTATTTATTTATGTATTTTAGTGTTAATAAGCAACTGCTAATGGTCATGCTTGCCAATGGGATTATGGAGTATTTCACTTCTACATCAGAGGGTTCTATAACCTTGGATTTTTTTTTTTTTTTTTACAATTAGCTTGTTTTACTCTTGTAAGCTGATTAAAAAAAAAAAGCTGGAAAAATATAGAAAAATGTAAACAGAAACTCAATGTAGATAATATTTCACTGTCATTCACCATATAACACATCATGTATAAGCAGGTGCCATACGGTCACCTCTGTGCTGTAGGTCCTTCGGGGAGTGCTAGGCAGTGTCTGGACTCTATCCCGGCCTCCTTCCCCTGGCCCAGGATGCTCTCTGCCCCTCCAAACCCCCCGCTGCTCATGCCCCTCTACCCTGCGAGTGACCCTCTTGTCTACCCATCCTGGAATTCCCTTTCTCCTCTGCTCAGCACTCCACCCTGAGTAACTCTTTCACTCCTATCTCTTTACCAGTAACACATGCAAAAGAATACTAATTAGCTTTTATTGTATTTTGCTTTATAAATGGTCTCAATTTTTTCTCCCTCACAATATAAAACACATCCCGCCCTGGCCAGTTTTGCTCAGTGGTTAGAGCGTCGGCCCTCGGACCAATGCGTCACGGGTTCAATTCCGGTCAAGGGCATGGACCTCGGTTGCGGTTCATCCCTGGCCCTGGTCAGGGTCCTGTGGGAGGCAACCAGTCAATGTGTCCCTCTCACATCAATACTTCTCTCTCTCTCTCTCTCTCTCTCTCTCTCTCTCTCTCTCTCTCTTTCTCCCTCTCTCTCCCTCCCTCCCACTCTATCTGAAGATAAATGGAGAAATATCCTTGGTGAGGATAAATAAATAAGTAAGTAAATAAATAAATAAATAAATAAATAAATAAATAAATAAATAAATAACACATCCCTAAATAGACTTCAGAATCTTAAAGGACCTTCTCTTTATAGTTACTGAGCTCCCAATATCTATTGTTCACTTACCAATTAGATTAAAGGGTCCCCTCAAAAAGTATATTAAATAATTCTAAATATCAGTCACCCCTGACGTTTAGCTGAACAGCTCAGATAGGACCGAAGCCCTCTGAGATGTTTCCTTTCTGTGGTATTATCCATTTCATCGTCTAACACTGCAAATACCTTGTTAGTGAGACTGGAACCAGTAACATTACTGTGGTCACTCGCCACAATTTCCAAACTTAGTCTGCAATTGAACAGCATGTCACCGGGTAGCAGAAGGCGTGTGGCTATCTGTGTCATGTACAGTCACACAGTGAGCTATAATGTACGTCACATCTCCTGCCACTTGCTGTGCACTCTTTCGTTCTCCTTCACGCTCTTGTTGCGGTTTGCCTGGTTGATAGTGTGTGCTTTCTGCCTGAAGGGAAACATTTTAAACATAACTTTACAAAAATTTAAAAATAAATCCTACAGAACATTTTCTCCTAAAACTTTTCTTTTACTAACAAAACATGATTCTAATTCTACATGGTAAGTACCTAACTAATTTAAAGTGAGTTTTTAAACATCATGTACCCTAATTTTGAGTCATTTTTTTCCAACTATAGGCAGAGATCCAAGACTTCATTTTCCTCAGGTGCTTTCATTTTTGCTAGCATTTGTTGGGCTTATTTTTTAAACCATTTGTAAGGAAAACTGGATCGCCACAGCCTCTAGTCTCTGTGTCTGCATCCCTGAAGCCTTCCTTCTAAAATGCTTAGAGAAAGCCACGTGGCCGCCACCCCTGTCAGAAGTGCTCCTGGGTGTTTACCCTCCGTCCTCCACCTCAACACGGGCCTTGGGTGGTCGGGACACCCACAACAAATTCTGTGTTCAACAGTAACGCCCCTCGCACATTTCTATTGGTCCCTGTAGCCGTGGCCCCAGCTTGTCACAGCACATCAGGAGACGTCAGAATTAATATCTAAAATAACTTTCCTTCCATCAGAACAAAGTGTCTAAATATTAAACAACTAGACCAGGGTGCAAACGGCAGCTAGTGCACCAAATCCGCGACCCATACTGCCTGTTCTGTAAATAAGATTTCTCATTGCAGCACTATTTACAATAGCCAAGATCTGGAAGCAGCCCAAGTGCCCATCAGTAGATGAGTGGATAAAAAGACTGGTGGTACATTTACACAAAGGAATACTACTTAGCCATGAAAAAGAAGGAAATCTTACCTTTTACAGCAGCATGAATGGACCTGGAGAGTATTATGCTAAGTGAAATAAACCAGTCAGAGAAAGACAAATACCATATGATCTCACTTAGACGTGGAATCTGATGAACAAAATACACTAACAAATAAAATAGAAACAGACTCATAGATACAGAGGACAGACTGACAGCTGTCAGAGAGGAGGGGGTTGGAGGCTAGGTGACAAAGGTGAAGGGATTAAGCAACAGACACAGACAACAGTATGATGATTGCCAGAGGGAAAGAGGGGGGCAGAAAAGTGTAAAGGAGTGACAAATGGTGATGAATGGAAACTTGACTTTGGGTGGTGAACACACAATACAATATACAGATAATGTATTATAGAGTCGTACACTTGAAATCTGTATAATCTTATTAACCAATGTCACCCCAATAAATTCAATAAAAATTTTTAAGAAAATAACCTAGGAAAAAAAGGTTCTGTTAGAACACAGCCATGCCCTATCATTTACATGCTATCTACAGCTTTTTCATCCTACAATGGCAGAGTAGTTACAACACAGACCATACGGCCCACGAAGCCAGAAATACTTACTATGTGGCCCCATACAGAAAAAGTCACCAACCCCGCCCTGGCCAGCGTGGCTCAGTTGGTTGGGCATTGTCCGTGCGCCAAAAGGTCACTGGTTTGAGTCCAAGTCAGGGCAAATGCCCGGGTCGTGGACTTGATCCCTGGTAGGGGACGTGCAGGATGTTACGTTCTCACATGGATGTTTCTTTTACTCTCACTCTCACTCTCCCTTCTTCTCTCTCTAAAAATTAATAAACTATTCTTTTAAAAAAAAAAAAAAAAGCTGCCAATCCCTAACTTAGATTTTTAAACAGAATCAAAAGGGTTTTATGACATCTCCATAGGTACATTTAGTCCAGTCTATTTTTCTTTGTTAATATCACTTTTTTTTTTCATTTCAGAGCCGTTACTTTACTTTTAAGAATGGACTAAATTAAGCTAGATAGAAGTATAAACAGAAAGGGCACCTCTCTTATGGATCCATATTTTATATTCCACAATTATAATTTCTAATTTCACAAAATATTTTCTGGAAGAGGTGTCCCTTTGCCTGCATTTTTGAGGGCACAGTACTACCAGGTCCATGTACTTATTGTCTACATAATAGGTGACAATATATACCTGGTTTGCCTGGCGTAGTCTTAGTTGTGCCTGTTGTCCAGGCATACTTATTAATAATGTCACCTTTCACTCCCAGAATATCCTAGTTTGAACAATAAATTACATGACCAATGGAGTTCTTCAAGACAATACCTCTCAACTGTCACCTGCATTCTAGAAATGAAGATGAGAAAATCCTCCTAATAAGAAATTGATCCAGACCCATCCATTTATCTATTGATATATAGAAGATAAAGTTTCCTGTTTTCAGCCAGTTACATTTCCTGTTACTATTTCAAACCATTTAGAAAAGGGGCATCTCTGTGGACTCTTAGAACCGTCTCTGGATAAGGAGCAGGAAGCTATGTCTGCAGCACCACTGTGGGGCACAGGAGTCCTAGACTTTAAAGAGGACAGCTATTGCCACACCGAAGCATGGGGGGCAGAACAGAGAGAAAGGGGTGACAGTTATTTTAATTCCACATGAGAGAACGAGGAGGACAGGAGGAACGGAAATAGAATGGCTGTCTTACACCAATGCTGACTTCCTGTAGATTTATTCCATTCACTAGCTCTGTTGGGGGGAGGGCGACAAGAGAGGAGACATGTAGAGAAGAGTGGTCAGAGAGACGTGTGGCCAAGAGATGAATGTGGCAAAAGCAATTACAGTTCTCTGCAGAACAGGGGGCTCCAGCGGCCCTTCTCCATCTTTGTCTCCTGGTTTAATATAATCAGTAGCCTGAGTAGATAATGACTAGGTGGAGATGTTCCCGTGGCAACCATTTCAGACCAACAGTGCGGTTTCCACACCCGCAGCAAAGGAAGGGACGCACAGAGCTGGTATTCCCGGGGCCTGGAGCCTGCGGGAAAGAAGCCGCTTCCGCTGGGGGTTTCGGGGCACCGGTATCAGCTGCCACAGAGAGCTGGGGCTGCTTTTCCTGTGGGTGATTTGCTAATATTGATCTTTACCGTTATATTCCTCCAGATCTGCCGGCCTAGGCAGGGCCCTGTTAGCTACACGAGCAGCATGAGGTCATTTTAGCATAGCTACAAAAATATTTTCCTTTGTTTATTATTTCTGAAATAGAACTAATATTTACAAACAAACACACACACACACACACACACACACACACACACACATATATATATATATATATTTGAGTCTCTGAGTCACTTCTCCTTCATAAAAGGTATAAGTGACCCAGAGACTCAAATGTTCTTTTAAAAGCTGCCATCTAAAACATATTACACCATGTGGAAACATAAAATACATTCACAGAAGGACTATCAATCAAAAACCACCCAGTATGTCACCATCTGGTGCAAAGTGATAGCCCAGCTTAAAGACGGAGAGGCAATTTGCTTACAAGCTTCATTTTCTAGGCGAGAGTTCCACGCAGATGACAGCCTTTCAGTAATCTTAAAGATAACTTTTCACATTACCTGTGAGATCCACACAAAATGCAAAGAACCTAAACTAAAATGTTATAGGGTAAGATGTTGTTTACGGATACAAACTTGCAACTAGTAGAAAAGTAAGTCCTGGAGACCTAACGCACAGCATAGAGATTATAGTCAACAAAACCATAGTACAAACTTCAAAGCTGTTCAGAGATCTTCATTGTTCTCACCACAAAAATGAAATGATAGTTATGTGACCTGAGAGGTGTTAACTAATGCTACAGCGATCATCATATTGCAATATATAAATGTATCGAATCAACACATCCTATGCCTTATACAGTGTTGTATGTCAACTGTATCTCAATAATAAAGTAAAAAGAAAAAACAAAATGAAAGCATCCTTTAAAAAAATATTACAGGGTGTTTTGAAAGAAGTTGCACTGAGGGGATGATATCCCACCTCCCTCAAAGCCCTGACCCACCTCCCAGCCCTGTGCTCCTCAAGCAGACAAAGGAGGTGCCAGTTAGGACTGAGACTTCTCATGAATGCCAAGGTAACACCCTACAATTTCAAAGTTCAATATTTGCCTTCCTCTAGAAGAAAGGCCAGGCATTGGTTGTGGTTGTGGTGCCTTCTGACTCACCTGGACCATGTTGCATGACGTACATTCAGTGTGTCTGGCGGCAAGCTTCCCAGCACTTCAGATGCGGAAGTGCCAGGCCAGTAGGATGGTTAGCCACCAAAATGCCACTGTATTGCAGAAGGCACAGTTGACAGTATCCTCACTGTTTCACTCATTCCTTGTCACTACTCGTCAGTGACCATCAATGGAGCACTGCATGGGGTAGGCAGCGTTCCAGGAGATAAACTGATGAGTGAGACATAGCCACTGCCTTTGAGGAATTTACAGACATAAGCAACTATATTTTAATGGATGTGATACATCTAATAATACATGCATTTTTTTTCTGGAATTGTTTTATTTATTTATTTTTCTTTATTGATTTGAGAGAGAGAAGAAGGGAGAGGGAGAGAGAGATAGAAACATCGATGAGAGAGAACATCGATTGGCCGCCTCCTACATGCCCCCCACTGGGGATTTGGCCCACAACCTGGGCATGTGCCCTGACCAGGAATCGAACTGGTGACCTCTTGGTGCATGGGTCGACGCTCAACCTCTGAGCCACACTGGCTGGGCAATACATACATATTTAACAAGAGTATACATAATATGAGAGGCACGTGTATGTATAGAGGATTCAGAGGAGAGATTCATTAACTTTGGGAGTGTTAAGAAAGGGAATAATTAATTTTGTCTTGGAAAATTGGGGAACACTTTCCAGAGGCATTAAAACACAAGCAGTTTCTGAAGCAACAATGAAGTGAAGGACAACTGCGTGCTAAAACCAACTTTTAGGGCTTCAAGACCTAAGAACCAGGAGAGAATTGTCAACAATTATATTCAATTGGATAAAAATTCTGCTGGAAGATGAGGTTTTCAAGTAGGGACCAGAGAAGTCAGGAGAGATCATTCAATACACCTAACTGTCTGGGAAAAACCATATTCACACACACAAAAAAGTTTTAATCTTCTAATACTAGAACTGAAAACAACTATTGCCTTCTGTTAACCTGGCTGACATCATTTAACAGATTTATTTTTTATCTGAGTGATGAAAATAGAAAATTGAATCAGGGAGTCCAATATTTCCTCTGAGTTATTATTTATTCACTTATTCATTCAGCATATAGAATGTCCACTCTATGCCAAGCAGGCCATGAGGCCAAGGTGTCCTGAGCCACATCAATAACCAATGGACTAAGATAACTTTCTTTTTAATCCTCACCCGAGGATATGTTTTTATTGCTTTCTAGAGAGAGAGGGAGGAAAACATCAATGTGAGAGAGAAACATCGATCGGTTTCACACTCTGACTGGGGGTCAAACCCACAACCTAGGTATGTGCCCTGACCAGGAATGAACCCACAACCTCTTGGTGTAGGAGCCAGTGCTCCAACCAGCTGAGCCACCTGGCCAGGGCTGAGATAACTTTTATGTGATGGCTAGCTCCTGTCTTAAACAGCAGTGTGACTGCAGTCTTCCAGAAACACCAAATGCAAATATCTCAACATTTCTTCTTAAGTAAACAAGTGTTAAGGGTGGCAGGGTAGCGCCTACTACATCCTATCCCTGGCTGAGTATTCTAAGTGCTCTGAAGGAAACTCAGATGTTCATCTAGCCTCAAAGACCCAATAACCTCATTCCATGGACAAGACAAACACATACTAACCCGAGAACCATTCAAGAGCATAAATTATCTAGTTTTAAAATAATTGACACTAACAGTAGATCAGAGACAAGAGAAGGCATGGATTGCTGAGGCGCCCTGAGCAGAGAGCGCTTGACGGTCTTGTGCTGAACTCTGAACGATAAGAAGGAGTGTTGACTGGTTAAGGCATTGCCTGAAGTGAGACTGAGCTGACATATGGGAGACATTAAGTCACTAAGCAGGAGGAAGATCCAGAAAGTAGTAAAGTATGTTGACTAGAGAGAAAATGAAAGTCTTGGGATGCCAAGATAAAGAATTTGAACTTGATTCATTACACAAAGAAGATCCCTAGAGAATTCTGACAAAAAGATGGTCAGGATAAAATATTGTTTCAGAACATTAACTGACACCCATATGTAGGAGGGACATACTCAATGAATCAAGAGAAATGTAAGACGATGGTAGCAATAGAAATAAAGGTATAAATCCAGAGATGGTGTGGAGAAGAGGCAATAAAACTCAATGATACTGAAAGGTCCAAGGCTTGGCCTAGCCATCTGAAAACTTGGAAATGAGGTCAATGATAAGGAAAGTTGAAGGGTGAATTTTGGGAAAGATGGTGAGCTCATTTGGGACCATCGGTTTGCAGTGGAGTCAAATATCTAAGAGAAAGCTAGAAATAAGAGACTGCAGTGCAGGTGAGAGGGGCCTGATTTGGAAGTTTCACTTGGGAACCACAATCATCCATGAGCCAAGGCCAGTATAGGTATCACAAAATCAACAGCTACTTTGTTCAAGGGCTCCTATAATTTTAGTTTATAATAAGCTTAATTTAGCAAAGCATACGACTGTTGACTAAAGCCCACAAGGAAGTAAGTTTCACCAACAATTTATTTTCCTCTGTGAGAAACTATTTAGATACCACCCTTACTCTCACCACCACCGTTGTGGATTCTATTTGGTACAAATGTAGCTTCTAGTGTCATGGCCCAGTGGGTCTGCTAACTCACCTGGATACAGCACAGATAAATGGCAGATTTCCACTGCAGCACTTCCTTGAGTAAAACCCTAACCCAATAGGAGTATTTATAGTAGCTTCTTTGGATTTCTGGAGACCATAAAATGTAGAGAGAAGCAGCACTAAATTTTCTTTTGACTCAAGTTACCCTATGAGTTACTGAGCTAGAATGACTTGTTTGTTACATAAAATTAAAGTAACCTCCTACCCAGAAGCAGGCACAGCCTATTTCTTATGACTTCATTAATAAACAAAATGAGGGGTTATGTCCTTTTCTTGCCACCCGTCCTTCAAAGTTTCAGAAGATCTAAAAGACTTACCATGGTCCCTATTCATATATATATATGAATTCATATATATATATATATGAATTCATATATATATATATATATATATATATAGAGAGAGAGAGAGAGAGAGAGAGAATTCTATCCTTAGAATCTTTTGTGTGTTTTTAAACTGAGATCTCAGGGTTAACACATATGATTAAGATCTTGTTTTCTCTCTAACTAGCAAACCAAATTGCACTGGGGCTCCCTGGCAGTTTATTACTTATAAGTAACCTTAGGAGGAAGAGGAGTGGAACAGATGCCTGAGGAAAGTGGCAGCAATTAGGGAGAAAGTCCCAAGGGGAAGGTGGCCCATGTCACTGTACCTGACAACGGCCACCACAACATTAAGATGAGAGGTGCTTAATCCCAGGCACAAGATACGGGAACCCAGGTGTGGATCCCTCTTAGGCAGGGCTCCCCGAGGCTGTCATCTCCTGAAGGTCTAGGAGCACAGAAGGGCTGCTGTGAGCACTGGAAGTAGTGGAGGCCATTAACACCCAATCACATGCTGCTTGTCTACCGTGGTTTCCCTCCCCCGAGCTCCATGCACACTGAAATCCCGCTGCCTGGTGCACTCCCTAAAACATGGGCAACAGAGGAAGATGACAGGAAGATGAGCTTTGAAGTCACACCTGGGTCTGAATTCCACTTCTTTTGTGAGCTTGGAAAAGACACCCAAATTACTTAATGACGACATATATGGAAGGAGAATGTAACACCAGCCTCATTGGGTCGAGGCGAGAAGTAAATGAGATCAATGTGTCCAGCAGCCTGACTTGCTCACAATGGGTCTTCAATAAATGTAGCTGAACTTTAGATGTACCTTCTTCCTCTGCTGAGTATACCCAACCCAGCCATCTCTTCTCTTAGGAAGCCCTGGCCCAGCCTTATGTATGACCTCTGTGATTCTTTCAACCCTCCCAGGGGACTACCTCCTGGTAGTCATTTCCCCCTCTGTGTGCCCACCCCATCTCCAAGAGTGCATCCCTCACACTGTCACTGCAAACTCACTGAACCTGAACCTCTTGAGAGTATATGTTTCAAAGTGTCCTGAGGTGATGTGTGCAGAAAACCTGGCTCTGGATCTTCCGTGAGTGTTTGGGAACCATGAGTGCTTGGAAATCACTGACATAGCTCAGTAATGCCATACACACATCGTATTAAACAATGCTGATAATGATAGCTAAGACGTGTGGAGCTCTTGGGTTCTAGACACTGCTTTATGTGCTTTGCACAGATCCACTCATTTAATCCCCACAATATCCCTATGAAGTAGACACTACTATTTAAACTGAGGCCCGAAGAGGAGAAATAACTCACCCCAAAAAAACTTGTTAACTGGAATACAGACGCCAAAAATACAGGGCAAGAGTATAAGCTCTTAACCATAATAGACTATAATTCCTCTTTATATGTGTATTTGAATGTTCAAAGTCACTACATATATACAGTACATTCCTTTTATGTGACATACATAATATATAACACACACATTAAATATTTTTCTTACATTATAATAGTCATTTTTCTTATATAGTACATTTAGATTCCTCCCTTTTTGGTGTGAAACTGGTTCAATATCATTGAACAAATAGTTCTATAATTAATTAGAAAATATGTAATTATATATCTATGTGAATATTAGATTTTGCTACGTTTCAAATGTATTTTATACTATTGCCCCTGCTCTGGCGGAAGATGCCAAATGACAAATTGCTGACTTCATCACCGACCTTGTGTTCTTTGATAAGAAAGAGGAGGGTGTGGTGGTGACAGGCCAGGACACTTGTCAGCTGTCTCTGAAGAAGGAGGAAATGGAATCGCTATTGTGACAAATTAAAGTCAGATTTGGGGCTGCTACCGGTTGCTGTAATTTTTCTCAAGGGGAGTTGGTTATTTCCTGTCATGCAAACTGCTTCACTGAAAGTCAGTTTCTCAAAATGTTTACAGTACAGGGTGGGGCAAAAGTAGGTTTACAGTTGTGAGCACACAAAACAGTTTATTCTTATACTACTGTTTATTACTTGTTGTATTATTTTCCATACAAACAATTGTAAACCTACTTTTGCCCCACCCTGTATATTAAGTAAAAAGAAGCAGGATACAAAATTGTGTATCTTAAAAGAAGATCTGAGTTATGTATTTTTAAATATACCAAAATCTCAACAGAGATTATTTCTAGATGATGATTATTTTCTTCTTTCTATTTTTTCTATTTTTTCTACCATAAGCATATATTCCTCTTATAATCACAAAAAGATAAGATTTCATTAAAAAGAAAAAAAAACTCAGTGTTGACTGGAAATAGAATCCTTTTTTTTTTCTAAATAAAGTAATATCAAGATACAGAAAATGAAGTTGCAATCATGAGCCAAAAAAACATTATTTACTAGGCCAACTTGGAAAAGTGATTGGAAATTGTGATGCTGAGTACTTATCAAAGCTCTGTATGGGACTTCACAATGATGGCTGTCATTTGAAGATGAAATTTATTCCAAAGAGCATAAAGTCAAAGTTGTAATTCACGTTGAAACAGCACTTTACATGACAAAGCTTTGAAATGAAGGCACTCCAAGAGATCTTTTAGCCCAGCTTCTCAGATTTACAAGCCAAAACAAAAACCCACAAGAAACAAAAAACAAATACACAGAAAACCAGAGAGGTAAGGAAAGAGTTCCGATCCAGAATTCAGGTCTTTTGACATTCTGTTTTCCACTCAACCACATGGCCTTCCTTATTTAAACTTTACCTTAACCATATAAAATAAATGTACCGCTTACAACGAGAGAAAGGATAAGACAAGGGTGCCCCAGACTTATCTGGGTTTGGATTCAGATCCACTGCCTGGATTTGGATTCTGGCAGCCGGCGCTTCCCAGGCCTTTCCTTTTCCTGGGCTGGAGAACATCGACGAGGAGGAGGCTGTATCTCACAGGGTTGTTGTGAAAGGTGGTGAGCATGTGAGGTGCTAGCATAGTGCCTGTCACAGTACACATTCTCAGTAAGTGTGAACTTCTATTGTTACTGTTATTTGTACACCTATTTTCCTACACAGAAGTGCTTGTGCGAAGAGTGTATAATACATAACAGTACAACACACTTGACTTATATTAAAGAAGAGAGTGTTTCATTATCCCTTTTCAGTTCCAATCCTTGCGCTGATTCGTTCTTTCGACAAACAGTTACTGAGCTCCGCCTGCAATGCCAGACACGTGGCTTTCCGAAATACGGTTGGAAATAAAATGGGGGAGGAAAAACGATAGCTGGGAACGTGGGATTAGGGAAAGTGTTTCTGCAAGACATTTAAGACAGCCGAAATTATGGTGAGAATGATTTAATTGGCAAAGAACAATGGACTATATGAGAGAGAAAAGTCATAACTGAGAATCAAGTGTCCTGGAAAGGTGGGAGAGACTGGCCTTCGCAACAGAGGCCTCTCTTCTGCTAGGACAGGTGGAAAACAGTAACGAATGTCTGCGGAGCAGGACGTCTACTAGGTTTGGTGACAGAAAAGTAAGGAATTTCCCATCTAATGACTTCCAGTGTCGCTGTGAAGTAGGAAGCTAGATGGGGAGTAGTGAAGACCGGGGACTGGAGGACCCACTGATGCATCTGTGCCACTGGGGCATTCGTGACCCAGAGAGACAGTTCTGTGCTCCACCGGCCAGCACCCAGCATCAGAAGGATCACAGCTGTGGCACCACCAAAAGGGGAATCCCTGCAATGACACGGTGTCCTGGCCCCACCTTTGTCAGCCAAGTCTGTGCCATTGCTTTGTCTTTTTTGCAGTGTGGGCCATTGTAGATAAGCCTGCCTCTGTGCCTGCCCTCGCCGCACAGTCCGTATCTCCCCAGCAACACAAAACTGAGAAACAAGGATGGTGATAACCTCATGTCAGAGTCTCCTCTCTCGTGCTTATTTGTGCTGTGTGGGTAATGTAATCTATGAGGAATGTCCAGCCATAAACACAAGTTTTACTTCTGTCTCTGGTGTCTCTAGGCTGCACACTCGCCTGCTACCACCCACAGTGGCAATCCATCACCTGAAGACAGCTGTGGCGGCAGCTGGCTTGTTTCCAGCCTGGGGCTGGGAGCAGTTCCCTCCTTGTGCTCCTGCCCCCTGTGGCTCTAGACCCAATGGCCATGTGAAGGTTTCTAACCCCTTTTCTCCCAAGAGCTGAAAAGAATTTAGTCAAGTACAGTGTACTCACCTTAGCATAAACTGCAAGTCCCAGTATCCCCCCTTCCCTCTCCCAGCCGCCAGTCCTGGCCGTGTGCGGAAGGAAAATCCCCTATCTCCTCTGTTCTTTTCTCAATCTTCTATTTTATACCTTACCACATTTCATTTATTTTCTATTTTGAAAACAATTCTTGGTAAAGACCAGAAAGCTAAAAATCTATTAAAAATAATATCCCTGGAAGATCTAGAATAACCTCCCCCCCCCCCTTATTTAGAAGAAAAGGTAAAGTAGATTAAGCAATTTATATTTATTGAGCAACTACTATGTGCCAGGCTAGCAGCTATAGAAGATAAAGAATGAACAAAACATTTTTAGAAAATGTGGTACACAACTGAGATAAACACCAGCTGATTTGACAGCACCAGACAAATTGACAGGCACCAAGGAGGCTCCAGTGGAGAGAGCATGGGACATTCTAGCAAAGAACCTCGTGGAGAGGTTGGCATTGAGCTTGGACATTGATTGGATTTTTGTAAGTGGAGTTTGTTTGTTTTTTTTTAAGTACACTAAAAGTAAAGATGGGCAAATGCTGTGCTCATTCAGAGGGTAGTATGTTGGGACCCTAGAGTGAATGTGTAGTGTTGAAAGGTGGGATTTGCATGGTTGGAGGGAAGGTAATCAGAATTGATTTAAAACTAGGCTGAAACTTTTACTCAATGATGCAAATTGGTTAGAATCAGGCCAGGGACCATCTTGATTGCCAGTGTCATTTAGTCTGTAAAAAATAAAATGGAGAATCACTGAAGGCTAGTAAGTAAAGAACAACACACTTTTTTTTCCCTTGTATCTTATGTAGCAAGTGGTTTCTTCTAAATATTAAAAGTAAGTTACAGCTGAGCCGGTGTGGCTCAGTGGTTGAGCGTCAACCCATGCACCTAGAGGTCGCCAGTTCGATTCCCGGTCAGGGCACATGCCCAGGTTGTGGGCCCGATCCCCAGTGGGGGGCATGCAGGAGGCGGCCAGTCAATATTCTCTCTCATCAATGTTTCTATCTCTCTCCCTCTCCCTTCCTCTCTCTCTAAAATCAATAAAGAAAAAAAAAGTAAGTTACAGCCTTGGCCAGTTTAGCTCAGCAGTTAGAGCATCAGCCCATGAACCAAAGGGTCTGGTGTTCGATTCCGGTCAAGGGCACATACCTGGGTTGCAGGTTTGATCCCAGGCCCTGGTCAGGGTCGAGCAGGAGGAAACCAATAGATGTGTCTATCTCACATAGATGTTTCTCTCTCTCTACCACTCACTCCCTCCCTTCCTTCCACTCTATCTGAAAAATTTACTAAGGTGAGGATTAAAAATAATAATAATAAAACTAAGTTACAAAGAAATGGCCAGTTATTCATGGGTGTACAATGAAAATGCACTCTATATCACTTCAACACATTTAGTCCAACCTTCTATACCTAAGACCATGTACACAGACAACAGTGTGGTGACTGTGAGGGGAGGGGGTTAGGGATAGAAGAGGGTATAGGGGGATAAATGGTGATGGGAAAATTTGTTTAATTAAAAAAAAAGACTTCTTTATCAACATGCTTTATAAAAACAGCATATACTGGTCTCAGTATTCAATTCTTGTCGAAATTTGTTACACAGAAAATCCAGGATCTCAATCTAATGTCTATATACAATCTATAACTGTAACTCTAAAATTAGTAATATTTATTGAAAATGTTCTGTGCTGAACGGTTTATACTTATAACCTTATTTATTCTTCTCAACAATGTGGTAGGTTCTGTTCATTCTTATCATCTTTATTGACACAAGCGATGTGGGAGGTACCGAGAGGATGGAGAGGTCCACGTGGACGGGGTCGGCCTGCAGAGCACCTAGGGGTTATAGAGCATCCTCCATCCCTCTGCTGGGATACTCTTTTTCATTCATTTATTCACTCAGTAGATATTTACTGAGAACCTACTGTGTGCCGGGCACTGACCTAATCACTTAGCTTCATCAGTGGAAAGGAAACAAACAAGTAAACTTCGTTCTTCCGAAAGATTTCTTCTCTCAGGGTGTTTCCTTTATCACATTTACCTCTTTGATTATAAAAATAATTATTCTTTAAAGGGCAATATTAGGTCTATAAAACGTCAACATATTCTTGATACCACTGCCAAAGTATCTTAATATTCATGTAAAACCAATCATTTTCACAGACAAATAGATTATAATACCTCAGAGAGAAATGTCTCAAAAGATAACATATTGAAAGACAAGCATGTTCTAGTCATTCAAACATTCTCTTAATTGGGAATTGCCAAATATGGATAACCTATTTTGAAAAAAATTATAATATAACCCAAAACACGTAACACAAAAGCTATTTGGGGCATAACTTAGCTTTTCTTCCATGACTCATGACTTCTCAGAATCTTAGAATGCCTCGGCGTCATTTATTTTAAATAGCAATTATTAACTGGAACTTCAAAACTAACTTGGTGAAGAGTTTAGCTTTCTCATTATTGAAATTTTCATTTGCTGAACCTATAAAGGTCAGTGATGCCACCTGATCTTTTGAAAATAATCTAAAGCAATGGGTTTTAATTCTAGTTGTTTGAAAATGACTAATAGAGTCATACAATTGGCAAATTTCATCTAACGTTAATAGCTAGATAAGTAAGAAACACCCACTATATGGAAATGAATAATAAGTCATGTCACCATAGTCTTATGACAGGAATGTTCTCTTGGAGTATTTTCGAACCCATTCTTTAACAGCTCTTATCCTTTGGTTATTATTTTTAACTGTCTTTAATAAAGACGATTAAGAAAAGGAACACTTATACTCCTTTAAATGATCATTAAGAAGCTCTGGTAACAATTTACCAATGACATTAATGGCATGAATAATAGGAAAGAGTGACTCAAGGTGATTTAAGGACAATTTAAATTACATATAAAAAATGAAAACTTGGGCTGAAGTATTAGAAAATTCTTAAATTCTCCTTAAATTGTGGAGTGGAATTTTAAATGGGGCAGAGAAATATGTGCAAAGCATCAATAAAATATTATGCTGTTAGAGAAGCTATACAAACAAAAGAATGTTGAAATCACTTTGCTATATAAAATTGAATGCTAAATGGCAGCATGGTGTGTGGACAGCCCTGATGCCAAGCTTAGGCCATCTGATTGGCATGGAGCATGCTGTGCACCCATCTATTTCCTTCTTTGGACTAATGGAAATCAACTTTGCTTTCGTTCTCATCTAATGTTAATGAAATATAAGCTCCACAAGAAGAATTTTGTTTTATTCATTGCTATATCCTAGTGCCCAGAACAATGAATTTTACATAGTAGAGACTTGATAATACGTGTTCAATAAGTTATTTAAGCTGTTTATTCAAGACTTGTTGCTGTGGATGGCATATATTGTTTTTTTCTAAAGTTAAACTGTACATAACATGCTGACAGCCGTGGCTGGAGCGTTTGCCCCGTTACAACAAGTGCTTCACATCAGAGCAGTAAAGGGCATCTTCATGAAGATTAGCAATATTATGCGCTATAGGTACTATATTACCTATTTCCATCCCACTTTTAAGTTATTTGTATTTTTGATAAAGAATGAATAGTTGAAATCAATATTTAGGACCTATTTTAGGAGAAGGATGATATGTTATAAGGAACAAAGAAAATTAAAACATGGGACTGGATCACTCTTAGCCCTTAAATTGTATTTTCCAAGCCTGAAATCTTTGTTAGTATATAGCACCATTTCCCAAAATGTGGTGTGCATGCCCAAGGGTACACAAGATGATGTCATTATCACAGAAACAACCGTTTTATTTTTAAATGTTGCATATTTATTTTAGTGTGTACTGGGGAAATATGTAACTAACACAGTAAATCTGTTCTTTATTCATATCTAACTTATATAACATATATTTAAGTAAAAGTTGACTTATTTTATTTAAAGAAAGACACTAAATAAATAGTGGTGTAGGCAGATATGCTAAACACCATAATAATCGCACGCGAATGGTTGAAATTGGGGAAACTCGGACCTGGGTCCCGCTTGGAGTAGGGAGGCTCAGACAGCAAATGCTGTGTTCGTGTAGGGTCTCCCAACGCAGCAGACTGGAGCCTGTTCCTTCCCACCTTTGCCAGCTAAGTTTGACCTAGTAGAATGGCTTCTAACCCTCTCAGACCCAACGCCTCTTTCTTACAGCACATATTTTTAATGTCCTCCTTTACCATCTTGAAAGGAAATCCATAGCCTATTTATTCACATAAAGGCAAAAAATTATTATAAGTTCCTAGCTGTATGATAAAGCAGAAATACATGAAAGGCTGTATGCGACTTTACGTAAATGCTGGGGCATAACCCCCCTGGAAGGCATAATGATGTGGTCGTGGATCGCAGCTACATGCGGAATCACTGTGTTACAGCAGCTAATGCAGGCTGACACCGGTCTGTAATGTTAGTAACGCAATCCGATGTCATAAGCAGTCTTGCCACTGGTGATTTCCTAAGAAGAACAACTCCTGATAAAGTCCGGTCCACCGCCCCTCCTGCCAAAATTACATTCCTCCCTTAATTTGCGTAGTCGTTGCATTCCTGAAAAAGGACATTAAAACTGTGAAACAAAAGAATAATTTGTATTGTATGCAAAACCAGGAAACAGGGTTAGGTTCCAGGTTCACATAATTATAAACAGGCTTTTCACCTACATGAATACCTGAACAGCACTGAAAAGTTGAACAAGCCCAGCTGGTGTGGCTCAGTGGTTGAGCGTTGACCCATGCACCAAGAGGTCGCCAGTTCGATTCCTGGTCAGGGCACATGCCCAGGTTGTGGGTCAGATCCCCAGTGGGGGCATGCAGGAGGCAGCCAATCAATGTTCCCTCTCATTGATGTTTCCATCTATCTCTCCCTTTCCTTTCCTCTCTCTGTAAAATCAATAAAATAAAATTTAAAAATTTTTTTAAAAAAAGAAAAGTTGAACAAGATATAGACAACTCTTTGATGTGTAGAACTGTCCCAGACACTTCAGGACATCTAGCATCTCTGACTGTCTTCCACCAAATTCCCCTCGGACCCTTTCCATCATCACTGTGACAACCAAAAGTGCCCCCCAGCATTTGATCTCATTAATCCAATAGCACTCTCAGCCTTGCTTGTTTCTTAAGTCCTTCATTACTACTAATGTGTAGATATTAGTCCACTGTGGGCTTTTTATTTATCACTGACAGCTTTGAGTTCTAAAGTCTCTTTAAAAAGATTATTAGCTCTATGGTTTCTAAAGCTATAAAACAATATCCTATTTTATTATTATTTCAGAAGTTTTATTGTTTGCGCTTGTTAACTGTAAAGTCTCTGTTGGCTTAAAATTGGTAAAAAATAATGATAATCATCATCATCATCGAATCCTTAAAGTAAATTTCAGAAAATTTAGTTGCTTTTAAGAAAAATATTTCAGAGTTGGGGCCCCTGAAATAATCTGAAATTCAATATAACTAGAAACCTGGTTATTGAAAATCAGATACTTTTTTAATTATCAAACCCTCCCAGGGCTGCAAATTTCAACAGCGTAGCTTTAACCGCAGACGCTTGGCATAAATTTGAGTGGGTTTTGACCAAGTCATGCTAAGAAATTTGCAACAGCAGCAGTTATTGGGGTATACAAGAAAAAGAAAAAAATTAATGAAACTTTCCAGGGTAAAGGACCTTAAACTTGACTGAACTTCTGAACTTTCCGCCCTGTTGTAATCTTTCTGACACTTTGAAGAATGGTTCTGGAGACTCTCCAAATAGAACACTCTTCACCGTTCATTCTTAAACAGTGTGAAATCTGTCAGCCCAACCAGGTCATCAAGGGGGCAGACTGCGATTTCTCATTACTGAGAGGGATGTTCTCTAGGACACTGAAGAAGCTCGGCAGATTTTGTTTTTACCAAGAGCTAGGGGCTGGCATTTTGGGTCTAATTTCTGTTCTTTTGGAAAGCTGAATTAGCATGTATGTTTGAATCAAATATGCCCTACACAAGTTACCAAAGCGATAATTTGACATCTATCCCCTTAAATCTTATCACAAAGCTGATTATTGAATAACTAACAGAGTTTTATTTTCAAAAATGGAAAGTTGAAGACACTTGCCCCGGCTCAAAATAGAACCTAATTGTTTTTAATTAGCAATTCTACTGTGTGCAAAAAAGAATATCAGCACTAGGGATTAAATGGTAAATAAAGCGAACTAACAGTTTAGTGGGTAAGAAAGAGAAGTAAATATGACAGTTCTGATATGCATGAATAACTGCTTTGCAGAATGTAAGTTAGAGTAGGGTAGCTATAGGAGCTCAGTACAGAATACCAGCAACCACTGGGAAGGTCAATGAAGACTTTCCACATAACCACCTCCTGTTTGTTCTCTCTGCCTCTCCACCCCAACTTCCAGCTCTCCACCAAAACAGAGCCTCCCTCTTTCTGAGATAGAACCCCAAACTTTACACTGTTCCTTCTGCCCCCTTCCATCAAAATCTATCAGAAATATTGCCTACGTCACTGCAGACTAATTCAAGCTAAGGTATTCATTGATTGATCAAGCAATTCTTTCCAGATGATAGTTGTATTCTGACTAGGTATGCCTTTACACATTCCAGTAAATTGGTATTGAGTGTGCAATGTGTACGTTAATTTTAATTTTTTTAATCAAAAGATGATGAGTGGAAGAACCAAGACTGGAACCTGGTCATCTTATTCTAGACTAAGGGCTCATTCCTTGGAATTACACTTTTTACTACATCTCATCACACCATCTATAGGTGCTGCCTAGGTACACAGCCCCATTGGCCTAGACTCCAAGTAGAACAGGACGATGGTGCTAACCGTGGTTCACCTAAGTGGAGATGTGGGAGACATCGAGGAGAATGGTAGCACTTTCATGGTGCCGTAGCTGCTCCTGAAGATCCAGTCCCATGAGGCACTGCTTAGTTATCCAGTCACACTGGCTGCCTGCTAAAAAGGCAACAGGAGACCCCAAGAAAGTTCAGCTATCCCACCCCCCTTTTTTCAGGACCATTTTTTTCAGCTATTAGGAAAAATAAAAAGCTTATATCTCATTCAGTATCAAGGGACAGGAGTGAGCTCCCTTCTTGACAGAGAACTGTCTGGGGGAAGAAGCTGTATCTTCATCATCTTTGCACTCCCAGCACTGCCCAGTGCCTGGACCAAAGTAAACCCTTCATTAATATTTCGAGAAGGAAAGGAATGAAGGAGGGAGGAAGGAGAAGAGAAGGGAAGGAAAGGGGAAAGGAAAAGTAAGGATAAGCTATTGAAATAATCAAGGACAATTCTCTTTGGTTGTCCCAAAAGTCCTTAGCTGAACTGATTCTATAGCCACCAAGTCTCGTCTCTGCCTTCCCTACTTCTCTACCACCTGCTTTAGACACAGCAATGAAACTCTTCATTCTGAGAAATCCAGTGCTAATGACTAGGATGAAGAAGGCAAGAGAAAGCTCAACACCAACCCTTTACGCACTCTTAGTGCATTTCTATGCTACCTGCTTTCACTCCTCTCCATTTGCATCTCCACAACTCCTACTTGAGCAGACCTCTCTACAGCATTAGCAGGTTATGTGTATATTCATATTTTTTCCAATATGGGTTTCTGTAAACTTGCTTTTAGTCATCTATGGTCTCCATAGTCCTAAGAATAGGAACATATTTTCAACTGACCACTTTGCCTCACTTGGAAGGGCATGTGGAACCCTGTCCATTACCAGAAAGAACACAACCTCACTGATAGCAAATCTCAAAGCCATGTGAGATTCAAAGTGGTACAAAAAATTTCTTTTCAGATCGGCTTCCACTGGTACAGAGATCGCCTCTGATGGATGCCTATATTTCCCTTCTCTTTGATCTCCCTTCCTCATTCCTTTCTCCTCCCCTGTTCTCTCACCCTCTCCACCCTGCCACACCCCCGACAGTCATACCAGGCACCATCAAGGGCAAAAGGCATAGTAAATCACCACATTCTTGAGAGTAAAGCCCACTAAACAAATAAACTTCCTCTAGCTCATATTTTCCACTTTGTATGATCATTTTTATACTAAAATATTCCTTATCCATCACAGCCAAAGTAGAACCAAAAGGAGTAAAAACAATAAAGAGCCCATTCCACCACCTTCCTCTATATAGCTGAGGGCAGAAACACTGTCTTAAACATTCTGTATATTCAAGTACTGCAGTGCGTTGCCCAGAGTACGTACTCAATGAATATTTGCAGATGGGGCCTTCCTGGTATTTACCATACCGCTGAGATCTCAGCCCCAACAGAGACTCAGGAAGAACAAATAGCCATGTCATGTCAAAAGGGCTTCAGTTTCACTCACTGACAGCTGACAAATAAGATTCCATATTTGTTAGATAACCATTCCTGATTAGAATGTTATTTAACATCATAAAGAAAATTAATATTATATTTCAGAAAGAGGAAGAAAAGAATGCCTGTGTTAGGCAGGTAAGACTATGTTCTCAGACCACATTTCAATCAGCAGTTGCCCTTCAGGTAAAATCTTATGAGACTTGAAGTCTTGGCTCCAAAATGGTTCAACACCAGGCCTGTGTGCATCCTGTCACAGTTTTATTTTGAGCAGCCTGTTTGCCCAAATACCTCCCACTCTTTCCCTTATCCAGAAACTGCTGCTCCACTCTATGTACACAGCAAAAATGTTTGTCTTTTCCAGAGCGTGAGGTACTAACCAATGTCTGCAAATGTCTTTGTATAATAACATAATAATCAAGTCACATTAAGTCGATGTCAGTAATACATGTGTTTTCGATTTTAAAACCCACAGCGATTTATTATTCACCCCCTAATATTCCATTTGTACATTTAGTGAGAGAAATGGGAAAGTAACATACATGCAATCACTTCCAAATTTTACTATGAAGTTATTTCTCTGGGTTTTTTTTTTTCTAGTTAAATCTTTACTTTATTGATTTTTAAACATTTGTGTTTACGAATTGTATTAAAATGTCCTTGTATTGTTTTAGTTTTACCATACTTTTTTAAAGGAAGAGAATCTGAGATTCCTTAAGTATTGATGTATCACTGTACCCCAGGGAAAATAGGGTTCTGTGTTGGACTCTCATACGTCCCTAACTCTTTGTCCTGTCCTGTAAAAAGCAGGATATAATGACCAGAGCATCATCTCCAGGATTAGATAGACCTGGGTTCCAATCCCTGCTCTGCTACTTATCAGTTGTGTGATTTTCAATAAATTACTAAACCTTTCAAACCCATTGCTTCATCTGTAAAATGTACCTGTCAATACCCACTTCCTAATACCCACTTTTATGAAAATGAGATGGGACAACAAATGTAAACATACCTAATAGGTCCTCAATATTTCTTAGTTCCATCCCCCTAGTTCCAAGCCTTGTTCTTGCTATGGATGGAATAAGTGGATGGAGAGGCCACTTATTTTTGTTCTAGATTAAGTTTACCAGTATATCTTTGGGGGCAGTTCAGGCACCCATTCAGGTGGGCACTGCAGTAATTAAAACAATCTCTATGGTCTAGCTCAATGTGAAAGTATATAGTTTCCCATGCCTGTTCATGGTGTAAGTCATAATGGGAGCTTGTTCCTCACGAATGTCCTATATCAAGAGTTGTAGGTGTGATTACACCTAAGGTGCCTCTGTAACCCGTAGAGAACCATAGGCCAGAAGAGACAGGCCTCGGTGTACAATTAAGCATGTCAAGTTCTCTGATGAACTTGGGTGGATATTTACATTTAAAGTGTTATGTTCCAACCACATATAATATCCACTTGTTACAATCCTCAAATCAGAGGATTCACTCAGGTGAAATATAATTCAAGTAGCCATTATAACCCACAAAAGAAAGGAATTCACTTACAACATACTTCCTTTCCAAAAAAATAAAACATAAAGAATGATTTCTGAACGTTTGGGGAAATACATAAGTTTTTGGAGTTCCTATCCATAACTCTACCAATGGATTAACTTTGTACTAATCTATCCCCATGCTAAAGATGCACTTATAATCATTTTAGAAAATTCATCAAATTCGGAAAAGAAATAGAAGTTCAAATTCTTCTCCTTAGGGGATCATACTGTTATCTATTGTGTTAGATAAATGAATCTTCCCTGTTCTGGACCATTCATTCAATTCAACAATTCCATGGAGTACCTACCAGGAGGCAGGTAACGTGCCACAGTAGGTAGGAAAAATAAAAAGTTTATATATCATTCAGTAGGCACCTCATACCTTCATTTTTCATATCCAGTAAACATCTTTTAGACCAGGAGCCACACTATATAAAAATGGTGCTACCCCAACATGGTATACGATAGTGTGCTGTGTAGTAGGAGAGATGAGAACACCAGTTACTATGATACCAACCACAAAGTGTTAGGAGGACTCATAGAAGGATCTGATTGGGAGGTGAGGAAGAAATACTTGAGGTGGGCTATTTAAGGGTGGATGGCCTTTCAACAAGTAGAGATAGTATTCAATTGAAAAGAAATGTGGGAATCAGTGCAGAAGCAGAAAAACATGGGGGACATGGGGTGAAAAAACAGCAAGAACAGACACCTATTTATCTGCAAGGAAACTAGTGGTAGATAAAAATGGAAAAGTAAGTTGGCGTCACATTGTGGAGGGCCATGAATACCAGAATTAATGATATAAATGTAACTGAGTAGACATTGGGGAGCCATTGAAGAATTTGGAGCAGAGAGCTAACACGATGAAAGTTGTGTTTGGGGAATAAATCTGTCAGTGGTAGGTAAAACAGATTGGAGGGGACAACTGGAGGCGATCAAAGGGTTAGTCCATGATCCTGGGGTGGGGGATCAGCAGGCAGATTGAAAGGGGATCATGTATATTACAACACACATCTGGAATTTTTGTAGTGAACTATAACAATCCAAAAACATATCTCTAGATAAGGCACCACACTTATTTTAAATATATGCTGAGAATTAGGGAGTTAAAGCAGCAGTTTTTAACCTCTGGAGACTTAGAAGCAACTGAAAGTTTGGTCATCTCAATTTGCTCACCACAAACCATTGCCCTCAAAACTTGGGATTTGCTAAACATTTCAAACTCTGAGAAGCGGAGGGTTCAATAAAACCACAGTGGGCCTGGCATATATTTCTTCTTTAGGACTGAGGAAATTTGATCTGCTTCTCACTAATTCATTTAAATTTCATTCAAACTGGGATTTTGAAAAGCCTCTCTATTGCCCAGAGAAGTCTTAAGAGCTTATTTTTAAAGCCCTTTTCCCTCCTTACAAAAAGAAAATAGTTTTTCAACCATCCTTGAACCCCAGAATTTAGAGATTCATAATCCATGGGTTGGAATGGGTTTTACGTTAGGCAAAAACAATAGGCTAAAAACAGCATATTTTGCCAAAAAGCAGTGCATTGTGAGGTTGAGGAGGACAAGGATTTTGACCCTCTTGAAGATCTTTGAGCATAGTTCCCAGCACTGAGGTAGCAGGTGTGAGTACAGTGAACCGAGGAAGGAGTTCATTTCATTCTACAACTGAGATCATCTATGTTGGTTTCCTCTTCCCTATCAAGAACATAAAAGAGAAATGGCAATTGAAGAAGTAAACAGTTAAAAAGTAGAACTAGAGAAACAATTTACCCTGCCTGAAAGAAGACTTTCCTTTTCCTCCTCCTCCTCCTCCTCCTCCCACTCCACGGCAGTGTCGATGCAAAACTCTTCTTCTAGTGACAGCCGTCAAGAAGTCGTGAGCGTTGCACACAGGAGAGCTAATGACATGGGGATTTAATACATCTATATTCAAAACCTCAATTTAGAGAACCTAGCTTCTTAGCTCCTTTTAACTCATCAGATATGTGATTTGCAAATATTTTCTCCCATTCAGTAGGTTGCCTTTTCATTTTGTTGATAGTTTCCTTTGCTGCGGAGAAGCTTTTCAGCGTGATGTAGTCTCACTCGTTTATATTTGTCTTTGTTGCCTTTGCTTTTGGTATCAGATTCAGAAAATCATCACTGAGACCTATATCAAGAAGCTTACCACCTATGTTTTCTTCTAAGAGTTTTATGGTTTCAGGTCTTATGTTCAAGTTTTTAATCCATTTTGAGTTAAATTTTGTGTGTGGTGTAAGATAGTGGTCCAGTTTTATTCTTTTTCATGTGTCTGTTCAGTTTTCTCAACACCATTTATTGAAGAGGCTGTCCCTTCTCCATTGTATATTCTTGACCTTTTTTGTCATAAATTAATTGGACATACATGTGTGGGTTTATTTCTGGGCACTTTATTCTATGTGTTTGTTTTTGTGCCAATACTATACTATTTTAATTACTATAGCTTTGAAGTATAGTTTGAAATCAGAGAGTGTGATATCTCCATCATTGTTCTTATTCCTCAAGGTCACTTTGGTTGTTTGGGATCCTCTGTGGTTTCATACAAATTTTAGGATTGTTTGTTCTATTTCTATGAAAAAATGCCATTTGAATTTTGATAGGGATTGCATTGAATCTTTAGATTGCTGTAGGTAGTGTGAACATTTTAACAATATTATTTCTTCCAATTCATGAGCCCAGCCTATCTTTCCACTTATTTGTGTGTTCTTTAATTTCTTTCATTACTGTCATATAGTTTTCAGTATACAGGTTTTTTACTTCCTTAGTTAAATTTATTCCTAAGTGTTTCATTCTTTTTTATTCAATTGTAAATGAAATTGCTTTCTTAATTTCTCTTTCTGATAGTTCATTATTAGCATATAGAAATGCAACAGATTTTTTGTGTATTGATGTTGTATCCTGAAATTTTACTTACTTTGTTTACTAGTTCTAACAGTTTTGTGATAGAGTCGATAGGGTTTTCTATATATAACATCATGTATCAATATCATAATATCAATTCTATATTTTAAAAGGCTTTTGGCAGCTGGTTCATTTTATGATAAATGGAGACTTTAATGTCTAGAGCAGTTAAACTGTAAAAGGTGAGGTTTGAGTACTGAAGTCATTACGCTTAAAATCAAACTAATTAATTTTTCTCATCTTTTTTAAACTGCATCTTTAAAACTAGAATTTCATCCTGATTTCTCCAAAGTTCATCATTCTTAAAGTTAGAACTGGAGCACACATGTAGGAAAGTTATTTAATTCTGTCATCATGTATTTAACACCTATAACTTGCAGGATATTGTGGAAATTCAAAGAAAAACTAGCAGGAATCTGGCCTCCAAGACCTTACAACCTAATAAGAAAGTCAGATGTGTAAATAGGATGAATTTGCAATCCTACAGGCGCAGCTGAGTGTTACATTGGACGTCAATCACAGCAAATGTGGTGCAGGAGGACCGGGTCCTGCAACTCCACTGGGGGGGTTGAGAAAATGATTTCAAAAACTAACATAGAAGTTTCAGTATCTTGTACTTTGTAAATTGACTTATTATTTTAAAATGGCATTTGATTATGATATTTGTTTAAACTAATTGAGAGAATTTATTCAAATTAAATCAACAAATTTTATATGAAGTTTTTATTATGTGTAAGATTATGCACTAGATATAAGGGGTTGCAAAGTTGGATAAGATGGTTTCTGACCTTGGGGAGTAATAAGTTATTTATACCAATAATTCTATAGAGCAAGACATTAAAACTTTTTTGAGAAGAGTAAACGAAGCATATAAATAACCACTAACTCAGTAAGGAATTTTATTATAACTATCATATAATTATTATAACATATAACAATAAGTATATAATATGTAAATATTATAATAATTATTAGTGCCATAATTATTAGAGTAGGAGATTTATTAATAATACATCATTTTAAAGATTAGTTAGATTCATGCTCTGAAAGTACTGATATTAGATTTATGGAGTTGGGTCTTCATGTTTACTGGAGGCGAGTTCGGCTCACGTAAATATAAAGGTTTTCTTTGTTCTTGTATCACCTGAGCCGCTTCTGCACCAATTACTAACTATTCAAATTGTGGAAACAATGAACACAGACCTTGCTGAAGGAACCAGGTATACAGCTGACCAAAAAAAGCCTCATCATATAGTTGTGCTTATAGCTTTTTTTATCCCAGGTATTTATGCTAGGTTTAAAGTTTCTCCTGGTGCCAACATTTATTAGCCCTTAAAAAGAGAATATGTCATAGAGAAGGTACTCAAAATGAAAATAATTTTTATTAGCATTTTTTGCATTTAAGCCAACTCCAACTTGTGAATTTTTTAATTACCATACTGGCCATGCCAATTTAAACTTTATAACCCTAAAATTAGTGTCTAAATAGTACAGAAATGTGTTAATATGCACATATTTGTGAAATTCATAAAAGAACAAGTAAGCAGAAAATGAATTTTACAGTTTGGGTCAATGCACACATAGATTAGGCAATGAAACATTCTGGAGCACCATTTTATAACTATTCCAAATGAGAATTTGGGGACCCACAGCCCATAAAACAATAAAATCCAAACAAAGAACACTATTAGGATAACATTGAATACCTTTAAATAATGATATTTTTAATTATATAAAGGCATTAAATAAATCCAGTATTTTATTATTAGGGACATTGTTAAGACTAAATTTTCACAAGCTGAATTTAGTTATCTAAAATTTAGCTTAACTAATCATTTAAATTTCTATTCAGAAATACATATTACAATAGATCTAATTATAAAGGTAAATACTAGCTATTCACTGAAAGTCCTTTAGAAACAAATGTGTCATATCTTATTTAGTAATTGTACAACACATTTCAACACTTAAAATTTTATGATTATTATTCAGAGATTGTTATTTATATGGATTTTTCTCCCAACTGTACCTTCAGCTTCTTATGTGCTAGTTTTTCATTATGTCACATAGCACAAAATACTCCCTAAATGAAAGTTGATAAATAAGTTATTAATATTGTTTTAAATAAATTTACTTTTGCATTATTGAATGTTCTTTCTCTTTAGAGAGCTACCTTGAGGATTTTTTTTAATTTAGCTTTATGTATGTTCTCAAATAAGAAAATTAAGCCCTATTGTTTTCATAAATGGCTGTCTAGCATTACTTCTGAATTATTTTCTTGTTGATTAAAGAATACCCACATGGAAGTGCTAAATAACATGTCTTGGTTTGCCTTGGTAGTTTAGAAAATATTGATATATATATATATATATATATATATATATATATATATATATATATATAGCATATGCTACATTTTTTAATCTACAGGCTACCATAAAATTAACTATGAGATGGTTTTATTTTCTAGATTTGTTTTATTACTGTATTATGTTTACATTATCTGAGCTTACGCTCCAAAGCTGTGACTGCACTGGAACTAGGGCGAGGGGGAGGCGCTGACCTCAGGTGCAGAATTTAAGAGGGTGCCAAATAACTCAGTAATCCACACATATCATATTTTAGCACAATATTTCTAACTAAAAATTAAGGCCAAGAAATATCAGAAATTTAAATAAAGATCAAGAGATCTGTGTTCTGCCATGTTTGTGAATTGTCTATTTGATACAAAAAAATAAATTGGGAAGGAGAGAATCTTGTTGTTTTCTTCTTTGGTTTAAGGACAAAGTGGATCTAAACGTAATGTCTCCAGCTCACAGCGTTATTAGATTTATAATATTTTAGAAATGACAATGTTAGTGAATAGAAACTATTGATTTCTGATTACTTACATTTACTGTATGTAACTCATGTGTGGCTATGCAACGTGTAACTCATATTTAAGTCCATATCCACATTTCACAAACTGTTCTAATAATGTCATTTACGGAATTTTTTTCTGGTCCAGGATCCAATTCAGTCATGCTATGCATTTAGTGCAGTATATCTGGCATCTAATATTGTGGAACAATACCCAAGGCTTTGTCTTTCATACCACTTGACATTTTTTAAGGGTACAGGCCAATTGTCTTGTAGAGTACCCTTCAACTTGGGTTTACCTGATGTTTCCTTTTTATTGAGGTCAGATGTGCATTTGGTGCAGGAACACCACACAGGCAATGTTGTGTTATGTCAGGAAGCATATGATGTCAGTTCCTCCCATCATTGGTAATGTCAGCTTTATTTAGTGAAGATGGTGTCCCCCCTACATTTGTTCACTAAAATACTACTCACTTTTTTCTTTCTAATGAATATGTCTTCTATGGGGGAGATAGTTTGATACAATGTAATTATCTTGTTGCTTTTTAAACTTACACTTAATAATTTTAACATGTATTGATAATTCTGGTTTGAATCAGTTATCGCTATGAAGATTATGAAATGGTAATCTTCTAACTCTGTTAATTTCATCTGTATTATTGGTTGGAACCCTCTGCAAGAAAGAACTTTCCCTTCTCATTTATTTACTTACTTGCTTGCTTAACACCAGTATGGACTTGTGTGGATTTTTCTTTCAGTCTATGGTTTATGATCCATTCTTCCATTATCCATTTTGATCTTCCAATTTTCCCATATTTGCTCAGAGGGACCCCTTCAAGTTGTCTCCTCTGTCATGTTTCGATGACCCCATCATTGTTTGAGCTCTTCCTTATGTTCTGGCATAATAAGAAGTTATAGTTCATCTTGTTCTTTGCCTGCCCCAGTCCCAGATTCAGCCATTTCACTGAGGTGGTCTGGTTCTGTTCATGAGAAATGTGTATGAAAAACAAAATCTGAGTGCTAGATATGCTTGTCTACTAGGATGTTGTTGCTTCTAGGTATACAATAAAATGTGCTCTTTTAAGTGCATAGCTCGAATTTTGACAGATTTATATGCCCACAGTCAATGCTCAGTCTTCACTGCACTTGATCTATTAGCAGCATTTGAGACTGAGAATCACACCTTCCTTCTCACAATGTTGTCTTCACTAGGCTTCCAGGCAATGATACTCTCTTGATTTTACTCCATCTCCCCGGGTACTCCTTCTCAGTCTCTTTTGATCTTTTCTACTCTTCTCTACACCCTTCAAAGGTGAAGGACTGCAAAACTAAGACTTGGATGCTTTTCTCATCGGTATCTACACTCACTCCCTAGGTAATCACCTCTGACAACTCCTAAATCTGTGTTTCTAACCCAGTCGTCTCCCTCAAGCCCTGGACTTTATAGCCACTTATTTCTACTTGACATCTTCACCTGGTTTTCCAATAGACTTCCAAATTTAACATATGTAAAACTGAAATCCACCCCACACCTGTTCCACCCAAAGCCTTTCCCATCTCTGGTGATGGCAGCTCCGTTATCCTAGTTATTCAAGCCAAAGACTAGGAGGTGCCCAAAATATACAGAATCCCTTCCCTACCCTTCCCACCGCTCCCCCATGTATGATCTGGGCATAACCTCATGCCCAGATTATTTCAATGGCCTCAACAGGTCTCAATGCCTCAAAACTTGCTCCTGTAATGCTCTCAACACAGAAGCCAGGATGACCCACGTATAATGTAAGCATGACTGTACCACACTTTTGTTCAAAACCTTGAAGTGGCTCCACGCTTCCCCCAGAGTAGAGCCCAAGCTGCTGCACTGGCCTCAGGGCCCAGTATAATTCTCATGCCTCCCTTTGCTCTAAGAACTCAGCTCTCATCCGCTCTTTTTCTCCCATCTCCATGCCCATGGGATGCCTGCTGCCCTCCCTCCTGCATGCCAGCATGCTAGGGATGCTTCCCACTCTAGGACTATTGGCGCTGGTGTCTCTGTATGGAAGGCATTTCCCCAGACACCTGCTTAGCCAGCTCCCTCATCTACTTCCAGTTTTAATTCAATTGTACCCTCTAATGAGGATAACCATAATTACCCCAACACAGAACTTCTGATCCCTCATTCCCTGCTTTCCCTTCCCCCCCCCCATTACACTTACCAGCCTCTAACCCATTGTTATAAATTACTTCTTGTGTTTATTGTTTATTGCCTGTCTCCCTATGCTAGAATGGAAGCTCCGTGAGGACAGGGATCTCTGTTTTGCTCACTGGGGGACTAGAACTGCAGGTTCTCGTCAAATACCTAGAACAGTGCCTGTCCCTTAGTAACACTCAAAATATTTTTTAAATAAATGAATCAACCACTTTATCCTGTACTTTGACTTGATAAACCGATACAAATGAGTGAGGACCTACTGGTGGAATTGAGCCCATACATGCCATTTTCAATATTGATGTGCGTAAACACCCAGCGTCCGCCGTGTTCCTCTTTTCTCCACGTGTACTTGTTTGCCTCTTTCCACACATGAAATCTAGATGCATTTTAAAATAAAAAGATTTCCAGAGAATAGTAGGTTTTGTCTGCCCTGAATTGTGCCTCCGCACGGGTAGCACAACCTAAGGTCGCTCACTCGCTGCCAGTGGGGAGTGCCACGCGAGGGAGCCCCGCACACTGCTTCCTCGGCTTCCGGCTTCCACTGTGGTTCTGAGTTCCACAGAGGACGAGGGGAGGTGGCAGGAGGCATGAGAGAAACCAAAGTGTCTTTCTATATGAACAGTACATTTGCCTACCAGACTGTCCACTTAACTCTAGATCCAAAATTGGCAGCAGATGTCTCTTAGGTGGCCCTAGAGTGAGTGATTCACAGAATTTCAGCCGAGACGAGACTTACCTTGACAGGCATTCACATAACGTGCTTGGGGTATTTCTGGATAATCACCACGATGTCAACAGTCAATTTTGAAAGGCACATGTGACATGAGTATTAAAATATCTCTACTGACAGCGTCAGACTTCTGTGGCCACCAGCAAAAGAGAATATACTCCATTCGAAAGTAAACACCCTCTCTGCTTCATGTCAGGGGAGTGTAGGTGGCTTTTAGGCTGAGATTGTTGATTCCTTAGCCACTGATGTTCTTGGAACATTAGGAAACATTTCCTCGTGTGTAAGCTAGTGTGTTCTCAACTCTTCCAATTCAGGTTTTGATCAGACTAGAGTGAGTATAGGATCTAAATTTTGGAACATCAATTCTAATACAGCAGAAAAAAGCCTAACTGGTCCTTTAAATGCATGCAGAAGTATGTGGATTTCACTTACTAAGCATATCAGCATCATTAATAAGAAAATGCACTTTATACTTCATATACTTTGTCTTCTGACATTACATTAAAGATATCTCAATTTATTTTATTTTAATGTATTGATCTGTTGAGAGAGAGAGAAAGATTTGTTATTCCACTTATTTATACATTCATTGGTTGATTCTTGTTTGTGCCCTGACCAGGGATCAAACCCGCAACCTTGGCATATCAAGATGATGTTCTGACCAACTGAGCTACCCGGCCAGGGCTAAAAATATCTCAATATTTTAATCAATGTACTATATAAGAACTAATATTTTTTTTGTTCTAGAAGAATTTCAAATGTAGAATTAAATAGACTATATTTAAGAAAGCATTGCCCTGGTCGGTTTGGCTCAGGGGTTAGAGCGTCGGCCCGCGGACCAGAGAGTCCTGGGTTCGATTCCCACTAACGTACCTCGGTTGCAGTTTGTCCCCGGCCCTGGTTGGGGTCATGTGGGTGGTGACCGGTTGATGTGTCTCTCTCACATCGATGTTTTTCTCTCTCTCTCTCTTCCCCCCTCTCTCCCTCCCACTCTATCTGAAGATAAATGCAAAAAAAAAATGTCCTCGGGTGAGGATAAAAAAAATAATACATAAGTAAAAAGAAAGCATTGAGAGTATCTTTAAAAACGTCTCTCCTTTATAATACATGGTATTTTTACATAGTGGAGAAAATGGGGCTTTTTAAATATATAATTTCTGACTTTGATTACTTTCCACAGATACAACACACTCAGGGGAAATTGGCACCAAGAAAAAGGTGAAAAGACTGTTAAGCTTTCAAAGATACTTCCATGCGTCGAGGCTGCTCCGTGGAATTATACCCCAAGCCCCTCTCCACCTGCTGGATGAAGACTACCTTGGACAAGCAAGGGTGAGCCAGCTGCCCTCTGCCACCTCAAGCAGGTCGTGGCTGGGAGCATGTGCCCCGCTGGTGGTCGGTTGAGTCCTACTTCTGACCCTGGGATGCTCTGTGACTCTGGCTAGTTACTCAACATGTCTGGACTTTTCCCTCTAATACAAATGAAGTTAATAGGAATACACACCTCATAGGGGTGATGCAGAGATTAAATGAGGTAAAGCATGTTTACATGCTTGATATATTCAGACCTAGCTACTTTCATTTTTATAAATGTGCAAAACATATTGGCAGCACACTATGTAACATAAAACGTTTGACTGATTGATTACTAATGGGAGAATAACTAAATTTTTAACCCATTGAATTATCTCACTGTAATAGCTACAGTGCAATTAACCTAATAATTACCAACTTTTAATTCCACTTTAGGCTAGAAACATGGTGCATTATCCTTTTTATAATTTTTAATTCATCCAAATGATTTTTACTAATTTTACAATTATTTTTACAATTATCTTATTGGTACCAGCAATTCAGTGGTTCAGCTGAGGGCAGATATTAATTTGTGGCGACCTAAATAAAAGCTCACAGGCTATCTCTAACCCAAACTGCCAAAGAAACTTAAAGTTCATAAATAAGCTGCCTCGGTTTAAACAAATCAAAGGTAGTATGTTACCGTTTACATGCTATATAATATTATGCTATATATGTACTATTAAGAAATAAGTAGCAAATAATATCAGAAGAACTAATCTCCAATATTAGGTCTACAAAAGGGTGAAGGGATCACTCCTTCTAACAACCCAAGGCCTGAGATTGGGCAAATGTTTGTTTGTTCATTTGTTTGGTTAGAGGACAGCAAGACTACGCTCTCAGCACCGGAGCACCGGTGACAGAACACTCTGTGGTACCTGCCCTCCAGGCAGCCACCTCAAGAAAGGCAGCACTGAGATACAGATAGAACAGCAGGCCAGGATTCAGGGCATCAGAGACCAAATCCTGGGTTGGCCCTTAAATTTGTATGACTTGGGTAAAATGCTCACTCCATCTGGACCTCGCAGACAACCTCTTAACCCTTCATTTTTCTAACGCTGTTGGGAAAGTCTTTGTGTGCCAGGATGAGGCCTCTGGATTTTTCATAAGATACAAAGAAGCCATTCAGTGGCAAGCAGAGGAGTGTGAGCCGGTCCTTGCCAGGAGCAGTGGCCGTGAGGAAGGCCCTGTGCAGGAGCTACAGCGAGGACAGAATCAGCTGGGAGCTTTGTGTCTCACTGAGAGTTAACACCATCCAATTCTAAGCACGCGGTATTTTAAAAAAGAAAAATAGGATAATATGCCTATTTAAAGTAGGTCTTTAGATCACCCAAAAGTTTTCATCGCTGGTTCTTCAGTTTCCTGTTACAGCGGTTAATCTCACAGGTAGTCCCACATGGAGCAGGGTGATGTGCTCAGCAATCATTTTGACTGCATTTTATTAAAATTTGTTGTAAACCTGCCTTAAGTGAATAGTAGTTTATAACGTAGAGACTTCACAGAACTATGGTGTTAACAGGTATCTAACATGGGTGTGCTTACTATGTACAAGCACTGTTGTAAGCACTTTATTACATGCATGTATGTTTACATATATTACCTTATTTAATCCTCACAAACAACCCTCTGAAGTAATAATATCAGCTACATTTTTCAAATTAGGAAACTGAGGTACGGAGAGGTTCAGGAACTTGCCCAAAGTGCCGCAGCCAATAAAAGATATGGTTGCATCAGACCAGGCTGACTGATCCCTGAGCCTGTCCCTTTAACACTGTTGTTATAAATCAGTAGAGTAAGATTTATTTTACTACAATCCAGTTGTGCATAGATAGTAGAGTGCTACTGTATTTTCAAGTTTTTAATGGTTTAATTCACTCTGTCTCAAAGTGAATATTTGAGTCTCCAATGTGATTCATTTGAGTGGTGTTTTTGTTTGCCTTTGCAGCATATGCTCTCCAAAGTGGGAATGTGGGATTTTGACATTTTCTTGTTTGATCGCTTGACAAATGGTAAGTCACACTAAAATATGCACCATAAAATGGGATTAATTTCATGAAAACAATATTTATTTTTAAACATTGCTATTCCTTTTTCCCTCTTTCCCCACTTTTATAAGTGTACAGCCACTCAAGAAGAACCAGGGCAAGGGAAAATTAGTTCAGGTGAAGAATAAGGACTGAATTTGGCCTTAGAATCTAAAGACAGTTTCCTTCTGACCTTGATGATCCCAAAGGAATTTGAAAACTACAGATTAGGTGCTGTTCTTGCAGAACATTTTGGCCACATCCAAAAGGAGGAAGTTCGTTGTTTTCCATGACAATTAGAAACACAAAGGCTCATCTGATCAGTCCTGACTCTTGCACTTGCATTGAGTAAGTTGTGCACTTGCATTGAGTGAGTCAGGTCTACCCTGCTGCAGGTATCGTTCAGATATGTTTGGCATCATCAGAAGAAGACACCTGCTAAGGATAGAGTGTAAAAGTTTGGGCTGCAGCTGAAAGGAAAGTAGATATTCTCATTAGTTTCATTTTTTAAATTTTTGTGCCTATAAAGGCTTCCTTTAGGAAAATAATAAAATCCTATTATATTTTCATCTGCCCACTCAACAAATGCTGATAAGCTTAGGGAGCCAATGAAAGACATCATATTTAATGCTAACCTTTGTATGTCCCACCATCTACCAAGTTTGTGCTTTGTCATTACAGATTATTTTCTTATCATTCTGTTATTTGACAAACAATATACAGTGCAAAGAGTACAGCCTAAGACCATGAAACTGAGCTTTATGCTGTGGAAAGCTAACCAGACCATATAGGGATGGATTCCACAATGTTGTATCTTCCTTTGTTCAAATCAACTGAAAAATCACTACCAGTAAATCATATGAACTGAGAACCAAAGAACATGTTCAATGGTATTTGTTCAAAAGAGAGTGTAATCATGATGCTCATAGAAATATGAAATGAGCACATGTCAAAAATTTATTCAACTCAATTAATTAGAGATTTGGTAAGATGCTGCAGCTCTTTCAAAGGAGAATTAAAAAAAACACACATATATAAGCAGTAAGAAACACATTAATTTATAGATAGCTGTAAAACTGGAAGGAGGAAATCAGTTGTATTTCCATCTGAGTAATTTCGTTCACATGTATATGGACAAGAGTCGCTTGAAATACTGTCAGTTATCCACAACTTAGATTGTTGTGAAATGGCTCAAAGGCGATGAAAGCTACAGAAACACTTAGAACCGGGTACCCTGGAAGAGTATACTGAGGCAACACCTTGTTTTTTATTTAAGACATCCAGTCATCTTCTCGATGCATTTCAGTCATTCATAAACTATAATGCTTTTAAAATTCAAAATGATTATTCTTTAATAAACAATATTCCTTGAATGTTTACATGTTATTGTAGCTTCAATTTTGCATCTCTTCCAGATTGAATTATAAAATATATCAAGGTTAAGTATCATTTTGATTGATACCAAAATAGGCAGACTCCTTATAACTCTTAATGTTTCTAATAACTCATTGCCTTTGTTGTAGGGAGAAGATCTGAACTAATTTTACTTGTATGATCCAAGAACACCTAGATTCAGATCATAGTGATAAATATCTTTATACTTGAATAATTTCAAATTTAAAGGGGAAAATAAATGATCCTATAAGAGACCTTTCATTACAGACTTTGGATCCTAATGTCAATCGTGATAATTTAATGGTAATGAAAATTAGTTAAAACTGGTGACTGTTTTTCTCCAGGGAACAGCCTGGTAACACTGCTGTGCCACCTCTTCAACACCCATGGACTCATTCACCATTTCAAGTTAGATATGGTGACCTTACACAGGTTTCTAGGTAAGTCTTTTTTATTATTATTATTTTTATTCCTGCCTCTTTTTCCATGAATAATGGCAGTCCACAATATTCTTTAACATAAACTGGCAGGAACCATAGCATGGTAGATGAAGACCTCAAATTAATCTTAAATTATCTCATCTTCATTTTAAAATATGGTTTACCCATTAAATCACTGAGAAATTATTTATTTGGTGAGTTATTTTTATAGTAGATAAAGTCTATATAAAGAAAACCAACAAGAGCAGGTAACTGTAAAGAAGTTGCTGACCTGTTCACCTACCAACAAAACTCCAGTAAGGCTTGCCTCAGATAATCCCAATCTGGACATGAGTTGTTGAATATTTTCAATAGATTTTTTTAATAATAAGAACCACCATTTATGTAGTGCCCACTAAATGCAGGATGTTGTTGGTACGTTATTTCTAATCATTTCAACAACCCTGCAAGTTAGGCATTGTCATCACCATTTGGCCCACAGTTAAGGAGAAGTACAAAGTGGTTTCATAAATCGCTCAAGGTCAACAATTTCCAGTTGGCAGAGCCTCAGTCCAAACCCAGGTCTCTCTGACCTGAAAGACCACCGTATTTCCACTCAACTCCACCATCACTCTCTACCAAAAGTGGCCCCAGTTCTTATTTGACTTTTTGTACGTTCTTATTTATCTGCCAGTGCATTACCTGGGGCACATTTTTTTTTTTTCTTTATTGATTTTAGAGAGACAGGAAGGGAGAGGGAGAAGGAGGGAGAGATAGAAACATCGATGTGAGAGAACATTGATTGGCTGCCTCCTGCACGCCCCCCACTGGGGATCGGGCCCACAACCTGGGCATGTGCACTGACCAGGAATCAAACCGGCGACCCCTTGGTGCATGGGTCGACGCTCAACTACTGAGCCACACCAGCCAGGCTGGAGCACATTTTTAATCACCACATAACTTTCTGCTGCCACTTAGCGTGTTTCTGGCTTCTTTGACTTACCCCATGGCTGTGCTTTGAATTTGAAAGCTGCCCTGGTGCTATCAAGAGTAAAATAACAGTGACAAGGATAGCAACAACCAGGCTTATATGGTGCTTGCGTATGCTGGGAACTCTTCTGAGGACTTGCAGATATTAACACATTAAATCCTTACCATAGCCCTTTGAGATTGGAGCTGTTGTTACTCCCATTTTATGGAGAAGGAAACGGAGGATCCTTGTGGTTAAGTAACTTGCCTGATACAAATAATAATGATAGGGCTAGAATTCAAATATAATTGTAAAATAAACGTGCTGAATAAAAGGTATATGAGGCACACCCAAAATTTTTAAAACCAGCCACAACATGGCTCAGTTTCAGAAACACAAATAACCTTAAGCTAATTGAGTTTAGATTGCTGAACCAAAGTAATGGCCATGAATAAGGCCAAAGAGTTTTGATTTGTCTAGAAAGGGAGAATGCAGATACTTTGGACATGTGTACGCACCTAGAGTACATGTAAAGAGGGCAAAGATTTGATGACAGAAATAATACCAGAATCCAGAACCAAATTCACAGCATAGGCTGACAAAGTATGGTCACACTTGCAAATCTAGACATTCTATACACACTGATTATGTGGCATCCTAAGCATTGCATTGGTTATTAGCTGAAGCAGGCCAGTGGCTTCTGTAAATAGCAAACCAAAATTGCCTTGCTTATGTCTCTACTTGGTTCCAAGAGCACTCTGGTCCTTAGATTAGAAGGGCATGAACAATAATAACTTAATCTGAATAAGGTAGAAATAAAGCCAAGGGGTCCTCTGTTGAATCAACACAGTAAATTGAAAGTCTGCCTGAAGAAACCCCAGATTTTCTTGGCTCAGCATTTGTTACTCAAGTGGTAGATCCATCTTCGGATATGAGGATTCTGGTGCTACCTTTTAGGGCTGTTTAAAAGGAAACCTCTTTTATGGCATATTATTTATAAATGGCAGCAAATAATTAAACTATGGTGTGAAATAAAGTTGTCCTTTTCCTACATATTTATTTTTCCTATGAATGAAAGCCTTCATGAATGCCAGAAGGGGTGATTTATGAAGGTGGTGAGGATTCCCAAGGGCCTCACAAATCCTTTTAACCTTTTTCCCATCTGCCCTCCCCCTCCTCTCCACTGAAAACAGCTCAGTAGAACTGCGAAACTTCCAGGCCACGTTCATTTTTAAAGAATCCCCAGGGTGCACATTTTGGAGACACTAATATTTTTAAGAAAAAGGGACCCTCAATAAAGCTGAGGTCGATGCCCTTCCTGTTTTGGTTTTAGCTGACTGAGTTATCTGTTTCCCTCCCAGTCATGGTTCAAGAAGATTACCACAGCCAAAACCCGTATCACAATGCTGTCCACGCAGCCGACGTCACCCAGGCCATGCACTGCTACCTGAAGGAGCCGAAGGTAAGCCAGCCCCTGCCGCCCCTCCGCCTCTGGACGTGCCAGGTAAACTGCTGCTAGGTCCCAAAGCACCCAACATGTCAGAATAACTGTTACGGGTCATTCACAACATGCATGCAAATTGTTTATATTCAGGTTCCACTATCAGCTCTGAAAACTGTGCAGTCCTCACAAAAGAGCATTTAAATTTTCTGGGGTTTCCTTTCATAATTTGTATGAAAGGCTGCATTGGGACGAAACCAGCCCTCCCCATGACAATCTACATCTTAGATATCTTCAGCTGTCCCAGGAGCTAACTGTTTGGCCTTGAATCTGTGCTACAAATGGTACCAGCACTGAAATTTTCTGGGAAAAGTCTCCCGCCTCGTGGTTTTTGATCAACAGATAGAATCAGTACTCCTCAAGGCTCAAGCTCCGTTTCCTACTAAGGCAACTGAATATCCTGACTCGGGCCCAAGAAAACTTGTGAACGTCAAAGACCTTTTAGCAAGCATGCTCTGATGTGAGCAACCAATCCAAAACTAAAAGCATGATAATAGTGCTCGTTACTCAAAACCGAGGTATTTCTTAGCCATATAACTAACAGTTGGTATAACATAGAGGATGAATTTTCTTAAGGTTTTTTAAAATAGTATCTCAGTCCAAGAGTCCATTCAGTTCAATCAGTTTTAACATCAACCACTGACTATGCAGACGCCAGACACGCATTCCCAAGACAAAACTGGGTAGATGCCTCATCCATATAAAATAGCCCAAAGACATTAAATGGTTGTTTGTTTGTTTTTTCATCTCTAGGTAGCCTGAAAGTTGTACATTTAAAGTTAGTACTGGATTCCCATTTCCCTGCTTGTTTTCCTAGCTAACAAAAAAAAAAGGACAGATTCTCATACATCTCCTCCCCCGCACGCTATTTACTACATATTGAAGAAATAAGCAAATCTTGAAATTCATCCCACTCTTGATTTCATATTCAAAGAAGTGAAACGACATGGTGGATGGTCGAAATACACAAATGATTCTTTATGTGTCCCATCACTTTGGTTTTAACTTTTTATTTCATTTATAGCTTTCTCTAGGAGCAAGGCTGATTTCAGGCTCTGCCTTCTCCCTACCCACAGACAGGCCACACCACTGCAACAACACAAGGAAACAGAGTGGCAGCAGGAAAGGGGGGTAACCGAATGGTCTATACAATTTGACTCGCTCAGTAACTTTCCACACAGTCCTTTCTTTTTTCTTGCAATTCCATGTGACTCTCAGCTCACTGCCTCAGAGGGTAAAGGTCTGGTGGATGAAAGGCCTGACAGTATGGTGATGCTTCATTCTATTTGATTTAGCCAAAACAAGTGCTAACCTATTTTTGAAAACACACCCACCAACCTCCCAATTTAACTTTTTTAACAGCTCGCCAGCTTCCTCACACCTCTGGACATCATGCTTGGACTGCTGGCCGCAGCAGCACACGATGTTGACCACCCAGGGGTGAACCAGCCATTTTTGATCAAAACTAACCACCACCTCGCCAACCTGTATCAGGTAAGAGAGGTCGGCGTTGAACCAGGCACAGTACGGCCAACTGCCTTAGACCCCATCCTGGAGCCTGAATCTCACCCTTGGACATGGCTTCATTCAGGATCAGCCTCGATGATGACCACAGCCAAAGAGCATGGGTTTGAAACTGGTCCAGGATATCCCCCAAGAAAGATTAAATTGGTTTACAAGGCTTTCCAAGGAATTCGATGTGCTCTGAAGCAGATTTGAAATTGTTGAAAGTCAAGCAGGATCCGTACTCTCTGATGGTCTAAGAATATGTGTCTCCCTGGAAATTATCTCATATATATAATGGCCAGTTGAAGCTAGTCCTTGTAGGACTTCTATAAATGATACTACTCAGGTGCAAACCTAATTCAGACTTATGTTTCTAGGACTATTTCTGAACATTATTGGCCTCTGAGTCAGAAGTATTTTATCAAAGACAATAGACATTGTTGTTAAACAATAATTCAACAGCATGAGTAGATTGGCCAGGAGAACTTTCACTCATGATGTTGTTTCAGATATTATGTATGCCCTATGTCATAAATAAATTACCCCCAGAATTTTCGAGATTCTTTGGACACCTTTGGTTGTCATTCACAAAGTTATTACATACAAGGAAATTATTTATCTCAATTTTTGTAGAGCTTTTGAAAAAAAAAATTAGTACTGAAAGAATCCTGACAGATCCCCATAAAACAGCTGCCTTATACACGATGTTGCAGCTTAAAGATGCATTTATTTCCAGTAAAGCACAATTGGAACATTTTCCAAAGTCTTTCTCCATCCAGATGATTCGCTTTGGGTATAGGTAGAAACTGCTATTCCAAGGTTTATGGCTCCACCTGGTATGTATTTCAGCACTGGCTTTCCTGGGCTCCCAGCCAGCATCCAGAGCTGGGATAGATATGGCCCTATAGAAGGGACAGAATGACAGAACTAAGAAAGTCTTTTGATGATAAGCCAAAAACTGAAAAAAAAGAAGAAAAAAAAAGAATGAATGAATGAAAAAAAGTAAATTTTCTAAACCATCTCAGAAGCTAAATTTATTGCTTGGGGGAAAACATAGATATAGATATTTGGGGAAAAACAAAATGAGTGATTGTGCTGAGAGCCCCAAAGCAGATTTTCTACGCCTGTCAATTCTAACTTTTCCAAGTGTTTTCATTAGACAAAAGAAATCAATCAACACAATTGGCTGCTTAATCCATTTCCAAACAATGTAAAGCTTACATAATTCTAATTTCTCATCATCAAATAAATCATATCAATGGAGTTTGAGAGTATCTACTGCTACTGGGTGATTTGTACATAAAAATAAGGGCCATAAAACTGTACTTTGACATGTAGTACATATAAAACACACAATGAATTCACATTTAGACAGAAGTCAGAAAGCAATTTGCCAGATGTTAAAGACATAAAGACAAGAAAGTGTAGAATTTCATCAATAATGAAGAATTAAGTACTAATTGCTAATTAACAAAAATTGGATTCTCAAAAGCAAGATACTCCCATTTATCTTCTTTAGATACTAAAAATGTTCTCAAAAAGGATTCCTTACTAAAACTTTTGAAGTACAAATAGTTTTTAATAATTTTATTTTAATCTCTTTGTTTAAAATAAACATTCCAATACACCCAAATGTTCCCGCCTTCTCAATGCAACATATAGTTTTGTAGATTTTTAATCAGCAACTATTTATTGCATATATTGGATGATATGCTAGGATCTAGAAGTGCATACATAAATAACATATAATCTCTGCCCTCAAACATTTGTTCAAACTCAGATGTGCAAAATCCAAGAAAACTTAATCCTAGTTTGAAAAACATTTGAGGCGTTAGCTAAAGATATGCATATAGATACAACTTTTTAGAAAAGTCTTTGAAGAGTAAATACCTGTGTTGTTCTTTGTATCCAAAGATGTTATTACAATAAAGTGAGCTATTATTTTTTTCTAGCAGTGAATTTATCAGTATCTGATCTGTACGGCCTAATCTTTGATAGGAAAGAAAGGGATCCTTTTGATAATGTCTAGAGAGAAATTGGGAGACAGGACTCAAAAACCACAGTCAAGATATTGTCCTCATCAATCCCTTGCTCTACAGGTCTTAGGATTTCTTAGAGGCTAGGGATCCAGAGAAATAATGTTGAAAAGTAAACCAGCATCTCACAGTATCATAAAGTTACTTCCAATATCCTAGAGCTGGCTAGGATAAAAGGTGAAACTTCTATCAGCCAAATGAGATCTCAAATCTGCCCTAAAAATGTATGCTACCTTTAATATTTGGCTATATACCATTGTTGACTATCTGAAGGAATGTCAAAAGATAAATTCCCTATAAAATTTAGTTTAACAAATTATGTAACTAACCTCCATTCAACACTCACTATGATTCAAATGCTGTGCCAGCTGCTTTTAGGTATTATATTATTAATCTTCACAATAGCCCAGGTAGGTGGGTACTATTATCATGCCTATTTTACAGAAAGATGAAAGTTGATACTTAGGAAATTCAAGTGTTTCTCCTAAAAATAAACAGTTAACTTAATGGCAAAGCTGGGATTGGAACTCAGGTCTTTTGTCTCCAGAGCCAAAGTGCCTAAGCATGATCAGTACTGCCTCTAAAACTCATGTTAATCACCTGCTGTGTGCGGGAAGCCAAGAGCTCTCCTCCAGGTCGTCCTACTGCAGTGAGGGAGACAAGGATCAGAGACCAGTGGCCTCGTGTGGGAGAGGCTTTGCTAAATACTCTGCAATAGATAGCTACAAACAAAGTGTGGTGGGAAGACAGTAACTGATTCTGCATATGGTTTCTGAAAGGAAAAAAACTCATGGAGGAAGAATGGTGTAAACTGGTCCTTGAAGCATGAGTAACATTTTGAGTAACATGTTGAAGGGCACCAGAGACAGTACAAGCTGATGTACTTCTGGGATTAAACCCCACAAGGCCATACAACAGAAAATGGACTGTCCCTATGGCGTTCAGCTGACATAGTCCTGCCATGAACAAACCCTGCTCTCAGATCAGTATCTGATAAATTCCCTGTAGACTAGCTGTACCAAAAATGACCTGGGCCAGGAAATCCCCACACTTCGTCAAGCTGTAGATGGGGAACAGCATAACTCTTCGGTTTTCAGTTTCAGGGGGGATCATGGTACATATATAAACTGAGCAAGACCATTAACAACACATGATATTTAAAAATTTTTGGAAATGTGGCCTTTTAGCCTACCCAGGACCTGTTGGTTGGGACATGAATGATCTTTCAGGAAATTACACACAGATTTTGAGTATGTGCCTATGCATATTTTTCTAGGGAGAGGACCCATCACTTAGACTCATATTTTAAAATGAGTTATAGATTCAGAAAATATTAAGAACCATGTGAATATATAATATATATACACACACTATATATATTATACAATATATTGTGAATACACGCACACATCCACACCACACAGAAATTATACAGGAACACGCACACACATTTGGTTAACGAAAATGTAATAGAGAGGATGTGCCAGAAATTATGTGGTTTTGAACACACTGTGTGTGACTGCTACAATCCAGACTTACTGTAAATGAGAGCCAATGGAAGAGGGCTTCCTCCCTCTCTTTTTGTTGGCTCTGTTCTTTTAGTTCAGATAGATAAGATCATTGCATAATGCCAGCCTGTGCTTCTGCCCTGAGATGAAGAGCGAGCCTGGGCAGCTGGAGTGAAGGCTCGGTCAGGGGGCTCTCTCCCATTGTCTGCTGTCTGGGCTGGACTCGCTAGCTGAAATGCCAACCCGCGTTCAACACGAAGGCCATGAAGGCACGTCCACCTGGCACCTCTCTCACTGGACTGGGAGCAGTCCAGGTGTCCATGGTGGACTGAGCGGGGAAGGAGCCTGTGAAAGATAGAACCCCAAATGTACCTTCTGTCCCTTCACCCTACAACCTCCTACACACGTGGGCTCAGCAACTGGGCCAAGTAAGCATTAAATCAGATACAATATTGGTTATTACAATTGCAAAAGAAATCACTTTCAATTCCATTTAAAATTTAATTTCTTTTGATGGAGTCCAACTATATATTAACTAGTGACAGAGCAACCTAATGAATAAAATAATTAATTGCTCCATGAAACATTATATTTATTACATTTTTTAGTGTCTTGAAGAAGTTTATAATCCTTTTTCTCAGTCCCTTATCACAGGCACTTAGAGAAGATCAGCATTTTTAGCCACTTTTTATGCTAATGACTCTGAACCATAAATGTGAAGTTGGCAGAGCCAGGAGAAGTGGTCCTTCTCTTTGGTCCTATGGCCACTGCTCAAACAAACAACTGCAAAGTTATACACCACCTCATGATTTCCGCAATAGAAAAGGTGTTTGGGCAAGTGTTGTGAAAATAGTAAAAAGGGGGCTCAAATTTGATTTTCTGCTTTATCGAGTTTCTGCTGTTCATGGTGGGGTGGCTGGTCTGTGGCATGTCTGTGGCCTTGATCTGAACATGGGCCTGCCCCTCGAACAGCAATTGACGTTCAGGCTCCTTGCTCTCCGAGCAGTGACTTGGGCAGGTGTAGATTGGACAAAAGAGAGGCATCCTCAGATAGACAGCAAACATGGAGTAGTTTCTCCAAAGGCCAAGGTATTGTTTAGGACTCAAGGAGCTTCAGTTCCTCCGAGACCTCCTGGGCTGGGACTCTCTCAGCGTTACCAAGGAGACCACTTGGCTTGTTAGGGAAGAACTCAACCACTTCATTATCTCCTAGTCTTGCTTCTCTGTTTTGTGAGCAATTAAAAATGAAAGCGCAGACTATGTTCCTGTTGTTTTTCTTTCTGTATCCTCTCTTTTAAAAGAGTAATTAACTCTGACTCCTGTTGAACACCAGACTCCGTTTATCAACATCATCCTGAGTATTTTAATCAAAGAAAGTGTCCAATAAATAGAGGGGTGGGGGGGGCAGCAGTTTGAAGCTGCCTTGTGTGATAGCAAACCTGCTCTGCCAGGTATTCTTTGACAAATAGGCTCTTGATTTAATTTGAAAACCTGTGTTGGTGGTTTATTAAATGCCAGATGTGTTGTTATTCGAGAACAAAAGGATTGTTTTGTTCTTAGGGTAGATAGTACTTGATAATTCAGACACAAAGGAAAATAAAGGTTTTACCGTAGGGGATGAAAGGGTTTTGTTTTTTCCCATATTAAAATTCTAATAGGTTTTTGTTGACACACAGTGGATATTTACTCTTTCAACTTTAAGATAAAGATATTCTTAAAACTACAAGTATGAAAAGTTTGCAACACTAGAACAGATTGTCACGGGGATAATGTGAAATTGCTGAGCTGATGCTCTTAAAGGTAGACAGATGTGGTACCCAGGGTGGGAGTCCAAAACAGTGCCAGGATTTCAACAGATAATAAAATGGTATCATCTCATCCTATGTTCAGATATCCATGAGCATTTCTGATGATTTTCTTTCTGTTTTCAAACCTACCTTTTACTGATATTGTTGTTTGAGCCTCTGTGAAAGCCAGGTGAGCCTGCAGGAGCAGAGCCTGTGGGTGGGGCACAGGTCACTAGCTGTCCCTCTGACACATACGCTCCAGCCTGCTCACCCTAGCCTCTCCCCTAGGGCAGGGCACCAGCATCTTCATGGTCTTATCTATATTCAGGCTGACTTGGCTCCAACCTTTCTTCTGCTGAAACTCGAATCTGACCCATAGATGCTTGCTTAAAATCCCACTGCTCTCATGATTAAGTCCAAATATCTTAGCACAATTTACAAATCCTGTTATGATCTGACCCTGCCGCACTTTCCAGCTTCACTTACCGTCATACTCAACGAGGCCTCTATGCATCATCCAGTCGGAACTCCTTTCCGAGAACCAAACACATCACTCATTCCTCTATTCATTCACAAATATTCATCGAGTGCTTAATGCATGCAGGTGCTGGGAATACGGGAGGTGAACAAAACAAATAAATATCCCTGCCTTCTACCAGGGGAAACAGAAAATAAATAAAACATGTAGTATATTATAAGGTGATCATTTCTAATGATAAAAATATAAAACAGGGAAGAAAGAGACAGTGTCCCTCCTGCTCACAGGTCTTCCACACACGCTCTTCCTTCGGCCTGTGTTAATGAAATGTGTTCCCTCCACGTTACCGGAACTCTCTGGCTCCTCTCTAACTCACTTATCCTTTCGACCTCGGCCGGGACGTACCTTCCTCCTGAAAGCCTTTTCTTTAAATGCCCACCTTCCATGCCCCTCCTCTATGATTTCACAGCCCTCCATTACTTCCTCTATCACAGTGCTTTCTCTCCAACGTGCCACTCCTGCCTGATTAGATGTTCACACCTCCCCTAGTCTGCAAGCTCCTGGCCACCCACCTCACTCACTGTTGTGTCCTCAGCATCCAGCACAGTGCTGGTGTGTCCAGTGAGTACTGTTGGGTGGTACGAGGTTTGCTGGATGAGTCAGTGGGTGGGTGGATGGATGGATGGATGGGTAGATCTGTGCACACGGTGGACACTTGCAGCAAGAAAGACAGAAGCTGAGTGACACTGAGAGATCGGGACTGTTGGCAACGGTGAATACACACAGAGACCAGGGTGGAACTCTGACACACAGAGGTAACAGCACACAGGCCAGGGAGACCACTGAGTCAAGGCATGCACCCCTCTGTCCATTTAGTAGCTGCTCCTCCTGAGTCTTACCTTCTGGCTACCCTACATCAAGGTTGCACCATGAAGAACGAGAAGCATTGATTGAAAAATTCCTTATAGTGATTTTCTTACTTTTTATCTTGTAATTGACAAATTCTATCTGATATATGTTGTTTCTGGAGTCATTTACTTGACCTGTGTTGTCTATAATGAATAGTAGAAGAGAGCTTATTGCTATAATTTTAAAGTATCTTTGGCTTTGCCCTGGCCGGTTTAGCTCAGCGGTTGGAGCGTTGGCCTGTGGACCAAAGAGTCTCGGGTTTGATTCTGGTCAAGGGCACCTACCTCGGTTGCGGTTCAAGAGGCAACTAGTTGATGTGTCTCTCTCACATCAATATTTCTCTCTCTCTTTCTCTCTCTCTCTCTTTCTCTCCCCCTCCCTCCCACTCTATCTGAAGATAAATGGAAAAATATCCTCGAGTGAGGATTAAAACAAATAAAATAAAATATCTTTGGCTTTTGCCTAAGCTAAGGATTTCACAACAAAAGACCCCAAACCTGGCTTCTATCAGCTATTGACCAAAAATTTAACAGGACTCTTTTTCTTTCGGCTGTTACTTAAACTTCTGCAGCTACTGAACTCTTGGGTTTCGGAAATTATTTATTCAGTATCCATTCAACAAATATTTACTTTTTAAGTGGCAATGTGCCACATCCTGGGGCACAAAGATGAATCAGATATGCTCCCTGGCCTCAGCGGCAATCAGGTAGGGCTGCAGTTTCCAGGCTAGACGTGTGCCCGTGGGGATACGCGAATACTTTCCGAGGGGGACGTGGGCAGGAACGTGCTAACAGAATCCACGTCTGGGCCCTGAGACTGGCCCACCAGGAACGTGTCTGCAGGGCAGTGAGGCCAGTTCCACTTCCCCACCCCTCTTTCACAGTCACCCTGCCCCACCTCACGCAAGGGGGACGTGGCTCTTACCCGTCCTGCGTATCGCATGTTGCTCCAGGTGTACAACATCGCACACTCCCTCAGTGGGAAAAAGTGCCAAGGGAACCACTGAAAATATTAAAGGACGTCTCCTATGATTGAGGTACTATGACTCTCCCAGACAGCTCATGAACAGATGCATCTCCAAATAAATTTTGATTCTTAAGCAAATTACTTTTTAAATTTTGTAATATAAGTGTATTTTAATCAGTTAGTTACTAATAATTGTATTGCGAAATGCAAGCTGGTAAAACATTTACTACTTAAAGACTGATGTTAGGAAAATTTGTTCAGTTAAAATTTCAATGTATACACTTATTATTGTTGCAGGGAAATGTGATAGGGTGGCCATAAAAGAATTTCACACATAAAATATATTATATTGCTACATAAAGTAAAATTCTATGGGGAAATATAATGGAAATATAAGTTCTAGAGGGAAAAAAATCAATTTAAAATTTCTAACATAAAGAATAAATTATTCATGTGGGTTTTTTTCAACGGTGATGAATGGACATGAAATGCCATTGGCATTTAGATTCTCTTAAGATACATTTAATACATAAAAGAGTATTATAATGACTTTATATTAAAATACAATATTCACAAATACACAGGACATTACATCTTTTGTTACCATTGAAATTTGTGGTTTCAGGTCTCAATTCTGAAAAGTATAGGGAGAGCATAGTTTTTCAAAATCATTTTCAAAAGTAAGTGAGCAAACCGGTGAAGATCGCCGACACATGAGAACAAGGCCACTGAGCGAAGCTGTTATAAGGCATTTTAGGCACTGGGATGGAAGCTTGAGCTGAGGTGTGAAGCTAGAAGAGGGAGCTGTCAGTTCTGTTTGGAGAACCAGGAAAGTCTTTCCCAACACATGGTAATGATTAGTCTCAATAACAAGAAGTGTGTGTGTCTGGGGTGGGGGGTGTGCGTACGTGTGTGTGACTTATGGTGATTCCTACTCACTCTTTTTTGGAATTGTAAAGTCCTTTATTATCATTTTTATGAGAAAACCAAGAGCTGTTATAGATCAAGACATTGAAAAGTTCTTCTCATTAACTCTTTCAGAATGATATAGAAGACAGAATAACTAAATAACTTGGTAGAAGGGCAGAGTTTAGAAGTTTGGAGGTTGGCAGTCCAGAGTAGGCATGGTGGCCTCACAAAATTAAGGATGAGAGACCAAGGATCCTTCTAGTTCTACAATTCATCATCACTAGGGTGTGGCACTTGTCCTCATTGCCCAAGATAGCTGCTGGAGCACTAGCCATTCCTGCTGCATTCCAGACAGTGGGAAATAATAAGAAAGGAAAAAAAAAAGATGCCTCTCCCAGTTGAGTCAGTTCCTTTTCAACAACCTTCCTGGAAATCCCACACAACATTTCTACTTACATTTAATGGGTCAGAATTTAGCCAAATGATTCCACCTAGTTGTAAAGGAGGCTGGGAAATGTTATCTTTATACTAGACAACCATGAAACCATCAAAAATAATGAGGTTTTGTGAGTAAGTAGAAAAGGAAGATGGATTAGGGGACGAGCACACGGGAGTCTCTGCCATACCTGATGCTTGATCTTGAACCTGAGACATTCAAAATGATTAATCAGCTCAGTCTTTCCCTTTATGTGACATTCTCCCTCTAACCCATGATTACTACCACACTTGTATGACTATTCTATTTTCCTTTTGTTGTTGTTACTGCTTTGGTTATTTGATATCTCCACTATGGTGTTCGAGTGTCTAATCGATATCTCAGACCCAACATGTCTAACACTGAGCTCCTCTAACTGCTGTACCTGCAGCCTTCCGGTCACAGATACTAGTCCCGCCATCCTTCTGGCTGCTCAGCCCAGAAACACTGCAGTCTTGCAGATCCAGATATCAACCACTCTCACCACCACCACCTCCCTTGTCCAAGCCTCTATCATCTCTTGCCTGGATGACTGCTATCACTGTCCAACAGCCTTCTACACCTGCTTCTACCCTTACCCCTACCACAGTCTATTTTCAACATAGCAGTCAAAGTTGATCTTCTTTGAATGTTAAGTCATATAATTTCATTCTTCTCAAACTCCTGCAGTGGCTCCTTATTTCTCCCAGAGTGAAAATCAAAATACTTAAAATGGCCAGAAGGCCATGCATGATCTGGTTTCTCATTGATTCTCTGACTCCCTGTCCTAGTACTTCCCCTCTCACTCTGCACATTGACCTCGTGGCTCATTGACACACCTCCAACCCATCCCCAGGGCCTTTACTCCAGCTGTTCCCTCTGGAACACTTTTTCCCCAGAGAGCAGCTTAGCTAGCTCCCTCCTACCTTCAAGTCTTTGTGCAAATCTTACCTCTTACCCCAACTACCAGTCCCAACCCCAAAGACTCTCAAATTCCCGCTATTCTGCTCTTCTTTTCCTTCTGTCTATTTATTTACTATCTTCTGAGATGCTGTCCAATTTTTTTCCAGAATGAAAGTATTTATTATGTTTACTGTTTATTATCTGTCTCTCCCCATCCCTGCCCCCACTCGTTCCTTGTCTGTTTTGTTCACTGAGGTATTTCAAGGACGTGCTACGGTGCCTGGAACATAGTAAGTACGCAATAGTTCTGTTGCTTGAAATCAAGTAATTTGTTCAGTAACTTAATTTGCAAATTAAAAGAAAGCACTTTCTCTGTGCAAGACATGGAGCTGAGTGGACACTAAGGAACAGGCCAGCTTCCTACTCGCATGTAGCTTCTAATCTAATGAGAAGAAAGGGCAGTGCATAAATAACTCTCATACACGCCAACAGGCTGAGTCCCACAGGGCTCAGGGCTTGAGGTCTGTCAGAAGAAAGAGCCTAGAACTCAGGACAGCAAGTTCGCCTCTGACTGGAACGACTCCAGATGGCTTTGTGGATGGCGTGTTTGAAGTGGACTTTGAAAGACAGGTGGTACTTTAATAAGTAAACGTAGACAAAGAGGTGTTTGAAGATTTAAAAAAACACCTTGGAGGCACAAAACTGGCAAAGCGACGTTCATATTGATAATTTAATAATTCTGACAATAACAAATTATAGTCTCTTTTTTTGTAAATCCTCACCTGAGTATATATGTATTTTTTTACATTAATCTTCAGATAGAGCTGGAGGGAGAGAGAGAGGGAGAGAGAGGGAGAGAGAAACATCAATGTGAGAGGGACACATCGACTGGCTGCCTCCCGCACAACCCCAACCGGGGCCGGGAATGAACCGCAACTGAGGTACATGCCCTTGGCCAGAATCGAACCTGGGACTCTTTGGTCTGCGGGCGACACTCTTACCACTGAGCCATACTAGCCAGGGCAATAAATTATAGTCTTATTAATATGGTATCATTTATTTGGACTATAAGAGCTTTGTAGGAAAGGAAAGGTAAAGGTATTCAATTATCTCAAATAAATAGGAACAGAATGGTAGCTGGGACACATTTCAGAGACACCGAATGCTGAGCTGAGGAGCTGGGCTTAATTCGTTTGCTAGAAGCAGTGGGGCTCGGAGCAGGACATGTGGATGAGCAGAGGGCAGGACCCGGGACGTTAGGTAAGCTCCTCCCGGGCCGCAGTTCTGTCTTATTAGACTTTGGACCCCTGTGCCTGCCACGGCACCTGGCACACTAGTGGTGCTCAAAAAACATCCATTTACATTTCAGCCGTGGATTAGGGAGATGGTGGAACGTTCTGTCAAATAAACAAGTCACATTCTGGCAGCTTTAGGGAGGGGAGGATGGACTGAAGGGAGGAGAATTAAGAAGGATAATGAAGCACTGAAATTGGGCCACTGCGGTGAAAGAAAGGGGTGGGCACAGTGATGCCACGTTGGAAAAACCAGTGGGTCTCGGAGACAGATTGGACGGAGGGCTGAGAGCAGCTGGAAGATGAGTTCTCCTCCAACACAACCTAAATCTACTCAACTCAAAGCAGTCAAACTACAGGACTGTTCACAATGAAACCTGGGGTTTCATTGGGAGTGCAGCAATAAAGGGGAAAAAGAGAGAACTTATGGACATGGACAATGGTGTGGTGATTGTGGGGGTGGAAGGGGTGGGTGGACGTGGAGATAAATGGTGATAGAAAAAATTTAAATTTTTAAAAATAAAAGTCAAAAAACATTTGGAGGGAAAGATTCCAGGGTGGGTTTAAAAACTAACATCTAATTAAAACAATCAACCACAGACTTTTAAAGCAGCAACTATACATAATTGTGGGGAAAGTAAGCATCACTACAGGCCCTTATCAGAACCTCGGGCTTCTGAGTGCTTGGTTGTGGCCGCACAGAGGAAATCCGTGGGAGGCAGCAGGGGTGTGTGCGGTGTAATTAGGTCTTGACAACTGTCAGACCTGGGTTGAAGGCCTTCCTCAGCCATTCACTAGCTATGGGGCCTCTCACAGAAATCTGAAACTTTACTACCTATGAGTTAATAATAAAAATAGTAGAGAGTTATGTAAAGATTAAATGAGATCATGTGAACTGGGTGCTTCATAAATGTTAGTTCCTCCTCCCTGTGCTGCCCTTCTTTCCTTCTTCTCTGGACTCCACTGAAGTCCTCTACTTCCAACACAGTTCTAGCCAAAACATACTTCTATTTATAGTGCCTGCCCCCAGAAAGGTTGTGTTTACAGTCGTACACTCTATTGTCTTTTATTCGGTGCCAGCTTCCAGGCCCACTCAGTTTCTTTCCATTTCCCTGGTGCTCATCTCCAAATATGGTTTCACCAGCAAATTCCCCCAGTATCCTTTTATTGTGTCTTTGGGAAGATTATTAATGAAGATGTTAAATCAGGCTGACATAAATAACAATGCTTAAAGCAATCCCGCAGACACTTTTGTTCCACTCATCAGAGATATGGTGTCATTTATCATTAGGTCTTCTTACAGTTTTCCAGCCTCTTGAAAGACTCACATGAAGACACTCATTTCCATCTCTACTGGCATTAGCCTCGCAAGTGAACACTCATGAGTTACTGAGTGATATGTCACCACAGGATGGAACATCTGTTACATCACACTAGCCTATCCCTCTCTGCTCTCATAAATCTCGACGGTCAAAACAGATTAGTCTAGCATGTTATTTCTAATAAACATTCTCTTTTGTTGTGTGTGGCTCATACCCAAAAGGAGATAATAGACCAGTTGATAAAAGTAGCACAATCTCATCACCGGTTTGAACATGGTCAAGTGGTAAATAATGAAAAATAACTCCTTGGCAAGGAGAGAAATGAATAGCAATAAAACAGCCCATACAGAGGGTCAGTATAAGACTCTGCCTCATGGAACTCAATTCTACAAAGTCCTGGAGAGAAATTACTGTCTGGGTTCAGAACCAAAAATAGTGGCAGTTTTCTTGAACTTGCTTTTTCCTAATAGATCCTTGCTTGTGTTACTCACAGAGGTTCTCTTTTCTCACTTCCCAAAAACGTTGAGCAGTGTATGGGTGGCTCAGTTATGGACGTGGGGGCATAGTGATGGCATATGTCTCAGTCTCCAGGCTCCATTTAGTCTCCGCATTGTTTTCTTTGCTCTGCCCCCTCACCTTTCATTCATTGTGGCACTGTAACACAGTAAAACACTCACCATTTTAATCATTGTAAGTGTACACATACATTGTTGTATATGTACAACCCCTCTCTAGAACTCTTTTTATCTTGCAAAAACTGAAGCTATGTGCCCATTAAATAATAACTCCCCCTTCCCCCAGCCCCTGGCATCACCATTCTTTCTGTCTCCATGAATGTGACTACTCTAGGTGTCTCATACAAGCAGAATCATGTCATTCTCCTCACTTTTAATGAAGGCCATCTTCCTGTATTTTTCCTAAGTGTATAACCCACTTGAAATGAAATGGAGAATAAATAAACAAATAAGGAAAGAGAGCAAAACCATTTCCAGGGCGCTAGACACGTTCCATTCTATATGTATCAAGTCAGTGGTAAAGCCATACTGTTTGCTGACTAGACCCAAACACAGGATTGTAAGAAATAGGCATTGTTTAAATAGTTAATGTTCGGACATGCAGCATATTTAAGATAACAGTAAGGGCAAAGGAGCGATTGATCATAGTAGAGGTTCCTACAAGGAAAGAAATATCAAGATAATTGAACAAGGAAGCAATTGTAGATTCCAACTGAGACCTAATGGGCTAAATGCCAATATACCAGGTCACAAAGGTAATTGACAAAACTGCTTCCATCGCAGTGGTTCTCAAACTTTAGCAACCATAAAATTAGTCAGACAGACCCACCAAACAAAAACTGCATTGACTGGGACTCAGGAGTCTGAGTATGTCATCAGCTGCCCAGGTGGTTTAGAGAGAAGATTTCAAAGGCGTGTTGAGAAACAGTGGTGAGAACAGTGGATCAGAGAGGCCGTGAGGCTGCCTCTGTGGGGTTGAGTAGGATCATTGGGCTTATCTTATGCACATAGCCCCATGGTAGCCATTACTACCCATGTGTGTGTGTCCCACATTGACCTGACCGAGCCATCAAAACCAGGGGCTGAGGCAGGAGTGAACAACACCAGAAGCAGACCCCCATTCGGTCCCCCACTGTAGGGTCAGCAAGGGCCACGATTCTATCATCATTATAGCCTTGAGAATAGGCCCTGTGATTGTTTTATTTTGTGTTTATTTTTCGGTCTGCCTCTTTGCCATCAAAGAGGGAAAATGCCGGCCACCGTGAAGCTGTGTTCAGCACGAAAGATCCGTATCTAGCTTCTCTCTCATTTACAGCTTTAATGTTCTTTCTAGAATATGTCTGTGCTGGAGAATCACCACTGGCGATCTACAATTGGCATGCTTCGAGAATCAAGGCTTCTTGCTCACTTGCCAAAGGAAATGACGTAAGTAGTGTAGAGATTAAACATACTGATGTCCACACATTAGAGATAAGCCGCTTTCTCTAGGGCACGCTTGAGACCCCCTGGGTTCACACTGGGGAGCCAGCTTGCTGTGCTTCCTGCCTGCACTGGGCATTGTCTGTCGGAGGCCATCGGTGTCGGTTACTGCAGCCCAGAAACCAGAGTCTCTGTGAGCTTTGAAAGGGCCTTGGATCATCTATGACCTGACGTCAGGAAAAGGAGAATAAACAGCTCTCCGCTTTCACACTCTTCGGCATCAACGCTCTTCTTTGCCAAGTTCCTGTCTTTTATGTTAACAAAATTGTCCTCCTGTGTAGACCCAAATAATAAATATTTATCAAAAAGAACACAGGAGTTCCCGAGCTAGTTTTAAGACTACTTCAGTGAAGTTTGTTTTATAATTGCCAGTCTCAGCAAAAGTAGAAGTCAGAAATTATTTTTCTAAAATGTCTTTTGTTAAGTAACTGAATGGCCCCAGCAATTTTTTCACCATTAATTTACCTACAGAATGGGAAATACTAGTTTCCTGGTCTGCTGTTTGTTAGCCAGATATTTAGGCCGAGTCCTACTGAATCCAAGGTCATGGCCTCATTGTCTACATGGCCCCAAGTTAACTGCTGTACTATCTACCAAGACCAGCACAAATTCTGATCTGTTTAATTAAAATGCACAGCACTCAAGGTAGCTAGGAGAGAAGTAAATAAATAGATCTCTATACCCTTCCTTCTGAAAGGCACATAACTCAAGGTCAGTGGCCAAGTGATGTCTCTCCATAGAACAGGCACTATACTCGGCTCGTCGGTGTGTTCCTGGCCTCTGACACTATCTCACTGTTTCCTAGCACCCAGAGGAATATTGAATTTGCAGGAAGGACTTCAGTTCTGATAAGTTTTTACTCCCAGAACAAAAAACCAATCCGCATGCATGGATCAAAAACGTGTACCTTTTACTAAGATGATAAATTGCAAAGATCAAAAGAAATGCAAAAAGAACTAAAAACTACAATAAGAAATCAGGTAATAAGGAGTGGAAAAGAGGAGGTTAGTGTCAGGGTCAGCCAAAGAAATGAAGGAGAAGGGAAGGAAGGAGAATGAGAACAAGAAAAAAAGAAAACAAAAGGAAAAACGGAGGAGTTGTCCCTGTAATACCCACGTTAATTCTGCTTGCTGCTCAGTTAGTTCATTTCCTAAGCTACTCCTACTCATCCCTACGGATTCCAAATAAAAGTACCATATTTTTTGTCTTTGTGGGATGCAGTGTTATAAATTGCTCTTGCTAAAGGAATAATTGGTATGCAATAATATATGTGAAAGGACTTTATCATGAAAGTTATCATCATCATAATCACCATGATTATTCCCTCTGTCCCTACATAAATGCTTTAAAATAATTTTTCTGATTTTAAAAGTAAAGGTTAACTGTACAAACTAAGGAAAATTCAGAAAAAAATTAGCTTAACCATAAATTTTAAAAATTATAGATTAGCCTATACTAAAAATCAAGACTTCCTTTTATCAAAAGATGTCATTTAAAAATTGGAAAGACAAGCCACATTATGGAAGAAGAAATTTGTAACACATAATTGACAAAGGACCACTACTGAAAAAATATTTTAAAAAACAATTAGAAACAGAGACAACCCAGTAGAATGATAGGTAAAGACTAGAATAGAAACTTCACAGAAGAGGAAATATTAATGGCCAATAAACACATGAAAATATGTCCAACCCAATTAGTAATCAAGAAAATTTATATTAAAACCATAAGGACTTGCATGACATACTCCTCAGATTGACAAAAAATGTAAAGAGTAAAAATATAAAGCCATGAGAATCTCATTCTATTACTACTATTATTTTAGAGAAACTTCTTTTGCACATGCATGACTGGAGGTATATAAGGGTGTTTACTGTGGCATTTTTTCTTAGTAGTCAAAAACTAGAAACAACTCAAGTGACCATCAAAAGTGGAATGGATAAAAACATTGTAGAATATGACTACAATAGAATACAGTGTAATAATGAAAATGGATGAACTACAGCTCACACATCAACATGGATGACTTTCAAAAACATAATGTTAAGCTAAAGAAGCAAGTCACAAACTATTTACTTTGTAACTTAAAGTTCAAAAGCAGTTAAAATTAAATCATATTATTTAGACACACATGTATAGGTGGTAAATTTATTAAAAGTGGCAAGGAAATTTTTTAAACAAAGATCAAGAGAGTGGTTACTTCAGGGATTGAGAGACGAGGGGTGTGACAGGAGATACAGTGGGACCTTCTGGGGTACAGGCAGGCAATGTTCTTGACCTGGGTGATGATTACATGTTTACTTTATATTGGTTCATTAAGCTGTGTATGTGTGCTCTATGCACTCTACTTAAATATTTTTCATTTTTAAAGGTAAATTTTAGAAATAGTTATGAATCTTTCCTTTCATTGATTACTTTTGTTTTATTTTCCCAAAATATCCCATTTTCTCTATACCATGTTTGACTAATACACTGCTTGCCTACTGGTTTGTAATAGTGCCTTAATCAACCACTATCCTTTTTAAGTTCCAGTATCTCTTTCCAGACTGTTGTTGTTTATTCATTGATGGATCTTCCCATCCCACAGTATCAGTCACTACTATTGTCTTCATTATTATTACTGTTATTATGCTCTCTTTTTTCCCCATGAAAATCTTAATGTTTGAGCTGGTTTGAACGCTGTAAAAGCACAACCCAAACTCCTGTGATTCTGCGAGTCTTTCTGAGTCCTCCTTAGAGCATGCATTTCTAGTTGGCTTTCAGTTTTTCCGCCCACAGGAGCCACGGGAATGTATAAACTACCACAACTTTGTCCCCCAAGGTTTCAGTCACTCTCTACAGTTCTTGGTATACATGCTGTCCGAGGGCAGAAGTGACGGTGGGTGAGAGAATCACTCTTACGCTGTGAAGGATGGAACTCTGTGTAATAAACAGTACCCAAGGCAGAATGAGATTACAAACCACCTGTTGATGACAGAATCAATCACCCTCCTCAGAAGGATTTACTCTGTGTGTGTGTTTTCTCCTTCATTCTTGTGGATGCAGACAGGATATTGAACAGCAGCTGGGCTCCTTGATCTTGGCAACAGACATCAACAGGCAGAATGAATTTTTGACCAGATTGAAAGCTCACCTCCAAAATAAAGACTTAAGGCTGGAGGACGTACACGACAGGCACTTTCTGCTTCAGGTAAACAACAACAAAGCCATTATTCTTGCTGGGTAAAAACACTTAGGGACATGGTCAATAATATTAGCACATTTGAGAAGGAGTATCTCCCATGGTATAAGTTAGAGCAGTGGCCTACTTTATTAAAAGCTATGAGACACATGAAATTTTTTGAGTGGTTTCCAAGCAAGTGAAATCTGGGTTTTGTATCAGTACATTGATAATATCTCATTGATAACCGCTCACCACAAAGGAGGTGCCCCACTGGGCAGTTGCGTGCAGTAAGAACCCACTGCTTTTTGTGTCTTGATGTCAACTTGACCACTGTGACACCTGTGCAGTTTTAAAAGACTGTTTCTACAACGCAAAAGTATACTATGTGAACTGTGGTACAAATAAAAAATTGAGCAGCGAGTAGCCTCCCCTTACCGAAAACCTATTCAATCAAACCTTGCTTTATTTCCTTTTACCCCCTAAACTCATATTTTCCTCTGAGGCTCAAACATGCTTACCTAGTTTTCACATGTTTAGGCACTGATAAATACACTGTTTTAACTGGATGGATTGAATCCTATCAAGCCCACATCTTTCTGTGTCATTCCGTGGCAAGAAGCCATTTTTGACAAGAGAACAAGAGGAGGAGTGGACCCCAGAAGTAGAACTCTGACTTGGTATCCAAACCAGAGCCTTTTTCTTGATCTTCCGTTTTCTCTGGTCTTCCTTTTGGCACAAAAGATTGAATGGATGGACCCTGGGCTCATTTAAGTAGACCAACTTGAACCAGAGAGGCAGAGCTGCCTGTGGCAGACTGACCTGTGCAGTCTTTTCGGCTCCATGCCTCCATGGTGCCCCCTAGCGTCCAAAGCTCCCCTTCCTTCCCAGGAAATGCTCTCCCAGCAGCAGCCCTGTATCTTCATTTCTTCCCAAATGAGGCTTCTCTTCCCTGAGTGCCACAAACATCAACCAGGGTTTGATTTTAGAGACTTGAGCCAAGTTGTGAAAGATTTGGCCTGAACATTTGCATTTCAAAAGGAAAGCTAGCAGACACAAACGAATCATGAAAGGGCAGAATTTGGAGGAGACTTCTGCCCCTTACCTACTCCAGCATGTACTGGTGCCCCTGTTAACCAGGAAATAAAGAATCAACCAAATTTGCAACTTAATGTGACTCAGACTCTCCCAGACCCCAGCACTGTTAGCAGTTCTGTGATCCCAGGAAACTGGGTCAAACAAACAGACCTTGCTGGTGGGCAAGGCACGCCACAGGAGCCCACCTGGGCAGCGGTCTCTCTGCAGCTGGTGGTAAGGGGCAGAATCTACTTCTCTGGGAATTCAACGTAACCCTCCCAGGGTCAACATCGCTTAGAAAGCGGTCATCCCGGATCCAGGTCAGTGTGAGGCAAACTAACAGGCCTTGATTTAGTTCTGCAAACAAAACACTCCTCACTTTGATAGGACCTAGCTCCTGGCTGGCAGTCTGCACTTGGTCACACGCAGAGACACGGGCACATAAATGCAAACACACATCATTTAGGTGATGTGTGTAGTTGGTCATTTTGGCCACTGTGAGAGTGAGGTCCAAATGATCTCACTTGAGCCTGGCTGGAGTCCTTCGGCCTCCCTGCCCGTGAGAGGTGGGGCAGCAGAAGGAACCAGGCCATGGCTTTCCTTGGCCCGCACACCCCAAGTCTCCTCCAGAAAGCTCCGTGTCCTTGGACGGTGGCTCTTCTCTCCTTCTCACTGCTATAAAGCGGGAGCTCTGAATGAAGGGTTTGTGTGCCGGTGAAGAAGTGTTGTTTCCTGAAGAGACACGTCAGGGAGGCCCTTGTGAACGTGGGCCTGGCACCGCGAGGCACGCTGGCAGGCGGGCAGCCCCTTGGGCTTGGGGCGCATTTGCTGCTGAAAGATTACCCTCTGACAGTCTCTCCCTGCCCTGTCACTTCTCAGATTGCCCTGAAGTGTGCTGACATTTGCAATCCTTGCAGAATCTGGGAGATGAGCAAGCAGTGGAGTGAGCGGGTCTGTGAAGAGTTCTACAGGCAAGGTTAGTTGCGACCCGGCAGCTGCGTTTCACGGCCCCTCCTCCTTGCAGGCATTTGTCCCAATAAAACAGGAAGTGGCTGATCTATCATGACATTTGTTCTTCCACCAACTCTTATTATCCTAACCTTTCCCTTTAACTCTCTTGCAAACCATCCATCCCTTTTTTGGAAATAACTTCAAAATAAATAACATTGACTTATTACAGAAACAGGTAGTAATGAGGTGCAATAAAAGTGAGTGAGAATGGTATATATATATCTTTTTTTTTTTTTTTTTAATGGTTTTCCTCTGTGGATATAAAAGTGTGAGGAACAGTTTGATTTTTACTCTGACCTTCATTTTAATGAGCTGAGCGCAGCCTAAAGGCTAAATGCCGTCTGCGGTCAGTGTTTTCCTCTCCGCCAGAAGGACTTAACCCCTTTTGTGTTCCTTCCCCTGACTCTCTTAAATAAAGCTAATAATGAAATACAGCACAGCTGACCAAGAATTGAGCTCATCCTCTCAAATACATACGTGAAAAGTCAAATGGCCCCCGGTTAGGGTGTATTTTTAAGAGACTAACCTCGTTCAGAAACGAGGCCACGACTTGGAGCAGGAGCTTGCCGTGGGGTGGGCTAGCAGCCCTGAACCACGGCCGTGTTTCTTCAGGCCCAGCTTCAGCGCTCAGGATGTTTGTTCAGGCACAACGTGCCCTGATGTTAGTGATGGGATCAGCTTCGAGAGGCTGAGAACAAATAAAGCCTGAAGTGTCCCACATACCAGCTCTGTGGGGACGTCAAGTAGCAGCAGGAAGCCTTGTGGAGAAGCCTCCATCAAAGGATGTGTCCGGGACATGGTAACGGTCCCAAAGACAGAAGACAAAGCGGATGGATTGGGTTCGTGTGGGGCAAGGGCTCTGCTCACCATCGCTTTCCCTCAGAGGAAACGTGCTCACGCAGCTCCCACAACTCTGTCTCTTCACTTCCGTTGGGTGTAAGTGGTTACAAATCACAAGGTCATTTCTAGTTACCCCTGATGTAAAACTTCCACTGAGGGGAACACAAAGGAAAATGGAGTGAAATTGGAACAGAGAGGTTTCAGATTAGAGAAGATAAGTAGTTTCTTTACAGTGTGATATGAAAACACATTGACATAGCACAGTGAGGGAAGGGCTAGATTCTTCATTCTTGGGACTCACCAGTGGGGAAGAGAAAACATACCACTCTGTCCCTCTTGGTCTCTGACTCAGTCATGTGCTCCTGTTGGCATGGATTGCAGTGGAACCCCTTCATTCGTCTATCTTGCACCCTTATTTGTACTGTGAGCAACTTGGGGACCATGTCACTTGGGCAGATTGTAAGGTCTGCACAGTTGGTGAATCAAAGTTGTTAACTAAGGGAAGTAAATGTGGTCAACCAAGAAAAATAATCTGTAAGATCTCTTTGCAAAAAATTGGTTGTTGTCCTCAGATTGTACGCATGTGCAGCCTCGTAAGATGGAACAACCTAGAACATTTGTAACTCTGATCACTAAAGGTGAGCTTCCATGCCTTTGCCCTGGCCTGTCTCCTGCAAAGAAAGAGGAATAGAGAGGCCGTGTTGGGTCCTTGTTATTTAATTGCATTTTTGGTCTAGCAGAAGTTCAGCCTGTTTAAGAGAAGACGAGACTCTTGTCCAAACTGCATGTCTTCCATATTGAATTGATATTTTTAAAATTCTATAAGCATGACTTTTATCATTTTGATTAATCTTATTCTGGCTTTCAGTTTAGGATTTAGGTCTCTGTAGACTGCTAACAGTCCCAGCCAAAGTATCTAAATTATTTGTGATGTTGAGCAAAGGAAACCCCTGAAATCAAGGTTGTAGACAGAGAGAAAAAGAAAGATGAGATATCCCATGGATTAGGAAAACAGTGTCAAATTCTGAGATTGGGGTTTAGGATTCTACCCCTCCTCTTGATGCCTTAAGGAAGTAGACTCTCTGTCCTAGGCTGGTATCTTCTCAATCAACCAAGATCCGAGAAGTTTTTATTGAACATCTGCTTCCAGCCTGTCTAATCCTCAGTAAAACTGTAATTTTCCCTGTGCACCAAGCCCCACTGGGGATGTCGTAAATGATGCAAATTATAGTTAATGTTTCATAACTTCACAATACTAAGCAGCAAAGTTTCTGGAGGAAAGAAAGTATGCCATTTTCCTCTTTGGGTTCTCTACATGGATTAACAAAGTGTCTAAAATATACAGTGCTTTATAAATATATGTTGAATGAGTGACTGAATGAATGCTCTGATTGGAAGACCTCTATGGTCGCAGTCAGGAGAAGACCTAGGGCTGAGGAAGGAGAATCTGAGCTGGGTGCTGAAGAATGTGTAGTGTTCTGTCCTTTCCTATAAGATAGCCACAAGGCTCATGTGGCTACTTACATTTAAATTAGTTAAAATGACAGAAAGTTAAAAGTTTATTTCCTCAGTATGTTTAATCATATTTCAAGGGGCTACTGTAATGGGCAGTGCAGAGAATATGTCTATTATGCAGAAAATCCAATTGGACAGCGCTGTCTCTATAGACAGGACTGGAAATGGACAAAGGCACTGAGGTGGGACCCTCTACCCCTGCCTCACAGACCAGCTCGTCCCATAGAAGGTGAGAAATGAGATGCTTTGTGGAGTATACACTAGGCAATTGAACATGGCACTTTCTCATAGAAAGTACATTTAGGGCACCATATATAATTGAAGTGAAAGAAATACTGAAGGAAGAAAACTAGCTAAGAAGCAAAAACTAAGAATGAGGCATCAAGCAACCAGATTAGTTAGGCAGAGTGAAAGTAGGGGAAACATCCTCCAAGAGGGGAATAAATAGGATTTGATGCCTCAATGTGGAGGGTGAAGGAAAGGGAAAAATCAAAGACAATTCCTCCAAAGTGTCAAGATCGATTGAAAAACCACTATTAACAGAAACATGAACGTGAGGCGTAGAATTGGTTTTAGGGGAATTCATTTTATTGGACAGCGTCATGCCCCACCCTCAGAAGGCTGTTATCACCGGCTTCCCTGAACTCCTCAGGTTCAGCCAGAGTGATATCTTCACAGCACTCTGGAGAATCACCAGGGCACAGACAGCAGAGGAGGCACAGCTACAGTCTTAGAGAAGATGACGGAGATGTGGCATCTCTAAGGTCCTGCCTCAGTGTTAGCTGCAGACACTCTGGAGCCTGACCGCCTCGGGTGGAATCCAGGCTCCCCTGTTTACTAACCGTGTGACCTTGGGTCAACACACTTCCTTTCCCTTCATCTCAATTCCTTATCTGTAAAATGAGGATTATAATGAGGTTATGAAGATTTAAATAATTAGTTAATTGCAAATAATTAATTACTTAGGTAACAATAATTAAATTAAGTACATAGGTAAATGTGTAGAAAGTGCCTGGTACATCGTGAGCACGATACAGATGTTATATTTTTATCTCCTGTAGTTTGGAGGGGTAGATTCACAACTCTAAACCCAGCTAATGTCTCTGAAGACCAGCTTATCTACTAATTAACCAGATTGTTTTTCCCAATGCAACAATCATCCACAATTTTTCACCCTCAGGAAGAATCAATAAAAGTATTTTGATAAAGCTTTGCATGATACATTTCTCCTTTGGTTTTCTAGCTGCCATCGGGATTAAAAAGAACTATCATTCTGACCTTCATACTTTGTTTAAGCTTCAGTTACACTGGGTAAAATTCTAAGGAGTCAGAATGAAAGCCATCAGACTCTTACTTCCGTTAATGTTGTAGCTGCACAGCGAGATGCCCTTCAAATGAGCTCTCCTGGTCCCTCCCTTCACTTCCCACCCACCTGTTATTTCTGGTTGTTCAGGCGAAACCAGATGAGGGTCAGGAAGAGTGAAAGGAGGGGGAGAAGCATAAAATCTGTTTTCTTAACCTGTAATTTAAAGCCAGAACTTGCATTTCATGTTAGGAAGTTGCCCATTAATTGCGTCCTTGTTTTTATAGAGCTTGTTCAAAACTTTATTTTAGTCCCAGAGCACAGCTATTCACAATGAGCCTATTATAAATGGTCATTGACACTCTGATATTTTCAATGTTCGCAGAAGCTACCAGAGCAAGGCAGAGCAAGTCAAAGCTAAAGCCTTCCTAATGCTGACCAGGCAGAGAACAGTAATCCCCAGACACTTCTTCCAGCTGGGTTGGCACAACTATCCACACTCATTTGCAGAGGTTCTGGATTATCAACGTGTTTCTTCTTCTTTCTTCTTAGGTGACCTTGAACAGAAATTTGAACTGGAAATCAGTCCTCTTTGTAATCAACAGAAAGACTCAATCCCTAGTATACAAATTGGTGAGTTAAATTCAATTTCGATTTTAAAGGAATATTTTTGGCACCTCTGCCAAAGTCACAAAGGAAAGATCTACACACAGCTTTTGAAAGACCCAAACTGGAGCTTTAATCAATGCCCCATGAATGGCCGAGTCCAAATAAACACTCTAATCATGGCTAATCTACTAGGTGATTACCAATTGAGAAGGTATGACAAATAGGGTGAAGGCTTTGTTACAGACCCTTAACTAACCTTTATTAAATTCATATTTCAGAATTAAATCCAAACCAAACAGAGTAGAAGGAAAGTAATAAGAATCAACTCCTCGCTGCTCAGATTCCCTTGAGGACTAAAGCGTGAGAAGTCAGTAGAATCGGCCTGTAGGACCCTTGCAGTCTGGTTAACGATGCTTCGTGCCCAGCACTCACTCCCCAGGGCCCGGGCCCAGACCCGCGCTCCTCCTGGCTGGGGCCCCTCTGCTCTCCTTCAAAACCTGCCCTCAGCCCCACTGTCTTAGGACCACACTCCCAAGTGTCACCTGCACTAAACTGTTAAACTGTGATGTTCATCTAAAATAATTACTACTTTAATAAGTTATATGTAAGATCATTAAGCAAATCAAACTGGAAATGCTAGGCAGTTTAGAGGGGGAAATATTTTTGACCCAGTGAGAATTTCTGTCAGTCTCTGAACACTCTAACAATTCCATCTACGTGCAAAGCAAGTCTTTCTTTTCCTGGCAGTTGCCTCCACCTAAACCCACTCAGAACTTTCACTCTTCTACTTATAAGCGATGGTCCTGGCAGGTACCAGTTCATGTTTTTCATGTTTCCACAGACCCTCAGACAGCGTAATGCTGTCACAGTGTCTCAGACCCCTGCAAGGCTCAAAGCTTGATGCCTTGACATTGGGAGTGAAGGGGGCACCCGGAGAAGATAAGCTTAAAACTGAGAAAACCAGAGCAAGTTCAAATGACACGCTTATGATCACTGGGGGTCAGATCTAATTCACAGTCCCACAAAGTGTGATGAAGTCATCCTAGGGAAACGGGGCAAAATGAATCTAGTTACAAAGATTCGAATGGACTCTACAAACATTAAAATAGATACATTGTAACAAAGAGAGATTATCGATTGTCCCTTTTTTTCCCAAATTGCCCTTAATATTGGTCTGTTGTTTTCACAATTAAAATGATTCCTCTGACTGAAAAAGGGGAAGGGGGTGTTATTAAAAACTGAACCCAGGGAGAAGCCAAGGCAGGTGAAGCTACTGAATCGCTGGGAGAGGGGAAGAGGAGCAACATGAACAGAAACACAGCCTCTGCCTGCCTGCATCCAGCTCCCTCCTGTCAGGCTGCTTTAGTTGTCAGGTTCTGCAAATGTGATACAAAAGGAATACACCCTGACCAAAATCCTAATCCACTGACCCACTTTGTGAAACTCTGGCTAGAAAGAAATCTGCCAGGCACCTGTTAAAGACACTTTGAACCGCCCAAGGAAAACATTCTTTGTTAAGCACACAACCCGGATTTTCATGACGAGCCTGATTTCAGAGATTCTATCCTGTTGTCATGAGAACACACTTATTTTGTCAGATCATATGTCCTGATTTGCAGCTCAGGAAAATGTGGTTACCATAGATACCTGTTTTTAAAATGGGATGGGGACTGAGTGACTAGGAAAATCCCATGGATGCTACACCAGCACACCGATAATAAAGAGAAAGAGAAGATGATTATAAAACAACCCTTGGTTCATCAATCTTTCTCTGTCTCTGTTCCCCATCTCCCAGCTGTGTGGGTTCAGGGTTGGGAGGTGTCCTGTGCAGGCTAGATCAGGCCAAACTGGAAAAATCCAAACAGATAAACAGGGTCTAATGGGGGCTGCAGGCTTCAGCATCCCAGACAACGATTTTTCCAGTGGGTCCTAAGTAATGCAGCAATTTCCTCTGTCCTGTTCAGAAATAGGAAGCAAGAGCCCTGGCTGGTTTAGCTTAGCGGTCAGAGCGTCGGCCCATGGACCAAAGAGTCACGGGTTCAATTCCAGTCAAGGACACGTGCCCTGGTTGCAGTTTGTCCCCGGCCCTGGTCGAGGTCGTGCAGGAGGCAACCAGTCGATGTGTCTCTCACACGTCGATGTTTATCTCTTTCTCTTTCTCTCTTTCTCTCTCTCCCCTTCCCACTCCATCTAAAGATAAATGGAAAAATATCCTTGGATGAGGATTAAAAAAAAAAAAATAGGAAGCAAGAAAACTCAAGAATGAAATCTTTACTTGCTGACTCCCTACATAAATTTATCAAAATACAGACATAGTCCTGGCCTGTTTGGCTCAGCGGTTAGAGCATCGGCCTGCAGACCAGAGAGACCTGGGTTCAGTTCCCGCTAAGGGCACGTACCTCGGTTGCAGTTTGTCCCTGGCCCTGGTTGGGGTCGTGTGGGTGGCAACCACTCAATGTGTCTCTCTCACATTGATGTTTCTCTCTCTCTCTCTTCCTCCCTCTCTTCTTCCCACTCTATCTGAAGACAAATGCAAAAATGTCCTCGGGTGAGGATTAAATAAATAAATAAATAAATAAATAAATAAATAAATAAAATACAGACATAAAGTTGCTGACTTAATGTTCCTCTTCAGGTTTGGGTTATCTAATATGATCTCATAATATTTAAATTATATGTCACCTAAGATGAGATAATGCAGAAACGCGCAGTAAGTTCTGCATGACTGCATCCTCTTCCCATGTCTACAGCATCCTCAGAGGCCACGAATCTGCTGTTTGTCCATTGAAAAGATAATCAAATCAAGCCTATAATTCACATGCCTGTACGCATACAGGGTGAGCTGGCGGGAGACTGTTATGCTGAAAAACACTTGCCTTTTCTCCCCACACCTACACTTTAAGGAAATACAATAAAACCTAAATATGTCTAAGTTTGCGATGATTCTAACAATCCCAGCCTGGACAGAAAGTTATCTTTGCCTGCATAAATCATGTTAATATGAAGCACACATTAAGAGTGAAACATGATTAGAAAGCAACAGGTCTAAAATAATTAAAGGAACAGACATGCAAACAAAGAAGTCTAATATCAAACAATCTTATCTAGTTGTTAAACCAAGAGTTTTTATGCAGATTAAAATCTGTGTTGAAGATAAATGAACTTTTATTTACCAACTCTTAGTTATTTAACATAATTGAAAGACAGACAAAACTAGGAAATGATAATCTTGAAAAAAAAATATTCTACAGGCTAAATGCATGAGTCCTTCAGATGTTCTAAATCAATGGTGTGCCCTTTCCTGATAGCACGTTCCCCTTCCTGCCCTCCCCACCCATCCTCCTTAGTTCCAACATAGACTTTCTTCCACTTGTTTGTTTATATATGTCTTTCTCCCTTTGCGAGGAATAATAACCAGTATTTACTGAGTGTTTACTGTGTGCCGGGAGCTTTCCAAGATCTTACGTGTGTTACGTCATGTCATTGTCGTAACAACCTATGGGTCTGGTACCCTTCTTAGCTCCTTTTTACCAGTGGGGAAACTGAGGCACAGAGAGGTTAAGTGCCAAACCTAAAGTGAACATTTCTTATGCTCCTCAGCTGAGGTCAAGGATCACATCTAGTTTGCTTCATATTCCTGGCCGAGTACATATGGGCCCCAGTGATGTTTGGGAGGGAGGAAGAAGCGGTTTTCCTGCCCCGGCAGTGACGAGTCTGGCCTTGCCTGTTTCAGGTTTCATGACCTACATCGTGGAGCCACTCTTCCGGGAATGGGCCCGTTTCACCGGAAACAGCGCCCTGTCTGAGATCATGCTAAGCCATCTCGCACACAACAAAGCCCAGTGGAAGAGCCTGTTGCCCAAGCAACACAGAAGCAGTGGCGGTGGCGGTGGCGGTGGCAGCCCGGACCACACAGACCACGGGACTGAGAACGAGGAGCAGACTGTGACTGAAGGCGTCGCCCCGTAGTGCCACAGGCCTGTCCCCTGCCCTGCACACAGAAGGAGAACCACCTTGAGCAGAGGCCTCCTGAGAGGACAGGAGCTCTAGGGGTTCTTGCCCATTGACCCAGCCACTCTCTGGGTTCCATCCTAGGGCTCTTTGGAATGCCACCTTCCTCCTCCTCTCCTGCCTCCCCTCCTTCCTCCAAGTGTACAGAAGCCATTCATCACCTCAGCATTCGCTGCGGACACTCCATTCAGTAACTTGGGAGCTGAGTCCAGGGACAAGCCTGCCCCTCAAGGAGAAGACTGGGGAGAAAGAAAGAGGTGCTTCTGCCATGTCCCCAAGGCCCTGGGTCACACTGTGACAGGCAGCAGCTCCTCCATCCAGAGCATTTTAGCATCCGCCATCTGACTGCTGAGAAAACACCAGCGTATTTGGAATCCAAGGACATTGATCTTAGTGCAAGAGCACAAATGAGAGCATGAGAGAAAGGACCTTCTATTTTAATAATAATAATTATTATTATTATAAAATAATAATGAATCTTTTTAACTTTTATATTTTATGCACTAGACAATGGATCTAAAACTTTGGACTAAGGTTACTCGGTGTACCCAAACTTGAACTGGGGGTTTATTGTTTTGTTACTGACTTTATGCCACTTTGGGTCAGAGATTGGACATCTTCTCAGTTTAGGAATCCGCGTTTCCTATCTGACCCGAGGGGAAGGTGCTGTACAGCTCATTCCTTTGCACCATTAGCCAGTCTGTCTTTTATCGATAACTCAGTTTCAGTGACATGTTTATATTCACTCATGTACATTTTCTGTAAATACCAAGCGCTACTGATTCTCATGCCAAAATACGTGAGTATTATGGGATGGCTCCCTGTATAAACAATGGCACTGTGACAGAATCCTGTTAGTTTTAATACAAGAGAATGCATTTGTAAATACGGTATAGAGTTTATTAATATTCTATTGTTTGCAGATAAAGGCCTTAATTTTCAACGTCTTTCGTCTTCTGAAAGCTGCCCCTTAAATCCTCACAGATATCAGATACCCTTCTGAACCTCCTTCCCGTGTCCACCTTTAGGCATCCCAGCTAAGGTCACAAACCAGAACTGAATGAAGCCTTTGAGGAAATCTTTGGGAAACTTCACGTGCATTCCGCTTGAGACCATTGAGACCATAGTGCTCCGTCAATGGCGCCAGCTTCGTTTCCTCAGTGACAGGACCCTTCAGCGAGCCCGAAGTCACTTCTCAACACAGCCATGCTAAACATTCTGTTTCCACCAGCCAGCCGAGAGCTTCTGTGTGTGCAGCTTGTCACGGAACATGGCAGTGTGTCCACCTTGCAGGACACGGCGGGTCGCAGCAGCCTCCTGTGACCCTGTCCTCTGACCGCCAGGGAGCTCCCTGCCCCCAGCACGCTTCCTCTGCTACGGCAGTACCAAAGCACCTCTGGTTTGTGGTTGGCCTGCAATTCTTGTTACTCGTAACTGAATTTTCCTTTTTCCTTCATTTCATGTGAACAGCTACCCACCCATTTAGCTGAAGGTAACATTATTTAAGTAAAGAAAATATGTCCGTCTTCTGACAGAATTTCCCTTCCTGGCAGGTCATTATGCTCAATCATGGCTGTAGCTAGCAGAAGCACCTGGGAATTTTGTTGCATTTTTTTTTTCTGCAGACATTTGGCTGCAACCTCAGTTTGTGACAGCATCCTCCTCTAGTCGGCTAAACTTTGTGCGTTGAATCTTTTCTTTAGAAGTTCCAGCATAACCAAAGTTAGATGAAAATTGGCACTGCCCCTTTCTTTTTACCTTAAACGATGTGGTGGTGGAAGGTGATGATATGATCATTTCTGCCGCTATCAAGCTGTTTCGCAAGCTGATCGAATGCCAGCTAACTCTCGTTTCCTCAGTGCAACTTTTTTTTCTCCTAACACACAAATGAAATGTTAGAAGCTTGACTGGACTGTAATAAGTTCCCGTAGAGAGACCGAGGCTTGCAGAGTGCAGGAGTAGGGGAAATTTAGAACGTTGGTTATAGTTTCATTACATATGGAGAGATTGTCAGATGGTACTAAGGAAAGTGTGAAAACCTCATGAAATGGATGGAGTTGATACGTTGAAATTGTTGGTAGGGGTAAGAAGGGAAGTTGTGAAAACATAACACTAACTTTACTTTTATTTTATTATTTTATTTTTTTTGTAATAACTCTGAACTGACAGATGATTCTTCATTGCTTTAATACTCTGAAGCTCTCAGCTTGGTAGGGCCCCAAAAGAGAATATGTTGAATGTATCCCTGCTTCCAAACCTCACTTGTTTTGGTTTGGTGATGCAGAAAGGCTTTTGAGTAGTCTATTTTTAACATACGTGTGATCAAATCAAGGAAAGCAATTACCGGGGGCGATACAGTAGAGATAAGAAAGAAAATGCTATTTTAGCTGTACCCTGACTTTAGGAAATGGACATTGTTTAAATTATATTTATATGGTAACTTAAATAAATAATATTGGGGGCGTTTTTAGTAGTTCCAAGTTTATAGGGCAAAGTGTTTATGTTACAATTAGGTCTTAAAGAAAAATGACTCCCAGAGAAAACTATCAAATATCCGATGGTTAAGCCTATGAAGCAGCTACTAGTACAATAAAAATCAGAAGTAAAATGAGACATGATGCATAAACTAGATGCATTTGTGGCCTCCATTCAACCATCTGGAGATTTCTTGAGTTTCGTATTTTGAGGCCAAAAAAAGAGAGAAAGAGAAAGAATGTGAAAAAAAATTTTTTCTTGCCTACCAGTGGCTCTCTTGCAATATTTCAGTAGAAGGATTCCAGTTACTAGCTAAGACACAGCTGGCAGATCATCCATGGACTTGTCTTCACATTCTTCTTCTGGTCCATGGACCATCAATAGCTGACTTATTGAGTTTAATTATGTTATTGCTTGAGAAGAAAAGAATTAAAGGGCTATTTTTTGTAAGCAAGGTAAAGTTAAAATCAAATTGAGAGAGAGAGAATATATAACACTGCCAGGCCTGATAGGCAAAGCCTGCTTTTCCTTTTAACAGCATCCGTGAATAGTCAGAACCTTGTTCATGAAACCCTGACCCCCCCGCAAAGCCCCCTGCTAGGCTGAGTGAACACCCCGCTCTGTTTCTACCTGCCTAAGGCTTCCCACAAAGGGACCCGGAGAGCGTCCTGCAACACTGTCTTCATTTAGTGCTTCCTACCAAACACAGACTTGTTCTGTAACCTTCTCTCATGTAGAATCAGATCTGCTCATTGATTTGAAAATTGGTTATGAGCTTGTATCTCACTGTATTTCTTATGCTTTGTTCTTTTAAGCAAACCCTTAAAATTGTGTTATTTTGTGTACACATGTGAGGTTTGGGAAAACAAAAAAAACAAAAAAAAACACCTTGTGAGTTTTTGCTCAAAATGTGGCCTAAATATCCATTGGCATGTCTAGATAAACAATTAAAATAAAGATAATTTCTTAAAAATATAACAATATGAAATATTCTGATTCTCACCAGGTAACATGTTACCAGTTATCCAATTGGATTCAACAAAAAGGACCCCCTGCACAGGAGAGGAAACTTTCAAGAAAAAGACCACAGATACAGACATGGGCCGTGCGACTCCCTCCAATAGGGCTGCAGAAATAGCCACGTCCATAAAGCATCACTTACAGTTCATCCCAAGTTAGGGAAAGGAGACCACCATTCAGCTCTACCTTTCCCGAGTCTTGATATTTTTTCTCATTCACATTTGTAAAACTCATTTATGAGAGAAAATGTGTTTTAGGCTGTGAAAACATAACAGACTCAATTCAAGAATTACATGTTCAAAATATGGTCTTGCTTATCAGGATTAGAAGCCACCAATAGCAATAGAACAGTTCAGGAAGGACAACCGAGTGTCCTAAATTTATCTAGAAACAGAAGAGAACAACAAAACACCACCCTTGTTCCCCAGAAACACCCTAGTGTCTTCCTATCCCCACATCTATTATATTAAGGTTGGTATTCAGAATCTCACTGATTTCTTAATGCCTCCCAGGTCTGAAGGGAAAGCCCTTTTCCTTTATGCACATTCTATATTACAAAAGCAAAAGCAAAAGTAAGACCCTAGTCCAGCCAGTGTGGCTCAGCGGTTGAGTGTCAACCCATGCACCAAGAGGTCGCCGGTTCGATTCCCGGTCAGGGCACATGCCCAGGTTGTGGGCCTGATCCCCAGTGGGGGGCGTGCAGTAGGCGGCCAATCGATGTTCTCTCTCATTGATGTTTCTATCTCTCTCCCTCTCCCTTCCTCTCTCTCTAAAATCAATAAAGAAAAAAATAAAAATAAAAAGTAAGACCCTAGTGGTATCCCAATTAAAGGTCAGGCATGACTTCAATGCACCTGGGAACTTAGCCTGAAACACTGTCCAACAGGCCACATCTATGTGAGCAGTTAAATGTCAGTGCAGCAGATATTGCCTGAGGATCTACTATGTGCCAGAGATTGTGCTAGATTCTTGGGGTGTGAAAAGACCCCGCCCCTCCAGGAGCACTCAGACTTGCTCAGAGACTGGCACAGCTTCTCCCCTGGAGTACAGCCTCATAGGGCACAGGTAAGCTTTGGAGACTAAAATGGGTCCCCGTCCTGATTCTGTCACTAACTCACTCTGTGACTGCAGCGAAGTGACTGAACCCCCTACAATATTATTTCCAGACAATGGTATCTTTATCATATTGTTCTGACAAATAAAAGAGATTGCGTACAAAAAGCGCCAAACACTGGTACACGGTGGGCTTTCCAGAGAAGCAAGTTCTTTCCTCTTCAGTTACAAGGAGTTTGGCAAATTGCTATTCGCACGTGAGACCGTGGAGAATACATGCGGGGAATGTAAAGAAATGCTGGTGGTCCTGCATTAGGAAATCAAACTCATTTTTACATTTTTTAAATGGATTGTTAACTTATTTATTTGCAAGATTGGGTAAAAGATTTAGCCCTTCACGTCGTTGCTCAAATGAAAGTTCTTCCTCAACTGCAGCCTACTTTTCTGTTCAGTCCTCTAGATTCTAGCGCAGAAGATCGTGTATCTTTTTTTTTTTTTTTTTTTATCCTCACCGGAGGACATTTTTTCGTCCTTTGTTCAGATAGAGTGGGAGGGAGAGAGAGGAAGAGAGAGAGAGAGAGAAACATCAACGTGAAAGGGACACATCGAGTGGCTGCCACCCACACGACCAACCAGGGCCGGGGACAAACTGCAACCGAGGTCCATGCCCTTAGCGGGAACCGAACCGGGGTCTCTCTGGACCACAGGCCGGCTCTAACCGCTGAGCCAAACCGGCCAGGGCTCTTTTTCTGATAGTTCTGTCAGAAATTTCTGGAAAGAAAACAGTGCTTTTAAAAAAAAGGAAAAAAAAAACGAGCCCCAGCTGGTTTGGCTCCGTGGTTAGAGCATCAGCCCACGCACCAGAGTCTTGGGTTCGATTCCAGCCAAGGGCAGGCACCTGGGTGCAGTTCCCCGGCCCGAGGCAGCCAGTCGGTGCGTCCCTCTCACGTGGATGTTTCTCTCTCTCTCACTCTCTCTCTCCCTCGCACTCTGTCTGAAGATAAATAGAAAAATATCCTCAGGTGAGGATTTAAGAAAAATGAGAACTGTTCTCTCCCTCGCATCTGTGCCATCCAAGCCCTCACTCCGGGAGCATGACTGTCCCGGGAAGCTTTTCTGGGCGGGCACAGGCTCCGCGCAGGCGCGTTGGTGCCTCTGGGCGGGGCTCACAGCAGCACGCATGCTCAGACGTGTTCCCGACTGCTCCTGCCTGTCCCAGGGCGCGGAGGGCAGGGCGCGCCTTCCCGTCCTGCGGGACAGAGGTGACAGCCCTGCCTCCATGGGAGTGGAACGGACAAGCATTCGGGCAATGACTGAACAAGGAGCTTTTCGCTGTGAAACTGTCCATGATGGGCTTGCTTTTTTTTAAGCCAGAGAGATTATTGGAGAAAAATTTACGGTTTAGCTGCTATGGTTTGAAGATCGCCTTGGCTTAGTCATCTAAGCAGTGGTGTAGCTTTGAGTCCATTGTCTGAAATGCTTTACATTCTAGTCGTTCAAGGGCTGATTTATTCTTCAGTAATTTTTTCCCTTTTAAGGAAGCAATGTGATAGAGTTTAAAAAGTGTGGGCTTTGGAGTCGGACCGCGCAGAGTTCAAACCGCTGTTACACTTGTGGTTTAACCCTCGGTTTAATTTAACCTTCCTGCGCCTCCATTCCCTCGTGTACGCAATGGCAGGGACACCTCCCTCCCAGAGTGGTGGTGGGTTCAACGTTTGAGAACATACATAAAACATACAGATTTCTAGCAGAAGGGGGGTACTCAACAAATGTTAATGCCTATATATTCTAAAGAAAGAATCTACAACGTGGGAGTTGGGATATGTCTTTTGCTTTCTGTAGGTTGTATGATTTTGTGCAAAAGGAAACACAAGACCTATTAATAGACATTGAGCATGATTATACTTACAGGTGACCGGCTTGACCATAAAATAATCCCTTTAATATGGACAAAATATTATAAAAATGTATTATAGAAGAAGGCAGTGTTCTTGTAGAACTAAAGATACATGGATAAGACCAGAGAAAATAAGAAACTGTCCTTTTTGATTTTAAAGTAAATACTGCTCAGTCAGCCAGAGTGAACCAACCTATTTAATCTGTGCCTTCCCTAGAGCTCATGATAACACAACCCCGGCTAGGGAGAGGTTTACTTAATAAATAAAACTTGATGACATGAATTCCACTCGTATCCTACAAATCCCATCCATGGACATTTCTAACAGCGCTTCCTCTCATAACTTCAGATCCTTTCTGGATACTGACAGCAGAGGCAGAGAAATGCAGGGCAGTCTGTAACAGATGACCCTAAGATCTATTTCACTCTTCTAAACTAACATTTTCAAACTTGTTTTAAAAAGTTTGTGCTAACTCAGCCCGTGTCACTCAGTGGTTGAGCATCAACCCATACACCAAGAGGTCACCAGTTCGATTCCTGGTCAGGGCACATGCCCAGGTTGTGGGCCAGATCCCCAGGGGGGGACATGCAGAAGGAGGCAGCCAATTGATGTTCTCTCTCATCGATGTTTCTATTTCTCTCTCCCTTCTTTTCTCTCTAAAATCAATAAAGAAAATATATTTTTTTAAAAATAAAAAGTTTGTGCCAAACAATGTTTGTTAAGTATTCCCTGGGTGGGGGGCCTTCATACCCAAAGAGTTTGAGAAACAATGGGTTCACCACACAGGTTCTCTCCCGCAGCTTCTCAGGGCCTCCGAGTGCTAACGGACAGCTCCAACAAGGTGACGTGGGTGAAATCGTTGGGATCTAACTGTGGTTTCACTTCACAAAGGTTTCCTTGAACACAACCCAGAATGATTTCCCCATTTATCATTTATCATATTCTCTCCCCATTTATCATTTGCCTTAGTATTGTTAGTGATTATTAGTTATTTATTATTATTGACATATGTATGTGTGTTCTACCCAACGTGAGATGCAATATAACAATTGTGGTTAATTTGCCTGAGTTCGTGGCTTGGATTTACCACTTACTAGGTGTTTGACCTTGGGCAAGTTTCCAAACATTTCGTGCCTCAGTTTCTTCATTAGTAAAATGATGATAAAAATATCGCCTAGTTCATAGAGTTGCTGAAAACTAAAAGAGTTTGTGCATGAAACACACTTTGGATGGTGCCTGACATTTAGAAGTCACTCAATAAGCAATGGCAAAAGTGGTCATCTCCCTCAGCTGTGCACAGATAACCTTCCCAAACCTGGTCTGTAAGCTCCTTGATAACAGGAGTAACTACTTTTCAAATTTTTTTTCTTTATTGATTTTAGAGAGAGAGGAAGGGAGAGGGAGAGAGAAATAGAAACATCGATGAGAGAGAACATAGATTGGCCACCTCCTGCATGCCCCGCACTGGGGATCAGGCCCACAATCTGGGTATGTGCCCTGACTGGGAATCGAACTGGCGACCTCTTGGCGCATGGATTGACGTTCAACCACTGAGCCACACCAGCCGGGCAGGAATAACTACTTTTTTAAATATAGTCTCCATAGTGCAGCACAGAGTACTAAACAAGTACTCGAATGAAAGAACGTGTTTTTTATTATAAATTGAAAATCGTATCAGAATAATGCATTTACATACAAACAAAAAGTCCCGATTGTAACAATCAATGTCCCCAGAACTTGACTGCAGATGTTTTCTCCTCCCAGTTTATAAGTCTGCTCTTCTGGGCAGTGAGGACAAAGATAATTCACCTAAAGGACTTGATGTCCAAAGACCTCTAGGTTTTTTTCCCATCCAACTGGAAAAGAAGCCTACTTTCTTTTACACGGCAAATAAAAGTCCCATTTTAATGCATAATCCAAGAAAAGAAAGAGACAAATTCCAATCCTCATCTTTAAAAAGAAACATGGTCGTAGCAGATGAGTCTCCTGTTCTGTCCTTATTTACAAGCACTTGAGACTACACATCACCAACTCCTGCCCTTCTTCCCAGGAGGCACTCACAGGCATTTTTAAAGGCATGGGCAAAGTAAGCCTAATGGACCAAAGCACAGGGTCAGTTGGGGTGGGGGTGTTTATTTCTTCCTACTTCTACTGTTGTGTTTCCATTTGGACCTTTCTAATAGGAGAGTCAGACTTAACATGTGAATGAACTTCCATCCCCATGTGAAGAAAAATAAACATATAAATGAAAACAAAATATCAATAGTGTTATATGCGAGCAAAAGTGAGAAGCATATTCTTTAATTACAGGTAAAATTGTACGTGTTAACCTGACTGACTTGTTCAGTCAATCATAGCACAGACAGTGAAGTCTGGGGCACCAGTGCCAGCCTCTGAGCACAATGAGCTGAGAAGGGCTCGGGGGGGCGGAGGGGGGGCAGGCGGGCTAGCGAACAATGGCCTTGTGCCAGGGCCCCAGCCTTTGAGAGTTTGGGTGTGTTCGAGTGTCATGGAAAAGTGCTATGGGGTTGAGGGGGGCAGGGAGGAAGCCTGGATTGAATATCTAAAAGGTCTATCACATGTTAATAAAGTTTTATTTGGGCTAGCAAAAAAACTATGGAGCAAGCAATTACTGGCCATGATTGTTTCTTCTCTGTCCTATTCAGAGCTGAGTGCTTTAGGAACACACATGCTTTCTTATGCACAGTTGGTAAAGGTTCAAACCGGATGTCGAGTATGTCATTAAACTGTCCATGTAAGTCGAATCACTTGTAGGAAGTGACTCTGAGATTGAATTTGATTTCAGAAACAGTAATAATATAGCCTATTTTGCAAATGTGTAGTGCGGATTAGAGCTCAATAATATGCAGTGTTTGGCATATTATGGACACTTGGTAAATAGTTGTTTTCATCGACCGAAAGCAATGGTGGTGCTGCTCATTCCATTTGCTGCAAGAGATTCTTCAATTCTTCTTCTAACGCAAGTGAGACTATCCATGGAGATAGGAGGCAAGGAGCAGGGAGGACGGGGAGTAATGCTTTTCATTAACACGAGGGAAAACAAGCACTGAAGGGAGAATAGCCGAGATGAGGCCACATCACTACTCCCCGTGGGAATTAGTTTCCTGGGGCTGCTGTAACTGGGCGGCTTACAACACAGACGTGTTCCCTGGAGTTCTGGAGGCCAGTTTTGGAGAAACCAAGCTGTCAGCAGAGCCTTGCTCCCTCTGAAGGCTCTGGGGAAGAATCTGGTCTTCTTTTTCTTTGAACTTTATTTTTATTGTTGGCACGATTACAGGTGTTCCCATCCCCCTCCCCACCGCCCTGCAGGAAGAACCCCTTCTTGCCCCGTCTAGGTTCTGGTGGTTGCCAGTCATCGCTGGTGTTCCTTGGGTTGTGGCAGCATAACTCCAACCTCTACCGTGTCTTCACGTGGCCTTCTTCCCTGGGTGTCTGTGTCTCTGTGCTCTCTCCTTATAAAGAAACCAGTCATGGGATTAGGGTCCACCCTAACCCAGCTTGATCTCATTTTAACTAATTACATCTACAAAGACCTGATTTCCAAATAACATCACGTTCTGAAGTTCCGGGTGGACGTGATCGTTGGGGAGGAAGGCGCCACACACAGCCCAGCACACCTTGGCACCTGTCACTCGTCACTCCTGTGTTTCCCTGCCCCCGTCCCCACCACACACAGCCACACACGCTCCAGTCGTGTCGTCCGGATTTCCCCGGAGTGAGGTTACTGGGACAGATGGCTTCGGGTTTGAGATATGCTGATTTTGCGTATTTGGAGGGAAAGCCTGGAGAAGCCTTCCAGGAAGGAGGAGTAAAGCCCATCTTTGTTCCTGTCTTCTATATTCTTTCCTTACTGACTCAGATCTGCCTCAGAGGGGAAAACACTCTGCAAACATGCCCCTGGCATCAGCCCTCCGGAGCTGATGTGAAGCTCGTTCCACGTTTTAACTTCTTCACTATCTCACCAGCATTCTTGTTCCAGATGTTTCAACCCGCTCATCCATTATTTTAGAAGCAAATCCGTTTGATGTGAGGGCAGGTCCAGGAGGCTTGGCCCTGGGAGCGGCAGCTTCAGGGCGTGGAGAACAAGGTTATCGTGGGTGAGGAGCAGAAAGGCTGCGGTGAAGTGATGCGCGTCACTGCTGAAGTCGCCTCATGTGGGATGGTGGCAGGACGTGAGGCGAGAAGCCCGGAGCCCTCCGGTAGCTGACGTAGAAACTATGGAATGTCAAGTCGTGACGGCGGCAGGAGGCTGTGGCGCTCGTGGCAAGAACCCCAAGAAGAATAGTGTTAGGGCTTTTGATCCCTCTCTGAGGGTGGAGGACTGATGTGAAGTGACAGTGGTGCGACCCCGGGTGACACTGACCCCCTTCCTTAGCACCGACATGAAGGACAGTTGGTAACAAGAGGCTCCTTGAGAGGCTTCCAGAAATCAGTGTCCTTAAGGGACAGTTTGTGATGAAAGCATGAAAGGAATGCCGGTGCAGAGGGAAGCGATGAAGAGTGTGTTTATCCTGGGCTGGAAGTGTCAGGGAATGCAATAGAGGGTCGGAGAGGGGGACTCTGGCCACAGAAGTTTGGGTCAGAATAACATGAGAGAAGATGAATGAATGAAGCATTATTCTCAGGTGTTGAACCCGGTGAGGGAGAGTTGATTAAGCTGGCCGTCAGAATGCCCAGAGAATTGGTCCCAACATTCTCTCTGTGGCTGGGAGGAGACTTTGGGGTTGACAGGATCCTCCTAGATCCACTTCCAAGCCTTAGGGGAAAGGGGGAAACCCTGAGCTCTTGGAAAATGTGACCCATGGTCTAGACTGCTGGTGCTGGTCCCAGGGAGATTCCGGGCAGGTGCACCTTGCACGCAGATACCCCGAGAGTGGTACTGAACCCGAAGAGCCGGGCTGGAGGTGGTGGGAACAGGCTCTTTAAGGGAGCAGTAATGACCAGAAGATTTTGACATACAACTGACCCTGCTTTTCCTTTTGGGACTCAAAGCCCAGCAATAGCTCCGTTATAGATTCTGTGTGCAGTCTGGAGGCAGTAATGGGTCTATAGCAAACACTTTTCAAACCTCCTTTATATTGTGTCCCCAGAGGTCATCTGAGAGCCCAAGCAGCTCGCTGGCACGGAGGGCCATTGGACCTTCCAGTTTTCTGAATGAAATGGAGAGGCATAATAAATTTGAAAAATAGAAAGGAATCCACCCCTGACCCACCAAAGGGGCCACTCTTTAATGATGGAGGACGTCATGTAGCAGCAAAGACCAAAAGGTAAATGATTTTTAATGAATACTTTCAGTTACACGTTGGAAATGAATGTGCTCACTTTGTAAGGTATGAATCAAGCAAGCGACATCCAGATTTTAATCTAAGCCTAGCTACACTCAGCTTAAGGAGAGAAAGAGGCAATAAAGCAGCTAGAAAAAGAGGCTCCACTCAAGCCCTCTACATGAGGTCAGAGCTGGCTCTCAACAAGCCAGAGAACATGAAGGGAAAGAACTCGCTTAGAACAGCATCCCCACTGTGCAGCTATTTTTTAGTAACACTTAATCGAAGAAAGAGACCATTCTTAGAATTTGAGAACTTGCTAGAAAACATCTGTTTTTCTCTGAAAGTGACTTTGCTGTCCAGAAGCCTCCAAGGCTCCTGGAGTTTTTATTTAGAATTCCAGAGAGTTCAGTAAAGATGTTCAAATGCAACCACATCTCCTCTAACATTCCATTCAGAGGTCTTTCTCCTAGAATCACAAGGACATATTATCCAATATTCTCTTAAAATAAACGGGTTATATGGTGATTCTACCACCAAAGAACAAGCTCCAGTTCCAACCAGAGCATAATTTGCAAATTGAGACCCAGGTTGACAATCATTACGTATAGAAACACAATGTATTGAAGTTATACTAGCCCACGAAAGGTTTGGAAGAAAAAACTTGGCTTGGTGTAGATGGTTACTAAAACTTCTCAAAGACTTTTAACCAAAAGAATTCAACATTTGAGATGTTACTGTCCCCCCATCCCCACCCCCCCACACACACACACCTGCCCCCAACTCTAATCCCGCTAACCAGCAGCTGTCGACAGGCCAGTGATTTCAGTGGTAACCCATGGAGAGGCAGCACAGAGCAGGGGTTACAGGCACATTGCCTGAACGGGAATTCTGGCTCAGCCACTTACTAGCTGTTTATCTCTTGGCTGGTTTCGTAATCTCTTTATGGTTCTGTTATATCAGTGCAGTAATAATCGTACCTCTCATGGGGTTGTTATGAGGATCAAATGAATTAGAACAATGCCAGTCACATACTAACAGCTTGATACGTTTTTAAAATTTTAAAAGGTCATATGAACAAAAACATGCTCTCCTGACCTTCTGATCTTGCTCAGAGCTCAAGGAAGGAGGGTCACCATATGCATATTTTCAGTATGTATTTCAGAATGGGCCCATGTGTGCCCAGAAATGCTTTTGCTTCCATGGTAAGTGTTGAACAATTACTGTCCTAACTTTGGAGTCGACGCTCTCAACCCACAATCTTCTCGGGGATTGTCTGATTCATCTCTTCCCGTCTACGGCCATACCACCCTGAACGCGCCCGATCTCGTCTGATTCGTCTCTTCCAGCCCAGAATAGATCACAATGTCTAGCAGATACTAGGTCCTCCAAAAATGATTGTTCAACTAAATGGAACCCCAGACAAAAATAGTTATAGAAGCCTGAAGTTAAGACTATCAAAAGGGAACAGGGTGTAAAGAATGGAACTATCCAAAAGTGACACACCAAGGTATGGTCGGAGTGGCCTGTGAGCCACACCTGGGAGTGGAGGTGTGCTCCAGCACCTCCTCCAGGTATCTCCTGCTCAGTCATGCTCTCTCATCCTGACTTGTCCACACTGGTAAGCATGCCAATAACTAAGCTGCTTAGAACAGGACCACAACAGTTACAAGGAAGAAATAAGGCAAACTCCCCACGCCTCGGTGAGATGTGAGCAAAAGCACAAACATGGAAGAGTCCCAAACGTGACACAGACGGCAGCTGTACGGGAAAATGCAGCCTTCTCTGTCTTAATGAAGGCTCTGTGTCCAGGGCTCACTTAGTCTTTCTCCAGTTCCAAGTCAGCGCCCTCATCCTGTGGCAGTTCTCACCTCATTCTCTTTCTGATTTGCCCTCCATTTCCTAAGACGTTTAAATGCCTATTTTTTTCATCTCAAGATCTCTGACATCTCAACACTGCCCATCATGTATGTTTCAGAGAAACACGTAGAGGAAGACCAAGCATCAGAGGCTGGCACAATTTGCGGAAGGGAGGATGAGAGAGAATCACTTCCTGAACCAGATTCAGTGGGATTCAAGGCCTTGGTCATCTACAGTCTTAGGTCAAATAATTTTAAAATGTTCACTTAGGGAATCATAATATCTTACCAAAATATAAACAGAAATAATTTGGGTGTAGAAACAGCAGAAAACTTACCTTTCCCTCACACAGGAAACTGCGATATTTTCTCTTTCTGTGTACATTTTAGGATAATTGGCACAGCTTAATCAAGGCTGGGAGGGAAAAAAACTAGAATCTCATTGTATAAAAACCTCCTCCAAAAAGACTCTATATCTCTATTTGCACCTCTCGTGAAGCCCTGACTGTCATCTGACTTCCATCTTAAAAATGCCCCAGAAACTTCCCATCCCCAATATTCCGATGACATTTCTATGTTTACTTGCAACTTTCGTCATTTGGGATCACTATTTCTTCCTTTGAACATTCTTTTTTTTTTTTTTTTTTAAACTCATCTTTATTGTTGAATGTATTACAGATGTTCCCCCTTTTTTTCCCCATTGACCCCCTCCTCCCCAATCTGCCCCTCCTGCCTTCCCCACACTATTTTCGGTGTCCATTGGTTATGCATATATGCATAGAAGTTATTTGCTTTATCTCATCCCGCCCTCCCTCCCCCCTTCCCTTTGAGGTTCATCAGTCTAACAACCAATTTGTACTTCTTAATTCCTTCATCTTTTTCACCCAGCCCCTACCCATCTGGCAAGCAACAAAAAGTTCTCTGATCTATGAGTCTGTTTCTGATCTGCTTGCTCATTTTGTTTGTAGATTCAATTGTTGATAGATATATATTCATTGCCATTTTATTGTTCATATTTTTGTTCTTCTTCTCCTTCAAGAAGGCCCTTCAACATTTCATATAATTGTGGTTTGGTGGTGATGAACTCCTTTAGCTTTTTCTTGTCTGGGACACTCTATATGTTCATCGATTCTAAATGATAGCTTTGCAGGATAGAGTAATCTTGGTTGTAGGTCCTTGCTTTTCATCACTTTAAATATCTCTTGCCACTCCTTTCTGGCCTGCATAGTTTCTTTTGAGAAATCAGCTGACAGTCTTATGGGACCTCCTTTGTAGGTAACGAACTGCTTTTCTCTTGCTGCTTTTAAGATTCTCTCTTTGTATTTAACCTTTGGCATTTTGATGGCGATGTGTCTTGGTGTGGACCTCTTTGGGTTCATCTTGTTTGGGACTCTCTGTGCTTCCAGGACTTGTATGTCTGTCTCCTTCACCAAGTTAGGGAAGTTCTCTGTCATTATTGTTTCAAACCGGTTTTCAATTTCTTGTTCTCTCTCTTCTACTTCTGGCACCCCCATGATGCGAATGTTGGTATGCTTGAAGTTGTCCCACAGGCTCCTTACACTATCCTCATTTTTTTGGATTCTTTTTTTCTTTTTGCTGTTCTGTTCAGGTGTTTTTTGCTCCTTTATATTCCAAATCAATGGTTTGCTTCTTGGCTTTACCTACTCTACTATTGATTCCCTGTAAATTATTCTTTATTTCAGTTAGTGCGTACTTCATTTTTGACTGGTCTTTTTTATGTCATTGATGTTCTCACTAAGTTCCTTGGAGTTCTCCTTAAGTTCCTTGAAGTTTTCACTAAGTTCCTTGAGTGTCTCACCAAGTTCCTTGAGCAACCTTATAACCAATGTATTGAACTCTGCATCTGATTGATTGCTTATCTCCATTTTGTTTCATTATTTTCCTGGAGTTTTGTTCTTTTCTTTCACTTGGGACATGTTTCTTTGTCTCCTCATTTTGACTGCTTCCCTGTGATTGTTTCCATGTATTAGGTAGAGTTTCTGTGTCTCCTAGGCTTCACAGGGTGGCCTATGGTAGTAGGTGTCCTGTAGGATCCAGTGGCACAGCCTCCCTGATCACGCCAGCTGGGCCCTCAAGTGCACCCCTCGTGTGGACTGTACACCCTTCTGTTGTAATTGAGTCTTGATTGCTGTTGGCACATCAATGGGAGGGATTTACTCAGGCTGATCAGATGCAAGGACTGGCTGTGCTCATTGACCACTGGCCTCTGACTACCTTGGAGGATCAGCTGTGTAGAGCCCAGCACACAGAGCAAGACTTACTTCAGCAGGGCTCTGGTACCCACTGAGTCTGCTCAGCTCATTCAGTGTGTCACTTGTGGAGGTGGTTGGGTGGTGGTGTTTTGATGTGGTCTGAAGCTGTCCACTGGGTATGCTGGCTCTGGGGCAAGGTCAGTCAGTGCCTGTGTTCTGCCTGGGGCCACCCGCATAAGCTACAGAGTGATCTGCAGATGGCTATTTCTTGTGCTGGGTTTGGAGGTGCCCAGGAAAAGCCAAGTTGTGAACCAAGGCTGGTTGCTTCTAGTGCCAGGCCAGGGGCTACTTAACGAGAGGTATGGGGCTCGCTGAGACCAGATGCTGCTTATTTGAGAGATTTTAGGAAACTCTGAAGAAGGATCCAAGACAGGCCAATCCTATAGTAAAGCCTTTGGAAACATCTTGAGTGGGCCCGAAAGTTGGGTGGGGTGGCGCCTCAGGGAATCACCCGGGGGGGGGGGTAAACAGTGTGAGCCAGGTTGCTGGAGTCTCAGATATGGCAGCAGTCTGCTGCCCCAGGGAAGGGCTTACCAAAGGAACAACGGCCTCCATCAGCACATCTCTCCAGGAGAAAGCCGCCTCTCCAGCCCTCATCCCAAGGCCAAATAGCTCAGTTCTTCCCTGTATGTCTCTGATATCTTTCCAACTGCCTCCCCTCTGAGCTGAGAGGGAGCAAGTCTGAGTAAGTCTGTGTGCAGGCCCTTTAAGAGGAGCTGCCTGAGACTCCAGCAGCCTCAGCCTCCCTCAGCCTCAGTTCCCGCTAGTTTTTCCAGCCAGAAGTGATGGGGGACTTCTCTTCCTGGCACTGGGACCATGAGCTGGGTGCCTGGTGTAGGATGGGGACCCCTCACTCCTCAGGGAGGACCTTCCCAGCCGAGGTGTCCTCCTGATTTTTATCCGCCACACGTGGGTGTGGGACCAGCCTGTCCACGCCTCTGCCCCTCCTACCAGTCTCAATGTGGCTGCTTCTTTAATTCCATAGTTGTAGGACTTCCATCCAGCTCAATTTCAGGCGGTTCTGAATGATGGTTGTTCTGTAGTTTAGTTGTAATTTTGATGTGGTTGTGGGAGGAGGTGAGACCGCGTTTACCTACGCCGCCATCTTGACCAGAAGTCCCTTTGAACATTCTTATTCACATCCCAGTCTCCTGATTTTTCTCCCTATACCTTGTAGCCATTCCTTTGTAGGTGACATCCTGGTTGGTCTGGGACTGTCCCCATTTCAGCACTAAAAGTGCCACATCTCGAGAAACCCCTCACTCCCAAGCAAACCGGGATGGTCACCCAAGCCTTAAGTCTCCTCAGAAGGTTTTGTGTCCTTCACTCATTGCTAAATGTCAGTGTTCCAAGGGCCTCATCCTTGGCCTTCAGACCCTTTCAGCCTATCAAGTCTCCTTGGTGACCTCGTCCAACACAGGACTTCAAAAACTATCAATTCATTTGTATGATGGTTATCAAATCCATGTCTTCTCCAAACCCAAACTGCCGATAGAGCTTAATGCATCAAAACAGAATACATTTTCTCCATGAAATCAGCTTTTTATTTTTTCAGTAAATAACCAACGATGTCCATCCACCTAGTCAGCCAAACCAAAATAAATCTGGAAATCGTCCATAATTCCTCCTCCTCTCTCACCCCTATTGTTCTACTTTCTAGATGGTCACCCCCATCTCCATTTCTCATATATAGTTTTTATTCAGACTTCATAATTCCCCATCTGAAATATTACAATACAATTCACTCTGCCGACCTACCAGTCTTTCTAAAACATTAACCTGATTAAGCTCTGTGCATCATTTAATGGCTCCCCCTGTGGCTTTTCAGAGTAAAATTCAACTCCTTCATTTAGAACACTAAGATCCTCATAATCTGAACCCTGCTGATCTCCGTAACCTTCTCTCATTCACTACCCCGCCCTCCGTCTTGCCGCCCTTATGCCCTGTCCCGGGCCCAATCCTTCCAGCCCCGTGCGGCTCTCTGAAGCCCGCATGGGATCACCCACCTATTTCCCCCTGAAGGCCCCCCCACTAGCAATTCCCACCCGCAATTCACCCTTTCTGGACCTTCCAGTTCAGATAATGATGGCTTCGGTGTGACTTGGCACTGGACAACCAGAGCATGTTACTCTGTGTCCTCATCATTGGTTATGTGTCTAATGAGGGGGCTTTGGCAACTTGAGAGGATAATCCCTGTGTTAACAGCTGTTGGAAACTCAACACTTAAAAGTGTTCACTGAAAGTTTCTGGAATAAAAAATTGAATAAATGGGCAAATGATTTAATACCCAAAAACCCGATAGGATGGCTGTAAATGATTACATGAGCTTTATTTCTTAAGTGGATGTTTCTACATTTTCCCATATTTTAGAAGCTAGAGAAGTTTCCAGAGAAAGCAAGATTCCCAGGATAAAAGGAATGTGAGGGTGCTTTGTTTAAGATATCTATGAATTTATGACTGTGCTGTGAGAAGGATTTTTACAAAAAACTGTTCAATAAATAAGTAAAGTAATAAAGCAATCGTTGTAAGACCGTCTTTGAGCCTTGTTTTATGAGGAAGTCAGCACCCACCAAGAAATGTTCTGTAGACAAAGAAGACACATGCTCGCCTTCCGGGAGCTCACCATCTGCTTGGGAAACAAACATGCAAGGTGGCGTTCAATAGGGACCCACAGCCCTGGCCGGTTTGGCTCAGCGGTTAGAGCTCCAGCTCGCAGACCAGAGGGTCCCGGGTTCGGTTCCTGCTAAGGGCACGTACCTCGATTGCAGTTTGTCCCCGGCCCCATTTGGGGTCGTGTGGGTGGCAACCACTCGATGTGTCTCTCTCACATCGATGTTTCTCTCTCTCTCTTCATCCCTCTCTCCCTCCTGCTCTATCTGAAGATAAATGCAAGAATGTCCTCGGGTGAGGATAAAAAAAAAATAGGGACCCACAGAAGAAAGACTTCTTGCCTTGGTCTGGGCCAGAAAAGACTTCACAGAGGATGAGGACTTCTGAATTGACTTTGAGGGAGAATCTGACTGAGACTGACAGTGAGAAAGAATTAGAAATATACACCAAAGTGTGGGAAATGGCCTTACCTTAAGTCAGGGCCAAATTCGCCATCCTGTTCACCTGGTGACGAGGCCATCAGCCAGCTGAAGCTGAAAAGAACGAGCAGGACTGTAGCACCAACCAGAAGCCACAACTGTCCCAACTGTACTGCATCTCGAACGTCTAACGATGGCCAAAGGCCACAGATCCCATTGGAGTGGTCGGGTGATGAGGGAAATGGTGTTGATTTGGTAACTGGTGACCATACCTACTGAAAGATAAAGGAAAACAGAGAAATCAAGGTATTTTTGTCATCACAGTGATGGAAGACTGATGGGAAAGGGCAGTGCTGGTCTGGGAGCCCTCGCTGGCGGGAAGTCTCAGGCGCAGGATAGGACCCGGCCAGTTACGAATCCGAGAGTTCACACAGAGACCAGCAGGCCAGAGGAGGGGTTAGTGGGCAGAGGAAATATCCAAGCAGAGGAAGCCCAAATTCTCTGTGAGGAAAGTCTGTATTAATGAATATGTTCTTTTAAAAGAGATAATGCGCTACCGTGTAATCCAGAAAACTAGACCCAGTTAGTAATGAGAATGTAGACACTGTACCAGGACAGATACAGAGCTGAGCTCTCTGGGTAGAAGAAGAGACGGCTTCGCTGCCATGGGGGGACTGGCAGACAGCTAATCACCAGGGCAGGACTAGCTCACAGGGCAAATCAAAAAGGCCTGTGCCCGACCAGTGTGGCTCAGTGGTTGAGCTTCGACCCATGCTCCAAGAGATCGATGGTTCGATTCCCGGTCAGGGCACATGCCCAGGTTGTGGGCCTGATCCGCAGAAGGAGGCATGCAGGAGGCGGCCCATCTATGTTCTCTCTCATCGATGTTTCTGTGTCTCTCTCCCTATCCCTTCCTCTCTCTCTAAAAATCAATAAAGAAAAAAAAATTTTTTTTAATATTTAGAAAAAACAGAAAGGCTAAGAGGCATAAAGGCGAAGCCACAGAGACAGAAACAAGACTAGAACCTCAGGCAGATGCCCTAAGTTCAATCACACAGCAAGTTGATTCCAAGGTGCGAATGAGTTCTTATTTCTTTGTCTGTTTGCTTTCACACACATGATTTCACTGGAGTCTCAAAACGACCCTGCCATGGAGATGGGGTAAGAATTATTATCCCCATTTTATGACCAAGGACACTGGGACTGGACATTAATAAATTACTTGCTCAAGGTCCCACAGCGAGTAAAATATGGAGCTGGCTCTAGAGACTTCTGATTTCGAGTTCGGTGCTCTTTCTCCTACACAGGGGCCTCTCTGACTTAAGCCTCACCCTAGAAAAAGAGGAAATACGGACTGGTGAGAGAATGGGGGTCCTTGCAAGACTGGAACTCAGTGCCCCACATGAGAAGCTGGGGTCAGGAAGGCATTGTGGTTGACAGACAGCCTGGAAGAAGAGGGGAAACCTCAGTCACCAGGTATCCCTTGGGGTGGCAGGAAATGGCAAGGTCACCCACTCTCCTGGTTGGCCCAGATCTGTCCCCAAATTACAGTGGAAAGTCCCTGGTCAGGGGAACCCCCTCCTTCTCAGGCAGACCTAGATGTTGGACGCCAAGCCCTTGGGAGAACAGGAGCTGTGGCGTCAGGAGACAGCCTGGGGTTCAGACTGGGCTCTGTCCCTCTACAGCCCGCTTGGCCTTGGTGCCTCATTTAACCTTCCGAGTTGCCGTGTGGAAGTGGGCTTGGTCCTTAGCACCCGCCTTTTCTGTTTAGCTGAGCCTTTGAAATTGTCTTCTGGGCGCGGGGGTCAAAAAGGGCCACATACTATTATGGTTCTACCTAATACTTCATAGAGCAATTAGTAGAATAAAGGAGATGTGCCTATGAGAACACTTGTAGAGAGCTTACAAATATAAATTATTATTATTATAAAATAACCCTTTATTGTCCATAGCAAAGTGGGCGCAGACCTGGACTAACAAAAGTCCTCACTCAGTGAGGAACCCCCTGTTCTATAACATTTTCTAAACTTCCAAGAAAGTGACTGCTCTTTTGAATTTTCTCATGTAAAATTCTTCCTGAGCAAGATTAACGGTCATTCTGATGTTTACCAAATAATCGGAGAGCAAAACAACCAAGCCAGAGGGCTTTGACATCTAGTTTGCTCGTAAACAAGAGTGCATTTCTGAAAGTGCAGTTTGGATAGGTTTCACAGTGGAAATAAATAAACGCGTTCACGAAGACTCGTGAAACCAGAAGCAAACCACAGGAACACCCTCCGCACTCACTGGAGAACATGAAGGAACGAGACCCTGGTCGCTGGAGCCTGTTACCTGTGTGCCGCCCACAAATACCTGTGAAGTTCATTGAGCTGGGAATGTACTGCTTCGACATCACACACGTCTCCGAGACGTGCAGAAACAAAGGAAAATGAGCTCTAGTCCTCACAAGGAAAAGGAAAGTGTAAGAAAGGAAAGCTCTGCAGAAAGGGCCCGATCTGTCTCCTGGGCCAGACGTGAGCTCAGACAGGGAGAGTGATTTAGAGCCATTGAAACAGGCCCTTTGGCTAAAGGCAGCCCTGTGAACCTTCTCTGACCTCACAGAACACTCACAGGATCTCTGTAACAAGCGCACAGCTTCTAGAAAATCTGACTGCTTCACACACCTCCACTGACTTTGCAAGAAGGACGTGAACAGAAACCAGCAGCAGCAGCCCAGGGCTCTGAGACGCGGCACTGCCAGCCACCCCGTCATGAGGACGCCAGGAGCACAGCCCCCGTCCCCACGTGGAAAGAGGACCGACCATCTTCCACGGCTGGGTCCTGCTATTTGAATTACATTTATAGGACTCAGGACTATGTGTTAATTTGCAGATAATGCTTTTGTTTCCTTTGTAATGCTGAACATTGTTATCTCCTTTAGGAAAAGAGCAACAGTTTTAGACACAAGCAGCATTCAACCAACTTTGGAAGTTATTACTGCTGCCAAAACCCTTTCAGGACACGGAAAAGGAGGGCTAGAGCCAAGTCAGTTGTGGGGACACCTGCTCCTCCCTTCCCACCACTTGTTTGCTGGTGGCAGTACACTGGCAAGGTCCCTGCAACCGACCTTCGCGGTGGACAGTGCAGGGAGTGAGGCAGAGCCCTGCCATCAACCCAGGCCCGACTGCGGGCGCGCACACACCTCGAACTATCCACACTGCTGGGATCTTACTAAGAGGCAGAGAAAAACTCCAACCCGGAGAGAGGAAACAGCATAAGCCCAAGGAAGTCTCAAATTTTGGCAGCTAATCAGTGGAAATTTATAGGGGGAAACAGTGAGAACTCATCACAGATGGCAGTCCTAAGTGAAATCCAGGGTCCTGAGATGCTACCTAAACCAAAAGGACCGACCCAGGTCCGAGAGCCCACCCAGAAGTCCAGTACTATGAGGAGGAGGAGGAGGATGGCGATAACAGGTCACATGCATTAAGCACTGATCCAGGCTTGGTTTTAAGAGCTTTGTGTGAATTAACTCACAACAACTCTAGGAAGTGAGACCTATGATTTCTTTAGTTTTTGTATGAGAGCACTGAGGACCAACAAGTTGAATCATTGTCCGGGGTCAGTGAAACCAGACCAGCTGAATCCGGGTCCTGACAAGTTGGACAGCCCTTCACATGCTCTCTGAAGAGTCCCCTCTGCCTGAATACCACCGAAGCAGGCAGCTCTGTGCAGCGCCAGCCAGCTGGTCATTGAGTTCATTGGTGTGAATGTATCCCATTGCACGTGACCTTTTCACCAGCAATTGCACTTCAGGAATGTAATGCACAAATGTGCACGCAGTTATCGATGCATGGTTGTCGTGTGTACAGGAAATAGCCCAAATTTCCACCAAGAGATAACTGGTTGAATACATCATATCTGGTACCGCCACCCAAGGCTCTGGTCCGTAAAGCTGGCTCCTCTGCTCTGTCCCCCTGCAGCCCTGCAGACACATGTCTAAGCAAGTGTACGGCACCTCAGTGGGAACTAAGCCACGCCTTTCTTCTAAGCGGAGCAGCCCCAGAGCAGGGCGTGCACACAAACCAGCACGGTTTGCACAGCCCTGGAGCCTCACAAGGAATTGCACGCAGCAGTGAAAAAGAGGCACGCACACACCTCCTCACAGGGAGTGTGCCCAGACCACCCCTGGAAGGCTCATCTTGAGAAGGCAGGGTCTTTGGAAAAGGTAATAATGCTGGAAAAATAGAAGGCAGCCAGAAAAGAGGAAGACCAAATATAAGATGGACTGATCCCATAAAAGAAGCCATAGGCAGGCCTGGCCGGTGTGGCTCAATGGTTGAGCGTTGACCCATGCACCAAGAGGTCGCTGGTTCGATTCCCAGTCAGGGCACATGCCCAGTGGGGGGAGTGCAGGAGGCAGCCCATCGATGTTCGTGTCTCTCCCTCTCCCTTCCTCTCTCTCTCTCAAATCAATAAAGAAAAAATATGTTTTTTAAATAACCATAGGCAGAAGGCTACAGGAGCTGAGTAGGGCTGTTGAGGACAGGACATGGTGGACATCACTCATTCAACAGGGTCACTAGGAGTTTGAGCTGACTCAACAGTATATGAGAGAGAGAGAGAGAGAGAGAGAGAGAGAGAGAGAGAGAGAGAGAGAGAGAACAACAGGATTTCTCTACTATATCTGTTCCATAGAGTATATAACTACAGTCTTGAGGCTGGTTTCCCCGAAAAGCACATTGTACAGTGCATTTGCCATCTAAGCGGGTGGAGAGATGAGAGTTGATAACATTTTAGGAACTATGTTTTCAATCCTCAATCTCTGGAATCCTGTTCAGCCCACAGAACACGGGGTTTGCCGTTGACAATGGAGCCCCAGCTCTGCTTGGACACATCGTAAGTTCCCACACGGCTTCAGCCTCTAAGCCTCAGAATTGCCATCTATAAAATGGGAATAATACCTACCCTTCAAAGTTATTTTGAGCTTTAAATGAGATAATAGGTATGAAAAGCTCCCTTAAATGTTTGAAGTACCCATAAGACTATACTATCCAAAGTGAACAAGGCCTATGGATGTTGTTTCAGAAAATATAGAAAAAAATTTCCCCAAGTGATATAAACGATTAAAAGACAATTTTTGCATATCACATAATTTTATAGCATTAGCAATTAAAATATTATTAATAAACTTAAAACTATTATTGCCTTCTTGTTTTTATTTCATTTCTGTATGCATTTATAAATAGAATCTAGCTTAAAGGAACATGGGCTAATTTGATGCCTTTCTCACTTTTAGGCCCCTTAAAAATAAATAAATAAATAAATAAACTTTGAAAGGAGCACTGTAGCATAAATTAATGAATTAATAAAAGCAAAAATACAGAAATTCATGTTCACTCCCCCTCTTCCCACCCAAAAGAACAAACCAGTGTGATTATGATCTAATAGGCATGACTGTGAAATAGAAATGTTTCATGGTCCGTTGGCCTTAAGAGATCATTGCTGTGCTATGAATTAATGGAACAAGAGAAAATATTTCAGGCCTTCAAATAAAGAATGGAAATGGCATCTTCGACTTGTCTACTTAACAAAATAGGGTCAACATAGCCATTTGTTTTGCTACAATAATAGGTAAGTGATATGGCCTTTTAAAATATACATTTCAGCCTCTAAATATTTAGTCATGTTGTGTGTTTGTTTTTCTCCCAGTCTTCATTTTATAGAGAAAGAAATTGAGGCTCAAAGATGTTAAATGACTTGGCTAATATTAAGTAATAAATTCGGATCACAGCAGTGACTAGCTCTCCAGTCTGCCAGTGCCTGGTCTATGCTCTTTCTATTCATCACAGCGTCCCCCTGTCACTCTGGGCAGAGGAAAGGAGGTGAACGATTATAACAGAATGCACAGAAGCCCGTGTTAATATGCTTTCCTAAAACTCAATCTGAGATCAGTTGAAAGAGGCTAACGCTGGAATTCTCACATAGTTTTAAAGCTTGCAGTCAAAACTATGAAACTAAGACTCCACACAGCATATACTAGGTGAGATGCTCAAGGAGTGGTAGCATTCAGCAAAGCAGTGTTTTCATTCACTTCAGACTGAGTATCGCCAGTGTCAACAGCTCATGAGGTCAGGGATTCCTAGCAGCAAACATTTGCCACCAACGGAGAAGAAATTAGCGTCTGTGATATTTTACCTTTCATCTACTTTTTTAAAGACTAAATTTGGTCATCGTAGTCAGTTCGAGTAGAAAATAACAAATAGATATAATAGCCCCATATATCTTAAAGAAATATAGGAAAACGTGCATTTATGATACAAGAGTTCAGTAGTTTCTGTCAAAGCTAACCTGCTTTTGACATAGACAAGAATATATATATATTTTTTTATCCTCACCCGAGGACATTTTTTCATTCTTTGTTCACATAGAGTGGGAGGGAGAGAGAGGAAGAGAGAGAGAGAGAGAAACATCGACGTGAAAGGGACACATCGAGTGGCTGCCACCCGCACGACCAACCAGGGCCAGGGACAAACTGCAACCGAGGCACATGCCCTTAGCAGGAACCGAACCCGGGTCTCTCTGGACCGCAGGCCGACGCTCTAACTGCTGAGCCAAACCGGCCAGGGCTAGACAAGAATATTTTTATCTTCATCCCCAATTTTACTCTCGCATCTGTTAAAAATCTTAGATCCACACACCTAACCAGGCCGTGTCCATCACAAAACACACGGATGGTTTAAAGTTCTTTGACCGATGTGCTGATGCTTCTGTATTGAAATCCTATATTGAAAATGAATACTGTCCTTCCAAAGTCACCCTGGGTAATGCACCCCATGTGGCCGTTGCTCAACATGTTGGAACCAGAAATGCCTTCAGAGCCAGAGTACCATCCTCGAAAGGAAGTCGCCTAAACTGCTCAGTGTCAGATTGGGCCCTTAGTTGGCTATTTCTAGAAATCAAATTTATCTTCAGAGGAGAATAGTTACTTTTGAAGTTGTTTTCCGAAGATTCTGAGGCAATGCTTAGACAGGCTCTTCTGCGACAGCTGCGGGGACCCAGAGCCAGCAGAAAGGAGGGGAATCGGGCCAGGCAGAGACCTGCTCACTGGAGTCCACAGCGTGGATGGTTCAGGCAGTCGTGGTCCCAGCCTGACCGATCTGGCCAAGGAGGCCTGGCCATAGGGAAGTCTTTCCCTCCAAATATGGGCCTCAACAGCCCTGGTTTAAATCCCAGCTCTGAAACCTTCTGGCTATGGAAGTTTGAGCAATTAACTTGCATTGTTTTTATATACTTTTGGATAAAGTCTGTTACCAAATAATAAATGTAGTTTTAACTACGTAAGTTTATATCTAGTCTATTTTCTATCACCCTTGTCAACAAAGGACGCAAAAATGTCCTCGGGTGAGGATAAAAAAAGATAAAAAATAAATGAAGTAACCTATACAGTTGACCCTCCGTATCTGCGCATTTCAAATTCTCAGATTCAATCAACCGCAGATGAAAAATATGCAGAAAAAACAAATCCCAGAAAGTTCCTAAAAGTAAAAAATTGATTTTGGCACACGCCAAGCACTACCCTGAATCCATGCAGATGAAGTGATGTGCAGTCACACCCTGCTGTGGTTTCAGTTACCTGCGGTCAGCCACGGTCCAAAAATACTAAACAGAAAATTCCAGAAATAAACAATTCTTACGTTTTAAATTGTTATGCCATTCCGATATGCCAAAGAGAAGCCATAAATTGCTTCTTTTAAGTGAAAAGGTGAACGTTCTTGACTCAAGGCATTTCATCAGCCAACTCCATCACAAGAAGGGTGAGTACAGTACAGTAAGATATTTTGAGAGAGAGGCCACATTCACATAACTTTATTATAGCATTTGTTATCATTGTTCTATTTCATTATTAGTTACTGCTTAATCTCTTACCCTATTGTGTAAATTACACTGCAGAGGAAAATACATAGCACAGGTAGGGTTCCGTGCTATCTGTGGTTTCAGGCATCCACTGGGGGTCTTATCGGTGGAGATTTGGATAATGGGGGACTTACTTAATTCTTAACACTTCAAAGTGCTATGTCTGATTGTCGTTTGGATGTAGGAGGAAATGAGATGAATAACCAGTTTCTACCCTCAAGTTGTTCAAAACAGCCCAATAGAGTTTGGAAGAGACAGACCGGAAAGCAGTTACAACCGCAATCAACACAGCAGCAAAGAGCAGTGCCCTGGGCCTTGCAGAGCAAAGTGGGAAATGGTCATCCCCACTGGAGGGGTGCCGGGGGAGGGAGAGTCAGAAGAGACTTCTGAGAAAGAAGCATTAAATTGTCGCGAAGGATGAGCTGGAATTGCCATGTGGCGGGAATAGCACATGCCAAGGTACAGAGCTGAGCCACCGTGGGACTTTGGGGACCAGAAGGTGCAGGTTGCTTTTGGAAATCAGATGAGGTGGTGGTGATATCCTTTGGGAAGATCTGGCTTATCAGTCAAGAACCTGGACTCCGGAACCCAGAGTGTGAATAATGGCTTGGGTACTTGACCTCTCTTCCTCCTGCCCAGCGCAGTGGCCAGCACAGATTAAATGCTCAATGAATTTAGCTATCATGATCGATTCTCACCATCACTGACCATAGGCAGCAGGACCATGGAGAAGACATGGTGTGGTTTCCAGGGAAGACAGTTGGCAAGAGCAGGCCCAGCACAGACCTCCTCACTAACAGCTGTTGAGGGCAAAGCTAAAAACCTGACCTCCGGGTGAACTCAAGGGTCCTCAGTGATGGTAACCATGCAGAACCTAGTCAAAGGCTGGAACTCATGGGACAGAGAGTGCTGTCCCTCTCAGAGGACCTTGCTGTGCCACACCATAGTTCCAAGCCCAGCAGAGGGGTCTGAAATTGCTAATAGCCCCTGAATTCGCTTTCAATATGGCTCATCTCAGCTGCAGGAAGACGTTAGGTTAGCACAAAAAGAAGAAAAAATAAAGGGAAAATGATCTTTTAAACAATTACAGTATCTTTGAAAACAGATATCTGCATGTATATGTTATGGTATACCTAATAAAAATTCTCCGACTTTAATATACCAATCTTTGCTGGGATAGAAACAAAAACTGTAATCCTATTATCATAATAAGCCTGTTCTTTTCCCTAGTAGTGAAATAAATAGCTGTACTCAAACTGAAGAACTTGTGAGAACCTCACTGTAAATTTTAAGTTTAGCAATTACACAATACTATCCTTTGCTTTTTTTTTTCTTTATTGATTTTAAAGAGAGAGGAAGGGAGAGGGACAGAGAAATGGAAACATCAGTGAGAGAGAACATCGACTGGCCACCTCCTACATGCCCCCCACCGGGGATCAGGTTGTGCCCCTCACACACAACCTGGGCATGTGCCCTGACCAGGAATCCAACCAGCGACCTCTTGGTGCATGGGTCGACGCTCAACCACTGAGCCACACCAGTGGGGCTATCCTTTGCTTTTATCATTGAATTTTCTAGAATATTTAGTATTTGTTGGGAAAAGAGTTGAATTCATCTGATATGAGTAATCTGAGATCTGTCAAGGACAGGGACATTTATAATCCATGAATGTCATTAAAAAGAGGCTGCTTTTGCAAGCAGTACTAAATCTAATGCCACTGTGTCTGTAACTTCTAAAAATTTGAAATTCACATACGATAGATAACAGGCTAGCCATTTTAACATCAGCTTAGGCGTTCTCTGATGCTATACTGCCCTCTTGTGGCGGGTATGAAAAACTGCAACCTGAAGATTTTTTTTCCCTCCTTCAGTTTCTTGCCGTTTTGCTGTGCTCTACATGTCCTTGTTTACTGCCTTCCGTACTTTCTGGAATAAAGGAAAATCTAAACAAGCAAAACGTTATTAGTTGGGCAGTGTTGTCTAAGGTTAAAAATAAGTGTTTGAAAACTAGTCGGCCTGGGTTCCAATTCCAGCTCTGCCACTTACCAGCTGTGAAAACCTGGGAGTCCCTTAGGCTCCCCACACCCGGTTCCTCAACTATAAAATGAAGATAACCATAGTACCTAGTGTCAAGAGGATTGGTGAGTCAATATTTGGAAATGTCTAAGATCAGGAGCTGACACATGAGAAGCACCATTAAAAATGAGAGCTAAGCCCTGGCTGGTTTCGCTCAGTGGTTAGAGCGTAGGCCCGCAGATCCATGAGTCCCGGGTTCGATTCCGGTCAAGGGCACGTATCTCGGTTGCGGTTTGTCCCCGGCCCTGGTGGGGGTCATGCAGGAGGCAGTCGACATGTCTCTCCAACATCGATGTTTCTCTCTCTCTCTCCCTCCCTCCTATTCTATCTGAAGATGAATTAAAAAATATCCTTGGGTGAGGATTTTTTTAAAAAGAGAGAGCTAAAGGGTAAGTGGCAGCCCGTCCAGGAATTTCAAGGCCCGTGCTCTCCAGGACACCAGAAGTTATACTTCTCAAGAGGTAAGCCCATGGCCAACTCAATCCTGGTGGCATTGATACCAAAATGTGCCTTTGCACAGGCGGGAAATTCATTCTGAAGTAGGACAGATATTGTCTCCCTTGCCCCCCAAAATCAACTTTAGCACCTGGCCAGTATGGCTTAGTTGGCTGGAGCATCGTCCTGTACACCAAAGGGTTTCGGGTTTGATTTCCAGTCAGGGCATCAAATGGGAGGAAGCTGACCAATGTTTCACGCTCTCTCTCTCTCTCACCCTCTCTCTAGAATCAATAAGCATGTCCTCGAGGGAGGATTTAAACGAAAATTTTTTTAAAAATCAACTTGAGCTATATCAAGAAATATACTTCACTTGACAGAGGGTGGTATCTTCCAAAGATATCTGCTGGTTGATGGGGAGGGGCTACTCATTTTTAAGGAAACTATAAAACTGAAAAAGCAAGCTACCTTGGGAGATAAAAAGCGGTTATTTCATTGTGGGGGGACTCTAATTAAAAGGACAAAGGGCAGGGTGAGACACGTACAGGAGGGGCAGGAACAACAGCGAGAATCAATGGTCACAGAAGGACGCAGAGGAACGGCAGGCAGGCAGGCACCAAGCCACACAGCTCTGCCTGCCGCACCATCACGAATGCTTGTGGCTGCAACAGAAAACCCACAAGGCACGTTTTTCTTGTTAATCTTTCTCATGTAACAGGAAGCTGAAGACAGCTCTTGCTGGTGTTGATTCAACAGCTCAACAGTATCAGGGTTCACATCTCTGTGATCCGAAGCCTATTCCTTGTGGTCATAAGATAGCTGCTGCGTGGCAACTCCTAACTGGAAGGCAGCCAAGGAGAGAGGGGTGGAGAGGGGGGCTAGGCTGTACCACAAGAAAATTGTGGAAAGACTGGGCTTTCCTTTTGTTGTTAATCCTCACCCGAGGATATTTCTCCATTGATTTTTAAATAGAGTAGAAGGGAGGGAGGGAGAGAGAGAGACATTGATGTGAGAGACACATCAATTGGTTGCCTCCCACACTACCCTGACCAGGACCTGGAATCGAACCTGCAACCCAGGCACATGCCCTTGACCAGAAATCGAACCCTTCGGTCCACAGGCCAGCACTCTAACCACTGAGCCAAACCGGCCACTGGGCTTTTCTGAAAGGAGAGTCTGGCAAAAGGGTGGATGCTGAGTCCATCCAAATGGAACCTAAGCCCTCAGGCTGGTGCACAGGCTGGAGGGTCTAGGGAAACACATTTTCATATCACATTAGTAGATGGACAGAGGGACAAAATACCTACTCCAAACTTGTTTCATTTGTATTACCCAAGAAACTCTATCTACAGAACTTTCAAAAACTAAGTTCAGATTTTATGAATGAAGCAGTAAGAAGAAAAAGTGGATTTGAATTGCTACAAAACATGGCCAAGTTAAAAAAGTACATTTATTTTACATTTTATACACAAAGGAACAGTATAACTGTAATGCGGAACAAAGGGGAAAATGATAGGCACATTTACATCGCAAGAATAGGCAAAACTTATGGAGAGTCTTTACATTCTAGCATTTATCAAATCAGTTTCTGAGAGTAATAATTCATCATCTTCAGGAGAATTTTTAGGAAGCTCCCTATATGATTCAAGCTCTGATGATCTTAATGAAAAACTTATATTCTTTAAAATAATCTCCAAGGTCGGAGGCCAAATAAACCAGATCACTACCACTTTTCAAAAGTTTCAAAGGCTCTTAAATTAGGATGTCATGACTGCTTTAAATTGTTTTTAAAACAATTCAAACATACTATCATTTGCTGAATGATACAATATAGACTTAGCTTACATTAATTTCTTAATCCATTAAAATGGTTTCTGTTACAGTGAGACCCTACTGTTCTCTAATGAGAAACATTAAGTCAGTTACTATGTAGCTCTGATGAAAATCAAAGTGTGTCTTCAGCCTTTAATAACATTAACATACATGAAAATAAAATCAATATACCTATCATCAGTAACCAGTTAACTGTTGGATCTTCCAAAACCAGAGATGAGTATTCTTAAGAGTCAAGACTTTCAGACCTCTGCACTAATACGCCCCGGTGCACAGACTTCCTTTAATTTCATTAACACGTAGTGCAAGCCGTGCTGGCGTATGTATCTTTGCAATCTCGCCTTGTAAGTGCAGACTCGGCTTTCGCTGCTCACACCTTGGTCACCTTTCCTTTAGGTCACTGTCCTTCTGACTGTGTAATGTGATGTCCAAACTGAAATAAAGCAAATGTTTAACACAGAAATTATTCCAATGTAAAAAAAAAAAAAAAAGGCAACACAAGCACTAAATGACCCTTGAGGTTTAATTCATTCAACAATAAAGTTATGAGCGAGTGGGCTGTGTCAGGCACTGTGCCTGAACCTACACAAAAATGTTCTTTCTCCAAGATGCTCATAGTTGATTGGAGAGAAAAGCAAAGAACAGTGAACAACTGTGTAATACTTCACTGATCCACTGCCACTAGGAAAGAGCTTGTTCTATTTAGTATATTCAGTTACCCAAGTGAATTTGTTTCTTAGGTAACTGAAGATTTCAGACATCCTAGAATTTTAATAAATCAAGTTCTAGTCGCTGCTCTGCCAGTCGGGTGTGGGGTTACGAGCAGATTACTTCAGCACTAGGAGGGTCTTTCTCCTCGTAGACAAAGCAGGTAATACTGGCCTGTGGTTTTTTTGTTTGTTTGTTTGTTTAGGATACTGCTGTGAAGACAGAGTAAGATGAGTGAAAAAGCACTTTGCAAGTTCTAAATCTGTACACAAATGTAGGCACATTTGCATAATTATTATAATAGTTCTAAACCATACACGTTTTTCTTCTTAGAATTAAGGATACAATTTTCTGAGTCAATATGACAAACACCCGTGACTGCACACACACAGCAGTTGCTCAGACTCCTCACTGCAGAACACGGGTGGGACAGTCTCCCCGCTGTGCCAGGCTCCCTGAATGGCTATCTGCTCGCTTCTCCCCCTCCTCCTCTACTGCCGGCTCCTACCCTGAATGCTCTCCACCCAACCTCAGACTCCCTCTTCCAGTCCTCTCATCCCCAAGGCTTATTCTTATGTACTATCTCGGCTAAATTATGAGATGGAAAAACACCCTCAAAATTACAATTATGCTTACATTTAAAAAAGAGACTTCAAGGAAGGAGCAATCTTAAAGGTCAAGTGTTTGAAATATAGCATGTGTCCCTTTTAAGCAATCCAGAAGCTCTGTCACTAAAGACAATTATGATTCCATTTGCTTTTTTAAAAGCACAGTTAAGCCCTGGCCGGTTTGGCTCAGCGGTTGGAGCGTCGGCCTGCGGACCAGAGAGGCCTGGGTTCGGTTCCCGCTAAGGGCACATAACTTGGTTGCAGTTTGTCCCCAGCCCCGATTGGGGTCATGTGGGTGGCAGCCACTCGATGTGTCTCTTTCACATCGATGTTTCTCTCTCTCTCTTCTCCCCTCTCTCCCTCCTGCTCTGCCTCAAGATAAATGCAAAAATGTCCTCGGTGAGGATAAAAAAATAAAAAATAAAAGCAGTTAACAGCCCTGGCCAGTTTGGCTCAGTGGTTAGAGCGTCGGCCTGCGGACCAAAGAGTCGCGGGTTCGATTCCGGTCAAATGGAAAAATATCCTTGGGTGAGGATTAAAAAAAAAAAAAAAAAAAAAAAAAAAAAGGCACAGTTAACCCTCTATTTGACTAAACAATCCAAAGTCTACATTTGGCTGAAAAACAACAGCGTGTTCACGTGTAATACGGTTAGTGTGACTCTACCGCACGGCTCTCCTCTGGTCGTTCCCAAGTTTCAGAAACCCAGTTCCCGCTGCACACAGCAACATCAGCAAGCCCCCGGGCAGCACGAAACCTTATAAACCTGGGTGCAGTATTTTTCAAATCAAGTGTTTTATTTCAAAAAATTCCACAGAAGGCTAAAAGCTAAAATGAACATTTAAAGGTTAACAAGAACAGGAACATTAGCAGCATCAACAAGTAATTGTATAGCCCGTTCTGCATAATTACTTTAAGATAGCTGAAAGGCAAAGATATGTCATAAATAATACACTTTAGAAAAACTAAAAAATTAACTTTACATTAGAGCTCCCTCTTGAAGTTTCTGGACTAGAAAATGGAGAAGACTCCCAAGACCTATTTTCTTTCTCAAAGGAATCATCTTCTTGGAACGCAAATTTCCGCTTAAGTGCCTGGGATATTAAAGACACCGGATCCCACTGTGAATTGTGTGAATTGTGTCTTTTCCTCTTATGAATGGGTCTGCCTCCAGGTGACCTATTTTAAAAAATGCATAAATTAAAATTTTGTGTAATTTAAGGTTCTTGTTGACAAAAAGCATAATGTATTACAACCTAATTAGTCTTCAACATTGACATTTTTTTCCATGAATGAAACAGGAATCAGAAAACCAAGAACCAAGTGGGGCACTACCACAACCTTGTTATGACCTAGGGCTTATCTCTTTGCTGCAGATCTTTATTTTAAATCACCTAATTTTTCAATGGAAGTATTTTAAAAATATTTAAGAACTTTTAAAAGGACTACAAAGTTCATGAAAAGAAAAGCATTAGGCTAACTGTTCACTCACTCTTCACCTAATGCCTAGTTACACCAGGCTCCATTTTACAATGAGGGTGGAGCAGTGTCCTGCTCCCGTGGAACGTTCCGGTGGCAGATGACCAATGAACAGTAAGCATATTGCCGGGAACAGCAGTCAGTGCTACGAGTAAGTAAACAGGGCGACGTGACAGGGCCTAGATGGAAGCACTTCAGATGAGAGGAGCAGGAAAAGCCTCTTCAAGGAAACGACCAGGAGTCAGTCAAGTGGAAACATTGGTGGATGACCAGGAAGGAGCTTGGCATGTGTGAGAAAAGAAAAAAGAAAACCAAGAATAGCTGGAGTGCAGGGAGTATCGTGGGAAGTAGGACGTGAGGTCAGAGAGAAGCCAGGGCTGGATCCTGGAGGGACTTGCAGGCCACAGCAAAGTGTTTATATTCTATTCTGAGCACCTGGAAAACCACCAGAAGTTTTAAACAGGGAATGGCATGATTGACATCAATTTTTAAAGGATCACTCTGGTTACTATATGGAGAAAAACAAGCCAGAATGAAAACAGAGACCAGTAAGGAGGCTACTGCAGAGGTCCAAGGTAGATGAGACGGTGGCTTAGATGGGGGTGGCAGCTGGACCACGAGGGTACACAAATTTGAGTATATGCTGATGAAAAAAACTTGGGACAGAAAGGAAAAGAAAAAAACAAGGACAATTCCAAGATGTTTGGATTGAGCAACTGGGCGACGGTGTTGCCATTTACCGACATGCAGAAGACTGGGAGAGGGGTTTTCAAAGCGAGGGAAGGGAACAGACAGGAAGAAGAGCTCTGTTCTGGGCATGTGAAGCTTGATTCCTGTGAGACCAGCAAACGAAGATGTCAAGCAGGCATTCTGTCATGAAGGCATGGGCTCAGGGGAGAGGTCAGGGACAGAAAAGTAAACGTGAGGGTCATAAGCATACAGCTGGTATGTACAGCCACTGGACTAGATGAGCTGTCCAAAGAAAACTGGAGCAGAGAAAGGCGCTGAGGTCTGAGCCTTGGACAGAACAACATTTAGAGACCAGGCTCAGAGGCAGAGTAAGCAAGGGAGTAAGGACTGCACTATGAGATAAGAGGAAAACCAAGTCCGATTTCCCTGAAGCCAAGTAAAGAACGTGTTCCAAGGAGGAGGGAACCACCGACTATATCAAATGCTGCCAAGAGGACAAGAGGAGCAATAAGATCTGACCACTGACTTTAGCAACATAAAGTGACTTGTGACCTTGACGAGCAGTTTTCCCTAGAGTGATGGGAACAGACACCATGTTACAGTGGGTAGAAGAAGGCAGTGAGAAATGGAAACCATCTATAGTGACATCAAGAATTTATGTGAGAAGACCTACAGCCAACATCATACTCAATGGGCAAAAACTAAAAGCATTTCCCTTAAGAACAGGAACAAGACAGGGATGCCCACTTTCACCACTCTTATTTAACATAGTACTGGAAGTCCTAACCACAGCAATCAGACGTGAAGAAAAAATAAAAGGGAACTAAATTGGAAAGGAGGAAGTGAAACTGTTATTATTTGCAGATGACATGATATTATTATACATAGAAAACCCTAAAGACTCCATCAAAAATCTATTAGATTTAATAAATGAATTTGGCAAAGTAGCAGGATACAAAATTAACGTCAAGAAATCGACGGCATTCTTATATACCAATGATGAACTCACAGAAAGAGAAGCTTAAAAAACAATCCCATTTACCATCATGGCAAAAAAATTAAGATACCTAGGAATAAACTTAACCAAAAAAGTAAAGGACCTATTTGCAGAAAACTACAGGATATTAAAAAAAGAAATAGAGGAAGATATAAAAAAGTAGAAGCACATACCTTGGTCATGGATTGGAAGAATTAACACCATTAAAATGTCCATACTACCCAAGCAATCTACAGATTCAATGCAATCTCCATCAAAATATCAACAACATATTTACAGAACTAGAACAAATAATTCAAAAGTTCATATGGAACCAAAAAAGACCCCGAATAGCCACAGCAATCTTGAAAAAGAAGGACAAAGTAGATAGGATCACAATACCAAATATCAGATTATACTACAAAGCTACTGTAATCAAAACAGTCTGGTTCTAGCACAAGAATAGGCATATAGATCAGTGGAACAGAACAGAGAACCCAGAAATTGACCAAAGACATTATGCTCAATTAATATTTGACAAAGGTGGCAAGAGCATACAATGGAGTAAAGACAGCCTCTTTAATAAATGGTGTTGGGAAAATTGGACAGCTACATGCAAAAAATTGAAACTAGACCATCAACTTACACCATACACAAGAATAAACTCAAAATGGATAAAAGACGTAAATGTGACTCGTGAATCCATAAAAATCCTAGAAGAAAATGTAGGCAACAAAATTTCAGACATCATACATAGCAGAATTTTCACTGATACATCACCTAAGGCAACAGAAACAAAGGAAAAAATGAACACATGGGACTACATCAAACTCAAAAGCTTCTGCACAGCAAAAGAAACAACCATCAAAATGAAAAGGGAACCCACTGTATGGGAGAGTATAATTGCCAAAGATACATCAGATAAGGGGCTAATTTCCAAAATATACAGAGTGCTCATACAACTCAACAAAAGGAAGACAAAGAACCCAATTAAAAAATGGGCAGAGGAACTAAATAGACACCTCTCCAAACAAGACATATAAATGGCCAAGAGACATATGAAAAAATGCTCAACATCACTAATCATCAGAGAGATGCAAATTAAAACAACTATGAGGTATCACCTCACACCTGTCAGAATGGCCGCCATCAACAAAGCATCAAACAAGTGTTGGCGAGGGTGTGGAGAAAAGGGGACTCTAGTACACTGCTGGTGGGAATGCAGACTGGTGCAGCCACTATGGAAAACACTATGGTGTTACCTCAAAAAATTAAAAATTGAATTGCCATTTGACCCAGTGATCCCACTTCTAGGAATATACCCTAAGAAGCCTGAAACACCAATCAAAAAAAATATTATGTACCCCCATATTCATAGCAGCACTATTTACAATCACTAAGATCTGGAAACAGCCCAAGTGTCCATCAGTAGACGAATGGATAAAAAAGCTGTAGTACATATACACAATGGAGTACTATGCAGCTGTAAGAAAGAAAGATCTCTTATCCTTTGAGACGACATGGAGGGACCTGGAGAGTATTATCCTAAGTGAAGCAAGCCAAGCAGAGAAAGACAAATATCACATGATCTCACTTATTTGTGGAATACAATGAACATAACAGTCTAAGGAACAGGGTAGACCCAGAGACGTGGAAGGAGGGTACAGACTGGCAATCCTCAGAAGAGGGGGTTGGGGGGAGAGATAAACCACAGAACTTATATTCATGGACGCATAACCGATGGACATGGACAACAAAGCTGGGGACGGGGTGGGGGGGATGGGAAGGAGGGTGTCAATGGGGAAAAAAGGAGAAATATCTATAACAAAAGTAAATTAATAAAAAATGAAAGAAAAAATTTATGTCAGAAAGGGGAACAGAAAAAATAACAACTGGGGGTATACGTTTTAAAGGTGGGAAATAGGCATGAGGAGAATAAATTAACAAAAAAATTTTGATAATGCAGAAGACAGAGGGATCATTTTAAGTGAAATCCCTCAGAAGAGAGAAGGTGAAGCAATGACCACAGGACATGAACAAGGACACTTCCTTCACAGAAACTAGATGGAAGGCAGAGAACACAGGTAACAAACCTGTAAATGTAAAGATGTGGGAAGTCTCTTCTGACTTCGCAGTAACGTTTGATACAAGGTTAGCTGCAGAAACATGAGAGAAGAGGGGGGTGGATAGTAGTCTACTGTCCCCTTAGTGATTTCTCCAGTGACGGTAACAGTCACCAGTTTACACTGACTGGACCCAATGATACCTTTAAGTGATCTAGTTGGGATCAGGTGTGTACACACAGACATAAGATTTTCTCTGTACCAACTGTCTCAGACAAGGATCAAATCACAGCCTCATTAAGACTGAAATGACAGCCCTGGCCAGTTTTCTCAGCGGTTAGTGCGTTGACCTGCGGTCCAGAGAGACCCGGGTTTGGTTCCCGCTAAGGGCACGTATCTCGGTTGCAGTTTGTCCCCAGCCCTGGTTGGGTCGTGTAGGAGGCAGCTACTCGATGTGTCCCTTTCACATCGATGTTTCTCTCTCTCTCCCTCCCACTCTATCTGAACAAAAAAATGGAAAAATGTTCTCGGGTGAGGACAAAAAAAAAAAATACTGAAATGACAGCTCTGGCCAGTTTTTCCCAGTGGTTAGAGCGCTGGCCCATGGACGGAAGGGTCTCGGGTTCGATTCCCAGTCAAGGGCACATAACCCAGGTTGTAGGTTTGATCCCTGGCACCAGTCATGCAGGAGGCAGCCAATTGATGTGTCTCTCTCACATCGATGTTTCTCTCCTCTCCATCCCGCCCTCCCTCCCTTTCACTCCATAAAAAAATCAATGGAAAAACATCCTCGGGTGAGGATTAACAAAACAATAAAAAGAATGAAATGACTTATCTGTCCTAACACTGTGATATAGAAAATATATTTATCTTCTTATAGAAACCTCACTAAGGGATTTCTAGGTGAACATGCCAGATGTGAAATCCTACAAAAATGAGAGTAAAGAAACAAAAAAGATATAGACCCAAAAAGACAAAGAGATTACAAGATGACAGAGTAGATAAGAATTGCAATAAAATGTTGAAAGCTGGAATGCTGATGAAAATGGAGAGAGTATCCTCCCACTGACATGCCAACAGCAATCAAGACTCAATTACAACAGAAGGGTGTACATCCACACGAGGGGTGCACCTCAAGGGCCCAGCTGGGTGATCAGGGAGGCTGTGCCACTGAACCCTACAGGACACCTACAATAATAGGCCACCCTACAAAGCCTAGGAGACATAGCAACTCTACCTAATACATAGAAATAAACACAGAGAAGCAGCCAAAATGAGGTGACAAAGAAACATGTCCCAAGTGAAAGAATAGAACAAAATTCCAGGAAAAGAACTAAACAAAATGGAGATAAGCAATCAATCAGATGCAGAGTTCAAAACACTGATTATAAGGATGCTCAAGGAACTTAGTGAGACCTTCAAGGAACTTAGTGAAAACTTCAAGGAACTTAAGGAGAACTCCAAGGAACTTAGTGAGAACATCAACAACGTCAAAAAGGACCAGGCAGAAATGAAGGATGCACTAACTGAAATAAAGAATAATTTACAGGGAATCAATAGTAGAGTAGGTAAAGCCAACAAGCAAACCATCAAATTGGAATATAAGGAAGCAAAAAACACCCAATCAGAACAGCAAAAAGAAAAAAGAATCCAAAAAAATGAGGATTGTGTAAGGAGCCTCTGGGACAACTTCAAGCACACCAACATTCACATCATGGGGGTGCCAGAAGGAAAAAAGAGAGAACAAGAAATTGAAAACCTATTTGAAAAAATAATGACAGAAAACTCCCCTAACTTGGTGAAGGAAACAGACATACAAGTCCTGGAAGCACAGAAAGTCCCAAACAAGATGAACCCAAAGAGGTCCACACCAAGACACATCATCATCAAAATGCCAAAGGTTAAATACAAAGAGAGAATCTTAAAAGCAGCAAGAGAAAAGCAGTTCGTTACCTACAAAGGAGGTCCCATAAGAATGTCAGGTGATTTCTCAAAAGAAACTATGCAGGCCAGAAAGGAGTGGCAAGAGATATTCAAAGTGATGAAAAGCCAGGATCTACAACCAAGATTACTCTACCCTGCAAAGCTATCATTTAGAATCGATGAACATATAGAGTATCCCAGACAAGAAAAAGCTAAAGGAGTTCATTACTACCAAACCACAATTATATGAAATGTTGAAGGGTCTTCTTGAAGGAAAAGAACAAAAATATGTACAATAAGCCCTGGCTGGTTTGGCTCAGCGTTGGCCTGCAGACCAGAGAGTCCCCAGTTCGGTTCCCGCTAAGGGCACATACCTCGGTTGTGGTTCATCCTCGGCCCTGGTTGGGGTCGTGTGGGTGGCAACCAGTCGATGTGTCTCTCTCACATCGATGTTTCTCTCTCTCTCTCTCTCCTCCCTCTCTCCCTCCTGCTCTATCTGAAGATAAATGCAAAAAATGTCCTCAGGTGAGGGTAAAAAAATATATATATGAACACTAAAAGGGCAATTAATATATATCTATCAACAAAATGAGCAAGCAGAACAGAAACAGACTCATAGATACAGAGAACTTTTTGTTGCTTGCCAGATGGGAGTGGGCTGGGGGGATGGGTGAAAAAGATGAAGTTTAAAAAGTACAAATTGGTTGTTAGATTGATGAACCTCAAAGGGAAGGGGGCAGGGAGGGCAGGAAGAGATAAACCAAAGAACTTCTATGCATATATGCATAACCAATGGACACAAACAATAATGTGGGGAAGGCAGGAGGGGGGCGGGATTGGGGAGGAGGAGGGTCAATGTGGGGGAAAAGAGGGGACACATCTGTAATACATTCAACAATACAGATAAGTTTTTAAAATTTTTTAAAAATGAAGAGAGTGGGGGCATGAGTTGCCGTTCCGAAAGGAAGGATTAAGAAAAAGTCTAAAAATGAATAATAAACTCCTTCCTTGTTCTCTGTCCCCACTCAACTCTCAAACTACCTGGCTTGCATTCTCTGTTTAATTCCCATCTCTCCTGACCAAGGAGACTGAAGAGCTTTCTGGGGAAACTCTCTAGCCCCAGAGAAAAGACAACTACTGAAATATGGGATCTAGTCAACAAAATGGTCAGGTTCTCTACTTATTCACTAAACTGTTAAGCCCACCAGTTGACAATCCACCTCACACAAAATACCTTCAATCAACATTTCATTGAATGTTGAATCAACTCACTTTTAAATATGAATGTATAGCCCAGATTCACCAGATACTTAAGGCTCCAAAACTACAGCTAGAAACCACAATCAACAAGAAGAAAAAGGAACTCGGGGAAAATTGAGATAATTCAAGAGCTAAAGAACTTAAAACTATAGTTACTATCTTCAGTGGAATAAGACAAACAAAATCAGGAAGACAGAGAAAATGAGTATTGACAGAAAAAGAAATGGTTCTTACAAATCAAAAATATGACAGCAGGTACAAATCTAATAGAAGACTTGAAAGGTAAATTAAAGTATAATAAAAAAGAAAAGAAAAAAAACAGTTAAGAGAAAGATATGAAGAACAAGAATCCTGCCATCAAACTTCTAATGGAGCTCCAAGAAAAGAAAACAGGGAAAGAATGGGAGAAAAGTATCAGAGAAATATTTACAAGAGATTTCCACAAATAAAGAACCTAAATCTCTAGACTGAGCCCACAAGTACCCAGCATAACAAATAACCAAAGAACTCTCCAGGGCACATCATCATGGAATTTCAGAATACCAGGACTAAAGAGAAGATCTTAAATGCTTCAAGAATAAAGAAGAGATTTCATACCAGGAATCAGAATGGCATCAAATTCTCAACAGGAACATTGCAAGCTAGTAATCACTGGAACAATGTCTTCAAATTTCTGAGGAAACGATTTTCTGTCTATTATACCTCCAGCCAAACTAGCAATTAAGTATAAAAATAAAATAACATTTTCAGATATGCAAGGTCTTAAAATAATCTACCTTAATAAGCACTCTTTCTCCGGACATTACAGGAAGACATGACCCCTGGGAGATGATTGATGTCAAACAGAAGAAAGAGTAAGAGAAAGCCCAGGATGCTGGCGAGGGGAATCCTTAGAAAGACAGCAATGCAACAGGCTCAGAGAGCAGCAAGTGATTTGGGAGCAGGATAGAGGACTCCTGGAGGGGAATTGTTTATAAAAAGGAACTCAGAGGCAATTATTAACTCCAATAAAAGATAAAATCATTCAACAAACAAAATGCAATCATAGTATATAACACAGTTTACCTGGAAATGTTTACTGTTGTAATAAGAATGTACATTCTACATACTGACTTAAAGACTGTGATTGAACGATATTGGGAAGATGTAGTTAGAAGTATCTGTGTGCTGTGTGTGAGAGGGTAAAATGTCTATGAGAATACAATCCTAAATCTTTAACAATGGGAAGCAAATATAATTAAAATATCAAGAAATAGCAAAACAAGTAAGTTGTTTCAAAAATATGGCAATAATGCACTAGAAGAGTGAAAAAGTTGAAAATGATTCCCTGGGAGGGGCACTTGGGGTCAAGGGGAATAAGAGAAGACGTGTATATGTTTACTTTGATAAATATAATTTTTTAAAAACTTCCTTGATAAAATGTTGGTTCATTTCTCAAATTATGACAACATACCGTTCAATAGCACGAAGTTTAATCTTATTCATGTCCTTTAGAACATCCAACATGTTCGGAACATCTTTCTTTTCCTGGTTTTCTGAATGACGACTATAATTGGGCTTACTAGCACCTGGGTGCTGTTTTTTCATTTCAGTTGCTGAATTATCTGAGTCACAAATACTATTATACCCTGGCTGCACAAGAAAACTTGGAGGCTGTAGAGAGGAAAACTGAGGGGGCAGTGGTGGGGGGGAAGGAGGAGCAGGAAGCCCTAAACTTGCAAATGGATCTGGTTTGACACTCAGTCGAGCAGTCCCTGAGGATGGCACTTCTCCCAAATCAGCAGGCCCATCAGTCGAGTCAAAGGAGCCTAAAAACAAAGTAGTCTGTTGAAAAATCATGCAAAATTCTCTTTAACATAACACTAATTAAAAACAAAACAGGGCTCTGGCCGATTTGGCTCAGTGGTTAGAGTGTTGGCCCACAGACCAAAGAGTCGCGGGTTCAATTCCAGTCAAGGGCACATACTACAGTTGCGGTTCGGTCCACGGCCCTGGTCGGGGTCATGCAGGAGTCAACCAGTCAATGTGTGTGTCTCTCTCACATAGATGTTTCTCTCTCTCTCTCTTTCTGCCTCCCTCCCTCCCACTCTATCTGAAGATAAATGGAAAAATATCCTCAAGGATTAAAAAAAGAAAAACAGGAACAATTTCTGTAATGCTACTAAAGCTATCCCATCTGCTTAGTAATTTCTACAAAAGCCAAGCCAAATAGTATATTTACTTTTAATCCAGTTAGACGTCCCTGTGAAGGCCCTTAAAAGTGGGAAGGGGAAAACACATTTTAAAGAGAAAATAAAAAGTGCTTTTTCAGTAATTCACATACAATCTAAATTTCATCCTCCTTTTTATTTATTTTTTAAATCCTCACCCAAGAATTCGTTTTTATTGATGTGAGAGAGAGAGGAAGGCAGTAAGAAACATTGATGTGAGAGAAAAACATCGATCGGTTGCCTCCTGTACACACCCTGCCTAGGGATCGAACCCACAACCTAACTATGTGCCCTAACCAGGAATCAAATCCAAAACCTTTTGGTGTGTGGGACAATGCTCCAACCAACTGAGCTACCCAGCCAGGGCTAAATTTAATCCTCTATTTTAAAAAGCTAAAACATGATCAATAACTTGTAGTTACAAACACTCAAAATGATATACTCTATGATAACATTGTAGAAACACCCAAGCATATATTTTACGCAAGAGCCTAAAGATGAGTACAGAGTGCAGTAGTCTCTTTTATCCCCAGTGTCACTTTCCATGATTTCAGTTACCAGCAGTCAGTCAACCTTGGTCCAAAAATATCAAATGGAAGTTCCAGGAATAAACAATTCATAAGTTTTAAATTGCTTGCCGTTCTGAGTAGCATGATAAAAATCTCATATTGTCCCACTCCATCCCACCTGGGGTCTCCACACTGAACACATTCCCCACCCGTCAGTCACTTAGTAGCTGTCTATGTTATCAGATCGACTGTTGAGGTGTCATAGCGCTTGTGTTCAAGTAACCCTTAATTTACTCAATAATGGCCCCAAAGAGGAACAGTAATGATGCTGGCAATTTAGATATGCCAAAGAGAAGTCAAGAAGGGCTTCCTTTAAGTGAAAAGGTTTGTATGCATAGGAAAAAGCATAGTATATATAGGGTGCAATATTAAGCGTGGTTTCAGGCATCTACTGGGGGTCTTGGAACGTATTCCCCTTGGAAAAAGGGAGCACTACTGTACTTAACTTTTTCACAACAGAGTTGCTCCTAAAAGGTTGTCACGTGATTGCTTTTCATTTTTTTATTTTACTTTTTTATCCTCACCCGAGGACATTTTTGCATTTATCTTCAGATAGAGTGGGAAGGAGAGAGGGAGGAAGAGAGAGAGAAACATCAATGTGAGACAGACACATCAACTGGCCGCCACCCACACAACCCCATGGGGCCTGAGATAAACTGCAACCGAGGTACACGCCCCTAGCGGGAACCAAACCCAGGACTCTCTGGTCCGTGGGCCGACGCTCTAACCGCTGAGCCAAACCGGCCAGGGCACGTGACTGCTTTTTTAAAAAAGGTGCATTTGTATCTCATTTTTATTACACATTATATAATATCTATATATTTTTTATATTTTATGTATTATGTATTTATAATATATAACTTATATCTAGATATTATATATAAATTGTGTGTGTGTGTGTGTGTATATATATATATATACTTATATATATTATGTGTGTATGTCTATAGGTTAAAGCAAGTTTTATCTCTAAAAATGTAGAAAAGGATCATCTGGAGAACATTATTCACCTTCCTTGGTGGAAGATTAGCAGCAATAACTTCAAACTACAAATATATGAAACCTCAAACCTATACTTTTCTTTCAAATTAATGCATTCTTCCTCTTAAATTTCCAATGCTTTTCTGAAGAGTTAGAAAAGTTTACTTAGAAAACAAGCTTTTCAGTACAAAAGTACAATCTTCTGCAGTAGTTAGCTCTTCTTTAAACCAAAGCTATCTCCCTCAATACAAATGTGTCTTTTTATTATTATTATTTCTTTTTCATCCTCACCCAAGGATATGTTTTCATTGATTTTAGAGAGGGAGGAAGGGAGAAAAACATCAATTTGAGAAAGAAACAGCGACTGACTGCCTCCCGTATGCACCCCAACCAAGGATCAAACTCAAAACCTAGGTATGTGCCCTGACCAGGAATAGCACCTGCAACCTTTTGTTGTGTAGGACAACACTCCAATCAACTAAGCCACCTGGCCAGGGCCAAATGTGTCTTTATTTTAAATAAATATCAGACAAAAACCTCTTATATACCCAACATCCTTTTATGTCATTCACAAGATACATGCACATAGAGCATTCTTACTCAGAACTGTACTGACTTAAATACTAGGCAAGTGTCATCTAACTGAAACAAAAATCCAATAAGTTACGTACCAGAATTTGCATTGTTTTTCAGTTCCTGCATTTCCACAATGGCAGCAATCTGAGAGCGAAGAAAAGTTAGTTCATCTTCAAGGGCAGCTATTTTTTTAATTGCAGCTTCATTTACAGGCTGAGAATTTTTCAGTGGTTTGTTATGTCTTAGAGCAGGTGACAATGGATCCCAAACTAATTGCAGAGGATGGAAAGCTTCACTTTTCTCCTCTTCCTCATTTTTCCATATACCATTTCTGTGGGTGGAAAGAAGGAAGAAATGGGGAGAGGGGTAGAAGGAAAGGGAGGGAGGGAGGGGAGAGGGAGGGAGGGAGAGAGAGAGAGAGAGAGAGAGAGAGAGAGAGAGAGAGAGAGAGAAGAAGAAGGAGGAGGAGGAGGAGGAGGAGGAGGAGGAGGAGGAAGGGGAGGAAGGGAGGGAGAGAGACAGAAAGAGAGAAGAAGAAGGAGGAGGAGGAGGAGGAAGAGAAGGAGGAGAATGAGGGAGGGAGGGAGGGAAATTTTCCAAAAGGAATAAATTATTTCAGTCAAAGAGGAATACAGACACCAAAACAAAATCAGAGCTCTCTTCATCCCATGATTTATCTCTAGACTCACTGAGGACAAGTGTAACATCTTATGTAACTTTGTATTCTCAATATATAGAACAGAATGTAACCAATAAGTGGTCTGTGAATAAAGGAACAAGCCCTGCTTTTAGATTGTAAAGCAAAAATAATTATCCTGTAACTGTTCTGTCTATTCTTTTTAAACACACTATAAGTTTATTTACTTAGAAATAAAGTTGGTTTATTTCTAAATACGTATTCTGAATACACAGTACTGAAGGGCCTTATATTCAGTATAATGTTAAGAGTAAATTTATGTTACTCTAATTTTTTGAAAATTGATAAACCAGTTTGACACATTAAAAATTTAGTCGTAATATTTGAATAACTGACCCTGATTGTGCTTATAGCCTGTATCTGAATATACTAATAACACATTAATACTTCCTAGGAGAAACACATTCAATTTTTTTTTTTTAAGTTAATTCTTACCCAAGGATATTTTTCGATTGATTCTGAGTGGAAGGGAGGGAGGGAGGGAGAGAGAGAGAAACATCAATGTGAGAGAAACACATGGACTGTTTGCCTCCCACTCGACCCTGGCCAGGGTGGGGAGCAAACCTGCAATCCAGGCACGTGCCCTCGACCAAGAATCGAACCTTTGACCCTTTGGTCCATGGGCCAACACTCTAACCACCGAGCCAAACCGGCCAGGGTTCAAATTTTGAAATAGGTTTAACATTATTGCCTTTAAGAACTATGTAAATTTTGCCCTGGCTGGTTTTGCTCAGTAGTTAGAGCATCAGCCCGCGGACCAATGAGTCTCGGGTTCGATTCCGGTCAAGGGCAAGTACCTTGGTTGCGGTTTGTCCCAGGCCCTGATCGGGTCATGCAGGAGGCAACCAGTCGATGTATGTATGTCTCTCTCTCTCTCTCTCTCTCTCCCTCTCTCTCTCTCCCTCTCCCTCTCCCTCTCTCTCCCTCCCTCCCACTCAATCTGATGATAAATAGAAAAAGAAATATCCTCGGGTGAGGATTTAAAAAAAAAAAAGAACTATGTAAGTTTTGAACAAATAAATAAAATAAAATAAATCTAGTTATCTAGTATAGGAAATAGTTTTCTCATAAATATAAACATAGTGATTCTGATCTTGTTTTAATATAATTCCTTCCTAGGCGTGGTGTTAGGTTTAAATTTTCATTAAGAAAAACTGGCTAAATATGAGGAACAAGTAGTCATCCTTATTAGGAAAATATTAGTAGGACACAGCACAGTAGAGACAGACAAAACAAAAAGGCTCAATGAGTCTGAACAAACTTCAACACATCCAAGAATTCAGATTACAGCCCATACCCCATTTTCCAAGATAAGTACATAAAATTACCGAAATCTGAGATAACTGGCTTCTTCATCATTTGCCACACACAAAATATCAGCAAAAGATGGAACTACAGATCCACAGTTACCAGAGTCTACAGAGTTCAAGAGTGGGATCAACTAAAGGGAAAAGGGAAAAAAAAAAGTCAGAGCTCTACAGGGAGTGAGGGGAAGACACATGCCATGGAGATTAAATAAGTTAAAAATCCAAGAGGGAAAAGGAAAAGAGATATTCAATAGAAAACCATGCACCTATTAGTAAGAAAAAATACTGAGGAAAATATTATTTTAAAGTCTAAACATGTGGCAATATTCCTTCCCCTGGTTAATGTCATCTATCATAAATCACAAACTAGAAGAATAAAAAAAGGTACTCAGGTATTGCTTTGCACCTGCCCATCTTCGAAGGTAATTATTTAAAGAAATAAATGCAAACACATACATGAAAATGACTTGTTTCCAGGGATAAAGGTTTTGGCAGGAAATATTTCTTCGTTTGTTCTACCCTATATCCCTAGGAGTACCTATGATTATTTTATACACAGTGATTAAACAATGCATGTTGACTGACTTACCTCAAAATCAGGCCTTTGACAAGGTTCTAAAGGAAGAAATTTCCCAATAATACGAACAATGCTCCGAGCTGATCCATAGCCTTTATTTCCCCAAATCTGCAAAACCTATTTAAATATAAAGTGTTGTTTTTAAAAGTACTCTTTTAAGCATGTTTATATATCTAGTTTTTAAAAAACAGATGTAAAAAATGCAATTGCATTTATTTTTTAAAAGAAAATATAAAATGGTGTACACAAAGTCTTTTCTTCAAAGAATTATATTTTACAACTATACCAGATCTCAATTCAGACATTTCAAGTAATTAAAGGCAATATCTGGCCAGCAGTGTCCACACTGAACAGTGTAGCCTAGAGGATATAGATCTCAGACCTATTAACTCTAGAATCTCCACCAGCCTAAGCAATTATATTTAGTGTCCTACTACCACTCATGTGTGTACCCTAGCTAAGAACCACAGGCCTACAGGCTTCACTACAATAAGAGCTACATACTGTCATAAATAGTCATCCTATTCTTGGTTAACTTGAGTGTTACCTTCATATCTTGCTCTGCAATTTCCATCCTGACAAACTCCTGTCCTTCTAACTCTCATTCCTTCATTGCCATTGACCATCTTCATCATTTTTAAGATTTCATCTCCTTCTTCTATTCCTGGTCTAAGACTCTCATTTTTTTTTCTTTTAATCCTCACCCAAGGATATGTTTATTGATTTTAGAGAGGGAGGAAGGGAGAGAGAGGGAGAAAGAAACATCTGTGTGTGAAACATCGATAGGATGCCTCCCCTATGTGCCCAGGCCAGAGATCAAAACTGCAACCTCTTGGTGCACAGGACAATGCTCCAACCAACCGAGCCACCTGGCCAGGGCCCCTCATTTTGACTTTACTGACTTTCCTACCAAGCAAGGATTTTCAAGTTGTTTCAGTGATACATTCTCAAAAATGGTTCATCCTTTTAATATTATGTATTCTCATATTACTAATGAATAAACTACCCCAATTACTCTTAGTTAGAGAAAAAAATTACAACACAATATTTAGAAAGACTACAAATCCATGCTGACTTCACCTGGGTATCCTGCACAGTATTCTGCAACCCCCCTCGTAACATGTTATCTTCTCTACTGTGTCGCCCAAAGTAATCACCAATCTCTGAAATCCCCAACACCACCACTTCCATCACCTACAAGTGGTCTCTCCCCTCCTATTATTGGAAAAAATCAAGAACTATGATTTGATATACCTCAATTTTCATTCCTCTCCATTCAAAATCTCCCCACCATCTCTCACTTTTATTATACTCTTGACTGTCCAGCTTCTTTCCAAGGCTTATTTATTTATATCCCCTGCCCCCAACTACCTTCTTCAGGGCATTGCTCAATCACTCTCATTTGTATCTTAAATATTTTCCTGTCCACAAGGGTCTTCCCCAGTGCTTGCAAATATGATGAAGTTACTTCTAATACTGAAAAGAAAAGAAAAATTCATTCCTGCTACCCCTTCAAGTTAATGGCCTCTCTTGATTTCTTTTCACAAACTTTTCAAAAGAAGGTTGCTTATGCCAACTCCCTACCTCAGACAAACATCAAACTACTACTATAAAACAGCTGTCACTCTCTACCTATAGAAATCTGTAACGGCACCAATAATATAATGATAAGCAAATCTTCGATTATTATTCAGTTCTCATTATCTTCAGTCTCAGTATTTCTGAAATTCAAAATGCTCATCAAAATCCACGAGTTCAAATCTCAAAAACAACACAGATAACTCCAAATCTGAATCAAGTCTTTTTTTTCCCTACAGTCTAGAACCGTTTATCTCATTATCTGCAGGATATTTGTACTTATATATACTAAAAGCACAAGCACATCTGGCTCATCTTATCTCCCCACTCAAATTAATTCCTCATATTGAGTTGCCTATTTATAAGAATAGCACCATCATTCTTCAACTTACTTTTGTTTAAAATCTTGGAATTATCCTTGACTACTCTCTTCTAATGCACCACACCAAACAGTGATGACATGTCTATTCTATAAACCTCCCTACTATTTTATGTCATATATTCAGTCTTGTATTATACTTATCTATATATGTTGAATGGTCCTCATATTTTAAGCACCATAAATACAAGAACCATGTATTGCCATTCTGTATCACCTACAGAACCAAGCATATTCTTACATGTAATAGATGATCAGTAAGTAGACAAAATTGGATTTGCTTTTAATTCTCAGACTTAAGTCATCCTCTCTAAGGTTTATCCTGAATGTTTTGAGCTATAACTTACTATTCTATATCCAAATATTAAACCTAGTTACCTTAATAAAACCGCCAGATGATTAAAAATATAATTTACCTTTGTAATAACTGAATTATATGAAGGTCATGTCTATATTTTGTTTTGTTTGTATCTTTTGGTGGCATTTGATCCATCAGGTAAGTAGGTTCCTAATGATCTTACCTGTTTTTAAAAATCAAACTATCAAAGCTAAACTACTGCAAACTCACCTTGGTTACACCTAAAGAGAAATAACAATTTCACCTTAAATGTTTACATATAAGGCATTTTCAAAATGAGACCCAAGAATAAACACAACAGATTCATTCAAATCCATTAAAAAATATTTACCTGATCCATGGGAATACCAAAATATTCCAGTATCTCTCTTAAGATATTCAATATGAGAGACATTGATGAAGCAGACACAGAAGAAAGTTCAAGGAAACATTATCAGTTTCTTGATACCTTCAGCAAAAAGAAAAAGAAAAAATTACTCTTGACAAACAGTTGCCACATAAATTGTATCAAATAAACTGGAAGTCCTATCATTACACATTACACCATTAACTAATCTCTTCTGGCCAGCATTATTTTGAAGGAAGTCAAAGAGAAACAGAAGAACGGGGAGTGGGGAAGGCCTGGTAAAGAAACTTAAATTTATCAGTTAAACTGCATTAAAAGTTCACAGGATGTTTGAGCCTAATAAATACCAATCAACAACAGACTGGATACTTAGCTGGAAAGCCTTCGAGTTAGTTGGGACAGAGAAGCTCCCTCTGTCCTGAACGCTTTGGACGGACTTGGGAGAGGGATGTGTTCAGCCCACCCATGAAAGCAGACATGGGGCCCACTCGAGTCTTTAACAAAACGAGCAGCAGCTCTTCCTCACAAACGTAGCAGAGTACCACGCATCCCTCCTTGCTCATTTTAAAGATAAAGAGCAGGAACTCCAGGTCGGTGACTTAGCCACCCAACTAGCAGGTAACCGGTCGTGCCCTCGCTTTGGTCGCAAGCTTCCCCGGGGCTCTCCTAACCGAGCACCGTCGCCCTGCTCACCTTCCTCCGAAGCCGAGCCTCCCGGCAAACACACGAACCTCAGGACGCGGTGGTTAAGGGGCGCTGCCTCGGAATCCTCCGTCCCCGCAGCCCGACGTGCGCTCGTCCCGGTTCAGGAACGCTCAGGCCCGCGTCCGCCCGCGCGCCTCGGCTTGCCGGCCACAGGCGGTGACGACGCCCCCACCGACCCGCGTCTGGGCCCTGGAGCCCGCGCTGAGCCAGGGCAACTCCACCTGAGGCGCGGCCGCCTCGCTCGTGTCCCTCCCAACCTGGCTCGCTACTTCCGCGTCCCTGGACGAAAATCAAACTCCGCGGGCCGTGACCTGTGCTCGATTTCATTGGACAAGGCTGAAGATCGCTGCTTCTGATTGGTTGCGCGATAACGTCAGGTTAGTATTACAGTTACTGGGACAGAGTAGTAGCATTTTCCTCTCCTTTAAGAGGGCTGGCTTTCGGCGAGTCAGCCAATAGAAACCAAAAAGCCCCTGGGGGCGGGGCAGGTCGTACGGGGACGTAGACGCACGCACCCGACGCGGTTTTAAGTTTTCCCGGTGCTCTCAAAGACGGGTGTCTACAGCCGGGCGTTATGGAGCCATTATGAGTCTTTGAGCCAGACCCGCGATCCGGAGTTCCTGCTCCACACAGATCTTCGCAGAAAAACATGTGTACACCTACCCCCAGACCGGAAGCGGGGCCACTCTCCGAAGTCCGCTTGCCGCGGGAAGTCGCTATTTATTGTTTGATCCTTTCTTCTTTCAGTGAGTGAACATAGAGCTTATGGGACTAGCAGAAGCTAAGCACTGTTCTCGAGGGATCCGCAGCTTTACAGTACTTAGCATGTTCGTTCACGAAACGCCCCTGGTTATCCAGGCTACCAAATATGGACCGCACACTGACCTGGCCTAACTGCGGATGGTAAAGTGATCATAAGTCATGACAGGTGATATTCCAATTTTCAGTTATGATCTGAGGTTACTGGCTTTTTAAGAGACAACAGCTTCCTCTTCTCGTATTTTAGCAAGGGATGCAATAGTTATATGACAATTTAAGACCAACTGTGCACGAGGAAATGCAAAAATAGGCAAGACAGGTAAGGTCCTTGCCCTCCTGGATCTTACCTTCTAGTGGAGACTTCAGAGAGGCTTTCTCTGAGCACCCTATGTAAAAAGCATCTCTAGAATGGAAGGGGGGAAAAAAGCATCTCTCCGCTCTCTTTTTTCTTAAATATGGTTTTATTGATTTTTTAGAGGAAGGGGGAGAGCGCTAGAAACATCAGTATGAGAGAGATCCATCAGCTGCCTCCTGCACACCCCACACTGGGGATCAAGCCTGCAATCCGGACATATGCCCTTACTGGGAATCCCAACTGAGACCAGGCTCAATCCACTGAGCCACACTGGCGGGGGCCCTTATTTTTCTTCATAGCACTTGTCACCATGTATAATACATGGTGGGGCAAAAGTAGGTTTCCAGTTGTGAGTACATGAAAGTTTATTCTTGTATTATTAATTATTGTATTTCCCATTTGAACTATAAAGCTACTTTTGCCTGGTCCTGTACTTATGCTCCTCCTGCAGCCAAACTAAACTGGGAACTCCAGAACTGTATTTTGACCCACACTGTATCTCCAGTGCTTTAGAAGAGTGCCTGGTATATATAATAGGCATTTAACCAATTTGTTGAATAAAATAATTGGATATGGAGTGAGAGAAAACAATCACCAAGAATGATTTGGAACTATGCAACTGGCAGAACACTAGTGATTGTCGTTGACAGGCCCAGTAGTCTAAACTAGATTATAATGAAAGTAGGGGCAGAAGTGTCAGACAATATACAAGTGTAAGGCAAATGGATCAGCAATCCTACATAAAATTAATAAACCACAGTATTCTTAATATTCCTTGCCCTTCTCTTTTGCCCTCATAAGTAAATAATGATCTTAAAACCTCCCATTCCTGTCTAATATCAAACAGCACATAATAGTGGCCAGAATAAAAGTATCCTTTGAGAACGTAACAGAAACCAGTACTAAAGTCTCCTTCAGGCTGTACTATTAACAGAACTCAACATTCAGCTCTGAAATAAAATAGTAAGGTGGGCCCAGGTCAAATACTATAGTGCCCCCCCCCCCCCCATGAATGCCTTGCTGACAACTTTCCCCTAAAATTAATTTTTCAGAGATCCTTTTTCCATTTTGTTTACTAAAGCATTCATACATACTACATTTCGGTAGTCTTTTGAGATTTGACATTTTTCTATTGCTCATTTTTATGTGAAATTATTTTTCTGAACCTTGAGAATGATGCAGGATTCAGAAAAGCTTCTGACTTTACATAGCACCTTTTCTATTTTTTGAGTAGTGCTCAGAAATATGGTGGCTTGCTTTCTAAGATTTTCTTGGCTGTATTCCCCTCCACCAGTTTGATCTAGTACCCTCCTTTATCTATTGTCTCTCTCCTGCTTAATTTTATTCACTTTTAGTACTTTCTCAGTATGGAGTTGGGTCTCCCCTAAAAGGCAGTCTTGTCTTGGCAGATCCGTTTTGAGATTTCACTAGGGTAAACTACTCCAGTCTCTCCATTCCTAACTGTGTGTACCTTGCACTCACTATTAGAGAAGAAAAAAATCTCAAGTTTCAGCTGGCTAATGTGGGATTCTCTCCATTTCTCATCTGTCAGAAGCTACCCCAATTCTACTGCATAGAAATCAACACCAGGCAGCCTGATGGTTTGCCCCCATTCGCTGATATGTGGGGGTTCATGAGAAAAGCACGTCACTTAGTTTAATTGCAAATGTCATCCATAGTTACTTGGTTTTGGTATGTAGGTGTTTTTCCAGAACCACTAACTAATACATTATAATCATCATACTATGTTCTGGATCCCCAACCAAGAATATTTAAGTCACCTATACACCCACTGCCAGGTATACTTTTTCAGTGGGGAAAGAGGCAGAGGGCTGGTTTGGACATAGACTAGAAAGATGTGTATTCGATCTTGCAAAATGTCCAGCAGAAGTCCATTAGCCTTGTGATGTAAGCCAAAATTTTAGATAATTACTGTAATTATTTTAAATAATGTGGCAGAACACAACACAACATACTGTTAAAGAATGCAATAGCCTCTCCAATCTTAACCATGAGTCTCATGAAAGAGTGATCACCAGACTGGGATGTACATGCCCATAAAGTTCACTTAAGTTTTATATTTCAAAAAGAAAAATATTGGGCCTTTTTCCTTGTTTTGCCTATGCTTGAAGCCCCCTCAGGGTACTAGTAACAGTCAACTGAAACAGACTGGTGCTATTTAAGATTACACAACTCTTAAAGGGTCATTAAAACTTTACAGTTATTTATTCAAAAATTTTAGAGACAAACTAAGACCAAGATTTCCTTGATATTAAAATCATTTCAAATTAAATTATCCTGAAAATTTCCTTTTTTCTGTAGACAATAAAAATGATTAATGAAAATCAAAATAGAAGCCTGGTACATATATATCTAAATTGCTATTTACTTACAGTGATGTAATATGAAAATTACAAAATCTAAGTTAAATGTTTATAGTCTAAAAGCATTATCTTTTATTTGAATCTTTAAATAATTTTATATTTAAAAAAAAGCCTAGCCCAGCCAGTGTGGCTCAGTGGTTGAGCGTCAACCCATGCACCAAGAGGCTGTGGGTTCGATTTCTGGTCAGGGCACATGCCCAGGTTGTGGGCCAGATCCCCAGTGGGGGGCATGCAGGAGGCAGACAATGTTCTAATCGATGTTTCTATCTCTCTCTCCCTCTCCCTTCCTCTCTCTCTAAAATCAATAGAGAAAAAAATTTTAATAAAAATAAAAGCCTAGGTTATGCTTAGTGTTTGAATCCAAAGGGCTTTTATATTTATAACTCGCTATTTTTAAACAAACAAAAAAAAAAAACTACTATAGCTAGATTTCTCCAAAAGCAAAAAGGTTAACCATTGTTTGATTTTTCTAGTTCCATTATTTTTAGATTTGTGACTTGATAGTCATCTGTTTAATCATATGCTCACAAGTAGGAATGCTTTGACTCTTGTCAATCACTTAAGAGTTGGTTAAAACCTAGAACAGAGGAAAAATAACTAAAGGATGTCCTACCAGTCTTCTGAGTCATCCAAAGAGTACATCAGTACTCCTAATGTTTCCATTTAATCCTTTTCATTTTCAGCAATAAAAAAAATTCTACTTCAGCCCTGCCAGTGTGGCTAAGTGGATTGAGCGTTATTCCTCAGACTGATAAGTCCTGGTTCGATTCCTGGTCAGAATCAAACATGCCCTGGTTGTGGGCTCGATCTCTAGTAGAGGGCATGCAGGAGGCAGTCGATCGATGTTTCTCTCTCACATCGATGTTTCTCTCTCTCTCCCCCTCCTCTCTCTCTAAAAAAAACAATAAAAACATTTTTTTTTTTAAAATCTACTTCAGCCCTGGCCAGTTTGGCTCAGCAGTTTAAGCGTCCACCTGCGGACCAAGGAATCATGGGTTCGATTCCCGATCAGGGCATATACCCAGGTTTCGAGTTCACTCTCACATCTCTCTCAAATGAAGAAAGAAAAAAAACCATACCCTCAAGTGAGGATTTAAAAAATGATAAAAAACATGGTACTCCAAAACAACGCACAAAAGGTGATCTGAGCAATGTATAAAAAGATTAAGTTTAACTCTTCTGTTCATTATAATCTGAACTCTCTTCTGTTCAGAACATTTTTAAGTCATCTTAGATTTCAGCAGCAGCCATAAATTGGCTTATACCAATCAAACTATATACATGTAGTCATCAGCTTTAATTTATACACATAAGGAGCATTTTTTACATACCTATTCTATGTATACTATACACAATGCACAATGCTAAGGGCTAAACATTTATTCTGGCAGAAAACACGTTTAAGTAGAATGAGTTGTTAGCCTAAAAAAAAAAAAGCATGTGCTGCATTCCATGAGGACAAGAGGAATTTGTCATTTTTTGCTAGGGTGGAAGATTTTGAGATAGATACGTGAACAAGCAGTGGGATAAGGCAAGGCAAAAACAAACTTTAGGGAATTCCTTTAGTTCATCCTAAGATTTAGGCAGTGGGATGACATCAAAATAGCTTAAAAATGACAAGAATTTTATCACTGAAAAACATCCTACAGAAGGCAATTAAAGGATGAAATTTAAGGGTCAAAAGGTCCAAGTTAGGAGACTACTGCATAAGCTGGGGTAAGTGATGAGCACCTTTATCAGTGCCATGGGGGGGGGGGGGGGCAGAAACACATTCATTTTGAAATGTGAATATAATTTCAAACACATTCACTTGAAATGTGAATATAATCACCAAATGATTATAATCACCATTTGGTGATTATAATCACCAAAACTGAATATAATCAGTTTTGATTATATTCTGAATATAATCAAAACTGAATATAATCACCAAATGTATGCATAAAATATAATTGTATACTGACATTATTAAACAGATAAGTTCTATATTTTATAATTATCTTTTTATGCATACATTGGTGATGATATTCAACTGCTTTCAAAAAAATTCAAAGTGTATTTAACATTCCCCTTATGGCAATCTTAGAAGTACCCTGGAAGCTTAATCAAATTTATAGTTTTCCCTTTCTAGTACAAATTAAGATATAAAAATTATGACCTTCCATAGTCAAGGACTAGATAATATAGCAAGTAAACCACTATCCTGGTAGGTGAGAATGGTTCTTTATTTTTCTGTGGCCCTTTACATTCCATGAAATTTGCAATTAATATGATAGTACCAAGAAATTATTGCCAAATAGTTATGCTGTGGATGTAAATCCTTTCAATTCACCCATCTGTCCAGTGTCTTTACTATTTTCTGCTTTTGTTAAAGGGAGGGCTCATTATTATTGAATCAGGAAGTTGGGCAAAGTCAAGAGATTAAGAAAAATCTGATTCCAATTCTTACGGGAATGGCATTAAAACCCACTTGCCCAATCCTTCTCCACTTGCAAGAATCAAAATTGTCTTCTGCATTTTAAATGTGCTACAAATCAGTTCTGTTATAAAACACCTAAAATATCTGCAGAAAAAGTGTTTTTCTTATGTGCAGATGATTATAATTAAGGCACATTATTGGGGTGTTTTTTTCCTAGTAATGGTGGTGAAATGCCACCCAAACGCCATTTTCTTTAACCAGTAGGATCCATTTTTATAGGCTAAAGTGTAATGAGGTAACAATATAAAGAGAACACAATTAAATGTACAACTTTGGCTTCATTCTCTTAAATGATGCACAATAATCATTACTGAATGTTTCTGAAAAATAGGGAGTCCAGCTCATAAACCAATACAATCTCCAAGGCTCTCAAGTCAGACAATGGAATACAACTAATTTCCATATATTTCTGGATTCTAAGAAACTGAGTAGTAACAAACTTTGTTCACTTAAAACTTTATTAATATATGACTCCTAATTTTTTTTAATTGATTTTAGAGAAGAAGAGAGAGGGAGAGATAGAAACATCGATGGGAGAGAACATCGATTGGTCGCCCCCTGCATGCCCTCCACTGGGGATTTGGCCCACAGCCTTGGCATGTGCCCTGACCCGGAATGGAACTGGTGACGTCTTGGTGCATGGGTCAACGCTCAATCATTGAGCCACACTGGCTGGGCTGACTCCTAATTTTTAATATCTACCTCAATAAACAATAATTAGAACCTTATCATTCAGATTTACAAATACAAGTTTCAATTATTTGAGAGCCTAAATATATATAACAGATAATACTCTAAAATTTTAAGGGATATATCAGTATCTACTACTCAAGAGACTAACCAGTCCCATGACGATGTTTATTTCTCCATTTGTCTTCCCTATTTAAAGACTTCTTGAATTGAGAAGGTCTATACTTCTCTGTATGCATATTAAAGGAATATAATGTTTCATATGGAAACAAAGTATATCCCAATCCAATTGAAGCCCAAAGAGAAAAAGAAAAAAGCAACTATGTAAATTCTTAAAAATAAGTTAGATAAATATGTCCCTAATAAATAAGACAGCATACTTTTATGTAGGAAACTGGTAAATAACATTAAAACTACCCAGTAAGATTAAACCTACATACTACAGTTATTTCCCTAACAAAAATTTAAAAGGGAGCCCTGGCCGGTTTGGCTCAGCGGTTAGAGCACTGGCCCGCGGACCAGAGTCCTGGGTTTGATTCTAGCCAAGGGCACCTACCTCGGTTGCAGTTTGTCCCCAGCCCCAGTTGGGGTCGTGCGGGTGGCAGCCAGTTGATGTGTCTCTCTCACGTCGATGTTTCTCTCTCTCTCTTCCTCCCTCTCTCCCTCCAGCTCTATCTGAAAATAAATGCAAAAAATGTCCTCGGGGGAGTATTAAAAAAAAAAAATTTTTAAGGATAATTTACAATTTGTATTAGATAATATCTGTTTTTGCATACACATTTCTGTGAAAATGCTTTTGTTTAAAGTTGACAGAATGGCCCATTTTTTATTTCAAATAACTTGTAAAAGGGGCATTGTAAGAATTATACCAGATCTTACTCAAAGTGAACAAAAACTAAAAGAAAGAGAAGTAAATGCTAATTCTCCATCATAATATTATGGCTGATGAGTTCATGTATTAATTACAGAAATATGAGGGCTAGAATAAAAATCCAGAATTCCTGCATTCTCTAAGAATGACTTGGAATTATCCCTTGTAAAACTTCCCATTTTCCTAGGGGAAACAAGAACAGTATATAGGGGTTTGAGGAGTTTTATAAAGTACTTATCAAACCCCCTCCGCCCACAGAGCCACAGCACACCAGAAATTTTCCTAAGAGATGAATTGGTATTCTAAAATCTAGAAATTGGCCATAGAAATCAGTTGTATAAAACAGACACAGATATAATCTCAAAATCAGGTAAACAAACAGCTATTACCACTTATGACATTTTTATTGGCATATGACAATTTACAAGGGTCCCTGTTGCATTATACATCACACTGAATAAGAATCGTTGAGCCATCTACATTCATTCCTATTGGGTAATATTTTTGTCTCAAATTATAATTCCCAACACTTGATTTTAACTGTGACAAAAGGGAACAATAGTAATTCCTTAAAGTAGGCTATGATTGGAAAAACGTATTTTGCTTTTAATATTGAAATTCTAAAATGTTGAAAGGTACACACACCTAAAAACTGAGTCATGGCCTTCTTAAACAGCTATCTCTTCTGGAAATACCCTTTGGTTCATTTTTATTTTCCTTCTCTAGGCAAAAGGAAATCTGTTAATGCAGGTATCAAGAGTCATTATTTCCTGGCACTTGTAAACAAATATCCTTACCAAGAGAAACCATTTAACTTTCATAACATCATGAAGTGTGGAATTAAATTGTGGCTTTAAAAAAATACACACAGCCCTGGCCAATGTGGCTCAGCTGGTTGGAGCAACATCCCATACACCAAAAGGGTAGTGGGTTTGATCCCTGGTCAGGGTGGGTGCCGAAGGCAACCAGTGTTTCTTTTTCACATCGATATTTCTCTCTCCCCACCCTCCTACCTCTCTAAATCAATTTAAAAAAATACACACAGACTACTTTTTATATGCTTGGCTCTGAAAAAGACAACATCCACAATCATCTTTCCTACTATATTCTGATAACATGCTCTTTCCTCAATTTTGTTTAAAAGAATAAAGTAACCAAATCGTATATATATTTGGGTTAAAGCAATGCACCTGCACTTAAAATATAACCTGCTGATAGGACTGATAGGACTTAGGCAACTTTATTCCCACTCCCTATTAAATAATTTCTCAGCAAATTCCCTTTTTCCTACATGTGCAAAAAGAAAAACTGCACATTTATAGTCATGCATAGAGATTTAGTATTTAACAAAATAACTGTTAAAATAAAAGCTAAATTTGTGTAAAATAAAATGGTTGTGAAAATTCTCCTGTGTTGGAGATCAAATCCAGGTTGCTTTATCAGGTAATTATTCTAACTGGAAGAATATTTAGTTATGTCCTGATCAATCCAACACATACTTGCTTTGACAGTGTTTCCTCTGCTGTAACATACAATTTCAGAAAGAAAATTAACAGGAGAAATCATGCAATACTAAAGATCTTAGGGCCATAAACATCGCATAGTGAGGTTTGGATTTTTTTCCCCACCCCACCCCCCAATAGCTCTTAGCAAATTCAAATTACCCTGGCTGCAAGTCAAGGTGCCAGAAGGGTTGCAAATCATCAAATGAGAATGAAAGGGCCATACACTTAAGATCACACTAGCAGAATAAACATTATCTCCTTTTAATGCAAACATATACAACTAATTCATTTGCTGAATTACTAAAATTTGACTTCTTTTATATATGCTCATAAAGCAGACATACTTAACACTGAAATTTACTATTTCAGATTTTCATTCCTTTAAGAGCAATCAGCATAAGCATAATGTAATTCACATTTCAAAGATTATCTACCTAAAAAAACAGAACCCTAGGAAGAAAAAGAAAAGGCCATTTTACAAACTGCAACTGAAATAGGGGGAAAAAGTAAAAACCAAGTTAGATCAATGCTGCAACAAATTTCCTGTCAAAACTTTTTATTGTTGACATTTGAAAAACAAGTTACTTAAAATACTACTAATCAACAGCATGTTGTTGGCCTATTGTTTCTTATGGTTAGACTACAAACTAATATTTCAGCTGTCAAAAAGCTCAAATAAATATGTAAGATATAAAATCAGATATGTCTTTTTAATGTATCGAGTTATTCTGCAGGATAATCCTCTTCCATAACAACACATCAGGATTACAGGTTTTGTTGTGTTTTTTCTTAAAATAAGATGTTCAGTAGGAATGGGGTTTTTATTTGCAGTATTATTACAAACCAGTTTCCTCTAATAGCTGCTATCTAAGACCATGACTCAAACTTTCAAATAAAAATAAAAAGAGAATACTGACTTTTGAATCCAAATAGTAAAGGCTCCTCCTAAGAGTGGTTTTTATAGGCCACTGCTTGCTTTCAGTAAAAAAAAAAAAAAAAAAAAAAAAACAAAAACCCATACTTTGCAATCTAACTTTTACTATCTTGTATTTCTTAGCTCTTGGCAAAGCTTTTTTTCTTCTTAAACATTTGCTGAAGTGTTAAACTAGCTTAGTTTACCAAAGTAACAACTTTTTCTGTGGTACAACTTCAAAAATTAGTCACCCTACAATGTAGTGTGTTTGAATTAAGGAAAATGTTAAAACAGGTGTATACAGTTAAAATAATTAGTGCGGTCTCTATAAACAACTTCTGTTCAGAAATTTGTGTGTAGAGCTAACATTTACTTCAGAATAAACATTAACAAACAGGGAGGGAAGAGAATCAGAACTTTCACAGAGTTGTACTTGACCATATCTTATAGACAAAGCAGAATTACAATGCATGTAACAAAAACAGTAAAAGTATTCTTTTTAAAAGTTGATAGTTACAAATAGGGTACGTTAACAATTTTCTACTTTATTTCAGTACAATTTTCAACATACAGTCTACTATTTTTCAAGATATTTGAAGACTTAAAACAAAATTTCTATAGACTACTTGCAAACAGTAAAATTTAAGTAAAATGCTTACATTCTTATTTGAAAACAAAGATCAGGTAAAAAAAAAAATGGTGGGTGCAAGTTCTGCTCTCTGTTGCAATCTCACTTCAGATTTACTACTCCTAAAAAGAATGAGAAAAATAAAGATTAGCAAAGATGTAGAGTATAAAAATAATCCATAAAAATAATTGTTCCTAATAATTAAATAATTAACTGGCCTCCAAACCCAAGAAAATCTGTTAGAATCACTAACAAAGTGCAATTTTCTACCTTTTCTTCTTTGCGTCTGTCCTTCTTTTCTTCACTATTTTCCATGGTCTCTTCTTCATCTTCAACAATCCCGTCCCCTTGGTATTTATCATGAGTCCATTTTGGACTGCTACCTGACTTTTTGAAGTTAAAGCGCCCTCTGCCACGTTGAAAAGTACCACGACCTCTTCCTCTTTTGGCCCAATAATCCACACCATCATCTCTGTCATCATGCTACAGAAAGATTAAAAACAATCATCAGTGAAATGTCTTTCTTATAAGGAAAATTATTATATCCCCAAATTATAAGTCATGGTATAAATTTTCTGAAGATTTGGTATATACAATTGGTAATGTTCTAAAACACAATAAAACAATAAATCTCAACTTTTCAACAAAAATATTGTCAAAGCAAATAATTACATTTTACTGCTTAGTAACCCAAGTATTGAGAGCTGCCCAGACAATTTTTTGGAGAATCTCAACTGCTAAATTACCGCCGATTTTCAGATTCTTTACCTTTTTCCTTCCCATTATTATTTCAATCTAAGTCCACTTGCTACTAATTATACTGCATGTAAATGAGATAAAATAGCCAATATTCCCCCCCAAAAAATTTCCTTAGTCATAAAGATGTGACAAAGTCATAAAAACATCGTTACAATATTATCTACATTAAATAAAACAGGTGGTATAAATTATACCTTAAACACAGAAACAGATCTTAAAATCCTACTGAGATTTAAATCTAAATCTATGTATATTACACATCAATCTTCTGGGCTAGATAATCTCACATCCCAAATCATGATGGTATGGTCCCCTATAGAACTAACTCAACTTGTTTCTTCTTCACCAATCTGAAGTACTGTTGCTATTTACATTCCAATCTTAATTTTTCATTAACTGGGTCCAAATAGAGATGCTTCTCAAACTACAAATTATTCCATTAATCAAAACAAAAGTACTTGATTTTGTGGACAAGTAGATGAATATTACATCCCAAAATACAAAACAAAAAGCCAAACTTCTCCTGTAATGTAATTTAATCAACTGCTGCCCACCTACACAAATGGGAAATAAGGCAAAATGATATCCCTTTTTGAGACAATAGGCATACATGAAAACAATGTTGTATATGAATTATTGGTATTGATCAACTGCCCAAGTCACTAAAACTTTTTTCAAATGTTACGGTGATATGAGCACCTTTTTCAAAACAATGTGCCTTTGTGGATATTCATGTAATACAGATCACCCTCCTGCATGACTTAAAAAGTTCAATTACACAAGTAATTAACAGACTATATAAAAGAGCACTTACCAATTTCTAATGTCATTGTAACAAAACAATGAAACATCACTAGCTAGGTGTACATGACTCCATAAAGAACAAATTTAGCCAACTATCAAAAGTGTAAATTTCAATGTCATAAAGTTTAATTGTAAACTGGAAATAAACTATTTTAAAATAGTCTGCCACTCAAAATAATGCCCATGCAATTACATAATTTTAGGCTCCCTTTTGGTTTCAGCACACCCAACTCAAGAGTTCGTGTATTTTTGTTTGTTGTATTTACACAGTATTCCATACATTTGTGGGAAGAAGAGAACAGGTTTTACGGTCAGAGGCATAGGTTTGTATCTTAACAGAAACTGTGTGACTTTACTTCCTCATTTTAAAAGAGAGAGCCCTGGCTGGTTTGGCTCAGCTATTAAGAGTGTCAGCCAGCCCTGGCCTGTTTGGCTCAGCGGTTAGAGCGTCGGCTTGCAGACCAGGGAGTCCCGGGTTCGGTTCCCACAGAGGGCATGTGCCTCGGTTGTAGTTCGTCCCTGGCCCTGGGTGGGGTCGTGTGGGTGGCAGCCACTCTATGTGTCTCTCTCACATCGATGTTTCTCTCTCTCTTTCCCCCCACTCCCTCCGGCTCTATCTGAAGATAAATGCAAAAGTGTCCTCGAGTGAGGATTTAAAAAAAAAAAAAAGTGACAGCCTGCAGACAAAAGGGTCTCAGGTTTGATTCCTGGTCAAGGGCACACACCTGGGTTATGCTGGTTGTCTCTCTCATATCAATGTTTCTCTCTCTCTCTCTCCCCCTTCCTCTCTCCCTTCCACTCTATCTAAAAATCAATGGAAAAATATCCTAGGGTGAGGATTAACCAAAAAAAGCCAATAAATATATTTTAAAAAGAGAGAAAGAGAGCCTTGAGGAAACACAGATGATATGTGAAAAGTGCCCAGCCCAGTGTGTGACAAGAAAGGACTCAATAAACTGTGATAATAATGTTTTGCCCCGCCAGTGTGGCTCAGTGGATTGAGCATGATCCCATGGACTGAGAGGTCCCAGTTCAGTTCCTGGTCAGGGCACATGCCCCAGTTGCACAGCTCAATCCCCAGTAGGGGTATGCAGGAGGCAGCTGATCGATGTTTCTCTCTCACACTGATGTTTCTATCTCTCTCTCCTTTCCACTCTCTAAATAATAAAAACATTTAAAATAATAATAATAATGTTTTATAGTGTTTACCAAGGGAAGGCACTGTTCTCAGCACTTTCCATGTATTTACTCATCTAATCCTCATAACAACCCCATAAAATACTGTTACTAATTCCACTTTAGATATGAAAAAAACTGACACAGAGAAATTGAGTAACTTCCCCAAGGCCACAGCAGTAGTCTTTCCCACTACCCCTTTTACCACATCACCCACAGAATACATTTCCCAGGAATCTTGACAGTAAGTGATTCCAATACAAGGCAGCTAAGCACAGAAAAAGCGGTGACAAAGCTTAATAAGAGCTAAACTAACCAGTACTTTTAAATTTACAATCATCTGAAACCAAGTAAACAAAACAATGACTAGCATATTATGCTGTGTACTTCAGAGGTTAAGTGACATTTTGATGTTAAGCATACTAACTCTTAATATGATTTCTAGAAAGAGGGAGAGAAAGACAGAAACATCAATGGGCTGCCTCCTGCATGCCCTGTACTGGGGATCGAGCCAGCAAACCAGGCATGTGCCCTGATGGGGAATCAAACTGGCAACCTCTTGGTGCCACACTGGCTGGGCCTAACTCTTAATCCTCAAATACCAACACCTACAATTTAATCTTATTACAGCTTTTAAAAATTACTTCACAAATAATAAAGGGCCAAAGAAAGTAGGTATGTATAATACACAGCCAAAAATATGTTTAAAAAGGAGGCCATTTTACAACCCAGATCTTCTGAATCCCCTTATCTCTTCTCCATAGAATAATCAAGTTTCAAAGGGTTACATTTATTGCAACTCCAATCTTGAACCCCCTTCCCACCAGGACTTTTCTCTTCCTCAGAATACAACACCAACTTGCCACCGAGAACTTGCCCACTGCAGCACTTTTCCACTTGCTCCAATTTCATATACTCGTCCCTCCATACAATGTCAGGTTCTAAGACTATTTTCTCTCCTGGAGTACTTACTATGAAAAATATTACCGTATCTGCGTAAATCAGAGTTTTAAGATGGGAAATTTCAGAAAAAAATGCAACAAATGTTACCATTACTCAGCACTAGAAGGATGATACTGTGCTTGCAGAACCCTGGCTCTGGAGCCAATACATGGGTTCAAATTCTGACCCCACTTCTACTAGCCATGTAACTTTAACTTTGGTCAAGTTGCTCAATATCTGTACCTCATAGTTTTTCATATGTAGAGTGAAATAATGGCCCCACCTCAAAAGGATTTTGTAAGCATGAAATAAATACATGTAAAACACAGAATTGTGCCCAGCATAGTACATATTCTCATTATCGTTATTACTAAGTATTATGTTTCATTAATATGAACAATTCTTTCATGCTGGTAAATTATTCTGAAAGAATCTAGGGGAATGTCTGTAGTATTCAACCTCATTTCCTCTGAATTATATTTTTGTTTATATTTCTATTCTCAATGCTACCTGTCTGAAAGGTTACAGAAGATGCAAAATCTTTTAAATTTAAATATTCAAGTAAAAAACAGTTGTCATTTCAATGGCTCATTAAAAAACAAAATAAGCCCTGGCTGGTGTGGTTCAGTTGGCTGAGCATCATCCCATGCACCAAAAGGTCAATGGTTCGATTCCTGTTCAGGGCACAGGCCCAGGTTTTGGGTTTGGTCCCCAGTTTGGGTTTGTGCGGGAGGCAACTTATCAATGTTTCTCTCTCATATCATTGTTTCTTTCTCTCTCTCCCCTCTCCCTTCTACTCTCTAAAAATCAGTAAAATCACATTTTAAAAAAAAGAACCAAAATAATTAACTTTGGGAATTGATTTATAAGAAAAATGTATTGTCAATTTTACTTCTAGTAAATCTGTCTGTGCCAAATGCACATGTATGCTTAATATAGAAATGAAAAAATTTTAAATATAACCCAGAACAGCAACATATAAAATGTTACCAGTACTTCTCAAAATAGCATACTCTTCTTGGTTAGTAAAACTGCTGTCTAATTACAGGCTAACCTATAAAGATTATGTCCCAATTTAAGGTAAAAATATGATACCAGGTTATGAAATAATGCCACAGAAAAATGAAGGTCTAGCCTAAATTAAATATTTGTACAATGTTACAAGTATTTTTTAAATCTACTAATTTATCTCTCATTTCCCTCTTAACTTTTTGAACTTCCACATTTGATCTACTCTCTGGCATTTTTACCATCACTCACTCCTCAACCCATCTTCCAAAGGTTGTCCTTTTAATCTCTCTTCTTCTGACTGAGCAATCTTATAATGGCTTTAGTTTGACCTGTAAAATGATGGCTCCTAGATTTTTTCTCTCTCTAGATCTGCATTAGCAACTATCCATTGCACATCTGTACTTGATTTCTCCTGAGCATTTCAAGAACAGAACTTTATCTCCTCAAATGGGCTTCTTTCCCTTGTATCCCCTATCTTAAGAGAATGTCTTCTTCTCAGTACCAACACCCAACTACTGGGTCCCTGAATTAGTCCTCATAAATGTTACCTTCTGAACTTTTCTAAACTCTAGCCCCTTAGTTCACTCAATATCACTCAGATGTATCCGTTCTCACAACCCTTATTCTTTTAAAACTGCTTAAAATCCAAACTTACAAAAGTATTATGGCCTTCCACAACTTAGCTTCCGCTTTTACTTAATTTTCCCAAATCTACACCAATCATCTTGCTATCTGAGTACTAAAGTTCTGCATCAGGATGTTTCAGTACTTCTGCTATCTACAGTATACCTGGCCATTTTTTAAGCTCACGATTCAAGCCAAGGTCGTCCTTTACAAAGTTTCTCTTAATCACTCTTTCCTTTGCAACAATCCACCATTTCCTCCTTTGGAGAAAATCCACACTACATATTTAGAATGCTTGTTTCTGGCCCCGGCCAGTTTGGCTCAGCAGTTAGACCATTGGCGCTTGGACTGAAGAGTTGCAGGTTCAATTCCCAGTCGAGGGCACATACCTCGGTTGCAGGTTTGATCAGGGTCATGCGGGAGGCAACCAATCCATGTGTCTCTCTCACATCGATGTTTCTCTGTCTCTGTCTCCCTTTCCCTCTCCCCCTCTAACTAAAAATCAATGGAAAAATATCCTCGGGTGAGGATTAAAAAAATAATGTAAAATACATGGCAACAGAATGCTTGTTGCTCCATTACTAGTATCTAAGCCAAAAATTGGAATTACATCATATTTATCTTCCCATCCTTCAGACCTAGCATAAATAGCAGTCTGTTAATACATAAATTCTTTAATCAAAAGATATGGGTCTTTGAAACTATTCTATACTATAACTGAGTAAAATGTCTTTTACTTTCCAGAATGTCAATTCAAACAACTCGAGCATAAATTTCTACACATAAGAGCATAGGTTGAGCAAACATTATGCATAATGCATTCTCTAAAAATTTAACTTTTTTGGACTCTTGGTCACTAAAGTACCCCAAAAAAAGGCAAATTGGAACTGAAACAATTATATTGCCCATTCTCCAAACAAAATATCAATCTACTTCAGGATACAGCTCTATCCTCTAAATTAGCAGATGTGTCAATGGACATTCATTCAGGTTTATTAAAATAATATATTCATAAAAGCCAAATGAAAGATACAATTCTGTAAATCCAGTACTATTTTCCTACCTGTTTCAACAAAACAAGTCTTCATAACTAATCTCTGAAACATGACTTCCCTGAGAAGCTATGATAAAAATGAATACTTCTGGTAATAGTTTCGGTGTTTCCTTAAGTCTGTGTCTATAATGCAGAACAGACCCTTTTCCTCCTTGCTGAACTGCAGGAAATTTCCATCACTACCTAGAAAGACTCTTTCAGGACCCACCTTCTCTACTTTCGTCCCTTAGAAAACTACTTCAAGAGAAAAGCATTATAAGGAAGTATCAAATTAGTGTATCTAGCAACTTCTCCATAATATGATTTTCATCCTCCTTTTACTCCAATGAAAGTTAATAGCCTCCCTGAAATCCTTAATTACATGTAGAATTCTTGTCTTTCATTTAAATAATTGGCTGTGATGACAGAGGGTAAATCTTAATGAGAAGTTTCTACAAGCGTCACTGTCTTATAGACAGATAAAACATATTAATGTTCTCTGAATATGGCTATCAAATCAGGTATATTTTTAGATACACTGATGAGCCCATAGGTGATGTCAATAAAGTACAGACAGGACTAAAGGAACCCACATTTTCAAAACTTCAAATCATTTGGGTAATGAGTTTTTTAAAAGAGTTCCCACATTATGCTGAAATCTTATATAGTAGTGGATATCTGTACTCAAATGTATGCACTCAGTATGCTTTAAAAATTAATGCAAACCAAATAAACACAGATTTCTAACACCCACCAAGAAGTACTTCTTGCTCTTTGGGGTATATTCTGGATCCCATTCCTCTTCCTTCGGTCTCTTTTGAAAAGTAGTATTTGAGTTGTTTGGACCAGTATTTGTCCCAGCAAAAACTCCTCTGGCTCTTCCTCTGCCTCTAATTCGAAACTGATTAACATTAACAAAGTTGTTTAGTAATGCAATCAAAGGTATTGAAGTTACATGCAAACTCTAACTTTACTGCAGTAACAAAAAACTATTCCCTAATTTCCTTCCTAAATCCCAAGTCATAGCCACAGAGGATGGAAAGGATGGCCATTTTATATCATAGGCAAAAAACACTGCCTTCTGAAAGTGAGTATGTTAAGAAATGCACAAAAACTAAGTGTTAGAATACTACACTTTCATGGCCTGAACTAGTATTTTAAAATAATCCAGTTGATTCTTTTCCCTTTGATTAGCCAGAAGACTTGTCTAATGCCTCTGAATGAATTATCATAGAAGCACCAAGTGTTCAACTACACCTATCACCATATAAGCAATGCTCTTCTTTTTCCCAAATGATCTAATCAATGAACTCTGAAACAACCAAATGAAACTCGATCAAGGTAGGAATCGGAATCTAAAAATTAAAGAGTCAAGAAAAATACACTGCTATGAAGTAATTAAATTAATAATTAAAACAAACTTAATAAAACATGAGGGTAATATGTATGCTGTGTATAATAAAAAGAAAAGTTATTTCTATTATTGATACACATATAAACAAGGACTTGAAGAAAACAGGGGAAAATAAAAATGTTATAATACAGAGATAAACATATGGATTTTTTTAAATGTTTTTAGCTATCTTTCCAAAACTAAGTGATTTAATAAAAATGTATCTCAATCCATAACTTTCCTTAACTCTTGGGCCTTTAAGCACTATGTACAGTTATTGATCCCAAAGTTAAGAAATGTAGCTTATATATTTATATAGATGCTTCTAGGTCTCAAAATGGCATTTCTTTTTTTAGTTAGGCAAAAACATTTATTATTGTGCATAAAGCAAGCATCATCCAAGCTCCAGCCCCTCCTCCCTTCCCCTAAATGGCATTTCTTAATGAAGAAGATACTGCAAATACCGTTTCATTTTCCAAGACTAATTCTAACTGCAGGAGTAATGACTCACATAACAAACAATGTCTAAATCATATAATTTAACTTTCCTAATGTACAGTACTCTAAAGTAAAGGCCTATCAAATGACCAAAGATAATTTTATTACTTACAAAGGTTCCTCGTGGTCGGCTAACTCCTGCAAAGCCTGAGTATTCTTTCAGTTCATGGTGAGTTTTAAATTCTTCTTCTCTTTCCTTCTTACTCTCCTTTTCTTCTCGAGAACTGGGAGAAGAAGGTGATGCTGAAGAGGATGAAGATCGAGAATGATCTTGCTCTCTACTTTTATGTTTACTGCAAAATAAATAAAGAAAACAAAAAAAATATGTGCTATCTTTAAAAAAGATGAAGACCCTGTTGAATCTTATAGTAAGAGGGATATTTTTCAAGTCAAAAAACTATCCCCTATTACAATGATGATTACATAACTAAAATGATTGGGTGTTAATTTTTGACAGTCTGTTTCCACTCTCCTTCAATATTTGTTTTACATCACTATTGAAAAACATGCTATGACCTGCCAGTTAAAAACTAGCAGTCTGGAAACTTCAAGTATGAGGTTCAGTTCTTCTATAATTTTAATTTACTTTTTGTTATTTTAAGGAAAGAAAAAGAAGAGTAGGGAAAGGTAAGAATGTTTTTAAAGGCCAAGTTTCAAAATGACTGCAGTTTATATACCAGGGGTGAGAACAGTTGGTATGGTTTGGGCCATAACTCCGTTATAGAAATAAAAAACATGACATTACAAGAAAAAACACAAGTAAAATCCACCATTTACCTAATGAATACCAAAAATAAAAAATAAAAAACAATTATCTATGATACTTAGTATTCCTAGTATTTATTTGACTCTGTGATGATCAATATTACATGATTCTAGCAACACCCGAAAAGGTCATACCTGCAATAACTCTTACCACTGCTAACAGTATCCATGGAAACATTACTTTGAAAGACTAATACACATTGCTATTTCATAAAAACTAGTCCTTCCTCCCCCCAATCTCTCCCATGTTAAACCACTAGGTATCAGTTTAAAATTCTTGTACTCTGGGTGTTATGAGTTGAAAAAGTGCGGAATCAAGCATAACGAACCAAAGTTCTTACACAAACTGTTTCTAGAAATGCACTGCATTGAAGTCCAACCTCCTGATGTAGCCTGGATAATAGGACACATTAATTTGTCATTTTTTTTTTCAGTGTTAGCTTGCTATTCCAAAGTTTTTGTCCTCATCCACCATAAGCCGAGTAAAAGACAAATACATTTTTGCTGTAAAACAAATAATTTTAATTGTTTAAATTTAAACATTCGATTACACAGTCAAAATTGAAAGCAATTAAGCTGACAATTATTAAAGGCTAATTAGAAGCTAAAACCTAATTCAGATAGTTTTAACAATTACCTGTCATCTTTGTAAGATTTGTATTCCTTGTAATCTTTTGGAGTTTTTTCCTGCTTTCTTGACCCACTGGATTCCCTGGAGCCCTTGGAATCCCCCCGTTCTTTACTTCTTTCTTTTCTCCGACGATCAATGTCATGCCGAAGATCAGCAGAATCACACCTTAATTTTTTATCTCCCTATAAAAGACAGATATAAAATAAAGTTCAGGGGAGATAAAGAAAAAAAAAGCCAAGTTTTATGCCAGTTTCTAAAGTGACATTTTAGGATTAGAGAAAAAAAGGATCATAAACTACTTCCATACTTAGTTTTTGTTTAAAAAAAAAATGTACTTGATTGTTTTTAAATATTTGTGTACACAAGTACAGTGAGACTGGGAAAGTTTTTAAAATCTAATTATCTTGAAAATGTCCTTAGTTTTTGTTCAAAGCAATCCATAAATTTTTGTACAATAAAATGATATATTTTTCCACTCAGCAATTGTCATTATCATCCCTCATCATCCCAAATAGCATTTTTTAAAAAACATCTGAACATTGACAAAGGTTATAATCCATAGTTGTGGTATAGCCATCTGCCTATAAAGTTAAGGTATCCTAAAGTAATGGTTCTAATTACTTAAACCTCATTATCATCAAGCTCTTTCCAAAGAATGTGACCAACCCAATAAAAACTACTTAAATTCTGTAATTTCCATAACATGCAACTGGAATATGATTAATGAAACCAATTGAAGTTGAACAAGGGTAGAAACAAAGCCAAAAAGACATTATTCCCAATCCTGTACTCAGTATCTTGGGCCATACACTGCCCTTTCTCAATTCAGGTATTGCAACAGACATTAGTTTAACTGGGTCACAATTCACCTCCTTCTTGTTCCATTGCTTTTTCAAATACTATATAATTTAGGAAGATGGAAAGAGGAATCTAGGAATGAAGAAAAATTACACATCAGTAAGATGCTAATAATGTGGACATCCTTGCTAGTATTCAACAATAAGTAGTACTGGGAAGTCTAGCTATAATATTCATAAGCATTCATAAACCTGAAAGTATAAATATAGCTCCAAATAATATCAACTACTCACCTATTTGCTCCCAGGCTAACCAAGAAAAATCTAATCAAGAGCAAAACCTTCCTATTCACCTAGTATTACCAAGCCCACAAGTAACACGCTAAGGAAAGTGAAAATAGTTCGTAAACTACAAACTATATGTATATTACACATTAATACACATATATTAATTATTCATTCAGACAGAAAGATAAAAGATGAAAAGCAATGTCATATCTTCTTGTCCATCCATCAGTAATCACTTTTTTTGTCTCCTCCAAATCAAAATCTGGTCTGAGTAACTAGAGAAGCAAAATACTCAGTGTCAGCACAGAATAGACTAAATTGTTGGCAAAACAAAACCAACACTGAATCCAAGACATTGAAAGTAAAAGCCAAAATTAGTATTCACTTCTCAGAATTGACTTTTCCAAGATCAATGCCCCATGCAAAGAAACAATTTTCTTTCTAATCTCTAAATTCCATATCTAGTAAGTTATATTTAAAAATCTGTACACAGTTAATAAAAGCTGCTAGTAATAAAAGTGCCTATGTTTCCATAATAGCCCCATTATTCAACAACTCTCCAAAACTGATGTATTCTCATTTTTCTGAGTGGAAAACCAACATCCAAGAAGCTAAATGTTTTCCAAACATCAGAGATAGTATTTAGTGACAGCCAAAATTTCAACAAAGCAGTACTTCCAAGTCACCTAACCTTTTCATTACAAAAGTTGCTCCTTTTCTACTTTTTCCCCACACACTTCTACTAGACTTTTATGGCCTATCACATGACTGGCCTACCTAGAAAATGTCAATTTCGAATTATCAGAGCGCCCCCCTAACGACTGAACTCCATTCTCCCAGAGTCCCACTAAGCCAGTTATTATTCACAGGCTCCTCTCTTAAATTTAAAAACATTCACCCCACCCACCCCCAAAATCCACAAGTATTCTAATAGTGACATATAGTTTCTGTTCCAAACATTCATTTGTAAATCAGTTCTTAGAATGCTTATTCCTTAGTCCAAAATGCTCAGCAGCATTGGGATTACTTCTGTGAAGAACCAAGAGATGTTTATTTAGGCACAAATAAATCAAGGAATATTTATTTATTCCAGCTCATCCATTTCACCTCAAAACTTATAGAAGCCCTAAAATAATTTGTATCATTGCTTATATAATTTTCCTTTGTCTACTCATTGATTCTTTACCTTTTTCTTAGAAGTAATTTTTCTTCCTTTCATTATCATTTTTAAAAATTACTCTTAGGGAGCATCTGAGATCTTGCTCTCCAGCATCTGTCAACAGTTTGGTTCAAATAAACTCATAAAAACTCTCACACAAAAAAAATAACTCTTGGTTTAACTTAGAAACATGGTAAAGCATCAGCTTAATTTCTTCTAGGAAGTTAACTGTGTGTGTGTGTGTGTGTGTGTGTGTGTGTGTGTGTAGTGTATTTACAAGTTAAAAATAGAAAGTATCTGTAAACATTTTGCCTAGACAAACTATACTTCATACAATACTATTCACAAAGTTAAACTGAACATAAAAATATTGTCCCTTCAAAACGTACCTTCTGAATTTCTTCTTTAAAAACTCTCTCTTCCCCTGCTAAACGGGTATGCTTCCTCAGGGCACTTGGAGAGATGTCAATTCTCCTTAATGTAAAATAAAGTTTATTTGTAGTCACATTACCTTAATCGTTCCCAAAAACCTCAAAATTTTTCATTTTTGTAAAGAAAATACTAGTTATTTCTCTCCCAATTGACTAATTTAGCATAGTAAAATTATTAATCTAATTACTAACAGACAATTAAAAAATAAAACTATTTCTGTTAAAAATAAATTAAAATGTTTGGACCAGGTTACTTTTATATATATAAATGAAGCCTGACCTTTTAAATCATCAAACTTATTTTAATCATCAAAAAGGAAACATCTGTTTTGATTAAATATTATCTAAAGTGTCAATCATCTTACAATTACAAAACAAATATAATTAATATCCTCAATGAAAACACAAATAGGGTCATTTATTCCTAAGTGTCCCCAATATTTTTAAATATTCAGTGGATCTTTAGTTTTATTCTGCATTCTCCTTGCTTAAGCTAATGTCAGTTGCAACTTGCCAGTGCTTCTTCAGCAGTCACCACCAAAACCACACCTACTATGTAACAATAAGCACTAAGTTATATACTTTATAATAAATAACACTAATTGTCACCACTACCCTGAAAAATAGGCATTGTTATCCTTATTTTGTAGATGGAAAAAAACTAACGTTCAGAGATTAAATAACTTGTTCATCACAATGCAATGAAGTGAAAGAGCCAGGATTTGAACATACTTACACTCATCTGACTTCAACTTGCACGCTTCTTCCAAGAAAAAGTTCTACCTCTCCACCAAGCATTTTTATTTTACAAACTTATTGGAATTAAAGTAAACTCAAGGGTTATTACTCTAGGTATCCAACCTCCTCCCAAAATAACAAATGCAGTAACTATTTTAATTCCATACTGGGGGGAGTGATAAAAGTATTTTAAATTCTAACAACGAGTTTAAACTCAAAATTAAGAATAAACAATAAATTACAAACTCTTCAAGACTGGAAATATATTTGTTCAAGGTATATATCAGGAATAAAACCAAAGTTCATTTGCATCATGATGATAGCATAATTCCAAAATAATCTTGTTTTCACAGTATCTGCCTATCAAAATAGCATTTTTATATGCTATTTTGTACTCAATAGTACACATACCTGTGTATCTCAGGGCTCTTTTGCCGAGTACTATGTTCTTCAGTGGCTTTCTGATAGGAAGTGAACCTCTCGTTTAGGGTCATCGCAGGTGACTTGAAGTATTGCTCTGTTGATTTAGGAGAAAGACTGCCCAATTAGTTACCTTTACTTTAAGAGGGATATTTATTTGTGACAGAAGGGCAAGTAGCAGGTGAAAATAAAATAAAAATACTCAAGAAACCTAGCAGAAGGGAATCAAGTGTTACAGAGAGCTCCTCCTACCTTGTCCCTTTTTATAACTCTTATACCTCAACAGGAAACTGATACAAAGTTCCTCACAGGTCCCTGTCAATACTACATATAATCCAAAAACAATAAATAGATTGAATTGAGAGTCTCTAATTCCATTTCAATAATGCACTACTTCCTCAAGCAGAAAAACAATATGTGAATGAATATTCCTTATACCTTGCCAATATGAACAAATGAAGCTACTTCAAGTAATCATTTGCAGAAAACAAAAATACTGAAATAACTACACAGCTGGTTTTAGTAAACTAATAAAATTGTTTCATCAAGAACTATACTGGCAACAAAAAATGGACTTAAGAAAAAATTTAATACTGTTATTTCAATTAGAAATATTTTTCAGTTAACATTCATTACTCCAAAAATCTGGCATCTTGGCAAACCTGACAGCACATTTGATATTAATGCCTTGTCTTTCAACAATTTTTAAATTAGTGATATCAATACTGATTTTTTAACTAGTTCAAGATATGCTGTAAATGTAAAATACAAAGACGTATAAAGTCATGAAATGTTACATTACGAAGCAAGCTATCTGCTTAACAGGTCAACATACATCTGTGTCAACTTACCGCCCAATATCCAGCACATGTCTCATAACCAATTAAAACTTGAAACGGCCACTACAAGGGTAGTGCCTCAATCATAATTCCATGAAACCCAGGAATTTGAGCTAGCAACTCAGTTTTTATGCCATTTTTGCCAGGAAGACAGAAGATTCAACTTTGCCTGTATCTTTCAACAGCTATTTTACTTTGAAACATGGATTTTGCCATTTCAAAACATATTCCAGGACCTAGTTACAATGAAAAAGAAAACATCACTGGGCATTTTCAGCTCTAGATTAAGTAAGAGCTGTTCAGATCGGTTGCACAATACCAATAATAAAACATAACTACAGTTCTTTAAAAAAAAAAAAAAAGAAAAAAGAAAATGAAAAAGCAAAAATTTTATCAAAACCTGATCTCAAAATTCAGCAATAAATTGTAAAATGTGGAGACAGGTCAAAAAAAGGTGAAAAAAGAAAAACAATGTTTCCTATTTTATGTACCACAGTAATATGGTCATAAACTGGTTCACAAACCTAATTAAAGCCAAATAACAAAACTCTTTTGTCACCATGTTTAAGATTACAGTAAAAAAAAAAAAGAAATTCATTAATTATTCACTGTTTTGAAATACCAAGTGCATAAAGGATTGCTAGTGATAAGTTTCAGTTATTGCAATGAGTTGTTCTCATGTCAAAAGACAAACTTTTTTTAAAGAAATGGCTTAAGACCAACAGACATGGAGATTCCTAAGTAAGAACCTATTGCATAGTACGCTGCCTTCTAAACACAAAAACAAAAAAAACAAAACTTAACCTAATTGCCCAAAAAGTCATACCCTAAACCTTTGAAAATAATTAGTAATTCTGAAACTAGAATTACATACTGGTGAAAACAGCACATTATAACTTTAGTTGAAATGAACACCTTTATCATCTTTAGTACCTAAAGAAATCTCATCGTTATTATCCTAGTCATTATTCATGTAATCACTACTTATCTAATATACTTTTAAATTTCTTGAACTTGTTTCCCGTTTAAAAATACTAATAATTTTTTCTAGCTTATTTATTATGTAAAAAAGTTAAGTATTAAAAGAATTTAAGTAACACAAAAACAAGACAGTAAATTAATATTGTTTTTCCACTGGTTTCAGGTTTTAAGCTGAAAATTTTTCTTAATAAATGATATTCAGTAACAATGCTACTTGACTTTGTTATAAATGTACGCCATGAGTACATTGTAAGTCATACATCTGCAGGTAATGGAAGATAATCTGTAAGCAATCTGCACTTCAAATACAGTATAATGGCACATTTCAAAAAAACTTTTAGCATTAAATAAATCTACATCGTTTTAGCATGATGTAAATTTTTAGGATTTTAACTCAACATTTCAATCACTTTTTATAAATACCTTCATGCTAGCAAGACTTATATCTCTTTTCACAAAACACTTCTTTTTCCAAATTTTTAATGGCATCTGTATACTTGCTATCCCTGGGGTATATTATTAAGCATCCCTGTCCATTTTATTTTATTTGCAGAAGAAATTCAATTCACAATACTAAACATACCTTTAACATGATGAACCAAGGACACAATGTGCTGAATAAATGACTCTGAAGTGCTTTTGCTGGCCTGTGGCAACTTAATGTGGTCAAAGATGGATCGGAATTCTTGCTCCTTCTTGACAGAATGGACAAGTGTACTAGCAAGTAGCCTGTCTTTAGTCAAGGAAGCAGGTCTGGAACATATCGGTACAAACACACACATACAAACAAAATATACCATTGGTTTGAATATGAATATGGGAAATACGTTCAGAAAATAAAATAATTAACTGGAATATTAACTAACCACCCACATTTTAAAAGCCATTTAATTTACTAGGCATTAAGGTGGAATTACCTGTTAGAATCATCAAGAGGAACAGGGGCCATTTTGAGTTTGACTTCAGGGCGATGAGAATCACTGGCTATCATTTTGATTCTAAGTGGGCTCTCCTCTCTGAAGGTAGACTTTTCTCGTGCATCCAGATTCTTGTGTAGAGGGGGACTGTAATCAAAGAGGTCTTTGAGCTTTTCAGACTTTACCTGCTCAGGTGACTGAGTTTCTTTCTTTACTGTTATTCTCTCAGAATTTTTGTCGTCTTCCTTGTGCTTATCTTTTGTAGTGCTAGGCCTTTCCACTACATATCCAGTCTCTTTAAGTTTGTAATTTTTTTCTTCTCTAAATCCATCACTTTCTCTATTGCCTTTCAGTGACACTTTGGACTTGTACTTGGTTCCTTCCTCCTCAGTATTCCGGTGAGATGTAGTAGCAAAATTTTTACCCTGATCTGCAAGGACTGACTTCCTGAACTGTCTATAATCCTCTGTCTCCTCTGTGTCATCCCCTTCTGAATCATTAAACTTTTGTTTTCCAGACTCTTTATCACTGAAGTAATCTAGAGCTTCCTGATCTTCCCATTCTCCCTCTGCCCTCCCTTTCTCTGATCCTTTCTCCTTTGCAGCCTCTTTATCCCTGGTATTACCCCTATCAAGCAGGAATACTCTAGACTCTTCATCTGTGAACCTGTGAATAAGCAAAGAAGAGGATGGTAACTCTGGATTGCATTCACTGTGGATAAATTGCATACTTAAATGTGCTGCCCAATACCACAGGACCAGTAATTAGAGAGAGAGAAAAAAAAACCTACTGAAAGTGTTTTCAGACTCCACTTTTAAAACATTAAAGACATCCATATAGCACTTATGTACTGAGTTTTTAAATAAATTTATGTAATAGACTTCCTGAAGTTTAAAAAGCAAAGCCATTCTTAAAAATCTGTTCTATTTAATCATAGCCCACAATTCTACACTAACAAATCCAAATTTCCAGAGATTCTATAACATACAACACAGCTTAAGTTTAATTTCTGAGGCTAAGAACACTAGCAAACAATATATTTATCTCTTAGTAATCTACTTATGACTGTACACAAAACTTCAGGTTATTTCATTTACTTATCCACTAATATAAAAAAAAAGTTCACAAGAACTTTAATGCAGTTGATAATATTAAATACTCTATCTGAATCATAAAATAGTTCACATATACTTTGCTGTAGAAAGTGATTATTTCTGGCAATACTAAGTACAAACTATATATCAAGTTCAAGAAAATTAATTCCAGATTGTACAGCACTGTATACCATAAATGGCATGCTTTCTCTATTTCCTTACTTTTAAGTTGATCACACTACATTAACAAAGTTTTCAGAATGTTCTTTAGCAACACTTGAAATTAGAATTTAAACCAAGTATCTGTTTAAAATATCACTAGAGTCAGTAAGAAATACCATTATCTTTTCTGTGGTCAGGCAGATTTATTAAAAATTGGCAGCTGGACTGTTTATAATACCACACAAGTTAAGAACATGAAACAGAACTGCATTATTTATGTAGGACACATTATAACACTGAAGAAAACAAAATAAGCTTTCAACGCTCTTACAAAATTAATCTCTAAAAATTTTGTTTACATGTTAGTTATCAGTTATGCTTTATGCTACTCAATTTTTGTTTACATTCTTAATTCTGAACTTACTGAAAATTGATAAAATTAAGAAGAATATAAATTAGCTCCAATTAAAACACTTAATTTCCAAAGTTAAAGAGTTGTGAGTAAAAACTATTTAGAATTAACTTATAAAGGAAGTTGTGAGTAAAAATAACTAAATACGCATCACAAAGCAATTTTCAAGTCTTATACATCCAAGAACAAAACTATTAATATTTTAATCTAAATTCTCTACTTTAGTTCTTACCTTTTCAAGAATTTTCCTGTCTTTGCAGTCTCCTGATCTCCACCATCAGGATAAAATGAGGAACGTCCCCTAGCCTCATCTCTTGGAGCATTCTGTGGTGTGATTGTCTTTGCAGGGCTTCTTCGTGAAGGGATGTGATGAATCGGACTATTCTGAGAAGGACTATATCGACTAGATCCGTTTCCAACAGAACCAGACCCAGACCTTTCAGGACTATGCTGAATGGAATGTGAATGCTGAGAAGGGGTGTTTTTTGCAGAGTGCACTGTACTAAGCATGGGCGCATCAGAGCAAGATGAACTCTGACTAGGTGGTGTAGCAATCGGTGAAGGACTATGGGGTGATCTGGGACTATTATCATAAGCTGAAAGGCCAGGCCAAATATCACCAGATGTGGCTGACGATTTATTAAACTCATCAATAGATTCAGATGGGTCATGTTCAAATGTATCTTTCGGTTCCTCCTGTGATTTATTTTTCAAAGGACTCTCTTCTTGGGGTTCCCCTTCAGATTTTTTGGTTTGTTTTTCCTGAGACCCTCGTCTTTTAGAGACAGGAGATTTGCTATACGGGGATGAAGAACGAGAAGAGGATGATCTTGGAGACCTAGAGGATCTATATGACCGGCGAGATCTGCTTCGGGATCTTTGAGAAGAAACGGATCTTCTTTTTGGACTCCTGGAACGTGAACGACCTCGTCTAGGACTCCTAGAGTGTCTTCTGTTCCAGACAGGTCTATAGCCACCTCGATGATATCTACCTCCTCCACCTTGATAATACCCTCTACCCCTTCCTCTGTACCCATAAGGTCGTCTCATTCCTCTATTATTTCTGTAATCTCGCCGATAATCTCTAGAATAAATACGATCTCTACTACGAGATCTTGAATACGTCCTGGAACGAGACCTAGAACTAAAAATGAAATAAATATCAATGCAATAAAAATGAACTATTCCATCCTACCATTCTAAATACTCCTGGTTGAATATAACACATAAATCAATTGTCAAAGCTAAAAATGTACATTTAAAAACAGCTCATATACACAAAAGTTTACTGTTTTCAATGAAGAAAGTCTCATTTCTAAGTTAAATATTGACAGAATAAATTAAAGGCCTTAGAAATTAAGGCATAAAAAACGAAGGGGAAAAAGGCATATCCAACAGAACATATTAACAATAGTGTATGTATTTCTTCAAGCACTTAAAGAGATAGTATAGCCCGGCTGGTGTGGCTCAGTGAATGAGCATCGACCAATGCACCAAGAGGTCGTGGGTTCGATTCCCAGTCAGGGCACATGCCCAGGTTGTGGGCTCTATCCCCAGAGGGGGGCATGCAGGAGGCGGCCAATCGATGTTCTCTCTCTTCGATGTTTCTATTTCTCTTCCCCTCTCCCTTCCTCTCTCTCTAAAATCAATAAAGGGAAAAAAATGTTAAAAAAAAAAGAGAGAGAGATAGTATAGGCCAGCCAGTATGGCTCACTGATTGAGCATCAACTCATGCACCAAGAGGTCACCGGTCCAATTCCCGGTCAGGGCACATACATGCCCAGGTTAGGGGCCCAATCCCCAGTGGGGGACATGCAGGAGGCAGCCAATCGATGTTCCCTCTCAATGTTTATCTCTCTCTCTCTCTCTCCCTTTCTAAAAAAAATCAATGAAAACCTATTAAAAAAAAATTTTAATGACACAAGAGGATACTCATCAGTGAAATACTATTGGCCAAATGCATACATAGTATAAATTTCGGCCTAGAAAAATTAATACAGAAAAAAAACAAAAACTAGTATTAATTCTTAGAGATTATGGTCACTTTTATTTTCAACTTATGGTTTTTTATTTTCTATGCTATGTATTACTATTTAAAGAAAGACAACTGAAATTAATAATATTTAATAAAAGAATAAACTTATGGAGACCTTGAGTCAGAAACAGTAAGAAACTATGAAATAATATATAGATTATTTTCTGCCAAATAATTGTTACCTTATCTAATTCATCTCTTAAAATACAGATAAATACAAGAAATCCACTATATAGTGCACAGTACAGTAAGAATCTGAGATATAGAATCAGACTAACTGGATTCTAATCTAAGCTCTGCCGTTTACTAGCTTACAACTTTCACAATTCTCAATTTCTCTAACTGTAAAATGAGGAAAACAACAGGTCAATTTGACAAGGTTCTTTGAGAATATATTAATGAATTTATCACTATTGTATATGGTAAACACTCCATAAATATTAGCTGATACGATTATCATTATTAAACTTTAAAAAGCACAGTAATTCACCTGTATCTCTTCTTTCTAGAGTGTGACCTTGATCTTGATCGAGAACTAGACTGCGATCTAGACTTTGATCTTGATGAATGTGATCTAGAATTGGAGCGACCCATTTCTTTTCTCCTAGTAAAATGAGAGACCAAAAAAGGTTAAAATTCACAATATAACTGAAAAGTTTTACATTATTTAATTTATTTTCAGATACAAAATGAATTTTACAAGACTAAGTTTCTCAAAGGATATTACTCATTGTTTTCAAATGTGTACCAAGCCAGTCAATTATTCCTAACTAAAAATGTATTTTCACTTGCATGAAAGGTATTATACATTTTGAAGACATAACAGAAAATTTCTATGGGCTGCCCCACCTATACGCCTCAATCCAAAACGGCAGCAGCTGCACAAGTCAGAAAGAGCAATTATATCAGACTGCAGCACTATGTTAGATGTTATGTTATTCCATGCCCAATACAAATGCCTACCTCTCCTGTAAAAAAGATAGTTATCAGAGTATTACAGATAAGGAACCTGAGACAAAGAAATTACTAGTGGCACAATACTAAAGAGGAATAAAACCTACCAGACTGTCATCACAATGTTTTACAGCCTTGAAACAGGACTAAATTGACCACTTCATGTATACAACACTGTCTGGAATGGTGGACAGTCTCCTAGTAGAATAAAGGCCACTAAATCTCTGAACTGGAGTCATGGCTCTACTCTTAACAGTCATGACTGCAGAATAAAAATGGACTTATGTAACAATGACTAGTCTACCCTGTAGGCTTCTGGTGAGATGAAAAAGAATAAAAGATAAAGAAGCTGGAGAGAAATGCTGCAAGAGATTGTAGCTACAAGAAAAAGAGAATCGCCCTGGCTGGTTTGGCTTAGTGGTTAGTGTCGGCCCTCAGACCAAACAGTTGCAGGTTCGATTCTGGTCAACAGGGCAAGTACCTCTGTTGCAGTTTGGTCCCTGGCCCTGGTCGGGGTCCTGCGGGAGGCAACCAGTCGATGTGTGTCTCTCTCACATCAATGTTTCTCCCTCTCTCTCTATCCCTCCCTCCACTCTATCTGAAGATAAATGGAAAAATATCCTCAGGTGAGGATTTATTAAAAAGAAAAAGAAAGAGAATTGGATAACAGAATTGGGTATCAGTATTCTAACTTTTCTAAACACTTTTTAGTGTCTAACGTAATTAGTATCTAATTAGACTTCAGAAATCTAACACTATTAACTAATTTATAAGATCTACTCTTCACAAAATTTTATTTACATCTATATCTCCCAAGTTTATTTCTGTTGTATTTTCCAAATTTCCACTAACTTATTACTCAAAATTAATTATTTCTATAAAAGTGACTCACTAAACTTCTAACAGCCTGCAATTACCATATATTTAAACAATTTCTCCAACCAAATATTGTTGAAGGCATTTATTTTACCTACCTTGACTTTGCTCAGTATTATGAAATAGTATTTACAAGTACTAAGATGAGATGAACTATAGAAGAGGTCATGATAATGTATGCATACTTCCTTATCAAAAACCATAAATGACAGCCCTGGCCAGTCTTGCTCAGTGGTTGGAGCATCAGCCTCAGGCCTAAGAGTCGCAGGTTCGATTCCCGGTCAAGGGCACATACCTGGGTTGCAGTTTCAATCCCCAGGCCCCTGCTTGGAGCGCTTGTGGGAGGCAATCAACTGATGTGTCTCTCTCACATCAATGTTTTTTTCTCTCTTTCTCTCTCTCCCCTTCCTCCCTCCCTCCCTTCCACTCTCTCTAAAAATTAATGGAAAAAATATCCTCGGGTGAGGATTAACAACAACAAAAAACATAAATGACAAATTCAAGGTTTCCAATAAATATTTATTTCAAAATGAAACATAACTATCCTCAAATAGACAAATATCAGGTTTCCCTTCTCTCGCTCTTTATTCTAAGTAAGTAAGAAATACATAAAGACAATATGCTCCTCAGAACTGTAGTGAGGACTAAATGAGTGGACACATGCCAACACACTTAAAAGATTTAGCACATAATAAGCAATCAAATTTAATTACATCAGCACTAATGTAAAGGGAAAAAAGCTAAGTTATGGAACTCCTCTTGTATGCATAAGGGAAGATCAGTTAAACAAGCAGGATTATTTTGTCTTGCTTTATTTTTAAATAGCTTTGTGCATTCTAAGTTTTTACATAGATGTGTTTACAGAAATGGAAGCAGTCCGGCCGGTGTGGCTCAGTGGTTGAGCATCGACCCATGCACCAAGAGGTTGCCGGTTCAATTCCAGGTCAGGACACAGGCCCAGGTTATGGGCCTGATCCCCAGTGGGAGGCATGCAGGAGGCAGCCAATCGATGTTCTCTCTCATTGATGTTTCTATGTCTCTCTCCCTCTCACTTCCTCTCTCTCTAAAATCAATAAAGGAAAAAAAAATTTTTTTTTAATCTATAGAAATAGAAGCAGACACACAACTTAGAAGCAGGAAAAATAAAGAGAATCTTTTTCCTAAAACTAACTTTTTAAATCTGGCTTACTTCATACAAGCCACCAAAACAAAAACAAAAAGAGCTTCAGACCACATCACTTTTAATCATTCAGTTTGAATCATGTTTTGAGTAGTAGTCAGGTTTTCTTAAGCCAAAATGAAAACTAGAAAAATTAGTGCTCTATACCTTGGGTTTTATGCAGGATCAAGCAGTCAAGTGAAGTCTTTGAAATACTGTAAAAGTCTTCCTGGAGAGAATGTTCTGAGATAGTAAACTCAAATTCCTGGCAAAAATAAAAAATATAGGTTTGATTTATGGTAAATTAAATACACACTGTTTACAATGCCTCATACTCAGCACTGCAATAAACTCTTGATAAAGGCACTATGACTTCAGAGAAGGGGAAACTGACTTAGGAAATAACATTTTAACCATAACAGCTTAAAGAACTTAACTTTTTTGTTTTAATCAGAATTCAACAGTGTATCATGAAACTGATAGCAATACTTTTTAATTTACTTGAATTTTAATTTTAGCAATGTGAGCTTTACAAAACATAAGCTATGCTGTCATCCTATGAGAAAATTCCAAAGGGGCTATCATAATGCCATCTTGTCATATATATATAGTTATATTCTTAATGCTATAGTTTATAACTTATCTAAAATATGGGTTTATTTTAATGTTTTGCTACTTATTGCTCTCTCTTGGCCAATTCCTTTCATACAATTTAGTGTCATCTGAACCTGATTTTTTACAATTCATACAACAGCCATCACAGTAACTCTACGATTTGTGCCTAAAAGCATTTTGATACATGTACAGCAGACAGTAAATTAAACAATTATCTATTAGAAGTCACTATTCTTCCTAAACTAATTTACTATTATCACTCAAATAAATTTAAATTTTGCACAAAATATTAAGCAGTTATCAATACTAAAAAGGTTTTCCTTGTGAATAACATTCAGTGATTATCAATTTCGTGCAAAGAATAGTCAAAAAACACTAGAGGATCAAACACTAAACCAAGGAATACAAGATAGATACACGCCTACACTCAAGGAATTCATAAACCGGCTTAAATTTTTTAAAAAGTACACATTAATATGAGTATCTGTGAACCTTACCAAGAAATCGATTCAATTAAAAAAAAATTCAATAAAATTAGAAATACAAAGTAGAAGAAATGGTAAGATTAAACTGGTGAACTAAGAACAACGTTCCCTAAATACCCAGGCCCCTACTGCCAGAGGAGATTAAGAGAGTTGAGGTTCAAGCTAGGAAGGAGGAATAGGAACCTAGTGATTGAGGGAAACACACTAAAGTAGCAAAAATAAAAGGCCAGGTTCAGAAACAAAGGATTTCTAAAATACATGAATATTTACAGCTTTAAAAATATTAACTCCCCTAAGTGAGCAGAGAAAAACTAATCTTCTAAACTGGTGTGTTATGAGACTTTATTCTGACCTAGAAGTCCAATACTACTGATATTCACTGGAAGTGATACAAGGTTCATTTTAGTTAACAAATCTAAAGGGCTCATTTTAATTTCTATATATCCAGACATAACCAACTGCCAAATCTCTCTACTGTCATGATTTTTTGAAGTTCCAAGAAAATATACACTACAAACAGCAAAGTGAGGGAGAGGGGCTATAGGCTGTGAGACTAGTCTTGTGCACAAACTATAAATATATTCAAGTACACATACTAAGAACTCAATGATCATATGTAAAATATGACACAATATATTTAACGCATAATATTTAATATAAAATATAAGTAACATTTTATATTAACAATATCTAACAGAATCAGTACAAAGACTATAATCAACTCAGCTAATTTTTTTTAAATGCAAGTCTATGTACAAAGCACTGTGCTAGGTATTATGGAGACATGACTATGTAAGATATTCCTGCCCTCCAAAAACCAACAAGAGGAAAAGAAATAAATCATAGCAAACTCACTATCTAAGATATTTAGATATCTTGTGTGCCAAGAACTGTGCTGACATTAAAATCAACTCATTTAATCCTCATAATCTCATGAGATATACACCTCATTCAAATGAAGAGAACTCCAAGCTTCAGAATTCCTCTGAATTTATAAAGTGCCTGTTACATGCTAGGCACTATTATTCTAGGGTTCGAAATAGAGCATTTTTAATGAGACATGTTGGACATTTTGATTTCCTTTTCACTTCTTTATCACTGTAAATTACACAGAATGCAGCGAGTGTTCAATTAATGATTTTGAATAGTGTTTCTCTAAATTCCCAATCCAAAACTCTACACAGATCTAGAAAGCTTTCCCCATTTCTACAAGTCTTCTAATCACACATCTACTACAACTAGCTACCCACATAAGTCAGTCAAATTCGACCAGAACTGAGTCTATCAACTGGTAAGTTTTTGTCTCCAAGTCCTAAAACACTGTTCTTCCAAATGAAGAATCAGCTCTAGCTAAATCTCCCTTGCCACCATTTTAATATCTAAATTAAGGGAAATTCCAGTGTTTACCACAATGTAACACTGCAAGCATGATATCCTTAAAACAAGATGCTACAAGTCATCTATAGACAGACTTTCAATTGGTTCACCTTGCATTGTTTTACACACAATCCTTCCATTCAAATTTATTTATCCTGAATTGGCTAAGAACACATAAAAACGCAAATAAACTTTGTAGAGGTTTTTCCTATGGAAAGGCTCTTGTCTAAACAACAGCCCAACCATTCCAACTAGACTCCAACTGGAAAGAGGGATAAGGGATTGTTTTGCTTTTTAATTCTCCCAAAAAGTTAAAAGGCACTGCTGCAAAAAGATGTCTGAAGTAGCTAATCTCTTTACATCGGTTTTGGTCATATTTGCTTTCAACTTTGGTCTTAATTTTTTTTCAATATTAAAGCACTTTAAAAAATAGTTTGATGTATAAAAATAGTTCAGTACTGCTGCTTGATTCTGATGAGATAAATCATAAAAATTAATAAAGCCAACTTTTGGACTATAATTTAAATGAGGGCAAAGTCAATAAAAGGCAACTCACCACTGTCACTCATTTACCCCACCAACTACCAATCATGGCTGCAACATTTCTTACATTATAAAATGGGCTTAATCGCTTGATGAAAGGATGTGGCTTCGCTTGTACTATTGAAGAACTAACTGCCCTTTCGTCCCGGGAGTCGTAGGACCAAGGCCCGCTCACTCCCCACGATAGGCACCAGTAACTAGGCACCAACTCCTAGAGTCAACAGTGCACCGTTCCTCCAAAACCGAGGGGGTTGCTAAGAGCACCCGAGAATATTAACCCCGGGAAAAAAAATTTTCCCGCAACATCAAGGTTCCGAGAACAGCATCCTACACAGAGTAGAAGAAGAACGAGGCGTAAGCCGACGGGCAGCGTGAAGCTAGGGGGAAAAGAAGGGTTTAAAAGAGACGCGAAAGGGGTCATCTACCCAGTGCACTTTGCTACAGATCATAATTATTTTACCAGCGGCTCAGAAGAAAGGTGGCGATCCCAGTCAATGACGAGAACCCAAGTTGCACCTCTCGCGGCCTCGAGAGCCATAGGCGAGGAAGCGAGAAAGAAGGAAGCGCGCGTGCGCGGGGCAAGCGTTCAGTCGGGCGCGCGCTGGGGTCCGGGCCGAGGAAATGGGGGAAGGGTTGAAGAGAATAATATGCGCACGCGCACGGGAAGGCCGCGCGGTCTCTGGGTCTCGACCAGGTTCTCAGCAAGGCGCGCGCATGCCGTTCTCGCTGCTCACCCCCACCCCGCCTTTTGGCTCGTAGTGCCTCGAAAACCAGAGGGAAGCTGACGGAGAAAAGCATAAATAACGGCACAACGTCTCCTCGGTTCTTGTGCCGCGGCCAACCCGCCACCACCCACAAAAGACTCAACAATATTCATTCGTCCTCGGTATTCATAACCCTTGAGTAAATTCACCACCCTGAATGCAGTCTGAGGCCTACCTGATACGCCGAAGCACGGTTCCCAGGACTTATCTTCGTCGTAACTATACAGCGGCCATTTCCCGACCCGAGAACGAGAGAAAAACCATAGAGCTCTCTCCGACGCACTAGCTCGTTTCCGTCACTTCCGATTTGGGGCGTGGCCTCTGGTGCCGCTAAATACCTGAGCAAGCTCCGCCTACCCTTCCGCTTTAAACCGGTTCCCTGAACGCTGTTATGATGTTTCCTGAGGCTTTCTGGGAAATCTCGTGGCTAATCTCGCGCGATGTTCTGGCGGCCCCGCCTTTGGGCCTTAGCGGCCGCTTGGGCGCGCCTGGAGGTGGATAGTGGGCGGGGTGTTTTGCTAAGGCCCTCAGGTCGCCTGGATTCTCGGTCGGCTTAGCTGCTGTCTTTCCTCGCTTTGAGAGGACTCTCCGATCCTCTTTAGCCCCCATTTTTGGCTCATCTGGTGCATTCCTTTAGTGGAGCCGACTCAGACCAAGCCAGAAACAAAAAGACAATCTCACACTGAGGAAGAGACCGGGAGACCAGAGGAGGCTCTGAAAAGCACCGAGTTTATTCTTGGACGCCTAACTGTAAACTAGGAAGTGTCGCTTTCGCTCTCATATAAGGTGCCAAACGCACTTCGATAGTAGAAAAATGGCCACGGCCTAAGTGCCTCTCCTGAGTGGCGTGTGACCAACTCTGCCGCCCCTACCGGAGCTCGGCCGCAGAGCTCGCGAGGAGCGGAGGCCGTCCAGGCGCGTTCGTCCCAGGGTGCCCGTCTCCTCGCGACGTTGACGCTTCACCGCCTCGGCGGCTCGGAATTTGGCAGCGGCACACAAACATAGAGCACGAAGCATTGACGATCGTGTGTGCCGGCCGAAAAACAACCCAGCGTCGCTTGGTCTGCCAAAAATATAAGAGTATAAATAGGCAAGCCACGTTTGAGTTGGATAGAATATCAAATAAGAGCCATAGCACATTTTCTATTACTACTTCTCTGAGCTGCACGTTCTTCCTTAGGGCCTGTAGCAGTCATTACTTTGATGGCAGGGACTAAACTACCTTAAGGGATTTCCAGTTGTAATTAGCAACCAGGCTTCTGTGAGTTAAATCCAGGATCTGGCCCCGGTTGCGAATTTAACAGTGTGCTTGGAGCACTCTCCTCGCAATCCAGTTTACCACTCAGCTAGAAAAAGTACCTCATTTTCATGGGATGAATTGTCGGTTTTCTCTTACTGCACAGGCTGCCCCTCACCCCACCACCACCATCAGAATGTGGGAACAGTGATCTTCGGCCTATGTGGTGCACTGATTAAGTCCCAAGCATTTAGTACTGAATGGATGAACTGTATTAAAAGAATAAAAACTAATCGTTGATGGTCCAGTGCAACTCTATTATTCTGCGTGTATTTGGGCGAGGGGTGGGGTTAGGACTAACAGCGCATATCCATTTTTTTCAGAAGACAACCAAAATCTGACTAGAGTGCTTTGCAGCCTAGGATATTACCTTAAAAACCTTTCTCTGCAATTCTATTGCAAACGTATTGAAAATAAAATCACCTTTCTGAGGCAGTTTAAATGTGATTTTAAATAACCTGAGGTAGTAACAAGAAAGGAGACACATTGGAACAAATTTGTCTTGAACTAGGTCCATTTGATATATGATACTTGCTTTTACCAACCTCTGAAATTGGAGGGACTTGAATTTAGATCATGTTTTATGCACATTCACTGAGTTGTCATATTTTACTTTAACCTGAAATTCCATCATTACAGCTTCATTCTTTGTAAAAAAAAAAAAAAAATCTTTTGTTTCATGTTGAAAGTACAAATAACATCAAAAAGAACATAGAGGAAAAATCAAGAGCCCATTTAACAAAATAGAAGATTATCCCAAGAAGTATAAATTGTAAACAAATGACCAACCTTACTAATAAGAAAAATACACACAAATGGAATACTGAAATATTTTACATTGAATAAATTAGTAAACCAATTTTAATTTCTAGGTCATTGATAAATTTACTGTAAATATGTTTATTAAACTTTTTTTTAAATATGTTTTTATTCGTTTTTTTTTTTTTTTTTTTTTTGAGAGAGGAAGGGGGAGAGAGCTAGAAACATCGATGAGAGAGAACATTGATTGGCTGCCTCCTGCACGCCCCCCACTGGAGATTGGGCCCACAACCTGGGCATGTGCCCTGACCGGGAATCATACTGGCAACCTCTTGGTGCATGGGTCAATGCTCAACCACTGAGCCACACCTGGCCGGGCTAAAACTCTTTTCTTAGAGGTATTTGTTTTTGTTTCATTTTGGTTGTTTAAGATAATTGGAAGAGAGAACCAGGAGAAGACTGGATATCTGAAAAGGACAGACAAGATAGGAATTGAAAATGGAGTTGAAAGGCTAGACCACTAAGGCCAACTCCTTCATTCTACTGATTTTGTTTGTTTTGTTTTGTTTGTCTTTTTAGGCTGAACAACATCTGAACTGTTTTCCTATTTGGGGAAACTGAAGTGGAGCCGGGATTTGGAGTCTCCCTGTTCCCATTCCCTGAGAATAGTGACATTGGGAACCCAACAGCAGTAGTGAGAAATAGGAAGCTGAGAAGATGGGGCCAACAGAGATTCCCGAACTAGACAGTTTTAGGGAGGGAGTTAGCGATGATTACTGCTGCAGCCTCTGTTCTTATCCTTCCCCAGGCTTTTCATGGATTCCTTTTGTTTTTTTAAATTCTGGTAAAATATGCATTGACACTTTTAGCTGACTGACAACTTTTCTGGGTGAGTTAACCAGAGTTGGTTTCTGTTGCTCCCAAACAAGAACTGAGTAGAGGTAGTTCCTATTTATAAGGACATTTCCCAAATGGTCTGGCATTTTTCCATATCTGCACAAACGAAATCACTGGTTTTCTCGCCTAATCTATTTCATTTCCTACTGGTCAACACAAGTTGACTGGGTTCTTTTATGCCTCTTTCTTTTCTGTTTTGCCTACTAAGAAGGCAGAGGTTTTTTGTTTTGTTTTTTCAAAGTTTAAAATTACCAACATTTTTTATCCAATAATTCTTTATTATGCTGTTATTCCCTAATAGTCATCTCTCCATTTTGAAAAATAATTAAAATATCAAAATATAACTGCTATTGTTCCTAAGTCTCACAAAAATTAATGTACATCTTTCTCATGAAGATTATTACAACAAATGGAACATGTAATACTTTCAAAGTTTTCATAAGAAATCTTTGCCTAAAAATTATGTCAGATTGCTATTTAATGTAACTACTAAAGGACTTAAAATGAGGTAATGGGACTATGATTAGATTTGTCACCAAAAATTATTTTTTTACTTAAGAGTGATTATAAGAGGAACAGACACCTCCCTCTCTATTTGTTTATATAATATGTTTTTATTGATTTTTCAGAGAGATAGAAACATCGATCAACTGCCTCCTGCTCGCCCCACACTGAGGATTGAGCCCAAAACCCCGGCATGTACCCTGACTGGGAATCGAAACCACCGACCTCCTGGTGCATGGGTCAACAGTTAACCACTGAGCCACACCAGCCGGGCCACTTCTCCCTTTTATTTATTTTATTTATTTATTTATTTATTTATTTATTTATTTATTTATTTATTTTTAGGGGAGGGAGAGAAGGGGGAAGAGAGAGAGAGAAACATCGATGTGAGACAGACACATCGACTGGCTGCCACCCTCACAACCCCAACCGAGGCTGGGGACAAACTGCAACTGAGGTACGTGCCCTTAGCAGGAACTGAACCCAGGCCTCTCTGGTCCGCAGGCAGACGCTCTAACCACGAACCCAAACCCAAACCGGCCAGGGCCACCTCCCCCTTTTAAAGCAGTTACCTAGTTGCAGACAAATATCTCTGTGTCTGCCCCCTAAAAAGTCTAAATGCTCAGTTCTGACTACACAATTAAATAAACAATTTATCTCACAAGCAGAGAGCTAAAACCACATAGGCAAAGGGCTGAAATAAAATATTACCCAAACAAAAATGGTGAAATAATACATTGTGGGGAGAAAAGGGAGGCAATAATCCTTTGCTCTCCAGATTTCTTTGGGTGTTGAAATTTCAGCCTCATTGCTTATTTTGAACTAAAAATTAAGCCTGGTGTAGAGAAAGGTCATCATTGGTATTGACAAGCCCTAGTACTGATTTTTCTCAAAGTATGATATATAAAATCCACCTCACAGGTTGCTTATTTGAAAAATAAATCACTACACACACTTAGTTTCATGGCACTTACTGAGGTAGAATCTATAGGGGTAGGCATACTCATTAAAGTTTGAGAACCAGTAATTTATTGAGTATTTATAATAGTCCAGATATTATGGGACTACAAAGCAGAACAAGATATTTTTGCTGCCTCTCTGATGGAACTCAATATTTAGCAGGGGTAGGGTATAACTCTCATAACCAAGGGAACAAAAAGACTTCATAGGAGTGAGTGCAAATGTTGAAAGAGGGAAGGCCTAGCTTTTAAACATTTAGTGGAATTTCACCACTTATTCAGTCAGTCAGTCAGTCATCAGATATACATGAAATATGTGTAATGTACAAGTACTGAACCAGGTGCTTGGAATGGGCAGTAATAAAGGCTAACACTGACGATGCTCTCAAGGAGGCTGCCACTGTGCTGAGGCAAACAAACAGACACACATAAACAGAAATAATACAAAGTCTGATACCAATAAGGAACTGACGGAGAATGAAACAATTTAAAAAAGGGAAACTTACTTTAGAAAGGATGCATCATCAGTGAAAGGGTTAGTAATGTTTTAAAGGGTAAAGGTAAAAGTTTGCAAAAGATGGAAATTGTGTTGTTTGCATGACCTTTGCTCAGCCTTCTGTTGAGTACGGATAAGGATTATCTGGATTATCCACAAGGCAATGGATAACCCAGCAGATGCCGGACGAGATATCAGACAAGTCCAACTGCACAGTGGACAATGGGCCATGCAGAGTACGTCAGCAGGAACTGCCAGAAGCTAAAAATAGGGTATATAACCAACACCCCAACCCTGATTTGAGGCTGACCCCTTCTCGGCTCAGCCCACCTGCACCCAAACATATGCAATAAAGCCATTTTGCTCTACATTGGCCTTGTGTTGTGGATGTGATCTCCCGCCGGCTCAGACCTTTTAATCAGGGAAAGTATTTGTGAGATGAGGTTTAGGAGAAAACCTAAAAGATAAGGAGTAGGGAAAACGGGAGGGAGAATATTCCAGGTAGAGAGACTGACCTGTGCAAAATCCCTGGAGCAGAAAAGCCCTCCTTATGTTTCTGGAACAGAAAAGATAGTAGTGAGTATTGTCTATCAGTTTTAACCAAGAACAGTAAGGCAAACAAAAGCTTTATTTGGGGATCTTTTTAGGAATTGCAAATCCAGGAGACAGATTTGGGTAGAAACCCAACTATGTTCTGTTGGGGAAAGAAAGAGACAGTTTAAAAAGATGGGAAAAGGGTGACATCCAAAGGGATCACACAAATTGCTTTGAAGGAGCTATGGTTGGTGCTGGCAAGCAGACTTACACTATGCTATACATGATTAATTGTTTATGTCTAATACAAGATGTTTAAAAGAGTTGAGTGATGCAGAGCTAGTTCCAGGTACTGTGTCAGGATGTAGCCACTTAGTTTAGCCCAATTCAGATTTTTTTTTTTTTTTTATCCTGAGGACATTTTTCCATTTATCTTTAGACAGATTAGGAGAAAGGGAGAGAGAAACATCGATGTGAGAGAGACACATCGACTGGTTGCTTCCCGTGCAACCCCGACCAGAGCCGGGGACGAACCGCAACCAAGGTACGTGCCCTTGGCCGGAATCAAACATGGGTCTCATTGGTCCGCAGGCCAACGCTCTAACCGCTGAGCCAAACCAGCCACGGCTGGTTTAGCCCAATTCAAAAGTTCAGTTTCATATGGAGGGAAGGTATTAGCTGAGCTTCCTGAAGGTCTCCCAGCTCCATTTAAGATTGTTTTCTTAACAATATCAACTTCATTTTGCTGTTTTTATTTCATATTTCCCCCTTTGCTCAGTATCTTTCCTTAGAAAGCATCAATGATCAGTCATTAGGAAGTATCATTGGTCAGTCATTGAAAAAGCAACACTGATGCCTCATGGCCAGGAAGACTCATTCTTGGTATGTCATGTCCCATGGAGGGGGAAAGCAGTTTCCTGAGTGTACAATGGGAGAGCTTATGGCCACATCTGAGCAACAAGGAGGCTTGTGAGAAACAGAGCTAAGTCACAATTCCTCAAATCAAAAGTTATTTTATCAACGTCTCAGTGGTATTTATTTGTTGTAACATTGCTAGGCTTTGGGCTACCATTACTCTAGTAGTGCCTGTTAGTCGTTGTTCAATGCATCTAGTAAGACGCCTAATTAAGGTAGTGTGCTGTACATTTCAAGGATTTTAATATTTTGTTTCAGCTATTTATCACTTTACTTTATTTGTTGATATAGAAACAGCATTCCTTTCTCAATAGGGCACAGGTACTGGCTTGCTGGATGCTAACACATCTAGAGCCCTCTGGTTTTGTAGTCCTACCACAGTCAGACTGCCAGGCATTCCTTGTTGTTCTTCAAGAGCAGTTGCAGTGGCGTTCAATGTTTGTGCTATAAGGATAGAAAGATTTGCCGTGGCCGGTTTGGCTCAGTGGTTAGAGCATCAGCCCACGGGCCAGAGACCCAAGTTCGGTTCCCGCTAAGGGCACGTACCTCGGTTGTGGTCTGTCCCCGGCTCCAGTTGGGGTCGTGTGGGTGGCAACCAGTCGATGTGTCTCTCTCACATCAATATTTCTCTCTCTCTCTCTTCCTCCCTCTCTCCATCCCCCTCTATCTGAAGATAAATGCAAAAATGTCCTCGGGTGAGGATAAAAAAAAAATAGAAAGATTTCTGATAGACTTTTTAAATTCAGCTACTCCATACCAAGGGAAGAAAGCTCTAGTGAAGGCATGCCCAAGCCTTGTTTATGTATTACAGGGTTTCAGGTGGAGAGAGGACGAGAAAGACCATGCCCAAAACCCCCATTCCATTTGGTTCATTTTGGTTGGAGTTTATAGACAAAAGAGCCTAGACTGGGGATAATGGCAGAGAAAGGAGAGTCTTCCTGGTGACAGCATTAGCCACTAACATAACAATATCACGTGCCTTGCCGTAGGTTTGGCAAGGTGACATACATACATTTGGGTCCCACGTCAGAAGAAACAACGGGTGCCTTCAGGTGAGAGCATATAATTAGGTCCTTCAACCCAGACTTTGAGGGAAGTATTAAGTCCTATTTCTGTGATTTATCATGAGAGAGGTTAAAAGAATCTCTGAGGTTTCTCTATATATTTGGGTCAGGATTGAATCATTAGCATGGTTTTTGATTGTTATAAGTTTTTGATCTGGGATTCCTTAAGAGATAGATTTCATCAGTTTTCCACCAAAAAGCAGATTTTTTATCTAATCCCCAAGTAATCTTGGGGAGCAGAAGGACATCTGATTCCCAGGATTGAGTGGCATTTATTTCCTGAATTTTCCCACAATGGAGAGACATTGTAAGAAGTAATTCTGTAGTTGCTTAAGGCCCATTGAGGTATGAAATCACAGTCACCTGAATCAGTCAAAAGAATGTAGTTACACATTGTTAAAGAGACAAAAACCCAAGATTCTACCTGAACTGTTTATATTTTCAAAACAGAGACAGTTGTCTGTAGGAGTCCAGATTGTATTTATGAGTATTCCCTTGTAGGGTAGTGGGACCTTATGGATGGATCTGGCTACAGAAAGGTCATGTATTCTGTCAACATTTTTTGAGGTTTTAGAATAAAGAAGGACTTTAAATCCAGCATTAATCCAGTTAGGTTCTGTGAGCTTTCAAGGCTTAGGGGCCAAGCCACTAATTCTGGTTCTTCATGAGTATGGTTAGCTCATGTGCATACCTAGAATATGCTTATGTGCAATTTTGTCTGTGAGACACACTAAGTAAATGCAGTAACTACACCTGGATGAACTAAGCTGGGTAGGAATACTGAAACATGCAAACACCTAAAACGTCTACCAGCTACTTCAGATCACATCCATCTACTTCTCATGTCACAACTATCTAATTTCAGATTACTCTCCTTCAACCACTGCACAATAACTCATAACTCACAACCCTCCTGACACTCACTTCCACAAGTAAACTTGTTATTTTTTAAGATAAAATACTATGTTTATTGTAGTGTTGACATATTTCTTAACTGCCTAACGTGTAAAACTATGCTACCATTTTTGTTAGGTTCTTTTTTTTTTAATTGATTTTAGAGAGAAAGGAAAGGAGAGGGAGGGAGAGAGAGAAACATCAATGAGAGACAGTACATCTATTGGCTGCCTCCTGCATGCCCCCCACTGGGGATTTGGCCCACAACCTGGACATCTGACCGGAATCAAACCGGTGACCTCTTGGTGCACGGGTCGATGCTCAACCACTGAGCCATACCGGCCAGGCAATTAGGTTTTTGTTTTTTTTTTTTTCTTGTTTTTTTTTATCCTCACCTGAGGACATTTTTTCATTTTTTGTTCAGATAGAGTGGGAGGGAGAGAGAGAGAGAAACATCAACGTGAAAGGGACACATCGAGTGGCTGCCACCCACACGACCAACCAGGGCCGGGGACAAACTGCAACCGAGGTACATGCCCTTAGCGGGAACCGAACCTGGGTCTCTCTGGACTGCAGGCCGATGCTCTAACCGCTGAGCCAAACCAGCCAGGGCAGGTTCTTTTTTTTCTTGGGTAACTGATGATGTTTTTGAGTATTACATCCCAACCTTAATTTTCCCATGAGCTCTGTGGGGTGTTTTGTTTTTGTTTTTGTTTTTGAGTTCATTAATTTATTTTTGTTACAGATATTTCTCCTTTTTCCCCCCCAGACACCCTCCTCCCTATCCCGCCCCCCATCAAGCATTGTAGCTCTGTGGTTTTTATTGTGCGTTTTGCATAGCACAGTGATTTTTATGGACACATTATATCAGAACTGACTGTGTAAGTCAATATACAGCCCTGGCTGGTGTGGCTCGGTGGTTAGAGTGTCGGACCATGCACCAAAGGGTCTCAGATTCAATGCCCAGTCAAGGGCACATACCTGGGTTGCAGGTTCAATCCCCAGCCCTGGTCGGGGCATGTGTGGGAGGCAACCAATTTATGTGTCTATCTCACATGGATGTTTCTCTCTCTCTCTTCCCTTCCTCCCTCCCTTCCACTCTCTCTAAAAATCAATGGAAAAAATATCCTCCGGTGAGGATTAACAAAACAAACAATAAGTCAATATACAGTTCCAATTTTAACAGTAAGGAAATTGAAGCTTGAAGAAGTGGAGTATCTTGCCAAAAGTCGCATGGCTGTTAAGTGAGGAACTAAGATTTTACCAAAGGTCCATCTGGCTCTAAAGACCACTTTCTTTCCACAGCAGTAAGTACCCACATAAACACTTATAATAGAGGTGATATTAGATCCACCTGAGCTCCTGTTGTTCCTGTTATATGCAACTTGGTTAATAGTTTACATATGTCTTATTCTAGGTAATAGCATTTATTCTAGCATATGTACATGTGTATGTATATATATATTATATATATATACATTATATTTTTATCTGAAAAGATCTTTATTACCCATAGATAAAGACACAAATTTAGAAATTTCATAGTGTCCAAGTAATGATTAAATGGTCATGCTAGATGAAGAATGCACAATATTATTCTACTTTGCATATTTTAAGTATTAATGTTTTATTTCAAATTTTCTTTTTCACTTATGCAATTAAGGCAGAAGGCACATAATAATATGACCATTTCTCCCTGCCCTAACATGCTTTCTCAGCAACGACAGTGTTGGGGATTATCCACCAATAGATCTGAACCATTCATTGCGCATACCACAAAACTACTCATTAGAGAAAGCTAAGTAGTTCCCAGATCTGGGCCACAGTGGTGTGCTGCAAAAGGGTATACAAAAGGATATATGTGAAATGAAAATCTGGGTTGGGAGTCTGGGTGGTATCAGGCTAGTTTCTTAACTAGTGTTGTAAGAAAACAAAAGATATGCGGGGCGGGTAGCAAAATGAGCAGATATTGTTGACTCACGGCTCCAAGGGGACTATTTAGTATGCTATACCTGTTCTGGTCTAGACAGCTACAGGTGGATTTACAGTGTACATTAACTGGAAATTGAATAGTTAAAGGGTTAGAAAAATGAGGCGCTAAGGGTACAGTCGTCCCTCGTTTATCACGGTTAATCCATTCCAGACTCCAGCGGTTGCACCTGGCGTTGAAGGATTCCTGGGGTACTCAAATACATAGGCCTACAGTCCATACGTACAGTAATTTTAATTTTAATTGTAATACAGGGGTGTATAATTGACTCAGACAACCAAACGCGCGCTGTATCATTTTCACTGTCTCGATCAACTTTTTAATGAATATATTTGAAAAAATCGCAATAGAGTGAAGCCACGAAAGTCGAAGCATGAGGTGGTGAGGGACGACTGTATATACAAGAGAATGAGAGGCATGGGAGAGAAAGCAGAATTAGATACTCTAATTTCTCTGAGATGCTGGCTCATTTATAAACAAATGAATTACCTTCATGGAAGACACATGCCCTCCAACTCTCCAGAGATAAACAATTGTGTTAATGTCAAAAGATGATCAAATTTTGAAAAGTAGAAAAACCAGCTAGATGAATCATGATGCCATATTTTAATCTGTTATTCAGAACATTTTTCATCAAGATAGAAAATAAGTTATCAGTGCCACACCTGAACTCTCCGTGCTCCTCCAGACATTTGGTCATGCTCTATTGAAATGCCCAACTCTTGCCTCATGAAATTAAAAGGATTTAAAGAGCAAGTATATGGGAAGGGAATAAATCTTAGTCTAGGCTGTAAAGTTACTAGGAGTCTTAAGATAAATCCAGGTCATGAGCAAAATTCTAGCCATCTTTGCAAATGGCTTGTCCTTTCCAATATAAGGTATATGATCTTATACAGGGTCATAATAATTTTACCTTGAATGTTACAAGCATTAGTAGAGACCCAACAGTTTGACGCTCCATCCAGTAGCCATTCATAAAGAAAACTGCATTAGAATTTTATTTTATAATGAGCTGGTAAAAAATTATATAATGAGAATATGCACATACAATCATTCTGTAACTGATTTCAATGCAGTACACAATTTTTTTTTTTTTTCATGAAAAGGATAAACCCTTCCGCTAAAGGTTAAAGTTAATCCCAACTTTTTTCCTAGTATTTCCCCATACCAGCAATTCTCCATAGAAACTACAAACAGATTTAAGCTCAACCTCTAGAGATGGTTGAAATCTCTCTTCCTTCTCTGGTAAGGAGAGTCCATCACTCTGTCTGTGGAGTGGCTTTTCTTGCTTGTCCTCTTTGCTCAATAAAACCTGCTTTTCCACTTTCACCTCTTGTCTGGCTTGCATCTTGAATTCTTTCCTATGTGAATTCAAGAACCGTCTTGGCTTGGGGCTTGAGTCCCTAGTAGGGACTCACCCCTCCAGATTCAGTACTATTAAGAAGGAAAAAAAATCTTATTTAGTAATTGATGAACCACTATCAGTGTTCATCAGTTACTAGGTGCATCTCAGTTTCTGAATTGTTAAAAATGAGCATCTTTTAAAAATAATGAAATATATATGGTATTTGATTATATCATAATGTTAGTTTAATTTTTAGTGTCCATATAACTACAGCAATTACAGATAGAGCATTCTCATAACAAATGTATCATGAGTTTACTTCAATTTATATAGGTCTTTAATTTAGAACAAGTTTTCCATGTAAGTTAAAATGAAAACAATCTTCCAATTAATTCATAATTCTTTGACAAATGCTATTTAAAGAAGAAAATGAGTGAAAGAAGTGAGCCAAAGAGAAACTTCAGGAACTGTGAAAACAAGTGCACAAGTGAAGAAATCCATCTTCAAACAGAGTAACCAGAAAGTTATCTAACTCATTCTATATCCTTAAAAAAAGGTTAGGAAGTAAATAACATTAAATTAAAAAGCTACAAAATTATGAAAACTGATCTTATTAAAATGACTAAAAAAAGACTCTCAAGTAAAAAAAAAAAAAACTGGGGAAGCTACTTGAAAATATCTGAAGAGCCCTGACTGGTTTGGCTCAGCTGTTAGAGCTTAGACCTGCTGACCGAAGGGTCACGGGTTCTGTTCCCGATCAAGGGCACCTACCTACCTGGGTTGCAGGTTCAATCCCCCACCCCATTTGGGGTAAGGTGGGAGGCAGCCAATCGATGTATCTCTCTCACTTTGATGTCTCCCTCTCTCATATATATATATATATATATATATATATATATATATATATGAAATAATGCTTAGTGGTTAGCTTTCCTTTGCTTCTCTAGAAAAGTAAAAAGGGGTCAATTTGAATAGCGAACAGAATTATTCTTGGCATTAAATATTGGGGGATGGGTTGGTGGAGATGGAGGTAAGTGAAAATGATATCAAATATCTACTATGTGCCACCTATTGTGATAGTCATTGTATTCAATATGCACAATATCCTCAATAAGATGTAATTATCATTTCCATTTTATTTATGAGGAAACTGATATTTTTCAGGATTAAAAAAATTCACCTATAGCTAATAAATTGAAGAGACAGGGTTTTAACTCAAAGTTAAATTTAACTCCAAGTTTAATCAAAGCCTATGGTCTTTCTAGTACTTTTTGGTTGAGAACTTGAAACATTGGAGTGGGAGAGTGTCAACACTGTCTTTATAGATGTGTTTGAGATAAGGTCAGGAAACACTTTGGGGGTGTATTTTGTGAATAATTATGCTTGGAAGCAGTCTGAATGGATGCCTTTCAAATAAATACAACTCTAACCTTTTGGAAAACTACAGCATAATCGTACCTATATTTAACCAGTTTAGGTGAAGATAGGTTGAGCCCAAAAGGCCTGGATTTTCTCTTGGGGCTGAAGATCACTTGATCACTTATCATTTTGCTTGAAAATGGCCTGTCCCTAAAGATGAGGTCAGTTTTGTGCATTGTTAGATAGGGGCTTTCCTCATGTTTTATGTTGTTTTTTTAACTTCTAGTCTTCTTCTAGCCTGATGTAATACACTGGAGCAATGGTGTGAGCTTGGCTTTAAAAAGACAAAGGTGGCCCTGGCCAGTTTGGTTCAGCAGTTGGAGCGTCAGCCTGAGGACCAGAGAGTCCCGGGTTTGGTTCCCGCCAGGGGCACGTACCAAAAAAAATTAAAAAAATAAAAAGACAAAGGTGCCCTGGCCAGTTTGGCTCAGTGGTTAGAGTGTTGGCCTGCAGAGCAAAGAGTTGCGGGTTCGATTCCTATCAAGGGCGTGTACCTTGGTCGTGGTTCGGTCCGGGCCCTGGTTGGGACTCTGGTTGGTGTCATGTGGGAGGCAGCCAGTCAATGTGTCTCTGTCACATCGATGACTCTCTCTCTCTCTTTCTCCCTCCCACTCTATCTGAAGATAATGGAAAAATATAATCTCAGGTAAGGATTTTAAAAATAAATAAATAAATAAATAAATAAAAATAAAAAGACAAAGGTTTTGGGTGGGGGGGATGTGAAAAAGGGCAAAAAGGAAATAAATGGTGGTGAAAAGACTTTATTCTGCTGAGTGCACGATGCAGTATGCAGATGATGTATTATAGAGTTGTACAATTGAAATCTGCATGATTTTATTAACCAATGTCAGCCCAATAAATTCAATTTTAAAAAATTAAAATAGCCCTGGCCGGTTTGGCTCAGCAGTTAGAGCGTCGGCCTGCGGTCCGGAGAGACCCGGGTTCGGTTCCCACTAAGGGCATGTACCTCGGTTGCGGTTTGTCCCCGGCCCTGGTTGGTCGTGCGGGTGGCAGCCACTCGATGTGGCCCTTTCATGTCGATGTTTCTCTCTCTCTCTCTTCCTCTCTCTCCCTCCTACTCTGTCTGAACAAATAAATAAATAAATAAATAAATAAATAAATAAATAAATAAATAAATAAATAATAAAAAAATAAAAATAAAAAATTAAAATAAATAAGATTTAAAAATTAAAAGGCAAAGGTTTCAGGAACACAATCACTAAACTTTAGAGCAAAAACAATGTGTATAGCCTTGGTCCCAGTGAAATTACAAATAAATAAAATACAATAATAACAAAGCTTCTTTAAAAAACTCTATGAAGCCCTGGCCAGTTTGGCTCAGCGGTGAGAGCGTCGGCCCCGCGGACCAGACAGGCCCGGGTTTGGTTCCCGCTAAGGGCACATACCTCAGTTGCAGTTTGTCCCCGACCCCAACCCGGTTGGGGTCGTGTGGGTGGCAGCCACTCAGTGTGTCTCTCTCACATCGATGTTTCTCTCTCTCTCTCTTCCACCTTCTCTCCCTCCAGCTCTATCTCAAGATAAATGCAAAAAAAAAAATGTCCTCGGGTGAGGATTAAAAAAAAAAAAAAAACTCTATGAAAACAAGGTTGTCTCTTTTATTTGATCTATTAGTTAATCCAAGTAAAGATTGCTAAAAAAAAAAAAAAAATCCTAAAAGATAATCTCTTAAAAATTATATGTAAATTTGTATAGAAATAGATAAGAATAAATCTTAAAATGATAACTGTATTTTTATTAGGATGGCCACATTATAGGTGATTTTTTAAAAAAATTTTTTTTCTTTATTGATTTTTAGAGAGAGAGGAAGGGAGAGGGAGAGAGAACATCGATTGGCCGCCTCCTGCATGCCCCCACTGGGGATCAGGCCCACAACCTAGGCATGTGCCCCAACCGGGAATTGAACCGGCGACCTCTTGGTGCATGGGTCGACGCTCAACCACTGAGCCACACCAGCTGAGCTTATAGGTGATTTTTACGCAATTTTATTCCTTTACTTTTCTATATTTTCTAAAATGTCTATAATAAGCATTATTTTTATAATACAAAAGAGCTTTAAAAATTTAGACCATTTAATTTTATTTGAAAGGTATAAAATGATGAAGAGCTAAGAACTAAGGAAAGATGTTTGATGTATGTGGTTCTTAAAAACTAAGTGTCAAAACTATAATTTAACAAAGAAGAATAAAATATCCATTACTAAATTGCATTCTTGGTAAAGCTAAATCTAAGGTACTGCTAAAGGGGATATTTTCTTCCAGGCAGAATCTTTGAGTTTGTTCCTTTTTTTCTTCTTTGTCCTTGGTGTGCCCTATAGTCCTCTTTTTGCTTCATGAATCTTCTCTTGAGCAATAAAGAGGAGTACTGTAGTTCAATGAGGAAACAATGTGTTATGTTGTTTGTTTCTGTTTAAAAGGAACCTATATGCTGAATTCCAACCAACCATGACAGATATGCCTACAAATGGCTTGACCCTTTGCAAGACACTTAATTTTCAAAATTCATTTTGTTATATCGGGATTTGGCTAGTTAAGTTAAAAGTTAATACCACTGGATCATTCTTTAAAATTCAGTTTTAGGAAGGATTGTAGAATCATGGACCAGACTTTGTTTTTCTCATGTTTCTGCCATTATATTTTTATGTTCATGACAAAAAAAGAAGAAAGAAAGAAAAGAAAAGCTCAACATTGTACTGTAAATAGATTAATATCTGCCAACACAAACCCATCCAGTAGCTTTGCCTAGACATACTCACTTCATCACATATTCCAGGGAGATATTTCTGGCAATGGCATGTGAGATGATCAGTTGTCCCCACCATGAAATGCTCACTGTTTGCAAGCAAATTCATTAACATGCTTAAACATCGTTCAGTAACAGGAGCCACAGAAATGTTTATCATTATTGGTCATTTACAATTTATTCATAGGGATCCAGCTGGCAACCTTCTGGTGCATAAAACTAAAAATTGAAGGAAACAAAGTAAAAGTCATTGGAAAAATACAATTTAGTCTCCATATGTCTTTGATACATATTAAGTTCAGTTAATTAGCTGTTAGTGGAGTAAGATGGATGCTCTACAATAGCAGGTACATGTATGGAATTTAAGACAAATGTAAGTTGAAATTTTACTCAAAGTGTATGTTGAAGGACAAAATGAAGGAAGTGATAACTACTGTACAGTAGTTAACTGGGAATGTACTAGGTTGTAGTAACAAATTAGACTCTAAAATGTATAATGCCTTACGTGCAATAGAATCTTTTTCTCTCTCGGCAGTTCAAGGATATTGTATTAGGTTGGTAAATGTGTTGTCAAGCAGTGATTCAGGGTCCTGAGCTATCTTGTGGATCCCCCATCTCATAGGACCCATGGATAGAATTCCACCAACACCCAGAGGATCCATGAATAGAATTCAAGGGCTGTCAGTATAGTTGTATGGGGAAAATTACTTTACTGCTAACTTTGCACCAAAATTTATCATTTTATGTTCATTCTAAATATAGGCCAAAAATATGGAAGTGTTAAAAGTACTTGTGGCCTTGGCTGGTTTGGCTCAGCAGTTAGAGCGTTGGCCCATGGACCAATGAGTCGCGGGTTCGATTCCGGTCAAGGGCATGTACCTCAGTTGAGATTCTTCCCTGGCCCTGCTTGGGGTCGTGTGGGAGGCAGCCACTCGATGTGTCCCTTTCACATCAATGTTTCTCCCTCTCTTCCTCTCTCTCCCTCCCGCTCTATCTGAACAAAGATGGAAAAATGTCCTTGGATGAGGATAAAAAAATAAAATAAAAGTACTTGTGACTATGTGGCAAATAGAAATCACAGATATTTTTAATCATTGCTATTGTTGCAGATCTTTCAAAGAATCATATATTCTTAGCACTCTTTCAAAATTACAGTAGTTATTAGACCTGCCTCTTGATCTTGTATTTTAACAGTAAAAATCAAACCAAAAAAAAAGCACAATGTGGTAGGCAGTCTTTAGGATGTCCCCCCATGATCCCAGATTCCTGGTGTTCATGCCCTTGAGTAATCCTCTTCCAATGAATAGAATATGGCCAAAGCAATTTGCTGTCATTTACGAGATTAGGTTATACAATTTGGTGGATTTGGTGCCCTCTCTTGGAGCACTTGCTCTGCGAGAAGTGATGCTTCATGACATAAGGCAGATATTTGGAAAGGTCAGTGTGACAAAGAACTGAAGCCTGCCAACAGCCATTTGAGCTTAGAAGTGGATCTTTCCCCAGACAAGTTTTCAGGTGATTGTATCCTGAGATATCACCTCACTTTTAGCCCTGTGAAAGACTCTGAGCCAGAACCACCCAGCTAAGCGTCTCCTGACCCACAGAAACCATGTGATAATAAATGTTGCAAGTTGCTAAATTTTGGGGTAATTTGGTATATAGCAATAGATAATGTACATTTATATATAGTATCATATCACTAATTTATATATTATCATATCACTAATTGTCTAAATACTTTGATAATTGTTTTCAATATAATTGGCTTCCTTTATAATTCTAGCATTTTGTTGTATACATTTAAAAACATTCTGAGAAGGGATCCAAAGGTTTCTTCAGTGTGCCAGCCCATGGTACAAAACAGATAAACCCTCCATATGGCCTCATTATTGCCTAGTGCTAGCTGATAATAGGATAAAATAACATGAGGGAAGCATACCTGTCATTTATAGCCTTGGCCCAGAAAAAGCAACCATTATTTCTGATTACATTTTAATTGTGTGAACTAGTTACAGGGCCACAACTCAGTGCAATGGGGGCTGGGAAATGTAGTTCCTTGCTGAACAGCCTTTGCTAGCCATTGCTCCATATAAGGGGAGGGTATATTTTAATGGCTAGTACCAGAGCAAATGCTCAAAATATTAAGAGAAGCAATGAAAATATCTGCTAGAATAGAATCTTAAAGTTCATTTAGAAAATCAACACGAAGCCCTGGCCTGTTTGGCTCAGTGGTTAGAGTGTCGGCCTACGGACCAGAGAGTCCTGGGTTCGGTTCCCACTAAGGGCACATATCTCAGTTGCAGTTTGTCCCCGGCCCCGATTGGGGTCCTGTGGGTGGCAGCCAGTTGATGTGTCTCTCTCACATCAATGTTTCTCTCTCTCTCTTCCCCCCCTCTCTCCCTCCTAATCTATCTGAAGATAAATGCAAAAATGTCCTCGGATGAGGATAAAAAAAAATAAACACGAAGTGTCAAATGAAAGAAGCAGGTGGTGATGACATAAAACATTTTCTGTGAAGTGACTTTTATTCCAAGTGATAAGACATCTATAGATCTGAAGATATGGGAAACTAATTTGGGGCCAGCATCTAGATAAAAAAGTCAGAAATAACTTTTTTTTTTTTTTTTGGTCTTTCCTAAGAATGAATTTTTTGAGGTCATGAACACAGAATCTTAATTTTATTTATTTATTTATTTTTCTTTATTGGTTTTAGAGAGAGGAAGAGAGAGAGAGAAACATCAATGAGAGAAAACATCGATTGGCTGCCTCCTACATGCCCCCCACCGGGGATTTGGCCCACAACCTGGGCATGTGCCCTGACCAGGAATTGAACTAGTGACCTCTTGGTGCATGGGATGACGTTCAACCACTGAGCCACACCAGCGGTGCAGAGTCTTAATTTTTTTTAGAGTAATTGAACAAAGAATGGGATAGGATCACTGGTGTTTAGTTATTTATTCATTCATTTGCTGAAGGCCTACTGTGCAACATGAGATTGCCAAAAATAAGACATGACCTCTGTTCTCAAAGAGCTTCTGATGAGGGAAACAGCTCAGCCAAATAAATCTATACAGTGTTCTCTGCTAAGTACTGTGACATACAATCACAGGGTGCTAAGGCAACATTCTAAATCACAATTACTTTTTTTATTTCAACATGCCTTGGGCTAAAATGATTAAATTAAATCAGAATGTCAGGCTCCAGTTGTTAAATAGGATAAGATTCCTTTGGGGATAATTTATCAGACCTTCCCCAAGATCCCTTAATGCACAAAATAAAGCTGTTTCTCAGTGTTCACAGAAAGCTTTCAGAAAAGATTCCAATCCTCTGCTGATGGGGAAATGACAAGAAAGGATTCTTAGAAGTCCACCATGTGGTCTCATACATGTAGTGTCATGTGAAAAAATCATTTATCCTATGTTTCCTCCAACCTTTACAAGCTGACCGATAACTGATGACTTTTGGAGAAAAATCAGCACACAGGGAAGTTGGGCTGCCAATAGCTCATCAGATGTCTTTGAGAAGATTAGGCAAACCTACTCTTTCCATGGACTATGGCAGCCCCATGCTCTGGTACATGGCTTGATGAACAGGTGAATAGAGTGTGGGCTGGATCTCAGTCCCATCTGGTCACTAGTCACAAGCAGAGGCCCTGCTGGAAGTTCTTGGGCAAAATAGCACCTCTTCCCACTGTACCTTTCCATATGAACACCTGTCACTTTGCTACCCTCCCTCAGCAACCTGAAGTTTCCAACACCTTGTCTATTCTCCCTTCTTAGCTGAAAGGATTATGCAAGAATTACATTCAGTTTCACAATGTTGAATATTCTTTCTTCATTCAACAACTATTTATTAATAAATTGTTCCTTGGGTGAAGAAATTAAGTATTATACATTTATGACAAATAAATGACAGGAAAACAAGTAACTTCACATCAAGTAACTTCTTTTTCATTATCTTTTTAGATTGAATTTATTTGGGAGACATTGGTTAATAAAATTATATAGGTTTCTGGGGTAAAATTGTATAATACATCATCTGTACCTTGTATTGTGTGCTTACCACCCCAAGTCAAGTCTCCTTCCATCACCATTTATCCACCCTTTACCCTCTCCTACCTCCCCCCACCCTCCTTTCCCTCTGGTAATCACCATACTGTTGTCTGTCTATGAGGTTTGCTAATCCCTTCACCTTTTTCACCCAGTCCCCCTCCCCCAAACCCTCTAACAGCTATCATTCTGTTCTCTGTATCTATGAGTCTGTCTCTATTTTGTTTGTTAGTTTATTTTGTTCATTAGCTTCCACATATAAGTGAAATCATATGATATTTGTCTTTCCCTGACTGGCTTATTTTACTTAGCATAATACCCTCAAGGTCCACTCATGCTGTCTCAAAGGGTAAGATTTCCTTCTTTTTTATGGCTGAGTAGTATTCTGTTGTGTAAATGTACCACAGCTTTTGTTCACTTACCTACTGATGGGCACTTGCTCATCAAGTAACTTCTAAAATCTGTGTTTCATTGAAATATCACTCTCTGTCATTGTATTTATCAGAAAAAAAGAGAGAAAATGAGCAAGTGATTATCCCAGTTTTATTTAAAGAAACATTTAATTTTCAAGAGCTCTTCTTCAAAAGGATCTGACTAACTCTTAAACAGATACTAACCCTGACATTCTGCCCACTTGACAGTATTTGCCTCTTAACAGGTAATCCATACCCTCCCTTTAGTCAACAGTTTAAACCACTTGGTTCTCAAGCCTGGTGTCAACACAACAGTGAGTTTTGTTCAGTTGTGCAACATTTTGAATGCAACTCATTACCGAAGTAGTATTATGACCTAAGATACTCAGAGGATAGAAGGGTGTCACCATTCATCCCAGGTGTTTCTAATAGAGCAAGTGGTCCTGGGCCCCAAAGCAGCAGCCTCACCTGGGGACTTTAGAAATGCAAATTCTCAGGTTCCACCGCAGAACTGCTGAATCAGAAACTCTAGGAGGAGGCCCTACAAGTCATGGTTTAACATGTTAAACCCTTCAGATGACTGCAATGTATACTCGAATTTAAGAACCCTGTAATAGACCCATTTCCAGTTGATTAGATGGTCTTTATTATAGATAAGCTCAGGAAAAAATCAAATTTTCCTTAACATAATAGGTTGGGCTATTATTTCACAGATAAGCTAAAAGTCATAGAAGGAATATGGTGAATCTGGACAATGGGAAAAGAAAAATACTTGCAGAGGCCATTGTGTGTGCCCCCAGGTAACTTGAGGAGGGGAGGAGGGCTGGCTGCACCCCTTACTGGTGGACAGATTGAATTGAAATCTGAGCACTTAAACCTTCCTCCCCCAACATCAGCATAGGACCACAGCTCTCTCCTCTTCCGTTTTGAGCCAGTGAAGCATAAAAAGAGGCAAGCCACTCTCAGCATCCATCAAGGTTTAGAGTTAATGACATAAGAAGAAATCTATTCTAGAACATTCTCCAGTAAGAACACCAGATTGCAGAGCTTGAGAAGGGGTGAGGCAGGGAGGGAGTGGGCTGGTGATGTTTGAGAATAAACAGAGACTTTGAAACAAAGTGAGAAACCCTCAAAGCTCTGAAGGATTTTTGCCTGCCTACCAATGTAGAGTCACAACTCTTAGTTCATTCTAATTACATGTCTTTAGGAATTACTTTATAAGAGGTCTGAGTCGGCAGATCACATCCACAACACGAGGCCAGTGTAGAGCAAAATGGCTTTATTTGCATGCACCTGGGTGCAGGTGGGCTCAGCCAAAAAGGGTTCAGCCTCAAATAACTGTTGGGGTGTAGGTTATATACCCTACTTTTACCTTCTGGTAGTTCCTGCTGATGTACTCTGCCTGGCCCATTGTCCACTTTGCATTTGGACTGGTCTGACATCTCGTCCTGTATCTGCTGGGTGATTCATTGTTTTGCGGATAATCCAAATAATCCTTATCCGTACTCAACAGAAGGCTGAGCAAAGGTCATGCAAGCACACATTTTTCACAGTTTCTGCAAGCCTGTGCAAGCTTTTACCTTTACCCTTTAAAACATTACTAACCCTTTCATTCCCATCTTATAATGATGATAAAAAGGGAAAAGGGGTGAAGTTTCCCTTTGTCTGCTTCCTGCAGGTGTGGGGTCGTCGTGGACTCCTAAAAAGAGTTTGTGAGATAACTTCCTGGGGAATGGGGCAATAGGGTCCTTTTACCTGTGCTGGAACAAATTGTCCAACTATCTGGTTGACTAAAATTTTACAGTCGATTTTGTGCAAACCTAGTAATCAGGCGCAAGAGGCAGGGTCTGAAAAGTAATAATAAATAAGAAAGCTAATACTAGGGGCCCTATGAAGGAGAGTAGCCAGGTTAGTTTAGGCAAGGATGCTTCTATACTTGTCCAGATAGATTGGGCTAGGTGATGCTGACTGAACTCTTTTAGCCACTGGACATTATCTAGAATTCGTTGTGTCCTCTCCTCGACCTGGCCGGTTGAGTTAACATAGAAGCAACAAGATGTGTTTGCTATCATGCATACGCCCCCTCCTTTGTCTAGTAAATAGTCTAGTGCAATGTGATTATCTATTACCATGCAGGCAAGAGAGTCGAGAGATTTTGAAAGAAGCTTGAAATTTTCACCTGTATCTCTACCTATATTTGCCATGGTGGTGGTTACGTTTTTTGTTGTTATGGCATTATAAGTAATTCTTCCCACGAGGCCCGCAGTGGTGAGTGCAGCTATGACTCCTGCTATGAGGAATCCGACTCCCCTTTTTGCCCTATGATGGCTTCTGGGCTCAGGGCTTGATGAGGTTGAATTAGGGATGAAGGAATGGATTAAGGTATTGGCTGGGGTGACATATGCTACTACCCATAAGCCTCCCTGTTTTTCTGGGTTTAGGCATTGAATAGCAATTCCTCTCCTGGGGGCCGAAATGTTTAGTGCACCTATAAACATCATTCCTGCTGGTAAGCAAAGTAGTACAGTCATATTTGGGCCTAGGGAGATGTTTGATAGACCCACAGTAAAGCTTGAATGATTAAACCATGATAGGAGGAGAGGGCTAGTGCCGCCGGCAGAACTGCACCCTGGATAGTGACTAATTTTCCTGGTGTGATTTTTTTGGTATTGTATCAAGTCCCTCTGAGCTTGCACATATAAATTCCCACTGCAGGGGTTAGGCACATCATGAATAGTTAGATTACAGGTACCCCTCGTAAGGTTATAGTGAGAGCTATCATACATGGTGCCCACTTTCACGGTCTGTATTCCTACTGAGAATAAAGATCAAGGGAGCTTTTGCCCTTCTGCTCCATAGGAGGTTTCTGTCCTCCCTGAGCTCGCCTTAGGACACCTGCGTTATTGATTGACAGGTGTACCGTCCCAGTCAAGCTCCCCACCTAGCACTGTCCCCAGAGCAGGTGGCGCCCAGCTGGTGCAGCTGAGCACTTGGTGCCAGAAGCGAGAGCCCCTCGGGGCTCGCCCCCTCTCCCCGCCTCACTGGGTCAGTGAAAAAGCGATAAGAGTAGTGGTATTTCACCGGAGGCCAGCAAGGCCAGCAGACCCCACCCTGCCCCCTCGAGGGGATGGAGGGGCGCTGGGGGTTTATGTCAGGAGAGGAAGCAAATTCTTGGAGGAGACAAAGTAAAGAATGAGAGTGGTTGGTGGGGAGAGAAGGAGTAAGGGTTAAAGTAGCATGTAGTTTAGATAGACTATCTCGCCCTAACAAGGGAGTGGGGCAGGCTGGTAACACTAAAAGAGTGGGGAAAGATATAAGGGCCTGAAGAACAAGTGAGTGTCTGGGTTGCCCTGGGTTGCGATATTTGGCCGTCAGTTCCCACAACTGAAACCCCAGAGCTTTGAAGAGGTCCCCTGAACTCGGGGAGGGCAGAGTAGGTTGCCCCGGTATCAATTAAGAATGAAATTAGCCTACCTGCCACCATCAGAGTTACCCGAGGTTTGGAGTTCGAGATGACGGTCGGGGCATCCATTCCTGGGCATCCGTTCCTGGGCACCTTCAGTCTTCAGCCACGAGGCCAATCAGATCAAGGCCTGGATTGCCCGATCCACCAGCCCGAGGAAGGGATGAGGACCGACTCTGCGCAGTCTGTCCACAGTCCGACTTCCAGTGGGGCCCTCCACATTGAGGACATGGCTTAGGCGGTGGTCGAGGATTGGGGTATTGTGTCACCCAATTGCCAGTGTGATTGCATTTAAAGCAGGGATTTGGGGGTCCGCTCTGCTGATTCTGGTGGGCGCACTTCTTCTGTCCCCTGAAGGGGGTTTGCTGACCCCTTTGATTAGTGGGGCCTCTGATGGCAGAGGCCAGCATTTGGAATTCTGCTATTCTTTGCCGTTTAGCTTCTTCATTACAATTATTGAACATCTTAAAGGCTAGATTTAGAAGTTCCTGTTGAGGGGTTTGAGGGCCATCTTCAAGTTTTTGTAACTTTCTCCTAATGTCTGGGGCCAACTGAGAGATAAATCTCAGGTTTAAAATGACGGTTCCTTTGGGCTAGTGGGGTCTAAGTTAGTGTATCTTCTCACGGCCTGTGTGAGGTGGGATGGAAAGGCTGCAGGGTTTTCATTCCTTTCCTGGACTATTTCAGACAGTTTTTCATAGTTAATGGCCCTGTGTGAAGCTTCTTTAAGTCTCTCAATGAGACATATTACCATATGATCCCCGGCTTTCCTACCCTCCTCATTGTCCTGATAATTCCACCTGGGGTCCTGGCTAGGGACTGCTTCAACCCCTACTGGGTTAGTGGGGGCCTGTCACCTCAGAGCATCGGCATGGCCCTGGGCATTAACCCAGACTGGATTTTTATCTTCTGGATTAAGGGTAGAAGAGAGAATAACATGAATATCATTCCGAGTTAGATCATTGCACTGGGTAAGGTACTCGAATTCCTGAGTATAATTGGTGGGATCCTCAGTAAAGGATCCTAGTCTTTTATTTATTTGGGACAAATCTGAGAGAGAGAAGGGGACATGAACTCTGACAATCCCTTCAGCTCCCACTGCTTCCCTCAGGGGGCATTCTAAAACGGGGGACAGATAGGGACCAGAGATGGTTCCTGATCGCTTGTGTGAGGGAGTCGCTGGTGGCGGTAGAGGAGTCTGAGCTGGTGTAGGAGGTTCAGGGTAGGGTGGGGGTCCCGCAGAAGGGGCTGGAGGAGGTTCAGGGTAGGGTGGGGGTCCCGCAGAAGGGGCTGGAGGAGGTTCAGGGTAGGGTGGGGGTCCCACAGAAGGGGCTGGAGGAGGTTCAGGGTAGGGTGGGGTCCCGCAGAAGGGGCTGGAGGAGGAAGCTGCCGGAGGGGCTGAGGGGGAAGGAAGTGGCGTGAGATCGCTGGGTCAAAGAAGGAAACAGGAGAAGTTAGCGTGCCACCTTCAGAAGGAGGTTTGGGAGGATTAAAGTGGAGTAGGAAGATTTAGGAGGGAGAACAAGAATCGCATAAAGAGGGGTGTGATCTGAGTGCAAAGGGGTCTGGATGTAAGGAACCTCAGGCCATTTTCCTTGCCTTTGACATAAATTATCTAGGTCGGTGAGAATGTCGAAAGTGCCGTTTCAGGTTACTGTGACCCATAGTACTGAGGCCACGCAGTGTTGCAGTAAAAAACAAGTCGCTTGGGACAAAAGTCCTGAGGGAGCCCTAGGGTCTAGATTTTTTAGGAGACATCCTAGGGGTGTTGCACGAGATATGGACGATTGAGCGTTTCCCATTTTGCGGTGTGAGATGTCGTGGTCTAGCGGTCCGACAGATACACTAGTGGAAGAAGAAGGCGTCCCCCTGTTGTAACGTGTCAGCGAGATAACCAGAGACACACAGCCAAATTGTAAAGGAGCACTTCATTTCGCCGGCGGGCTGGGGGGTACAGCTTCCCCAGATCCTCAGCACAGATTCTTCTTGTTCGTCCCATTTTAAAGACAGAAGCCCCCTCCCTTTTTTGCCCCCCACCTCAGAGGACCAGTACAATAGTGGGAGTGACAGCTATTTCAGAAGTCAAAATTAACATTATTCACCGAAGGCACAAGTACTTGCAAATACCTGCAAATGCCTATACTCAGGAAACTGCAAATGCCTCCCAACTCGTGGGGCAACTATAATCTTAGGCAAAATTCCTTTACTTCTAGGGGTAATTAACCTATTATTGGAAGAATATCAAGGAAGGTCTATTGATGATAAAAATGGAATCATTTAGTCGCCTTAGCCAAGGGGCCTACATAAAAATGGAATCTAGTTGCCTTAGCCTTGGGGCCCAGATCACCCCCTTTTCCCCTAGAGTAGAGAGACGTGCAACTCACCTATGTCAGGCGTCCCTAGATATATGGTGAGCTGAGGGAACCTGGTTCCCAAGGAGCATGTCCCGACCAGCGCTGGATTTCAAGAGGGACGATCACACAGACGTGACCGAGAGACCTGGCTCTCCTATGTCCTGGACGAGGAATAACAGGACAGCCCAGAGAATCAGACCAGTAGGCAAAAAAACACTCACCAGCGAATTAGTGTCCGGTGTTGATGCTGGATTGGCAGGAAAGGTTGGAGGTCCGGTATCCGGCTGAGGATGTGATCGATCCCCGTCCGAAAGGAGGCTCAGAGGATTCCAGGGGCCTGCGGTTGCCCCCTATGCGGGATCCTCACAGACCCCCCAGGTTTCAGCACCAAAGGTTTGAGCTGGCGGGAGATCACATCCACAACACAAGGCCAGTGTAGAACAAAATGGCTTTATTGCATGCGCCTGGGTGCAGGTGGGCTCAGCTGAAAAGGGTTCAGCCTCAAATAACTGTTGGGGTGTAGGTTATATACTCTACTTTTAGCTTCTGGCAGTTCCTGCTGACGTACTCTGCCTGGCCCACTGCCCACTTTGTAACTGGACTGGTCTGGTATCTCGTCCTGTATCTGCTGGGTGATTCACTGTTTTGCGGATAATCCAGATAATCCTTATCCATACTCAACAGAAGGCTGAGCAAAGGTCATGGAAGCCACACATTTTTCACAGTTTCCGCAAGCCTGTGCAAACTTTTACCTTTACCCTTTAAAATGTTACTAACACTTTCACTTTACAGTAAAAACAATCTGCTTATGTTGCTGGTGGAAATAGGATTCTTTCACGGAGTCACGGGAAGTGCATTTCGATGACCCACACACAGAAGGACTTGAGGTATAATGGCAAGATTCATCGGAGATAAAACAAAGGACTGCCTCCAGGTGCCCGATGTCTCATCCACGACCAGGTGGCTCAGCTCCATCTCGCTGTGGAAGAAGTTCTGGGCCCGGTGAGCCCAAGTGCCCACCAGGAGGGTCAGGAGCTAGAACTGTAGTGCCATCACCCTGGGCTCTGGTGTCCAGCACAGTCTCTGCTCCTGGCTGCCCGCCTGGCGGAGCAGCACCACACTTCAGCCTGCGTGGCTGCTGTGGGAAGAGAACGCATGAAACAAATGAACCCCTGGCCTTGGTTAAGTTTTTCCTATATTTCCTTGGGTTTGGAAAGGAGTAAGCTTTCTTTCAAACTATCCAATCTCCTTTCTAATCCTTCCTGAGCTTGTGCTGGGCCCTCCCCCTAACCAATCCCTTTCCTGAATCTTCCAGGATTCTGTGCCCTTATCCCAAGCAATCTTTTTCACAGGTTTTCCCAGACTAGACTCCTCCCCTTCGTGTCACCATTTTGGCTCCTACTGCACATGCCTCAAAACTGCTTCATCCTCTGGCTTCCACTGTGCCGGCACTCAGCAAAGGAATGCTCCCTACCGATTTACACCCCCCCCTCCCAATCTCAGCTGATGGGCTGGCTGTCCCTCGGGGAGACTGGAAAACTGGTTCTTCCTGCCTGTTTGGGAATTCATCCATTTGGATGTGGCTGTCCCCTGGGGAGTCTGTCAATACTGCCACTTCCTAGTTAATCCGTGAGCGCTGCAGCTTCCTAGTCAGGAGTTAATCAGGCTCCGTGTCTGATTCCATTTGCTTTCTTCCTTTGTTAACAACTAACTAGCTACCTACGCTAACACTTGGCGTGGCCTTACAGTTCATTCTGGAACATAGGTACTACATCTGGGAAGACAGCCCCACTTTCTGATCATAGGCAGTGCTTTCTCACTCACTTTCATACTTCAAGCTGAAAATTCATCAACTAACTAACCCAGAGGACCAGCACACAGTGGCTCCTGGCTGGCCCTTGTCACCAGCAATGTCTCTTTGTTCTGCGAAGAGAAGTGAGTAGAAGGAGCACTGCCCTAATGCCCTTGCCCAGCTGACTACTCACTAGTCCTGCTCTGCCAGGGCTCAGTCCCTCCCATGCTGCAGAGAACAATGTTCTCTAGAATCCAGTGACAGCCCATTGTGGGACTGGGCACTCTGGAAAGGGGCAAGTCTTGGTTTTAGTAATTCTTGTCAGATCAGACTTTCTTAGAACTAGAAGGAAGTGAAGGATATCAGAAATTAAAGAAATAATCCTCATACATAGGCTAATTTTAGGCTTGATGTTGCTTTAAACCAGCTGTGGCCCATGGGTCAAATGTACCCTGCAGCCTGTGTTTGTAATTAAAGTTTCATTGCAATACATCAAGGCTCATTCATTTTGAGTATTATCCATATATACTTGCATCCTGCAAAAGAGAATTGAGTAGTTTCAATAAAGAATGTATGGCCCACAAAAGCCTAAAATATTTACAATCTGGCCTTTTACAGAAAGAATTCACTGGCCCTGCCTTAGACTCAGCTCTGACTTGGGTCTTGGAAGTCACCACAGGCCCTCCACTCTCAGGGCTACCATGTCAATGCAGGGATGTACAGTTGCATGCACTGCTATTACCCGCTAGCAGATCCCTACATTTTTACCCAATTTTACAGGCTATCCACCTGTCCCTGCCTATTTTGCTCTCTTTGCTTCTCTTCAAAACTATGTTTGATGTTCACATTCCAAAACAAAGCTGTTTTCTACCTGTTTGCCTCCTTCTAACGATGGCTCTGCTTTCTGATTGGCACCTCCTTTTCCTTTAACTGGTGGTTTCTGACTGCGCATACTAAGTGCTCATCTTGGTGTCCATTTCCAGGTGGCTCACCCATTTTCCTCATCCCCAGATACCATCACAGCATTTTAAAAAGCAGTGGCCTGTGGTGCCAACTAACCACCATATAGATCTGTAACTGCCCCCATCCCCACCTGTGAAGTCAAGGCGTGTGGATCAGCCTACTTTCCATACCAACACACATAGCTTCATACAGGTGTGCCTGTACAAACACTCATTCACACAGTCTTTTTACTTTGAGAACAAGCTTTTTCTATCAGTATGAGTCTATAACATTGCTGTCATCATCCTTACCTGGTTATATTAATAACAGGAAGAAAGCAAATGGGGAGATGGGCGCATGCACAGCGAAGTCTGGGTGATATAGGGAAGGTACTTGCTTGTCAGTCTTGCCTGGGGAACCAAGATCATTGGCTAGGAGGGTAGAGCCACCGCAAGCACGAATTGGTTAAGCTCCCAGTCGTAATCCCCAAAGAATTCTCTCTCTTGCTTACTTTTGCTGTCTGTGCTCCTGCTCCCTTGCTCTTGCTTCGTGACCCTCAGTCGCCCACGCGCTAGCCTGCCAAGTGGCCCATGGCCATGCGGACCCCACATGCAATGGACTGCAGCTGGCAATACAAACTGAGTTAGCCAGATGCTGGACTGGACTGGACTTTAATATGGAACAGAAACTCTGGGCAGTGGCCTTAATTCCAGCTCTGCTGAAGACAAGGCTGGACTTTTTCAATAGCAGGAGGGAGGGAAATGGGACCTTGGAAGAGAACCCCCTTAATTTTACATCATCAATAGAGCTTTCCATGATACCTCATCCTCCATGGGGGCCTAAGGAAATTCTTTTCCCTGCAGCACCCCAAGAACTCCACTTCAATCTGTAACAGGTGGGGACACAGAGGGCACCCCACCGATAACAATATAACTCCACACTTTTTAGGACTTGAAGTCTTCCTAGCTGGAAAATTCTAGAGGCTCTAAAAACTCAGTAAATTCTGAAAATACTGTATTGTAGTCATTTGTCCCTTATTGTGGACATGTGAGCCAGCAGGGTACTGGTAAGTAGGCTTCATACCCACTGTGTTTTTCACATACATTTTGATGTTCAAACTATGTATTAGATATTTGATAAATAATTTGTAAGAATGCATGCCTTTTCAGAATGACTATTTTCTAGACAATATGGAAAGATGTTGTGGACAGAAGAAAAAGGAGCTGGGGGATGGGGATTACAACTAAACCCGACAAACTCAGGAGAGGCCTGTATGGCAGGCTTACAAACTCAGAAACCAGAAACCAAAAGTAATCACATAGGATGGTCTGAAATGAAAATTTAACTGAAAGCAGTTCATGGAGGGTAGTCACCTCCTAGGCCGGTATTTTCCATGACAAAGGTCAATCTTTACTGAGCCTGTCTGTTGTCTTTCTGCATCTATGATAACATACCTTTGGAATGTCAAAGTAATTCCCCACCCCCACTCACAGAGACAACCGCAGCACCAGAGCACAGAGCACAGACCACAAATCCCCTCATTGTTATTATTATCATGCTAACTGTTGACTGTTAATTTATGTAAAAGAAGGATGTGTCTATTCCTTTTACTTTTTATCCAATCCCAGAGATTTCCCTGTTTTGCTTTCTCCTGCCTCCCTAATCTCTCACCAACGAATTGCATGTAACCCCCTTATGCCTTTCCCTCTGATTCTGATGTATAAAATAAGAGGTAAAACTCCCGAGCATTTTCTCAATCCGTTAATATTTTGCTTCCCAGCAATTGTCATCAATTTGGCTCAAATAAATTCGTAAATATTCTCTACAAGTTTGAACATTTCTTACATTGACAATGCTCATGTGGAAAATTCCAGATCATTGTCTTCCTGGAGGATTTTAGATCTGGGAGAACTGTTTCTACACTTCCGTTTGGTTTTGCAATAAGCCTACAGCTCTCCACTGAATCTGTGAAAATACTTTATACTTCACTAAAATTTAATGTAGTAGAGATTCTGCAGAGGCGATTTTTGCCTCTAGTCAAATTCTTGATGAAAAAAAGTAATTACAACATGGCAGATTCATTCATCTTTTCTACATCAAGATCTATAGCGCAAAAAGAAAACCTGTATCATACCGGTTATATGAGAAACTGTCCTTTGCTTAGTAATGCTAAAAAGATTTAGGAATACAGGAATAGGATATTTGCAGCTTACTTTCTTTTTGGGGGGCTTTTAAAAAATATATGTCTTTATTGATTTTTAATTTAATTTAATTTAATTTATTTTTTTGGTATGTGCCCCTAGCAGGAACCGAACCCGGGACTCTCTGGTCCGCAGGCCGACGCTCCAACCGCTGAGCCAAACCGGCCAGGGCTATTTTATTTTATTTTTAAATAATGTTTATTTATTTTTGTTACAGATGTTTCTCCTTTTTCCCCCCATTGACACCCTCCTCCCAATCCCGTCCCCCCCACAGCATTATTGTCTATGTCCTTGTTTACGCATATATGTATGTAAGTTCTGTGATTTATCTCTTCCCTCCTCCCACGTCCACCTCTTCTGAGGTTTGTCAGTCTGCACCCCATTTCCATGTCTCCGGGTCTATTTTGTTGCTCAGCTTGTTTTGTTCATTATATTCCACAAATAAGTGAGATCATGTGATATTTGTCTTTCTCTGCTTGGCTTGTTTTGCTTAGCCTAATACTCTCCAGGTCCCTCTATGTCATCTCAAAGGATGAGAGATCTTTCTTTCTTACAGATGCATAGTATTCCATTGTGTATATGTACCACAGCTTTTTTATCCACTCATCTATTGATGGACACTTGGGCTATTTCCAGATCTTAGCGATTGTAAATAGTGCTGCTATGAACATAGGGGTGCATATATTCTCTCTGATTGGTGTTTCAGGCTTCTTAGGGTATATTCCTAGAAGTGGGATCACTAGATCAAATGGCAGTTCAATTTTTAATTTTTTGAGGAAACACCATATTGTTTTCCACAGTGGCTGCACCAGTCTGCATTCCCACCAGCAGTGTACTAGAGTCCCCTTTTCTCCACACCCTCGCCAGCACTTGTTGTTTGATGATTTGTTGATGGCGGCTGTTCTGGCAGGTGTGAGGTGATAGCTCATAGTTGTTTTAATTTGCATCTCTCTGATGATTAGCGACATTGAGCATTTTTTCATTTGTCTTTTGGCCATTTGTATGTCCTGTTTGGAGAGGTGTCTATTTAGGTCCTCTCCCCATTTTTTAATTGGGTTCTTTGTCTTCCTTTTGTTAAGTTGTATGAGTATTCTATATATTTTGGAAATTAGCCCCCTATCTGATGTATCGTTGGCAATTATGCTCTCCCATGCAGTGGGTTGCAGCTTACTCTCAAATGGACAGGGCAGCACCAACCTATAGAAACATAATGCAAGACAAACATGTGATTTTATTTTTTTATTATTTTTTTTTTTATCCTCACCCGAGGACATTTTTCCATTTTTTGTTCAGATAGAGTGGGAGGGAGAGAGAGGAAGAAAGAGAGAGAGAAACATCGATGTGAAAGGGACACATCGAGTGGCTGCCTCCCGCATGACCAACCAGGGCCGGGGACAAACTGCAACCGAGGTACGTGCCCCTAGCGGGAACCGAACCCGGGTCTCTCCGGACCGCAGGCCGACGCTCCAACCGCTGAGCCAAACCGGCCAGGGCCAAACATGTGATTTTAAATGAACTAGTAACCACATTTTAAAAGTGAAAACAAGCAAATAAAACTAATTTAAATAATATTCTTATTTAACCCAGTACACTCAAAAAATTTTAATTACAGTATGTAATCAATATTGAAAAATTAGCATTGAAATATTTTACATTCTTTTTTTTATACTAGGTCTTTGAAATGTAGTGTATATTTTATACTTACCCCACATCTCAATTTGGATGCTAAATTTTTACCAGAAATACTTGGTCTGTATTTAGATGTCATAAAATTAACATCTTGGAAAAGTAGGTTTATATAAAAAGTTGTTCCAAGCATACTTAAAAACTTTTTCAATAACTGAATTGATTGTCACTTTTAAAATTTATACTTAAATTAAATTAGAAACTGAGTTCCTCAGTCACACTGGTCGTATTTTAAGTGCTCAGTAGCCTTAAGTGGCTTAGCACAAGGTTAGAGAAAAAGAAAATGTTAACTCAATGGAACGATTGTAAAACTTTAAGAGTTGCGAAATCTGGGAGACAGACATACAAAAGTCTTTGTACGATTCTTTCAACTTTATTGTAACTTAGAACTTATTCCAAAAGTTAAAAAAAAACAACAACTATATCCACTATACACATGATTGATTCTCTCAAAAAACAAAACGAATCTATCAAGACCTTTCAAACTAAATCGTAAGGGCTATTATACAGATAGATTTGTACGAGCAGTTCTATCCCTTCTAGTCTAAATTATATAATTCTTCAGCATGTAAAGTCCTAGGCACCATGCAAAGGTTTTATATGGAGCCTCTTTATCAGGACACCTTTTACTGCAGGTAAAGGGAAAACATTCAAAATTAACTTAATAGAAGGGTAATTTGTTGACTCATATATCTGAGAAAAACACTTGGTTAATTCACAGGACAGAGAGTGAATTTCCAAGAAATTAGTACCACAGGATTTGTTTTTTTCTCTGTCTATGGCCTTTTGTTATGGCAACCCAAGTAAACTAAGACAGTGTGTGGCAATACACTTACTTCTGTTTACTCATTTTAGGGTGTGAGTTCAGTTATTTCAAATGAATGGTACTGTCATTAGTCCAATGCTAAAGAGCCCTTCCAGGTATTTTTATATTTACATGGATCGAGTACATCCTGAGTATTGTAGCCCCAAGAGATCAAACCAGGGAAGCAGCACCCCTTACATAATTCTGCCACAGTGAGGATGGCTTCTTCCTGGGAGTGCTACAAGTTAAACAAAAGAATGAGGATAGGCCTGGCTTGGGTGGTCCCTTCAAGGGCATGTACTTGGCTGGGTTTCGGGTTTGATCATGGGGCGCGTTTGGTAAACAGGCTTTGGCAGGCTGGAAACCTGTTCAGCTGAAATCTTAGTGGCTTGCTGCCTCCACCTCCTGGAGATTTAGAGACATAACAGGGCTGTTAGGTATTTTTTTGCTTTATAATTCCTTTATCACTTCTCTTATTACTAAAAATTAATATTGGGGGTGGACGCAACACAACCAAAATTCTACCATTTCAAAATCTTGTAACTTGAAGACTTAAGAAATTCCACATTCATTTTAATGCCCTTTTTCTTTTTCTTCTTCTTTTTTTTAATATCTAGGAAAGCAGATAACTTGAACCTAGAGTCTCTTCCTGCTCCTGCTGCTTGTTTGGTTCAGAATAGGTATTTTGTGATCAATAGTCCATTCCACTTTTAACCAAGGATCAAGTCAAAGGACTCTTTTTCTTTCATAGATCTTTTGGAGAACAAGGCTTGTGTCTTCCAGATACTTTTATTTTATTTATTTTTTATCTTTATTGTTGAAAGTATTACAGATGTCCCCTCTTTTTTCCCCCCCTTGACCCCTCTCCTCCCCACTCCCACCTCCCTCCTGCCTTCCCCACACTACTGTCTGTGTCCATTGGTTATGCATATATGCATAGAAGTTCTTTGGTTTTTCTCTTCCCACCCCCACCTCCCATCCCCCTTACCTCTGAGGTTTGTCAGTCTGTTCCCTACTTCCATGTCTCTAGATCTATTCTGATCTTCAGCTTATTTTGTTCATTATATTCCACAAATAAGTGAGATCATGTGATATTTGTCTTTCTCTGATTGGCTTACTTCACTTAGCATAATAGTTTCCAGGTCTCTCCATGTCATATGTGTAAATGTACCACAGCTTTTTTATCCACTCATCTATTGATGGACACTTGGGCTGTTTCCAGATCTTAGTGATTGTAAATAGTGCTGCTATGAACACAGGGGTGTATATCTTCTTTCTGATTGGTGTTTCAGGCTTCTTCGGGTATATTCCTAGAAGTGGGATCACTGGATCAAATGGCAGTTCAATTTTTAATTTTTTGAGGAAACACCGTATTGTTTTCCATAATGGCTGCACCAGTCTGCATTCCCACCAGCAGTGTACTAGAGTCCCCTTTTCTCCACACCCTCGCCAGCACTTGTTGTTTGATGATTTGTTGATGGCAGCCATTCCGGCAGGAGTGAAGTGATACCTCATAGTTATTTTAATTTGCATCTCTCTGATGATTAGTAATGATTAGTAACATTGAGCATTTTTTCATTTGTTTCTTGGCCATTTGTATGTCCTGTTTGGAGAGGTGTCTATTCAGTTCCTCTGCCCCAGCCCCCCCCCCCCCCTTTTTTTCCAAAGGTTTTTTTATTTTTAATTTTTATTTATTGATTGATTTTAGAGAGAAAGGAAGGGAGAGGGAGAGAGAGATAGAAACATCGACGAGAGAGAACATCGATTGGCTGCTTTCTGCATGCCCCCCACTGGGGATTTGGCCCACAACCTGGGCATGTGCCCTGACTGGGAATCGAATCGGCGACCTCTTGGTGCATGGGTCGACGCTCAACCACTGAGCCACACCGGCCGGACAAATCTAGTAGTTTTTTGATGGATTCTTTAGGGTTTTCTATGTACAATATCATGTCATCAGTGAATAAGGAGTTTCACTTTCTCCTTTCCAATTTGGATGCCTTTTACTTTTTCTACTTGTCTGATCACTATGGCTAAGACTTCCAGTACTATATTGAATAAGAGTGCCAAAAGTGGACATCCCTGTCTTGTTTCTGTTCTTAAAGGAAATGCTTTTAGTTTTTGCCCATTGAGGATGATGTTGGCTGTAAGTTTGTCATACATGGCCTTTATTATGTTGACATATGATTCCTCTATTCCCACTTTGCTGAGCATTTTTATCAGAAATGGGTGTTGGTGTTTGTCAAGTGCTTTTTCAGCATCTGTTGATATGATCATATAATTTTTATTTTTCATTTGTTTATGTGGTGTATCACATTTATTGATTTGTGAAAATTGTACCAGCCTTGCATCCCTGGCATAAATCCCACTTAGTCATGGTGAATACTTTTTTTTTTTTTTTTAATTTTTTCCCCCTTTATTGATTTTACAGAGAGAGGAAGTGAGAGGGAAAGAGAGATAGAAACATCAATGAGAGAGAACATCGATTGGCTGCCTCCAGCATGCCCCCCACCAGGGGGGATCAGGCCCATAACCTGGACATGTGTCCTGACCAGGAATTGAACTGGGGACATCTTGGTGCATGGGTTGATGCTCAACCACTGAGCCACACTGGCTGGACAATACTTTTTTTTTAATCCTCACCTGAGGACATTTTTGCATTTATCTTCAGATAGAGTGGGAGGGAGAGAGGGAGGAAGAGAGAGAGAGAGAGAAACATCAATGTGAGAGAGACACATCGAATGGTTGCCACCCACACAACCCCACCAGGGCCTGGGACAAACCGCAACCAAGGTACGTGCCCCTAGCGGGAACCCAACCCCAGACTCTGCACCATTTTTTTTTTTTTTTTGGTATGTGCCCCTAGCGGGAACCGAACACGGGACTCTCTAGTCCCCAGGCCAACACTCCAACCGCTGAGCCAAACCGGCCAGGGCCTAACCCCAGACTCTAGATTGCGGGCCGACACCCCAACTGCTGAGCCAAACCGGCCAGGGTGGTGAATACTTTTTAAAATAAATTTCTGGATCTGATTTGCTCATATTTTGTTGAGGATTTTGGCATCTATGTTCATCAGGGATATTGGCCTGTAATTTTCTTTCTTTGTAGTATCTTTATCTGGTTTTGGAATTAGGATTATGCTGACCTCATAAAAAGAGTTTGGAAGTCTTCCTTCCTCTTGAAGTTTTTGGAATAGTTTGAGGAGAATGGGTGTTAGTTCTTCTTTGAATGTTCAGGAAAACTTCCCTGTGAAGCCGTCTGGATCCGGGCTTTTGTTTACTGACAGTTTATTGATTAGTGCTTCAATCTTCTTAGTTGTTATTGATCTGTTCAGATTTTCTGACTCTTCCTTGTTGAGTTATGGAAGACTGTATGATTCTAGGAATTTGTCCATTTCACCTAGGTTGTCCAATTTGTTGGCATAGAATTGTTCATAGTATTTTCTAACAATCCTTTGTATTTCTGTGGTGTCAATTGTTGCTTCTCCACTTTCATTTCTGATTTTATTTGGGTTCTCTCTCTGTTTCCTGGTGAGTTTGGCTAAAGGTTCATCAATCTTGTTTATTTTTTCTTTTCTGTTTTTTTTTTTTTTTATCCTCACCCGAGGACATTTTTTCATTTTTTGCTCAGATAGAGTGGGAGGGAGAGAGAGGAAGAGAGAGAGAGAGAAACATTGACGTGAAAGGGACACATCGAGTGGCTGCCACCCACACGACCAACCAGGGCCGGGGACAAACCGCAACCGAGGTACATGCCCTTAGCGGGAACCGAACCCGGGTCTCTCTGGACCACACTCTAACCGCTAAGCCAAACCGGCCAGGGCATTGTTTATCTTTTCTTTCTTTCTTTTCTTTTTTTTATTAATTTATTTTTGTTACAGATGTTGCTCCTTTTCCCCCCATTGACACCCTCCTCCCCATCCCCCCACCCCGCCCCAGCTTTGTTGTCCATGTCCATCAGTTATGCATACATGCGCATAAGTTCTGTGGTTTATCTCTTCCCTCCCCCCCCACCCCCTCTTCTGAGGAGTGTCAGTCTATACCCTACTTCCACATCTCTGGGTCTACCCTGTTCCTCAGACTGTTATGTTCATTATATTCCATAAATAATTGATCTTTTGTACTGTTTTTTTTTTAGTCTCTAAGTCATTTATTTCCACTCTGACTTTTATAATTTCTTTCCTTCTACTTACTCTGGGTTTTTCTTTTTGTTCACTTTCTAGTTCTTTAAGTTGTAGGGTTAGATAATTTATTAGAAAATTTTCTTGTTTTTTGAGGTAGGCCTGTAATGCTGTGAACTTCCCTCTCAGGACTGCTTTCACTGCATCCCATAGATTTTGTGTTGTTGTGTGTTCATTTTCATTGGTTTCCAGGAATTTTTTTATTTCTTCCTTAATCTCCTCGGCAACCCATTCATTGTTTAATAACATGCTATTTAGCCTCCATGTGTTTGAATGTTTTTGAGTGTGTTTATTGTAATCTAATGTTTCTATGGAAATGCAAAGGTCTAAGACCCCCCCTGATGAATAAAGAAGGGCTTACTCCACCTGAATATTGTCACCAGGTGGTTTTGGCTCAAAGATAGACAAATTGATATGGGACACAATAGGAAAACAAACAAACAAACAAACAAAAAAGCAGACCAAGACATACAATGGACATTTCATTTATGACAAAAGTTGGTATTACAGAGGAATTGCTAAAGGATAGCATTTCAATAGGCAGTGCTGGGCACTATCCAGAAGAGAAAATATTAAACTAGAGGGCTAAAAAATGAATTCCCAGTGTAAGACTGTCATGGACTGAATGTTTGTGTCCCCCTCCAAAATCATATGTTAAATCCTGACCGCCCCCTCACCCAGTGTGATGATATTTGGAGGTGGTGCCTTTGGGAGGTAATTAGGTGTAGATGAGTTGATGAGGGTGGGGCCCCATGATGGGATTAGTGTCCAGAGCTCTTGCTTTGTCTCTGTCATGTAAGGACACAGTGAGAAGATGGCCATTTGCAAGCCAGGAAGAGGGCTCTCACCAGAAAGTGCCAGCACCTTCATCTTGGACTTCTCTGCCTCTAAAATTGTGAGGAATAAATATCTGTTGTTTAAGCCACCTAGTCTAGGTTGTTTTGTTATGGCAGCCTGAGCTAAGACAAAGACCCACTTGAGAAAGCCTAAACAATACAGATCTTCAAAGACAATATTGGTTATCCTCAAGACCTTAGGGTTGGGAAAGTCTTTAAAATAGGACACAAAAAGGAACAATCACAAAGGAACAATCACAAAGGAACAGATTGATAACTACAACTATATTAAAATTAAGAACTTTTATCCATCAAAAGACACCATTAAGAGAGTGAAAATGCAAGCTAAAAATTGGGGGGAGACATTTGCAATATCCATAAGCAACAAAAAAACTGCATGCAGACTATATTAAGAACACCTACCAGTCAATAATAAAAAAGCAAAAGAGAAGTGGGCAAGAGAATTGCATATCCAAATGGCCAATAAAAATGGAAAAAAAATGCTCAACACCGTTAGTAATCCAGGAAATGCAATGAGATACCACTCTATGCTCACTGGAATGTCTAAAACTAATCAGTGTAACAAGACCAATTTGGAGTGAGAATATGGGACAACAGGAGCTCTCATCACTGTTGATGCATTTAGCTTAGATAACACCTTGGCTTCATCAACTAAATTTGAACATTTGCATTCTTGTCTTCAAGCAATTCCACTCTAGGTATATAAAATGTGTGCAAGTATACTCTAAGACACATGTTCAACAGAGTGTGTAGCAGCAATATTTTTTAAAAATATGTTTTATTGATTTTTTTAGAGAGTGAAGAAAGGAACAAGATAGAAACATTGATGTGAGAAACATAGATCGATTGGCTGCCTCCAGCACATCCCCTACTGGGGATCAAGCCTGCAACCCGGGCATATGCCCTGACCAGGAATCGAACCAGTACCTCTCAGTCCATGGGTCGATGCTCAATCCATAGAGCCACACTGGCTGGGCTAGCAGCAATATTTTTTAATAGCCCAAATTGGAGACAACACACATGTCCATCAAGAGCAGAAACAATATATACCTTGTGGCATATTTATACACTGGAATACAAAAACAAATAAATGTGGAATCTTAAAAGTATAACATTGATCAAAAGAAACCAGACACAAAAGATTACATATTGCACAATTCTATTTATATTTGCTGTAAAAAAGACAGCAAAACCACAGTGTAGTGTTTAGGTTAAAAGCATAAGGAGAGAGAGAGAAAAAAAGTGATTATATTTAAATAAGAATAGGGGTTACTTTTGAGGAGAGAGGAATTTGTGTTTTGGAAAGGGCTTGCAGAGGCTTTCTGGGGTTCTGGTAATGTTCTCTCTGACCTGGGAGATATTTCCATGGGTGTTAGATTTAATTCCTTAAACTCTAATTTATATTTTACCTGGGTTTCTGCATGTCACACAACACAAAAAGGTTAAAACTATTATTTTCTTTAAAATCCTAGGCAAGACAATGAGATAAGTGCACTTTGCCCAAGTTAATGATCTTTGCAAAAATACTCCTACAAATTCAGACACTGTATCTCCAGCTTCAGGCTTCCTTCTGTTGTCATAATAGTAATAATAGTAGCAATAATAACAGTAGCTAATATTTATGTCAAGCACTATCGTAAATGCTTTCCACATCTTATTGCATTTAGTCATTATTCACCCTAGGAGGCAGGTACAATTATACAAATGGGAATACAGGAACAGAGGCTTACCAGACAGCCCATAAATGACACAGAAGTGAAACAAGGGTTAGAACTCCAGACCCTCCAGACCCTGCACTCTTAATCACAACACGGCAGCCTCAGCCCTCCCATTGCCCCAGCGTCAGAAAGGATGCTTATCCCTGCCAGTTTGATTCTAGCTTTAGAGACGCAGCACTGAGAGTAGAGAAGGCTCTGAGGTCATATTGCTGATCTGCTTTGGCCCCATTTGGATATGAGTTACTGGTCCCAGATAGAGTGATAACTGTTAGTGAGAATGAAAAGCAAAGAGGCTCTTCATGTCCTAATAAGATCATTCCCTGGCCGGCATAGAGCAAATCATCACAAATATGTGGGGCTTATGAGTCTTTAGTGAGCAGCAGCTTGGATTTTCTCTTGAGGTGAAACGTACTGTTATCTTAACCACTCCATAATGAAGCTCATTTTCTTTGTGGATTTTAAAAAATTGCCTTTGCAGTGAATTCTGAAAATGTTTAGCATCGTGCTAGATGTCATGAAACAGGACTTTTTCTCTCTGAAATGAGAGTTAACATTTACTTTAATTAGAAATATTGTTTTTAGTTAGCCTGAAGAAAGTCTTAACAAGATATTCATTTGTGGGAAGGTATAAAAATGGAGGGATAAACAGTAGGTAAATGGTACAATATCACAGACTGCAATCAATAAATATTAACTACTACATGGTGTAAAGGAGTTTAGTAGAATTTGAGGTAGAAGAAAAAGAAGAAGAAGAAAGAGAAGGAGGAGGAGGAGGAGGATGTGGAGGAAAGAGAATGAAAGATGATGATGATATGTTGTAGGACACAGATTCTTCACCTGAAATAACCCTCAGAAAGCAACACACATTTCAAATGACAAGCCACCTCACAGAACTGCTGAGAAATAGTAGAGCCTGTCCACATTAGACTGGCTTTTGGTACTCTGGGATCCTATTAATAACTAGAACAAAATTGTGCTTATTTACCAGGCTTATGTGTCCTCTGAATAGTACAGATCTGGTCTTTGAAAAACACACACACTTACATAGCAAGTGATTGGAACAGCCAGTATTAAGTGATATTATTGTGGAGGTGTCAACATAAGAAACATTCAAACCTATGAAGAATTTTTGTGAGTTTATTTGAGCCAAAACTGTCAACAGTTGCTGGGAAGCAAAACCTCAGTGGATTGAGATAATGCTCCAGAGAATGGCAGTTTTGCACCTTATTTTGTTTATTTATTTATTTATTTGTTTGTTTGTTTTTTATCCTCACCCGAGAACATTTTTCCATTTTAGTTCAGACAGAGTGGGAAGGAGAGAGAGAGACATTGACGTGAAAGGGACACATCGAGTGGCTGCCTCCCGCACGACGCCGACCGGGGCTGTGGACGAACTTCAACCGAGGTACGTGCCCTTGGCCAGAATTGAACCCGCGACTCATTGGTCTGTGGCCCGATGTTCCAACTGCTGAGCCAAACTGGCCAGGGCGTTTTGCACCTTATTTTATACGTTACAAGCCAAAGAGAAGCTGTAAGTGGGTTACATGAAATCCATTGGTGATAGACTAGGGAGGTGGGAGAAAGCAAAGCGGGGAAACCTCTGGAATTGGATGAAAAGTAAAATGATAGACACATCTTTTACACAGGTGGGTACAGGATAGCTAACAGTCAACAGTTAATAACAGTGAGGGGATTTGTGATCCCCACAGAGTGATGCCTGTGCTTTGAGGGGTTCGGAAAAAGGAAAATTACCTCGACATTCCGAAGATATGTTATTGTAGATGCAAAAAGACAAGAGACAGGCTCAATTAAGGTAAAGATTGACCTTTGTCAGGGAAGGTGACGGCCTAGGACATGACTACCTGCCCTAAACTGCTTTTGGTTAAAAAGTTTTAATTCCAGACCATCCCTTGTGGTTACTTTAGGTCTTTGAGTTGGCAAGGCCACCACGCAGGCCTTCCCTGGCCTGTCAGGTTAGCATGTGGCCCCTTTTTGTCCACAGAAGCTTGGTTGTTTTTCATTTAGGCGGAAAGCTGGACTAACACATTTCACCCGTTTATATTCTTCCTTTCTCAGTCTGCCTTTTGTGCTTCATTTCCTGAGAGGACACATTCTAGCATAGAAGGAGCCATGACGAGGGCGTACAGCACTTAGAAAGATTATAGCTGTGTTCAGGAAGTGCCCAGTGTCAACAGGAAGGTTCGAAAGGATTTCTTTGCTGCCTGTGTTTCCTTTAATCCCGTTTTCTGTGGCCTGGAATAGGATCAGGGCTCAGGGAGGGGTAGAAGGAGGTCTGGGATAGAGGGGGGAAGCAGGGCAGTGAACCGTGTGTGCCAACACTTTCCAGAATTGCTCTGTCAGCCTTGAGTGAGAACGTTTTCAAGCTTATGAGCTGCAATGTTAAAATATCACTCTGTCGGTGGAACTTTCTAGTACGAGTTAAGTCACTCTCCCTGATGGAAGGGGAGCTGAGTTTTGCTTCACTCCTATTTTGTGCCAAGCACTTTATTATATTAAAAAAATCTCAATCGGTTTCCTTTTAACATACCTAGTGTTAGGGTATAGAAGAAACATTTTTACACTTAATCACCACGCTTCTTGTACTTCTGATACCCAAGTAGAATAGTTGAGTGACAGCAAGAAGTGGTAGGAAAAGAGTAACATTTACAGTGAGACATTCTTAGGTTCCAATCCTGCCTCTGGCTTTTACCAAATGTGAGCCGTGGGTAGGCTCCTTCATTTTTCTGAGCCTGTTTGTTCATCTGCAGAACGGCAAGTAGCTCTACAATTAATTGCCTGTCTTGCAAGAAGGTTTTGAGAATTGAATGAGGAATGCAAACGAATAGCTCAAGAGCCTGGCTTGTGGTAGGCGCAGCATTCATCCTATAGAAGCTAGAGTGATTTTTATTTTCCTGTCCAAAGAGATATTTATATATAGGTGAGGACTAAACTTTGATTCTCACTTCCTTTCCAATTTTTTTTTCTTTTTTTTTATCCTCACCCGAGAACATTTTTCCATTTTTTGTTCAGATAGAGTGGGAGGGAGAGAGAGGAAGAGAGAGAGAGAGAAACATCGACGTGAAAGGGACACATCTAGTGGCTGCCTCCCGCACGACCAACCAGGGCCGGGGACAAACTGCAACCGAGGTACGTGCCCCCAGCGGGAACCGAACCCGGGTCTCTCTGGACCGCAGGCCGACGCTCTAACCACTGAGCCAAACCGGCCAGGGCCCTTTCCAATTTTAAGGTAATGTTATCCTATTGGCAAGGCAAAGAAGGGGTAGGAACCTCAAATATTCATAAAAAGTCTTCTTTGTAGGCTTAGGATAACAAGAAAAAAAGAGAGAGAGAGAGAAACCAAAAAGAAAAATAAAGACAGGAAGACGTCCACATTAGTTTTGTTTCTCTTGTTCTATTTCTTTTTTTCAAGATAATTCAATTTGACTTTTATTTATCATGATCATTAAGTTTTGCCTTTGGACAGTGATGTTCTTAGCCATTCATTTTTCCTTCAAGATTTTTTTCATATACTGAGTATTGACCCTTTGAGGGACAGCAGAGTTTATTTATTTATTTAAAAATATGTTTTTATTGATTTTTTTTTTTAGAGAGAGAGGAAGGGAGAGATAAAAACATCAGACATGAGAAACAGGGATCGGTTGGCTGACTCCGGCACGCCCCCTACTGGGGATCGAGCCTGCAACCCCGGCGTGTGCCCTGACCTGGAATCAAACCGGGACCTCTCAGTCCATGGGATGACGCTCAATCCACTGAGCCACACCGGCCAGGCGCAGAGTTTATTTTTTGACCTAAGTTTTTTCCTCCCCCAATACTTATTTTGAGAAATGAGGAAGAAAATAGTGCCAGAATGGCCAAATTCGAAACCTGTTTAAGATAACACATGAGGCAGCATTTGGTTCCACAGTAGCTCACAACATTTTATCTAAAGGTGGTTTCTGTTTCCAAGCACCCCTGTTGTTTGCGGGGAATGGAACATACCTCCATGTTGAAATGGCAGCATACGTGCTTTAATGAAGCTAGTGCGGAGATGGGTGAGGCATGTTTGATCAGACCCGCTGGGAATGAGTGATGCCCTCCTGATCGAGGGGGTGCCTTTGCCTGAGAGAATAGCTCTGCGAAAGCAATGTCTGCTGCCACCAGCCTGCAAGCGGCTGGTCACCATAGAGGTTTTTTTTTCCTTCCTGGGAATGTTTGCAAATGGAAGAATTATTCTATTGAGTCCATATCTCATTACAAAATCCATCTCGTGGTCAGTTTCTAATGAAAGTGGGAAAGGGAGAAAGAGAGCGAGAAGGAGAAGGAATGAATCTGCTCAGAGGGGTTGAAGCTTTGCAGTGTCTGTCTCTCCTCCGGGCCTCTCTCAAAGCTCTTACAATCATATCCCCTGGGTGAGGTGAATTCCAGATAAATTGAGGAGCTATGTCTCCATGGGAACAGCATGGAGAGAACAAAACAGGGAATAAAGTTAATATTTATAGCCCATGGCTGTTGATTTTATGTGCTGGCTTTATTCATTAAGTTATCTCAGGGCTGTGTAGAGGACAGGAAGGTTTGTCTCAGGGGTGCCTTAGTTCCCACATCTGTTTTTCCATTCTGTGTATAACCCATCCCTAAAATGCCAAGCACCAATAGTGAGTACTAGCTGTAGAGTTTATCTGTGGACCTCTCTCTGGGCAGTGTTTGGTAGACAGGTCACAGGCTTAGGAGCCGATGTAACCTGGGTTCAAATCTCTGCTCTGGCACCAACATCGGTTTCCTCACCTCTAATAGAGGAATAATGATACTTACCTCCACTGGCTGCTGGGAGGATTCAAAATTATGCAAACCCCTGAGTCTGGTGCACAGTGGGCCCTTAACAAATGGCTGCGATTCTTCGTATTATTGTTGACCCTCTGCTCGCTTAAATGGTTCTTGTCACATTAGAGCTTGCATCTAAAATCAGAAGAAAACATTTTCTAATTAACCATTGGGATTCTTCAGGCCTCTGGAGCACAAATAACTTTGTTTCCGAGGTCTTATTGCCTTGACGTATGTTTTTAAAATATCTTGTCATGTTGCCTATGACTTCTCTGTTTTACTGTTATTTCTAGGCTGTCAGACAGGCTGATTTCATCAGCCTTGATAGCCAAAGACACAGAGGAAACACCCCCCCCCCCCCAACCTACAAAAAGCCTCTGCCAGTAAAGCCTATTTGTTTTGTCATGGCAACCCTTGTCATTTCCAGCTGCAGAGTGAGTGATGATGTCATTATCAAGGGAGGACCAGCAGGCTGAGATCCCAGTCCGAGCTGCAGCATTACAGAGAATTATATCTCAGAGTCAAACGACCATGATACGCAGAGAAGCCATCAGCACAAGGCACTTAGGGGTAATATAAACAAACACACGCTTTGACAAGGAAAGAATTGGGTTTGCAAATTTGACATTAAGAGTAATACCTGTGTGCACGTGATTTTAAGACAATGCATGACGCTCCTTCAGCTGGCAGGCAGACCTGCGCTGGTGTTCAGTGAAACTATACATCATTGTCATCGTCTGGTGGTTCTTTTGTCTTAAGGACAAAGTGCCACGCGGTCTGGTCAGAGATCTGCTGCCTAGAGATGAGGACAAACGGGGGATACATAGGAAACAGGCGGCCTACAGAGAATCTGACAGCTAGAACCAGGAAGGAGGGCTCCGGCCACCTGATGATAGAATCAGTGACTAAACAGAGGCTCGTTGAAGAGTGAAAGGGGGTGCTATTAGCATTCATCCCCAGACAGCAGGCACAAATGGGGACTGTCCTGGCAAACCAGATTGTGTGGTCATGGCACGTAAATCATGGCCACGACCTGGTTTCCTCCTATGAGAGCAGCTCTGATGTGTTAGCACTAGAAGTGCTCCCGCACAGCAAAACACCTGAGGGGGAGATGCTGGCCACCTACCTGCAGGCCGAGAGAAGACACTGTAGGGGAGAGGGAGTTTCCCCCTTCTTTCCTTCTAGGTTCTTTGGCCGGGTTAATAATTCAATTGACATAAGACAGATGAACAGGAGAAAAATAAATTTAATTTTGCATGTCTGTATGGGAGCTAATAGAACTATGAGGCTCAAAGAAGTGACCAAAGTAGGCAGCTTTCATACCTTTTAAACACAGGACAATTACTTGTGAAGAATTGACAAAGGGAAGGTGCTTGCTGCCAGTCAAACCTGGGAACAGAGATCACAGATTAAAGGGAGTGGAGCCAATGCAAGCCCATGAAAATCTGGGAATACATAATCCCCCAGACAAAATAGGTCACTCTCTCTTGGCACTCTCGGCTTTTAGCTCTTGTGACTCTCTTGTTCCTCTGGCTTTGCTCCTGCTTCCTTGCATTTGCTCTTGTTTCTAGAAGCTGCATGGCCCATAGCCATGTGGACCCCACATGCAATGGATTGATGGCCTGCAGCTAGGAACACAAGGTAAGCTAGCCTGATGCTAGATTGGACTGTGCTCCAACATGGGACAGAAACTCTGGGCAACGGCTTTAATCCTAGCCCTGCTAAAGGCACAGCTGGACTTCTTGGTGGGACGAAAAGAAATCGGACCTTGGAAACTCAGGAGTTTAATTCCACAGAAATAAAGCTTTCTACAATATCTTATCCTCCCATGGGAGTTTCAGAAAATTCCTTTTCTCATGACATTGCAAGAAGCCCACTTCCTCCTGCAACAGGTGGGGACAGGGAGAGCTTCCGGCTGATAACATGTATGAGTGTAGAAATCTATATCCATATATATATTAGAAACGGTGACAAGATAACTATGGCTGAACTTTCAAGCTCTGGAGGCAAACGGTGACCCAGCAGTGGTGTGAGGCTGCAAGGGGCAGTAGGAAAAAGAACAGAAACAGTGTAGAGGAAGTTTCCTAACAGTGAAACTTGGCAGACTGAATGGGAAATGGAAAATTGAAAAAGAGTATGTGATGTTCTAAGCTTGAATATAGTGGGGGAATAAAAGATAGGGATGCCCAAAGGTTGAGGTGATTTGGTGAAGGAAATGATGAGGTTAGTTTAGACAGGTTGAACGTGATGTGCTGGCGGGACACACAAGCTGTCTCGTCTGACAGGCAGATGGACCAGCAGAACAACCTTAGGAGGGAGCTCAGGGCTGGACAATCAGATTTGTGATTCAGCTGCCTTGGAGTTGGAAATGAATGTGGGTAAGATTTCTATTTGAGGAACTTTCAGAGGAAAGAGAAGGGCTAAATTACTCTGGGTGGGACGGGGTGCTGGTAAGAGAAGAAAAACTCAGTGAAGAGGACCAAGCTGGGGCTGGGAGGACCAGGACAGCACCACGGGAGCCGCAGAGGGTACTGGGCACTGACCTGCTCAACATCCAAACCCTCCCGAGTCTAGAATTCTGTACTGTAGGGGCTGGAAGGCTGAAAACTACAGATCCCCGATTTCCTTGTAGCCAGAGTCTGATGGGATTTAGGTGCTGAGAATCAGGTGCATTTGAGTGAGACTTGAAAGATGTAGATAGCACTTCTGCTGTTCTGTGGGCAATAAGGTAATGGGATTATTGAATTTTTTTCTTTCCCTTTTCGTTTTTTGCCACAGTGTTCGGCATCCAGACACTAGGTTCATGAGGGACAAGAGGCGGAGGCTTGGGAGTCCGTGTTCTGCTTGCCTGGCTGCCACAGAAGGCTCGGTTATGGTGGCTTCCTTTCCCTGGATCTCAGCTGAGGGACTAGTTCCTGAAATCAGCGGATCCGGGGGCAGCTTCCGGATTTCTCACCCTCCTGGTGTGGGAGAGGTGATAGCTCTCCCAGTGGGTCATGTCTGCTGTGATCTGGGAGTCATTCCTGAAGGCTTAGTCTGGAGTGTGCTCCCCTAGTCCTTCCAGCAATTTTAAAAGCACTTAGATTCCCCTCTGCTGAAAATACTGCGGTGGTTTCTGTTTTCTGCAACTGAACTCTGATCGATACAAAATCCAATGCAGAAAAGTTATTCAAGAATAAAGGCCAAATCGATAATTCAAAAGCTGCCCCCAAAAGGTGAGAATTTCATTCATTCACTTCATTAAAAAAGTTATCATTACTAAGTCCTTAATGTGTACCAGGCACCATGCTGAACATTTGATACTGTACTAAGATAAATAAAATGCAGTCGTTCTCCCCAAAGATTTAGCCTAGCGGGGGAAAGGATCATGAATATGAATGTAGCAAATTGTGGCAAGCACACTGATGGAGATGTATTCAGGGAACTAGTATGAGAAAAGAGGAAGGGTCCCTAGCCTGGAACGGGACTCCAGGGAAAGTATGCTTCGTGAAGGAATATAAGCTGAATATTGAATGATGAGTATGTTTATTTAGCTAAAACACTGAATACTTACTATGGGTTAAGCATGGTGCTAAGATCTTTATATTCCAGATCTCATTTAATCCTCCAAACATTTGTATGAGGTAGAGAGTATTATCACCATTTTACAAGTGAGGAAACTGAGATGGGACTCTGAGCGGCCCTCTCTGGAGCACACCTGTGCCTTTCCCCACCCCCTTCCCCATGTGTGTTTTCCTTGCCCCTCTCCTAAGCTCTAAGGGCCCTTCTTTTGCTTGTACTTTGTTCCCTGAGCCCATGCAGTTCAGCTGGCTCATTTTTTCCATGGCTCACTTCTACCTCTGGCTTTCTAAATAAACTTTTCCTTGAAAAAAAAAAAAAGAAAAGATCTGACTCCTGAGTTATCTGCAGGACATTCGTTCAGGTCACTCTACGAAGAGGGAATTGCAGGAGAAAAGGCAAGGGTAAGAAACGTATTGTTTGTTCCAGCCCACACCCGAAGATAGGGCCCATTTCCCAGGCTCTGTGGGTGGGTAGGAACCTGACACCCTCCAGCCAGTTAACAAACCTGATGGAGCTCAACAGAGCATAACTTTCCAACTTTGTGTACTTTTTCACTTCCTCGACTCCACTGAGTCCCTGCTCAGCCTTCTCCCTCTTCCCTTTAAAGATACCCAGTCACGTCTGTATGAATGGAAGTTTGCAGTTGACCCTGGATTCTTTTCCTGTCACAGTAGTATATGACTGATTAACATCTGTCCTTACCACTTTAACTAGTGTCTGGCTTTATTTTTGCGTTCATATTTCTTTATGAAATACTGCTTATTTCATTAGCTATTCATATTTCCATACCACCCCTCCCTGACTAGCAATTTGTATAAGTAGTGGTAGTAATTTATTTTTTTCAAACTGTTCTTGATAATTTTCTGAGTTTAGCATGTTGTTTGAACGGCTGTCTATTAGTTTTTGGGTTTTGCTTTGGATTCTTTCGGAAAATGCTACAAGCTCAATTCTCCAGCTCTCCCTGAACTTGGCAGAAACAGCACAGAGACAGTGCTTTGGGGACTAGGAGTGGTCACACCGCGAGACTTCAAGGACTGTGAAGAGGAGTAGGGTTTTTTTTGTTTTTGTTTTTTAAAGTAGCAATCTCAGTAAAAAGGATCCGGGACATCCATATGCAGGTGAGAAAACAGAACTCAACAGCTGGGAGCCACTGGCCTGAAGATAAAGAGTAAATATAATAATGGAAACATTTGTGTGAGCACAGATGATCACAGGCCTATAACTTCCACCCAGAAGCTAAAGCATGTTCACTGTTGTTAATTTACATCTGGTAAGCACTGAATTGTGCTGAAAACATTTGTCATTGACTGGTGTGTGTGACAAGACGAGAATGAGGACACTAGAGTGAGTTTTCCTAGTTGAATTTATTCATTTATTCAAGAACAAGAGCTGAGTTTTTTTTTTTTTTTACTTTTTAGGGGATAAAATGTTTTATAAAGTTATGCTAATAGATGTTAGCATAACAACCTTATCTCCGTTTTCCCTGGAAGCCAACACAGTAGCAAGGATTTGGATACAAGTAGCTGATCTGGCTGGTGAAGGAACTGCCTCTAAGGGAATGGAGGTCAGACAAGGACAAAGACGACCAAAATGGAGTGTCGTCAAGCCAACCATCTCAGTGACAGGGGCTTAATCCAGAGAGGAAAATGTATTAAATACTGTACCCTTACCCAGAGTTCCCTGATATGTCAGTGTAGATGTATGGCCTGAGGGAGGGTGGCCTTGAGAGTAATTTAATTTATTTTTACTGTTCTTACCTTGGCAAAATGATGTCAGTCAGCGTTGGTTCCCCACTTACCTTTTCTTTAAAAAAAAATTTTTTTTTCTTTATTGATTTTTAGAGAGAGAGGAAGGGAGAGGGAGAGGGAGAGAGAGACAGAACATCGACTGGCCGCCTGATGCATGCCCCCCGTCGGGGATTTGGCATGTGCCCTGACCGGGAATCGAACTGGAGACCTCTTGCTGCATCTGATGGTTCCTTCTCCCTTCTAAATGGAGATGTCTTACCAAAGGATGCTAGAGAAAAGGTGGGTTAGGAAGGCAAGAATTTGGAGGCCCTTGTTGGACTTGAGGGTCAGGAAGTGCACCTCTTGGGTCAACGCTCAACCACTGAGCCACACCGGTCGGGCTTTTTTTTTTTTTTTTAAATCCCCACCCGAGGATATTTTTCCAATTTTGTTCGGATAGAGTGGGAGGGAGAGAGAGAGAGAGAGAGAGAGAGAGAGAGAGAGAGAGAGAGAGAGAGAGAAACATCGACATGAGAGAGACACATCGACTGGTTGCCTCCCGCATGACCCTAGTTGGGGCCGGGGACAAACCACAACTGAGGTACGTGCCCTTGACCGGAATCGAACCCGCGACTCACTGGTCCACGGTTTGACGCTCTAACCGCTGAGCCAAACCGGCTAGGGCCCCACTTAACTTTTCCAACCTCCCCTAGTGAAACCCAAACAGGGGAATGTCTGGGACACTGGCATTCCAGCCAGAGGTCGGGTCAGCCGGCGACATCAGTAACAGCGCAGGGCAGGTGCCACCCAGGGTACAGAGGCAAGTTCCTGACAGTCGTTCTGAGGGTGGAGGACGGCTCCAGGGTGAGCAATAGAACATACCAAGGGATGCCCTTCCTGACCCTCAAGTCCAACAAGGGCCTCCAAATTCTTGCCTTCTTAACCCACCTTTTCTCTGGCATCTGTTGGTAAGACAACTCCGTTTGGAAGGGAGAAGGAACCGTCAGATGCAGTCTGCACACGATTTGCTTAACTCTCCTCTCAGCTCAGACCCTTCTCTGCCACCCAGCCTCCCTACGGCTTCCTGAGGGCTGGCCAGTGCTAATGGAAACTTCTGCAGAAACGTTTACACTCCTCCCTGTGGCCAGCAAGATCATTCGGATCCTGTCAAAGATGTCCAGAAGTGCCTCCCAATACAGAACATATAAAGTAACTAGAATTACTTTGGAAAAGACCATTTGGGGAGAAGTGGAGTGATTATGACTTTAAATTGTAATATAGTCACACCAAAACATGATTAGAAACTCTAAACTTGTAATACTGTTCTAGAGAAATGAGTTCACGTCTGTTTAACTTGCTCAGTATAATACCTAGAATGGGGCAACTTATTTATTTATTTGTTTATTTATTTATTTATTTATAAGTGGAACTTAAAGGCCACTATTGAAAAATAACAGTGAAGTTCCCACCTCTGGAGCAGTGTCCTGCTGGCCTCGCCAGAGGCCCTCCAACTAAAGACAAAAAAATGTAACACTTATTGAACAATCACTATGTGTTAGAAACTCACATTGACTCTCATTTAATTCAACCTTTATAATGACAACCCAGTGAGATGGGCATCATTCTCCCATGTGCAGATGAAGAAGCTGAGACCCGGAGAGCACAAGTAACTTACCAGACCTCACAGGTGTCAGACCCGGTTCCTCCATTGCCTCCAGCATTAACCCCGTCTTCTAACCCTGTCCCTTTAGTCTTCTGCAGGGTGTAAGAGATCCAATAACCCAAAGGTGATCATCAGTCCTAATATTTTATGTGTACATTTAAAAATTTTTTTCTTTTGAACTTTACCAATCTTGGCACTAATTACTAAAATTACTTTTAATCTCTAAAATTGTAATAAAACCTACCAACATAACAAGTAATCAAGGAAATAGTTATTAACACAACATTTTATTTGTAACAGATTTTAAATTGCCCCTTCTAGCCCTGGCCGGTTTGGCTTAGTGATCAGTGATTAGTGTCAGCCCACAGACTAATGAGTCTCAGGTTCAATTCCAGTCAGGGGCACGTGCCTCCATTGTGGTTCATCCCTGGCCCAGGTCGGGGTTGTGCGGGAGGCAACCAGTCGATGTGTCCCTTTCACTTCGATGTTTCTCTCTCTCTCCCTCCCACTCTATCTGAAGATAAATAGAAAAATATCCTCAGGTGAGGATTAAAATAAATAAATTGCCCCTTCTATTCACATGCAGGCCCCTTTCTCTTCCTCTTCTTAGCTTTTAGAGTTCCACCCCCAACCAATAAAGTGCCAAAGGATGTGAGAAAATGACAACCCAGAGCATTTCTGAGAGGGCGTAGGTATCTTATGAGTAAAAGCAGCATGGGGGTGGGGCATGATGATTCTTGGTAGTAAGTTTATTTTAGAAAGTTGCTTTCTGTGTCCCGCCCAGTGTGGCTCAGTTGGTCGAGCGTCCTCTTGTGTGTTGTGGGCTCCATCCCTGGTGCAGGGTGTGCAGGAAGCAGCGGATGGGTCTTTGGCTCTCACATCAGTGTTTCTCTCTCTCTCTCCTTTCCTCTCTCTCTAAATAAAAATCAATTAGAAAATACTTAAAAGAGAAAGTTGCTTTTTGTAACCTGATTCAATAGCTATTTCATCATGCCTTTGTTGTTGTTGTTAATTCTCACCTGAGGATATTTTTCCATTGATTTTTAGAGAGTGTAAAGGGAGGGAGGGAGGGGGGACACAGAGAGGGGGGGGGGAGACAGAGAGAGAGAGAGAGAACCATTGATGTGCAAGAGACAATGATTGGTTGCCTCCCACACAACTATGATTGGGCTGGGGATCAAACCTGCAACCCAGGTACATGCCCTTGACCAGAATCGAACCCGAGACCTTTCAGTACTCAGGATGACACTCTAATCACTGAGCCAAACCAGCCAGGGCCATCATGCCTTTTAATGTTCTATGCACAGTATAGATGGAGGTCAATAACTGAATATTTTCCATCAGTTTTTTTTAATGCAAAGATTTAATTTATTGGTGCCTTTTATATTATTTTTTTTGCTTGTTTGCTAATCCTCACTGGAGTATACTTTTCCATTGATTTTTAGATAGAGTGGGAGGGAGGGAGGGAGAGAGAAAAACATCGATGTGAGAGAGACACACTGACCTGGCTGTCTCCTGAATGACCCCAACCAGGACCGGGGATGGAACCTGCAACCCAGGTACGTGCCCTTGACTGGGAATCAAACCCATGATCCTTCAGTTCGAGGGCCTATGCTCCAACTGCTGAGCCAAACTGGCCAGGGCTTAAATTTCTTTTAATATACAATTTATTTTAAAATGCTTTAATAGGCTGCCATCAACAAATCATCAAACAACAACTGCTGGCAAGGGTGTGGAGAAAAGGGGACTCTAGCACACTGCTGGTGGGAATGCAGGCTGGTGCAGCCACTATGGAAAACAGTATGGTGTTTCCTCAAAAAATTAAAAATTGAATTACCATTTGACCAAGTGATCCCACTTCTAGGAATATATCCTAAGAAGCCTGAAACACCAATCAGAAAGAATATATACACCCCTATGTTCATAGCAGCACTATTTACAATCGCTAAGATCTGGAAACAGCCCAAGTGTCCATCAATAGATGAGTGGATAAAAAAGCTGTGGTACATCTATACAATGAAATACTATGCAGCTGTAAGAAAGAAAGATCTCTTATCCTTTGAGACAACATGGAGTGACCTTGAGAGTATTATGCTAACAAAATAAGCCAATCAGAGAAAGAGAAATACCACACGATCTCACTTATTTGTGGAATATAATGAACAAGGTGGGCTGATGAACGAAATAGACCCAGAGACATAGAAAGGAGTATGGTTCAGACTGACAAACCTCAGGGTAGGAGGGCGGGGTGGGGGGGGGATGGATAAGATGAAGCAAAGAATTTATATGCATGTGTGCATAACCAGTGGACATGGACAACAATGCGGGGGGGGGAGCAGGATGGGGAGGAGGGTGTCTAAGGGGGAAAAAGGAGAAACATCTGTAACAAAAATAAATTAATAAAAATTGAAAAAAAAAAGCGTTAATATAAAGTTTGTGTGCATGTATAATTTGACTTTAATCTCACCCTAGAAGTAGGCCAGATAGTATTTGAAGGACCCCTGTCTGGTGGCTAGGTGGGTGCTTTATTTATTTATTTTTATCCTCACCTGAGGATATGTTTATTGATTTGGGAGACAGAGAGAGAAACATCAATGTTAGAGAAACATCCATCGGTTGCCCCCAACTGCCCTCCCTTCCCCAACCCAAGTACGTGCCCTGAATTGAACCGGAAACCTTTTGGTGCATGGGACAATGCCTCAACTGAGCAGGCAGGTGGGTGTTTTAAAGACTGTCACCTAAATCTACACCAGAGTTAATCAGAATAAGGGATGTTAGTAATTTTTTAATTAATGAAATGAGCTTGAAAGGTAAGTGGTTGCCTAGAAAGGTAAAAATGCATGAAATGAGGTATAAGAATATGGCAGATCTGCAAGCTCACGACTTTTGGTTAGTTCCTCAAGTCTAGAGCTCTGTTTGTCCCTGTGCCATCATGTCCTGAGCCCCACGCATTTAAGACTGTTGCTGATCCAGTAAGGTCACCTAATCCTGCCTTCAGAATATCACGGCTTCTGCTTCACTGTGAATCCTTCAGTCCAGGTGTCTGTGCGATAATGAGCACAGAAGAATCTTCACCAAGCTTTCCATGGCCGTGTTTGCTGTTATTTGTTCATGTGAAAGAACTCTGTTTTTCTTTTATTGTAATAATCACCAGGTAGTGAGGTTATGAAGGGACACATAGCCTTACCTTCCAGTAAAAGCTGGTGACTACCAAATGAATCCGTGATCGGTGACTAAATTGGCCTAGTCTGCAAAGAGGAGGAGGGGAACTACAAACCCATCCATCCGCATTCCGTGGTGAGGGTCATATTCGATCCCTGAGCACTGCCCTTACTGGAGTGCCTATGGAAGACCTCTGTGAGACTTCGTAACTGACCTTCAAGAGCTGGACAGAAAGCCATTTGGCCATTCAGGTCAAGGTCATCCTTTGGCAGTGTCATTCTTAAGACAGAGTTAACGATTTTGTACCACTTCTAATTAAAACTTGACTACTCCGAAGGCTTTCACTTTGCTAATGATTGCTCAAGTTTAAAAATATAAATAAATAAAAAATGAGCCAAAATAGAACTATTGCTCTAATTTTAAATAAATCTATTCTATATACCTGTTCAGAGGAAGCTGGGAAAATGTCACTGAGGACAAACGAAGGGCAATTTGAAAAGTCAAGCATCAACCTGAGTGAAAGTATAACATATGAGAAACCTAAAAGCAAAACTATGTCAGACACATTTGGTGTTTCATGCTAGGTCGATTTAAACAAATAAAACAACTTTGCTGAACAGATTTTTTAAAAATATGATTATGTGTATACATGGACAACTGGGTATAGGGAAAACCCTCGAATTAATGTTTTAACAAATTACACCTATTACTAAAGATGATATGCTTGAATTTTAAGGAAATAGTCCAATAAATGAATAGTCTCTCATTCAATCTGGTAGATGAACAAATCTCTCTTTTAATAAAAGCCAATACACGCCAGTGGTAGAAGATTACCTTTTTATACACTCCACATAAAAACATGTGTTCACTCTCCTTCAATATTTAGTTATGAGTAGCCTCTCAAATGGTAAAATAAAAAGAAATTTATATTAGTAAATGAAAGTGCAGGTTTGTACAGCTAAGCTCAGCAGCAGTGAAGGTCAATGAAAAGTGAAAGCTGATGGATGCCACGCAGAATGAGGACATTGGTGGTGTCCCGCACAGTGTCCTGTATGCCAAACACAGTCAACATCCCATCATTTTTTCATTGCTCTTAAACGAGCAAAACCAAATTCTTTTTTTTTTATTTAAAGAAATATTAAGTCTTTATCTCTCTTCCCCCCAACATAATCTGTGATCAGGTAAGGCAAAGGTAAGTCCCACCATCACTGGGGACAGCAGCAATACACAGACTTTGGAAATAACCCTGAATCATCAGTAACATTCTCTCATGGTAACACAAGGAATGAATCTAATAAGTCAAATCTGCACTGTTGTCACATTATTCTAATTTATTTGATTAGTTTATCTGGAAAAAAAACTTTATAAATACATATTTAAGAGGACAGTAAATTATTTTCTTGCTCTGAAAAAATAATGTCTTTTCCCCTTCACATTTAAAAACTGGTTAGTACACTTTTGGAAAAAGAGATGCAAGAATGTGACCGCTGGATTTGCAGAATGTCCACGTACAAGTTACATTTACAAGAACCTGTAGTTTGCCTATAATTTGCCTCTACAAATAGAGCTCCTTGCCATATTATTTAAACAAACAGGCTTAATTCAAACACTTCTCCTAGTCACTCTACTTGTAGAGCAAAGAGGTACTTATTCTTCAAGTATTGTATTGTAAAAGGTACATTTTTTGGTGCCAATTTTACCTGTGAGCTTTTAAAGACCGAAACAGCCGTGTGAAAAGTCATGCCAAGTCAGCCCATTTCTTTTATAACCAAATGCTCTAAGCTTTCAGAGAATTAAAAAAAAAATTGATTTGCTAAAAGGAGCTCAATGGAAAAAGCCATTTTAAAGTACTGAAGAATGAGGAGCATTTTTTTTCTATTGGCGAAAATGATTAGAAAAGCTATCCAGTCTGTTGTCTTTAGCTAGTTTTAATAACGTCTTTTCAAAATGATGGTCAAGAAATCTTTAGAAAACTGGAGGATGGGGGATGCTCCTTTCCAGCATGGAAGGAATTCCATTAATTGTAGAAATTCTTATTCAATTTCTGCTTTGGTTCTTCAGAAGAAATGCTCATATAACTTCTGTATTAGGAGACAGAAAAAAAAGAACAGATTAAGTTTTTATCTAAAATCTTATTTAAAGACTACCATATAATATCTTACATTTCAAAAACTTTACCATGCTTTTAAGAACAGGCAATTTTATCAGGATCCATGATCACATATTTAAGTGAATCCAACTACTAATAGGAAAACACATGCCCTTTTCTTTACTTCAAGTCAAGCTATCTCATTTACTTTGTTAAACTGCATACAGTGATTGTACTTTTCTTTGAAATTAGGGACTTACATACGTCTTGTATCCTTGGTTCCTGATACTCTGGTCTCCAAACATATATGTTGGAGGTTAAATAAATGTTTGTCACTAAATAGTCATGACCCCAAAAGAACCCTTACATCACTTAAGATCACAGACATTGGACTACTTTCCTAGAGAAGGTCTGGAAGGGTGGGCACAGTGAGAATGAAAGACAGATAAATCAAAAGGTGACGTAAGGCCTGGCAAGTGAAGCAGAAGGTCACCTTGGATGTTCCTGGCCTCTCTGTGGATCTGCAACATGACAAAGGAGGAAGCTGCACCAGCAGTGTTTCCACCAACACCCATAATGAGACTGTCCCCAGAGGCTTAGGAGTCAGAATGTCAGACCCGGGAGGGACCTTACAGCTTCCTTTTACAGTCTAGAAAAGTGGACCACTAAAGTGAAGTTATACTCCCAAGGTCACTACACTACAGAAGCAAAAAAGACTTATTTGGATAGGCGGTTCAACACTGGCTTTTCAACACTTGAAAGTGGAAAATATTCGTTACAAGACCACAGATGGAATGTAAAAGAAAAAAACAATTTGATCATAAATACTTCTTTACTGACTCCATTTAAACATGCCGAGTTTGGCCAGCTCAGTTCACTATATAAAGAGATGCTGTCAATACATGGAGGTGATCTGCTGGGAAGAGAAGTTGATGGAATTCAGAGAGATTTGATAAAAGATAGGGCTGGGATTATCCTACTTGTCCTTGAAACTGATGGGACTTGCTGTTGAGTTGCTATGACCACTAAATTGGTAACTTTTGATGTACTCCTTATTTCTTTGGGTCCCGTAAAGCTATTGTTCTTGTACAAAGACTTCAGGTCAAGTGTGAGTCCCAGAGACAGAGTATAAGAGTCACTGGCAGTTTTAACAACAGCTATAGTCACTCAACAAGGGATGGAAGACCCTTGGGCTCAGTGCGCTCCTGGTTCAGAATATGTTCCCATTACCTAAATTGTAACTATCTTATTACATGTAAGAAGGACAATAGTATATTGCCCAGGTTGTTTAACCCAAACAAGAGAAAAATGATGGGAGAACATGACGGCAGTCTTCAAATATCTAAAGAGCTGAGAAAGATGGAATAAAAACCAAACACCTTTTCTCCAGTGGGCAGAACTAGCCCAACAGTCCCCAAGTTACAGCAAGGTACTGAGTGCATGTCTTCATCTGAAGGATGTTGGGCAGTGAGCACTGCCCCATGAGGAGAGGCGCACGGACACTCAAAGGGTGCTGCACACTGAATCTCCGCACTGAGAGGGAGAATAGGAGCCCTAGAAGTTGCCCAATCCAACTCAAAATTCAGTTTCTATGATCCCTACACAATCTTGTCCATGTGGCTTATTTGGTCCACTGAATAAGGACAAAGCCTGCCACAGTCACAATGAAGAAGGTTCGTTCCCTCTTGGGTGTCACATATATCTGATGATTACTGAAGGGAATTCGAGGCAAGCTCACCTGCTGTCTGTTGTGTTTGAACACCATCTACCTGAGTCAGGGGCCCAAGCGTCCCTTCATCTTCAAAGGCCAAAATTGGATTCAAAGGAATCTCTGGATTCTCACTGTTGGTGACATCTAATCTGGATGGTGTAGATCCAATGGGTAAGTTTATGATTTCTTCAAAATTTTCATTGTCAAGAGATACTCCATTTTCATTTGGTTGTTTTTCCAAATTGGGAGTACTGGGAAATTTAAAAAATCAAAATAAAAACGAATTAGTATTAAAACTGGAAAACACATTTTTAGGACAATCCAATACGGCTTCATAATAAATAATTTTATGCCTGGCTGGTGTGACTCAGTGCCCTGACCTGGAATCAAACCGGGACCTCTCAGTCCATGGGACGATGCTCAATCCACTGAGCCACACCAGCTGGGCAAGCATTTCTGATTTGCATACAGGATGGGGCAAAAGTAGGTTTACAGTTGTTCATATGGAAAATACAATAATTAGTAAATCATGATAGAAGAATAAACTCTGTTTTGCATACTCACAACTGTAAATCTACTTTTACCCCACCCTGTATTTTGGTGCATTATAAAGTATCAAACCTTTTCTTCTAGAAAAAAACAAAAAAGATGCCTGTCCTCAGTACCTTACAAAGCACTGCTGTGAAAGGAAAACACAAAAACATTATACAGACTCAGAGCATGACGGTGCTTTCCTGGTATTTCACCGAGGAGGGGACAGGAGGCTTGGCATCACAACAGTCTGCACGAGCACGCACACGCATGCACACACGCTTAACACCTGCCCTTCCAAGTGCTCGTGCTGCCGCACCCCTCCTCCTGCTCATTCCCAACACCTATGGGCTTTCTGTAACCAGGGAAACAGTTCTTGTTCTCATCCCAAAGACATTTTAAGAAGTTTTGGCAAAAGATAAAGCAGAGGAATGCATCTGCAAAGCCCTCATTCCTTGGCCATCTCAACTGCCTTGCCCTGGTAGGCTGCATGTGCTAACAAGCTGTGATGGCAATGCCAACTCCAGACTTGCGTCAACGGCTGACTTCATTTCCCCTTCCCACTCCTATCTGGCTACCCCACCCATTCTTCCTTGTCAGCAATTAGAGGAATAACTGTGCCATATGCTTTGGGTAGGCAATTATTAAGTGTCCAGAGGATACCGTGAAAAGCAGAAACTAGACGACTAAAACGGAAATCACTGGGGTTATGGATCTGTGCATATTCTGAGAATAAGAGCACCAGCTTTTGAAGTCCCTTCCTTGGGCTACACTCTGGAGGTTGGAGCTGGATGCAAGACTCCTGAAGCCTGTGTACTTCGCTCCGTCAGTCCAAATCCAGAAAAGGGCACCGGGACCAGGGCAGCAATCTGATCGGGACCATACTGCTGATTGTTGTCAGGACTTTATTTTTCTTAATGTTCATTATCATGTTACAATAAGTAATTTAAAAAGTAATATATGTCTTTCTATTTGAATGACAGGGGCTTGGGAATGTTACTTTTTCATTAGGCAAAAACAACAACAACAAAAACCTAAGTACAATGAATGATAAACACCTAAGATTTGGAGGAAAACCATTAGGTCAAACACCCAAATTACTACAAATCCCTTGAGAGAAGAAACATTCTATTGAAGAGATAGACCCCCGAGGGCTAAGAACAAGCATAAAATGTCTTCTAGGGTATTAGGAGGGTAAGAGAGTAGCCTGTATACCCATGAGTGTTTTAGCTTCTAGAATAGAGATTCTCAGCTGGGGGTGGAAGAATCTATCAGAATGATCTAAGAAATTGAAAATAATTTCCTTGCGTTCACACATTTATCCTTTGTTTCCTGTTCAAGAGCAAGTTTCCCATTTATAAGAAAACAAAAAACAAAACACTCTCCTCCCTCAATGGGCGCCTCTCTATAAAAACCCTCTCAAGAACCAAAAAGGGCTTCTGGAGTAAAAATCACCCTTGCTCAGGTTTATGTATTTATTTGAAAGCCGGCCAGAATTTTGGTAACTCCGATTTTCTTCAATTCTGCCTGTTGTTAGTGGGGAGGCTGTTGGGCAGGGACAATGGCTCCCAGGCTTTAAAAGGACTGCACACAGAAACCGAGAACCAAAGAAACCACAGAGGCTGGCCGTGCCACTCAGGCCCGTCGGGGTCAGGAGGAAGGTTCAGGGAGTTTCTCTGCACCAGGAACTGCTGCTTGTCCTAGCTGCTGGAATAGTGACATTGGGAGGACATTGCCACGTCTGGGGGCGGGGGACGGGGTATGGCGAGTATAACCCAGTCCACAGCATTCATTTATTTTTCTCCAAGAGAAACCAAACCAAGGTATTAGGTACACGAGACATTAGGAAGAGCGAAACTTCTCTCAGTCTGAACTGAAGGTACTCATTCCAAGGAGTGGAGTTTTCTAGTGAAAACAACTCTGCCAGTGTGATAGCATTTGTCATGGTGGATTTCCACAGAGTATCGACCACATCAAGTTCTTTGGAAGGGACCCTGGGAATCTCCAATTCGTGATTTAACTCACGGCGGGCAAGTGGGTGGCATCTTGAACTCTACGTTGGGTGCAGAGTAGGATATTTAATAAATATGCTGACTAATTATGAAGATTAGGAAATGCTTCCTTAAACAGCCCTGGCCGGTTTGGCTTAGTGGTTAGAGTGTCGGCCCGCGGACTAGAGAGTCCCGGGTTCGGTTCCCGCTAAGGGCACGTACCTCGGTTGCAGTTTGTCCCCGGTCCTGGTTGGGGTCATGTGGGTGGCAACCACTAGATGTTTCTCTCTCTCTCTCTCTCCTCCTCTATCTGAAGATAAATGCAAAAATGTCCTCGGGTGAGGATAAAAAAACAAAAAAAAAACCCATAATGCACTGAGGTGAAAAACAATGACTTTGGTAAGTGATTTCAAGGTCAACTTGAAATTGGGAATAAAAAAGAACATCATGGATGTGATTTATTTGTAATTTTAAAGTCTTTAACAGGTTTGCAGATGCAAAACTGTTTAAAAACTTGAGTCCCCATTAAATCAAAGGAAATGTGCACTTATGAATAGGAGACTGTCTAAGGGAAAGGTATGAAAGGTAGGAAGAAGCAGGTCCCTCTCTAGATAGAAGAGTATGAGCGGCAGAGGGCCTGAGAGATCCGTGCTAGGACTAGTTTAATAATAATCTAGAAGGTGTACAGGATGAAAAATTCAAGTATGCAAATAAAGTTTATTCTGGGAAACGCTAGTCCTAAGAATAACCCCTTGAGGCTAACAGAGAAAATCATTAAATGTAGGCAAGGTAACAGCAGTGAGTTCAGAGAACTCTATGACCAACCATCCTTAAAAGATGGTGGGCTGTCAGTCACAGTGGAGGTAACCAACCTTGATTCCAAACTGTTTCCTGGTAACACTGATTCCTTATGTTTTGATGGTGAAAACAAGACCAATAAAATTCAAGACTTATACTTCATAAAAGCATTTTTCTACAGTATCACACTGCAGCCACACCCAGTGTACTGTGTCTCTTTGACACTGCACTTCAGAAGGATAAAGATAAATAACATTTAACACTTGTATGGTACAACAGTTTTCAGACCTCCTTCACAGACACTATTTCATTGGACCCTCCCACTGATTGGTTGCCTCCTGCACAACCCTTACTAGGGCCGGGACCGAACTGCAATCAAGGTACGTGCCTTTGACTGGAATCGAACTTGTGATTCTATGGTTCAACCGCTGAGCCAAACCGGCTAGGGCATAAGCAGTGTTATTTTGAATTTGTTGTTTTGGCTTTCCAGATAAATAAGAGCTATCAAATTTTAAAACTAAGGTTATATTTGTTAAAAATAATAAAAGTAACTCTTAGATCTAACTCCAGGAATCTGCTAGATTTCTTTTTTCCTTTAAAGAGGAGACACACTGGCCCGGCCAGTGTGGCTCAGTGGTTGAGCATCAACCCATGCACCAAGAGGTCACCAGTTCGATTTCCGGTCAGGGCACATGCCCAGGTTGTGGGCCAAATCCCCAGCGTGGGGCATGCAGAAGGCGGTTAATCAATGTTCTTGCTCATCGATGTTTCTATCTCTCTCTCTCTCCCTCTGCCTTCCTCTCTCTCTAAAATCAATAAAAATAAATAAATAAAATAAAATGCACGTATGCATAACCAATGGACATAGACAACAATGCTGGGGGTGGGGGGCGGGATCAGGAGGAGGGTGTCTAAGGGAGAAAAAGGAGAAACATCTGTAACAAAAATAAATTAATAAAAGTTGCAAAAAAAAATCACTATCTGACATATATATAATATTTTAGAAAATAAAATAAAAGATTAATTTGCTTTAGCAGTGAGGAATGTGAAATATCTGTGAGTAAATTATGCAAGAATATTCAGTAACTATATGAAACAAATTTTCAAACATTCTTACAGATTTAGCACTTGCAAACAATTGCATAGACAACTGGTTAAGAAGACTCAAAATCATAAAATTGTCACATGAAGTTTAATTTTAAATTTAATATGACCTTGGTCAATATATAATTATGTTAATTTTCCCCAGAACTAAAAACATGAATTTAAAATTAGTATGATCAATTAAATAAATATGTATGTCTACGGAAACTGACCACAAAATATAAGGAACATGCTGTTCCAGATATTAAAATGTATGAAAAAACACCAATTATTAAATCATGCCATTGTAGTCCATAACCGCACTATTTAACAACAGAACACATATAACACCCCAAAACAGACCCAAAGACATGGATGAAATTAGTACATGGAAACGGAATAGACACCAAATGATGTAAGGACAATGAAGCAGCCATATGAAACTAAGTCAGCTTCAAAGAGCACCAAACATGGGACAGCAGGATTAATTCTAAATACATCAAATGCCTAAACATTAAAAAAAAAATGAACAGAGGATGTGAAAAAAGTGTTGTTATTCATTCTGAGTTGCAGTTACAGCATACATAAGTCAAAGAAAAAGTACATGTGATGAAGTTAAAAAGTAAATAAATAAAAAAAATAAAGAGGAGACACACTGGAGCCAAAGGATTACATTTGTTAGGGTGATTCTTGTATTATATACTGATATTTACATTTGATACTAATCTGATCTGCCTGTATTGTTAGGTGAAAGAGTGGAGAAAGTCTGCTTATATTTCTCCTAGTTGTTTGACAGGGATCATCTTTCACGGATGACAAAGAACAATTTATTCCTTGGATAAAGATGGATGACAGCAGTAAGTTCACAGAGCTGTATGTTTAAATTATACACTGCTCTGTATGTGGAGGAGGCTAAAAGAAAATAGAATTTTATTGTCTATATCATATTACATAGTAAATTAATGTTTTAGGTTCTTATATAATAATTAATAATTTGGTGACTTTACCGCTGAAGAGAGTAAGCTAATGTATAAACTAATTTCATTGATCAGACAAAATGATCAGTGGCTTAATAGGCCTATTCCTTATCATGATAATGGTGTTCACTCTGTCTCCTTTTTATTCCTTCCTAAAAACTCTTAGATCAATGAATTGAACATCATAAATTATACCAGGTGGGACCAAATATTTTATTTGAAAATCAAACTGTAATTAAAAGAATAAAATATCACCTAATATACATCTTAGGTAATTATGACAATACATTTACTCAACATAATTGAAAGTTTATATTAAGATCTCTCTCAGGAAAATTATTCTCTTTGGTATTTTGCAGGCAAAACAAAAAAAAATTTCCCAGGAAGATGTCAATAGATACGATTTGTGGATATCTTAGGATGACATCTTTTCATTGCTGCCAATTATGTTATATGCCCAGCTGCTGTGGCTCAGTGGTTGAGCATCGACCCATGTACCAAGAGGTCGCCGGTTTGATTCCCGGTCAGGGCACATGCCCAGGTTGTGGGCCAAATCCCCAGTGAGGGGCACGCAAGAGGCAGCCAATCGATATTCTCTGTTATTGATGCTTCTATCTCTCTCTCCCTCTCCCTTCCTCTCTAAAATCAATAAAGAAAAACAAACTTAAAAAAATATTATATAGTGTGTATTTTTAGATTTAAAAAATTAATTTGAGGACTGTCAATTTTCTGATGGCAGCAGAGACTCTGGCATTAGAAACTAGAACACTCATTAAGTAATTAATTAAATTCTGAAAACTAAAATAAGTTGTAGCTGAAATTTTGAACATTATTACAACTATTTCTACAAGTCCTCTGTGATTATATTATTGGGTATAGCTATGATTGCTCTCATTTTTCATTTTGAGTGCTCTTATGATGTTGATATAAGTGCAAGGAAGGAGAAATGCAATCTTTCAACACATTCTCTTTTCTTGACTGTTAGCAACTGTCTGATTCTTCAATAAGCCCGACTACTAATATATCATAAGAATTATTGGTATCTAAATTAATTTTACTGTGGACCAAACACTGACTCACTAAATATTATAGCAAAAATACAGTTGTTATATACCATTCAAGGGTGTGCATATGGTCTAGATCACGTTAAATATATACACAGAAAAAAGTAAATTATTCCTTATCATTTCCTTTAATAGTCACACAAAACCCTCACCATCATCTTTAAAGACTCAAGAAAAAAGATATTTTCCGTTTCTCACATTATAGAATTACTAGCTTTACCAAAGTTTAATAAACCTAGATGTAAAAATAAATCCTAATGTTAAAACTGAAATTCCATCAGGCCCAGGAAGTTCTGGTGGGATGGGTGGGGTAAAAACAGCAGTGTCTGCTCTAACGCGTGTCAGGACAAAAGGCCGCAGTGGCTTAGCTTACCTCTCCGCAGTCACTTTGGATTGGTGCGAGGTAACCACATGTGGGCTGGCTGCTGGTTCTCCATTTCCTGGAGAGTTCATCAGACACGGAAGTGCAGACTCCGCTGGACAGGGCAAAGAAGATGGAACAAGGGGTTATTACTACTCTGCAATAAAAAATATTTTTAAAACTCAGTTTGGTTCTAGTCACAGTTGGAATATTAGGGATTTCATGAACCGTACCTAACTGCGCCACCCTGTCATTCAATGCGCAGTGCTGGTCTGGCTTAGGTCAACACTATTGATGACTCACTCTAAAATTTGGGATAGGGTTACTTAAAGTCTTGTAAACCTTCATGTATGTTAGAGCTGCAGAGAAACTTGTGGCAGTTAATGGTTTTAGTTTGATGTGAGGAAATAACTGAAATACTTCCAACAAAGTATTATTTCAACAGCCTGGCACAAATTCATTAAAACTGTCAGAGGTATAAAGAGTCTGATAACTGAAGTAAAGACGTGATTGATAATTTTGACGTTGGCAACATTTGCAAAGCTGGTAACAGGTAGCTGCTGAGAATACTTCTGATGGGTCTGGAAACTCACCTGCCTGCCGCCCTAGAATTCTCTTCGGAGCACTGGTAACTCCAGTCAGCCCTCAGCCCAATGTGGGGCCAGGAGAGGAGAAATGCTTGTTAGCCAGATCATCTCAGGCCTCCTTTTAGTGGTATTAACTCAAACCAATTTTTTATCAGTATTGATAAATAAAGTATGACAACTGACAAGTTTAACCTTCCCTCTGGCCTTTGTTCATTCTCGGAATGAGGAACAAAGAACACTGAAAGAATTGACAGGGGAACAGCAGGAAGGGGAAAGCTAAACAGATAACAAGGAGCCAGGCCACGCACACACTGCAGCATCAGCCCCTCAGACAATCCTGAGCTGGTGCAATTTATGTCCTGATATGCTCATTCTGGTGGCTCACTGGGTGCTATGCCTGCTGATAGTCTATCTAGTACAACATTCTTGGACACCTGCTAAAAATGCAATGGGGTTAATATGCAACCACTAGGGCTACTCTCCAAACAAATACAATTAGGGCATCTTTAACAGAGCATGAAAACCCCACTATAAAGCAATCATGACACACAGAAACTAGGATAGTCTCTACTAAAATAAAACCAAATCCCACAAAATAAATATTTTATATTTGAAAACTCCCAGAGCTGACAGAAAATATCCTTTCACATAAATAATTTCATTTGATCTTTACTCTCATCTTTACAAATAAACAGAAAAAGAAACTGAGGTATCTCTGGTCCTTTCTCTTCATATTTATATTATAATTAGGAAAGAGGAAGATTGAATGAGGAGCTACCTACACCCACCTTATGGACAGCCATGAAGACCACATGGGATCACGGAACAGAATTAGCAGCTGATGACTTGGACTCTAGCTGTGAAAACTGGGCCTGTCACTCTATGTGAGTGTCTCTCGGAGGTAGGGACCTGCCTTTCTGGTCACACTAAATCCTAGCACCTACAACAAGGCCTGGCACATAGCAGGTGTCTGAAAATGCTTGCTGGCTCCAAGATAAAGCACCTTCTCCCTTACAAGGCTGCAGTGGCAATTAAACAAGAAAATGTATGCAGAATGTACCTGACACAAAAGGGCATTTAGTAAGTATTAACTGAATCTGAGTACTAAAACACTAAGGTTATTTTTAGTTAAACCAAATCTGGTTTAAAATCACCAAGAAATTAATCTGTCTATAGCATATGAACAACTTTCTAATAAAATTTCAACAGATTTTTAATTTTAACTCTATTCTGAAGTCAGAACGAAAAGAAATAATATTTAAATTCTTTTTTGAGAACTGCCGTAAGTACAAGTTGTCAAAATATGTACATTTAAATAAAATTTAATTTCGTAAATGCAAAGAAAATATTTTAATTATATGTATATACATAAATGTAATATATCTCTCTATATAGCCACACACACACACACACACACACACACACACACACACACGAGTAAAATGACTTAAGATATTAAGCACTCCATCTGTATATAAACAAATGTGAAAAAACATCTTCCAGAAATGCTAGAGAGAGTTTTACAGAGGGGAAATTTTGTGGACCACATGATACACACCTAAGATTCTGTGAGTCAATGATATATTTTTGTTTTTTTTAAATCAACCAATGACTATCTTGACCTCTAGAAAGTCAATGAAAAACTTCTCTATTTGAATTGAATTCTTTGAAATAAATACCTGTTCCTCCAGTGAGAGCTCCCTTGGCTATATCTCCATTTCTCTGATCAACAGCTTTCTACCAAAGAAGAAAAGGAAAAATACTTTTTAATGTTAAAGGTACAAGTGAAGTACAGAAAAATAAAATAAAAGCCATTAAGAATAGCTACAAATGCCCATCTCAATACCTTATCTGCGGCTTCTGTTCTCCTGGTTCTTCTCATAATCTCCTCCAGTCGCTGTAAGGAGGAGGATTGAACCAACAGATCAGATACAGGAGGAAAGCCAGCCTGGCACATTTCACTTACTAAGCAAATAGCAGGTCATTACAACATGTCTGTTATTTTGGGAAAATAGAATACCCACTGCTTTGTCTTAATTGGAGTTATTCCAAAAAGTCAGAACTGCCTTAAACCCCATGAACTGGAAGTAATTTTTTGGTGAAGGCTGAAATATAAACAGTGATTTCTTTGGAGGAGATGATTAATACTGAGAGTTTCGTTTGTCTGGAGTGGGCAGGACACGTTTGTTTTCTGATGGCAATGAGCCACTCTCCTGGTCTTTAATGGCCTCCAGTCTAGAGAGAGTCAGAACAATCAGTGTCCCGGGCTTCTGGGTCAGATGCACTACCTTCTTTCTCTCCAGGCGCTCCTGCTCTTCTCTCTGGAAATGCTTCTCCCGTTCCTGCCGGGCCCTCTCTGCTTCCTCACGAACACGAGCTTCTTCTTCTTTCTGCAAACAAGAAGTGGGCACGTGCTCACGGACAGGCTGGCTTGGCCTGCGGCCCCAGTCTCCCGGGCGCCCAGGGGTGGAGGCAAGACAGCAGGTGGAGAACGTGCGGGCAATGAGTGCACGCGCGAGGCCCAGAACAGTTCCAACGACCCACGGCCCCTTCCTCTGCTCATGGGCGATGGCCCCTGCCCACCCGAGAAGGGGCAGCCGGCCCGGCCCACCTGCTTCTGCAGCCGCTCCAGCTCCTCGCGCTCGCGCCGCGCGCGCTCCTCCGCCTGCCGCCGCAGCTGCTGCTCCCTCTCCCGGGCCTGCTCCGCTTCCAGCCGGCTGGCCTCTTCCTCCCGCCGGCTTCTCTCCTCCGCCGCCTTCCGAGCCAGCTCCTCTCTCTTCTGTCTGGAGAAAGAGAAGAACAAAACAGAGAGACGTGAGGGGAATTCCTTGGAGAGAGGCTCGGGTGTGTGGTTACTGCCAGCACGGCTGGTTTGGAGGTCTGGCAGAAAGGTCTCCACGGGACACCCCCTGTCCTTCTTCAGGGACAAACTGCGCAGCCACCTTCCACTCTTTTTTTTTTTCTTTTTTTTCTAAAATTGTTTTTTCTTTATTGATATTAGAAAGAGAAGAAGAGAGAGGGAGAGAGAGATAGAAACATCGATGAGAGAGGACATTGATTGGCCGCTGCATGCCCCCCACTGGGGATCAGGCCCACAACCTGGGCATGTGCCCTGACCGGGAATCCAACCAGCGACATCTTGGTGCATGGGTTGATGCTCAACCACTGAGCCACCCGGGCCAGGCCCACCTTCCACTCTTGCCCCTGTCTCCCAGTCCCTGTTGCCTTGTGGCAAATATGACCGTTTACATGTGTGGGAGAGCTTGTGTTGTAAAAGAAGCTGCAATTTAACCATCTCTAAAGGCTGAAACTCATTTGAGTCTGCCCCCCCCCCCATTCTTTGTCAGTAAACAAGGTCATGACGTTGTGTCACACGACAGGAGGAAGATGGCCTATGCATGCTCCCTGTTGGGACCGGCTCCGAGGTGGCAGCCATCCTCCCCAGGGTGCAGTTCTGCTTCTCTGAGGAACAGTTATGTTGACATTAGCCTCATTAGCCCCAGAAGGAGAGCAACTAAGAACACCATCCTTGGCAATACTGTCTGGCAGGAAATCAGGGGGTACTTAACTATCTCACCCAGCTACCTTCTGAGAGGACTTCTATCTGGAACGAAGAAAACATGAACTTTTACTATTCAGCTTTAAAATGATAATTAGAAAGATAATGAGGAAACATGGAGATTAGAGAGAGATGTTAAATAAAAAAATACCTAGACTGTACAACTGTACCTCTACTGTAGTTATGTAAATATGTGTATGTGTGTGTGTGTGTGTGCATAACTGCACACTATTCACAGAGACTGGAAAGGATTATTCAAAATCTGCACAATTATTGAAAACTGGCAAGACTATCGATTTTTCTTTCTTTATTTTTTATTGTTTATTTTAGAGAGAGAGAGAACATCGCTTGGCTGCCTCCTGCACGCCCCCTACTGGGCATCGAGCCTAAACCTGGGCATGTGCCTGACCAGGAATTGAACTTGGATGATGTTCAGTCCACTGAGCCACACGGGCTGCGCTGGATGTTTTTCTTTAAACCTTCCTCCATTAATATTGTTGCACTGTCATTATAATAAGAAAATGTGATTTAAAGAAAATCACTTAGTGGCCACAGGAACACCAGGTAAGAGTATTTGGAAACAATTAGTCCCATTCACCTTGCTCACTGCTACCACCTCTTGTCTCTCTGCCTGAAGCCTGAATCTGAGGTATCAAGGTGTCCCTATAACATCACTTAGTAATGTCACTCCTTTACCTTTCCAGCTCTTCCCTCTCCCTCTTCTCTCTTTCCTCCTTCTCTCTCTGCTCTCGGGCCAGCCGCCTCTTCTCAGCCAGCAGCCTCGTGGCCTCTTCCGGGTCGGTGGTGCCTGCCGAGGTCTTAGGAGAAGCACTGGCAGTCACAGCTGGTGACGGGACCGAGGCCGAAACCGTGGCTGGGACCGAGGCTGGAATGGGGGCTGGGACTGGAGCTGGGGCCAGAGCTGGGACTGGAGCAGCTGTACAAAAAGGTACAAGGAGAAAGCCAATTGGAAACAAAACACAAAGAACAAAACAAAAACTAGCATTCCCCACACCCCAGGCCTAGAATTCATCATTATACATGAAAGGGAGTGTTTATTACTGTGTGTTCTCACGGTTTCACTGTATTCTATCTGTAACCAAGCAACAGATAACAAAAGCTGCATGTGTAAGTGAGACATCCAACAAAGCTGACACTTTTCAACAAGTCTTATTTTCATACAAGTTAAATCAGTTAACAACATATGTCGAATGTGTGCTGAGCACGCCTCACGTTAGGTTCTGTGGGAAGTTAAACCCTGAGCAAAAAGAAGGTGTGATCTTCCATTTGCCTTTGATTAAATTTTAAAAATCCTTCTCTTTAGTGACTATTCATTACTAGAGGATGAAAGCTGACCATCCTCAGAGTCCATGCCACCAGCCCAGACTCAGGCTGGGAAGATGACACCCAACGAAGACATCCCTTTGGTCCACCCAGAGCTGTGTCCAGGTCTCAGGCGGGAGGAGCCAAGGGCCATTCCAGGAGCTAGCACTTGTACATCTTCTACGTCCTTGGTCTCCACCGTCAGTCCTGATGGCACGATGCAGGATGGGAGCAGACGTGCTCTGACCTTATTCAAATTCAGGAAAATGACCCAGAGAGCTGGCACGGCACGGAGCGCCACACCGAGGCACTGCGGCCACCATTCCAGACCCTCCTGTCAAGATTTACATTTCTCCTTCCACTCCTACAGATTTTTCTTTACACTCAGGATGCTCTTTGGCCTTTCTCTTCTCCTTTGCATTCAAACAAACACCATACTCCTCCATTCTCTAAAAACCCTATTTGTCTTGAGTCATCAATTCTTTCTTTGCCCTAGCTACCCTCTATCTTCAAATTAAGTCTTAAGGAGAAAACTTTTGAATAAAGACAATTTTCCACAAGAAATACTGAATTCCTAGTTCCAGGTGACTTCAAACTTCTAAATAGCATCTGGTTAGCTGGGAAGAGATGGGATCCACTGGGTCTTCTGAGAAAAGTTCTGACCTCTGTCACACACGTAGGCTCAGCCAGTGGTCCTTGTATTTGCAGGAATGTGGTGGCAATGCCACGCTGTACACTATCTGGCAGTCCTGCACAGGAGTCACCTGGAGAGCTCAGTATTTTTTCGAGTCCTTGGATTCACCACATATTCTGATTCAGCAAGTGTGAGGTAGGCTCAAGCTTCTGAAGTTTGAAACATAGATATGGTGGTTTAAAATTATTTGCACAAATTGTTTGACAATTTTCCCTTTAAACAGTGGACAGTAATTCTCTCCACCTGAGTGTGAGTTGAACCCAGGGACTTGCTTCCAGTGAACAGACTATGACAGAAATTGTGGCTTGTGTGGCTTCCAACACTAGGCATCGAAGATACTGTGGATTCTTCTGGATTTTCTCTTAGATCACTCACTCTGAGGGGAGCCAGCAGAGCAAGCCAACTGATAGTGAAGACCTCAAGCGAGCCTATGGAGAGGTTCACAGGTCATGAAACCGAGGCCACCTGCCAAGCGCCATGTGTATGAGCCATCCTCCAACCACCCAGCCAAGCTGCTCCCAAATCCCTGACTGGAGACTCTGTGATATAATAACTGTCTGTTGTTGTTTTAAGCTGTAAAGTTTTAGGGTAATTTGTCACACAGCAATAGATAATCCAAGTGATTCTGATGCAGGTGCTCTGAACACCATATTTTGTGAAAATAATAAAGGAATCAGAAACCATAGCTGAATTAACATGCTAAGGCTCCAACAGCAGGCTTCTGGGTGTGCAATTCTACTTTCTTTATAGCTACGAAAACTATACTTAAGAAAAGGTCCCAAAATTAGCCTCAGAATAAAATTTCCAATTCCCTAATAAGGTGGGGGTGGGGAGGGAGGCAGGAAAAACAGGGAGAGAGAGCAAGCAACCCTCATTCCATCACAAGTGAGTTGATTCTTACCAGAGGCAGCCTCTGGTTCACCAGGTGTCCCCTCTTCAACTGTGACTTCTTCTACCTTCACTAAAGGTGCTCTGCCCTTCAGGGAGGGCTCACTGGCAACTTTCTGAGGTTCCTTCTCCAGGTCTTTTCTCTCAGGCTCCACTCTGACTTCTCTCTTGACAGGGCGGATGTTGCCAGGGGATGGGGGCCGGACCTGAGCAGGGGCAGCTTTGACTGACCCGGGAGGCAAGGAAGATGCAGGCCTGGGTGTGCCAGGCAAATGAGGAAGGGACTTGGATGGAAGCCTGGGAAACACACAGCATAAAGAGAAGGGGGCATGTCAGAACAGGTTTGCCAGAATCTTCCTTTCCCAAGCCCCTTACCATTTGATATGGAAAAGAAATGGAGGTATTTAGCCTTGTATTAATATATTTGTCTTTCATGTGACAAATGCAGAAATATTCATTTAAAGACCCATTCCATTGTCTTTCTTTAAGGAAAAATGTTACTGCCTAAGTCCAGACCAAACTGTGTGGGGGAATAGCTTCCTTTCAGAGGACAGGCTACTACTTCTCCAGCATGGAACAACCCAGGCAGCCTCGTGTTCCCCTTACCACAGTCGGGAGGGAGCTGATGATCTGGCTCTGGGATGAGATGGAGACAAGGCCCTTCGGATGCCGGATGTGAGGTGGAAGGGCGCGTTTTCTCTCTCCCTCTCTCTTTTATGGCCCTGAGTTCAGAGAAACACAGTAATTAGACTTTTCCCACGTGTTGGACAGCTCCACTCAGGGTATTCAACAATGGAGCTGCAATCCACTGAATGTCTTTTTAGATGATTTTCTAACCTTCCTTATTTATCTCCATTCCACCCCAACAAAAGGCCTGTGTTAGCTTTAAACCAAACATTATACTAAATTAACACAATCTGACACTAATAAGAAGGTTCTGGATGAGTGATTTGGAATTACATTTGTGAGAAAAAAATGCACTTACACTTTTAGAAAGCACCGATACTTTGTGTCTAAAATTATTGGGAGCAAAATCTCTCAGAGTCTGGCTCAGCCCATACAAATGTCAAAATAGTCACTTCCAGTTTTACCCATTTTTTTAATTAAAACACATCTTTATATCTTTAAATTCTTTAGCACTATTCTGGAACATACCATAGCTCAGTCACCCCCCCTCCTCCTTTTTTAAACTCATATGTCAGCTCTATCAGACTTTAATTCATTTTTTTTTCTTCTGATGTTATACAAACAAGTTCTTCCTCATCTAGTGTCCTGCTCTGGAAGGAAAAGTCAGGTTCGAGGTGAGGAATTTTAGCGATTTTCAGTCTTCTTCACCAGGGATAAAAGTGTAATGTGGGGGTGGGTCAAAACACGGCCCTCCTCCGACTGCCAGCTGGGAATTCAGCCAGAGAAATGACACCTTTCCTGAGTTGAAACGGGCGAGGGGAAACCCAGAGAAGTGTTCTAATAGTCTACAGTTAACCAAGACAAAAAATTGCTCAGGGCACAGAAGACTCATTTCAAGTATCTGAAACTCGACAGTGTCCCGGGATGGAAATGGATGCTCGCTGGAGACACCTGTGTGAGCACCTGGCAGTCCTGCACCCTGTGGGACCCGTTCAGGAAAGCAGACAGTGAGTGCAAGAAAAGGGACAGAATATTATCTGGTCTCAGGGCCAATAAGTTTGCAGTGTACCTTCTCGTCTTTCCTTTTCTAGCCTGGTTCAAGCACCACCTCCCCCCTTCCTCCCCTTTTTGTTCCCTTCACTGTCCCTTTAATTGCTTCTCTCCATTTTCCTTAGTAGCATCCTAGTTGATAGACTGGGTGACGTGGCGTGGGGCACATCTAAGTGTCAAATAATACTCAGTGTCCTCCGGAATAAAACAAATGAAGAGTAGGGCAGGAAAGACCTTCATAAGATGCACGGCAGCTCTACATCACTGGAGCTACATCGCCACTCTTTGCCCCACATCTCTGGTCTCAGAAGGTGGGAGGTGGGCCTCAGAGACCAACTGCAGTCCTTGGGTAGGAGAAGCAGCAGCCACCACGTGGGACCCTCCTGGCAGGTGTACAGGGTGGTAATTCTGCCTCTGGTGGATCAGTCCCCGGAGAGGAAGGCTCAGGGCTCTTCACAAGGGAGGCGAGGGTTAAGCACTTAAGTACCTTTTCCCTTTTACTCAAAACATTTTTATTTGGCTGAAATCAGATCACGAAGAGATCTGAATGGGAAAATAAGGAAGAGTGATTTGTGATGTGGAGGGTTTGGGAATGAATTTCATCATCTGTACCTCAACAAGACGTATTAGGGAATGAACCTACATATACAAGTATAAGTCTCAGATAGTCTTTTTTTTAAAAATTGATTTTTAGAGAGCGAGGAAGGGGAAGGGGGAGAGAGAGAGAGAGAGAGAGAGAGAGAGAGAAACATCGATGATGAGAGAACATTGATTGGCCGCCTCCTGCATACCCCCCACTGGGGATTTGGCCCACAACCTGGGCATGTGCCCTGACCAGGAATTGAACTGGCGACTTCTTGATACATGGGTCGATGCTCAACCACTGAGCCACATCGGCTGGGCTAGACAGTCTTTTTTTAAAGTAGCATTGAACCAATTTTTTCTTTCTTAAAATTGACATCCTTTTAAATCATCTTAAAGGGGTAGGGGGAGAGTGGGAAAGCAATTTGGAAAAATGCTCAGTACTTGAGATAATACACTCCCAGCAGATCGATGTTTTTATCCTTTCATTGGTCTTGTGCACAATCACTTGTTTGGGTACCACACACGTAAAGGTGCTCTTGATTCTCATCCTGATCTGAGTAAAAAGCCAGCAATCTGTACAATAATCTTTCTTGTTAAGACTTTCCACAAGGCTAAGGTGGAATTTCTGCAGTAAGCTGCTCATGTCAATGGTCTGGACAACTTCCCAGCAAGACAAAGACTTTAATTTTACAATTAGAGTTAGGTTTAGAACACAAATAACCCCCCAGAGAGACAATACAGACAGACACTCCAAGGCAGCGCTATCCAATAGAATTTTATGATGACAGAAATGTTCTAAATCTATGATGTCCAATATAGTAGCCACTAGCCACATTTGGCTATTTGAATTTTGATCTAAATTAATTAAAATTAAATAAAATTAAAAATTAAATTCAGTCTCACAAGACATATTTCAAGTGCTCAATAGTAACCATTTGAATTTAGATCTAAATTAATTAAAATTGAAAAGGAAATTAGGAAAACAATTCCATTTACAATAGCATCAAAAAGAACAAAATACTTAGGAATACACTTAACCAAGGACGTGGAAGACCTGTACACGGAAAACTAGAAGATGCTGCTGGAAGAAACTAAGGAAGATATAAATAAATGGGACGACATCCTGTGTTCATAGATTGGAAGACTTATTAATGTTAAGATATCAATTCTATCTAAAGTGATCTATAGATTCAAATCAATTCCTATCAAAATCCAACGTTTTTTTTTTTTTGTTTTTAGAAATAGAAAAAACCATCATAAGTTCATAGGGAACCTCAAGGGACCCTGAATAGCCAAAACAATCTTGAAAGGAACAAAGTTGGAGATCTTACACTTCTAATTTCAAAACATATTACAAAGCTACAGTAATCAAAAGTGTGGTATACCCCAATAGATTAAATTTTAAAACAACAGTGTGATGTTGGCATAAAGACAGATATATTGACTAATGGAATAGATAGAGAGCCCAGAAACAAACCTCTGTGACTATAATCAGAGGATCCTTGACAAGGGTGCCAAGATCACTCAATGGGGAAAGAAAGTCTCTTCAACAGCTGGTGCTGGGAAAAGTGGATATCCACATGCAGATGAATGTAGCTGGCCCCTTTCCTTATACCATAGACAAAAATGAACTAAAAAATATATTAAAGACCTAAATGTAAGACTTAAAACTATAAAACTCCTAGAAGAAAACGTAGGGAAGCTTCATGATACTGGATTTGGTAATGATTTGGATAATGACACCAAAAGCACAGATAGCAAAGCAAAAATAGACACATGGAAAACAACATCACACTTAAAAACTGCAATAAAGGACACAATCAACAGAGTACGAAGGCAACCTACAGAATGGGAGAAAATATTTGCAAATCACATATCTGATAAGGATTAACATTCAGCACATATAAACAACTCCTACAACCCAACAACAATAATAAACATTAAAATAAATTAAAGATTAAAAAATAAAATCAAAGATTAAGATTAAAAGATGGGCAAAGGAGCCCTGACTGGTGTGGCTCAGTGAGTAGAGCGTCAGCCCATGCACCAAAGGGTCATGGGTTCGATTCTTGGTCAAGGGCACATACCTGGGTTGCAGATTTGATCCCCAGCCCCAGTGGGATCAAACCAGGCATGTGCGGGAGGCAACCAATTGATGTATCTTTCTCACATTGATGTTTCTCTTTCTCTCCCTCTCCCTTCCTCACTCCCTCCCTTCCACTCTCTCTAAAAATCAATGGAAAAAATATCCTCGGGTGAGGATTAAAAAACAACAAAATATGGGCAAAAGATTTGAATAGATATTTCTCCAAAGACGATATACAAATGGCCAAAATACATATGAAAAGATGCTCAACATCACATAATTAGAGAAATGCAAATCAAAACCAAGTGAGATATTATCTCACATCCACTAGGATGGCTACTATAGAAAAACAACAGCAGCAACTACAGAAAATAACAAGTGCTGGTGAAGATGTGGAAAAACTGGAATCCTTGTGAGAATGTCAGTAAAATGCCACAGTCACTATGGAAAAGAGCATGACCATTCCTCAAAAAAAAAAAAAAAAAAAAAGAATTACAGAAGATCCAACCACCTTACTTCTAGGTACAGATCCAAAAGAACTGAAAGCAGGATCTTGAAGAGATATCTGCATACACATATTTATAGCAGTGCTAGTCACAATAACCAAGAATTAGAAGCAACTCAAATGTCCATCAACAGATGAATGGATTAATGAAAATGTCGTGTGTATATACATATATATGTATGTGTGTGAGTGTGGGTGTATTTGAGCTTGTGCACACACACACACACACACACACACACACAGGAATATTATTAGCCTTAAAAAGAATGAAAATCCTGTCACATGCTACAACATGGACGAACCTTGAGGACATTATACTAAGTGAAACAACCCAGTACTGAAAAGGCAAATACTGTATGATTCCGTTTATATTTAATTTAGGTACCTGAAGTAGTCAAATTCACAGAAACACAAAGTAAACGGGTGGTTGCCAGAGGCTGGAGGGAAGAGGAAATGGGGAGTTGTTTAACGGATATAGTTTCAGTTTTGCAAAATTTAAAATTTTGAAGACTGTGCACAACAGTATGAATATACTCAACACTACTGAACTGTACACTTAAAAATGGTTAGGGTGGTAAATTTTGTTACATGTTCTTTTACTACAATTGAAAACATTTAAATTAAATTCAAAATCGGTTTGTCAGTCTCATTGGACACTTTTCAAGTGCTCAGTAGCCACGGATGGCTAGTTGCTCAACCGGATTCCAAAGTGCAGCTCTAGGGTGCACAGGACTGCGGAGTACTTTTCTGGCAGTATGTATTTGCCTAAATATTTGGTTGTAAAGAGGTGAGAGGAAGGCCAATAGGTCAAATACTGAAAGAGGAAGGCAGTACAAAAATAAAAATCGAGAGAGAGAAAAGTAGAGGTTCTGGATCATGTGATGAAATCCCTCTCATTTAATTGGTTGTCCAAGGGTAAGCTCTCATTCTTCCCTCCTGGAGTGTTAATTTTTGTTTTTGTCCACAGCAAGGTATTTTTCCTCTGGTAAATGCTTTTCCTTCCCTAATAAGTACTCTTATGTTTGGGGCCAAAGCTGTTCTGCTGAATTATTGCTTTTTGTTCATAGCTAGGGTCAATGTGCTAATGACGGAAAACTTCCCAGACATCAAAGGCTGTTTCACCTTTGGTGTGAAGGGCTGGCAGTCTGGCTCAATCATGAATTAAATGCTGATTTCTGAAAGCCTGAAGGGCTTGAAAGAAAATTGCCTGTAGGCAAAGCCTTCAAATTCTCACAACCCTCGAATTATCCTCAAACATCTAAGCAAAACCCTTTTAAGTGGCCATCAGCTTTATAAATCTGAATTGATGTTGGAATTTAAGATTTTAAAAAATTGTTACAGCCTTTCATTAAATGGGTCATGCTATTAGCATGGGAGAGAGGCAATGAGATCTTCAAGGTTGATTGGCAAGTCCTTTGGGACTAAAGCACAATGTCTGATGACCATAGAACACTATCTACATTTTTCAGCAGATACCAAATAACACACCACGAAACAAAGAAGAAGTAAGATTCTTGGAGACATCCAAGTTACCTTAGTGCATTTATAGCATGGCGAAAATTAACGTTAGCTCAGCCACCTCGCCAGTAATAACAAGTACAAATCACGGTCTTTGCTTGCAAAATCTGACTTTAGAACACAGCCCAATAGCCTTACAAGAATTATTTAGTGAATTAGTAATGTTTATACAATACTTTGACAATACAGTTTAAGATCTGGGCCTCAACAAGGGTTAGCTAAGCAGATAAAATTCTTTCTGTTGCTTTTCCACGGCCCGCATTTAGAGTCAGCCAGCTTCTGGGTATGGTTGGAACAAAATGCAGAGGCAGCAGTCCAGGCCCACTTCCCCTCCCAAGAGGTTCTACTTTCAGAAATAAAAGTATGCTGGCATTACACGGATTTTGTATGGAGACACTAGCAGGGTAGTTCAGTCACTCATACATGATTGAACAAAGAACAGTTTTCATTTTCAAATGCACATTTTTAGAGGGAGTAAAACCACCAAGTGGAGAGGAAGTATGGGGACACTACCACCCAGCCAACCAGATTCAGGACTGGTGGGACAGATGGGACGGCGAATGTTGCCACCTCCCAATCTTATACCCACACCGCACCTTGGGGTGGAGGGTGTCTACTCTGCACAAGAAACAGCACAGACTCCCCTGGCCGCTCCCAATAGCTACTCACCGCTGTGCCGTGAACAGTCCTCCGGCGCGCAGAGCCCTCGGGCGATGTTCCTAAGAATTTTGTTCGTTCCATCGGATTTCTAGAGTGTGCAGCTTTGTAGGGCATGATGTTGATGGGGCTGCAAGATGCTGAACGAGGACAAATGGGGATAACTAGGGTGCAGGTGATTGTTTTACACACAAGAGTGCCAGAGGAGCAGTTGAAGGAAAGTCAAAAGCAGGTTCAGGAAAAGGAGCAAAGCAGAGATAGAGAGAAAAGCAGGGAGAAGATGTTATTACCTACAGGTGTCCAGAACCCTCATACTCAACTCTCCTCACAGTCCTGTCAGTTTGTGGTGTGTCCAAGAGGAAGGCATGTCCAAATGAGAAATCTGGAATACATAAGCTCTTTGGCTATTTAAATACTGATTAAAGATATAGACGCAATCCAATAGTTATGGAAAGCAATGGCCTTATATTCCTATAAACTGATGGTTCTGGTAAAATGCTATATTAGTGGTAGATACTTTTTACATAAGGACTGCTTTATCATAATCACATTTTTCCTAATTAGCTTTAAGATGGAACAAAAGGTGGAAAGACAGGAAGCGAGCAAGCAAGCAAGCAACTGTTTGAGGAGTGAAGTTCAACAGCCAGTGGTGAAAAGAAGCAACTGAATTTTTAAAATGTTAAACGGCCAAGTCTTACCAGGTATTAAGACCTGTTACAAGGATAACTAATAATTTCTAGGGAAAACATTCTGTAAATGTTTTATCTACGTAAAGGCGAATCAAATGCATGCTTCTGGGAGTTCCTGAAAGCCAAAGCATTTGAAGGTCCATCACAAGCAGCGCAGAACATAGGGGGAAACAGGATGTCATCATTAAAAATGGCGACCAGAACACAAATATGTTAGAATTGCCAAAAATAAAGTGGAAACATGAATAGCGTTCACAATTGTACTCAAGATGGAACATCTTTTGAAAAACCAGAGTTTCTGACCATTCACCGTTAAAGGAACACCGTCATTAACCAATCAAGTGATTCTGAGCAACCGTGGTTTAAAGATATTCATTCATACAGTAAATACTACAGAGGTATCTAACGTGTGGGTGCTGAGGCTCCAAGGCTCATTTTCAGATCTCATCCAGAAATCTTATTCTCCAGCAAAAAATAAGACAATTAAGTATGACCACTGAGGAGAATCGTAAATATTTGGACTGCCATTAAGATGATTTACTCTAGCTACAGTAGCAACCCTTTAAAGAGATCATTATGTCAGCTGAATGTAACAGTATTAATAAATTAAAAACTCAGAAGTTTATAAGACAAATGTGGGATAATCTTAACTTCAGAATTAGAGATAAAAATATCTGCTATTTTGGTTTACTCTATAGATAGAAAGTTGATCAGACTGCGTCTTTATTCACACGCTCTCTTTCATCAGATGCCTGGCAGTATCTTCTAGCTATCGATGGTGAAGGCAGTGAACAGGCTGAAAACTGCATTCTTTTTTCCCTTCATCTGAAAACAGAACTCTTATTTCTTCAGGAAAAACAAAAACATTTTGCATTCCCTCAGTTCTCCTTAAAAGAATATGTGTGTCTTACTTTAGGAGCTGACATCGAGCTTTGTGTCAGACCTTACTGGCGAAGGAAGATTCCTTTGTACTGTGAGGAAGGAGGACCTTCTCTCATTTGGCTTATTGTGATCACAGGGGAAATAATTCAAAAATAACCTTTTCTCAAGGGCTATAGCAAACAAAGCATTTGCATTTCCCAGACAAGGAAAGAGTTCATTAATGCAAAACTATTCCAAGCCAATCAAATATATTTAGAGAATAACATCCTGGCGCAAGGCACTTCTGTGGGATTAATGGCCAGGAGAGGAGCACATTGCTCAGGGCACAATCAGGGGCCACTGACCTTGCTGGGGGGTCAAGAAACTCTAGACAACAGCCCTGCTCTGAGGCCATGGTCTGTCACTGAGAAAGGAATAAAGCACAGAAATACGATTTCTTTTTCCTATAGTGAAAAACAGTAATTTCAGGGGCTATTTTGGAGCATTTCTGAGACCATCTTGGATGTAAGCCAATCTCATCATGCCTCTGGTTCGTTCTTTATTATAGTGCCGAGGTAACATTAATTGAAGGATGAAAATATCTTAAACCTAAGTGTGGTCTATATGAAAATCCTCAAATTTAATTGTTCAAGGAACATTGCCTGGCTAAAATAAACACTATAAACTCCTTCTAAGGATATTACATTTCATGAGCTTCACTGTTGGTCTGAACAGCAACTACTGGAAAACCTGAAACCTTAAGTCAATTATTCTAATACTCTTGCTCTTTTAAAGAAATAGTAACAGCAATATATAATTGTCTCCCCTGCCCCCCCGAGTGCCCTCCTTATCTCAAAGTAGGTTTATTAAACATAAAAATTCTTTTATGGAAATGTCTTTGAGAAAGTCTTGCACAATATCTGCATTTCCTCTGTCTGTGGTAGCAAGTGTGCACTAATTTAAATCATTCAGGATTTGCCATACGAAATGATGGGTGCAGAGAAAAGACATTGCAGTTCAAGTGGCTGGAGTGTAGCATGGAGAATAGAAAAGCTACATAACAGAATAATGATAACATTAACACTTATTGAGTGCCTACTATGTACAGGCACTATTCTGAGCATTTTACATGTATTAACTCATTTAATCCTGAGCTCTAATAATCACATGTATTTTAAATGTATTTTCAAAGATGGGCATGGAAAAGTCAACCCAAAGCAGGAAGCGCAAATGGGACTCTGATTTCCAATTCTCAGCTGCTCTTAAGCTTGTTCTGGGAATTTGCAATCACTGAACATCTTAGGGATGATTGTTTTGATCTGCTGTTGTAACCCTGGCTCTGGGTGTAGGTCTTCCTCTTGCCAATGGCAATTGGAAAGAAGATGAACTCAAAGGACAACACTAAAATGGGAAGACAAGAAAGAAATATCAATGAGAGTAGATGGGAAAAGTAATTTTGACAAGATAAATGTAAGAGATGTTTACATATATAATTTCAAATGGAAAATTTTAAAAACCAACAGTTTTGGTTCACTAAAGATAAGCTGTATCAATGCAATAACAGGTAACAATGATCTAAGGAATGTGTTAATAAAACAGGCAATTCAAGGAAAGGCTATGCACTGCTTCACACCAAAGTAAATTGAAGAAATGTATCAATTTATGACAAGGTGAATGGAAAAGTTGCAAAGTAAAGAAAAGCCAGTTAAGAGGTAAAAAGCACCTGACTGAGCACCACAACGAAGAAGGCAGGTGGGAAGATGGGCCGGTAGAATGGGTGGAAAATGAGGAAATGGTGTTGGAAAAGACTAGAGGAAGAGTGAAAGAATTGACAAAAGTTAGTGATGACAGAAATAGCAAAGAAAGACAATTTTCTAGCTGTGAGGCAGTCTTTTAGCATGAAAACATACAACATGTTGATTCATAAGCATGATAGAGATAAACTATTATTTAGATCCTATGAAACAGAGCTGAAAAGCAGTTTTAGAGGTTCTTCAATTAGCTGGACATAAATAAAAACTTCCATGACTTGTATAAAAGTATGCTTGCTATTCATAGGCATAAAACATAAAAAAGATTTTGAAATAAGCTGTACTTTTTCCTCCAGAAAAATCTCAGATACAACATGACAGCTGATAAGAGTTACTTTACCGAAAACACAGAACATTGTGGTCCAGCTAGTTGAATGCACAACTGTACACAGAGCATCCTCACACGGGCTGCCGAGGGTGGAGGGTAAGCTCATTTCAGGTCCAGTCTACTGATGTCTAAGTGGCTCTGCTGTAAATCCCTTCTGCTACTGGGTTCCACAGGAACCTCCTAGGGCTACTAGGAGAATTAGTGTTGATATTAACTCACTGGGCACCATACATGAAAGACATCATAAAACTACGAATTATATTTATAAAGAGGGCTAATGAACATGAAGAGGCTTGCAGAGGCAAAGTGGTTTTTAAAGGGAACTTTGTGAAGTGGCTATGCAATTTCTTAAGTGCCAAAGATGAGGGCTAGTAGACTGGTTATATCGATAATCTGGGAAAATCCAAATCAACTCACCATGAGATGTTGCCAAAAACCTAATTATGTATCTTTCTTTCCAGCTACAGGTAGTAAATGAATAGGCTCATTCAGGCACGTTTTGCATTTCAAAAAAGTAGAGGAGTTATAACTAATTATTATAACCAGTACTAGGCGCATTTTACATACTGTATTTTCGAAGTATGTAACAAATAAGAACATTATACTTAGCCTTCTCCACAAGTCTTAAAGGAGTTTTGAAAGGGCACTCTTCCCAGATGACATATAACAGACTGGCACAGGAGGGGTAAGTAGCCAGCCTACAGCCTACATTATGAAACTCTATACTTACACCAGCTTGTGCTTTGATTTTATCCCCAAATCCACATATTCGTATATTACATTATTTCTGCCTCTGATCATCTGCTTAGATGCAGGGGCAGAAAGAAAGGCGGGGAAGGGATAGGTCTTTCTGGTAATGCTATGAACAGACAGACGTATATGGAGCCTCTGATCACAGGGAGGGGCGTCCTTTGTCTGCCTGGCATCTGGTGTCCAGATAAGATGCTAGGATGGATGCTAAGAGGAAACAATGCCAGGGGCCTGAAACCAACACCGACAGACACCTTTCCAACGCCATTCCACCCGGAGGAGAGAGAGGCACACGCTGGGAAAACGGAGATGTGACTAGATGAGTGCTGGAGGCGGGTACGCTTCAGAAGGAGGGCTTTATGGCACCAGGAAAGGTGCCCCTTGACAGTTTTACCTGTATCTCCAGACAAGGCAGCTGTGCTTTTACTTCTGGCCAGGAACGAGTGTGTGGGCGTCAGCAGTCTGTTAACAACGTTGCTCTCCCAGGGGCTGAGCTGCAGGCGGCGAGCTAAACGTCACCACATAAGCAAGATGTTAGAAGCATTCTTTCCAGGGGCAAGAGGGTGCAGAGTCTCACACCTATCGCTTCCACATGCCGGGCCTTCGGGAGAGACCGAACTCTCCGGCGAGGACAGCTGGTGAAGAGACAGTTCCTGCCCAGAGGAGCAGCTGTTCTATGGCACTGCCTTTCTTCACACGGGAGCTTTGTGGCAGGCTCTATGTTAGTTTTATGGATGCCGATTTTGCTAACCACCCTCCTTTAGCAGCCAACAGGTAACACAACAGAAATGTCATTTCCACTACAGGTTTGGCATGTATTGCCGACTCCGGTCATACCTGCCTACCTACCTGCCTGCCGTCTGCCCTCACCAGGATAGGCAGTGGACTGATGGCACACACCTTAGCCAAAGGCCTTCCTAAGTTCCCTGAATAATCACTCCAACAGAGGCTATGGCAGCTTAGTGCAAGACTGGATTTATAAGTAAATAAAGATAGAAAAGGCCTCCATTACAGTTTGATAGATCTCCATAAATTGTTACTTGGGCAATTGGGGGGACATTGGATACAATAAAATGAAAGAGGACTCATGCACAGTTCTGGATAGAGTTCCCTTTTGACTTTTCCATTCAGCAAGCCAGGGTCTTTCAAGTTCCTGTTTAACAACAACATTAAATTTTGTGGGGAGGATAAGGGTCAAGTTGAAGCAAGATAAAATTAAACAGAAAAGCCAAAATCCAATAGAACATAAATTGGAGATTACTAGTTGGTGTGTGAAGAATCTGGAAGGTAAATTTAAAATAATGCAATGAAGCACGGTCCCAAATTATATTGGGGCTTGGCAAGTCCACTGTTAGGAAATGCATGCCGATCATCAATTACTTTGTTCATGTTAGCTTCCAGTGATGGCCCATGAAAATACAGAACCTACTTTCCAAAAATGCCCGGAAAGAAGTTCGCAAATATCACTAAAGTGATAACATATTTTTATTATTATTATTTTTTAGATCCTCATCCAAGGATATATTTTTTTCCCATTGATCTTTAGAGAAAGTGGAAGGGAGGAAGGGAAGGGGGGGGAGAGAGAGAGAGAGAGAGAGAGAGAGAGAGAGAGAGAGAGAGAGAGAGAAACATTAATGCAGAGAAACATTGATTGGTTGCCTCCTGCACACGCCCCAACCAGGGCAAGGATGGAACCGGCACCCAGGTATATGCTCTTGACCAGGAATCAAACCCGAGACCCTTTGGTTCCAGGGGCTGACACTCTAACCACTGGGCCACAGCAGCCAGGGCTATACCTTTATTTTAGAACAAATTTCCAAGTCATTTATAAAAGACTTTAAATTGTCTATACCTGACAAGGCCGCTCTGTTCCTCGCTATAAACAGTAGGTGCAAGCCCTTTGTCTTTGGAGCAATTGTTCTTATAACAATCTTTTATATGCCATATTTGAAACGAATGGCATTTATATTCTAGGAAAGTCATTTTAGTTACTAGAAGCCATCTAGTGTTAAATGTTGTTATGAAAATATTTGCTTCTATTTGGAAGAGATACCAACTTCCATTAAGAACCTTAAATATCTGACTTTATTTTAAAATAATGGTTATTTTGATCAAGGCTCTGGTGAATTTAAGAAGCAGTGAGTTGTTTATTCGATTCTTCTAGTTACTAGGAGAGCCTTCCTGGCTAAATTAAATCTTATCTGACAGCAAGACATTAATAGAAAGATAGGTTATGAAAACCACTGTAACAGCTACACAGGCAGTGTGACGTATGTTGGGAAAAGTGATGGCAGCCTGCGTGTGCACTGTGCATCAACAACAAAAATACCGCGATCTAAAATCACAATGCGTTTACAGAAGATCACTGAGGAAGAGTGATCAGGATTAAATGAAAATCGTCAAAGAACTCTATTTCTAGTAGATGAGAAAGGGAAGAAGAATAAATGCCTCCTGTTTTAGATGAAATGAACTCTGTAGGGCGACTGGCTTAGAACTGCAGAGATGGTTTATCACTGAAAAGACACCCCCCCTTCATTGAGAAGTTCAATGGCTTTATTTCTGTCCATCTTCAAGATATCAACCAAAAAAATTGCCTCTAATGAAGATCATTAAAAACCCTCTTTGATTTGTGTTTAAAGCATATCCTAAGAGATTTGTTTTTATAGCTCCAAACTGAATGAAAGATTTTGCTAGGAGAAACATGTTTCCACTTCTACCACCTCCATAACTATGCCCTGAGCAAGAGAGAGACAGACTCTTCCATAAGGTAACTTTTTAGTAAAGGTTAGGACAGGGGAGTTAGTTTATTATTTTGTGAGTTACTTTTTTTCACCTGGAGGGGCCTGACTTTAAGATGATAAGCTCCAGGAGGAGGAGATACTAATTTTCATGTAACGACTCTAAAGTATAGATCCTATGTAAGCACTTAAAAATGACATAGTGACAGTTTTCATAACAGACCATCCAGACCAGGGGAGTCAAACAAACATGCTAGATATTTGCACAAGCATCTTCCCTCTGAGCAGGAAACCAGTATTCAGTTCCAGATGTGGAGAAACCAGGCAAGTGTTGCCAGGTCCTAATTTTTTCATTAGAAGTAGAAAACCTAAATGGTATATGAAATCTTCCATTTAAAAAATGATGGCAATTAATTCAAATTTAAAAAAGAACAAAACCCCCTGCTCAGGTCAAGCACAACATGCCTGTGGGCAGAATTCAGTATGAGGTCTACTACACCATGTCCTCTGCCCTAGATTCTAGGAAAAAAATGTACCGACTACTTTTAAGCAAAGAGTAAGTGACATCATTGTTACTTTTTTTTTTTTTATCCTCACCCAAGGACATTTTTCATTTTTTGTTCAGATAGAGTGGGAAGGAGAGAGAGGAAGAGAGAGAGAGAGAGAAACATCGACGTGAAAGTGACACATCGAGTGGCTGCCACCCGCACGAACAACCAGGGCCGGGGACAAACTGCAACCGAAGTACATGCCCTTAGCGGGAACCGAACCCGGGTCTCTCTGGACCGCAGGCTGACGCTCTAACCGCTGAGCCAAACCGGCCAGGGCCATTGTTACTTTTTTCAAACTCCTCATGATTTGTCCTTGAGAAAAAAAGCTAGTTAAGCAGGTAGCTTAAGCTAATAAGAAATAAACATTTTTAATGCAAAAATTTCCAGTGGCAATATTCTCTCTTATTGCAGCCATTACAGAAATCTTTGATAGTCAGATGTTTTCTTTTTAACTCAGGTCATTATATCAGTCTGTGTGACACTATATTCAGGTGTGATAATAAAAATATTTACAAACTGGATGCCACTCATTAGCTCTGCAGGGCCCAGGGAAGCACAGCTTGGGGAAGTGGATATTTACCAATGGGTATGGAAATATTTCGGTATTTTTAATAACCAGTGGAGCATTCCAGCTGAATGTCAACCTAAAAGTATCAGAGCCTCAGGTTAATATCAACGCTAAGTCCTGTGCTGTGCGGTTGAGAAAGCTCAGACAGTCTAGTAATGGTACCTATCCCTTAGCAGAATAGTCTGTAAAAGCCTCTACGTTAGTAGTTTAATAAAAAGGCTTTTAAACTTGGTTATAAAGTATAACCAACTTTTAAAAACAGCAGAAAATAAAATATACTGACTAAATTACTTAAATTTCTAAATTAGAGAAGTTCAAATTCAGAAGAGTTTCTATTCTCTTTAAAAGACCTAGCTCTCTCACTGTCCTGAGGGTTTTGCTTAACCTAAAAAACTGCTTCCTGGATCCATAGGAAACCCTGGATGAACCAAATCTTCCTTCCAGGCCAACCTTTTCCTGGAAGTTAGAAAAGGATAGACCCAGAAACTTTTTGATAAGTGGGAAGCAAAGCAGAACTCTCCGATTTAGTGCTCTCCCACCTATCCCGGTGGTCAGCTTTGTATTCCACTTTGTAAGCCTGTACCATGATTCAAGGGCAGTTTCCTGGCCCCAGCTCTGAACTGGTTATTGAACTTCCCTTGACTTCACAGAGTCAGGGTTGACCTAAGGAAGGGCATCCGTGAAGGTCAAACCTGAAGATGCAGTGTGGCAACAACATGGCTCAGGAGCTGGTGATCTCTGTTCTAACCCCTCTTCTCTAACAGTCAGCTTGTAGGATACCAGTTCAGGTTCTTCACCATTAAGGGACTCTTACCCCAACTGGAGTAGAGGAGCCATTCAACAAATTTTCCACAGTTCTAAGATCTTATTTCTTAAAAATGTCCAGTCAGATGCTATCACGGAGAATCTATAAAACACCTTACTTCTAGTTGACACAGTATCATCCTTCTAAAGAAGTGGAGATAGGATGTTGTCTGGCTTACTACCCATCCCCCACTTCCAACCTTACCCCAATTTCAGTTATGGGACTTTAAACCTTAAGTTAAACTTTTAAGGTTTAACTTAAAAGTACTGTAACATCCCAACTGTAACTTGTCTGAGGTCCAGGTTCACAAAAGTATGAAATTAGAGTGCTGAGTAAGTGACCAGTTGCAAAGAAAAGATGAACAGACAACTGTAAGAATAGCATTCGCACACTATATTTTATGTTATATTAGGGGAATGAGTTTGAAAAGAAAGGCTATTTATGAAAGAAATTTTAATTCATAATACTTTAACATATAAAAGCTCTCTAATTTGACTACATGTTTAATATCGATTTAGGCAAATTAGGTTAAAAAAAGGAATGGTTTAAGTTAAAAGGCAAGAATAGGAAGCTGTTCAAACATTTACTGCATTAAGAGATTAATAAAACAACATCAGCACATATAATATTGTACATTATGACACCATCATTTTTATACAATATAAAATATACAAATACACATACACACATACAGAACATGCACACATTACATTCTTTTTCAAGGCTATAAACACTGAACCTTTCCCGATCAGAATCTTAATAAAGCACTTAAAGTAACCACAACTTGTTACTTTTAAAGAGTATGTACGTTTATATTACACAATAATATTTTTAAATTTAAAATCATTTCAGTTATGTAAAACAGGTAGCTTATCTTAAAAGCTTGGTTCTTCCTACCATGATATATAAATATGTAAAATAAAACTTTCACTGAATAAATAACAACATTCATGTACTGTAAATCCACGGGATGAATAAAACTCAAAATTAAAATAAAATGTTAACTGGAAGATTATGATTATTAAAAAATTTTAGGAGACTTCACTGATGATATTCTTGAAGTTAGTCCAAATCCCTTAAGAGCAAATGAATGGAAACCAAAAACACCAGTCACACACACGAGGAATGTGGCAAGAAAGGTTTGGTTAAATGAGAAATAATTAGCAAAATGAAATCTACCAACATGAATCAATTAAAAAGCTTTTTTTTTTTTTTAGAAAATCAAAGCCTGGAATTCCCAAAGTACAGATGAAAAGTCAAAGACAGTGTGATTGAAGTAAAATAAATGTTCATAACAGAGATTATCTGCATGTTGGTGGATAAGTGGGTGATTTCTGGAGCTGTAAACTCAGTTACTAAAGAGTCGAGAGAAGCACCGCTCTTTCATCACTGCTGAATGCAACCATTCAGCCCAGTTCTAAACCGAGAAATGTTCTCGTCGCAAGGAAAATGCTGCTCAGCCGTTTATTGCTTTTTTACTCTGAAGTTTTTTTCTTCCTATTTAAGAAACGTAGGGAAAGCAACTTCAGATGCTTATTTTTTTATCTGTAAACATTCAGAAAAAAATGCATTAAGTAAAGAACAGAACACTTTTTTGGTTTTCCTTTTGACTGTACCTCTATCTGGAGAATTTAGTAAAGTTGCAGATGAAGAGGAGAGCCGCTTGCTAATGACGGGATCAACATGTTTCGAAAGATTCATGGTGGAAACTGACCGCCTGTCTGGATCTAAAACAAATGGAGATAATGCTAATTGACAGCCAGCATGCAGGATTGCAATTTCCTAGTTTGCTGATGGAAGGAAAAGCTAGGACTGGATGCTTTCAGCTCTATCACTAGATCATTCATAACAGCACAGTTTTCTAAGTGGACATTTTAAAGGTAACTTAAAGAGTAGAAATAAAATTCATTTTTCTTATAGGATAAAATAAATATCCAGCTCGCCAGTGTGTCAGCCAGGGAAATTCAAGCATACTGTTACCGTACGACAAATGAATGAAGGCCAGTGGTGGGCAACCGAAACAATGGAGGTGGACTATGAAGCAAAGAGAGGACCGCAAACACCAGAGACTTCATAATTTCCCAAAGCAGGAAAGATGGGGAAGAAATAGTGCTGGTAAAATAAAATGCAAACACTAGAAGACAAAAAACACCAGGCTCAGCCCAGCTGATGTGGCTCAGTGACTGAGCATCGACCCATGCACCAGGGGGTCACCGGTTCGATTCCCAATCAGGGCACATGCCCAGGTCGTGAGCCCGATCCCCAGTGGGGGGCATGCAGGAGGCGGCCAATCGATGTTCTCTCTCATGGATGTTTCTATCTCTCCCTCTCCCACTCACTTCCTCTCTCTCTAAAAAAATCAATAAAGAAAAAAAATTAAAAAAAATACCAGGCTCTGCTTGCTGGGTTATTTTCACCTGGGTATGAAAAGCTCATCACAGGAAAACAGACTAACAAGAAGGAAAGAAGAGGCATCGCTCTCGGTGTGGCAAGGATGGCCACTATCGAATTTCTCTTAAAAAATCTACTAACAACCACATCTCTAAGCCTATCACATAGATTCAGTGTGGTTTACAAAGGTAGAAACAGCCCACAAACTTGCCTGACAAAACGAACAGTGACATAAAGAAAATCAGAAATCTTTCTCTTTAAGTTTATTAGCAATATTGTCCATCCTGCAGTCGAGGAACTTTAGAGCACTTCTTCTTTTTTTTTTTTTTATTCTCACCCGAGGATATTCTTTGCATTTATTTTCAGATACAGCAGGAGGGAGAGAGGGAGGAAGAGAGAGAGAAAAACATTGATGTGAGAAAGACACATCGACTGGTTGCCACCCACACAACCCCAACCGGGGCCGGTTTGCAACCGAGGTACCTGCCCTTAGCGGGAACCGAACCCGGGTCTCTCTGGTCCACAGGCCGACGCTCTAACTGCTGAGCCAAAACTTAAAAGTTCAAGTCAGGAGAGAAATAGCAGCCATTTAAAAGGCAAAAATCAGCTCTGTTAGTTGGCTGTCTGTACAGTGGAACCAAGTTGTAACAATACTCATTAGCATAAATCATGTTCCCTGAATATAACCGTATAGATTAAAAGTCTAAAAATCTCATTATATTTATGTAGGAGGCAGGCAGATGATGTTCGGACCTATAATACCCAAAGGTAATGGGGTTTTGCCATATTTTATTTTCTATTGTTCACTTCTAAAACTAAAAACAAATAAAAATATTCCTTGTGGGAGAAAGGCTTTCAAAATCTAGTTTCACTAACCTTGGTAGTAAAAATTTTACAGTAAACTATCCCCCACAGAATAACCATTTTTGGCCATTATTTGCAGTGTACAGGGTGATAAGTCTTCCACCAGCATCAGATACTTCCATATCTTACTGGGGCTCATTTTATGGTTGGAGCATTTAATCATTAAAAAAAAAACACCCAAACATAATTTCTGTGACTCAAATTTATCTATGCTTAGCTGATGGGCCCTTAGGGCATTCCTAACATGAAAGATTCAGGATAAAATATCAAAAGGAACACCTTATTCATGAAATGTGAGTTTCAAGGGCACAAGGAAGAATAATGAAAGCCATTTCCAGGTGATTTTATAGCAATACATTTTCTGATACTGGTTCGTATGTTAAGCTCTAATTAGAGGAACATTGTGTCTACATGCAGGCCTATCTTGCATGGTTAAAATTATGGGGTTATAACATGTATTTATTATATTACTTTATACATAATAAGACAATTTCTAATCATTTCTTTTTCTCACTGAACAAAACACAAATTCACGAAAGGTTTTGCAAAGAATTGGCTTAAACAGTATAAAGTTTTACAAACCAGTGCTAGTTGCAGTGTGTGCCGTCAGACAACACACCGGTTTAATGTGGATTAAATTTAATTTCTAGGATTTGTTTGTTGGTCAGAAAACACTGATTGAGTACCCACCATGAACCAGTAAGGGGTATTCAAAACAAGTTAGATGATTTGGTCACTGCTCTCAAGATCACAGCAGATTGTTTTGATCTTTGAGAAGTTCGGCATGTTCCCATTATTTCCAAACTTCTCTGTTCTAGTATAGCAGCAGTTTTCTCTAATTCCCAGCCCTTACATAAATGGATTTTATCCAACAGTATACACTCTCTTGCTCTGAGTGGCAGTACTAACGATCATTTATTGAACCCTGAGTGTGAAAGCAAGAATTAAACTAAGTAACTTTATTTCCCCTCAAAGGAAATCTGTAACAGAGTGTATTTCTGCCATATACATGTAAAACAAAGCCAAGCAAAAGAAAAATCAGTAAGGTTACAACAATATATACCATGACAGCTTTTCTGCATGGAACATATATGTAAAACTAGCCCTAGAATGAAATATCACCCTTAAATGATCCTAATGACTGCAGATTTGATATGTGCCCTACCAGATAAGAGCCAAGAAAGAAAAGTGCTTTCAATTTTGGTTCACTGTCATAGAAAAGTAAATTGTGGTAATATGCTTTTAGATTTTTTAAAATGAAGGAGTTATAGAAGATACACTGAACGTTAGGAAAGAAAGAGAATACAGCAAACAAACAAAAATCCATAACATTTAGATTAAAACTAAAAGTGGCAACACCAGTATGGAATGGGGGTGGGGAGGGGAAAGCAAACTGGATATACTTTGATCCCAGGTAATTTATTAGCTAAAAATAAGTTTTTAAAAGTTTTCTCTAAAATGATCATTTAAGGAGAAAGTAAACATATCACATGTAATTATTTCAACAGCTTTAAGTCACCTGAGTTATATTATCACACTTAAGAAACACTGTGCTATATCCCAGATCTAGGTCTATGCAACAGGATATTAAGCAAGCATCATGACTAAGGTGGTGATGGTTCAGCTATTGATGAACTCTGGCCCTAGGTCTGAGGTGCTAGCTACAGGTCAAGCAATCAGCAACCACAGGGAGATCTGTACCAGATTTTCTAGTACCACCAAAAGTTGTGAAGTGGTGGTCCAGGCCTGCTAAATCGAGAAAGGTGAATGATGATTCAACAAAACCACCTGGGAACAGAATGTAAGACAATGATTTTTCAAAGTAAATTTAAAAAAGAGGCTATTAGACTCACACAAATGAAAAAGAACTGACACACTATATAAAATTCAAGGTGTATTGAATTTACAGTACAAAAATAAAGGCTTCCACTAATTCCAAATTTCAGTATTTTCATGTCCATTTAAAAATAAGGGAATAGCTCAGACATCTACTACTATTTGCAGCTTCAAAACCTGTACTTTCTCTTATAGAGCTAGTGTTGCATATACTTTAGGGTCAGAATACATAAGCTCATAGTATTGATTTTGCTCAGTCAATATGACTATGAAAAGAAAAAAACCGGTGAACCAATTTCATAATCCTGAAACCCTATGTAAATTAATTAAGATAATGTACAGTTGAAACTAGCATGTTTATTTGGAAGCACTGCATAGATTTCTCTCTCTTCAAGGACTTTTGTAACAAATGAGGAAAGCAGTCTGTGTTAAGGGAGAAAGCCTTATCTTCTTACCTCCATCACCCTCTTATCCTCAAACAGTAGAAGCATCATTTAATTGTAGTGTAATTATTTCAGCATGATTTTTATTTTGCAAACATAGACTTAGGAGAAAGAAGCAACTGCACTTTTGCTGTTCAGGAAAAAAAAAAAGGGATTGTGAAAGTGGTCCCAGCCTGTTTACCTGTACTGTGAATGCTGGCGCTGCCATGGAGAGGGCCTCCCCACGACCACCGGTTATGCTTCTGTTTTGGTTTCTGGCTCCGTTCCATCGTGCGTCGTACAACAGCTTCATGGCGCTCCTTAAATGGAATAGAGCAGCTGATGATTATATTCAACCTGGTTGTTTGAGGCTTCTTTTTAAAAGAATTTTTTTTATCCTCACCCGAGGACATTTTTCCATTTTTTGTTCAGATAGAGTGGGAGGGAGAGAGAAGAAGAGAGAGAGAGAGATAAACATCGACGTGAAAGGGACACATCGAGTGGCTGCTTTCCGCACGACCCAACCAGGGCCAGGGACAAACTGCAACCGAGATACGTGCCCTTAGCGGGAACCGAACCCAGGTCTCTCTGGACCGCAGGCCAATGCTCTAACCGCTGAGCCAAACCGGCCAGGGCTTTAAAAGAATTTTTAAAAAATTGACTTTAGAGAGAGAGAGAGAGAGAGAGAATGGGAGAGAGAGGGAGGGAGAGGAAAGAAGCAGAGAGGGAGACAGAGATCTGTTGCTCCAGATATCATATGCATTCACTGGTTGCTTCTTGTATGTGCCCTGACCGGAGATCAAACTCGAAACCTTGGTGTATCAGGATGACGCTCTAATCAACTGAGCTATCCAGCCAGGCAGGGCTTCTTTAACTTAAAGGCAGAGTGTAGGGAGACGGAGTACTTGACCTCAGTATCTATTTCCTAACATCTACACCTTATCTTAAGGTGAGAATATTATCAACCTGGGACAATTACTGAAATCATTAGGACCCAGTTGAAAAAGCCCATTGCCCACAGAAGGTAAATAAATGATCCTTATTGTTACTACTGGGAATGTGATGCTGTCACGGTGGTGCAGGTCTTAGCTTGTACAGATGCTAAACACATGTGGGACCGTCCCTGAAAAATGGAATTTAGAATCTGAGGATGTGGGTAATCCTGACTCACAACTCACTGAGTTGTATGACTTTGTAACTTACCCATTCTGAATCTAAATTTCCATTTTTGCCAAGATTCAAGGATTGAATAGGGTTATATGAGACAATCTAGCATGTGGCAATGTTTGTCGGCAAAGCCCTACAGAAATCCAATGGTCTTGATACTTCAGTATAGATTAAGCGAACACCAGTAAGTTATGGGTGTAGACCAGAGAAAATGGGCTTTTAGAGTTCCCGTGGCAAACAGAACAATCACACCACTCTCTGCACGACTGCACACCCTGACCTCCCTCCACACCGCCTGTCTGTCCGGCGGCTCACTCTGAGCCAGTCTGCCAGGCGTCTCAGCACCCTCCCGGGGAGTCTCACAGCCAGTGGCGCATTTCTGCCATCGCCACCCCTCCCGTGCGTTCCCCAGGGCGGCACCTTACTTTGTCCTCCTCTAGTCTCTGCCTCCGCTTTTCCTCCACGGCGGCCCTCCTTCGCTCTTCCTTCAGCCTCTGCTCTTCCAGCTTCTTCTTCCGCTCCTCCAGGTGCTTCTCGTAGTGCTGCCTGGCTCGCTCTTCTTTTTCCAACCACAGCAGTTCTCTCGCAGCTGCGAAGAGAGGCGACACGGATCACACCCAGGCGCGTTCAACCTGAACAGCGGGGGCTGTGGGCGTGGCGTCCCCGTAACACACAGGGGTGCTTCAGTTCTGCAGTAACCAAGCCTGGCCTTTGCTTTCCTCGAATTTTCAGGGAAAAAAGTACTACAGCTAATTTTTAGCATTATTTAACGTGCCAAAAATGAGGTTGAGGGAGATGCACGGAGTCCTGCTCTTTGGGAATCCCTACAGTCCTCCAGTTCGGTGTATCATTACTAGAATGATGCATACGCCACAGGCTCTGGTCTCGGTTCTGATACTGACAGGATGCCCTAAAAACCAATAGTACTATCGGTCTCTCTCTTTTAAAAAAAATGTGATGTCTTTCAGACTGAAAATTTGACTACGTTTGTTTCCACACAGCACCGGTTCTCTGAAAGAATTAAAAGGACTTGGGAGAAAACCCTAAAGATTGATAGTTGATAAAAGGCATAGTAAATGCCTCGTAGGCACATCACACTGAGTCAGATAAGCAATGTGAGGGACCAAATCAGCAGCTGATCTTGTGTCTCAAGAGCTCATAACCTAGTTAGATGAGATAACATCACAAGCTGAATGGAAATACACAATTCAAAAAATAGTGTTCAGTGATGAAATGCTTCTTTTCTTTACATATACATGTTTCTTTCTCCTTTTAGGGGGAAATATACAAAAACAATTTTTTAATATGATGCTTCCTTGAGCCATGATAACTAAACACATAGTTAAAAAAAAAACATATATATATGTTTTTTATTGATTTTTTAGAGAGAGAGGAAGGGAGAGCTCTAGAGATAGAAACATCTATGAGAGAAACATCAATCGGCTGCCTCTTGCACGCCCCCTACTGGGGACTGAGCCCACAACCTGGGCATGTGCCCTGACCAGGAATCAAACAGGGACCTCTCAGTCCATGGGATGATGCTCCATCCACTGAGCCACACTGGCCAGGCTAAACATGTTTTTAATATGAATTATTAACACTGTAGGCAAAAGTATCCAAACAAAATTTAATGTAGTGTCCTCAAATAAACCTTGAGGACACTACATTACATACAAATTAAAATGTTATATTTTAAGAGGAAAAAAATAGAAATTCAGAACACTTCAGTTTCTTCTAAATGTTTAATATGAAATATTCTGCATTCCCACTGCCATGAAATCTTTCCAAAACTATTCATTTGAGGAGACAAATCTACTGAAAGGGATCTGAATGGACTTTACTTTCATGGAAGGAAATGAGTTTACTTTCATGAGTCTGTCCTGTGATAGCACGAAGGGGGGTGAGCAGAGAGCTGGGGGCTGCACAGGAGAGGTCTGTGTTCTCCCAGCAGCTCTGCCACTAGCAGGTGGGTGAGACCTTGGATATGTTCATTTGGAGTTAGTGTTTTCTCTTGCCTAAAAGAGAAAATCTTTCTGCATGAGAAAATCGATCTTCAAGATTCCTTCCAATTTCAAATTTCTATAGAAATTTTTCAGGCCCAAGTTAGAAGTTTAAAAGCAGTGTGCAGATGATGTTTTGTTGAGTTGTACACTTGGAACCTGTATGGTTTTACGAACCAATGTCACCCCAATAAATTCAATAAAAAATAATAATAGGTTTTAAAAAGTACATAGTATGTGCTCACTAAATATTCACTGAAAGAGTGAATAAATAAAAAACACTATGCCCAGCCAGTGTGGCTCAGTGGCTGAGCATCGGCCTATGCACCAAGAGGTCGTTGGTTTGATTCTGGTCAGGGTACATGCTCAGGTTGTGGGCTAGATCCCCAGCAGAGGCTATACAGGAGGCAGCCAATGATGATGTTTCTATCTCACCCTCTCCCTTCCTCTCACTCTAAAAACAAGCAAACAAAAAAACACTATGAGAACACATGTTAAAAATAACAGGCAGAGAACATAATTCTAACAATTTCTTAAGACATATTTACTGTGATCACAGACATTCACGCACATAAGATCTTTTATGTGGAACTATCTTATTGGCAGGCTTTTAATGACACTACACATTTTAATTCACTTAAAAAGGTGGAGTTAACAGTAATAGATTTTGTCAAAACTTAAAAAGTACAGAATATTAAAAGGTGAAATGAAAGTCTTCCTCTAACCTTAGACCCTCTTATATTCTCCTTCTACCTTTTTGACAAATGTAAGAAAGAAGTAGAAATGCAGACATTCGGTAGTATAGTACACTTACTGCTCTGCATATTGTTTTTTCACTGAAAATATATCTTAGAGATCTTTCCATAAGAACACATGGAATATGAATCTAAGAACCTTTTTAATGACTATATCATATTTTATTGTCTGCATACATTATTTTATATAATTGAATACTTAATAATGGATTATCTAAGATGTTTCCAGTATCTGAATTACTCAGATCTTGAGTGACATCATTGTATGCCACAGACTTGCTCTGTGTACATGTGTGAGCTTATCTGTGTGGAAGTAGAACTGCTGAGTCAAAGGGAATATACATTTAAAATCTGATGTTGTCATACTGGCCTCCGTAGAGGTCATGCCAATTTACACTCTCACCAACAATATACGAAGGTCACAGGCAGAAACAGATCTGTACCCTGAAACCTGTGGATATGCAATGTGGTACATCTATTTCCTGACACTTAGCTTTCCAACTACATAGTCTTTGACTTTAATACCCTGTTTTGAGGAAAATTTTCAGTCTTTGAGGACATTTATAAATATAATATATTCCTTCCCTGTAAGAGACCCAGAAGCCAGCAAGATAAAATAAGAGATACAGGTATTTATGAAATAGTAAATATTTAAAAAAAAACTGATAAGGTAAAATTTGTAAAATAAGAGTTAATCAATTTACAGATTAGTTTTCCTTAAATAATGTTTTCCATCTGGCTACTTTCCTGCTCATGGATAGTTATGACTATTTCCTCATTAAATTTAAATTCCCCTGATTTCTGAAGTCCTGCTTTGGCCTTCATACCCTTACTCTGCACCGCTGTCCTAGCAGCCTTTTCATTCTCGCAGTAGACTTGCCCCCTTACCACACCTTCCAAACAGACCACGCTTCTCCCATGTGGCTGCTGCTGCTGCTGTAAGTTACTTAACCTCTCTATGCCTCCCTTCTGTTAGGGCAAACTGTGGATAATTATAGGACCATCCTCATAGATTTACTGTGAGGATTGCAAGAATAATTTCACTCAACACAGAATAATTCTCTGCACTTAGTAAATTTTCAGTAAATAGTTATGACTGCCATCTTTGTCATCATCATCATGATTTCAATTTAGAAAATTAAATGCAGTTCTTAAGGCTGTGTTATCTCAATAGGGCTAGACATTACTACAGTTATAATCACTTTTACCCCAAATAATCTTCTAAAGGAACAACATATCTTTATCCACCAAACTCTTATTGAGTGCCACTTCCATTTTTTCTACCAGGAAGTCAAGATCCTATTGCAGAACCTTCTTTAAACATTGTCTTTTTGAAAACAGCCAAACAGAGAATAGGCAAACAACGGTGAAATAAGCAAATAACACTTTCATAGTATTGCAGTATGCTGGTGAGTGCTAGAATTATTACCAAGTACAGATCATGCAACCTTTCAAATGGAAGGAGAACACATAAGGATTAAAAGTTAATTTATTCTAAGAGGTTTAGTTATTTAAAATATTCCCTAAAGAATGCCAGATAATGTGAAAGTCTTAAATTATTAAGAAATGAGACTTTTGAGCACAAGAAAAAAATCAACAACTGCTGTGGATTGAACTGTGCCCTGCCCACCCCACCACCCCCATTCATACGTTGAAGTCCTGCTTCTCAATATGACTGTGTTTGGAGACAGGGCCTCTAGGAGGTAATCGTGGTTAAATGAGGTCATGAGGGTAGAGCCCTAATCCAATGGGATTAGAGTCCTTAGAAGAAGAAACACCAGCAAGCTCTCTCCCTGCCTTTCTTCATGCTCAGATACTCTTGAGAGAATAAAGCAGCCTTCTGCCAGGAAGAGAGCTCTCATCAGAAACTGAACCCTGACGGAACCTTGATCTTGAACTTTCGAACCTCCAGAACTGTGAGAAAATAAACTTCTGTTGTTTCAGCCACCCAGTCTATGGTATTTTTGTTATAGCAAACTGAGCAGACAACTATTCAGTATTTAAATCATTAACAATCACTAATTGCGTTAGAGTAGCTTTATGAAAGTATAATAGCATGTCCCAAAAAGGAACTGTGGTGAATATTATCCACTTGTACTCGTGTGAAGTTAAAATTCCCCCCTGGACTCTGGGATCATAATATATAATGAAATGAAAACCCACGGTTGCCCCTAAAATCCTGGACATTACAGGTCAGTCCCATCCCCAGCTGCCGCCACCAGGATATAACACTTTAATGACGCTGTGATGGCATGTCAGTGCCACCAACAGGGGAGGTACACTATCAATCTGGACTCCATTTAGAAATGTTACTGTGACTCTTGTACTAAAAACATTGAAAATGAAAAGCAGGGCATTGTAGTGGATAGAGCAGAGGAACCTGGGTCCACTCCCAGGCCTGCCACTGAACAATGAGTGATTTCTCAGGTCCTGGCCCCTCAAATTGCTGTGGCCCCATCTTCCTGACAGAGTGTCTAGGAGGGCTCATGGTGACATATAAGGCACTTAGCACAGTGACATATATATAGTAGGGGCTCAATACATGCAGATAATTATAGTGAGTGAATCTTTTTGATGATCATACTAATTCCTGTCCTATTGCTAGAGAGAAAATCAGCCAATGGGAAGAACACAGGTAGGACAGAGAACCCAGATGGTGCACTCATGGGCTGGGTGGGCTTCCTATACCAGTCACACTCAACAAGCCACTGCCCAGTCTGGTCCTTTGGAAGAGGCCTACATATGTGTTGGTGGAGTACAGATTCTACTACCACGTGAAGGAAAGAAAAATGTGGCACTCGGAGAACAGAGTATTAGTATCACTTCATCTCTGAAACACACACAGCTACTGTCTTAGTTTCATATTAAGATATGGAAGGATACGAATAGGTTACTGGTAAAATTGAGATAGAAATATTACTGGTAGAATAACCAGTAATATCATGAAGAGTCAGAAAATGATAAGTGATAATATCTGAGTTCAGGTACTGATTCTGTCAATTATTCTGTGTGACCCTGGGAAAACTGCCTAACCTATCTGACTTCTAAATTAGAGAGTGTGTTCAAAATGATCTCCAAGCTCTTTTCCAATCAACTCCCCTGACTCAATTTTTTGTTTTTACTTTTGAGGACATGTATGGGATTATATATAATTAGGTTTCTTTTTCACTTGATTTTATGTTAAAATTTTAATCTTGTGTTGTATACCAATAATGATTGATTACCTTCAAATAAATTTCATTTTAATGTTGCTATAAAAACATGGACTATGTCCAGCTGGTGTGGCTCAGTGGTTGAGCACTGACCCATGGACCAAGAGGATGCCGGTTCGATTCCCGGTCAGGGCACATGCCTGGGTTGCGGATTCGATCCCCAGTGAGGGGCATGCAGGAGGCAGCTGATCGATGTGTCTCTCTCATCGATGTTTCTATCTCTCTCTCCCTCTCCCTTCCTCTTTCTCTCTTTATAAACAAACAAAACAATGACTATATGTGTTAATTAATAATTCTAAGGGAAAAAAAGAATCTAATGGATAAACCTAGCTCATTAATGCTAGGGAGGGGGCTGTGGAATGGAAAAATAAGAGAAGCATCTGTGCAGGAAATACTGATTAATGTCATTTAACAGTCAAGAAGTGGGAATGAGCCCTGGCCGGTTTGGTTCAGCAGTTAGAGTGTCAGCTCTCAGACCAAAGAGTCGCAGGTTCGATTCTGGTCAAGGGCACGCACTTGAGATTCGTCCCCGGCCCTGGTCGGGGCTGTGAGGGAGGCAAGACCAGTCGGTGTGTCTCTTTCACTTCGATGTTTCTCTCTCTCTCCCTCTCTCTTTCCCTCCCTCCCACTCAGTCTGAGGATAAATGGAAAAATATCCTCGGGTGAGGATAAAAAGAAAAGAGATAAAGAAAAAAAGAAAAGGGACTGAAAGGCAATCACGAATAGTATAGAAAATTAGAGCACCGCTCCCACATTAATAAGGGGGTCGTGGAAATACAGAGCTGGCATCAAACCAACCCCTATGCCTCAAACCACCGAAAGGGAAAAGATAAAAGTTAAAAAATAAGCTAAAAGGAATAAAATCAAGCTATTAGTTAAGACTGAGACTTTCAGACCAGCACAAAAACAAAAACACGAACTTATGGTTTAAAAAAAAAAAAAAAAGCCTAAAACAAAGTGTCAAATAAAGCATAAAAACAATGAGCAAATGGCTACCAGGCAGGTAAAAACAAAAATGAAATAAATGTGGGATATTACTACCACACAAAACAGAATGGAAGATCAAGTGAGGGGGAAAGAAAACCTCAAAGGAGGTAAATGGCTCTCCCACGATCACATGATCTAAAGGAAGTAGTTACAATTTTAATTCAGCTCGATTCCAAAGCCTGGTACTACAGGCCCCACACAGTGCTTCCTCCACAGCCACATCTGCCTGCCTAAAATTTCCTCTTGAATTTCACAGTCAGGTCCATCACGGCACCTCATAGGTTATCTGCATATTCGTCCCTACCTCAAACCAGAACCTACTCTGTTTTCTGTGTTTTGATACCAGATTCATTTTACCTCAAAATGCTCTACAAAGGTAGATCTCAGGGTCCTCCTCAGTTTCTTCCTCATGAAATCAATTATATCTCAATAAAGCAGTTAAAAGAAAATGTCTCCCTCATGGATGCTCCAGCCTAACTCAACACATCTAAACGAATGACCCTATCATTTCACATCAGAGCTGTCTCTAAAATTTTGTATCTTCTCTCAATCTTCTCCCCTTAGGCTAATGGGACTGAGGTGCTGGGACAGGGGTTTATAGCTGGGGCTGGAAGACCTTGGCTGAAGGTCTTTGCGATAAGAAGGCAATACAGAGCCAAAACCTCTTATCTTCAGGGCTAGGAGTTTTGCTAAAGGAAACAAAGTAATGGTGTCCTTGAAATCTTTTTGTTCCTGCCTCAACCTAACTCACTCTCACTCCTTCAAGAATGTTGCCACGCTCTTCACCTGGCTGTCTCACCAGGCCCTGCTCTGCTACGCCAGGAAGCACGAACATCCCTCTCTCTGCCTCCCCTTAGCGCAGAAGCATCAGGCGTCCCCCGTTCCGGGCATCTAGGCCACTGTCTGTGGAATCACATGACCTCCACCTTCGTCTTGATCACCGTCAGCATCATGGTGAGATGTCTTCACCTCACTTTGTTCTGACACCCACATGATTTACAGGTATTTATCTTCACAGTCGCTCTATGAGGGAGACACTGCTATTAAACATTTTATGATGAGAAGTCTGGGACACAGAGAGGTGAAGTAACCTGCCTGACGTCTCACAATAAGCCAGTGGTGGAACTGAAATTCAAACTCTGGACAGTATGACTGAGATGCAAACAATGAGCCATTATACTAAAAGACGGGATTTGGAACACCGCCCTGTGACTCAGGTTCCTCCTCTAAATCGGGACAGGTTGGTCATCCACTGTGAAGATCCCGATCTTCTAATGTCACTCTGAGTCTTCATCATCATCCGTTTAGAAGACCCTTTAGTTTTCAGGTTTTAAGATCTTCAGCCTTAAGGGCAAAGTAAATTTGAAAGAAACAAATAATGGCTGCTTAGTCACAATGATTCATTTTAGGTTAAAGCTTCACCCTCTGAGTTACCTAATTCACCCCATGCAAGCATTTATTCTTTCCAGTCCTGAGCCTGACTCATGATATAGCTCCTTTGGTATGTGCTGATGTCCATGTCCCTCCCACTAACGTGTATTCAGATCCCTTGGCTGCTCATAACCTGCCTGACAGCTTAGGAGCTTTTGGGCAGTACATTCATTAAGTGACAACTTCAGGAGACCAGATGCCAAGATGGACCACAGATCTGCCCAAGTTTTATTTAGTAGAAATTTGGATTAGAAAGACTGCTTTCCCAAAGCCCACGTTTTTTGGTGGGTAGTAATGTCAAAACCAATGACTGTCCTAATCAAATAATGTGAAGTATGAAATCAGCAGCAGTTTCATTTATGGCTGTAATCAGAGATACAGCATTCCTGGTTATTTACTAATTAACCCTAACTCCCCTATCAACATTTTTGAGATAAACATTCTGAGTCATATTGAAATGATCTTTTTTTAAAAAGTCCTCACCCAAGGATATTTTTCCATTGGGTTTTTAGATAAAGTGGGAGGGAGGGAGAAAGGAAGGGAGGAAAGGAGAGAAACATTGATGTGGAAAAGACACACAGATTGGTTGCCTCCTGCACAACCCTGAACTGGGGCCGGGGATCGAACCTGCAACCGAGGTACGTGTGTGCCCTTGACCGGGAATTGAACCCGAGACTCTTTGGTCTGAGGGCTGACACTCTAACCGCTGAGCCAAACTGGCCAGGGCTGAAATGATCATTTATTGCTTGACTACACTCTTATTATTAATACTGCTGTCCCTGGGTTGAAAATACATTGACATTAGGGAGGGAAATAAAAAAAGGCAAAATAAAAAAGCTGTAACTGGAAGGGCAAGAAGTCGGGTGAAATCATCTGAGAAAAAACAACAACCAAAAACTCAAATATAATTTAATTGACATATGTTTGAAAGTCAAATTCCTTGATATATTATCTTATTATTGTTTCTAATATATTATATTCTGATAAATCTTTTCCAACTTTGAACTTAGCCACAAAATCCAATGTAAATGAATTGAATGACATTAGCTCAAAATTTTCTTCATGAGCTGAGTCAATCATACAATTCTTTGAGAAGCTCCCATAACTGTATAGAATCTCAGAAAATCCCAGGGCGGAATGTGACTGATCACATCACTACTTCAAACTTAATTTGTATCATCTTCAAAAAGGGAAACCCTGAATCTTCCTAAACACAGAAGACTATTTGTCTGGTAAACATTTCTTAAATATTCTCTTGAATTTTGTCAACGTACTATACGACTATTAGTTTTATAACATATATGAAGAACAAGCAGATTTAAGACACAACTATTCGATAGATTACTTTCATATTTTATTCCTCTAACTGAGAAAATGTTTAAGAGTAAGAATTCAAGACTTGGACCTAAATAGACACCTCTCCAAACAGGACATACAAATGGCCAAGAGACATATGAAAAAATGCTCAACGTCGCTAATCATCAGAGAGATGCAAATTAAAACAACTATGAGGTGCAAATTAAAACAACTATCACCTCACACCTGTCAGAATGGCCACCATCAACAAATCATCAAACAACAAGTGTTGGCGAGGGTGTGGAGAAAAGGGGACTCTAGTACACTGCTGGTGGGAATGCAGACTGGTGCAGCCACTGTGGAAAACACTATGGTGTTACTTCAAAAAGTTAAAAATTGAACTGCCATTTGACCCAGTGATCCCACTTCTAGGAATATACCCTAAGAAGCCTGAAACACCAATCAGAAAGAATATATGTACCCCTATGTTCACAGCAGCACTATTTACAATAGCTAAGATCTGGAAACAACCCAAGTGTCCATCAGTAGATGAGTGGATAAAAAAGCTGTGGTACATGTACACAATGGAATACTATGCAGCTGTAAGAAAGAAAGACCTCTTATCATTCGAGATGACATGGAGGGACCTGGAGAGTATTATGCTAAGTGAAACAAGCCAAGCAGAGAAAGACAAATATCACATGATCTCACTTATTTGTGGAATATAATGAACTAAACAAACTGATGAATAAAGTTGACCCAGAGACATAGAGGCAGGGTACAGACTGACAAACCTCAGAAGAGGGGGTATTAGGGGGAAAGAGATAAACCACAGAACTTATATGCATGTATGCATAACCAATGGGCATAGACAACAAAGCTGGGGATGGGGCGGGGGGAATGGGAAGGAGGGTGTCAATGGGGGAAAAAGGAGAAACATCTGTAACAAAAACAAATTAATAAAAATAATTTAAAAAAAAAGAAGAATTCAAGATTTGTTTGACTGAACAATTATAAGGGCAGGCATTACCTGATAATTTAGTAATGTCTTAACTAATTTGCAGTATACCTGCTGCATTTATCTCTACTTGTATAAAAATGCACAGACTTACTATTCATTTAACACATTCAACAGTTGTTAGACCCTGACCATGTGTCAGGCACTGATCTGGGCACTGGGCTATGGAAGTAAACAATGCCACGGTCCTTTCTCTTATGGGCTTATATTCCAGTGGGGGCAGACAGACGTGTATGAAATACGTGTATGCTGAGATGTTGACAGTGATGTGGAGAAAAGTGCTGGTTTGAAATCTGAGTGAGGCGTCAGGGAAGGCCTCACTGAAGAGATGACATTTCAACCACACCTAAAGGAGAGGGAATGAGCTATGCAGGCATCTCAGGAGAAACATTCCAGGTGGGACACATAGCAAAGGAAGTTCCAGGAGGCTGATCTTTTCAATTCAATTTACCTGGTCCTGGCTCAATAGTAACCACCCATTAAATACTAGTTGAATGAATAAGTAAACTAAAATAGCATAAAATAGCTAAAAAAAAAAAAAAAAGGCAGTGGTGGTTAGTTTTACTTTAAGCTATCTAGAATAAAAAAGTTATACTGTCACACGAATTCTACATGCTCTGATCCTTGTAAATGCTTTTGAAGAAAAACTGGGATCTGTTCCAAGTTCATACAGACAGAATTATGTACTCAGTGGACTCCAAGGCTAACAAGTGATCAATGCCATGAGATTTTCTCAAAAAGATGTCAGAAACTGCTTCCACACTTGCATTTTACCCTCTTGTTCTGAGTCAGACGGACAGGGCACTCAGCACTCCTGCGTCTCACTTGTATGAGGAAGCCGTCTAACCCCTCCTTCACATGAGGGTTGGGTCGGTGCCCAGCTCTGGAATCCCAGAAAGTCCACCTGCGGCATGGAGAGCACAGGGATTGCTCTTGCTTTACAACGTCACCACTTGTTGAGGACTTTTAACAGGGATCTTGGTTGGTGACTCTGTACAAATTAAAAGCATGCTTAAATAGCGTATGTGGCAGAAAGAAAAGAGGGTCTATTAACGACTCCATTTTCTAGATTCTCTCGGTTCCTTCCTTAAGCTAAATGATCACAATGTGTTTTAAAAATAAAATAAATGACATTCTATTAAATAAATTACATTAGCAACTATGGCAGGCCCCCACAAGGAAAAGTACAGCCACTGTGTTAATTTGCTACTAAATGTGATAATACATAGTGAAATGTTTAGAACACTGCTTGGCCCATAGTTACTGCTTAATAAACATTGTTATTACTGTTTATTAACAATGTTAAGGTAATGTTAATATTATTACTTAATTATAAATTTTTGTTCTCTATTGATTTTAGAAAGAGAGGAAGGGAGAAAGAGAGAGAGAGAGAAACACTGATGAGAGAGAACATCGACTGGCCACCTCCTGCATGCCCCCCCACCCCCAGGGACTGGGCCCACAACCTGGGCATGTGTCCTGACTGGGAATCGACCTCTTGGTGCATGGGTCAATGCTCAACCAGTGAACCACACCGGCCGGGCTATTACTTAATTAAAAACTAGGGTAAAATCAGTAAAAATCAGGAAAATCAGTAAATATTTATTACATCTCTGTTTTTACATAGCACTGTGCCATGTATTGGTATACAAAGAATTAGAAAACAAGGGTCATACCCTTTAAAAGCTTAAAATATACAAAACTAGGGAGTTATATAAAATCCAACTAGGAAAAGTTCAGTCGAGTATAAAATGGCATTACAATGTAAGCTAAAATATGATAGTTACACAAGACATAAGATATAGTGAGAATATGATAGAATTTCCAAAAGAAGAAAGATAATGAAGTCTGAGAAGGCTTCAGAAAGAAAGACTGGCACTAACTGTGACAGCTGGACTAATGAAGTACATCAGTGAGACAGATTTGGTGACTGAGACATAAATGCATTAAGGCCTGGACTAGGATGATAGCAGAGGCAGCAAATTTAAAGTCTTGGATATGAGATTTATGCTGAAGACAGAGGTCAGCTGGTCTTATGACTAAATGGATTTAGGATAAAGAGTGTGTGGGAACTTCCACTCACATACTGGGCTAGAGAGGGCTGAAGCCCCAGCCAGAGGACTAGGCTGAGGTCCAGACTGACCACTGGTAGCTACAAGTGGCTCAATAGGCCAGGATGGAGACTGGTCAGTGCACAGCAGTGAGCCAGATACCAGTTCCTTTAGCAGCACCAGAAATATCAAAAATAGCTAAAAGGAATAGTTTCTTGGGGCCAAAAAAATAGTGGTGCAACTGATCGGGGCACAGAAATGACACAGAGGAGTAAGGTTTGGAATGATCGTTAATGAACAATTTAGTTGTATAGAAGTTGAGAATACATCTACTGTTTTTGAGTAGCTAGAAATGTGAAACTCCTATCATCAGAAAAGGAGAGTTGAAACCATGAGAACAAATAATGTTTTCCTACTCCCTAGGAAAAAACAAAATTAAAGTTTAGAAGAGAGATGGCCAAGAAGATGCAGAAGAGAGAGAAGTTTGAAGAAATGCCCTGAATAGAATCAGATGAGATACAGTGGTTGAGGAGATTCCTTCATGTATAAAGCTGTTGAGGCAGAAAAATAATGCTTTCAGAGTCCATATGCTCAACCAAACAGAGAGAATAATCCCAAACATGAAGATTTATGCCTGATTTTATGCAATAAATGGAAAGATAATGTGGAAAGAGCAGGTCACATGACATAATCCTACCATAAAGCATTACAGCATGACTCAGAGGTTTAACCCACAGAAAGGTATTAACAGGCCGATGCAATCAGTACAAACATGATATGGCATCAAAAACAAACAAACAAAACAACAACAAAACAAAACCCAAACAAAAAGACCTTTATTCTCTCTACCTTGCTTTTTAAAAAATTGGATTAAAAAGAATCTTTCAATGTTAATTTCCACCTACATCCAACAGTGAATAATCAGTCTCAATGGCCAATCACTTTACATTTTGCTTTGTTGGAATTTCTGGAGTGTACTCATTTTTTTTTTTTTTTAACTTGGAAAGTTTTAAGTTTGAAAGTTTTGTAATACTGATGATACCAACTAATTTTTGTTTTCAAAAAAGCACAGTCCAAATATCTGCTATTAAGAGACGGTCCTCTACCCGCTTTAAAAAAAATATCCAACTGCTACCATAGTTTCTGCAAAGCACAGTCCTTTGATTTTCTTTTAGTATTAAAGATTTTTTAGAAAGCACCCTTACGTATTCCAAGGCACAGCTTAAATTAGATGCTGACTTTAGATGACTCTGCAGATGTATGGATGTGCACTTGCAGGAGTGTTTATCTGTATATTTATGAGGATTCTAAGGAGCCTCTCAAGACTCAGTTTCTACTATGGTGGCTGAAATGGGAAAGAATAAGCAAAAAGACACTTACAAAATTTAAAAATACAATGCAATTAATACAAATAAAAAACAGATTTGATGTATTTCATTAAAATTATGATTCTCAACAACAACAAAAGAGATGAGATCAGAATTAAGGAAAACTATATGATATTTAACATGGCAGGGTTAAGAATAAAGGGAAACACTGTATGTTATATACTGGTTTATCAAACAAGTAAAATTCTGATACTAGGATAATACAGTAATCTGAAAATTACTTTGATCCATATAATAATCTGAGGAGCATGTTGGGTCTGTTACCAAACGCCTGCTTCCCACCGTGACCTGGCATCCACTGCTCCATAGTCCCTGCCTCTTCTATCTCCCTGGATGACTCATCGTCCTCTAATTGGAAGCTCAGGTGGCACCTGACACCCCCAGGCTGCGTTAGGTGCTTCTGTGGTTCTCAACACCCCTTGTGCACACCCCTTCAATACCATCCTGTATTATAATTGCTTTGTGTTCATCTGCTTCCTCAAGGGACTACAGCTAGCCCTGGAGGGCTGGGTCTCCACCTTAATTCACCTTTTTAACACAATACCTGGCAAATAAAATTTCTGAATATATAAATTAACGAGTCATGTTGTAAACCACTGATATGAATTGAAATATGGGACTATGTCTTAAAAAAAAAAATCTAGCCACTCAACATACAAAGCTAGGCAACTTGTAGGAGAATTTGCAGCCTCAAAGCTATGAATCTTACAACTTCATAGTATAAGAAGTGTATTTTTGTTTGTCCAGTATATTCATGCTTTCCACAAAAGAATTAATAATGCTTGGCTTTGCAAGCCAAAGAAACAAATGGAAAAGTATGAGTTAATGTGTAAAAGCGACTTCACAACGGAAATTCAATCATAAGGAGTAGGCCGATGCTCTGGAGCGAGCCACGCCCACTCACGCAGACATGAATTTGTGCTGCAGTTTTAAGGAGAAATTCAATAGTGTAGGACCTGGTCCGACTAGGATGGAGTGGAAAGGGGAGACAAGGACACAAGTGCTGATACTCGGATGATCTGAAGCCAGAGTGCAAACACCCAGCACCCAGGGCAGCAGTCAGTTTGGTTTTTTGCTCAACTGGAGTCTCTTCCTGCTTCAGTAACTCTGCCTTTTCCCTCTTCGTCAGTTCTGGTCCACGTGTCAAACCAAACTTGACTAGGGCGCAGTGGGCCCAATCCACAGACAGTCCTACTCTCCAGGAACCTACCAACCTGCAGGAAACTTGCCAGGGACAGGAAAACAGGAGAGCTGGTTCACTTCCAGCAAGTCATTGAAATTTGTGTCGAAAAAACCTTGGCAGCAAAAGAAATTACTTCATATGATCATTATGGCAAGGCAGAGAAAGAGGCCTGTGTTAAAATAATGTAAATAATGCCAATAGACTTTTGAAAACCACATTCCAGGAAATTTCACAAATCTGGGTTCTTGAAATGGAATTGCCATTTGACCCAGTGATCCCCATTTCTAGGAATATATCCTAAGAAGCCTGAAACACCAATCAGAAAGTATATACGCACCCCTATGTTCATAGCAGCACTATTTACAATAGCTAAGATTTGGAAACAGCCCAAGTGTCCATCAGTAGATGAGTGGATAAAAAAGCTGTGGTACATTTACACAATGGAATACTATGCAGCTATAAAAAAAGAAAGATCTCTTACCCTTTGAGATGACATGGAGGAACCTGGAGAATATATACTAAGCGAAATAAGCCAGTCAGAGAAAGACGAGTATCATATGATCTCACTTATTTTTGGAATATAATGAACAAAATAAGTTGACGAACAAAATAGATCCAGAGACATGGAAGTAGGGAACAGACTGTTAACTCTCAGAGGGAAGAGGGGTGGAAGAGGCGGGAAGAGATAAACCAAAGAACTTATACGCATATATGCATAACCAATGGACACAGACAATAGTGTGGGGAAGGCGGGGGGGGGGGGGGGAGGAGGTGGACAGGGGGGCGGGAAGGGGGCATCAAGGGGGAAAAAAGGAGGGAGGAGGGACATCTATAATACTTTCAACAATAAAGATAAATTTTTAAAAATTTAAAAAAAGGTTGGGATACAGGTACTGGGTTCCCCAAATGAAACATGAACTCTTACAAAATGCAGTAGAACTTTAGAAAATGTGTGGGTCATCTACTGGAAAAATGTTGGCAACCTAAATCAGCCCTAGTCTTAAAACACCTAGACACTCCAGAAACACAGACATACTGACCAGGCATTTCATCTTTTCAACGTATATGAAGAGTACCTGTTTTAGCATCTTTGCATAGATGGGCAGCAAAGTGAAGGGGGGTGGGCACCAGCACCCTCGCTCAAGGCTCTAGAAGACAATGACACTTAGCGCTCTGACCTCGGCGTCCCAGTAAGCTACTCCTGTGACCCAGCTCTCTCGGTGATGATATGGCGAGTGCTGTAGTTGCTAACCTTTCACAAGGGCCTCAGGTTACAAAAGAAAAACCAGACCCCTCAGCACGAGGTCTTGTGCTTTTCCTGGCAGCAAAGTGGCAGCATTTGTCTATAAATTCAACAGCAGCATCATTTAACATGGAAAGAGTAGGCGCACTAGCAGTGCCGAGTCTCATAACTTCATATAAAAGAGAACCACATGCTGCCGTCCTTGTATTTTTAAGTTGTAAAGTGTAAGTGGAGCCGTCACACCTCACACACATTCCCTCCGGTGCACATTAAACTGTGATTACAACAGAAGAACAAGTGAAAAGGACCTTAATCCTGGGCCGGACTTCATTGTCGCCGAAAACTTAGTCCTGTGTTTATATCACATACTAAATTCTGTTTCACAATTCATTTGCAAAACTCATAAAGGCATGCTAGACAGCGTGGTTACTGCAGTGATGTCCATTTGCTTAATGTTAAGTGTCCATTATCCCAGAGGGGGAAAAGTAACATTTCAACAACAGTGTTCCTTAAACACCAAATGAGGGACAGAATTACCCAGCTGCTTTTCCCTTTCCTCTCGCCGTTCCCGGGCCAGGCGCTGCCGGTCATCAACCCGTAGCACAGGTGGAGGGTCTGAAAATCAGATAAAAAACATAGGAGGAAGGCATATTTTTATATTTTTTAAAGGCTTGCAACACTTTATTTATTTGTTAATCCTCACCTGAGGATATTTTTCCATTGATTTTTAGATAAAGTGGAAGGGAGGGAGGGAGAGAGAGAAAGAGAAACATCGATGTGAGAGAGACACATGGATGTCTCCCGCACAACCCCAACCAGGTCTAGGAATCAAACCTGCAACCCAGGTACGCGCCCTTGACTGGGAATCGAACCCGAGACCCTTTGGTCCACGGGCCGATGCTCAACTGCTGAGCCAAACTGGCCAGGGCTGAAGGGCATATTTTTAAAAGAAACTAATGATATACACATAGGAATATTTTTGTCCAATAAATTTGATAAATAGTATATTGCTTCATCTTACAATTAGTACATATGACTATACGTCCAGTGATACACTTTAGTAGAATTCTTCTGAGAATTTCCAAGCATTTTTCTTCTATTGCAGCCCTGGCTGGGTGGCTCAGTTGGTTAGAGCATTGTCCCAATATGCCAAGGTTTTGGGCTCCATGCCTGGTCAGGGCACATACAAGAATCAATCAATAAATGCATAAATAAGTGGAACAACAAATTCATCTTTTTCTCTCTACCCCCGCCCCCAAATCAACAACAACAACAACAAAAAACATTACATAGGAGAGTAAATCCTAAGAGTTCTCATCACAAGGAGAAAGATCCATTTTATTATATCTATATAAGATGATGGATATTAACTAAACATATTGTGGTCATCATTTCCTAATATATGCAAGTCAAGTCATTACATTGTACACCTTAAACTTACATATCAATTGTATCTCAATAAAACTGGGGAAAAGTAAAAATTAAATAAAAAGACACATGGCAAAAAAATTATGTAATAACATAACACAACTGTAGCCTTTTGGCTATTTTCATCAAAAAATATAAATGATGTTGTGTGTTCCTAAGCTACTGAAATTCTATTATTTTTATGCTTTAAATGTCTGTTCCTTAACAACAAATAGAACCCCAGATGCAGTTATTCTGAATAGATGTTCACCACTTAGATGTGAGGACTCAGATGGGCATGAGTTCAGTTCCTGTTCTGTCCCTCACTCACTGAGTTACTTACCACTTCTCTAAGTCTCAAGCTATGACATGGGTTTCCTGGGTTTTCACTTATTACCTATAAGATGAGGACACAATAGAACCTATCTCACATCATTGTAAAGATTAAATAAAATAATGCTGTATCAGCGTTAGTATAGTGCCTGGCACATACGTCTCAGTAAAGTCATTCATTCACTGAACACATGAACATAATTTAACATTATGAACATCCGCATTGTTTCCCAATAGACCTAACATTGTTAGAATAAAACTAAGTTAGTGATTCTCAGAAGGAAAAGTTTTAAGAGAAATAGAACTTTGGTACAAATAACTTGCAGCTGTACTCTGCACTCAACCTCTGACCTATGATGATTAAAAAGTAAGGTGCCCACCCAAACTGGGGCACTTTCAAGGATGAATGGGCGTGCTAGTAACAGTCTGTCTTCGATGACATGTATAAATCTGGACTGTCCCGAACAAACTAGAACTAAAGAACGATGCTCGAAGATCAAGCAAGCCAACTCACATCTACAAGACTTCTGTCTGAACAACTACTATTTATATGACAAATTACTTCTGTTAGGGTTTTGCATTTTACCAAGCACTTTCACATATATTATTTTACTCTTCACGGCAATCCTATGAATTAGCCAAGCATTTATTCATTCAGTGAGGAGTTAGTCTACCTATTTTCCAAATGAGAAAACTGAGGGAAATATATATGACTAAGGAAGATGTCCGAGCCAGGGCTTAAAACCAGCTCTGTAACTCAGTCCTGTGCTCCTTCCCACCTCATGGCCCCTCAAGAGTCATCAGAAGGGCATTGATGAAGCAGCGAGAGAAGGGCTGGAGACTCCAAGTCAGGCACTCCTCTGTGAGGGGGAATTATTTATAAACAATCAGGTAGAACGAAGTGCTAGTGGCTCTTTTAAAGACCTGTGGCGGAGACTCGCAGAGGTATAGGAATTAAGAGGGATTTTTAATGAACTTGATCTTCTGCTTTTCTCAGGTACATCTAGTTCTTGAAGGAAATGCAATTTTCTCTTCTAATTAGGTCAAACTCTTAACCAATTGGGAGGCAGCGGACGGAGTTCTAAAGAACCATCTCCCACTTCCGTAGATGTGGGCAGTTCTGTGACTTTACAAACTGTCTGTCTTGGTCTGGGTTCAGGCATTCCCGGCGGAAAGCACTGGTCCTTCTGGATAACCGAGACAACGTGTGCTCAAGCTTATAGAACACCATGAGGGCCTGCCATACAAGCTTCACAGACAAAAGATGAACAACCTGAGTGTGAACAGATACCTTCTAAATCAAAGAGATGTTCTGGAGTTTTCTAAGGGGTTTAAATTATCACAAGGTAAAGGAGAGTAGGAAACTGACTAAAATTTACTAGGTTAAAAGGGACACTGAGAAATCATTTGGTCGGGATGTCCATGTCTGGTTAGGGCAATGCTCCAAATATCCCCAAATTTAGCAAGTACAGACATTCCCATGACTCATATCCAATAAAATCAAAAGGTTTTATTCAAGCCTAGTCCTCCAGTATGGAACCTCTTATATTATCCTTTTGAGATATGCAGGAAAATAACACGATCGTGTTTAAAATGATAGCCTTTTATGTACCTTTGCTTATTTCTATATACAAGAAAGCAGACACAAGAATGCCCCAAAACACAATTAACCTGAAATGAAATGTCTCCTCATTTAACCGGACTTTAGCAACTTAAATTAAACAGCTCTGTATAGAGATGGCCAATTAGGGTGGAGAGTTTTTGGACTCTGTGCCCTCTCTGTGCTCTATGCAGATGTGTCTTACCACATGGGAAGTTCTGTGTTAGAAGTATCTATGCAAACATTAGTTTACTCCGCCATAATGCCAACTAGAGGGTAGGGATTATGCCTTTTAATAACATACCCCTAGTACCTACACAGTGCTGATACCAGATAAATAAATGAGTCATCACGATATAGAAGTATAAATTGCAGTCAAGAACAGTAGACATTTTCATTGAAAATTTCAGAATGGTATGACAATTGATTAGAATTGATTCAATGGTAGAAAAAAAAATCATTAGAAGTGAATATTGATAGGGAAAAACAGTGTAAACCATTTAGCTATGTTCAATTCTCATGGTAAAACAAATGGGGTTTTCATGCTAAAGAACTTCTATTTCCACAAGGATGCCCACTTGAGTCTAAGGAACAAAAGCCCTCCAGAATAAGCCCTGTGAGGACAGGGATCCCATTGTTTTGCTCATACACTACCTCTCACAGTCACAGGCATAGAACAACTACTCAATAAATATAATTAGATGGTGGGTGGACAGATGGATGGATAAACGAATGAATGAAAAGGCAAAACGACTAAATGGGAAAATCTCAGCCTGCTAATTAAAACTCCGATAAAGGCTGCTCATGCAATATTTGCAACAGTACTACTTATTCTTCTATCTTCTCAGTGACCAGCCCAATTTAGGTCTATTTTAAAGCATCTTATGTAAGACCTTTCCATATGGGAAAAAACTCCACAGATGTATGTATAATGGGGAATGTTTCCTATGAGGCTAGAAGCAATTATTTCTATCTTTGTTTTCACTAATTCCCTGTTCTTTTTTGTTTTTAAATATTTTTTCTTTATTGATTTTCAGAAAGAGAAGAAGGGAGAGGGAGAGAGAGATAGAAACATCGATGGGAGAGAACATCGATTTGCCGCCTCTTGCATGCCCTGCACTGGGGGATTTGGCCCACAACCTGGGCATGTGCCCAACTGGGAATCGAACTGGCGACCTCTTGGTGCATGGGTCAATGCTCAACCACTGAGCCACACTGACCAGGCTGATTCCCTGTTCTTGAGTGACACTGGCCTTGGATGCAGCATGAAGTAGACTTCCAAGACCCTCATGGAATATTCAATTTGCCTTTACCTTCCCTTGATTATCTCTCATCCTTATACTGTACATTAGTCTCTCCTAAGGACCACACAATGGTTGTTGGATACCTGGAAGCAGCCACATTGTCTATCCAACTGTTTGTATTATGTTTACAGACTGTTTGCTTCTTTGTATCACTGAATGGAACAGACCATGAATCATAAATTACTGTGTAGGTGTACAATCATTGCAAGGAATGGTGAACAAAAACATAATTCTATACCAGCTTTGTTATGTGTAAAGCTTTTCTTAGATGGTTTTTGAAAAAGTCACAAAAGTGATAAGCAATAATGCTAGGCATACCGGTACTAAAAATTGTGTCATATCTATCATTGCAAACAGGATAGTAAAATGATCACCTCTTATACACTGCTTGACACTAGACAATGCATCCACATATACCACCTAGTTGACTGTCAAAATGATTCTGAGAGGTAATCAGGGAATGTCTTTGAATCTCCATTTTAAAAGAGAAAATGAAGGCTTTGAGAGGTTCTCTAACAAACTCAGTATGAGCGTGTGTTTTGGTGGCAGAACTGGAACCATGCTCTCCTAAATTCTAGCATGCCTTCAAGGCTTTGAGGATAACCTCCCTTTTCCACAGCAAATGCAATGCATCATACCTGGCTTATTTCCTGAGTGGTTGCTATTTTGTCCTGAAATAGCGGAGTGGGGCCGGTTGGAGGCAGCAGTTTTCTTCTCGTGCACTTTGTAGCTGTCAGGTGCTACACAGATGAGACAAAAGAGAAAAGACATACTTAGTTGCTTAAAACTTATTCAGAAACTATTCAATATTTACTGTTCACTTTTGTATCTGGTGCTAGGCTAGCTTTAGGAAAGAAGAAGAAGGAAAAAAAAGGCACAGTTACAACCCCTGCCCTCAAGGCACACATACTGTTCATCGGGAGGGACACATCCAAAAAGCAACAGTCTCGGCGGAAGTGGCCAATCTTGTAGTAGTGGTGTGTTCACAGGTCCCTGAGGCCATTTACCCTGCTGTCCCCAGTTTACATATAAAACAACCACGTGGAAACATGATTGGAATCTAAAACCTCTGACCTTAGTTCTTACAAAGTTCATGTGTTAGGCAGCAAAGAAATTCCAAGAACATAACCAAGTAGGTCACCAAAAGGGATTAGGAGATATAATTTACTAGGATTTTGAAAAGGCTTCTGCAGAAAGTTAAAAAACAAAGATTATTAACGAGACTAAGGGAAACGTATTCTAGGAAAGGAATGAAGGGCAATAATACCAGGCAGTTCTCTGGTAGTAAAGTATAGGGTTCTTCAGGATCAGACAATTTTTCTTTACATGTGTTACTTTATTTAACCTATTTTCAAAGGATATTTAAAGGATGTTTGCTACACTTAATAGAGAGAAATCATGTCAAAAACCAAGCCCTTGAATTTCCCTGCCTCCTCCCCTCTGCCTTAAAATCAGCTCTGTCCAGTCTTCTCCATCCATTAAGACAATTCCATTCTTCCAGTTGATCAGGTCTAAAGCCCTGGCATCACCCTTGACTTCCCTCCATTAGTAAGTTCTTTCAGCTCTACCTTAAAAACAAGTTAGCACCTGTACCTCTACCTTTCTGATCATCTCTTCCCTGTGTGACTGCAACATCCTCTTAACTAGTCCACCTGACCCTACCACTGATCATCAGTCTATTTTCATCTCAGCAGCCAGAGTAATCCCATTAAAACATAAGTCACGTCATCCCCTTGCTCAAAACCCTCCAATAGTTCCCATGTCACTCAGAGAAAAACACAAGGTCTTTACCATGACCTAGAAGGTACTATATGGTTTAGCCTTTACCTTGTACCACTTTCCCTCTTGTTTGCCCTACTCATATGGACTGACTTAGTCTATCGCACAGCCTCTGCAAGTGCCTGAAATGTTCTCCCAGTTATCAACATGGATCTCACCTTCACTTCCTTTGGGTCTCTACTCACAGGTGACATTAGAGAGTCCCCTTGACCTGTTTAAAATAGTACCCTCACGACTTCCGGTCAAGATGGCGGCATAGATAAACGTGGTAGTCGCCTCCTCCCACAACCACATCAAAATTACAACTAAACTACAGAACAACCATCATTCAGAACCTCCTGACATCGAGTTGAATGGAAGTCCTACAACTACGAAATTAAAGAAGCAGCCACATGGAGACTGGTAGGAGGGCGGAGGTGTGACAGGCTGGTCCCAAACCCACGTGTGGCGGATAAAAATCAGGAGGAGACCTCGGCTGGGAAGGTCCTCCCCGAGGAGTGAGAGGTCCCCGTCCCACACCAGGCACCCAGCTCAGGGTTTCAGTGCCAGGAAGAGAAGTCCCCATCACTTCTGGCTGGAAAAACCAGCAGAAACTGAGGCTGAGGGAGGCTGAGGCTTCTGGAGTCCCAGGCAGCTCCTCTTAAAGGGCCCGTGCATGGACTTACTCGGACTCACTCCTTCTGGGCTCCAGCATGGGTGAGGCAGCTTGAAAAGCACCAGAGACATATGGGGAAGAACTGAATTGTTTGGCACTGGGGCGAGAGCTGGAGGGGCAGCTTTCTCCTGGACAGATGTGCTGTGGGAGGCCGTTGTTCCTTTGGTGAGCCCTTCCCTGGGGCAGCAAACTGCCTCCATATCTGGGACTCCAGCAACCTGGCTCACACTGTTTGCCCCACCCTGGTGATTCCCTGAGGCCCTGCCCCACCCAACCTTCAGGCCCACCCAAGCTGTTTCCAAAGGCTTTATCATAGGATTGGCCTGTCTTGGATCCTGCTTCAGATTTTCCTAAAATCTCTCAAACAAGCAGTATCTGGTCTCAGCGAGCCCCATACCTCTCATTAAGTGGCCCCAGGCCTGGCACTGGAAGGAGCCAGCCTTGGTTTACAACTTGGCTTTTCCTGGGCACCTCCAAGCCCAGCACAAGAAGCAGCCGTTTGCAGATCACTTTGTAGCTTATGCCGGGTGGCCCCGGATAGAACACAGGCAGTGGCTGACCTTGCCCCAGAGCCAGCATACCCAGTGGACAGCTTTAGACCACATCAAAGCACCACCACCCAACCACCCCACAAGTGACACACTCAATGAGTGGACTCAATGGGTACCAGAGCCCTGCTGAAGTAAGTCTTGTTCTGTGAGTTGGGCCCCTACACCATTGATCCTGCAAGGAAGTCAGAGGCCAGTGGTCAGTGGGCACAGCCAGTCCTTGCAGCTGATCAACCTGAGTAAATCCCTCATATTGAGGTGCCAACAGCAATCAAGACTCAATTACAACAGAAGGGTGTACAGTCCACACTAGGGGTGCACCCTGAGGGTCCAGCTGGCGTGATCAGGGAGGCTATGCCACTGGATCCTACAGGACACCTACAATAATAGGCCACCCTACAAAACCTAGGAGACACATAGAAACAAACCTAACACACAGAAACAAACACAGGGAAGCAGCCAAAATGAGGAGACAAAGAAACATATCCCAAGTGAAAGAACAGAACAAAATTCCAGGAAAAGAACTAAACAAAATGGAGATAAGCAACCTAACAGATGCAGAGTTCAAAACACTGTTTATAAGGATGCTCAAGGAACTTAAGGAGAACTCCAAGGAACTTGGTGAGAACATCAACAATATAAAAAAGAACCAGTCAGAAATGAAGGATGCACTAACTGAAATAAAGAATAATTTACAGGGAATCAATAGTAGAGCAGGTGAAGCCAAGAAGCAAACCATCGAACTGGAATATCAGAACAGCAAAAAGAAAAAAGAATCCAAAAAAAAAGAGGATAGTGTAAGGAGCCCCTGGGACAACTTCAAGCATACCAACATTTGCATCATGGGGGTGCCAGAAGGAGAACAGAGAGAACAAGAAATTGAAAACCTATTTGAAAAAATAATGACAGAAAACTTCCTTAATTTGGTGACGGAAACAGACATACAAGTCCAGGAAGCACAGAGAGTCCCAAACAAGATGAACCCTAAGAGGTCCACACCAAGACACGTCATCATCAAAATGCCAAAGGTTAAAGACAAAGAGAGAATCTTAAAAGCAGCAAGAGAAAAGCAGTTCATTACCTACAATGGAGCTCCCATAAGGTTGTCAGCTGATTTCTCAAAAGAAACTTTGCAAGCCAGAACAGAGTGGCAAGAGATATTCAAAGTGATGAAAAGCAAGGACCTACAACTAAGATTACTCTATCCTGCAAAGCTATCCTTTAGATCGATGGCCATATAAAGAGTTTCCCAGACAAGAAAAAGCTAAAGGAGTTCATCACCACCAAACCACAATTATATGAAATGTTGAAGGGTCTTCTTGAAGGAGAAGAATAAAAATATGAACAATAAAATGGCAATAAATACATATCTATCAACAATTCAATCTACAAACAAAATGAGCAAGCAGAACAGAAAGAGACTCATAGATCAGAGAACTTTTTGTTGCTTGCCAGATGGGAGGGGGCTGGGGGATGGGTGAAGAAGATGAAGGAATTAAGAAGTACAAATTGGTAGTTAGACTGATGAACCTCAAAGGGAAGGGGGGAGGAAGGGCGGGAAGAGATAAACCAAAGAACTTCTATGCATATATGCATAACCAATAGACACTGACAATAGTGTGGGGAAGGCAGGAGGGGGGCAGGATTGGGGATGAGGGCGTCAATGGGGGAAAAAAGGGGGGAACATCTGTAATACATTCAACAATAAAGATAAGTTAAAAAAAAATAGCACCCTCAACACTCATCACTCCCCATTCCTCCGTACCCTGCTGTTTATAGTGCTTACCTCCTGACTACCTTCTTCTCCATTAGGCTGAGGGAACTGGATATTGTCTAGAAACAGGAATAATTTGCTCAAGGTTTTTGAACCTGAAAGGGTGTGATAATAATTATGCTTCAAGAAGACTGAATTTGAAAATGTTATCCAAGATGTACTAAAAAAATTACTAAATTTAGTAAGTTTACCTTGACCTCTGAATAGGGAATGTACTGAATTTTTATGGCTCTCTCTCAATTATATACACTATGGAATATGTATGGAATATGTATACAATATGCATGGAAAACTAGACTAGTAAAAAGTATCTTATGCAACTTTACTATTGCTCAGTTTCAAACAATTTATTTGTTTTAAATACTTGAGCAAACATTGACTGGTTGAAGTTTTACCTACTTGAGCTTTCTTTGCCTTATTTGCAGGGAAAGGTCTGTAAAGATACAGTAAGAGAATGGGCAGATTGCTAATAAATTAAACAGCAAAAGGTCTCAAATCAGTGGTTTCTGATAGGATTTTGCCACTTGTGGAAATTTTACCAGGCAATTCACCACTGGGAAAAGGCTACCTTCTGTGTGTATGTACTTAATGGGGGGGGGGGGGGTCAAGTCAAGATGAGTATGAGTGGAGCCAGGATAGGCCCCGAAACTGATCTGGAATGGAAATCAGAAAGTGCCATGGGTTCTGTGATGCTGTAATACACACTCTGATCACACCTGCCCAAAACAAGTTGCCAGTAACAGGTGAAGCCCATCCTAGTTTGGCTACAGTCTCACAACTTTAGACGCAGCTCCTAAAGATGGAAACACTGAGTGTACCTGGAACCTTTGCCCTTATTCGGCAAAAGTTAATCTTCTTAAAACTGCTCATAAAGAAGTTAATAAGTAATAAAGATAAACACAAAGGAGTGCCACCCAGACCTGAAGTGCTTTGATTACACTTTTCTTTTTATTTTGCAGCCAACTCCAGTACATGAATGTAAAGTCTTAATTAGTAAGCTGTTTAGGGATCTTCTATTTATTATTTTTAATTAACTGAAAGATAATTAGGACCACTTGTTTAGACTATATTCAAATGCATTCGTTTCTTTCTTGCCGTGGTATATTTGACATAATTTAATCTTTCTCTGGTGACTGAGTATCTGCAGCGCCCCCAGGACCTGGCAATAAACATCATCCTAAATGACTATTATGTTGCAATGGACCACAAGGAGATTACAAAGACCACATGTTCAGTACAAGTGACCTTTTTGAATAATCTCTGACAAAAGTTTTTTTTTTGGGGGGGGGAGGGAGTGTTGAAATTTGCTTTATTGTCTTGAAACTCAAATGTAAAAAATAAATTTCAATTAAACTAGAGGTCTGACTACTTGAATTCCAATTTATTTATTCATTATTATTTTAAAAACTCTTTTTCTTTATTGATTTTAGAGAGAGAGAAGGGAGAGGGAGAGAGAGAAACATCAATGAGAGAGAACATCAATTGGCCGCTTCCTGTATGTCCCCCACTGGGGATTTGACCCACAACCTGGGCATGTGCCCTAACCGGGAATCGAACTGGCGACCTCTTGGTGGGTGGGTTCTTTTTTTTTTTTTTATCCTCACCCGAGGACATTTTTCCATTTTTTGTTCAGATAGAGTGGGAGGGAGGGAGGGAGAGAGAGAGAGAGAGAGAGAGAAACATCGACGTGAAAGGGACACATCGAGTGGCTGCCTCCCGCATGACCCAACCAGGGGCTGGGGACAAACTGCAACCGAGGTACGTGCCCTTAGCGGGAACTGAACCCGGGTCTCTCTAACCGCTGAGCCAAACTGGCCAGGGCACATGGGTTGATTCTTAACCACTGAGCCACACTGGCCGGGCTAATTCCAGTTCATTTATATCTGACTTCTTTGGATCCACTCTAACTGAACATCTATTTGCTCATTTATTATTATCTGGATCTCAGAAATACATTTCTGTCCCAGAAGACCTTCTGAGTCCTACTCAAGACAAATTTGAAATCTATCTCAAAAATTTTATGTTCATGTAAAACCGATAGGTTAAATTTAGTAAAATAAAGTTAATTTAAAAAAATTGTCAGGCTGTTAAGTCCAAGATTACGTACTTCTAATTTCTAACCATTCGGTTGGATATTTGTTTAGTTTTCAAGCTGTCTTCCCACTTTTTATCAGTTTTTCTTTATCTTCTGCTGTAAGAGTCCTTATTTCTCAAAAAACCTGTCTGTTAATACTACCTTGTTTAGAGGGAAGATGCAGACTCAGACCAGCATTCAAATGTAAGCCCTGTTACTAACTGAAGGACCTTCAGAGTTTCTTGACTTCTGTGAGTAGGTAATAAGGGGGTGCTACTGCCTGTCTCACAGGGTGGTTGGGAGGGTTAACTGAGATGTATGTTGAGTCTACTACAGGGCTTGGCACACAGCAGGCATTTAGCGGTCATTCAGCCCCTTTCGCCTGTCACGCCCTTGCTTCCAGGGCCCGGACCTGCACCCTCAGCTCCAGTGCGGTGGGGGGGTGTTTGGGGTTACGTGCTTTCAGGTCAGCCAGCCAGGCTCTGCCGTTTGTAAACTGTGAATCCTCAGTGTATCACTTGTCCTCGTAGTCCTAATCCCCATCTGTAAAGCCGGAAAACACTTACTTCCAGAGTTGTGAAAATTAAACGAGACTGCCAGACCCACTGCAGGCTCAGTAAATGCAAGAATGTGTTTTTGGTTCTCTCCCTCTTTATTCCCTACGCAACTGTGGGACACTAAGTTCCTATTTCCTCAGGGCTTTGCTCACCCAGCACAAACAGGAAGAGCAAACCTATGTCAACTTGGTGACGGTGGTCTTGGGGAGCAAGGTGGCCAGCGACGCAGGAAGGTCTGGCTCAGCTGCTGGATTCGGAGGTTTTCGGCTCAGCCAGTTATGCCTCCTGGGACCCTCAGGTAGGCTGGACTTAATTGGGAACGAGTTCAGGGTACACCCCGGTTTGAGAAGAGGTAATCATCAGTCTTTCTGAGGCTTGGAAAGATGACAGTTTTCTGAGATTTAATGCCCTTCAAATGACCATCACATTAAGTAAATACAAGCCTTTAAAAAACCCCTCAATCATAATAATGAGAAAATAAAACCTTGTGAGAGATTTTCTTTCTTTCTCGTCTTTTAACAAAGTGCAGGGGCTTTCATGGTTTGGAAACACAATGGAAACAGGTACTTATTCACTGTAAGCTCTCCAACATTTAAATATCTGGAAATCCTAGGTAACTAGCAGATAGGATCACATATACCATTTTCCAATTTGCCATTAAAATATAAATGACTCAGGTGACTTTCCAGTATTTGAATCGCTTTCCTTCATTAAAAAAAAAAGAAAGAAAACTGAGCCACATACTATGATGCTCAATAAGTCTCTGCCTGCCTTATAAAATCTTTATTGGTCTTCCTGCTCGCTTGAAAGCTTTATTCCATTAGCATCACATGTGCGTATTGGAGTCAAGACAAGAGAGAGGATACAGAGAAGCACCCTTGTGGTCTGGGACTCTCTCTAAATCACCCTGAAACAAAATATAGAGGCAGCAGACATACAGGTCTTTCACCCAGTAAAAATTCTGCAGCTCAGTGAGCGCCACAAAGGTGCCTCCCTGATCCACGTCCTCTGCCATTCACGGCGCTCCTTGCAGCGTCTTCCTACACGAGCCATGGGGTTCTCACGGCTTGGTTTCTATTTTTGGCTGTACAGTCTGGTTGGAGAGTGTTCTTTCCATTATCAAAATAACTAGTATAAAAATGCTTAATTTAGTGAAAATGCTTATTACTCTAATAAGACATTTGTGACTACAACCTCAGGGACCATCCTAAGTTTAAATCTCACTGACATGGTCTTGACATCCGCAAGGATAATGTATCTCTGTCACTGGTTTGTTTTTTTTTTTAAATATTGTTTTATTGATGTTAGAGAGAGAAAGGAAGGGAGAGGGAGAGAGAAAAAAACATCGATCAACTACCTCCTGCATGCCCCTCACTGGGGATCGAACCCAAAAGCCAGGCATGTGCCCTGACTGGGAATCGAACTGGTGACCTCTTGGTGCATGGGACAATGCTCAACCAACAGAGTCACACCAGCCAGGGCTCTCTGTCACTATTTTTAACAAAATGGGGAACCTGAGTTGGGAAACAGTGGACGTTTTAGCCCCCAGCTCTGTATGGTTCTTCTTTGCTATATTGTTCAACTGGACTCTGTGACCTCCTGTCCCCAGGCTACACACAGAGCTCTGGGAGAGGAAACGAGCAGATGGAACTAGACTTTGAACCACATGGAACTGCCATATTTTGTAGTGAAAAAATAGTTAAATATTGCAACTTCATATGTTTCAATCTCATAGTTCTGAACTGTCTATACAGAAGAGTTATAGCAGGACTGAGAGTGCTATCCTTAGAAATGTTTGATTTTGCTACAATAAATCTTAGCCACAAGCATGACCATCTGCTGAATTCTGAGACTTCCTAGTGAATCACAGAACCTGGGGTGGTCTTGGGATATCTCCAACACCCTAACAAATAGCTTATTCGAAAATTTGGCTGCAGAATACTGTTATGGCAATTGAAGAATGTTACCGGTTTAAAATCATAACATAAGGAAAAAAACAGAGTAACTTTCAGGTACTTCAGAGTGTTTTCACCTAAAAGTTTCTACTTCATAATCCTTTTGCTTGTCTACTTGATGTTTAAACTTGATTCTGATACAGCTGCCAGGAGTATTGTAACATATAAATCATAGATAGTAAATATTTTATCCAAAGTCATTTATGAAATTTGCATTAGAAGAAGGAAGACATAACTCCTAATGATTTTTCTGATTGTTCAACATGATGGAGCGCTTCCCCTTTAAATTCTTCATCGTTACACGTGAAGTTGCGTAGTCATGATCAAAGCTCGCGGGAGTTAGCATCAGACAACTCTGGGTTTAATTTCCTGCTTTATCTGTTTTCTCCCCACTCGCATCTATTCAGACAGCACCCTATTTGGTGGGACACCTTGTGCACAGTACTGAGAAAATAATATTAAGTGAATAATTTTTCTACCACTCCTTTCTCCTTTCCTAATTCTAGGTTACTTCCTCAAGCTGTGCTTTGGAGCTTTCGATTCCCCCAACAGTTTCTCTTCTCCTCAGTAAAGTTATCTCCTCCTATGGCCTGAAGCACCTTCTCCATGCCAGCCACGTTCAAGGCTGCATTTATAAATATGCTCTCCCTATAGTCTTCTGCTTGTACGGAATATATCCTTTTTTTTCATCTTCACCTGAGGACATTTTTGCATTTATCTTGAGATAGAGCGGGAGGGAGAGAGGAAGAGAGAGAGAGAGAAACATCGACGTGAGAGAGACACACCGAGTGGTCGCCACCCACACAACCCCAACTGGGGCCGGGGACAAACTGCAACCGAGGTACGTGCCCTTAGCAGGAACCGAACCCGGGACTCTCTGGACCGCAGGCCGACGCTCAACCGCTGAGCCAAACCAGCCAGGGCTGGAATATATCCTGATGCATTTCTGCTATTATTTGAAACTATGTCAAAAGCTGAGCTAACTGTCCTTACAAAATCAGCTAAGCCCTGATGTCAGTCTCTGTTATTATCAATGGAACCACCATTTCCCAGGCTCAGAAATGTTAAGTGATTTTTTTTCCCCAATAAGAATTTACAGACACTCCCATGGGCCACTTTGCTATCCACGAAGAATACAAAAAGCATAGGACATGGCATCTACTTGCACAATGTGTATCAGCCTCTGGAGGAAATAATATGCAAATACTTGAAATTGCAACAATAGACCAATTCAGTTTTTAAAAATCAATGCACCACAGCAGATTAACCAAATAAATGATATAGATAGTGTTATAGGGATTCAGTGATGGGAGAAGGTGCTAGAGGGGATGGTAGTGATGGAAACGTCATTGGATAAAGATTTTGAAGAATGGAGAGAATCTGTACTATATAAGTAAAGAGTAGAGCAGAGAATATTCCTGGCTGGGGAATGGCACAAACAGAACTACAAAGACAAAAAAACAAAACAAAAATACAACAAGATAATCGGGACTGTCCAGTCAGAACAGTGGGTTAGAGGCAGGCAGTTGCAGTTGAAAATAAGGTAAGACAAGGCTGAGGTCAATGCCTCCTAGAACGGCAAGAGCTTGGACTTATCGTAAAGGCAATGAAAGTCACTGAAGCATGTTGTACGGAACTTCTAGCCGTGAACTGCTTTAGCTTCCACGGATTCTGGGTAAATGAAGAGTGCAGCCTAACAAGCCGCTGGAAAGGTATACAAAAAGGTTATCATCTGAAACAACAGAAGAAAATCAGACAAAAACCAGACATCTTAAGAACTGTGCTTTCTGTATAACTAAATAATTATTCAGATTTCTCCACTTACCCTCGACAGACAAGGGATAACTATTTGACCATTAAAAGAAAAAGTGAATATGGTGAAACCTATGCCTGTAGCTGAAGCAGCAAGGAACAGGGAGGAGGATGGTCAGTGTGGCCATCCGAGAGGGACCCAAGGGCAGCGAGGTAGCACCACACAGGGACCCTCTGTAGGCCCTCAGGGTCTCCTTTGCTTCAAATCCTACAGGAAATGGGAGCCCAGCCAAGAACTCCAGGGAGCAAGAGCAGTGGGTAGAAGGAGGAAATACAGAATGGAGGAAATATGCCTGGTTCGGAAACAGGTGGGGTGTTTTTGAAGGTCATTTTGTAGGCAGGTCAAGGAAATAAAAGGTGGGTAGAGGCTGACTAGTATCTTTGACTCAAAAAAAAATTTATTGATCTTAGAGAGTGGAAGGGAGAGAGAGAGAGAGAGAAACATCAATGTGAGAGAGAGACATCGATTGGTTGCCTCCCGCACATGCCCTGACTGGGGTATTGAACCCACCACCTGGGCATGTGCCCTGACTGGAATCGAACCTGTCACCTTTTTGTGTACGGGACGATGCTCCAACCAACTGAGCCACACCAGCCAGGGCTTTAATTTTTTGTAGACTGCCACAGGATGGGGAAACAGCCACTTCACTATGCAAACTTACAGGTATGGTGCCATGGCAATGCATGAAAGGTAGTGCAAATCTCACTTGCCCTTCTACACCAGAATAAACCCACTGTGAGGTATAATGTAAAATCTAGCCACATTTGATCTGACACAGCAATAAGGACGATGCCCCATTTATTCAACACTCTATGGCTCATTTCTTGTTGCAAAAGCAAATGCAATTAAATAAGACCATTTGATAATAGCATATATCTCAGTCATACACATCACATCTTCCTTATTCATTCTCCTGACAAACAATTCAATGAAGATTTACTTTTTCTTTGAATGTTATGTACCCTATATAGAACAGACAATTATGACTTGATGGCTATAGTTAGTAGATCACATTAGAGGCTTCCAAGACTATGTGGAGGTTTTAAAATTTGGGATGAGCTCATTCAGCAAACAGTGAACAGTGACTGAAAGTCACTTTCTGATTACTTCATTTCTTCACAATGAAAAACATAAATAAATTTCTGACAGTGTTAAAAAATGATATTCAATCAAAAGACAAAGAAATCTGTCCAAAACTGAAATAATACAAACTGAACACAATGACATTGATTTTATAAATACAACCCAACATTGTGTCCAGTTATGTAATAAATGGGAACAGCAGCCACCAGAAGCATCAAGGTTCCCCTTTGACACTGACACTAAGGCATGAAGAATGGAACACACACACGTAGGTGCTTATTAATAATTTATAATCCATCAACTTACAAAAAAGAAGTTGAGGTAGTTGCACTAAATTCTCAAAGTCTATGCATGAGATGATAAAAATACTGACATAACCATCATTTTTCTTAAAAAAAAAAAAATCCAATTTCTGTCTGCTAAATTACACATGATAGTAAAAGTATAAATATTACTTAAATAACAAAAAAGCCTGACCGGTGTGGCTCAGTGGTTGAGCACTGACCCATGCACCAAGAGGTCACCGGTTCGATTCCCGGTCAGGGCACATGCCCAGGTTGTGGGCCTGATCCCCAGTGGGGGGGCATGCAGGAGGCAGCCAATCATTGTTCTCTCATCGATGTTTCTATCTCTCTCTCCCTCTCCCTTCCTCTCTCTCTCAAATCAATAAAGGAAAAAAAAAATCAACAAAAGATAATTCTATCAAAACAGTATAAGAATGAATAAAGGAAACATTCTTTAAAATGGAGTCAGGAGGCCTGAAGGGGGAGTTTCACACACCATGGCTCTACATCAATCACACCCTCAACCGGGAGAAGCATCAATTGCTCCAGCAGGAAGAGATACGTACAGTGCATCTCTGCAGGAGGGAAGTTTTCTCCTTGTCCAGCAACAAGCCCAACCGATGGGAACCTTTGCAACTCAGCCAATGAGAAGCCATGACCACCCTGAACTCTCGCTTTCCTCCAGTAAACCTTCGTTCAAATCACCCTTCCAAACTTCCTCCTTTTTCTCCATAAAGTAACTTTCTTTTCCTTTGTTTGTTGCCTATAGTGTTTTGGGTTTTTTTTTTGTTTTATTTTTGCTGTACCATGCTTGTCCTGAATTGTAATTCTCTTCTATTCCCAAATAAACTCATTTTTCTGGTAAAAGAATTGGCTGTTTTATTTTTAAGGCTGACACGTTACCAGAATATTTTTAAGGGATAAGGAGTGGTCTACTTGTTTGCCTTCAAAGAGCTGATGTTTAATCACAGCCATCACATTCTAAGCTTAAAGAACCACAGGCGGGCCCTGGCCGGTCTGGCTCAGCAGTTAGAGCATCGGCCCGTAGACCAATGAGTTGAGGGTTCGATTCCAGTCAAGGGCACATACCTCGGTTGCAGTTCGTCCTCAGCCCCGGTTGGGTAATGCAGGAGGCAACCAGTCTATGTGTCGCTCTCACTTCGATGTTTCTCTCTCTTTCCCTCCCTCCCAGTTTATCTGATGATAAAGGGAAAAATATCCCCGGGTGAGAATTTAAGGAAAAAAAAAAAAAGACCATAGATAGTCTCCAAGCAAACGGAGCTAGAGCCATCTAGCTTGGCCACTTGGCCAGGTACAGCTCCATGAAAAGGTACCACTTGACCAGAGCAACCTGAGGGCAGGTACCATGCCTTTCAGCCTTCTAATCTCTCTGTCTTTAGTGTTTAGCCCACTCTCTGGCACATATATGAAACTGAATAAATGCTTAAAGAAGGAAATGAGAGGGAGGGGGGTGAATGGTCTGTACTCTGAGCAAATTGTGGCAAAAGCCCATAAATAAAATGTATGCATGACAACACGATGATAACATTATACGTTTACTCATTTTTTGATGGATGCTAAGATTGTAGAGAAAAGGTGACCAAAATAATTGTGAGATTATAGTCATATTTCTTACTCCATGTAAGAAAATAAAGAAAACGTTGAATGTACTTCTAAGGTGGTGTTGACATTATATCAGGCGAGACTTAAAGTCAAATGACTGTTTTTGCAGCCATGTAATAAGGTCTGCCCAGCACCTCAGGAATTCGAGTGACAAACACCAAATACAACAGGATTTGACTTACACAGTTTGGGGGAAAGCATGGGAACACTTCGGCCTCTGCTGGAAACGTCAGAAAGGCTACAAAAAGGCATGTCCGCTTGGAGGGATTTGTAAACCCCAAGCTTTTCCCAAAGCAATTTAATAGATTTGTTTTGATAATCTGTTTGTTAAAAAGCCAAAGAAACATCCATCTTTACTGAATAAAGAAAAGCATATTTCAGAAAAACATATATTCCGTATATTTTGTGGGAACTATTGGGAATCACTTCTTAAGCTGATACATTTAGCTGACAGTAAACATGACACACTTTAAATTCAACCACAAAGGCTTTTATCTAAAAACAAACAAAAAATAAATACAACAAACAAAAACCTTCCTCCAGCCAGATGGCAACACTATAAATAGAATAGAAAATGCTTTATTTTCCACCTGCATTAATATAAACCAGATTAAAAGGCAAGCCTTTCTGTCCCCACGGGCTATGCACTTTCCTGGCAATTTATCACCGGTCACAATGCTACGTGCTACACAAATGATCCCTGCCACATAATGTGAACAGGTTTATCACTAAGCAAAGCACAGGGCACAGTACAGAGAAGCGGGGAAAAGCCTAATGACCATATTGAAACTTTTCCAGTTACACTGAGAAATGGTAAATTACAGAGATGTAGTTAATTGTCTGAATTTCAACAGCTGGATAGGGAGTTTATCAAATTAGACCCAATTCAATTAAATTCAATGTGTAATTAAAAGCAACTATTTAAATTACTTGGGAAAGAAAAATAATTAGAATTCAACTTTATTATATTTGGCTTAATGAAAGTAACCAACTAAAAGAAATTGTTTTTACTTTTAACAGGATAATATTTTACTTTAAAGAAAACTAAAATGGCTAATGCCAATGTTTCACAAAATGACTACTATAGGCCACAGAATAGAAGTTTTCGTACTTAAATAAAATTATCAAGGTAGGAAATGTACAGTTCTTTTTTTTTTTTTTTAATTTTTTTCCCTTTATTGATTTTAGAGAGAGAGGAAGTGAGAAGGAGAGAGAGCTAGAAACATCAATGAGAGAGAACATCAATTGGCTGCCTCCTGCATGCCTGCCCCCACTGGGGATTGGGCCCACAACCTGGACATGTGCCCTGACCAGGAATAGAACCAGCAACCTCTTGGCGCATGGGTCGATGCTCAACCACTGAGCCACATCAGCTAGGCACTTTTCTTTATTTTTAAATATGATTTTATTGATTTTAGAGAAAGAGAGAGGGGGAGATAGAAACATCGATGAGAGAGAAACATCAGTTGGCTGCCTGCTGCACACCCCCCACTGGGGATCGAGACAGCAACCCAGGTATGTGCCCTGACTGGGAATCGAACGGGTGACCTCTCAGTGCATGGGACGACGCTCAACCAACTGAACTACACCAGCCAGGCAGTCCACCTTTTTTCTTAAAAAAAAAAAAAGCCTTAAATTGGTACTCACAAAATAGTCATGGGGATATAAAGCACAGCACAGGAAATACAGTCAGTAATCTTGCATTGACTATGTACAGTGCCAGGTGGATACTATAAATATTGGGGGGAACACGTTGTAAAGTATATGATTGTCTAACCATCAAGCTGTACACATGAAACCAACACAAAATAATACTGAATGTAAAGTGGAATTGAAAAAAGAAAGTAAAAAACAGTCTTTATTTTTTAGAGCAGTTTTAGGTTCACAGCAAAATTGAGCAGAAAGTACAGAGTTCCCACGTACCCCCGCTTCCTTTCAGGCACAGCCTCCCCACTATCAACATCCTGCAGAGTGTGGCACATTTGTTTCAATCAATGAACCTACGCTGACACATCATTAGCGTTCACTCTTGGTGTTCTAGGTTTTGACAAATGTATAATGTCAGACACCCACCACTGCAGCGTCAAATAGAATCCAATCCGTTTCTCATAGTCCAGCTCAAGGCTTTCTCATGACATCTCTTCTAGCTATTCCTACCTCCAACACACTTCTTTCTCTGACTTAGTCCACTCCAAGTCTACCCCTTACTGCTTAGCATTTTGATTTCATTCTTTTATATTACCAGAATGTATGTTCCTAAAAATTCTAAACACTGATGATATCATGAGAGGCAAGGCAAAAAATGTGCTTTATAGTAAAACACACACACACACACACACACACACACACACACACACAGTTGGGAAAATGCCTGACGGAAATTCATCCTGTCAGTTTGCCCAGGGAAGGCTCTGCGTCATTTCATGCTGGTTCCCCAATACATGGCTATTCTCTGATGCTTCTTTGCTAACAGAACCCTGATGGCCACAAGGCACAGTTCTAGTTAATAAGTTGAAAACTGCAGTTGTTCCGTGGAGTTTTCGGAAATGCTTCCTTAAAGGGGAAGCAGACTCAGGTGGCATGAACCTGTTTGCTCCTCATCTTCCTTTTCTTCCTGTCATGACCACGGGTGCGATGCTCAAGGCAGAGCACTGGCCTCGTAACCAGGAGGCTACCATGAGGGAAAGGTGAAGGGAAACACGGAGACCTGGCCCCGACACCTCTGAGCTGCTGCTGAATAGGTACTAGCAACTGTTTCACTTCCATGTCTCCTGTAGGCAAGGAAAAGAAAAACTCCTAATTTTTAAAACTCACTGTTTTGGGGGGGATTCTGGTGCTCACAATTAACAGCAACCCCAAAACAGATAGAGTTCCCACTGACTACAGAATGAAATCCAGGCACCCCAGCCTTCCAAAATTTGGCCCCAGCTCATCCTTCCAGCTTCCACTCCATCCATTCCTCAACACTCACTCTTCAACCCCAGTCAGACATCACTGGGGGCTGGAGGAGGGTGAGATTCAGAAAAGACAGAGGCTACGATAGTAAGTGGGGGGATGGGGACAGTAAAAGGCTACGAGGACAGTGTATGAACTAGAAAGGAAAAACAGTGCCCACAAAAATAGGTGGTGGTTAGATAATAAAAATATCTCATATGTTGTGTCTTAGATAATGGCTTTTCGTTTAGGGCACGCATAAGCGGGCTGGACACACCGAGGGATTCTGTACATGCTTCGAATTTCAGCTCCTCCCCCACTTGGTTTATCACGAATCTTACACATTCCAATTGCTTCCAGAAGTCAGAAAGCAACACAGGAGCTGGTCCATCACATTAGGGCAGGCCAGCTTTCAGTTCTGAAAACAGCAGGAGGAGCAAAGTCAGGAGGAACAAAGTGAATAAAACATACCAGATCAGGGTTTGAATAACATCATTTGTGACAGAAATCAGTTCCATAGGATTTCAAACAACCTAGAAGCCAGTGGGTTTCTGAAAAGAATGTGCAGGGTTCCCAGAGCGGACCCGGTCACCTGGAACAGCTCCTGACAATCCCTGAGCCACAGTTCTCCTTCATCCTAACCAGCTAGGACCCTAAGGCCCTGTACAGGTTGGCTACAGAAGGACTAAATTAACTTTTCTATCAGCTATTCTGTAAGTGTATCATCAGAGTAGGTATTAATTGCACACTTGCCTATAAAAAGAGATAAAAGTAAAAATTTCACTTTTGCTTAATTTTATTTTTTAAAATAACATTCATTAGATTTTTAATATTATAAAGAGACTATATAGATAAAAATATGAAACACCCAGAATCCTATTACCCAGATAAACTATTTATTCTTTAAAAAAAATTTTTTTTCCCTTTATTGATTTGAGAGAGAGAGGAAGGGAGAGGGAGAAAGAGATAGAAACATCGATGAGAGAGAATATCTATCAGCCGCCTCCTGCATGCCCCCCGCTGGGGATTTGGCCCACAACCTGGGCATGTGTCCTGACCTGGAAATGAACTGGCGACCTCTTGGTGCATGGGTCGACGCTCAACCACTGAGCCACACTGGCCGCCTATTTATTCTTTTTATCTTAAAAAAGAACTGTCTATCATATGGTTAGAAAGTTTAAATAGTACATAAAGTTGTAAGATAAAAAGTCCCTCCCTGCCCTCCTTTCTGGAAGAAAAAGTGTCTATATACACACACATTTGCCTTCTGTTTATTCAAAACATCATGCTATTTACTCTTCTGTTCCTTTTTCTCATTTGATAATCCTACTAGGCCTACTTGTCAAGTTTCTTCTTTAATTACACTACATTTCATCATTTCCAATACCGTCTACAGTAACTAGATATCCTCTGTCTCACCCTCTCTGAAACTCTAAGTTCTCTCCGTCTTCAGCGATGTGTGAGAAGGGACCCAGGCCCTGACTGAGTGTGACTCGCCTCCCTGTATCAATGCCACACCTCATCCCTTGGCCCCAGATGGGGGCCGCTCTGCTTCTGCCAGTCTGGACTCCACTGGGAAGGCAACCTCTTCCAAGGAAGAGGACGACAAAGAAACCCCAAGAGGCTCTGCCTTCCTGGGAGATAGGGTAACCTGAACAAAGGCAGGGATGGGATCCTCAAGGAGCCGCAATGTTAGAACTCAATCAGAAGCTTAAAAACTAGGTTTGTGCCACACGGATCCATTTACCACTTCTTCCCCTCTCTGTTTTGCAAGCCAAACCTGTATCGGTTCAAGCTGTGGCTTCTGCCAACTCTGATGGGAGACGCTGTGGGCTGGGCTGGGGATGAATTGCTCCTCTGACACCTTCTCTGCTTAGGAAATGGAGCAGGGCAGCAAAAAGGTAGAACACTTCCTGGCCACCTCTGTGACCCTTCAAAGCCAGAATCATAGGCAGTGCGGAGAAGAGCGGAATGCTGAAGCTGGCGGTGACCAACTGGGAAGAGGCGGCGGACACCCTTGTGGACGGACAGTGTGACTCCCACAGCAGGAGCTCTGACAGGTGCGGTGTTGGGACTCACACTACTAGGGACTTTCAGGGGTATGCACACAGTTTGTGGTCTGAAAATACAGTCGGAGCTGTTTAATAATTAAGACTATCATCCTGGAGTGCAAAAAAGTGTGACTAAGCCCGGACTTTGACATACTCAGAGTGACAACCAGAGTCTCAGTATCAGGCCAGGAAAGTGGATTTAAATCACAAGGCATTCCTCCAGTCTTCTACAGGAAAAAGACAAAGTGAGATTTAAAACAGGTTCTGTTCTTTTTAAAAAATTTTTTATTACCTTTCTACTAGAAATGGCATTTTATGTATTAGGATTTCTTTAATTTGGCCCCACTCCACATGTTCCCAAATAGAGGATCTCCAATTTTGGAACCTGTCGAATATCTAAATGTAGTAACAAGTGAAAACAAAACAAACAAAAGGAAAGGATCCCAGTCTGAAAAACAAGACCGTTTCACAGAGGCCTGCCAACTCTCAGAGCACAAAGACGACAGTGTGGCGGGCGTCACAGCCTGGCACCCAGCATCAGGCCAGACGGAGAGGCTCTCTGCACAAGGACAGAGCATCGATGGCTATTCGGTTTACAGACCGCAACTTACATGCTTCTTTTCCAATACGTGTATTCACTTGAAGTATGCCACATCCTTCAAACAACAGAAGCCAATGACAAAGTCTAAGCCTGCCGAAGCCATAGCTCCCTCGGGGTCATGAGCTAAACCAAAACTAAGCTGATAATATGACTGCTGTCTTCTAAGCGCTTCTGGAATGCATTTACTGCGACCATTTCTTACTTGACAACCTCCACGTGGGAGTTGGTAGCTGGAGTAGTTAGAGAAGCCAGAAGGAGGGTGAGGAGATTGAGAGGGAAGCCTGTATAGACAGCTCGTCCTAGAAGAAGGGAGAAAAGTCAACAGGCACTGAGAAGAGGCAGAAGGACCACAGCTGTTGTTAGATTTCAGTCCTTCCATTGCAGGCAGCACTGTACTGATCGCTGGCCTGGCCTGTCTCCTCACCCCGTTCTTTATCCAAGACCTGCTCCTAGACAACCAGTTCTGTTTTCAAAATCCCTGTACAGTCACTGTCGGAAAGAACAACATTTAAAGAACTGTCCGAGCTTAAAGAACTGTCCTGCCTTCCCCACAATATTGTTTGTGTCCACTGGTTATGCATATATGCATAGAAGTTCTTCAGTTTATCTCTTTCCGCCCCCTCTCCTCCCCTTCCCTTAGAGGTCCGTCAGTCTAACAACCAATTTGTACTTCTTAATTCCTTCACCTTTTCTCATCCATCCCCCCAACTCCCTCTCATCTGGCAACCAACAAAAAGTTCTCTGTATCTATGAGTCTCTTTCTGTTCTGCTTGCTCATTTTGTTTGTAGATTCAATTGTTGATAGATATGTATTTATTGCCATTTTATTGTTCATATTTTTGTTCTTCTTTTCCTTCAAGAAGACCTGTCAACATTTCATATAATACTGATTTGGTGGTGATGAACTCTTAGTTTTTTTCTTGGCCGGGAGACTATATGTCCATCGATTCTAAGTGATAACTTTGCAGGATAGAGTAATCTTGGTTGTAGGTCATTGCTTTTCATCACTTTGAATATCTCTTACCACTCCCTCCCGGCCTGCAAAGTTTCTTTTGAGAAATCAGCTAACAGCCTTATGGGAGCTCCTTTGTAGGTAACTAACTGCTTTTCTCTTGCTGCTTTTAAGATTCTCTCTTTGTCTTTAACCTTTTGCATTTTGATGATGATGTGTCTTGGTGTGGACCTCTTTGGGTTCATCTTGTTTGAGATTCTCTCTGCTTCCTGGACTTGTATGTCTGTTTCCTTCAGCAAGTTAGGGAAATTTTCTGTCATTATTTTTTCAAATAGGTTTTCAATTTCTTCTTCTCTCTCTTCTCCTTCTGGCACTCCCATGGTACGAATATTGGTATGCATGAAGTTGTCCCAGAGGCTCCTTACACTATCCTCATTTTTTTGGATTCTTTGTTCTGATTGGTGTTTTTTCCTTCCTTATATTCCAACCTGATGGTTTGCTTCTTGGCTTCACCTACTCTACTACTGATTCCCTGTGAATTATTCTTTATTTCAGTTAGTGCATCCTTCATTTCTGACTGGTCCTTTTTTATGCTCTTGATGTCCTCTTTTCTAAGAAAGAGTCATTCATATGTTCCCTAATTTAGTACCTCTGGATATGATATTTAATTTTCTTTAGGCAAGATTTTCTGGTAGGCAGGCTGAACTTAACTTTGTAAACAAATATTCAGTAGCAAAAGCATGGTAACTACTGATGTGTGATAAAACTCCATCTTTCCTATGTCTGAACTATGACCTTTTTTGTCATCTAAAAACACTGTGGAGCCCTAGCCAGTTTGGCTCAGTGGTTAGAGTGTCGGCCTGTGGTCCAGAGAGACCCAGGTTCGGTTCCCGCTAAGGGCGCATACCTCGGTTGCAGTTTGTCCCTGGCCCTAGTTGGGTCGTGTGGGTGGCAGCCACTTGATGTGTCCCTTTCACATCGATGTTTCTCTCTCTCTCTCTTCCTCTCTCTCCCTCCTACTCTATCTGAACAAAAAATGGAAAAATGTCCTTGGGTGAGGATAAAAAAACAAAACAAAACAAAACAAAAAAACACTGTGGACAAGCATTTACTCCACCTCAAAGCAGAAATGGGAAAGATGAAAGAGATGCTTGTCTCATTAGTGAGAGTTGTGTTTCACACAAGGAAACATTTGTTTTCTCTTTCTATAACTCATACAGAATTCATTTTAGAACACCTTAAGTCATAAAAAATCACTGGCCTTCAGAATGATGAAATTAATGTGTGACCACATAAAAATAATTATCTAAGTCTTTGCACTGAATAACCAGTTATATATAATTTTTGCTGTATTAACACCTACGCTCTATAATACATCAGCCTCAGCAATATGAGCATTCGTGACAGGAAGGAATAACTCCACTGTATAGAGAGACAGAAATAAATACAGATGACATCATTATGTTTCACCTTCATCATCAAGGCTGACTTTTAAATCCTCCACCTGTACTGGTACTACACTTGGCTACAATACTAGATGGGTTAAGCAGGTTAAACAGGTGAATATCTAAGACCTCCTGGACACTTGAAATTTTACATGATATCTGGTAGAGTAATAGCTCTATAACAATGACATATATTGTTGTCAGAAACACTACGGCTTATGGCAGAAATAATACAGAAGGTACATTTTATTTTCTTCAGCTTCAGCAAAGAACTGCCTCTTTGCCCCTTTACTTTCTCTCTACGTTGACTGACTGCCAAGCTGTCCAGCCTATGTTGGTGCTGCTGCTTTTGATCAGAGTGAGACTTCCATGATGAAAGCCCCCTTGGACTCCTTGGCAATTGCACTGGGTAAGGTCTGGAGCCCACTTTCAAGAGGCCTGCACATATGTGAATATGTGTTCCAGCTGCAAACAGCCAGTTTATAAATGGCTAAGCATCTCAGCACTCATCCAGTGCAGACAGAGGGGGGTAAGTTCCCTCCTATCTGCATCCCAGGGCCCTTGGTCCACCTCACAGAGATGCCCAGAAGCTAAACAGCTTTGTTCCTAAGAATTTAGTTAGCTGACATATCACCTTGTTGCATAATTCTTCCCCTGGAGTCTAGCCAGCACTACCTCTGTGAGCACGTCCCTAAAACTCACTGCTACTTACAGCAATCAACCTATGCTGGGTGATAAAATTACCGCTATGATCTGACCCACATCAATCATTGAGCTAAGATTGCATGTAAGGATGGTAGTTTCATCTAAATTTTTACAGATACAGAACTGACAGTCACTTCAGAGGGGCCTACAACCAAACATCCGCTGACAGCACACGTTAGCTTCCATTGATCTGGTCACTATTCTAAACCAGCTTTAAAAGTGTGTCAGTTCTCATTTCACTGGTAAAAAAAAATTAAGCCATTTTATAAAACTCAACTTTAACAAAAAGTTTAGGCTGACTATAAAAGCTAGAAAAACAATCCTAATACTATGAAATGTTCAAAATCTTAATTACAAATCTTTATATTTTGGTTTTAGATTACTATAAACCTTTTTAGATGATTTAAAACCATGCTTCAGCCCGGCCGGTGTGGCTCAGTGGTTGAGCATCGCCCCATGCACCAAGAGGTTGCCGGATCGATTCCCGGTCAGGGCACATGCCCAAGTTGTGGGCCTGATCCCCAGTGGGGGGCATGCAGGAGGCGGCCAATTGATGTTCTCTCTCATTGATGTTTCTCTCTCTCTCTCTCCCTCTCTCTCTAATATCAATAAAAAAAATAAATTCAAAAATAAATAAATACAATAAAACCATGCTTCAAATTTTAATTAGATAAATCCAATTCAGTATGTGCTACTTCTACTCATTCAACTCTCGCTCAGCAGGCTTTAAGTCTCTCTCTTATCTAATATCAAATTAACTTAATAAAGAAGGAAAAGTAACTTAATAAAGAAGGAAAACACCACCGAAAACACTCAGAACTGACCCTGTCAAATGGGAGAGACAGAGAATGCTCATTATAAAACCCAAGTTTTAAAAAGAGAACAAGACAGCAGAACCACTGTACAGGAAAACCTATATTAGTAACAAAAGCATTAACTGTGAGAGCCACTTACTAAGCCCATCTAGCATAAATAACAAGCAATGTGCTGGAGGCTTTGCATATATCACATAATTCCTATAGTCACCTTGCAAAACAGGCAGCTAGCCTCTCCATGTTCACTGAAAACACAGGGGCAGAGAAAAGGAAGTAGTCAGCATGGGGTATTCATCTAGCTTGGTTTGATTCTAGAATCTGTGTGGTTTCTATCCACCATGCTGATCTCGGAGAAAAGGGTTAGACAAACTCACCTGCTAGACTACCTGGGAATAACAGACCTGGTCCAGGGGTCCGGGAGGAGACCAGTGGCTTTTTTCTTTTGTTTGTTTTTTTATCTGATGAGAGAAAGCAGCTAGAGGTGTTTGCCTTTGATGGCCTCTCCTGACCCTAAGTAGAATTTCTGTGTCTGCCCTGTGAAAGTTCAACCATGTATGTCCAAACACACATAAAGTCACAGTAATTTTACTGTTTCACAGTATTTCTTTATACTAGTCAATTCATAACAGAGTCACAGTTCATTTTAAAGAGAAACTGAGAGGTCTCTAAGACTACAGAAATAGAGGCAGGGCCTTCAGTGACATGAGAGAAAATCGACTTGGGATGAAAACTGTTTTTCTCTTTTTCTTACATCTGCCCCTCCCAGCTTAATTAAAAGGTATAAAATGGAGAGAACAATAAGTAATTCTCATAGTAATCTGATAGCAGATACAAGATAAATGTTTCAAGCACTTTCTCTGCCAAAATTCAGGCAATAGAGTACAGCTGATGAATGCAGCTCAGTCTTAAACTGTACTAATCTGTATTTCATCAAAGCCAGACATTAATTTTTTTGTCCAACTGCGCCGTTGTTGACAAGTTAATACCTAAAACTGTACAGCAGGTCCTCACAGAATGTCCTTTCTTTATGACACTGACAAGATGCCCTAGGAACTTGTCTTGTTTATATCAATTAGTCTGTGGTGAAACCAGTTTCCTTATATGTTGTTTCACCTAAAGTCATAGAATCTATTGATGACATAGAGTGAGGACTTAATGTACAGGACGCATAAAATCTTCACGATGCACCCAGAAGCCTCAGGCCTGTGCTCTTATTTTCTAGAAATAAAAGTAACCTGAGTCCATGACCACCCCTCCTTTTAATCTCTTTTCAAAATAAAATACAACCGCTTTCAGACTCTGTATTTCACGTCCCTCTAAATTTACTGGGCTGCCATAAGAAGCTGATATTTTCTAGTGCAGAATCAAACTGGGATTATATTAGTAGCTCTGGCTGGTTTGGCTCAGCAGTTAGAGCATCAGCCCTCGGACCAATGAATTGAGGGTTCGATTCTGGTCAAGGGCACGTACCTCGGTTGCTGTTACTCCCCGGCCCTGGTCGGGGTCGTGCGGGAGGCAGCCAGTCAATGTGTCTCTCTCACATTGATGTTTCTCTCGCTCTCTCTCTCCCCCTCCCTCCCACTCTATCTGAAGATACATAGAAAAATATCCTCGGGTGAGGATAAAAAAAAAAAAATAGCTGAGTAGACATAAGTAACTTAAAAAAAAAATTAAAAACAGCGTAGGCCTGGAAAAAAGGAAATCTTGGTAAGATAAGCAGTAAAATGGGCAAGTTTGAGAGTCAGGAGCTGGTGTACAGACATAAACAGGGAGCAGCTGGCTTAGCAGCTGGCCTCACTCCTGCCGTGGAGGGGAATCTTGGCCTGATGGCCAGTCTGATGTTGTCAGGTTCAGTGTGGACCTAGTTTATCACAATGAGTTGTGGGTCTGGCTGGGCAGGTTAGCTCGGCTGGCCAGAGCAGGAGCTTGAAGGCCAAAGCATGACCCCTTGCTGCCTCGGCAGTGCGTGATCACGGACAAGTACGATGAATAATTTGTGAGGGGTGTGCGCTGGGTGGTTATATATATAATTACTCAGCAAAACATTTAATGAGCAGGCAACATTCCAGGCATAACACCACAAAAATAATGGTACTGAGGTTAAAGTCACCCAGGGAGACAGACACAGAAACAGATAATTAAAACATAATGTGGTAAGTACCGTGATGGAGGTATGTAGAAGAGCCCATGAAGCATAGAGAAAGGTAAGGGAGGCTTCCTGGAGTAGAGGACACCTGAGTTGACCCTAAAGAGTGAGTAGGCAGGGGGGTGGGGGGGTGGGGGGTTGTGTGTGGCACTTCTGGCCAAGGAGAAGGCATGATAACCAAAAACATAAAGGAATTTATCGGTCATAGGGAAAAGGGCAGAGATATGCATCAGCCTTCAATCATGCCAACTAGAAAACGTGCCAACTTTTTCTTATAAATGAAAGACTGCATGTTTTCTCTATGCCTTTAAAAATATTTTTCTCACTTGTTACAAGGAGGAAACTACACATTTCACATATTACATAATTACTGCTGCATAGTTTTAGAATGCGAAAAGAAGCCTTTAGGCTTTACAGTAAAGTAAGAATTAGAGACTGAAGAATTGTTACAATTATGAGTTCATGTCCAAGGACACAAAACTGCCAAAGGTAAGGGGAAAGCCTAGTATTAAGATATTTTATCTTAAAAATTGTTTTAAAGTCTTATTTTAATGATTATTTTGCTTTTGGATTTATAAGCACAATATGTTCTTTTTTTTTTTTTTTTTATCCTCACCCGAGGACATTTTTTCATTTTTTGTTCAGATAAGAGTGGGAGGGAGAGAGAGGAAGAGAGAGAGAGAGAGAAACATCGATGTGAAAGTGACACATCGAGTGGCTGCCACCCACACGACCAACCAGGGCCGGGGACAAACTGCAACCGAAGTACATGCCCTTAGCGGGAACCGAACCTGGGTCTCTCTGGACCGCAGGCCGACGCTCTAACCGCTGAGCCAAACCGGCCAGGGCTGTTCTTAACATATTTTCATATTTTACCTACATTTTTCCCCTAATGTACAGCATCAAAGACATGTATTTGCCACCCTACCTACCTATGATGCTATGCTTGTTGTAAAAAACAAATACATGTTGATTCCAGGAATTGATAATAGAAAATATTAGTAAAATTAAATTAAATAATCAGAGCTACATACAGTTCAATCCTTTCCCCATAGAATTAATGGTGTTCCCAAAACTGTTTCCTTACCAGGTGTAATAATTTTGTATTTTTGGTCATTTCACAAATGTGACTATGTCAGTATATGAGAATGGGAAGCTATTTCCACCACTCCCCACCCTTTTTTAGATCATGAATACCCTTGCAGTTCTCAGTGAAGTCACTAGATCCTTACCCTGAAAAATTATATATACAATTCAGAAAGTTCCAGTCCCCAGGGACTGATGGTCAAGAAACTCCCCTTTTCACCTCCTGCCACAGCAAAAGATGTTTTAAGTGGTTACAAGCTCCAAACCATAGAGCAAATCTTCCTCATTTTTTGCCATGGATTTTTTTCAATCAAAATAAATCTTTAAAAATGTGCCACTTAGGCTAACAGAAGGGTAAAGAAAGTCTCCATACAACCCTGAGAAGAGATGGGAAAACTCCTCTTTGGATCCTGTCTGAAGTCACAGCTGAAAAAAAAAAAAGTGACACTTAAAAAATAGTTCTTGTAAGAACAAGCTTTCAAAGCTCTTTTGTTGAAAGCAGTTCTCACATGAGGGTTTGTATGAAAAGTACCTATGGGCCTTTGACACAGAGATGGCGGGTTCCCCTGAACAGCAATCCGGAGGCATAAAGCTCAGCTGTGTATTAAAAAACTTTTTATTATTTATTTATCTTTAGAGAGACGAAGGGACAGAGAGACTGAAACATCGATGTGAGAAACATCGATCAGCTGCCTCCTGCACGCTCCTACTGGGGATGGAGCCCGCAACCCGGCCGTGCGCCCTGACCAGGAATCAAACCAGGACCTCTCAGTCCATGGGATGATACTCAATCCACTGAGCCACACCCGTGGGCTTAGCTGTGTATTTTTATACAGCTCCCTAAAGAACTCTGATGTACCTTTCTGGTTTAAAACCAGTGGGTTACAGTATTTAAAACAGGATTTGTCTACCACAGGCTTAAGTGATTTTTCATATTTTTCATCCCTTGACAAAAAAGGCAAGTGTGGATTTCTCGGGATAACAGTTTAAGAGGATTTGGTGGGCTTCAGCCTTCCACTAGCCCAACAGCCTTCAGACTGGGGTAAGCATGCTTCTAAGGGTGCCTGTAGTCTTTCCAGAAAAGGATTTAACCTTTTTTCTGCTTTGGACTCCTTTGGCAAAGGTCAGGCTGGATCCCTTTTCAGGATAGTATTTTTAAATGCATAAATTAAAATAATACACAGCATCACAAAAAATACAACCATATTTAAATGATATTTACAAGGTTATCAAGATGTTAAAATGTTTCTATTATAAAAATATATGTGCTTATTTATTAACCCATTAAATAACAAAATCTAGGGCATGTCCAATAACTGCCATGATTTCAAAGCAGTGATCAGCTTGAACTGCCTTTTCAGACACAACCGTAATGTGATATAAAAATATCTTGACTTCTACTGATGCTAATACTACTCCAGATTTGTTGTTTATATTCATAATTAAAGGAAATATTCAATTTCCAGGGGAGGTTACTGGAAATAAAGATGCAATTATTTTTCAAATTCACGAACTCTGGGTTAAGTACCTTTGTTAAGGGAATACATATACATGGAAGGTTTTAAGGGAATCAATTCCCAGATTCTTTCCTAAAACTCTTTCTACCTCGCTTTTCACATTCCCTTTCCCCTGTTATTATAAGAACGGCACACCAGAATGCATCCTGAGTGTTATGAGGTTCATGGTTCAGGGTGTAAAACCTCTGAGCCCACCAGCGTGATGAGAAAATGCACTGGTCCTGAAGAGGATTCTAAGAGCAGGGAAGAAATACTACGGAAACAGAGCCTTGTTTTATGTAAGTGAAGGGGATCAAGATATGCCACCCCAAATGTGCCACTTTGGCATACTGATTATTTTTAGCTGAAGGCAAATGAGCAGGGCATAAATCTCCCTTTGTGAAAGTGTCAAATTTCCATTTGTAAAGGAATTCTCCTTTCCCATACCAAGAAGAGGAGAATGTCTCATCACCAGAGACAACGCGAGTCAGCATTAAAAATCTTATGAAATAACACTTATCCACCATTAGTTTCTCCCATACCTTTGCCTTCCCACAATTTACCTACCTTAGATGGCTAAACCTCCTTTCTTTTGTGTAGTAAACTTCTCCACAATTTATCACCCTTTGTTAAAATGGTATATAAGACCCTGGGTTTAGCAGCCTCTTTGGGTTTTCACTTCTTTTCTGTGAGGCACGCATGCACGTAAAAATATTAACGTCAATAAAGAAACATATGCTCTTTTCCCTGTTAATATGTCTTTTGAAAGTTCAATTTGCAGGAGCCAGTTACTAAGAGGGTATAGGAAAAGTTTTTCTACCTCTCCACAAATAAAAAGTTTTGCTTTGCCCATCTGTCTATATTAATGTGTCATTGTCATATAGCACAGATTAACATAGTTATTTGCATTAAAAATGAAGTCAGTCTTTTTCTGTCACAAAGTCACAGGTATAGATATGGTTGATTGTTAAATTCATCAGATTTTTGGGAGGAATAAAATGAATGAATTAAATCTGCAGCTTTAAGGTTTTGATAAAATATATTTAAAGCATGTCTATATTATGCAATTTTCTAAAAATATATTCTTCAAAATCACAAACTAAATTTGTATTTCAATTTATAAGTCTATTAAGGGGTACATGGTTTTAAAAATTTCTTCTAGTATTCACACAATTAAAAATATTTGAAGGCCAACCAATGTTTCTTAAGAGTATGGGCCATAAACCTCCTTCATCAGAAATACCTGGGTATTTGTTTAAAAATGCAGATTTGTATGCCCCACCTCAGACCTATAGTATTTGAATCTCAGGGGTGGAGTCTGGGAATCTTTACCTTTAACAAGCATCATGGTTGAATCAGATGTACACCAAAGTTGAGAACCACTGTATTTTATGTTACTTTATACTCTTTATCGTTTTGTGGTGAAATATTCCAGAAACAATATAATAAAGTTGGGATAGTTTTGGGATTCATTCATCCTTTGACTTTCTGGACAGGCATTTGTTATAGGCTAAATTATACAAACTCAACACAGGCTACTGATATCTATTCACAATTTATATGGCAGAGTTGGGGTCAGCGGGAACCATCTCTGTATGCATCATTAACTTTCAGTGATATAGAATAGTGATGTTTGCTTTAATATGCTCTTTAAAAAAACTGATACCATTTTTGGATAAGCTGTAAACAGGCCCAACAAAGAACAGAACAGTAAGTATCTCCTTTTACACAGGCATGATCCTACCATATAATCTTAAAAATAGACTTAAACAATGGGCCTACTACCTAATTATTGTCAGAAAGATGGGTTAAAGCTCAAGGTGTCTGGCATTCCATGGGTGCTTTTATAAGATTTGTAAAAAATTTCCTAGGCTAAAATAATATTAATCATGCTACTTGGAGCTTCAATTTGGGAACTTTAATGAATAAATATTCAGCAAATGACCTATTTTAAAATTATTCTTGAGGAAGTTTGGCCCTGGCCCTCTAGAGTCTCGAGGCAAGATGTGCTGACTGATTAAGTATACATCTTTGTTAGGTCTCAGTTTTCACGTGACCAAATCAACTCTACCCTAAGGCCATCTGTTAGTTACATCGTGTGATTCCACTATTAACTGTCAACGTAGAATGTGGGCCAGAAACGAGCCACGAGCCATGGAGTACAAGATCTTGTCTCACTGTTACTCAATAGCTCGCACATGCTCAGTTTCAAGAAACTATATTTATGGAGATTTTATAGTTCACTAATTCTTGTGGATGTGTATTCTAAAATCTAACCCTGTATTAAGTCGAACTAACAGCTGTTCAATGAGCCAAACTGTCTTCTGTAAAACCTCCTTTTAAGGTCAGTCCCCAACCTTAGCATATCAGATGCACACATCCTAGAAAATTAATTTGTATCGTATGCACTGGGTGCCCAGCCATTTTTAATATTTTAATTCTTATTTCTACACTTATTTCTACACTGAATAATAGCCATTTTTAAAAAAAAAAAATCACCATAAGTACTTATACCATAATTAGCATATTTTAAACTAAAATGCATACTCTCTCACATGTATATCCCACAAACATAAGTTAAAAGAAAAATTTAAAACTAAATATTTCTGTTTCTTTTTTCAGGACTTCTCTTTCCTTTTTCAATACAGCAGAAACAGCATATAAAGAGACATGTTTTAATATTATTTCAATTAAGACTTACTCTTTATGTCTTTAAATTATAATACTTAAGGCAAATAAAGCCTCAAAGATGGGCTAAATAAGTATCCTTATTTTATTTTTTGAGTCTTTATTTTTTATTTTATTTACTTAAAATTAATTAATTTATTTTTGTTACAGATGTTTCTCCTTTTCCCCCCATTGACACCCTCCTCCCTGCTCCCGTTCCCCCACCCCCACCTTCACAGTACTGTTGTCTGTGCCCATTGGTTGTGCACATATGCATATAAGTTCTTTGGTTTATCTCTTCCTGCTCTCCCCACCCCTCTTCCTCTGAGGTTTGTCAGTTTGCTCCCTACTTCCATGTCTCTGGGTCTGTTTTGTTCATGAGCTTATTTTGTTCATTATATTCCACAAATAACTGAGATCATGTGATATTTGTCTTTCTCTGATTGGCTTATTTTGCTTAGCATAATATTCTCCAGGTCCCTCCATGTCACCTCAAAGGATAAAAGATCTTTCTTCCTTACAGCTGCATAGTATTCCATTGTGTAAATGTACCACAGCTTTTTTATCCACTCATCTACTGATGGACACTTGGGCTGTTTCCAGATCTTAGCTATTGTAAATAGTGCTGCTATGAACATAGGGGTGCATATATTCTTTCTGATTGGTGTTTCAGGCTTCTTAGGGTATATTCCTAGAAGTGGGATCACTGGGTCAAATGGCAGTTCCATTTTTAATTTTTTTGATGAAACTCCCTACTGTTTTCCACAGTGGCTGCACCAGTTCCCACCAGCAGTGTACTAGAGTCCCCTTTCTCCATATCCTTGCCAGCACTTGTTGTTTGAAGGCATCCTTATTTAAAAAAAACAAAACAAAAATAAAACAAAAAAAATGTACTCGGTACTTAAAGAAAATTAAAAAAAATATTGTTCTTTTAATTCAATTTATCCTGAAAATTATCACTAAAACTTTTTTAAAGCTATAACCTTCATATGTTGCCATGCTAAAATACAATATAAAAGGGGAAAAAAGCAACAAAGTCCAAGTAATTAGAAATAAGAAGCTGTTTCAAGATTTCTGAAAAAATAACCAGATTGTGGGGATTATATAACCATGCTCTGAGGTCTGTGCTGGTGATGGGGTTCAAGGCAGGCCACCCCAAAATGTACATCTGAATTAAAGTTACTCAAGAAACAGCTAGTTCAAGGACACTCTGACCTGCTTTTGTCTGAAAGCAGGAAATAAATCTCCCATGTGAAAGGTACCCTCCCTGCTCCAGGAATTAGGGAGGCATCCTTATCACCAGAGATAGAAAAGTCAGGGCTGAGAAGGCTGCGTAAACAAACTATTTAGTTTCTTCACTAATTAGTACCCAAGCTTCCGTTTCTTTGTCTGGTCAGGACTTTACAAATTTGTTCCTTTGTCTAAAAGGTACAAAAACAGCCTGCTCTAGTCATTTCTTAGGTCTCGTATCCATGAGACCTCCGTACATACAAAATTAAATTTGTCTTTTTTCCCCTCCTGTTAATCTGTCTTGTCTTAATTTAATTATTAGACTAGCTAAAAAAAACCTAGAAGGGAAGAAAGGAAGTTTTCCTCCTCTACACTGGAAAAGATATGTGAGTTTAGCTGCAATAAGTTCCCTTTGACAACACTGTTATTTAAACCTTCGTATGATGAGAGTCCAGCCTTTTAAAAGACGGTGATTGTTAAAGAACAATGAATTCTCATAAAGCATTCCTATTCTACAAAATGGAGTTATAGCAATGCCTGACAGATACAAGATACACAAGGAAAAGAAGCAACAAAATGGTCCTTTCAATCAGAAAGAAAAACGCAACCATTAATATTTTATTCCCTTTAAAGAGGCTTCGTGGACTGTTAGAACGACTAAAAGGATCTTTCTTGCCCTGGCAGGGTGGCTCAGTTGGTTGGAGTGTCGTCCCATCCACCAAAAGTTTGCGGGTTCAGTTCCTAGTCAGGGCACATACCTAGGTTTCGGATTTGATCCCTGTATGGGAGGCAACTGATCGAAGTTTCTCTCTCACACTGATGTTTCTCTCTCTCTCTCTCTCTCCCCCTTTCTTTCTATCTAAAAATCAATTAAAAAAACATATCCTCAGGTGAGGATTAAAAAAACAAACAAAAAGAATCCTTTTCCCTCCATCCACTGTCCTGAGTGCTTATGTCCAATGTGCTAGGCTCTGGGGAACGACGGTGGGTGGAGGCACTGGCTGCCCACGGGGAGCTCACAGGCCACAGGACGCAGGTGTCCACGGAATCACACTGGAGAAGCTACACTATCCACGGGGACACGGGCTCTGAAAGGAAAGAACACCGTTCTGTGGAGAAATACAGCAAAGGAACCCGAGTACACGCTGTAACATTCAATGGGGCTTCTGTTAAGCCTTTGGTCCTTCTCACCAACACAATTCAAGATACAACTCTAGGAAGAAAAACAGTATCACTGAAACAATTTAGAATCCGATATTTATTTCCAAGGAGATTTCTTCATTTGATTTGTTTTTAAGCAACAGTTTACCCCTACCACATCATAAAGGCAGATTTTTTAATAGAATAGAATTCTCACCACGGGATACTTTACCTATCTTTCTAAAATATTAAGAATTTAATACTTCAGTGTAAAATCAGTATCTTAAGTACTAAATTCTTTTTTTTTAAGAATGGCTTTTTTTTGCGATATACAACTTTTTTTTTTTCAAGTGGCTAAATTTTCTCGGAAGAGGAGAGGCTAAGTAGCATACGTCAATATCCCATTTTTTGAAGGTTACTACAAAACTACCAATAATAAGCAACTACAAATGCACGGTGGTAAAAACTTCTATTTTTCTCATGGGTATAATTTCAAACCATTCTGGTGACAGCTATTGGCTGTAAGACCTGTGTACAACATTCAGCAAATTTCAACAAAGCTTAATAATTAATGAACATCCTATGTCATTAATTTATAATAAAGCTGCTTCAGAGTCTTCTAACGCACTGCTGAAGATTCCACCCAGAGGTAAATTAGCGGATGGTGGCAGCCCGAAAATTCCTTGATTTGAATGTGTCGTAATATGCCTTCTGAAAAATCCTGTCAACTGTTCAGAGTGAATTTAAGGATCCGGGAAGGGGTCAGACTACCTAATTACTTTCTGTAATTAGTGAGAGGTTCTTCCCGCACCCAGATAGATGTTGAAATAAAGAGACTTCCCTCCACTCACCACGAACAGGAGACAATTTTATGACTATGATTCTTTTAGCCCTCAGGATTCTCACCTTCTTTCCTATAGGATAAATTCTGGTGAATTGACTTGCTTTTTTAATTCTTTATGTCCCTAGGGAGGATTTGGTCAAAAATTCTGACTGCATTTGGTAAAGTAGCAAACTTCTTTTAAAAAGAAGTGAAGAAACAGTTTCAGAGCATTCAGCAAACCATTGATTATTGGTACTCACATCAGTGAAGACAGACCGCTTAATTTCAGCTGTAAGTATTCACAGAGAGAAATCTTATTACATGAATCCTTAGCTTCCATTCGTTGTCTCTCTGTAGTTCCTAGTCACTTCCCCACAATTTGGGGTCATTCCCCGAAGCCCTAATCCCCATTTCCTTTGTTAAAATTCACTTCTTTTCTGTGAACTCCTGGGCACATAGAAATGAATAAAAATTGTGTGCCTTTTCTCTTGTTCATTGTCTTTTGTTAATTTAATTCACAGGCTGCCAGGGACTTAACCAGAGAGTAAAGGTAAAGTTTTTTCTCCACAACAATCACTTGCAACTGTAAAAATCAAAAGCAACAATAATCAATGAAGAAAAATTTTTCCTCAGATGATTACCTAACCAGTAAACATAAAAGTGTTAAAAGTAAGGCAGTATCATGAATAACTGTTCATCCTATAACCCAATAAAAATTATTATATTATAAATATACACATTGATACTAAAAGGGAATACATGAAAATCGCTAAAGCTACGTTAGAATGACAGGATTATGGGTGATTTTCCTTTTCTGTTTTTGCCAAAATTTCTGTAACTCTGTTACACATTGAAATTTCAAATATGAAAAAAAATTTAAAAAGAGTGTTTATGAAAAGATGATTGAAAAATAAACATTTATTTTTGCCGCTAGAAATTCTTCACCAAAAAAATATTTCCATTATCGCAGAAAACAAAAGGAGACAAGTCTATCCTGCTGGTTTTTATTTCAAAGATTGTCTGATTTCTTCTAGGTAGAAAGGGTCCTCTGTCACATCCCCACCTCTCAGTCCAAACAAATTTGTAATTCCCTGAGTTGTGACTTGTGGAACCTGGCCTCATCCATCATCATAGAACCGCCGAGCTCACCCCTTGCTGTGAGGTAGCTGTCTTAACACACACTGCACCAAAGCAAAGGCCCAGATCTATCTCAGAATTAAAAAAAAAAAATTACCTGCTTCAATCCTACAGCACAATGAATAGTTCCTGTAGAACACAGCCCTTCTCTAGACCCGATAAAAACACACCATTTCCATTTCACACATTCTAAGGTGTGTGCAGCTCTTAGGTTTCCATAACAGGATTTCTTCAATCAACTCAGCTGCTATTGGTTACAGCTGGTATGATGTCCACAAAAAGTCTAAAACACCACACAAAACTGATGCAACCGAGAGCTACCTTAGTGCAAGGGCCCCGTCTCAGTCCTAATACTTACTACATATATACCTTTAAGCATATTTAAGAAAATACATAAATATATAAGAATATACCTAAGAATGTTTAAAAAATATGCCAAACTCCACATATTTGATAACTAGGAGAACTCTCACATATGTATAGATATACTCATATATGTAAACAATTTTCACTTGGTTCTTGACGTTTTCACCTAATTTGAATCCAAGTAAAATTCCCGAATGACACATTTGTTTTATTTTTTACTTTGACCATTACTGTTGAGTAGTATTGATAGCCCTGAATTATAAAAACATTGTACTTAAATGCTTCCATATTTAAATTATGTATTTTGATTACCAGAAGTAAAATACAAAATTCAAATATTCAAAGCATGAAGTCTTAATAAAATGTTATATAAAAATGTTAAACTTTGACTCAGTACTTTTGTAACTGTTGCATTATAAAAAACCATGAAAACTGCATTGTTAATGTTAGATCAAGAAAGTGAAAAGCTTAAATATTAACTTTTACCTTCTTGGTTCTTCATCACATGTCACCTGCTATTCAGGCAATGTTATTTTATTCTGTCTGCGATAAGATACTAATAAAAACTTATGTAACCTAACAGATTATGATCCAGAAATGGATTATGGCACTATCTTTTTAAATAGAATAGTTCTTATAGAATAGTGCCTTCTAGTTAAGAATGACTCTCATGTATTCAAAACTTAATGTGTTTTGAAATTGGCCTCTAGTTTAATTGCCAGTTGTTTATTCATATCACCTTGAGGTTCTGTTAAGAAAAACAAAGTACAATGTCAAGATAGTATACCAACACTTGGAATTTTGTACTAAAATTTCAGTTCAGACAATATTTACCACACACTGTGAATGACTCAGTGAAATGCTATGAAGAAGAAGTGATGGCTTTTAATGTATGATTTGCATCTTAGACTCTAAGTGGTAAGTCTTGGAAATTGAAATGAACCATTTTTAGGTTTAGTGACAGTATGTGCCCTTCTTATTGATTTATGTTTTCCCCTGTTCCTTCACTTTATTTCTAGAACATTTGCAGCAGATTTTTATCTTTGAACTTGAGCAACTCTGGCTGGACAGCATAGATTTAGTCGCAATACACATTTCCTAGAAAGAGAATTTTTAACTTCTGTCCTTGATACACCCCTGCCAGTGCTCTTTCCTTATGAACATCTGTGTGTTTTGTTATAGAGGAGAAAGTCACTCCATTTAACCTAAGATACTCTGAGCTCTCAGGAGCTTCAGGTAAGTGATGATGGTATTTAAACACTTTAATTGCATTGATGCTTGTTTCATTTAATCTAAATGTCATCAGGCTCAGAAAAGTAAAAGTTATGGAAAATCAGAGACGCATTTTCTCTGGAGAAATTTCTACCAGATTTTTATACAGGGTAATTTATATATTTTATTTTATTTTTTATTTTATTTTATTTTATTTTTTTTATCCTCACCTGAGGACATTTTTTCATTTTTTGTTCAGATAGAGTGGGAGGGAGAGAGAGAAAGAGAGAGAAACATCGATGTGAAAGGGACACATCAAGTGGCTGCCACCCGCACGACCAACCAGGGCCAGGGACAAACTGCAACCAAGGTACATGCCCTTAGCGGGAACCGAACCCGGGTCTCTCTGTACCGCAGGTCGATGCTCTAACCGCGGAGCTAAACCGGCCAGGGCTAATTTATATATTTTAAAAGTCTGATCCCATATCATTTAAAAGGCAAATGATATACCGAATGATTTATAAAACCATAACCATGATGGTCATTTACTGAACATCTACCATGTTCTGGACTGTACCAGATGTGTTAAACACGTTGTCTCATTCATTTAGTCTCCACAGGAAGCCCGCATGGTAAGCAGTATTCTCCCCACTGCACATAGATGAAAGCCAAGGCACAAAAAAGTTAAGCAATTTATCTAAAGTAGAACTCTAAATCATGAATAAATTCCACATTAATTTGACTTTAAAACCTAGTATCTTAACCACCATGCTACAGTATTTTCTAAAAAAAACTTTTTTCTAAATATGGCATTAAAAATGTACCTTAGCCTTGGCTGGTTTGGCTCAGCAGTTAGAGCGTCAGCCCACGGACCAATGAGTTGCGGGTTCGATTCCGGCCTAGGGCACGTACCTCGGTTGTGGTTCGTTCCCGGCCCTGGTCTGGGTTGTATGGGAGGCAACCAGTCGATGTGTCTCTCTCTCTCCCTCCTCCCACTCTATCTGAAGATAAATAGAAAAATATCCTCGAGTGAGGGTTAAAAAAAAATGTACCTTTGTCTTCTTACTGTTTTGATTCCCTCTGTTAGTAATATTTTGACAAATACAGAATGTATACAAAGTTCGAAAGTTTTCAAATTATCATTTAAGGAAAGAACTTATTTTTTAGTTTCAAGTAAGACTATAATTTGCGTATGGGTTAAAAGTCACTTTCTTGTGTATGTACTCACTTGACCATCTTAATTTGATTTGGCATGTATGGCTGTTGCCATTTTATGGGGGAGAGAATGGAGTTCAGAGAGGGTAAGGAATTTGCTGATGGCCACACAGTGCTAGAGCTGAGTGTTGAAATCTGCTTTGGACTCTGAAACATTTTGTTTTCTTGATAAAGGCATAGATTCTATGTAAGTTTGAGAATGGCTAGTGTTTTGGGTGCTTTAACAAAATATTTAGCTTCTGAACAAATATGGCAACATAAAATTCCTGGTAAAAGAGCTTGAGTCTGCCCGGCTGTGTGATTTTCACTGAGTGTGTGGAAAAGGCTGCCCCTCCTGAGCGGAGTTCTGACCTCATCCAGGGCTCACCGGAGGAGGGATCTCATCTGGCCTGAGACCTGGCATTTTATCACAAAGTTATGTTTTCTAGAATCCTTAAGGTAACTATTTTTTCACCAAGGAAATAAACTTTTTGGTTTTCTGTTCTGCTAGGCACATGGTTAATCATCTACAACAAGAGATAGTAACATTTCCTGCTGACTTTTTCCAAAATCTGAAACACATCACTAGTGCTTCGTCAACCATAAAAAAGAAATGGCATGTTCTAGAGCTGTGAGACTTGATTCTTATATAAAACTGTATCCTTGTTGCTGTTATTGTGTGTGTTTTATGAACAGAGTGGGTCTGGCCTTTCCTACTTTTCTGCCCTATTGAAGACTAGGGATTGATTCATTAATTTGATCAACTGAGGAGGTGCCTACTGGTTGCCAGGCACTACTGTAGGCATGAGGGATACAACAGTGAACAAAATGGCCCAAATTCCTTGGCCTCATCAAGCGTACATCTAGTGTGGGAAAACAGACAACGAACACTACTGCATCGGCTAGTGATGAATGCTAAGGTGGGAATAGGCCAAATAAAGATGGCTGGTTTGACTCAGTGGTTAGAGCGTTGACCTGCGGACCAAGGAGTCGTGGGTTTGATTCCGGCCAAGGGCACATACCTCAGGTGCGATTCATCCCCAGCCCTGGTCTCGGGGTCGTGCAGGAGGCGACCAGTCGACCCACAGCTGTGTGCATGAATGTGAGGTGTATCGAGCATGGCTCCCCCTTTCATCTTCACCTCCAAAAGAGGTGATTGTTGCACTGAAATTTTAGTTTATGGAAACAATAAGCTTCTGTGTTTCCCACTTTTCCAAGATCTACTATATAACCAATTAAAAGATGGAAATTGGGCCCTGGCCGGGTAGCTCAGTTGGTTAGAACATCATCCCAATATTCCAAGGTTGCGGGTTCAATCCCTGGTCAAGGCACATACAGGAGTCAACCAATGAATGCATAAATAAATGGGACAACAACTTGATGTTTCTCTCTCTCTCTCTCTCTCAAATCAATAATAAAAATTAAAAGAAAAAATATGGAAATTGGACAAGTAAGTCATAATCCAGCATCTTAGAAAATTTTTGTATTTTTTGACAACTTATCTAAGGTTGCTTTGACCAATTGTTTGGATTTATAAAAAACATTCCCCCTCTATTCAAAATTCATCTATTGGACATTTATCCAATGTTCTTACTGAGTAATCTGTATTTTAGTCGATTCAAGCAATCTTATTTTAGCACATTTAAATAAGTCATTATGCATCAACTATGTCTTATGCTAATATTTGCATACTATATGTAAATATGCTTTCTGCATGGAAAGATATGTCTCCATAAAACAGACTCATTAAGTACCAAATGAATTTGAGAGTGACTTAACTGAACAAATACATGCAATAATAACACAGATATTTCCTGGAAAACCAGGCATTAGGTGAGGCACCTTCCCTCTTCTCTAATGGACACACAACCCTGCAAATCAGAGATGAATCCCACTGTGCAGTGATGACCCGACACACTTCCGAGCACAAACAACCTGTCTGCAGTCACGGAACCAGTGTCAGAGCTGAAACGGACTCAGATCCAGTCCCAGAGATATTTCTAACAGGCCTCTGACTTTATATTTTATAATCATACCCAAAGCAAGCCACCCAAATCCATCTCCTAATGGTTACCAGACACTGACATTATATATCACACACACTTCTCTCCTAGATAAGATGTGTTTTTATTATAAAGTTTGACAATATTATTTATGAAAATGAAGACATAATATTTTAAAAGGGCAAGTAATTTAGTAAATAAAGCATCTTTATTACTCTTAAAAGGTGATTAAAAATATCCCTCGAAAATGAAGTACATAAGATTCCGAGGACTGTGGTTTTCTTGGTAAAGCCCACGTGTGATTCAGTATTTACATGCCAAAAAGTGGAAGTTATGAGAGAAAAATGCAGGCAATGTTTCTGATTAAAAAAACAAACAAACACAAAAAAACCCCCCAAACTAAAAACTAAACAAAAAACCAAGAGGTAAGAGAAATATTACCTTTCCTTTTAACAAGCGAAAAAACAGCACTCTCCACAAACACCCCTCTAAATAGAAAAGCAATCCTTTCCAAAGTCTCCCTGATCTGATCCAGATACCAATATTTAGAGCATTAAGAAATCATCAATAAATTATGTCTTAAAATTTTATTTGCAGCAGCATAATTACGCGTGTAACTTGCCACTGCCTTAATCCAGTACTTTCTTTAAGGAGACCCTTGGAGTTAAGAATTTTCATTTTGTTTTCCGCCAAAAGAAAAAAAGTGGGACGTGGAAAAGAGGGAATAATGATGGTTTGCCTTTAATTTTCATAGAGGCTCCAGGACAGTGAAGATAGAAGTGTAAACCCATCATCTATAGAACATAGTAAAGAATGTTTCATTTAATTAAAATCCCTACTCCTTTTTCTAAGAACATTAGAACCAACAAGGGTCCCCCCCTCTGCCCGCGAAACAAAAGGATCGAGTAAAAGATTTCCTGCTCTGTACTTTCACCTGTTGCAAGTGTTCACTTGTCAGCACTGGTTTATAGAGTGCCTGATTCCTGTATTTCCTTATTACGAGTTTCAAAACACATTTGAGCCCAAGAACTTACAGTGCAGCTTAGTGTCTTCCATCCTAAAACCCTTCTTTCTTGAATATGCTGCAACATATCTGCATGCCTCCCTCTTGCTCTGGGTTCCTCCGCCAGGCAGAGACCAAAGAATCAGGGAAGGGGCCGTTTAATCATCCTGAGTATTATCTCTCACACAGCTCGAGGTGCCCTCAGGAGACGGGCAAAGGGTGACGAGACATACAACTCCACGCCACTGCTTTTTAAACAGTAACCTTGTTCACTGAACCAAGCAAAAACTGAGAAAGGCTTCTGTTCAAAAGGGCCAGTGAAGCTCAAATGGGTGTGGGCTGGGAGTAGGGGAGGCCTTTCCTGGGTAAGAAATGGTTGCTAAAGATCAGTTCAATCTCAGAGATTCAAGCTCAGCTGGGGCCCCAAACAGGATGTGCATTAACCCTATATTAAAAACTTAACTGCTTACCAAAATCATCTAAATAGTCTTTGCTCTGTTCCCGGACGTGTCTGCCTTTTGGTTTCCTGATGTATTAAAAATGACATTTGAAACCCTGAAGATTATGGCTGATTTTGTTCCCATACCGAAAGCATCTGAAAGAGGCGATCATTGAGAATTAGTCAAGCAGAGAGACAGACCGCTTCTTTTTCTCCCTTCATTGAGAACAGACAGGGAGCTGTAAAAAAGGGCATGGAATGGAGTTCCACTGCTCTTCAAAAGGTCCAACTGACTGACCTGCTTTAGCAAGGCTTGAACAATTCAGAAGGTCTTCAAAGAGGAGAGGAAGAATCAATGAATATAAACATGACAGTCTTAGAAATTACTTCTAGATAAATTAAGTACAGGTCCTCAGAATTTATCTTTTTTCAGCCCATGGTAAACTGCAGTGTAAACTTTGAATTCAACACTTCTGTTGCAATGCTACCTTAGGCTTGTCTTTAAAAGGACCTTTTGTCTCGGGCAGGCACAGTGAGGGAACAAAAAAAGGATAATGTCAGTGCCCTTATCGAATTTTAAAACCTGTGACATGGGGGCCAGAGTACTTTGATTAAAACCAATTAATTTAATGAGGGTGAGCAATGGGCCTGCTTTAGAAAAGGAAATTCGATGTTTAGGAGAAAATAAATCCTTTCAAACCTGAGTGGTAGAGTTTGAACCTGTAAGAAACTGGACACATAGGATATCCTTGTAGGAGGGTCAAGCACCCACTGGACTTGGCAATGAACCTTTTTTTTTTTAAAATACATATTTTTTTCTTTATTTTTTTAGAGAGAGAGGAAGGGAGAGGAAGAGATAGAAACATCGATGAGAGAGAACATCGATTGGCCGCCTCCTGCATGCCCCCCACTAGGGATTGGGCCCACAACCCGGGCATGTGCCCTGACTGGGAATCAAACCAGCGACCTCTTGGTGCATGGGTTGACACTCAACCACTGAGCCACACCGGCCAGGCGGCAATGAACCTTTTTAATGCCCTTGGAACTACAGACTACGTGGTAGGAGCCAGTGGAATATGCCAGCTGTAGCCCAGCACCATCCCATCCCCGCCCCCAGGGTCCCAGCATCACAGCTGCCTAAGTACCACCACTGCCCGTAACCAGTTCATTTTCAAAAGTAGCCTATATAAATATAGACAATACTTCCAGGGCAGGGTTTCCAGCCTTGGTGCTGCTGACATTTTAGACTGGATGATTCTTCACTGAGGGTGGCGGGGAGGCAGAGGAGGCTTTCCTGTGCACCCCGGGAAGGTCAGCAGCATCCCCGGCCTCCCCGCCACATCTAACAGCACCACGGCCACACACACTCCTCCCCAGAACCGAGTCTATCAAAAAATGTCTTCAGACTTTGGCAAACTTACTCCTGCTTAAGACAAAAAAGAATCACAGCTCTAGTGTGTCCAAATCCACGGTGACCTTTCCCCCTTGCTTCCCCTCCGGGCAGGGCTAGGGCGGGGGCAATAAACACAGACACACAGAACACAAGCGCTTCCAGCGGCTGCGCTGTTCTGCTGCTGCTTTTCCCAGCGGACCTTAATGCTGCTAAGAGGGATGTGGGACTGACCGCAGGAAAGGCCGGTCCACGTCCTCAAGCTGGGGCTGCAGGTCGTGAGCCATGCCTCACGTACCCCTCTGCGCTCACGTTTGGTAGAAGAGCTGGGATGTACCCAAATACTGCTGAAATGTCTGAAGTATCCAATTCTGCCCAATCAAAGCCTCCTAATCCATGAGACGGCATAAGCACTAACATAAGGGACATGTTGGCTATTAATTTCAGGAATTTTTGAGGCATGTTATTCAAATATCAACCTATTCTCATAATTCCATATCCATAAATTCAGTTGGGCACCAAAATGTTAGGACTGATACCTTAAATTATCTGATAGCTCATGTAAACAGAACAGAGACAGGAACCATGAATTTACCAAGCAAACAAAAAAGTAATGCTTATTAGCAAATTAAAAAAAAAACTTCCATTCCCTCCTTCAGAATCTATATATTCTTCAGACTCAAATGTAACTGTCTACTTTCCAGTTCATTGAAGATTAGAAGCATCCAGTTTTGGGGGGGACAGCAAGTTGTTATGAGAAGCTCCTAACTGATCTATAGCCTTCCAAACCCTGACCTCCAAAAACAGTCACCCAACACAACTATGAGAGTAATGTTTCTAGAATGCAAACCTGATCATAGAACTCCTTTGAATGCCCTGGCTTTCCTTGGGAGACCCTCCAGCCCGCTTAGCGTGAGAGACCTGCTCCTCGCCACCTCACAGTGGCTCTCCCACCACTCCAGCGACACCAGCCGCTGCCTGTCTGCTCACATGCTCCTGTCTAGCCTTCCAGACGACTGCGCTTGGCTGCCTTCCCTGAACTCAGTTTTCCTCTCACCATCAGTTTTGTACATGCTGCCACTTGAAGAACCCTCTCCTTCATCTGGCGAATGTCCATGAGCCTTATTATCTCCCCTTTCCATCAGCTCCTCAGGCAGCCTCCCTGCTGGGGCCCATCCACCCACACCCTGATCGGCAGTGCGCACAGCTGAGACCTACAGCTGGGAAAGAGAAGAGCTAATGGAAGAAAACTCTGCTTCTGAAGGATAGATTCCTCCTCCCACACCATAGGAAATAATAATAATAACATAAGTTAATGTATTGATCACCTGTCATGGGTCAGACATTATTCTCAGGACCTACACACATAGGAACTGGTCTAATCTCACAATGACCCGATTATCATGCCAATTTTACAGATGAGAAGACTCAGATATGCAGAGTAGAATAGCTTGTCGAAGCTAGTAAGTGGCAGGCTCTATCTGCCCTCCACCCGGGTGACTTCCCACTTCCGAGTGCCCCGGAAGCAGCAGGCCAGAGTCGCCTGCGGAGGAGAAATGACTGGTACGGCGAGGAGAGAAGACAGGCAGGGAAGACAGGAGGTGACATTGTGTGCAGACAGTGCACCACTCTTCCCTGGGGAACGCCAGTGTGTAACTAACTGGGGGTGTATTCATCCAGAAAAACAGCTGAGTGCTGACAGAGAGGGACAGGAATAAAGGGTTTTGTGTAGGACAAGTGGCTCCAGGAGATGTCTATGTTCGTGCATGGAGCAGCGGGTACCATCGATGGTGCACCATCTGACACTGTCACTGACTTAGCAAGAGGCACATTCCCAACACTACTCGCTGTTGTTGTTCTTTTCTCAAGATTAAGGCCTCGGTGAGTCAATCCAATTTTGGTTTCATTTTCAATACACAGTAAAACAATGTCAAAGTACAATGCCGGCCGATGGATGAAGGCAGAAAGGAGAGTTAATAATTCCGATTTAAGGACATGGAAATCACTCTTAAAATATTATAAGTTTTAAAAATAAATATATAAATCCTGACAAATCAAGGGCAAATAAGAATTTTTAAAGTCTGTCTTACATAATAATTTCTAACAAACATAAAATAGGGCAACTATTTTGTAAGGGGACTGGATGAATTATAAACCAGACTACAAAGCAGTTTTAGGAGAACTCTGAGGAATCCACCTTCTTCCCTGTTGTTACGCTTATTCATCCCACTGACCACCGGCTTTTCTCAGAGGCCTCCTCAAGCCGCTCTGTGGTCGAGGTTATCAGATGATTCATCCGCTCTGTGCTCCAGCTTGAGTCCTCCAGGTTATCCTTAGATCTGCAGAGCACCTGTCAGGACATGGGAACGCGTGGCACAGGCTCATGTCCTTTGGCATTTTGCTCTCTCGTCAAATCGCTAATTTGTCATCTGCTGCTTCCTTGTTTATTTATTTTTTTTCTTTCCTATTGTTCCCTCTGAACTTTGGGCTACTAATAGAGAAAACAGTTCTTATAAAATAGGAACTTTTAAGCTGCTATAAGAATTCTATGAGATTATGAGATATCCGGTAGCGTTTTTGGTTGTTTTTTTTAACAAAGCTGTCTTTATTTCACAGAAAATTGTGTGATTCAGCATTGTTTGGACTCCTCAGAAAATAGGGGTGTGTGTGTGTGTGTGTGTGTGTGTGTGTGTGTGTGTACATATACATGAATGAATATACAAATACACAGATAAAGACCCAGCTGTTCTACAAATACCTGAAAGAACATGGACAGGCTAAGACCTTAGACTAGAACAGACATTACACTTATTGTGTAGTCTCATTATTTATAGGAATTTACAATGTTTTCCTGCCAACTTTACAATATTTTACACAAAAAGAATCACATATACTAGATTTGATTACCACGATTATAACAATGGTAACACTTAAAGTCTTGGTGCTTGGTAGAATTTAGTGTTTACCTAATAATATAAAATGCTGGGACCATGGCTACTTCTCTTTTAAGACACAAATGCTGAGAAATAGATTTTTTAAGTGTTTTATTTATAGTTATGGAAAAGTAAAGGAGAGGTTCAGTTTATAAAGGAACAAGTTTTCGCTGAAAAATTCAAAAACTAAAAAATAGATTTGGCATACATAATGAATGAACAGACCCAGTTTACTCAGCCTTTCCCTGCTGCAAATTGGTTTTGATCGTGGTGGGTCTTACTGGACGACGTATGAACTACTTCGGAAAACCAGTGTCAGTCCTGGAGTACTGCAGGGTATCACTCTCTCCAGACCCCTTTCTCATCTTACCTCTGGACTTCCCCATTACCCTGCGTTCAAGGAGCTGTGAGTGCAGCTTTGGGAAGGCACTTGTCTATATTCGACCTTTACAATGCACCCAACACGCTCTTTCACTTACTTTCCCGATAATGAATCCACTCTCTGTTTCCTTTGGCTAGTCCCCAGAAGCCACAATCTTTAAGATACTGAAAAAGGAAGAAGCTGCTTTTTCAGCCCCATTTTATAGCACCTTGGACAGTGACAAAAGTTACAAGCGCTGATTATTTATGAGAAACTCAGCTAAATACATACTCCACAGATGACTGTTTTCTTCAGGAGACTAAATACAACACACTTATCTGTTTCTCAAAATCCACATTTACGTTACCCTGGAATTTTTCATGCTGACCTCAAACCTCCTCAGTCTTCTTCTTATACTATCTGCAGTCATCAGCTGTCACCAGCTTTCCTGTGGTACCCTTGAGGCACACTAGTTTGGGGATCATTACAGTGAAATTATTAAAATTCTTTTATGTTGAAGAAACATTTTTAACTAAACATTTCAGCAAAGTCAAGTTCTCCAGACTGGTTGACTGGGGCCGAAACTAGAAAGGGTCAATTGCTTCTTTCAACGGCAAGAATTTCTGTCATAATACTCTCTAGGTGCATTTTTTCACTTCTCTCGGTTTAAATGTCCACTTCCAGAAGGGAAACTTGTAACCAAATATTACGTGATCTCTCCACCTTTTGCAGTCATTCCTGCAAGTTAATTACAATGTATTTCAGAAGGGATTTCCCTAACATGAAGGATTAATGGGAGAGCCTGACAGTTGGAGTCCTGAGTTAGAGCAGAACTAAAATAAGGAACTTGACCTAGTTTCAAAAGGGACATTTATTAATTTCCTCAAATCAAACCAATGTAATTGTTCAGGGATTTACCTTAAGCTAACATGCTTACAGCAAAGAACCAAAATATATTATCTATACATGTAAGAAACTCTTGTACAAAACATCTTACATCTTTGACCTAAACAAGGTGTGAAGTTTCCTTTTCTGTATATCCCAGGCTATGGAAATTCACTCTTTTCTCTCCCACCGACTAGCCCTGGACATTACAATGTCCTCAGTGAGTAGCAGCCAGTAATGCCATAATGAAGTTAGGGAATGTAGGGAAGTAAGAACATCAAATGTAATACAACCAAATAACAAATTCTTATTTTATAACCTAATTTACAAGCGTGACCACATTGTAAGAGATTTATGGCAGTGTGGCATATCACTAGGAAACAAGAGCCTTCAAGGATTGTAAGGTTTCCTGCTTTAAACAGAATAGGGCTCAACAGCCTACCTGCCACGTTCGGCAAACAGCCTAGACTCAAATCAGCATCGCCACTCCATCCCTACCCTCAGCCTCCAAACTCGCTTCACCACTGCCAGTCCTTCCCTCCGATCCTAGGATCTGTCATGTTAGTTGCCTTAAGAACCAACTCCAGTGCTCATCATTCTGCTCAGACACCTACCACATCTCCCAGTTACCTCCCAGCCCACTGCAATGGTTTCCTGTGAGGTGTTCTTCCCACCACTCCCCCAACTATCCCACGTTTTTACAAAATGGATGCATTTCCGATTTCTCTAATCTGCCTCATGACTGCCTTTCCTTTTCCATTCCTTCCCTTCATTCTTCCCTTCCTTTCTTTCCTTTCTGCTCTTCCCATGTGGAATGTCTCTTCGATCATCTCTGTCCAGTTTTCCAAATAGTTCAAGAACCGAGGGAAATAGCCTCCATCCTCCACAAATTCTATCTCGATTCTCCCAAACAGAAGTGCTTGTCCTCTTTCTATGGCACAAACACATCAGCTCTACTTCTCCAGCAGCATCCTCATTGGAGGGGACAGTTATCAGACTCCTCTGTGTAGCTCCCGAATGGCTATGGGTAGAGTTGAAGCTCAGGAAACAACAAATTGCAAGGACCTAGCCTCTAATATATGGGTCAATTTTCAGTGGTATTGGGGTATATATTTAAAAGATTATAAATTAGACAATAAATATTAAGTGCAGAAAATATAAGCACAAAATATTTAAAATAAGATACAATCTAAAAATTCTGACATAACCACTGTAAATATTTTAGTATCTTTCTTATAAATTTTTTCAAATTATATTTGTCTCCCATATACAGGGTGGGGCAAAAGTAGGTTCACAGTTGTTCATATGGAAAATAATACAATAAATAATAACGCAAGAATAAACTGTTTTGCATACTCACAACTGTAGACCTACTTTTGCCCATCCTGTATAAGACAAAAAATGAGATCTTTATATAGTACTATTTTGGAATCTACTTTATAGTCTGGATACCTTTCCAAGTCAAGAAGTATGTTTCTGAAACACCTTTATTAATGGTTGTGCTATACTGAATTGTATGGAACACCATAATTTATGTAGAAGATTCCAAAACTTTAGGTTTACCATCTTTCAATATTATAAACAAGGCTGTCTATAGAGTTGTATAAATCTTATCAATATCTAAAGGATAAATTCCTAGAGTAGAAGTGCTAAATCTTTGGTTAGAGACATTTAAACATGTTTTTAAATTTCCAAATGATCTAGTTCACCAAAGAGAACCTTTTGTATTGCTTCTAATTAATAGTAGTAACTCCTCACTAGTTCACATTTATTTACAAAGTGCCTGTTGTGTGACAGGCACTGTTCTTCAAGACCCTTCCACCCAGTAGATGTAGACAGACAATATGCGAGAGAATAGACTAGTAAATAAGGTCAATGTTATGAGGAAACAATACTGGGGGTCGGGTAGGTGTTAGGTAGGTGGGGCCGGGAAGGCCTCTCTGAGGAAACAGCAGTGCAGTTAAGGAGGACCCAGTCATTCCAAAGACCAAGGAAAGAGTGTTTCAGACACAGACTGAGGGAACAGAAAGTGCAAAGATCCTGAGGCCAGGGTAAGCAATGAGTATTAAGAGAATAGAAGGGATTGTAGTCCACAGCCAGGACTTCATAACTAAAATCAATGGGAAGCCATTGGAAAGTGAAAAGTTTCAAGCAGAGAAGTGCCAGGATCTCATCTATCATTTTAAAAGTTCACTCTGGCTGCTGGGTGGAGATTGGCTGAGGAATGAGGTGTACACAGACGAACAAACTGCAGAAGCAGAGACCAGTTCAGACCCTAATGTTATAATCTGGGGACAGCAGACGTGGTCTGGACCAGGAACGGTACAGGAGATGGACAGAAGTAGATGGATGTGATACACTTTGGAGGTAGTGCCAACAGGGCTTGTTGACAGATTGGATGTAGGGGGACAGAGGGGGCATGAATCAAACATGGCACATAGGCATCTAGTTGACTATTTGAGACAGAGCTGACTGAGGACCAAACAAGTTTGAGGAAAAGAATCAAGACTATATTTAGAAGATGTATCAAAAGGTAAAATCTGTGTCAATGTGATAAGCAGAGATGCTATCACACTGTTTCTTTATATTTTACATAGTTAAAACTAGTCTCTTTACATTGCTTTTTATACTGCACTTCAATCTAAAATTTCAACAATTACTTTCCATGTCAATAAAAGCTCTTTGTAGATGTACCAAATATGCTTATTTTCATCTTGCACATTTGAGTTATTCCAATTTTTCATTCTACCTTTACACATGAAGCTTTTTTGGAGAAGAATATTTCATTTTTAAATGTTTAAAAAAATTTCTTTGTGGTTGAAAGTATTACAGATGTCCCTAATTTTCCCCCCACTGACCCCCTCCACGCTGCTCCCCGCCTTCTCCTGGCCTTCACAGCACTATTGTCTGTGTCCATGGGTTATGCATATACGCATATAAATTCTTTAACTGCAGATTAGATGTAAGGGGGATTAGTAGATCAAAGGTAGGAGCACTTTTCAGGCTTTGTTATCTAGCACCAAAAATAATTTCCTAAAAGGTGTTACCAATTTCCTCTCTCATCAATACTATGTGAGAGTTACTAACTGCACTGCACATTCTCTTTAAAAACAAACACAAAGCTTGGTAGAGCATTTTTAAAAAGTTATAAAAATAAATGACATAATTGAATCTACAAGGGGATTAACATTTTTGGAGAAAGTATTACCATTTTATTATAAATGTTGCCAGTAGCATTTTAGACTCTTTAACGAACACATTTCTGTTGAAAATAGTTATAAAGAATAGCACTCAAATTATAGCTATTCGTTACTACTAATGAAACAGATCAACTTTCTTGATTTGCCGTTGGTCTTTAAATTTTTTCTTAAATATAGTAATAAATCTACTGCTGTAGACCATTATGTTCTAAAGTTCCTGGGATTTAAATAATCTACTACAAAATTAATGTTCTCAAAGTTTCAGTATAAAAAAATGATAATCAGCTACTACGAAAGGAATAAAGTTGGTTTAGTTAATTTAATTTGGTACGTACTATCAAAAGGGATCCCACTTTGCTTCTGCTGCCAGTAAGTGTGTGACATGGAGCAAGTCATTTACTCTCTAGAGCTGCACTGTCCACTACAGTCACCACCAGCCACATGTGACTATTTAAATTAAATTAAAATTCAGTTCCTCAGTCACACCAGGCATAGTTTAAATGCTCAGTAACCTCGTGTGGCTAGCAGCTACCATATTAGTGTAGACACATAACAGTTCTATCACTGCAGACGCTCTAGGCTACCTCACTGTAAAATGAGGACACTAAAGCATGTAATTTCTAAGCTAGCTTCTTGATCTAAATTCTCATGATTTTGTGGCTTTGACGTTCTTCTTCTTCTTTTTTTTCTTCTAATCCTCACCCAAGGATACTTTTCCATTTATCTTCAGATACAGTGGGAGGGAGGGAAGGAGGGAGAGAGAGAGAGAGAAAAAAACATTGATGTGAGAGACATATCAATTGGTTGCCTTTCGCACAACCCCGACCAGGGCCGGGGACCGAACTGCAACGTGCCCTTAACCGGAATTGAACCCTAGATTCTTTGGTCCACAGGCTGGTGCTCTAACTGCTGAGCCAAACCAGCCAGGGCCTTGTCTTCTTAAGGTCCTCTTCTGAGTCTCTGAAAACTTTATGAAAATATTATATCTATAAAATCTTAAATTCATAGAATCATAGAATTTCAGAAACAGAAGTTTCTTTAAAATCACCTTTCATTTATTTCCTAATTTTTAACATGGGAAAAGCTGAAGTAAAGGACATCAAGAGACTTTCCCAAGTTTTTATGACTAGTGAATGGATGAGCAGAACCGAATCTACAATTCCTGATCAACAACTCCTAATCCAGTGTTACTTTCATGGTATAAAAAAGGAACCAGCTACATTAAAAACAAAGGCTACTGAGTGTATACATACATCTACTGGGGCAATGTACGTGTGTATACACACACATATATATCCATACACACGCACACACACACACACACATTTTCCACATACGTATTTCTTAGCTCTGCCTGCTGAGGCTAGAGGCAATGATATTCCTATAGCAATGAATACAGCTAGCACACAGATCTTAGATTTAAAATATCATTCTCCACTAACAGGAACCAGGGCTCCTTGGAAAAATGGCTGATTCCAAAGCTGGTTCAAGGAAAGTACAAGGTGAGTCTGGAACATCTAATGCCAGAAAGTAAGGATGTGCTCAAAGAATGATGGCGACACGTCAAAAGGACATGGGATCCCACTGACCAAATCAGAGACAACTTGAGCATCAAAATAAGTAATCAGAGAAAAGCATTATAATCCACAGAATAAAATAACTACCCATGAGTCCCCACTAATATAAACACATACGAGAGAAAAGACAGCTCTTCCTTCCAGTAGAAAGCCAACTAATAAATGGAGAGGGATCGATGCATTAGAAAACTACTATTTGGCAACCAACACAATACTAATCAATTCAGGCAAGAATTACTGACGCTAAAACTAATGAGTGAATATTAAAGAAAAGAATATTTACATAGTCTCGAAGTATCTCCCCATGAGATACTTATTACAAAGCAAAAATCAGTCCCACGATTGTGGAGAAACCTAGCAGACACCATCTTAACAGAGTGATGGAGGCCATCTCCGGGACTGGGACAAATCAGCAAGTGCAGTTCTATGACATGCTGCCAAAAATGTATAACCTGGATCTAATCATGAAGAAACACAGCACAAACCCAAACCGAGGGGCAGCCTACAAAATAACTGTCGTGATTACACAGCAGCATTGTATCAGAGGTAATTTCTTAATTCTGAGAAATGTAATATAGTTATATAAAAGACTGTGCTTGTTTTTAAGAAGGAGAGAGACAGAGAATTCAAAATAAATCTTCCAAAATGTTAATATCTGAAGAATCGGGGTGAAGGGCACATGAGAATTCTTTGTACTAGTTTTGCAACTTTTGGGGTTTTATGAAGGTCTGACACTATGTGAAAAAAAATTTAAACCAAGGCCACCAAATCCCTATCTGTTACTGATATTTTAAAAAATTAATGGAAATTTTGATTCCTTTACACTCCTAGAAATATTAACATTGGAAAACTAAAATGAATGTAAAACACACAAAAATAAAAAGGTTTTCCAAAAATATACTATGACATATTTTCTTCCAAATTAAAGTGTAAGCTGTAAAGGAAAAACAAGCATCTTACCTAGTACCTCCTCCATTCCAACGGTCTCACTATAAATGCAGAGCAATACAAAAATCTCTTCCTTCACAGTGGTCCACCTTCAGATATTTTTTAACCTTTTCTTTTTCAGAAGAAAACAGATCAATTTGATTTGACCCGATTAAAAAAGAAAAAGTCCAATATATGCTTAATTTTTTTTTTCTTATTATCACCAGAGGACATTTTTGCATTTATCTTCAGATAGAGCGGGAGGGAGAGAGGGAGGAAGAGAGAGAGAGAAACATCGACGTGAGAGAGATACATGGAGTGGTTGCCACCCACACAACCCCAACCAGGGCCGGGGACAAACTGCAACTGAGGTACGTGCCCTCAGCGGGAACCGAACCCGGGACTCTCTGGTCCGCGGGCCGACACTCTAACCGCTAAGCCAAACCCTCCAGGGCTATATGCTTAATTTTAAATAAAACATACTTAAATTAGTCAAAAATAAATATGAAAATTGAGCGAAGAGCAATTTGAGGGTGGTTCTGTGTGGCAAAGGAAAAATGGAATCTGTCTTATTTGGAGCAGCCAGGGATGAGCTCGGGAATTGTAGGGAGCATTTCCCCCCACCATGCACATCACCGGGCTTGAGATTCTTTTTTTTTTAAAAACTTATTTTTATTGTTGAATGTATTACAGATGTTCCCTCCTTTTTTCCCCCCTTGACCCCCTCCCCCCCACCCTCACCCCCTCTTGACTTCCCCACACTGTTGTCTGTGTCCATTGGTTTTGCATATGTGCATAGTTCTTTGGTTTCTCTCTTCCTGTCCCACCTTCCCCCTTCCCTTTGAGGTTCGTCAGTCTAACAACCAATTTATACTTCTTAATTCTTTCATCCTTTTCACCCCTCCCCCCAACCCCATCCCATCTGGCAACCAACAAAAAGTTCTCTGTATCTATGAGTCTGTTTCTGCTCTGCTTGCTCATTTTGTTTGTAGATTCAATTGCTGATAGATATGTATTTATTGCCATTTTATTGTTCATATTTTTTTGTCTTCTTCTTCTCCAAGAAGACCTATCAACATTTCATATAATACTGGTTTGGTGGTGATGAACTCCTTTAGCTTTTTCTTGTCTGGGAAACTCTTTATATGGCCATCAATTCTAAATAATAGCTTTGTAGGATAGAGTAATCTTGGTTGTAGGTCCTTGCTTTTCATCGCTTTGAATATCTCTTGCCACTCCTTTCTGGCCTGCAAAGTTTCTTTTGAGAAATCAGCTGACAGTCTTATGGGAGCTCCTCTGTAGATAATGAACTGCTTTTCTCTTGCTGCTTTTAAGATTCTCTCTTTGTTTTTAAACTTTTGCATTTTGATGATGATGTGTCTTGGTGTGGACCTCTTTGGGATCATCTTGTTTGGGACTCCCTGTGCTTCCTGGACTTGTATGTCTGTTTCCTTCACCAAGTTAGGGAAATTTTCTGTCATTATTTTTTCAAATAGATTTTCAATTTCTTGTTCTCTCTCTTCTCCTTCTGGCACTCCCATGATGCGAATGCTGGTGCACCTGAAGTTGTCCCACAGGTTCCTTATACTATCCCCATTTCTTGGGATTCTTTTTTCTTTTTGTTGTTCTGATTGGGTGTTTTTTGCTTCCTTATATTCCAATTCAATGGTTTGCTTCTTGGCTTCACCTACTCTACTACTGATTCCCTGTAAATTATTCTTTATTTCAGTTAGTGCATCCTTCATTTCTGACTGGCCCTTTATTATGCTCTTGAGGTCCTCACTAAGTTCATTGAGTGTCCTTATAATCAGTGTTTTGAACTCTGCATCTGTTAGATTGCTTATCTCCATTTCGTTTAGTTCTTTTCCTGGAGTTTTGTTTTGTTCTTTCATTCGGGACATGTTTGTCTCCTCATTTTGGCTGCCTCCCTGTGTTTGTTTCTATGTATTAGGTAGAGTTGCTATGTCTCCTAGGCATCCTAAGGTGGCCTGTTGTTGTAGATGTCCTGTAGGTTCCTGTGGCACAGCCTTCCTGGTCACCCTGCTGGGCCCTTGAGGTGTAGTCCTGGTGTGGACTGTACACCCTTCTGTTGTAATTGAATCTTGAATGCTGTTGGCACGTCAATAGGAGGGATTTACTCAGGCTGATCAGGTGCAAGGACTGGCTGTGCCCATTATCCACCGACCTCTGATTACCTTGAATGATCAGCTGTGTATGGGCCCACCACACAGAGCAAGACTTACTTCAGCAGGGCTCTGGTACCCACTGAATCCATTCCTTGAGTGTGTCACTTGTGGAGGTGATTGGGTGGTGGTGCTTCAACATGATCTGAAGCTGTCCACTGGGTGTGCTGGCCCTGGGGCAAGGTCAGCCCCTGCCTGTGTTCTACCTGGGGCCACCTGGCATAAGCTACAAAGTGATCTGCCAATGGCTGCTTCTTGTGGTGGGCTTGGAGATGTCCAGGCAAAGCCCAGCTGTGAACCAAGGCTGGCTGCTTCTAGTGCCAGGCCTGGGGCCACTTAGTGAGAGGTATGGGGCTCACTGTGGCCAGATGTTGCTTACTTGAGAGAATTTAGGAAAATCTGAAGCAGGAGCCCAAACAGGCCAATCCTATGGTAAAGCCATTGGAAAAAGCTTGCGTGGGCCCAAAAGTTAGGTGGGACAGGGCCTCAGGGTATCACCAGGGTGGGGCAAACAGTGTGAGCCAGGTTGCTGGAATCCCGGATATAGTGGCCATCTACAGGCCTCCTGGGGAAGGGCTCACCAAAGGAACAAAGGCTTCCACCTCCAGGAGAAAGTTGACTCTCCAGTCCTCACCCCAATGCCAAACAACTCAGTTCTTCCCCGTAGGTCTCTGGTGCCTTTCAAGCTGCCGCCCCTCCACACTGGAACTCAGAGGGAGCGGGTTAGAGTACGTCTGTGTGCTGGCCCTTTAAGAAGAGCTGCCTGGGGCTCCAGCAGCCTTGGCCTACCTCAGCCTCAGTTCTCGCTGGTTTTTCCAGCCAGAAGTGATGGGGACTTCTCTTCCTGTCACTGGAACCCTAAGCTGGGCACCTGGTATGGGACGGGGACCCCTCACTCCTCAAGGAGGACCTTCCCAGCCAAGGTATCCTCCTGATTTTATCCTCCACACGTGGGTGTGGGACCAACCTGTCCATGCCTCCGCCCCTCTACCAGTCTCCATGTGGCCTTTTCTTTAATTCCGTAGTTGTAGGACTTCCATTCAGCTCGATTTCAGGTGGTTCTGAAGGATGTTTGTTCTGTAGTTTAGTTGTAATTTTGATGTGGTTGACTGGACTCAAGATTCTTATTCTTAGCTCAAGCTAAGTCCTGTCCAGCCCCATAGTAGGTCAGTATTTCCCTCCCAGGACCTGGACAGACCTGACATTCGGCAGCTCAACCCATATTAAAAACTGGCACTGCTGTTAAACACAAAACCAACAGAGAAGTATTTTTCATACTTTTACCCTAAAGTAAAATAAAAGGTAACTACAGATTCTCTTATTAAAGAGTAAAAATATCATGATGCTGAAGGAGTGAGTAAAGGCTACTTTAGTTGGACCCTAGCATGCCTTCCCATGCTATGATGAGTTAGAGCCATTTGTAACAGGAGACTCTCATTTCTCCCCGTTTCCTCCTCTTCTCCAAAATGGTCATTCTGGTATATATGGATTTAACTTTTTTTTTTTTTATCCTCACCCGAGGACATTTTTTCATTTTTTGTTCAGATAGAGTGGGAGGGAGAGAGAGGAAGAGAGAGAGAGAGAAACATCGATGTGAAAGTGACACACTGAGTGGCTGTCACCCACACGACGAACCAGGGCCGGGGACAAACTGCAACCGAAGTACATGCCCTTAGCGGGAACCGAACCCGGGTCTCTCTGGACCGCAGGCCAACGCTCTAACCGCTGAGCCAAACCGGCCAGGGCGGATTTAACTTTTTAATGTGTTCTTTGTCACCTAAATGATCAAATCTTAGACTGAAATTCCTCAGTTTTATTTACCAATAACATGCACAAAGAAACATTTGAGTTGAGAAGGCATCTTTTTAACCTATTAGGTTATATTTTGTGTACATGTGTGCTTGAGTAAAGACTTTATGTAACTATATATAAAGAAATAAAGAGTCCGGCCAGTGTGGCACAGTGGTTGAGCATCGACCCATGCACCAAGAGGTCGCCAGTTTGATTCCTGGTCAGGACACATGCTCAGGTTGTGGGCCCGATCTCCAGTGGGGGGCATACAGAAGGTGGCCAATTGATGTTCTCTCTCATTGATGTTTCTATCTCTCTCTCCCTCTCACTTTCTCTCTCTCTAAAATCAATAAAGGAATAAATAAATAAATAAAAATAAATAAATAAATTTGATCATGTTAAATGATTCTTAACCTGTGAATCATAATGATATTCTTAATCACTTATTCAAAAGCTGACACTATGGGCTAGGATCTACCAAGAGTGTGCTCTGAGTGATGTCCCCCAAAACAGAGGTTCTGATAGTGCATTTGGAAAATGGTATAAACTGCGTCTCCTCTTTTGAGGAATTATAACATATTAATTATATATTAAATGTTTTGGGGAATCCTATAGTAAAGTAAGCAATTTAATATGGGTTTCCCAAACTGACTTGACCGAGAACTTTTTTTTTGCTTATTAATCTGGGGTAGTTCTGGGATACACTTCACAAATGTCATTACAGTATGTTTACAAGTTATGTGATTGCAGCCTTCTCTGTAGAAAAAACACACTTAAATGGTATTGTTTCAACATGACATTGCTCATAAGATGGACACAAATGTAGCAGTAATTCTCTTTGTACATCAAATGTACTGGGATAAGCATATCGATCGGAAATTTGGAGGGAATCAAATCTAGAAGCCACCTGATTGCCTTAATAGAAGGTAACTAAATTTGATGAGTTAATGTTCAATCCCCCTGACTTTTTTAATTCTCTAAACTATGAATCCATAATGCATTTTTTACAGATGGCAAAAATAGATATTAAACTCCATTAGTAGGCTCCACAAGTCTGTTACGGATGAACATTTGTTCCTCTTCCTATACCCTGTGAAACACCAAGTACATCTAATGGATCAATTAGAGTGATAAACCATCACAGCCTGCTCACTGCAATAGCTAAACAAACCATTCTCAGCACAAGGACAGCTGATTGCGAATGAAAATTCTCTCTCTGAATCCTGGACGTAGGAAAAACTGGGCAGCTATCTGCTCAGTGCACCAAAGTCCATGGGAAATCACCAAAGTATGCAAAAATCTGAGAGGTGTCTACTTGAAAAAAAAATTCTGTGGGGAGGGGGGAGAAAAGGGAAAACATTACATCCAAATCCTTCATAAAGTACTATATTATGGGGCAGGCAAAGTCATGGACACCAGAAAGGAGGCTCCCTCCTCGGCAATCACCACAGGACAGAGGCCACCGGAAGACGAAGCAGCCTAACAGAAGCAGTGCTGGTGTCATAGCCGGTGGTCCCCGTCACAGCCCTTTAAATCTCTAATAGATCATTTGAGTGTACCTACTCTGCTTTTTCCAAATTAAACCTCTGCACATCATTTCACTAATAGCAACCATATGGGAAGCATCTGTAGCTTTTCTCAATTCCAATTTTCATAGGCAGAAGAAACACTGACAAAAATAGCCCCACAGCCCGTGAGAGCCACTGCAGACTGACCTAGTTAGATGCGGCAGGCCGAGTGCATCCGAGCTGGTTAATCCTGCCCAGCCGGGCGGCGGCAGGGCCCCAGTGCCCAGGCTGCAGGGTTGGCCGGGGCTCCACAGGGTATGCGATTATAGCTGATGGCTCACACTCGGGTCTTCGAAGCCATTTTAGTGTGGATCTGCCTGAACTACCCACCTACCACCATCTCCAATTCAACTCTGAAATAGGGAGGTTTCTGAAATCACCATTCTCAAAACAACAACAAAGATTTAAATGAATAAACAACAAAAAGCCCTAACAACGTTAAATTGCAAATGCTAAAATGGGACAAGTATCTGTAACACATGTGACCATAAAAAAAGTAGGTATCCTTTATTTATAAAAAGAAAAAGATTCAATATCCAACAGAAAACAGCAGAAAAGGAGACACGTAATTCACAAAGGGAAATGTTAACATGTAAGAAATATTTAATATTTAACATCAGTAATCACAGAAATGCCATTTAAAACAATAAACCATCATTTACTTGTCCATAAAACTGACAGGAATATCAAATAACAGGATATCAATCTTAACTGTTTTAGAAGAATGTTTCAAAAATTCAATAAGTAAAAAGAAAACAAGTTGTAAAACCACAATATGCAGTAATGCAAGTTTGTGAATACACACACGTAGAGTTTACAAAGGCCAGGATATATGCCAAAATGTTCACATAGCTATATGTAGATGGTGGGATCACGAATGCTTTAAAAGTTTTAATCCTTTTTGGCATTTTCTAAATGTCTCAATGTGTATTACTTTTCCTATCAGAAAAATGCACATTACATTGAAAATACTCAGGCAGTAACTAGTAAGAGATGCCTGGAGACCGTTTCTGTTCATCATTGCCTGTGCTCCTGTTGTTAGTGATGGCAGAAAAGATGTTTGAGGTTGGACCACTAATATGGGGCGCTCACTTCTTATGCTAACGTGGGAGCCGAAAGTCCTGCTAAGAGGCATACTTATTCTGGGAAAAAGGCCTCTCAAGAAAAACCTCTCAAAACAGACAAGCCTTAAGGGAAATGGGCAGCGCATACTTTATTTACTTTCACATTATGTTCATATTTAGAAAACTATAACTTATTTCACAAAAGATTTCTATAATGGATTCATTTTCAAAGTCCCTTTTAAAAGTTTTAAGTAGCACCCTGGCTGGTTTGGCTCAGCGGTTACAGCGTCGGCCTGCGGACCAGAGAGTCCCGGTTCCCGCTAAGGGCATGTACCTTGGTTGCAGTTTGTCCCCAGCCCCGGTTGGGGTCGTGTGGGTGGCAACCAGTCGATGTGTCTCTCTCACGTCAATGTTTCTCTCTCTCTCTCCCTCCCGCTCTATCTAAAGATAAATGCAAAAAAAAAAAAAAATTTTTTTTTTTTCAAGTAGCTTCTAGATAATATTCCTGTACAAGCTTTTCCAGTTTTGAGAAGAAAACACATGCTAAGCATTAACTGCCCTCCCATCTTTATTCGCTTTTTGAAGTCTGAAGATGGTGGTGACACTACTTTGGCTGTCTTTTAAGAAAGATTTTTTTTCCTTTTTTTTTGTATCATCATAGGTAGTGAAAGCAGATGTGATTCTACATTTATTTTATAAATAGGATGTGCTCCCTTCGAAATGATCACTAACATACAATCCTACTTTGCTTATAAAATAGAAAATTATGTCTCTTCCTGTCAAGCAACAAATATGTATTGACTCTTGCTAAGGGCCATACTAGGCACCTCTGAAGTTCTTACGTGCTGAGACTAACCATATGTCACAGAAGACACGTGCAATATATAGGTAGGGATTTTTAAATTTTAGGTGTGACCTGTGTCAATCCCCACAAAAACCATGTTTACCTTCACCCACTGCTCTTTTTTTGCAATTTTCTTCAGATTTCTGATTTTAATAGGAACAAGTCTCTCATAGGTTCTAATGTCCCTGGTCAACATCTGAAGTGGTTCCAAATTAAGGCCATTTCCCCTACTTTCCAAAGGTAAACTGTTTGTATTTTCAATGAGACTTCAGAATTCATCTCCCCAACCGCGGTGGTGCGGTGGTGGTGGTGGTGGTGGGGGGGGGGAGGCATGGTTGGGGGGTAATTAATGCATGGATTTACTTATGTCCTGAAAAGCAACTCAGGCAATCTCGAAAAAGGTAGATTGTCTCTTTAAGTTGCTATTAACCAGAAAATGCCTGATTTAACATTTGTCCTTTTATCCCCAACACTGACTCCGACCTTTTCTTTTCCATTCTTGCCTAAGCATATGCATATTCTCATTTTACCTCTTTGCGCTAATTCATTTTATTTATTCCTCTGTAGAGTTCCTGGGTCACTACGATGCTCTGTAACATCAGATTCCTCACACTGAGGACCCAGATGGTCCTGCAGACCCCCCCCCCCCGGCACGCTCCTGCTTTCTACCATGGATGGATGTACACGCTGTAGGGTGCCCAACTTAAAAAAACCCAGCACGCTGGAATGCAAAGGCAGACTAGGAGAGGCGACGGCATCCCTGCAGAATTTTTTGAGCACCTCGTAGTTTTAAGATTATGAGGAGAAGAATAAGCAATGGGTAGTGGTGTGCATGGGGAAAGAGCATCATCTGGAGAGGCAAGAAAAATTAAAGACACTGACACAGAAGACCATGAAGAATTTAAAGGATTGTTAAGAGAGCTATGGTATCAAGAAAATGAAGCTGTCCTGTGATTAAAGCAACACGGTAATATTTAGTCAAACCTGACATCTCAGGAGTTTCATATTTATTTCAGAGTCACATGATTTAAAACTAAATAAATGCTACCCTCAATTCAAAGGGTGTGTTCTTAACCAAAAGCCAGGTAAAGTGGAGTTCCCTCTTCCTAATCTGAAGATTTTAAATCTGTTGCCCACATTCTGGTTCTGAAAACCTAGCCAGAGTTGCCAAGGCAACAACACAGTCGTTTAAAAAAATGAGGACAGCGAGCTCAGGACACCAAACTCGTGGATGCGTCAGTTACACCAGCGTCCACAAGGCACTTCTGAACTGGTGGCAGCCAGCAGAGGCATCCACTTCCGCTTCCACAAACAGCTGTCCTCAGTAACGGGCACTCGAAAGACTTTGGGAGCTAGTGAAGAGTAAAAATGTCCTTCCATATCCCAGCGCAAAGTCACAAACAGGAAAGTGCATTGGTCACTGAGCCTCCAACAATCCCATGCTGTCATTATTAATCCCACAGTTACTAAGTTCTGCCTTCAAAACAGAAGTGGCACAAGCAACCCAAAGGGCCAAGAAAAGAAAATAACCAAGAAGATTCAAGAACATCCCACTTGAAAGCCATCAGGAAGATTTCCTTAAGTAGCTAGATAAAATTCTAGTAGTGCAATTTAGGTATGTGAATTAAAAGATCCATAGGAAAGCTTTGATTATTCGTACGTTTGTTTTAATAATGCAAGTATGCTACAATGATGACATTCAGATACCCTATGACCTCAATTAATTAAACTTGACCTTTGCATATTGTGAACAGCAGACACAGGCCGTTCCAAGAAAAGCCCATGATGGTGCTCTCGCTTTATTCTCATACCTCATTATCCCGTTTTTACATCTTCGGGACCCTCGTTTCTAATAATTCCTCTCCATCCAAACCACCAAAGGATCTGATGAGTGTGTTTTTTCTAAATCATTACTGAGTTGATTACATTGCAATGTAATCAAGCATGGCATGGATTTTTCTTGTAGACACTTGTATTTTACTTTTCTAATAGCTATGCAAAAACCCCATCTCTCAGATATGTGATTTCTGGCATCAGCAAACAACACAATCTTTCAGGGTCTGAGTGTGAACTCATCCTTTCCGGATAAATGGGAAGCACAGACTATTTTATGTGCCCCCCTCTCCCCAGAAACCTACCTGTGCTGCTTGGAAGGTGAGCTGACCTTGGGCCAAGGCATATTCCTATCATCACTGCATTTACGGGCCTGGAGTCCCATCCTGTCCAATTACAGGTCTCCTTGACAGGACAGTGCCTGCAGACCCTCCTCCTCCACCCCTGTGGGCATTCGCCTTACTCTGCCCCTAAGCATCCCTCCCCCCTTCTCATGCATAGTTTATGCTGCACAGACTTCTGGCATTACTGTAGTTAGGGCTTTGTGATGTCTTCATACTTCAATAATTTTCTGAAGTCCTAGAATCTGGCTCTACCCTTCTAGGTCATTTTTGCCATTAATAATGATATTTCTGAAAGTGAAAGGTATTAACTATAAATTCTCAGACTACTGAATTTGTTTTTATAGGCAGTGTTGTTGTTTTTTATAAAAAGGCTTAAAATTATAGTGCAGGAGTCTAAAATTTCAACAGATTTCTTTCACTGTACGTTGTGTTATGTGGAACAACACAAAACTGTCATTTTAAGTAAAGAATGGTCAAATATGATAATTTCATACAGCTCAATTTAATACCTGACCCAATTTATGCCAACAATTTCAAATGCCAAGAGGAGCCGTTTGTGCAAGACAGATGACAACCAGCAAGCCTCTTGTTCCTAGGACAAGGCTGTTATGACTAGTGACCTAGATTTCACACCCTGTGGTGCCTGAACCCAGTCTATTAAATGGCATCACTCAGTTTATCACGACAACTACTTCAGACCATGGGCAGCCATTCCTCACACAGCAGCACAGATGAAGACAAACGAGCTGGTGAGCAAACTGTGCATTCCTTGTACAAGGTTGCTTCACCAAGAAGCCAGGACCGAAGCTGAAGAATAAAACCAGTAATAAAAGTTGAGACTCAGTATCTCTCTCCTCTCTTAATTTTATTTTCAAAATCATTTTTATAATACAAATGTAACAGCCTTCTAGTGGGTTATATTGAATGGAAATACTAGATTTAAATACCAAAATGAACCAGAAGGCAAATGCATTAACATGATGCTCCTGCCATCTTCCCCACGCGATCGGCTGGCTCTGTTTGGCTTCATGTTCTGATCTGAAAGAATGGCTTTATGGCAAACCAGCAGAACACTCATGTTATAAATGCATTCATTTTATACAATAAATAATCACTACTGAGAGCCTCTACATTATTTATCATCAGTATTCTCAACATTTAACTAAGTTGCTAGGAAAACTGGAAAATAACAATAACAAAAACCATCTTCTCTGTCCTGCTCCTCTACCCACGAGCTTCTATTTCACAGGAGATGGTTAGGATATATAACCAAAGAGCTGTAATGTAAGACATTGTGAAATTCATATAATATCGGCAGTAAATATAACACATGTGCAATCATTTCCTGTGGTCTTTGGATCCAGTAATATGAAACACAGGATCTCTAACTAAGGAATTGCAACTCGTGGCTTTACATACTTTTAAGCATTCTTGAACTTGAAAGTTATATTCCTCCATCTTCCTTTAAACTCTTGGAACAATGGACTGTCCTATCCAGTCTTCTGATGAATGGAGAAAAATGGGAAAGCTTCTCTCAAATAAGCATGGTCTGTTGCAAATTAGTATATAAGATTTAAAAGCATACACAACCTTTGCTGTAATGGTTCTCTTTCTTTGAGAGTTTGGGAAAAGGCATTTGTCTGAGTTTTTCACTTGAAAAATGGAGGATTCATTCTGATTATATGGTTATATCAGTAGGGTTGTAAAGGTAATAAGATTAATAATGAATTTAACTCATTTCAAAATTACAGTATAATGGGTATTATCTCCATACAAGAAGTATATAATACAATACAGCAACATTTTATGAAAATAAAATTATATGTCCTAATCTGGCTAGATGAAGCCAAGAAATTTTTCTGAAAATCAAGAGAGATAAAGAGGAAATGTCAAATGGTGTTGTCGTTCAAATGTTGTCATATAGGAGCAAAGGCAGTGGCTTACAGCAGCCAATAAATTACTTCGCATCTGTCTACTTGAAAGGAAGAAACGCCACTGAACAAAAATAGTGTGCATACATTTACATATTTTGTTATGTAAAATTCATGGAGCTTATGTTCTAGAATCAAAAATCCTGTTAAAGACTGAAAAATGCCTTTTGAATAAAATCATACAAAGTTTAATACTATTATACTTAACAGTGCTGAGAAGCATCCTGAATGTGATCTCTGTCTTCAGCTTTCATGTATTTATTTAAAGGAGAGCACTACACTTAGAGCTGAAGAAAGGGGGAGGGAGAGAGAGATAGAAACATTGATGAGAGAAAACATCGATTGGCCGCCTCCTGCATGCCCCCCACTGGGGATTTGGCCCACAACCTGGGCATGTGCCCTGAGCGGGAATCAAACCAGCGACCTCTTGGTGCACGGGTCAATGCTCAACCACTGAGCCACACCAGCCGGGCTCTGTCTTCAACTTTTAAAAATAAATATTTGAATAAGGGAGACCAAAGAACTTTCTGTCAGTAAAATCTTCACCCTTAAAAGTCACAATTCTACAATAATGATCTCAATAAAGTTTTGCAAAGTGATTTGTAATGAAACATATTCCAAATATATACTGAGAGCATTATATCTTTCTCATGGAGATTCAATTCCTTTTCAGAACTCTGGAATAGGAGGTGCGTGCTGGCCCCCACCCTCCCTGTGAGTCTGAGGACGGCACCAGGCTCCATCTGGCTGGCATTCCACGGTGCTGTCCAGGGAGGCAGCCGGAGCTGAACCCAGCTCTGCCGCTGCGAGGCTGTGACCTAACCTTCGAGCTTCCGCCTCCACGTCCACAAAATGGGGATGATACAGCCACCTACCTCTCAGGTTATAACTGAGCTCTAGAGTTCTTAAGTTCTTAAGATCTTACCATTTTTAATTTGTAAGATACAAAACCACGTCTCTTTTTAAAAGTTGAATTCCGTGACGTTGTGGATAACTTGCAGACAGCCTATGTTTGCATAACAGGCCACCAGCACTGCTGGGCTGCATTGGCAGAACCGAGCTTGCTGAGGTGGTGCCTTTCACCTCGCAGCCTACCTAAAATAGACTGCTACTCGGGAAACAGAAGAGGGAGACATGAGGATCCCACAAGGGAGACTGCATTCCCAGGATGAGATGTGCAGGAGCGAATTAGAATTCTGACAGATTTAGTAACAGATCCAGTGGCAATTGGAATATTTTTTATTGTAAAAATTGACTTGATATGCTCAGTTATTTTAGCAGACACATTTTACTTCTATTGTCCTTGGGGTAAGGCATATGGGTTTCTGGGGAGAAATCTCTGACTAAGCAAGGTAGAAATATTTGCACAGAAAAACCCATTGCTAAAAATATCCTATGATTGCATAACAGCGTGACTGTAATGAATCCCACTGAGCTATACATTTAAAATCGTTACGATGGGAAATTTTGTTATGTGTATTTTACCACAATTAAAAAACTCCTTAAAGGGTCACTGTCCTCTCTCCAGTAGTTTCATGGATACTGAGGGGCTACAACTAATTCAAAGGGTCGTTTTATTTTATTACTGAGTCATGGTTACATGAGATAAAAGTTACATCAACAGCAGAGAGACAGTCTGGCCAGTATGGTTCACTGGTTGAGTGTCAACCCATGCACCGAGAGGTCGCTGGTTCGATTCCCAGTCACGGCACATGCCCAGGTTGTGGGACCAATCCCCAGCGGGGGGCACGATCCCCAGTGGGGGGCATGCTGGAGGTGGCCAATCGATGTTCTCTCTCATTGATGTTTCTATCTCTCTCTCCCTCTCCCTTCCTCTCTCAAAAAATCAATAAAGGAAAAAAAATTTATAAAAAAACAGCAGACAGACAAACGAGAAAAAAAGTGGTCAAGAGAAAAGATGTTTCTAGCTTTGGGAGTGATCCTATAAACAAAATGAGCTGACTGGCCATGTCACACTGTCGAATCAGTAACAGTATTTCCTGTGAGCCTCTGGATTCAGCAATACGGAATGCAAGCCACTCCTGACTGGGATCGCGCACTGTGTCCACTGAGACCACGATGCAAGACCACCTCACACACGTACCTGTTCACCTCATGCACACACACGGTCACACCACACACACACACACAGGAGCAGAGAGAAATGAGGGAAAGTGTAACAGCTCATTTTACAGAGCTACAGTCACTCTGCAGCTTCATATACAGCAGCTTCAACCTGATCAAAAACCAAAGACACTGGCCTCGTCAAAGCTCTATTTGGACCTCTAACCTGCACTGACTCCCTTTTTATTTAACACTGTTGCTCTGAACACGTAGAAAATTAAAGATTTGTCCAAGGAATGGAGAAGGACATTATTTAGGTCCACTATCTAAATTACTCCAGAAAAGTAGTTTCTAAACTATTTGTGTTCACAGCTTTCTCTAAGAGAAGTCGATGAATTCTGAATTCTCTTAGAAAAATGTATACCCAAACAACTGTGTGGGGACCATTCCAATTTGGACATAGCCCATCTAAGTCCTTCATGGGCTCTCGTTTTCCAGATCCTTGGTTTAAATACATGGGTTTATTTTCTTATGCTACAAATTATAAAGGGCATACCTTACACCCCCAAACCATGTTTATAGACAGACATACTTCTTTTGTCACATGAACATACTGAGATGGGGCCCAGAAGTGGGGCCAAAAGGAAATTCATGAACACTTTGGCTTTTTTCCTCCTTAAAAGAAGAAAGATGTCCGTGATGGGTTTCCTGACTCAGGCCTCGGCAGGGAGGGGCAGTGTTTAGCTTGCTCTCAGTAGCAGCTCGTAATTACCTATGGTTGGAGGGAAGCTGAGTTGTTGCAAAAGGAGAGTCAGTAAGTGTCCCCTTATGTGTCCTTCATTCTATTATGTCATGCAGTTAATGAATGGGTAGGACAAGTTTTATCTCCAAACTATATGGCGTGAACACTCCATAAACAATGGGAAACACTGTAAATATATGTCAATGTCATGTTTCTGAGCCTCCTTTTCTTTTAGCCTGAGACCACAGTTCCTCCAGACCTTATCAATTTTCATATATATTAGTAGTCTCCAATATATGAATAGGGCACTTAACTGGAATTTAGAAAATAGTTCCCCCACAGAAACAATATATGTTGACTCAGCTCCTAGGCTGACCCACTAAAGCCCATTTGACCCACAATCTAATCTATAATCTAAAGCTGAGTACTGCCTTCAGTGACTCCACATAGCAATATTTCCACGGGCCAGAGGTGCAATTTGAACTGCCAAGAAAACATCCCCTACGGAATGAGGGCAGAGCGCTCCCTAATTCCAAAGCCACGGTGATGGCTGTCAGAACCTACGGGTAAGACAGGAGGGCCTGGCTTCTGGAAGGAAGCCATTGGGGCTAAACTTCTTGGCCCCTGGAACCTCCCTCAGGGCCAGCCCCTTTCTGGTCTTGCAACCAATCCCTGAACATCAGCCTCATCTCTAAAACATGATAGTTACTATTTACTGAGTGCCAAAAATTTCCATCAATAATACCATCTTCACAAATTTAGTAAGTGCTGCTCTTAACTTCATTTCAGTTAAGAAAACCGGGTTTCGGGGGTCACACAGCATGCCAGATGCCACTCAGCTAAGCGATGGCCAAAATTTACATCCGGATCTAGCTAGCTATTTCTCACTAGCTCCGAAGCCCAAGTGATTCCAGCAGATCATTGTTAGAGAGGATTAAGTGAAAAAAAAAAAAGTAGAGCATGTAGCCCAAATTCTGGCCCATGGAAGGTGCTGTGTCCCTTTTTTTTTTTCCCCCTTCTCATGGGGATTGGCTGGAGTGATTCACTCTCCACTGGCACCAATGGTTTCTCTTCCTGGCGGCTTCCCTACCTTCATGCCCTATACTAAGTACTTGGTAGAAGGACCCAGCTAGGTAACAGAGCGAAATAGATTATATTTTTTTCTCCTATATCCTTTCTCCTCTTCTTTTTTTTTTTTATCCTCATCCGAGGACATTTTTGCATCTACCTTCAGATAGAGTGGGAGCAAGAGAGGAGGGAAGAGAGAGAGAGAAACATCGATGTGAGAGAGACACATCGAGTGGTTGCCACCCACACGACCCCAACCGGGGCCAGGGACAAACTGCAATGGAGGCACGTGCCCCTCTCAGGAACCGAACCCGGGACTCTCCGGTCCGCAGGCCGTTGCTCTAACCGCTGAGCCAAACCGGCGAGGGCTCTCCTCTTCTTTTTTTTCACTGAGATTGTACAGGGTTAGGGGTTTTATTCTTTTCTTAAGTCACATGTCCTTTTGAGAATCTAATGAAAGCCACAGACTTTCTCAGAAAAAAATGCATGAGGACATACACACACACTTTGTACTTAAATGTAAAGTTTCAGGGAATCCCTCTTAAGATACTCGACCACAAAGAAAGAATTCTGTATTTAGACTCTTATATTCTAAAGTTAAGTCTGTCTGCCTTTCAGAGAACCACCAAAGACCCACAGAATTCACCGTCAGCTTGGTGGTAGAATGGACAGACTAATCACGGCCTGTATGTGGGTCAACAGATACAAATGGGAACACGGGGACCTGCCTGCTGCAGGGACAGGGACATGGGAAGGAGAAACAGTTATGGGATTTACGCACTTTTCTTTCCCACTGATTTTGGTCAAGATAGTACATCCACTGGTCCTAGAATGAAATGAAACCCAGAAGGCTCTGTGGTCTCAGGGTGCTCACAAGCATCTGCCTCTATATGAGAGTGCTTGTCTGTGCAGAGGAAATGGATTGAGAAGAGTTGAAGGTTGGAGGAGAAGAAAGGTAGAGTGCCAGACACCAGTTAAGAGGGAACAGACTGGTTATGGAGGAGATGCAAAATTGTGTGAGCAGAGATGCCACAGACCACCTGGTCACTTGGCTTGGGTGGCTGTATCTACAAGGTATACATATATCAAGAATAAATGCCTTTAGCCCTGGCCAGTTTGGCTCAGTGGTTGGAGCGTCAGCCCGCGGACCAGAGAGTCCTGGGTTCGGTTCCCACTAAGGGCATGTACCTTGGTTGTGGTTCGTCGCCAGCCCCGGTTGGGGTCGTGTGGGTGGCCACCACTCAGTGTGTCTCTCTCACATCGATGTTTCTCTCTCTTTTCCTCCCTCTCTCCCTCCTGCTCTATCTGAAGATAAATGCAAAAATGTCCTCAGGTGAGGATAAAAAAAAAATAAATAAATAAATGCTTTTGAAATCCAGAGCTTTATATACAACTAACTGTGCATGAATGTACATTGCATCTAAATATATGAAAGTGCTAGAATGTGACCTCTACTTTTGATCAAAGAACCTCATTTATTACATATGTTAATGAAAATGCATTCAAATAAAGATATGACATGTTTGAAATCATCTAGAATATCAAAGGTAACATTTTAATCGGCTTAAGGTTTATTTTGCAACTTCTGGCAAATGTATTTATTAATCCTTTCAGTCATTTATTTGCATAGCCCAGCTGAAGAACCCCGCTAAAGTGGCTGTAATGGTGTAGGAGGAATTTCTGAATTATGTATTCCCAGGTGCAAAATATAAAATACAAACCTGGCATTTAGTACATGCTTTAAAACGTAATGTGCACATAGGTACACTCATAAATATATTTGGAAGAAAACAGAATATGCATTTGCATACAAGCCAGACATACCTCCCCACCAGTACTCCACACACATCCCACCCCTGGATGCCTCCGAGGTCAGTGAGCTCCCGCAGCTGCGGCAGACTTACGGCAGTGGCGCCCGAGGGCCATGCCTCGTGTCCAGGCTCCTCCGCAATCTGACTTTGCCACTCCTCCCACCAAGAGCAGGGGTCTCTTTCCCTACTCCTTGAACCTGCACTGGCTTTGTGACATGCTCTGACCATGTTCTGTACATGACAGAAGTGACCTTGTGTGACTTTCAAAGCTAGACCAGAAGAAGCCTTGTCGGTTCTGTTTTCTCTCTCCTGGATTGCTTCCCTGAGATCACGTAGTAAGTCTAACGAGAGGCCACAGGGAGCAGAACCCAGGTACCCCAGTGGACAGTCACCATGAACTGCCAGGCAAGTGAACAAGGCCAGGACGGACCATCGCGCCCAGCCAACACTCTAGCTCAGCGTAGCCCATGAGTGAGCCCAGGCCACACCGGGAGAAGATTCACCAAGCTAGGCCACTGAATCATTAGAAATAGTAAATTGCTGTTGGTTTAAGCCATAAGTTTTGGAGTGGTATATCACACCAATGGTTAACTGATGTGGTAATATTTAGTAGAATTTGAGTAGTGGTTTATGTTGAGAAGTGGTATTTCCTTTAGGTCCGGTCTAATGTTCTCAGCCATTCAGCCCTTTCCCTTGCACATGAAATGTCAGCTTGACTGCTCGGCGACGGTACACTAGGAGGTCCCAGAGACTTCCAGGTGTGGGAGGCAACCCTCCGGGCTGGTTAAATGTCATACCTCCTGGAGGCTCAGAAGTACACAGATGGCCTTTGACAGTCTTCCTGGACTTGCAATAAGCAGGTTGGAAACTAATTACCTTGCTTTTATTAATCTTTCTTAAATTTATATATAGCTCACTTTTATTTCAATGTTTAATATTAGAAGTGTTTTAGGACTTGATTTAAAAGTTAGGTGATGTTTTTATGACCAGAAATATGCCGTAGGAACTTAACTCTTGTTCATCAAAATTAGCCTATGGTAAAATTGGTTTCGTTATACATCATTCCACTTAAACTCGCAGTTTCCAAGAGCCTCTCGACAATGTTAAGGGAGGACTTACTGTACTGACTACATAAGCCAAGGAACCATGGCCAGGATCTTGCCTAGAACTTAGGAGAAGGGAGTGCATGAGATGCAGCTGAAAGATACGTAACAGAAATGATCCAAAGGGAAGGAAAAGAACACTCCTGACACCTATAAAATAGGACAATGCTGCAGAATATCAAGAGTAATATTTAAGAGTGTGGACTCTGGAGTCACAGATGCAGATTCTAATTCAGACTCTAGCACTTCCTAGCTGTGTGATCCTGAGCAAGTTACTTAACCTCTCTGAGTCGCAATTTAGTCATCTGCAAAGAGGATATTAATAGTTAACTCTAGCCATCATAGGATTACTGTGAAGATTAAAATAAAATTATCTATATAAAGCACCTGCTCAATAAATGTTGGCAATTACTAGACAATTACTCTGATAAAAGTTCCAAACTCCACAGATTTCACTGGCATCCCAGGCTGGGAAAACTGTTGCACATAAGCTTTAAATCGTTTCTTCCAATGGAATTTTCCTCCTCAGTTCCTTCATTATGGACATACTGTTAATACTTGACGTGTTTTTGCCCTGGCCGGTTTGGCTCAGCGGTTAGAGCGTCGGCCTGCGGTCCACAGGGACCCGGGTTCGGTTCCCGCTGAGGGCACGTACCTCGGTTGTAGTTTGTCCCCGGCCCTGGTTGGTCACGCTGGAGGCAACCACTTGATGTGTCCCTTTCACGTCGATGTTTCTCTCTCTCTCTCTCTCTTCCTCTCTCTCCCTCCCACTCTATCTGAATAAAAAATGGAAAAATGTCCTCGGGTGAGGATAAAAAAAAAAAAAAAATACTTGACGTGTTTTTCAGTTAATCCGAACACGTAAGTGCCTTTGTACACGGAGGGAGGATCTGTCAAGCTGCTGCCTAGAGTTGCCTCAAGTTCAGAAGAGGCCTTTCACTAATCTTGAATCACTTTGGAACTAACCCTAAATAAATTAAATTCTTTCCAGGTTTTACATGAATGTTAGAGATACTATGGCCCTGTAAGAATAGGAGTGCTAAAGCAGCCAAGCGTTGCCCTGGGGGCCATACTACCGAGTTTCTAGCTGGCTCCCAGAGGGTTCTGAATGGCAAGAAACAGACTTCTGATTAAACACAGTCTCAAAACGCAGGTGTTCCAAAACCCGCTGTGATTTACCAGCAACCACATACTCCAACCTTAAACATTTTTCTAAGTTTTTGTTTTCAGAAGAGTATAAGCTCATCTTTTATAAACCATAATCGATACATTTCTCTGGCACTGCCCGGTCACACAAGCTTAAGAATAATTGGGGAAGTGTTAGGTAGCATAACCACTAGTAGATTTTAAAGCGGAACCTCTTTCCAAATCATTGCGAAGATGCACAGAAAAAAGACTGGAAGGAAATACACTCAAATGTCAACAGTCACTTCTCTCAATGATATAATTATTATGATTTTTTAAAGTCTCTTGTTAATATAAATTTTGTATTTTACAAATTCCCTGAAAATAATCACATGCTTTTATATTGAGTGAAGAAAAATAAGAAAATATAACTTCCAAAGCAGAAGTGATAAAGTACAATTTTTTTTTCTTATTCTTTTGCATGTTGAAATAGTTTACCATGTCTGACATTTCATTTATTTTAAGTCACACGAATTTAATGCAGGAAGGAGCAGAACAGTGATCATCACTGTGAGGCTTTGGGCAATGGACCCCTCAAAGTCTGCTTCCTCACAATAAATTCTGAAGGATGGGGATTAAAGGAGCCGACTTCCCTTCCAGCTCTTACCCTAGCAGAGTGAGGAGAAGAGCGAAAGGAGGCTTGGAGTCTGACAGGTGTCTGCTGGTCCACCACTTGCTGGCTGTGTTATCTTTGGCTAGTTATTCCATCCTGGAGCTTCAGTATCCTACTGTATAAAACAGAGCGAAATCTCTTCCTTAAGAGAACGCTGTGAGAATTAAATGAGAGAGAACCCATGGAAACGTGCCCCTCACGTGGTGAATGCTCCTTCACAGTGGTGCTTCTCATTTCTATTACTAACCGAATACTATAGGGCTGGAAATGGAAACATTTTCAGACCTTCCTTTCCACTGCTTTCTCTTTATTCTTACACATCATTCATTTGACGCCAGTTAATTATCTCAATTCTCTGTCCAGATGTCTTTTATTACATACATGTCGAAAAGTAATTTACAGAAGGATCAGGCCACAGCATGGCTTACCTTTCATTGCACGCATTCTTCCAGAACACAGAAAATTAACAGGTCCATCACAGACACTTAAGTCCCCATCACAAGTTTCTCTTCTGTACTCACTGGAACATTCAAACGCAGAGGGGTCACAGTGTGCATGAGGCTGCAGAACACGGAAAGACCCCTCCCATGAGTTCACAGGGCCAGAGGCCGCCGTGGCTTCATGGACCAGGGTCTGGGTTCACTGAGGTAGCACCTGCTTCCAGCTTCCACAGCAAGAACCAGAGAAGGCTGAAATGCTTTTCTGTGCCTTTTCCACCAGCAGCCATGTTAGCTTTATAGACTTCTGTTATGTAGCAGGGGTCCAAGTGTGACTTTCAGAGAAATTCAGAAGCATCAGGGCTTGCCAAAGACTCTACCAGAAGCCATTAAAAAAAACAAAACTGAACTAATCCATTGGCAACAAACCAGCTCACAGCTTCGGTGCCACGCGGTGGCAAATGAAGAATTTCCTACACAGTGCTTTGCACACGTGCAAACACACAAACACTACGGAATTTCCTAAGATGGTGCTGTGTGTGCAGCCGACACACACACACCCCACGCAAAATTATTCCCTGGTCAAATAAATCCGACAAATGCCGTCATTCAATGAGTCAGACTGCCATATTAAATGCCCTTTAAAAGTCCTACAGTAAAGAAATACATTTCTCAAACTGATCTGAATTAGAATCACTCTTTTGTTGTCACACTCATTAACATCCTGCAGAAGGTGACCTGTGGAACACCAGTTTGGGAAACCCGACTTGACAGCGTACATTGTGAAGCAGTGCATGGCACAGGACCAGCAGGGAAGGCACCTTATGGATGGGGGTGGCACCAGTGCAGGTGGCCTTGTTTGTGAGCACATCAGACACCCCCTGGGAAATGCCCCAAAATTAGGGAGGGATATTTTCTAGGGGTTAGGGGCCCTGAGTCAGTACGTTAGAGCAATGACCAAGGTAGTTTTAAATTATAAATGTAATAATGATTAGACTTAATTAATTTAGTATGATTATGCTAAGTACAACTCTCCTCCCAGGAATTCAAATTGTCCTCTTATAATTGATATAGATAGAGATAATACTTTTTTATTTTCCCAGCAAAGAGACTTTCTTTTTCCAGGAAAATAAGGCAACCATACCATGTGTTGTGAAATGTGGTTGAGCTGAGACCATAACTGCAACCTCCAGACGAGCAGTCTGCAGGGCTAAGCTTCCTCCTGTCACTAAAATAGCCTCCACAACAATAAAGGAAAACCCACAGTCAGGTATAGCAAACTCCCTACCTTTCAATTATTCATGTTAATGCTTTGCACTGGTAGACTTTATACTTTACAAATGCTCAGCAGGTCCAAAGATTACATGAATAATGGAAAGCCACAGATAATGACGAAATCGGATTTTAAGCAATGTTTTCAACACATGCTCTCCCCAGAAATCTTCCCAAACACTGCCTCTCCCCTCCCCTCCACTTATATTCTTCACCCTAAAAGAAACCTTAGTATAATTATTTTTCAAGAAGGCCAACTTAACTTTTATATCCTTTGCTTTTTCTCTGGTAATCCAATAGCAGTGATGCTGAACGACCAAAAGGAAGAAGCAGCAAGAAGAGAAAACCCAAAAGGTTCAGGCCCAAAAACTAGATGCATGTTCAAGAAGGGGAATCTGGCTGGGCAGGTGCGGCTCAGTGGACTGAGCGTCGCCCCACGGTCTGAGAGGTCCCAGTTCAATTCCTGGTCAGGGCACATGCCCGAGTTGTGGGCTTGATCCCCAACAGGGGGCGCACAGGAAGCAGCCCATCGATGCTTCCCTCTCACATCGATGTTTCTCTCTTTCTCCCTTCCTCTCTTTTTAAAAAATCAATAAAAATATACTTTTTAAAAAAAAGAAGGGGACTCTGAAACCAGCTCCAGCGCCTGTGTGCCATGTCAGTGGAGATGGTAACTGCCCTCCCTCAGTTCTTCCCCCAGTGACCCGACATACCTGCCAGGAACCGTGAGCTTTAATGCAGGCTGCTGATGCAGTACTTTCCCTGTCCTCTAGGGGAAAAAACACCTAAAGAATGCTGGTGTTCCCATCATTTTAAAAAATCTACTTTAGCCAGTATCCAATTTTGCTAATTAAAACCAAGTGCCATTTCATGCCAATCTAACTGGCAAAAAGCAAAGCCTTACTAAATCCGGTCTGGGTGAGGATATGGGGACGTGTGGACCCTCACATAAAATAAGGGGGAGTGTGCTGATCAAGTACTTTGGAAAGCAATGTGGCCTGTGAAAGCGCACACACCACTTCTAGGAACACACAGAAACCTGCACAGACGTCCAAGAAGTCTAGAAACGGTCACCGCGGCGGGATTTGTAGCAGTGAAACAAAACACGAATCAGCTTCTCTGTTCTTCATTTGGGGAGTGGTAACTCAGCTGTGGTCAAGTCACATTAAAGAATTAAACTATGGTAAACTACAATGCAGAATTCTAGGTATCAGTTAAAACAAACTATATTGATCACTTTGGATAGGTATCTCAAAACTTAAGTGAGGAAAAAAGTACAAGGTAGTAAATTGATACATTAATGTGATATGATTTATATAAATTTAAACACACAAATGGTATTATTTATAGATCTATACATGTAGTGAAAGTGCAGGAACAGCGGGGAAGAGTGCATGTTATCTCCGTGGGAGGGAGGGAGGGAGGGGGGGAAGGAAGGAGACAAGACCGTGGGAGGACACACAGGAAACTATAACATCAGCTATAATATTTCATTTATGTTTCCCATAAACATCATATATATTTAATACAAAGCATTTAAATATTTTTTTAAATGGTCTGGGTCCCGGATATATGGGTATTTATTATGTTCGCTCTCTTTTATATTTTTTCTTAAAATAATAATTTTCAAAATATTATAAATTATAACCCCTTTTAAAAAACAAAATGTTAATTTTTTTTATATGGGATAAACAGTAGTCTAGTTTTATTCTTTTGCATGTGGCTTTCCAATTTTCCCAGCACCATTTATTGAAGAGGCTTCTTTTTTCTTTCCCTATTCTATGTATTTGGCTCCTTCGTTGAAAATTATTTGCCCATATACATGTGGGTTTATTTCTGGGATCTCCATTCTGTTCCACTGGTCTGTGTGTCTGTTTTTCTAACAAAAGGGTACATATATCTTTGTGAATAAATGTTTTCAAATTTTTTGGGTAGATGTACCCCAAAACTTTGAAAACATTTATTTGCAAAGATATAATGCACCCCTATGTTTATTGTAGCATTATTCACAGTGGGCAACACACAGAAACAACAGAAGGATCCTTCAATAGATGATTGGATAAAGAAGATGTGGTACAGCCCGGCCGGGTGGCTCAGTGGATTGAGCATCGATCGTCCCATGGACTGAGAGGTCCCAATTCCATTCCGGTCAGAGCACATGCCCTGGTGTGGGCTCGATCCCAGTAGGGGGCGTGCCAGGAGGCAGCTGATCGATGTTTTTCTCTCACATCAATGTTTCTATCTCTCCCTCCCTCTCTCTAAAAAATCAATAAAAACATATTTTAAGAAAGAAGAAGAACACAACAATACATTACAGTTTCAAACACACCTGAATGTCTTCCTTTTTGTGTGGTTGACAAAAGTGCTATTTGGCTCACCATGGTATTATGCAAGTAACTGTCAAGGATAATGAGTTTCAATAAAAATATTTGCTCTAGCTATACAATCCCTAGGCATCTGAGATTCTCACGTTAATAAAAAGTCAAATGTAGAAGAAACATAATCTTTATGTAATGGATCCTCATAGAACAAGTACAACTTTCTGTCCACTGGTTTCAAGTCTTCTAAAATTTAGACGTCTTAGCAGAAATGCTGGCTTTTTAGAACTCCTACAATAAAGCCAGCAAAAACAGAAAACTTTCCAAATAACCCTCACTACACTTCCATGGTAGCTTGTTAGTGCCAGAACAGTTACAGCACGTTTCACGTGTGACCCCACCCCAGCCCCAACAACCCTGTGAGATAGGTGTTGCTACTATCCCTGGCTCGGAGATGAAGCACGCAGACACAGAACTCTTTAGGACCCTGCTGGGAGCATCCATCAGGAGGTGGTAAGGCTGGCTCCAGCATCCGGGCTATTAATTCCTCCACCACACTGCCTCCAGCAGACCATGACGACGCTGCTCAGAAGCAAGGGGCCTCGGTTCAACGTTTACTTTGACATACAATCCTCAATTTTAAATTTCAGAGATACTTCTAGGACACTAAAACCTGACTTGCTCATTTTACCGGTCAGAAAATTTGGTTTTCATGAGGGACCACACTAGCAAAGACCTGTCACCTCAAACACATCCTGAAGCATTAGTGGGATTCTAAGAAGATCTTCCTAAGTACCAGGAAAAGGAAATTGATTTTTCTCAATCTGTTAACATATCAGAGATCAAGCATTCTGAATTCTGGCACCAACACATTCTGCCATCCTAACTGTCCCAAGCTATGCATTGATCCAGTATATTTGCTATGGCTTCACACAGGGATGTCAGCTTTGTCAATCAACATCTTAGAAGAATGAACTGTGTCAGGGCCACAAAGGAGGAAACAGATAATGCTAAATGCTGTATAGCCTTGTCCAGGATAAACCATCAATCACAGCCCAAGATGGCTTTCTTATTTATTTTTCTGTTTTAACTTTCCCACTAAAACATCACAGTAAAGTGTTAAGATAAAATGTTAAGTGTTAAACTAGAGGAAAATGGAAATAGCCACATAGCAACAAAAAAGAAAAAAGAAAAGAAAAAAAAAACCTCTCCTATGACCTAGAGTCACTGAAGAGTCCTTAATCTCGGAGAACCAAATCTGGGACAATGGGAATGACGAAGTAAGCCTCCACCGTAATGATTATGACAGCGCTGTCAGAAGACTGCTTTCTAACGCATCACCTAAAAGTAGTATGGCCTCATTCTTTAACCTTATTCTCCCCAAGTGATAAGATATAGACCACTAATTACATGAACTCACCCATGAAACATCCATTGTAGTAATGGTCCACAGAAATGATCAAGACATTCTCCCACGCAGCCCGAACATTCACTTTGCTTTTCTCTTATCTATAATGCTTCACCCAAAATCATGTCACTGCCCACATAACTGAAGCCATCCTTTGACACTTGGGATTTAGTTAAATCCAATGTTGGTGGCCGACAGTCACTTAAAATCTTACCCTCTTCCTTCTCCAAAATCACATAAAATGAAAACAGAAGTTCTTCTCTTTTCTGTCACTGAGTTTTACTTAGAATAATATAGGATATATGCCTTTCTACTTGTTTTCTTCCTCTTTTCAAGCAAATACATTATGACCTAGAAGCTAAAGTAATATAGCCTCAATATTCATAGCAAAGTGGCAGGACATAGAAGAGTGAGGCAGAGTGAATGGACATGGGGTGGAAGCCAGCTGCGATGTGACTTGACTGAAACTACTGGCCAGCGGCAGCAGCGAGGGCTCGTCTGGGGGCCAGGGAACAGGACAGCGGCACAGACGCGAGCACTCTCACAGTAACACTCAGCAGCCCTGAAGGAAGAAGAGGCCGTGGGGTGGGGGTGGGGGGGGGTACTCAGAGCCTGCAACGAAGGCCCAGGCATCATTCCAAGTGCATTGTTGAAATGATCTTCCATGAGTTCCAGGCTTGAAATAAAGGGCAAGTGAGCTGGAAGGGTACTAATAACCGCGAGAACACACAGGGTTCACCAGCCTAGGGGGCATGCAGAGGACGCAGGGTTTGGAAGGTGTGAGGCCATGGTGCAGGCAGGAGGGTGAGCTCACATATCTGGTAATACCTAACACATTGTCAACATGGGGTGGACCCAAAAATCAGTGTTTGCTGCATCTGAAGTTTGTAGAGGCCTCTGGGGATTTCTGAGTTCATGATACTGTAGGTGGACTGGTAACAAGTCCCAACACAGACTCACACTGCTGGCTGGCTGGCTATATGGAGTTGAAGTGAAGGCCATGTGGCGTCAGAGCAAATGTCAATGTCATTGCACCTTGTAGCAGTGGAGTAAAGATGACTTTGAAGTCACTTGGATTGTGAGAAAATGTTGTCAAGTTGATGATCAGAAGCCTTGACCCAGGTGGCCCGTTTGGAGCTCCATTCCTAATGCACGCTAGCGTTAAAGTAGTAGCATTCTAAACAACTAGATGGCAAGGGGGAGCTACAGGAGAGTGAACACCGCCAGGAGCAGGAGTCACAACTGCAGTGTCAGAAGAATCAGAGGTAACAAACATAAAAAGGAACGTGACTGTCAGCGGAAGTCTAGGGAAACGCAGAGTGCTGAGGTTTCGGATCCTAAAGTCTCAGTTGCTACTTTGCATCTTTTCCCACTGCTGACTGAAAGGTCCGCACCAGGAACTGTCTACCTACGAAGAACCTGTTTTTCTGGGCCTTGAAAAAAAGGCTGATGCAGACATGGTATTATAAAAGAGAGGCATGAGAGGAGAGTTCTGAGGGTGGCTTAGTGAGATGCACTGCGATGGCTGGGGAACCAGGGGACCTGACGAGGAATGCGCCAAGTTCACAGCAGCTTGGACCGTGCTCCCAGATGTTTCCTGACCCACGGAGGAGTGGGCAGAGTGGGCGACACTCGTCAAAGAGCGCTGGGAGGGATTAAGTCAATGAGGATTTGTCTCTTGTATAAATTCCCACTGGCTTACAACTTATGCTTTATAGTCATGATAGTGAATTTCAGTTGTTCAAAAGGGAGGTACATGCTTATAACACTTCTAATGTGGCCATAACGAATATATATCACAAACTCAAAATGAACATTTCATAATGAGCTCTGGAAGTTCAAGAAAAGATAGTGGAAAGGGCTTCTGGAATGGTCTGGCCTGGAATTTGGTCGAAGTAAGTCATTGCAGAATCCCAGACATAACGTCCTAGTAGAAAACTGACATGTCATCTCCGAGTGAAGACCAGTAGGCAAAGGTCTTTAATATAAAAGTCATTGTCCCATCACCAGGCAAGATGATGAATGATCTGGTATCTCAAGGCCTTTCCCAGATTCAGACCAAAGTCCTGAACCCTGGAATGTTCTAAGGTCTGCACAGCTGTGCTCCCTAACTTCCTCGGGCTGGCAATGCCAGTGTGTCATCTCATGAGTCATGGAACAAACATTTAGGGAACCTCAACTATGTACTAGGCCCTATATTAGGGGCTAGGGACACGGTGCGAATGAAGCAGTCACACTGCCCTCTTAGAGCTTGGTCTAGACAGACATTACACAACTGCTCAACCAAACGCTTAATCTATAGTTTGGTTGGAGCAAGAAAGGACAAGTTCATGATCCTATGAGAGCCTAGCACCTGGGACCTAGCCTGATCTAGGACAGTCTTAAGGAAGTGACACTTACAGGGAAGGACAAGTAGAGGTGAGCAGCACAGTGGCACAGGGAGGAGGCGCGGAAGCAGCACCAGGTAGGGGAGGAGCCCTGCCTCGCACGCCCAGATGCACTGGCACCTGCACATGGGACACCCTAACGGCGCTCCCCCGAAGGTGCACCGACTGGTGTGAGAAACGAGACCACGGGAACAAAACAGAGAAAAGGCAGAAACAAAAAGTCCTGGTGCTAAAAATAGCACGAGAAGAGAAAAACGGGCCAAATAAAACTGGCAGCCCCAAATGTGAGCGCCTAGAACCTGAGTCACTGATGGGACCTGCCCACAAGCCGGGTCATTTCCATCAAGCAAGTCACACACACACACACACACACACACACACACACACACACAGAAAAAACAACAACACAAACAATACAAAACTTAAGGAAAAAAACACACTCCTTTTGCTCGGTTTCCAAGACAGCAGAGGAGCATGGCTGTTGTTCCCTAAGTCAGACCACACAGTCACCATTCATCCCAAGGAATGAGAGCTATACTCCCTTAATCGCATTAAAATAACAAGTGAGGTGATCTGACATAGTGTAATTTATTTCCTTCACTTCACATGACTAAATTACAGGGTACTGAGATGAGTATCCACCCGTCATCTAGTACACCTGACCCGCATGAGGAAACACGGGACAAGGGTCCAGTCATGTCTGCCTCCGTGGGGAAGGGACTGCACAGGCCTGAGACAAGAGGAAGCCTTCCTGGAAATTTCCATTCACAAGCAAGTTAAGGTAAAAGGTAGGAGCTCAGACCAGAGAAAGTATCTTTACAGAAAAGAGACTGATTAAGGGGCTGAAACAGACAAAGAGAACAGGTCGGTGAAGTTATCAGAAAATGTGGGACATCTGATTACCATTTTAAAACTATCATTTAATGAGCCCCAATTATTGTCCAGAGAGTGTGCTAAGTGCTTACATATTATCTCTAATCCTCATCACCACCTGTGAGCATGATTTTATTAATCTCATTTTACAGCTGAGCACCTGAGGCTTGGAAAGGTCAGATGACAGTGACTTACCCATTTCCACAGGCAGTGCTTTTTCTGTCACAGCAAACCGTCTTTCACCCCAACCTTGGTCTGAACTTCTAACAAACGTTGGCAAGCTTGGACTCTGGCCACTCACTCCTGGTCAACCTCGTTAAACTTTTCCCATCATACGAACGGACCTCCCTGATAGTGGCAGGTCCTGAATTTCTATAGGTTGACAGTATAGGGGATCAGAGGCAACAATTTGTTTGCAAGGAAGAAACTTCTCTTGAAGTTGCATTTTTACTTAAATTTCGTGCTACCTTGTTTGGGAAAGTTTTAAAAGGGACTCGCAGAGATTCTGATGCTCCAGCCCTTCTCCAAGTCACCCCTTGACAAATGCACTTGATTCCTGACCTCGAAAGTAATCCTATGAGGCGTACAGAGTGGCATCAGCCTCCATACTGTGTTCTCAATGATGACTTTATGATGACAGGTTCCACTGAATATCCTGCTACTACTTTATCAGGACTGTGCCTCTAATTTAAGGATGAATCTAGCCCCAAGAGCCATATATATTCAAGATCAAAACTGTGAAAATAATTTTCCTTGGTTTATACTTCCAAGCTCCCTTCTCATTTCACACTCTACACTGGACCTGGTAAATTCCTTGGAATCTAGACAGGCTCTGATAGAATTCTCTCACTAACAAAATCACTGCTGGGAAGATAGCCTAAAAATAGAACTTGCATTAATTACATAGTCAGCAAAAATATTCGATGGTGTTCTGCTAAGTACTTCAAACACAGTGTCTTGTGCCCACCTGTGACAGGCTCTGGCTTCTGCATCTAGAGCTGAGCTGTAACGGGGTATGTCTTGCCTTTTGAAGGTGGCAAATCTAGAACATAAACCTAACACATGGAGGGTCTGACATAAACTGGCCTCTTTTTAAATGCCTAGAAGATTTCAGAATTAAGATAGACTCTCTCAATAAAATTACCTTTGTTGCTGTGAAGGTATTAGTTTCTGCTAAAGACAATATCAAGGTACCTCCAAAATCATCTGGAAAATCTTGGGTAACAATGAATTACATTTAAAGTTGCTCTTGGAGACATGTGGAAATGGATACTCAATTTAACCTTCCAAAAAATAATGCCTAAGATTTATCAGCTGGGAGAGTCTCACCAAATACTTGTGTTTGGTTCTTATGGTTGGAATAGTCAGCTAGGTTAGCCCCATCAACTATAGCTCTTACAACAGGCACACAATTTCTGAGCCTTTTAGTTTTACATAACAAGCAAATTCCATTGTATATAGTACCCCACTCTACAAAAAATTGGTTAAGTACAGGTTAAATCATGTTCATCTTATACATAGTGACACGTATGGTAATTTCTATTTCTGCAATACAGAATGTGTGGGAGACAGTTATACTCACTCAACAGATATTTATAGAGAATCCACAGAGTACAAGCCAGACATCAGGTATGATGATCTGTGTTCTTGACATCCCTATTCTTATATGCTTTGAATAAAACATTACATATAGGGTCTCTCTAGCAAATACAAGTTGTACATATCAGTTTGACTTTAAGATTTCCTTCTCACAATAGGGATCTTGGGTATTATTGCTCTTCTAAACTACACTTTTGCCTTGTTAGCTGTAAAATTCTATTGCTAAAACCTTTTGCCTAGTCCTGAAATGGCACAAATAAGGACAATGGGAACAGATGATGGTCCAAGTCTTACAGGACAAAAGACGACGAGAAACAAGGAAATGTGTGGCAATGATTCCAGAGTGGCATTCACACTTCTTGACGTAACACTCCTCTTCGAAAAGAAAAAGAATCACGATTTACAAAGAGGACCCCTCGGTTGCTGGATCATTCCCTATCCAGTAGGAACATAAATGGTAAATGGTAGATTATATTTCACTTGGAAACCTTAACTGGCAGAAATCCTACCTTGGCAGTGGACAAGCCAAGAGAAGAGAAGCCACTGCAGACTCTGTAACTACACATTTTAACAAAAAGGGAGGGGTGGGGAGAAGGAGAACAGTTTCTCAGGACTATTGTGTCCTGATTTCAAGGAGAAATGTTATTCCTTTACAATCTAACCTGCAATTGGCTAGCAAAAGGGATAGAAGGCATTAACTTAGATAGTAATAAAGTAGTCAATTAATAATACCTTGTAAACGTATACCTTCATTTTTACACCAAAAAAAAAAAAATGATGAATAGAATGATGGAAAACAACAGAACATAGCAGAATCACAGTGTGGCAGAGAGCAGTATGATTAATATATCAGACACATCCAAACACAGTACTGTCTCTAAGTAGCTACCTTGGAAGGACAAATCTAATACTTTCAACATTTCTTAGAATTCCTGTTGGGAAGACGAAAAGAGCCTGTGAAGTATATTTGAATGTTAAGTTACCTATATTCAGTAATGTTCCATGTACTCTGCTAGGTACTTAGAGAGAGGAGTAGTCCTGGCCCTTAAGAAGCTTACAGTCTAGAGAAGGGCACAGATGTGTGCATAGATAATTTCATTACTCATCAGCCCTTCCCTGATGTCATGTATATTCTTGCATTATTTGTACATACTTGTCTTCCTCCACTAGACAGTTAAATACTTCTGTGAGCAGAAACCATGTCAATCATCTCTGCATCATGTTCATGGTGCCCAACAGAGTAATCTGCATTTAACAAATGTTGGTTTAGGGAGAAAATGTCTTATTATTTAATAATCACACTGTACTCAGCAAAATTCACCATAAGACAGTTTGTCCTGAAATGTATCCAAGGGTATTTAGGCATTGCAGTGCCTCAACAGTCTCTCCTAAGCCGGGCCTAAGGCCAGCATCACTCTGAGGCCTGGGTTCTAAGGTGTAAGAGCAATAGCATAAGCCCAACTCACTCTCAATTCCTATCTAAATGTCCTAGTCAAGAAAGCAAGGCATGTAAAACATTTATACCTCTACTGATTACAGAGGACAGAAATCTCTCCTTCAAGAACTGATCCAGTCCACCAGCTAACCAAACTACTGTCTCACCCCCCAGGTGATGATAAAGTCATTACTGGAAGTCCAGGTGGTAATCAACATGTTCTTTCCTACTGAGTTCATTACGATGGTTACCCAACAGTCAAGTACCTAGAAAGATGCTACTTGTCATTAGCCCAAGTAAACCTGCACAGAGCATTTAGCTTACTGAATTTAGGTAGCAAGCATCTTTAGTCCTAGTAATGACAAAACAAATATACTAACCATAAAAACATGGTTGGCTGATTAGACCATGGAGTGGGCAGAAAAGAAAACAAAATGTCTGATTGCTTAACAGTCACACACGAAAGATAACCTGTATATCCTTTTGCTTTGATACTTTGGAAATCATAATTTAGAAAACAGAAGTATATTAAAAGTTGTAAAAGATGGTACAGGCAACTAGTGACTGGTAAGAAAAATATTCAGAGCAGGCAATAACATTTAAGTAGGAAAGGAAAAATTAAATTGTCTCAAAAAAAAAAAAAGGAAAGAAATTGTCTCTAAATCCAAGTTACTGTGCTCCCTTGCAGGGAAGAGGCTACCTGCTCCATGACGCCCTTCCTAATAAGCACCTTCATTTCAGGACGCTGCTGTATCCGGCCCCAGGAAGCAATAAGAAGGGGCATAACAGAGAGGATGCAAATTCAGAAGGCCACAGCTCTGCAGACTAGAACTGCGTTGTCCAATACGGTAGCCACTCACCACATGTGACTAAGTTTAAATCAACTAAAATTAATTAAAATTAAAAAATCACCTTTCCAGTTGTAGTAGCCATATTTCAAGCGCTCCTAGCCATATGTGGCTAGTGGTTTTCGTACAGAACAGTGCCTACAAAAAATATTTCCATCATTGTTCTATTGATGGACAGAGCTAGACTTGGAAGTGAACATTCCTACTGCCAAGAGGCCAAATGATTTGCTACTCACAATTTAAAGTACTTTGTTTTCATCAAGAGCACACTCTGGTTCAGCTGTCTAATTCACATGCAAATAAAAGAATCAGCTAAGTCACCTTCCATTCATAGCATCATTAGATGCCTGCGGTCATTTGGTCCTCGGATATAAGCTATGTCTGATAGTAAGGCAAAAATCAACTACAGTACTAAGATTTCTACTTATTAAAACTTCCCTGTATACATTCTTTTTAAAATGAAGCAAAAGTATACTTGGGATTTAAAGTAGACAGTTTGAATTATACTGAATAAAAGCAAACTAAGATTGTGTCAAGAGCCAGGGAAAAGATAGCCAGTAGTCGTCAGACACTGGATTCTATTTAAACACGCATTCTATCATTGCTTAGATGGTTCCTTGCTACTTTGCCAGGCTACTGCTCTGTGCCACACAGAGGAAAATTGGATATCCGAGTGACAGAACAATTTGAATGCAGGCTAAAATTTAACCAGCACATATAAACAACAAAGCATAACCTACTAACTTAAGAGAGTAGCTAATATATGTTTTAGGAAGGGGGCTGCAAGAATCAGGATACTGGGAAACTTAAAATGCAAGACTTAGAGCCCTTCTTCAAAAACGCATGAAGTTGCTGTCTCTGGTAATTACAGCCCTGGTGGTTCGCAGCTTGAGTGGGTATGAGACGAAGCTGAACATGATGCAGTGCCCAAGACTCGAGGAGCCAGGGAAGCTGCTGCTCCGTTTCATCATCATGAAAAAATAAACAAAAACAAAACAAAACCAAAAAAGGCACATGCAGCAGACCTCACCTTTCTGTACCCGGCACATGTCAACCTTTATATGATGTTCAGTAGCAGAGTTATCATTGGAAACGATAAAACATCATGGTTCCCTCCCTGTTCCCTAGCTTTGCCCACTTAGGTCACACTCCTTGTTTTCCTCCTCTTCACGCTCCTGGCATTTCAGGCTAGGAAAGGAAGTAACATCTTGACCCTCTGCCCATGGAAAGGCTGCAGTCTTAGGTCACTTGATCTAACTCACCCCTTTCAAGGAGAAACTCACCTCATTAAACAGAAATCACCTGATGTACCTAAGGAAAGTGGGGAGAGGTTCATTTCAACCTTGACAACTCATATCTCCTCCCTTGATGAGGACAGAGTCACCAGTACCAGTTTAAGCGAGCATATGAAAATTAAAGCTCTCTAGGCCAAAAGAGTAGCTTCGATCAAAAAGGCAGCTGATCTGAAACCTTCCCAATCTGCAAAATCTCTTCCCCATTTCATGCACACACAGCCCTCAAGTGTGTAAATGCCACCATCAAACTGTGCTAAGAGGTCACAAGCACTCCACACAGCGTGCACCACGAACACGTTTGTCAAATGTGCTACAGGCAGCGTGGGAAATGGGTGGGCTGGCTCCAAGGGTAGAGCTAATGCATACCTTTCGGTCTTCTGGAATTTCCATTCTTTTGCTGTTCATCTTCCTCATTAATGGTGAATAAACCAAGGGGAACTGGCCTTGCATTGGTCTTCTTCAGTCTCTCTTGCCGGAGAGCTGTAGCTGATCCAGGCATACCGCTGCTACTTGTTTTTTAATTATTATTATATTAAAAATATATGCTTATGTAATTGCAGCTCCCAGGAAGCTGCTAGTTTCTAAGCGGCCCGTTCATTTGAGCACTTGTAATAGATCCCCTATGGGTAAACAGTGTGCAGACAGCTGACAGATACTACCAGCCACTTGGCAACTGGGGCCCTGCAGTTCCCCCTCACCTAGCAGCAACTCCCCTCCCCGACAAGCCCCCTCCCACTTACTCCCCACAGGCACATGTGCCGGCTCTGGCTCTCTCTGTCACACACACACACACACACACACACACACACACACACACACACACACACCCCTTCCGGGAGAGCCCCACTAAAGGCATGCAGGTCCAGATGCCTCCGTCCACTGCCTAGCCTGTTCAGTCGGATCCCCGCTTCTCCTTCCTGCGGCAGCACCACATTGCCCCAGTCCGCTTCCAGCCACCGCACAGGGAAATAGTCAGCGCGCAGCACAGAGGGGAAAATATGATCCGCTGCCATTAACAGTTGCCCTGACAACCCTGACATATCCTAATCAAGGAGGGCCGGGAGCGGCCCCACGTCCCTGGCGAGCAGCGGCAGCCCGCCGGGACGCCGGTCCCGGGAACTCACCGGCAGAGGGTTGCAGCGCGGGAGGCACCGGCTGCGGGCAGCTCCCTCTTCCCGCAGCGGCGGCAGCAGGATGGGAGGAGAAAGGGAGTTCTGCTTGCACAGCAGCCGCAGGCTCCCGGGTAGGGAGAAAGGGGCTCAAGGCAAGAAGGCCTTTTCTTCTTCTGGGGGCCAGATTTTCTATGGTAACAATGTTGGCAAGTCGCTAGGTGGATGAAGGCATGCTGGTACCCCTACAGCTCACTTCGCACTCCGTAACGCATCCCAACTTTCCAGACAGTCTTCCAGCCCCAGAGTCTGTGTAAACAGGTCTGGCCACACCTGTCACGAGGACGAGCATGGCCACGTACCTGAGACCCTCCACTGTGGCCAGGAAGGGGGAGAACTGTGCCTACTCTCAGATGGCAGATGAGACTACAGTCCTCCAAAGGGAGAAACACTGCCTCCATTCTGCCCGGGGAACTCCCCACCCCCACCCCGCGCCGTCGGGAAAGTCACTACCAGCAGTGCTGAGCCATTCGCCACACTTGACCCAATTCGAGTCCTTTTTTGGACCGTTTTCTCCAAAGCACACCATTATGTGATCATTGTTTTCTTCTGAAATAAAAGCTTTCTCACTTTAAAACTCTGCGTTTCTAGGCTGCCTAACATTTATGCTGTGCATGAAAAAGATTAAATTTATGATAAATGACATCAGAAGATGCCAACTGCCAAATTCAGAAAATAATTTTGGTTGTTGTTTTTGCCTCTTAATCAAATCCAAGTCTGCTTAGAAAGTCCAAAGCAATCCTCCTACCCCAAACCACTCTTACTTTACAGTTAAACCTCCTGATCCAGGAGGGGACCTCAGGACTCTAGGGCAAGTATAATATCCTCTCTAAATCCTTTGCGTGGAAGAGCAACTGTGAACAATTCACTTTCCTCTTGTTCCCTTGGTTTTCTCGGTAATACTGGGGCGACGACATCATTTGTCTTATCGGATTAAGAGCAAGGATTAAATGAGTGTAGTGCTAGCAGTAAGAAGTACTTAGTAAACATCAGCTGCTTTTATGATAGTTTATAATACATTTGTTGTAATCAGTCCATTTTTGCTTTGTCATTATTTTCAAGGTGTTTCCAGTTCAGCTATTAACTCCTTCTAGGAATACCTCTATTTTTTATCGACTTATATTGCCCAGCCCAGTACTACAAATGTACTAAATGGTTAGCAAATCCATGCTTGGAAAAAAAAAAAAAAAAGAATCCTACCCTGGCCAGTTTGGCTCAGCAGTTAGGGCATCGGCCTGTGGACCAAACAGTCACAGGTTCAATTCCGGTCAAGGGCACGTACCTCGGTTACGGTTCGATCCCCGGTATGTCTCTCTCACATCTATGTTTCTCTCTCTCCCTCCCTCCTACTCTATCTGAAGATAAATGGAAGAATATCCTTGGGTGAGGATTAAAAACAAAAAAAAGAAATGAACAGTCACTACAGATTGGTTAAGTACTTCCATAATTCTCTGTTTGGTAAACACATCTCTTTTTCTGAATTAAACATGATTTTTAAATTTATTATTTTTCTTCAATCAGATGATTAATAAACACAGGCCAATAATATACACATATATATGTGTGAAATAAAAATATTTTCAAATCCACTTTGGTTTCCTTCTTCCAATTCCAGAGAATCAGGTGAGGATTTACACTAGCAAAACACACACGCATGGCCCTGACCAGCAAAACACACACGCATGACCCTGACCAGCAAAACACACACGCATGACCCTGACCAGCAAAACACACACGCATGACCCTGGCCGGTTTGGCTCAGCGGTTAGAGCGTCGGCCTGTGGACCAAAGAGTCCCGGGTTCGATTCCGGCCAAGGGCATGTACCTCGTTAGTCCTCGGCCCCAGTTGGGGTCGTGCGGGTGGCAACCAATCAATGTGTCTCTCTCACATTGATGTCTCTCTCTCTCTCTCTCTCCCTCCCACTCTGTCTGAAGATAAATGTAAAAATATCCTCAGGTGAGGATTAAAAAAAAACCACACACACGCACACACATATGCATGTAAATATGTAGAGTCTAAACTACCTTTTGGCAGATGGGCCTGGGTTTAATCTTGACTCAAAAGTTGCCACCGTCATACAACCCGAGGTAGTGTGAGGTCAAATAAAGGAATATAATAATAGCCCATCATCTGGGAACATGTTCAACTTTATGTCAGATGCTGTGCTAGGTGCTTTAGATATGTTATCTTTGTCAGTTACAATCGCCCGACAGATCAGGAAACTGAGGCTCGAAGAGGTTCAAGTCACACAGCTAGTTCAGTCACTGAGTCAGGATTACACCCAGGTCCATCTCTAGAGCTAAGGGTGCTTTCATCCTGCAGCCTTGTAAATTCTGACTCCAGCACCCGCTGGCTGAGTCCCAGTCACAGCTGTGACCAGTCTCTGGGAAGCAAACAGTCCAAGATCAAATAATCATAACAGAGGAAGGATTTCCTGCCCCCCCAACCCATGAAGTACACATTTTCCACGTCATTTAAGACATATAATACATTTAAGGTTAGTTTCATAAATGCTCAAACCCAGTCTTGAATGGATATGGGAGTTAACTCTTATTTAATTTTAGGAATACCGCGGCTTGACCCCTGTAGGGACATGGGGCTACAAGTCTTCTCCCTTTTATACTCTGACCCTAAACAAAAGCAAATATGGAAAAGGGGACAGGAGGTCTTACATTTAAATACCCCCGGAAGTAAAAGCAACACTATTCTGAATCTTCTACTATTCCCCAACAAGCGTTTTCAGTTCCATGTCGTACAACTGACCTTCTGTGTCACCTGCAGATACAGAACTGTAATTCAGTCCCCATGGGAACTGGTGTATGTAGACTTCCAAGTGTCAACCGGGCTTTGCATACATCGTTAAAATAATAAATGATGTATTAATGGAGACTCTGTACAAACTTGAGAGAAGTGAGACACTGCCTAGAGCAGAAGGGTAGATTTTACAATTAGATTGGCTTTATACAGAGAGAAAAATGTTTGCAGTATCATCATAAACTGTACTCACAAGCATAGGTGGAAAATGCTGCTACTTTTCACCATTGTGAATGAAACTGGCCGACAGGCCCTTGAACAACTGCTATTCCCACCTTACCCCCACTCCTGGCCCCACTCCCTCAGTACACAATGAATTTATGTCTGTTCATCTACCCTGGCTGCCTGGTGCCTCTGGCCTAGCTCCAACCCGTGAGGTGGGTGAACACGGAGCAGAGTCAGACTTGCAGGGAGGTCAGCTCATGACGGGCCCAGCTGTCACAAGGTGATGTAAATGACTAAGCACATGTAGGCACATGCACACACACATCCACCTTCAGGCTGCTGCTCACATTTAGCTTCCTGAGCCCTTACGTTCTGACAATGAAATCAGAAAACAGCACAGCCCATGAGTGAATCCAAGAACATCCTCTTGCAAAGAGAAATGTGCTTCACAGCGAGAAGTATGCCTAGCTTTTCCCTTCTAAAAGCCTAGTGAGCTGTACAGGAACATTACTGAAATGAGAAAGAGCCTGATTTGTACTAATTGAGGACTGTCGTTGAAAACAGAAATTATTACTGCTGCATCGAATGGCCAAGCAGATGACAGTTCTAGATACACGTTAGTTAATTACTTGTCAGTGGAGCCCAGAAATGCCAAAATGTTTTTGCACATTTCTACATTAGTGGAGATGATTAAGTCTTCATAACTACTGGGCTTCAGCAATCTTGTAAATATTTAATGCATCGCCCCAAGGTAAGCTGCAATTTACTTCTAGCAGGAGTTTTTGAAATCCACATTTTAATGCAACTTTAAAAAAACGCACCCTAATACGTTTGAAAATGACAAAGCCAGTGCAGTTGACGTGGAATCAAACAACCTCTGGAGAACATAAAGGGTCCCAGCTGGTCGTCTGTCGTCCCGTTCTTGAAGTTAAAGGGTTTCCTAGAACGGTGCCGCTTCCTGATGGCTTCTGTGTCCATAAAGACACCACAATCTGCCATCTTATTATTCGGAGCTTCCAACAGGCTGTTGGACAAAGAAATACTGCACAAAGAAAGACTGACCCTTTGAAAGGAAAACAAAAGGCAGGTTTGCTTTGATCTTCATTTTACCACCTTCTGTTAACAGGCATATAAAAAAAACAAAAACAGTAAATACTACCGCAGTAGTGACATGCCATCAATGAAGAGGGACTAGGTCCCCACCGTGCCTTTTATTCCGTTTCTATAAATCTTTGCGGCATGGTGAATACTTCACAGTGCCCGCAGAATCCAGTTCCCCATGTCTGCTCCACCACAAACAAATTCTAAACACAAGCGTCATTTATCTGAATGTAAGGTGTGGATACTAAGGTTTCTTTAAAACCCTTTGCTAAACATTTGTTATCACTAGCTAAGCTGCAAATATTATAAAATGCCACATTAAACTTGAACCCAGTAACATATGTTAGAATGCCTGTAGGCCCTCCTGTTCATTATTCTCATGGACAACACTTTATTAATGTACATTACGTGAACTTCTGAACTTGATAAAAGTTGAAATATGCCCCATAAGTTCTCTCCTCTAATACTCACACCCTTATTAGGTTAGAAATCCAATTTTACAGATTCAATATGAAGCAAAAAAAATCAACTGCTGAGTTCAATGGAATCATCAGACCCAGGTCTGTGTCCTAAAAGTTATCTGATCCGTCACTGGTCTGTGAGCAGTTCCATGTTTAGTTTTATTTTTGAGCCATTAGAAAGATTTGAAAAAATGAAGAAACAGTGGTTCCTTGTCTTGCTTTAGGAGTCACAAAATCATGTCAAGGATGCAAAATGAGGTGCTGTGCGGATGACATCAGAGGGGAGGCAGCAGCCAAATCATATAACGTTCTCCCACTAAACAAGGCAAGGGGAGCCATTCAGGAGCACTGATGGCTAAAATGCGTGGTTCAAGCAGACCAGCCTGGCAGCGGGTGAAGGATGGGTTGGAAGGAAGAAGGAGTGAGACCTGAGAAAGAAAAACCAGTTACACAACTACTGTGTCCAGTTGGGGGAAAGAGATCTCAAGTGGTGGCCAAGGGTCTAGATGGCAAGAGTACAAGAATCACTCCTGTTGGTGTTTTTTTTAACAGGCACCCCCTGGCAGTGTGGAGGCTTATTTCAGGGGGGTGACCAGGGATACCAAGTACCTGCACCAGTCCATGTGAAAGCTGGAGAAGGGGACAATGGAAAGGAAAGGTGGTTAATGTTCTTATCACAGATTTAGATGAGAACAAGGACCTTATATCTGTAAATGAAACAAAGCTGAGAGATGGTCCAAAATGATCTCAACAGATTGAAATAATGGGCTATAGCTAAAAAGACTAATTTAGTAGCAGTACATACAAACACCTCTTTTTATATTAAAACAGTATAACTGCACAGGTAGGACATGAAGACCTCCCCAACCTTCAGCAGGTACAAGGAAAGGGGGTCCTCGGACAGCAAGCTCCCTATACTCCGCCCGCGTGATGAGGCAGTAACAGTCCTAACAGCATCACGGGCGCTCTCAGCCAACTCCCAACAGGCTGACTAAGGGGAACAGCCTTCGGCAGTGTTTGATCCTCAGATCACATGGCCTGAGCTAGATATTTCAAATGCGATGATAAATGAGAACACGTTCAGAAGAGAGCAGCCTAGGACTTGTCACGCAAGGATCATTTGAAAGAAGAGACATTTTCCTTTGGAGAAAATAAGACAAGACTCTGAAGAATAAAATAACTGGATTAAAGGTTAATGTACGGAAGGATTTCTACTTTTCATGTAGTTCTGGAAGACAGACCTAGGACTGGTCATCGGAAGTTACCAGGATGCAACGAGCTGGGCTTTCTGTCACTGAAGATGGCTGTGCCCATACACCACTCCGGATGGCTGCCTGAATGCATTGTGGACAGGGTGGATTTTTAGATCTCTAGAGACTCTTCTGATCCTGTGATTCCATCACCTGATGAAAATGGAAACTCGAACTACATATCCAGAGAAACACAGTCAGGCAGAGAGAAAAAGCCTGAGAGAGATCAGACGGCCCCTCCCCCTTGCTGTTCCAGTCCCTCTGCACCAACTGACCACACCCGGCTTCACTGGAAGGCAGCTCCGTTATATTGTTTTACTCTTTCAACTGATGCCCCCCCCCCCCCCCCGCCCTGAGGTTTTAGACTTAAAAGCTAAATAAGTCTGGTTTAAAGAGGGCCACGCTGACTCCTGCACCTGCGGCTTGCAGATGCCCCTCACTCTCTCGCCCACCTGCCACTCGGTGAAGACCTCTAGGGAAGGGGACAGGAAGATGGATAAGATGCATTTTCCTCAATGACACAACGTGTAATGGGTGGATCGCTATGGCTATGTGACTTGAGAGATGACATCTAAAGGTTTGTGAGAGAAAAGCAATACTAAAGAATAGTAAACCAATTCCGTTTATTGCTTTATGAGCGTGTTAGGGAGAATGACAGGCCGAAGTCTTCGGGCCAGTGAAGAACTGGACAGAATAACGTGTTTTAGGAAGTACTGAGACGTTTCCCCAATCCTGTCCTCCGACACTTGGCTGCTCTTCCCAGTTCTTGCTCCTAAACTTCCCTAAAATTAAAGCTGACATCAATTTTTTTTTTCAATTTAGGAAGGTTTAATATCCTCTGTTTTGAGCTTAAAATTAGATGAAATTAATTTAAAATGCTCTCTCTTAAAAAGCAATGAAGACGTTTTTCCATAATTCTGGGGGTAAACGGTTGATTTTCTTTGTGAGGGTCAATGTTTCAGCCAGGGCTCTCCAACAGCTTTTTTTTGGTTCTGCTTCTCTGGAGAAAAATGTAATATACATTTTATATATATAAAGAGATTTATATGAAGGAATAATGGCTGCTGTGGGACTGTGGAGGCTGGCAAGCCCGGCATTTGAAGGGAAGGCCAGCAGGCTGAAATCTCAGGCAGGACGTCGATGCGACAGCCTTGAGGCAAAAGTCCTTCTTCTCTGGGAAACCAGGCCTTCAACTGACTGGATTAGGCCCTCTCTCTATATGACCAAGGGTAATCTCTTTACTTAAAGTCAACTGACTGCAACTGTTAATCTCATCTGCAAATACCTTCCCAGCAACCTCTAGACCAGTGTTTGACTAAAAAACCGGACACTGAGGCGTAGTAGCCGAGTTGACATCAAATTAACCATCAAGGTCAGTGACCCGAGAGAGATTAAAACGCTCCATTCCCACGCTGAAATCAACATGCTGCAAATAAAACCATGACATTAAAAAAATCTAAGGTTTACGTGTCAGTGATCACATTCTTCACTAAAACTATTTAACTCAAATTATTGCCCATTATTACAATGCTCTTCTAAAGTAATATTCATAAATTGGGGTCAGGATATCTCAGAATGGACTTACTAAATCCCCTTTTGTTTTTACTAATGATCTCTTACTAAGAACTCAATATAGGTCAGCTTCAAAGCATTACCAAATAAATCCTTTTTATCATTATAGTAAAGACCAAGCAATCTGGTTGTCTCAACATTAAACGGTTTAGAAAGTGCAGATAGGAAAACGTAAAACACAACAACCCATCCTTGTTGTCATGGAATAACCTCACTCAAGTAAAAGAAACTAAAGTATGCAGACATGTGGATGGGGGTGGGTGGAATAATATATGTTTTTCATGAGAAAATCAAGTGTGTATGAAGGTTTGAGGTATGAAACTTTATATAGTCACTGGTTTATTTGATAACTAAAGCCAACGCTGACAAAAAAAAATTATGTACAATTCTCCGACAATTCTCTGAAATTAACCTAGAGGAAGGAAGTTTCCAATAGAAATGCCAAATTATATAATCATAGTGGGTAGGTTTGAGGTTTGGTCATTTTCATTCCGTTAAGGCCCACATGGAAAAGGATGAGCATATCCACTATAATTGTCAGCAACCAACCAGAACACCCAAAACCTCAAGCTAAATTATACAGATAAGAGACAAATATACTTAAGATTAAATAGCAAGCCCAGAAGCTTTTGAAATTTGCAACTGCTAAGCCAAAAAGATTCCCAATGCATCAATAATTGCTTTTTTCAAAAAAATATATGACCCATTCATTTCCAAGAACTAGATATCCAGTATGTTTTTTGATAAATACATCCTGTTTCAGCATTGCCTGACCTCAGGCCATTGAGATTTTTAGGGGGTTCCTTATAGAAAGAAGTAACATCTCAGAAAACCCTTTCACCTTTCACATCCAAGTTTTAAGCCCCTGCCTTAAAACTCATGTGAATTTCAGACAAGCAACTGAGGAAGAATTATAATCATAAAGAAATCTTTTTGGAAACTTCCTAAAACCCCACAAATGGACCATTTTGCCTTTTTTTTTTTTTTTTTTAATCCTCACCCGAGGACATTTTTGCATTTATCTTCAGATAGAGCAGGAGGGAGAGAGGGAGGAAGAGAGAGAAATATTGATGTGAGAGAGAAATATCGATGTGAGAGAGACACATCGAGTAGCTGCCATCCACACGACCCCAACTGGGGCTAGGGACAAACCGCAACCCAGGTACGTGCCCTGAGCGGAAACCGAACCCGGGACTCTCTGGTCCGTGGGCCGATGGTCTAACCACTGAGCCAAACCAGCCAGGGTGACCATTTTGCCTTTTATCATAAGGCAAAATTGCTACACTTCCATTGTTAAAGGCACTAAATTCTTAGATGTATTTTTAAAAAGGGCTGTTCCAGACACATGCAATATTGCAGTGAAGAAAGCAAAATCATAATAAAAATCTCTCCCTCTCAATTCTTGTTTTTTTCCTGGAGATAGTACCACCTGGTTCCTGTATCCACGTGGGCATGGAGGAAGACATTTGTCCCCAAAACCTAAAACAAGCAGCGCCCATGTCCCTTTAGAGCCCAGATACAGGCTCTATCCAACTCATTGGGAAAAGACCTTATTCTTGTTCTCTGTTTACCAAAAAAAAGAGGGAGGTTTATAAAGCCAAAAGATGTGTGTTTTAAATAAATTGCAAATTGTTCTATGACCATGTTTCCCGATAGGTTCATCATAATAGAAAATAACAATGTGCTTTGTAAAGGAAAAAAATCATTGTACACTTCCCAATGGTTGGGAAGTTCAGGTATCTGAGCTCCATCCATCTGGGTTTATTCTAGTGTTAAGTGTATTCATATATAATCATATTATCTTTTTTGTTAATCCTCACCAGAGGATATTTTTCCATTGATTTTTAGAGAAAGTGGAAGGGAGAGAGGGAGAGAAACATTGATGTGAGAGAGACACAGCAATTGGTTGCTTGCCCCACATGCCCTGACTGGGGCTGGAGATCAAACCTGGAACACAGGAATGTGCCCTTGACTGGGAATCAAACCCACGACCCTCTGGTGCTCGGGCTGATGCTCTATCCACTGAGCCACACTGGTCAGGGCCCTACCTTATTTTTAATAATAAATTATTTTTATTGAAAAATGATATAAACTTAAAGGTTTCAAGGGTGGCTAAAGGCCTATTTGTAAACCAGTCACCAGATTTGGAACAGCCTTTTGCTCCTCCTTCTGATATCCTGGGCTCCTCTCTTCCAAAACCTTGAAGGCTTATACTTTCTTGAGGATGCCTTACTGAATCCTCCAATGCTTTCACAATGACACGTGGCTCTAATCATGTACATGGTGTAAAATGTGTGTTGCACAAACTGGCTGATGATTGGGACCATTTTTTTCTCCCTGATTTTTTTCAGCGAGTAGCAGGCAAATGTCGGACCTGATCAGTTTGTTAATCAATGGAATGACACTCACAGACTTGACTACTTTAGGTCCAGCTGGACCACCAAAAATTGAATCTGAAATGCCAAACTAGTTAGTGTTCCTCCCTGGGAGGTATCACTGGATTACAAAACTATGGGGTTTTCCTATTCAAAGGTATATGCCCTCTCCCAGGTCTCCCAGATTAAAAATAGTTCCATCCCTCCCCCGCTCCTCAGTTTATTTTAATGCTTTCTTTCTACAGTAGAGCCATCTCTTCTACTTCTCTGGTCCACAGGCCAACACTCTAACCGCTGAGCCAAACAGGCCAGGGCCCTTCTACTTCTATTTTAGCTCCTGATACTGGGACTTAGGCAAAACCACTTTACAGAGCCTACGGACATGCCCTTTAAATACACGGGTGATCTTCACAGGGACGGGAGGAGTAGGGCGCCACTGTTGCTAAAGAAATTCCTGGGTTTATTCTAGTGTTAAGTGTATTAATATATACTAGTATCTTATTTCTAAAAATAAAATTTTTATTGAAGAATGATATAATCTTAATATTTTAAGGATGGCTTCAGACATATTTATTTAATCAATTACCACAGTGTCTACTGTATACATCAAGAAAATCGGCCCTGGCCAGTTTGGCTCAGCGGTTAGAGCATCAGCCCATGGACCAGAGTCCTGGGTTCGGTTCCTGCTAAGGGCACGTACCTCGGTTGCAGTTTGTCCCCAGCCCCAGTTGGAGTTGTGTGGGTGGCAACCACTCGATGTGTCTCTCTCACATCAATGTTTCTCTCTCTCTCTTCCTCCCTCTCTCCCTCCTGCTCTATCTGAAGATAAATGCAAAAATGTCCTCTGGTGAGGATAAAAAAAAAAATCGGAGGGCAATACTCAGAGCATCTAAACCCAGGACCCACCTGAGGAAGTGATATATTTTAAGATTTACTGTTACTAAATTTTTTTAAAAGATAAAAATCCAAAATTGAACAAGATATTATTTTCTTAGGGAGAAAAGTCTCACACACACACACAGCTAGGTCTTGTAAATGAGCCCCTGCAATTCGAGAAAGTCTCTCCTAAAATCTGCGACCAACACGTAAGATGGCTTACGGATATTTTCTTTCTCATTTATGTGCTTGGTCTGAGGAAACCTGCCCTGCCTGCTTCCCATGAAGGCCGTGCAAACCCACGCTGTAGGCGCTTCCTCCACTTTCCTCGTAGAGAAACGTGGTCAGTGAACCGACCGTGACTGCTTCAAAGTCCAACTAGGTCTGGGATGTCCATCTGCGTGGTTTAAAGGGAATTAAAGTCCACCCTTATGATTTAAAGTGTAATCATTCGATAGCAATATTATTTTAGGAAAAAACTTCAAATTTGGAACTATGATATAGTAATAGAAAACACTCTTGAGCACTGTAGAAATCAAAGAAAAATAAGTCAAGATGTGCCGGCATGGCTGTCCTACTCACAACACAGTCCAAGCGTCTCCCAGGCCAGTGTGTAACAACCTTTTCCTGGAACACTCTGTACATTTTGATGCGCCTGGATGGGTCCCACACCTGAGCCCCCTACACCTTACACCCTGGTTCTCTCATTATGGAGACTTTACAATTATAAATACAAATTTGCCGAAGGGAAAGTTTTAGCATGCTACAGTAGGGCCGTATTTCACAGCGATGCAGTATGGATCCTTAGTGACCACGGCCACAGGAACTATGACAACGCTCCGCCCTCATGCGTGTCAGGTACTGTTCTGAGTACCGTGTGAGTATTAATTCACTCAACCCTCACAACACTGTGAAGGTGTCAGGATGATCCCTGTTTTAAAAGGAGGAGGAGAACAGTCAAATGACTTGCCCCAAATCCCTCGGGCAGTGGGTGGTGGAGCCCTGGCAGCCAGGGGCCCAGGACAAAGTAATCCTTTAGTATTGTCCCTAAATAACTGCAGTCGATATGCGCTCACAACCACATGGCTTCACGCATGCTTAGTTTCAGTATAATCTTGAGGGGGGGAACAATCAGAGATAGTCTTTCTCTCCCTTAGGGACCAGTCCCATTCAAAATCCCCGCCTGCCCTTTTCACCTTGGTCTGGGATTTTGCACTATGCAGACGCCAGCTGCAAGGAGAAAAGAAAACGGGCAATCAGTTCTGCCAAAGGTGAGCCCTCAAGGAAACTGCTGGCACCACAAAACCTCACAAGCACACACAAATGCAACCCACAAGTGCTGCGGAAGTTGTGACACACAGAGCCGGAGATCGTAATTTGAGAAGACAAAATGTGAACAATACTGCAAAGGAAAAGGAACAGAAGTTACCGGACTGAGTACAGGCAGATCAACTTCTGATGAGGAGAGAAAAAAAAAAAAAAAAAAAAGAGGTGAAGGAAAGATTAGCCCAAAGGGTATTAGTGTCAGATCAGGCGGTCCGACGGAAGGGGAGAATGTCAAGGAGAAGGTCGTTCTTGTGCCACGTGTTTACAGACAGACAGAGGAAACAAGGGCTGGTCACAGAGCCAGGGGCTGGTGGTTAGAGCTCATGGGTCACCATGAAGATCTCTGGGAAACATATACCATTTTCTACAAGAAACTTAATTACCTACCCGAAGCTGACCTCTCCTCGTTTTGAGGGGTAGGTGGGAGAGGAAGGCAGTTGGTGGCTAAGTAAAGTAGACAAAAAGAAAGCTAATTACCCAACCGTTTGTCTAACTGCACATATTCCTACATAAAAGTGCATAAATATGTACTTGAATATATGTGCACATATAGTCAAGTGTACTCATATTCACATCTATATTTCCTTCAAAAATTATTGGAAGTAAAATACGATACAAACTACATAAACTCACTAGATTAGATTGAGGGCAGTAGCTGTTACAATTTTCCAGGAGGTTTCCATAGCAAGGTACCCTTGACACCTCCAAATTAAACCCACTAAGCCGGTCAACTGGAAGAGCACTACATTGGAAATGGATCGAAACCAGTAGTTCTCAGCCTCGACAGCACAATGGGGAGCTGGAAAAACTACTGCCACCTGGCTCCCACCCCCAGAGACTCCCAGATAATTACCCAGGGAGCAGCCTGGGCATCCAGATATTTAAAAGGTCCCCAGGTGGTTTTAACTCACTGCCAAGATTGAGAACCATGCTCTGAACCAATGGCACTCTATTACATGAGCTCCATAATCATTTCAACAACTTAACCTTATGCCCAAGGAGTGAGCTATATTTTATTTATTTATTTATTTTTAATCCTCACCTGAGGATAATTTTCCATGTATCATCAGATAGAGTGGGAGGGACAGAGAGATAGAGATAGAGATAGAGATAGAGATAGAGATAGAGATAGAGAGAGAGAGAGAGAGAGAGAGAGAGAGAGAGAGATCGATTGGCCGCCTTCCGAACGACCTGACCAGGGTGGGGGATGAACTGCAACCAAGGCTCATGCCCCTGACCAGAATCGAACCCGAGACTCATTGGTCCACGGGCCGACACTCCAACCGCTGAGCCAAACCGGCCAGGGCAAGGAGTGAGATATATTTAAATGACACCCCCCAGTGCTGTGGTTAATTTAGAGCATCTACCATGAATAGAAACCCATCCACTGGCATGCTCCAAGCAGGCAGCCAGGTCCTGTTGGTGTGTCTGCCACACTAAAGAGTCAGGTCAGGAGCTTCTCAGAACCACACTGGATGAAAATCTTGAGAAGCATCCAAGTGTTTCTGTTACAGCCAATTACTATGCACATTACTGCCAGCCGAACAGGCCTTGTGTTGGGAGTGAGGCCACTGGAACAAGGGGTTCTTCCTAGAATTTCACCTTGGAATTTAAACTTTTCCCAGAATATGAACTTTTCTACTTCCAACACAGTGTCAGGGATACACATTTTATATATAGGCTATTATGTCACAGTAAAGGATGGTTCTCTTTACCAGAAAGCCAACTCCAAAAAGAAGGCTTTCAATGCATTAAAAAAAAAAAGCTACAGAAGAAATTTTAACACACCCTAACTCTCAATACTCTAAAGTTAAATATACACGATTTTACTAATAACACTTGCAAAGCCCAGTTCATGTGTACCAAATGCATCTTCCCAGTTTCCTTTACGCTCAGTTTTGCATCCCTGTATGTATCTGGGTTATCTGGTCGTGTGTCAATTGTTGGCACTGTCTCACAATTCTTTCACAACTATTTCTGTAGGAGCCTCAAGGACGAGAAACTATGAATGCAATGAGTTCTTGCTGTGAAACATATACTACTCTTTAAATCAAAATTCAAAATAAAAGATAATTCTAGATTCTTTCTTAACTGGCTATTTCTCAAATAAGAAAATACTAAGGAGAGTAGTATTTAATGAACAGAGAAAAACTATCCAACACCATTTCAATTCACGGACACCTGTAATTTAGAGCACAGCAAGAACTGAGAGATTAAATTAGCAGGAGGCACCAACCTGCTGAAGAGCTAGACAAACTTTAAAACTGGATTTTTCTAGAAAATAATAAGCCTAAATCCCATATAAATTTATCAAAGAATACCTCCGACCATGCTCAGTGCTTAAATGTCCACTGATGGATTAATCAAGACTTGTACAAAGCACTTGTAAGTACACTTCAGAAACTGAGAACTGATGCTAAGTATCCAGTTTGACAATACAAATTCTGTCAACAAGGGATTAATAATCAGGACCATAAAACAAGCAATCTGAACAAAAAGCTTTCTAACTTTCTAACTGAAAAAAAAAAGGCTATTTTTAAATTCTGGAAAGCCACGTCTCAAGGCACTAGCAGACAGACATTCAGGGGGAGAAGAGGGCTCGGGTCGGCAGGAGATGCGCGGTACAATGGCACTTCTGCTCACAGCAACTTCAGAATGCAGACTCCACAGAAATAAGAAACACTATGGAAAAGGCAACTAAAGAAGCCCATGATCCATACCCGGGCTCTGGAGGCAACACTCCTTCACAGGTTTTCCTAACTCAAGGGAGCATCATTTAGCAACCAGCAGGCCGCTATTTTACCTTGAGGTGTTTATATTGCTCTATTCAAAAGAACTTGGTAGAGTGGCAAAAAACTAAAAAACAAAAATAACCTAACAACATGAAGTGCTGGCAACAATGCAGAGCAACTAGAACTCACACACATTGCTTGCAGGAATGCGGAATTGGGCAGCCACTCTGAAAAACAGTTTGGTAGTTTCCTAAAAGCATACACGTATATGAGTCAGAAATTCTACGCCTAGGTGTTTCCTTAGATAAATGAGAAAAACCTGTATGTAAATATTTACAGTAGCATTCTTCATAATCACCAAATCTTGGAAATAACTCGATGCTCCTCCACAGATAGATGAATTAACAAACCGTGGTATTCCAGTACAATGGCAAACTGCTCATCAATAAACACCTATTGATACAACTTATTTAAATCTCAAATGCATTAGGCTAAGTGAAAAAATTCAGACTCAAAAAGCCGCAGAGTATGATTTCATTTTTATAACAATCTGGGAAAAGCAACACCGGAAGGCTGGCAAACAGATCAGCGGTTGCCAGAGGTAGGAGGAGAGCCTGACTACAAGGGGCAGCATGGAGGAATTCTTTGGGGTGAGAGACTCTTCTGGACCATGATTATAGTGGCGGTTACATGACTATACATACAACAAAACTCAATGAATTGTATACCCAAAACACTTGTAAACTTCTTGTACACAGATTAATGAGTAAATTCTAAAAAGTTTATCAGCAAACTATTGAGCATCTTTTAAGTTGGCTATCTCTACAACTGCTCATCTATTAATCACTTATAACCTGGTACATGCCCCACTCTTGAACCAACAACTGAAATTCCTCTTCTGGAGGTGGTCAGTGACTACCTAGAAACCATACTAATGGCTTTTCCCTCCCACTCTTCACTCTGAATCCTTGACGTCTTTGTCCCTCTCCCTTGGCAGGTATGACATTGCTCAGTTATGCCCTTCTGATCTTTCTGCTTCTCTGCCCATCTACTTGGCTGGCTCTTACACCTCCTATACTTTAAATGTGCTCTCACCCCTCTGCCGTTACTATTTATAAGCTCTCCTCACTCTCATGGGTTCCATCATTATTCCTTTTTGGAATGAATACCAACCTTCATTTTTCTCTTTCATGCCCATTAGACATTTCTACCTACATGTCTCTTTTGTATTTCAAATTTCCATATTTAAAGCAGAGATTTTTCTATTTCTCCCACCACAATTAGGTTCTCCTCCAGAATATGTTCATGCCACCCTTAAACCAATGAGCAAAACTCAAACCTGGAGTATAATCTTATATGTCAAGCTTTCAAGATTCATGGAAACAGAATTACCTAATTAATCATGCTTTAGTTAAGATATGTTACCCACAGGATTCATCAACAGTACCCCAATGCCCACAGAACCATGTATGAACCTCTTAGCTTGACCTTCAACCACTCCATAACTTGGCCTCAATGTATCATCATTCCTAACTGATTATCTACAACTCTTTCTTGTTGAAACCCATGAATCAATATGACCAAAATTTTGCCCTTTTCCACATCAGTACCTTACTTCTCTCTTGCTTCCCTTCAACTTTACACATCATTTACTCATCTTTCGAGTTTAATTTAATTACTATCCCTGATGAATGACTGCAGCTAGAAGTAATTCTTTCTTCACTGAACTCCTCATAACCTGCAATTATTTGTTTGTGGGTTTTGTTTTCCTTGCTAAGTCCAATGATCATGTTTTCATCAACCTTCCAGCCACCATGTAGAAGGAACGTATTTCTTGATTAAATTATTCTAAGCTTCAATATTTCCAATTCTTACATCAATATAATGAGACTTGAGTTTTTAAAAATAATCTCCTTCAAATTATTATTTTCATGCACCAGGTAGCAAAGATATTAGAATTTATTTTTAGAGACCATGCCAATGTAAACTAGTATTTCACACACATATCTAGCTAATGATATCAAATAAATGCATGCTCCTGAGTACAACTGCCTAGTCTAATAATAACACTTCCCTCCAACTTAGCAAGATGTAAAGGTAAGAGCTAGCAACAAAACAATGGGAAAAATGTTATCTAGACATCCCAATGAAGCATTACTAGCTTTGAGACCCAAGTTTCAAAAGGGACAAGTTTAAGCTAAGTTGTAGCCTGAGCCTCTTACAATTTTAAAAAATATGTTTTCATTGATTTTTTTAGAGAGAGAGGACGGGAGAGAGAGAGAGAGAAACATCGATGTGAGACAGAAACATCAATTGGCTGCCTCCTGCACACCCCCTACTGGGGATCGAGCCCACAACCTGGGCTTGTGCCCTGATCAGGAATGGAGCTCTGGGACCTCTCAGTCCATGGGACGATGCTCAATTCACTGAGCCACACTGTAAGAGGCCAGGGGTCTCTTACAATTTTTATTTGCAGATATTCATAGACCCTGAGAGCTAAGTGAGACCTTACAGATCACTTTTTAATCTGGAAAAAATGCAGTGAAAGGTCATGACCAAGATCATAAAGAAAGCCCATGTTTTTTCTACCACACAGCTTGCTAGACAGAGAAAAAGCCCAGTCTCAGGTACTAAGCCATTTCCTCCAAAGGAATAGCAACAAAATGCACAGATTACAGGTATTAACTATTCCCTGTGCATGAATATGCAGTCTCATGAATTAGTAAAAACCAGCTTTAAATTTGGTCTTAATGCAGTAGGCTTTATAAAAATTAGTTATCCAGTTGGGAAATTAGCTCTGCACACTCACTTTCCACAGTTATTGTGCATGAGCATAAAATTAAATATACAAAGCTTGGGCAGAGGCAGTTTTGTGAATATCAATCAATGGCTCTACTCAAAATAATAACATGAAAAGGACTTAACGTCCTCTAGTGGCAAAATTGAAACTTGTCTCCAGGCCTTTTTTTTTTTTTTTTCCTTTTCAGTTTTCGTTTACCTTTGGCTATGGAAAAATATATTTGAAAGAACTGTTCACCCTCGAGAAAAAAAGAATTTCACCATAAGGCATGTTATTTGACTACCTCTGAGTAGAAGGTAAATATGTGCTGACAGAAATATGGTTTTTAAAATGTTGGATTTAGCCCAGCCAGTGTGGCTCAGTGGATTAAGCATCATCCCATGGACTGAGAGGTCCTGGTTCGATTCCCAGTCAGAGCACATGCCCGGGTTGTGGACTCGATCCCCTAGGGGGTGTGCAAAAAGCAGCCGATCAATGTTTCTCTCTCATCGATGTTTCTATCTCTCCCTCTCTAAAATCAATAAAATCATATTTTAAAATAAAGAAAGGTGCCTGGCTGATGTGGCTCAGTGGTTGAGCATCATCTCTCTCTCTCTCTCTCTCTCTCTCTCTCTCTCTCTCTCTCTCTCTCCAAAAAAAATCAATGAAAACATATTTTAAAATAAAATAAAATGTTGGAATATTTAGTACCTTTCAATATTCTTAATAAATGTCTCATTTTATTGGCAGTATACCACTAATTTTCAACCCATCTTTGATACATACACATACATGTGTATGTAATTATAAACACATTACAGGGATTATTTTAATAATTATCTGAGATTCTAATCTAAATTGCTCTAAAATTAAACTACAGTCTTTGCACAGAGACACAAAAATTAAGACCTTTAAGAATTGACTCTCTCACAATAGCCAGATCTAAAAAGGGAATAAAATAGATCCCTCAACAAATGTTGTCATTTGACGTGGCAATTTTCAACTCTTGATGGTAATAAAATTCAGAAGTCCCCACCTCCCCCCAAAAAACCCACCTCTATACAAACCTGTAATTGTTTTATTTTAAAGACTTGCAGCATTTGGATGTGTATAAGTGAAATGTGTCTGTAAGAATAAAGTACTACATTGTAGTCCTATCTACATTCAGGTATATGCCACATGTTTAAATATATGGAAAAGTTAAGTTGTTAAAATTCAGTTTGCTCAAAATATTGTTACCCAGATTTTTTTTCCCCTTTATTGATTTGAGAGAGGGAGAGGAAGGGAGAGGGGAAGGGAGAGATAGAAACATCGATGAGAGAGAACATCGACTGGCCACCTCCTGCATGCCCCCCACTGGGGATTTGGCCCCCAACCTGGGCATGTGCCCTGACTGGGAATCGAACTGGCAACCTCCTGGTGCATGGGTCGTCGCTCAACTACTAAGCCACATCGGCCAGGCTGTTACCCAGATTTTTAAAAATATATTTTCACCTTAGCTGTTTCTTTGGCACCTGCTCACACAGGTGCTTCTAAGCACTAAAAACATTAATAGCCTTGGCCTGTTTGGCTCAGCGATTATTAGAGTATCAGCCCGCGGACTAAAGAGTTGCAGGTTTGATTCCCGTCAAGGGCACGAACCTCCGTTGCAGTTGGTCCCCGGCCCTTGTCAGAGTCGTGCGGGAGGCAACCATTCGATGTGTCCCTCTCACGTCGATGTTTCTCTCTCTCTCTCCCTCCCTCCCACTCCATCTGAAGATAAACAGAAAAATATCCTTGGGTGAGGATTAACAAAACAAAACATTAATAGTAATCAAGGGCTAGAAAGAAAACACCAAGAAAAAGATGTGGGCCAGAAATAAGTTTTAGTTACATTATAAAGTACAATTACTCAAAAGACCATATATACAACTTGTCCCCTGGAAACTGAAGTGTCTAGGCAAAGATGTGGAACAACTGTTTTCTGTGAAGGAGACGGCGGCCAATCAAATTCCCATCTTCATAAAAGAAAATAGTTCACGGACACCCACGTTTGATTTGTATGTTAATTCATTAGTTAACCTACCCAGGCACTGAATAGGCTAGTTTTCAGTTCACTTATATCTGAACAAGTTCATGGGCAGATTCTAAAAAGTGCTTATTAATTTTGTCTGTTTAGCACAAATTGGTGTGTATTAACCAACTTGAACAATTTTGTTTCATAAGCAGTTACTCTGTGGGGTTAGGCACAGAACCATTTACATTCCCAGTGAGGATGCTGCCCTCCTGCTGCCCTCACTTGGGCGAGTCTAACCCGAGACACCCAGTTCATCAAGTTCTCTAAAGCAATTACAAAGGCATCTCCATTTAGCCACCCTTTCCCACCCCAAATCAAAATAATGATCTACAAATCTTTCAAACACATGAAGGCAAAATAAACCACTCGACTGGAAGTAGCGTGACTTCAAAGTAAACAAGTTCAAGACACCTTGTCAGACTTATCCTCGGGTGGCTGGAGGGATTAAGTCATTAGACTTTAGGTGCCCCAACTCTTCCTAGCAGAGCAGATACATAATTTGCAAATACTGTTATAGGTTTTCTGGACCTTTCACATTAAAACAAGTATCCCATCTAAACCAATAATCTCTCTTTTTGGGGGGTGAAGGAGGTGAGTCTTACATTTAGGAAACAATGGTTTCCGATTGTGTGTGCATGTAACCAGAAAATACATTGCAATCTGAATTTCTTTTAAAAATAAGAAACTGCCTCACCGCCCCCTCCCCCATTTCAAGTGTAGGAAAAGTACCAGAGTTTACCCGCCAAGAATAGAATCAAAGAAGAGGGGACTAGGAGAGAGGGGCGGATTTGTAAGGCAGCGTCTCCAGAAAAACCTATCACGAGCGGAAAACCCGTCCACACACGATGTGGGGTGCGGGGGAGACTGCTGCGTGTCCGGGAGCCGCGAGCGCCGGTCCCTGAGCCGGCCGTGGGGGCTGCAGGGGTCGGTCCCCGAGGAGCCGAACCGCCTTTCCCACCTCTAACCCTAACACGCAGGTCCCCGCCGTCCTGCCACCAGCCCCACCAGCGTCCCGGGCACAGAGCCGCGGAGAGCCGAGTGCGACCCCGGCGCCCGGCGAGGGCGGCACCTGCCCGTCGCACCTGGCCGAGGACTTTCCGGCTGGCGGCTCGGTTTGGGGGATACCATTTCCCCATTCAACTCGGCAACCGGGAGGGAAGCGGCCACCGTTTCTCCGTTTCCACCTCCCGCCCGCGCCGCCTGGCGTGTTTCCACCTGTTGTGGGAAAGTCGAGGCGGAGCGCAGAGGGGCGGCCGGAACCGGGCCGCGGCACTCGGCACTCGGCACCGCCGGGCCGGCGGAGGGCGCAGGGCGGAGGGCGGAGGGCGGAGGGCGGAGGGCGAAGGCCGGTGCGCTCCGAGCCCCGTGCGCGGACCTCGGGGCCGGCCGCTTTCGGCCGCAGCCTCGCGGGCGGAGGAGGAGATCGTGGGCGCCCCACGCGACCACCAACCCGGTTCGTCGTCCCCCGCGCGCGCTCGCGGGATCCCCCCTTCCTCCGCCGCGCAGTCACCTGTTTCGCTCTGCACAGCGCCATCGCTGTCCCTGTGGCTGTCGCCGCCAGCTCCCAGCTCCGCCATGGTGCTCCGATGACGCGCCCGGAGAGCCGCTCCGCCCTCTTCCTCGGCTTTGCTCCCGCCGGCCCCCGCCTCTGGGGCCCGCGGCCCAGACAGGTGAGCGCCCACGGGGGCGGGGGGAGGCGCGAGCGCGGGCCCGCAGGAGCGGCCTGGGACTGGGCGCGCCCTCTCGCGGGCAGGTGCGGCGTGGCAGCCGCTCCGATGACGCCGCAGGGTCTGGGGCTGCAAGAGCGTCGAGCGAGCAGATACCTGGCCCGAGCTTCTGGCCCACACCGCAGACCGCTGTCCACTCCTTGAGGTCTGGAGTGGGGTCGGCGACTTAGTGGCTCTAGGTCCCGGGACTGGGGAGGGCAGATCAGCCCAGGTGAGACAGGGACGTCGGGCCGCCCAGTTCCACTATGAACTCTGAAGCAGCCAGGTCAGTTTTGAAGTTCATGGTGACAGTGCAAAAGGAGTAGGATGCCACGTGGAAAGTCGAAGTACGCAGGCGGCATTCCAAGCTGGGATCCGGTCTCAATCTGCTTTTTAGGACGTCATTGCTGGTGACCAATCTTTTCACCAGGCCTATGCATCTGCTGAGCCCCAGGGCACAGCGTTAGTGAAACTTGTGCCCAATGATGTGCATTTTCTTATTCTTGGTTTCCCATTAGTAACTAACTTCCGTCCAGCTTGCTCAGGAAGACCAGGAAAGGGGCACTAGGCAACAATTTCTTTTTTAAAGAAACAGATTATTAGCCAAGGAGATACCAATTTCTGCTCCGACAAGGATAAGCAACAAAATGCTGAAGGAAAAAATATAGCCTGCATAAATGGAAACATAAGGAACAAAACTAAGCAGTGACCAGTTCCGTCTAGCTGCACAGGAATGCACTCCCCCAGCCTGCTTTGGCTGAACTACCCAGGAAGCTCCCAGCGTTTTAAAACCCTCTCAAGGGCTTCAACAGAATCTATTCAATGCCCAAGAGTGCCTGAGAAGTGTTGGATTTCTTGCTAGGGTGACAATTCCCTCCATACTTTCATGAAAAACTTGCCACTCTGAACCCAAGAGTGGACTGATTTTATTTGGTTTACTGGTTCACTGGCTGACTAGGTAGAGGTTTTGACTGAGACACTTCACTATGTGTACTTCGGGATTTTCCCTTAGTGCCATTTGTACAGTGGATTAGGCAAACTGATCACATTCCAATCACTCTTGTCAGACCTCTAATCAATAAAAATAAAGTATCAGATGGGGAAGGTAGTTTAAAACCTCAGCTTGGACCCAAGCAAAGATATTTTTACTACATTGAGTCATCGAAGTGTAAGACACTTTACTGCAAACATCAGAAAGACTCTCTTAGCTGAATTTAGAGGTGAACTCTGGAAGAACCTTGGAAAAGAGAAGGGATTTGTTTTCAACCTTCTGATTTACCACCTACTTAAGTAAACCAATTAGTACTGTCTTTGATACCCCCCACCCAAATTAAGATCTACTGGTGTTTATTTTTCTGTGTCTGTGTGTTTTTTTTGTTGTTTTTTTTTTTATCCTCACCTGAGGACATTTTTCCAGTTTTTATTCAGATAGAGTGGGAGGGAGAGAGAGGAAGAGAGAGAGAGAAACATTGACGTGAAAGGGACACATCGAGTGGCTGCCTCCCGCACGACCAACCAGGGCCGGGGACAAATTGCAACCGAGGTACCTGCCCCTAGCGGGAACCGAACCCAAGTCTCTCTGGACCGCAGGCCGACGCTCTAACTGCTGAGCCAAACCGGCCAGGGCTGTGTCTGTGTTTTTTTGTTTTCGGTGTGTGCTTATGCCTTCTCCCATTCTTTTGCTAACGTATGTTTTAGCCTGTCATCAGTTACACTGAAATAAGTACAGTAAGAAACACACCGGAATCCTGCCCTTAGGTCCTGTATAAACTATGCCTCCCAAAGTTAATGCTGTATCTGTAACAACATGGACTGTTACATGAAAATGCAGGAATGGATGACATCTGTTAAATGTCATACACCGTCACGTGCTGTGTGTTGTACTTTACTTGGAACCCGGAAGCCATCTGTCTTGAGCTCACACCTCCATCTCAAAATCTTTCCGATTCATGGCAGTTCCCCTTTTCAGGGGGAGCTGGACCTCCTAAAGCCATCTGCTCCCTCCTTCCTCCTTTGAAATCTCATCCTTTCTTCTCACTACTCCCCAAATGCCTCTCCATTCAGGGACTCTACCCCCAAAAGCACATTCAGGACTCTATGATTCTGAAGCTTCTTCCCATCCTCCCAAATCTACTGTCATATATTTTGTTCACCAAAGTTAATAAATGTGTGGACTCTGGTGCCATTATTGTCTTATTAACGTCTGTTTGTCTTTCTTGCCTGTCTATAAAAACTTTCCAGGGTGTGAAATCAAATTATCTATTATTAATTTTTAATCTGTCATTCCTCTATTTTCTTCAGCACTCTATCTTCTGATCCTCTTCCTCTTGGCTTACACCTGGCCTGGTTTTTCTCATTTCTCTGTGGTCAGTCCTTTTTCTCCTTCACTGACTTAAATTGCTCTTCCTTTGCAAACCATCCCTAAACCTTTCTCCTCCAAAAATTGTAGGCCACAACCTTTCTCTCACAACCCTCATTTACTGTTATCTCCATCCAGGTTGACCCCTAGATCCAGAATATATACCCTTGACCTCAGTCCTGATTTCTACAGATAGTTCTCAATGGTCTCTGCACATTTTTATCATTGATTGATCCTACCATTAATTCATCATGTCCTAAACCAGCTGCTCCAAACGCCTATTTTTGAGTTCTCTTCCATAAGCTCAACATCTAGCCTTTCCTCCTGTTATCACTGCCCAAATCATAGTTTCCAAAGCTTGTCAATTTATTGTTTTACTCTCACCCTCAATTCCTATTGCTGCAACTCCTACGAGACCTCCTTCACATTTGAAACACTCTCTGAACTGCTGTACATTTCTGTTCCAATTTACCCAACACAATTTCACCAGATTAATCTTCTCACACTTCACTACTCTATACACACACTCTTCCTTGAAAACCTTAATAGATTCCCCATTTCTACATAATTAAATACACTCCACTTTCCTCCCTGGCCACCTCCCAATCACACCAAGCTCTATCCTATTTTCCACTTTTCATCTTTTATTTTAAAAGATGTATTAAAAAATTTTTATTGATTTTAGAGAGAGCGGGAGAGAGAAACATCGATGAGAAAGAACATCGATTGGCCACCTCCTGCATGCCCCCCACTGGGAATTTGGACCACAACCTGGGCATGTGTCCTGACCCAGAATTGAACCAGCGACCTCTTGGTGCATGGGTCGATGCTCAACCACTGAGCCACACGGGCTGGGCTCCACTTTTCATCTTTCATATTTCCAGCCAAATATGAGTTAAAATGAGTTCAATTTTTTGGGTTAATGTGATATAAAAATTGTTCATTTTCTCCAGAACACTTTGCAAATCCCTGCTTTCTGCCTTTGTTCCTGGTGCAGTACACTGATTGACATCCCTGGTTCTGACTTAATAATTCTTTCCCTCTAAGGCCCAGGGTGAGGTCTGTCTCCTCAATGAAGCCTGTTCCAACTGTCCAGGCTGGGTCCCAGCAAGCTTGTCCTCTGAACCTCTCCAGGGGCTTCTGAGCTTACCCATATCCAGTCTTTAACATAGACTAGATGTGATTTGTTATTGTAAATTTGTCTCTTCAACCTGATATGAATTATTGGTAGCAGGGACTTTGTCTTCTGTTTCTCTATAGGGTATCTATGAAGTCTGGAGCCATCAATGACTTTGTTCACAAATAGCAGATATTCTTGATGACATAATGAGTTGCCTGCATTCTGAACTTAATAGATATCATGTATATCTCTCCTGCTGCTACAGTGCCTCACACACAGTAGGCATCCCAGTGGGTTAACAATTCCTCATTGCCAAATCATTTTTTTTTTAACGGTTTAGAAATTAATGAAACAAAATATGCAATGATAGGATTCGGAGAAAGAGATCAAAACGTGGTTGAAAAGAAAAACTGGATCTACTTTCCCCAGCAAATTCCGGTTTTGTTTCTCTTACAAGACTACTGCCACCACCCACGTGTGTGACTGTTCTGTTACCAACCATCTTGCCAGACTCAGCTCTGGAACTTCACTTCTCTGGGAAGCTTTTCTTGATCCCCTCTGGCAGCCAGATGTAACTATAGCACTTATTGCATGTATTGTAGTTTCTGCTTTGTCTTGATATCACCACCGACAATGAACTTCGGGGCCAAGAACTATGTCTTGTTTGTGCATCATAACATGTAGCACCGAGTAAGTATTTAACAACTACTTTTGAATAAATGATAAGAGATAACAATAGCAGGCAAGAGCTGAGTGCTTAGTATCTGCTAAGCACTGCAGTAAGCATCTCACCTGCATTGTTATATTTAAATCTTACAGCAACCCTGTGAAGAAAGTAGGCTGTTTTCCCTATTTCATATGAGGAAACAGGCTTGGAGAGGTTAATCTGCCCAAGGTCAAAAAGTATGTGATAGTTTTGCCCTAGGCCTATGTGTTCTGACTCTTGCTACACTAAACAATGAATGGTAACCCTCTTACTACCACCACTATTTAAAGGGGCTTTCCATTTATCTCTCCGGTACCACCTGGAATTAGGAGGTAGAGCTTGATAGTGTTAACTCATCTGTAGAGCTTTTAAAAAAGTTCTCTGGACCCTACCCCAGACCAATTAAAAACAGTTTCTCTGGGGTGGTGGCATCAATAATTCAAAAAAAATTTTTTTTCCTTTATTGATTTTAGAGATAGAGGAAGTGAGAAGGAGAGAAGTGAGAGGGAGAGAGAGATAGAAACATCGATGAGAGAGAACATCAATTGGCCGCCTCCTGTATGCCCCCCATTGGGGATCGGGCCCACAACCTGGGCATGTGTCCTGACCGGGAATCGAACTGGCGACCTCTTAGTGCATGGGTCAAAGCTCAACCACTGAGCCACACCGGCTGGATGGCATCAATAATTTTAAAAAGCATCCAGGTCACTTTAATGTGAAGTTGGTATAGAATCATTGGCCTAGATAGATGCCAAGGCCCTTCAAGTGAAACCTTTCATGAGACTTGGGCCATAATGGAACTGCCTTCTTTTGTGACAAAGACCCAAAATGATGCCTGGGAATGTATTATGAACCAGGTAGGGATAGAGGAACATTTGATCACGAAGACAGGTTACAGTGAAGATCCCCCCAAAAGACTATCATTAAAGAGTTAGTTGAACATAGGTAGCTTGACTCTATAAACAGTCTAAAAGAAGCACTTAATCATTAGTATTGGGCAGATGAACTGTGGCTTAATAAAGAAGTTATTCTGTATTTCAACATGAATGAAATGACATGTCACTTGATTTACACTTTACCTCCTTCAAAATTTCCCCACAGGATGCAAGGGGCAGCAATCTGTCCTTAAGACTGGGAGGTAAAACAAAACAAAAAACAAAAAGATACAGCTATGTTGTTGCAAATATCAAATGAGAAAATACTGGTGAGAACTTTCTTGATACTCTAATGCCTAAATGGGGACACCTGTAATAGTGCCAACGATAAAAATAAAGTTTAAAAAAATAAAAATAAAGTATACTGTACCTGGATTTTCACATAGAAATAACATGACCCTTGTTTTATCAAAGACTGATACATATGGATCAAGTGAACAGCTCTGTATTATTTTTATCTTGCATAATAAACAGTTTCCTCTGCACGCAAAAAAATTGTTTATCTCATTGATCCATTTAGGAACTTGAGACTTCATCCTACTAATATGGGCAGGCTTATAAAGTGTAACTTTCAGCTAAAAAGAAAATATTTCCCTCAATCTGAGAACTGAAATTAAGGAGCTAGAAAATGCAGTGTTCTCCACGGGGATGCTATTTGTATGCCCTCTGAGATACACAATAGTCATTCAAGATAACTCAGGGCCTTGAGAAAAATACACTGACTTTCTTTTCTTTTCTTTGTCTTCTTTCTTACCATTTTGTTGCCTTGAGGAAAAACTTGGATATCAGTTGTTCTTCAATTACTTGAGTAGAAAACAGATTCTATTTAATGTTATGGCTGAAGAAACAACTAGAAATTTGACAAAGTAGTTTGTCTAGTTTATCTAAACAAAATGAGATTCTTCAGAATTTATCAAAATAGTATGTTGAGAGTCTTTTTTACTTTTCAGAGTAAGTATGACACAATGGATAGCTTTAGAACAAGCTAAGTTTACTATGATTCAGGCATGTGCAACTGGTACAGTTCAGTAGTAACAAAAATGACTCAGACCAAGGTACTATAGGCCAGAAACCCAAGTTACAAAACAGTCAATATTACAATTAACACAGATAAGTAAAAACCATTGCTCGGATTCTGCATATTTAAAAAAACACATAAACTTTATGCAATAATTGAAATTATGCATTTCTACTCAGATTATTAGGGCATGTTACAAGCATACATAAGCCTGAACAGTCGTGGTCACATTTTGGTTTTGTCCCAGTAATGCACAATCACATGAAATGTTACATCTGTTCAGTGTGAAATAAACATTTGGTTGAAGTATAGTAGCTGCTGAGTTCAAAATATTTCCATTAAAATGTTTAGAGTAAAATAATCCTAAATATCCGAGTGTTTAGGATTATTTCGAGTCCTTACAAAGAGTCCTTATGAATTACAGAAATAGAAGCATTTAGGAAATTTCAGTGTATTTTGTCTATTTTTTTATAACACAAGTAAACAAATACTGGATTTAAAGTGCAGCTTCTTTCTCCTCTCCCTTGGATTCAGTTCCCTGTTGTTAGAATCTCCAGGGAGGGTTGGAAACAAAGTGAGCAACAGTCAAGTCTGTTTGTCTCTCTGTTTGTCTCGAAAGTCAACGATGGCCTTCCACAGTGTGCAGAGCATCCCTCCCCTGTTTAAAGACACAAGAACATGGTGAAGAGAATGCTTCATTTGAAACATTGCCCTTGATATAGAAAAGTGACTGCTTAGCTTTCAACTGCTCTGATCAGAACATGAAGATCCCAAAGCCTTATTAGTCATTATGTGTTCTTTTTGTATATATTTTCTCATCATCCCTCTATGCCTTTCCTTTTCACTCCCACAATCTACCAGGTCCCAAAGCAAAAAAAGATTTTCAGCATTTCTAAAATGTCTTTATTAGAGGCCAGTGTGAGAAAGTTATGTATATGCTTGGCCAGATAGAAAAAAATAATTATTATAGGAAACGGTAACAAATTATACCTGGTATTTGGATAGCAAATCAGCACCCCATCCTAATATTTCTAAGTATGGCACAATCATGAACAAAATTAGGGCATTTGTTTAAGGCAGCTTTAGAATAAATTTATGGTCTTAGTCTGAAATATTATCAAAAATATTCTTCCAGTTGATTTGTATTTACAAATACGAAAATATTGGTTATTAGAGTTCTCAGTTATAGTCTGGTCCAACCAACTCAGCTTACTCAGAGCAACTGAGGACCACAGAGGTCGGTCCAGGATTACAGAGCTGGTTAGAGCTGCTCAGCACCCAGCCAGGGCGGGAACCAGACTTCCTGATCTCAGCCCAGGGCTCTTGCCACCATGAAACTGAACAGGAAGCGAAGTGGTACCTTAGTCTCAGGCATTTTAAGTCATCACGTGTAACACAGTAGAGAACATCCGCTAGTGAATAATCCTCAGCTAAAAACTGTGGAAAAAGTAAAAAAATGCATAAAATTTAGAAGTTTTCTACACCTTTAATAGCAAACTCTATCCATAATGTAAACACTGGTAATAATTAAAAATGAATCTAAAAGCAAATCCACTAAAAATATAATGTTCTGGAATTATTAGGGGGAAGTTCCCCCTATTACAAAATAATTACAGAGAGATACATCCATGACTTCCAAATGCATAAAGAGTATAAGCAACACTGAATTTCTAAATAGTCTAATTACATCTGCTGCTCAGAAGATAGTGTTCGTCTTTAGGAGGTTTGATGCTGGGTAGCTTTATTTTTTTCAAGTAGATAAGATGTATTCCTTGGAAAGGCAGTGCTTACACTTAATTTTTGAACTTACTTTTCATGTCTCATAAAAGGTACTTTCAAATAATGATTGGAAAATCAGAGTCTTGAATTTAAACTAAAGCTTTTGACTTTAATTAAAAACAAAGGGAGCAATGATTTAGAGGATCATCAGTTGCTATTCCTTAACTGTGATCTGAGTCTCAGTTTGAGGGATAGTTTGGAGAACTTGATTGCATGCATTACTTTCCATAGGCAAGAGAGTTGTTTAAATGTCTGTAGCAATAACTTGTTAAATGTAGATTTCTAAGGAGACTCTATAACGAAAATATACCCCCTTATTATGTGTATATGTTTATACAATATGTAATCTTAAACATAAACAAATGCTTGTTTATGCTGATTAGCTTGTTATTCATGCTAATTACAAAAGTCCGTAAGGGGCAGAAAAGTATTAGATTACTATAGATATAATATGGTTTATATAGGAAGTGTTCCTGATATAAGTTCACTAACTAGATCTATTTTATTAAGTATCAATAAAGAGCCAATGCCCAGTGGAGTCTAATAACATCACAAGAGAATTAAAAAGTTAACAAACAAAAGAGAAAATTAGAAAACAGAAAAACATTTTGTTTTAGTTCTGTCTTGATTTTTCTACTCTTTATTATTTTTGATTCAAAAATATTAAAATCCTTAGGGGTTTTGGACCACAAAGATGATTGTCTCTGCACTTGAATGATTTCCCCTTCTTGTCTGCCTGCCCAAAACATACATACGATGGCTGTTTATTCCTACATATTCCTTTAGGCATCAACCCGTTCATCACCTTCTCCAAGAACCTTCCCCAACCTCTCCCTCCCTCTGTCTCTTAACACCAGATAACTTTCCTTCACAGAATTTATGAGCATAATGATACTTTTCTCTGTGGAGTTACGTTACTACCTGTCTACCCTAGTCTGTAAGCCTTCGGAGGGCAGGGCTGGGTCTGAGTTGCTCACCAGTGTAATCCCCTATGCCTAACATATAGTGGGCACTCAACACTATCAAATGACGTGAAAGAGTGCTTGTCCACAGACAGCTTTCTTTACCCGACTGATAGTTTCTTCATCGGCTCCATTTGCTCTCAGCCAGTCAGTAAGTTCAGAGTCTTCAGCATTTGTGCCAGAAGCTGAGTGATGCACAGCCAATCCAGGAATATCTAGAAGAGAATTGGGGGAACAGGCAACATCCTTAGCTTCACCTAAGAGAGGTCATCTGAGACCCTCCCAGTCAACTGACATTTGTTAATACTTTAATTAATAGAAACAATCAAGATTGGCAGTCTGAACTAGAAATAAAATGCTTAAAGAGTACTTAGTCTACTAGTAAGTGGAGAGTCAGAAGCAATAATGTAATGACACTCTCACCTTTAACTTTCACATCAATTTATAGTTTCTCAGAATAAACTTGGTATACTAAAATTGTACTGGTTTTCATGCAACAAAGATGACTATAATTAGCAGAGAACCAGATAATTATAATCTTTTCCCACTATTTGTAATAACATGACAAAGACTAGAATATACAGAATACAAATGCAAAAATGACAAAAACTATTATTTTATTCTAGTAATCTCATTGTGAAATCTTTAAAAAGAAATAAAGACAAAAAAGTAGAGAGCCCTATTTACTCAGTAACACCTAATCTCAGGAAAAGATAACTATGAATCACCTGATTTTTACTGTACTTATAAGAAAAGACAGTTTGCTACAATTAAGAATTAAAAGCAATCTCTGTTTGTTGTTGTGGTACAAGTAACAGATGCTGACTAAGCCATGCAATGAAACTGCCTGTTGGCTTTCTCAGCTTCCTGTGGCAGCCTGGTTGAGCAGTTTTACTTTAAAATTTTCTGCTTATTCACCTATTGGCTGGGACTTAAGCTTCAGGTGTTTAATTTCTCGGTCTTTTTCTTCAATAGCGTAATGAAGGAGTGCTTGTAATTCTTTCTCTTTCTGAACCAATGCTTCCAGTAATCTGCAAAAGAAAATTATATTGGTTGACAAGATAATAAAGCTGGAGCAGCCAGAGTGACCTTCTAGACAAGGGCTTCTCAAGCTACAGTGAGCAGACACCCCTGGGATTTCATTGAAATGCAGATTCTGATCCAGTAGCTGTGGGGGAGGGTCTGGGATTCTGCATTTCTAAGGAGCTCCCAGGTGATACTCCTGTTGCTGGTGCACAGACTCCACAATGAGTAGCAAAGCTTTAAGAGCGCTTCTAGACAAGAATTCAAAACCTCCATCCCCAACTGTCAGCCAAATCTTTAGAGATGTTGTCCTATCGTTTCTCTTTATGACCATAAATGGCAAAAATTTTATATATATGTTTAGATTAACAGACCTATATTTTATTATACATGTATGGTCTCTTATAAAAAAAAGTTTGTCAATATGGGTAATGTTTGATCAATGCAAAGCAGAAATGTGGTCATTTTTTAAACTATGAATATTTGAGAAGTAACTATAGGTGAGGTCGCCTATAGTATCTGGCACATGATTCAATAAATGTTACTGGTTGTTACTATTATTCCTCTCCCTTCTAAGGGGGAGGTGAAGTGAGTAAAATGATAGCGGTTTCCTGGTACATTCAGTTCCTGGTTGGCATCTGATGCCTTTTCCAAAGAAACAAGGAGAAACTAAGGTATCATTTATACCATGGTCCTTACCCAGGAAAGGTTCAACATGCAACTGAGAGCCAACTGATAACCTACTCGCCTTTTCTAACACTGTTCTCTGTAAAAACATTCCAAGTTATGAAGAGAGATGCTCTGATTTTTAGAAAACTATCTTTGAGTAATTTGGATTCGGAATTATAATTTAAGATATATAATTATTCATAAGATTATCAAGATAAATTGTTGCATACAAGTATAGCTCTTAGAAAACTGTATTTGTTTCATTTTCTGAGTATTGATTCTGCATCAGCTGTCATGTTCTAAAAGGCAGGACCAAAGGGCAACTGAAAGACAGCTCTGGGTGTGTCCTGGTTCAGCTGTGTACTACCTACGCTAACTTTGACAAATTACTTCACACCTCAGGGCTTCAGTTTTTTCGTATGTAAAAAGGTAAAAGGAAAATTTCCTGAAAGAATTACTGTGAGCATTAAAAATGAGACAATGTAACTAAAATGCTTGGCCTTCCATAAGGGCTGTTCTGTTCCCTGCTGCAGCCTCAGGCGCTGGAAAAGAGCCCTCCCAGGGATCAGAAGGGGTTCCTTCCTGACTCCCCAGGCTCCACCCTGCAACCCCCCAACAGGACATAGAGACGTGTGGCCTTGGGGTAGGAGAAAGGATCATTGTAGAATAGGCAGGAGAGGCAAGATAAAAGGAAAACGAATGAGAGGCAGCCAGAGAAGGCCTTTGAGGAAGATAGGTTATTTAAAAACAACTACAGTAAACAGGTGCACACTTAGGCAGATCAAAGAACTGAAAGCAAGAAGAATTGGAGGATTAAGGGAGATTTTTATCTATTCCAACAGGAATGATATTCAAAGAAATGGATAGCAAGCTCAGTATGAATTTTAACTTGGCAATTTTGTGGTCTGGAATATATTTTTGTCTTCCTTGCTCACCTACATGTATGGAATGGTGATGGCATATTCTTCTTGTTTTCTCAAAGAGCACAGTGAAACTTTCTAGAATTTAATCTATGCATATCCAGACTATATGATTTCCTTTTTATCTTTAAAACCAGAACCTAACACTGGAAGCAAAATATTGACAGGTCACCTCATTTGTCCCAAATCCATCTCTAAAATTATTTATTTTCCTTAGAAGGCAAGGCACTTACTGCCTCTCTGTTCCAGAAGTTTGGGAAGGATCTGTTAATTTTTTAACTTGATGGGTGGGGATGGGGTATTCTAGAATTGTAGGACAGGAAAATCAGATAACCATTCAGCTCCTCCTGAGTTAGATGTTAACTAACTCACCATGGTCCCACCTCTCTTGAGTGAAGTGAATTACCTTCAGAACATTTTATATAAGCATATGCTTAAATGTAAGTAAAACATGCATTCTAAAAACATTTTGTTACTCTTCCCATGTAGTATTATTGATGATCTAATAATCAAGAGTTGGATAAACCTGATTTACTTTCATCAGTGATTATCCTAAAGAAGCAATTTTCAACTGGTGTGCAGCAATAATTTTTAATACATGCAATACCTATTTAGTCAAGGGCACAACTGACCTCTTTTTTCCCTTAGGTTGTCAAATTAAAAAATGACAACAGCCAACACAATAGCTGCCCGGTGTGAATGAATCAAAATTATACCCTTTTTTTTTTGTCAGATTGGCAAAAAATATATTTTTTGATGTATCGCAGAATTTTAGTAATTAGTTTATGTGTGCCATGAGATGAAAACAGTTGAAAATTGCTGCCCTAAACGTAAGCTTAAGATTTCTAACACAAGGGCTACAACCTTTCCTAAAAACACACTAACACTTTTCTAAGCTTATTTTGCAATAAATGTACTTCAATATATCCAGTAATATTCCAGTGAAAATTACAAGGACCAGCAGAGACATGACCAGTCCCTTGTTTCCACTGCTTAGTACTTGTACTAAAGCAGTGCCCTTTCTTTAAATCGTCTGAAATGAATGTTGTGCTTTGTCTCACTTTTCTGGGGATGATGAAGCAGCTGTGGGAGATATTCCTAGAAAAAGGAAAAGGAAGCTGATGATCCTGTAGATTTCACAGATTTAAGTGTAAATATGTAGGAAAAAAAGCATAAATGTGTGGGCTTTTGTGAAAAATGCAATAGGTACTTATTAAGAAATGTGGCAAATCCCAGTCTTTTCTCTTTTTTAAGCTTTTATTTATTTATTTTTTAATCCTCACCCGAGGATATTTTTCCACTGATTTTCAGATAGAGTGGGAGTGAAGAAGGGAGGGAGAGAGAGAGAGAAATATCAGTGTGAGAGGGACACATTGATCGCATGCCTCCTGCACGACCCCAACCAGGGCCAGTGATCGAACCACAACTGAGGTATGTGCCCTTGACTGGAATCGAACCCTGACTGTTTGGTCCACAGGCTGATGGTATACCACTGAGCCAAACCAGCCAGGGCAAATCCTAGTCTTTTTTAAGAGATAGGCAAATGTGGGCAGCAGGACCTCAGCTAGCTGATACCCTCAGAAAATGGGCGTGAGAACTTGAAGAGCGCGGCTGGTGAAGAGCAGCCCTTGGGGACTGCAGATGGCGCAAGCATGGTGGACAGAGGGCAGGGATAGGATGGTAAGACAGGTAACTCAGATGGGTTAAGGAGAGAAGGAAAAGACTAGATTTAATTTAGGAGAGGCAGGTTCTGTTGACATAAGCCAGGGTATGTACACAGAAGGTTTTAGGGCCAGAGAAGCAAATATAGCTCACTGGTAAATAAAGTAGCTTTATTGTCTGTATAATTCTGACTGGAAGCCATGGGCAGAGTGGGATGGGTGGCTGGACCAAAACAGTATTGAGTGAACTTTCCCCTCCAGAGATCAGAAAGGGGTATAAAAAACAACTCCATTCAGGATCAGACGACCAAGTCACCTAAAGAGAACTGACCAAAGTTAATACTTACTGTAGCGGATGTAGTGTCCTAATTCTACTATTACTTGAGAAAAGGAGGAAATGAGGGACACAAAGATTTAGACGGACTTCTCAAAGGAGAGAAGACTCAAATTCTTTCCCAGTAAGTAGTAGAGATGGCAAGTAAAGAGCTGGGTGAAATTTCAAAGGACAAGACTGGGATATGGAAGTCAGAAAGCCACTTTCCTTTATTCAGAAGGATTTCTGTATGCAAATCATATAAGATATGTAGGGAGTTACTTAATCATGCAACCAGAATTCATGTTTCTGAATACAGGATGAGCTTTGTACTACTTGTACTAAGCTTGGTATTCAAGCTTAACCTTAGAAACCTAAACTTATGACCAGAAATAAATGCTTTACCACCCTGGTGAACAATTAGAATTTTCAACTAAGTTTTCTAAATATTTGAACAACTTTTATTGATTTACTCAAAAAAAAAAAAAAAGTTTTCACTGTAAACCCAGAGTCATAAACTCAGTTGCCCTCATGCCAACTGTAGCCAGCACAGGAAGCTATAAATCATAAAGATTCAGACCTTGAACTGTGCCAACATCTGTGAAGAACAGGAAATATTTACTGTTCACTTAATAACCTGATCATGTAGGTTGTATGTTACCAAACTCTAACAGAAAAATTAAACTCCAGATATGACACAGCATTTTAAAAGTAAAATAGAATCACAAATGTGGTCAACTGATCGTCCTTTCAAGGTTCTAAAATGCAAAGCTTTAGCACCATTAGTTTTCTCTCTTCAAGTTTTCTCTTCTGAAAGAACCTAAATTCCAAATCATGGGCTTTGAAGAACCCAGGCTTTCTGTCTGTCTTTCAGCTATCTGTTGGACGGTACATGCTGCTTTGAGTTGTGTCCAAGACATTCTATGAGGTTACAACAAAGTGCTGAAAGTCTCAGTGCACTTGGAGATAAAGCGGTGATCAAGGAAAAGGTGCTGAAGACTTGAATGGGTAAAAACAGAAAATGTATTTGACTAAAGAAACTAAGATAAATGTCTCTCTCTCTCTATAAAGAAAGGCTTTGAATCAAGTTTACATGAATGCGATAAAGGAATCATATTCTGTATCTTCTGTGGATCAAACTTTAAAGTAGACCCAAAACACATGCACTTAAAGTCAGAAAAGAAACCTACCCATGTTAGAATAAGACTTACCTATTAGTTTCTATTCTCATCCTTCCGAGCTGTACATTCAGTGATCGGTGAGCATTCTGGGAATTGTGGGATACAGTAGAACTGAGCGTGCTCACTCCTGAGGTAGCCACAGCATCTTCAACAATGGCGTGAGGTCTTCGGACAATTCGATTTGGAGGCTGTTCCTCATGATCGTCTTCTGCATCCAAGTCTTCTTGATCTGCGGTATCACTCTCAGATGCAAGGCTAAAGTGTGGCCTCAGTTCTGCCAAGCATAATATCAACAATAGTGTTAATAAAACATGACCAATTGCCTTAATTTCTTAAGACATATGAATGTCATTTCCCCTGCTGTCAATAAGATTTGCATTCCAAACTGCTTTTCCAAAAATGAGGATGGATTTCTGTGCATTAATTCAGGTTTTTCTGCTAGTGAATCTGCAAAATGCACATGATATATAAACTCAATGATCTAATTCAAACAGAAGAAATGTTCACACTGCACATTAAGATAAATGTTAAAATCAGAAAGGCACTTATATTAAAACTTGTTAAAAATATAAAAATTTAGCCCAGCCAGTGTGGTTCAGTGGATTGAGCTCTGTCTCATGGACTGAGAGGTCCTGGTTCAATTCCCCATAATGGCACGTCCCGGGGTTTTGGGCTCAATCCCCAGTAGGGGGCGTGCGGAAGGCAGCCAGTCAATGTTTCCGTCTTACCTCGATGTTTCTCTCTCTCTAAAAAAATCAATAAAAACATATTTAAAAAAATTTTTTTTAAATATAAAAATTTATTTATACAAGTAGAATTCATTTTTTAGATTGTATGATATCTGGCAATTATTAACTCAGAAATGAGGAAACAGATACAGAGAAATTATCTAAACAAAAGTAAATACACAGAATGCTTTCTGCCTGTAACAGTCAAAATATAAGGGGATGGGAGGGAGCTACTGAAAATGCCACATGCTTATTATATTCACTTTAGTAAGACTGTTTTTGACTATTGGGTTGACTTTTGTGTGTGTCCTATCTGTTGACTAACCACTGAAATTTAAAATGCAACAGTTACAACTCTCCAACTTAAACATACTATATGGCATGAGTTCATTTGCATGTCACTTCAGAACCTGGATGAGAGCTTCCTATTGAAAAAATATATAAATTGTGATTATGTCCCCAAAATGGCCCAGAAAAATGAATAACATTCATAAATTAAGTGAAATCAGGGTAGCAGAGATACTGGATCTTGAGTCCATATGCCATGGTACATGCAACTTTTATTGGACCAAAGAACCCATTAAGAATCTGACGAAAGCCACAGAGATTCTTCCCAAAAGAAAGCACATTCATACAATTTGCTTAGATTTTCTGAGGGCTCACAGAGGCCCTAAAGCCTGTCCCAAGAGTCCATGAACCACAGATGAAGAACCCATATGTGGGGAGAGGGCTCCAGAGGGAGTGATGAAGACCCCATCCCCTCACTCCAATACAGCCACTCTGGCAGGGCAACCAGAGGCCCAATAGTTGCCAAATCCTCTAGGTAACTTTCTTTCCTTACTGGACCTGTGTATAGTACCTTCCTCTAAATCTCTGGCTGCTGCTTCTTTTTTCAGAGCCTTTTTGCCTACTACCTGCCTTTAAAAGCAGGAACCTGGAATTCTACCCTTCACGTTTTTATGTTTCTACTTACTCTACATGGGTGAGCTCATTAAAATCTATGAAGGTTAAATACTTGCAATGTGGGGATAACAAACTATATTTCTAGTCCTGATCCTGTTGCGTCCAGTACCTCCTAGATATTCCTGTTGGGCAAGCACTTCAAATTCAACAATCAAAAAGGGAACTCAACTTTTTTTTATAACAAAAACCAGAGTGCCCTTCTTAGGGCCAAGTTTATGTAGCCCTGACTTCCTTCATCTCTCTTTTTTTTTTTACTTTGTGAAGGTAAAAAGTACATGACAAGTGTACAAATTGTAGTGTTCGGTATATGTGTATTGTTGTTCAATCAATCTCCAGAACTTTTTTATGTTATCAAAGCGAAACTCACCCTGGCCGGTTTGGCTCAGCGGTTAGAGCGTCGGCCTGCGGTCTGGAGAGACTCGGGTTCGGTTCCCGCTAAGGGCATGTACCTCGGTTGCAGTTTGTCCCTGGCCCTGGTTGGTCGTGCGGGTGGCAGCCACTCGATGTGGCCCTTTCACATCGATGTTTCTCTCTCTCTCTCTTCCTCTCTCTCCCTCCTACTCTGTCTGAACAAAAAATGAAAAAATGTCCTCAGGTGAGGATAAAAAAAAAAGCGAAACTCTATACCCATTAAACACCCCCCCCCCATAGCCTTGGAAATAACCACATTTCTACTTTCTGTTTCTATGAATTTGACTATTACAGATTCCTCATATAAGTAGAATAATATAGTATTTGTCTTTTTGAGATGGGCATATTTCACTTAGGATAAGGTCGTTAAGGTTCATCCATGTTGTAGTGTGTGCTGAAATTTCCTTCCTTTTAAGGCTGAATAATATTCCACTGTATGTATGTACCACATCATCTTTATCCATTTATCTGTCAAGGGACACTTATATTGCTTTCACCTCTTGGTTACTGTAAATAATGCTGCTATGAACTTGGGTGTACAAATAACTCTTTGAGATCCTGCTTTCAATTCTTTTGGATATATACCCAGAGAAGTAATTGCTGGATCATATGGTAGCTCTATTTTAATTTTTTGAGGAGCTACTACTGTTTTCCATGGTGGCTGCACCATCTCACAATCTCACTAACCGTGCATAAGGTTCCACTTTCTCCACATACATCCTGCCCTTTATCTTTTAAGGTTTACCAAACTCCACCTCTACTCTGCTCTCTGCATTATCGATTTTCTCTTTCCAAAATTCCATTTCCTACTTCATCTATAGTAGGAGTGACTCAAAATCAAGTGTTTTCCTTTGTAAACCCAGCATCTAGTCTAGGAGCTAAGACATATTAGCCTCTCAAAAAATGTTGGCAGAATGGAAGAGTCATCCTACTAGGATTATTTGTATTTAGAAGGGAACAAAATAATGAAAAACTATTTTACTTTAAAAATAATGTTTAAAAGTATAATTCTAGATTAAATTAGGATATAAGATTAAGCCTTTTAAATTTTTCTAAAATTATAATTAAATTCCTTTTATGATATCTAACTAAAAATATAAAAACAAAAAGTTTTATTATTCTTTTGACTATAATCTAACCTTTTGGGAAGGAAAATGTATACTATTCATTATTATATTTAAATACCCCCTTATATTTCCTAGCTCTGTACATTTTAAATTATCATAAACTATCTTTTTCTGTATGACTAAAAAATTCTCTCAATTTGAAGAAAATAAAAAGCTGTAAGTGAATACTATACTTTGTTATTTTGGTCTTTCATGGTGGCTCCCTGAGTACACACCATCAAATCACACACTGTAAAATATCCAAATGAGATAGAGCATCTGGTCCTTGTCCTCAGAGATAACAATCTAAAGGAAAACTAGGGTGAATATACAAAAGAGCCATATAAGCATGTCCAAAGACAACATGAAATTATAAGTACTAATATGGCCAAAAACATCTTAGATGATCTCAGGTACAGACCTAGCTACATATATAATTCATGTGTGCATGGATTAAGAGTGCTAAGAGGTAAATAAAGCACATTTTCAATAATTAAAGCCAGTGGTGGTTTACTCACTGATGGATTCACAGAGGAAGAAGGGCCTAAGCAGGGTCTGGAGGAGGGGAAAGCCTTGGCTTGGTGGAGAGAGAGGGAGAGGCGTTTGAGAGAAGGAAGCTCGAATGGTAGCCCAGAGGCCTCTGAGAAGAATGGAAAGCAGAGTAGACTGTCAGGAGAGAGCCAAGTATCAGGAGAAAGGCAGGGGCTCCGGGGGGCCTATAATGAGTGGACGGTGATTAAACCCACGTGTGAGAAGCCAGAGCTGGTGTGTTTCCAGAACAGCAAGACAGGATTAAACAATAATACTATCCCCACCTCCCTATCCCACCCCCAACCCAACTGGTTATATCCCCAGAGGAAAATAACTAGACTAAGATACTTTAACACAGGGTATTTATGATGCCAAATAAAATCACAACCTTTCAGTGCAAAGGGTATGGTATGATACCTGCATTAAGATCCTTCTACAGGCCCTGGCCAGTTTGGCTCAGTGGTTGGAGCGTCGGCCTGAGGACCAGAGTGTCCCGGGTTCAGTTCCCGCTAGGGGCACATACCAAAAAAAAAAAAAAAAAAGATCCTTATACAGTATTAGAATGCTCGCTGTTTTACATTAACGTGGACATGGGCACATGACTGATTCAGCATAACAACTGGTAGTAATATCAAGTGTTTTAGCAGTTTTTAAAATTATTGTTAATATAGGAAGTATGCCCACATTATCAGTTCTTTCTGCCTAAGCACTGCCAACATGGTCTCTATGTACAGTTTTTCTCCATCTGGTCACCCACCACCAGCCTGTACTTGAAGAGTAACAACAGATACTTAATGTTGCTCAGCATCTAAAGGCTGATTCTTAATGACAAGCGAGAAAACAGCCTAAGGAAAAACTCTTAAGGGTCTTGCACTGTACTCTGTTCCGTGTGCTCTTTATGAAAGAAATAAGATTCAGCACTTTTTTATTTTTATTTTGAAATAGTCCAGAATAACAGAAAAGTTGCAAAAACAGTACAAAGGCTTCCCATGTGCCCTTAAGCAGCTTGCCCTAAACTTGACATCTTACATGGCTTTGACGCTATCACCAAAACCAGGAAATTAACATTGATACAATACTATGAACTAATCTACAGACCTCACTTGAACTTCACCTGTTTTCCCACTGATGTTCTTTCTCTGATCCAGAATCCCACACTGCATTTAGTGGTCATGTTTCCTCAGTCTCTTCCAATCTGTCACAGTTCCCTCGCATTTCTTTATCCCCCATGACCTCTACACTTCAGAGAAGTATTGGTCAGTTATTTTGTACTACGTCATTTTTAGTTCACTAATGTCTTGTCATGATCAGGTTGAGGCTATGCATTTTTGGCAAGAATAGCACAAAGTTGATGCTGTGCCGTTCTAATTACATGGTATCAAGAGGTACATGATGCTGCTGTATTTTACTACTGTAATGTTTACCCTGACTGCTTGGTAAAGAAGGTGTCTGCCAGATTCTTCCACTGTAAAGTCACTGTTTTCCCTTTGTAATTAGTAAATATCTTGTGGGGAGATACTTTTGAGATCATTCAAATATCCTGTTTCTCACCACTCTTTGCCAGCTAACCGTAGCAGCCATTGAGGGTTCTTGCCTACAATTATTATTACTGTGGTGTTTGCCTAATGGTGATTTTCTATTTCCCTCATTCCTTCTACTCTTATTAATTGGAATTCTACTAAAACAAAGACCTAACCCTTCTCCTCCATATATTTATTTATTCAATTACTTATGCAGTATGGACTAATGGATATTTATGTTATTCTATGGGCTATAACCCAATGCTATCATTATTTCACTTTACTGTTCAAATTGCTCTGGCTTAGACTTTTGGGAACTCCTTCAAGCTGTCTCCAGTGTCCTTTCAGTATGCCTCCATCCTTCCTGTTGGGTGCACTTCCTTACTTGTGGGTATCACAAGATGTCCCAGGTTCATCTTGTATTTCCCCAACTCCAGGCCTGTAAGCAAACATTTCTCCAAGGAGCTCTGATTCCTTTTGTTAAAGCAATGGTGTTTAGAAACCAAGATCTGGGTCCTCTCCGCATACAGGATGGCATACTTTTAAATCTGCTGTTTTCCTTAGCATGCCTTCCAAAATTTGGTAGGTTAACTGCAGTAATTTGTCATCAAAAAGGAATTTGTATAAGGAGAATATGAAGACAAGCATTTTTAATGTAGCTTCTCTGAATCTTAACTGTATAACAAAATCTTTAGGGACATTTGGAAATTTGATGGAATTATCAAATGCTTGAGATCAATTAATCGTGTCATATAGACCCATCATTTATATAATGGTATATAGTATTACAGTACATATTGTCGTACCCTATCTTGTGAGGAATATAAAAAATACTTTCTCTATATAATTCTCCTCTAAAATTTCCACTTAAAAAATCCTTTCAAGCAGTCATTTAAATTGTCATCTGAGACTCCTAGTGGCCTCAAAGAAACCAATTTCACAGTGGAAAGACAAATAACTTTCCTTAGAAAACACTTTTCCGCACATGTTGGGTTAAAGCAGTGCCCATCACTGGGACACCCAGGGGAGGAGACACGCCTCTCAGCATCACCCTGTCCCCTCCCTAAACTCAACAGCCCTTCACCAATAGTGTGATAATCAGTGTGCTTTTTTTTAAAAATATGTTTTTTATTGATTTTATTAGAGAGAGAAGAAGGGAGAGAGAAATAGAAACATCGATATGAGAGAGATATATCAATCAGCTGCCTCCTGCATGCCCCCACTGGGGATCAAGCCCACAACCCTGGCATGTGCCCTGACCAGGAATTGAATTGGGACCACTCAGTCCATGGGATGACGCTCCATCCACTGAGCCATACCGACCCAGCAATCAGTGTGCTTTTTAAACTTTCTGTTTTGGAAGAATTTTAGATTTACAGAAAACTTGCAAAGGTAACTCAAAGAATTCCCATATACCTTCCACCCAGCTTCTTTCATATATCTTATATCACTATGATATATTTGTGAAAACTAAGAAACTAACATTGGCACAATACTATTAGCTAACCTATAGACCTCACTGAGATTCTATTGGTTTTACACTGATGTTCTTTTTCGGTTCCAGGATACAATCCATTGCATTTAGATAATCCGTATAAAAGAAAGTGTTTTTTTATTTTTTTATCCTCACCCGAGGACATTTTTGCATTTATCTTCAGATAGAGCGGGAGGAAGAGAGGGAGAAAGAGAGAGAGAAACATCAACATGGGAGAGACACATTGAGTGGTTGCCACCCACACGCCCCTAACCAGGGCCGGAGACAAACCGCAACCGAGGTACATGCCCTTAGCGGGAACCGAACCCGGGACTCTGGTCCACGGGCCAATGCTCTAACCGCTGAGCCAAACCGGGCAGGGCAAGAAAGTGTTTTTTTAAAAAAAATTAGATGAACAGATCCTTTATATGCTACTTAAATTATTCAGAAGTATAATCTGTCTCTTTCCTCATGTGGGCATTCTTAATTTAGGTTACTACGTTTCACTTGCGGCCAAGACCTACTCCTTTCACTGATACAACTACTCCCTTTTACCCCTTGTACTTTTTGAGTATGTAATTCCTTTACAGTACATCCTCCACATCCAAGTTTAACCAAATTAAATAATCTAAGTATCTGTTAACCTCCTTACATTACATTAGGTTTACATTAGCTTTACATTCCTTAGTTTCACATCCAACTGCTAGTCATGTGTTTCAAAGCCTCTCAAGATTTTTTTCTAAATTAAGCAGCATTTTCACTCTAATTTGTTATAATCATGTGAAACTCATTTACTTATTGTTTCAACCAATATTTTTCAAGGGTCTCCTGTTTCCCAGGCACTGTGCTGGACAATATGCTCAGCACAGAACAGAATAAAACAGACACAGTTGCTCTCTGGTGAGGGAAACAGCCAGCAGACAAGAAAACAAAATTAGTTTCAGATTGTGGCAAGTGTCAAAAATGGGAAAAAAACATTTCCAAGGAGAGAGAACAGGGAGCCTACTTTAGACTTTGTGGTAGGTCAGGACTCTCTGAGGAGTTGTCTTTTAAACTGAGACCTGAAAAATGCAAAGGTACAAGGGATGTTTCTTATATAAGAATGAAAGCAATTCATGTTTACTAATGTTTAATATAAAGACTGACACTGGTGCCTTCACTCTCAAGTGGAACGGGCATTCTGAGAGAAGAGAGGGACTTCCATAATTTGAAAGGATTGATGGTGACTTAAAAGTTCCCACAACCATTTATAAATAACCTACATTTTAAAATAGTTTATATTTATCTTATAAAATTTCTACTTTAGAATGCTTTGTAATATTTGTGCAAATTGTACAAAAGAACATGCTTCTCATTTATGTATCTAAATCTACCTATCTATCCACACACAAACACACATACATTATATATAGAGGGTGAAAGAGCTTTGCTTAAAATCTTTTATTATTGGGTAGACTGTCAAAACACTTTGGAAGTTTGCCTTAGAGTATGCATTCACCCCTCACTCCATGAAACCTTCTTTCACCAACACTGCCCCTTTTGTATCTCACTGCAAACACAGACCAATGCTTTCCAGACCTGGTTGGGTATCAAAATGACCTGGGAGTTGGATTAAAATCAGATTGTGGTGCTTCCTTCGCAGCAGAGTCTCACTCAGTCTGGGATGGAGCTCTGAAAGCTGTAATACTAAAGAGCTCTTTATATCATTCAAGGCACCAGCAGGTTTGGGAACCGTTGGTAAAAGATGACACAGGTATGTGTTCTGTGGGCACAGATATCTGTATACTGAAATGTGTATGTATTTGGGCCGCTTGTATAGTTTTCTTTCTCTTCATATCCAAATATGCTCTTTAAAGACAAGGAAGCAGGTCTTCCTCACTCATAGTAAACATTCTACTTGCTGGACGATTGCTTAGAATGCATCCCCCTAGATAAATGCTATTTTTTTCACTTTGAAAAGATTAATAAAAAAGAAGACTAACCTGGTTAACCTGGTCTTAAATGCAGTAAAGAGACATCATAAATTATATATGAACAGTAACAGAAAATATCAAACACTAAATATTTACAAAGTAATTAAATATTTCTGACCTGGAACCAGAATGGTAATGGCTGTCTGCACCGCCTTTCGGATGATACTGTCTAAGGCAAACATCCAGTGTGGCTTGATGTTATGATTCCGAAGAACTTTATTGACCTGGAGGAAGAAAGTGACATTTAGTCTACTTTAATTTTTAAACGCAAATAACCTAGCTGATGCAAGCATTTGGATGACGATTTATCAACAAAATAACAAAAAAGTTTCTTCACCTGGAGTTGTGAATAATTCCTTTATGTCACTGGAAAACAAGTGAAAAATTGCCACATCAATTTAAAGTTTGGTGAACCCCACGTAAGCAAATGAGATACATTACTTAAATAAAGGCAGTCTGGTTCAATGGGAAGGTTGCTCTGTTGGGACTCAGAACATGCAGCTTCCACCTTTCATGACGTCTGCAGACTGGAAGGTGGAGTAGGTAAAGGGGAAAAAAAGAGTCTGAGGGGCTTTTAGAAATAAATGTGTTTCTTAAATGTTATGATTCTGCTGTTTAACCCAACCAAGTACTTTGGCATACTCTGGTGACCTGGAAAAGCAGGTAAAGGCTGGAAATGAGCATATACGTGCTACCTACATATTTGACACAGTGCATGCCTTGACTTCCTTCCCACAGTTCTTTACATCTCTGTAAATGGGAAAAATTGTTCAAATACTCTCCAGAAAAGCTGTTCACATTACAACTCTTTGTTGCAAGGGTACCTTTTAAAAGTGACTAGTAGTATTTCACACATTTAAATAGACATTGAAATAGATATACACATTACATCTTTCTTTTTAAAAAAAATTGTGGTAAAATAGACACCACATAAAATTTACCATCTTAATCATTCCTAAGTGTTCGGTTCAGCGGCATTACGTACATCAACATTGTTGTGCTACCATCACCACTGTACCCATTCACAATAACTCCACATTGCCCTCTCCCCACAGCCCCTGAGAGCCACCACTGTACTTTCTGTCTCTGTGAATATGACTACTCTAGGTACCTCATGTAAGCAGAATCATACAGTATTTTTGTGACTGGCTTATATCACTTAGTGTAATGTGTCACAGCTTCATTTTTAAGGGTGAACGATATTTCATTGTATGCTTAAACCATAAGCATTACCTTCTTGGTTTTTATTTTTAAAATATGTTTTTGTTGATTTTTTAGAGAGAGAGGAAGGGAGAAAGAGATAGAAACATCAATGTGAGAGAGAAACATTGATCAGCTGCCTCCTGCACACCCCCTACTGGGCATCGAGCCCGAAACCTGGGCATACACCTTGACCGGGAATTGAACTGGGACCTCTCAGTCCATGGGCCGATGCTCAAGCCACTGTGAGAGCTACACCAGCTGGGCATGCATTACCTTTTTAAAATAATCTTTATCATAAGGCTAAGAAAGACTTATTTAAAATTTGAATTAACTCCATTAATTGTTGGTTGACACTGACCACTAAGAAAAGAGGCTATGCCCTGGCTGGATTGGCCCAGTGGTTAGAGCGTCGGCCTGGGGACCACAGAGTCCTGGGTTTGGTTCCCGCTAAGGGCACATACCTTGGTTGTGGTGTGTTCCTGGCCCTGGTTGGGGTCGTGTGGGTGGCAACCAGTTGATGTGTCTCTCTCACTGCGATGTTTCTCTCTCTCTCTCTCTTCCCCCCTCTCTCCCTCCCGCTCTATCTGAAGATAAATGCAAAAAATGTCCTCGGGTGAGGATAAAAAAAAAAGAAAAAAGAAAAGAGGCTATTTTTGCCCTGGCCGGTTTGGCTCAGTGGTTAGAGTGTCAGCCTGTGGACCAATGAGGCAACCAGTCTATGTTTCTCTCTCCCCTACTCTATCTGAAGAAAAATAGAAAAATATCCTCAGGTGAGAATTTTAAAAAAAAGAAAGAAAGAAAAGAGGCTATTTTTCGAATAGATCTCTGACCAGAGATCTTAGAGGAAGCTGGGGAGGCAAGCTAGCTGCAATCCCACACTAAAAGCTGGAGTTGCTTATTCTTGCCCTTGCTCCATCTTCATCAAAATCCCTCAGTTAGCAGGGAGTGGGTCTGAGGAGTTCCTCACAGTAGTTACTCCCAAGGAAACGAGTCATTGCTCGGTTCTCACTTGCTCTAGACAATCTCATCAGAATGAATTTGTCCTAGTACCTCAATTTCTTAAAAGATTTTCCTGTTTATTCTATTTAACACTGGGTATAACACCTGGTAAACTAGAGTATTTCTCCCAAGAGTCACATACAGAAGATGGAAGAGGGAGCCTCTATAACCATGACTTGCTCCTCACAGTTTTTCATTAAACAGTACATTACACAGGGCCCATTCCCTGGTTATTCCCATTCTGGATAGTGAGTGAACAAGAGTAGGGTGTGCATGTGCGTGCCATGTGTGAGTATCCTGAGCCCAAGACCCAGGATTATAACTGAACCACTCTCAGTCTGAATTCTACAGGCCAATTTGCTTTCCAACCTCTAGGCTGGAAGCCAAATGAGTGAGGCAAGTGCAAATACACTAAATTATTTCATTCTGTTCACAGATGGTTGGGTTTCCCTAATTGCAGTGTAAGTGTGCCTTTAGCATTTAATATTAATGATAGGTTTTGCCAGTTGCTTTCATTTCCCATGACCTCAATCAAGTCAGAAGTCTTGTCCCCACCTACAACATAGCCCAAAGACCAGGTGCTTACACAGAATCTCAGAGAACATCAGTAAATGTTGAGGAATTATAATTTGGTTTTAAATCAGGAATCACTGATGCTCCAAATATAACTGTCAAGGTATTTTCTATATAAGAGCAATAAATAAATTAGGAGTGAATTAATTTTTGGAATTTAAATAAAATTATGCAAAGTGCTTCCATACTCACACCACAGACACTGTCAAGAACTCTCTTGTTTTAATCTATACCTTGCAAGGGCCTTCTAGGAGTAGCTTCAGGCTTTTTTGGTACAAAGTCCCACAGATTGGTCTCATTCAAGAGCAGCATATATGGTTTTGAATCGGGCTTTTGGAAGACTGACTTCTAGTTTGTGTTGCATAGTAACTCAGTTTGAGAAAAAGGAATCCACAGCAATGTTTCATTACTTTGTGTGTATTGATTTTCATTCAGTGATGCCCTGTACTCTGAAGTATATTGCTGTCTAGGAAATAGTGAATGTTTATTAAATCAACATGTTTTAAATGTTCTGAATGGAAATGTTCTGAAAAGATTATTGGCTTATTCAGCAGTGGCCATTGCAATCTGTACGGTCATTTTCTCAATGACCACTAGATGGCATCTCTCATACAGAATTAGAGAGTGCATGACTAAAGTGTATTCTGTTGCTCAAGTCACCAAAATAGTGACCCACTGCATGATTTCGTAAGAACAAAGTTCAGCCATGGAAATATTTATGAGTTTTGCTATTTTAAATGGTGTTCAATTTTATGTGTATCTAACTTTGGGGGATGCAAATACAGAAAACACAAATCTCAATGACAAGCACACAAAAGGGCAACCACCTCACACTTAACCAAACAGAAGAGAATTCATAGACATTATTACAGAAATAAAAGATAACAGAACTTAAGTTTCATCCTGTTTTTCTGACTCATATTAGCCGGAGTTTGTGGAAGAACACTGGAAAATTTCATACTTACAGCATCTTGAAAACTGAAGAGCACCACCTGGACCTGACTGATGCCGTGGCTGTCGAAGTCGAGCTCTAACTTCAGCTTTGACAGTGTGGTGGCTATGATTTTCCGGTCAGTGGATCTCACAAATTCTCTGAGGCTTGTGATGAGGGTTGTGATGTGCTCCCATTTCAGTTTAGGTTCTTCAGGCCCCTATGAATGAAAATCAGTACCTGTCAGTCAATCAGTGCTGGACATATATGAGCATGGGCCTGACAGTCCCACAGCCCCTGCTGAAAAGGACTGGTCTTCCAAACGCTCCCTGCTAAAAAAGACTGTATTTGAACAATATGGCTCCTTCCTCCCTACCTGTCTCCCCAAGAAATACTCAATAATCAGACTTTGGGAGGAAGGGTACCTACCCTACACACTGGCCAATAGCCGTGATACATACAGTCAGATACACAAAGCTTTGCCCAAGCAGGGACAGGTGGAGGCAATATTATTCTTGCTCTCAGAAATTTTAATCAGGAGCTAAGGAGAGATTCAAGCAATAAGCCATAGGATCTGAAGCTCAAAGTCTGCTCAGAGAGAGAAGTCATAAAATAGGGGCAAGACGAAGGAAGCCGAAGCAATGGAGTTGACAACGATAACTGATAGGGAGAGAAGTGGACACAAACAGAAATGGCACACTGAAAGGGCCCATAGTCACCGAGCCAGAGAAAAGACGTACAAACTCCTGGAACTTGAACCTCTAGGCTCGGCAGCATGGTTGGAATTCCTTGAGCCCACTGCTCTCATTGCTGTGTGTCTACCTACATGCCCCAGTACTTCAACTGCCCTCGAAGCATGTCAATTCCTTGCAACTGAAAAGGGGCTTGCTTCAAACTCCATCCTTGAAACAATCCCTTATCCATCAATGAGGCAATTTGTTATAATAATTGACCAATGGACTATTTTATATATTAAAAAAAAATTTTTTTTAATTCCCTCTCTCAAGTTGAATTATTTTTTACTTTGCTCAAAGAACATTGCTTCCTTAAAGGTAACATAGTAGGATGTTATTTATTTTCTTTTAAGTTTAAGAAACAACAGGGTTTTTATTATGCTCACTTTTATCTCATACTGTACATTTCGTTACTGAATCATTAAAATTAAATGCCTCAACTGGGCTGTGAAAATCACAATTTCTAGGATTCTATGAAAATGAAAGAGAAATGCACCATCAAGTTCTTCCTCTCAATATATTTTCATCTGGAAGCTCTCTTTCATATTTATGTTTGCCTGAGAAAAGATTATACTGAAAAACTTGAAAGCTGTCATTAAGGGAATATTTTAAAATCAGACTGGGAACAATTATAAACTCTTTATTTTCTTACCACAAACTAAATTATACCCAAAGTAAAGGTTCACAGGAAATATCATAACATGAAAATAAGTTCAAGAAGAAAAATGTGAGTTATTCAGGAACTGGAAGCTTAGCTTAGTGAAAAATCAGCTACATGTTTGTCGCCAGTTTAAACAGCAAACATTTTTTTGACATTAGCATTGTTTTCACAACAGAAAAACATGCTGCTTCTGGTTTTTGAATGTGAATGTCACTGTCCTACAAAGGAACACTGTCTACTTCAGGAAATGGATTCTCTCTGGAGTATTTCAGCCACTAACACAGTCATTATTTCTGTTTTTAACTCCTGACTCCATGTGCACTCACTAATGTGCCTTCATAAATGAGCATCTTAGCTATCAGGTAAACCTGACTGACTATCAGAAGGTAGCATCTGACAGGGTGCCTTTTTCTAAGCATTCCTGCCTGGTACCATCACAGAATCTTCTGCAAAGGTGCTCTCTACTCTTCATCCTCTAAACTTCCTTAAAAACGATGAGTGGATTTCAGAAGGATGCTACAGATTGAAAGGGCTTTTGTGGGCTGGTTTGAGGACCTGACCGACATCTACATTTTGGTTTTGTTACAAAGGGTAGGCTTAAGTGTAAAGATGTATCTAGAAATATTCAGTACAATGAAAAGAATTATTTCTATCTCATTGCAGAAAATATTTAAAGATATTAAATAACTGTTATTAGCCTGTTTGATAATAATAGTTAACATTTGTGGAATACTTTTTATTATTATCTGAATTGCTCATGATCTTAGTAATTCCTTATAGCATTTACTCTCTTTTATAGATGAGGAAACTCAGCCTCAGAGAAGTTAAATAACTTGCCCAAATCACACAGCCTTTAAGTGTTGGAACTAGGTCTGAAATAGAGGCAAGTTGAGGCTGAGCCCAAGCTCCCAATCCTTATATTCTTCTGCCCCAATTAGCTGGAAAAGGCAGCAGCAAACCTGGGTCAGAACCTGCTATACCATTAGACCATTAGGTGTCATCACAAGAAAGGATTCACAATGGTCTCAGAGGTACAATCAGAAGGACCCTCACTATCACTTGATTCTGGACTTAGCATGTGATTCTGACCAGCAGTTTCTGGTCCTCCCTGGTCCCTCCTATTGGTGCACCAAGGCATGCCTTCTAACGGCTTCTTTTAATAAGGTTTTCTTTCATTTATCCTTTGATAGAGAACATTCAAGTGTGCTTAAAAAAGTAGGAAATCACTGCCCAGCCAGTGTGGCTCAGTAGCTGAGCACCGACCCATGCACCAAGAGGTCGCCGGTTCGATTCCCAGTCGGGGGCACATGTCCAGGTTGTGGGCTAAAATCCCAGTGGGGGCATGCAGGAGGTGGCCAATTGATGTTCTCTCTCATCGATGTTTTTCTATCTCTCTCTCCCTCTCCTTTCCTCTCTCTAAAATCAATAAAAGAAAAATTTTTAAAAAAACAACAACTAGGAAATCACAAAAATTTGAATAGGATTAACCAACATGAAAATTTAAGAATTTAAGCAGTCACGGAAGTGAAGTCTCTTGCTAGGCTCTGTGCAGAGAGGCTGGGACAATGACCATGATCAAGGCTGTCTCTGGCCCAACAGACCTATGCTCAAGCAAGGAAACAAATAAGAACCCCAAACAAGCAAACATTTTTCTGTACTGGGAAAGCATACCCTTTGGGGATGAGTACAAGATTTAAGCAATCGCTGAGTTCTGTGTTTCTGGCCTAAAACAGGCATCTTTTACTGGAGGTCATAGGAGAACCCTTCACTCCACAGTGGCTAATAACGATTTCCTTTGCCCCCTCAGACCAAACGCCATCCCCTCCCCTGCCTTATGTTTCTCCCAGCACTTGTCATCATCTGTCATCCCAGTGAAGAGAGCAGTGTGGTGGTTAAAAGTATAGACTGAGAGTCAGACTACCTGGCCCTGTCACTTAGGCCTGCATGGCGAGGGCAAGTTACTCACCGCCTCTGTGCAAAGTGAAGATGCTAACAGAACTATTACTATAGTGCTATTCTCATGGGGATTAAATGAGTAAATACCTATGAAATACCAAGAACAATAGCTGGCCCATAGAAACAGCTTGCTATTGCTATATGGTTAAGTATTATTATTACATATTATAACTACATGTTTAACATTATATGTTACTATACAGGGTGGGGTAAAAGTAGGTTTATAGTTATGAGTACATGAAAGTTTATTCTTGTATTATTTATTAATTTTGTATTATTTTCCATATGAACACCTGTAAACCTACCTTTGCCACACCCTGTATATTTAAATACATATTTACTTTTTTTTCAATCCTCACCCCAGGATATGTTTTTATTGATTTTTAGAGAGAGAGGAAGGGGGGAAGAGAGAGACAAAGACCACCCCCCCCCCCCGGGCCTGGCTCCACATACACAGGTAACCTGTTGAACTGAGAAACTAAACACTTGACCAACTCCTCCATCTCCAGGCTTTTTGCAGCTGTTTTCCCAGGACAGAAAGGAGGGAAGACGGTATATGCAGTCCACACTGATCAGGGAGGACAGGTCACAACCATAGGAGCTGAGGCACATAGACAAATCCCTGGCACCCATACAACCAGAACAGAACACGTCTAGGACCCAGCGCGTCTGTGGAGGAGTTTATCCACAGAGGGCATCACCACAGGCTTGGAGCTGGGGGGCCCTGTTTCTACCGGTGCAGAGCAGGAGAGGGATTCCTCCTCATATCTGTAAGCAGAATCCCAGGGAACACAGCCCCACGTGTTATGGACTGAACTGTGTCCTCCCCCTGCCCAAATCCATATGTTGAAGCCCTAATCTCCAATGTGACTGTATTTGGACACAAGGTCTTTAGGACGTAGTAAGGTTAAATGAGATCACAGGGTAGGGCCCTAGCCCAATTGGACTAGTGTTTTTATAAGAAGAGGAAGAGACACGAGGGGTGCACAGAGAAAAAAGGCCCAGAGGACACAGCGAGACAGCACCATCTGCAGGCCCAGGAGAGAGGCCTCGGAAGAAACCAAACCTGCCTCTGAAGACTACTTCAGCCTCCAGAACTGTGAGAAATAAATTTCTGTCATTTAAGCTGCTCAGTCTGTGTTATCTGTTACGGCAACCCTAGCAAACAAATATACGAGGAGCCAGAGCTCGACTGACTAGCTTTATTTTTTCATAGCACAAATGGCCTCTGGCCCACTACACAATGTACTGATTGCCCATTGCCTTCCATCTGAGAGTAGTCCCACCATCATGGGTCTCTGTTGTATTTGCAATGTTTCCTAAATGCTCAGAGGAGTGACTGAGAGGCACACTGCTCTGTGTGTTTATTGATTGGTTAAATAAACGAATAAATAAAGGGTAAAAGAGGCTCATAGGGACTAGTGGGAGCTTCATTAACATGAAAACTTTGCTTTTGACTTAGAGAGAGCTTACACTAAAAAATGTGATGTCTACATAAGGGATCTGCCTTTTCCCCTCTGGGGTAGGTCTGTTATGTCATCATGAGCATTGCAGCTTCCTCAGTCTCCTCATCACCTGCAACAATGTCCCCTGGTTTGGACAGTTAAAATATGTAAACTCTGAGCCAAAAAAAATATGTACCTGAGCCAAAGACTCCATTAAGTTTCTCACGACTTTGTCTTGGTCTTCCTTCAGGATCCTGTAAAGGGTGGCCCGTCTTTCGCTGTCCTTCTTCAGCATAAAGAATCCAGAGTCTTTTTCCTCAGGAGAAGGTGGAGCGCTATGATCTTCAAAATTTTCATCTGGGATGCTGCAATAATTTATACAGCATAAACCATATTTTCCTTTATAAAATGACATACAACATACGTCTTTCACCCGAAATAAATCAGGTCCTTACCCCAAAAAGAGGGTCCGCATTCCTTTCACATCCTTTTCTCCGCAGGATTTGGCTCTTGTTTTGAAAGAGAAGGGGTCCACCTTTAGCTCTGTATCCGGAGAAACGGAGCCGTACTCACTGCTGCTGCTCGTGTCCTCCACCAGGACGGGGACTGGCAAGGATATGCTCCTAAGATACTCTGTCAGGAAGGGGAAAGAGAATTAATGCTTTAATAAATGTACACATACTGAAATGCCTACTGAAAGAGAGCATTATCAGTTGTCAAGTGTCTCATCCCAATGTAAGAGGCTGGTCATGATATTCTGATCACTCCCATGCTCAGCATCTGACCCATGTAGGGGGTTGGTGAGGAAAGGGCCTCCCGGGCCCTGTGAGGAATATCTCAGGGGCATGAACAGTGGAGGAAGTATCAGGCCCAGCACATCTTGGGTTTCAGTCCCTTTGTTTTTATTGCCCACCTGTCAAACTTTAGGAAGGTCATTTACAGATCTGTTTTCACATCTACAAAATAAAGGACAAGATTCATAATTTTTAAACCAAGTTCCTCAGAGTTTTAAGGGTCCACCTTAGTATCTTGGGGCCGCCTTGGATGGGCTGAGTGAGTAGGATTCCGTGATTCTAGAATACAGGTTCCAACCCTGTTTTACCTAAAATAAATATGCTCTGTTAGTCTTACACATCAGGGCTCTGCCTAAGAATTCATATTAAAAAGGATTTTCTGCTAAACATAAATTTCAGAAACCAATGGATTAGATGGTCTCTTTCCCAGTCTCAGATACTATGATTCTATGGCAAACACAGGCTTTTCATTCATTGTAATGGAGACTGAGCTGGCACAAGAGGAATTACCTACATTTCATCAAACCCTGGTTTTAAAAAAAGTAATTTTACAAGGAGCATCTTTACCAAACAATTGTCCCAAATACAGAAATCCTTTAATACACAAGGCAGAAGTAAAACTGTAAAAAAGGAAATCTACCGTTTCCTGGAATCCTCTTTTTTACTGAATTCCTTTTGCACTGGGCAGAATCAACAACTGACCCAAAGATGTGTGATGGTTACTCAGCAGTGGACTCCTGGCTGTTCACTGTGACTGCAAATCAGGAATTATTCACGATGAGGAGGTAACTGAGGAGAAGCCATTTTTCCAAGGCCACCTAGTCAATGAGTGAACCCAGTTCCAACCCCAACACACCCATTCTCTTAATTCTGACTCTATAAAATCGTAAGATTCTATAATATTTTAAGTGAAGTCAGATTCTCAAGCCAGAGCAGAACCCAAATACTCTTGAATTACCCTGAGCACGACAGGTGAAGGGCACGTGGGAAACGTGACTGACGATCTGAGTTCCGCAGACTTATGCCTTCTGCCTCATGCTCATTCCGAGGCACATACATGTTCACTGCGGGGGCCTGTGCACAGGACTGTCGGCTTAAACTCGTTCTCTCTCGCCAAGTGTGTATAGTTGAGTGCACACAATTTAAGTGTGTGTGTGTGTGTGATGGGAATCTGTTTCCTATAACACAAACCTACCCATGTGGAAGGGATAAAACTATCATAAACTGAGAGCTTCTGGGCACCATTCCAGGCTCTTTCAGTATATTTTAAAAAGTTCTGTTCTCACAACCCAACCTGTGAAGTAGGTATTATTACCAGCACAGAATGCCAGATGAAACAGGTAAATTGCTGCATGTCACCTATTTAGAATGTGGGATCAGTCGGGATCAGAACCCACTTCTGCATAACTCCAAAGTCAGTGCCCACTTTATGATACCAAAAACAGGCTGGTCAGAGGCTGCAGAGCACTCCAGGGTCTACCCTGTGAAAATGCAATCACTGCCTTCCAGAGTCCAGGCTGCCTGTGGGGAAAGGAGCAGAGGGGGCTCTCCTCAGAGTTCTCCCGACTCTCAGAAGTGAAGGTGGAAAATTGGGGAGGCTGTGGCCAAGAAACAGCAATTAGTGGGCCTCTAGTCTAGGCTGACTGGCTTTGAGGCACCTGAGGAACCAGCAAAAACCCGCCCTGGCCTGGGGAACAAGGCACATTAATCTCACAACGCACATTAAGCCCCTTAACGGCACTATTTGATTAACTACTCATCCAATTTAGGAAAATCCAAAACCATGGTCATTCTTTTATTATTCCCTGAAATAAACTTAGTTGATCTTTCTAGAGTAAATTTACCTTCCTAGTTATGATCTGCAAAAGCCAACATTAAAAAACAAAACAAAAACACAATTAGTCCTGAGAGAACATATAACCCAAAGATGATAGCAGAAGATGCCTGGTACTGAAATGTCTGTCCCACAAGAAATCCATTGGTAGCTAACTGGCTCCAAGATAAAAAAGTGTGGACTCCACTCAAATAGAAGATTTCAAAAACATAAACACCATCTCGCATTTAGGGAGGAACAATGGAAGCTTCCTTCGTGAAAGAGACAGGTGAGGGGTTTGGACAGAATGTGCCCAGCCAGGCTCGCAGCTGCACACATCCCTACTACCAGCAGCTGCTCCTGTAAGCAGGGACTGGAAGACGTGCCTATTTGATGAGCTGATCACATGATGCACCAAGCATCAACTCAATGGAAAATGTAACAATAAACTCACCATTTGATCCAGGTGAAAGAGCTGTGGGAAGAAAAGCAAAGAACAACATAAACACACATTGGGTTTGTTAAACTGAGAAGTCAACAAAAAGCGAGGACTTGACATGGGAATCAATGTCTTTTCCAAGCATTTAACCTGCCCATTCTCGTCCCTTATAGACACCAAAAATGACAACAACGAATAGATCATTTACTTGTTTCTTCCTCTCAGAAATGAGTTAGGAAAATTATTACAAAAATATAATTTATATTTTTACACTGCTCTTTCACTTATCACTGGCAATGTTTCTTTTTTGGGGTGGGGAGTTAATTATTTAGAAAGATATTCTCTAAGAGGCAACAGGTATTCCTACTGCCTAAAATTAAAAGAATTATATTATCTAGACAGCTTGAAAAGTTTAACAACTCAGCTCTGTAATAACCCTGTAGTCCATTAGTGGTAATTTGGAGTTTCAGCTCTAGAAGGTTGTATTTCACCCCCTTTACATTTTAACCTTTGTGTCAGCAATGCTAGAGTGCTACAGATACTGATATACTAAAATACCTACTAACCAGGTGATGAAAGACTATTATGTATGAGGTCCTGGCATTTGTGAGGGTGATGCTAACACAGCTTCCTGATGCTGAAACTGAAAGCTTGAGAACACTGTGCCAGCGTTTACACCATTTTCCAGTGATATCTACAGACAGCTTAGTTTATCTCTGGAAAAATCGTCTATCTTAAAAGCTTAGGATTTAGTGACTCTGACCTGTACCCTCTTCAATGCATCCACATACCTGAAAGCTTAGGCTGTGTCTTTTTCTTTTTGCTTGAAACTTTTAAGAACTCATCAACAAGCAAGTCGTTAGCACAGGCTCTCTTGTCAGGGTCTGGTTCAAAACACTTCAATATGAATGCCTTGGCCTCTGCCGACATGGACTCTGGGATCTCCGGGTGGACTTTAAACATTCCCACCTAAGACACAGCAAAATGTAACTTTGAGTGACATCTATCACATGATCTCCCAGTTTCATAACTTGGTGTCCTAGTATAACAAAATCCTTTATCACATACTACAAACTCATGGGTTTTCTCAAAGAGAGATAGAATATTTTTTCTGTAGGTTTTAGAAAGTTTCCAGAGTGCTTTTGTAGCTTCATCAATGACACAGGCAGAGTAATTAGCAAAGACAGTAGACAGCACTTCAAAGCTTTCGGATACATTCACACACTGGCAAGAAAAAATGTTTTTAATTGGGACCACTGTGTTAGCCAAGATAGCTAAGTACTAGAAACTGTGCTTGGCTTTTTTCGTTTTCATTCAATGAATATCACTGAATCCTCCCAAAAACTCAGGATTAAATATTACACCTGTTACACCAACAAGGAAAATGAGGCTCAGAGGGGTCAGGCTATACGGTTAAGAAAGGGCAAATCTGGGATTTGAACCTTAATTTGTTTGGCTTAATGTTTGTGTTCTTTCCCCTCCTCCATAATTTATAAATATTGCCCCTGTCTCAAATTGCTTACATTAAAAAATATTTTAAAATATTTTAAATTAAATAGAATTTTTGTAACTATTATAATTTTCTTCTCATTGCAGCCATATAAACTTTTTTTAATGTTTTCATGTATTTAGTAGAGAATAATTTCTAAGGAAATCATTTATGTTATATAGTTTATATAAATGTATTATTACATAGATAATAATAAATAACTATTTGTAATATTTATATAGCCTTTACTATTCTAAGTGCTTAGCATATATTCTCTCATATACTCCTCAGTACAAGAAGGTTAAGTAATTTGCCCAAAGTCATCAACTAGCTTGACTGTGCTGGAACCTGGATTCAAACACTGTAAATCAGTTCCAGAGTCTAGGCTATCTCATCTGAAGCACACTGTATTATGATCCCTGCACCAATGGTAACACAGCAGCATTTCAGAGTGAAGTCCTAGACATTGGTTAAAACCTGAAAGACTGGCCAAGAAGAGAAAGACATTCATTCATGTCAAAAAAAAAAAGGCAGTTCTCATTGCTCTTCGGGTTTGGTTGCACTACTCATTTCTGTATCAGCAATACCCCATCACATCATCTTCAAGCTTAAATTAACCAAGCTTTGTACAAAAGCAGAAGGTATGTAACACACGACCCCTCATTAGAGGCTATTCACAAATGGAATAAGTACTAGAAACATGGTCAGCAGCAGGGGAAAAAAAATAAATAGTCAAAAGTCCTCTGCCTTAGAGAACAGAAGACATGTGAATTTTACTTCTCAGGAAATAAGTTCTCAGTTTAAACTTCCCTCTGACTTGGTGGTGTGGCAGGTGGGAACGCAAGGACTCAACCACAGGTCACTGCTTTGCCCAGTTCTCCAATTCAGAAGCTGTGGCCCAGGGCTCTCAGCTTTATTTCGATATCAGATGCTCCCTACTTTGGAAGGTGGGGCTGCTTCCCACTCCCAAAGGAGTTACTAATGGGCAAAGAAATAGGCTAAAAGAGTAAGTATATGAGAATAAGACAGGTGTACTTAAAAGAGCAATCATGCTCTTTTTTTTATGGAGGCTTCAAACTCTTCTGATACAGAAATAAAGGAGTCCTGGCTGGTTTGGCTCAGCAGTTAGAGCATCAGAACGCGGACCGAAGGGTCTCAGGTTCGATTCCAGTCAAGGGCACATGCCTGGGGTTGCAGGTTTGATCCCCAGCCCCAGTCCGGATCTTGCAGGAGGTAACCAATTGATGTGCCTCTGTCACATGGATGTTTCTCTCTCTCTCTCTCTCTCTCTCTCTCTCTCTCTCTCCCTCTCTCCCTCCCAAGCTATCTAAAAATAAATGGAAAAGTATCCTTGGGAGAGAATTAACAACAACAACAAAAAGAAGTAAAGGAAAATATTACTTTGATGGATAAAAAATGTTCTTCTATTTCCCTCTGTGAAAGATTTTTATACTGTATTTCCCAAAGAGCTTAAATCATCTCCCATGCACCGAATGTGTTAGTTACACTGCACTGTGAAAAGGTGGTCAATGGAAGTTACACTGAATGTCACTTCATAGCTGAGAAAACTAAAGCAGAGAGATCCTCAGTGTGAGGCCTACATACTGACTGAGGGGAGGCAATCTTCTTGAACTTAAATATGCTATCAGACAGTGCTCACTTAGGTTCCTTTCCTTTTGCCTAAAAACTTATGACATACACACATGGAACATCCAGTAGCTTTATCCATCGGTTTTTAAGGTATTTAAAACATACAAAATGTGACCTTGAACATAGCTGCTTGTGGTTCTCCCAGTTCATGAAAGGGTGGTTTTCCTGTGGCCATTTCGATGATGGTGCAGCCCAAAGACCAAATGTCTGCTGCTTTCCCGTAGCCTCTCGGTCCTTTATCTATTATTTCTGGTGCCATATACTGAAGGGTACCTGGAAATAATTCAAACACAGTCCCATTTTATTTTATTTTAATTAATTAATTAATTAATTAATTAATTTATTTATTTATTTAATTTATGTTACCGATGTTTCTCCTTTTTCCCCCAGACATTTATTTATTTATTTATTTATTTATTTATTTTTGTTACCGATGTTTCTCCTTTTTCCCCCAGACACCCTCCTCCCTATCCTGCCCCCTACCCCCGCCCCACAAGCCTTGTTGTCTATGTCCATTGGTTAGGCATACATGCATTTAAGTTCTTTGGTTTATCTCATCCACAGTCCCACTTTAACAGAGAAAACAAGCAAATATCTAATGACAGTTTCACTTGCTCTACATAAGACAACTTTAAAAGCACGATTCAGGTTTTAATATTTCATCTTTTTTGAGTTCCAGTTTTCTCTGCTGTTAATATAAGAGAAAATAACAGTTTTTACAATGGATTTTATTAGCGATGTAAAAATAGTTTACCAATATTATCTGGTTATGAACAGATACTTTTTCATTTCTTAAATAGTATACTTGAGGCATCATTTCATGGGGACCTCTTAGAAACTTCTAACTGGTCATTTGAAAACAACAGAGAATACATTAAAACACACATTTTAAAATCAGTTTTTCAAGCAAATAAAAACTCTTATTATGTATACTTGTAATCTTTTCCAAGAAAAGTCTAGGTCATTCATCCACTTCCTTAGATTTATATTTCACAATGCCTGATTTGAATACTTAATCCTTCTGTTTTCATTCTTACTTCTAAATCATTAAAGCATGAAGATTCTAAAAGCCATTGTTAAAAATAAGGTAAATCTATAAATCAAATCTATATGGTTTCTGCTATGTGCCTATGGTCCATGAAATAACAGGTTTAACAGGTCAAAGACAGGCCATGAGCCATCAGTAGTACAGATAAATCACCAGACGCAGAGTGAAGAAGAATAAAATGAAAAAGACAATAGATTTAAAAGGCCGTGTGGCCTTGGCCAGTATGGCTCAGTGGTAAGAGTGTTGCCCATGGACCGAAGAGTCCTGGGTTCGATTCCGACCAAGGGCATGTACCTCGGTTGCGGTTTGTTCCCGGCCCCAGTTGGGGTTGTGTGAGTGGCAACCAGTCGATGTGTCTCTCTTACATCGATGTTTCTCTCTCTCTCTCTCTTCCTCTCTCTCTCCCTCCAGCTGTATCTGAAGATTAATGTAAAAATATCCTCTGGTGAGGATAAAAAAAAAAAAAAAAAAAGGCTGTGTGGAATCAGAGACTTGAAGAATGCAATATGATGGAACGAGAATTAAGTGGGGAGCCAAGATCTTGTGGTTCTAGTTCTGGTCTGGTATGTCTCGGATAAACATCCACTGCAGTTGTATCACTGGCTCAAATGAGAGGCTGGATATGCATTTCTAATACCTGCAGCAGTGATTCCCCAAAGTCTAGCAATGAGAACAAAGTGCGAACAGAAACAGATCATTGCCACATCCTCTGCTTCTGATATACTCATACAAATGATATAATCAGCAAACAGGAACTCATCCAAGATGCCATCTTGAGTGATTTCAAGTTCCAACGCATTTGCCAAAAGAGCTACTTCAGTATTTTCTGATTCTTAACCAGTGACAGACATTTTGAATGTCTTGTGCACGATTTGTAGGTGCAAACTGCTATGCAATATTCCTCTCAGTTATTCCTATGAAAGCCACTTTCATGAGATAGAAACTGGCTATTCTCATAAAAATAAATAAAAGTCTATTCATGGCTGCTGTGGTTCAGTGGTTAGAAAGTTGGCCCTTGCACCAAAGGGTCTCAGGTTTGATTCCTGGTCAAGGGCACGAACCTGGGTTAAAGGTTCAATCCCTGGCCCTGGTTGGGGTGCATGCAGGAGGCAACCAATTGATAGGTCTTTCTCACATCGATGTTCCTCTCTCTCTCTCTCTTCCCTCCCTATCTTCTCTTCCACTCTCTCTAAAAATCAATGGGGAAAAAAAAATATCCTCAGGTGAGGATTAACAAAAAATAAATAAAAGTCTATTAATTTTATCAAGTACTGTCATCTCTTGGTAGGTTTATCTGCCAAACCTCACCATTACATGTCTGTTCTCGGCTTACATCAGCAAAATTATTGGATGGAAGCATTCTACCTGGCCAAGGATAAGGTAACCACACTCCTCAAGTCACCTACCCTTGGGATAAAACCACTGCGATTTATCTTCATTTATAGCTTCCCTCAAAGTGATCACTTTTTAATGATGTAAATAAAATCAAGTGGTCTTTAGAAAGTATGTGTTGAAGCCTACTGCTCCTTTTTGTTGTCTCTGGGTCTAAAATAGAATTACCGAGAGAATCTGAGTTGTTCTAATATCTGAGTAGGAATCACAACTGATCAACAATATAGTGCACTGAAAAATACTGGACAATTCAAGTAATATCTTCACAATAAATTATGCAATGTTTTTATTCATCAGATATTTCAAAGAGTGCTACCTGCCAATTGTGTTTAATTATCCCCCACTGAGCAAATGTCAATAAAAAGAGGTTTAATCATGTGTTCATATATCTGCTCTCTTTACTCCACAAACATATGACACATAATATTTTATATAAAGAGATGTACAGAGCTGGAAAATGAAGCCGCAAGGTAATCTGGGGAGCTACTATAGCTCAGTAGCTAAAAGCTTAAATTTTGACATCATACTGTATCTATTCATTCTTTCAGCAGTTCTGTATTGAGGGCCTACTATGGGCTGGGCACTGTTCTAGGCATTTAGAATACAGCTATAGATATCCCTGGGCTCATGGAGCTGACAATTTATGCAGTGGGAGACAGACAATAAACTATAACATAATAATTAAGTAAATTGTATAGTATGTTAGAAAGTTATGTGTTATGACAAAAAACAAAAAAATAAGAGCAAGAAAAGGGTAGCAGGAGTGCCCAAGGAGGGCTGCCATGTAAACAGGGAAGGCCTCAGTGAGATGACATCTGAGTTAAGACTTGAAGGAAGAGAGGGACTTGGCCATGAAGATAGCTGGAAGAAGAGTGTTCCTAGCTGAAAGGAAAGCATGTACAAAGGCCCTGCAACACAATGAAGGAAATGTAGGAAGGCTCATGTTTCTGGGACAGAGTGAGCAAGGCGAGAAGAGTAGGAAATAAAGTCTACAATGAGATCTAAATGGTAACAAACTCCGAATCAGGTCAGAGCCTTGTCCACCACTGTTAAGGACTTTGGTGTTTGTTTGCTCTGAAAGAAGCAGAAAGCTGCTGAGGTCTCTGAGTGACAGGGCTGTGGTTGAGAATAGACATGGGCGAGAGAGGAAGCAGGGAAAACAGGCTATTGAGGTACTGCAGGTGAGAAATCAGGGTGAGCAGTGGAGGCAGTGAGGAACTGTTCTAATTTTGGATACACTTTGAAGGTAGAGGTTTCCCTGATGGACTGGGTGGGAGTGTGAGAAACGAGAGGCACCACAGATAATTCTAAGTTTGGAGTGGCCATCAACTGAGATGGGGAAAAGTGTGGGTGGAACAGGTCTGGGCAGAAGTTAATTAATTCCACTTGGCATGTTGAGTCTAGTTTGAATCAGAACTCTGTAACTCACTAGTTTTGTGACCCTGGCAAGCTATTTAACCTCTTTGAACCTTCATTTTCTCACCATAAACTGGGATAATGATACCTAAGGACTAGGGCTGACGTATGAATTTTAGTGAAATAACATAACATAAAGCACTTAGCACCGTTGGGTATATACTCCATAAATGGTGGTCACTGCTGCCTTCCTCTCATCACAACACCAAGAAGTAAAGCAGATCAAGGTCTTTCACAGTTCAGCAATGGCTGACTAAGCACCCAGGACGTGGACGTGGCTAGCTCCGAGTTAGGGCTGTGGGGCCTATGGGAGCGAATCAAGGTCTGCGCACCCCAGACCCTGGTGCTCAGCGCTGGAGACAGACTTGGCACATTAGTCACTCCTGTCACTCTCCAGTGAGGCTGCTGAGAGAAGTACAAGCACAGGGCTCTGGGATGATTGTGTTACTATAATTCCTTCGAGAACTAACAAAACAATGTTTTCAAGATCAGCAGAATATATGAAAACATCTTGCCCAAACAGTGTCTGAAAGTAGGGATTCTCCTTTCATAAGTTACCTAGTCTTGGAAGCATTTAAAATGTCTCTTGCTGGCCCAGCTGGTGTGGCTCAGTGGTTGAGCATCAACCCATGCATCAAGAGGTTGCCGATTTGATTACTGGTCAGGGTGATCTGGGCCCCAAGGCTAAGGCAACTAGATTCCATTTTATGTAGGCCCCTTGGTTAAGGTGACTAAAAGACTCCATTTTATCACCAATAGACCTTCCTCGATATTCTTCCAATAACAGGTTAATCATCCCTAGACCTAAAGGAATTTTGCCCAAGATTATAGTTGCCCCAGGAGTTGGGAGGCATTTGCAGTTTCCTGAGTATAGATATTTGCAAGTATTTGCAAGTACTTGTGCTGTCTGTAAAAATGCTAATTTTGATTTTTGTAATCTCTGTCACTCCCACTATTGTACTGGTTCCCTGAGGGGAGGGGGGCAAAAGGAGGAGGGCGTTTTTTTGTCTTTAAAATGGGACGAGTAAGAAGAATCGGGGCTGTTGATCTGAGGGGAGACTATGCCCTCCGCAGCCCACCAGCGAAATAGGAAATAAAGTGCTCCTTTACAATTCGGCTATGCGTCTCTGGTTATCTCGCTGACAGGTTATAACAAGGGCACATGCCCAGGTTGTGGGCCAAACCCCCAGTGGGGGGCATACAGGAGGTGGCCAATTGATATTCTCTCTGATTGATGTTTCTATCTCTCTCTCCCTCTCCCTTCCCCTCTCTCTAAAATAAATAAAGAAAAAATAATTAAAAAAAATAAAATGTCTCTTGCCAAATTGGGACAGTATAAGAAAAGAAATGTAAAGACATTTAAAGTTACTGGTAATGTGGAATTTATCTTGTTCAAAAAAATACATTTTATTTTATTTAAAAATAAATTTTTTTCTTTATTAATTTTAGAGAACTGGCGACCTCTTGGTGAGCATGCCAATGCTCAACCACTGAGCCACACCGACCGGGCAAAGAAATGCATTTTAAATGTGTTTAATTCTTTACCCTGAAATTGCCATTGCTGTGAGAGTAGGAACTAGACCAGAGGTGCTGCTGGTGGAATGTTCTGGGGAGGAAACTTATGGATCTCTCTCTCTTCCTTTCCCCCTTACAGGCTTCCAGAACAGATACTTCAGCAAGGCGGACAGAAATACTGACTGAAGCATGAAGAGCAAAGCAAAGAGCAAAGGGCAGATTTAAAAATTTGAGTCTATCATTTATAACCTGCTATGACTTCAATGTCTCTTTTCTCTCTCAATTTCTTCACCTGCAAAATGGAGGTGCTACCACACAGAACTTAGAAGTGGGGACATCTGGCCATTTTGCTTTATATTAGACCAAAGATTATTCACTATCTTTTTTTTGTGTGTGTGCTAAATCTCTCTCTTATAACAATAACAACAACAACAACAACTCAACACTTCATGAGAAATAGCAGAATGGAGTGGTGGGAATTTAGAATGGAGAGCAGGGTTTAAGTTCTACATGTCCTCCCGGTGACTGTTGGGCAGCCATCCATTCATCTCTCTGAGCCTCAGTTTCCTCTTTGCCACTGTAACCTGTGTCTCCCCCCTCCCAGGACTTTGCTCTAGAGGCAGCTCAGTGATTTCATTGCCTAACATCTGAGGAAAGCTCTCTCCCCACCCCACTTCTGAGCTGGTGAGTCACTTCCTCTTTCAGGATTGAAATCCTGCAGTTATTTACATTGTGAGTAGGAGAATACACCACAGGGAGTAAACAGATTAGAAAAGAGGGAATTCATAGTCCATATCGGAAGTGATTCAGGTATGAGTAAGAATCACAGAGAGGTTAAGCTAAAAAATGTTTTAAAAAATCTTGTCAGGGTTAGTGAGTGTAGGCCAACCAGGAGAGAAGTAATGATATGAAAAGAAAAACAAATAACAAATAGAGAGTTAAAAAAAAATCTTCAGTAGCTTTAAGCAAGGAGACTAAATAAGTCATATAAATACAAGATAAGAAAAGGGTCAGATAAAATTCTGTATAACATTTTTCAGTAATCATCAAAAGATATCAACATTAATGTTTGTGAGAACTAAATTTATCTCTCACATTATACTCAAACGCAGCAACTATTCCTTTAATTAACTATAAGATCTGTATTATTATTTCAAAAACATACCAGTAAAAGTTTCAGTACTTGGGTTTATGCCAGCAAGCCTCTTTGATGTCCCGAAGTCAGAGATCTTGAGAACACCACTATAGGTATTAATCAACACATTGTCACCCTAGAGAACAGAAGACTTTAATTAAAAATGTTATCTTTCTTCCAATACTGTGTATTGTTGGCTTGCAAGTCCAATGAGAAAAGGATGTCCTCAGAGCAAACAAGGACACTAATCCTGTACTCTTCATTAATAGCTAATCTCAATAGTGAATTCTTAACACCATTTTTATGTTATCAGTTGTTCACAATCTGCTACTCAGGTCACAAGGTCAAACATGGTTTCTAGTTAGAGCTTACTACCACTTACAGAGAGCAGGGGTTATTTGTACATGGTACATGTATAATAAATTCAGTTATGACAACCATGATTCCCTTTCTTTTCTATACTGTTTTACTTCTTTTTATGGAATATTTAAGGATATCACAAATAAATAGGCATTTGGGTTGATTTTAGGGTAGTAATATTAACTTACTTTTCTATAGTCCAGACTTTGTCAGAAATTGATTAGTTCTGAATGAATATTCTCTTTTTAAAGAGGATTACTAAGTTATCTTATTTTAGTTCAATCCATGAATAAATGATAGTTGTGAGAACAGAAGATTCCTTTTTTCCATCTAATCATTGATTCATTAATTCAATATTTACTGAGTAGCTACTATGGGCAAGGAAACAAAGATTAACCAGACTCTAACTTTCCAGAAGCAGGGACCATATCCTGCTCAACTTTGTTCTGCTGTGCCAACACTCACACAAAACAGTGCCAGGCATGCTGTGGAAATTCAGTCTTTGGTTGCACATGGTTAAGGAGTTTATTCCTTAAGCAGATATGAACATCAATAACTGATTCAGGGCAGAGCGATATATTTCTATTTCTAAGATTTATTTATTCACCATTCTAAATTAATACTCATAACACAATATGGCTTTTGCACATAAAACAATTGCCCACCAAGGAATTTACGAAAATAAATCCTAGTTCATCCTACCTTTATATCCCTGTGAACTATCTGATTGTCATGGAGGTATTTTAATCCTTCCAGTATTTGCTTTGTATAAAATCCGATTGTTTGCTCGTTGTCTTTCAACGGGCCCCATTTGGAACGAAGGAGAGCAGAAAGACTTCCTGTGAAGCAGGGAAAGACAGTGTATAAAATCTTAACCCAAATGAGTTCTTTTTTTTTTATCCTCACTCGAGGACATTTTTTCATTTTTTGTCCAGATAGAGTGGGAGGGAGAGAGAGGAAGAGAGAGAGAGAGAAACATCGACATGAAAGGGACACATCGAGTGGCTGCCACCCGCACGACCAACCAGAGCCAGGGACAAACTGCAACCGAAGTACATGCCCTTAGCGGGAACCGAACCCGGGTCTCTCTGGACCGCAGGCCGACGCTCTAACCGCTGAGCCAAACTGGCCAGGGCCCCAAATGAGTTCTTGAAAGAATATTAATAATGTAACACCAATTTAAGCCAACATTTATTGGTTATTTATAGTGGCCCAGAAACTGTACTAGATACTTGGGCTCAAATATGAATAGGCAAGTGTCCCTGCTCTGAAGATATTCATTATCAAAGTAATAAAAAGCCACCCATTTCCTAACCTTAATCCAAGTCACAGTGATTGATATTAAAATGGTTCAGATGTTTATTTACTGTCTTCTAATAAACTAGAAGGTAATGTCATATGGCTAACTGTTCTTTTAACTTAGACAAATTAAGACCTATAAATCCCATTCAATTTTACTCTTCTTCAAGGCCCTAAAAACGTGTAGATTTTAGAGAAAGTAAAACATCTCCTACCTCCGGGAACCTGCTCCATGAAGATTTTAATGAAACCATTCTCACTGAAAGAACCCAGATACTGGACAATATTCTTGTGCTTCAGATGCTTATGCAATGCTATTTCTTCATGTAGGGGCTGGGAGTACCTAAAATACATACAAATGTCCATGAGCTAATTGTGTAGCCAGACTTTCGCATATAAGTTTACATAACATAAAATTAAACTGTCAGCTATTATACCCATATATAAAATAAAATATGACCATCTAAAGCCTTTATTTCTAATAGCATAAATTCTGTGAAGTTGGAGGCATGGTAGGGTCTGAGGGAAAATGTGCCAGGCACTTTTCTAAGCCTTTTGTATGTATTAACTCATTTCTCACAACCACCCCATGAGAAGGCTATTAAGATGACTATTTTGCAGATGAGGAAATTGATTCACAAAGAGGATAATTAACCTGCCCAAGATCTCAAAGATAGTAAGTGACAGAATTAAGATTTGAACCCAGTAAAATTGAAATCATCCACATAGCTCACTGTCTCATAACATAACATATTATGGCCTCACTGGTTATAATTATACTGGTCTCATGACATACAACTTTACTATTCCATGAGACTCTAGCCCGGGAAGATAGAAATTATAAATAACTTTAATGTTCATTCCAGAACTTACTGAAAGGCCCATTAACTCTTCAATGAAAAACATAAAATCATTTATATTGCAAGTGTCCTTGAGCCCCTTGCCTTGAAATCCTCACATTACTGTGTCTGCCAATTCTATTATATCTGGCTTAAAAAAAAAAATTCAATCCTAACCAAGACTCTACCCTGAAAGATCAGCTTTAAACCAGACTTCAAAATCATGTACTTGATATATGTTGTTTTATCAAATTATAAAATGAAAGTATTTCATATTTCTGGAACAGATTGCAACTTTTGATGTCTATGACTATCTGAAGTACTATAAAACTTGCAGCCTCTTAACAATCTTGAATCGATTGTAGCTCTAATATAATTATTATATAACTAACTATGACAAGATGTCAGCAATGATAAACAGAGTATCAAAAGTATTCCCTAATTTTGTTGTTGTTGTTGTTGTACAATGAAGGTGACAGGTGTGAAAGGCACCAACGACTAAGACATATTAAGTACAAATCCGATGCCTTGCTTCAGTCTTACATGCAAGAAATGCTCAGATCTTACAATGGCAAATCCATATAAGCAGAATGGATTTTTAAAATGTCAGTAACAAATACTAGAATTGGTTAGTATTGAATAATACTATTTTCATGAAGCTTTTCAGGATAAGCTATAAACTAGAGCAGTATCAGATTATAAGACTCCAAATCTGTTTAATTTAAACAAACTTTTATAAACTGTGAACTGCTACTCAGAAAACTGCCAACAAAAAATTGACTTTTACTCATTTTATCTTCATTTAGAACAGCTCTAGGAACTATGAAGGCAGCTATTAACCTGAACCTTTTAACAGAATATCAGCTAAGGACAATACCACCATTCTGCTAACTGCTTGAATGAGATAACATGAGAAATACTAGTAAAGAATGTTACCAATAACATAGTTAAGTAATGACTCTCAACTACGAAGACATTTGCAAGTTACTTTCTTCCATGGGGTTTAAAACACTTCAATTAAAACACCAGTTGATAAGGTTGCTCTTGATATGCATGAGATAAATCAGTGGCAAATATTGGGCCTTATTGTGCAAATTTATCAAGATGACTAAATAACCTTAATCAAGTGACTAACTCAGTTTGTGATGAACCAAAAGGTTGCCACCTCCTGACCCTCTATTGAAAATCAATCATGACTGTTTAAATGTTAAGATCCTGGAGAAGTAAACATATGCCACCCACTCACCCCCACATTAGGTAACCAGAGGACAGGTCAAAAGTTACAATAATAATCAGATTCATCCTAGCTAAGAATAAGAACTCTTCTCTAATATGGAAATGGCTAGTAACATCCAGCAATTATCATTATGTGTAAGTGAAAGTGTAAGTGCCAAGCACTGCATGAGCATGAAATTATAATTTGCTTAGGTCAACAAACTATGCTTGTCTATGGGAATTATAAGGAAATCTTATTTCTTCTCAATTAGCTATAACAATAGAAAGAAGAAATGGTATAGGTAATCAGAGATGCTTACATATATTCTGCTTTCAAAAGTAGTTATTAATCTATATTGTCTCCAGAGCACCTACTTTGAGTCAAATTTCCACAATTATCCAAACCAATGGTTCCCACATTGAATGGACATTTGCATCTCTTGCAAGGCCTTTAAAAAAATATCATAGGTCCATGCCAGAATTTTGGGGGTAGGGCCTGAGTATCAGTATTTTTTAAAGTTCCCCAATTAGCTCTAATATACAGCTGGGTAGAGAATAGCTGATCTAAATAAATAGCTCAGGGTGTGTGGACTGTTAGAGGAGGAAGCCAGCCTGAGTTGGGATTATGACAGCATACTTACTCTACCTCTCTCACTCCACTCTGCTTCTCTAACGAAGTACTTTTAGAGTGTGAAGGAAAAGAAGACACTTTTTGTTGTTATGATCCTTCATTACAGATGGCAATATTTAGTGTAAGTTGGATCATGCACTATTCACACCCATCCTCTACTTCAGTAATTATCCTAACTGCTATCTTTTTAAATGCAACATCAAACCTCTCCAGGGCACATAGATGGAAACACCCTTGTATGCTGTATCTCATAATAATATGATAGACTTCATTGTAACTTTCTTTTTATTTATTTATTTATTTATTTTGTCGTTGAAAGTATTATAGATGTCCTCCCTTTTTCCCCTACTGACCCCTCCTCCCCACTTCCACCCCCCCCCCTTGCCCCATCCTAATGTCTGTGTCCACAGGTTGTGCATATATGCATGTAAGTCCTTTGGTTTATCTCTTCCCACCCCTCCCAATCTTCTTTTATACGTAACAAGAAGATGCCCTGTGCCAGCTGTTCAAGAGAAGGGCCTGTCATGCACGTTTTCAAACAACCCACATTATGCCAAATGCACTGTTACAGAACACGACCTTTGTTGCTGGTGGTGTGCTTTGTGTGTGCATAGTGGCAGTTGAATAAACTTAAGTTACAAAGGTGATTCTAAAAGTGGCTTTCTTCCAAGTACCTACTTATATTCATCTGGTGGTGGAAGAGGAGGGGATGTTGCTAAAGATTAGTGAGTTTGCTGCAGCAATTTGATAGTAACAACCCCTTTAAATTTTATATTGTTTCAAAATCTACTCATGTATATATTACTTAAGAACCTATAGGAATATTTAACATAAATTTTAATGTGACAAATTGATATATATATTATTTTAGATATTTAATGAGTAAGTTCTATCACTGTTTCATAAAAATTCATAAGTATGTCTCATGAATTAACAAAGAAGAAACTCTGCAACAATAGCATAGGAAACATGAAACCATACATGTGGCAGCCATGTTAACCTCGAGGCTCCTGTTGGGATTTACAAGTGGAGAGGCTGGGAAGACAGAGGACCCAGGAAGCTCAGGAGAATGTCCTTTCTGAAGAAAACTGGACATGTGACCCTACCACCATGGACACAGAAAAGTGGACTTGAGGGCAGCCTAAATAAGCCCATGATATAGCCTGGCATTAAAGTCTGGCCATATAAGGACCATAGTAACAATGGACTCAACCCAATCCTCTCTCTTTCAGAGTATGAATGTACAACACACAGGAAATGTATCTAGATGACTGTAGGAGCACTATCTTACAGAGAGAGGACACAACAAGAGCCACGAGGCAGCAGAAATCATGAGATCTGGAGAAGAGAGAATTATTGGTTGGAGAAGCAAATGATAGGAAAGAACACTAGAGCTGGGAGCAACAGAAAATCTTGTTGCCAAGAGCTGTTTCTCCCCTGACCAACTTCCTTGTTTCCCAAAAGTCCCCACTATGTGTGGTTCCTACCATTTCTTCAAATATTTCTCCTGTTATTTTTTCTCTCTTTTCCTTGTGGTATTCCCACTAGGTGTATGATATACCTCTTGTAGTTGTCCCACAGTTCTTGGACATTCTGTTATCTTTTTTTCAGTCTGTTCTCCTTGTTTTTTAGTTTTGGAAGGTTCTACTGACATAGCCTTAACGACTGAGCCAGATGTCCAGCCCATCAAAGGCATTCTTTTGATCACTAGCATGTCTATTTGGTTCTTTCTTAGGATTTCCACCTCTCTGCCGACACTGACACCTGTTCTTATGTGTTGCTTACTTTATCCAGTGGAGCCCTTAGCACATTCATCATAACTGGTTTAAATTTCTGATCTGATTATTCCAACATCTTGGCCATATCTGAGATGGTTCTGATCCTTGCTCTGTCTATTCAAACTGTGCCTTTTGCCTTTAAGTATGTTTTACACGTTTTGCTGAAAGCCAGACATGGTGTAACAGGTAAAGGAACTCTCAGAGGGGAAGCTTTCTACAGTATTTTAGTGAGCTTGTGCCACTGGGCTGTGAACTGCATCAGTCCATCTAAGTCTACCCCCAAACCCCTTAGGTGGGACAGGATGGCTAGAAAGGGCTGGAGTTGGTTACTTCTCTTCTCTTCTGATGACCAACCCCAATAGGTTAGGCCCTGGTAAAAACAGTTTCTCCTGAAGGCAGGCCTTGTTAAGAACAGAATACTCAGGCGTATTTCAAAATGCCACCCCCCCACCCCCACCCCCCACCTTTCAGAAGTGTGAGGGGATTTTTCTCCTCTATTCATTGTGAGGACCTGGTGGAGCTCCTGGAAGCAGAACTCACAAAAGTGTGGCACTCCCCTATGACTGTCCCTCCAATTTGGAGGGCAGTGGCTTATCCTGTGACTTTACTTCTGTGATGGATTCAACTCACAGAAGGGCCATTTTGAGTTAGCCATTAAAAAAACTGATATCTAACATTTATAAGCCAGCAAGTTCAACATTAATACTGACAAATAACCCTTGAGAAGAGCTGTTGATTTCTCAGTGTGTTTAGCTTTCTATTTGTTGTTAGGATGGATCCAACCTCCTTCCTTACGTGCTGGACTGGAAACTGGAACCTCTGGCTGGAACCGTTTCAGACAGTGCTGATTCCCATGTACCCATACAAAAAACCAACCACTAAACATAACCCAGGCCCAACACACAGGGCCATTCTGTTTTCTACTCTTTAAGAGTCCGTCCCTGTTAGCTCAGAGATGCTATCCTTTCCCACCAGAATCTTGTAATTGAATCACTGAATGATTCAGCAGCTTAACCTCACAGGGAGCTAATTAAAACAATGGAGTTTTCAGACAAAGCTTCATTATTTAGAATGTTACCAAAATATTTTCTAAAAGGCTACAAAAAACCCAAAATAGCTCTTTATTAACCACAATTACTATACCTGCTATCTCTCTCTGGGATTTCCTTAATAGCAATTCTGACTTGGTTGCTCAGGTCTCGACCTGCATAGACTATCCCATAAGTGCCTTTTCCTAAAACGACTCTGTCACCATTTTCGTCATATTCATAGTCATACTACAAAAGGAAAGATGGGGAGAGAAGATTGAAACATTAGTTGCATTCTAGATTTTGAACATCAACATTTTTCCAAGAGCATTTTTCTTTATTTTAGCAGATGGCTTTAACAAGAAAAACAGTAAGATGAAATTCTAAAAAAGCAGCTTTAAGAACCAAAAAATAGACATGCTCAATATAAACCAGAGAGTGTGCTCATGTTTTCACAACTGTTACTAATACAGTGGGGCTATGTATTGAAATCCCTAAGAGTGTTTTTTCAAAAGCCCACTTGGATTCTTTTACCCACTAAATCCTGTTTTTCATTGATTCTAGAGATGAGTATAATTAGCATCAATACCTATCACATCTAATTAATCTTCTTTTGTTTTTCAGCTTCTGGTGCTGTTAAAGTACTTCACATTCTACCAGGAGAATAAAACCACTGAAAGGTTTTGGGTCAGAAGAAAAATTTGAGGTCTTACTAGTTGATAAAAATAAAGGGTTATTTTTATATTACCCCAATTCACTAAGACTAAAAAACATTTTAAAAATGAAAAAATAGAGAGAAAATTTCATCTTTGACATAAAAAGGAAATAGCTATGGCTCTATACTCCAAACCATGTCAGTCAAATATGAAAAACTGGATCAAAATGAAAGGGTTGTTTAGAGAGCATCTGGTAGACCACCTCAGACCTGGAGGTGTCATCCAGAAAGGCATATCCTTTGTCTCAGATTGGAATTACAGGATGTAGGGCCATCAAATGATCAAGTTATGTCTCTGCAGAAATCCAGTGTAAAACTAGTAGGAGAGATAAAAAGAACAAGCTCCCTGTATTGTCTACATTTTGCTGTAGCATAAAACTGGCAGCCCACAGCTAGATTCAACTCACAGAACGGTTTCAGTTGGCCATTTAAAAAAAAATGATTTCTAACATTTATAAACCAGCAAATTTAACATTAATACTGAAAAATAACCCCAAAGAGGACAATGATCATGGATTTTTATACTCACGTACATCATAGCCTTAAAATATATAAAACAAAGCTGATACAATTACAAAAAAAAAAGTCAAATGTAAACTGCAATAGGTCTTCATAGCACTCTTTTAGAAACAGATATATCTAGATAAAAAATTTAAAATAGAGAGACTAATGGCACAATTAACAAATCTGACGTATACAGAGAGCCCTGAACCCAGATATAAATTCCTTTCATGTATATATGAAAAATATATAGTTTGTTCACATATTTAGCCACAAAGAAAATATCAACAAGTTCCAAGTAACTGATAACATAAAAGACCATTGTTTGACCACAGGAAATAAAAATAACATAGCCAACAAATATATTTGAAAACTGACTACTGCACTTTAAAATAATCAGTGATTTGGTCAAAGAAATGATTGCGGGAATTACATAACAGTTAAAAAGAATGACGAGAGCATTACATATAAAATATCCACAGATACAGAGGTATGTGGATGAAAACTTTCAAGGCCTTAAAGAATTGCATTAGAAAACAAAGAAAAATTTTAAATGATTAAATTATATTGTCAAGCCAAAGAAATATAGAATGAATACTATATTACTGTCCAAAGACAGCAGAAGGGGGTTTTTGGTTTTGGCAATTTGGTGGACTAAGTACCTGAAAACCTTCCTGCTAAAAATACCTAGATAAAATAAAATAGATCTACTCTTTAAATGTCTAGCCAGGACTGCAAAAAAGTAAAGAAAACTGCAAGGAGCTATAAAGATGGAAAGGAACAATCAACTGGTTCTCACAAGAAGTGATGTCCCTGCAGCCCATGGTATGGAAACAGGGTGGGGCTCTCAGTCTCATTAATCTAGGGCAGGGTTGGCAAACATTTCTGTAAAGGGCCAGATACCGAATATTTTCAGATTTGGGGGCCATATAATCTCTGTGGCAACTGCTCAACTCTGCCATTGTAGCATGAAAACAGCCCAGTCAATATATAAACAAATAGACATGATTGTGCTCCAATAAACCTTTATTTACCAAGAAGTGGCAGATTGGATTTGGCCTTTGGGCTGTTTCTCAACCCCTTATCTAGAACATTAATCTTAATGCCCATGAGGGGACAGGAAATGAGGTCTTGTGCCTATAATAGGTGAAGAGCTAGGATACACAAAACCAGGGTCCCTGAAAAATTTTAACTTGGTGAAAGGGTAGATTAGAAAAAAGTCAGCCCACTATACTGGGAAACAAAAAGAAAGCTTGTCTGTCTCAGACGGTGCTCTGAGTGGACTAAATGAAAACATCTAAATAATTGCTCTAACCCTAGTCTTAGCAATGTAATTATTTGCTTAATTAATTAATCAGGCTATAGAAAAATTGTTAAGAACCTTTTTTCAATCAGGTGCCCAAACAAAACATTTATTTTTGGTTGAAAGGAGTTTTGCCATAGGGATATTTATATAGCATGGTGAAGAATATATAAGCCTAGATGAAGCTGCTAAAGTTTCAGTTTCCCCCAGAAATGTAAAGAATCAAAAGACTATTCTTTTCTTTCTTTTTTAAAAATTTGTTCTTTCTTTTTTAAAGATTAGTTATTAGGTATAGACTCCTTGTCATAGTAAAAATCAAAAGGACTTTTTCATAAGACAAATGTGACTGAAAATCATTCCAATGGGTAACTGCTGCTTGGTGTATTTTTAATCTCTCTTTTTTTGTTAAATATGTTTTTATTGATATTTTTATAGAGAGAGAGGAAGGGAGAAAGAGATAGAAACATTGATTGGCTGCATGCCCCCTACTGGGGATCGAGCCTGCACATGCCCTGACTGGGAATCGGGGATGACATTCAATCCACTGAGCCACACCAGCTGGGCTATCTCTTCTTTCTATTCTTACAAGACAGAGATATAATTTTGAAAAGGCACGTTTGAGGAGACTGCCCTAGCCCATAAAGGACAGAGAATTACCTATGTGGTGGCCAGAAAAAGTAGAACAGAGCTGGGCCAAGAGCCAAGGGAAGACAGGGTAGGTTAAATGACAAAAATGGAGAAAAAGAGGAGCGGGGAAATGAGTGCTTTACAAAAATAAAAGGTAGGATTACACTGCTTATATATTTTGCATTCTATTTCTATGGCAATAGGCTAGCAAATCGGGTTGTTGCTAAGGGAAACAACTGCCTTTTGAAGCAATGATGGGAATACTTCTAGACTCATCCCTCTATTGTGGCCTGCCTGAACAATCTAAACTGGTGCTGGAAAGAAAATCAGCATAGAAGCCAAATGACAAAGTGGTGATTCACTTAGTCCTTGCATGGTCAAGGGACCGACAGTAAAGTATTTTAAAAAGCCATGCACCTCCCTCTGTACTTAATTACATTAATTGAGTGGTCACTTCAAAGACCCAAATACTAGTAGCTTTGTTAATTTTCAGTACCGTCTTCTTAATATATAAACAACTATTAATAATATCAATAGAATGCTAAAAACGCTGCAGCTACAAATACCAGGTTTGATTGATCTCTCCTTCCTCAGATCTTTACTCAAATATCACCTTGTCAACAAGCCTTCCCTGGCTTCGCTGTTTAAAATTGTACACCCCATTACACTGTGTCTGCCTAATTCCTTCCTTGCTTTTTCTCCTTAACCCTGATCATTATCAAACATGCTACAAATTTTACTTACTGATGTTGTTTATTGTTGCCCTTTCACTAGAAATACACTTGGACCCACAAATGTGGTATGAAGATGATTTTTTTAATTATTATTTTTTAATCCTCACCCAAAGATATTTTTCCATTTATCTTCAGATAGAGTGGGAGAGAGGGACAGAGAGAGAAACATCGACATGAGAGGGACACATCGACTGGTTGCCTCCCAGACGACCCCGACCAGGGCCGGGACGAACCACAACCGAGGTAGGTGCTCTTGACCGAAATCGAACCTGAGACTCTTTGGTCCGCAGGCTGACACTCTAACTGCTAAGCCAAACCGGCCAGGGCGATTTTAAGCTGAATGAAAACATCTAAATAAGTAGCAGCTGCAGAAAAACCCTTATCTAAACTTCTTGTGCTGACTTAAGCAAAGCCTCTTGAAATACAGCTGCCATAACCTTTCTCTGTGAGCTTTGACCCCTCATACCTGGATGAGAAACTACATAGACAAAACCTTTACAAACTTCCTGTACCTTCCACGTGTTCCTCGTTCGTTCCCACCGCATGCTTTCCCTTGAAGTCCTAGTAAGGATTTTTCTTGGCAAGATAAATAAACTCTTAACTCGAGCTGTTCAGGAGCCACTTCTTTGTATGTTCCCATATATGAATGAATAAACTTTGTCTTTTCTCCCGTTAATGTGTCTTTTGTCAGTTAATTCGCAGGCCCTATCACTGAACCTAAGTTGGCAGAGGAAAAACTTTTTTCTCCCAACACAATGAATGAATAACAAATTGACACTCATATTATATAACACTGACATTTTATCAGATAGGATGGTAATTGTGGGTATTTAGCTTTGTATCTGAACAAAAATAGAAATAGGATGCTGAAGAAAAACACACCAATGTGCTATCTGATGACTCCAATTTGATTTAAATGAATTCTAAATCATAACTCACTGTTTGTGAGGCAAATCATAAAAGGAAATGGTAAGGTATTTCATCATCCTGCAGCTGTTTGAGTCTAAGGAAAGTCTTCCTTTTATTTTGATTGTCCTCACTCCATCCCAAAAGGGATCACCTTTCTCTTTATGCACACTGGCAATATGTATAAACAGGTGCACAGAGCCAGCTGCTATGACTGTCTCAGGCTTGTGCCAATCATTTTTGATAAAACAGTGAGGTAAAAATGGATGTAAGAAAAAGAAGGGTATTAGGGGAAAAGGGAGGGAAGGAAAGAGGGGAGAAAGAGAGAAGGAGGGACAGACGGAGGGAGAATATATGTATGTGTTTGGGAGAGGAGTGGAGAGGGAGACACACGTATTTTGTATCGAGCACCAAAAGTACCTCAGTAATTTTTTTTTCATGGAAATAAGAAAAGGAGATGAAAAGAGAATGGGTTGATAATTGCCTGATTATGGTATTCAGCTTGATTACGGTATTCATTGATTTAACATTGATTCAACAACCTTCAAGCCAGCTTACCAGCATTTACGCTGCCCCCTCCAATCCATATTCCCCTCCCCTCAGTTTGAGATATTGTTTAAGCAGTTCTGGTTTTGTCACCACCATCCCCAGCTTCAAACCATTCCAAGCCTTCTGACTGCACTTCTGCTTGGATGCCCGGTGCCATGCGAGACTATGTGATTAAAAGCGACAGAGTCCTGGCTGAGTGGTTCAGTTGACGGGAGCATCGTTCCGTGCAGCAAAGGGTCTCGGTTTGATTCCTCATCAGGGCACATACCTAGGTTGTGGGTTCAATCTCCAGTCAGGATGCATATAGGAGGGCAACTGGTGGATGTTTCTTTCTCATATCGATGCTTCTGTTTCTCTCTCTTTCTCCCCTTTCCTCTCTCTAAAAAACATATTCTCAGGTGAGGATTAAAAAAAAAAGAAAGAGATAGAGCCACAGTCCAGCCTTGGGATGTTAACAGTCCAATGCAGGCTAATGAATTACAGTGCAGTAAGAGCTAGGGCAGAGAAGTGGGCAAAAATGTTACGAGAGCACAGCAAGGTGAGAAGAGGTTGTTGAAAAATGATTCAAAGAAAAAAAATGACATGAGTTGGATCTCAAAATATTATGATGCAGTCATCAAGTGGGGCAGAGCACAAAAAGCATGTGGAGTTGGGTGTCTGCATGTCAAGCCCAAAGGCAGGAAAAGCCCGGCTGTCTGGAAAACAGAAAGGAGTTTGGCACTGCTGATCGCTGGGTGCAAAGGAAAAGATAAGTCATAGCCAGACAGTTAACAACATTGTATGGTGTGGAAACCTTCTTCTACAAAGAGTAGCATCAAAAGGTTATAATTAGGGGGGTCACAGGATTAAATCCACATGAGAGATCTGTCTGATGATGACAGAGACAGTGTACTGACAGAGGAGAGAGACCTGAGATGGGGGCATGACTGAGAGAATGAAATGAAGGCGCTGGAGGAAAGACTAGGGGTGGGGGTAAGAGAGGCTGGAGCAGCAGTTTCTCTGAGATGTCTGCTTGGGTTGCTGGGTAGATGCCCTGCTCTTAGTGAAGCCATGGAAGGCTGGGAGAACAAAATAGGGACCACAATTGATAAGTATGAGAACCTTTATGATGAACTGTAATCAACTGTTCAATGATTAAATATAACATATTGTTCAATTATTTCAATATAAACGTAATACATTAAATCATTTATGATATGGGTTCATAACCCTTCCATGTCAAAATATAGCCTTGAGTTAAAAAACATGGTTCTGAATCAAAAGAAGTTGTTTCTCTTTCTGTTTAAAAATAGAAAAGTCCTCTGAAAGTGGTATTGAGCTATATTTGAAAAACCTTGTACAGTTTGTACTAATCTTGAAAATTATAAAATACTTGAGCTAGGAAAGGACATTTAAGATCTTCTTGTTGAACTCTCATTTAAGGAATGAAATTATCTTAGCCCAGTGGGCATATAAATTTTGTCCAAAGTTATAAAACTGGCTGTTGGCAAAGTTGGAACCAGAACTCGAGGCTCCTGACCCCAGCACAGGGATCTCACTAGAGCCAGGTATGTTCAGAGATGAGTTCTGACCATGACCCAAAGGAGGCTGAATCTCTCCCACAATTGTACTGCTTCAAAGAAAGCTTACTATTCAAATCAGAAAAAAAAGCAAATCTTAACTTGGGCTTTGAATAAAACGTTTTCAAATGCCAAGAATTCTAAGGATTAGCTTCAAATTTGTAGTTTACAGGACCACATTAATAGCCAATGTTTGCTGAATGTTGACACCACACTAAATGAAAGTAAAAACATTAAAGAACGTCTGACCTTTCCAACATTTTAATTTTGTTTGGGCCAAGGTACCTAAAGGCTTCAGGAATTGTTGAAACAATTTTAATTCTATCTCAAATTGAGGTATAGATCAGAAAATAATTATTCAGCATAGAAATCTTAATCACCAAAGTAAACTTTCCTATTTATGCTGTAAAGAATGAGAACTGAAGAAATTATTTTTGGTATGTCATTCATGGGCTGAAGTTCGAGTTCAGTTTGTGGTAATGAAATTAACCCATTCTGATCAAATATTTAGAATACTGAAAAAATAATTTTAATTAAGAAGGTTGAAAATATCTAAGAAACGTAATCAAAGTTATAATGGAGTTATCATAAATTAGACTATTTAATAACTCATATGGTAAAGGTGCTCTGACTGCAAAGGGATACTCAGTGAGACGGAGGGCCAAGGTGGATCTCATCATCTTCACAGCCAGAACATTACTGGATCCCTTCATTAACGTTACGCTGATAGAACGAACACCCATGAAAAAAACGCCAGCAATATCAAGAGTTGTGGTATTACGGCAAACTAAGCCAAATACTTAAAACATGTAGGTGTGAATTCACTGTATAGACTACCCAGTCTGTTGGGAATACTGCAGAAGCCATTCTACATCACAGATTTTAAATTATTGGGATGGAATGCAAAGGATAGAAGTCCTATGCTCCCACCCCAGCACCCTCCCTCCCTCAGTAAAGCTTTAAATAGTTCACTTTTAAAAACCAGCCATGGAGAAACTTTATAACATGAACATGGAAACCCAAGTCATTACCTCCAGGGAGTCACCTTCACAGTCTCCTTCCTCCGCGCCTCTCCCCTTCTCTTCAGTAATGGTGTTCACCATTTCAAAAAATCTATAATGAAAGTTGGTATGTGGTCACTTATAATACATAAAACACTAAATATATACAAGTATGTTCCAAAGTGATTTCAAAGCCAAAAAATAGGAGCTAAGAAAGGCAGGCAATAACACACCATCCATATCAGTGTGAAAAATGATTTTTCAAAAAGAAAACACAGGTTGGTAGGCTTTTCCAGGAATTTCTGACCTCATGCCTCACTTCAAGTAACAATAACATATATAGTACAGAATGAGAACAGTGAGGCTAGACAAGGTCACAGAAATGTCAGGAAAGTAGACTTGGATATTGGACCAAGATGGTTAGTATTGTGTGATTAAAGCTCCCCCACCTCTGAGGCTCAACCCTTCATTATAAAATGGGGAATATACTTATCTATCTCATAGGCTGTTGTGAAGATGACTTGAGGTATACTTGTAAAGTGCTTACTTAGCAGAGTGCACTCATTAAATATTAGCAATTACTGTTTTTGCTGCTGGTGATATTATTTAAATGGGACACAAAATAATACCTATATTCTAGAATAGTGTCTCTAAATTCTGAGGTGTCTATTTGATACAGTGTTGATCACTACAACATTGGATCTCAGTGACTAAAATCTTCTGCCTGAGCACCTCAATATCATACACACGGGGCCCCATAAATACAGCCCGCGACATACTAATGTGAACCAAAGCAGCTGGCTTATATGTTTGTGATAGAAGCCACGTCTCTTTTGGTGACAAATATTTTCTTCAGGAACTCTTCTTATAAAGTTTTCTTTGTTCTGGAGACCATTTCAGAGCCAAGAAAAACAATTATGGCAAGACATTGATTTGCTGTCCATTCAGAGAGCATGCTAATGGTCTCCAGACACAAAGTAAGGGAGGCACTATGACCAGGGGCTGGTGACCTCACAGGCAGGCTGTGCTTTGCATTGCCAGCTCAAGGGAAGAGCAGTTATGGTGTGACAAGAAAAGTTTCCCCACCACAACTCAGAACCATTCTTCTATATCTGTACTGATGAGATAATAGAAAATAGATACTGGTCTGCCCCCAGTTCCTGGCAAAAACTCCGAAAACCTTTGTAATTTTCTAAGTGATAAGAACACTGCAAGCATCTCTTGTTCTAATATTTGGTCTTTGACTCCCATACCTGGCACAGGGCTCCTAAAACCCTTGAAAAATCCCTAAGTGATAAGAGAATCAGGAGCATCTTTTGTTCTAATGAAGAAACTCTGGGTAGGCGCTTGGATAGGGGCTGGTCACAAGAAAGACCAAGCCATAAGTGAGAGCTTGGACTTTTCAGCCTCCCCCCACCCTCCTCCACAGAGGGGGAAAGGGGCTAAAAATAATAAATGATCAAGTCTGTGTGATAAAGCCTCCATAAAACTCCCAATAGTGCAGGGTTCAAGGAGCTTCCAGACTGGCAAACACATCCATACCAGGAGGGTAACACATCCCAACTCCATGGGAAGAGATGCCCCTGCACTCTGGGACCCTTCTGGACCTTGCCCTATGTATCTCTTCATCTAGTTATTCATCTGTAACCTGTATCATATCCTTTTTAAAAAAATGTTCTTTATATATATATTTAGAGAGGAATGGAGAAGGAGAGAGAGAGAGAGAGATAGAAACATCGATGAGAGACAGAAGCATCAACATCAATTGGCTGCCTCCTGCACACCCCCTATTGTGATCAAGCCTGAAACCCAGGCATGTGCCCTAAGCCACACCAGCTGGGCCATATCCTTTAATTATATCCTTTAATTAAACTGGTAAACGTAAGTATTTCCCTGAGTTCTGTGATCTGCTCTAGCAAATTAAATGCAAGGAGGGGCCCTTGGAACCTCTGATCTATAGCAAGTTGGTTAAAAGCACAGGTGAGATAATCTGGGCTTGCGACTGGCATCTAAAGTCAGGGAAGAAAGTCTCGTGGGACTGAGCCTTTAACCTGTGGGATCTACACTATCCCCAAATAGATATTACTAGAAATGAGTTAAATTGTAGGATACCCAGCTGACATCACAGAGACTAGCTTGTTGTGGGGAAAAACAACATATTTGGTGATCAGAAATGTCAGAAATGAAGTGTTCCGTATTAGAAATAAAGGAGACACACAGGAAGGAACGCATAGGAAGGAGGAAAAAGGGAGTTTTTCTTTTACAGTACCCCTTTGTATCCATTCTTCCATCTAACAAATAATAATTTAGTGTCTACTAGAATATAAAACTGTCTGGCCTTTGGGAATATAACATGAACAAAACAGAACAGTCCATTGTGGAATCTGGAGCCTATCGATGGAGTCCTCACTCTTCTTCGCGGCACATTTCTTGGAGTTCAATGACAAGAAAAAATAAAATTCTCAATCTGATGAAAAAAACAGTATGCTTTTAAAGCAGATTAAATATCATAATGAGTTTGAGACAAAAGCAAGTTCAATCAAGAGGAAGGAGAAAATAAAAGATCTAAAAAAAAAACCCAACTGGCTTTAAAGACAGACTTTAAGATCTGGGGTAAAAGTGCTCCGCTACCCATGCAAAATTTTTCAGCATGAACATCCCTAAGCAGAATATAACACATACAGTGGGATGGGAGCACAGTATAATTTTAGAAGCTTAGATTCTGGAGTTACATGTGCCTGGTTCAAATCCCAGATTTTACACTTACTAGCTATATAGGATCTTTGTTTAAATTCTCCAAGACTCTATTTTTAAATCCTTTCTAACAAAGACATTAATATTACCTACATAACAGGTTTTATTTGAAGATTAACATAGATATTAGTACTGGAGTAAGTATGCCATAAATCTTACCTATAATTAGCATAGAAACAAATCAATGGCCTTGAGAATTTAGGTAGGAGACTACACATGTGTTAAAAATTCTTTCTTATTTCCAAGTCTTTTTACTCTACATTTTATAATAATAAAGATAAAACTCTAGTCAAGAATTTTGGGTTCAACAAACATATTTCTGTACTAAGACAAATATGACTGACTGTATATAGTAGCATACCAGTCACTTATAATAGGGTCAAATAATAATTATTTGAATAAGAAGCACCCCCAGCAAAATTTTAAGTCTAAGCTGGATTTTACCTCATCCTGTTTCTAAATTGTCAGTCTTTTCACTAGGTCCTCACAGTCAGTCATGTATTCTAGGGGAATATGAAGTATTCAATTATTGGCCCAAGAGAAATGTACCCATTACCGTCCACAGACTTGGGGTTATCTTTTACTGGTGTAAATCAGATCACTGGCTCTTAACTCAGGCTCTACCTCCACTAGAAAATCTAATATATTTAGTCTGATGTAGGGTCCAGGCACTTTTTACATCTTTTCAGGTGAACCAGAATTCAGAGCCATTATTGTAGATAATGGTGAGATTATTCAACATAACTCAGGAATGAAAATTCTGATAGTCTTATAGTAAGTGAACACTTTAAAAATGAAATATAATATTTAACTAGTAAGTCTTGGTTAGTGTTTTGTCTGTGAAAAAATAAATTAATGACTAAGAGAAAGCTTGATTTATTAAAGGGAGCCCCCCAAATTCTCTGATAAATATACCACATAATTATAAAATATCAACCCAAATGAAATATTTATATAACTACACAGCCATGGATTATTTGCAGGAGCTATATGTTCATTCATTAATTAAAAATAATGATCAGATATGCCTTGGCTGGTGTGGCTAAGTGGTTGGAGCATCTGCTTGCACACCAAAGGGTCTGGGGTTTGATTCCTAGTCAAGGGCATGTACCTGGGTTGCAGGTTCGATCCCCAGCCCCAGTCAGAGGTGCGTGCGAGAGGAAACCAACCCATGTGCCTCTCTCACATCAGTGTTTCTCCCCGCCCCTCCCCTCCCTCTATCGCTCTAAAAAACAAATGGAAAAAATATCCTTGGGTGAGGATTAACAACAACAAAAATAATGATCAGGTAAGAACAATCTTTTTTACACAAACCATGACTAATACGTACTTTTTACAATGAAGTTCAGTACAGAAATAGATTTGGAAATCGTCAGAATTGTGAAGCACATAAAGAAAACAGCATCGTTCTTCAAATTTAGAAATACTAAAACAAACAGAAAGAGAATTATTCAGGGTAATCCCAATACTTGCAGGCACTGTCATGAAAAATAAATACATTTTTATATCTGGTCCCAATTACGAAATCAATGTTGTTTATGACAAAAAGGTACAGTACTTTAAAAAGTAGTATTTCCTGTACCTACCACAATACTGAAATTATTTAATTTTCTGAGAATTATCTTCCTACTCATATCTGTAGACTGCTCTGGGGTGTGGCACGCACACAGAAGCTATGTGTCCCTCCACCTTAGCATGGGAAAGGTGTCCTGCCTTCTACAGCACTGACCTGTGTGCTGGAGGACAAGCCTAAGTAGTGACTAGCTGACTGACCTTGGTGATTCTGGTTCTCTGAGATCTGTAGAACAACAAAATGTTTCCAAAGCTAGAAAAACAATGTGTAGAGCAGGAAATACACCTCGTTAGTTGTAGAGATTTTATAGGAATGAAGCAACGTGGAGCCACACTTGGTTTAGACTCAGCGAGTGGTTTACTTTACAGTAATTAAAACAATTTTGAGATTACCAATCAGGCTATGCTGTTTTATGCCAAGGGTTGGCAAATATATTCTGTAATGGGCCCAAGAGTAAATATTTTAGGCTTTGCAGGCCAAATTATTCAATTTTGCTGTTGGAGCAGCTTTAGACAATACACAATGAACAGGTTGAGTTCCAATAAAACTTTATTTACAAAAACAGGCAGTGGACCATATTTTGCTAGGCGGTAGGGTGTGTGGGAGGTATAGTTTGCCAATCCCTATTTTATGCCTTTGCACCTGCTGTTCCTTCAGTTTAGAATGCACATTATTTTAGCCTTTTAAAAGAAATTCTACTCATCATTTCAGTTCAAACTTAGCCCTTACTTCCTTCCCTACTTCTACCTTAAATAGAAAGACTTCCTTTTGCACCTCTTCTCTTTGAACATAGTTCTATTATTGCTCATCCCACACTGCATTGTCATTAGTTGTGAAATGTCTGTTCCCCTGCTGGACCTAGAGCTCTTAGAGAGCAGAGTTGAGGTCTTAGTTTTTTGTATTCTTATGGAATGGGACTCAACATTTGACACAGCTGGTGCTTAATAAGTGCTCGTTGATTGAGCTGAGAAAGTTCTGAGGTGATGTAAGACAAACTGCTGTCATAGTCGGATTTGCTTCTACACCTTGTCATGTCTTTATAAAGGAGAAAGCCCAGAAAAGTTAGCTCTCTTTGAAGTCACACACTGGAACTCAAAATTTCCCAACATATAAGCCAGCAGTAGCCTCATGTAAGCATTCTATGTATGTCATAAATCACAACAAAGGTTATGTAGTGATGCCATGCCTAAAGAAAACTAATTCCTTGGCAAATAGATACAATAAAGTAAAATTTATGTTTACCATACTAAATGAATTGCTTAAAAATGCAGCTATAAATAATGAGTATTTACTAATGACATGTTTTAAAAATTAAATATTAAGAGTTATAAAGCTTTATTTGAGAAGGCATGTATTGGAAAGATATATAATGAGTCAGTCCATAATCTTGCTTGTTTCTCTTCAGATTGTTTCTCTTCAGATCATTCATAAGGTAACAGGTGGTATTACCAGGCAAACTCCAATTATTAGTGACTCAGACAGCTCTACCAGTTCATGCTCCAACAAAACCAATTACTATTATGCCAAAAGCAATAGGGTACTGCATATCTGACCTTCAAAAATCTGTTTTTTTTCTCATTTCTATTATGTGGTGAGAAAAAGTAGTAATCACAACTAATTTGGTATAAAATTGCAAGAGTTAGTCTAGCATGAGTTTCTATAGACCAAGTATTTAAACATTTAATTGGTGGCTCTTCATTCTGAAAAAACACACAACAACCTCATTTCTAAATGCCAGGAAATGGCATTTCCTAAGCCAAAATGGCATTAAGATGGCAATATCAGTAATGAAACAGAGTGAAGTGAGTCACTAATCTCAGAACACTTCATTAATGGTGACCTTAGGAAAAGTTTTTAAATAATGAATTCCTGCTGAGCCGCTGTGGCTCAGTGGCTTGAGTGTCGTCCCATGGATTGAGAGATCCTGGTTTGATTCCCAGTCGGGGCACATGCCTGGGTTGTGGGCTCAACCCCCAGTGGGGGGTGTGCAGGAGGCAGCCGATCAGTTTTTATCTCTCTCTCCCCCTTCCTCTCTCTGTAAAAAAATCAATAAAATATCCATTTTTAAAAATGAATACCCTATAATCTCACCCCATTAGTATTAGCTATAGGACATAATCTGGTATAAGATGTTTTGGATCCATCTAAGGAGAGATTAGTTCCTGGTATACCTGAAGACCAGAAAACCCTATAACATAAACCAACAGCTCAACCACCCAGAAAGAACCACATAGCTCACTTTTATCTACACCTTGACTCTGACCCACAGATCACATTTACCCCTCAGTCACTAGATTTTAAGTGAGTGACAAACACAAGAGTCAGTTCAACTAACTGAAAGTTTTGTTGCAAATCTTTTTACAGTGGAGATAGTAAGACTAAAGGTTGAGGGTTTCATCAATAGAAGGATTGTTGAGGTTCTTTGCATTTTAAAATCACGACTAGAAATCCTATCCAAGACATTCAGATTCTTGAAGAATGTCTTCCAAGAAAATGAAACGCACCAAGGAAACTTACCTCACTCCCCTGATGGAAGAAGCACTAAAGTTCCACTCATGTATGCCATTCTAGAATACAGGAGAAGAACAACAAAAAATGGTCAGCAATCCAAAGTAAACTAATACAACAATTTTGTTTTATTGTTTTAAATAAGATACACAGAGTAATTTTTCCTCATGTATAATTCTTCATGAACAAATTACAGTGGAACTTGGTTCTCAAACTTAATTCGTTTCAGAAGCCTGTTCCTGAAGTGCTTTGTTCGAAAACCAAATCATTTTTTTCCCATTAGAAATAATGTAAATTGAATTAATCCATTTCAGGTCCCCAAATTATTCCATTTTAACCTCTTATATACAGTACATGTCTAATGTACTGTTTAATCTGTAAATAAACATTTATTTAATTAAATGTATCGAACCACCCCCCTATTAGCCTTAAATAAATCACTTTCGGCACTCCTTCCAAGGGTATCTTTCAGCATGCAGAATCTTTGCTTTTTCACAAATCATTGCCTCCTAAATGCTATCACCAGCTAACTGCTTTTTCTTTATCCAAATCAACTACAATTTTTCTACCTCTTCAAATGCCTGTGATGATTGTTTCGTGAGCACTTTCACACCCTTAGCAGCATCAGCACTCTTTTTAAAATAATTATTAAAAAAAAAAATTTGTTAATCCTCACCCGAGGACATTTTTCCATTGATTTTTTTTCTTTTCTTTATTGATTTGAGAGAGAGAGAGAGGAAGGGAAAGGGAGAGAGAGATAGAAACATCCAGGAGAGAGAACACCTATCAGCTGCTTCCTGCATACCCCTATTGGGGATTGGCCCACAACCTAGGCATGTGCCCTGACCAAGAATTGAACCAGCAACCTCTTGGTGCATGGATAGGCACTCAACCGCTGAGCCACACTTGCTAGGCTCCAACGATTTTAGTGGAAGAGAGGGAGAAAGAGAGAGAGAAACATTGATGTGAGAGAGACACATCAATTGGTTGCCTCCTATATAACCCCAACTGGTAGCTGGGAATTGAACCTGCAACCCAGGTACATGCCCTTGACCAGAATTGAACCCTCAACCCTTCAGTTGGCAGGCCGACGCTCTAACCACTGAGCCAAACTGGCCAGGGCAACATAAGCACTCTTGATGGCCTCTTTATGTTTGAAAACTGTGCTAGGTGTACATTTTGCCAGCAACAAAAGAAAAAAAAAAAAAAAAAACGAAAATATTCAAAGCACAATTTCCTGAGATGTTAACTATGTGAGGTTTAGTGGTAAAATGACTCATACTCGGGTATTCTCTCCTTTGTTACCCAAGAGACGCTTTTTGTCATGCTGATGTATCAGCATAAAAGGGTTGTTGGGTCAAGAACTGAAGTTTAAGTTTTGTTCGACAACTGAGACATTTTTCTGTGAATAACCTGGTGGAGAACTGAATTGTTTGAGATGGGAGACATTCGAGAACCAAGGTTTGACTGTGTCTAGATGGAAACTGCAATTCATTGTCAAGCCACAAGGATGATGTTTACTTAATAATTTCTGTATTTCAATAAAACAGCTCCAATAGAGCCTAGGAGAATTAGTCTCATTAACTTCTAAAATTTTATTTTTAGCAGATCAACCTAATAACTGTTGTGCATTAATTTTTACTTTAAAAAAGCCAGTGATCAAGGTAATTTAATTATTATAGTCAAGCAATATTTCTTTTTGAAAAAGAAAAACATTAATGAATAAAATCTCTGCAAGGATTTGAAGATAACTATTTCTGAATTATCTTTAAATTTTTTAAACTAAATTGGTGGTTCTATTTCTTCAGAAAATGGTACAGCAAGTATGCATGCATGTACATACATGTATATAATGTCCATCATAGCTACAATGTGTTGTTTCCTAATTAATGCAAGATTCAATATACTAATAAAGTTTGAACATAAAAGATTTGATTATCATATGATAAACATGGGTGATTTGCAGGGTCAAGATGAAAAAAACTGGGAATTTATTTCTTGAATTTATTACTAAAACTAAATTAAAATTAGTTTAAATACATGTGTCTTTAAAGTAAATAAATTACAAGATGGATCATATTCCGTATAAAAATATGTCAGACAACAATACAGAATTAATAACATATTTTTGTAGAAATAAAATAGTTGCTACATGTGTCCAAGTTTAGCAAGTACTGTAGAGTAGTCAATTCAGATTATAAGTCAATTCTTTAAATGTAAAACAACCAGGAAAACAAGCTCTTACTCACCTACTTAAAATACTGCCAGAAGGTTGAGGTCTTGGCTGAGCCAGAGAAATGGGCAATGAAGCTGTGGCTCTGATGTGGCTCAGAACTCTCCTTTTGGCCAAAGCAACTCAGAAAGCCACAATTTATATTCATAGCAACTAGTTCTTTGCTAGGACCATGCAATTTAAATTAAACATAGACCCTGTCAAGCTTGAAGTAGATTTACCAAAAAATTAATTTCAATGCACACCAATCAGGTCACAGGGAAGTGACCTGAATTACCACAGAGCAAATGTTGCTGTGCATGAAGCCCAGAAAAGGCAGAGACCATAGAAAGGTACTCCTGGAATGTGGTTCTCTTAACCAGAGTGCACAGGGAGTTAAAATAAATAGCAGCGTGCAGCTTTAGCTTGTAATTTGAAAGTTGCTTCTAAATTCTGTGGGCCTCAGGTGACCTAAGTATATGTGACCCAGGAGCTGCAGCTGTTAACGTGCACATTACTTGCAATTAAGGCAGCCTTAGGTGCAGAGCCTGCAACTCAGTTTCTTTCTAAGGCCACCTCTAGGTCCTGCGTGCAGAGCTGACAGGGCAGGGTACAAACCTGCAAATGAACACAGGAACTGGTGAACACCAACAAGACCACACTGGTAAAATCTAACTTCCATCAGCCCTGTTCTGGGGGCAGCCAAGGAGAGGTTTCCCAGGTTGATTGGGCTGGTTTTGCAGGAAAGGAGTAAAGCATTTTCAGAATGTTAGATTCCTGGAAGGTTCAAGTGCTGCCAGGAAACGTTCCAATTCAGCGGTGTTAAACCCAGGGACTGCGTGAGATGAAGTGATCTGGAATAAGGCTTCTCCCCACCTCCCTTGCTAGTGGACTCTCCACATGGAGGCACTGGTGAGCTACAAAGCCAATAGATGAGGTAAAAGGCTACTGGGCCTGTCTGGGAATTGAGGGGAATCAGGATGCCCTAAACCAATGCTCAACCTTATTTAATCAGCACAAGCACTATTTTCTAGGAACTGGTTGGTCTTAGATCCCATGCCTCAGCTAGGACAAGAACAGGAACTAGGAGTTAATATTGAGGTAAGGTGGCAGGAATTATATACTGTGGCAGACATGGTTTCCTAGGCAACAGCCCTTCCCTAAAGGCCTTCTTTGCTAACAAAATATGGATTTTGTTCAGGTTCAGGTGGCAATGTTTAGGAATAGTGACACTGATTAGTCTAAATCAGCCATGGCAAGTCCATTTCCCTTGCTGGTGATTGGTTTAGGCATGGTCACATGATGCAACTTTTTGTATAAGGAAAGGGTGTGACCCTCCTCCTCCGGATGCAGTCTGTGTGATGTGATGCTTGGAGATGCTATTTAGACCATCAGTGAAAACCAAGAGCACACAGAGAAGTCAACTCAGAATTCTGACACTGTCAAGCCACTGAAATCAGCACCAGAATGAACCCACCTCAGAAGTTCTTGTAATATGAGATAATATTTCCTAATTATTTAAGCCACTTTTAGTTGGGAGTTTTGTAGCTAAAAGTATCCTTGAGGGATGAGAACAAAATATCACCAAAAACTAGAGTCTGAGGTAAACATATTCCCTTCATAAATTTCCTGGGTCTTCTCAGAATGGCCATGGGCTGGAGCTAGAGTGAGGTCAGTACTTAGTACTCCACTGGGTCCCTGTTGTCTGCTACCTTTGCCTGAGAAGCCACAAGATATGCCAGGGAGTGCTTAAATGTTAAACCTAAAGGGAGGGGAATTCTAAATAACAACCATTTAAAATATCTTGCAAATAACTTCTCTGTTCCTCAACCTAGGTTTTTCTTTTATGAGCACATGCAAACTTTCTTCAAGTACTAACTTACTTTAAGTAGTAACCATCTATTGAACAAAAGGAGAACAGTTAAAAGATTGGGATTTCAATTAATTTTTCCCCGAATGTAGAGTAACTCTCTAAGAGTCCCTGAACTCTTGGGAATTGGTGCCATGATCTTCAAGTTTTGAAAGTTGCAAAATGAAGTACATACTAGCTCATGTAATTGTTCATTCCACAGTTAGAATGAAAACATCTAGAGAAGTGAGTAAAGAAATAAATGATAGATGAAAAGCAACATTCTCTGTTACTCTACTTACAGAAAAAAAATTTAAACGTTCGATAACAAAAACAATCCATTTCCTGTTTAACATAAGATATGTTAAACCTTTTGCTTATCTGTTATTTAATTGTAGTTATTACAGCTGCTTTAAACTAACAATAATAACAAAGTGATATTTTTATTGCTTGTTCTCATTCCAATTGTATCACTTTTGTTTTTAAAAACAGACAAAACAGCAGTGGCGATGAATATACACCATGGGTAAAAACTAGGGTTTGCAAAAAAAATTGACAAATTCAAAACAGAAACTAAATGATTTAAGAAACCTTACATTTTAAACAAGGAAAATTTTTAGCACTAAAGGTAACAAGGAATGGGCAATATGCAAATATGGAAATTCTTCTTGATCAAAAGATGGTAAGAAAAGACAATTTACAGCAAAAATCTTTAACTCTTCCTTCTTCATGCACTCACTTATAGCCTAATATATTTATTTCTTAGCATAATATAAAAACTGTCTCAAAACAATTGTCACAAAACAAAAGAATACAAAGTTAACTTGACTGAATGAAGAACCACCAGAAAGGAAAAATGACAACAAGCTAGAAACAGTACCATTTCCCAAAAATCTCTGGCTTACTTTCTGTTCTTTTTCTGTCTTCCAAATACTTCTGGCTCTCCACTCATTTTCCGGGGCCTTGCTAATTGCTAATTCCTTTAGCCCCATTCTGTTTCCCAGTGTCCTTGGACAACCTTGCTCTTTCCAATCAAGCCTTTGAAAAATCTCCTCTCCCAGATAATAACGTTTACCTCTCCTAACCCCTTTTAGTTTTTGTAGTTTCAACTGGGTGACTACTCTCCTTCTGCTTGTGAGAACATGTATGCATACACTTTAAAATAATGTGAATAAAACACTGTGCACTTTAAAACAATGTTAATAACATGTAAACTGATAGTTTTATTAGTTATCACTAATTTTGTTTCTGGACAATTACACTTGGAAGAATGCCATCATGGCAGCTATAGATCTGAACTTCTAATGACTCCTTCCCTGGATTTGACTGATTTGCTAGGTAAGATTACAGAACTCAGAAAAACATTTCATTTACTAGATTATCAGATTATTATTAAAGGATATAACTCAGGAACAGCCAGATGGAAGAGATGAACAGGGCAAGGCATGTGGGAAGAGTCACGGAGCTCCCGTGCCCTCTCTAGACAGCCATTCTGTCCACATGTCCACATGTTCCCCAACCTGGAAGCTCTCTGAACATGTCCTTACCGGTTTTTACAGAGGCTTTACTACATAGGCATGATTGATTAAATCACTGACCATTAGTGGTTGATTCAACCAACCACCAGCCCCTCTCTCCTCCCAAGGTCAGAGGGTAGGACTGAAAGGTCCAACCGTCTAATCACAGGCTTGGTTCCCCAGCAACAAGGCCCCTTCTTAGGCGCATCCAAAAGTCACCTCATAAACATAGCAGAAGACACCTTATGGCTTTCAATGCCTATAAAATTCCAAGGGTTTTTTTTTTTTAGGAGCTCTGTGCCAGAAACAGGGACTAAGATAAAAGATATATTCCTTACTATAAACCACAACATCACAGTTCCCTAATATAATATGAACACTGCCAAATGACTGCTGCCATGTCATCTAAAGAACTAAACAAGGTTAAATTCTGGGGTTTCAATATTAGGGTTTAGTCTATACATTTACTGCTGTGATTTTATTGCTGCTATTGTTGTTACTATTGTTAAAATACACTGAGCATTTATTATATGCCAGAGTCTGTGCAATACACTCAACCTACATTATTGCATTTAATGTTCACCACAACTTCTGAGGTGGATATTATTATTATCCCATTCTACAGATAAGAACTGCAGCTTGGAGAAGCCATGGTGCTCAAGGGCAGTGACAGCATTTGAATCCAAGTCTACTGACTCAAAGTCCATATTTTTAAAAATTGCAACCCCATGCCTCCAAGTATACTTCTTGATTCCTTTTTTTTTTTTTTGCTTTATTTATTTTCCTCTTTTCACCATTTAATATACCTATATATTTTATTTATTTGTTCCTTGTTTGTATCCCTGAGTAGAAGGTAAGCACCATTGTTAGCATAGGTAGCTAGTTAGTATTAATAAAGGAAGGGAGCAAATGCAATCAGACATTAAGTCTAATAAACTAGGGAGCTGAAACAGACATTAAGCCTCATTCATTAGGCAGCTGCAACATTCATAGGCTCCCCAGAGGACCAGTGCATCCAGGAAGAAATCACTTTCCAATCTCCCTGGGGCCAGCCCCCCTTCCCCCACCATTACTGAGGAGGAAGGATAAAACAGCAGGGGAAATTCCTTTGCTAGGTACATGCGCAGTAGAAATCAAGATGGCCCAGGGGGAGGTAAGCTCATGCACAGTGGAAACCAGATGACAAAGCAGAACTGTGGGGCATTCGCAGTAGGAGCCAAGTGGCAACATAAAGGGGCAGAGTCTAGCCTGGGAAAAGAATCAGATTGGATAAGAGCGCAGAACACAGGGAGGTCCAGGAAAAGTTTTGGTTAGGCGGAGGGCAGCACAAGCCCAGGAAAACCCAGTCAGTAGGTTGGATAGTTTGAAAGAAAGCCTGTTTGCCCGGCAGGTGTGGCTCAGTGGTTGAGCACTGACTCATGCACCAAGAGGTCGCTGGTTCGATTCCGGTCAGGGCACATACCCAGGTTGTGGCCAGATCCCCAGTGTGGGGCATGCAGGAGGCAGCCAATCGGTGTTTCTATCTCTCTCTCCCTCGCCCTTCCTCTCTCTCTAACATCAATAAAAAAAAAAGAAAGAAAGAAAGAAAGCCTGTTTGGTCTTGAAAACCAAGAAAATATATGGAGGATTATTAAGGATTTTGGAGCAGTTGCTACTAGAGCCTGCCCACCCTCTACATTCTCGAGGGCATATATTTCCCTTCACCCCAATAAACCTTGCCACTGTGCTTAAACTTCTCCTATGCGTGTGCCCTTTGAAATTCCTTTCTTGCAATACTGTAAGAACCCATTTTTACCAGCAATAACACGAGGGCAGGAATTTTGCTTATTTTGTACACATCTGTTTCCTCATGCCTAACAGGGTCTGGTAGTGAGTGCCTGTCACAGAGTAAGTACTCAATAAATATTTGTTGAATGCAAGGGTATTTTGGAAAACAATTACAAAAGAACCCCACAAAACTGCTCTCATTTCTGTGGACCAAGTTTCTATTTTTAAAAAATAGTGGGATGATTTGTACATGCATTAAAATTGATGAAATATGTAAGTGGAAAGTTTTATCCAAACAATTCTATGAGTAGAAATGAGAGAGTTTAAGATCCTTCTGAAACCAGTGGAAGCACAGCCCACAGCGGATCCAGTGGCTAATCTGAGATTTAGCAGTTACTTAGATAACCAAACTGCTGAGATGTAACAATAACTATAATCGTACCAGTGTAAGACTAGAAGTAGCGTTATTCCAACAGGCTTTCTAGAATTAAGACATGCAGCCTTTTTTTTTAATCCTCACTCGAGGACATTTTTGCATTTATCTTGATAGAGCGGGAGGGAGAGAGTGATGAAGAGAAAGAAACATTGATGTGAGAGAGACACATTGAATGGCTGCCATCCACACGACCCCAACCGGGGCTGGGGACAAACTGCCCTTAGCGGGAACCAAACCTGGGACTCCCTGGTCTGCAGGCCGACACTCTAACTGCTGAGCCAAACTGGCCAGGGCAAGACATGCAGCTTTTAATCATATATTTCAAGAACCAGTTCTTTTGTTCATAATTTAACTTATAGCATAAGTTTATAAAACAAAGAAATATGCCAATTTAAAGTGCACTCTGGATGATTTCATCTATAATAAAATCAAAATGGCTCAATCATATTTTATTAAATGAACTGAAATCCATAACCCAAATTTAACACATTTTATATTACAAAATATTTATGCCAGGATAAATACATAATCAAACTATTTTTAACTAATGCAGATATTTGCTGGTATATATAAATGCTGAAAGCGTGTAAAATCCTTCACTATTACGACTCGTCTTATTGCTATTTACCTCATCATCAGGAAGCACGTGCCAAATAGATATTGTCTTTTCCTCAACTTCATTGTTGATAGACAAATACGAAGGTTGATAGATTTTGGTTGGTTCTAATATTAATACCTTGAAACATAAAACAAAAAAATTAATATTAGTGACTTAAGAGTCAAACCATGTAGAGTTGACATAACACAGCACTGATTATATGATGAGGTTCTGGGTTCATTGCTGGAGTAAAACCATTTAAAATTCTGACTATTGCCTTTCTAGGAATCCTTTGAGTATTTTATGGTATTACAAAACTATAATAAGTTCCAATAATACATCACCTTTTATTGCTAAAGAACTTGGAAAAAAATTTTTTGAAGTCCTATATTGGTTTGGATATCCTCAAGGAATTTACTGATGGTACTTTTTAAAAGCTTTTATTTTATCAGGCAATAATACTCTATTTCTATAAATATAAATGTGTCAAGGAAAGGCAGATGTGGTAAAACAAATAATTCTGTACAAGGAAAGGAAAAGACTCCATATATAGAATGTCACATACTTTAGGTTTTCTGCTGCCACACCTTATGATAAAGATGTATGGTTTTCATACCCGTGTAAAAGGGCTGAGAAATGATTTTGGCTATTATTGAAAAGAATTTATATATAAACCAAAGAAATGGACAGAGATGTATAAAATAAAAATGTTTTTACACTGTCTTCTTCATGATTCAACTGATATGTTTAATAATGATATATTTAGCCTTGTGATTAAAAAATAAAAGGGAAAAATAAAACTTGCTCCTGTTTTGGAGATATATGAGTTGTATGTGATAAGTGAGTTCAGAATCTTCATCGAGGGACTGCATGATATATTATATTATTACTAATATCTCATTTTAGGAGCACATAACATTAAAATACTACACACGCCCTTATTTAAAAGGTGCTGCAACTATTACCTATTTTGTATAGATGTTTAAAGGCACTTGCCTAGCTTTTTTTTTTTTTAATGTTTTTATTGATTTTTTAGAGAGAGAGGAAGGGAGAGAGATAGAAACATAGATGTGAGAGAGAAACATCGATCAGCTGCCTCCTGCACGCCCCCTACTGGGGATTGAGCGCACAATCCCGGCATGTGCCCTGACCGGGAATTGAACGGGGACCTCTCAGTCCTCGGGATGACACTCAATCCACTGATCCACACCAGCCGGGCGGCACCTGCTTAGCTTAAATTTCCTATGCAGACTTAAGTAAAAATGTTAAAAATAATAAAAAATAAAGCTAATGATTAACTAGCAGAGAAACTGGAATAATTCTTTCTGCTCCACTGCTTAAAACTGAAGATAATTGCCTTTTTAGAACTGATCTTGTATCAAGCAAGGTTTAGTAACTAAAAGGGGAGGAAAAACCCTTCAGAAGACTCTGTCAATAAGGAATTCACAATACGTTATAACCTAAAGTGCAGCCTAAACAGAAAACTCAGCCATACACTGCAAACTCAATGTATTTATTTTACGATAAACTTACCATAACAGTATTTAAGTTAAAGTACAGAGAACTAGAGAAAGGGGATTAGAAAAACAAAATTTGCTTTACTCTTTACTATAAAAACTTTTAGTGCATAAAGAATTCTTGTTCAGGGTCTAGCTATGAAAATAAGATAGAATTATACCATAAATAAACACACAGTAAGAGCCTAAAGGGGAACATACTCTGATTCAGGAACATACTAAGTGAATCAAGGTCCAACTTTCATCAACAGAGAGTTAAGTGGTACTGGTTGATAATGAAAACTTTTCAATCTAAACTTTGCAGAAATAGTGCTCTCAAATCTGAGTGTCCCAATGCTTGTGAAATTAAAACAAGTAATAGGGAATAAAAGGTGGGTTCCCATCCCAAAATAGCATCCAAGTCATTGCACTGACAAATGAAAATATACCTTGTTACCTAATTACATGGGCACATTATCTAACATCAGAAAAGCACAGCACCAGGTTCTCTCCTGTCTTCTTATATTGTGTGCTTATCATTTTCTCAGGTATTTCCAATAGATAAAAATCTGAATTATGTGTTCCTGCCTTGAGATAGAGAATAAACACTGGTTGGAATTATCATTGTCTAATATTTGTTGAGCCCTTTGATCTGCCCTTGAAACGACAAAATATGAAGCACCAGTAGCATGCATTTTGGAGGTCACAGTAAAGCTAAAAAAGGACAAAAAAGAGGCAATTTGATAAAACCATCACATTTCAACTCACTTAAGAGTATACACATTCTTGCTTTTAGTTTCTAGTCTTTTATGTTGATTAACGCTACAATCAACTGCTACCTTCATGTATCTAAAGCAGGAAGAAAGATAGCAAGGCCTATAAACTATAAAAAGTAGCTATTAACTGAATTACCACACTCCACTTCCTCTCGCCTGACGTTAGGTGATGGGTTGATGGTCACCTAACTTTTTAATGTAGGAAAGAAAGAAAATATACACAGAAGAGAGGTGAGAGAAAAAAACTGAACTGAACCTAAATAATAATAAATGATGGAACCATTCAAATAATTTCCCAAAGAACTTTCACCTGCTTTCTATTGCCCAGGGTCACAGTTTTTCTTAGAGGAATGGAATGGCTACGGTAGTGAGATAAATGGAGAAAATCAAATTATTTTCTAATATAAGTCATTCTGGTTTTAGTAAGACTCATTTCAAAAGGATGTTATCACCCCAATCCAGATGCTACTCTAAGGGGACATGACAAGTTACAATAATTGATATAGTTCCACAGGTACCAGAAGCTTGCCTGTTTCTATGCAATGGAACATGGGTAGCAAACTCCAATGATTGCAGGGAGTGGGCCTGGTGGGACAGGTAAATGAGTGAAGCAGGATGAATGGGACTGTAATCAACATCTAGCAGCTAGTTGGCTCAGTAGATTGTTGCTTTTGGAGTGTGCAGTCACAAATTGCCAGTCCCTTTCATTTTTTAAGAGCAGTTGAAAGTCTGGAGGAATTTTATGAGAAGTCTTCTGATTTTTCACTTGAATTTTTTTATAAACTTTATTTTTCAGTTGAAATACTCCACATTTTCATCCATTTTGTCTATCTTTTCCTCTTCTTTAACATGGTAATTATGTTATTTAAAGTCCTTATATGGTATCTCCAATATGCAAATCACCTCTGGGTCTGCCTCTATTGGCTGTCTTAGCTCTTCATTATCAGTCTCTTTTTCCTGCTCCTTAACATGTCTAGTAATCTTTGATTACATCTGAATTACATTACAGGTGCTTTGAATTATATCTTTCCAGAGATATTTTTTCTAGTTAGCAGTTAAATTATCAGTATCATCTTGATTCTATCAAGGCTTAGTTTTATTCTGGTTTTGCTAGGGTGAGTCTGTTTTAGTTTTGCCTTTACTCCTGAAGCATGGGTTTCTGTCTCAACTAAGAGCTTGGGGTATTCACCAATATCTCATCACTCTAGTTTGGCCAAAAGTCCAACATCTTATCCCTGCACAGCTTAAGCTCTGGAGTATCTCCTCAGCTTTCAGCCTTCCAAAAGATGCTGCTCTCTGCCACTTCTGGTCATGATCTCCTAAATAGCAAGGGAACTTACCTTGATATGGCTTATTTAAGCCACACAGGTCTCATCTAAAATTCAATTTTAATCAAAGACTGGGATCTATAATTGTGTTTATTCACGGTGTGCTTACCCCTTGTTCACACTATCTGAAATAGCCAGGCAGAATTCTGGGTTTCACTCTTCAAGCCTCCCCCTTTTCCAATTGCCCGCCCCTCATACTCTGGCTACCTCAGAGCCCCAAACACTGATACATGCCTGCTCTGCCCAGTGAGAATGCCACTCCTTACCAGGGCTCCACCTCCTTGGGCTGCAGCCAGAAAAATGACCTTGGGGAAAAACTAGTGGGTGAAGGTGGGACTCCACTCAAGCACCTCCCCTCTCCAAGGATTGCTGTACTGTGATCATTGCTGTTTTATGCCTCCAAACAGTTGTTTTGTGTTTTTGTCCAGATTTTATAGGTACTTGTAGCAATACCAATACCACTTACTCCATTAGCCAGCACTGAATGTCCAACTCTTTATTTTTAAATGGTGGCAACAAATCCTTCTTTTCTTTTAAATCACTGAGTGATCTTTTAAACGCATGAACTTAATTGTATGCACAACCTCACAAATAGTAAGAGAAACACTAATTAAAACTACCCCAATTACCATTTTTCTTCTATAAGTTTAGGAGAAGTACAATTTTGATAATACATTTTTTGGAGAGACTTTGGGAAAGCAGTCAGCTTCACATGTTGATAGTGGGGATGTCAAATGATATAGTCCCTACAGAGGGCAGCATGGCAATATGAATCAATTCCACTTCTGGGAATTTATCCTATAGATATATTTGCACATGTGCAAAACGGCATAGATATAATGGTATCTCACTCTGATTTCCTTTTTTTGACTACTCAGTGATACTAATTTTCTCTTCACATGATTTGCCCATTTTTCTTTCCCTTTTGCCTATAAATTAGGAGTTGGTTGGGGTTTTTTGCATATTAGGCAAATTGATCATTTTGCAACATTAGTATTAAATATTCTTTCCCTGTCTAGCATTTGCCATGTTTATGGTGTTTTTTCACCGAATAAAGATTTGAATTTTTAATAAAATCAAATTGGTCAATATTTGCCTTTCGGGTTTATAGGTCCCTTTCTTACTTAAGACCTCTCTCACTTGGACTATATACCTATATTCTACTAACTTATCTCTTCATATTTTCTGGTTTTATGTTTTACATTCACATTATAACAGACTAATTCATATTAAGCTAATTTAAATCCACTCACAATAGCTAATATGAATGGTCACCTCTCATATCTAATTTTCTAGTCAATCAAGTCAACAGTCAATTAAATACTTCAGGTCTGTGCTGTCTTCTCTCACCAACACATTTACTGGCATCAGCGCACCAGCTCAAGGCAAGCTGCCAGCTCCCTCTGAGATAAGTGTTTTCCTAGCTACACATAATCTAGGCTAGAAAATACAGTGAAGTGTTTTAGTTTGAAAGGCTTTTCAACTAAAGATCCTGCTGTGTTTAAAGCTTCATCTAGAAGCAAGAGTAAAGAAAGACTGTTAATGCCAGCAATGGATTTAATTAAATCAAACAGATGATACTATCAACAAGAACTACAAAACAAGATCTTGTGAAAAGAAATGAGTTGTCACCACCTCTGGGTATGGAAGATTGAGACTAGGAGCTCAAGCAGAAAGAGGTATGGCAGCACTTTGATGTGGGAAGAGATATGTGCACAAAGTGCATGGCCAGTAATTCCTGCAACGGATGCTAAAGCTATACTGATGTAGATGGCATTCTGAGAGCTATCAGGATGGGGATGAGACCAGTTGAGAAGATGAGCAATATATTTTTTTAAAGTGTTTGTGTATGTATTTATGTGTGTGTCTATTATACATTCAAATATATATATATATATATATATATATATATATATATATAAAGTTTGATAAAAAAACAGCCAAAAGGAGTTGCAGACCAAAACCTACAAGTTATCATTTCCCAGGACCTAAAAGCGTTGTTGCAAAGAGTGACTATGGATACTACATCTAACTCTGACTCACGTGGGTATGCATAATGCAGGTGAGCATAATACTTTTCACCACAATAACGGCAATTAATATTGATGACAATGTCAACAAAACTGTAGTCTGAATTAAAACTACCCATCTGTCTGGTCTGAAGAAAAGTCTTGACTTACTGAACTAAGAGACAATATTTTCTTGGGAAAGTGTACTTTACAACTTATGAAAAGAAACCACCAAATTCCATGGCAAAACATAAAAATGTATCTCATTTCTCTGAGTTTGAGAAGTTATTTTAAAAACTAAGGTAAAGCAAACCAATGTGCAGAAAATAAATGTATTAACCATATGACTGTTGTTTTAGGGCATGAAAATCAGCATATAGAACTGTTACAATCACAGTGCAAGATATACTTTAAATAAAAGAAACAAAATAGAACTATAATTAGAGTTAAGTTAAATGAAGAGTACTCACTGGAAACCTAACTACAGTAACATCTGTCTTTGTGGCCTCGACCAGGAAATCCATCCAGAAGTCCACGAGTTCCTGTATGGCCACAGGCTGTTCTGTAGTCAGTTTCACAAAATGTTTATATATCAAAATTGTCTCTACAATAGACCTGAGGTACCTAAACATTAAAAGATATAAAACACATAAGAGGCAGATTTAGAACCACCTGTTCCCATGTATCCCAGTCTTACTCTGTAAGTGTAAATATGGCATTAAAAATTATGTATTCAGATTCACCAAACATTATTATTTCTTACATCACAGACTTTCACACATTATCTCATTTAAATCTCACAAAAATTCAATAAAGCAGGCTGATTTATACCCATTTTAAAGATGAGGAAACTGAGGCTTAAAGGGCTTAAACAACTTGGACTGGGTGACACATCTACTTAAAACATGACTTTTAAAATGAGTATTATGCCAAGCAAAATAAACCAGTCAGAGAAAGACAAGTACCAGATGATCTCACTTATTTATGGAACATAATGAACAAAATAAGCTGTTAACCAAAAGAGATCCAGAGTCATGGAAGTAGGGAACAGACTTAACAAACCTCAGAGGAATGGAGGGTAGGGGTAGGAGGGGTGGGAAGAGATAAACCGAAGAACTTACGTGCATATATGCACAACCAATGGACATAGACATTAGGTTGGGGAAAGCAGGAGGGGGGTAGTAGCGGAAAAGAGGGGGTCAATGGGGAAAAAAGGGGGATATCTGTAATACTTTCAACAATAAAAAAATAATGCCTATATTCTATTCAAGGAAGTGGTTAATGCATTTGTTTTAAAATAGACTTCCTTAAGAAAGCTTTTCTAAATAGACCCTTTATAAGAGATCATTATTTTACAACTCAGCTTATATATCACATAAATATCCCCAAATCTGCTAAGACAGCTAGTGCCTCAAAAAAAAAAAAAAAATCAGCAATATTGAGAAACAAGATAATTTTGAGATAATAGATATGCAAGCACACTGTAAACTATAAACTTGAAAACTAACATTAAGTTAATGGACATTAAAAGTATTGTTTCGTGGTTATTACTATTGCATAAAATAATGTCTGTTTTCTTGTCAACAAAAGCCAGGATACCTAAAACCAAATCTCTTTGTACCTGTACTTTAGTCTTGATCTCCTATACCATTAGAATGGTTTTCATAAAGAAATAACAAATTTGGCTGCATTTAATGCAAGCATTTATTGGTTCATGTATTTCATGTCATTTGCTGAATGGCCACTGTAAACACACTATTGAAAATACAGCACTATTCTCCAGTTACGCACAGTGCTGAGGAGATAGAAGGTAGCACCAAGTGATCAATACCAATGGAGCTATAACTAAACAGATATGACAAACAAAAGTCATACTGTCAATATCAATAGAGATGTAACTATAGGATGCAGAAACATGAAAGAAGAAAATTTGCCCTGGCCGGTTTGGCTCAGCTGTTGGAGCGTCAGCCTGCAGACCAGAGAGTCCTGGGTTCAGTTCCCGCTAGGGGCACATACCAAAAAAAGAAAATTTCACGAGGTAAAATAATCACACACGTGTATGCAACAATATCCATGGACTTGTATCTGGAGGTGGGGAAGGGTTATAGGTCAGTGTCTGATTTTGAGCAGATGTGATTTATGAATGTTCCCCAGGTGGAGCTGGGACACTGGAAGAGGCATTCTCAGCAGGTGCTGAGACACAAGCGCATGAAGCCATAGTGCAGCATGCTCAGTGTGAAGAGACAGCAGTGTAACCAGGGGGTGTGACAAAAGCTGAGGCTGGAATGACTAAGGGCAAACCTTGTTTGCCAAGCCAAGGAGATGGACTTTATCCCTTAGGCTGTAAGGCACCACTTAACTATATTGATTTAAGGATTTCAGTGGAGGGGAACGGTTATACATGCATTTTAGAAAGATCACAATGGGATTGGTGCTAGGGAGGATTTGCTGAAAATGAGAAAATCCTTTAGAAAGGTATGAGGACCTACAGTGGTGGTCATCTCCTCAAATATTTCCTCTGAGGACAAGTTAGTGGCCTGGGCTCTGAGCTGCTCTAAACCATTTTCAGTATCACTGTTAACCTTTAAAAATCTTTAAAAGTCTTTATATAGCTAATGGTCCAATCATTATATGTGGTACATAATAAAATTAACACTGTTTTCAAAAAAACAGTCCTAAAAGCAGATAGAATTTTGTTTTCATCTCTCCAAGTATCACATACATAATGATGAAACTTGGGTGCATGCCAAGAACAAACTGAAATTAGAAAAACACACATATATAGAAAACACCCAAATGTTGTCAGTAAACCCTAAGTAAAAAGAATGGTAAATCCAAAACTGAGATTAGATCATAAAGGAAACAAAGGGCGTATGTTTGGAGTAGAGGCCTGGGAGGCTGAGATGGAAACTGTAAACCTGCTGATTAGATTTGTAGGTGTAAAGTTTGAGGCTTCTGCATGATTTATGTGGGTAACATTGGGTCAGTGGGTTGGTCAATGTGAGAGAAAGGCTAAGCAGGCAGACATCATCTATGTCCAAAGTCATCAGAAACTATAGTAACACATTTTATTTATAGACATCACTTTTTCCTATAGATTTGGCATTTTGTTCTACAAGCAAATAAAATAATCTAATTGTCAGCTCAACAAATATAACAATTGAAAAGAAGTGATAGGAGCTGTTTATGAAAAGCAATTGCATAAACACATAATAAGTTTATTACCATGCTGGTGTCTTCAATTTAAAAAGCTTTTCAGATGCTTGAATAACTCTCAAGTGGTCATTGGCCAGAACACTGGCCCCCAGAAAAAATCCAACTTCCCAGTAGCTCTGAAGTTTTTCCAAGTTTCCCTTTTTACCAAGAAGGCTACTAAGCTTCACCCCTGGAAGATGGACAGGAAGTACAACATTACACACACACAGCAGCTAGGAAGAACTGATTTTTTATTTAAAAACAAAATGAAGCTTTCATTCTTCCTTTCAGATTAAAACAGCTTTGTTAAGTTTCGATTATAAAAGGAGTTTAAGTTGTAAAAATATGTCATGGTAAAAATATGTCAGACTAACCGTTAAGGTTCTACAGAGAAGAGTGTGAAACTTACCCATTAACTTAAAAACTCAAAGATAACTGCCACTGTCACTTTGATGTATATCATTCCAGAATTTTTAGGTATGTCTGTATATGCAAAAATTAAAAAGTAGAAACACCAAATGCCTTATTGTGTAACCTCCTTCATTTCCTTATTATATCATGGATTCTTTAGTTACTAGAAAGGGAACTATGCTAACATTCTATCAGTCAGTTGAAGTATAAATGTGTACAGTATATTTTGCAAGAGTAAAATGTTACAATCATTAATAATTTTATATGCAAAAACAATTATACACTTGTAAAGTTAAAAATAAGGAAATGGACAGATAGCACTCTCTTGATTTCTGGTGCTTTGTAACAACATTTGAAATCAAATAATGTAAATCCTCCAACTTTGTTCTTTTCTATATCATTTTGGTTCTTCTAGGTTCTTTGCATTTCATTAAAATTTTCATCTCTACTCTGCCTTATATTATTTTTGCATTTGTAATTATTTTGCTTAAAAAGAATATATCCTTGCAGAACAGTTTAGTGCCACTAACATCCCTAACTGTCAAGAAAATTATCTGAGATTTGGGAGTAAGATAAAAAGGTGGGATGCATCATTTCAGTATCATATAGGTCTGTCTAGGGAAAGTGTAGTTTGTTCATCTCACCATTTACTATTTATTAAAGATCTCAGATTTAGAGAAGTTTTCTTGTTAACTTGTGGGTTTTTGTTCAACAGAGATGCAAATAATTTCTGTCTAGTAAAACAGATCAACTGAATTAACTAAAATGTCTTACATGTGCATTTTATAGTTCCTGAGTTATGAATTTATACTTTTTGAAAATTATACTTTAACAAAACAAAATAATCTATAAAAACTTTATGCTACTTTTTATTACATAATTCAACTTAAGTCATGAGGATTTCAGAAACAAAGTCCATTCTTTATATTTTGTGATAAGTTAAAAAGAGAACAGATTTGTCACCTTAAAATTTCATGAGATAAAAAAATTACACATGTGTATGCAACAACATCCATGGTCTCCTAACTGGACATAATAAAAATTGTAATGCATACAAAAGAAAGAAGAAAGTCTGTGGGAAAAATGAGATGCAAAAAACATGTCTCTAACAACCTCAGCTGAAAATTAGCATCTCTTTATTATATGTGTTTTATATGCAGAACAATGAACCCAAGACTGATCTAGCAGCAAACCATGTCAAACATTAAAATAGGGACTAAGAAAATGTTTAATAGTACAGGGGGTACAATAATAATTTTAAATAAAATTTCATATTTATTCTTACATGCCAGAAGTTTATTCTGTGAGTGTGATACTTACCTTTGGCCTTGGCATAAATCTGTCACATGATCATGACACCAAGCCATTCAGTATTTGGACAAAATGTTGTTTTTATGGCAAATAATATTTTAGCATATGGGTATGTCACTATTTATCCAAATGCAGCTGATGACATTTTCTATTACAATAAACATTCCTGTACACATTCCTGCACTTATTTAATTATTTCTTTATAATAAAGTCCTAACCCTGAACTTGTTTGGTACAGATGTGCCCATTTTAAGTTTTGACACATTTTGCCAAATTGTCCTTAGAAATGCTGCACCAATTTAATTTTCACTAGTGGTACCTGACAATAATCTCCTGCCCACACCTTTCACAATTATAAATACAATCAAGTCCTTCTTGACCAAGATGACAAAGAAAAAAGCAATATTGTCCCCCCCCCCTTTTTTTTTTTACCACTGAGATTTTGACTGTCTTTCCATGTTTGTATTTCTTTTGTGAACTAGCTTTTATGTTCTTTCCATATATCTTTATGATGTATGAAACTTGTTTGTACATGAAGATGCTAATCTTTTAGGTATGAAGTTAAGAATATGGCTTTTTTATATTTAGGAGCTCCCCCTCAAGGACTACAGGAATAAACACCTTAATACATACCCCCCCCCCCCCTTAGAGATCATTTCTATAGGAACGAGTCTCAGAAGTAGCATTATACTTGGTGTTAGGCTACAACATTTTTTTAAATCTTTTTTTCTTTACTGATTTTAGAGAGAGAGGAAGGGAGAGGGAGAGAGAGATAGAAACATCGATGAGAGAGAACATCAATTTTTAAGGTTCTTGATCCATAGGGCCAAATAGCTAAAGCACTATTACTAATGTACCTTTTTATACCTTTTCATCTTTTTACCACATCCTTACCAGTTGGATATTTTTCTTTAAAAACTTTCTGGCTAAAATTATAAGCAATGAACAGTATGTCACTACTGTTTAAATAAATCAGTTATTTGATTCAATTGTCTGTTTAGGCAATTTAAATAAATAATTCTCTAATTAGAAGTGGTTGGCTTCTAAGAACTGAAGATTTTTTTAACAGTTTAATTTTATCACAGATTTACAACTTGGAACTACTATTTGATTCAAGGCTGCTTTAATGGAGAAACATAGGAAACAGCCTTTATTGAACACTCATTAGATGCCTAGCATGGTGCAAAGCACACTGGAAATGTAACTCTTTCAATCCATACAACCACACAATGAATTAGAAATTATCTCCTTTTTTGCAGTAAGGAAAAAAGACCTCAGAGACCTTTAACAATTTGTCTAAGGTCATACAACCTCCATAAATAGTGGAGATTAAATTCTTTCCATTTCAGTTTTCCATTACAGAGAATTTCAAACATACATAAAAGGAGAAAAAACATAACAATGAATGGTCATATTTTCAATTATTGCTAACATTTCTCTATTACTTCATCTTTCTGAATATTTTTGTTGCATCATTTCAAATTAAATTACAAACATCATGACATTTCACCCTTAAGCGTTGCAGCATACACCTAAAAAATTTTTCCTATTCAATTATTGCACCTAACAAAAATAATTTCTTAATGTTATCTAGTATCAGATCCTAATTCAAATTCTCTAATTGTTCCCCAAATGTCTCCTATAGCTTTTTTTCAAACAAGAATCCAAACAAGAATCATTAATTGCATTTGTTTTTTATGTTGCTAAATCTCATTTAACATAACCAATCCATCCACACTTTTTTTCCATGACACTGATTTTTTTCTTTTTTTTTTTAGAGACAAGGAAGGCTGCCTCGTAGAACATCCTCACATTCTGGATCTGTCTGATGGCACTTCATGGTGGTGTCTGATTTATTTCTCTAGACCAGCAGTTCTCAACCTGCGGGTCGCGGGTCGAACAACCCTTTCACAGGGGCTGCCTAAGACCATCGGAAAACACATATTTCCAATGGTCTTAGGAACTGAGACACCGCTCCTCTATCCGTCTCCAGGCGGGTCCGCCCACACGCAGATACGCCCACATACAACATGAGGAACTATATTAAAGGGCCGCGGCATTAGGAAGGTTGAGAACCACTGCTCTAGACACTGTGATTCCTATTAACTAAATGTTAGAGCTTAACATTCAGGCTAAACATTTTTTGGCAAGACTATTTCACAGAAGATGCCACTTTAATCCATATTCACCACATCAGGAGGACCGCATGGAGCCATCCCACTAAGGATGCTAGTTGGATCACTGATAGCCTGATCCCTGGAGGGGATGTATAGGTACGTTTGTTCCTTTGTGACTAACAAGAAATCTGTGAGTGAGCTTTGGTAGCATGTAAATATGGCAAATATAAACTTTTTAAAAATAAACATTTTCATTGATCCTTGCCAGAATCATTATCTCGACATCACCATCATTATCAATTTTATCATGTCTTCTACTCTATTAGTTAGCTCTCTTTTGAAGAATACATTCTCCTGAACAAAATACATTTAGTATGCAGCATGCCTTACGAAGAGCTTTATCTCGCAGACTGGATGAACTATAGTATGTCTTTAAAAGGAACAGAAAGTACTTCAATTTTTCCCTATAATTTCCAATTTTCTGAGAAGTTGATCACCTCCATATAATAAATGAGCTGATTTGTGCTTGGTGATTAATTTTGCTTTGATTTGTTTTCTTGATTATCTTTATAGATTCACAGATTTTAAAACTCAGTAATACGCATTTTATTTTTATTGCTCCCTGAAACTGAGATTCAAATAGTGGTTTATCTCAATTCCAATCACACTGTTCTTTTATTACATCATCATTATTGATGGAGACCCAAACCTGTAATTCTGACTCTCTCCCATAAAGTGTCATATAGTTAAATGGAGCCTAGATTTTTTTATATTAGTTTGAGCTGAAACAATAAATATTAACTAGGGGTTTTTGAAACAGGTAAAATAAACTAAAAACTGAATTACATCCCAATATCAGGACTGCATAATAGTATGAAATACTAAACCAAGGAGATATAATAAAAAATTTTTTCTAGGAAGTCAGATGAGATAGAAAGCAAATGTCTATCTATCAGTGGTTCTTCTTCTTCTTCTTCTTTTTTTTTTTTTTTTTTTGGTACCAAGTTGGCTCCAGTTTATAGATTTCCACGTAAAATATCAAACTGTAATTACCAACTTTACGGAGCTCAAAGGAAGATTCAAACTGGTGCCCAGCTGCCAGAAGAAGGACTGCATAATTAATTCCTGACTGTAGTGTAGGCTCACTTTCAAATGCCTTTTTGAACCTATAAAAAAAAACAAAAAACAAAATGTACAAGTTTACTTTCTCAATCATGAAACTCTGGGTGTGTAATAGCTTCTGTTTGCATAACTCCAATGCCTGAGCAAGTGAAAATATTCTACTGGCCTTCACCCCAGAATCTAGTGTGCTATTAGGATTTAATGCTTAAGTGACTGCATAGCCTCACCCTCAGTCCACTGCATTCCCCCACTTAACCCACCCTCATCATAACAGCCCACTCTTTGAAAAAGTCCTCTCTTCAACAGTTTACCAGAAATATGAGACTCTGTGTGTGTGTGTGTGTGTGTGTGTGTGTGTGTGTGCATGTGAACGCAGTGGAAATTTAAAAATGAGAATTGTTCACATGTTTTTTAAAGTGGTTTTATAAAAAGCTTTAAAAATACACAAAGCATTGAGGAGGATCATCTAGGTAACACAATGAAACAAACAGTTCCATTAGAGTGATACAGAAATGAAAGAATGCACTAAGAAATTAGGAAAACAGAGACTGTGCCTGTGCATACTAATTTTAGCTCAAAGAGAATAAGAATCCTTTCCTGAATATGCATGAAACTGAATATCAACCTTTGAAAACACTTCAGCATTTCAAAAGACTTCAGTGTTTGCATATCCACTGTATTTTCAAGGTTAACACTTCCTAGGATCCATTCTAGGGTTTCTTCACATACATAATTCAACAGACAACAATATTCAATAGTATTTCATTTGGGTACATGAAGAAGAAGAAAAGTAAAATAAACCCCCTAGCGACTAACAGAAACTGCCTAAGACAAACATAAAATAAAATCTTTATTTTAAAAGAATCAGACTGAGGAAAATATAAGGATTAAATACCTCACATGATGATACAAAAAAAAGTTACGTAGGAAAAAATACATTACAATTTCAAGATAAAGGCATTCTTATTTAAATAGTTTTTTTTAATGTGTTTTTATTGGTTTTTTTAGAGAGAGAGGAAGGGAGAGAGAGAGAGAGAAACATCGATGTGAGAGAAAACATTGATCAGCTGCCTCCTGCATACCCCCTACTGGGGATCGAGCCTGCAATCTGGGCATGTGCCCCAATGGAGAATCAAACCAGGACCTCCCAGTCCATGAAATGACGGTCAATCTACTGAGCCACACTAGACAGGCTCCATAGGACATTTATTTGTTTGTTTATTTTCTGTACTGATTTTAGAGAGAAAGAAACACTGATGAGCGAGAACACCAATTGGCTGCCTCCTGCATGCCCCCCCCCCCCACTAGGGGTTTGGCCTATAACCTGGGCATGTGCCCTAACTGGGAATCGAACTGGCAACCTCTTGGTGCATGGCTCGATGCTCAACCACTGAGCCACACTGGCAGGGCCATAGGACATTTATTGAATGCTGGGTTGTATGGAGGCTGCAAGATGAGGCAGGGCGGGGAAGGCAGAGGAATCTCCTGAAGTCTGACACTACTTAGGAGTGCAGTGCCACTAAAGGGGGGAGCCTGCAACAAACACATGACAGTCTCCTCCTTAAGAAATTTACCAAATTGAAGCTGAATGATGTAAGAATAAAAAGTTACACTCAAAACTCCAAAGGGCAGATATGAAATTTCCCACAGTATTTAAGGGATAAAGAGATAGAGACCTCTTTGGTTTTTTAGTAAAAGCTGAGGAGGTGTCACAGCTAAGAAGCAGGGACAAAAGAGAGACAGACTGGGTTAACTAAAACCAAAAGCCAGACCCAACTCAACTCAATTACATTTGTTGAGATAATCAGCATCTTACCCAATCTTGCTAACAGAGAACAGTGAGAGACTTCAGTGAAAGAAAATAAGATAATCTTCAGCCCCAATAATAATTCTTAAATAAAAAAATGTATGGGGCCCTGGCCGGTTTGGCTCAGCGGTTAGAGCGTCGGCCTGCGGTACAGAGAGACCCGGGTTCGGTTCCCGATAAGGGCATGTACCTCGGTTGCAGTTTGTCCCCAGCCCTGGTTGGTCGTGCAGGTGGCAGCCACTCGATGTGTCCCTTTCACGTCGATGTTTCTCTCTCTCTCTCTCTTCCTCTCTCCCCCTCCCACTCTATCTGAACAAAAAATGAAAAGTCCTCAGGCGAGGATAAAAAAAAAAAAATGTATGGGATACAATAAGGAATTATGAGACATACAAAGAGCCAGGAAAATATGACCAATAAACATGAGAGCAAGGACAAGAGGGACTGACCCACAGATAATTCATATGCTGGAATTTGTAGATGACTTTAAAATAATTATTACAAATATGGTAACGAAAATTGAGAAAAAGATGAGCAAAATGAATGAAAAAAATAAAAAATTTCAGCAGAGAGTTGGAATGTTAAAAAATTCAAATAATCTAGAACAAAAATGGAAAAATATCCTCGGATGAAGATTAAAAAAATATTTCAAATAATGTAGAACTAAAATATACAATACTCGAAAATAAGAATTCATTGTATGGGTTTAATAGCAGACTAGACAGAGCAGAAGATACATTTGGTGAACTGAAAACGAACAAACAAAAAAAACAGGTAAATAATAAGTACTGAAGAAGAGGGAGGTAAAAGGGGGAGAAAACAAGAACATAAGAGACATATGGGATAGTTAAATGGTCTAAATGCATTATTGTAGCCCCAGAAAGAAAAGAGAGATTACTGGACACAAGAAACATCTGAAGACATAATGGCCAAAAATACTGCAAAACTGATGAAAATATGAAGCCATAGATTACAGAAGTTCAGCAAACCTCTAGCAGGATAAAATTAAATAACCACAGTCTAAATGATGAAACCAAAGACACAGAGAAAGTCTTAAAACCAGCCAGAGGAAAAAAGTCACGTTACCTTCAAAGGTGCAGCAATACAACTGATAGTTTACTTTGCAATACAAACTATTAAAGCTGGAAGATAAGGCAATGACATCTTTAGAGTGATAAAAGAAATAAAGAAAAGGTGTAAGAAAGATGTTTTTAAACCAAACTGGGAGAATTAGTTGCGAGCAAATCTGTACTACAAAAAAACCCTAAAAGTACTTCTTCAGGATAAAGGAAAGTGATCTCAGCTGAAAATACTGAACTGCAGAAAGAAAGAGCATCAGAAAGGGTAAATATTTGTATGTAAAGATATTAACTATTTAAAGGTAAAATACAAATTTTAGGTAGAATGTAAAAGTCAAGGATATAGATTTTAATCTCTACAGAACTACTAAAAGAATAATATAAAAAGTATTACTAAAGAGCTATAGAGGATAAAATGTAATACTAAATTAACAGAGAATAGGGGAGAATGGAAGATTAAAGGAACAAAGAACATATGAAAAAAGTAGAAAATAAATAGCAAAACGGTAGACATTACTGCAACTGTAAGTTACCAAATTAAATGTAAATGACCTAAACACTCCAAATAAAAGAGATTTATCAAATTAGATTTAAGAACAATAGAGAAGCCCGCCTGTATGGCTCAGTGGATTGAGCATTGTCCCATGGACTGAGAGGTCCCAGTTAGATTCCCAGTCAGGGCACATGCCCGGGTTGCAGGCTTGGTCCCCAGTGGGGGGGGCGTGCAGAAGGCAGTCGATTGATGTTTCTCTCTCACATCGATGTTTCTATATCTCCCTTCCTCTAAAAAAAATTAATAAAAACTTCTTTAAAAAAATACAGAAAAGAGGAAGGAAGGAAGGGAGGGAGGGAGGAAAGAAGTTCAACTCTATACATTTAAAAGAGATACTTTATTTTATTATTTTTTTATTTTTATTATTATTTTTTTTTATCCTCACCTGAGGACATTTTTTCATTTTTTGTCCAGATAGAGTGGGAGGGAGAGAGAGGAAGAGAGAGAGAAACATCGACGTGAAAGGGACACATCGAGTGGCTGCCACCCGCATGACCACAAACTGCAACCGAAGTACATGCCCTTCGCGGGAACCGAACCCGGGTCTCTCTGGACCGCAGGCCGACGCTCTAACCACTGAGCCAAACCGGCCAGGGCTAAAAGAGGTACTTTAAATAAAGGGACACAGGTAGATTGAAAGTAAAATGATGTATAAAGATGTATCACTCAAATACTAAGCAAAACAAATCTGTCATGACTATGTATTAATATAACACAAAATGAAGTTTAAGGCAAAAATTATTGTGAGGAGGGACATTTTATAATGATAACAGGGTAAATTCAACAGGAAGATTTATAATCCTAAATGTACCTAGTAACATGGCTTCAAAATATATAAAGCAAAAATAGTCAAACCATAAAATAAAAATAAAAAATAGACAAATCTACATTCATAGCTGGAAACCTTAAAACACTTCTCTCAGTGATGATCAAACAGGCACACACAAAATATCAATGAGAATATGGTAAATCGGAATAACATGATTAATCAAGTTAATGTAACAGTCTTACATAGAATATCACACCCAACAACTGTGGACCATATCTTGGGCCATAAGGCATTCTCAACAAATTTCAAAGTACTGAAATAATGCAGAGTGTGTTCTCTCACCAAAACAGAATTAAGCTAGAGAATAATAAAGACACATTGGGCCCCGCCAGTGTGGCTCAGTGGTTGAGCGTCGACCCATGCACCAAGATGTCACCAGTTCGATTCCCAGTTAGGGCACATGCCCAGGTTGTGGGCCAAATCCCCAGTACGGGGCATACAGGAGGCGGCCAATTGATGTTCTCTCTCATCGATGTTTCTATCTCTCTCTACCTCTCCCTTCCTATCTTAAAAAAAAAAAAAAAAATTGGGATACTGGGTAATCTACTTCTGAATAACCCAGGGGTCAAAGAAGAAGTCTCTGAAAATTAAAAGGTATTTGAGCTGAACAATATCGAAAGTTCAATATATCAAAATTTCTGGGATGCAGAACAATTTATATCTTTATATGCATATATTGGGAAAAAGCAAGTTGAAAAATCAATGTTCTAAACTTCCACCTAGAAAACTAATAGCATATTAGCTTCGAACAGAACAGAAAGGATATAATAAAGAGCAGAAATCAATGAACTAGAAAGCAGATGTACACCAAAGAGTATCAGCGGTGCCAAAAGTTAGTTCTACGAGAAAATTAGTAAAATTAATAAACTCCTAGGCAGCAGAGTGAGAGAGTAGTGGGAGGAGTGGGGAAGAGGGAAAATACAAATTAAAGGTCCTATTAGCATTTAGAAAGAAGTAAAAGGATATTCAGAACAACTTTATGCCAATAAATAGGGCAACCTAGGTGAAATAAAAAAAAATTCTTGAAAATCACATATTAGCATGACACAAGGAAAAAAGTAGAAACTCTGAATAGTTCTTATTTATTACAGAATTTGTAACAATCTGAAACTTTGTCATCTATCTCCCCCCATAGAATGTACACTCCATGAGAGCAGGGAACTTGTCAGTCATATTGAGCACAGAAATCTCTAGTGCCTGAATCATCACACTGCCTGACAAGTGATTACAAAATACTTGCTGAATGAAGGAAGGATGTATTCACTTCTTACCAAGAACTGGGCTGGAACAAGAGGTAAAAATAGCAGTTCACATAAGATAAAAGTAATCTATTCATTTCTTTCAGGAATCTAAATCCTGACATTGATAAAACCATATGATCAAAAAGCTACATCCTTTGGCCACAATAAATGAGTAAATTGCACATCACCTTCACTGCATTACATTTTAATGTTTTTGGAATTCACTACTTGATAAAAGTAGTGATGACACTGTTTATATAGTTTTCCTTGTTGCCTACATAAGGGCCTTTACATGAGAAATTCCATTCATTCATTGCTAGGGAGAGTTCAGTTTCCTCTGAAGAATTGGTATATGATCTTTTTTTCACGCAACTACTAAAAAGCTTGAAGCTCAGTTATACCAAGCATGTTGATCCTTATTATTGGCATATTTGTATTCTCTAGTTCCTTGGTGCTAATTTTCCATATATATTTTATCATTCCATTGTATTTTTTAAGATTCAAATTTGATTTAAAAATACACATAGCTGTTAAAATAATGAAACCATCCATTTTGGCTGAAGATGATGCATCTGTCATTTTTGGGTAAGTGTGCCACAGTATTAAACAACAGCAAACCTCAGTGTGGCTTGAAATGCCATTCATGACATGTTTCTGCTCTACTGGTTCAATTACGCTCCACATTGTTTTCCCTCTGGGATCCAGCTTGAAGGAACAGCTTTCTCTGGGAATTAGCTAAGGAAAAGTACATATGGTACAGCCACAACATGGCTCTTAAACTTCTACTGACAATGAGCATCAATCAAGACACACACTCAAACATGGTATCATGGGGTGGGAATATATACTCTTCCTACAAAAGGGGACAGTGTATTTCTAACAAAAATACAATATAGCACAGATGACATTCGGAAAGCTATGACTAACACCAAATCGTAAATGAAACAGTAATTTTAGCAGGCTCAGACTACTGAGCATCTACTAGGTATAAGGCAGCGGTTCTCAACCTGTGGGTCGTGACCCCTTTGGGGGTCGAACGATCCTTTCACAAGGGTCGCCTATGACATAACAGTAGCAAAATTACAGTTATGAAGTAGCAACGAAAATAATGTTATGGTTGGGGGTCACTACAACATGAGGAACTGTATTAAAGGGTGGCGGCATTAGGAAGGTTGAGAATCGCTGGATAAGGCATTATACTTGACCCATCAGGCCTAATATTTTTAATTCTGACAACTCTTTTTTTTTTCTTTATTAATTTTAGAGAGAGAGAAGAAGAAAGAAATAGAAACATCGATGAGAGAAAACATCGACTGGCCGCCTCCTGCATGCCCCACACTGGGGATTTGGCCCACAACCTGGGCATGTGCCCTGACCAGGAATTGAACCGGTGACCTCTTGGTGCATGGGTCGATGTTCAACCACTTAGCCACACCGGCCGGGCTAATTCTGACAACTCTTTAAAATAGAAAGGATTTTCTCAAGTTTACTGATCAGGAAACTGAAACATGGAAATATTAAGCCATGCAATTTAGAAGTGGTCAAGCAGGAACTTTACCTAGTTCTGCTGGATTCCAAGGCCCGAGCCCTCTTCCCTGTATCACTTTGCCTACCCGTTGGTGTGTGTTAAAAATGTTTGTTTGTTTTTTTAAGTCCTTTTTCATTACTTTTTTTTTTAGTAAAAGGGAGTTGGGTGAAAAAGGAAAGACAATAAGAAATAAAAAGCAGAGAGAACTGCTTTCATATTAAAGATAAAATTTATATTCTATATACAACAGAAATAAGTATTAATGAATTCTTGGAAAGAATGGTGTTTGTCAACTATGAGGTATCACCTCACACCTGCCAGAATGGCCGCCATCAACAAATCATCAAACAAGTGCTGGCGAGGGTGTAGAGAAAAGGGGACTCTAGTACACTGCTGGTGGGAATGCAGACTGGTGCAGCCACTATGGAAAACACTATGGTGTTTCCTCAAAAAATTAAAAATTAAATTGCCATTTAACCCAGTGATCCCTGTTCTAGGAATACATCCTAAGAATCCTGAAACACCAATCAGAAAGAATATATATACCCCTATGTTCATAGCAGCACTATTTACAATTGCTAAGATCTGGAAACAAGTATCCATCAGTAGATGAGTGGATAAAAAAGCTGTGGTACATATACACAATGGAATACTATGCAGCTGTAAGAAAGAAAGTTCTCTTATTCTTTGAGACGACATGGAGGGACCTGGAGAGTATTATGCTAAGCGAAATAAGCCAAGCAGAGAAAGACAAATATCAAATGATCTCACTTATTTGTGGAATATAATGAACAAAATAAGCTGTTGAACCAAACAGACCCAGAGAAAGGAGTATGGTTCAGACAGAAACCTCGGGGGGGGGGGGGGAAGGAATGAGATAAACCAAAGAACTTATATGCATATATGGATAACCAACAGACATAGACAACAATGCTGTGGGGCGGGGGGGGGGGTCAGGAGGAGGGTATCTAGGGGGCGGAAAGGAGAAACATCTGTAAAATAAATTAATTAATATGAAAAAAAAAGAATGGTGTTTGTCAAAAAATATATTTGATCAATTTTGTTAGACTGAAGACTAACATTTCTAAAAGACTGATATGGCAAGACTCCTGAACGCACTCATAAAAATGCACCAAAGAAGAAATTTTATGTCATTGAAAACGTCAAAAGTTTAACTAGCAAGAGGATAAATAAACATGAACAATGTTAGTCCTTACATAAAAAAATCTATAAAAATGATTAATATTCAAACCTATCTATAAAGACAGAGAAATAAAATGATTAGATGTGAGTGAAGCTAAAATTAAAGAAGACTTCATGAAAAGAAAAGAAAAATCTTAAGGACGGAACCAGTCACATCTTAAGAGAAGTCTAGTGATTTTGAGTAACTGCACGAACGTATTTCCACTACTGTTGATTTTTTCTATTTTAGTACTAAATACTTGCAAAAAGAGGGTAAGTAACTTGTATTCTTCAATTCATTATTAGATTAAAAAGATGCAAACTTCTCATTAAGCTTTCAAAGCAACAGATTTTGTTCAAGGGTTGCCTTATTATTAGCACTGTATGTGTCAACTGACTGCAAGCTAGCTCTAAGTACTTGATTATGAAATGAGTGATGAAGTCTTTATAAAAAAAGCCTTAGTTCACTTTTTGTATCTGCACTGAGATGTTCAACAATGTCAAGAATAAAGGAAATATTCCTGAACTGAGTGTTTTTACCTAAAGAACATTTACTTGCCATCAAAGAAGAAACTAAACTCAAGTTCTTTTTATTTAGCTGTCATTTTTCCTTCTTTGTGCTATAACAGCTGTGATTCTTTCTGTGAGACATACAAGTAATTACATTTAATTTCATGGTGCTTTACATATCTAGGAATATTTCTGAAAAATCATCACTCATATAACACAGAGGTAAAGCAGGACAGCATTAGAAGAAGACTATTGCCAAATCACTCCATTGATTTCATTTGGAAATCGGGGGGTGGAGGGGAACCCTCTATTTAATTCAAACTATGTATTTGTATATATTCCTTATAATGGAAAAGCCAGAAAGAAAAATAAAGAGCCCCAAACTCAAACTATGTTCTTCCAGTCCTTTTACATGTGCATACTTCCCCCTCCAAAAAGAGAATCATGCTACTTTTATAGTCTTTTAAAATTTGATATGATATTAAAGATTTTTTCAAACCACAATTTCTTTCTTGGTACATATCCAAAAGAACAGAAATCAGAGAACCAATGTGCACAGCAACATTATTTACAACAGCCCAAATGTGGAAACAACCCAAATGTCCATCGACAGATAAATGGATAAACAAAATGTGGTGTATAAATACAATTATTCAGCCTTAAAAAAAGAAATTCTGACACATGCTACCGCATGGATGAGCTTGAAGAGCATCGTAAGTGAAATAAGCCAGTCACACATACACAAAGACAAATACCATATGATTCACTTACATAAAGTACTAGAGTAGTCAAATTCATAAAGACAGAAAGTAGAATGGTGGTTGCCAGAGGCTGGGGGTAGGCAAGAATAGGAAACAGGTATAGAGTTTGAGTTATGCGAGAGGAGAAAACTTATAGATGTATAGTGATGATAGTAGCACAGCAATGCAAATGTACTTAATGCCACTGAATTAATTGCACACTTAAAAATGGTTAAAATGGTAAGTTTTGTGTTAAAACATACTTTTGGTAAGTCAAAAGTAGGTTTACAGTTTTCATATGAAAATACAATTAATAAATAATAACATAAGAATAAACTCTGTTTCATGTACTCACAACTGTAAACCTACTTTTGCCCATCCCTGTACTTTTACTACCAACCCCCTCCAATTCTGAATTAAGGATATTCCATTACATGGGGATGTCATCCTTCATTTAACAGTTTCTCTACTATTGGACATTTAGGTTTCTTCCAATTTTGTGTTACCATAATATTCAGTGTAGTGAATATTGTTGTATGTGTATCTTTGTTTCTATATGTGCTATTTCTTTAGGATGGTTTCCAAAGGACCAAAGTGGATTAAAGAACCTGAATTATTTCAAAAGACTATTGTGCATCATGATGCTCAGTACCAAAGTGCTTTTCAGAAAGGTCTTAAGGCCTCAGCTGGTTTGGTTCAGCGGTTAGAGTGTTGGCCCACAGACCAAAGAGTTGAGGGTTTGATTCTGGTCAAGGGCACATACCTCAGTTGTGTGGGAGACAACCAGTCGATGTGTCTCACATCAATGTTTCTCTCTCCCTCCCTCCCTCCCACTCTATCTGAAGATAAACGGCAAAAAAAAAAAAAAAAAAAAAAAATCCTCGAGTGAGGATTTAAAAAAAAAAAAGGTCTTACCAATTCATATTCCCAAAGACAGAGTAGGAGACACGCTTTTCTGTTGCACCCATGCCAAAATAAAGTATTCTCATGTATTTTCATCTTTGCCAATTGATCACAATAAGAAAGCATAGGGCTCAGAGTTTTAATGTGCATTCGATTGCTTCTGAGAATGAACAATTTTCGTATGTTTATGATAAATCAAAACTTATCCTTCCAATGACTGCCAAATCTCTCAAATTAAAATGCAAAGCCCACATTCTAAGAACTCTGTGGGAAGATGGGTGGAGAAACTTTTGGAAATGCTCTGAAGAGGAGACAGAGGTGGGGTCAAGGGCTTAAATTTAATAAAATCTTTAAGAATATGAAGAACAGTGATGATTTAGGAAGAAGGGAGTAACAATAAAATATGAGGAAAATCTAAACACTTAATAAAAGGGAATAGTCATATTACTAATTATGGTTAATTTATTCAATAAAATGGACCCACTAAGCAGAATCGCCAGGACCAGTGAGCTCAGTATTGTGAAAAACTCCCCAACTGATATGATGTTCAGACAGTTGGAAATGACTGCTTTGGTTCACAGAGTAAAATCATCCCTATTCTTCCATATTCTTTTTCAGCATTACACTAGCAAATATCTAGTTGTCTCGCTCATCCCTGACAGCTACATTACATAAAGCAAGCTTTAGCTGCTCTCTTTAGGTACTCAATACTTGTTAGCCACAATTAGGAAACCTCCACAGTGACATAATAAATATTATCATTCTTGCACCTCGACTTGGTCATGCCACAACAGAGCTTAATCCAATCTATCATCTGCTGAATGTAGCTTTAAATCAAGGTCAAGGCATCAATGTACCAGGATGCTTGTTTACAAAGTAACCATGGGCATACTGTGTGTTTTACCCAAGTCTCCAAGTCATCCTGGAATTGCTGGCTCCCTAGGAGCCATCAACATCTGCACACCAATGAGCTGAGTGTCATGCTGAGTTACTAAGAACTCTTTAGGCTTTGTGTACTAAAAATAAAAATCATCCAAAAGTGGAAAACTCACCTAAGAGACATAGTAAAAAACTAAATAAAAAATGATGTCAATGGAAGAATGGTCAGATAAAACTCTGGGGGGTTAAGGAGGGTAGTGGAAATAGAGATAACACAGAGAGAGATATCTTGAAGCCAAGAAAAAGAATAAAGGATTAATCCGGCAAATGGAAAATAGATATTGGTTTTTATTTGTAGGTTGATTGGTTTGTTATATAACTCTCCCAAAGTCAAGTCAACCCCACCAATAATAAAAAACTAAAGTGTTATTAGGCACACACTACTGTTTGTACAGCACTGTCACTGACGTAAAAGAAAATCAGTTGATAAGGCAAGGCTGTCTGTTCTTTCCCAAGTTACTATGGAAAAAATGAACACATTAATGTTAAAAAAAAACACACAAAAAAAACCTTACTGCATTTAATTTCCTGCCTATAGATCTTTTTTGGCATTACAACAGGAGAGACATGATTATGCTAATTCAGTACAGATACCTATTTTGCTTTAAAAGTTCTGAAAATGACTTCATATCTCCCCTTAAGAATGAGAATATTATCATCTCTAAAACCAAATATGAGTCCAATCTCTGCCTTTCCGATGTGACCCCCATGACAGCCATGGCATATGAAATTCAAACAAAGCCTATGTAAAAAGTATACAGAGACTCTATAAATTTTCCCTCATTAGCCAAGATGTTCAGCTAGATCGAGAGAAAGAAAACTCTTAGAAATATTTTAGGAAAAGGGAAATTAAATTTTGTTAATATTCATTTTGAACAGGGATAAATAGAACAATATGTAAAGAAATATAAAGCATTTTCATATATTATATACTAAGGACATAATACCAAGTGCCTACTATTCTAGGACTTTAAAATATGTTGCTTTATTTAATCCTCACAACAGAGCATTCATTCCCCCTAAAGTGATTAGTCTAAACCAGTTGTAATAATCTTACTGATGATTTGGGCTGATGATGAAATACTAGAAGCATAAAGAAATGTAAGGAAAGTCTGGGGCAGGATCTCCCCTCCCCCCCATTTCTTAATTTTATTTTTCAATTATAGTTTATAATCAATAGTATTCTGTATTAGTTTCAGGTACATGGTATAGTGGTTAGACAATCATATACTTTACAAAGTGTTTCCCTGATATTTCCAGTATGGGGTAGGTTTTTATGAACGTGTTTTCTCAGTCCTAAGACAAAAATACAGAAAAAGATGGCCTCCTTTCATCTCCAGATCTTGGTGTAGCTAAATTGGATTGATGCCTGAAATGCCCTTAGCCACCACCCACGGCAAAAATGATGGAACTGACCTGGCCTCACCTTTTTAAGCTGCCAACTCAATCTATACCAGATCTAGCCCTATTTCTGAATTTCATGTTTGGAAAGATATATTTCCTTATTATTTAAACCCATTGGAGGTAAGGTATTCTGCTACATGTAAAATGCTTGAGAGCATTCTAACTCATCTAAGTAGATAGTATTCTTATTTTTTAAATTAAAAAAAACAGAATTTCCTAACGGTTAAATAATTTTCCTAAGATTACACTGACAACTCTTATCTCCTGTCAGTTTCCCAAAAGTCCATGCCTCTTCAACAAAACGGTATAGATGTTTCTGGAAATGTCTGTCCCTGAAATGTAGTAAAAACAACACCAGAGCTGAAAAAAAAATAGGTTTAAAATTTTATTAGTCACAGGACATCAAGAAATTCACTTAAGTTCTTTGCATTTCAAATGCCTCAGATTTAAAATAGGAATAAAAATGTCCGCCTTGCCTAAGCCTCCACTAGTTAATAACATACCAAAAACCTTGTGTGAACTCCTATACTTAAGGGATTATTATCTTCACCTACTAAACTGCATTTGGCAAAATGTTCTGAGTAAGTCACGCTGCATATAAATTCAGCATAACTATTTCATGGTTATTTCTTTTTTTAGATTAGGTTAAAAAATGGTGGACATAATTCTGGCAGTGAACTTTTCCATTGTCCTCAAATCATGGTCCGTAATATTTCCTTGGGTTATCCCAGTTAAGTCTGTCACTTCAGAAACTCTGTGGCCTTTTTTTTTAGGGTGTAAGTCTAGGCTCTTGGGTCACAATATTTCATCCTTGGAAAGTTGAATATCCTCCCAGCTTTGCTCTCACATCTTGCTCTTTATCCCATATCAGCCCCAACTTCCTCTAATTATTGTGACAGGCACCACTGCTGCTTTCTTGAACTTATATTTAATACTATATTGAGGGAGGAGGGTGTCAATGGGGGAAAAAAGGAGAAACATTTGTAACAAAAAAATCTTGGGCAGGAAAGAAATCATTAATAAACAAAGATAAAATGAGAAAAATATATATATAAATATATTATATTGAACAGCTATGCTAAAAAACCACAACCTTTTAGTAACTGAAAGCTAAACTCAGTTTATCTACAGATCAAAAAGGCATTTTCATACATTAACTTGAATTATAGAAATTTAAATATAGAAAAAATGGCATTATTTTAGCCATCCACAAGAGCTTCAGTGAACAAAAATAACTAAGGAATCAACAATTAAAAATATCAAATGTTAGAGAACCACTCTTTTTTTTTTTTTCATTTAAATCAGCAGGATGTGTTCATTCAAACCACTCATCCTCCATCTATCCTAGATAAGATTCAACAACCCAAATTTGTTCTAAGAACATATCACAATACTGCAAACTTCAGAAAAGCTAAACCGCAAACTTTTCTTGTATTTCTATTTTAGTACAACTCATCCTCTCTTCCAGATAAGACTCAACAATGAAAATTTGTTCTGACAACATATTACAATTCTGCAAACTTAAAATATCTAAGCCATAAACATTTTTTATTTTCTATTTTTGCATTCTGAGCCCACAAGGTAATCTCTCAGAAGACAGAACTGCATTTAGAGGGTCACTCTAGAAGTAAAAGGGTGCCTTGGTACAGTACTTGTACCAGAAACAATGCTCTGTATGTAAAACTTTCTCACTCTCAGAATGGGCAGGAACACTGAACTCTGTAATGATGTTAGAAAGGGCAGTTGCCAAAAAGAGTCTATGAGCCACTGTGATCACAACTACTTGGGACTGTTTTTTACTACTACACTGAAGATCTCATCCTTAAACTTTCCGTGGTCAGTAGATCACTGTCTGCTCAAGCCAATAGAATATGAGTCAGACCATGGAAAGCGTCAATAGAAAGGAGCCCGTGGGACTGACTACCTGCAACGATATTCCACTCCTTATCCCAGCACAGTATCTGACAAGTGAAAACTCAGAGGCTCATAAAAGGTCAGCTGAAACATCCCTTTGGAATCCATGACTTAAGTAATGTGGAACCCAGGGTAAATCTGGCAGGAAGCCAATTAACCTCAGTTATACCCTTTGTGTCAGCACCTTTACTAAGTCTTTTATTTCTCAGCTCTAACAGAGGAGGTTAGGGACAATGCCAACACACTAACATGAATGAGTGTGTTTGCTGTACTGTGGGAGTTGGATCAAAACACTTCTAAGAAATACTGAAGTAGCTTTACAGTGCAAAGGTGTGAAAAAAACACCCATGTTAAAATGCGGGGAAACCTTCTTAGCAACCATTAGGGCAAAAGGATATAGTGACAGTAATGGCAGGTAATGGATAAGTAATCTACAGTAAAGGTGACATTCTTCTATTACTAAATAAGTCAGTGAGTGACACACACAAGATCAATCAATTCCTAAGGACCTTCCCATGAAAAGGCTTTGAGTTCTAATAGCCTTCTTACATGTTCAATTTTACCTGAAGATCTTGAACACAAAGCTCCTTTGAGAGACAGTTAATGTTCCTAAGCTAAATAGGAACCATAAAAAAGGAGTCAGAATCTGGAAGTATAGAAAGTTAAAACAAAAATGTAACCTGAAAAAACTGTTCCTTAACTAAACTTTATGTGACCCTGAAAGCTCTCTGTAGTCTAAATTGTTTGGTTTTCAAGTAGGGAAACACTTCTATTTTATTCCTGTGCACGATGCTCACTAACTTCACAGGAGATGTTTTCCATTTAAATTCACTGACTGAAAATCAGGACTTCAAAGATCACCTCTGCATTTCATTATCACTACCATATCACAGCATTTATACTGGCATAATGCTTCAAATATAAGATTCTAATCCTGCTACAATTAAGAATTTTCTTAAAGTGTAAATCTTCTAGTAACAGGTTGCCTCCTGCACGAACTGAACCAGGGCCCGGAACCGAACCGCAACCAAGGTACGTGCCCTTGACCAGAATCAAACGTGTGACTCTTCGGTCTGACATTCCTCTATTATAAAAAGAAAACTTAGTTAACAGAAAATGTAAAACTCTCTAGGTCGTAGTAAAAATTTATAATACAAATGTAGAAGTCTGAACCAAAGCTTTCCATGAGGATCTAAGAAAACACTTTCCCTAAATTGTCGTCCTTGGTTATAATCCATTATCCTAATTTCAGTCCCTCGTTAAACTGCTGAAATGATAAAAGACTTTAAAAGTTAAGATTCCTGTTTCACAACTTAAAAAATGTTATGGCTATCATGGAGGAACTCCAGAAGTATGTCAACCTCCTTTTAATATATTTTTAAAAGCAGGTTTAATATATTTTTAAAAGCAGGAGATATTTTAGGAATGTTTCAGGAATACTAAGATGTAGAAAAGAATAATATAAACAACACCCTCACATACACATCACTCAGCTTAAGAAAAAAATGTTTTAAATAGTCTTGCAGCAGCATGTAAATCACTCCATGATTCCTTTCAATTCCTTCCCCACTTGTAACCAATATACTAAACTGGGGGTTTAGGATGTGAATTTGTGCATCTACACTTTTCTTAGATGTGTATAATCGTTTTTAACGTGTCTATAAGCCATATCATACTCTATTTATTCTTCTGCCATTTGCCTATTTAGCTCAACATATTTTATACACATGCACACACACGCACATTATATGATGACACTTTTATGGAGAGAAACTTGAAGAGTTCCTTAGGGTATATAGCTAGGAGTAGATCTGCTAGATCTAGGGTAGGCTAGCTGTCAACTTTCATTGATGATATCAAAATCTTTTAGTGGTCATAAAAGTTTCTACCACAGCCCGGCCAGTGTGGCTCAGTGATTGAGCATCGACCCATGCACCAAGAGGTCGCTGGTTCGATTCCGGGTCAGGGCACATGCCCAGGTTGTGGGCCTGATCCCCAGTGGGGGGCATGCAGGAGGCAGCCAGTCGATGTTGTCTCTCATTGATGTTTCTATATATCTCTCCCTCTCACTTCCCCTCTCTCTAAAAATCAATAAAGAAAATTTAAAAAAATAATTTCTACCACAACCAGTAGAGGATTAGGACTCCCATTTCTCTAACACCCTTGCCAACAATTAATGTCATCAGACTAAAAATGTTTATTAATCTAAATAGTGTAAAACAGTGTGTCATTGTTTTGGCTTGCAGGTAAAGCATCTTTTCATATGTTTTTAAAGTGTTTACTGGCCATTTGTGATTCCGCTTTTGTGAATGGCCTGTTCAGAGCCTATGCCCATTTATAATACTTTTTCTTAAATATTTTAACAGTTATTTATATATATTGAATACAAATTCTATATTGGTAACATGCACTGCTCCCTGTCTGTGGTTTATTTTTTCACTTTGTTGATATCTTCTATTTTTATTCATACATTTACCATTTCCAGTGCTCTACATGTTTACTTACATATCCAATCTTCCATCTGGTATCAGTTCCCTTCAATCTAAAGATTTTCCTTTAATATTTATTTTAAAAAATATTTTTATTGAGTTTTAGAGAGAGAGAAAGAGAAACATTGATGTGAGAGTGAAACATAAATCAGCTGCCTCCTTCACAATCCCTACAGGAACTGAGCCCAAAACCCAGACATGTGCCCTGACCGGGAATTAAATTGGCAGCCTTTCAGTGCACAGGATGACAACCAACCAAGCCACGCTGGCCAGGGCCCTTTAACATTTCTTGTAATAAAGGTCTGCTGGCAACAAATTATTTCAGTGTTGTTGTTTTTAAATCTAGAAAAGTCCTTATTTCACTCTCATTTTTGAAAGACATTGTCACCGAACATAGAATTTTTGGTTGACTGTTTTCTTTTTTAAGCACTTTAAAGATGCTATTCCATTGTCTTTTGGCTTCCTTATGATGAGAAGTCAGCACACATTCTTTCCCCTGCATATAATGTATCTTTTTACCTAGGTTACATTTATGCTATTTTCTTCCATTTTTTTCAGCAAGTTTACTATGATGTGCTGAGGGATGGTTTTCCTTGTCTTTATCCTGCTTGGATTTTGCCCGGCTTCCTAGATCTGTGGGCTGTTTTATTGTTCGTTTTGTCAGATTCAGATAATATTTGGCCACGAATTCTTCAAATATTTGTCCTACTATATCACCTCTCTTCTCCAGATTCCAATCAACAGTATGTTAGATTGCTCAATGCTATTCCACAGGTCACTGAGATTTAATTTATTTCTCAATTATTTTCTTTCTTCTGCTTGGATTTGAATGCTTCCTAATAATTTGTTTTCAAGTTTTTTTTATCCCTTTTTATATTGTGTCCTATCTGCTTGTAATCCCACCTGATGAAATTTTGACTTCAGTTCTAAAATTTCCATTTGGTTCTAGTTTACATATATCTCCTATAATTTGTCATATTTTCACCCACAATATCCATCTATTCCAGTAGTATCCTTAACATATCATTGCTATTTTTATATCCTTTTATAATTCCAAAATCTGTGTTGTCTGTGTGTCTATTTCTATTGACTGATTTTTTCTTGATTATGAATCACACTTTCCTATTTGTTCACAAATCCAGTAGTTTCCAATGGTGATGGTGTATTAGACATTATGGAAGATGTGTTGTAGAGAGTTTGGATTCTGTTATCCTCCTCTTAAGAGTATGAGTTTTGTTACAACAGGCAAATAAATTATTGACCATATGGAGGCTTGGTATTAGGCTTCATTCGAGTGGCTCTGTTTTGGTTTTGCTCTCAATTTTGGTGCACTTCCTTAGTCCTGAAATGTAGTTCTTACTTCCTAAGTCTTGGCCATTCTGAAGCTTCAGTAGAAAGCTCAACTATTTATCAGCCCCTCTTAACTTGGTGAGGGTCAAACTCCAAATTCTGTCTCTCCTACACTGGGCAGCTTATGAAATCCTGTTCAGTTCTTTTAGCCTCTAGCTGCTATTTTCTACCTGGGCTCCTTTGTACACATCAGGGTCAGCTAAGAACTGAAGGGGAAATTATACACAGATTTTGGGGCTCTTTCTCTGTGGTTCCTTCACTTAGGGCTATTCCACTTAATTTCCAGCCACTCTGGCAGCAAACTGACTCCTGAGGCCAGTAAGACTGATTTTCTTCTTGAGTTCCATCTGCCCTATGCCCTCCAGACCAGGGACTGACCCAGGGGAAAAGTCATTTAAATATGGATCTTACCCAATGTGGTGCCCTTTATCCAAGGATCAAAACCTCTCTAGTTTATGACTACTTTTAGTCACTCTCAAATGCTTTCAAACGAAGAAGTGTTTTTCCAACATTTATCATTGTTATTGGCAAGAAGATCAGTGCAATAGAATACTCTGCCATTTCCAAAAGCCAGAACCTTGATGAGCAGAAGCAAGTTTTAATTCACTCAGTTTCCTAATCTTTTCTTTGTAGAGTTTGTGGTATTTTTAAACCTTGTTTAAGAAGTTCATTCTTATCCCAAAGTAAAAAATACAGTTTGTACTTTTAATTCTAAAAGTATTTTTTTCATATTATGGTCTGTAATTCACTTAGATTTTATTTTGTTTTTTGGTGCATGACAAAGTAGGGATCCAATTTTATTTATTTTTATGAGCAGATAAACCAATTTTCCAGTAGCATTAGTGAGGAGTCTATCTTTTCCCTTCTAGTCATAGTTTTCCTACTCTGACATAAGTCTAGTCTCATAAATATGTCTGTTCCAGGCTATTTCTTCTGTTTCAGTGTTTTACTTGTCTATGCCTACACTCATACTATAATGTGCTAATGATTACATCTATGTATTAAGTCTTGTTATCTGGTAGAAGTCTCCAAAATTGCTTAGCCTATTTTTGGTCCTTTGTTTTTCAAATAAATTTTAGAATCAATTTCTCAAATTACATAAAAAGCCCTGCTGAGGATAATTTACATCTTTAAAATATCAAGTCTTCGCATCCACAAACTTGGTATATTTTCCCATTCATTCAGGTCCTATTTCATGTCTTTATATAAACTTTTATAAATTTTCCACAAGATTATACTCTTGTAATTATGTTATGTATAAAATTTATTTTTAAAATTATATTTAAAAATATCTTTTCATCTAATTTACCCCAATTTACTCTGCCATATTAAATGAATTTCATCAAATTTGTTTACTAAAGCTATAAATTCTAAGGTTTATATCATAATACAAAATCTATACAATAGTAGTAACTTAACACTTCAATTTTCAAACAGTTTTTATGTCACAGGTTTATCAAGCATCTTATTCTACATACTCACCAAAAAGCTCCATTGTCTCTACTTTCAGTGTCCATGAAATTAGAGTCCAAAAACATGTCTTTGTAGATTCGACCAACTAGGCAGTACATATCTGAAGCTACTTGCCCTTCACTTTGCACCAGGGGAATCATAATATCAAGAGCTTTTGCTCTATCTCCAGGGAGATTTCTCCTAAGGTAAGGGAAGAAAACATCCTTCTTTCAATACAGATTACAGAAATTATATAGGTTAATTATCTTTTTAAAACTCTAATATACTGATTCACATTAGTGAAGTTTAGTAGGATAAAAACAACAATTAGATTTTGAGAGTCCTCTGTAAACCTCTGTCCTAAACATTTTTGTTTTTTAATCCTACTGCATGTCTCCTGGGTCTAACAAGGAACCCTCTTAAATTCCTTTCTGATAATAGTGATGGTCTGTTCTTATTCACCCAAAATCCTTTCAATTTCCCTGCAGTCTATATGCAGGCTGAAACTGGTGAAGTGAGATTAGAAATGCATTTTGTGGCCCCTAAATGGGGCAGAGTCAACTAATCTAAACAGGGAAAAAGCCCTGACTTTAGGTTTTAATGGATTTTGCTCCAAAACACTGAGCAAAGTAATTCACAGACAATTTCAACATATCAACTTTAACCCAAGAATTGCCTAATTTCTATGTGTGGCCAATTAATTATCTAAGGAAAATGCCTTGTGTAGCTCATTTTAAAATAGCAAGTATGTATAGACCATTCTTTAAATGAGATAAAAATTCTTTTAAGTTATTTCTTGGACCCTGAGAACATTATGCTAAGTGAAGGAAGCCAGTCACAAAAGACTACATACTACATGATTCTGTTTACATGAAATCTATAGAGACCAGAAGTAGATAAGTAGTTGCCTAGGTGTGGGGGATTGGGGGAAAAAAAGGGAGAATGACTGCTAATGGCTTTGGGTTCTTTTTGAGGTGATGAACATGTTCTAAAATTTATATGTCAATGGCACACAACTCTGCTAATGTATTAAAAACCACTGGATTGTACATTTTCTATAGATGAATTGTACGGTATATGGGTTATATTTCAATAAAAGTGTTATAAAAAAGTTATTTCTATTCTCAACTACTACTTTAAATCTTTCTGTCTATAAAATTCCTTTTTTTACTCTGTCCTAAACACCGTGAGTTTAGAAAAAACCCTTCTTGAACCAGTGACCTCTTGGTGCATGGGTCGACGCTCAACCACTGAGCCACACCGACCAGACAACCTGAATTACTTTTTACAAATCCAGATTTCCAGGCCTGGCCTGGATGCTGAATCAGAATCCCTTAGGATGGGGCCTGGGAATCTATATTTTAAAAAATTTTCTCATAATTAAAAAAAAAAAATTAAGTCAAGATATAATTTACATGCAGTGAAATGCAAAGATTCTGTTACAGTTTGATGAGTTTTGGCAAATTGCACAGGTGATTACACCTGTGTAACCACTGCCTAGCTCAAGAGACAGAGCATTTCCAGTTCCCCTGGAAAGTTATCTGTGCCCTTCCCCTCCCAAAGGGAATCAGTTTCTGATTTCTATCACCGTATATGAGTTTGGCCAAGCCTAGAACAGACTTGAATGGCATATACTCTTTTGTGTCTGGCTTCTTTCTGCCTCATTCTTTTGAGACTCATCCATGCTATTCAGTGTGTATCAATAGTTTATTCCTTTTATCACTGAGCGGTATTTTGTTGTATGGATGCATCCATTTGTTTATCCATGCTCCTGTTGATGGACATTTGGGTTGTTTCCAGTTTGGGGCGATTTGGAATAAAGCTTCTGTGAGCATTAGTGTACAAAAAAAAGAAAGAAAAAACCCTTCATACAAATATTCTTATCAATTCATTATATTCTGTTTTACAAAAGATAAAGATAAAACATTAAGAAAAATATGAGGATCTTATGGACTTTCATTTTCAAAATAGAACATATTCCATCCCATATTTCAAAAAGGACTGGCAAACTTGAGCCTTTGGGATGCAGTAGAATTAGAATAGTCTTAGTTTTAATGAGTAGGGTTTAGCGAGCTTCCAAATCACAGATAATTCAAACAGTGACTATAAAATCTTTCTGATAATTTCAAAAAATTTTCTGGAAAGACCTGAGAGTTAAGATTTAAATGCTACATATTTTTTCCCCTGTGGACTGAAAAATCTAATAATACAAAACAAAAGCATGTTTTTTTCTTACGTCGTAGGGAGCACTTTGACAAAATATTGATGTTTATTGAGATACTTTTTATAATGTGTATACCTCCATTTGGTTCTGATATTAAGAATAAAGTATTAATAAAGTTTCATCCTGACTAAAATAAAATTCCTATTGAAAAACAGACTTATTTGAAAACAAGTTGGAGCAGGGACTCTCTGGAGGGCTCATCTCACTCTGTTAAATCTAAAGAAAGAGATGTTTAATAAATGGGGGTATAAAATATACTTTTATTATACATTTATTGATAAATTTAGCAAGTTCTATAGTATGGGTGGATAAAAAAGGAAAGAAAATGATCTCTGGTTGAATAGCATGCTGACTTTTTTGTTTGTAGATAGAGATAGGAGAACCTAGTGATGAAAAACACAGACATCAGCATCAGACAGATCTGGGTTTGAGCCTCATTTTTATGACATGCTAACTATGAGCCTTAAGGAAAAGTCACTCAACCTTTCCAGGCTTCAGTTTCCTCATCTGTAAAATAATCAAGCTTTAAGTGACACACGGCAAGTGCTCAATAGACGAGATGCCCCCTCCATTTTTCTTTTTACCATTCTCTTCAATTATGGTAATTACGTATATATTTAACTCTCTACTTTGGAAGAGCAAGCACAACTAACTAAGCTTTGGACAGTTCACTGCTTTAGGCCTCTCCACAGCCAGAGCAGGGATGGCCCTCCACGGTGACTCTGGGTAGAAAGTGGCACTCAAGGTATGTGCCATGATGCAAACAGAAGGGATAGAGGCAGGACTAGAAGCAGCAGTGGTAGTCCTGGACCTAGAAAATTCATGCACACATGACCTATAATGTGGCCAACAGAGTTCTGATTATAAGTTGGTATGTTTCAGAGCATGCCCAGTGAAACAGTCTCTGGTTCGGCATATGTTCACCTAGATATAACTGAAAACTACCTTTACTCTACTTTAGTCAATTTTTTCATGGATAACCATTTAGTGTTGAGTATATTTGCTTAAAGATAACATCATATTCAGGTAATTTAAACAATTTGACAAATATATAAATAGCAGATACAAATTTTGACAGAGAAGAAAAAGAATTTTAAGGATTTAATATAAAAATAGTGAGAACCCTTTATTACTGACCAAAAAAATCAGAATGCAAGCTTCCTATATTTTATATGCCTGAAGTGGAAATATTAATTTTGCATTCTAATAGGGAGTAGCTGCAGTGTTAAAGCAAAAACATACACTAGAAAGAATATGCAGGTTAAAAAATAATATGTTAGCACACTGTAATCAGGAACTTTTTCTTCTTACCTATTCAGTGCAAATGCATAATGAAACTTCACATGATGATGGGAGGCTAAATCAAAGGTTGGCAGCTTTTCTAAAGTCTCTACTAGCTTCACAATAGAATCATATTCCTTTTAAACAAGAGAAGAACAGCGCAGAATTAAACCATTAGGAGAAAGTTCTGACAATGAAATGCTTTTTGACAACCAGATATCTGAATCTGAGTAGGGAATTTAAAAAAAGAACTAGAATCCAAGAAATACTTTGAAAAAGCTAGAACCAAGAAACTATTTTTAAAAATAAGGGGTTTTGATTATATAGATAAAAACATTAGAAATACAGAGCTACCACATCTAATCAGCAAAATAAACCATCTAGCATGATAAGGGTGTTGTACTTCTCCATGGGGCCAGATTCTTGGTTATGCAGTGTCCTATCAATTACTTTTAGGGAAATAATTTTCAAAACATCAAGAATACAGAGCAATTGATTGAACTTCTGTTATAAGCAAGAAAACTATTTCATTTCAACATGAGCAAACTACTCTAGTCATAGGAGCCTAAGTGCCACACCTCTCCACATGTGTGAATGAATCTCTGTTGTTCACGTGAAGCTTTACTTAGCACTACAAGGCTGAAAATAAGAAACTAAAACTTACTTAAATTTTACTGTAAAAATATAATAGCAAATCCCCAACTCAGAGATGGTTTCATTCTACTTATCATATTTTTACAATTTTAAGACATGTCAATAAAAATAATATGGCATGTGAGTGTGTTTTACATGACATATTTTAAAAGTTATTTTTACAGAGCTGTAAACAAAGTACAGCACTGGGAACACAGTGAACAATATTGTAATAACCAGGAGGGGCGATCACGTTGTTAATTACAAAAATGTCTAATTATATTGTATAGCTAAAACTAATATTGTATGTCAATTGTAATTTAAAAACTTAAAAGATTTTAAAGTAATTTTTATAATTAATCAATTGCATATTTCTTGCTTCTGGCTAGTTGGATCATGTACTATCAATTTTAAGCAACACAATTTCAGTGGAGATATGTCCACAAAACTCTAAATATTTTGGCTATTTGCCAAAACAAAACTTTTACTTATTGACTGACAGGTGCACCTGAGGCTAACAGACTGTCCCTGGGTTAGCTATGCTTGCAGATTTTCCTTTTAGTTCTTTTGGAGAAAAAAAAGCTTTTACCATACAAGTCTTTCACAATCACTGATTGTTACTCATATGAGTATTTCATTCATCATAAAATCTTGGAACAGAAAGCATACAGGAGTCAATAAAAAAAAATGACATGTACTAACATGAATGACATTGGTTAATGGAAATTTGATGTTAATACTCCCATACACCTCCAATATACTATATGAAAAAGATTTTAAGCACCTTCTCACCTGGATATCTCTGTAGGAAAGTAACAGATTTATGACAATATCTGCTGTCAAGACTTCAATATTATCTACTCGCTGCCGAATTCTTGCCAATTCAGCTGCCAGTTCTTTACCAGTGTATAAATTACGAGCTTTCCTGATATCATTAAGTATAGATTCCCGAAAATACTGGCTGGTAGGAAAACACATTTTAAAGAGTTAATACTAGAAAGAATTTCAACAAAAACAATAATTTTATAAGGAAAAGAATATTTATAGTACTGGTAGCTTTCAATTAATTAAGATGCATAGAATGAACACCTCATATAAGCATTACTAAGAAATCTGGAAGTCCTAAATTTCTATTAACATTCTGCATTGCTTGCTTCAGGAAGAATTAAAGGCAGATATTCTATGTTAATGAATTTTCCAAGAACCTGAAATGTACCATTTAAAATGCACAAACTTTTTGCCCTGGCCGGTTTGGCTCGGCAGTTAGAGCATTGGCCCACTGACTGGAGAGTCCTGGGTTCAGTTCCTGCTAAGGGCATGTACCTCGGTTGGAGTTTGTCCCCGTCCCCAGCCCCGGTTGGGGTCGTGTGGGTGGCAACCACTCAATGTGTCTCTCTCACGTCGATGTTTCTCTCTCTCTTCCTCCCTCTCTCCCTCCCGTTCTATCTGAAGATAAATGCAAAAATGTCCTCAGGTGAGGATAAAATAAACAAATAAATAAATAAAATGTGCAAACTTTTTAATTTTATAGTATTGAGTATAAATTGTTCTAAATAAATTAGGTGTGCCTATGATTTGAACATAATATAACCTTTACTTTCTGTCTCAGCATATATTATTAAATGATGACTCTTAAATAAAAATAAGTAAGAAACTGCTGGGCCAGTGTGGTTCAGTGGTGAAGCATCGACCCATGCACCAAGAAGTTGCCAGTTTGGTTCCCAGTCGGGGCACATGCTCAGGTTGTGGGCCAAGTCCCCAGTGCGGGGAATGCAGGAGGCAGCTGATCAATGTTCTCTCTCATCGATATTTCTCTCTCTTTCCCTCTCCCTTCCTTTCTCTCTAAAATCATTAGAGAAAAATTTTTTTAAATAAATAAGAAACCATATAATATTATATTTAAATAAAGTAATTATAATAATGCTTTCAGCAATTTTTGCAGAGTTCTTGCTCTTACACTAAAAGTTCCTGGACATTTACTTGGATAATCTTTCTGTACTTTAAATCTATTTTCAGCTCTACTATCACTATAACACAGTTAGCAGTCTTTTTTCTTCTTCCTGATTTCAAGTTAGTCTGTGAATAAGTGAATAAAATGATGAATAAGTGAATAAACATGTGGACTATGAGGCATCTATTTTATCTACTTAGAGGATATTATACAATTTTTCTTCCTAGTTCTTGGCTGTTGTATACTATATCTAAGAAGTTAGATGCACAAATAAATAAAGTAGAATAACACTTCATTTATTAAACTTACCCAGAACCTGTTTGTGCCACCTTCAGAAGTTGAGTGAAACGATCCACAAGAGGTAAGCAGATGGGTCCAAGCAGCAGCTCAAAGTGAGACTGCATGAGCTCTGACAACCCTTTCATGAAGCTGCAGTCACAGCAGTAGACCTTGTTGTGTGGAGTTATCATGTAAGGGACGAACGTGTAGTTCCCAGTGCACATCTGTGGAGGGAGGCACCAGGAGATGGTGAGCCAGCCTGTAGGCTCCACACTAGCATAATCCCAAGTCTTACTTAAGTGAGCATTTTAAATAATAATCCTGAATGTGAAGGGAAATAGAAAAACCTCGTTTCTTATTTATCACCTATGAAAATGGAAATTTCCTCCAATTTCTTTAATTGCTTACTTTAAGTGAAGAGCACTTACAGATGATACAAAAAACAGTATGGCACAGTTTCTATCAATCAATTTAAATATTTATTTACCATCTCTCATGGCTAAGGTGTATGATATACGCTGTAGGAAAAACAGAGTAATTTAAAACACAGCCTTCGGCCTTCAGAAAAATTAAAATTTAGTCAGAGAGATACAACGTAAATATATGGAAATAATAAGAGCTAACATTTAAGGGCTGCCCACGTGACAGGCTATGCTGTGACTGATACCAAAACAAAGCTGCTCCCCCTAGGTCTCTGTGTCTCAATCATGACTCCATTAGTCTCCCAGTTACTAAAACTAGAGAGCTAGAAGTTATCCTTAATGCTTCCATTTCCTTTACCTCCCATATCCTATCAAAGTCCTGTCTATTCTACTACCAAAATATATCTCATATTTGTCCATTTCCCTCCATCTTCTCGCCAGCACTACAGACCATGCCATCAACATACCGAACCTGAACCACTGTAATTAACTTTCAGCTGGTTTTCCGGCTTCCACTCTTGCTCTCCAATCTATTCCCTACCTAGCTGTCAATGAGATCCTTTAACAACCAATATCAGACCACTTCCCTCTGCTACTTAAAGCCCCGTCCCTTGCTCCTGAGATGAAGATAAAACATATCACCGTATTACAAGGACCTGACTATCCAAATTCCGCCTCTCTCTAACCCCAGCCCATGCTGCTCTCTGCTGACTCACCACAACCTTCTGTCAGTTCCTAATGATACCAAGTGATAGTACACTAGTGAAAACAAATTAAAACAGCTATGAGGTATCACCTCACACCTGCCAGAATGGCTGTTATCAACAAATCTTCAAACAAATGCTGGTGAGGTTGTGGAGAAAAGGTACTCTAGTACACTGCTGGTGGGAATGCAGACTGGTGCAGTCACTATGCAAAACAATATGGTGTTCCTTCAAAAAATTAAAAATGGAACTGCTGTTTGACCTAGTGATCCCACTTCTAGGAATATATCCTAAGAAGTCTGAAACACTAACAAGAAGGAGTGTATGCACCCCTATGTTCACAGCAGTGCTATTTACAACAGCTAAGATCTGCAAACAGCCCAAGTGTCCAGTAGTAGATGAGTGGATAAAAAATTGTGATACATTTATACAATGGAATACTATGCAGCTATAAAAAAGAAGGATCTCTTACCCTTTGAGACAGCATGGAGGGACCTAAAGAGTATTATGCTAGGCGAAATAAGTTAGCCAAGGAAAGACAAGTATTACATGATTTCACCTTTTTGTATAATACAATGAACAAAATAAGCTGAAGAACAAATCCAGAGACATGGAGGTAGGGAACAGATTGACAAACCTCAGAGGGAAGGGGCGGGGGCAGGAAGAGATAAACCAAACAACTTATATGCATATATGCATAACCAATGGACACAGGCAACAGTGCAGTGAGGGTGAGGGGGGGGGAGGGTGACAATGGGGAAAAAAGTAAGGACAGCTGTAATACTTTCAACAATAAAGATTTTTTTTTTAAAGTGGAGCTGTGAAGGAGAAAGGTGAAATTGCACTGGGCACCTTTGAGTAATACGCAAATCTGACCAGAGCTTAGGGCTCAGGGAAGGGAAGTGAATGCAAAGTTAAGGATTTAAAATTACATATGATGGGCAGTGGGAATCATGGAGGATTCAGAGCAGGAAATAAAACATCATCAAGGCTGTACATTCTGAGTGTGGGCAGAACATAAGGTAGGAAGCTACAAAGCATGACTGGACCGACAGCAGTAGCAATGGACACATGCCCTCGATGTTGAAAAGAAAGAATCATCTAGACCTGCCAACTGCTTACAGATATTGAGAGAGAGGAAGGAGTAATCAAAGGCAACTCCACAGTAAGCAGAAATTCAGAAAGCGGAACCAGACTTAATTATTTATGAATATATGCACTCTGGGGCATTTGTTATATATCAGGTAATTAATCAAACAGAACCTACTTCCAGTTAATATATGAGAAGAACCTCAAGAAGCTGAGGTTTGATTTGGGGTAACAGGGGAACTGTTCACGTTTAGAGAGCAGGATAACCAAAGTGAAAATATCCAAAAGAGTGTTGGAAATACATGACTGGAACATGAAAGAGTTTCAAGTCAAAATACAGACCCAGGAATTATTTGATATGGTTGAAGCTAAGGAAATAGGAGAGACCTCTAAGAGAAGACCCACAGAGAAAGGAAAAAGTAAATGATTAAAAATTAGAATGGGATATGTGGAAAACTCTAACACTGTTCCAAGGAGCATGGGGGTTCCCAGCCATATCAGCAGTATGAAGAGTAACACATGGCTTCTCTGACCCTTAGGAATAAACTAATGAGAACAAACATTTATTTACCACTTGCATGTGCCAGGGAATGAATGGTCATAATACACAATCCACTGAAGAAGCTGCTGCTGTCTCTATTTTACAGGTAAGCTGGTCTGTGCTGGGTTTGGGACTCCAACCCAGGGACCCTTTCTCTAGAGGGTATGCTATTATCACTAGGGATTTTGGCGCCCTCCCCAGTGGCCTTTACATGCTGGCACATCAACTCTTTGCCTCAGGTCACCTTCCATGAACCCCACATGAGCCAAGTTACTGTCACATAGCAAACAGACAAGATGTGCCAAGTGCCCTTGTGGACAGACTTAATTATGAACATTTTATTCTTTGAGGCACTTCTTGTATGTCAGGTAATGAAGCAGAAACTGGACCTGGCTTCCCTTTAAAGTATGAGAAGAACTTCCAGAGGTTGAAGTTTGATTTTTAAATCAAGAACATGAAATTGTTCCTTTCTCAAGTTCTCCTTCATGCAACAATAATCAGAAGACTAGTCAGAAAGGGGGAAATAAACATATTCTGCTTCTAAAATATTGCCAAGATTCCATAGCATGTGCACCAATTTAATCCTTTCACCCAATCCTTTCAAGCCACTGCCTAGACAGAAAAGAAAGGCACATATATTAAGAGGTTGCTTTCTAAACCTTCCAGAGCTTAAACTATGAGTAGGTTATAAAACAGCAACAGAATTAAAAGCTCCGGGTTTAGATAAGCACTGCAGCAAAATCACAAAAGAAAACACTCTGAATCTTCTAAGTCACAAATTAGAAAAAATAGACGAAAATTCGATGAACTAGAAAAGTGATATTAGAGTTTCAGAATATTATCCTTCTGCTGATGGATCAAGTTCTGTATCCTCAGAAGCCTTAATACCATGTGTATTTGTGTATAAGACATGAAATATAATACACTGCTGTTGCAATACTGGGCATTGGGGAATAATGCATCTGTGCAAAACAAATTCTGGGAAAGAATGACTATCAGATGTTTGGGTATGTGTTGAGCAGTGTAGGGGCAAAAAGAGACAAATGAGTTTGCATGTTTTCAGAGAAAAGTAGATTCCTGAAATTATCTTCTTCAAACCCCAAGGAATAAGGCTTCAGAATTGTTGCCAAAAATACCCTGCATGCTAAGGTTTTCCTAAGTTCCTGGTCTCACTGCACTTTATTGCCTATGTTTCTGAGGCAATAAAAAATATTTTTTTCAATTTCCCATTGTCGATTTTAAAAAACAGGGGAGGCTGAGAAGCTGCAGGAGGCACATGCATGCTACTAGGCCTGAGTTAAGAGACAGCTCAGCAGGCGTGCAGTGGGGAAAAAGTGTGAGAGTTGGTTGTGGGATTTCGTGTTTTTAAAAAAAGATATAGCCCGGCCACTATGGCTCAGTGGTTGAGCGTCAACCCATGCACCAAGAGGTCGCCGGTTCAATTCTCAGTGAGGGCACATGCCTAGGTTATGGGCCAAATCCCCAGTGGGGGGCATGCAGGAAGCGACCAATTGATGTTCTGTCTCATCGATATTTCTGTCTCTCTCCCTCTCTCTCTCAAATCAATAAAGAAAAAAATAAATTAAAAAGATATAAACTGCTAAGAAAAGTATTTTATCAAAATGATGAAGACGAATAATATGGAAACATTTATTTCCCAAGTGGGCTCACATATAACTTAGAAATACCATTACTGCAATTTCTGTTTACAAGATTGCTACCAAACCCAGAGTTTGAAATCACTAATAATCTAAAGCGAAATAAAAACAACCACTGTGTACCCTGGCTGGATGACTCAGTTGGTTGGAGTGTCGTCCCATACACCAAAGGGTTGCAGGTTCGATTCCCAGTCAGGGCACATATCTAGGTTGCAGGTTCAATCCCCAGTAAGGGTGTGTTTGGGAGGCAACCCAATCAATCGATGTTTCTCTCTCATATGGATGTTTCTCTCTCTCTCTCCCTTCCTCTTTCTCTAAAATCAATGAAAACAAGGATTAAAAAACAACAACCAATCACTATGTGATCAAGAACAGACATCTTAGTTGCAACAAATGCCTTTTATTAATAAGACACTAATTCTAAAGTATTTAAACCTGCTTTCTTTAATCCTCACCCAAGGATATTTTTCCATTTATCTTCAGTCAGAGTGGGAGGGAGGATAGGAGGGAGAGGGAGAGGGAGAGGGAGAGGGGGGGAAGAGACGGAGAGACAGAGAGACAGAGAGAGAGAGAGAGAGAGAGAGAGAGAGAGAGAGAGAGAGAGAGAGAGAGAAAGAGAGAGACATGTCGACATGAGAGAAACACACTGACTGGTAGCCTCCTGCACAACCCCAACCAGGGCTGGGGACTGAGCCACAGTTGAGGTATATGCCCTTGACCAGAATCAAACCTGCAACTCTTTGGTCCATGGGCCAACGCTCTAACTGTTGAGCCAAACGGCAAGGGCTAAACCTGCTTTTTGAAGGATAAAGACCATATTTCCTATAATTTCAAAAACGGTCATAAAATAACAATGCTAATCCCTTGGGTCCACGGTTGTTTCCATGGCTATAAAAATCCACAGCTCAAAATTGGGTCTTATTCTAATGATCTTCACTGTGTTAATGAAAATAATTCCAATTCTGTATATTAATTTCTAAAAAGGCATAAAAATGAACATAAGTATGTGTGGAAAATGAATTAAGCTTCTGGGAAGAAATGCTCTCAAGCATTCAAATATATTGAAGTACATGCTCAAAATACTCAACTTTTGATAAGGACACCAGCACCTGAAACAGCAGCTTACTCAAGTCAATGGTAACTTGGTCATAATGTGCAGTATTTGTTCATCATATAAACCTGCTTCTCCACACATCCAAACCATCATGGGGCATGATTAGCTCTTTCCTACCATTCAGGTTTCAGGTAGCATTTGCTACCTCCTCTGAAAGACATTCCATGTCCACTTGATGTAATGGTCACCCACTCTTTGGCATGTTGCCTTATGTTAACTTTCTAACTGGTTTGTTTGCTTATTTGTTTACTGGCTTTACCCCCAACTAGACTCTGGGACTTCTCATTTGTTGTCTCACAGAACAGTTATGAAATGTGGTTGTTGTCACTTTCAACCTCCTTAGTGAATCGCTGTGGCACTAAGCTTGGCAAATGGTACATGTCCAATAAATATTTGTTTGTTGAAATCTGTTGACTGAATTGAAGCATGAAACAATAATTGTTCATTTCCTGTTGTGAGGTGTAGGATAAGTTTATAATAGCAACACTCTATGCTGCAATGAGTCTCTGACCTGGTGAAATCTTAACTGTAAGTTTTTAAATTTCTGATCTAAGGAAAAGCTATCAATTGTACTTTAAAAATGTTACCATTTTAAACTGAATCATGCAGATCTTTGTAGTATATTATTTCTGCTCTAAGTTGCAGTGATACATTCTTTAAAGTTTTCAAATACTGGTTTCCTTTCCAAAATGAAAAATACTACCACTGGCGCAACACGGTGATTCACTCATATATTATTTTTCTTCAGGCATTTTTAAAATTAAATTTATTTCTATCACTTTTTTTTTATCCTCACCCAAGGGCATTTTTCCATTTTTTGTTCAGATAGAGTGGGAGGGAGAGAGAGGAAGAGAGAGAGAGAGAGAGAAACATCGACGTGAAAGGGACACATCGAGTGGCTGCCTCCTGGAGGACCAACCAGGGCCGGGGACAAACTGTAACCGAGGTACATGCCCCTAGCGGGAACCGAACCCGGGTCTCTCTGGACCGCAGGCCGATGCTCTAACCGCTGAGCCAAACTGGCCAGGGCTCCATCACTTTTTAACTTTTGTTGAATTCTGTGTGGAGGACAGGAATTTTGTAGTGTGGTCTCAAAAACAGATACAGGACTTAAGAACTTAAATTAATCTCTATAGATAAATAGATGGTAGACAGATAGAAATATGCATATATACATATATCTATATATGTGTGTATGTATATCTATAATTTATATATACAGTGTATATATGTATAGATATCTATATGTGTAGATAAACATACATACATGCATACACGAGTGTCTGTGTGTGTATATATGCTGCTTTAGTGTCATTCATAATTCCACAAAATTGGATATACTTTGCAAAATTTTTTCCAAAACATAATTATATATTTTTTAAAAGCAAGTATCAGTGTCACTTCCAATTATTATAAATAAAATTTTACTATAAAAGAATATTTAGGTAAAATAACCATATTTGATATGTCAGAAATTCTAAAGAGATAGAAATTAAAATTTTGTGGAGATGAAAAAAAATAAATTTAGTTGATGGAAAAGAAAAGATAAAGTTTCTGGAAGTGTTAAGTAAAATACTCACAGTATTCTTCTGGCAAATGATTTCCTGGAAAAAAAAAAAAGGTAAAGTAGAAGTCAGTACAAAACTAAATAATTCAATTAATTAACTGAACTATACTTTGTGGGAAATTTTATATTAAAATTGTATTAGCAGTTAGGAATTTCAGTTAGTTCAGAATAAATTTCTGCATCTGAGAAGTTTACAATCTGACAGAGGAGTCAGGAGAGCACAAATAACAGCACACACTTGTAAAATCCCAAAACTGAATAATCTAAAAATCATTTTGGCAGAATTATCTTATCATCCATGATAGTTTTGAAAATGTTAAAATGAGTTTGTTTTCCCTAAGTACAACTTCACTCATGCCCTGGGAGGAGTCCAAACAGCATGCTGCCTCCTGGGCAGCTGGAAATAAAGGGTATTGGCCACACTTATCAGAATGGGCAAATCCACACATAGATAATAAGGCCATGTGTCCAACAGTCATAAATATAATTATGTATTAGTCAGTAAGAAGCAGAATGCAATAAACACATTACGGGCAGTATACCTATCTTCTAGGTTGTAAGGAGTGAGATCACGCAAATAATGTGTCTGGAGCATAGAAAGCTCTAGATAAATCTAGCTATCATCATTATTATTCCTAGACGTTAAAGTGACTAGAAACACGGTGGAGAACCTAGAAAAGCCTGTGGTATAAAGGCTTCACTGAGGTTGGGGAATCAAAATTTACAAAAAAAGACATAGAACAGTCTATTAGAAAAGATGGTATGTATGTTGTCATGGAAACAGGAAATGTGAGGCATTTGTGGAGCCTCAAGGGTGGGTCCATCTGACTAAGAAGAAGAGCCAGCTCTGGCAGGTAAGAAAAGATTCACACAAAACTCTGGGGACTAGCCATCATTCTTCATCCCAGGATCAACATGGGGGCAACGGGGAACCAACAAGGGTTCTGGCTTAGAGCAGTATGTAAGACTTTCGAAAGTTTAAGGATAAGAGATAAGTAAACAAAAATCTAGAGAAAGGAATTGTGCTGGGTAATTTTAAGAACCATATATACATATATATTACTAAAATACCTTTAATACCTCATAATCTTGCTGATTAAAAAAAAAGGACATGTACACATTTAAAAAGAAGTATCATAAGCCTAGACGCACATGCATGTGCTCACACACATGCTAAGTCAAAAGAGCATATGCAGCAAGGGCTGGGGTTTCTAAGAGAAAGATGTTACTCAAGACCGAGAAGTCTGGGAAGATCAGCAGAGAGGGTAGAAAACTCAAGATGAGCCAACAAGAACAGACACAAGTTCCAAAGGCAAAGCTGGGAGGTGAGGATCCAAGCTAAAGGACCAAGAACAGTAAAGGCCCATTTAGGGAACAACAAATATGATCACTGACTAAAGAAGACAGTTCATTTGGGGAAGTATGGAAAAAAGAATTAAAGTATTTGAAAAAGGTCTTGAATGTAATCATTGGGCTAAAGCAGAAAGTTCATTTTGGCAAGTTCAGATAATAAACTTAGAAAGTTATTTCAGGCCTCACTGAAGAGAGCTTTGAATGCCAAAATACAGTACTCTGTTTTGTGGGCACTGAGCAGCCAAAGTGTTTTTTAAGCTGAGCAATATACATAATGAAGTTTCAACACACAGGGAACACTGCTTGTAACTGCAAAGGTTGGGAACAACATAAATGTCTATCAACTAGAAACTGGTTGAATCAATTACAGTACCTCCATACAATGGAATTTAATGCAGCCAAACAAAGAATGAGGAAGTTCTCTATGTAGTGATATGAAAAGTGAAGAAAAAGCAAAGTACAGAATGGTTTTTACTCTATGCTCTTATTTATGTATAAAAGGAAGAAAAATTCTAATTTGTACATTCATAAAATGTCTCTGGAAGGATAAGATACTAATAACAAGTTTCCAATGAAGAGGGGAGCTGGCTGGCTGGGTGGACAAGGAAGGAGAGTAACTTTCCACTATACTATATATTCTTTTGCACTTCTAAACTTTTGTATCAGGTGAATGTATTACACAAGGAAGAGGAATAAATAAAAGGTAAACCTTGTTAAAGTTTTAAAAATAGTAATTGGAGGGGAAACGTACTGCAAAAGTCAAGGGACGTCAAAATAAGGGCATAGACAATGGGGATGCCTAGGGAATGGAAATCAAGAGAAAGATGAGTGACACTGTGAAGGTAGGTTGAAAGAGGCTTTTCCCACAGGTGTTTCATAAGTAGCTATTGAGTGCACACAAGTGCGCACGCACGCATGTCCACACACAGGTTTATGAAAAAACCATCATTATAAAATACATAGAAAAATGTTGGATAATCAACAAAACCAAGAACACAGCATGGACATTTTTCAAAATTTGATTTATGATGCATCTCTCCACCACACCCTTTCAGACACTGTTCTCTTGATAGGCAGATCCCTCTCTCCTCCCTCTAAGTAACAAGGCAAAGCCCTTCTCTTCATCCTCTGCCACACAGCATGCTCTGTGCATAGCATAAGAAACCTGTTCTCTGTGAAGCTGGCCTTGACTGTCTTCAGTGACACCTATCTTCCCAACAGAAACAGATGATGTTCATATTTTTGCTGTCATTAACCCTCATACACACCTCTATGACAACACTATTAACTACAACTGTTTCTTCAAATGATTTGCCCATCCTACAGCGTGAGCTACCTTGGATGCCAGGGTCATGTTTTGTTCATATCTGTACCCCACTAATGACCCAACAAATTGAATAGCACAGAGTAGGTACTCAATAAAAGCATGAATAAATGAGTAAGTAATGACTGTATAAGATATTGGACTATATGATTTGGGTAGATACATGTAAGTTATGGTTCTGCTCCTGATTAGCCAGGTGTCATTTCACTTTTCTGTAATGTAACACACTAAGAGTTGGGTTGAGTGATCACTGGTCTCTTCTGACTCTGTTCTATCATCTGCTTTTGGCCTAAGGTCCATCACAGTCAGCAATGTCCTTGTGCCACTGGAAGGAGAGATGCCGCCATGCCCCGCACAGTAGCTACTCTACCATCACCTCTCTTTTGCTGCACCAGGCACAGGAATGGAAGTGGTAGTGACAGGAGCTGTGGTGAGAACTGAATGAGCTCAAGGCTCTGCTTGGCACTACAGAATATAACCATAGCAGCTCTCAGCTTAGAGCCAACATGGTATGTCTTCCTGAAGAACTGTTCATTGGAGTAACAACCCTCTTACATGACTTCTCTGCCTTAATTTTAGGTAATACCTGCAATATAACAATTATGCAACTGTATTAAACCATCCCTATAGGAACCTACTGAATTCTTATGAGCTATTGCTTATGTTTTACATAAACTAATTAGATAAAAATTGTTCTCTTGAAGGAAGCAGAGTTTACTCAGTTTATGATATAACCTCAAATGAGGTAACAACTCAAAAGAAAAACAAAACAAAACAAAACAGTACCATTTGTGCATTTTAACTCTGTACAAATAAACAGCAAACAAGTCTGGCCGGTGTGGCTCAGTGGTTGAGGGTCAACTCATGCACCAAGAGGTCGCCAGTTCAATTCCCAGTCAGGACACATGCCCAGACTGTGGACCAAATCCCCCAGGGGGACATGCAGGAGGCGGCCAATTGATGTTCTCTCTCATTGATGTTTCTATCCCTCTCTCCCTCTCATTTCCTCTCTCTCTAAAATCAAAAAAAATTTTTTTTAAACAAAAAATAAATAGCAAACAAGATCTCAAAAGGTATCAACCTACTGAGGCGCAATAGCAAATGTTTAATTTGTACTGAACCCATTAAAATAAATAAAAGGAGGAAGGGGAATAAATTTGAGACACAACTGCTATATTTTGCATCATTTCATGGGAGCGTTTCATCTAGGTGCCTAGAAATATAAAGATAAAATAAACATAAACTTTAGTTCCTTATCAGAGAATGTTTCTGGAGATGCACTGCCCTACTACAACTTCATAATTGTCTGAAATCTTTAGGGGGCTTCTGGTCAGTGTACCCCTTGGCTGTACAAGAAAAAATATGCTTTTTTAATTTTCCAATACCCTTTGATAATCAAATAGGGAACCAAGACAAAGAGACAATCTAGTCTAGGTCTCATTCCAAGGGAAGTCAAAGACAACTTTTGATTTCTATTTGGGACAATATAACTTTGAAGAGGTCATTGTAAGGATAAATAAATGGAGTATCTCCAAAATTGGAAAGTGTTCATGCCTAAAATTTGGATAATTACAGCCAAAGGAAGGAAGTGGAAACAGCTGGTGTGGGATTGCTAAGTCAAATCCACTCAGGGTGGGAGAAGCAGAATGAGCAACCAGGATCTCAATTTCGGAAAGAAAGGAAAAGAGCTGGGAGTTATGGCGAGGGGAAGAACATAGCCCCCAGGTGGTGACCTTCTGGGTCGTCCCTTCTTATCCCTCTTTCTGTCCCAGTGGCGCTTGGAAAATTTTCCACTAAAGTTGGGAAACAGAGAGATTTCTTGTACTTTCCAGCTCCATTCTCTTCCTACTTTCAACACTTTGAAGCTGGACAGGGAAATAGCAGAATGGCTGTTGTGAACACCCTCAGCCTCACTGAGAAGGTGGGACTCACCTTACCATTCCCCATGCTGCTAAAATACAGCTGAGCAGACTTAGGAAGAACTCCCACACAGGTGTCATAGAACTGGCCCATCCTTTACACATTAGGAAACTACTTATGTGCTTACATGTTATGCTCATATGATAGCTCAAGGTTAAAAACACAACTCAACAATTTAACAAAAACCTAGAAAATCGTATTTCAACAGGACATATGAAATTTATGGACAGACCTAGATGAAAATGTACCTGATGACAAATCCAAGAACATGGGGCTTCCCCTGCTCTGACACTTGCTAACTATGCGTTCCCCCATAAGTCACTCTTATCTCTTCGGATTTATTTCTCATCTGTAAAGAAAAAGTATCTTCTATCTGTCCTATTTATATAGTCAGAACCTAACTTGTCTATCTCATTGGGTTGCTTTTAAAGACCAAATGAAATGTTTATGAAAGTACTTCAAGCATTTTAAAGCCATATATAACATGAGTATTAATATTATCAAAGCAAATAACTGCAACTCTATTCCTGTATTTCCAGATCTAGAGACATTTTTTACCTGTGTTGTTTTGAGATCAGAGGTAAGAACACATTCTTCTCTTGATATAAGCAGTTGTCAATGAAAACAACCTATACCAAAAGTCAAGTTAAATTACACCAAAGCTGGAAAGTAATCCTAAAAGAAATTCTAGACTCACTTCTTCTTCCCTCTTAATTTTGTTTTATGTTTAAATAAATATATCTTGGTGGGAAAACTCTACTATAAGTAGATACATGTCTTTAAACTGGGCTGAGATGTTGATGAGTGACGTTTTATGCACATACCATTTGAAATAGCTCCCTAACAAGAACTTCTCCTTATAATGTATTGCTATAACTGTAATTAATTTGAAAAGTTATAGGTATAATGCATTTCTATACAGTAAATTACATGTTACACATAAATTTCAGTAATAATTTCAAGGGTGCATTCTAAAAGGACCCAAATAGGATGGTGGGTTGGAGTGCCACAAAGATCAACTTCCATGGAAAGAATCATTTATTTACAACGAATGAAAGGGAATAGAGTTTAGCAAATTTAGCCCTATTTGGGTGGGAGTCAGCAGGCTTTCGGACTCACACTTTCTGTGTGCAGAGGTATTCCTTCTTGCTCTTTAAGGTATTCAAACTCACGGGCCTGTGATGAAAATCTCTACATATGAAAAAAGCATCTGGTGCTAACCCAGCGGTATGACATCTTCCATTTACAATGTAGCATAGAGTTCCCTCTCCCTTTGACAAACGGTAATAAGATGCTACAAACAGTAAGCTGGGGGGGTGGTGGGAAGGGTAAAACAGGAATTATAAAAACAAGGGCATATCTTATCCGGTAACAATTTCTCAGACAATGTAGTATTGTTAATTGACATGAAAGAAAACTGGATTCTCCAGTAACAGGCCCTTTCTAAAACCTCAGGGATGGGTTCTACAACAGGGAAATCAATTCTTCTAAATAAATCATCTAGTTGTCAATTCAAGATGGTCAGAGAAAATCCTGATAACAGTAGTGCTCACATGTATGACTTATCAGCTCCTCCCCAAAAGTACCTTTTCCCCCAAATTGGCATGGAATGTCAAATAGCTCAGAAAAAAAGTTGAATCATTTCTGAAATAAATAAAACAAAAGAACAAGACTGTTTGTTTCTTCTCTCAACAGAAAGGAAAAATCTTTCTATGAGATAAGAGGACATGTAGGTGATGGCTATGCTGAACAGAGCTGAGAGAGTACAGAGTGCCTGGTCTACAGGTCAATGGTGGGTTGTTACCAAGTGAGCCAAATACTTGTGGGAGTGTCCAGAGGCCACACTGTTAAAAGGGGCAGGACCAATGTTTCTGGTTCACAAATTGCTAGACTACTTTATAGGATTATATTTTCAAATTACTTTCTCTCCTAACATTTACCATATTTTGTACCACTGAGCAAGTTAGGTGCTATTTTCAAGTGCCGAAAAGAATGTAGTAAAAATTGTTAAGACTAAAAGAATCAAAATCTTTCCAAAATGGGAAGCAATCAACATATTCTTCATTAGGTAAATGGATAAACAAATTGTGGTACAGCTATACAATGACATATTCTGCTAAACAGAGAAATAAGATATCAAGCAAAAAAAAAAAAAAAAGGATAAAGAGATTTAAATGTGTATGCAAAGTGAAATAAGTTAATCTGAAAAGGCTACATACTACATGATTTCCACTATGTTACAATTTGGTAAAGGCAAAACTGTAGAGATATTAAAAAGATCAGCAGTTACCAGGACATAAGGAGTAGGAGAAGAGAAAGGGATGGATGGGTGGAGGACAGTGGATTTTTTTAAGGCAGAGAAAATGATACTGTAATGATGGATACATAATATTATTCATTGACAAAATCCATGTAACCATACAACACAGAGTGAACTCTAATGTAAACTATGGACTTTAGTTAAAAATAATGTATCAACATTGATTCATCAATTATAACAAATGTACCATACCAATGCAAGATGCTAACAGAGGAAGCTGACAGAGTGGGGAAAGAACAGGGAGTATATTAACAACTCTCTGTACTTTCTGTTCATATTTGCTGTAAATCTAAAACTGCTCTAATAAATAAAGTTTATTAATAAAAACATGATTCCTAAAAATCTTTTATCAAATTTTAATTAAATAAATGAATAAAGTGGGGTAAAACCTTTCAAAAGATACAGATTTTAATTTCATATATAATTTAATCTAAAACTAAATTCATCTTAGTTCTTTACCTTGGTAAGGGAGGTAAAGGAAGTAGGAATGTAAGAGCAAAATAAAAGTTTTTGTGGGTTTAAGAACACTCTGAAATCTGAGTAGATTCAACAATCACAGGTAAGGATTCCATTTAAGTTCAAGGTATTAATTACAAAAATTACCTTGATGTCCTCACCAATTTACTAGAGACTAGTACAATAATCAAACTTTACAACATTGGACATTTTAATCATTTACTTGAAGTGGATATGAATGAGTACCAGAAAAACAGACTTAATGTCCACATTAATTTCACACACATAAACTCTAAAGGAGATTGGGTCACTCTCTACCTGCAGATAAAAGATCATACATGGAACTGTCAGAATGAACAACTATCGTAGTTCTCAGGGTTCATCCATGTTGTAGCACGTATCAGAATTTCCTTCCTTTTTAAGGCTGAATAAGATTCCATTGTGTGTATATAACACTTTTTATTTATCCATTTATCCATGATGGACATTCAGGTTGTTTTTGGCTACTGTGGATAATGCTGCTATGAACACTAGTGTACAAATATCTCTTTGAGATTCCACTTTCAATTCTTTTAGGTATATATATTCAGAAGTGGAATTGCTGGATCAATTGGTGATTCTATTTTTCATTTTTTGAGAAACCACCATACTGTTAAAAATTGCTGATTTTTAAAGGGTTAATTTAGTGATAGTATTAAGGATTTTGGTTTGTGCACCTAAAATTTCATGCTAGTTGTTCCCAATCTAAAAAGTACTAGATGTACTGAGACAGAGTAAGAGTTTCAGCCATCATATATGTATGTATTGTATTCAGTGAGACAGTGAAAAAGTAAGCATGTTGATAGATTTCTGGAAAATCCATCTGTAAAGCAACTTTTCAAGCAATGATTAAAGAAAAAAATACAACTAAATTTCTTGAACAAGGAATAATCTCACGTAGTCATTATGTTTCAACACAAACCATGTCAGCACTAAATGAAATGCACGTCAATCTCTAGAGAAACATTTATTCTCTAATGGATAAAATAGGAATAATGACTATCTTAGTGCAGAAAGATCCAAATACATCTGAAGCTTTCTAATCGCAGCAGGGAAAAAGAAACTAAAAATATTTTGGAATTCAAATGCCCAAAGTATATGTAAATTACACTGATGGATACAGAAAACGACAGGCTACAGCAACCTTTTTCTTTTTTTTTTTTTAAAGCTTAATTATGAACTATTTCAAGTATATCAAAAGTATAAAAATTATCTCACACTCATATATGTATATACCACCTAAACTTAGAAATATTACAGATGTAGTTGAAGACTCCAGTCTTCCCCTCCCAATTCTATTCCACAAATATCCCCTAGAAAGAGAACTATCCTAAATTTGTTGTTCATAACTCCCATGAACATTTCTATCCCTTTATAACACAAATGTGTATAAAAGCATTATCTTGCATGTGATTACATTTTGTATAAATAACATCATACAGTAAACATGCTTCTACAATTTGTTTTTTCCCAACACTGTTTTTGAGATGCACTGATAGTGATACATAAAGCTCTTGTTAAACTCATTTTAAGTGCTCTATAATATTCCAATAAAGGACTATACCCAAAGGTATTTATTCATTCTCCTGTTGATAGATATTTATCAATTCCTTTGGAGACAGGTTATTATAAACCATGTTAGCATAAACATTCTTGATTCTATCTCCTTATGCATGCCAGAGACCCTTTTACAGTACACACCTAGAGACAGAATTGCCAAGTCTTGGTGATAGGCTGATTTGATATTATTAGATATTGCTAAATTGCTCTTCAAACGGTAGTGCCAATGTACAGTGCTCTCCCACCAGCAGTGTGTAAGTTTCCCACTCTCCACGCCTTGCCATTTGTACTATGAGGGCTTTTTATTGTTGACTATCTGATGGTGTGCAGTGTATTTCTTTGTTTTGTTTTGCTTTGTTTTTAGAAGCATTGTTCATAGTGAATGGAGACTGACCTAGAAGAAAGAGAAGGAGCAAAAGAAAAGAGGGAAGAATGACAAGAATTAGAGTGGGGAGCTACTGTTATAAAGAAATTTCTGATGACAGAAGTAATGGTTCATTAAAATAATTTCTTCACTCTACACAACAACTATTCATTTCTCCTATGCCTTTTCTGATGTCAGATGTATTTTGTGTATCTGCCCCATAGCTCACTGGCCAACAGTCTTCAGACTTCCATTCCATTCACTGAGAGTCCCCATGTGAAGGTCTGATAATTTCTATTACGCATGAAATAAATCAGAAAATAATTGTTACAGCAATTTCTTATTTTTAAAGAAATGTAAATCTTAGCATTGTCTCATTTATAGGCACATAAGAAGTTCTCACGATATTTTTTAAAGGAAATTGTGAAAATGGTGTTATTACAATGCTAAGGACAAACGAGAATATCAACTACCCTTTCTTGAAGTGCAATGACAATTTTTTTTGAAAAAAAAATATTTTATTCTTACTACAGTAAGATAGTAATTGTGATTTAAAATGGATACAAATCTTATTGCAAGTACATGCTTTGATTACAGTCATGCACTGCATAACAATGTTTCAGTCAATTATGGACCACATATACAATGGGGGTTCCATAAGATTGTAATGGAGCTAAAAAAAATTCATATCACCTAGTGACGTCATAGCCATCATAATGTTATAGCACAAGAGCTGCAAAAATCAACAAGGTTGTGGTTGAAATGACAATCATATTTAACCTGGGTGTAGATGAAGATGGCATTAAGGAGCTCCTAGAGATGGTTCCTGAGGAACTGACTAATCAATTGTTAGAACTGGATCAGGACTGTATAGCTGAACCAGAGGCAAGAGAGAAGGAACATACAGAAGAAAACCCAAGAAAATTCAGTGAAGGGTTTAGCAAAATCTTATGCAGACTTCAATAACTCCTTAATAGTTTAAAAATATGGACCCCAACACCAAAAGGTTTTCAATAATAGAAAGAAATTTTCATAGAGCATTATCTGCTTATAAGGAAATAAGATACACTTTCTCAAGGAGAGTCTCAGGCAAGTCCTTCAGGGGGTATTCCTGAAAAAGGCATTGTGATCATAGGAGATGACAGCAACATGCCTGTTATTACTCCTGAAGCCCTTCCAGTGGGACAAGATCTGGAGGTGGAAGACAGTGATATTGATGACCCTGACCCTTGCAGATCTGCAGAGCTAGGCTAATGTGTGTGCCTGTATGTCTCAGGTTTTAACAAAAAAGTTAAAAAAATTTTAAATAGAAAAAACTTATAAAATAAGAATATAAAGAAAATATTTCTGTACAGAAAATTTTTGTGTATTTTGAAGCTAAGTGTTATTTCAAAAGAGTTGAAAAGTTAACCAAATTTAAAAGTTTATAAAGTAAAAATGTTTACAGTAAGCTAAGATTAATTTATTATTGAAGAAAGAAATTTTCTATAAAGTGTACAGTGTATATAAAATCTACAGTGGTACACAGTGATGTCCTAGGCCTTCACATTCAGTCACCACTCACTCATTGACTCACCCAGAGCAACTCCCAGTTCTGTAAGCTCCATTCACAGTAAGTGCCGCATACAAGTGTACCATTTTTATTTTTTATACTATATTTTACTGTGCCTTTTCTATGTTTAGATGTTTAAATTCACAAATACTTACCATTGTGAACTGCCTACAGTATTCGGTAAAACATGTCCACACAACAGTGAAATCACTAACACCACATTTCTCGGAACATTTCCTGTCATTAAGTGACACAAGATTACATTCTAAATTATCTTTTCATATAAACTCAGATATAAATGTTAGTACTTTTATGGTTCCCATCAATTATTTTTTCAGGAGCTTAAACTTAAAAAAATGTTTTTCCCAGTGATTTATTTCTGAGAATTTGCTGCCAAAGAGAAATTGTTCTCTTCAACAAAGAGCATTAGATGAAAATAAAACTGGTGTGGCTGTACTTTCTAGATGTCCAAAGAATCAACCAGGTGAAGGTAGGTATATGACAAGAAATCATTCTCATTCTGTCTTTGCCCTGTGAAACCAGGGAGATGCTTCATTTTATTTTATTTGGCGAATCCATACATAAAAAATTATTCATAAATATCTCTTGGTCTGCTTTATTTCAGTTTTCCTTTTTATTGGAGATGGCAGAGATAATAGTTACACCTATAACTAACTGCAACAGAAATCAATAAAATTAAACACATACACACATACACACTTTTCTCAGTAGCAGAGGATCAGAGGAATTTTTAGGGCTCAGAGGAAATTGTTAGATTAAAAAAAATACTTTCTATCCCAAAGACCTTTGGCTTCTGCAACCAGACACCGATTTGGGCTAGGAACAAGCTAAACAAGAAAAGGCAAAATCTTAAGTTAATAGAAGGAGGACAACGAAAGAAAGAGTGGCTGTTGTATGGAACTCAGGAGACATAGTTGATGGGCTTTTACAAATAAACACCCTTAGCAGGAATGTCTGATACCCTTCTAACTAGAAGTTAACTGCAATCAAGTTGAGTGGTTAAGGAGGATGGGCTTTGGAGTCACGCAGACCTGGTCCCAAATTTTACTAGCTGTATCACCTTGGGCATTTGATTGAATTTGTTTGAGCCTCAATTTGTAATTCTATAAAATAGTCACAGAATATATGCCTCACAGGAATGTTTTAAGAATCTAATGCGAGCCCAGCCAGTGTGGCTCAGTGGTTGAGCATTGACTCATGCACCAGGAGGTCACAGGTTCGATTGCCCGTCAGGACACATGCCCAAGTTATGGGCCTGATCCCCAGTGAGGGGCATGCAGGAGGCAGCCAATTGATGTTCTCTCTCATGGATATCTCTATCTCTCTCCCTCTCCCTTCCTTTCTCTCTAAAACCAATAAAGAAAAATTTAAAGAAAAAGAATTTAATGTGAAAATCTATGCCAGTAAAGCACTTATTACTTAGCCCATAGTAAGTTCCCAATATAGTAACAAGCAGCTATTATATATATATATAGATAGATTAGCCTTTTGAAAGAACTATTGTATTCAAATAGTAATAACACATCTATACAAAGTCTTGCTGAAAGCAATGCAATAAATCAGTTGAGTTGTCCTATCCAAATTTCTGATAAGATTATCTTTATCTCTTTCTCTCAAGTGTAATTTTAACTCACTTAAAAAAATTTCCCTAGGAAAGAATGGTCATAAAATTAAATCACCAGATACTAGTAGGGCAAGAATAAAAATAATGTAGAGTGAAAAATGTCCAACATAATACTACCTGCTTAAAATAAACTTAATGCAAAAAAAAATTAGAAAAAAATAAAATAATCTCACTCCATCAACTGCTAATATATGCTGTAAATAGTAGTAAGTCTAAATGTATAAATTCAAAATACACCATCAGAAAACTTTATAATGCATTAATTAAAGGAATAAAACTGGCATAAAATTAAGTAGGGGGTTCTTAAAGAATTGTTCCAGGTAAAAAACAGATTTACACAGAGTAGGGACAAATCTCATAGGACTAGTCAAGAGTATTCTGAAAAGGGATATAGCCTATCAATGCCCAGTACAATGCCTGGCATCTAGTAAATGTATCTGCTTAAAAAAAAACCCAAAAAACTGCAGTCCAGCCGGTGTGGCTCAGTGGTTGAGCATCGACCCATGCACCGGGAGGTCGCCAGTTCGATTCCCAGTCAGGGCACATGCCCAGGTTGTGGGCCTGATCCCCAGTGGGGGGCATGCAGGAGGCGGCAGTCAATGTTCTCTCTCATCGATGTTTCTATCTCTCTCTCCCTCTCACTTTCTCTCTCTCTAAAATCAATAAAGGAAAAAAAACTGCAGATTTTTCAGAGAAAGACATATAAAAAAGCAAAATACTATTAATTTATTTGTATGGATTTGAGTTTAGAGATCTTCATCTAACAATTACAAAGCCATTAGAAATATGGCTCTGGGTTTTAGGGTTCGACATCCCAAGGCTGGCTTTGATTTGAGAACTGGAAGATATAGATGAGAAAATGTACATGCAGCTAGCCGGAAGTTTCACAAAGGAAATGATAATATCAAGCTCAGCATGAGTTTCACTGAACTGCTAGATGCTTTTCAAAGAATCACACAGTGTAAAATCCCTTGGCCTTGCAAAAGCATTTAGGCAATCTTTTTGGATAGAGGAAATATCCTCACATCATTAAGTTGGAGAGAATGACATGAGAAACACTGAATTTTGTAGACAAATACAGTGAGTTTTTATTCCCCCTTTCCCATCTTAATTGAAATCATATCCCTGTAAAAGAGGATGGCAATTTTCTGGTGATACTCAGAGAATTTCTACTTAGAGTACTTTCAGTAGGTAGCATAGTATTTCTAGTTGGAAACAGGTGTGCCCCACAAAACCCCCAACGGTGATGAGCATGAGGCTTGACCATACTTTACACAATCTCTTTTGTCTCCAGTGCGTGTACTGACTTCCTATAAACACAGACTCCTCAGGTATGACTCTAAATGGAGCTCAGAACTCAACATTAATTTTTTTCCTACCTGTGTACCATCAAATTTCTATACTGAATTCTAGATAAACTTCACAACTTAGCTAGCAATTGTTGTACAATTATCGAACTGACAAAAACAAACATAAGCTACTTAAATTTTTTGGATGACAGACAGGTACCCCTAAAACTCTGGTGCCTAAAGTAACTATTTAGTAAACAAGTGAGGTACCTTCAGTGACTGCAGAGAGTTTGAGTTAGCATCACAGTAGAGGATGATGTTGTTGGCCATGCTGAAACTTTCTCTCACTCCAAGATGGTAAAACAAAGACGGCTGCCGGAAGGCATCACTCATCTCCACCACAGCAATATCTGCAAACAGAAAACAAAGTCCTCTGAAAGATGACACCTATGTAATGCCCAGTAAGCACATTTTGGTTTCAATAACTCAGTAAATGAAGAAATGATAGGGATTTTCCCTCTACATTTATCACTAAAATTTGAATTTGTAGTTCTACCCAGAAGTGGTTTTCTAAAAAGTAACCAAACCACATTTTAAAAAAAGCATAATTACTGGAAACTAAGGAGAATCTGCAATGGTGGAAAGTGGGGCTAATGCTCTCTGTTAAATTTCAACATTAAAACAAGTTAACTAAGGCTACAGAAGTAGATCCACAGGAAACAGCAATAATAACTATAAAATGAGATTTTAAAAAGCAAATAGGTAAGATTGGAAATTAATCCAGAGCTGTATTTTCTTTTCTTTCTTTTTTTTTTTTATCCTCACCCGAGGACATTTTTTCATTTTTTGCTCAGATAGAGTAGGAGGGAGAGAGAGGAAGAGAGAGAGAGAGAAACATCGACGTGAAAGGGCCACATCAAGTGGCTGCCACCTGCACAACCAACCAGGGCCAGGGACAAACTGCAACCAAGGTACATGCCCTTAGCGGGAACCGAACCCGGGTCTCTCCGGACCGCAGGCCGACGCTCTAACCGCTGAGCCAAACCGACCAGGGCTGTATTTTCTTTTCTTTATTGATTTTTAGAGAGAGGAAGGGAGAAGGAGAGAGAGATAGAAACACCAATGAGAGAGAACATCGAATGCCCGCCCCCTGCACGCCCCACCCGGGGACTGGGCCCACAACCTGGGCATGTGACCCGACAGGGAATCGAACCAGCGACCCCCCAGTGCATGGGTCCACACTCAACCACTGAGCCACACTGGCCGGGCCAGAGCTGTATTTTATTTTATTTTATTTTATTTTATTTTATTTTTTTATCCTCACCTAAGGACATTTTTCCATTTTTTGTTCAGATAGAGTGGGAGGGAGGGAGGGAGGGAGGGAGAGGGAGAGAGAGAGAGAGAGAGAGAGAGAGAGAGAGAGAGAGAGAGAAACATCGACGTGAAAGGGACACATTGAGTGGCTGCCTCCCACACGACCAACCAGGGCCGGGGACAAATTGCAACCGAGGTACATGCCCCTAGCGGGAACCGAACCCGGGTCTCTCTGGACCGCAGGCCGACGCTCTAACCTCTGAGCCAAACCGGCCAGGGTCAGAGCTGTATTTTAATATCTAGCATGTCCATAGCAAGTATAAATCAAGAAAAATGGAAAGAAAAGGTATAGAAAACTATGACTAAGAAAGAGGATATAACTACAGGTACAAATTTTTCCAAAGCTCTGAGATGTCTAAACCTGATACCAAAATTGACAATGTCACAAAAATGAAGTTCAGATTAGTCTTAAATTAATTTACATGGAGACAAAAATATGAAAGGAAAATGAGCAAAATGCACTAAGCATTATACTATAAGAACACTAATCATTATTTAAAATTTATTTTGAGAAGGCAGGGATGGTTCAATGTAAAAAAAAAAAAAAATCAGCATCTCCATAGATGCCCCAAGTGTTTTGATTAAAATTCAAAATCCATTTCTCATTAAAAATAATTGCAAACTAAAAATATTAGGGCACTTCTTTAACACAAAGAATACATATTTCATAAGACTTGCCAACTTTGTGTATATAGGCATTCCCATGAAAATCAGAAAAAAAGACAAGGTTATCAGCTATTCCCCACTATTAGCTGACTTTCTGAAAATCCTTACTAATGTAGTAAGATTTATTTTTTAATTCTATAAAATAAAATACACAATTATCATTACTTACAAATATTATGGCTGTCAACCAAAATACCTCGAAAGAATCAACTAAATAATTTTTGTAAATAATAATATAATTTAATAAGGTGACAAAATGCAAACTTATTATGAAAACCAAAAACTTCCTTTATAATCATAAGTATTTGGAAAATATAATGGTAAAACAGATCCCATTCATAATTAAAATGAAAATGTTAACATACCTTATAACAATTAACAAATGCTGCTAATTTGTTAAAAGGTATGTGCAATATGTAACAGGTGAAAGCTTAACATCTCTATAAACCATTTCTTATTGGTCAATTAAAAAAAACAAGCAACCATAAAAACATTACAATAGAAAATTAGGCAATGGACATAGGCAGGAAAATTCACAAAAGTATAACTAAAATGGTAAATAAATAAATGTACATTATGTCAACTATAAAGTGCCAGACTTTTGATTAACAAGTGGCCAAAGATATTTCAAGATGTAGAAAAATGACACTCTTTTATTACATGCCCAACGGAAGTGTAAACTTTCTAGGAGACTTAAATCCTTAATATTATACATACTTTTTGACCGAATAACTCCATTCCTAAAAATTTACCCTGAGAAAATTCCTATAAATGTGGCAGATTTACTTGTAAGTATGTCCAATGACACATTTTCTTACAACAAAAATAGAAAATGCTTAAAAATATCAATCAGTAAGAAAATGGTTAGATACATAAGTAGATTCAAATAATGGCATATTATATAACTATTGCAAACTATATTGTAAAAGAATATTCAGCAATGGGGGTAAATTCAAGTTAAATTATGTAAAAAATATTAAAATATAATATATACATTATAATGTATATATATCATACATGAAAATATAAAGTATACACTACAGTATATATACATATTCTATGTGTGTGTATATATATATATATATATATACACATAAATAAAACATATCTAGAAAGTTATACACCAAAATGTAAACTGTAATAATAGTTATGTAATGGGATAATGAATTCCTTTTTCTTCTTTATGCCTTCTATAGTTTGTATTATGAGAATTGATTACTTTTATAATCTAGGAACTCACCAAAATATAAAAAGAACAACATCGTGCCAAGCCAGTGTGGCTCAGTACATTGAGCGTAGTTCCATGGACTGAGAGGTCCTGGTTCAATTGCCAGCCAAGGCACATGCCCAGGTTTCAGGCTCGATCCCCAGTAGGGGACGTGCAGGAGGCAGCAGATCAATGTTTCTCTCTCACATCAATGTTTCTCTCTCTCTCTCTCTCTCTTCCTCTCTCTCTAAAATCATCAACAAAAATATATTTAAAAAAAGAACAACATTGAAAACCTAGGCAACTGAATGTAAAACCAAACTGCAGCACATAAAAATAATGCAGACTCTCGAGAAGCTGTTTGGTACAGAGTCAGCCTTAATTAATTAATGTGAAATTAGAATTCACATTCTGTGTAAGAGAAATAAATCAGATGAAATGGAAGCTAAAGACATAGAAGATTTAGTGAGGTTATGAAAAAGGAAGACAGGTCAAAGGAGCTTCAAAAGATTTTTCAAAGGTTTAATCTGACTTAAAGGTTCCTTAATACAAATAATTTTCTTCAGGGGTCCTCGACATTTCTACATCAAAAATCAACACATTAAAAAAAATGAGTCATTTCAACCCACCCACACCCCCATCTGCCTCCCACACCCACAGTTTCCTCTTCCCAACAGATGCCAGCCACTCACAGTCACAGCACTTTAAAAACAAGAGACAGTGTAAAATGAGGTAGAAAGAAACCAAAAAGAACAGTAGCTGATGAAAAATAAATGAGAGACATACAAAGAAAAATATTAGCTAAGTTAAAGTAGTGGCAAAGCAGAGGTGGGATGGGAGTTGGTTATTTCCAGAAAAACTGACTCGTGGAATTTAACGCTAAAATAAAATAAAAACACTGAAGAAGGCTTTCAGATTAAGAGAGAAACTAGACATTTAAAATAAATGCTACAAGCAAAATAGGTACAGTCATTAGATCTGAACATTCAACAGGAACAGATCCATTTTTTGAATGCTATTTAGATCTGAACATCTAAACAGAACAGATCCATTTTCTTTGACTGCTATATAGAACAGTGAAAATGCTTATTGGTATAATTTTAAAATACTGCAATACAGTATGATAACTCAGAAAAGGATTGACTTTTTCTACTTCAGATTCAGATGAGTAATTTGTATTCTTTTCTAAATTTATTTTTAATTTCCATAGAGTAAAATTCACTTTTCTATCTTCTTTGGTAAAGTGTTCAAAACTTGTGTTCTTTTTCTTTTTCTTTTTCATTGTTGAGTTTGTTTTCTTATTGTTGAGGTTTGTGTGTTCTCCATATTTTCTGGATATTTTTCCTTTGTCAGATATGTGATTTGTAAATACTTTCCCCCAGTTTGTGACTTGTCTTTTCATTCTGTTAACAGTGTTCTTAAAAGAGCAGAAGCTTCTAACTTTAATTCAATCCACTTTATTAATTTTTTTCTTTGATGGATTGTGCTTTAGGTATGGTATCTAAAAAAATCTTTGCCTAACCCAACAAAGATCAGAAAAGTTTTCTCCTGTTTTCTTCTAGAAGTTGTATAGCTTTACATTTTAAATTTAGGTTTATGATCCATTGGGGGAGGGGGGTGGGGAACATGCCTGATTGATTTTTTTCTTTTTATTTAATTTACTGGGTTGACATTGGTTAATAAGATTATTTAGGTTTCAAGTGTACATTTCTATGACACATGATCTGCATATTGCATTGTGTGCCCACCACCCAAAGTCAAATCATCTGCCATCACCTAAGCAAAATTAAGTCAGACAGAAAAAGTTAAGAACCATATGTTTCACTCATATGTGGAATACAAAACTATGATCCATTTTGAATTAATTTTAAATGGTGGGAGGTACGGGTCAAGGTTCATATCTGTTGTAAAAACTCTCTCCATTGAATTGCCTGTTTCATTAAATGGCTACATTTGTGTGGGTCTATTTATGGATGTTCTATTCTGTTCCATCTGTCTGATCTATATGTCTACCTTTGCTAATACTAAACTGCTTTGACTATTGTAACTAAAATTATGCACTGTGAGTCCTTCAACTCCATTCTTCTCTTTTCAAAATTGTTTTAGGTATTTTAGTTGTATTTGCTTTCCTGTATACATTTTAGAGTCAATTGGTAGTTGAGTTATCAGTTAGTTGATAGCTACAAAAAAATTCTCCTGGGATTTTGACTGAGACTGTTGAATCCATAGATCATTTTGAGAAAAACTGACATCTTAACAATATTGACTCTTTCAATCCATGAATATGACATATCTCTCCATTTATTCAGGCCTCCTTTCTTTTATAAATATTTAAATTTTTTTAATGTACAGTTATTGCACATATTTTGTTAAAACTGTGCCTGTTGCATTTTTGGGGGGTGCTAGTCTAAATGTTCCTCTTTTTAAAATTTCAAATTCCAATTGTTCATTGCTAATATATAAAAACACATTTGATTTTTGTATATACTGATCTTGTATCCTGAGACTTTACTAAATTCATTTATTAGTTCCACGGGCTTTTGGGGAGGAGGGGAGAGTACACGCTTTGGGATTTTCTACAAAGACAACCATGTCATCTGTAACTAGAAATCATTTTATTTCTTCCTCTCCAATGCTGTATATCTTTTAGGTTGTTTGTTATTGTTGTTTGTTTTTTTCTGTTTGTTTGTTTTGCCTTGTTATACTGGCTAGTACTTCCAGTAACAGCATTTTTTAAACAGTAATATTTGATTGTCTAAAGAAAATATCTTATTGTTGGTAACTTCTGACTCTGATGGATATCTTCTCAAAAGTTGTTTAAAAAATGGCATAAATTATCTTCCTTGTGAAATTATCCTCTGACATGCTAAAAAATGCAAAAGATTATATAATTATAACAAATTGAACAAAATATTCCACAATTATTGAAACCCATTTAAATGAGGTATAGTTTATCCAACTTTTGTCACAAACACATATTCAGATTACTATGTGTCAGGTACTAAATGCTTTTCAAATATTAACTCAATCTTTATAATACCCCTTTGTGGTAGATAATATTATTTCAGAACCCTAAGGCAGAGAAGGTATAAGTAATCTGTCCAAAATCAGCTAGAAAGGGATGGCACCAGGATTAGAATTCGGGCTATCTAGTTGGAGAGTCTATGCTCTTAATTCTTAACTAAGCCACACACTAAAATTATAAGATATGAAGTCCAAAGATCAGAACATAAATGAAATGCAAAAACAGATTTGGAGACTAAAGCATATACTCTTGTAATGTATTTCATGAGTAAATGCACTTAATAATTGTCTAATTGAGTTTTGTGGTAATAGTGAGTATAACTGACACATTTAAAAATTTAAGACTGAAGTCCATCATTTAAAAGTGCAAGCAAAGACACAAAAATCTCTTACATTTTTACCTAAGGTGTTGTTTCTCCAATAGAGTTCATGTAAAATGGAGCATAAATTAGGTTTACCAGGGGTTTATTAAAGTATAATAAAATTTTAAGGCAATAATGTAAAACTGTTGTGCCTAATTGCATTTTAGGTCATCAAATGACAGTGGTTCATGGTCTGTGTTTCTTATTTTTCTTCCATAATACCATATCTGTTAGTTAAATATCTCACATGAGCTGCTACTACTTTTGAAAAGCACAACTGAAGGAAGATATTAATTTGTAGTTCCTTTTTATCTATTCAAATGTTTTTCCTAGGCATCAGATCACTGATGACAAAGCAAGAACCCAGTATTGATTTAGCTTGTATTCTTCTACAAGGTACTCCAAAATTCCAAAGAAATTTCCCAAGTTATCACATAGAACTACTGCATCTAGTCATGATAGATTAATCCTCAAGACAACCCAATTTAGTTCAACAAATATCCTGAGAACCTATTATATAAAAGGTTTTCTGTTATCTGTTATTATGAAAGTTAAAAAATATAACTAGTCAGTTTTCTAAAGTCTGGTAGGTATACAATGTTGGGAAATTGCAAAACTCCTATTGTACAGCTAGAGTTGTTGAAATGTTCTAGAAGGATAGAATAATAATCTATCATCACTGTTGTCTTGAATTGGTCATAGTTTGGCAATTTCTGCTATAAATTACTACTCATTGAGCTTCATCAGCATCACTTCATTTTCTTATACATTATTTGGTTAACCCTACTATGTATAATGATACATACCTGTGTCAACAGTATATTTTGGCCCATAATATCCTCATCACTAAACTCCAATAAATGTATGCTCAGTGATTCAAACATGAATCATCTTACACTGCTAAAGCAAATGTAAACATAATGTCCTTAGTTTGCTTGTTTGATGTTTGTTGATTACACTAAGGTGGGCTTTTCTAACCTAAAAAGTGAAGCCTGGGAGGTAGGTGATCAGAGAGACATTTTTCACCTCCAGAGAATATCCTTTAAAAAGGAGGGAGTAGAATAAAAGGGAGGAGCCTAGAGGGGAGAAAGAGATAAAAGAGAAAGGAAGGGTGGAGAATCAGGGAGAAAAGGAGGGAGTGGAATCAAACAAGATTGGTGTCATAAGAACTACAGTCCCTTTGCTCAGGCAATAGCTGCCAGAGTTCAGGCCATGATGCTCCAGCTTTAGCGAACATGAGGGGGAAACAGCACACATCCATACGAGGTGCTAATCCCACAACAGCAGGACCTAGAACCCCAGCTCTCTGCCAGGAAGAGATGCAGCCTTAGAAAAGCACACTACAGAGGTGAAAAGCTGGAATAAATACCCCCCCAGTCCAATGACCTTGAGAGGAGCGATGAACATGCAAACAACAAACTGTTTCATAACTGCCAGTGTTCGAATCCTACTAAGTTTCTGGATGGATAACCTTGGACAAAACCTTAAATTCTCTGAGCTCTGATTTCCTCAACTGTAACATAAACACAGGTAATTACCAAACAAAACTGTTATAAAGATTACAGGTGTGCTAGGTACAGGAAACTCTCAATAAATGGTTATTATATGGACCTATTATAAAAATAGAAAGCCCTTTGAACAATTTATCATAAAACTGTTATTGAAGACAATGCTAATATATAACTCAGTACCACCTGATGAAGCCTCATATGAATAATTACTCGTAGAAATGATTTTGAAAGCATAGAAAGCCAACATATAGAATTTTGACATAATTCTATAATCAATGGTAATCCATTCATGTCCACAAGTTTTGAAAAGGGATGTAGCAGGATCAAAGTTTCGGGAAGATATACCTCAATTCTGTGGATGGATGACAGATGAAATAGACTGGAAGCTGAGAGACCAGCTAGAAGTCATTAAAGGTGTGCCCCTAAACTAATATAGAGACAACATGGCAAAGAAATCAAGAGGCTTCAGGAATTTGGTGGATGCAAGATAATTAAAGAAAGATGATTCTGTTTCCAACTTGAATGATTAAGACTGATGACATCAATTACCATAGTAAGTGTCACAAGAGGAAGAACTTCATTTTTTTTTTTTTTTTGTAGGAACTTGAGTTTGGATTGGGACCCACTAACCATCATATGTGTGTGTGTCTAACTGTCACTTGACATTCTGAATCTCAACAGAGATGAGAAGCAGACAGAGAGACTTAAGAGTCACAGTGATGGGTGATAGTTGAAGCACCAAGTGCAGATAAGATTGTCAACTTAGAGAGTACAGACAGAAATGAGAAGGCATCTAAGACTCACGTAATCCTTCCTCACTACAACCGACTAGAAACACAGTTATATGTTCACCAAAAGACATGTAATGAATGTTCATAACAGCATCATTTGTAAACCTTCAACAGAAGAAATAAACTGTGCTATACACAGACAATACAGCAATGAAACTATACAGCACTGAAAATTTTAAAAATCTACAACCACATGCAACAACACGGTTGAATCTTACAAAGAGATTAAGATAAAGAATCCAGACACAAAAGAATAGGTACTTTATAATTCTGTTTTTATTAGGTTCAAAAACGTGGTATTAAAAATCTAAATAGTAGATACTTTGGCAAGGAGCAATGGCTGAAAGGGGACTCAAGGGCGTCTTCTGGAGAGCTGGTAAGGTTTTACTTCTTGATATGTGTGCTGGTTACTCGGGCATGTCCACTTTGTGAAAATTAACTCATCTCTGGTGAATAATTTTGCCAGGAATGTTAAAAGAGAACTGTATTTAGTTTCCTGTGGCCATTATAACAAATTACCACAAACTTGTTCCCTTAAAACAACAGAAATTTATTCTTTCACAGTTCTGGACACTGGAAGTCCAAAACCAAGGTGTCAGCAGGGTCAGGGCCATACTACCTCCAGGGGCTCTAGGGAAGAGTCTGTTCCTTGCCTCTTCCATAATCGTGTAGTCAGGGGCATTCCTTGGCTTGTGGTATCAAATTAGCCTCTTTGTCTCTTTTTTTTTTATCCTCACCCGAGGACATTTTTCCATTTTTTTGTTCAGATAGAGTGAAAGGAAGAAAGGGGGGGGGGGGGAGAGAGAAACATCGACGTGAAAGGGACACATCGAGTGGATGCCTCCCGCATGACCCCAACCAGGGCCAGGGACGAATGGCACCCAAGGTACGTGCCCTTGACCGAAATCGAACCCGCAACTCATTGGTCCACGGGCTTACGCTCCAACCGCTGAGCCAAACGGGCCAGGGCTGTGTCTCTTTTATAAAGACATTTGTGATGGCATTTAGGGCCTACCTTGATAATCCAGGATCATCTCATCTCATCTCAAGATCCTTAATTTAATCAAATCCGCAGATTCTTTTTTCCAAAAAGTTAGCATTCACAGTTTCCAGGGTTTTGACATAGAAATTGGAGGAGTGAGGGTCATTTTTTTTTCCAGCTTACCACAGAAGGCACATCATAAGGAAGGTGAGCACAGCAGAACTAAAGCTGCTAAATAAGAGGTGAGGAAATGGAGATAAGAAGCACAGACAATTCTCGAGAAGACTGGCAGAAAAAGGAAGAGGATTAAGATTTACCAAGGTCCATAGCAGGGATTTTTACATTCACTAAGGAAAGCAAGAGCTCAGACAGTACTTGAATGGGATAGAAATAGCTAAAGGTTTTAGTTTTAGGATAGTGTATTTGAATCTTAGTAGGAAGTTTATGATTTTAAAAGGGGGGCGGTGCCCTATGTTCATAGCAGCACTATTTACAATAGCTAAGATCTGGAAATAGCCCAAGTGTCCATCAATAGATGAGTGGATAAAAAAGCTGTGGTACATACACACAATGGAACACTACGCAGCTGTAAGAAAGAAAGATCTCTTATCCTTTGACATGACATGGAGGGACCTTGAGAGTATTATTGCTAAGTGAAATAAGCCAATCAGAGAAAGACAAATACCACATGATCTCACTTATTTGTGGAATATAATGAACAAAAAAAGCTGATGAACAAAACAGACCCAAAGACATAGAAAAAAGTATAGTTCAGACTCACAAACCTCAGAGGAGAGGGGTGGGGGGATGAGATAAACCAAAGAAGTTATATGCATAACCAAAGGACATAGACAACAATGCTTGGAGTGCGGGGGAGGGGGAGGTCTGTAACAAAAATAATAAAAAAATAAAAGGGGGGGGTGGAGGCTAATTAATGGAGATGAGCTCTACAGCCTCAGATGAGACAGATGGGGTAGGATCTAAGGTGGAGGGGAAAAGTCAACCTTGGAAAAAAGGAGGGATATTTTAAAAGCAAGTAGGGAAACAATAAAAGGCAAAGACCAAGAATTAATGAAGGGGAAGGAAGAATATGGAGATCCTTCAATTTAGGTGGTGACTTTTTCAAACCTGGGTGCTGGTGGCCAGCAGAGAGTCAAGGGATGGGCAGGGATAAGCCTTCCATCCTGTGGACATCACAGCTATCCCCTACATAATTTTGCTTCTTAAAGAAATACAAAGAGGTCCTATATCACTGTGAAGAAACATAACTGAAGACAACACTACCTCTGCCCTAGGAAGTCTTGACCCCAATACATTTCTAATCTTTTTTTTTTAACTTTTAAAAAATTTATTTAATATATTTTTGTTATAGATGTTTCTCCAGCTGAGACCTTCTATTCTTAACACTTGCAATAGTAAGAATGCTAACTATTCTAGTAACAGAAGCAAGATGTGAACCCAAGTTCCTATTTTTTTTATCACTTCTATCTGCCTAAAATAGAAGGAGCATATGATAAAAAGTGGGAAGATAGAGAATAAATTTTAATTTTATTCTGCTTACTGGACACACCCAAAAGCCTTACCAGACATTAAAATCTCAATCTTACCAGTGAATATTTTGGGTCACAAGGAAGGCTGGGCTAATAAAGAATCCTTCCCTCCTATCAGAGAAGAATTTCAAGCACACAGGATTTTGATGGTGGTTTAATGTCATCAGGGGAGCCCTGTAAATACTCTAACTAGATTCAGTCTTTCAGTGAATCCTTCATATTAGTACACAGGAAAGTAGATAAACCACAATTTATATCTTTGATGCATACCAAGTACTTTATAAAGTGATATTTCCCTGGCCACAGGCACAGCTATCCCCTAGATAATTTTGCTTCTTAAAGAAATACAAAGAGGTCCTATATCAAAAAGTATTATTTTCTTTCCAAGTTAACATAGGGTCTAGTTTATACCTTAAGAATTTATTTTTTAATGTTATGGCAATTAACAATAGACCTGGTGAAGTAATCTATAGAGTATGTAATATAAGAAAAGTATAAGTCAAAATGAACTCTAAGGTTTATTATGTGACAGAGCTATGCTGCACATTTAAGCAGAAATGTGGTACGAAGCTGCTTTGATGGTAAACATTTCCACAGCCCCATAGAAAACTATTTTTCTTCTTGAAATGATAATATTTCCCAAAGATATGCTGGGTTTAAGAGTCTACAATAATAAATTTGATCTCTATAAACTCATTTTACATAATACATTCCAGTCTTTAAGTAATCAATATGTTTTCATTAGATACTGAGAGAGCTACTCATGAGAATTTTGAAGAGGCTTCTTTAGAGTTTACTGTAGTTTTTATTGTGGTTATGGTGCATGCTATTTTTCATTTTTTTCATATTTAGTTTTAATTAAATCCTCAAAGCTGTCTGTGTTTACGCCTCGGTAAAGTTCCCAAGCACACAGAATAGCTCTTTGTCACCGAAGGATTCTTACACAAGAGTCCTCCCTGCCAACCAGAACCAATCATCTGCTTTAATTGGCACTTGTGTTATGTAAGGTTACAAGAGTTGATTTGTGATCATTTTTGAAGAAAACCTGATTATTCCTCATGGATGTGCATGCTAACTGACATTCTCTCCTAATTGTTTTATTCCTTTATAACTTATTCACACAGAAACAGCAAAAAGTGGCCAGGGAACACTTGAGTGTTACCTGACGGCATACTCTAGCAAAAAAAGCTGTGGCACTTTTTCATGTTTGAGATTGTTCTGATTAAGAAGAGATTTTTCTCACCCTGTCTAGGGAAACAGCTGCAGTGTATGTATGTTGTATTTACATAAACAATAATAGCTATTAAAGCAGGGATACAATCAACAAAATGCATACTATGGAAAATACTACAAGAAAAATGACCAGGTGTCCTCAACAAAGACATTAGCAAGGATGTGGGAGAGAGACTGGGGAGAAATTAGATATTAAAATAAACTTAAGGGACATTATTAATTGCAACATTATGGACCTTATTTGGATTCTACTAATACACACTTTTAAAAATCATGACATTCATGAGAAAATTTGACAAGTGACAGAATGTTTGACGAAATTATTTTAAGTGTGATAAGAGACTGTGGTAGGAGCCCTTTTAGAAATTAAAAATGCAGTATGGGAATTTAATTCCTATATTAAAACAAGAAAAGAGTGAACTATAGTGTATGTATTCTGTATCAAAGAGGGTTACTCCTCATGCAATAAGAAGTTTAATTGTGAGAAATAAACAGCAGGCTGTTCCTGCTTTAGAAAGAATATAGGTAGTAAAATGAAAAAAACTCAGCTTGCATACTACTTGTTTGGCAGAAACAGTTACTCACCCTGGTGAGTAGGCCAATTTGAAAGGGTTTTTTTCCATTTTGCACTTATGGCTGTCGTCTGTTGTACTCATAAAGCCAACTGGACCTAAGCTGTGTGGGTGAGTGCCTGGGAGCTCCACAGTGCCCCAGGATGCCTAATGTGTCCAAAGTGGAAACCTCTCTGAGTCAGGAGTCTTCAACATCTCTAAAACATGCCATGCTTCTCCTTCCTTTGTCTGTCAAAGTCACTTTCAACACCTAAAAAATAATCAGTATCTAGTCAAAAGGTGTACATTTTTGTTCAAATGTATTCATTTTCTAGGAGTATCTGTAATTCTGTTAACACAACAGATGTGTAAATATGATTCTGCCAAAAATGACTTCACAGCTTACATGTTGACATTCCATTTGAGTGCAATGATTCACTTTTGGGGTGGAGGGTTTAAAACTTCTTTCTTGAGGATAATTTATTAGAGAGAGCGTATAGAATTAAAATTCTTCATTGTTAAATAATCCTTTTGCTGCTGACAGACTTAGGTGGCTGACCTTAACCGAGTAATGAAATAGTCTGGGTCCTTTTTTTCCTTTCCAACTAAAATTAAATCTGTCAGTCTTAAGGGGTTCACATCCTCTCTAGTTAAGGTCTCTTTGTTTTCATGTGACATATTAATGTGATTATAAAACTGTCACTTTAAAAGGGAGCTGTCAGTACATCTAAAAGGCCAGCCATACTAGGATGAAGACAGGGAGGAAAAGACCCCTTCACCAGCCCTCCAGTGGGGAAAATGGGATAAGCCAGTTCCATAGACACAGCTGTAGATGAGGGAGGAAATGACATGGCAGCCCCCTTCTTTGCATTACCTACTAAGTTATGCTCTCCTTAGAGCCTTCTAATGGCTTTTTATCACGCAACAGAGGAGACTCAGGTTTCTTAACTTTACTTCAATCCCAGTCATCACAGCACTCTGGAAATGCTCCCTTTACTCTGCTCCCATGCTTCTTTATTTTAACAAGCATTTATTGTCTATTCTGTGCAAGATACCGTGAAGGGGTCAAAGAAATCAGTACCAGCCCTTCGATGAGCTTATAATCTTCAAGTGCATGTGAGCTGCACAAGCCCAGGGTCAAATGAAATATTAACTGTTCCATGGGAGCAGAGAACAAGGAGTGATTAATTCTGATGGGGGTCTCAGGAGGCACTGCGGGGGCAAGAGCTTCAAAGTAAGCCTTAGGAAATGGTAATATTCCAGTACACAGTGAAGGATGGGCATTTCTGGCTGCTCTGTGATTGCACAATACAGGAGTTTCTCTCTGTCAGAATATCTGCTCCACCACCTAATGGACAGGTGCACAATCACCCACTGACTGAGGGTAGGCTTATCACTCTGTCTATCTGGACTTCCTGCAGGAAGTTTACAGGCAGTGCAATAAATTGCACAATGCTTTTTGGGGAATTCTTTTCAGTAAAAATTTTTCTCTTACTAGGAAGAGAGATATATCAATTTGTGTGTGCCTTTACACATTCTAAGTTGCATTACTAAATACATCTCCTTCCCTTCTGTGTCACTGGGATGGTGTTCACTGGGATTCGCATGTTATCTATATTCCCTACTCCTTGGCCCAAGGGAGTTTCATGTCTGTTTCCATTTCATAGCTCCCTTCACTCTCAATGCCACAGCTGTGCCTGGCTACTTGCACTAGAAGGCAGGAGGCACCTAGTAGTTGAATAGAAAACCCTGGAGAAGAGGCATTTGATGGTAAGGGGACTTTAATTCACATTGCTGAAGCAAGAAGAGACGAACAAAAACCAACCTACAGGAAAGGCTTCTGAATAACAGAAGAGCCTTCCAGGTAGCCCTGGGCCCAAAAGGTAAGTCAACAAAACATCATTATTGCCACTAAGTATTCAGAGGCAGTGAGAAGCACAGAATGTGTTTGTTAATGCCAAAAGGCATTAACAAAATTAATTTATTTCAAGGAGAGCTACATATCTCCTGATTTCTCAGCATTTGTTTTTATATGTATATTAACAATCAAACAGAAAGAGGGAAAGAACTATAATAACAGTGAGTCAAGTTCAGGTAGCACGTATACCTGTACTGTACTTGGAGGAATCTGTTATGGAACTGAGAGTAACCTGTGGCTACATCAGCTCCGACACAGCAGGTGACCAGGTCAACCCATGTTCATTAGAGCCCTTTTATGTGCCAGGCCCAGGGGATAAAAAGTTACACACACACTCGCACGCATGACCCTGCCCTCAGAAAGCTTATGATGAGAACAATCAAATAACCATACAAAAACAAATCCAAACTGTACTAAGTATGATGATGACAAAATACGGGACATTTGAAAAAGTGTAACAGAGATAAGTGATTGGTCGGTGGGGCTCCCATAACAAAGTGATTCGATCTGAAGGAGGGGCAGAAATAAAGGAAGATGGAAATAAGCATGACCTATCTGTATTCAGTACTGACCAGGCATTACAAATGGTCAGGTGTCCCTTCTACCAGGTGGGGTATAGATGCCCAGAGTGGGGCTACCTGAGTCTCCACTCCAGCTGTGCGGGGAACATTTCTGGGAGCCCTGGCCTGAATCTACCACCTCCCCTGGCCCAACCCCAGCCAGGTTCTTTCTCTGTCAAATAAGAATAACAACAGTCCCTGTCACAGTAAGGGCTGAACAATGGTGAGCTCTCAATGAATATTAGCCATTTTGTTGTTGTTGTTAATCCTCACCTGAGGATATTTTTTTCAATGATTTTTAGAGAGAGTGGAAGGGAGAGGAGGGAGGGAGAGAGTAAGACAGAGAGGGTGGGAGGAAAGAAGGGAGGGAGGGAGGGAGAGAGAGAAACATTGATGTGTGAGAAACACATCGATTATTTGCCTCCAGCAAGCCATTGAGCCACACCAGCCAGGGCAAACATTAGCCATTATTATTAATGAGTGGGCCATGGACTGGGAGGTTCCTTCATACCTTATTCCCATTATCAAGAATGGTCAATAATTAATAGATAGGTTCCTGTATTTTTCCTGTTTGATAAATAAGAAATATGAAATCCATAAAATAGGTTCATTCTTCTCAACAGACACTTTTGCTGCTTTAACAAAATCACTAAAGGACATCTTCAAGAGAAGCCCTAGACCAGATAGAAACAACCAACATTTGTAGTTACTATTTTAGGGTTTGAAGCGGGCAGACCAGGGTAAATAACTGCAGCCAGCTGAATACATATCCTGGTTTGCTTCAAATAGTCCCAGATTGTATCTACAGTCTGGTAATTTCTAGTCAAGCCCCTCTTCACTGTCACCCTGAGCAATGGGGCAGTTCCTGTTCTACGGTGCTGTCACCTTCCATGGGCAGGGGTAGCAGGGGGCATGCAGCTGCCAAGAATAGCAGTAAGAACCTCCCTATTCTGCTGTCACGCCATTAAGCTTGGCCCTGGCTGTTCTTCAAATTACTTTCAGACATGAACTGTGTGTTTCAAATCTCCCGGGCCAAAGTAATGGGGGAAATTGTACGAATGACATGGACAAGAATCAGACAGCTTCTGAACTGGAGCCCCTTGCTCCTCCCAGTGAGATGCTTTTCATTTTGCTGGGATTTTTCACCTTTTCTTTGGTCACTGTGTGTGTGTGTGTGTGTGTGTGTGTGTGTGCACGTGCGCGCGTGTGTCCCTCTTTTTACCTTGCCTCTCTTTCACCTTTAATTTTGGTTTTCCTTTTTTGGAATCTACATCTTCCTCCCAGGGCTTATCTTTGCCTTCTCATATTCTGCTGTTTCTTATTGAAAATACCCATCCAGGGTCAAGTTTCTTTTCGACATCAACAAGCCAGAGCTGATTTTACAGCAGACACTGCGACCCTCAGTGTTGGACTGAAAGTTCCAAATGCTCTTTGGGAACTGGTTTAAACCAGGCAGACAAATTTAAAAGACTGTACACTCTCCATGGCCATTTCTATTCCCATGTGATTTCTTGAAGAACAAGACTGAGACAATGAAAAAACAAACAAAAAAACACTGAAAAAATACCTCAAATTCCACCATCCATAACCCTACCACTAGTAATCTGCATTTTTACTATGATTCCTGAAATAGATTTTATATTAGCTTGCTTTTAGAAACAGTATTAAAGCCGTTGTGGCTCAGTGGATTGAGTGTTGTTCCATGGACTGAGAGGTCCTGGTTCGATTCCCACTCAGGGCACATGCCTGGGTTGCGGGCTTGATCCCCAGTAGGGGGTGTGCAGGAGGCAAATGATGGATGTTTCTCACACCAAAGTTTCTATCTCTCTCTACCTTCTTCTCTAAAAAAAGCAATAAAAACATTTTTTTTAAAAAAGTATTAAAGAAATCTTCCTTTTGCACCTATTGTCACAGATAAACCAGACTTGTGAAGAGGAGCTTGAGCGCTCAACAGCAAAGGAGCAATTTTCTACTACTCATTCGCATCCTATCACTCTGAAGAAGAGCTACATTTTTTACTGTTTTTAAGAAATGAAAGGTAAATGAAAATAAAATGTTTTTCACTTTTGGAGCCACTATTTACTTCCTCATGTTAAATTCCCAGTAATTCTCACCATATCCCATTATCATAATGCAACTGCTTTTCTATCAATAAGGTTTCCATGGTTAAAGCTCAATGAACTATCAATATGACCCCAGCAACGTGACCCTCTTTACTAAATTTGTGAAATAATAAAACTATACCCAAGTAAGTAATAAAACTTCAAATGTTATCAACTCTAAAATATATATGTAGTCCTCAGTATCAAGTAAATAAATTATTATTATATATATATGTTGAAATAATCTATTATTAAAATTTACCAAATGAAGATCCTATCTTTTGGTGTATCTCCTTGTAAGCTTTTCCCTATACAATTACCATACGTACACACACATACATAAACACACCCATATGGCATAGAACTGCAATTATTCTATATATAACATCCCAATCATAATCACTTATATTAAGAACTTTACATCTGGGCAAGCCTGAATGCCATCTTCACAATTTCCTGCTGTATCAAGAGACTAAAAGTCTGTGTTCAAATGTCTACAAAAAAACTATAGCTAACATCATACGTAACAGTGAAAAACCAGCTTTCCCAAGAAGATGAGAAATAGGGCAAGAATGTCCCCTCTCATTGCTCCTTTTCATCGTTGTACTAGCTAATGCAGTAGACAATAAAAGGTATGCTGATTGGGAAGAAATAAAAAAGACTGTCTTTGTTCACAGATGACACGATTGTTTATACAGAAAATCTGAAAGAAATAAAAAACTCTCAGAATTTATGTGATTATAGCAAGGTTGAAGGATTCAAGGTTGATATATAAAAGTCAACTACTTTCCTACATGCCAACAATGAACAAATAAAATTTGAAATAAAAAATGCAATACCATTTAGGATCTCCCAAAATGAAATACTTAGGTATAAATCTAACAAAATATGTACAAATCTGTATGAGGAAAGCTATGAAACTCTGGTGAAAATCAAATAACTAAATAAATAGATATTCCATGTTCATTAATAAGAAGACTCAATATTGTCAAGATGTCAGTTCTTTCCAACTTGATTTATAGATTCAATGCAATCCCAACCAAAATCCTGGCAAGTTATTTTGTGGATACTGACAAACTGATTCTAAAGTTATACAGAGAGACAAAGACCTGGGATCGCCCACACAGTATTAGAGAACAACAAAGTTAGAGGACTGACACTACTGTAAGATACTAAAATGTTTAGTACATGTCATTATACATTTCTCAAAACCCATAGAAAGTACAATACCAAGAGTGAACACTAATGTAATCTATGGGCTTCGAGTGATGATAATGTAGGTTTATCAACTGTAATAAATGTACCATTCTGGTTGGGGATTTTGTTTGTGGGGGAGGCTGTGCTTGCATGGGAGCATGGGAAATCTCTGTACCTTCTGCTGTATTTTTCTGTGAACCTAAAACTGAACGCTCTAAACTGCTTGGGTGGACAGAGCTCACTCCATCTGCAAAAGCAGACTCCATCTAGAAGCCACTGAATGGGACATAAGTGGGTGGTCCAGGGGATGAAAGATGCAGAGATCTGACCATCCTGCCACCACCCAGGACTTTAACTCAACAGACAAGCTAGATTTGTCTCCCTTGTTCTTTGGTGCCGCGGCTCCAGCTCCTTCGGTGTCTGGGGGCTACTTTGTTTATACTACCTTTTCATAGGACACTGCTCTAAAAATGACTATTAATAACAAAAAGGATCCTGGACACCCATTCCCCCCAAAAAAGCTGTGTTCATGGTGCCAGGGTTTATAAAGAAAGCTCCTTTGGGCAGAAGTTACAGAGCTCCCACAGACATCTTAAGATTGTGCTGGAAGGAGGAGCTAGTCCACGTTACCACAGTTTGGAATCCAACAGTAGGTACCGTCGGCCCCATCTGCCTCAGTGTGCAGCAGCATCCATACCCTCCCTGCATAGCCCTCACCAACCCCACACCTGGGAGTCCTGGTTACAAGAAGCACAGCTTCAAGGCCTAGTCGTTTACAGAATGATTCACAGCCTTGGCTTCATGCTGTAATCACCTAGGAGCTTTGAAAAACACTGAGCCTGAGGACTCTCCGGAAATCCTGATTACTTGGACAGGGGTGTGGCATGGGCATCAGCAACTTTAGAATCAGGTGACTCTAATTTTCAATAAGGAAGCCGATTTAAGGATGCTCACTCATCCATCAACTATGCAACTTGTTTTGAAGCAAAGTACGGCCTGCTTATTTAATCATTTTGACCCATTATTGTGCTCCTTAGAAATTTTGGCAACAAATATTCATTTGCATACTAATGGAAATAAATGGCTCTTTTAATGAAGACCAGTGTAAGCTTGTTCAGATGGAACTCAATTTTTCCTGTCCAGAATGCGAACAGGGCAGTAGCTGGCATACACTTGGCAGTTATTAAATATTTTTATTTTTTTAGCAATTTTTGAGCTCTTGCATCTGTTATGTATCCTGTTTAGAAAAGTTTCTTTAAAGTGGTTGAATAGATGACTACTTTTCCCTTTTCCTATATCAAATTATTAAAAATGGGATAAATATAACTGTAATCATGTATGTCATCAATATACAAATTTAGGGGAAGAAAACTAGTTTCCCTGCATCTTCAACTTCCCACCCTCAACACATCAACACACTTTTCAATAATGATGTAATGCTGCTGTGGCCTAGGCACACAGAGTTAAATGAAAGGCTAGCCTCCTCTCTGCTTCTAGCTGCACTGAATGGCTCTTTCTCCCCACTTCTCTGAGCTGGGGGTACAGGGATGCCATGATCCGAGCACACCTACAATCCTGACCATGAAAATTACAAAGCCCTATTCACAAGGTAGACTTTGAAAATAGAATCTCTTTATTTATGAGCTTGGCTCTTGCCAGAGCCTCTGCCTCTGTTTTTCTACAGGTATTCTGCTGTTTCTATTGCTTGTTTGCTCACTGCTTTCCAGCTACACAGAGAGAAAAAGGGCAGACACACACAAGAAAGACTTCATATCTGTGTGTGCTATTTTGCAATAACATTTTCAATAAAAGCATGCATTCTCTGTCCCTTTCTGTAATTTAATCCAGATAATATCAAGATTGGTTGATGTAATCCAGTGATTCCTTAGCCACATTCCAAGTTATTAACTTAAAATCAGGTTGATCTCTAAAGTTTCTTCTGGCTTAAACCCTGATTGATTCTGGGATGTCTGCTTATGGGACTTAAGTTTGTAAAGGATCGGCTGTCTACTGTGGGGCATATCCTGAAGTGGGGTGGGGGTTAGAAGCAGAGAAACAAGTTGGGAGGCCCCTGCATAGTTCCAGGTGTGAGATGAGGATCTTTGAACTAGGGAGGTAGTAGTAATGATGGAAAGATATAAATAGGCTCCAGAACATCTTGGAGAATCATTAGATACTTAAAATGGTTAGTATCTAAATTATTTTTTTAAATTTATTTTTATTAATTTATCTAAATTCTTGACTTCCCCAATAGAACACATATCTTCCATGGTAAATACAGTAGGTTTATGGCCTAACATTTAACTTAATAAAGTTTCCCTAGGCCTACGTTATAAAAACTAGGTAAAAGGGAATCAATGCAAAAATATAAAATTTTGAATGGGCAGAAAAATACAAATATGTTCGTTTGTAGGTCTGTGAGAATTGTAAATACAGGAGAAGACAAACAAAATTATAATACTATATCTGACTATGAGCTATTAGTTACAACACATAATTATAGCTTAGTGATCCAGGAGTTTTCAAGTACTATTTCCTGAAGATGTGGCCCAATGGTCTCCTTCAAATAAAATGATCAAGGCACTGACCACCACAGAAAGAATATTGATATAAAATTGAAAGTGGTATGCATCCTAATAACTATCTTAGTAGAGAGCTGTGGCCCATACAGAGAAACCCATAAAGGGTTCTAATTCCCAAGAAAGGGAGAAATAAATCTATGTATAATCAATGTTTAAGAGGAAAAATAACATAATTTGAGTATGCACAATAGTATTCTTTCTTTTTTTGCAACCACAATAAAAAAATGAGAATGAGAAGAATTTGCAGAAACCACCCAGTTGTCTCTCTCCACAGTGTGCCCATGTACCCTTCAGCATTCCTGGAGGCCTTGGCTTGAGCACCCTCTGTGGATGATACTCAAGGATGGTCAGGTTGCTAAATACATGTAGTTGGAAGAACTACACTCCATTGTTGGAATATTCAAATTCTTTTTAAAAAATCTTCTTTATATAAGTGCAAAATCTCTCTCTCTCTACCATCTACACATTCATTGTTTCTACTTCTGCTTCCCTAAAGCTACACTGAAGAAAAAAAAATTCCTTTGCCTCCAAAAGCCTTCAGATATTTATGAACAATCTTGGCATCCCTGACATTCTTCCCAGGTTATACATCCTAGTCCCTTCTTACGGCAACAGGATTTCCAGTTTGTTAGCATGCTTGCTCTGGCCAAGGAATGTAGGGGGAGCCAAGGACCAACAAATGGGCTTTCTGGGGTAAAATGAGGTAAAACTACTTTCCAGAGTGTAACTCCTGATGGACATTACAGAACTGACTAACCATCAAGATAGTACATGCTGAAAATGTATGACAAAGACTGAGAAGCAGTGTGCATGGTTAGCTATTAATAGGTCATTAGTGTCTTTTGTAAGATTGGCAGATTAAAAACAATGAATTAGAGAGTAAGTGGGAGGTTATGAAGTAAAAACAGTGAGTGCAGACCAGTGTTCTCCCATTTAATGTGTACATGAAACACCAGGAGATTTTGTTAAAACATGGATGCTGATCCAGTTGTGGGAGGAGGGAGTGACAAGGCTGCCTTTCTCACAAGCACTCATGTGATGTCCAGGGTTAGGATTAGGGTTAGTGGTTAGGGGTTAGGGCTTACAAGATGGCAACAGCCATCCTGTAAATCCCTAACAGGATAAAGGGGCATGATTTAAGCATATAATAAATAAACTTTATCCAACATGGCAAATATTGCTAGACAAAAAAACCCAGGTCTATCAGATATATGGTGGCTCTTCTGGGGCAATGCCATCTATTACCACAATCTAAGAGATAGATTACAAAATGTGAAGTCTCTGAAAAAAATCACATTTCCATTTTCTGTCCCAAATGAAGATATCCTAAATAAAGCAGCATTCCTTGAGTCACTTGTAGAACTGTGAATGCACATATAGGCACAGTGTATACAATGTTATTCTTTTCACATCCTTTCCCAATTGTCTTTATCCCACCATTCTGCATCAGGAATGAATATCTTAGCTGATAAGCTTCCTAAAATGTATTCAGATAAAGGAGGCACTTGGAAAAGTGTTAATATTTACTACTGTATACTCACATCTGGATCTTTTAACTATCCGCAACAAATCCCAAATTCATCTACATGCATTTACACAAATATGTATTAATTTAGGGAAAAAAACTGAAGGAAAAATTTTTCTTTGAAAAAATGGGGAAGGGTTCTTTACAAAACATGCAAAGGAAAAGGCACAGGGCAAAGACAATCTGAGAAAACATATAACAGACTACATGAGATCAATAAGATTTTTTTTTTTTTTAAAAGAATGAAGGTGAAATTAAATTTCAGAATTTATCACTTGCCATAGTAAAATAAAAATCTTTGAGATTAAGAATTTAAAAATTAAGACAAATTTAAGGAAGTTAAAAGTTGAAGCAGTTGTTTTGTAGAAACTCTCATGAAAGATGAGAGACCTATTTCAAAGAAAATGGTATAGAATACTTTAAAACAGCTTTAAATAGATCACTACCAATTTAGGCTCATATATATACGCATATGCATGCAGGTGTCCAAGAGCCTAAACGGGTACTGATCTATATATATGATTTACATTTATTTATTTATTTATAATTAAGGTGGAAAAATTCAGCCATTAGAAGAGGTTTTACTCAATGTCTTTCATATATAGTTATAGGAAAATTACTGACCTTAGTTAAGAAATAAAAGTGAAACAATAAAGAAAATTATATGATATGATTGTAAAGTTGTAAAATATTAAAACTGACTTAATAATTACTTGAGCCACACTGCAGTACATGTTAAGGTCACCAGTGAAAATACAGTCGCCCCATGACACCTGGTTGGCAGATGCCGCTAACATGAATTTAGACTTTCATGTCTCAGGACCACTGTCATATCCACAGCTAGATGATTCTCATTGGCACCTACAGAATGCTCATTTATCTTCCAAAAGAATGAGCTCAAACATGACCTCCTATTAGATCTTCTGTCACCAACAGCACAAAGTCTAGTTTGCAATTACTGTGAACTTAGAATCTGTCATTTATCAGTCTTGTTCAATGGGACGTGAGCTTTCAAGCAGAAAACAAGCTGAATTCACCTGGTACCATATAAGCCTACATGGATGTAGAATGAGTGGCAGAGTGAGCAGTGCTGGAAGGCAGAGGTCAGGGATGAAGGTGGCTGATGGAGGCTATCCTGCACAGTGCTCCTCCATCCAGTGAGCAAGTGTATTAGTAAACCACCTACAGACGCTCCTTTAAAACTTACCCTCTTCTAACTTACAAACATGCAAGCAACCAACATACTCATCAAAGCAGAAATTAGAGACAAAGTATGGTCACCTTCTCTCCATACCCCATTGACTCTGGGGAAAGTCACAGCCTGCTATCCTTTCAGTTTTTCATTAGCCAACACACAATGGCTCAAAGAAATGTCCTACAGGCCTCTGAGAGACAAAAACACCTCTTCTCGTGCTTGTTAGTTGCTGCAAAGAACTGCCGAGGACCAACTGTTCTCCTCAATAACGGAAGGGTGAATTGTTAGAGTTCATAATGCACTTAAGTATTTTTGTTGTTAAAAATAATTTGTCAAGTTACCTCTTTAACAAGCTCATGTGGCATCTTTACACAGATTTAGAATACAGCGCTCTTAAAAGCTATTTCTGAATCTAGGCTAAAAAATTAGGCCTCCCCCCGCCCCTGATTTAATCTTTGATTTCAACTGATGGGGGGCAGGTCTTAAAACTTGTCAGTATATACAGCCCTGGCCGGTTTGGCTCAGCGGTTAGAGCGTCGGCCTGCGGTCCAGGGAGACCCAGGTTCGGTTCCCGCTAGGGGCACGTGCCTCGCTTGCAATTTGTCCCTGGCCCTGGTTGGGTCCTGTGGGAGGCAGCCACTGGATGTGTCCCTTTCACGTCGATGTTTCTCTCTCTCTCTCTCTCTCTCTTCCTCTCTCTCCCTCCCACTCTATCTGAGCAAAAAATGGGAAAGTGTCCTCGGATGAGGATTAAAAAAAAAAAAAAAACTTGTCAGTATCTGTCATTCCCATACATTTCCTTTTCTTCCTCTTTCTAAAGGAAGTAATTAAAGTCCTAGTGTTGTCAGTGGGGAGCTCTCCCAGCCCCCACCAGTTGCCAGGAGAAGTGGGATTCCTGAGATGTCACGAGAAAAGGAATTTTTTAAGACTGGCAAGGGAGAATGAGTGGTATTTATTAAATCCCTGAGTTTCCAAGGTCCCCTCTCCCTCCATCCCACCACAGAAGAAGTGTAGCTGTGTCCTTAGTAGAGCTAGGATTATAGCCGTTGCCTAGAGTTTCCGTTCCATGTTGATACAGTTCAATCCAGCATCAGATTAGCCTAGCTTTCGTTCCCAGCTATAGTCCATCAGTCCACTGAGTGTGGGGTCCACATGGCCATGTGCCATGTGGCTTCTAGGAACATGGGTGAATGCAAGGAAGCAAGAGCAAAACTAGAGGAAAGGCACAGGAACCAGAGCAAGGGAATTCCTTTGTCTGGGGATTTTAACCTTCTGAGATTTCACATGTTGCAGTGCCCTTCCCCCTCCCCGGGCCAATGATCTCTGTTCCAGGTTAGACTGACCAGCACCTTCCCTACATCACCCCCACTTTACTACACATGCACCCATCTCCTCTTTGTTGGACCCCACCACCACCACCACCGCTGCCCCGGTCTACAGGGAATGGACCAGTGGTTCCCTGGGGAGTATGAAATTGCAGCTTCCTAGTGCAGATGCCCAGATGGCCATGCTTATATGTCTGGCCTCCCTTTTGCTCCTTTCCTATTATTAATAACTAGCTAATTACAACAGTAACACTAGTTTCCCAGTGTTTACACAATTTTCTCCTGCCTCCAGGAATCAACCACCAAATACAAAATATTCAACTAATCTTAGTTTTTCAGGGATGTTAAATTTTGGATTTTCTGATGTAACTTTCCAAAGTTGTTTGTCAAAACGACCAAAGAGAATTTATTCCTCCCTTTGTGGACCTTTCGTTGGGTCAAATTTTCTCATAACTTCTAACCCCAGTGAGTTCATTTCATTCTTTTTCTGTTTTGTTTCCCTCTTCTTCCCTGCTAAGTCTTTCCAGAACAGCATTCCACAGCTCTAAATCAAGTGCTCTGCAGAAATCTGCTGAAATCTTTGCTTCTCCTTGGGCTCTGGCTGCTCCTTTAGCTTATGATTTTACTCCTTTCATTTTAGATTAGGTCACCCAAAGGCCTGCCATGCTGAATCTTCCCACACATGTCAAGCATTTATTTGGGGATTACAGCAATATCTTTCTGGAGTTTAAAGTACAGATTAGTAAAGGGAACTGAATTCCACATTGTATTACGATAGCCCATGGGAATTTTCGAGAAGTGGAACTTACTAGCATTAAAGAAACACCAAAACAGACACTAACAGAATGTTAAATATAGTCATGAGGACTTTGGCCAAATATAGTAATGATTTTCACAAAGGAACACATTGGTAGATAAAGACCTTCCTTATTTCTTCCTTCTGTCCAATGAACATGAAAATACCAACATGCCTCTGAATGTAGAAATCTGCTGGCAGTTATAACCCACAGGTGCTGAATTAAACACTCCTTCCCCACCCCACTCAACAGTAGTCAGCAATGCTTTATGAAGTTTAAAAATGTGACCTCGGCTTAGAAAGACTGTGAACACTGCTTGGGAAGAAGACAGCATGTTGTTAAGTTTCTTGTTTTCTGGCACAAAGTATTATTCCCAAACTAGGCTGCTAAAGAAGGGATGTGGTTATACAGAAAGTAAATTTTAGGCTTGCATTCTTGTAATCTAACCCACTAAACATGAAAAATATTAACAACACACTGACTTAAAAGAATAAAGCTAAGCCACTCTTACTTTCACAAGGTTACCACCCTAGAAACACAGGTGAACTTTCAGTTTGATTATGCGTCCATGGAAGCCCAATGATCAAGTTTATGGTATAATTTTAAATATCTGGTATTATTTTAAAGTCATCTTCATCTACTTTTTTTAAAAATGTTTTTTCTTTATTGATTTTTAGAGAGGGAGAGAGAGATGGAAACATTGACGGGAGAGAAAGAACATCAATTGGCCGCCCCTGCATGCCCTCCACTGGGGATTTGGACCACAACCTGGGCATGTGCCCTGACTGGGAATCGAACCAGCGACCTCTTAGTGCATGGGTCAATGCTCAACCAGTGAGCCACCCTGGCTGGGCTTCATCTACTTTTAAAAAAAAATACGTTTCTATTGATTTAGAGAAGAGGGAGAGAGAGAGAATCATCAATGTGAGACAAAAACATCAATTGGCTGCCTCCTGCACGCCCCCTACTGGGGATCAAGCCCACAACCCAGGCAAGTGCCCTGACAGGGAATTGAACCGGGACTTCTCAGTCCCTGGAACAAGGCTCAATCCACTGAGCCACACAGGCTGAGCAAGCTTCATTTACTTTTTTTTTTTTTTGAAATCCTCACCCGAGGACACTTTTGCATTTATCTTCAGATAGAGCAGGAAGGAGAGAGGGAGGAAGAGAGAGAGAGAAACAACGATGTGAGAGACACACATGAAGTGGTTGCCACCCACACGACCCCAACCAGAGGTGGAGACAAACCACAACCGAAGTATGTGCCCTTAGCAGGAACTGAACTCGGGTCTCTCTGGACCATGGGCTGACACTCTAACTGCTGAGGCAAACTAGCCAGGGCATCTTCATTTACTTTTAATTTGTTTCTCAGTGAGCTTCATACCTTCAAAGAAACATTTGTACATTCATGCCTTGCCTCTCTTCATTTCTGCTTATCTTGCCCTCCCTTCTTCCATCCCGCCAGCTCCCCTTCCCTTTCTCCTTCATTCATTTGAGCATTCCACAATTATTTAGCATCCATCAAGTTCTAGGCACTGGTGCTACTGAGATGATTAAGCCATAGTCTCTGCTCTCAAAGGTTTATAGACGAAACAAAGAGGAGGATTTTAAACAAATCAATTACAATTCACACTGATAAGGGCTGTATTAGAAACAGGGATGGTGCAGAGGAAGCAGTGAGGTGAAACAGACCAGCTCCTCTGGGCAACAGAAATCAGGAAGTGTGAGGTTGGGTAGCAGCTGGGTTCCGAAGTGTTATTTCACCCAAGGAAGAAGAGGAAGGGAACTAGAGACAGAGGAAACAATGCAAAGGCACAGAGTTGTGAAAGGGGAGAAGTTCAGCATGGTTGGGACAGTTGGCTAGAGGTGAGAGGTAAAGGTCAGGCTGGGGTTCAAGGGTTCAAGTGTCAATGTGGGGTTTTAGAAGACAGGCTCTGCTCCCTCTGCCTGGAACACTCTCCTCCCAGATCTCTGCATGGTTCCTTCACCTCATCCAGGTACTGTTTCAGCACTACCTCCTCATAATTCTTGCTTCTCCATCTACAGTCCCCCTGGCTCTAGCCCACCTCTGCCCTGGGATGTCTTATTTTTCTTCATGGTACTTGTCCCAGCAGGGAGTCATTATTTGTTCATTGTCCACTTGTTTATTGAGTGACATTTTTCTAAGACACACTGCAGGACCCACAAATGCTATATATAGAACATCTACTTTTCAAATATTTTTCTTATGTGGGAAGTCTATATTTAAATAAATCTAAGTCATCAACCCGTTAAAACCATAATAGAGGCCTTTATTGCTTTTTTTCCCTGTGAACACTAGAGCTCCCTACCTTCTCTGCCCATTAAATTATATGAACCTAGAGTTAGGTAGCAACCATGTTTACTCTGGGGAGGTGAGTCACCATTGTGTACGTGAAAACACCTTGGTACAGCATGTAGGATGGTAAGGATAGGTAGGGCATGGATCTTTCTTGACCTTCCCGGGTTATAAATTACAGCAATTCTGTGGCAACAAGGGAACATCACAGAAATATTATTTCCCCTGAATTTAAAAAGATTAAAAGGCATTTTGATAATCTTGTTATATTACTATGAAAAGCAAGGCATTGTATTAAATTACATAAACATTAATTGTTCTTAGGTCAAGTAAAAAAAGGATATACTAAATGCTTATTCATTATTCAATCTTCAACAAATATTCTCTTTTGTTTTGTTCAGGCATCTATGCTAGGTATGAGTGAAATACAAAGATGAATCAGACCTCAGGAACTTATAAATAATGCTGAGGCTCATCTGAAAGTCTGAAACATCACAAGAGAGGCAAAGAAAACTCATTTGCAGGTAGATGGACCTTCAGCATTGATCAGGAATGTTTAAATGGGCTCTGAAGTAAAAGGGGAGGTAGGGAGCATGTTTCAGATGGATGAAACCAAGAGAGCAGAGGCAGAGATGCAGGGAAGAGGATGGTGCTTATCAGAAGTGGCAAAGAGCCCTGGCCGGTTTGGCTCAGCGGTTAGAGTGTCGGCCTGCGGTCCAGAGAGACCCGGGTTCGGTTCCCGCTAAGGGCATGTACCTCGGTTGCGGTTTGTCCCCGGCCCTGGTTGGTCGTGCGGGTGGCAGCCACTCGATGTGTCCCTTTCACGTCGATGTTTCTCTCTCTCTCTTCCTCTCTCTCCCTCCCACTCTATCTGAACCAAAAAAATGAAAAAATGTCCTCGCGTAAGGATTAAAAAAAAAAAAAGAAGAAGTGGCAAAGAGATCAATTTGGTGGAAAACATAGAACACTAAAAATTTTCAGTTTGAGGGTGGATCTTAGCACTCCACCACCCATGCTAAATTGGCAGAAATGGGGACTTACCAAAGTTACTTCATTAGCACAGTAACATGCTCAGAGTAATGCTTCGGCAGAATACCCATGCACTGAACTGGAGGGAAAAGCAAATCCACAATGGAGAAGCCTCAAGGAAGGTCATAAATGGATAGGAAAAAAGGATTAATGATGGCAGTGGAAATGTAAAGGAAGGAACAGGGCATTCCTGAGGTCCATTTTTAAGACATAGAATTCTCTGGATGTTAGAGCAACCATTATTCTTTTCACTTAGTTGCTCAAGCCAGAAATCTAAGGTTTATCCTTGAAATCTCCCTCTCCTCAGTCCTCCTCAATTGTGAAGTCTGGTCAACTCTACTTCCTGTTGAATCAATTTACTTCTCTCCATCTATACTGCCTAACAGGCCACCTAATGCATCCTTCTCATCTCCATTTACTACATGATATTCAAGTTGCTCTTTTAAAAAATGCTAGGCTGATAATGGCATTCTCCTACCTGGAAAAACCTTTAATGGCTTAGGAAAAGGTTGCAAACCCTTAACTTTAGTCTCTCATGTCCTACTTCATTTTGTTCCTGCCTCCTTCACCAGCCTCATCTAGCTCCTCTTTGTCCCTGGCTTCGCCTAGATCCTCATGTATAGCTCTGCTCTTCTCTGCCTCACAGCTCCCTCCCACCCCTCACCCTGTCACCTAGGTCCTCAGTCTAGGGCAGCCCCCTCTTATAACCCTTTATACTTTCCTTTGAGCAGTTAACTTGTAATTAAATCACTGAAAAGGCCCCGGCCAGTCTGGCTCAGCAGTTAGAGCATCAGCCTGCGGACCAGAGAGTCCCGGTTCGGTTCCCGCTAAGGGCACATACCTTGGTTGCAGTTTGTCCCCAGCCCCGGCTGGGGTTGTGTGGGTGGCAACCACTCGATGTGTCTCTCTCACATTGATGTTTCTCTCTCTCTCTTCCCCCCTCTCTCCCTCCCGTTCTATCTGAAGATACATGCAAAAATTTTCTCGGGTGAGGATTAAAAAAAAAAATTAAATCACTGAAAAGATATTTTTTAATGACTGTCTCCCTGGATGAACTCTCCCACACACATCCCACTCCCACCCCCACCCAAAGGCTGAGACTGCATGGCTTACTGTATCCACAGGGGCTAGCATTAGGCACTCATTAGACGAGTAGATGAAAAATAAACAAGGAATCAAAGATGACACTGAAGATTCTAGTCTAGGTGACTGAAGAGAAAATACTACCACTGATAAGCAAAGGGACACAGGTTTCAGAGGAAAGATGATAACCTAAAAATCTGAACTTGAAAGAGATGTCTACTCAGTGTATTAGTGGATATATGGAAATGAAGCGAAGGCAAGAAGAATGGGATGAAAATACACATTTCAAAATCATTTACATGGAGCTGGACATGAATAGCATAGCTAAGTCAGAGTGTACTGAAATGTTCTTTTGGAATATCTGTCTTTCCAGGTAGACAATAAGCTCCTTTAGGATACTGCCCATGATGTACCCATCTACTATAGACTGAATATTTGTGTCCCCACAAAAGTCCTATAGTAAAACCTAATTCCTAATGTGATCGTATTTAAAGATGGGGCCTTTGGAAGGTGATCAGGTCATAAGGATGGAGCCCTCATGAATAGGATTAGTGTCCTTACAAAAGAGATCCCAAAGAGCTCCTTCACACCTTCCACCGTCTATGAACCAGGAAGTGAGCCCTCACCAGACACCAAATCTTCCAGCACCTTTTTTTTTTTTTTTATCCTCACCCGAGGACATTTTTTCCATTTTTTGTTCAGATAGAGTGGGAGGGAGAGAGAGGAAGAGAGAGAGAGAAACATCGACATGAAAGGGACACATTGAGCAGCCGCCTCCCACACAATCCAACCAGGGCCGGGGACAAACTGCAACCGAGGTACGTGCCCTTAGTGGGAACCGAACCCGGGTCTCTCTGGACCGCAGGCCGACGCTCTAACCGCTGAGCAAAACTGGCCAGGGCTCTTCCAGCACCTTGATCTTGAATTTCATAACCCCCAGACTGTGAGTAAGAAATGTTTTTGTTTAAGCCACCCAGTCTATGGTATTCTGTTACAGCAGCCTGAACGGACTAAGGCACCATCTTTTTTTACCCCAGTTACCCTCCATGAGAGAACAGTAGTACATCAAGAAAAAGGAAGCTGCCCTATGTACTTTCCTGTTAAGGAGAAAGAAGACCAAAGGTCATATTATTTGATGTTAAAGTCCCCGCGGATTCATCAGAAGACAGTTTCTACTAACGATAGGAGAAAAGACAACTGTAAGACTTAGGTGAAGAACCTAAGTTGGAGAAAAGAGACTCCTTTTTCAAGAATTTTATCAGAGAAATGTCAGCCTCAAGGGAGCTGATGGTCCAGTGCATGGATAAAGCCTCCTTTTTCTCTTCCACTTGGTCAGGAAGAGTTACCCCAAGACTCCTCCAAGAGACTCAAGTGTATACATGTGCTTTCTCTTCAGATCCACTCTAGGCCTTGAAGCAAAACTCCTTCCTGATTCTCCAGTGTCTCTGCGGTCTTCCACTGAAGCAGTGACAAGACCTGAGGAAACTCGGGCTTCAGTGCTGTTATAGAAACTGGTAGGAAGGCTCTTTGACCTGCTTTGGTTTGAGACCATTCGAGCCACCTAGCCTAGAGAAGATCTTTCAGGGCTCCAGCCTTGTTCACCAGAGTTTTATACTGGGATCTTGGGCCAGAGCCCCATGTAATAGTCAAGAGATGCTTTGCCTTGCTTTATTTTCTGACCACATACTTACCTCTGGGACTTCTCAAGAAAATAAGATCCAGGGTAGAATTGTGGTATTCCTTAGGAACAAAGCCAAATATAACTACAACAGCATCTCAATTTCAACACAACTTACGGGAAAAAAAAACAGGCAGGGCTGGGTGTGTGGAGAAATAGGGGAAAAGGAGTTTTTTCAGTACTGAGAAGCAATACTTTATAAAAACGTCGTCCGTCTAGTCAGATAACACCATAGATTTGTGAAATATTCATATATTAACTATGAACAAGATTCCCTTTTGCGACTGTGTTTGCCTATTAAAGAAATTAAAAGCTCATTAGACATATTAATCAGATAACTCATTTTACAGAGTTATTTTCATACCTTGAAATAGCTGAATATATTTTAGATATAAAATAGAGAACATAAAAATGAAACCATTGAAAGTGGTAAAGTGGTGTTATTAAAAGTATTAATAAATACTAAAGTAATAATATTTGTGTAAATAACTGAAGCTTATTTTAATACAGGCACCCAATGTAAGACTTTATATAAATATTTTAGTCTATTAGGTTCTTTAGTAATTTAGGAACAAATATTATTTTCATTTTACTTTCACTTAAACACACTGCAAATCAGTGTCAATACATCATATTAAAATTTAGAATTAATCTTCATGTACTTTAAAACTAAGCTTCTTTGCCCCTAAAACGTTTATTTTTACATAATATTTTAAAGCACTATTTAAAAAATCATCATATAACAAAGCCTTGCAATTGCTCATTTTCATTATTTTGATTAATTTTTATCCTTTATAATGTTCCCACGATGTTTAACAAGTCTTTTAAACTATATATGAAAACTGAACCAAAATTAGTTTTTTTAATTTATGCTCTCTAGGACATTCTACTAAGATTCTAAAGTAGTAATAACAATACCTATTGTTTCCCGTTTCAAAAAAAAAAGCATAGACTCTGCCCACTCTGTCAACTATTTCTAATTGGTATATCAAATAACTTTTGTTGTTTGGGGAGTCAATCCAGATCTTCACATTTTAGAAGCAAATCATTTTTACCCCTCTCTTACCCGAGCTTTAGAAAAATCAATAAAATAAAGAGAGACTAGTAGGAAGCAACTGGCAAATACATAAGTTAAGGCTTTGTTTATACTTCAATAATTTGTAATCAATAATCAGGATTAAGTGTATTCTGCCTTGATTAAAACTGTCAGTCCCACTGAGAATTATGTTTTGAGTTTTTGCACATTGTACGTTCACAGTAGGAATCCTGTTTTTGCCTGTTTCTGTATGCCAAGCACAATATAGGCTTTTGAAAATAAACTGTTCCCTATACAGCCTTATTTACTCCTTCATTTAATAAATATTTACTGAATAAGTATTACATACTAGCCACTAGGCTGAACTATAGGGGCAAAGAAGAGGAAGAAGTTGATTCATGAATGTGCTGATGATAAGCAAGGATCAATAACAAAAATCCATGTTATACCTAAAGACTACATGGTCCTGAGAAGACATTTAAAGAAAGTTTCCTAAAATAGCCTTTATATTAAAACTATACAGAAAGTTTGGGCAAGTAAAAAATCATACACAAACTATGCCCTATTTTCAAAGAACAGGTTCTATCTACTATAATCATAGCAAAAGTCCATAGAACTATAAAGGGGAAATGAAAATAAGCTAAAATAACATTTTATACATACTTTAAGTTACTGAGGAAGGGAATAGGTTTTTAAGTTTTTACATAATTTTTTTAATATATTTAAAAGTGCCAAGCAAATGTAGTAAGCCAGGAGAGGGGGCTATCATCATTGACTAACTTCTTAATTCTGCTCTGACAGACACCAGGGATGCAGGATGGAATGCACATGGGACTATTAAATTAGTTCTCTGTCACTTTATGAAGGAGTTGTAACAGCATTTTAAAATCTTATCAGACTGGGATATTCGAATTTTCACAAGATGGCATGAACATGCAATCTCATGCCTAAATAGCAAAGAACAGTCAACAGTCAATAACATATATGTGTGTCACTAGCCTAGATTTTTTTTCTTCCAAAAATAATAAAGGACTTAAAGGCTGTCAAGACTAGTAAGTCTTATATTAAATTTCAAGGCACATGTCATTTTAACACACTCTTAGCTTTCCTTTTTGGCCACCAAGCAACAATTAGAACAAAAGGCAAAAGAGTTTCTGAATAAAGCTCTGAACATGAAAGATGAAGAAAACAGACCTTAACCTAACAAACAAAACTAACAGCCTCAGCAGGGAGGTCAGTCATTCAAATGCAGAAGAAGCAAGCAGCTGGCTTTGTGGGCAAACAGAGGAAGAAGTTACTAGGAGATGTTTTGAGGAGAGAAGGTTCACAGAGCTATCTGGAGAAGGAAAGGAGTTCCCCAGGAAGTGAGGGAGAGTTAATTCAAGGAAGGAAGGAGCATAAAATAATCGATCCCATTTCCCCAATCTTTGTGCCCAGCAACTATCATTACAGTAAAACTACAGAACTTGAAAGTGGAAAATAGAAAAAGAAACACAGAATGACATTTTGCTCACAAAAATGGAGAGATCCCAAGCTTGACTTATTAGGGGAAAGACAAGCAGTCCAATCACAAGGCTTGTGAGAGGTGTTTGCCAATGAGGTGGATGGATGCCAAACCTCAGCAGACTCTACATGCTGTGCTAATGAGTTGTTTCCTCCTGTATTTGGTCAGGAGCCCTAAGCAAGAAACTGCACTGATTAGAAATGGCCCACCTGCACACCAAAGCAGGTATAAGGACTGCATTTGGGGAAGACTGGCTCAGGTAGCAATTCCACCAGAAGTAAAGATTACTACCGTGTTTTCGTTCACCAACAAAATGTAAGAAAAAGGAAATAAAAATTAACTTCAGCTTCTTCCAATTTAAAGTCATACACATATTTTTTGTTTCTACTTGTAGCAGAGGAAAACACTGTCAGTTTGGAGCAAGGGACAAAAACCAGTAAAGAAAATCAACACCGAAGGGCCAGACAGAGAAAAGTTGGAAGCAACAGTAGTAAATGGGGAAAGGAGGGTGTGGGGCTGAGCAAACAGAACAACGGTGCTCCTGACTTGGTATGGTTAAAGCTGGAAACATTTGGTTCACCAAGTAGAACCAATGCCTTTTCCAAGCATAAATAGTACATTTGATAGGATACCCAGCCAAGAACTGTCTGGCGATGTTTGCACATGACTCTCAGGTTTTCTGTGGGCAAAGATTAGGGAGCGAGTATGGCTCATGGTTCAGCTGTCCACGGACACCACCAGATATCAGACAGAAGGTGTGTGAGAATGAGGCAGGAGGAGGGCTTAGATCAGGAAAAGCACAAAAGGAAAAGTAAACTTCTGGTTGAGTTTCTAAAACCTAGTAGTATTAAGCAGAAGGGAAGCACCAAGGAACATTATACAAAACAAAGTACCTCCTGTACTCTGTCTTTATCTCCCTGGAAACTTTCACGCTGGCTGCAAACCTCTCTATGGATAAGGCAGGTTGCCTGCAGATTAAACCAGTCCATGAACCACATGCTCATATCTGCACTTGACCCTCAGGGAAGGCCATTCCCCCTTCTCTCCACCAGCGTCCAGAGGTCTCTGGGTTAATGACCATTGCTACCACCTGGTCCTCTCTGTGGCCCCACTCCTTCACTGCCTTGCCCTCTGACAGCTAGAGGATAAAAATGACAAATTCTGTCCATTCCCAAGAGGAGGTAGGGAGTCTTGGATGCAGGTTAATTTGCATAGCTTTTAAAAAGACAACAATCTCCACTTTTTTGCATAACTAGTCAGTTAAGATGAAGTCTTTGATGTATAAGCAGCATCTTCACAAAATTATTCACTGCCTCTCCACTTCAAGCACCAGCCACAGTAAATCTTAGGCCTTCCTGTCTCTGTTCAACCATCTAATCCCATTAGACCCAAATATGTGGGGAAACAGGTCAGCTTTCAGGCACATGTTCTTCTGGTGGACAGCAAAGTCTCATGACAGTAAATTTTCTATCAGTCCTATTTATTGAAACTAAAAATTTATAGAGGAAAAAAATTCTTTCATGTAAATCACATTCTTGCTGAATCTATTTAAGTACCTTCCATTTTGAATTTTAGTTGCTTCTTTCTGAAAATCAAATGACTACTCAAGGTCCAGGCCTGTTACCCTCTGAGATGGAGTTACCAGGTGGAAGGGAGCAGCAGCCAGAGCTACTGACCTGTTGATGAGCCCTGACCACATATGCACACCTGCATGATGTACAGAAGCATGCAAGAACATTCAGATGTTTCTGAAGATGGTCACCACCCCCTGTATACATGTGCCCACTTCCCCATTGAGTTATCCTCTCTCTCCTTGAGTCTGGGTTGGCACTGTGATTGTTTTGATCAACAGAATGCAGCAAAAGTCATGTTCTGAGAATTCTGAGAGAACATAAGAGAACTGACAGCTTCTACTTCCTTCTTCTTGAAATTCTCCTTCATAGGACACCTTCTCTCAGAACGCAAACACCATGTGAGAAGTTCCACCTGGCCAGCAGAGAGGCCACAGAAAGATAACTGAGGCCCCATAGACAGCCTGTCTCAACATCCAGTTATGAGAATGAGCGTTCTTGAACATTCCAGCCCAGTCCAGTAGTCCCCAGATTACTGCAGACTCAACCACCTTCATATGAAATGGAAGAACCACACAGCTGAATCTAGTCAACCCACTAAGCTATGAGAGATAATAACGGGTTGTTGTTTGAAGCCACTGCATTTTGGGTGGTTTATTATGTGGCAAAAGAAAAATGAAACCCAGACCTCACACAATAATAAACACTGTGAATATATAAACGTTGGCCAAAGACCTACCATGTGCCTACTCCTTTCATATATATTTTCTCACTTAATCCTCAAAACAATGGGAAAATATAGGCTTTCTCATTGCAGAGAGGATATGCAAAAGGCAGAACTGAAACTCAAAGCAAACTTCACAGTCCTAAAGCATGTGTTCTTCCCACCACATTTCTAAAGCTAGGACGTGCGAATGCTGTGGGGTCACATTGCAGCTTTCTGCAAATCTGTCACTGCCTCACATCTGCTACCAGGATCTTGTCCCTCTACCATCCTACTACTACATACCCAGGCAGTGGAGAACTTTTAAACACTTAGTGTCTGAAAAATTCAGAAGTCATCGTTCAAGTCCTCTGTCCCCACCAAAAAAACAATCAAAAGCAGATCTAAAAGTCTTTTGGTAAATTCATGCATCAGGTAAGGTACTGAATTAGCCTCAAGTCCTTTTTTCTTACATTACAAAATTTTTTAAATTACAGTTTACATTCAATGTTATTCTGTATTAGTTTTGATATACAGCAAAGTGGTTAGAAAATCACGTACTTTACAGAGTGGTCCCCCTGCTACTTCAAGTACCACCTGGACCCATACATAGCTATCATATTATTAACTATACTTCCTATACTGTACTTTACATTCCCATAACTATTATGTAACTACCAGTTTGTACTGCTTAATCCCTCCACCTTTTTAAAAGTCCTTTTTATTCCAACAGTTTATGACCTGCCAGGCACTCACAAAGCTCCTTACATAAATGATCCTGTCTAACCTTCTCATTAGGCCTGTAAGATAGTGACAGCTTGACCCCCACCCCCATCTTATAGATGAGAAAACTAAGGCTTAGAGAAGCAAGTAAGTGACAGGACCAAGAAGTACAAATTGGTAGTTACAGGGATGTAAAGTACAAAATAGGGAATATAGTCAATAATATTGTAATAACTATATATGGTGCCAGGTGGGTACCATACATCTAAAACTAATACAAAGTAATATTTAATATCAACTGTAATTGAAAAATAAAAAATAAAAATAAAATAAAATACCAGGAGGGGAAAGGCCATATTCATGCATTCAGTCCATCAACATGTACCAAGTGTCTATTATGTGCCAAGCACTAAGTTAGGTACTAGAGATAAAGGATAAACAAGACAGACAAGGAAAAGAGACAATCGGTTATATTTTAACAATCCTTTAAAGTACCTAAAACTGCTCCTTGTATGTCAGATCTTTCTAACAAAGGATTTCTCAATAACCTATAACACTGGACGTCACTTTTTCATGTGTTCCTTCTTAGTCGTTTCACATATGATGCAAAATTCATAGAGCAACAGTTTTTTTTATATCCTCCAAAGAAACTATGCATTGAAAAAATGAATCTTAAAACAAATCGAGATTGATTTAATAGCTTTTTTTTTTTTTTTTTATCCTCACCCGAGGACATTTTTTCATTTTTTGTTCAGATAGAGTGGGAGGGAGAGAGAGGAAGAGAGAGAGAGAGAGAAACATCAATGTGAAAGTGACACATCGAGTGGCTGCCACCCGCACGACCAACCAGGCCGGGGACAAACTGCAACCAAAGTACATGCCCTTAGCGGGAACCGAACCCCGGTCTCTCTGGACCGCAGGCCGACGCTCTAACCGCTGAGCCAAACCGGCCAGGGCGATTTAATAGCTTTTAAAGGATTATTTTAAGAGGTAATAGATAGATAAAAGAGGTAACTAACAAACATGCAATAAAAAAAAAATTACACAGATTGCCCAGCCAGTGTGTCTCAGAGGCTGAGTGTTGACCCATACACCAAGAGGTCACTGGTTCAATTCCCAGTCAGGGCACATGCCCAGGGTATGGGATCGATTCCCAGTAGGGGACATGCAGGAGGCAACCGAGATGTTGATGTTTCTCTTTCATCGATATTTGTCTCTCTCTCTCTCTCCCTCTCCCTTCCTCTCTCTGAAATCAATAAAAACATATTTTTAAAAAATTACACAGATCTTAAAGAGAGAGTAAAAATAGACAAATAGTTGCATGATTATTCTTAGCTCAAATGAAAAAGAATGCTAACCTTAAGCTTATAAATAACTATGTAATGTGGTGGATTCAGGAAAAAATTTCCTGGTAACCACATATTAGGTACATATTATGGCTCAAAAGTTGGGCAACATTGTCTTCTGTGGCTAAAGGAGACAATTACAAGTCTTGAAAAGGTAATTCTCATAGACTAAATATAAAGTCATCAGAAGCTTATAACCCAATCCAAGCCATAAACTGAGCATTCAGCAGGTAGACCAGGTAACTGGAAACTGAAAGCAGATTAGGAATCTCCAATCATAGCCTATTTCTCCTTGAATGTTCTCAGAAAATCTTCTCAAACTAAGTGTGGCTTATGCTCTGGCGCAGAACTCTGTTTACCTAACACGCTCTTACTCTCCTGTCAAGTAAACCAAAAAGTACAAACCCCCAAAATAGAATTTGAAAACAGAAAAATCATGGTTGCTTCATACATCTGCCTCTACAAAATTATTCCAATATGTCTAATGATATTTTCAGAGGAAAGCACAAACCTATTAAACTAACAGCAGTGGTCTGAGAAAATTAAGAAATGGCAACATGCCCTGGCCGGGTGGCTCCATCAGTGTTGGAGCGTTGTCCTGTACACCAAAAGGTTACAGGTTCAATTCCCAGTCAGAGCACATTACTGAGGTTGGGGGTTTGATCCCTGGTTAGGGCACACATGGGAGGCAACCGATCGATGTTTCTCTCGCACATCAGTGTCTCTCTCTCTCTCCCAAATCAATAGAAACATATCCTCTGGTGAGGATTAAAATAAGAAAAAGGATGCCCGCTGGTGTGGCTCAGTGGACTGTGTATCATCCCATAGACTGAGAGGTCCCAGTCTGATTCCCAGTCAGGGCACATGCCTGGGTTGTGGGTTCAATCTTGATTGGAGGGTGTGCAGGAGGCAGCCAATCGATGTTTCTCTCTCACATCAATGTTTCTACTCTCTCTCTAAAAAAATCAATAAAAACCTGTTGTTTTTTTTAAAGAAAAAGGAAAATAAAAAGAAACAGCAACATATAAATGCCATAGTACAGGTTTGCTTCAAAATTTCCAACTAACAGTACAGTGGCAACAGCTTTTGCGTGAATAACTCACTTGCTTCTGGGACCACTTAAGGATGAACTCTGGCCCTGGCCAGTTTTGCTCAGTGGTTAGAGCATCGGCCCGCGGACCGGAGAGTCCCGGGTTCAGTTCCCGCTAAGGGCACGTACAGTTTGTTGCAGTTTGTCCCTGGCCCCGGTTGGGGTTGTGTGGGTGGCAACCACTTGATGTGTCTTTCACACATCAGTATTTCTCTCTCTCTCTTCCCCGCTTCTCTCTCTCCTGCTCTATCTGAAGATAAATGCAAAAATGTCCGGGTGAGGATAAAAAATAAATAAAAATAAAAGGATGAAGTCTGGCCCTTCTTGGGCTATTCCAGATTTAAAATGAATGAAAATAGGTAATGAGAAGCAGCTACAATCCTGGATAATCAAGAATGTTTGCTATATATTCAGCAAGATGAAACCTGCTTCTTTTTTTTTTTTTTTCTTTTTGTTAATCCTCGCCCAAGGATATTTTTTCCATTGATTTTTAGAGTGGAAAAGAGGGAGGGAGGTGAGGAGATGGGGAGAGAGAGAAACATCGATGTGAGACACATCACAAATTGATTGGTTGCCTCCTGCACAACCCCACCTGGGGCTGGGGATCAAATCTGCAACCCAGGTACATGACATGACCTTTACCAGGAACTGAACCTGTGACCCTTTGGTGCTCGGGCCAATGCTCTAACTACCAAGCCATACCAGCCAGGGCGAAACCTGCTTCTTTAATGCAACCTAACTCAATGCAGAGTTCTGAGCTCCATGAAGTTTGAAAACTGTGAGGCAGCACATTTCCGTGATTTATCTACATTTCACTAAACAGTAAAAGTATGTCTTAATTTTGGAGGCAAATCAGGGAAATATCTTAATTTTGGTTCCAAGTATAAAGAGAGCTGGCTAAAGTAGAACAGTGTCATTCCTAGGATATCAAGGTTTTACCTGCTCAAAGATTTTACAGATGGGCATCAAATGAGCCAAGGTAATGCGAGTTACAAATGTAATCATAAAACTCCATGAAGGTAACGTTACTTAAGCTCTGTCACCTACAAATTCTTGCTGGGAATTATCTGCCTTCTTTTGCCTTAAACAAAGAATCAAGAACAGAGGATTCTGTCTGAATTTTCAAACTTCCTATAAATCCAGAAAAGCCATTCCATAAACTGTCATTAATTAACACTAATAAATATTTACACACATGAGCAGCTTTTAAATGCTCCTACAAGTTGCCTTCTTAATTAGTGTATCTTTGCATGTAGCTCCTTCTTCTTCTTCTTCTTTTTTTATCTTCACCTGAGGACATTTTTGCATTTATCTTCAGATAGAGCGGGAGGGAGAGGGGGGGGAAGAGAGAGAAACATTGATGTGAGAGAGACACATCGACTGGTTGCCACCCACACGACCCCAACCGGGGCCAGGGAGAAACTGCACCCGAGTTACATGCCCTTAGCGGGAACCGAACCCGGGACTCTCTGGTCCACAGGCCGACGCTCTAATCGCTGAGCCAAACTGGCCAGGGCTGTAGCTCCTTCTTCAAAAAGGAAAAAAAAAAACAACCCACAACCCATTACAAAGTGAACTTTGTAAATACTATGTTCATGATAACTATGAATTTTTTGTTACCAGAAGGTTGCCGGTTCAATTCCTGGTCAGTGCACATGCCTGGGTTGTGGGTTTGGTTCCCAGTCGGGGTATGTCTGAAAGGCAGCCGATAAATGTTTCTCTCTCCCATTGATGTTCTCTCACTCTCCCCTCGTCTCTCTAAGCAAAAAAAAGTAACCCCTATGACACAGGTATGCCACTCATTTGAACATATGCTAAATGGTCTAGTAAACACTAACAAAATATTCCTAGAATTTAAATGTTAAGTCAAAAGCACAACTGACTGTGCAAAGATTTCGTAATGCTGACAACTCTTAATTTCAGATTTTGGAAACAAAAAAATGCAGACCTGCAGGTCGACACTCATTCTAATAAACACAGCAGGATCAATCCTTGAATACCCCAGTCATGTGTTATATTTAACGATTAAATAAATGTTCTACACTACTGATTTTATAAAGCAGAGTCTAGGGCTCTGTTAAGAGTCTGGCTAGCAATTTCCTTTCCAATTTTATTTCAGATTTACCAACTGCCAAGTGTAATCTAAGCACATAAAATATAGGCAGCAGTATGTTGCTTGGCATTCTTATCATAACTCACTTGCAAGCTGCAACATTTTTCTCTAATTTCACTAGGTCAAACCAATCAACTTATACCCCAACTGTGTTTTGCAACTAATAACACACACACACACACACACACACACACACACACACACACAGATACATTAAGTTTTAAAACTATAGTCCCTGCCCCTCTAGATTGCCTACAAACCTTTTCTTACCCTGATAATATATAATCAGTAGACACTAGGCCAAAATGCATCTCTGGGAAAATGACCTGAAGTAATGTTTGAAAAACTAAAAGTTTACTGTCCTGATATGAACATCTGAATTTTTACTGGGGTCAACCAAAACTAGCTTCCCAAAACCAAATGGTAAAAATTGAGGAATTGTTTTGGTAGAGCTGATGTACTTCAACTACATATATATGACTCAAAATAATTAGACATATTATGGAAAGTATAATTCATGAATGTTGCTTAGAACCTTCAAAGGTAGTCCACATTTCAACCTTAGTCATTGTTTATATATACCATAATACAGATATGGTTCTGCATCTATAATGTATCCAATGCATAACTGCCATATAGATTCCATTATCTAAATGGAATTTTGTTTGTTTACTATTCTCATTTCTGGCCCAGACATTCAATAACTTGGCATTCAGGTTGACTTTGCTGTCAACCAAAAACCATATACTCCAAGAATCAGCAAAAAGTAAGCAACACAATTGCAGACTGTAGACCTAAAGAATACTACGTTGAAATTATACTGTTAGCATATTTCAATTATCTAAAACAGCTTAGATTTTTTCAGAAACTAAAAAGATTAATACAAGAGAATTTAAATACAGATCAAATTCTACTACTAGAAAAACAACATATAAGAAAACAGTTTCAAGCCTCAGGCCATAACTCCATTTGCTACCATAAGAATCAGTATGAAAAAAATTCTTCTTCATTAAAGAATTATAATACCACCCAGGAATTCGCTTTAATGAGCTCTTATAAATATTTATAAAAGATCTTAAAGAATTTTAATAAAATCTAGGAATTTATTAAAATTATTTTTAATATAATACTGATTTCACATAAAAATAAAGTAGGATGCCTAATGCATTTATAGGTATGTAAGATTTTTAATTTCAATGCATGTTCCATTCATAGCAGCAATAAATGTTCTCAATTGTACAGTTCAATAGAATCACTTACATCATGAAGTCCTTAAAAAATTCCCTTGGATGTGTTATTTATTCACCACTTAGAGCATCACCTTGCATGTGGTAGGCTCCCAATAATTATTTAATTGTTGAAGTCAATGGGTAGACTGTAAGATCATGAAAGGCAGATATTGTACTCTTTTAACTTACTTTTGTACAGGCCTTAGAAAAAATATTCTAAGTAGTCAACAAATGTCTACTGACAAGACTGTAATCTTGGTATTAATGACAATTTAAATGCTTTCAAATAGAAATTTTATTTCTGGGAGACAGGAGAGCACAGTTATAAAAGAACAGACTATGAAACCAGACAGTTTTAGAATCAAAAGTTGGCTCTGCCCCTCATAGCCACGTGACTCAGAAAGTTGATAATCCTCGCAGGGTCACAGTTCCCCCATATGTAAAATTGATCTACTGATGCTATCTGCCTCATAGACCTGTTTTAAAGATTGAATAAAATCAGGCATGAACAGTGATTGGTACAGCCCATGGTAATACATGTTGTTCATTTGGATATGACCTGCTTAGATTACAAGACCAAAGTAATATACTATTTGGCAGATAGAATTTCACAGCAATTTGCCAGCCTCTATATAATAAGGAGTTTTTGTCTCCAAAAGATAAGCCTATTTGGAGCAGTCTAGACTACTGAAGTTCCCGTTAATAATGATAATAATTTCCTAGTATAAAAATGAAGATGCTGCAGGCATCCCACTGGCATATTTATGACTTGGTTCTGGCCAATCCACCTCTGGGAACTATCTGATTTCAAAAAGATGTGCACCTTGGTTCTGGCACGTGGCTTGTACCTCTTATCACATCCAAAACCTAGGTGACAGACATCCTAATATCTAATATGTACATGTTTCCTGACCTGAAACAATCATGATTAGGACACCTGGCTAAAATAAGTTAATCTGAGACTCTGTCAGGTTGATCCCAGCTTCAGATGGCAGAGTAGCTGAGAAAAGAAAAACAGGCCCTTTAAATCAGGTTGGGTAAGAGCGCTTGAGAAAAACACAAGCATAGAACCTGCTGAGAGTAACTGTGAAAAAAAAATTGTCAAAGGCTTGGAAATGGGCAAAAGAGACTAGTGGGTATCCTTTCCGTGGAGGCTGGGCTTTGTGCAGCGCAAGTTCTAGGAATTACCTGATTCTAAAAGGATATGCACCTTTTGATTGTCCTAGTGATAAGACCATTTTATAATGCTGTTGGGAGAAACATTAAGTTGTGCAAAACTTACAGCAATGCACATCATTATTGTCCACAGCAATATAAATATTATTTGATATACAGTTGATTTGCCCCCCCCGTAGAAAAGATAACTCCGACATCAGTACTTACAGAATTGCCTTATAGGCATTAGTCAGTTATGCATCTCTTAGCAAATCTATGTCAGCATTCCTGATGGTGTGTGTGTATGATATAGGCTCTTCAAATTCTCCCTTGAACCAATTTTAATATCTTACTGGTTTTCTCATTAAATAGTTAATTAAATTAAAATTTTGACATTTATTTACATTTGTAGAGAGCCATGGTTTTAGACTTTTGAAAATTATAATTTAGCACTTCTGAGGAAGGAATACTTTCCCAGGAAAGAAAACTGATGTGGTACAAAGGGGCTTTTAATTTTGTCCAGAAGTATTTATTTCTCTAAAAGAGAGAGGGAGAGAAGGGAAACAATGTCAAAATGCTTTTATATTTAGGTAGTGAATGCATGCGTATTATATACTATTTTATGTACTTCCTTTATGACTGAAATGCTTCATAACTTAAATTTTTCTTAAATGTTTTTTAAAAAAGAATCAGTTGGGTGGGGAAAATGGGGACTACAGGTATTCCTCCTGACTTCTTCCTCAGCATCAATTTTTCACATGGAAACAGGTATGTCATAAGTCACTATTACCCTGCAGATTTATGCCTGCTTCCCTTCTGTCATTCTTCCAGGCATCTATCAAAGTAAGAGGCACATCACAGGCAATGAATAAGTGCTTTCAGAACTGAATTACTGGGAATATGCTCTAACACTAGAGGAAAGTGAATCACACTCAGGAGGCAGAATTTCTCAGCGAACCTAGAAAAAAAAAGTGTCCCCAAGCCGTGTTGTCAAGCCGGCTCTCTGGCTCACTCCAGAGAAAGGCTTGGTCTGTCACTTGGCAGTCTATCCTACTACCATGCCCAGAAAATAGGCTAAGACTAGCCTGGAGGAAGCACAGTTTATAGGGCCAGGCAATAAACTAGCAACCAGGAATTAGTCTAGGCTGTGGGCTCCCTCTTTGGTATTGACAGAGAAATGACCAAGTCAGTTTATTGGTGGATTATTTTACAAGACCGTTAATAAGAAATCATTGAAATTTGTTAGCAAGAGGGCACCAGAACTTAAGTGTCACTACCGTGACTCTTCCTCATAATAATGGTACATGGACCAAGATGTTAGAACTGGTCCTCTTGAACAGCATATGAGCTTCAAACCGTTTTCACTGCAGGGGGAAAGTGTGGTACAATGGGTAAAACACATGAATTATCTGGAAGTCACAAGGCCTGAGTTGGACTCCTGTTCAACCACTTGATTTATTCTGGCCAAGTCACATACCCTCTCCAAGGAGGAATTTTCTCAACTGTCAAATATAAATAATTATATGGCCACATCTGTTTACTGTATGGAGGTAATAAGATGATCAAAAGATGCCCAGCTGGTGTGGCTCAGTGGTTGAGTGTCAACCCATGTACCAAGAGGTCGCCAGTTTGATTCCTGGTCAGGGCACATGCCCAGATTGTGGGCCCAATCCCCAGTTGGGGGCATGCAGGAGGCAGTCAATTGATATCCTTTCTCATTCATGTTTCTTTTTCTCCCTCTCCCTCCCTCTCTCTCTAAAATCAATAAAGAAAATAAATAAATAAAAGAGTACTACATTGCACAGAACAACATATATTTATATTATCATTCTGACATAGTCACATAAAATCACCTGTACCCTAGTTTGACCAAACTATAAACTGGGAAATACTTAGCTGGAGGTAAAAGCCATGGCCCCCTGGACAGAAGAAATCCCATTCCTGGTCCTGGATACCTCAGGCCTAAGACAGTTTATTTGTCACAATAAACATATTAGAAAACTTGAATGTGACATTAAGGAGTATTTGACATGTAATACCCTGGGTTTACTTATTCTCAGTGGATGATTTTTAAGTAAGAAATAGGAATAACTAAGATTTTTCAAGGAGGAGGAATTCTCTGGCTTAGGCAAATACTTGATCTTATATGGTTTGGAGTCAATGAACAGATGGCCTGACATTCACTGGGGCAGCTCTCCTATGTTTCTGTTTAAGAGTTCTTAGAAGAAACAAAAGTACTACAAAAGACTAATATAATTGGTCACAACCATTTTTAGAGATTTGCTGTACAAAGGATTATAACTTCCTTCCTGTATGAATCATATACCAAAGCAGTTGCTTTTCTCATTGTTGATTACCTACTATAACAGAAAAGGTTTGCTTGAAATGGAATGTTTACTATTATTATTACTATTACTATACAACTTTTGTGGCATTTAAGTTTAACTTTTGTGGCATACAGATCTACTCTGTTATGCTTTTCAGTAGGAGATTCTGTTAAAATTTACATATTCTTTCCTCCCTCTGCCTCCCCTAAGAAAATTACCACAATTAGCCTGAGCTATGCATCTTTTAGTTTATTTTATGTTTTCTTTGCAGGGGGAGGGAAACACTACAAAATAAAACTCACACAGATGTAAGTACTCATTTAAAAATTTTTTTGGACTTACTAGGCAAAACTTTAAAAATCAGCTTTGATCTGGCTGGGTGGCTCAGTCTACTGGAGCGTCGTCCCGTACACCACATAAAGGTTCCCGGCTGGGGCGTGTATGGGAGGCAACTGATTGATGTTTCTCTCACACACTCCCTTCCTCTCTCTCTAAAAATTAATAAAAACATATCCTCAGGTGAGGATTAAAAAATTAAAAATAAAAATCTGCTTGTCTCATATCTTTTCTCCCTCAAATAATTTGACACATATTTGGATCAACATCTTTAGTCAACATCTCCAGCCAGAGAGAAAAGCCAATATATTAAAGCAACTGAAGAAAACCAATGTATAAGAATCACCAGTGGATTTTTAAATAACTTATAATTTTGTTTTGCTTTCCTATTTTTTTATGCCATAATAAAATTTGCAAAATTTATTTTGTTCTCTAAAAACAAGGATGTCTTTCTTAAATACAGCTAGTTTCCCCACTTACCTATACCCAAATTATGGGATGGCAAGGCTGTTTTCAAGACAAGATTTTGAGAAGAAAGAACTATCTTAGTTACCAACTTGATTCCACAAGTGTTCTGTTTACTCCATTAATTTAAGGTCACTTGCTAAATTTATGTCAGAGTAGCTTCATAAATCTACATTAAGAAAACAAAAGAAAGATAAAAGCACTTACAGCAATTAAGCAAAACAAACATACAAAAGGTATACCTTTCCCAAGGCTGTGGGTTTCTGCTTTCTTCCTGATATCCACATAGCTGTGGGTTCCTGCAACTGTCTACTCCCACTTCATTTACCACATTCTCAACTCTAATCTTGCCCTCTGTGGGTTGGGGTGGTATTTGAAAGGACTACCTAGGGCAACTTACTTGGAAAGCAAATAGCTGGGATCAATTGGTGGAGACTTGCACATTCACTGGGCTTTGTGCTTGTCAATCTCTTATTGCTCCACAAAGAAGCTGTCAACCAATTTTAACCTGCACACCAGAAACAGGAACTGAATGGGCCTCTAACCAGGCCTCCAAAACAGGAAGCAGGGGACAGTCCCTATAGCCACCAGAGAGGAACTGACCTGTAGCACAAAACTCCCAGAAGGCTGGCACCAGCCAAGGCCACAGGTAAGACAAGGCCACACTGAGCACTTATAATTAGGCTTCACATACAAGTGGAATTACCAACTGATGAATGTCTTAAGCAGACCACAGGCAATGGAGTTGAGGAAAGAAACCAGGATCCCAGGAGCCTGGAAAACAAACTCAATCATGACAATTTAGGGTCAGAAATGGATGATCCTAAAAACAAATTTACTTTTGTCCTTTGGCTTTTGTCCTCTTAGCTTTGCTTTTCCTCCAATTTTCTAGTAAAGCTCTTTTTGGCAAATTATAATTTTGCCTTCAAGAAAGCAAAAGGAAACAGTGCTTTGGGTTCACAGAGGATGGGCAATGGCATGCCAGTAAAAAGTCAAAAGGGCAAAGAAAAACCATGTGCAGGGCACTATTGGGATATATTTTTTTAAATCCCTTCCTAACCATACTTTTCTTTTTATGAGTTTAACCACGTTTGCTCTTTTGATAATTTTGCTAAGGCTTCTTTCTTCCGTGAAAGGTAGGAAGGGGCTGTAAGGCAGTTTAGATCAGAGGTTCTCAAACACTGCTCTGATGATTGGCATAATAGTTTTCACTCATCCGTGGTGAAGCAGAAAAAATAAATAATGAGTTTTTCCATGCATTTACTATACGCAAATAGCTAGCCTTTATTCTAAGATTATGCCAATCCTTCCTTTGTCCCAGACCTCATCACACCCCTTCCTCTCATCACCACTAACACAAAGTGAGGTACCTGGCCAAGATGCTACCAAAAGATAGCTGAAAGCAAACGTTACTGATTCTAACACAAACACAGATGTATTTAAAGTCCCAGTTTTAGGTTTCTGTAACATAATTTTCCTGAAAGTTTAAAATAGTGAGTGGGTTTCATACTTCAAGTACACTGAGTTAACATGGCTTCTTCTAGACTAGTCCTAGAATCTGACCACCATGGATATTACCATTTCTAAGGCAAAATGTGCTCCTGGTTCCAAGTACCAACCCTAAATCATTTAACCTGGGTGAGTGAATATAACCACTTTACATTTCATTTTTCTTATAAGCAAAATGGCGGAATAATAAAGCCTATTCTAGCTATACTTCAAAGAACTAATGTTCATTAAAAAAATTTTTTTTGAGACCCTGTCAGTTGGGGTTCTGTGTACTTGAATGGAGTAGCTCTGTATCACTAACACCTGTATCACTGACATCTCTTAGCTTTCACAGAGATTTACTGCCTACAATGCAGGGAATTGGGAATGTTAGCTTGGCACTTGCCATCTGAGTGATAGTCTTGTGTATGTAAATATGATGTATTTTTGTAAAAGCTTTGATAGAACATTAGCTTCCCCTCAGAACAGGAATGAAAAAGAGAATGAGAAATGTAGTTAAAGAACAAACTAGATTACAGTTTAATGATTAAACAGGAAAAATCAGTGAAAACCTTTAACTGGAATCTATTCTTTAAAGACACCAGTACACACAGGTAGAGGAAGCTTGTGAAAATGCAATCAACCTTTAAGTTCTTACTCATTCCAATAAGTTGAGCTATGTGAACACCAACATTCCTTTTAAATGTTGAGGCCCTCATTAAGTTGTCCTTGCTTACCCTTCCATCTCACTTCAGATGTCACCTCTGAACCCACTTAACCCACCACACCCACTGGTCTGATTCCAGAATGTGTTCCTGGGAACCCAAAGCATTCTCTGTGGACCATCTCAGAGTTCCCACTAAAGCCAGGCTTTCAATCTAATCTCCCCTTCCCACCAACTTTCAACTCCTTGGGGCCAGGACCATGGTATATACAAGTCTATGAACTACAATAATTCATTCTGTATTAACAATGTTGTAATTTTAAAGTACGGAAATTGAGAACTGAAGGGAATCTCGAAAACCTATTATTCTAACCCTTCACTCTTTTCTGACATTTTAAATGACTTGCTCCCAATCAGAGAACAACTAAGGACCAGAATCCAGATCTTTAAACTCTCGTTCCAGTGCTCACACCATGCCGCCTTGTCTCTGCAAATTTATACAATTAAATGAGGGAAAGGAGAAATTTAGTTCAGTTCTCCACTTCTATCCCTGATCAATTTCACAAGCCTTTTGGAGGAGATCAAGGGCCTTGCTCACAATTATGTGGTTCAGAGTAGAGCCCGGATGGACACTCAGATCTAAACTGAGGGGCAGTGCTCTTCCCACCATATCATAATGATTCAGCTCTCAAATGGAGGTGGTGGATGTAGAGCAAAGGTCAGCTTAGCCCAGGGACCAAAATTCTGCCAGGCCTGTTTTTGTACAGCTTACAAGTTAAAAATGGTTTTTACATTGTTTAATGGCTGGGGGAAAATATTAAAAAGAGTTATATTTTGTGAAATATATGAAACTCTATCTAATTTCAGTGTCCATTAATAAAGCTTACTGGACTACAATCACAATCATTTGTTTAGGTATTGTTTACTGCTGCTCTTGTGTAACAACGGAAGAGCTGAAGAGGGAGCGAGACCTCCTGCAAAGTCTAAAATATTTACCATCTGGCCCTTCACAGAAAACTGCCCAATCCTGGTGGAGAAGGAACATTCACTCTCTTAGAAATCAAAAGAAAAGTTGGACTATCATCAAACTCAACAATCCTCAGTTTAAAAAAACAAAGGGTTTGGACAAAACTGATACCCATCTTTACTCTATCACATCTTCATGCTGAATGAGAGGGCTCAAAGTTCACATCACTCACATAGGCAGAAGAATGGGACAGAGATGGCCTGCAAACACTGGTCTTTCTAGAGTGAGTCTTCCCCACTACCCCACACTGCACCCAAATGGGTCATAAGTTCCCTGCCAGCTCCCTGTCACACGATTCCAAGATAAGAGAGCTTCCCTTGATTCTGAGAGTAAATCAGCCCAGCTAAATGGAGGCATCCAGGGCAAAGCAAGCCCTTTAGAGTCAGCCACTGGAAGTGGAATCTGGCACTGACCAGTTGCTACCTGAATCCTGGATCCCTTGGTCTTTTCATCTAAGGAGGACAGTAAGAAGGTGGTACTTCCTTCTTGTTAGAAAACTTTTAATTTAGCTCCCAGTTTAATTTTTTAATAGAGCCATATAAAAAGATGTATCAGTGCAGTAAAAATAAGTTGTTTGGTTGAGTGTTTCCCTCACATATCTGTCAGTTCTTTGAAGCTTCTTCCAAATTATAATCTCAAAATAAGAGCACTGTAATTTTTAGAAAAGTTACATTTATGTAATTTTTATAGCAAGCCACCCAAAGAACCAAGCTACACTATATTATACTCATGCTCAGTTATGAAGTCCAAGGCTGTAAAAAAAAACACAAACAAACAAACAGAACCAAAAAGTCCTAGTTTATTTAGTCTGACTTCCTTAACATGAAGTTCTCCTTGTTCTAAAACAGTCAGCTTTGGATGAATTCCAAAACTGGCATAAGCCTACTTCAGGTGTTTTGAAGAAACTGAAGAAAATCAGAATTGAAAAGAAGATTGGAATATAAAACCTGTAATGTGATCACAAATGCAAGAAACTTACTGTCTGAAACCATCATTAAATCAAATTTTCCGCCCACACTCATAAAAATAGATAAGTATATATTCTCAACATTGGTTGCACAGGGTACTGAAAGTTACTTTCAGTAACATGTTATTATTTCTAATATTTGCTAACACATAGCTAATTGCTTCAGTCACTAGAACTGCAATAACACTGAAATCTGTGATAGGCTGAAAACATACTTGTTTTTTCATGGATTATGCTAGCTATCACTTTAATGACCAATTTAGTCTTAGTTATTAAGATAGCATATCAGCGTTTTAAACAATGTTAAATTACACGCTTTCCAGCCCCTCCTGGGATATGGGGTAATAAAAACAGACCCAGGTCTTTCACTGAAATCCTAAACAGGTACCACACAAGTTTAGTATAAGTGACAAGGTTACTACTCTTGGAAGTAATTACTTGAAAGTTCAAAATGGTAAGAGATGGGAAATTCAAGCCACTAAACTTGTTTAGTTAAAATGAGTCGGGAAGATCGTGACAGGCAAATTCATACAGATACTCTGCGTGCAGCCGGCTTCCTGGCGTAAGTCACGGCTTCTGTACTCACAAAACTACACAGAAACAATGAGAACGTACGTCACCTAAAACAGTCACAGGTAGATATAGAAGGACAACAGGGGCCAAACCTAGAGAAGAGAAACCAAGACCCTGAACGGAGAAAGAGCCGATCGGGGCTGCTGAGCAGAAGTTCTTCACGAGGCCCACGCGGACCGCAGGGCTCCGCGAGTCGGCCGGTCGCTCGCACAGACACACGGACACACGGACACACGGACTCCTGCACCAGCACCCACTGTCGCCCAGGGGCGGACGCGCACTGCCGCTCGCTGCCCCCGGGGTGGGGCAAGAAGTCAGTCAGTCTGCTGCCCAGAAAAACGTTTCTTCTCCCCGGCAGCGGCCCCTGACCGTGGAGGATGGGGAAAGGTTACACACGCACCTGCATTGTAAAACCGGTCCAGCACCGTGGTCTCCCCAAAGTCCAGTTTTCCAAAATGGAGGGTCTCCAGAGTGGCGCCCACCGTCTCACACGCCTCCCGCAGGCACTGCAGGGCCTCGCTCTCGGCCACCACCTGCTGCCCCTGGCTCTCTTCGTTGATCACATATGCCACTGTGGTCCGTCGGCCGCCTCCACCACCAGAGTTGCCCCGGCAACGGGCGGCGCTGCTCCCGGAGGTGGCAGCGGGACACTCGGTGACAGGGGCGGCGGCACTCTCCACGTTCCAGAAGCTGCCCGGTGGCGGCGGCGGTAGCTGGTTCTCCTCGCCCTCGGCTACCGCGGCCGCTCCTCCCCTCCGGCAGCTGCTGCCCTCGCCGAAGGCACAGAGGCCCGAAGGGGCTAAGGGTGGCACGGCGAAAGTGATGCCCTCGCCCGCGTCCGCACTCATCTTTCCCGGCCGCGATGCCGCTGCGGCGGCGTCCCCCACCCAGCCGCACCGTCTGGGCAGCCTCAGCTCCGGGCTGCTCCGCGCACGGCGGGCTAAGCAGCTGCCATCGCGCGTCGCGCCTTCCGCGCCGCGCCGACGCCTCTTCTCGGGCGCCCTTTCCCCCGAAGGGACGCCGCTGCCGGGCGACGTCTCGCTCCTCCTCGGCGCCTCCGTGGCCGCACAGCTCGCCCGCTGCAGGGTGTAGAGTACAAGGGGAGGGACAGCGCTTCCTTTCCTTGGCGGGCGGGCGAGTCTGCTCGCAAACCTGCCGGGCGGCGCGGCTCAAGGGCGCCGCGCTCGGGGTGCGGAGCGTCCTAACTGCCGGCGCGGAGCGTCCGGCTCTGTCAGAGCGCGGCCCCAGCTCCTTCCGCGCCGGGCGCTCTGGGCGGGGCCAGGAAGAGCGCCCTCTGGGTGGGGAGCCCAGCTACCTGGCCAGCACCTTACGGGCAGGCAGGCTCCCTGGACTGCGTGTCCGAACAGATCCGCCTCCCTCCTCGGCGGCAGCTCCCCTTCGTCTGTTCTATTTCCTCCTACTCCCCTGGCCTCCTTTTTCTTCCGATTGCTGCGGCCGCCGAGTCCCCGCGCCAGCCTCGCCGCTGGAGTCTCGGCGCGCCTGGCAGCCGCTCGCCCTGTCGGCCACCGGCTTCTCGCCGCCCACTCGTCGCGGCTCCGAGAGTCAGGGCCCGCCCCAGAGGAGGGCGCTGCTGGGAAGCTGGAGCCGAGGCGAAACTGCGCTGCGGTTCCCGGACCTCGGTCCCAGCGCGGCGTGCGGCCAAGGTTCTCCGCCCCCTCCTAAGAAGACCTGGAATAGGCAAAAGCCCAAAGTGCACGCGGAAACAGGGTGGCGCAAAAAGTCTCTCCTGCGAACGCTGGGGTCTCCGGAGCTAGCCCCAGAGACATTTGCAGCGTTTCCTGCGGCCACGGCGCCCCCCTCTGGCCCCTGCCGGGCTTGCTCGACAGCGCCGTCTGGAAGGACTCGGGCCGCCCCGGAGGCTGGCGTTGCGAAAGGCGGGAGGGTTTCAAGTAGTGCTCTGAAGCTGGGGCCTAAACTGGGGAGGGTGGCTTATCCGTGACAATGGCGCTCCGTAAGTGGCAGGCCAAATTGATCAGGTCTTCCCCTGGCACATTTCATTAAAAAATTTCCAATAGCTGTGCTATCATTAATGAGTAATTGATTAGCTTCAACTCCTGACCGATTTAGCATTCTTGTTTAGGATCTTAACAGCTTCCACCCCCACCCCCAACACACACGCGCGCGCGTACACACACACACACACACACACACACACGTGTGCTACATACTTAGGATAGAAGACAAGGCTTATACCTGATTCGGCAAATCATCAGCCGCCAGTTAAAAGAAGAAAATTAAGAGACTTACTCTGTTCTTTAAATTGCACCACAGTGGGGGAATAGTGCTTGGATTGCTTAAGAACATTTAAAAAAGAATCTAGCTCCGCCGGTGTGGCTCACTGGTTGAGCATTGACCCATGCAACAAGAGGTGGGCAGTTCGTATTCCGGTCAGGGCACATGCCCAAGTTGTGGGCCCAATCCCCAGTGGAGGGCATGCAGGAGGCGGCCAATGTTCTCTCTCATGAATGTTTCCATCTCTCTCTCCCTCTCCTTTCCTCTCTCTATAATATCAATAAAGGAAAAAAAAAACATTTTTTTTAAAGAATCTACTTATTTAAAGAGCAAAAACGTGTAAGACCTCAGAAAACTTCTCCACAATGTTGTAACTTTGGAAAACCAGTGAAAGTCAGGCTGCTTCAGGCCTGGCAATTTTTTTGGATCTGAATTAGGTAGCTGAGAGGCTAAACAAAAATTTTTATAACACCTGGAAGGACAAAAGTAAGGATGATACAGCCTATAAATCGGAATGAATTAGAAGTAAAATGACCTTTACCTGAATAGCAGTCCTGCCTCCAGACATCTGAGTAAACCAGACAAGAGTCTCAAGCCCTGAAACTGGAATAAGGTAATTCCAGGATCTGACCATCAAAATTCACTCCAGAGTAAACTAACATCATCCTGGGCCATGGATTATTTCTACAAATATAAGAATTATAGGTGTAGGCCAACATTTGGGTGTGTGGTACAATGGTGAACTAGGAGCAAGAATATGAATTGAAATCCTCACTTTGCCATCTGTTCCTGAGTTTTCCCCACTGGGTCTACTGTCCATTCATATCCCCATAGTCTCTGTATGAATTCAATCAATGGGCTCCCTTCCTTTCTGTGGAGCCAGGGTGGGAGGGTGGGGGTCTGAAGGTGGAAGGATATTGGGACTTTATGAGCCGCCTGAGGCTGGCTATGTTTGTTCCTCAGTAGGACTCATTGCTTTTCTCAAGTGGCAGATACTACAGGACTCACTTTCTTACAGGCACTCATGACTGTCCATCACCTTGTCCTTTGGCACCTGGAAGTAATGATAGCTCTGAAGTTGCTAGCTCCAAGGTCTTGCACAATCCCTTGAAGCTTTCCTATATCCCTTCCACATCTTTGTAATAAGTCTTGTAATAAGTCTTTTTGTAACTAAACCCATCTCAAACTATCCTGTTTCTTGTTGGGACTCTGATAACTACCAATGAACTTTTAGAAATTAGAAGACTAATTTAACCACTTTGGGCCTGTTTCTTTCTTTTTTTTTTTTTTTTTATCCTCACCCGAGGACATTTTTTCATTTTTTGTCCAGATAGAGTGGGAGGGAGAGAGGGGAAGAGAGAGAGAAACATCGATGTGAAAGGACACATCGAGTGGCTGCCACCTGCACGACCAACCAGTGCCGGGGACAAACTGCAGCTGAAGTACATGCCCTTAGCGGGAACCGAACCCGGGTCTCTCTGGACCGCAGGCTGACACTCTAACCGCTGAGCCAAACCGGCCAGGGCTGGGCCTGTTTCTTTATCCATAAATGAAAATGTTGAATTAAATTGAAAATCCTTTGAAGCTCTGATGTGCTGTGTTTAAGTATTCAGTTGAGATACCAGTTCTTATACTGAATTGAAATGCATAAAGAATGAAAATGCCACTGGATAACCAAGTAGTAGATGAGGGAGTTTCTCTTTATACAAATATTTCAGCTAACACATAAAATGTCTGAGGGAGTTAGAATATCACCATTTTGTAACTCTTAATGGATTTGGATCCAGGGATGGATCATCAATAGCCACTAATAGCTCTAAAAGAGAGATAACCAGGTATCATATGCCTCCTGATGTAAAAACACACCCCTAATTATGAGGTAGTCATACCAAAAACAGTGGGCATGAATCTCATCAAAGCCTCAGAATCCAAGGCTGAGAGCCAACAACTAATTCCAGGGAATATAGAGGACCGAAAACACAGGTCAAAATACTCTGGAGATGCAACAAGTAGAATCTAGACTGTGGAAAACTAAACTGTATAAAAAAAATGGCTCACACTTTCCTGCACAATTAAGTTACCACCATTGTAACTGATGCTGTTCATTTTCTAGTAATAACATGGTCCAATGGGTCATAGACCCGTTTCCATTTGAAAAAATAATAATAATAAGTGCCCACCACCGTGCTAACTGCTTTATATGATTATCTCAAGTCTCCCATCCTTATGGATGAGGAGCCCAGGGGAAAAAAAGGTTACCCAATGTCAGACAAGGAGTTAGTAACAAGAGCAGGATTCCAATCCACTGCCCCTAATTGTAATGAGGTGATAAGATAATCATGTCAGCCTGCTTTTTTGTTCTGGACGTGCAACCAGTTCATCTAACAGCCACATAAAGTTTAAAAGAAGGGAGACAAGAAGTTGAAACAGAGTCTCTGCCAAATTTGGAATTAAAATATCATGTCAAAAGACCATTTTTATTTCTTATTCTGGGAGCTGTGTACAGTGGCCGTGTTTCCAAACTCTTCCACCGGAAGTCAGGAAGAGTGAAGTCTGGGAATCATCTGAGGCTAAATTCAACAAGGCTGGACGTTTTGTAGTGTTTGATCCCTGTTTTGTCTTGAAGTTTGACATGTGTTATAATTTATGCTATTTTTTTACATACAAAATCATGTTTTGGATTTCTTAATTTTCCAAGAAAAGTCTGCAAGATGAACCTTGTTTCTTTGGATATCCAGTAGCTTCAAATTATTTCTCCAACCACTTCAGCAAAATCCTGGGCGATGGTTCTTAGCCAAGGGCAAAGATCAGATTCACACGAGGAGTACACTTACTACTTCAGTATGCTTATTGGGTTTGATAAAGCAACTTTATCATATAGAGATCTTATTTTTGGAGTTCTTTTCATCTTAAGCAATTAAGTAAATGCTTTGAAATGAACAGACTTACTAGAGTTTAGCTACAAAAGTAATACTAGGACCTTCAGCGCCTAGAGAGATTAAAATAAACTCTAAAGGTGAGTAAAATGATCCTCCTCAGGCAAGCATAGACATCTATCTGCCCTACGGTTCCTCTTGCAGAAGCCATGTTAGTGGGTAATGACACCCCCAAATTTTTAGCATGAGAGCTTACCTTGAATTTCATTATAAATCATTTTAAAATCATGCATTACTTATAAAAGACTTAAAATATAAGGAATAAGTGACTTTATTCAATTAAGTGTATGTTATATTGAATGACCACTGTAAAATCTATGATAGAATCCAATCTGTTAAAATATCTAGACAGGTAGACCCAGAGACGTGGAAGTAGGGTATAAACTGACACCCCTCAGGAGAGGGGGTGGGGGGGAGGGAAGAGATAAACCACAGAACTTATGCACATGTATGCATAAGTGATGGACATGGACAACAAAGCTGGGGACAGGGTGGGGGGATGGGGAGGAGGGTGTCAATGGGGAAAAAAAGGAGAAACCTCTGTAACAAAAATAAATTAATAAAATAAAAAATAAAAAAAAATCTAAAAAAAAAAAAAATATCTAGACAAATAAATTTTTACCTGCGTTTTTCACCACAAACTTACCATACACCTTATTTTTTGAATCACTGTAATCTAGCAAATATTTAAGCCTAAATATAAATGATAAGAGTGTTCAGGAAATGGTTAAAGTAAAAGTAAAAAGTAAGAAAGGAAAACGTGGCTATTTAAATTTAAATTAATTAAAATTAAATAAAAATAAAAACTTAGTTTCTCAGTCACAGTAACTACATTTCATGTTCTCAATGGCCATATGTGGCTTGTGGCTATTCTACTGGTCAGTGCAGACACAGAACATTTCCTTCATTGCAAAAAATGCTACTGGACAGTGCTGTTATAGAAAGTTATTTGCCATAATTTTTCAAAGGATTTGTGTTTGTTCAGTTAGCACTATATTAAGCTTTAGGTATTAACATTAGTAAAGTATGATCCCAGTGGTGCTCACTCTACCTGAAAGGACAGATATATAAAGAGATTGAGCTGCAACAGAGTACATACCAAGAGAATGGGAGTCAGGGCTATCCCTGTCCATGCAAAAGCATGCAAAAATGTATGAACATGAGATGGTATGGTGAATTCTAGAAAATTGCCAGTAGTTCAAGTACTAATATGCGTAAAAGTTGTAGCAGTAGTAGTAGTAATAATACCACTTTCATAGCTATGCTACCACCACCATTACTACCACTCTATGGCTACTCTTATTATTCCTACAAAATGACCCCTCTTACTACTACTAGAGGGCATGTTTGATGGTAGTTGTTAAGAAACAAGTCTGGGAACCAAGGCTGAGGCCAGATTTTGAAGCATCCTGATGAATGGTAAGTTTAAATTCATCCTGCAAGAAAAAGAGGCAATCGAGGATTTTAAGCAGAGGAGTATGATCCCATCTATATTTTAAAAAGAAAACTGTGACTGGTATAGAAGTCTGGATCTGTAGCAAACCCAAAGGAAGTTAAGAGACTTCTGCAGTATTCCAGGTGCAGCCTAGTGATTGGGCAGTGTTCTCCTATCTTAAGTCCCCTTAAGCTGGAATGATGTTTGATGGAATCTTTGATACATTTCTTCTAATAGCATAGTTGCCAACATTTTAATTCCTCTTTCTGTCCTAATAAGCTAAAGCAATTTTAATACAGAGATATGGTTCTCTTCGCATTTTGTGAAAGGAAGGCCAAGGTCTCATGTGTTTAATGTGGCCCATTCTGCCCCATGCCCCACCCACATACTCACCATCCCCCACACTGTCAGAGTGTCGCTTTCTTCTTCCCTCACTTTGACTAAAAGTTTTACTATTAAAGGCTTCCTTTTAGTTTAGATGAACAAATCATGAAAAATATGTACATAGGGCCAAAACAAGAGTTTTTGTGTAAGCAGTAGAAACAAACTCTAACTGCTAAAAAAGAAAAAAAAATTTTTTTTATGTGAAGATATTGGAGCTCACAGCATCAATACAAGGCTGAGGTTCAGGCTCAGAAAAGACAGAAAAACCAAGAGCCCTCAAAGGCTAGGAGCTTAGGTCACTTCACAGGAACAGTATCTGTGACTTTGTTCCAAATAGACATCACAGTTATTTTCTTTCTTTCTTTTTTTATCTTCACCCGAGGACATTTTTTTTTTTTTTTTTTTTTGCATTTATCTTCAGATAGAGTGGGAGGGAGAGAGAGAGAGAGAAACATCGATGCAAGAAAGACACATCGAGTGGTTGCCACCCACACAACCCCAACCGGGGCTGGGGACAAACTGCAACCGAGGTACATACTCTTAGCGGGAACCGAACCTGGGACTCTCTGGTCTGCAGGCTGAAGCTCTAACCGCTGAGCCAAACTGGCCAGGGCCACAGTTATCTTCTTTGACACTACAGTTGTTAAAGACATATGTCCTCTAAGATTAATAGTACTGGTTCATGAATACATAAGACAAATCAGTGAGACAGAATAGAAAATACAGAAATAGACCCAATTACATATGAACATTTAGTATAAGATAAAAACAACCTTTTCGAAAAGAAGGCCTTTTAAAAAGTGATGTTGGAATAACTGCCTGGCCATATGGAAAAAATAAAATTGGATTGATTCTCCACACTACACACCAAGAAAAATTCCAAATGGATATGAGATTTACATTTTAAAAAATGAAACTATATGAGTACTCAGTAAATATATGGATAAATTCTTTTCAACTTAGGAGCTAGGAAATTTTTCAGGACTATGACTCAAAATCCAAAAGGAAAAAATAGGTAAAAATGATAGCATTGAGTCAGGTGTGGCTCAGTGGTTGAGCATCGACCCATGCACCAAGAGGTCGCCAGTTAGATTCCTGGTCAGGACACATGCCCAGGTTGTAGGCCCGATCCCCAGTGGGGGACATGCAGGAAGTGGCCAATCAATGTTCTCTCTCATTGATGTTTCTATCTCTCTCTCCCTCTCACTTCCTCTCTCTCTAAAATCAATAAAGGAAAAACACAAATAAATAAAAAGTCAATTTCTTTAAAAAAAATGATAGCATTGAAAACAAAAAGTCTTTACATGGCAAAAGACATCATAAAATAGCAAACTGGGAAAATATATCTGTAACTGATATCACAGCTCATAAAATGAGTTTCTAAAAATAGAGAAGAGACCACAATCTTATAGAAAAATGAGCTATAGAAAGCCATAGGCAATTCATAAACATGGAAATACAGGTGTCATTTACCTATATAAAAAGATGCTCAGTCTTATTTATAATGATATAAATGCAAATTAAAATTACACTAGCATTCCATGTTTCACTTACTATGTTGGCGAAAATCCAAAAGTTTGATACCCACTATATTATGAGGTTGTAAGAAAATAGGCACTCATCCATTTCTGGTGGCATAAAAAAATTATACCTGCAGAGGGAAATTTCACAATATCTAGCAAAATTACATATATATATATATGTTTATCCTTTGACCCAGCAATCCACTTCTAAAAATTTATCCCAAAGATACAGTGATAAAACTAAGAAAGACATTTTTACAATTTTAGTACTATTTACAATAGCAAAAAGTTGAAAATCACCCAAGTGTTCATCAGTCAGAAACTGGTTTAATAAACTGTGATATAGTCACTAAAAGGAGTACTATGCAGCTATTAAAGAAGGAATGATGACTATCTCTATACCATAACCATTTTGTCTACTTTTTTGGTTATTTACACTGGAAGGATATTTCTAGGTTCTATTTCTCTTTCATGGCTAGAATCTGAAATCCAAGTAACTATTATTTTTAAACTAATGTGTTATATTGCAATTGAATTTTGTAATATAAACACATACACACACGTGTGTGTGTCTCAATTTCTTGATAAAATGGCCACATGCTATAAATAATTTTCTAATATTTTATTTTTAGGTATTAGACAACAGGCAGTGCATGAGAGAAAACCCTGAAAACAGGGAAATGAATGAGGTGACCATTTTGTCAGGAGGCAATTACTGGATAGGGTGTAGGGAAGAAGAACAGCAACAGAGGCCAGATGCCTTTGGTTGAGGATGTAAAGATTGGAATTTGGGGAAGCTTAGGTGGTTAGAATGTGAAGGACAGAGTATTCAAAAGGAGGAGGCTATGCAGAGACCGCATAGAATTCCAGAAATTCGCATATAAGATCCTTTGAGATTTTGACTGAATGCCATTCTGTACATGCAGAGGCTGAAACCCTGTAAGGCCAGGCAAGAACAACTTCTGGTATCAGGGAGCAATTACATGAACAGTTTTGAGAACTTACCCAGAGCTGGTAATAACTTGGGTTCCTTCCAGCCAGAGCAGAGAGAACTCATTGAATACATGGAACATTTATCCAATGTATAATCAAGGGTCATGTGTTGTAATCCTGCCTATGTGATGAAAGTGGACTAATAGATGTCATCACACAAGTAAAAGGCACAAAGCTTGGGCTCAGTGCTCCGTCTCTGACTCTGAAGGATTGTGTTCTTAACAGGTCTGTCTTGTCAGAGGACAAGAAAAATGATTAAATGCATTTTCTACTATGTTCAGATTATATCAATCCGCGTAGATGTTTGTCTCTCTACATAGAAGCACAGTAACAGTCTATTTAAGATTCAAAACTTATTTTTTATTGTGGCAAAATATACATACCATAAAATTTACCATTTCAACTATTTATTTTATTTTATTTTTTATTTATTGATTTCAGAGAGAGAGGAAGGAAGAGGGGGAGAGAGATAGAAACATCGATGAGAGAGAACATCGATTGGCCGCCTCCTGCATGCCCTCCACTGGGGATTTGGCCCACAACCTGGGCATGTGCCCTGACCAGGAATCGAACCACCAACCTCTTGGTGCATGGGTTGGTGCCCAACCACTGAGCCACACCAGCCGGGCCATTTCAACTATTTTTAAGCGTACAGTTCAGTGGGATTAAGTATGTTTGCATTGTTTTGCAACCATCACCGTTGTCCATCCCCAGAACTTTTTCATCTTCTCAAACTGAAATCCATACCCATTAAGCAATAATTCCTCATTGTTCTTTCCACCCAGCCTCTGACAATCACCATTCTACTTTCTGTCTCTATGAATTTGACTACTCTAGGTACTTCACATAAGTAGAATCATACAATGTTTGTCCTTTTGAGGTTGGCTTGTTTAACTTGGCATACTATCTTGAGGTTTATCCATGTTGTAACTTGTGGCAGAATTTCCTTCATATTTAAGGCTGAATTATATTCCATTATATGTACATACCACAATTTTGTTGATCCATTCATCTGTCAATGGACACTTGTGTTGCTTCCACATTTCTGCTATTGTGAATAATGCTGTTGTGAACATGGGTATGGAAGTGTCTGTTTCAGTACCTGCTTTTGATTCTTTTTGGAATATACCCATAATTAGAATTGCTGGATTATATAGTAATTCTGTTTTGTTTGCTTTTTGAGGAACTGCTATACTGTTTTCCACATTGGCTGTACCATTTTACATTCCCACAAGATTCTAAAACACGTAACAGGAAAGTATAACTAAAATAATAAGTGATTAGTGATATAAAATAACCACAGTTGTGGACTCTTAGAATATGAAGGGCCTGTAAAGTACCTCAGTCCAACTACCCATCACATATTTGAAGATAATACTTAAAGTGTTAGGATGATGTTACCCTCTAGCAAACATTTATTAAAGGCTTAACTATGTGCCCAGCACAATGCTGTGCAGAACTAAAAGGAAAAAAATAAATTACCCATCTTTTTCTGGAATTTATTTCCATAACTACCATAAAGAAACTTAAATATAGTTACCTATCCCACTAATCTAGGATAATGATTCACCTGGGTAGAAGGACCATCTATTTCAATTATTTTACTTCCTGTCCATCTCCCTGGGAAAGATAAATTTGTTTTGAAAACAGTTTGGATTGGTAAATATTTGCAATTAGAGTCTGTATGAGGGTCACCATAGCAGTTTTATTATTTATTTATTTATTTATTTATTTATTTATTTATTTATTTATTTATTTATTTTAATCCTTACCCAAGGATATTTTTCTATTTATCATCAGATAGAGTGGGAGGGAGGCAGAGAGAGAGAGGGAGAGAGAGAGAAACATCGATGTGAGAGAGACACATCGACTGGTTGCCTCCTGCACAACTCCACCAGGGCCGGGGACAAACTGCAACCCAGGTATGTGCCCTTGACCGGAATTGAACCCACGACTCATTGGTCCGTGGGCCGACGCTATAACTGCTGAGCCAAACTGGCCAGGGCGCACCATAATAGCAGTATTAAAAACAAAACATTTTAAGTATAATTGTAGATCCTTACAGAAACCTGACATCTAGCCATGCCCCGCGCCCCACATTCTTTTAGTTGAATGGTCTTCCACAGCATTGACCAAGTTTATAAGTTACACAATTCTGAGGTTTAATAAATGTTTTCATAAAAATGGTTTCTATCTCAGTTGAGAAAAACCAAGTACCCCCAAATGATGATGAGGACAGGTAGTAACAAACATATAACAATAAAGGGAGTACTTTCGAAGTGTTGTTAATGCTCTAAGTGGTGGAAATGGTCTCTCTACTGGGCTTTGAATGCCTTGGTATCTTCCCTCTTCTTCAAGACTTCTAAAAGTCACAATAAGGGAATATTATTTAGCTTTTAAAAAGAAGGAAATCCTGTGATTCATGACACTATGCTAAGTGAAAACAAAAATAGACAGAGAATGACAAATACTGTATGATCTTGCTTATATGTGGAATCTCAAATAATTGAACTCATAGAAGCACAGAGTAGAATGGCGGTTGCCAGGGGTTGGGGGCAGGAGAAACAGGAAAATATCGATCAATGTATACAAAGTTTTAGTAATGAAAGATGAATAAGTTCTAGTGACGTAGTGTACAGCATAGTGACTATAGTTAACAATACTCCATTGTATACTAGAAACTTGCTAAGACGGTAGATCTTAAGTTGTTCTCATAGCACACACGTAAAAAGGTGATTTATGTGAGTTAATGGATACGTTCACTAGTTTAATTGTGGGGATTATTTCACAATGTATACATATATCAAAGCCTATATAAAGATATCTATTTCTGTCTATCAATTATGCCCCAACAAAGCTGATAAAAAGAGTCACAATAAGATGTGTATGACAGACAGCAGCTCTATACCTTAGCCCTTTTGGCTCTGCAGTGTCTTAGAGATCAATCTGTTGAATACCTATAAACCTTTTCAAAATTGTTTCCTCCATGAACCCCAGAAATGCCACGATTTCGTAAGCGGTGCATCAGAAGTTAAAATCAACATCGGAGAATGAGTGTAACCACACTGCATTCATATAACTTCAGTCTAAAAAGCAAAGAAAACTAGAATTTTAGGCTGGCCTCTGCTGCAGAATTACAAATGTACACTTCCTGTTTGTCTTTGCACTATTTAGATTAGTTTATCTAACCCTGTTATAATCAAGTCCTCTTACCTAAAAATGATTAATCTAGTAAAAACTTGTCCATTTTACATAGGAAGAAACAAAAATCTAGGGAAAGTATGGAATTGAGAAGGGCAAATTGAGATTAAAAAAAAAAAAAAATCAGTGTTCTTTGTCCTATGGCCTAATTGTATTTAAAAGAGGAGTCTTCAAGTAATCAATTAAAAAACTCACAGGGAATACATTTCTAGTAATAGGTTTCACAAAGTCCTTAACTTTACTTCCATCAACGCCCCTAGCAAACCTGGACTCCACTTGGAAAGTAAGGTGTAGGGACAGGTGTGAAGGGAAGTAAGGAAGGGAGAGGAGAAGATAAATATTTCATGTCTCCTATTATTTAATCTTCCAGTTCAACTCAAGTTGTTGAACATTTATGGAAGGTTACTATATATTGAGCATTCTTTAAGATTCTGGAGACACAAACAAATTAGACTTGGACTTCACTTCAAGGTACCCTAATTCAGTATAGGGATGTGGTTGATTTATTTATATGTTTAATCGTTTTAATTCTAGACAACCTTGCCGGTGGAATGAAACATTTCACAATGCTAGAGTCATGTATTACTAGGTAAGGAGTGGCTAATATCTCAGAGGCCCTCAGAATTTTTTTCTGTGGTCAGGATCACCATAAACAGTTTACCCAGCTGGAACCAGCCTCTGTCCTTCCCAGAGAGAGACCACACTATTTTTAGCTTAGATTGGATAAATCCTCCTGCACTACTCTTTGCCAAGGTTCCAGCTGCTTTGTGTTTGCTGACTTGAATATTATATTAACCTCTCTTTAGCATTGCATAAAAACTTCAGACTTTTTTCAGTTTACCCTTTGTAGTACTACAAAAAATAAAGTGAGAGTTTAGGCTTGCATAATGCCGCATTCACTCAACGACAATATTTCCTGAATGCCTGTCAGGTCCTTGGGATATATCAGTGAACACAACAAGCAAAGATTCCTGGTTCAATGGAACATATGTTCCAGTTACTATACATAATAAATATCCACAATTATTGTTCAGAAAAGATACAAATTTTTCTCTCATGTGAAGTAAGTGCAGATTTAGTCAGTCCGGGGCTCCATTGTCACCAAGGATCTTGACTCCTTCACCATGTCTTCTTTCTTAGTCTTATCTCATAGCTTCCATCCTCAGGGTCACCTCATGATCAGAAAATGGCTGTTGTAGTCCATCCATCATGTCCAGATCCCAGGCAGCAGCAAGAAAGGGAATATAGGCAAAAGGGCATGCCAGTATGCTAGTCAGCTCTTTTAAAATAGTTTCCCTAGAAGCCTCACCCAACTATGTCTACTTAGAGAAGGGATATCTGCCAGGGAGGGTGGAAACAAGCTTTACACCTGGGCACATATATGCAACCAAAATTTTGGAGTTTTCTTACCAGGGAAGAAGGAGAGAATGGATACTGGATAGGCAACAATCTTTGTCACAGATATCTTAATTTTCAACATGATGTTTTGTGTGTACATGTGTGTGTATCTATAGATAGATAGATAGATAGATAGATAGATAGATAGATAGATAGATAGATAGATAGATGTATAAGAAGAAACTTCAGAGTACCACATGGGGGAATTGTCATATACATGTAGTACTTTGGGGATTGTTGTATGTGCTCTTTTAAAAAATCATATCGATGAATCCTAACTTTAAGTATTAGACTTCTGCGCATCTTTAAAATTTTAGAGTGCTAATTATCCCATCTAGACAGTGTTTAAGGAGTGTGGGTTATGTGCTGTCACTCATTTCATTTAGTGAAATCCCCTATTCTTGGTTCTCAAAATAAACTGCAAGTTTCTTAATGCATTTATAGTCTGAGTAAAAAAGATCCTCACTGAACTTTTACATAAGAGAGAAAAAAACCTTCTCTGAGAGGTCTTGTTTTTGGTTCAGGAAAGATCGTGTGTGTCCCTAAATCCTTGGCCTCTTAGAGATACCCCATCCTGTCACCCCAGGGAAAAGCCTGTGATTCTAAAGCAGTGGGCACCTGGACAAATTAATTTCCGCATTGGTAAAATGAAGGTGATTAAGTTCAATTACTGTCACGGCAGTTTATTTAACTGGTAGATTAATCACTAATTTCTTGAAAGGTTTCTGAATTCATACTGTCTATATCCTTTTTTTTTTGTCTTAGAAACCATTTTGATTGAAGACAGGCCTATATATCAACAAAAGCAATAGCACTTTTTTTTAGTTGTCGTAGGAGAGAGAGACCACATTCACCCAACTTTTAGTCCAGTATACTATTATAATTGTTATATTTTATTATCAGTTGTTGTTAATGTCTTACTGTGCCTAATTTATGAATTAAATTTTATCATAGTTTTATGTATGCATAGGAAAAAACACAGTATATACAGGGCGTGGTACTATCCGCACTTTCAGGCACCCACTAGGGGTCTTGGAACATAACCCCCTGCAGATAAGGGGGACTACTGTACACACATTTGAAAATAAAAATAGTGGCATATTATATGCACTGTTCTGCACTTTGGGTTTTTTTTCGGTAAACAACATACTTCTTTCTGAGAAGGTGGATTGAAAAATTAAGAGTCTAGGGTGAGAAGAAGACTACTTCTCACTGTACACTCTTTGAATAATTTTTAACCATCTGCACATATCAGTTTTTTAAATTATAAAATATACATACAAGATAGACTCTGAATATTCTTAATATTTGGATGAAGATTTTAAAAACAAGTAGTAAGATTTTAAAGAAAGTCAATACAAGGTCATTTTACTTCTCTTTTAATGTTGTGGCATCATTTACTTCCTACTCCTTAAGGAGCATGATTTTCAGCAACTTTCTGAATTAAGCTTTGGATTGTGATGCTACCCAAAATCAACTCACCACTAAAAGGAAACCTCATTCTGTTGTCTATGAAATACAGGACCCAAGATTTGGGATAAAGTGTGGCTACCACCTGCTGGTCTTAGTTTGAAGAAAAATAACCTTCAATTATAATAACTTATCTTTATAACAAGTCTTGGGGTCATGATGTTAGGAGACAAAAAGGATCAGAATCTATCATACTTATTTTGCACATGAGAATATAAAGTACCAAAACAGTAAGCAACGTGCCCCAAATCACAAAGAAGGCTCCTGATATTCAGTCCACTGCTTTCTCTATTTTTAAAAAATAGCCTTACTCATTATTACCTTATAAATATTGTATTCACTAACTTTTTCACTAAAAGGATAAGACCTCTATAACCTCCAAAAAGGGGGAGAAATAAGAAAAGCAATTACAATTTTTGCAAACTTTATTAAACACACGCTTTTTTCAAATTTTGGAAGTTAAATTTAAGAGATGAGGTGAAATTTCTGGAAGTATTCCACCCTGAGGGAGTATTTGAAAGAGGACAGAGGTGGCTTGTGGGATAAGAAGGTAAAGACTTTTCCTGCGTAGGGGGCAGCATTAAGAACACCCAGAAAAGTCAGTGGGTGTCAGGAACAAAAGAATCTTTCAGAAGAAATCTGTAGGCAATCATGTTAGTGAGATGGGGGAGGGGAGATTTCACTTCTTTTTTTTTTTTAGCTCCTGGAAAGTTTTCTCTCTGAAGGGTAGTGGAGAATAAAACTAATTCTAAAACTTTTCAATTTACTTAAGAATAATTGCCACTAAGTTTTGTTTTTAATGCACCATTGTTTTTTATTTTTTATTTAAGACTATTTTTTTAGAGCAAGTTTAGGTTCACAGCCAAACTGAAGGGAAGGTACAGAGATTTCCCATATCCTCCTTGTTCCCATACATGCATAGCCTTCCCCATTATCAACATTCCCCACCAGAATGTAAATTTTGAGGAAAGACTAAAGACAGGGAATACATAAAATGGAGTCACTTTAACTAAGCTGCTAAAATTAACAAGGTTCATAATTAACAACTATGAAGGTTGAGACATGCAAAAGACACCATTCTTATTCTCACCAGTCTGGGAACTTAAAGTTTTTAAAACACTTTTCAGTCCTGTGTCAATGCCTGTATATACATCTAGACCTCCAGATAACCCTCTAATTACCCCCTGAAGGACTCACATATACATCCTCCTAACATCCGTTATCCGGACCACCAGGACGTGACCAGACCTCCTGGCACCCATTTTCTGAACCACCAGGCACCCATCATCCTGACTGCCTGTCCTCTGACTGATAGCAGACCTGGACCAATGCTAGGGCTAAGAATGCAGGCCCGATAATTCTCAATAATGTACTTTTTGCTGTAAGAACTTGTAATTTTTCTTTCTTCTTTGGAACACTTCTGGATTTTTGCCTGTTTCCAGTTTGCAAACTCTAAGACCCTTCAATAAATATCATTTATTTCTACAAAGCCTCCAGATTCTTTTTGAGTTTGTGTGATAATTTTTTAAAATTGTTGAATCTACATTAACACTCCATAATCACCCAAAGTCCATAGTTTACGTTAGGGCTCATTCTTGGTGTTGTACATTCTAAGAGTTTGGACAAAGGTGTAATGGCACGTATCCATCATGAGGGTATTATACAGAATATTTTCATTGCCCTAAAAATCCTCTGTGTTCTGCCTATTTGTCTCTCCCAACAACTCCCCTACCCCCAACCCCTGGCAACCACTGATCCTTTTACTATCACTATAATTTTGGTTTTTTTCAGAACATTATATAGTTGGAATCACACATTATACAGCTTTATCAGATGGGCTTCTTTTACTAAATTACATGCATTTAAGTTTGCATGTCTTTTCATGGCTTGAAAACTCTTTTTTTTTTTTTTTTTGTTAGCACTGAATAATATTTCATTGTCTGGATGTGTACCTCAGTTTATCTGTTTACCTACTGAACACCATCTTGATTATTTACATGTTTTGTTAATTGTGAATAAAGCTGCTATAAATGTCCATGTGAAGGTTTTTGTGTGGAAATAAGTTTTCAACTCCTGTGGGTAAATACCACGGCATGTGATTGCTCGATCGTATGGAAAGAGGATGTTTAGTTCTATAAGAAACCACCAAACTGTCTTTCAAAGTAGCTGTACCATTTTGTATTCCCATCAGCAATGTGTGAGAGTTTCTGCTGTTCCGTATCCTTGTCAGCACTTGGTGTTGTCAGTGTTCTGGATATTGGCCATGCTTATAGCTGTGTAGCAGTACCCAGTTCTCTTAACCATTCTCTAAGTCATATGATTCCTAGAACCCTCACTGTTCTTGCCTTTCTCAGGAAGCCCTATTTTATGAAAAAAACTGAGGCTCAAAGAGATAAATTATTTGTTCGAAATCACACAGTCAACAACATTAGAGCTGAAATTTGTATTTATCATTATTTGCAAGGAACTGACTCCCAAGATATCTTTTTTTTGTTTGTTTTACTGTAACTAATGCTGTACAATAAAACATCAAGGAGCACAGGGGCTATGAGAAGAATGTCAGACAACTTCTAAGATTTTTGTATCTTTCAAATGAAAGCATGCCTGCCTTTTGATCAAAAGGGTTGACCAGGTTTGAAGGAAAACAGTATTGTTTCGATCTTTTAGTTAATAAAAATGATAGCTTTTAAAAAATGTGTATTTTCTAGAGCTAAGAAATCCAAGGCAGGTAATGAGCAGACGAGATTTCTAAGGTCTGATACTCATATTTAAGATGATCATACACATTTCCTTTATACTTGGTAAATTATTTCTCTAGGAATATATAAACACTATATATAGTTCTGAGAAATAGTTTGGTACTGTCCTGCAGACCTGTCTGAGACAGTGAAAGGTATATAGTAACCTAGGTTTTTGTTTATTGCAAATGGTAAGATTTACAAATTTCCGAGTCAACCTTACCAAGAATCCTGGAAACAAGTAATCTTGATTTGACTGTAGTTTCTCCCCGAAGTCAGTTCTAGGTCACCCTATTCTGAGTCTTTATGCCACTTAGTCATCATGGGAATTAGAGTTGACCTGAATTTCCTCATTGACATTTCCACTTGATTGGCTCTGAAATATAAAGTGTGTGAGTTCTGTTTCATTCTCAACTTAAATAGCAGGAAATTTTTGCTTTTCTTTCCAAACATACTCCCTCAAATTTATAGAAGTCACAAGTCCCAGTAGAATCACACAACAGATGTTTCTGGCTTGTGATTCTTCCACAGGGGCTATGTGGGCTCCAGTATAGGAATTTTTCTAAAGAATAGGCTAAATTAGTAAAACCTTTCAATCATATACTCAAGAAAACCTTTTAATTGTAATAATTTCAAATTTATAAAAACCACAAGAATAATACATGAAATTTCCACGTCTTTTACCCAGATTCGCAGATTTTTAACATTTTACCACATTTGTTTTATACTTCTCTGGATCTGATAATAGCCCAGCAGGTCAGGCTCTGGTTAGTTTCGGTTGAAGGCCACTTTAGCCTTAGGAATGTTAAACAGTCTCCGTGCCAACTCTTAGGAACATTACATGGTTAACTAACAACTATTTTAATCCCTCACCCAAACATCTCATTGTTGCCTCTCGGTCTCTTAACTTTCAAGACAGACATTGTCTTATTTAACTACCTTCTTCTCTTGCCCTGGCTGGTTTGGTTCAGTGGTTACAGCATCAGCCTGCGGACCAGAGAGTCCCGGGTTTGGCCCCCGCTAGGGGCACATACCCCCTCCCCCCCAAAATAAATAAAATAATAATTAAAAAAAAAAATAACTACCTTCTTCTCTACATCCTCTAATTTAGTTTCTGTTTGCTTCCTCTAAGACTCCTGACTTTTCTTCTTATCTAAGATCCTTTTAAGTTTTTACATTCTTTTCTTAAATCTTCATTACTCTCTTGCCTTTTCTTTCTGCAGTCTATTCTAACATCTACATCATTAATCATCTACATGTTACTTCTATAATGATTCCTAACAGACAGCTAACAGATAGAGAAAGCAAAGATTAGCCTCCTTCAGTTGCCATCCTGCATTTTTATTTTCCCATTACTTTATATCTTCAGTCACTGTTCTTCGTGATTCCTGCCACGCAGTGAATCCACAACTCCAGGGACTATGTCAAACCGTGGTGGTCGCTGTTCCAGTGACACTGCTCCCGACAGCAGAGGTTGCCCCAACCCTAAATCCTTGAACAGATAGAAAAACTATGTAGTAGGGAGGGAGGTATACATCAACCTCGCCTCAAGATAAACAGAACTGTTGAACCCTCCTGCAAATTGCTACTTGCTACTTGCTAACCGCGATATCTACTTCTGGGTGTGCTTGCTTGCTTGCTAATAAACTGCAAAAAAACCCTGCCCTATATAAGTGACCTCCTCCCTGAGCTCGGGGCTGCTTCCCTCCTTTGTGAAGGTTGGGAACAGTCCCTGAGCAGGTAATAAAGCTCTTTTAATTTGACCTATAGTGCAGCCTGAGTGTTTGCTTCTCAACGGTTACAACAGTTTCCCCTGAGGGCAGGCCTTGTTCAGAAAAACAGGGTGCTTAGATAATCACATGCTTGACAAATTGTCCCCTCTGATATTTCTAGTACCCACCTGGCACATACATAGTTATTACATTATTATTGACTAAAGTGTAATTGAAAAAAAAATTGCATTACGGAAAAAAGAGCAGAGTGTTTTATTGTATTTCCAAATAGTTTCTTTTCCTCTTCCCTCTGCTGGAAGCACAAGGTGATTTTTCTCCAGTATTTTCTATGGGAACCTGGTTAGCCTCCTGGAGGTGAATGTCACAATATTGTGAGGTCCCCACTGTGACTGGGTCCTGTTGGACTTGTCCACACTGAGCCTCCAGCAATTTGTCAATTACAGTTCAGGCTTTCCTACTCAGGCACTGGTTCCTATAGTGCTTTCCACTAGTCTCTGCTCTGGTAACCCATGACTCCCTGTATCCACTTGTCCATCTCTCTAGTCACGGGAGCAGAGGTTTGCCGTGTGTCCCCCCGTCTCTTATAGTTGTTGATTTTCAGTCTGTTCAGCATTTTATTTGTTGTTAGGACAGAGTGGTGACTTCCAAGCTCCTTACATGCAGAACTAGAAACTGAAAGTATGGACTTAAAAACATCTTTTTATCTAAAAAAAAAATTACAAGCTTACAGAAAGGTTGTGAAAATAATTCAAAGTAGTCCTATATACCCTTCATACAGATTCCCAAGTATGAACATTTTATCACATTTGCTTTATCTATCTACCTACCTAATTTTAAGAGCTTGAGATATAGTATATATTTCCTAAAAACGAAAACATGGTCTTCGATGAACAAAATACAGTCATCAATCAGGAATTTAGCACAGACACAAAACTATTAACTGATCTACAGATTTTTTTCAACTTTTGCCAATTGTCCTCTAATGTCCTTTACAGCAAAAGCAAAATGTCTTTCTGGTCCAGGATCTAATTCAGGATAACACGTTGCACCAGTTGCACTGTCTCTTTACTGTGCTTTAATGGGCAATAGTTCTGGTCTTTCTTCATCTTTCATTACTTTGATATTTTTGAAGAGTACAGGCCAGTTATTTTGTAGAATGTTCTTCAGTTTGGGTCTGTCTGATTTTCCCTCATTATCTGAATTCCTCAGGTTATGTAATTTGGGCAGAAACATCACAGAATCAAAGTTGCGCTCTTCCCAGTGCATCATATCAGAAGCCTATGAGGTTGATTCGTGCCATTCCTGGTGATGTTTCATCACTTACTGAAAGTGGTGTCTGTCAGGTTTCATCATTGTAAAGTTACTCATTTTCCTTTTGTAACTACTAGGAATATTGCAGGGAGACACCTTGAGACTATATTATTATCCTGTTTGTCTTTATATGTCCTGTCACTACTTTTAACATCCATTGATGATTCTTGCCTAAAACAGTTATTACTATGGTGATTGCCAAATGATTATCTTGTAATTTCATCATTTCTTCTACCTTTATTAACAGAAATTCTACTGCATGGAAAAAAACTTTGCCTTCTCTCCTATCATTTATTCATATCAGTATGGTCTCTTAGATTCTTATTTAATTCAGTAGGTTATAATCTATATTTATCAATATTTTACTTGGTCCAGATGTGTCCAGAAAGAGGCCCCCTCCAGCAAGTGTCTGTGTCCTTTCGTCTGTATAATTTTTTGTGTGCCCTTCCTTACTTTCTGGTATAGTAAGGTATACCAGGTTCTGCCATTATGTGTTAAATGCAATTAAAACATTTCCTAAGCTTGAGTATTTATTTAATTCCAAACTAATGTTGAAGGTTTCACTGTCCTTAAAACACTAAATAAAATGGTCACACTTGCTGCATCCTCGCCAGGCCTTTTGCTATGTAGTGGCTACTCCCAGAAGGAAAGTTTGGGGACTGGTGTATGTTTCCTTTTCATTTGCAGGTGCAGACAGTCATTGCCAGCTAGCTGTTGGCTCTTTGGTCTCTCTCTGTGTGTTTATAGAACACAAGGGCTCCCACTCTGTTTATTCAGTGAGAATAATGCAGTTTAAATTGGAATTTAAGTTGTCCTGTCTGAAAAACAAAGTCACTGTAGCCTCCATGTTGACACTGATTCAGGAGCTCACAAGCCATCTTGTGCCACCTTTGAAAACACTTGGGGGATGTGAAGGAAGGGACATTGACTGCATTGGGATCTCAGGTTTACCCAAGTGCAAAGGGCATGAAAACAAATAAACATACAAAGTGTTCCCCTCATATAGAAACTCCTGAGATGGTTAAAGTAAGCCTGACATTTTGTATATTTATGTTTTAATACAAATGAAGTATGTAACTGCAATCCAATTCTCAGATAAAATCTATAAAGTCCATGGTAAGAATTAAACATGAGCCTGGTTCCAGATCCTTTACTGGTAACCATTTTGCTATGGGAGTAATTCAGTTCTGGTGGTATCCTCTAGGTTCAGGAGGAAGATACTGTGTAATTCTTAGATCTTCACATACCATGTCAATATTTAATGAATGATAGCCCTCCCTGAATATCTTACAACTCCAGCTTGCTTTGCCTGGAGTGTATTTTCCCTTTTGCTACCAGCGTTTGCTTCCATTATCCAAGTCCTTGCCAGTGCTGAGCACTTCTCAAATGTGTTTTTCTTCTCTACATTTCAGCCAACAAATGAGAATCACCCAGAAGAGCTTGTTGAAAATGCAGATTTCCAGGCCCTGGGATTTTGAATGAATATGTCCATGGTGTGCCCTAAGAATCTACATTATAAAAATTACCCAATGAGATTTGGAGGCAGTGATCTGAAATATGAGGAATACTGCCTAGGTGATGAGGCACCCATGTCCCATCTCAGGTTCATGGGGAAGGGGGTTGGCTAAGAATTTGGGGCTTGTGTGGGTTAGCGGTGAGATGAGGCATATGTAGCATTCTGTTTACTTCTACACATTCATGTTTGTACTGTCAATTGTTATTAATTAATGATTAATTGATGTCTTATTAATTTTCTTCATTAACAGTATGCCAGGACAACTGATTCGGTATTGATGTGTTTTGCTGTAGTGTTTTTCTTTCCCCTATTCTGATTAGATAGCCAGCCTCTCTGTGATCCTTGGTCTCAGGGCACTTGAAGGACTGGCATCGAAGCTGCTCTCAATCTTTGAACTCACCGAACAGTTTTGATGTGTCCTTGAGAAGGAGGAGGCAAAAGATGATTTAGTGACAGCAGTGGAGGACTAGAGGGAAAGAGGGAAAGATTCTCCAGCCTGTAGTGCCAGCAACCTGGCCCTGCTCCCTAGTGGGAATGGTTTCATGGGTCCCCCAGGTAAGTGGGAGCCCATCTCAGTAAAGACCTGGGCCCTGCTTGGCTTCAAGCAAGGCATGGAAATGCGTGTTCATCTGATAATTCAGATTTGCACAGGGAGCTATGTGTGGTGACTCTAACAGACAGAAGATGAAAGACTCTTCACTGTTTGCGCTGATGTTCCTACCCTATAAACTTTACATCTAGTGTCAGATTCTGGTGTGACCCTAGGGAGTAACAGGAAACCCCAAACATGATGAACTTGAATTTTCTAACAGCCTAGGGGGATGGAGATTTAAGTTGGTTCAAGAAAACAAAGAAATGCTCTATTTCCTGAATACTTGGGTCTGTGCTAGCAAATTCTTGCTTGCTACAATAGTAATGGCTGTCATATTTTTGCATGCCCACTATGTGCCACGCACTGTAATAGATGTTTTATCTTATTTTCTTTTATACTCTTGAGAACTCTGTTGGGTCATTTTCCCAGTATAGGACCCACTCTCAACCTGTCCATCTAAATATGTCTCAAAGGGTAGTATGCAAATTCTCCCAACTTGAGCTGATTAACAGATTAATTAATTAATAGTACCTATCTTGTGATCTTGTGTGTCTCCCCCCAACCCTTTACTACCTCCTCTTCCTCTGCTAAGTCTTAGATCTGGTGTTTCCCCCAAGGTTCTGTCTTTGGTTCTTTTCTCTTTTCATACTGAGGGCAATTCTTTCCATGATATATATATATATATATATATATATATATATATATATATATAAAATCTCCTCAATGAGGATACTTTTCCATTTATCTTCAGATAGAGTGGGAGGGGGAAGGAAGGAAGAGAGAGAGACAGAAACAATCAATGTGAGAGAGACACATCAATCGGCTGCCTCCCAACCTGACCAGGGCCCGGGGCCAACTCCCAACCAAGGTCCGCACCCTTGATCAGAATCGAACCTGCAACTTTTTGGTGTGCAGGTTGATGCTCCAACCGCTGAGCCAAACTGGCCAGGGCAGTTTACATATTTTTTTTTACAGACAAATAAGAACTCTCTTAGCTCCTGACTGGTATGTTCAATATGAAATTCACATTCAACATGTTAATACTGGAGCTCATTTTCTTCCCAAACCTGTTCCTCCTCCCATAGTCCTGATTTTAGTGAACAGTTCCTATATCCATCCAGGCACAGAAATAAAAAATCTGGGTCATTTTGACTCCTCCCTGTTCCTTACATGTCATTTATTATGAGTTATTGCCTTAAAATCTCATCTGACTCCTACTTTCCATTCATATTACCATAATCTCTGTTTAAAATCTTATCTTTTTCTTGAACTAGTGATAAAGTCTTTTAATCTGCCTCTCATTTCTAATCTCTGTCCTCCAGATTAGGGTTGCCCAGATCTTTTAAAATGAAAACTCGTTAATTTAATTTCTTAGAAAACTCCAGTGGTTCCATATTGTTTAAATTACAGTAAAAATCCAATTCCCTTGGTACAGCATACAGACTCTTCCTGATCCAGTCCCAATACAACACTCTAATCCCTCCACCCAGTACTCTTCACTATCCCCCTTCCATCTGGTTAGGCTGAGTCCTGGCAGCCACGATCAGCTGTTTTAAGTTTCTTGCGTTGTTCATGTTATTCCTGCTTCTGCAGTGACCTCCATCTCCTTATCTATTTAAAAAACACATTATCATCATTTACTCACCACAAACATTACCTCCTTTCTGACGATTTCCCTCCCTTCCCTCGTCCTCCAGTACTGATAATTTCCTTAAAAAAAAACAAAAACACCCATATGTATTTCTCTACACTCTATATATTTCTCATAGCACCTATATTATTTTGATTAGACTTAACTGATGACATGTCTACTAGACTTATCTCTTGAGGACATTGAATGTATGTTACTGCTTTTGAATCCCAAGTGCCTAGCACTGTACTTGATTGTATAGTGAAACCGACCATAAAACTAGGTGTGTGCCTGCCTGTTCGCCTGGCTTATTTATTATCTGCACCCCCTTTCACTCTCAAAGTGTCTTGTTTGGCAGATAAATTATATATGGTCACCCTCCACATAGTACATGCTTAGTGAATGTTTGAATTAACAAATAAATAAGCCTTAGTTTTCCTTAATTAGCCCTGCACCTGAGTACTTATCACTATACGATGTATGTAGTGAGAATCTTTTAAATAGCTAGTTGCTTATTATCTCTTTTGTCCTTAACTTCACTCCGACCTGATTTAATATTGTTTCAAATTATCTTGGGCAACACAGCACTCAACTGCCTTTGGACTGGCTGCATGATTTTAGAGTTGCTGTAGCTTGTTTCGTTTTGTAATCATTAGGGACATTTCCTGGTGCCAGTCTTTCAAAAGCTCGATGAATGAATTAAAAGCAGATAGCACCGCTGGGGAGGTTGATATGCAAAAACAAAAGTTGTCAGGATCACCAGCGAACCCACACGGCCTGTTTTATGTAGTTCATTTACATGTGCCGCGAATTAGTTTGTTTTGCCCAAAACAAAAATGAGTTCCGTTGGATTCAATGCCCTTTCATTTGCGGACCAATAGAAAGCCAGCATTCCGGGCACCGGGTGTCCTTACTTCCGCCTCGTCTTCTGGGTCTCTAACTTCTCCGGGCGAGTCGGCCTCCGATTCCGATCTGCTTCGGCGGCCGGCGGCCCAGGCGGCGAGGTCCGGAGGCGGCGGGCGGGATGAACGGGGCGCACGGCGGGTCGGTGCGGACGCTGCGGGTGCCGGGCCGCCACGGCTACGCCGCCGAGTTCTCCCCCTACCTGCCCGGCCGCCTGGCCTGCGCCGCCGCGCAGCACTACGGCATCGCGGGTGAGGCCGGGCACGCCGCCGGGGCGGGGGCGGGGCACGGCCGAGGACGGCTTCTCCCGGTCGTCGGAAAGCACTTCCGACAGCAGACAGCGCCTCTGCTGAACGCCAGGGGGAGCAGAGGAGCCGGTCCGCTCCCGCTCCTTCCTTTGTCCGGTGTGGGGAGTCGGTCTGGAGACAGTGTCAGTGTTTTACCCCCGTGACGGCGCGGAAGTAGCATATGGAAGGTGCCTAGTGGCCCGTGTCCTTCCTCCTTCAGAGCGCACGGGTTCCGATCCTCCCCCGCCCCCAGGCACACGCCGCCCTGGAGAGAGTGTGTTCAGCCTGTGTGGCTCCCCTGACTGGTCCCACTCGTCCACAGCACCTGGGAGACCGTCCGCAGGGTCAGCCCAGTACCTGGTCATTCGTCCACATTTCCGCTGTCAGCATTCGGCTGTCAGTGGTAAATCCAGTGCCCCTGAGCCGGCGTTTGCAGTTTCCGCGCAATTGCCGTGATGAAATTTATCAAGTTCTGCACTCACCGTTTGTTATCTCAGGAAAAATGCATACATGTATTTGCAAGCACTTATTCGGGGTGTAAGTTAATTGCCATGGACTAGATTGAAATTCAGGGTGCCAGTCTTATTTTTTTTTAACATTCATATCCTAGCTATTATTTACACACTGAAGATCTATAAAACAAGTTGTTTTTGTTGGGTCCTACAGCTGAAAAAATAATATGAGTTCTAATACTCAGAGGAGGAAATATTCACTTTCTTATATTTTCACCATTAGCTCTTAGTGCTTGCACATTTAGATTTACAATAATTGCCCACCAGTTAGGTTGAAGACCCACGAGTTTGTGATATTTTGAATTAAAACCTTTACAAAAACTTTAAAGGAGTTGGTATTTACAAAACATCAGTCATGTTTAAATAAAAGAGCCCCCCCCGTTACTATAACAAATATAACTTTTAAAAAATATTTTAAATTGATTTTTAGAGAGAGAGGAAGGGAGAAGGAGAGAGAGAAACATCGATGAGACACTGAGAGACACATCTATCCGCTGCTTCCTGCATGCCCCCCGCTGGGGATCGGAGGGCAACCCCCACCGTGAATGGAACTAGGACCTCTCAGTGCATGGGAGGACGCTCAATCCACAGCAGCCAGCACAAACATAACTTTTTAAATATGTTGGTCCCTTAGTAAACTAAGTCATCTTTGGTAGATAATTGATGTATTGTGTTCAGCACTTTACCACCAAGTATGTGGTAAATTCCACCAGGTATTTTGTTTTAAAATCTCAGGTTGAATGTATTTTAGATTTATTGGAGAGGCAGTGTGATGTAGTAGGATCAGAGTCCTAGGCGTCTTGTAAGCCAGACCTGTAAATAGGGATGAGAACACCTATCTGGGAGGTTGGTGTGCCTGTCCCCTGCCTGGCCACAGAATATGAACTGAAATATTTCCTCTGTTAGGGCTGTCTGGATTCCAAGTATAGGTGAGATGATAAGTTTAGTATTTAATGACTGAAGCACAATATAGAAAGACAGAAATGGAGAACACAACCTGATTGTTTTGTATACATGGTCTTGATAACTTTAGGGAGAAATTCATGGTGGTGAAGTTAGGTACTCAGTGCTTGATCCCTCCTTGACCTTAGATGGTCCCCTGGAAGGTTCAACAGCATGACCTTGATTTTTTTTCTTCTTAGGCTGTGGAACCTTGCTAATATTGGATCAAAATGAATCTGGGCTTAGGATTTTTAGAAGGTAAGGTGGTTCTCTAATTATGAACTTATATGTATTCTCTTTTGCTATTAAAGCCTTAATAGAATTAGAATCTTTTTTATCCATAAAGTTCTTTTAATTTTTAAATTTGTAAAATAAAAGAAACTTCAGTATTTGCATAGTATAGAACTTACTTTTGTCATTAAGTTTGATTGTCATTTTCTTCTAACGCTCTTGTCTTTTAGTGTCCATTTAGAAATCAGAAAACTTAAATTGAAAAAATATGAACTAGTTAGTATACGGCTGTGTGATGTTTCTGTCTTTGCTGTCTTAATGTAGTTCAGTTTCACTCATTCAGGAGCTAATTATCCATTTTGTGGATTATCTATTGCCTGTTTCCTTGCATGTCTTGTCTGTATGACTGTTGAACTCAACAGTTCCATCAGAGCAGTCAAAGGTAGAGAAAGGAAAGGAAATGCTGTCAGAAAATAACTACCTGCTCACAGCTCAGGTGAAAGATTTGTGGGAAAAGTTGAGATTATTGCTCTAAATTAGTATTTTAAAGTGCTTGTTGGTCCTGCGTCTGAACCACAAAAAACAGTGAGCACCTATGTGTGGCAGCATGTCCTCATATAAATAGTATTGTATTGCTAGTGGGGAGACCTAATTTTAATCTAGCTTTGCAATTTTCTAGCTGTATGAACTGGGCTATTCTTTCATTGTCTCTGAACTTGTTTCTGCATATAACAAGCGCCTGTTCTACCTATTTCTCATAGAAATAAGTGAAGATCAGGAAAGATAATATGTGTTAAAATGTGATAAGCTTAAAAAACTGAAGTTATTGGTGTTATTTTATGTTCATTTCCTATGTACCTAGATTTTTTTGTTTTAATTTTTCCTGGTATAGCTTTGACTGGAATGATGGTTTGTTTGACGTGACCTGGAGTGAGAACAATGAACATGTCCTGGTCACTTGTAGTGGGGATGGTTCGCTGCAGCTCTGGGACACTGCCAAAGCCACAGGGCCACTGCAAGTCTACAAGGAACACACTCAGGAGGTAGGAAGGGAATCTTTTTAGGCTTATGGTTTTTCTTTGGATGAAACGCATTTGGGGATGCAAACATGGGGAAATGTTTTCAGGGGACAAGAAGTTTAAGCTTTAGTATTTGTTGTACATGTTAGATGTCACTTATTATTTGATTATTCAGACATAAAGTACCATTTGGCCTAAGGAGTTGGGAAAGAAGAAAAGGTCAGGCTTCTCATTAGTCAGTAAAAACACCACCAGTAGTAAGCATACCGTGGCACCAATTCCTCCAGAGAGGCCGATCGCTGTCTTTATGTGTTATTCTCCATATGAACAACAGTAAAAGTCTAGGGCTATAATTAACAGATCATAAAATATCTAGTCATGTTAAATAGGATGGGTTGATTTAATGTTTTTCTTTAAATGAGCTTTATGTTATTTCACTCATCCTAAAAGTTATATTCATGAAACCATGGGATTGATGGCTAACTTAGTATGTACATTTATTAATTTTTAATGTATGTTAAAATAAAGTGTATGTACCAGTTAAAATTATCTCATACTACCAGTGGTGTGTGTACTACAGGGTGGGGCAAAAGTAGGTTTACAGTTGTTTATATGGAGAATAAAACAAAAATTAATAAATAGTAATACTCCTACTTGTTATTTTCATGTACTCACAACTGTAAACCTACTTTCTCCCCACCTTCTATGTACTAGCTTCTCGAAAATACTGTTCTAGAATGTTCCTCATGATGGTCTCTCAGTCTTTACTTCATCTCCATGAAATTGAATTTCACTCTCTAACATGATAATTTACCTAACTTTTAGATTGCTGTAATGGTTACCAAACTGCTCTCTTAAGCCCAGATCTATTCTTCATGGCAACCAACTGTTGCTTCTAATGCCTTTCTGTGAAGTGGTGAGATTGAGCCCAATCTCCCTTTTCCAGCAGAGCCCTTGAAAACAGCCATCACGTCCACTGTAGTCTCTCTTCCCGGCTGTGCACTCAGTTCCTTCAGCCTGTCCTCAGATTACATGGTCTCTACATTTTTGACCCTCCTGGTAAACTCCTTTGCACACTCTCTTGTTCTTTAATGTTGCCTTTAATATTCTATACCTAATTTCTTCCAGAAATGTGTTGATCAGTGCTGGGCTTTATAAGACTTTGCCACCATAATCTTGAGCCTCTAGTTCTAATAATATTACCTGACCTAGCTGAACATTTTCTTTAGCCATGTCATAGTGTTGGATTACCTTGAATCCATTAGTAAAGTACCTCCATCTTTGTTATTTGAACTGGTGTTTAACTAGGTTTACACCATTCTATAATTATGTAACATTTTTTAAAACTGAAGATATACCTTGTGGTTTTTGTGTGTGTGTGTGTGTGTGTGTGTTTGGTCAGACTGTTATTCTAGGTTGTCCTTCCTCATTTTCTTTTCAAATGCAATTTTGATAAGCATTTGTATCAGTTAGGATACCTTGGCTGTTAGTGCGATAGAAAATCCAACAAACATGAGTTCACAATCAGAGTTTATTATTTCACATAACCACGCATATGGAGATGGAATGGGTCCAGGCTTGTTAATTCAGGGCTTGACAATGCCATCAAATACTCAGACTCCTCCTGTCTTACCACTCTCATATCCTTAGTGGGTTTCTTTTCTTCTTGTGCTTCTCATAGTTCCAGCTATTATCTCATCACCCTGTGAGGTCAAAAAGCAAAAGAAGTGAAAGTCCCTACCTTAGGAGTTCCCTAAAGCCCCATAGCAGATGCCTCTTCACGTCTCAGTGCTTAGAAGAGCATCCCATGCCCAGTCCTAACTCTGCCACCACTCCTGCTTCCACCTACATGAGATTCACCCCTCAGATGAGGAAGGGACAGAGCTTTCCCTGGAGGACGAAGTTGGGGTTCTGTGAGCAACCCTTTGGGGAGCCAGCCATCTCTGTGCCACAACATTACTTCTTGGCTTGCTCACAGTTGTTAGTAAAAAGTCGAACTACGCCAAGCAGGGTGATGAATAGAAAACTGTAGGAATCTTATAAAGGTCATCCTCCATGAGACTGTTAAGAGAAAGAATTTCTGATGATCAACTTAAAACTCAGTATTATAATGCCAAATATTTGGCATTTTTCATTAAAGAGAAATACAGCATTTATTCAAAGTTTGTCTCTTCCAACAAATATTCAGAAACACTTAAAAGGATTTAAGGTCAAACAAGAGAGTTTTGAGGAGCTAATAAATGTTTGTTGAAAAATTAGTTAGTGAATGAGCATAGCTGATTCCTGTTTTTCCCCACCAACATGTTCAGAGAAGCTGTGTTATACAGTAGAATAGCACACACTGGGTCATTTTCTCCCATGGGAGAGAGTTTAGAATAAGGTTGAACAGCATGGTTTCTGAATCCTGGTTCTATAATTTGTGTGACCTTGGGCAAGTTACTTACTTACCCTAAGCCTAGTTTCTTCATTTGCAAACCAAGATAATAGTCAGTGTCAGGTTTGTTGTGAGTGCTTAGAACAGAACCAGCACTGACTAAATATGAGCTATTAGTATTATTTGCTGTCATTATAGTAGGGTTATAAAAGCATGAAACAAGTTAGGAATCCTCCAGTTACTCATTTCACCACTCAATGACTGTCTGAAGAATGTCCAACAATAAATTTTCAGATAGTTGGATAAATAGGTACTGAAGCAAGAAGGAGAAACCCAAGATCCAGATATATTGTAGGCCTTGAGGAATGAAGGTCTTGGTGAAATGAAAGACAGTCGTGGAAATTATTCTTTTGCGGGGCTTCTAAATTTAGCATCAAAGCAGAAATCGGAATCTTCTCTATATTAACTGGTAGCTGCAGAGGCCGTTATGTCTTTTGAGTCCCATAAAATGCCTTTAGCTTAGACTGCTGCTGAATATATTATAGGAGTGGAAGAATAGGAAAAATTTTAAAGGTTCAGCGAGAAGGAGAAAAAAAGAGGGTTAATTAGGAGTTTTGGTTCTCTACTTCATGACTTACAGCACTGTGCTATTGAGAGCGAGTTTGAACTCACTTTAAAGATGACGTAGACTCAGTGTTTATTTAAATATCTAGTTTTCAGTGTGCTTACTACCATTTTTTAAAATAGTTAAAATTTGTCTTCATTGTCAAATAACAAGGCTTATCAATTTGCTGAAAACTTTTAGAAGATATTCGATCCATTTAAAGTTTTTTGATCATTGCTTATAAAACTTATCTTTGGACTAAGTATCCAACAATTAGTATGTTGTGGAGAAAGTGTATTTGTATATTTTATAGTAAAGATATGCCATATGGTTAAGATCTTGCTTATTTTTTTAAAAAAAGGAATCAGTTATTTACCCCTTTGATAACGATAGACGCTGAAAAGCTTATAATGTAGATACCCATACAAACTATTAATGCAAAGTGACAACCACTCATGCATTTAACACCACTTCATTCTCTTTAGAAATGTACTCATGTTTAAAACTGTGCAGCAATAGATTTGTTAACCAAAGGGATATTGCTTCCCTCCCTCCCTTCTGTCCTTCCTTCTCCCCTGCCTCCCTCCCTCCTTTCTTCTCTTCTCCCTTCTTCTTTTTTACAAAAACAAGGGCACAATTGAACTTGACAGATTTCTTTTTGCGTAGTCATGCTCAGCCAGTAATTCTGGAGTAGGTTACTGCAGTAAGATTTTCTTATAATTTAAAACAGCCTTTTGAAACTTTCCCCCACTAGCCCTGGCCGGTTTGGCTCAGCAGTGTTAGAGCGTGGCCCGCGGACTGGAGAGTCCCGGGTTCGGTTCCAGCTAAGGGCAGGTACCTCGGTTGCAGTTTGTCCCTGGCCTCGGTTGGGGTTCTGTGGGTGGCAGCCCCTTGATATGTCTCTCTCACATTGATGTTTCTCTCTCTCTTCCCCCCTCTCTCCCTCCCGCTCTATCTGAAGATAAATGCAAAAATGTCCTCGGGTGAGGATAAAAAAACAAAACAAAACAACAAAAAAAACTTTCCCCCCTAAAATTATGATTATAGAGAAAATAGTTTCTAGTTATGTATCAGTTGAATCAATTCTCCCTGTTCGGATTTTACTATCAATAGGGTGTAATATTCCTCATCACTTTTCAGTCCTTATGTTTAAAAAACTTCCACTTTTTGTGTGTGGCTTTGTTTAGTATTTTAAAGATTGAATTTGTATTAAAAGAGGTAGACCTTTCCACACTGGTAGCACATGTTATGTGCCAGGCATGTGTTAGTCATTAAAGATTCAGGTGCTAATCTCTGGTAGTAGTTCTGAGACATTCAAGAAAATCATTTAATACAATGTGGTAATCTTGAAAAGAAATGTCTAGAAGGTACAGAGAGGGGAACCAAAGACTGTCACAGCAAGTTGCTATTTGAACAGAGTCTGGAGCAATTGTTAGGCAAGCCAGAGGGTTTTAAAAGGGCATTTCTGATGGAGAAAAGCATCTGCGAAGGTGCAGATCTTGTGTTCAGGCAACCACAAGTCCTTTGGTGAATGGGGCATAGGGTGTGTGCAGTGGAATGGTGGGAGATGAGGCAGGAGAAGGTGAATACAGGGCATATCCTAGTGGGCCTTAAAAACCAGGCTGGGGGGTGGACTTTATGCTTTGAACTTTCAAGAACAAGGTAGATCAACTGTACAGATTTAGGGCCACACACTGTGGGCAGAAAACAGGACATACATGGATGGATAGGTATGACTCGTTTTCCACTTGGTGTGCTCTTTCAGATGTTAGGTAGGACTAAACTATAATTTGGGTATTTGAAATTTTAGTATTTGCAATGAAAAAAAAGTAGAGAAATGCTTGCCTTAACTCAATGGCTCCCAAACTTTTCTACATATTAGAATCACCTAACCAGTTTTTAAAAATCTTCATGCCCAGGTCATGTCTCGGGTTGGAGCCAGTCATCGGTATTGTATAAAGATTCCCAGATGATTCCACTGTGCAGAATGTTTGGAAACCACTGCCTTAACTTAATAGGCATTCAAGTCTAATGACCTTGATATGTGTATTGTCTAATATTTTGGAGGTTGTAGATTCAAAAGGTAGATTTAAAAAGATACTTAATAAAAGGAGTGATTTGATTTACCTTGCAAAGTTGTAACTCAGTCCATTTAACCTCAAAGCTTTAAAACTTTTGTAAAGAAGAGAAAATGATAGTTTTAAATAGATGGAAACTGTAATGGAATATGTTTGGGTAGAGAATGACTTTCATGGGTGACTGCTGCTACTATATCTGGCGTCTTGTCACATCCTCAGTGCAGGTCTTCAAGCACTATGTCTGTCTCAAAAGAAAGTTGATGAGTAAATCATACCTAGGAATTAGAACCCCAGATTTCCTATTTTAGAATCTATTGGGAAATATATGTAGGAGAATGATATAATCTTATTTGATCATTTAAAATCATATGAAACTAGAAATTCTTTCAGTTTAGCCACAAGCTGATATCCTATGAAGGATACTGGCATAACTAATTAAATATATGTAGAATTTACATTTTATGTAAGACCAGGAAGAATACAAGCACATATATATACATGTATATGTATATATATGTTTATTTATTTATATAATATAAATTATAAATGTATACTTAATTTTTTTCAAAAAGAAACAATGGAAAGATAATTTGAAAGCTAATAAAAATGATTACCTTTGGCCCGGCTGGTGTGGCTCACTGGTTGAGCGTCAACCCATGCACCAAGAGGTCGCCGGTTTGATTCCCGTTTAGGGCACATGCCCAGGTTGTGGGCCCAGTTCCCAGTGGGGGCATGCAAGAGGCGGTCAGTTAGTGTTCTCTCTCATCAATGTTTCCATCTCTCTCTTTTTCTCCCTTCCTCTCTCTCTAACATCAATAAAGAAAAAAGATTAAAAAAAAAAAGATTACCTTTGAAAGGAGTTGGAGAAGAAAGGGGAGAGGGGACCAGGGTGGAAACAAGGTTTCTCCAAATATAATTTGTATTATGGCTTTGACCTTGGAGCAATTGAAATATTTTAAATCATTAAAAATTATAATTTAAATAAAAAGAAAAAAGCTGTTCCTAAAATTTACAAACAAAAATATTAATCTAGGTATTGAAAATAATTATTTCTAGTGATTTTAAAAACATAGTATTTAATTACACATACCCAATGGGATATGTCTGATACACAGAAAGAATTGCAAAGTTTTTAACTGCATTCAGAAAAATTAGTATTGTTATTTTGAAACCCTCATACATATATGGTAGGATAAGCACATCAGTAATTATGTCATTAGAATCCAAAAGTTTCAATGTAAGAGAAAAGTGATAGGAGAATAAAAAAGTTAAATAGAAACATTTAATCTTGAAATTGAATAGGAAATATCCATATAGATTTATGATTTATTTTTCTCTGCCAAAAAAAAAAATATATTTCCTAGTTCTCTGGTCAGTAAAGACCTATAAGCAATGACAACTCAGTCCCAGTGAATATTCTTAGTGCTCAAATACCCTTTCCCACTATAAGGAACAGGGATCTTTGGAGAAATAGTCAATTCCAGGACTGGGAAGGAAACATACAGTCTGACTCTAAGGCATCTTGTGTCAGAAAGCTATGAAAGGCCACTGGAATTCTGTCAAAAGTTTAGAAGAGGCAACCTGAAGAGGCTCTCATTGACCAGTGATGAGACGATTTGAACATCAAAAGGAATGACAGCAGTGGATTGTAACACATGCACACACAGGCACACTTATATGTATATTTTCACTCATTATTAAAAAAACCCACTGGTTACCATTGAAGATTGCTAGGATAACTGACTCATTCTGAATATTGATAAATCAGGGTAAAGAATGAAGGCATTTATCATGCCTTTCCTGTATATAAATTTTATTGTGAGCTAATTAAATAGTTGATGTGGAGCCCTGGCCGATTTGGCTCAGCAGTTAAGAGTGTCAGCCCTTGGACCGAACGGTCATGGGTTCGATTCCCAGTCAGGGGCATGTACCTGGGTTGTAGGTTTGATCCCTGGCCCCAGTCGGGGTTGTGCAGTCAATGTGTCTCTCTCACATTGATATTTCTTTCTCTCTCTCTTTCTCTAGTCCTCCCTCCCTTCCACTCTATCTAAAAATTAATGGAAAAAATATCTTCGGGTGAGGATTAACAAAAAAAAAAAAAAAAAAGGAAAATTTCTTATAACAGAATTCTAGCTAATAAATGCAGAAGGCATAACAGGATTAGAAAAATCACCATTTAGTAGCCCCTAATGAAATAATGACTCTAGGCAAGGGTTATGCATGGATGTTAAAACCATTAATTTAAGACTAATACATTTTCTGAACAATTTTAGGATCACTAAAAGTGGGTCAACTAGACATTATACACCTTCTAATACAATAGGAAGCTAAAAAAAAGATTGAACTGAATCTAATGAAGCCTCTAGATCTAACTTCAATTTAAAGGAAATAGCAAGTGTAGAAGAAAAGTTAAATATCACCACGAGGAAACAATTAGCCAAGTCCAGAATGTAGAAGATTCTACAGGACCATTAATTTTGTTTCTTCAATAAATAAATGTCATGGGAAGAGGGAGGGCAGGAAAAGCATGGTGGGGAAGAGGATTTCCTAGATTAGAAGAGACTTCAGAGACATAGTAACTACATGTAAAATATGGATTTTATTTGGATCCTGATTCAAATTAACCATAATAAGACATTTTTGAAACAATTGAGGAAATATGAATATAGACAATATCAGATGATATTAAAAAACTTTTGTTAATCTTGTTAGGTGTGAAAATGGCCTTGTGCTTATGCAAAAAAGAAAATCATCCTTATCTACTGAAGTATTTATGAGTGAAATTGTCTGATATTAAAATACTCCAGCAGTCAATCAGTTAGTAATGGGATAAAACAAGATAGGCAAAATAATTGATAATTATAGAAGATGTATGATGGATACCTGGGGATATATTATGCTGTTTACTTTTATGCACATTAAAATTTTTCTGTTGTGAAAAATTAAAAAATTCATTTCACATTCAAAGAAGTGTGTAGCCCTTTCTAATCGTTCAGTAATTAAAAGTCAGTGTTCCTTTCCTTTGTATTGATACAGATAAGTATGCACATTCCAGACATAGTTTTTCTTTGATGATTTTTAATTAAATAGACCAACTTTAAAAAGGGCAGTTCTGTACAGTAGATTAAAAATGAGCTCTTAGGGAATTAGTTTAAGTAATAAAATTTGCCTTCTCAAACTGTGGTTTTGATGAGGTTTAGATTTCATAAAGCAGCACAAAATATTGTTCAGTGTTTTTTTCTTTTTGCTGTTTTCCAATTAGTTTTCTTTACCACTGCCAAGAATAATTTTATAAGATAGGCCTTTGGAGGACCCTGCTTTTAAAGCATAACTGCTTATTTCTCTTCGTTTTTATGCTTAATCTGACCATTTGCCATGTCCTCTGTTTGAGTGGTAGAGGAGGAGGGATTGGGAATAGGGAAAAGATGGAAGAGTGGACTAATAGGAGATGTGCTTTCCATTTGCATTTGTTTCTCTGCCCCTTCATTCATTCCAAATCTTTGATTAACTAATTGCAAAGGACTGTAGTAAGCCTAGTAGGGAAGATGAACGTCAGGCAGGGTACTTGCCCTTGGAGCCCTTGCCCCCTCTAGGAAGAGAGGCTTGAGCTGCTGATTATCTCATTTATAATGTGGTAAGGACTGTGAATGTACAGAGTGCTACTAGAGGAGAGGATCTTGTCTGGGGAAGGGAGAGGGAGGGCATCCTTGGGTCTGACGGGAGAGTAGGAATTGACTATTTAGGTGGAGAGGTCAGAGGAACAGGGTTAGCAGCAAAGAAAAGTGCATGCTCGAAGGGGAAGGATTGAGCCTGTGTGCCCAGAGCAGTTAGCATTTTGGCCCTTATGTTAAGATCAGTGGAAAGACATTGAAAATTTAAAATAATTTACTGTGAAATATTTCATGCATATAAAAAATATATATAATATAAAATATGTATGATGAACACTTGTATATTCATCATCTAAGAAATAAAACCTTACAAATACTGTGGAGCCCCTGGTTACTAATAATGTCCTTCTCTCTCCTTTATTCTGATCCTATTCTTTTTCCTACCTCCCTTCTTCCTAGGATCAACCATTCTCCTAAATTTTCTGTTTATGTAGTTTTCATTTTTCCTTTTAGTTTTACTACATTTGTATGCATCCCTATGTCGTACGTAGTTGTGCATGATATTGATCTTTCAGTGGTAAGCAACAGCATGGATGAATCTCAATGTTGAGTGAGGACTGTAAATTGCAGGAACCATATCGTATGAAATGACTGAAGGGTTCTGCAGGGGTGGGGGCAACATTAATTTGTGTCTATACAGGTTATTTTTTCTGCGTTGTGGATAATGGATTGGAGGTGAGCAAGAATGGATGGAGAGAGCCGCTAGAAGGATACTAGGATGCTATAATTCACCTGGTAGTTTATGGTTGATGATTGTAGCCTCTTAAGAGAAATTACATATAAACTTGTAACCATGGCCTGATCTTGTCCCTCCTAATTTTTTGACCTTGTTGTTCCTCAAACATGACACACTTGTTCCCTGCTTCAGGGTCTTTCCCTGTTCTACCAAAAGCCTTTCTTCTCAAATCTGCAGTTTTCTCTTTTACTGTACACAGTTCTTTGCTCAGAGAGGTCTTCCCTGACCACTACTGAGAAATGACCTCCTGCCCTTATTGTTTCCTAGTCTCCTTACTTAGCTTTATTTTGCTTTGTTATTTAAAAAAATCAAAACATGAAATTATATGTTTATTTATTTATAGCCTGTTTTCCCTGCTGAAATATAAGATCCACGAGGGCTGGGACTTCATCTGTCTTGTCTTACATTGTACCCTCCACCCCTCAATTCATGCCTTGTATATAGTAGGTGCTTGATAAATATTTATTGACTAGGTTAGTGAATTGACTTAAGGTTGGGATAATGGAATCCTGTCATCCCTTTTTGGCTGTCTCCCAAACATCCTTATGGCTATAAACTTTTTCCAGAGCTTGAGGTTAATGCAAAAACCCCATTTTTACTAGACATTTCTACTTGACTATCTTGCTGTCACCTCAAACTCAGTGTGTCTAAAATTACACCTTATCTTCCTTCCTCCAGTCTTCCAGTTTGTTAATGCCACCATCACGGACAGTCCCCAGACACAAAATCTTAGTATTATCTTGCAGGGTTCACTAGTCCTAATCTCTTGGTGCTTTCTGTGCCCATATATGTCTTTGAGGAGTTTCTGGTCAGTATTTGCACCTCTGCTTCCTGCTATTAACATGGTAGCCACCCCTCAAGGCCCTGCTTGAATCCTCTCTTCTGGGCATCAAGCTGAAGTTTTCATCCCAGTACCCCTTTTGTACTTATGTCTATAGTTCTTATTTTTAAAACATGATATCCTGACTTGTACTGTTAATTACTTCCACATGTCCTAATATTTTAAACACAGTAAAGCAAATACACTATTTATTGAGTCGCCTCTATTTCTTTCTTTACTATTCCATTTTTAACCTCACATGTGTGTCCTATCCTTCGTTTTGTCCTGGAGCCCTAATGCTTGCCATGTTATTGTGTGTCAGATGAGACAGCTGGCAGGACACTGCCATCAGCATAGTTTTCTTACCTCCTGTCTTTTCTTCTCATTAGGGCTGGGTTCTCTGCAGTTTTAAAAGGTTTCAAGTCCAGCATCATGATGGAAATGGATAGAGGTAGTGGAGTGTGAGCTCATGATGTTAGCTTTTAGTTGTATTCAGTTATCTTTTTTATTTAAAAAAAATTTTTTATCCTCACCTGAGGACATTTTTGCATTTATCTTCAGATAGAGTGGGAGGGAGAGAGGGAGGAAGAGAGAGAGAGAAACATCAATGTGAGAGAGGCACATCAAGTGGTTGCCACCCACACGACCCCAACCGGGGCCGGGGACAAACCACAACCGAGGTACATGCCCCTAGCAGGAACCAAACCCGGGCCTCTCTGGTCTGCGGGCCGACACTCTAACCACTGAGCCAAACCGGCCAGGGCTATTCAGTTATCTTTTAAAATGAAAACAATAGCTCTTTACAACTACTTAGCAGAGTTACAGGTAGTGAAGATAAATTTGGTTGGCTTAATTATTTTAATTCACATTTATTGAGTTATATTCCAATGAGCATAGCTATCCAAGATATACATCTTAAGATTTTGCTTAGAGGGGTTTTCCAAAATCGAGCAGGTATGGCAGTTATTTAACATGAACTTTAGTAAAATTTGGTAAATGCTGAATCAGAAGTAGGTACAAGAGGCTGTTGGAATGCACAGAAGGAAGGATCTAAATCAGTGAGGGGTTCATCAGGGGAGGCTTATTTCATGAAGGACATAATGGGGCCAAGATGACATTTGAGCAAGAGTTCACCAGGTGGACAGGAACTTTTAAGTTCTTGAATATGTATAATTCATGAAAACAAAATGAAATAAGTCTGTGCCCAAATATAGCTCCAATGAAGGGTGATACCAACAAGGGCAGTTTGATAGTACCCTCGAGTAGCATGCTGTGGAGAGATCCTAGCAGTAATTAATGGTGGGCTTTGCAGTTAGGCCACCCAGGTTCAGATTTCAGCTCTAGCCTTGGGAATTGAATCTCTTTGGACCTTGGCGTAGTATCTACTTCATAAAAGTGAAGATTAAATGAAATAAAATGCACAAAGTGTTTATGGAAGCATCTTGTGTGCAGTAGGTGATGAAGAAAAATTTACTTTTGTGGTTATTTTTGACAGTTCACATCAGCCCAGAGCAGGGGTTGGCAAACTACTATGCCTGGGCCAAGGCCAAACCCAATCTGCTATCTGATTTGAAATAAAGTTTTATTGGAACACAGCCATTAAGTATCACCTATGGCTACTTTTGTAGCTGAGTTTAGTTGTTGTGGCAGAGATCAAATGGTCCAGAAAGCCTAAAATATTTATTTGGCCCTTGACAGAAGAAATTTGCTAAACCCTGGACTAGAGGATAAAACCAAATGCTTCAGCTCTCAACATCTTCAGTGATTGCTTCCAAACCTATCTTTTCTACCCATAACTAATAGATGGCTGTAGCAGTCTTTGGTTTCTGCTCCCCTTCTGTATACTTTATGAGCTGCTCTGTATTACTGGATTGCGGTTTTTTTAGTGTTCCTACTGCTCTTTTCTCTTTTGCACAGATATGGGCAGCAGCAGGGCCAGGACTAGGGCAAGCTGGTGAGGCACTCAACCTTAGTTTAAGGGAGCCCCCCAAAAACATAGTAGTCAAAATAATCAATGCAGTAGTTAAAAAACAAAAACAAAATTAATGCAAAAATCTATGATTAACAAATATCACTTTTAAATAAAGACAGGATCAGTATTACTGATTTTTTTATTTTACTCAGTCTCCAACATGGCTCAGCTTGGCACTAGGCAACTGAGAACAGGTAACCCATATGTAAACCACTACAAACCCCAGACACTTATACATCTTACATAAATATAGTAGTTAGAATTTTTAGATTCAAAGTAACCTGTTGATCACATGTGATGACATATACTCAGATCCATGTCAGAACTACTTTCATAAAGTATAATTATGCACATATTTTGAACTTAGCTTATAGTAGTGATCTGTGTATAATCTGTTGTATAAAATGACAGAATGAAAAATATTTTCATAAATTTCCAAATAGTTCATTTGAAATGGTTTACTGAGAGCAGTGAAGCATAGATTAGAATAGCAGCATTGGATAACTAAGGCTGTTTACCAAGAGATCTGAAAGGATCACCTGGTTCCTATAAGCTTTTTCTAAGAAAGGCCAGATAGTGACAGTAATTGAATTTTAATGCTTTCTGATAAACATAGACCCAGCAAGCTTTTTTAGATGGCTTTCTAATCTGCTTTGACATTTCTTCAGGGTGCTGCAAACAGTGATTTGTTGGTAGGTTTAAAAATATGTATAATTTGTTTTAGTGAAGAAGATTTGGAAATATTCTGTAGAATTCTATTAAAGTAGAATCTGTAAGGAATAAGTCTGGAGGAGTGGACAAGGTAACTTTCCATTTCTCAGACATCATGTTAAGATTTATAGGACTTGATGTTTCAACAAAGTAAATTCATTGTTCTAACTGGCTATCACTGTTATAAAGAGATACGATATAATATTGAACTTGATGCTCTTTTTGTTTTCTAAATGACACTTTTAAAAATGTTTTTAGGTATATAGTGTTGATTGGAGCCAGACCAGAGGGGAACAACTTGTGGTGTCTGGTTCTTGGGATCAAACCATCAAACTGGTAGGTTGACATTCCTGTATTTAAAAGCAAATGTTCCCTTCCCCAAAGCATCCACTCATTTCTTTTCTTTTCTAGAACATTATTCTGTCGATTTTTAATTAGGTAGCTAATTTTATTTTTAAAATATATTAAAGCATTTATTAGAATTAAAAATTTTCTAATCTTTTGGCTGTAAACTAATAATTAGCCAGCATTGATTATTTTGATCCTTTAAATGCCATCTTGCTATATGTAAAAACAGACTTTAAAAAGTCCTTGAGACATGTATGTATATCGTATGTGTGTATATATATATAAATACATATATATTTTATATATTATATATGTAAAAGTATACATTTGAATTTACCTCTGTTGAGTAATTGATCTGTTCCTTTATTTGTAGTGGGATCCAACTGTTGGAAAGTCTTTGTGCACCTTTAGAGGCCATGAAAATGTCATTTACAGCACAATCTGGTCTCCCCACATCCCTGGTTGCTTTGCTTCAGCCTCAGGTAAATAATTCCACATATACCAAAAGTCTTCCTTGTAGTGAATGGCGGTTTTGCTTTCCCCAGTAGGTGGCGCAGTGTACCTTAGATTTGGAGAAGGAAAAAAACCACCAAAACCCCAGATTCTTTGTGTTTTGTAGACTGTTTCATTCTTTACCAATCTCTAGACATTCTTTACCAACCTGGATTACTTTTTAATGTTTCTAACCATTTGTCTTACACGTTCCTTTTTGGTGAGGTAAGAGGTGAGGGACAAAGAGCAAGTGAGGGCTTGGGCATCAGTCTCTCCTTGATGTTTACCTTCCTTTTAGGGATATTCTCTGTCATTCATTGCTACTAAGCCATAGCAAGGATGATTTTTGGTATGATCTTTTTACTGACTGTTTGCTTTTGATTTATGTTAGCAATTCTAAGGTGAAGTCTCTCTATTTTGTAGAGAAAAGTCATCTTATCAAATTTAATAATTACACTTTGTATTGTTTGCATAAAGATTTACAAATTTGTTTTATGGGCCAGTTCATAAATCATATAAACCTGGACAGTCTAACTTATATATAAGTTGTAGAGACACATGACCAGCCTCTCTGCAGTGCCATTTATTTTTATTTATTTATTTTTTTAATCCTCACCCGAGGACATTTTTCCATTTTTTGTTCAGATAGAGTGGGAGAGAGAGAGAGGAAGAGAGAGAGAGAGAGAAACATCGACATGAAAGGTACACATCGAGTGGCTGCCTCCCGCACCAACCAGGGGCCGGGGACAAACTGCAACCAAGGTACGTGCCCCCAGCGGGAACCCAACCCGGGTCTCTCTGGACCGCAGGCTAACACTCCAACCGCTGAGCCAAACCGGCCAGGGCTCTGCAGTGCCATTTAAAGCAGCATAGTCCACCTGCCGAATGGCTGTTTAAATAGCTGTCCGGGTCTTCACTCGGTTCTAGCTGCTCTGGAGCTCCTTCCCCACCCTCCCTCGCCATTTGCCTTATTCTTCTCATACCCCTTCAACTCTGCCTTCACAGCTCTTGTACTTTCATCCTTTACCTTTTCTTCCCACCAGTCTAGCCTGTCTCTCTTCTGCTGTCCTGATTTTACATGAACAAGTTGAGTGGCAGGGTCCTCCCAGAGAGTGTCAGGGGAAGAAGCTGAGACAGCAAGAGTAACGCCCCCTCTGCCCATGGTCAGAAGAGAGACTTGTTCTCCAGAGTGAGGAAACAGTACATTGAAAGGTATTTGAAGTTGGAGTTCATGTGGTTAAGAATGTGGAATATCAGTTCTTAGTGATGTAATATTTGCTACATCATGACTTTTAATAGTGTGGATTAGATAGAACACACTATTAATGAACAAATATCCTTTGTCTTAGGCAGATTACAACTGGTTATAAGTCTTTAAAAATTGAGTGCCAGTCTAGCTGTTTTTACTAGACCCTGAGCTGCTTTGCTTAAATGGTTTTATCTTTGGTTTGTTTATCAGAGCAAAGGTTGCTAAGTCGGAGTAACAGTTAATAAGAATGCATTGCCCTGGCCAGTTTGGGCTTGGCTTAGCGGTAGAGTGCTGGCCTGTGGGTGGAAGGGTCTTGGGTTCGATTCCCAGTCGGTTGCAGGTTCGATCCCTGGCCCTGATCAGGGTCATGTGGGAGGCAACCAATTGATGTGTCTCTCACATCGATGTTTCTCGCTCTTTCTTTCTCTCTCTCTCTCTCTTCCTCCCCTCCCTGCCTTTCACTCTATCTAGAAATTAATGGAAAAATATCCTTGGGTGAGGATTAACCAAAAAAAAAAAGTGTAACGTGGTAATTAATCATAAATGTTTGTGATTATTAACAAAGTAAGATCATCACTTTTACGACTTTCAAAAAATAAATTTATAAAGGAAAAAACAAAAATGGTATTTCAGATAATTCCTATTCCAAGTATGTACATAGTAGGGAAATTCAGACAACACAGAAACACGCCAAATAAAAAGTAAAAGCACCCCCCACCTTATTTAACCATTGTTAACATTTTCTTATATTTCTTCATAAAAATTATTTTGCTCATTCCAGAATATATGATACAGAAAATTAAAAATATTAATGGGGAATATCCTTGAGGAAAAAGATACTTTCAAAGGCTGACTTTGCTTAGTGATGTTAGGTGTTATATGCTTATAGCTATAAAACCTTTGTTTGTTGTTGAAATTATATAGGCAAATAACTTTGTAATTGTGAGTCAGGAAATTTCCTGTCCCAAATTCCTTTTTCCCTGTTGAAAACATTGTTTTTTATAAAACAGTTTTTGATTCTGGAGATTTCTTAGTAACCTTAATCCAGTATTATAGCTGAATTGAGTAAATCATGCCACCATTCAGAAAGAGTTTTTAGACTATATTTTTGAATAAACTTGATGGAAAAGAATATCAGTCAATTATATATTGTGAATTATATATACATTTATTTTATATATTTAAATTTATTAAATTAAAAAAATTTTAAAGTAGAAAAAGAGGTGCAACATGTTTCTTTTATTTGATCTACCGCAAATAAATATCTGTCTAAAAAAGTTTTCTGAATATATTTCCTTCCTAGAAGCTCTGACACTTCAATATATATTGCATTGTTTTCCTTTTAGATAATTTGTGTAATGAATTGAATGTCATTAAAACTGTAAAAAATGTAGAAATAAAACCAAGGTGAACAATTTAATTGGCATAGGCAAGGACGGAGTTGTTCTTCTAGGCTGTCTCCTTGAGCTTCTGTTCACCCTGCCTCATTAGATGTGCAACAGGAACGAAAACTGATGTCTGCTCATAGTGTTCCAGTATGAAGAATTAGCTGATTTCGGGAGTATATACATAAATATAATCTGTATGACACTAATTATCTTCAAATGTGTTTATTTCAGAGTAGCAGATAAACAGATGCACCTCCTCAATCTTTTAAATGTTTGGCAATTTGATGCATGAACAATATCTAATTGTTGTTTTGATTTGCATATTTATTACTAGGGAGAATGAAGACCTTTTATATGTCAGTAGGTCACCATATTTCTTTTATGAGTTGCGTATTCATGTCTTTGGCACATTTTTCTACTGAGAGATGTTTGTTATTTTTCTGTATTGCTGTATGTGCTCCATACATCCTCTGTATCCACATTTTTTATTTATCTTTTTTAACTTATTTAGTTTATTTCTTACTGTACAAAATTTAAATTTTAGTTGTCAGAACTATCAATCTTTTGCTTTGTAGTCTTCTGGCTTTCATTTAGGATGAATAAGGAGTTGGCTCAGTGAAAAGTGGGAGGCCTTGGCTGGTAAAGAGAGAAAGAACATTCCAGGCATAGAGAATAGGATATTGAATTTGGAAAACTGAAAGAAAGACAGGTAGATTATTGTTTGAGAGGAAAGGGTAGTAAAAGTGAGGTTGGCATAGCAGGCAGGGACCCAGATTATGCCTTGTGGGCGGAGTTCAAGATTTTGAATTCTGTCCTATGGACAGTGGGAAGGCGTTGACGAGGGTTAAGTGGGGAGTGGTATGGTTAGGCTCACATTAAAAAAACACAAAAAACTCACTCTGACTGTCACTTAGAGAATACCTGTAGTTTGGAGGTGAGCAAGAGTGGATGAAGGGAGAACAGGAGAAAGATAAAAGCATGGACAGGAATGGTGCCAGAAAAGATGGAACAAAGAAGTTTACTTAAGTGATATTTAAAAGTGGCGGGAGGCAGCCACTCGATGTGTCCCTTTCATGTCGATGTTTCTCTCTCTCTCTCTCTCTCTCTCTCCCTCCCACTCTATCTGAACAAAAATGGGAAAAAAAGTGACTTTGTAAGATGTGGAGGAGGTGAGAGAGGAAAGAATAAAACTGTTAGATTTCAGGTGTACAACATGCATTCAATATTTGGATACATATTATGAAATGATCACTACACTAAGTCTAGTTAACATTCATCACCACACATAGTTACAATTATTTTTTCTTATGAGAACTTTTAAGGTCTACTCTCAGCAGTTTTCCAATAAACAATACAGTATTATTAACTATAGTTACCATGCTGTACATTACATTCTCATGACTTATTTGTTTTATATCTGGAAATTTGTACTTTTGATCTCCTTCACCAGTGAAAGTACTGTACTCCTCCCCCCACCTCTGACAACCAGCAATCTGTTCTTTGTATCTGTGTTTTTTTAATTCCACAAATAAATGAGATCATATGGTATTTATCTTTTGTTTATTAGTTTTAATTCTAAAATTTAAAAATGACCCAATGTCCCCTAATTCTATAAGTATTATTAGGCTGAAGACACTCAGGAGTGAAAACCTGCAGGTAAATTGTGTACAAGCAAGTATGTCCTTTTAGACTAAGCAATTTTTTGAATCTAAAATATCAGTGAATAATAGTAACTTCTGTGTATAGAGATGTAGTTAATTTTAAAAATGTTTTGTTTGCTGATTAAAATTGACAAGAAATTTTCTAGAAGAAAGAGTGGTACAATCTGTCAACTTATAAAACTATTACTATTATTTTTTTAACTTATAAATTATCATAGTTTTTTTTAAAAGAAATCTGTTCATTGCATAATCTGAAATGAATCTTTTTCAAAATATCAAGACTTCGGGGATAGGACAAATAATATATTTTTTCTTGTCACATTTCCTTTTTCAAGCCTAAATTTCTTCTTTTATCTTTTATCTTTCTGTTGCCCAGCTAGCCATAAGGCCAGGTGTGTATTAAGTAAATGATAGCAACACTGATACATTTAATTTGAATGAACTCTTTAGCCTGTATGTATAACTTGAGTTTGAGTTAATAATCTTTTATGCTTTTAATGTAGTGGAAATGCTAATGAGTTTCATGTTTATAGTGAATCACATCTGTAAGATTACCACAGTTCAGTGTAATGGTTATAATTTTTATAATTTTACTATTAGTGAAAAGCCCTAACACAGAGAGTATTAGCGCAATTATATTAAAATTCTCATGCCCTGGCCGGTTTGGCTCAGCGGTTAGAGCGTCGGCCTGCGGTCCAGGGAGACCCGGGTTCGGTTCCCGCTAAGGGCATGTACCTTGGTTGCAGTTTGTCCCCGGCCCTGGTTGGTCGTGCGGGAGGCAGCCACTCGATGTGTCCCTTTCACGTCGATGTTTCTCTCTCTTTCTCTTCCCCTCTCTCCTTCCCACTCTATCTGGACAAAAAATGAAAAAATGTCCTCGGGTGAGGATAAAAAAATAATAAATAAATAAATAAATAAATAAATAAATAAATAAATAAATAAAATTCTCATGAAAATATGAATCATATTGACATTAGCATCATTTTCTTTGAGTGGGCATGCGCTTTGGCCTTATATCCTACAGTTTCAAAGGAGACATTTCAAACCCTGGATGGAATTAGCAGTATAGAATAGATACACCTTCAATGAACTGAAATATGCTTCTCTTCTAGTGAAACAGTGAAGACATGTCCGCTGGGAGCTCTGCTTGTCATCATTCATGATAAACTAGAATTAATAAAGAGTGTAATTTTACATATTTGGAAAAGTATTAGTAAGTAAAACTCCCTGAACTACTGATAGATTTTAAGAAATTCTTTTACCTTATTATTGTATATAGTTTTATTAATTTATATTATTATTTAAGTTCTAAAATGGTCTTCATTTGATTTTAATCATTGTTCTTTTTATGCCCATGACTAAATGTAAAATCTGACAGTGACAAAATCATGAACTAATACAGCTGCATTTATTTAAATGTCAGACAGAATCGTGTATGTTAGCCCTTTATTTGGACTGAGTCACACACACCGCTTCTTTCATTGGCCTTTTGTGTAGCATGGTGTACATAATATTGACTCTGGATGTTACATATAGTGTTCAGTGTGAGACTGAATAGCAGAAAAAGATTAGCTGTGTGTAGAGAGTTAGCAGTATAATCATAAAACTTAACATTTCAAACAATCTGCATGTTGTAAATAGGTAGTGTATAAAAACAGTCTTTTATCAACAGAGTGATCATTTGCTTTAATAGGAAAAAAGACCATCTGTTTAATGACATTACTTTCGTGTGTTATATTAGAAATGAATATAAACAGTGGTCATGTCAACCAGGACTTGTTTAGTTGAAGAAAAAAATTCTGACCCAAACCACTTTAAGGAAGCAGATAATTTATTTGCTCACATAGTTCAAAAGTCCAGAATGGCTTTATAGAGATGGCTGGATAGAGGGTTCGAAGGATATTCTTATCCTCACTTTTGTTCTGTCCTCTGTTGAGTTGGTTTCTGTATCAGGTACACATGATAGCAAGACGGGAGTAGCTTTCACCCCATGTCCTTTCTGGTTTCTGCACGGTAGGAAAAGTGAGAGCTTCTCGGACATCTAGGAAAGTTTCATTTTCTCTTATTGGCTCTGAAGGATCTCTGTGGATGTTTCTAAACTAATCACCATGCCTGGAGAGGGGCGTGTTGGTTGGCTTCAGCCCAGCGTCGCCCAGCTTAGCTCTTGCAGTTGGGAATGGGAAATGGGAGAGAGTGGTGCCCAAACTACATACACTGAGAATGGAAAGGGTGACTCCTGATGAGGGGGAAGTAGATGGATACATTCTAGGGGGCCAATAGTCACTAAAATGCCTGCTCATTCAAGCCTTAAAATAAATCTGAGGGGATTTGATGAAAATCAAGCACTGGACCTGTGCACTATGAAATATGTTCCTTTAAAAAAATTAGAACAAGAATTTAGTAACCTTCAAAGTTGTATGGTATTTGCCAATCTAGAACTAAATTTATCATTAGCTAAGTTAAGACAGGCCAAAAAGGGGGAGTTATTAGAGATTTATATCTAGATTTACCTTCTATAGCAGAGTTCTTTCTCTAAGGACATTGTATTTTGTCTACTATGGTAGTCATAGTACTACAGAATTCATATTTCAAAATTATATGAGCTAGAAGGGAAGAATATTTGAGTTCTTTACAGAAAATGGATTAATGTGAAGTAAACTTTCTTGTGAACCATGAAAACTAAGTTACTACTGTTACAGACCCCATATAATTGCATAAGTGATAGCCATGTGTGAAGTGTTGGGTCTAATAGTTAGGATAACCTCCTATTCTTAAGAAAAAGTCTATGACATCTGATAGGCATCTGGTATTTCAATTAAATTAAATTATTTGGGTCCAATATGCATCCTTTTTTTTTAATCCTCACCCGAGGACATTTTTCCATTTTTTGTTCAGATAGAGTGGGAGGGAGAGAGAGGAAGAGAGAGAGAGAGAAACATCAGGAAGGGACACATTGAGTGGCTGCCTCCCGCACGGCCCTGGTTGGGTCAGGGCCGGACCAAACGGCAACCGTGGCACATGCCCTTAGTGGGAACCGAACCCGGTCTCTCTGGACCACAGGCCGACGCTCTAACCGCTGAACCAAACCAGCCAGGGCCAATGTGCATCCTTTTGCTACTCAGTTCATTTTACTGTTTCAGACTTAACATTTACACTCATTCTTTTTACCCAACTTCCTCTTACCTGCTACAATTTGAAATTTAGACATCGTAGCAGCCAGCACTTCCTGTTCCTCACTGTGCATTTAAATTCATTGGTTCTGCTGCCAGTGGCAGGTCTGCAATTGATAAGAGACTGATAATTCAGGTGGGTCTGTGGCACATCATCACAGGGCCCTGATGAACATCTGGCTGACAGTGAAAGGCCAGTAGTCTGGAAAATACAATTAGAAAACCAGCAAATATAGATGTCCTGGTGGCTCAAATAGTTGAGTGAGTCATTGTGCCATTTGGCCAGAAGGTCGCTCTCTTACCTGGAAAACAGAGTGATGAGGATGAAGTGCCAAATGTGTGCAGCAGGAGGGACTGTCAAGGAAGTGGAATTCTTAGCTCCTGCAGAGCAGTCCTCATCCTTTTGTGCCCTTTAAATGAACTGCAAGAGGGGACAAGCCATGGTGCTTAAAAAAAAAATGTTGCTTGAGTATGATAGTGAAGAACCAAACCATCGTCCCAGAGAACTTTAGAATAACCTATCACCCAGCCTTTGTTGTTGTTTTGTTTGATCTTTTATTGGAGTATAATACACATACAGAACAGTACATTATCTTAAGTGTTCGAGGCGATGAAGTTTTACAATGAACACATCTGTGTACCAGCAACCAGATCAAGAAACAGAATGTTTCCAGAGGCCTTCCTCACATCCTTCCAGTCATTACCGCCCCCAATGCCCCAGGGTGACCATTGTGCTGCCTTCTAATAGCATAGATTAATGTTGCCTGTTTTTATACTTTTGTGTCTGGTTTTTTGTGTTTTTTTTTAATCCTCACCCGAGGACACTTTTTTTTTTTTTTTTTTACATTTATCTTCAGATAGATATGGGAGGGAGAGAAGGAGGAAGTGAGAGAGAGAAACATTGAAGTGAGAGAGACACATCGAGTGGTTGCCACCCACACGACCCCAACCGGGGCCGGGGACAAACTGCAACTGAGGTACGTGCCCTTAGCGGGAACTGAACTCAGGACTCTCTGGTCCGCGGGCCGAAGCTCTAACCGCTGAGCCAAACTGGCCAGAGCTCTGGTTTTTTTTATTGCTCAACGTTATTTTTGGGATTCATCCATATTGTTGCTAGAATAACAGTTACTTCTTAATCTCCTAGTCAACATTCATTGTAATGTTTTGGCACTTTAAATCATTTACATACCCATGTAATATAATTTTAGGGTGAACATAAGCTCACTGAACTTTAAATAATGCTTTAGTTATAGCTATAGCAGACTTTATAGTTTTAGCTCTAATAGTAACTATAGATTTTTGAAAGCTGGTGTATACCATTTCGGCACTTTCTGTGTTTTAGGGGAAGCCTTGTGCTGAATCAAATGTTTTTGTCTGGGGCTAGGCTTTTTTGAGACTGAAGCTGCAGGTGAACTTCATCACTTCCTCCAAAATGATAGGGGATCTCCTTTGCCTACAGGTGGTAGAACTTGAACTATTTTAGGTCTTTGTAGAATTTATTGAAAAGCAACTGCAGAAAGGGAAGGGATGCTTGAATGTCCTGAGGACGCATTTTCTGTGTGTAATCTGGACTTTTCTCTGCTTATTGATTTGACTCTGCAGGCTGGGTTTATAATGAGACACATAGCCACCAGCGGCTCCTCTATTTTATAAGCTGTAAATATTATTAGAGAGGGACTGGCATTATTTTAACCTTATAGTTCAGAAAAATTCCAGGTACCTACCTTCGACCTGTCAACTGTGGTCAGGGCAGGGAGTAAGATACTATGACTGGCTTTACTTGGACCTGTCAGGTCAGCTTTTTTTATCAGTTGCAGACTTGCCACTGGCAGCTGGTCAACTGTGTTGAACCATAGGTCTTTCTGGAATCACATGGCAAGAAGCAGATGCTGTTTCTATTTTTATTTATTTATTTATTTTATTAATTTATTTTTGTTACAAATGTTTCTCCTTTTTTCCCCATTGACACCCTCCTCCCCATCCCCCCACCCCGTCCCCAGCTTTGTTGTCCATGACCATCAGTTATGCATACATGCCCATAAGTTCTGTGGTTTATCTCTTCCCTCCTTCCCCACCCCCTCTTCTGAGGGGTGTCAGTCTATACCCTACTTCCACATCTCTGGGTCTACCCTGTTCCTCAGACTGTTATGTTCATTATATTCCATAAATAAGTGAGATCATGTGATATTTGTCTTTCTCTGCTTGGCTTGTTTCGCTTAGGATAATACTCTCCAGGTCCCTCCATATTGTCTCAAAGGATAAGATATCTTTCTTTCTTACAGCTGCAGAGTACTCCATTGTGTATATGTACCACAGCTTTTTTATCCATTCATCCACTGATGGACACTTGGGCTGTTTCCAGATCTTAGCTATTGTAAATAGTGCTGCTATGAACATGGGGGTACATGTATTCTTTCTGATTGGTGTTTCAGGCTTCTTAGGGTATATTCCTAGAAGTGGGATCACTGGGTCAAATGGCAATTCAATTTTTAATTTTTTGAGGTAACACCATAGTGTTTTCCACAGTGGCTGCACCAGTCTGCATTTCCACCAGCAGTGTACTAGAGTCCCCTTTTCTCCACACCCTCGCCAGCACTTGTTGTTTGATGATTTGTTGATGGTGGCCATTCTGACAGGTGTGAGGTGATACCTCATTGTTGTTTTAATTTGCATCTCTCTGATGATTAGTGATGTTGAGCATTTCTTCATATGTCTCTTAGCCATTTGTATGTCCTTTTTGGAGAGGTGTCTATTTAGTTCCTCTGCCCATTTTTTAATTGGGTTCTTTGTCTTCCTTTTGTTGAGTTGTATGAGCACTCTATATATTTTGAAGATTAACCCCTTCAGATACTGTTTCTAGAAGAGTGTTTCTGGAAAGACCAAACATAGACATCCACACCACCCTGCTGAATACAGCAGATCCTCAAATAAAGTTTTATTCAATATCATTTCGTTATGACGTTGATGAGATGCTGTAGGATCTCAAGTCTTGTTTATAGTAATTAGCTTATGATAAAATTGTTTTCATTTTATGTTGTTTTGCTTAAAAATCTCAGAACTTATCTATGATGTTAAGTGAGGACTTACTGTACTCTGAAGGCTAGGGAAAATAATGAAAGATCATTTTATCAAAGCTATTTGGAATTCTGAACCAAAATGTGTTCACTGGTGGCTAGATCACAGACAGTGATTATAATTAGGGCCTCTGAAGATATTTGAAACTCTAATCTGTACCAATTCTGAACAGTTTCCATTTGATTCTTTCAAACTTATTATTCCTTCTCATCCATATCATCCTTAGCTGGATCCAAAAATGTTACTCTCTTCTATCAGAGTGATTTTTAACCTTTTGTAAAATAGTAGGGTGGTGTTTTTAAATAAAAATTAAAAAATCCCACACACAAAGTTGTAGTACATATTTTTGGAGCCATAAAAATGTAGTAAACGTATTACACTAAAGGGATGTATATGAAAACCATGATTATGGTAGCCTCTGGGCAAGGAGATGGGACATGCAATTGGAAATACAACAGAGGTTTCAACGTTCTCTGCAATGTTTTTAAATTTTATTTCTAAAGTAACTCTGGGGCAAATATGACAGAATGTCATATATGCATTTGTGTATGTTGTGTGCATGTGATTAAATGCCTCCCCCCCCAGTTTATAGAAACAATTAATATATAAATTAAAAGAATATTTCCTCAAGAATCAGCCAACATCGATTGTATGGCACTTCTGTAGCAACGTTAGGAGGCACGCTAGTCTAGTTGTACATACACAGGCTGGGGAGCCAGACTGCCTGGATTCTGGTTCCAGGTCCTAATTCCATTGCCTGCTATCTTGAGTGATTTATTTCATCTCCATGTACTTCAGTTTCCTCCTTTGTAAATTACTGCAAAAATTATGTTTTATATTATCAAAATTTCCACCTCACTTGTTGTGATGTTTTAAATAAGTTAACCATACATAGGTGGGGCAAAACTAGGTTTACAGTTGTTTGTATGGAAAAAAATACAGTAATTAATAAATAATAATATAGAATAAACTGTGTTTTGAGGACTTACAACTGTAAACTTACTTTTGCCTGACCCTGTAAAAATTTTCAGACCAGCATCTGGCATATAGTAAGCACTCAATAAATATTAGCTTGCACCCAGCCAGTGTGGCTCGAGCATCCTCCCATGGACTGAGAGGTCCCTGTTCAATCCTAGTCAGGGCTCAATCCCCAGTGGGGGGCATGCAAGAGGCAGCTGATTGATGTTTCTCTCTCACATGGATGTTTCTATCTCTTTCTCTAAAAAATCAATAAAAGCATATTAAAAAATATTAGCTTGCTATTCGTGTTATTATTAATAGGGACAGGAATGACTTCTAATCATGGATATGTTTTCTTTTATATTTTTAAACCTTACCTTATTTCAACTTTATAAGGAAGGTATTTTATCATAGGTAAGTAAAAGTAGAATCAGGGAAGTTAAGTAACCTGAATAAACACCAACAGTTATCAAATGATTGAACTGGATTAGAACCAAGCTTTGGAACTCCAAAGTCCCCATTTTTAACCTCTACATTTCATTACCACCAACAATTTAACTCTTATCTTTCTTAAACAACATCCAAGGAAGTCAGAAAAAATTGTCTAAAAGCTAAATTTAGCTAAATGAGCTGATTTAGAATTTGAAATACAGGAAGATATATGTAGGTAAGTAAATAATAATTTCAAAATTTAGCACTTTTATTTTATATACCATGTGTTAAAATATTTACTCTTTCCTAGCAACCATGCTAGGTGCTTTGCAGAAACTTTTATTATACTACATTCTTGTGCAACCCTGCATGTAGGCATTCTGTTTCTTTTTTAGCAACGAGGAATCATTCTCTGGGATATTATATAATTTATTCAGGGTCATACAACCACTAATGGAATTCAGGACCGTGACTGCCACCATGCCATAGATCACATTCTTATCATTAAGATGAGCTAACTTTCCCCATGATCAGTAATTGTTTGTAATTTACTTTTTTTTTTTATCCTCACCCGAGGACATTTTTCCATTTATCTCCAGATAAAGTGGGAGGGAAGGAGAGAGGGAGGGAGGGAGAGAGAGAGAGAGAGAGAGAGAGAGAGAGAGAGAGAGAGAGAGAGAGAGAGAGAAACAGCGATGTGAGAGAGATGCATAGATTGGTTGCCTCCCGCATGACCCTGACCAGGGCCGGGGACTGAACCGCAACTGAGGTACGTGCCCTTGATTGGAATTGAACCCGAGACTCTTTGGTTCGAGGGCTGACGCTTTAACCACTGAGCCAAATCAGCCAGGGCTGTAATTTACTTTTGATGTAGATATATATATATATATTTATTTATTCTGGGTTTTATACATCTGGTCATTTTGTTGTTTCCTCATAGTCTGCAAAAATTCAAGGTAAACAGCATATAAAACATTTAATCAGGGGTGACTTTGTGCAGCTAAGCAATGTAAACCATTTTTGTAATAATACAAAGTATAATTCTTAAATTTTTTTCAATTTGGTTTTTTTCCCAAGGTGAAAAAATAACTCTGGCTGGCAGATTAAAATGTGGTAAACATAGAAGTTAACATTTAAAAGTTCTCTGTTTTGGGTTGGTAGACTTGGCCTACATTTAGTAGTAAAGTTGTTACTGTTTTGTTTCTTGTAGAATATACTGGTATAGGGGACTAACTTTATTTATTAGAAGCAAGGATTTTCGGGGCCTTTTCCTGAAGAAAAATACACGGATGTGTGTTTAGTCAGCACTGTGCTTTTCTCAGTGTAAGATTCAGATTTTCCCAATTTGAGTTGATCTAAAAAACATTGTCATTGTGCTTTACTCTTTGTAGTTCATCACTTTTAGTAGTTCTTATGTATTATTACATTAAAAATAGTATATATGTATATGTGATATGCAGATGGCACCATTCTCTCAGTGAAAGCAGTGTATTTCCCATGATTTTTCTTCATGAGTACATGTCACTGAGCATCCGGGTGGTGTGATGGAAACTGATCAAGTCTTCTCTTTCCCCAGGTGATCAGACTCTGAGGATTTGGGACGTGAAGACAGCAGGAGTCAGAGTTGTGGTTCCAGCACATCAGGCAGAAATTCTGAGTTGTGACTGGTGTAAATACAATGAGGTACTCTGTCTGGCTCTGCCCTGATCTGCTGAGTCCTTCCTAATGTTGAAATGTTCTAGATTCTATTTTGTCTTTGTTCATGTGGACTTCTGTAGTGTTTATGGACCATTAAGTTAAATTCAGTCCTTTCATTTCTAATTCTGAGTGACCTGCATTAGCATTAATTGGATTTAAGTGCACATGAAACAGGCAGAATGAGAAACAGAAATTCTCAAAGTTCAACAGTGCAGCCTTATTTGTTTGTTTAGGAAACTGCTTTATAATTTATGTGATTTTTTTTCTTTGTTGCTCTTAACCCTGCCAATTTGTGTCATCTTTTGCTTTCCATTCTTGTTCATTTTGCTAATCAGACTGCTGAACTATTTGTAGATTGATTTTTAACAGTACATCAGTTTTTAATATTTTCTGTTTTATCTTCCCTTATAAGCCTAACCAAGCTTCATGGTTCTATAAGATAGCAGTGTCTATTTGTAACTTTTTGCAGTGCTTCAATTAACCACAGAAACATGAATTAACAATAGCAATGGATCAAATATGTGTTCATTGATATACTGTATATATATATTTATGTACCTGAAGTGGTCTGTTGACTGTGACAAGGAAGTAAAACATATGCCTTATTTTTCCCAGTTTTAAATTGATGAATAAAAATTAAGAGCCCGGCCGGTGTGGCTCAGTGGTTGAGAGTTGACCCATGTACCGAGAGGTTCGATTCCCAGTCAGGGCACATGCCCAGGTTGTGGGCCCAATCCCCAGTGGGGGACATGTAGGAGGTGGCCAATTGATGTTCTCACTCATCAATGTTTCTATCTCTCTCTCCCTCTCCTTTCCTCTCTCTCTAAAATCAATAGAAAAAAAAATTTAAGAAAAAAAATTGAGAACATTATATTGGCAGATTTTTTTTAAATAAAAAGAAATAAAATCGATTAAAAGAAAATACAGTACCTATTTAATAGTAATACTTAATCAAAATAAAAATTTCAATGCTGATAACTACAGTTCATTCTCATCATCATAAATTTTTTATATAGGAAAATGAAATTGTGGACTATATATTTGGGAATTCTAAAATAGATGTCAATGTACACTTGAGAGTGGTTAAAAAAATTTTTTTTAATTATTGAAACATCTTTAAATGAGCTTATACTGAAGCCCAGCACATTCAGACAATGAGTTATTCCTCTGGTTGGTGTGGGATGGGGCGAGTATGGACCCAGCACTTGGCCCATTCAGCCAAGAACTCTGGATTCACTTGGGTCTGTAGAAAGCAGAAGTTGTAAAACCGACTAGATAAGGAGACTTATCATTATTTGCATAGATTTTCAGATATGATTAGCTATCACATTAAGACATGGCCTGTGGCAGTGGGGAACAATGATTGATTTAGATTTAGAAAAATTTATATAAAGGTTTAATTTATACCCTGTGCTCTTTCAAATATTTCTAAATTAGAAATTTCTCTTGTTTCTTGAAGTAGGCCCATAATACTATGAACTTCTCTTTCAGGACTGCTTTCTTTATGTCCCATCGATTTGGGGTTGTTGTGTATTCATTTTCATTTGTTTCCAGAAAGTTTTGTATTTCCTCTTTGATTTCTTTGGTAACCCATTCATTCATTGTTCAATAACATGCTATTTAGCCTCCATGTGTTTGATTGATTTTGAATGTTTTTATTGTAGTTGATTTCTAGTTTCATGTTCAAGAAGATTGAAATCAATCATTCCTAAATTAACAAGCCTTTTGCCTTTTCATGCCTCGTAAACCCTGAGAGCATGCTGAAGAGAAATGTTGGCTCATTCTCAGATATAATTTTTAATCTATATGTACTTACTAATATTACTAAAGATGGACTGGAAAATCTACAATGCTATTTGGGACTATGCCTTTTTCTGTTGTGTGTAGTGTCCCATCACATACATAATCATATGGAGTTCCTTTTCTCTCGAGTCATACAATTTTTGCTTTCTCGATGTATATTTTGACTCATTTTTATACTTGTCATATAACTTCTCCAGAATGATTCCTGAGTTCTGATTAAATAATTATCAGAAAATAGATATTGTTTCTAGTAGAAAAGCCTGGACACTGTTTAATTGAAAAGATGTCACAGTTTACTTTTCTCTGAATTGTTTTCAGAATTTGCTGGTAACAGGTGCAGTTGATTGTAGTTTGAGAGGCTGGGACTTAAGGAATATTCGACAACCAGTGTTTGAACTTCTTGGTCACACCTATGCTATCAGGAGAGTGAAAGTAAGTTTTCATCTTTTCTTTTTATACATAGAATAAAATATAAATATAATCAATAAAGTATATATAAAAGGTGCTTATGGGTTAGAGTTATTGATTCTTTTTTAAAAATCCTGACCCGAGGATATTTTTCCATATATTTTCAGATAGAGTGTGAGGGAGGGAGGGAGAGAGGGAGGGGGAGAGAGAGAGAGAGAGAGAGAGAGAGAGAGAGAGAGAGAGAGAGAGAAAGAGAAAGAGAGAAAGAAAAACATCGATGTGAGAGAGACACATCGATTGGTTGCCTCCTGCATGACCCCGACTAGGGCCAGAACCGAACCACAACTGAGGTACGTGCCCTTGACTAGAATTGAATCTGCGAATCTTTGGTCTGTGGGCTGACACTCTAACCACTGAGTCAAACTGGCCAGGGCGATTCTTTTTATGCATGTTTTTGTTACCCAACTAATGATAATGGACATTGAAAACTAAAATTAGGTAAAATATTTGAATAATTATTGAATGAATTGGGACAATGTAGCCAATTCATACTTACAGTTAAATAAAAATGATTTTTAAAATTCGATAATCCCTAATTTACTATTTCTTTTAATATTTTTTTAACTATAGTAATTACTTTTAGTATTATATTCTTCATAAGTTTCCATTCAGTGGGAAAGTTTCTTTACTCTGTTGAAACTCATATAGAGAAATGGTTAATTCTTTCTTTTCCCTAACATAATATATATGAATGTTCACAAACATTTGGGGTACAGCAAATTTTTCACTCTATAAACAGCAGAGGATGAGATAACTTTTTTCTGTTGCTCCTAAGAAATTTGCCTGTTTATAAGAACTATAATTCAGTTTTCCAGCTTTTATTTAGGTAGGTTTTGCTAAGTCACTGTGGAAAACATCTTATTAAGACATACCTTTGAATTTCATTCTTTGTTTTTTACATTAAGGGTAAAAATTATCTTATTGATCTTTTCAATAAAACAATTGTTATTCCTATTTCAAAAATTTTAAATTTCAATTAATATTTTAAATTTTATTGGCTGCAACTTAAGATATAAGACACAGTGCCCTATTTTTTTTTTTTTAATGGCACACAGGTTTTAGTAGTTGAAGATATTTTCTGTTTTTGTTCCCAGTGCTTCTGAGAATGAAACAGAGTAATGTAGTAAAAGTATTTTGTAAATGTAATTATTATGTGTATGTAACTATTAAAGTACTGGTAAGAAAAACACTAAAGAAATATAATTGCAAAGGGCAGCTTATGAAAGTGTGTTATTTATTACTTATCTAAAAGATACTGTCTTTGAATTTTCAGATTTTGTCCTTCATATCATTTCTCATTAACTGTGATGTAGTAAAGATATTTTACTTAACATTTAAATGTTTATTTGATACTTGTGCTTATAGCAATCATAATATGTATTCATAAAATTTTAAAGGTATAATAAATTAATATTAGTACTGTCACATGCTTAAATCTCCTATATTTCTAGGAGTTGTTTTTTTTAGATAGCCAACATGAAATTGTATTTAATTTTTCCAAAATAGCTACACTTTGGGATTATTTTATTCTAAATAAGCTCCAGAAATCTTGAGTGATGACTTTCATTGGGCAATGTAAAAAATAAATGTTTTTTCTGTAGATGATATGTAAAAGGCTAAAATATTTTTGCTTTGAGTTAAAGCATATAAGGTTTGGGAAAGCATAATTATTAGTGACAACCCTGACTAGACTTTAATTTATTATAATGTTCATGGGAATAACCACATGAAACAGCATGTTATAATCACAGCTAACTTCAGAAATTTTCTTGTTTTGTTTTGTAGTTTTCACCATTTCATGCTTCCGTACTGGCTTCTTGCTCCTATGACTTTACTGTAAGGTACAGTAGTTTTTGATAAGTTTAATTGTGAAATACCAAGTAGCATTTGCTTCTGTGCAATTTTAGGAAGATAATGTATTTATCTTACTAATACGAAAGAATGTGAGCTGGGCATATTTGAACATTTGCCACTGATTTGTGAGTTTTCGATGGTATTTATTTTAACCTCTATTGATTTCATATGTAACCAATGCTTACTCTACTTTGCCTTATTCTCCTCTCCTTTCTCCATCAAATTCTGAATTGTTTTATTTATACTTTGTCAGAACATGCAGCTTGTAACATATAGCACTGTCATACATTATTCTTTGACTCTTATTTCCACCTTTGTTTTGCTTTTAGATATATAACTAAATATATTAAATGCTTATCATCAAGCTTTTTGCTGAAATTTCCCCATCATTTTTTGGTTTGCTGAATTTTTCTTCTAGTAGATTCCTCAAGAAGGCTGATGATTAGGAGCCCTTGTATATTTAAAACATTTTCTCTTATATCCTCGATACTTGAAGTTTAACTCAACACAAACTCCTAAATTTACATTTCTTTCCTGCAGCTTTTTGAAATGCTACCTCATTTTTGCGTTGTCTTATGCTGTTTTTGAGAATTTCGATGGCAGTTAATGCTGTTGTCCTTGTAAGTTATTTGATCCTTTTCCTGGGGAGTCTGATTATTACAGTTCCATTTGCATGCTACAGGTTAAGGAATTCAGTGGGTTCTTTAAAAAAGGTAGCTTCAGGTCTTTTATTTCCAGAAAGGTTTTTTTTGGATTATAATTTGAAATATTAGTTCTGATCCATTGTTTCATCTTTACAGGGACTCTAATTATACATAAATTGAATCTCTTTTACCTGTCTTCTATATCAAATGCTTTTTCTCTGATACTTAAAAAGATTTTTTTAGTCTCATTTTTATTCTCTTAGTTGTTTTTCTGCTGTCTTCGGTGCCATTATGTTTTCATGTAAATGTATTCTTTGGGCAGCATATAATTTTGTCTTCATTTCTGACATGATTTTGCCTTTTTTCTTCTATTTCTTTTTTGTATCCATTCAGCTCTATTTCACTTCATTCCGTTTTTGTCCAGTTCTTTTCTTTGTTTTTGAATTCCTGATAGTAAGGGAAAAACTCTATTTTTCTCCTCTACTGTCAGTATTTCTGAGAACAGATGTGTGTGAGGTTTTTCCCACACCAAGCAGTTTTCCAGTTCTTAGCAGACACCAACTGGGTATCCTACAAATTTAACTCAGTTCTGATATTTACCTGGAGGTAACATCAGATCCTACAGGTTAAGTGCTCAATTCCACAAGACTGCCCCACTTCAGATGCCAATTGCAAGTTGGAGGTTCCCATGAGCCCCTCCTCAGATTTGATAATTTTTTAGAATGGTTTTTACGTTTACTAGTTTATTTTAAAAGATGTTATTAAGGATAAAGATAGATAGATGAAGAAGTACATAAGGAGAGGTCAGTAAAGGTCCCAAGTGCAGGAGCTTCTGTCTCTATGGAACTGGGGTGAACCACCCTCCCAGCACGTGGATGTGTTCACCAACCTTGAAGCTTATCAAATCTTATTGTTCAAGAGTTTTTAATATAGTTTAATTTTAAGCTCCTACCCCCTTCCCTGGAGGTTAGTGGTTGGGGTTGAAAATTCCAACCTTCTAATTCTTTGGTCTTTCTGGTGACCAGCCCCATCTTGAGGTTATGTGAGGGGCTCCATCCTAAATCACCTCATTAGCATAAACTCTGGTATACTCAAAGGGGGCTCCTTATGAATAACAAAAGACTCTTCTATCATTCAGGGTATTCTAAGGGTTTTAGGAACCAGGGACAAAGATGAAATCTATTCTTATACCACATTGATTAAGGATTTTTTTTTTATGTCCGCAAATGCTGGTTTAATTTAGGTGAGAATGTTATATTCTGGTTTTCTTCTACTTTATTGTTTTTTTCTTGAAGTGAATCTTTTATCAGGTAAATTGTTTGAATTATTGTATCCATTTTATTTTTGTAGTAGTTTTTTATTTTTTAATAGATGAAGACTTTATGTGTCTCTTGCTTCTCTCTTCTCTGTTCAGTTCAGTTTTTCCTAAACTACCCTCACTGTCCACAGAGGTTTGTAGCTGGAACATGGGAGATAACTCACTGGTATTCTGTTTTTCTTTTTACATGTAATCAGAAGTTTGGTTGTGTTGAAGGCCTATGTTTTGTGTAGTTTTAATTGTTCTTTTTGTTCTGTATTGGTTTTTGTGAGGATACACTTAGAATTTTTGATTTACATAACCTCATTGCCTCAACTACCCAGAATTCCTCTCTTCTTCTGAGTCAGTATTTATATGAGAGAAGCTATATAACTTTGTGTAGACTGTACTTCTAATAGAATAAATTACAATGCCATGAGAGAAATTACATGCCTTAACTTTTTTTTCCTCACTGATCTAATAGAAGCAGGGAGACAAATCAGGAAACATAATCACACTGAAGCTTCCAGCTCTCAATTAAAATGATACCATAACCAGGTTTTGTTTTTTTAGTAGTCTATATAAAATAGTAAAGAGTAATTATAGAATTTTTAGCATGGGAGTCATATAATGGCAACATGACAGAAAAGAAGAAAAATTATAAGTTGTTTGCTACCCCCCCCCCCAAATATTTCCAGACCGAAACTGGGGCTAGATCATTGACTGGAGGATAGGGCTGTAAATGTGGATTTGAAGGCCATTAACTTACTGATAATTCAAAGAATGAGTGAATAATTCAAAGGGAGATGAGTTTGGAGAAAGAAGAGCAAAGAGAGTATCTTCAGGAAAGAATTAATGTTGAAAGAAAGAAGGGAACAGCCCACCTAAAACAGGAGGAGCCCCGGAGCATGCAGTATGTCACAGAAAGTGGAGGAAAGGATTTCAACCACATGTGGATGGCCAATAATGTCAGATCCTCCAGGTGGCAGATCCTCCCGGTAGGCTGAGCAGGATGAAGAGGGAACCTTGAATCTTCTCTCTTACTAAGTGTTGTTTGTGAGCTCAAAAGGGACTTCCCAATATAGACCAGTCTTTGGATTTCAAAGACCTGGTGATCAGACTTTACCAACTGAGATGGGGCATTGTTCTTTTGATGATCTCATTTTTAGTATCCTTAACAGTGTTCATTGGGTCTTTGTGATTTTTGGATCCTATCAGTCAAGGGACATCTTAAATCCATTTCGCTGTTCTGTTTCTGAGTAAAGGAGGAGACCTAGTGACTACCTATATAGTTGACCCTCGTTGATAGAGGTTAATCAGTTCCAGACTCTACCGCGATAAATGAATTTCCGTGAAGTAGGATTCTTTATTTATATACAGTCGTCCCAAAAAGCGCGATAGAGTGAAGCCGCAAAAGTCGAAGCGCGAAGTTGCGAGGGAGGATTGTACTTTCTTTTCAGAAGTGTCTTTATATTAATCCTATTGACCACTCCCTGTCTTATCTCTATGCCTTAGTATCCTTGAACACGAGTTGGGAAATGTCTTACTTATGTACATGTAGAGTTGTCTCAGGAAAATTTGTTAAGACTGAACTTTTGAATCTGGACTGTACTACTCTAAAATCTTGTAGGTGCCTCACTATGCTCAGAAATCATCACAGCTTGTGGCTCACAGTCATATTTTTCTCTTCACTTTTTAATAGTCCTTGCTTCTTTCCTTACTCCTGAGCAGGACTGGACAAAGGGGGATATATGTTTAATGATTCTGGGGAGAGAAGTGGCCTAGGTCATGGTTCCAGGGTTCTATGACATGCTACAAGACAAAAGTGCCTAGAACTTTTCATATTATCTCTGTGGGCTCTCAGAAGAATATTCTTGTCCATTTATTTCTATGGCGGTAAAAGGAGCAGAGGCTTAATGTGTATGTTTTCCTAATTACATTTATACCTTAAATTAAACCTACAGTAATTCTTATTGGGACATACTTGGTTTTGTGACAGTGGTGGGAGACACTACTGGCATTTAGGGCAGGGACCAGGCATAAAATCCTATAATGGCTATAACAGTCCCTACAGTTCGGAATTGGCTCCCCTTCCTCCAATAGGACCCCTGTTGAATTGGATTTCAGGCTGTAGGAACACTGAATGGGACAGGTCTAAGAGGAGACAAGTCTTTATTATGCCTAAATTCTTCCACATCAGTATCTGTTATTTAACTTCTTATTTTTGATTAGCTGTGTCTGGTTTACAAAATATTTTCACATATAATATATTTTGTAATCCACACAACACTGTTGTGGGGGTGTGCTCATTTTATCTAGAAGACAGTTGACTCAGAGAGGTGGGAGGGCTGGCGATGTCTTATAGCTGTCAAGTAATAGAGCTAGAGTTGAACTTAGAGCTTCTATTTCTAAGTTTTTTTATGTTCCTTGATACTTGGAAACTTCTTATAATCCCAGGGACTTTGTGTATGTCTACATCTGTATAACTTTTCCCTATTATGCAAGCGTGTTCTCTATAGAGACTAACAAACAAACAAAAATTGCTTCTAATCTCTATAATCATTTCAGAATTGAAGTATTCCATATAAATGACTCTTGACAATGATGGATGCATAAAAGTTTATGTGCCGTGACTTTTAGCTTAATAATTATGGATTTAAAACATTTGGAATTATAATATAAATGTATATATGTATATTACAAACATGTACCCATATGGACACATAAACATACACATATGTATACATGTACACATAGGTGTACACATTTATTGAAAAATATTTGGAAGGATATAACCAGAATTTTAAGTAGATTACTGATGGGTGGGATTTCATATGTCCTTACTATAAATTTTTTTAATCTTATTTAATTGAGGTATAATTTAGGAACACCATCTTAATTCTTCCTTAACAGCATTGTAACCTCCTCTGACCACAGCTGGCATTGTATTAGCTACTGAAATGTTCTGTGTCATATAGAACTGTTGTCCCCAGGAAGTTTACTTCGTAGTTTTTTTCTTTCACTTTTTATCTTTTCCCTGCACTTCTTCACTTCTAGCTGTCATGTTATTATGCTTTTCTATGTACAATTTTTAATCTGCTCACTTAATACAATTTAAGACTTAAAAATAGCCATTTATCACATGTACACACTTTCTTATGTTTTTGGGCTCTCTATGTGGGTTAATGTTCCTCTCAAAGGCCATATTCCTAAATATGTGCTGTATTACTATAATAAATACATATCAGATCTATTGTTAAGTGAATTATATAACTGTAATATTAAATATTATATTTGATCCTCAAGTTATATATGAGATATATTCCTGAAACACACACACACACACACACACACACAGAGTATAATTTAACTTGAAATTATATAACTTTAAGGTTTTGGGGGGAGAGATTAGAGTAGACAATCTAGGACCAAGACTTGGTAACTATTTCATTCAAAAGGAATATTTAAGTGTAAGGTACAATAGAATCGCTTTTTCTAAATATCTACTCATAAATCATCATTTAATAAAATTCCAAATTAACAAGGAGATGAGAGAGAAGTACAAAGTGGGGTAGGAGGTTATCTGGAGTCAGCCCTGTCCCTCCCCATGCCTTGCTTCTGGAGGCATATCGGAAAGTTCTGTGGGTTAGAAATCACTGTACGGTGGAGTGAGCATATGGACCTTTGAGTCAGTCAGACTTGAGGGGAAGACTGGCTCCTCCATTTACTAGTTGTGAAATACAGAAATGATACCTGTCTTTTGGAGATGTTCAGAGGATTAAATGAAAGTGTCTGTAAATGCTCTTGGCACATAATAAGTGCTTAAAGAAAGAGCAGATATTTTATTTATTTATTTATTTTTTATCCTCACCCGAGGACATTTTTTCATTTTTTGTTCAGATAGAATGAGAGGGAGAGAGAGGAAGAGAGAGAAAGAGAAACATCCACGTGAAAGGGACACATTGAGTGGCTGCTGCTCGCACGACCAACCAGGGCTGGGGACAAACTGCAACCGAGGTACATGCCCTTAGTGGGAACCGAACCCAGGTCTCTCTGGACCGGAGGCCGACGCTCTAACCGCTGAGCCAAACAGGCCAGGACAAGAGCAGATATTTTAAATGAGAATATTAATAGTAAGTTTCCTAATTTAAAATGTAAGTACCATAGGGAGAGTTAAGATGGTCATTATTTGTACCTTACCTGGTATAACTGTAATATGGTCATTACGTTGCTTAAAGCCACTGAGGAGCTTTGTGAATGGGAGTTCTTGTTGCACTGTCAAGGTGAGGTGGGGGAAGCATACTGTGGGAATATGGAGCAGCATGAACCAGAACAGTGGATGTACTGTACAAAGTTGAATATATGTCATTTTGTTCAAATTCATAACTACTTCAATTCAACCTATATTTTCTTCTAATTTTACATATTATGTATTATCTATATATTTGTTAAAACTTATTTCTCAGGAAAGTAGCACAATGTGATCGAAAAAGAGGTATAGTTTAAAATATTTGATTTGCCATTACTTGCTATTGTTATATTTAGTCTCTTATAAAGTCCCTAAACTTTCCTGAGCTGTTGAGTCTTCACTCATAAAACATATTGTTATGAGATTTAAAAATCTATATATGCACGGCTGTTCACACAGTACCTGGCCCGTTTCAAACACTCAATAAGTTTTAGTTTCCTTTTTTTTCATTCATGTATATGTTCCTCATATTTTGTACTTAGTACCATATTACTATAAATATATGCTGTTGATGATGTTTACAATTGATTTATTTATGTTAAAGCTCACCTGAGGATATTTTTCCATTGATTTTTATAGATAGAGTGGAAGGGAGAGAGGGAGGGGGAGAGAGAGAGAGAGAAACATCAGTGTGAGAGAGACACATCAATTGGTTGCCTCCTGTAGAACCCCCATTGGGGCCAAGGATCGAACCTGCAACCTAGGCACGTGCCCTTGACCAGGAATTGAACCTGAGACCCCTTGGTCCATAGGCTGATGCTATAACTGCTGAGCCAAACCGGCCAGAGCTGCAATTTATTTTTAAGTGGTTCAGCAAAAATATTACTTTATATCTGTATGTGTAGATCAAGAAAGGTAAAGGAAATGTGGCAAAGTTTTAACAATTGGTAAATCTAGATGAAGAGTATATGTGTGTTTATCATATCATTCTTTGAATTTTTCTGTGGGTTAGTAATTTTCAAAATAGAAACATTTGAGAAAAAAAATAGAGCTGTATTTGCTCTATTAAATAAGACACTGAAAATGTTTCTTACTAATACCTTCTAATAAATGTGATATTTAATATATTGTTTAATTGTAAAATAATAATATAAATAGCTTTATTATATTGTATAAGCAGGAAAATGGTCTTTAATTGGATTGTAGTAAACATAGAATCTTAACAAAACAGCAGATACAGAAATACCTTTTATCTTTGTCACATTGACTCTAGTGGGATTTGCTTTAATATAGTAAGTGTCTTAACTTTGGTGTGGTTGATGGACTTTTTTGATCCTTATGTTTGTTAGCACAGAGATTTCCATGAGCAGATACTTCTCTTTCTTCTCCTTCCCCACCAAAAAAAAAAAAAAAAGGTCAGGCAAAGTAAACAGATAGTATAGCTGAATATGTACTTTGTCTGAAATCTTTCATTTCAACTTTACCTAGTCCCCCTTACCCACAAAAAAAGGTCAGTCAAAGTAAATAGATAAGAAATGTGGCTGAAGTTGAGCTCATTTGCAGCTTTAAGTGATCATTTTACTTCATTTTTTAAGATAGTTGTTTTTAGTTCCTTTACATTGTTCATCAAATCACAAGAAATTATGTGACTAATGATATGATGGTAATTAACATTTGCAGGAACTGTGAATTCTTAAAATGATCAAAGAATGATTTAATATTCTGTGCCTTTCGTATATCTTAGATATAAATGTCTTTGTAACTCATCACATTTTTTGCTTTATGGCAGAGGTTCACCAGACTTCACCACTGATATTAGGAAAGCATCTTAATGTAGTTGTCTTTAGTTTTCTTTTTAAGAATGAGAATATTTGCATTCACATATTCATTCAATTCTTATAAGGATATTTTAGTACTGAATATATTTTGTGTTAATAAAGCACATTGCCTCGTTACAGGGTAGGCTTGTCTGTTTCATTGTTTGGTCCCTAGCATCTGGGAGATGGATATACTAAATACATTTGTTTATAAATATAAGTGAATTTAAAGATCTGGAAACAACCCAAGTGTCCATCAGTGGATGAATGGATAAAAAAGCTGTGGCACATATACACAATGGAGTACTATGCAGCTGTAAGAAAGAAAGATCTCTTATCCTTTGAGACGACATGGAGGGACCTCGAGAGTATTATCCTAAGTGAAACAAGACAAGCAGAGAAAGACAAATATCACATGATCTCACTCATTTGTGGAATATAATGAACATAACAGTCTGAGGAACAGGGTAGACCCAGAGATGTGGAAGTAGGGTACAGACTGACAACCCTCAGAAGAGGGGGTGGGGGGGAGGGAAGAGATAAACCACAGAACTTACACGCATGTATGCATAACTGATGGACATGGACAACAAAGCTGGGGATGGGGTGTGGGGTTGGGGAGGAGGGTGTCAATGGGGAAAAAAGGAGAAACATCTGTAACAAAAATAAATAAATAAATAAATAAATAAATAAATAAATAAATAAATAAAAGTGAATTTAAATTATATGAAAAATTATGATACTCTTTGGTCACTGATGGTAAAAGCCTGTAAGTGATTACATTTTAATATAGTTTTCACTTTAATTATGTTTAAAGTAATCATTAATAAAACTGAATTTAAAGAGGAAAGTCCTGCCCAGCTGGCGTGGTTCAGTGGATTGAGCTTCGTCCCATGGACTGAGAGGTCTGCATTTGATTCCCGGTTAGGGCACATGCCAGGGTTGTGGGCTTGATCCCAAGTAGGGGGTGTGTAGGAGGCAGCTGATCGATGTTTCTCTCTCATATTGATGTTTCTAACTCTCCCTTCCTCTCTCTCTAAAAAAGAAAGAAAGAAAAAGAAAGAAAGAAAGAAAGAAAGAAAGAAAGAAAGAAAGAAAGAAAGAAAGAAAGAAAGAAAAAGAAAGAAGAGCCCTGTTGGGATAAAAAAAAATGGTGTTTTTCAAGGAGAAAACTTACTGTTCTATTGTTTAATTCAGTACTGATTAGGTTGTAGCATTTTACTATTTAACAAAGTTGGAACCATTGTTTTGGTATCCTGATGAACTAAAGTGACAGATTTTTTTTTTCTACAACTAATTGTAATATGTAATTTACTGATAAATCTCCATGAGATTCATATGCCTAATGGTTAAGATATTTGTATATATGAAGCAGTAACTCCTGAGTTTATGTTTTTTTTTTTTTATATATGTTTCAAAAGAGTTTTTCCGTTTGACTTGTTTAAACTAGAAAATTCTTGTAATGATTATTGTCATACCGGAAAGATCTTTTGATGAAGTGAAGCGTAATTTTGCAAGTTAAATGCTAGGTGAAAAATGAAAATAATTTCCTATAAAATGAAACAACATAGATTAATTAGAAAGAAACTTTTAAGACTTTTGATTTTAAGTACATTGATTTATAACTGCAGAACATTTTCAGAATTGTTTAGTACTAACAGTGTTCTTTAAGAATCAAACCAAATCTGTGTCTAATTCACACCCAATGTGAGCACATGAAGAAGTAGGTCTAAAAGGAGTGAGGAATGTTAAGCCTGAGGTTAATGCGGTGTAAGTCACTGCTTTGAACTTTGAATTGTGTTGATTAGTCCCAACAGAAAATTTATGGAGTTTGTCAGTTAATTTGCATTATAATTTTTTAAAATTCTGTTGTGCAGTTTCAATAAGGCAAGTGTGGATTTTTGTTGTATATATTTTCTAATGTAGATACTGCTTTGCCTCATCTTCCATAGTAGGAAGTAAAAAGATAATATCTGAAAATGAATATAATCAGTGAATTCTCTGAGCATATTATGTCAAAAGGTAGAGTAAAAAATCAGAAGAAACAGCCAAAAGAATTTGAAGTGATGGCCTCTGAGGTGAAAGAGCGAGGGGGTGCTGCTCTTTGTTACAAGCCTTGTAGAATCCGTGGGCTCAGATCTGTGCAATTACAGTTTTTAAGAAGAAGGTAATCCAGCAGAACCTCAGTGTTTCCCTCTCCTAGTTATTTGCACACATAGTGAGCCTATTTATGTAGACCAACCGGGCATTACCTGTCAGTTGTTAGTAGTTTACTGTGTCTGCTAAGAACTCAGGGATAAGTTATTCACCCTTGAAGTCTGTCCTGAAACCCCAACCTAGAAATGTGGCAACACTAAATAAATATTCTAATTCTGAATTCTTCAAGATGTGACCTAATGGAATGAACCATACAGAGAATAAAAACAAAAATTATTAATCTATTTTTATCTTAAATAAAATTCAGCAGAGTCCCTTATCTTTCTCTATTATATCTTTTAGGACATGTGTGTGAGCACACGTGTGCACACTTGTGTGGGAAACAGAAACCATCTTGAACTAAGTTAAATAAAAAAGGGAAGATGTTTCTCAGGATATGGGCTCCCTTTACCCCAGGGCAGTGGTGCCGCAGGGCCTCAGCAAGGTGCTGAAACTGCTTTACTCTAAGTTCCTGTTTCATCAGTCTTCCTCTTTCTACAGACAGATCTTTTATTCTCCCCAAACTTTCATATGCAGTCATCAGAAAGTAAACAGACTTATTCTTGCGCTGTGTCTGTTTTTCTTTGTCTACCTTTGTCGATGTCTGTCTTCTTCTCTGGACCCCACCACTATATCCGTCCTCCAATGAGAAGAGGGTTGTTAAATAAGAGGTCCTTGTGAGCTGTGCTGACATTCCACACCCTGACACCTTGAATGGGTTTATTTATAAATGCTCAGCTGCAGAGATGAGAACATGAAGTATTTCATGGTGACATCGCTAATCAAGACTGAAGCACAGCATTTAGGTGTGGAATGAAGTTCTAGTGCAGCCTCATGTGGTCTCATTATCACCTGAACTTCTGCGAAATGATCTTTTGCTCTAGGTAGCCACATTTTGGTGCCAGTTACATTCAGATGTACATGGACTATTCCTGTCCCTACATAATGATACTATTTCATGAGTAGAGTTCTTACCATTTTGTTTATTGTCAGATATTTGTTTGAAACTTTATTGCAAAATCATTTCATGGTTCTTCATTTTGTGCCAATAAGCAGTAAAAAAAACTCTATGGGAGGTTTTTTCTTTCTGTTTTTTTCACCCTTCATCTCTTTTTTGAGATGTGACATTCTTCAGAAAGTCATACTGCATGTCTGTGGATAGCAGCCATAAATTCCCCCAGAACAAGCCTTCCATCAGCTAATGGTTTTCTTTAATTTTTCAAAGTACTCTAGGCTTTGTGGGATGTGGTTCCTGGACTTAATGTTTATTGTGATGAAGTGGAGTCAGCCCCTCTACAACACTGATCTAATTAAAATTTTTTATTGAAATACTATAAATAATTCATTTTGCTAGAGAAGCTTAAGTCTAGAATTTTATCATATTTAACTTGAAGGTTTATAAATATGGTATGGTTTCTGTATATTTGTGATTGAATGCTCTAAAAGTCATCTTTGAAAATTGTTCAGTAATTCTTCAAAATTAATCATATATTCTTCATTTAGCAGGCAATTAGTATTTTTCTGTTTTAAACTTTGTTTGTTATTACCAGTTCCAAATCCAAAAAAACAAAATAAAAACTCTCTAACCCAATCATGAAATAGATGAGCATTAGTACTCAATAAATATTTTTGAGTTAATGAATGAAAGTTTAGCTCCAAAAAGCAATACAGGTGATAAAGTAAAACAGATGACAAAGTAATAAGCCCATGATTTTGTATGTTCTACCTAGTGGGGATTCACTTTTAAAGGATGGGAATATCTGAGCTTACAAAGGGAGCTGGTCAGTTGAGTGATACCTAAGTTAGGAGGAGACAGCAAAATAGATGAGAGGATGCAGTCAATGCACATAAAAATATAGAATAGAGAAGGGATAATTTCTGAACTCCTTGCCACAGGAGTGAAGATTTATTCTGTTCATAACTTCCTTAGGGTATTGGTTTTGAATGTAAGTTGGCAGACTAATGGAATCTTGGCATGGACTTTGGCTTATGGAATTTTCTATGTAGTTTGAGGCATGTGGGGGAAGCCTGACTTGGTCCAGGTCCATTTGAACTTTCAGGTTGTTAATCAAAACTTCCTGAAGAATCCCAGGTCTTGCCCATCTGTATTCCAGATTCTCTGGCATGGCCCAGGTCTAGAGAAAAAGAGAAAGGCAGCATCTTTCAGTAGAAAAAGGACTGGACACGATGCCGTAGAGCGTGTGCTTTGGGGCTGCTGTTTATTAGCTCTGTCAACATGGATTGCTTAATTTCTTTGAGCATATTCTCCTTATCTCTGAAATAAGAATGATTACAGTAGTGCCTACCCCTAACCATTGGGGATACATTCCAAGACGACCAGTGGATGCCTGAAACTTCAGCTTGTTCTGAACCCTATATGTAAGTTTGTTATTTCCTATGAATACATAGCTCTTTACTTAAAGAAAGCACTTTATGGCTTCTTTTTTGGCATATTTGAATGGCCAGCATTACTGCTTTTGTACTTTGGGGTCATTATTAAGTAAATAAGGGTTACTTGAACACAAGTAATTGCCATACAACAACAGTCTGATAACCTAGAGGGCTACTAAGTAACTAATGGGCGGGGAGCATATACTGTGTGGATGCACTGGACAAAGGGATGACTTATGTCCCAAGTGGTACAGAGTGGGGAAGGTGTGAGATTTCATCGTGCTGCTCAGAAGAGCACACAATTTAAAACATATGAATTGTTTATTTCTGGAATTTTCTATTTAATATTTTCTGACCACGGTTGGGCCAGGGTAACTGAAACTGCTGAAAGCAAAACTGCACGTAAGCGTGACTACGTACTGTATACCCTTTGTTTCTACCTTGAAATTTTTGTGCTGATCAAAAGCAGTATAAGGGGAAAGGCTATGCAAACTGTCAAAATCTTTCTTGCTGAGGATGCATTGGGTAATGTGAGAACCTCAGTTTTGGATCATCTTTGTTCTTCGTTATTGCAGCTGGAGCCAACACTAATACTGTTCTGTTGTTTGTTTTTAGTAGCCTTTTATCCTAGTCCCCTGAGTTAATCAATTATATGAAATAATAGTGTTACTTTTTCTGTGAAAATATTTGCCCATCTTTTGCTTCCAATGTATTAGTCCCTTCCCAAACTTTTGCCTTTACTAGAGGTTAGAGCCACAGTGTGGTCATTCTTACCAGTAACAACTGCCTGGATCAGTAGTTCTGAGTGTGGCCCTTCGACCAGCAACATGAGCATCCCCTGGGAACTTTTTTCTAAAATAAGTTCTCAAGCCACACTCCAGACGCCTGTATTCATGCTTAGCAAGCTCTCCAGGTGATTCGGACGCAAACTTAAGCTTGGAAACTGCTGGTCTAGATCAGTGATTCTCAATAAATGGGTAATGCCCTCCACCCAGGTTGCACTTTATGGTCTCCCAGAGAATGTTTGCACCTCCCAATTTCCATGACGTACTCCAGGCCAATTAGAATTTCCCAGGGAGCATTCACACATCAGTATTTTTAAAAATTTCTGTCAATTCCAATGTAGTCAAGGTTGAGAACCATTGCCTTTTCCCCTCCCCTCTTCTTCTTCCCGAAATCACTATTGTTTCTAATGGCAATTTATCTAATCTATATGTATGTTGAAATAAGGTTGAGAAGTACTGCTTATGATGGTGTTCCCAAACCTAGATAGTTGAGTATCAACATTTCCTGGGAAGAGATTTCTGGATTTCATACTGATCTACTCATTCAGAATATTTTAGGAAAAAAATTTCCCAGTGAAGCTGAGGAATGTGTATTTTCTGAATATCTGATAGAATGAGCCTTGGTCCATCATTTGGGAACCATGTCTATAGGTGATTTAAAAGTTATTGTACTTGTGAGGTTGGCCTTTGTTATTTATCTTGTCCTTAATATGCTTATTTATTTTTTGTTCATTCATTCATTCATGAAACATTCTTGGAGTGTCCATGTGTCAGATACTTTTATACGTGCAAGAAATACAAAGAATAGAATACTGTCCCTGAATTTAAGGAACTAAGTGGCTTCTAGAGGAAAATAGATAAATAAATAGTAAATAAATAAATGCATCATTTTTGGTATATTCTGTTCCATTAATCACCTTGATTTCTTTTGTCCTATTAATTTTTCTGCCTATAGATTTCACTTTCTTCATCATCACTGTTACCACCTTAAATCCAAGCTATCATATCTTTTTAGACCACTAGTATCCCCATATCCACTCTTGATACCTCAAGTCTATTCTCTCAGTGGCCAGAGACACTTATAATTTTTTTTCTTTTTTTATTGATTTTTAGAGAGAGAGTAAGGGAGAGGAGAGAGAGATAGAAACATCGATGAGAGAGAACATCAATTGGCTGCCTCCCGCGTGTCCCCCACTGGGGATCAGGCCCACAACCTGGGCATGTGCCCTGACCAGGAATCGAACTGGCGACCTCTCAGTGCATGGATAGATGCTCAATCACTGAGCCACACCAGCCGGGCCAGAGACACTTTTAAAAGGCAAAGCTGATCATACTGCATGGTGTCACACTGTATGGGAACTCTCTGTACTGTCTTCACAGTTTTCCTGCAAATTTGAAACTACTCTAAAGTAAAAATAGTTTATTTAAAGAAATGTTTAAGAAGGCAAAACTGAGTGTATAAACCTTCTGCTTAAAACTGTTATTGGGGTGTGTGTGTGTGTGTGTGTGTGTGTCTGTGTTTACAGTTAAGAGAAAAATCCCAAATTCTTCCCATGGCGTACAAGACCTATGTGATCCAGTCTTGCTTGCCTTGTGTAATGCTTTCCCCTTCCCCTGCCCAGTCTCATGGGCCCTCTTAGTCACAAACTATCAGGCTCCTTGCTGACAAGGGACAAGCTGCTGTCTTTGCTCTCCACCTGGCGAACTCCTCAACCTTCAGATTTCAGCTCAGTGTCACATCTTCAGAATGACGTTGTTACATCATCCTGTGTGGTCTTTTGAGGCACTTGTCAAATGCAATCACATTTGTGTGTGTGTGTTTTTTTAATGTCCATCCCACCAAACGTAGGAGCTTCAGGAGGGCTGAGGCCATGTGTCTCTTGCTTCTGTTGCTTAGCACAATACCTGGCAACATTGAGGACTCATACATAGTCGAATGAAGGAGTAATTAAATGAGGAGTAAATCAGCTGTTATGACATTTTTTTGCTCATCACTAGAGAATGCTATGCACCCAAGCAATGCAAATAGAGGGAATTATAATGTTGCAATTTGCTTAAATTTTTAAAAAACACTAAACTAAAATTTATGTATGTGTAAGGCATTGAAAAGTGGTCAAAACTTTCTCCCAATTTCTAATAGTTAGGAAAGACAAAGAATTATTGACTAACACATAAATTGAGAACAGGAAAGGAAAAGGAAGAACTTTGTAAGATATTTTAAACCTTCTACTGAATTCATCTGTTGGCTAAATTTTTAAAATGTTAGTATAGAAATGTCAAATTACATTTTAGTAAAGTAAAAAAAATAATTTTTGAAATAGTTTTGATGCTTTCTTTTACACAGTGCTACATACTTGCTTTGCTAAAGAATTGTGAGTCAGAAGGCAAAAAGGGATTCAACCAAGACATTGTACTATGATGAATTTTTCTCTCTCTCCTTCTCCATTTTAAATGAAAAATGTTCCTACAGTTCTGTAATATTTTTAATCTTTGGAAGCCTGTCCAGTATATTTACTTCCCATGATAGAGCTTAAATAGTCAGTGATTTCATCAGCAAAGAGACAAAAAGGCACCAAGTAGTGTATATGCTGGACCAAAAAAACCATCACTCTAAAATAATGTGCCTTATTTGACTTCTTAATAATATATGTAGCCTGACTTCTCCCAATAAAAAGGAGCTCATTTGACTTGTGTAATAGGCATACGAAGGCCCCCAGATATCTAGAACTTACGGGACGCTTGAGTTCAGAAGAAGATTGCAAAGAGAGACCTTGCCAGTGCCCTGCTTGCAAACGTGAGAAAACCTGGTGAAACACTCACTTTCCTCCGGTCACTTCCTCCTTACAACTCACCCCTTCCTGGTGGAATTTGAAGGATGATACACAAAAAAATCTGGAACTATACACATCGAACTGTTAACAGTGGTTGCCATTAAAGAGTGGAAATGAAGAAAGACATACATACATTTCCTTTATAGTATTATTAAAAAAGCCATCAGTAACTTAAAAATATAGTTTATAGACACATTATTTAACTTTTGGTTTTCTCAGCTATTTACCTTGTGCAATTTACTGTATTTGACTTGATATGTATATATATATTTTTGCATTTATCTTCAGATAGAGCAGGAGAGAGGGGGGAAGAGAGAGAGAGAAACATCGATGTGAGAGAGACACATCGAGTGGTTGCCACCCACACGACCCCAACCGGGACCGGGGACGAACCACAACCGGGGCACGTGCCCTTAGCAGGAACCGAACCCCAGACTCTCTGGTCCACAGGCCGACGCTCTAACCGCTGAGCCAAACCTGCCAGGGCTTGACTTGATATTTTTGATAAGATATTTTATTTACTGAAAAATGTTTTAAAATTATAAACATTAATATTAACTTTTTTCTTATTTTACTGGCTCTTGATCCCCTTGAGGGTAAAACAATTGAAGCTTAGATTCTCCCTATTTAGCAGATCATCTCAGGGCAAAGCTTCCTTCATTGTTCCATTTACTGCTGTGAGTTTCAGATGCCACTCAGTTTTAACCTGAGTGTTCCTCATTGATGCTTTTGTGAAGCTGTATGGTAGTTGTTTCCATAGTTTATCTAGCAAGTTTAGTTGTTTTCAGGAAGAATGTTGTTCTAGGTGCCTAGTCAGCCATTCCGCTGGAAATGAAGCTCTCATATGAACCTCTGCCCTCCTGCACGTGTAGCTTCTCTTACCACACTTTCAAGCTAAAATTGGATGGTTTCACACATGTGCCTTATTACGCATCCTAATTTCACAGGGCCCACCTGTCTTGTCCTCAGTGCAGCCTTATCCCTAACTGGCTTAAATAAGAAAATAACAACAAAACTGCATTCCAGGAACTGGTCAGGAGGGTATAAATGAATCCTTGTTGCTTAGTATTATTCTTAAATAGTTCTGAAGGAAACCAATTTTTATGGTTTGTCTAAAGAGCATTTAGCTTATTCACTTTACTGAAATAAAATCTAAATCCCAAATGAAGTCGGGGAGCTGAATACCTGGATTTAATTGACCTCCCCATAGAATGATTCTACCAAACTGCTCTTTGGGGTGATGTCATTGACTCATGAGTAGCAGCCCATGAAACAGCATCTCTGTGTTTCCCTCAGAAACGTTCAGGATGTTCATTACATAAGCATTTCGTTTCTGCTCCATGGGCTCCCAAGGGTGAATTTCCTTCTGAGTTCCTAGAGCAATTTTGTTGTAGACACTCAATTCAGGGCTCGATTGTGTCTCCCTTTTTCCTTTTTCCTTTGGCTATTGAAAAGCTTAGCATCTTGAGAGGTCCTCTCCTGTCAAGCGTATACAACTTTATAGAACATAATTTTGTTTATAAATATTGCAGGTTTGAATTTACTCTCCTATCCTTACTTTTCTTTTCACTGATTTTTTTTCATATTAAATACTTATTTTAAAACCATTTTGCGTACTTTTTGGAATATAGTGGGTATATACAAAATCATTTGATTATTGTTTCAGATATTGCAAATCAGTGTATAACCATGTTTTAGAAATGAAATTACACAATTACATATTTACTTTTGCTTATATAAACATTATCAAGATCTAGAAAATTAGATTGCAGTAAAATTCACTGTCTCTAGACCCGGAGAAACAAGTGTGCAAAGACAGTGGAGACCATTATGATTTCTGAGAAGGACTGCAGCTTGTTCCCTCATTTGTTTAAATAGGCAGATTTTCAAAAGTAAAATCACTCTCCTTAAATATTTTGTAGATTTCAGTAATCTGATAAATGAACTGTTTATTCATTGTCTCTCTGGTACCACACAGTAGATTATCCATAGCAACAATCCTCTTCAGACTTAATAAGACCAACTCTGTATTATTTATTAGGAAAATAATACCACCAGGTTAAACAACCGACTGTTGGTTTTGTGTATTTACTCTCTTTCAAAGAGATCTGCTAAACCCCCAGTGTGTTCCGTGTTGTGCATCATCAGGGAGGCTGAATTGGAGTATAACTCTATGATTCTGAATGTATCATTTTTATGATGGGTTTAGAATAAGAAAGATGATGAGCAAATAAAGCTATACAAATAAAGTACTATTTTGTGTGTTGCAAATAGGGCCAAATTCTTCTCTGAACAGTAGAAATCAGATATATTATGGTAAATATTACCACTCCCTGTCTATAGAGGATAAATAGTATACTTCATATTGGCCCAGGAAAACACATTTCAGTTTTTCTTGACTCTAGAAATTACATTGACATGGAATCTATAAGAAAGGCTGTGCCTCAAAAAAAAGATTCAGAATTACGGAGCTATTTTCATAAGAGAGCAGATTCTTTTTAAAGAATTTGAATTGCTGTTGAAATGTTAATTAAACCTAAGATCTTTTCATGTCAGTCATTGAGAAATGGAGTAGTATTTAAAATCACGAAATATTAGAGTGCATATCTTCCAATGTTATTTTACAGCAACAAATGCTTTTAGAAATTGCTACAAAAGCCTAGTGTCTCTCATCTCAAATGTCCTTGTGCAATATAAAAAAATTAACTAGAACTTGTTAAGTTTTACCTACAAGGTATACTAATTGGAATATAATAATTGTTTACAAGGTTAGATGCTTAGTAATTCCATTTTTTATATAATAGAATGCAGTGCATTTTTTTTCTTTATTCAATTTTTAATGTAGGCCAGTAATGGAGCTCTGCATTTATGAGTTGGTTGAACCTATTCCGATAAAATCTTTGCTATGTTAAATATCTATTTTTTCTTAGGTAAATTTTTTGTTAGTTTTACCACTTTAATTACTTTTTTTGTTTATATTCACAGATTCTGGAACTTTTCAAAGCCTGACCCTCTTCTTGAAATAGTGGACCATCATACAGAGTTTACCTGTGGTTTAGATCTAAGTCTTCAGAGCCCTACTCAGGTAATGGCTGCAATCTACTGAGGTTTTTTTCTTCCCATACAGTTCACAAATAGCCCCATGTGTGACATGTGTTGCTTTTATGAACAAAATTATTGCCTTCAGGGAAGAGCAAAGTACATCTACTTAACCATCCTGATCTCTTCTGTGTAAAACTGGAGTATTTGAAATACTAGGGAAGGAGAGGTATCCAGAAACTTGACATACCTCTCTCTTCTTGAAAGATTGACTTTTCTGAGAGGAAAGAGAACTTTCCCCAAAAGTATTGAAGGCTTGGAGTAGACCTCTGTCAATGGAAAGGGTAATGAGAAGAATGGAATGGGGAAGGATTGTCTCCAGAGGTTGTTGGAGTCGAGAGTGTGTGGTCCTCAGTTCAGCTGTCCCACAGGCATTTGAGATGATGGGCAAGTCACTTCCCTCTCAAGACTGTCACCCTCATCTCCCAAGATGAAAGAGAGGCTTCTGATGGGGGACAAAGTAAAGGACAGTGGCTACTGTTTTAATTAATAAATTTATGTTTCCCACTTTTTGTTCTGTTGAAGACTTATAGTTTACATATTTAGGGGGTTTTTTTTGTTTTTTTTTTTTAAAGCTGTTTCAGTTTTGGAAACTCAGGTAAAAACACTAGAATATGTTTCCCTGGCCGGTTTGGCTCAGTGGTTGGAGCGTCAGCCTGCGGTCCGGAGAGACCCGGGTTTGGTTCCCGCTAAGGGCACGTACCTCGGTTGCAGTTTGTCCCCGGCCCCTGGTTGGGTCGTGCGGGAGGCAGCCACTCGATGTGTCCCTTTCACATTGATGTTTCTCTTCCTCTCTCTCCTTCCCACTCTGTCTGAACAAAAAATGGAAAAGTGTCCTCGGGTGAGGATTAAAAACAAACAAACAAACAAAAACACGCACACTAGAATTTGTTGATTGATAGGGCACTTTGTAACAGACTGTGTGAAAACACTAACATATCAATGAAACAATATAATATGTGGAAATTCTAGAGTATGGCTAAGAAATTATGCTTTTATGACATTTTAGAAATTAGACAAAAACAAATTCCATTTCTCATGACTGTGTTCTTAAACTTAAGTAAACACAATTTTTTTTTTAATTTTAGGAATTTAAGATATAATTCTGCATTTAAAATATTCTCACTGGACATTAGAATAGTCTCATTAATATTAAGATAACTTTTGAAAAGTGACTTAATAGCAACTAAGAGGAGAAGAACTGAAAGAGTAATGGATGAAATGGCATTATCTTTAATGTAAATACAATGTGCTTCAAATGAACTAGTTTTTTTTTCTGAGAAATGAATCTATTATAGATGCTTTTTAATAAAATATTCATATGTGTTTGCTCTCCTAGTTAAGAAAAAAGCTGTACCTATTGAAACATGGCAATACCAAACAAAGAACCCTAAATAAGTATTTTCCTCTCATGTATTTCTGTAACGTATGTGCCATGAGTCCCAGCTGGGGCCTGAGGCAGCACACAGGCCTCCTCCACTTCCTCGGCCCTGGCAGTTCCACCCATCTGAGAAGTGCTGAGTGTTTTCGTAATCTTCCACACACAGACCACCTTATTAAAAGCAACTTTGTTTTCAGGGGATTTGCTAATTAGATTTTATGCATCTTTAAATAATGAGAGTTTATTAGAAGGTCATATATTTTGTGTGTAGTCTGGTGACTGCCACCCATCTCTTCCAGTTGAACAACCAGATTCCATTTGTACTAAGGAAATAGTTGCTACTGAGAGCAAATAGGAGTGGAGAAGCAAGGTCTTTAAGCTCTAAATAAGCAGCAGGTTCAGCTATGCGAGAAGTCTCCACTGAGGTCATTCATAGTGGGACAGAAGCTTGGGATTAGGAGGGACCTTGGAGATAAGACCACTCCCTCTCATTCATTTGTTCTTTCCACAGATATTTTCATGTGCCACACCTTGTGCTAGGCACCGGGGATTCAGTGGGGAATGAGAATAAACATGGGTCCTGCCTTCATGAAGCATTTAGTTCACTGTTATGTCAAATACACTCACAAATGAATGTAAATGACAGTCGTGACAAGTCTATGAAGGAGAAGTATGTTTTTCTTCAAGAGTTCATAATCAGGGTAGATATTTGACCTATTTAAGAAATTTATAAGGAAGTGAGGATCATCTGAGATCTGATGAGTGGGCATTAACATTATGAAGAGACAGAAAGAAGACAGATCATAAACAGGCAAAAATAATAGTATGTCATAGACCCTGTGATGGGAAGGAACAGGGCTAGTACTTGAAAATGAAATAAATTATTTCTTCCTTATTTATGATATGTTATTCAACATTATAATTTGAGGAAATGTATTTGTTGACTTGTCATATTTTAAAAAATGGAGTGTTGAGATGATAGTCAATGTTAGTCAGTTTTCTATATCTAATTTTTTGCTATGTGTTGTAGGTCATACAAATGAAATTTTGAAGAGTTTCTATTATTTAATGCATCTTTTACAATGAATATATTTTTAATCTCTTCAAAGTATTTATTAGTTACTATTTCTATTAATACTTTTTTGAGATTCATTGATTCATTCATTCTGTCATGTTTTTTTGAGTATCACAGCTGTGTTGGACAAGAAGTTATAGTATAGTGTGATAAATGCTAAAACAGAGGGAAGCGAATGATGCTTTGGGGAAATATGTGCTCATTTATATGTGATATGCATGATAGTATTTATAAATATTTATCAGGTGCCTACTAAGTGCTGGGCATTGTTTTAAGTACTAAGAAAAAAGCAGCAAACAAAACAGACTGTATTCCTGATCTCATGGAGCTTATATATTGTGGGGGAAATAAAATAATAAACAAGTAAACAAACAAGATTGCTTCATATAGTATTAAATACTATTCAGAATTGGAGCAATTTTATAGAGAAGATGTGGGAGGGTGTGCTTTTGCTTTAATGGTCTGGGGAAGGCTCTCTGAGGAAGTGAAATTTGAGCTGAAAATCTGAATAAAGATATGGAGCCAGCCATCCAAAAATCTAAGGGAAGAATATTTTTCACAAAGGAAAAAACAAATGACACGTTTTTGAGATGGTAATGGGTTTGGTATGATTAAGTGACAGAAAGGTCAGTGTGGCTGGAGTCTATGTGAATGAGGGGAAGAGTGATAGGAATTAGGTAGGTGGCTCAGTTGGTTGGAGCATTGTCTCATACACCAAATAAAAGATTACTGGTTCAACTCCCTGTCAGGGCACATATCTAGGTTGTAGGTTCAATCCCCCGTCAAGGTGTGTAGAGGAGGCAACTGATCGATGTTTCTCATGTCAATGTTTTCTCTCTCTTTCTCTCCCTTCCTCTCTTTCTAAAATCAATGAAAACATATCCTTGAGTGAAGATTAAAAAAAAAAAAAAATTGTGTAGGGCCTTGTAGACCCTACTGTGTTTGATTTTCTTGTAATTGTATTATAAAGCTATTGGAGATTTAAAAGCAGAAGAATGATAGAAATTGATTTTTTTATTGTGGTATAATTGACATATGAGTTTCAGGTATACAAGGTAATGATTCAGTATTTGCATATATTGTGAAATGATCACCACAGTAAGTCTAGTTAACATCTGTCACTACCCATAGTCCATAGTTACAAAAAGAAGTTTTTTTTTCTTGAGGACTTTTAAGATCATTATCAACTTGCCAATAAGCAATACAATATTATTAACTATAGTCACCATGCTATACATTATATCCCCATTACTTATTTTGTTAACTAGAAGTTTCTGCTTTTTGACCCCCTTCACCCATTTTGGTCACCCCCAACCCACATGTCTGAGAACCACTAATTTGTTTTCTGTATCTGTGAGCTTGTATTTGTTGTTTTGTTTTGTTTTAGATTCCACATGTAAGTGAAATCATACAGTATTTTTCTTTCTCTGACTTATTTCACTTAGTATAATGCCCTCAAGGTCCATCAGTGTTATGACAAATGGCAAGATTTCATTTTTTTTATGGCTGAATAAAATTTCATTATACGTATTTCACATTTTCTTTATCCATCTATCAGTGGAAACTTAGGTTGTTTCTATATTTTGGCTATTGTAAATAATGCTGCAGTGAGCATGGGGGTAGATCGATATTTTCAAATTAGTGGTTTTGATTTCTTCAAATAAGTACCTCGAAGAGGAATTGCTGGATCATATGGTAGTTCTGTTTTCAATTTTTTGGAGAACCTCCATATTGTTTTCCATAGTGGCTGTACCAATTTATATTCTCACCAACGGTGCACAAGGGTTCCCTTTTCTCCACATCCTTGACAACACTTACTATTTTTTTTTTTTTAAATAATAGCCATTCTAACAGGTGTGAGGTGGTATCTTATTGTGATTTTGATTTGCATTTCCCTGATGATTAGTGATGTTGACCATCTTTTCATGTACCTGTTGACCATCTGTATGTATTTTTTGGAAAAATGACTTCAAATCTTCTACCTGTTTTTAATCAGATTGTTTTTTTTTTCTATTGAGTTGTACAAGTTCTATATAGATTTTGGATCTATAATTTGCAAATATTTCTCTCATTCATTACTAATAATATAAAAAACCCACAGCCCACATCATACTCAATGGTGAAAGACTAAAAGTTTTTTCTCTAAGATCAGGAATAAGACAAGGATGTTTCCTTTCGCCACTTCTATTCAACATAGTATTGAAAGTCCTAGCCAGAGCAATTAGTCAAGAAAAAGAAATAAAAGGTATTTTGGAAAGGAAGAAGTAAAATTATCTCTGTTCTCAGATGACATGATCATATGTGTGGATACCTTTAAATCCAACCATTTCAACAATTTTAGTAAATGTAAATGTTCTAAAACATCTAAATTAAAAGACATTAAAAGTGATAAATATATGAAACTTTGAGAAATTCACTAAGTCAAGATTTTGTGACCTATTGGATTGGGGATTTGAAGAAGAGATTTTCTAACTCCAAATCCTAGGATTCAGTTACTTTGTGTATAGTATTTTCAGTGATAAGTTTGTGCTATGCTTCTCCCTATAAATTTATCTTTAAAAGGTTTTTTTTCCCCTCCATTTTATTTACATTCTGTTTTGGACTTTAAAGTTTCCTTTCTAACTAAGATGGTGATTTCAACCAATATTTTTTTCATACACCTAATACATTTTAACACAAACATTTGTATCGTTTATATTAATCATTTATGTTTTTACCAAGAAACATAAACCTCCTTTCTAGAGAAAAGAATCAAGTTCTTGGTGTATCTCCTTATTTTTCTCATTTATTTTATGTCAGTTTATTATCTATTGCTATATAATAAACTCCCTGCAAGTCAGTAGCATAAACAACAATTTCCTTTACCCACAATTCTATGAGTCAGTAATTTGGGCTGGCCTAAGCCAAGCAGTTCTTCTCTTGTTTTCACCTGGTCATTCATGTGGTTCCAGTCATCTGGTGGCTTAGCTCAGGCTTGGTAGTTTAAAATGGCCTCACTCACATGTCTAGGGTATATTGCTGGTTGTCTTCTGAGCCCTGTGTCTCCAAATGAGCCCAGGCTTCTTCACTAAGTTGTAGATTTCCAAGAGGGTGAGAGTAAAAGCTGCAAGGTATCTTCACGCTAGATGTAGAAGTCACACAACATGTTCCCTTCTGTTGCAAAGCTTGTCACAAGGCCAGTCAGATTCAAAGAGTGAGAAGGAGACTCCATGTCTTGATGGGAGTAGCCACAAATAATTTGTAGCCATGCGGTCCATAGAGACCCGGGTTCGGTTCCTGCTAAGGGCACGTACCTCCATTGCAGTTTGTCCCCGGCCCGGTAGGGGTCGTGTGATGTGTCCCTTTCACGTTGATGTTTCTCTCTCTCTCTTCCTCTCTCTCCCTCCCACTCTATCTGAACAAAAAATGGAAAAATGTCCTCAGGTGAGGATTAAAAAATAAATAAAAAAAATTTACCACATTAATTTTTTGTTGGTATAGTTACTGGTTTAATTTATTTTTGATGTATTTATCCTTTATTCTCACAGTATATGGTCAAGTATAATGATTGCATGTTAATTTATTTCACCCTTTCTTCATAGTTTATTCCCCTAAAAAGTATCTTTCTCTCACCTTTTAGAAAGTAAGTACTTTTCAATCTGCTTTCAAAAATGTGTTGTCTCTTGTGGTGATCTTGACAGCTGTAGGACTTTGCTGATGTTACCTTAGGGCTTCTGTGTCTTAATATATTATCTGTCTTAAAAGGAGATTGATCTGAGTTCTTGTATTTATAATTCCTTTTTTTTTTTTTTTTTTAGCTTTTCCCTTCTTAGAGATCTGAAAGATGAGATCCAAAGCAGTCTTATATTACAACTCCTTTCTTCTTGACAGAATGTAAGATCTTGTCTTTAAAGGTTTAAAACTTGACAAATAAGTGCCTGGGGTCATTCTTTAAGAATAATTGCTGAGAATTCTTTATGACCTGACTTGTTAACCAGGCTGAAGTTATCTTTCACTTCAAAAATTTTTTTCTTTGATTTTTTTCTACCTCTGATCATGATTTGCACAGCCCTGGCATTTTCCCTTTTCTCTCTTATCCTTATTATTTCTAAATTGGGTACCCTTTTTCTATTTTTTAGGGTCATGATTCTAGACCTATAATATAACCATTTGTATGTATAATTGGTATTTCCTGTATTTTTTTTTATCCTTGCCTGAGGATATTTTTCCATTGCTTTTTTTTTAAGGTAGAGTGGGAGGGAGGGAGGGAGAGAGAGAGAAGGAGAGAAAAAGAGAGAGAGAGAGAGAGAGAGAGAGAGAGAGAGAGAGAGAGAGAGAGACAAAAACTTCAATGTGAGAGAGACACATCGACTGGTTGCCTCCTGCATGATCCCGACTGCGGCTGGGGATCAAACCCGCAACTGAGGTACATGCCCTTGACCAGTAATCGAACCCGAGACTCTTTGGTCCTCGGGCCGACACTCTCACCACTGAGCCAAATCAGCCAGGGTGGGATTACTTGTATTAATGTATCTTTAGAATTCTTGACCTTGTCCTCTGCAGTATCCAGTCTGCTCTTTCAAATGCTCATTGACATTCAGTCTAGTATTTATAAGCTGGGTATAGGTTTACATATCATTACACATTCCTTTTGGGAGATAGTTATTTCTCTTTTAAAGTAGAAATTATTAGTTCATTCCAAGATATCTCTCTATGTTTAATACAATTTACCTCTTTATCATTACCATGATAAAATTGGGAAAGTACACATGACAGAAGGAAAAAAGATTCTCACCACTCCATAAAGAATCTTTATTATACCACATTAATGTTTATTTTCAGTCCTTTTTAAAGAAACTTTTTAATTAAAGTGTAACAGTCATATTGGAAAATGCACAGATTTTAAGTGGGCAGCTCAGTAGTTATCAAGAAGTGACCATGCCCATGTACCCATCACTCGGGTTAAGGTACAGAACACTGCCAGGAGTCCTCTCATGCTTCTTCCCAAATCTTACCTCTCCCTTCTCCCCAGAGCTAACTACTCCACATGTGTGCATATTTTTCATAGTTGTAGTTACACTACACATAAGAATTTTTCTTCTGTGACTCCTCAAAACACTTGATAAGCATAATCTTTGATGAATGAATATCCTAGTCTATCCATGCCAGGAACATGTGGGTATCTGTGTAGTACCCTTGAAATAGGGTAGAAGAAATTTTGTATATTTTCATTTTGTTTGGTGGAAGATGCTTAGATTTGATTCTGATTTAAACAAGTTCTTTAGATGTGTTTTTAAAAGTATCTTTGGTTTTGTTGATGTTTTAGTAAAAAATATTTGTTATTTAAAATTCAGCTTTTATTTTGATTCAAATCCCTATACTCACAATCTTAGATAGCAGGTTTAGAGGTTGACAATGGTTAAAATACTTTAAATTTCTTAGTATAAGGTTGGAAAAAGAGGTTTTAGAAGAGGACTAGCATTATTGGCAGTTAGGATACCTGTGTCCTGTGCACTTGTTATGTGAGGTAGTATTTTCTGCGTGTGTCTCACAGACCAGCCTCAGCACTGGAAAGAACACGTGCCAGAGTATCTGCTGTCCTTCGGCAGCAGTTCCTGCTGTTTCCTCTCTGACGCTTCCATAATTGTATCATGTTAGCTTGACATTATATAACAAGTGCTTGTTTTCCCCAGCCATGCAACATTCCCCAGGCACAGCTCTGTTGGCTCTTGGTGTGCTCTTAAGATGGGAGTGTCTAACCTGTGTCGACTGCCCTGTGCACTCCATGGACAGGCTTGCAGTGAGAGCTTCCAGAATTATTAATGCCCTGAGCCACCAGTGCCTCTGCCTCTGAGCTCCCATTCCTGAATCACGCACTCTCTTGCTCATTTTCCTTGCTCTAGACTATGGAGCATTGCTTCTAAAAATCAAGCGAAAGTATTGACTTGGCACACTATGAACTACGTTTCAAAAACACATTTGGGCTCTTTCTTGATCCTACTCAACTTACCTTTAAAGTCTTTTTTATTTTCTAGTCCATTCTCCACATTATCGTTTCTCAAACTTCATCTACAGGATCATTAACACTCTGGACATTTGACCTTACCTCCTACTTTACTGTAAAAATAGCCAAGAAGGAATATCTTCTTCCATCTCGATTCCCTCAAAATATTTATATTCTATCTCTATTTTTCCCCCTTTCTAGTGGGTTACTAATTTTCTCACTGTCTTCCTCATCCAGCTCTTTGTTTCCACAATTATCCACTGTGTTTTTAGATCTTCAGTTAATTCTTTCCTCTGTTTCCAAAGCTCATTTGATGCCACTATCTTATCTCCCAACCAGTAAATTCTGTTTCTCTTCTATTATTAGACATCTAGAACTTCCCCTTGAAGTTCTATTGTCTTTTATTATTAGGTACTATGACTTCCCCTTGAAACTGTCATTTAATTACATGCTAGTGATACTTGATGAATTTACCAAATTGCCTTTACTGTATGATCTGAATAGATGGCTTATTTTTCTTCCAGTATTTCTAACCTGGTCAGCTGATTGTATGCCGAGACCTAACCAGAAACCTGGAAAGTCATCCTAGTTTTCTTGTCTTTCTGCACCCCTAAATTCACTGGACATTAAGTTTATGAATTCTTTCTTACCAGTACCTCTGAAATCTGGACCATGTCCTTCTAGCTCCAAGGCCTTAGATAAGCATTTATTTAGTACCTCTGCCATGGATTACTGCAGTAATCTCCTAACTGATCTCTAAGCTCTTTTCATCATGCCATTGATTTTCAACACTGCTTTTCATAATGCAGATCTGATTTTGTTAGTCATTGATCTGAAGTCTGTCAATGGCCTCATTAAAGACATTAGGAACAAGATGAGAATTACTGCTATCACCACTGTTAATCAATATGGCTCTAAAAATTATAGCCAATTAGTAATAAAAGAAAACAAAATAGAATATATTTTTAAATGTAGGAAAATTTATGATTATTTGCACTTATATGATTGTAAAGTGTTCTAATCTAAGAACATCAACTTTAAACCTATTATAAATAAAGAGAGTTCAGTAAGGTCAGTAAAAATAAATATATAAAAATGCATACTGTATAGATACTAGAAATCAGACAATAAAATGGGGAAATATTACTTTTACATTGCAACAATAACTGTGTGTGTGTGTGTGTGTGTGTGTGTGTGTGTGTGTGTAGGATACATAGAGGAATAAAAAAATTTTAATGTGCAGGTGCAGATAAAGAAAATTATATAACCTTATAAAGGGATCTTTAAAAAAGACTGGTATAAATGAACAGACATAACATGTTCCTGCAATAGAATACATTTTTTCCTTATTGCTACCATTTTTTAGATCTTTCTCAATATTACCATACAAATATTACAAACTCATGGTAAGCCACTCCTGTGATGCTCTTTACCTACTGTGACCATTAACCATACTAGTTACATAAAAGTTTTAATGTACAAATTGATACAATTAAATTATTGTCTTCATGTCATCTCAGAAATCTTAGAGGCAGCCCATTACCTTCAGGGTAGAGTCTGAACTTTTAATCTTGCTTTCAAGGTTTAATATAATCTGTATTGTTTTCTAATTATATTTCTCAGCATCCTATGGGATCCTTCTATTACCTACCAATTATATTTTAAAATTTGTTGTCTCCATGTTTTTGCCACCGTTTTTCTCGCTCTCCCCCACTTTGGCATATACAAAGTATGTCTGCCTTTCAAAGTCCAGAATCAGTTCTCTTCCTTCACTCCTTTCCTTTTTTGCTTCAGTAAATATTTGTATCAATTATTTGCCAGAAGATGCATAGTGGATTCATGCAAGCTACCTGATATCTATATCTATATTTATATCTAGCTATATCTAATCTATATCTATAATATATAATAAATAATATATAATAAATATTAACTGAATGAATGAGTAAAGGAATGAATGAAAAATATTTTAGTGGAATTAGCAAGTCTTTCCTTACTTTTACCCAAACTCCATAATTTACACAATAAACCATGTTCTTCTCTGTTGTTACTTCCTAGTGCAAGCTGGTTGAATAAATAAAATATGTTCTTACTTCAGCCTGTAATATAATACAATGCAGCATAATGACTGGGCTGCTTTTTCAAAATTTAGAGTTGACTGTTAATGTTTTTGTTTTTTTTCATTTTCTCTATATCCTTCTGCCTATTTCTCTGGTTCATTTTTGCTAAAGAGGCCATATGTCATAGATGATTACAGTAGATTAAACAAGTTTCCCAAGGGCAAAAGCAGTTGTCCACAAAATTGAGAGAAAACATATAATGATAGAGAGGAAATGGGAAACTTACCAATAAAGTAAATCTCTTAATGAATCAGTAGGAATTCTTTCTATGTTAACAGCCATATTAAATCATTTGAAGTAAATGACCTTATCAGAGGCATGAGTAAACATTTTAATAAAATGGAAAGAATTGATAAAATTAATGAATATAAAATTATTTTCTAAGTTATACATCCATTTAAAATCTGGTGTTTTCATTATGCTTCCTTTTCCAAAATTTGCATTTTTAGGACCATTATTATTGAGGATGTTCTGTAACAAGTCTTACCTGCTCCACTAATGATAACTTTTTTTTTTTTTATCCTCACCCAAGGACATTTTTTTTTGCATTTATCTTCAGATAGAGCAGGAGGGAGAGAGGGAGGAAGAGAGAGAAACATCAATGTGAGAGAGACACATCAAGTGGCTGCCACCCGCACAACCCCAACCGGGGCTGGGGACAAATTGCAGCCCAGGTACATGCCCTTAGTGGGAACCAAACCCAAGACTCTCTGGTCCGCTGGCCGATGCTCTAACCGCTGAGCCAAACCGGCCAGGGCGTGATAACTTTTATTATAAACCACTTATTGACTGGATTTCTTTCTTTGATATCCTTGGGTCTACTGTAGAATCTAGTCTCGTACTTTGCACATAGGAAATGCTGAAATATCTGTTTAATACAGTTGCTGTCAGGCATTCCATGTGTGAAAATATCATGATGTACATGCTATAACTATTTAGAAATTAATAGGTTATTTTGATGGATAATAAATATTCATTTTTTTCAAGAATGCATCATTATATACTTTAAAGAAATTGACATATTAGGACAGTAGCAAAAAAATTAGTGTGCTTATTATTAAAACTTATAATTATCTATTTTACTGTTAAAAGTGAAAATTAAATAACTAAAAATAGAACTTGTATGAATTCTTACCCTAGTAGTTTAGTTATTTTTCACTATCCTAGAAGATAGCAGCTTTTAAAAATATAATAAAGATTGATTTTATCTTCAAGTTTTTAATTAAGTAAAGAAATATAACATTTTGACAAATAATTTTTCCTATAATGTCGATAATTTTGATTCTGAGTTTTAATGAAAAGATTTGCATTTTGAGCTCAGATTAAAGGAAATTCAGAGGGCATCGGGATGAAAGGTACTACAGTGGGGGCCTGCAGGTTAAGTAATAAACTTTCCACTGGAATCTCCTTGGGCAGAAGAGGTGTAGCCTAGAGGCTCCTACCCTGTGGTGTCCACATGCACACTCACCGCACGGAAGTGGGTCAAACACGATAGGTTTTGGCAGCCAGCCTTCAAGAAATCCTAGATGGGAGTCAGACAGGAGTCAGAAAAAAGCCTCTTTCAAAAGATTAAGAATTTTATCAGAGGAGGTATAATGAAATTTAGTTGCCTTAAAGCTAGAACTTTTAGTTCTTCATTTATTCTTATTTATTCCACTACCTAGAATACTTTCCTTCTCTCCATCATGTCCCCACCCCAAAAACAATAACAACAAACACTGTCTGGCTATAGTTTAGGTAACACTGCTGAAAGCATGCACTTTCCTCACATTTGGTTGTACAGTACATCTACTAGATCCATAAATCCCCTATCAATGTCCATATCACTCCACATTGTAGGTGTCTGTTTACTTACCCATCTCTCTGCTGGACTCCAGATCTGTGGGGACAGAGACCTGGACCATCTTGTTTATTGTAGTATCCTCAGCATACTTCTGACACAGAGGAGGTGCTCAATAAATATTTTGTTGAATAAGTGAATAAATGTAAGTATGTATGTATATATAAATCATGTTTTAGGTAGCTTTGTGGTGGAAAGAAATATTTGACATACAGCTTCTGAGACATAAAAGAAAGCTCCCTGTGAAACTTCTCTAAATAATATTCATGACACTGAAAAATCCCATATGTCCTCCAAATCCCATGAAACTTGTTGTCTTTACCCAAACTTTTGACCTTACACTTGGTTAGGTGCTTTTTACCATGTATGAGGCTCTACTCAACTAAATCTTTAGCGGAGGGAAACCACCGTGCATACATGACTTCATTAATTAATTCAACAAGCATGCACTAAAAGCTTACTATATGCAAATCACAATGAATACAGATTTGATCAAGATATATAAAAAAAAGTCCTATTCAGGTTTAGTTGTATAAAAGTATTTACATCCGTATGTGAATGTTGTTAGACACTGTATTCAGCATGCTTTCATTTTACCCTTTGTTTTCATACAGCATATAGAGCCTAGTTTATTGTGCAAATGTTGTAATATGCTCAGTTCTGATGCCTGAAAGCTTTTGTTCCCTTTAGAACAGATTTTTTTTTAAGAAGATCTATATTTACTTTATTTGGCCCAGCGGGTTAATCCATAGGCCGCTTCAGTCCATTAACTGAACAAGGCTCAAATCTCAAATAAAATAAATAAAATATAGTTATTAACCATAACTTAAATGACTAATAAGAATTTCTTGTGTTTAAGGAGAAGTTTGGATGTTGGCACAGGTAGTATAGGATCGGGAAGCTGCATAAACTTTTGGTTTAGAAATGTTTCAGGTAGGGCTAATTTTTTTTTTTTAATATAGTTCAATCATGTTTCTTCTTCTTTCATAGTCCTCCTCCCAATTTGCTTTTTTCCTACTACATTTCAACCTACCAGATTTGAAACTTAGATTTTTACATAAAAGTGTAAAAATGTATGAAAATATGGCACAAGGCGTTTTTCATTATATTAGTGGCAAATTAATCTATTCTTTCTCATTAAGAAAGGAAGAGAATTATTCCTTAAGAGTATTTGAATCCTGCTAAATTTTGGATTTCTTTTTAGTTAACAACAATGTTCTGTACATAAAGTACTCCCAGAGAGCTCCAGGTTAGTGCACCTGAAAAAAAGCCAGTTAAGAAAATTGATAAACATCAAAGGTTCTCAATTCTGGCTGCATATTGGAATGTACCCTGGGTGATTATAATGCTTAGCTGGAGAAAGCCCTGGCTTAACTTTTTGGGGTCAGGAGTTGAGAATCTGAGGGAAATGATTGATTTTCTCTCCCTTCCTCCAACGATATTTATATACACAAAGTGTTGCATTTATGGACTTTCTGAAGCCTGCCTATGGACCTTGGTTTAAAGACCTCAGCTTGTGATGTCAGTAAAGCTGATCCTGGGACCCCACTTTGAGAACCAATGCTGTGAGGATGGGGACCAGTCATCTGTGTCTTAAGAAGCCCTCAAGGTGATTCTAGTGCATAGTAAAGCTTGGGAACCACTGCCCCATAGAAATGCCACCAGCACACTACAGTTTAATACTATGCTTTTGGTTTATTTGAGGGTTGAGCTGTTTATTAAAAAAATAGCCATCTGAAGAATGACTTCATATCTCTTATAAAACCACTCTTTAGGCATTGAATGATTTTTGTAATGGAGGAATATTATATATTTCTCTTATAGTCAAGTGCTAGGAAAAACTTTATCTCCCCCGATGAAGTGGTAAATTATGATATTTGCATATCTTATATTATTGTTTGCCTCTTTTACCTTTGCTGCCCGGAGGTGTAGAGCTCAATTTCATGTCTAATTTTAGCTGTTATTCTTAGTCTCTTTTTCCAGTATAATTATTTGCCCCTTCTCCACATTTCATGTTTGTTCTTTTAATGAAATGGCTTTTCTGTTACTGTGCTATCTCCTATGAGAAAGCAAGGGTTATTATGTTCCATAAAAATAATTGTTACCCTGTTGAGGCAAATAAGCTATATCTCTGTGTGTGGCCATGTTAAAGGATAATTTTCAAAATGGCAATCATGACTCATACAAATATAGCATGGACACATGTCAAAGATTTTATGTTAACTCGTGAAAGATTTTACAACTCGCTCAAAGGAACCAAAGAACAGACATGTATAGGTAGTTACTGAATGCTGAAATGAGTTTATTAATAGGTACAAAACTGGTCAGTATCTATAGGGCAATAGAATGTAATGTTTGGAATCATCTCTTGGGGAGCAAGGGAGGCATCAACTGCATCTTCATAGGACATTCATTTGCAACTTTAATGGATGAGAATTATTTGATTACTATCAGTTTTCTATAGCTTTCAGAGTTGTAAAATAATCCAGTCAAAGACAGTGAAAGGCATAGACCCCTATAGAATCAGGTAACCCTGTGGGGCCCTAGGACAATGCCAGCATTCCCCTGAAAGAACACCTCGCAATCCTTTTTGCTGATTGCAATCTTTTACAGTTTTTCCTGACAGCAAGGTAATGGGCAAAGAAGTGAGTCCTCATGTAGGAGACTGAAACTGAGAAAGAGGATCTTCGGTAGATGAGAAAGGAGATATCCTATTATCGCTGTCCTGAGTCTGGCCTTGAAGGAGTCTTCATGGCCAGGAGTGCATTCCGGGGACGGGAGGGAAAGATGACTTTCGTCTTGAAGAAGCAGGATGGGAGCTAAGCAAGATTCCGTTCTTTGTTTCACAAGCTAAAGAATGAGTGGATCTCATCCTGTAAAGCCGATCATTTATTTTCATGTCATTCACTTTTCTTATTTATTTATTTTTATCTTTATGTTAACCCTTAATTTTAGCGGAGTCTTTTTTAATGCCCTTCAGGCTGGTCTCAGATATGTAAAAGGGGTCATGAAGAAGGAGCCTTGTGTTTACTCTCAGTCATAGAATGAAGTGGGAAGCAGTGTCCCAGAGGCCATTGGGGGGTTGATGGTAATTAATGAGAGCCCTCCTCCACCCCCCTGGGGACCACATGGTCACCTTTTCTTACCAGGTGGTCCCTACAGTGCTGGGTCCTCTTTGTTAGTTTAGTAAAGTGCTTTTATTCTTAGCTTATTATTATTTTCATTGAAAGCTTTTTAAAACTTTTATAATTTGATGGAGTTTAGTTAATTAGTTAATGGAAAAATATTGTTTGCATTCATTTGAATCACTCTATCCACAGTTCTGTATCATTGCAGTTTTAGGTCTTTCTTGTATTACCAATTAATTTAAGTGTAGATTTATGAACATTTACTGATTCAGTGGCCTTGACATTTGTTAGTTATAAGTTCTGAGTAAATAGAAGCTGGATTGAAGAGTGCTAAATGAGGATTCAGAAACATAATTTTATGAATACTTTATATTAGAAACCTAAGTCTTTCTTCTCTGATTCTCTTCTCCATAATAGTTGACACTTAATATACAGAAAGGCCCAGCACTTGAAAAAATATACATATATGAAACAGGGGTAAATTAATATAATGATCTTTGTGGCCCATGGTATATAAACTTAAAACTTGATATAATCCTAACTGCGGAATTAGTCAAATAATGAATGTTAGTTTGCCTTTTATGAGGCCCTATTTTTAGGAAACAGATTCAACTGATTTAGGTTCTGGTTCCAGCTCTGCTTCTCTAGTGTGAACATGAGAAAAAGTTAATCTCTGAGGTCTTAATCTATCAAATACGTGCTGTGAGCTAGTATTTATTGAGACATTGTTATGTTATAGGAAGACAGAGTCGTCCATGCGCTCTAAGAGCTGAGACACACGTGCCAGTAAGTAAGGACAGCTGAGTATTATAGGTACTATGAACGGCTTCTTAGAGGAACGGACGCTTAAACCGATTCTTTGGATGAGAAGTGTCATTTCCAGGCAGAACAAGGACTAGAAGCAGAGGGCAGGGGAGGGAGAAGAGAGATTATTCAGGGGAGGGGCTCAGTAAAAGGACCAGAGCTCAGAGGCATGAACAAGATGCCTGGATCTAAGTGTGAGCCTGGTGCAATGAGAGACAAAGAAATAGGTAGCAACCAAATATTGAAGTTTCTGGTTTTTAATGCTTACATTAACAGAAAGGAATGGGGGAGGGGGGAGGGGGAGGGCAAAGTGGGTAAAGGGGGTCAAATACATGATAACGAAAGGAAACCAGACTTTGGGTGGTGAGCAAACACTAGAGTATACAGATGTTGAAATGTAATGTTGTACACCTGAAATTTATATAATGTTATTAACCAGTGTTACCTCAATACATTTCATTTTTTAAAAGTTTTGACTAAATGGTCTCTACTGTTCTATCTGGCTTGGATTCTTATCTAAAATTCTATTGGTGAATGATAAGCATTAATATGTTCTGATTAATTTGAGTGGTTCTTGTATCCATAGTGACAACTAAATAATTAGACTGACCAAGACTGCAGGTTCCCTTGTGTACCATTCGGCCTTTGTAACCATGTAAAGGTGGGAAATAGAGTGCACCTGCCTTTGGTCAAAATCACTCTCTTGCTACTTCGTCCTTCATGTTACTGCCTACATTTTTCTTCTTTCTTTTTTTTTTAATGGGGGAAAATTTCATATGCATAAAAGTAAACATAATAGGGCAATGGACTTCCATTATTCAGCTTCAACAATTATCAACGTTCTTGCTTTATTTATTCTTCTACTCCCCACCCTTCATTCATTATTGTTGTCGCTATTTTTAGGTAAAATTTACATACATTGAAATGTACAAATCTTAGATCTATGTTTTGACAGATATACCTGTGTAATCTACATCCCATCGCAATACAAAACCCTTATATCTCCCTCCAAAATTCCCTTTTATCCCTTTCCAGTCTCTCCCCATCTCCATCCCACCTCCAACTGGAGACACACACACACACACACACACACACACACACACACACACACACAGAGCCCTTATACTTTTTAACCTTAGATTAGTTTTGCCTGTTTTAGAACTTATATAATGGAATCTCCTATATGTACTCTTTTGCTTTTGTCTTCTTGTGCTCAGGTCATTATCTGAGATTCACCCATGTTGTTGAGCTTATCAGTAATTCCCTTCATTTTGCCTTGCAGCATTCTGTTGTATGAATTTATTACAATTTGTTATCCATTCTTTTGTTGAGGGACATTTTGGTTGTGTTTTGTGCCAGTCTCAGCCTCTGAATAGTAATATGATGGGCTAGAAATGTACTCACCTGGGCTCTGGTGAGCTTCCCACAGATAGCACCCCTTTCTAAACCATTGTTATCACCTGACTGAACCTTGTTGTTTTTATTTTATTTATTTATTTATTTTATCCTCACCCGAGGACATTTTTGCATTTATTTTCAGATAGAGTGGGAGGGAGAGAGGGAGGAAGAGAGAGAGAGAGAAACATCGATGTGAGAGAGACACATTGAGTGGTTTCCACCCACACGACCCCAACCGGCTGGGGACAAACTGCAACCAAGGTATGTGCACCTAGCGGGAACTGAACCCGGGACTCTCCAGTCCGAGGGCTGACGCTCTAACCGCTGAGCCAAACTGGCCAGGGCGAACCTTGTGGTTTTTAATTATGATTGCAATATGCCCTTTGGCAATCAGCATTAGGAAACTTGGAAGAAAAAAGAGTTTATTGCCTATAGGACCTAGAATGAACAAGGCCCTTCAGGGGGTACACATATCTAGTTGTGTGTCTGGCTATATATTTAAAGATAGCCTTTGTTGAAGCAGATGCCTCCTTGAAGCGGATGCCTTCCCAATCAAACCTTGTTAGGCTCTTGACATTATCAAAAGAAAAGCCAACTGTCTGGGCTTATACTACAGGTCGGTTCAAATTTTGTGCTATTGTGAAAGAAGTTGCTATGAATTTTCTTGTATACATTGTTTCATAAACATGTTTTCATTTCTGTTGGATAAGCCTGTAGGAGTGAAATTATAGTGTCTAAGAATAGGTATATATATTTAACCTTAAAAAAAAAAACCAGCCAGTTTTCCAAAGTGGTTGTTCCAGCAGGGTATGAGCACTGCTGTACATCCCTGCTCACATTTCATATTGTCTATCTTTAATTTTAGCCATTCTCATGAGTATGTAGTGGTATTTCATTATGGTTTTTATTTGCATTTCCCTGATGCCTAATGGTGTTGAACATTTTTTCATGTGCTTATTGGTCATTCATGAATCTTAGTTTGTCTGTTGATAAAGTCTTTTGCCCATTTCTAATAGGGTTGTCTTTTGATTATTGAGTTATAGTAGTTCTTCATATAGTCTACATACAAGTTCTTTGTCAGATGTTCATTTTGTGAATATTTTCTCCCACTCTGTGGCTTGCTTATTCATTTTCTTAATAGTGTCTTTTGATGAGCAAAGGTTTTATTTTTGATTGAATCTAAGTTATTAACATTTTTGGTTATAGCTTTCTATGTCCTGTCTAAGAAATCTTTACATACTTCCAGATTGAGAATATATTCTCCTATGTTTTCTTCTAAAAGCTTTGTACCTGTAGTTTAGGACTATGGCCCATCCACCTCAAATTAATTTTTGTTTATGGTGTGAAGTTGGAGTTGAGGTTCGTTTATTTTCATATGGATATCCAATTCTAGTACCATTTGTTGAAAAGACATTTTTTGCTCTATTGAGTTACTTTGGTACATTTGTTGAAAAGCAATTGTTCAAGTGTGGGTTTTATTCCTAGATTCTGTTTTATTCCTTTGATCTACTTGTATCTCCTCATATCAATATTGCACTGTCGTGATTACACAGTAAGTCTTGAGATAGGTAGTATAAATAGTACAACTTTCTTGTTATTTTTCAAGATTCTTTTGGCAATACTAGGTCCTCTGCATTTCTTCGTAAACTTTAAAAACCACCTTCTTCATTTTTATTAAAAAGCCTGCTAGGATTATGAATTATAAATTATTTTGGGGAAGAATTCAGTTCTTAACAATATGGAACCCATGAACATGGTATATATATTTCCCCCATTTATTTAGGCCTTTTTAAATTTCTCTCAGCAATGGTTTAGTTTTTAGTGTGGGCATTTTGTATGTCTTCTGTTAAATGTGTCACTAAGTATTTTGTTATTTGATGCTATTGTACATCGGTTTTAAAATTTTTTCCTGCTAGCCCTGGCTGGTTTGGCTCAGCGGTTAGAGCGTTGGCCTGCGGTCCAGAGAGACCTGGGTTTGGTTCCCGCTAAGGGCATGTACCTCAGTTGTGATTTGTCCCCGGCCCTGGTTGGTGGTGCGGGAGGCAGCCACTCGATATGTCTCTTTCACGTCGAAGTTTCTCTCTCTCTCTCTCTCTCTCTCTCTCTCTCTCTCTCTCTCTCTCTCTCTCTCCCCCATTCTAGCTGAACAAAAAATGGAAAAATGTCCTCAGGTGAGGATTAAAAAAAAAAAATTTTTTTTCCTGCTAGTATATAGAAGTACAATTGATTTTATATTAATCTTATACCCTGAGACATTACTACACTCACCAAGTTTTTAACACACCGCTCCTGAGTACCGTGGACTTTCTTTCCTTCATGTTTTAATATGACTTTTTAGATCTGAATGTCCTTGTCTCTTATGTCTGCCCCCAAAGGGGACCAGTGTGAATGCCTTGGCATTTGTGAAGTCTTTGGACTTCACAGTTGGATTCAAATAGTTCCTCCTAGGAAAATCTCTATTAGAGCATTTTTCACTTTCAGTCTTGAATGAGTCATTCTTTGAAGTCAAGAGCTGTGCTTTATCTCAGTTCCATCCCCACAATACCTAGCACAGTGACTTTGTTCACAGTTGAAGAGTACATCTTTCCAACATTTATCTCAGGAGGTAGAGGGAATTATGTAGCCCTGGAGTGGGGTAGGGTAGAGTAGGGGGAAATCCTTACAGGCAACTTTAGTCAATTGGAAACAATCCCTGAAGTGTGTCTTAGAAAGAGAAAAAAGACCTTTTATCAAAAACATACCATGTGTCTTGCTATTTAAAGATATATTTACTTGTGGATGATCTGCTACACTCTAAATGACTTAGGCTTTTGCGGTCAGTTTTGCGTTTCTATAAATTATGTGTCCTCTTACTTCCTTCTTGTTTTCTAGGTGGCTGACTGTGCTTGGGATGAAACAATAAAGATATATGATCCTGTTTGTCTTACTGTGCCCGCTTGAGACACCCTACTGTGGTCAGAAACAAAGAGTATTGGCTGAAGAACTACTTAACAGAAAATAAACTATTGATATCATAGTCTTTATGCTTTTATATGCTATTCAGATTTAAATTTTAAAAATTTACCCTGAACCAGTTTTGAAGCAGCTGATAAAGACTTTGGCTCACCATTTAAGCCTGACACATAAGCCATATTTCTTAAAATCCTAAGGAATAATTGATGTTAATGGTATATCTTACAGTATCTATTAAAATATAACCTCTGTGTTATAAAAAGGATGAAAAGATAGGAGATCCATGGATTATATAGTTAGGGATATATTTCATTTCTAATTTGTCATTCTTGATGTGAAATATAATCACTGCTGTTGATAAAAATCAAAACTGCACCTCTTGATCATTTATGACATCCCTGGCAAGATTGCTTTTTCTAATGTCATATATATATGAATACAATACTGTATATAATGTAGATATATCTTTGATTTAGTAACAGGGCTCTAATATAGATTTAATATATTTAGTAGTTATTTATTGTGCAGCTATTATGTGCTTGACACAGACTGAATGGGTCTCTCAGGGACTGTTTCCATGCTTTAAGAAGATGGGATGCTATGAGTTGAGCGATTTTTTTTTTTGCAGTTCTGCAAATCTTTTTAGATATTGTGTCCATGACCCTATATTTCTCTCTTCCTACTTCTCTACTATCAAATGTTAAAAAACAACAGCCACCAATAAACACTGGTTACTGGGCAAAAAGTCTTAGGTCCTACTATGGTTTCAAGCAATTACCCCAGAAACAAGCCCTAAATAATGCTATAACCCTCTTCACTACCTCCCTGTCTCCTTGAAAAATCTCTAGGTGTTGATGACCTATAAAAATGTAGGTTAAAGGGGAAAAATGAATAAAACAAACAACTTTGCATAGCATTTATATTTTTATATAATATTAAAATAAAATGCATTATAAATGGCAAAAATTGTCATTAGATTTTGAGAATTTTTAAAAAGCAAAATGTAGCTGTAGTAATCAGAACAAAAATAAATTAAAATATATGTGTATTGTCTAATTTACATATTTCTCTATTTACTTATTCCTGAAAAAATTTAAGACGGCTTATAAAATAAAGAAAAAATGAGACCGCATAAAAGATAGAATGAAAGGAGCCAGGTGGAGCCAGGAGTCGGGCTTGAAAATGTCAGAGTTCCAGAAAGTTGCCACTGGCAGCATAAATGGGAAGCCAGGTCAAGTCCACAATTTAATACCGAAGGCCTGGGCAAGAACTTTGTCCTAGTCCTGGGCTTGGCCCTAGCTAGCATCATGCCTAGCACATAGAAGGTGCTAAATAAAGATTCATTCAATGAATGAAAGGACTCAGGGAAAGTACAGCTCTTTTTAGTGCTTAGACAAATCAATACTAATTGTTTTCGAGAAGCCCCATAAAGAGGACACTGCTTAACATGAATGTATTGTAAGGAACAAGCAGCTCAAACATCCTTAGAGCTGTCAGGACGATGAGATTCATAGAGCTGTTTCTTGTTGCTTCCCTCTACAAGAACTAATGGCATCACACCAAGTGCAGTTCAATAAAAGCAGGTTCACAGTGGGTGTTCTCTGTATCAGCAGAATTTATAATAGACCTGTAAAAATACCTACCCCAGATCATACTTATAATTAACTGAAATTACTTATTTTCCTTTTAGAATGCAAGAGATTTTATTAACATAATCTACCATGTATCTTTTGAGACAAATATTTGTGATTTAGAAACTAAAATCTTTCTTGACTTATTTTTCTCCTCTATTTTGGGGATGTTAGAGATGTTTAGAATACTAACTTCATAATACTTAACTCTCTCAATATAAACCAGTGTGGATAAACATTTGTCCAGTAGGTTCCCTAGAGATAAGATAGATTGGAAAACTAGAAGGAAAGGGGCTGGATTCTCTCTAGAAAAAGAATGGGCAAAATTTTTGAATTTTGGTAGTTCACAAGCTAAGTGGCCTCTGAATTTTAGGAAGACAAGTCATTCCTTCCAAGCTGGGAAAATGCATCTGTCTCCTGGCTACTGAGCTCTTAGTGTTCACCCTGCCTGCCCCCCCCAAAATCCCCCTGCACCTGCAGTGACAGCACAGCACTGAGGAGTGAGTGCAGGAGAAGGGAACACAGGTCACTGAGCATCTTCTGTGATCTGGGCACTAGATGAGATGCTTTGTGTATGTTATCCCTTTTTATCTTTATAACATCCCTGCAAGGAAGCCCTCTGGGTTTTCCAGACAAGGAAGTGAAGTCTCTCAGGAGTCATAATACCCAGGAAGTGTGGAGCTGGAATTTGAAATCTACTATGACTGGATCGAAACCCGTGGTTCTGCCACATTGCCTCCTGTTCCTCAGAATAACAGAAATCGGCCCACTGAGAAATAGTCAAGATGTGGAACTCTCTGGTGACTACATCCTGATCGTTCCTGAGAGAACAGACAACATGAGTTTCCAAAGTCTAAAGAGCTAAGAAGCTGACCCTGGGTCTGGACTCTCCCAAGGTCTGTCACCCACTTTGGCATTTTTAAATTTCATATCTTAGCTATGATTTGGCTCTTCCAAAAATGAACTCATTAATTTCCTACTTAACAGGCCTTTTCTTGGATGAGAAAATCTACTTAAATGTTTTTTACTTCCAGATATTACTGGATACTTCCAAATCTGTATCTCCGGCCTTCTCCATCTGGGTCTCCCACAAGCCTTTGCACTCATGCTCTTCTAACCAAACTCATCTTGCTCAATAAACCAGCCTCTCTCTTGCACATGCTTTTTCTTTTGTTGCCATGCTGTCCACCGGGGCACTCAAGCTAAAGACCTAAATGCCATCCTTCCCATTTTTCCACTTCTCCACTCCAAGACATATCAAATTATGTCACTAAGTCCTGCCCCTTCTGCCCCTAACTACTTCTCCGTTCTGTCTCTTCCCCTCCACCCAACCACCACTGCCCCAGTTCAGGCCATCATTAGCTTTTCTCCAGAAGGTCCCAGCAGCTTCCTAAGTGATGCATCTTGTTCCTCGTTCTGTCCCCTTAAAGCTGCTGGAGATGGATCCAAATCCAATCCGATTACCCCAATTTCAGTATCAAACCTTTCTCTGCTCATAGGATTGCCTACAAGAAAAAGTTCAAACTCACTAACCAGACAGCCAAGGTGCTTTGGGGCGAGCTGCCCCTCTCCTCATCAGTGCTTCTCCCCCCATTGTCACACACTCCGTGCTTCAGCAACACCAGCATGCTCACGGACTCTCCATGTTAATAATGGAGGTGTTCACTTCTCTCTTTGCTCAAGCTAGTCCAGTGCCTGGATAGTCCTGCTCTTGGCTGGGCAAATTCTTACTCATTATTTGAAAGTCATGTGAAATGACTAAAGAAGGAGATTGACAAACATACAAAAATTAAAATAGTAAAATACACCATTAGCAAAGCTAAAGGACAGAAGACATATTGGAAGGATATATTTGTAGCATATCTAATAAATGGTTATCCAGAGTTGATAAAGAGCTCTTCAAAGTTACTAAGAAGACAACCAAACATAAAAGTTTGTCCCCTTTTATCAAAAGACATTCATAGATGTAGAAATGCAAATGTTTTTAATACACTTCAAAAAGATACTCAGACTTTGTCTTATGGATGACAAAGAAATGCAAATTAAAATGAAATCCCGTTTTTGCTTATCAGTTTGGCAAACATAAAATATTGATAATATCCACCCAGCCGGTGTGACTCAGTGGATTGAGAGTTATCCCATGGACTGAGAGGTCGTGGTTTGATTCCCGGTCAGGGCACATATGCCTGGGTTTTGGGCTCAATCCTCAGTAGGGAGTGTGCAGGAGGCAGCCAATCAATGTATCTCACATTGATGTTTCTATCTCTCCCCCTCTCTCTAAAAAAATCAATAAAAACACATTAAAAAATATTGATAATATCCAATAATGGTTAAAGTAAAAGTACTGTTATATACTTTTTTACAAGGCAATTTGATATATAAGACTTAAAATTACCAGTTGACCCAACAGTTTCTTTTTAAGGATTCCCTGCCTGTGCTGACCCCCCTCCACTCTTATCCCCCACCGCACCCCCTACAATTAATTACGGAAATACTTAAGTTCAATTGTCCAAGGATATTCACTACATCATTGCTTGGTAAAACCTAGATACCTGTCTACAGAAGAAAGGTTATACTGTAGAGAAACCATTTAAAAGAATAAGGTAAACTATGAGGCCTTACATGGGAAAATACATTTCTATTGATATGTATATTATCTGTGTGTAGTAAATCACTCCAAAATTTAGCATCTTAAAACAATAAACATTTATCTTACAGTTTCTATAGGTCAGGAATCCAGTAGAGGCTTAGCTGAGTTGTTCTGGCTAAGGTTTTCTCATGACATTGCAAATAAGCTGTCACCTGGCTCTCAGACATCTGAAGCTCAACTGGGGCTAAAGGATCAGCTTCCAAAGTCACTCACATGGTTGTCAGCAGGTCTTAAATACTCACCATGTGGGACCCTCCATAGGCTGAGCGTCCCTACAACATGGGATCTGGCTTCTCCCGGACTGAATGATACAAGAAAAAAAGAAAATCCAAGATGGAAGCCTCAGTCTTATAACCTAATCTCAGGAGTGACAATATGGCTTCTGCTGTCTGCTGTTGGTTACACAGACCAACTCTGGTACTGTGTGCGAAGGGTTAACCAAGGGTGTGAACACCAGGAAGTGGGAGATCTTTGGGGACTATCTTGGAGGCTGGTTACCACAATTTGCTTTTAAAAATAGCAAATTATAGACAAATGTGTGTTATACTTTCATTTTTTTTAAAAGGGGATTTATGTATGTATAAATATATGTACAAGAAAAATTGTTTGGCTCACACCAAACTCTTAACATTAGCCAGCTCTGTGTGGTGGGGTTGGTATGGGGTTGGGGGTGGGGAATATTGAAAATAGCATGTTCGCTTATTTGTAAAGTTTGTTTTCCTTTTATATACTATAATGAGCATGTGTTATTTTTATAATGAAAAATAATGAAATAAGACTGTATTTACTTCTGCAGGAAGCCTTCTCTGATACCTCATCAAGCTGGTTTTATTGCCCTCCTCAGGGCTCTTCTGTTTCTGCCATAAGACCCCACTGTTGCATGAGCATCTTTATGCTGCCTCACCTCCACCTGTGAACCCTGAGGACTAAGATGAGTGCTAATCTTTGAATCCTCTGTGGCTAACACTGCATAGCACAAAATACTGTGTATATTTGTTGAATGAATTCATGTAATGCCATCAATATTTATTGAGTAGCTCCAAAGATAATCAATCTTGAATCTAGACCCTTGATACCAATAGGTCAGATAACTTTTTGACCTTCAGATCTACATTCTTGTTCGATTATCCTTGCTAAACACAGTATTCTTATTTCTCTCATTTTCCTTTGGGAGCGTATCTAGTAACTGGTGTGGGAGATGATAGTTTTTTAAAAACGAGAGCCCTAATGGAAAAAATAGAGAGAATGTACTCTGTTTCATGCCAATGTAGGTTTCAAATATTAAGCTAAATTTTCTTGCCTAAATGAGAAGGGTAGGATAGCTGAATCAGCCCCAAATCGTTTACCTAATGTTCGTATCACAAATGGAAGCAATTATAATTGCTGGCAGAAATGAATCATTCCAAAACTAGGTCTTTGCAGACAGTTCTTTATTATATTCACTTAAGATGGCTTAAAACAACCATCCTTTAATTGCAATGGTCCCTAGAAGCAGAGATCCGTTATTTACTGATGACTTTAAAAAGTTAATATTCAGAGAGATCTTTTTTTATCTGAGTGTACTTTCAATATATGCTTATCACACACACACACACACACACACACACACACACACAATTTGAACCGTTGCTTCAGACCTCATTATTTCCTAAAGAAATACACTTGAAAAACAGAGCCTTGAAATAGCCAATAGTATGTAACCAGAGCTTTTAGCAACACAATTTAAGAGTTCTCCAGGGCACACGAAGCACGGGTTTTGGTGTAATGCTTTCCAGTGTTATTCCTGGAAAGTTGGCATAGTGGTGGGTCATTCGCAAGCATTTTCTTGAGTGCCCACCTGTCGGAGGCTGGGAGGTTCCCTACTGGGCGCTCAGCGCCGGCGTCAGAGGTTCCTTTGAGACCAAGCTCTCGTTCGCCAAACTGAGCTCCCAGCAGATACAAAGCTGGCCCAGATGAAGGACATCAGTGGTGCTGCCAATCCCAGATGTACACTTATTTTTCTGCTTCGGTAATAATCAGGGCTTCCCTCTGGGCTGGAAGTGTCTTGTTCGGCACAGAGGTGGAAAGATGGAGGACAAAAAAGAACCACCAGAGAAATGGATCTCTGATGTAGGACAATGAGGTGCATGCAGCATTTAGAGGTTAGGAGGTTGGGATGCTGGTGAGGGGGGCGGGCGGCGTGGCTGGATAAGAGAAGTGAACGAAAGGAGGGCTGGAGAGCAGCCATCCCGAGCTCTCTCCCTGGCACCCAAACCCTGACCAAGTCCATTCTTCTTAAGTGGTGCGAAAACTAAACTGTGTCTGGCTCTTAACGGTGACCTCGGCTGAGCGAACTTCGCTGGTACTAAGAGTACGGATCCGGGAGTCACTTTCCAGGGACCGAAATTCAGATAAAGGGGTCACAAAAGTCTTGCGCTGCAAAAAAAATAACAATTTTCTTGTTCTCTTAGCCAAACGGGAAGTAAACAGTTAAGTCCTGCGGGGCACAGAGGTGCCCGGCCCCGGCAGGTAGGAGTTAGGGGTGGTCCTGCTCATCAAAGCTCGGCCCTGCAGGCTGCGGTTGGCTCCCGGGATCCAGAGAAAGCTACACCTAGTCTCAGCTCCGTCTGGGTCCAAGTTCCTGCCCCCGACACGCCCTCTCTACCCCTCCCCCCCCAACTCCCCAGCGGGGTCAGTGGCTCCCCGCCCACCCCGCCCAGGCGTTCCCTGGAACAGTAGAGGCTACTCGCTCCAGACACTTAGCTTCTGCTCTTTCGCTCATTTCACATCTTTGCCTCACTTGGAACACGTGCCCCTGCCCCCGCCCCAGGCTCCACAGACGTGCAAGGGTACTGCGCCTCCGGAAGCTCCCCCAGAGCGGCGCGAGTAATTCCAGGTCCCTCCCTGGAAGGCGCGCCGGCAGGGTGAGCGGTGCGCGGGACCGGCCCCGGCCAGCCTTCGCGCCCTAAAGCACGCCGAAGCGGCGTCCTGGGGCCGTGGTTCCCTTCAGTGTTGGGGAGTCAGCGCCCGAATCTAGAGCATCGGAGAACTCCGCAGCCCGCTGGCACCGACTTTTCCCCCTCCCTGGTCGCCAGCAGGGACCGTAGGTGGAAAACCCACTGCAGCGCTGGGGGAAGGAGGCTGGGGCGCTGTCACTTGTTGCGGCTAATAAATAGTGTTCGACCCTGGGGCGCTGTTGTTTCTAAAATCTCTAGCTGTGCCCGGGATCCCCCAACCTGAGTTCCTTGACTAGGACCCGGGAAGAAGGGGCCCGGAGCAGCTGGCATTGCGGGAGCAGAGGTGGGCCGCGCCCCGAGTCTGCTCGGGTGGGCGCTGGGTGCCGGAGGCGCGCGGGTCCGGTCTGGCTTGCGGCAGCCGCCCGGTTTCCAGCCACAGTGTTCTCCCTGATGGTGAAACCGCGCGGGACACAACCCATCGCAGCTCGTCACCTACTTACAAATTGCTGTCGCTAGGATTCCCGCCACTCCTCTCAGTCCAGCCCCCACCCCCACCCCTGCCACTTTTCGGAGTCCCCCGCCCCCGTCACTGCCGAGCTGCGGGGCAGTCGGACTCGGAGCCGCCGAGCTGCGAGGACGCCTGGCTGGGGCTGCCCTCTGCAGCTGAGCCGGCGCCCCCTGCCCTTCGCCCACGGCGTTGGGCTGGCACCCCCGCCGCCCTCGCTCCGCTCCTCCCGGCTCTCCTCCCTGTTCTCCTCCCGCAGGTCCCGGAGCTCCTCCACCGCCGGGTGCGGCGGAACCGGCACGATGCGGCAGCTGTGCCGGGGCCGCCTGCTTGGCATCTCGGTGGCCATCGCGCACGGGGTCTTCTCGGGCTCCCTCAACATCCTACTGAAGTTCCTCATCAGCCGCTACCAGTTCTCCTTCCTGACCCTGGTGCAGTGCCTGACCAGCTCCACGGCAGCGCTGAGCCTGGAGCTGCTGCGGCGCCTCGGGCTCATCGCCGTGCCCCCCTTCGGCCTGAGCCTGGCGCGCTCCTTCGCGGGGGTCGCAGTGCTCTCCACGCTGCAGTCCAGCCTCACGCTCTGGTCCCTGCGCGGCCTCAGCCTGCCCATGTATGTGGTCTTCAAGCGCTGCCTGCCCCTGGTCACCATGCTCATCGGCGTCGTGGTGCTCAAGAACGGCGCGCCCTCGCCGGGGGTGCTCACTGCCGTGCTCATCACCACCTGCGGCGCTGCCCTAGCAGGTGAGCGGGACCCGCGCCGACCCCAGCCCACCCCATCCCACGGGCAGAGACCGCAGGGATGACTAGTGCAACGTCCTCACTTCCAGATGGGGAGACTGAGACAGACAGGCGGAGAGCTTTGAATGTGGTTGCTCAGCTCGAAAACGCGACTTCTGAGACCCAGTGGAGCCTTCCCCGGTGCTCCAGCTTCCCCTTTCAGAACCCCCGTCCTGGTTTTCGCCCCCCGCCCCTGCCTCACCCGTATCCTCCTTCCTGCCACCCCTGCCCCCTTCACCCCTTCCTTCCTCCGGGATGGGTGGGAGAGCCGCCTGAGCCCGGGAGCTGGACTCCCCAGACCAAGCCGGAAGGAGGGGGCCGTGAACTTCCTTGGGTCACGCGGGGCTGGAGTGGGGGGTGGGGGCAATGGGAGCGAAGCTTGAGCCACTCAGGCTAGTAAGAGGTCTCTGGCACCTCGCGAGAGTGGGGGGCTGTGGGCGCGAGGCAGAAACGGCTGGATTGAGACCCACGTGGGTTTGGCCGACTGAGTGAGATGGGAGCCGGCGGGGGTGAGAAAGCTTTTGGGATGAGGGGTCGTTCTTTACCCCGCGCCCAGCCTGCCAGGGTTAGAAGCTACTAGCTGGGGATCCCTTTCCCTTCTGGCACCCCACGGAGGGGGCAAGGATACCAAGCACCTGGTAACCTCCGTGCCAGCTCTGAGAGCCACTGCGTCTACTCCCAGAGCATCTGCGCTCTCCCGGGCCTCTGTCTCGGACAGAGATAGACACAGTGCCCTGGGGACGTGGCAGGGAAGGCGCCTCTCCTCATGACTCTCAGTGGGCACTGATTGACCATTTTATACCCGTGGGCAGAGCAAGGGCAGGAACCCCGTCTACTTTCCAACCCGACGCATCTCCCCAGTGGATAGCCACCCGCGCCAACCTGGTGTCTTCTCTTTTTCCTTCCTGTCCGGGCTCTGCGGTCCTCGTGCGCCTCAGGAGCCGGCGACCTGACCGGCGACCCCATGGGGTACGTAACAGGAGTGCTGGCGGTGCTGGTGCACGCCGCCTACCTGGTGCTCATCCAGAAGGCGAGCTCGGACACGGAGCACGGGCCGCTCACCGCGCAGTATGTCATCGCGGTCTCCGCCACCCCGCTGCTGATCGTTCTCTCCTTCGCCAGCACCGACTCTATCCAAGCCTGGGCCTTCCCCGGCTGGAAGGACCCAACGATGGTCTGCATCTTCGTGGCCTGCGTTCTGATCGGCTGCGCTATGAACTTCACCACGCTGCACTGCACCTACATCAACTCGGCGGTGACCACCAGCTTCGTGGGCGTGGTGAAGAGCATCGCCACCATCACGGTGGGAATGGTGGCCTTCAGTGACGTGGAGCCCACCTCTCTCTTCATTGCCGGTGTCGTGGTGAACACCCTGGGTTCCATCATTTACTGTGTGGCCAAATTCTTGGAGACCAGAAAACAAAGCAACTACGAGGACCTGGAGACGCAGCCCCGGGGAGAGGAGGCGCAGCCAGGTGGAGACCAGCTGCCATTTGTCATAGAGGAGCTGCCGGAGGAGGGTGGAAATGGCGGGCCAGAAGGTGGGAAGGCAGCAGGTGGCTCCGCTCAGCAAAGGGGGCAAGAGGCTAGGGGCAGCCCCAGAGGAGTCCCGCTGGCGGCTAGTAGCTGGCAGATTTCAGACAGCCCTGAAGAAGCGAGCAAGAGGTCATTAAAGGATGCTTACCTGGTAGTGTGGAGGTTAGTCAGGGGAACCAAGTATATGAAGAAGGATTATTTGATAGAAAATGAGGAGTTACCCAGTCCTTGAAAAGGAAACGCATGTATGTATATATGTACATATATACTTATTTTGTATGTTAGAGATAACATATTTTAATGAGGGGTCACCCAATTTTATTCTTTGAGAAGTGGGGCAGGGAAGCAGAGAAAGAATCTGAATCAGAATGACAGCAACAAAATCAGGGGTGAATTATTTAGCATCAGTTTATCTGAGGCATCATGGAGACAAAAGAATGTGAAGGTGCTTAACAAGATAAGACAGCGGTTCCAGCTGCAGACTCCTGGCACATTTTTTTGACATTATAACCATAACCAAATATCTGCATGTACTGAGTCCCTCAACCACCCCCTCCAAAGATGGAGTGTAGAAATGATGGCAGCATGTAAGAAGCTCAAAGATTACATCCAGGTGCACATTTTTGATGATAGAACTAGTTTTTTTATGGCCAGATGGGCAAAGAGTATATTATTGAAAAGATAATATAAATACACTGAATTGATGTTTACTGTTTATAGTCATCTGAAATATCATGTTTACTCTATTTTTTCTTCACTTGTTTTTAAAAAATAAGTGCTCTACTATTCTATTATATATTGATAAGAAATGTCAAAGCTATTTTGAAAATGTGAGTTCTTAGCTTTAATTATGAAGTTGAACTTTGGCTTTTAGTAATTACTATAAAAATATTTTAAAAGTTGTTTTGGTTCACTGCTTTATAATATTTATTATTGAATGCCATGACCTTTTTAAAAACCAGTTTTACTGTGTCCAATATTCTTTCAAGCAAATGCAATGGCTGAAATAGAATTCAGTATTAAGAAGCCCAAACAGAAGGGAAGCCTTCCTGTTAAGCTAGTCCTTGCAAATCGCATTGCACACCCCAAACCATGTTACAAAAAGAGCAACTGCTATATTCACTTGATAGTTTTTCTATCTTAAATTTGTCAAAATAAAGTATGAGTCTATCTGCTAAAAGACATGTTGTTAGAAACTTGTTTGAGACACATGTATGTTCTATTGTTGCGGTGTAGCCTGTGTCTGTCTTCAGCGTGTAGTGTCCAGTATCTAGTTCCCCTTGGGAACTTCCAAAATTAACGTGGTGGTTTAGTTTAATACAACAAAAACACTCTCATTTTCCAGTCAAGGAAACTGTTATGAAGTAAAATAAAATACTGCCTCAAACTGCAGTATGAAAGCCATCCACAGCTGACTTCAGTTCACGTGGAGTCTGAGACGGGACGTAGAGTCTTCTGGTCAGCCCCGTCCAGGAGAGGTCCTTGGACAGTAAAAGCACTCATTACTTGCCAGGATGTACCTGAGACTCTCAGATGGTAGCATCCTATATTTTTCTTTATTTTCCCCAAATCAAAACAAAACAAAAAGCAGAGGCAGAAGTGAAGTTTCAGCTTCATCAGTTTGACCCCGCTAAGCTGGTGAGCAAGTGTGATTGTGGTGGTTTGTGATTGGTCCTGGTTTACTGGCTTTTGCAGGGATTTGATTGTTTCCAGAGGTACCTCTATAAGCCATTTAATATCTAGGAGCCCTCGTATGACTTCATTTAGACATGGTTGGCTAGGGTTACAATGACTTCTTTAAAAAGAAGCATTTATGTTAATTAAGGAAATTAATTAATGAGAATTAATGAAAGCAGCAAGGTTGAATGAAGTATATATTTGTTAATACCAATGTCAGGTAAATGGATAGAATGATTGTTTTTCACTGGAAAAAAAATCCCTTTTGGTTAAAACTGTGGGTTTGTATTTATTGCAAAAAGATTAAGTCCTTCCTGTCGACAAACGTGTACAGGCACTGTATCGGAGTTTTCCAGAGACACAGAACCAAGACGACTGGGCCTCTTTAAGAACTTCTGCCTAGATAGAGTTCGACACACTGCCTCTCCTTCAGCTCTAACCCACTCTGATCATACTGGAGCTCTGCTGGTGTGCTGGGCAGTAGGGGTGGGGAAGGGTTCTACAATCTTATTATTATTTCTCAGTCTTTTAGTGGCCTGTGTCCCTGGGCTGTGATTTTCACAAGTGTTTCTTAGCCTTTCTTTTTTCTCCCCTTAGATGAGTTAGGAAGACCAGAGGGGCCTGGAGTGGAAGAAATGCCACCTCCCCAGAGTGGGATACGGCCCTGGGAAGGCTTTTCCCCTGGAGAGTAGGTCTTCATTATGGAGAACCCTCTCGGTATATTTCACAACGATTACTCTTTTCCCAGAGTGCCAAGGTTTCCTGGAAGTCGACTTGTGAAAATGTGGGTGCCCCAGGAGTTTCTAACTCTCATGATATTCCATATTCAGCCTCCCCAAATTTATCAAATTTACCATCTAAGTGTTTATGCCAATGTATAGCTCTGGTGGCTTCTGTTCCCAGGTAAGGAGGCCTTTATTGTAAGTTTCTGGATTCACCTGTCTATCCAGATTTGGCCTAGGTGAGGGTGGGGGTGGAGGGGTGTGGGGGGATGTTACCCTGTTCTCTGATGGGTCCTAGAAAAGTTGCTGATTTTCAGGTAATTTATCTTTTTCTTCTTACAAGAATGGGAGTAAAACTTCCAAGCTCTTTACATGTTGAAGCTGGAACTAGAAGTTGTGGCTGAAGACTTTTGGAAAGCCTGCTTGATTTCTGTCAAGCCAGAAGCTGTGAAGGGCAGCTAGACATTCCTAAGGAAGTTTCCAACAGAAAATACAAGCACCCAAAGCTACTGGCCCTCCTTGTAACTCCTGCCCTCCCACACCTCATGTCGAGTGCCGGCCACTCCTGCACTCAAGTGTGGTGATGCGTGCGTGTGAGTGTGGGCAACTTTTGAGTCCAAGTGCATTGTGAGCGGGAGTCAAGGCGCACTGAGATGGGTGTGCCGGGGTGGCTGCCCCCCTTCTCTGTCTCGGGGTGCTTCACTTCTGCATAACAGAAATCTCTTCTGGAATTTTTAAATTTTATTTTTATTTTTATTTTTTTACCATCTTCCAACTACCTGCTGTGACACCCATAAGTTTCATGTTAACCTCCAGCGGTGACTGCTGACCGGACTCACCAGTTGCCTCCATCTCTAGATACCATTTTAGGTCACCCAGGCTGGACTTCATCACAGGATCTGCTGAAACTGTACCCTCTCCCTGGCCACTCTCTGCCCTGGCCCCCACCCCTTACACACGTAACAAGTATTTGTGATTCTGGATATATTCCTCCCTGCATCTGCTTTGTCCTCTCCTGAGGTAAAACCGCAGAGTTCAGAAAAGAGCCTGTGAACAGAACAGAGTAGAACATGGAATAGCAGGACCCACAACTAGTAAATGGAGTCCCTGACCCACCTTGGAGAACCATCCCCTCCCCATTTCTGAGTGCATGTGTTCAGATGGTGTTGACTCCATCCTTCCATCCTTAGTGTTTGACTCCAGCCAATCCAATGAAAGTGTTTCCTCTACTCCGAAACTTGGTGAGTTCAGGCATGGTCGTGGGGCCTGGTCATGCCAATGGAGTGTAAGGATACTTTGGCAGACTTAAGTTGCATATTTGTTTTCTTTTATTGATTTTAGAGAGAGATAGAAACATCGGTGAGAGAGAACATTGATTGGCCACCTCCTGCACGCCCCCCACTGGGGATTTGGCCCACAACGGGGGCACGTGCTCTGACTGGAAATTGGACTGGCGACCTCTTTTTTTTTACCCTCAACTGAGGACACTTTTGCATTCATCTTCAGATAGAGCAGGAGGGAGAGAGGGAGGAAGAGAGAGAGAGAGATAATCATCGACGTGAGAGAGACACACCGACTGGCCGCCACCCACATGACCCCAACCGGGCCGGGGACAAACTGCAACCGAGGTACGTGCCCTTAGTGGGAACTGAACCCGGGTCTCTGTACCGCGGGCCAATGCTCTAACTGCTGAGCCAAACTGGCCAGGGTGAACTGGCGACCTCTTAGTGCATGGGTTGATGCTCAACCACTGAGCCACACTGGCTGGGCATTTTTCTTTTCTTACTGGACTTGAACCTAGGAGGATGGGGTGAAGTGGGGCAGACAGGTGGACCAGGAAGGGAGAGAGAGAAAAAGAGTCCTGGTGAGCTCACCTGACCCTGGTATTAAGCTGACTTTCACTTAGTTAGCATTCTCCCTCAGATTATCAGTTACATAAAACAGCCTTTTGTTGTTATTTGTTCAAGGCATTCTGAGTTGGGATGTCTGCTGATTGCGACCCCAAGAGTCCCAAGTGACACAGACATAAAGGAATGGTTCTCAGCCAGCAGGGTGGGGTGAAGGACCAAAAGAGGTTTTTTATTTGTTTGGTTTTGATTTTGTTTTTTTTACCACACAAGCTGTTGTCCCCTGAACCCAACTAGGGATTAGCTATGCCTCCCTGGTTTCTTGCAAATTTCCATCTAGCATGTATCACCCATGATCTTAAACAACCCATGGTTTTACCTATTGTCTTTCTTTTCAGTTTACAATTCAGTTGATTCCTATATTCATGCTTCACGAATTCACTAGATATCAAAGGAATGTTGTGTATTACACACTGTTAGAAATAATAATACCCAGAGGTTATTATTATAGTGCTTGCCATATGAAATTCTAAGTGTTTTTATATGTACAAATTCACGTAATTCTTTTTTTAATATTCATATATTTATTCCCAAAGCATATAAACTCATCTTTTCAGAGACCAGAAAGCAGAAATTTCACTCAGTAACACAGCCAGCTCACCCTGCCCCACATCTACTAAAAAAAATTCCCTGGGTGAGGGATGAGTATCACCACTTTCCTAATATTAATGCCTACAGGTTGGCATTAATATTATCCCAATTGTACAAGGGGTAAGCTGGGGTACGGAGAGGCTAAGGAACTTGCCCCGGTCTCACAGCTGATACTCTGGAGATCTGGGGTCTGACCTGAACCCAGGTGGCCCGTCTCCAGGTCCCCTGTGTCCGCACCCTGCTGGTCTGCCCGGGGAGGAGTGTTCAGTTGGACACCAGAGGGCTGGAGATGATGACGTGGTGGTTGGCAGCCCCGGGCCTGTCAGGTCTGCCACTCAGTGAGGACTCAGGCTCTAGCCATTGTTCCTTCCTGCTGTTCTCAGAGTGGAAAAGGATACCACTTGATTTCTAGAAACACCTATACATGTGTGTGTGTGTGTGTGTGTGTGTGTGTGAATCGTTTTCTGTTTGTGAGCACTCAGGGACCCAGGAAGCCGTTGAGGTACCATGAACGACAGAGCAGAGAAAGGGGCACAATTGCTGTTAAACCAAGTGTCCCCAAGCTCTCCAGCCTTTGGGTCAATATCTCTTTTAGTATTTAAATAAAATAACTTACTCCTTCACCTTATATAACCTGGGAAAGTACAGAACTTCATGAGTGTTTCTGAGGATTCATTGAGCATGCGCAGTGTCGCTGATTACTTCTTGCTACCAGCTGCTGTGCTGATCAGTTAAAAAAAAAAGAGCAGCTTTATTGAAATATAATTTACATACCATAAAACTCAGTCATTTGAAGTGCACAATAATCTTTATTATATTTAGTATAGTTACAGAATTTCACAATCATTACCACCAGCTAATTTTAGAATGTCTTTATCGTCTCAAAAGGAAATATTGTGCCCATGAGAAATCACTACCCATTTCTCCCCGGTCCCCCTGGCCCTGGCAATCACTAATCTACTTTCAGCCTCTGGATTTGCCTGTTCGGGACTGATGCTTCTTGCTAGTCTGAAACTGCTTTTCAGACTGCTCCTCCTAACCCGCTCCTGCACTCCCTCGGATGTGCAAGGTGTTGCTGATAGGACGTTGGCACTGGGAGGCCGTTGACAAGATTTACCGAACGTGTGAAGCTACTTATTATAAGGGCATTTCAGTGTAGAAAAGGGAAATTTGAAAGTCTGAATCAGAGGGCCCTGCTCTTGGAGTCTCTGAGCATTCCTCCCTCTCCTTGGACCCTGGCTGCTGCTACGCGGCAAGGCCCTCTCCACTCAGAACGGTCCCCTTCCTGTAAATGTACACCCCCCGCCCCACAGTTTCTTATTTTTTCAATATTTTACTCAAGAAGTAACTGGAAGGGCTGGAACACTGTCCTCTAATGTGGTCTTCACCACGTCCTAGAATGTTTCTGTTCCCCCAGAATTCGTATGTTGAAACCCTAACCCCCAACGGGGTGGCATTTGGAGAGGGAGCCTTCGGGAGGTAATTAGGTCATGAGGGTGAAGCCCCCTTAAATGGGATCAGTGCCTCTATATGACGAGAACTGTGAGTTGCCTCTTTCCTCTGCCCTCCACCATGTGAGAATACACAAGAAGACGGTCATCTGAAAACGGGAGGCTGGCTCTCACCACACGGGGATCAGCTAGCACCTTGATCTTGGATTTCCAGCCTCCAGAAATGTGAGAAATACATATCTGTTGTTTTTAAGCCACACAGTCTGATATATTTTGTTATAGCAGCTCAAAGGGACTAAGACAAAGATGTTTAGATTCGTATCTTTGGTGGGAACTGCAGTTCTCCAAGGCTTGCCTTCTCCCTTTCTCCTTTTAGCACTGGGGGGGGGGGGGGGGGGGGTGTTTGACAGCTGGGCCCCTGGCTGCCGACCTCAGGCTACACTGCCAAGTCTCCTTGCAGGTGGCTCAGCCAGTGGGAGAGGAATGAAACAGATGTAGACAATGCCCATATACCACGTGTTTAAAAGAAACTTGCTCGTTGATGAAAAAGCTTTGGAAATGGTAGTGATGGTTGCATTGTCAATATAATTAGTGTTATCAAATTGTACACTTAAAACGGTTACAATGGCAAATCTTATATTCTGAAGAAGGTGGCTTAAACAACAAACATTAATTTCTCATAGGCCTGGAGGCTGGAAATCCAAGATCTGGGTGCCAGCATGGCTGGGTTCTGGTGAGGACCCGCTCCCTGTCCCACAGACAGTGACTTTCCCTCTGTGTCCTTACATGGCCAAGAGAGGGCTCTGGGCTCCTCCTCACCTTGTATGGGCACCAGTCCCATTGTGGGGCTCAGTGCCGTGACCTTCTCCAAATCCAACTCCCTCCCCAAAGCCCCGCTTCCAAACACCACCACATTGGGGATTAGGCCTCGACACACAAAACTCAAGGGGACACATTCAGCCCATAGCGATCTATTTTACCCCAATTTAAGTAACTGATCATATAATCTACCACAATCCATTGAATTGTATACCTTAGATGGGTGAATTGTATGGTATATAAAGTGTATCTCAATAAAAGTATTTTAATTTTTATTTCTATTTAAACATGTTTTTATTGATTTTTTAGAGAGGAAGGGAAAGAGATATAGAAACATCGATGTGACAGAGAAACATCCATCAGCTGCCTCCTGCACGCCCCCTACTGGAGATCGAGCCTGCAACCCAGGCATGTGCCCTGACGAGGAATCGAACCAGGACCTCTTAGTCCATGCGATAATGCTCAGTCCACTGAGCCACATGGGCCAGGCTCAATAAAACTATCTTTAAAAAGAAAAAGGGCCCTGGCCCGTGTGGCTCAGGTGAAGCATTGTCCTGTACACCAGAAAGTGGTGGGTTCGATTCCTGGTCAGGGTACACACCCAGGTTGCAGGTTTGATCCCCAGCTGGGGTGTGTGCGGGAGGCAACCGATTGATGTTTCTCTCTCACATCCATGTTTCTTTCTCTCTCTAAAATCAGTTTTAAAATGAATGAATGAATCAAAAGTAGAAGGAACCTGTTACCCTTTCCTCCCTCTCTCCCCAGTCCCAGGGCTCCACTGTGGACACAGCACTGACCAGCGGGGACAAACCTGGACTGTCAGAGCACATACAGAGCGCTGGGGCCCAGGAACGCTGGGAGTGAGGCTTTCTCCCATTCCAGCCCCTCCCGCTGGCCCGACTGGTGTGAGAGAGAATGTGCTTTGTGTGTTGAGCTGTTTCCTCAGGGCTCTTTGTGTTCCAGGGGCTTTGCCAGTATTCAGATCAAAACACTCACCTGAGAAAGAGTGATTTTGAAAAACATGAGACAGGGATTGAGGGCTTCTTCCTGCCCTCTTTCTTCTACTCTCCCCCCCCTCGTCCTGACCAACACTCAGTTTGTGACCAGTAAAGCCCAGGACTCCATAATCCCTGTACGACTGTATATTTTTACCTTTAATTTACAGATCTGCTGAAAACACAATAGTCTACATAACAAACAGTCAGCTATGACTATTCGGTTTTTTCACTGATTTCATTAACAGCTGGTAGAGTTTCAATATTCCATAGCAGAACTCAAAAATTAGTTTGTGGTTTATGCTGAGAGTCAATTGAATGTTTCAACTATATTCAAAAGAGCAAAATCAGTAAATTTCCCTAGCTATCTGAATAATGTCTATTTGTCATTTGTTTCTTTTATTTCACCACAGAAAAGATTTTAGAACACAAAAACAAAAGGATAGAAACCATCATTTTCCCTCAATTCCCTCCTTTATCACAAACTAATTTGGTAGATATTTGATGCTTGCAAGAATGTAACAATAGGTTCACCTCAGTGATATGTTCTGGGGGAAAAAAATCCATAAAATAAGCTTGATGCAAGAGAAAGAATAATTACTTATTAGCAAAGGGCATGCCTTTGATTTTTGTCTCTCCACGCAATGTTAATCCAAATGTGTTTGATCCATTCCTGCCTCTGGATCAAACTTTCCCTTTGATGTGATACAAGAGAGAAACTCTGATTCTAAATATTTCATGCCAAAACACCAGGTTGAAAAATTTTAGAACCCTGATTATCTTGATGGAGGGTGCCTAATCTAGAGATATCTGGACAGTGGACTAAATTTATTGCTTTACGTTTGGCTATTTGGCTTCATTCATAAAGTCAGCGTGTGTGTGTGTGTGTGTGTGTGTGTGTGTGTGTGTGTTTTCTTTGTAACAAGATCCCTTAATAAATGAGAGGTACTATTGCTATTGAGGCTGATTTTCCATACAATTATGGTGGGTCTAGGGTGTTAATCTATTGTGTGATTTAATAAAACACCACCAGTTATAAATCTCAGCTGGATAGCACCCTTGTCTTGGGTGAGTGGGAGTTAACTCAGGTCATGACTAAAGTTCACAATTCCTGGCTGCATGTGTAGTGCTTTCACACTGATTGCCCAGTTCTCTGGAGGGCTACCATTCTTTCTCATCAATAATTTCTGTGCCCAGTTACCCTTATAGCAGCCCATAATAAGCAACCCCGTTAGTTCCCCATTTTTAAGGAATAGTGTTCAATTTTCAAATGAATTGGGTAGGCAAATAGGGAAAAGGTTTGCATTTGCAATTCACCTAGTGGCTGTCTTCCAAAATCTGCAATATATTTTATAGATGTTATTATCGACTTGGTGAGCAGCCATTTCTATCGGCACTGACTGTCCCTGCAATGGTATAAAGGGAAATTCACTTTGCCTGGTATTACTTAAGCCTTCCAGAGCGCTGCTGCAATCATAGGACGGCACTACCTTTGCATTTGATGAATGACTTTGTAAGCAAATACCATCCCCTTTAATTCCAAAACCACTTGGAGAGACGATTGCAGAAAGGGAGATAGTAGGCTGGACAGTTCACCGCACAAAGGCAGGCATTCCACTGTCTCATCTGCTCTCCTGCTTCCCGTTGCCCAACACTGTGCCTTAAACATGGTTTACTATTCAATAAACATGTGCTGATTGACTGACAGAAGAAATCCAAGTCAAGAAATCAAAGCACAACTTCGGTTTTCTCATTCAATTGGAAATTACATCGGACTATAAGCCCCTTGTAAGATGGGCTGATAGGTTAGGCTGATTTTCATAGAGTGCTGTTCTTGGACAATAAAATGCTATAAATTGAATCTGCTGGATAAGGGATCAGCTGTGTAGTCTCTGCAAAGGGAGGGAAGCAGGATAGCTTGGTGCAGGCTGTTAGGAAGTCTACGCAGCAACGAGAGCTTGGCCCCGCACGCTTGGCGCCCCAAGGCTCCATGAAGTCAGAATTTAGGAGACTTGCTTTGGCTCAATCCAATAAAAATGTTCATAAAGAGACTTTCTTTTTGGCTAGGATGCCTGTCTTGAAAAATAACATAGAACATTGTTAACAATTCAGACAGGGAAGAGAGAAAATAGGTCAGACAAAAAATAAAGGGTGAAGTTGTCCTGGCCTTTCTTTAATCTTTTGAACAGCATTTGAAAGAGCGCCTGGCAGATGAACAAATTTGTTCTGTATTGTGGAGTTAATATCTGAGCCAGGATTTCTGTCATCCCTCTGGGCGTGGTAATCAATAGAACTAATAAATAGGAAATGACTAGACCGAGCCAGTGGAGGCCAGCAGCCTTCCTAATGGGGCCCCTAACAGAGGACATCCTGTTGCCAGTTGTGCAGAGTTTGGAGAATCATGGGTCTGAACAGAATAGTTAGCAGCTACTAGGTTAGCACTGAGTTATCTTAGAGAAGCTGGCCAGCATCCAAAGACAACTCTAAGCAAAGAGACAGTGAGAAAGTGAACCAAGTGAGTGAGGGAAGAAGGAGCCATAGCAGAGGGTGAATGAGCAGAAAACAGGGAGGCATCCCCCCTTTGTAAACAAAACAAAACATACCCTATTTTTTAGGGCAGTTTTAAGTTCACAGCAAAACTGAGAAGAAGGCACAGAGATTTTTCTATATTCTCCCTGCCCCAACACAGACATAGCTGGCCCCACTATCAACATCCCCCACCAGGCTGGTACATTTGTTACAATTGCTGAGCCTGTACTGACACATCATAATCACCCAGAGTCCACAGTTTACATTAGGGTTCACTTTTGGTCTTGTACATTCTGAGTTTGAACAATATCCATCGTTATGGTATCACACAGACTATGTTCACTGCCCCCAAATCCTCTGAGCTCTTACTATTCATCCCTTTCCCTCCCACCTCCCTACCCCCACCTCTGGCAACTACTGATCTTTCTACTCTCTCCATAGTTTGCCTGTTCCAGAATGTTACATAGTTGGAATCATACAGTATGTACTTTTTAGATTGCCTTCTTTTACTTAGTAATATGCATTTAAGTTGCCATGTCTTTCCACGGCCTGATAGCTCATTTCTTTTTAGTTTTGAATAGTATTCCATTGCCTGGATGTACCACAGTTTATCCATTCACCTACTGAAGGACATTTTGGTTACTTCCAAGTTTTGGCAATTATGAATAAAGAGGTTTTAATAATATATATGCAGATTTTTGTGTGGACACAAGTTTTCAACTTCTCTGGGTAAATACCAAGGAGTGTAATTGCTCGACTACATGGTAAGAGTATGTTTAGTTTTGTAAAAAACGGCTCAATTGTCTTCCACGGGGGCTGTATCATGTTGCATTTTGACCAGCAATGTGTGAGAGTTCCTGTTGCTCTCCTTCCTCGTTAGCATTTGGTGTTGTCAGTGTTCCAGAGGTTGGCCATTCTAGTAGGTGTGCAGGGGCATCTCATTGTTGTTTTACTTTGCGTTTCCCTTTGACATATGATATAGAACATCTTTCCATGTGCTTATTTTCCAGCTGTATATCTTCTTTGGTGAGGTATCTGTTAAGTTCTCTGGCACATTTTTTCATGGAGTTGTTTGTTTTCTTATTGTTGAGAAAGGAGTCCTTTTTAAGGTTTGCTGGTGTTGGGAGTGAACCAGTGACTCCGAAGAGATGTAAAGTGCATTGTAGGGGCACTAGAGCTCTGGGTTACGTGTCCGGTGCTAACACAATCTAAGTTTCCAAGGGAACCTCTGATTAAGACACAGTGTTAAAGAGAAAATATGTAGTCACCGACTCCAATGCAAGGGAAAAGTGCGTGTGATCAGAGGAATTATTTGAGACTCTAATAGAAGTTCTGGGTCTAGGAGCATTCTTAAGTCTAATGTTTCAATAAGAAAAATTAAGGTGGTCTTTTCCTTAGAAGACAGTTGGCTAATTGCTGAAACAGAAACCAGATTTAATTAGCAAGTCCTCCAGTTGTGTTAGCAGGAAGATAAAGAGCGGTATGAAGAACCGCAAGCCACGAACATACGCTTGGCAGCCCGTCCCCATTACCATGCAGGGTGGGCTCCGTTTTTCTGTTAAAATGGGGATGATCAAAGAACTCCAGGAATAAGGTTTTCTGTTTTGTTTTGTTTTAAGAGTGATGAGTACACCCCAGGTAATTTTTTCAAGCTCAGTATATGAAAATGAAACTAACAAAATAAATAAGTGATCTGCTCTGCAGAAGTATTCAAAACACCGTTCATTTAGGTAGAAAGTTACCGTATGTGAAGAGCCTGTTTAACTTCCTCAAGCCCACACAGAGGGATCTGCTTCAACACCTGTTAAAGCAGTTGGCCCTGTGCTGGAGTTTTATTTATGTTTGCTTATTTGTGTCCCCACCAGACTGAGCTGTCATGGAGCAGGGCTTGGGATTGTTCATTTTTGTGTTCCTTGTAACTGATTTCTAGCATCTAGTAGGCATTTAGTAAGTGCTTGCTCAATGCATGAATCCCTTCCAGTGTACTAGAAATAGGTTCGGGCTTATTGAAACTATTTTTTAAAATTAAACTGAATTCCAAAAACACATTCATCATGAAAATCAAAGAAATGCTCATAATGAAGGAAACCACTGGCCCTTTAATGGCAAACTTTTGAAAAAAAAAGGTGATACATTGAAAATCCTCCCTGAAATTCCTGCTATTGTATTGTTGTCAACATATTAAAACCAAGTTCTACCATGGACATCCAGTGAATTCGTCTTCTCTTTATTATGTTGGCCTATGATCTCTTACTTGCAAATTATGTTATCCTCAGACCTGGGCAAGTCATTGTTATGTAAGCTGGACAGTTAGACAAAAAAAACACACCTTTGTTTTGTTTTATTTTGAATGGAAAAAGATCCTTGGGGAGACTAGCAAAGCTGGCCAATGAGGAGGAGCCCAGCTATGGAAGAGCAGTGAAGACAGCTTTCTAAAAGTGGCCTGTTCGATGGAGCTACTTCTGTGTGGCCAGAGCATGCTATTAGTTCTGGATGAACAATAAGAGCTATAATTTTTATTGGCTTAACTTTGAGGATTTTCCCAAAGCTGGAGGTACTGCATTGCAATCTCCAAATCTCTTAATTAACAAAGCTTCCTAAGCAGCCTAAAATGGCTTCTGATTGAACACTCTTAATATATAACACAGAAGTGCAATATACCCTACTAGATAATTATTTAAATGAGGTGCTGAGTACTTTGTTGAACAGACATCTTAATTAGCAAAACAGATATGTTCACATTTTGCATTTGAAATACTTAATAATACTATTCAAGTAGTATAAAGACTTACTTCTCTGAGAAGGTCAATGAATCCCTACATTGTTCATTTACAGTCATCCCCAAGAACCTTTTTAATTTCCTCCTATTCATGTCATTCTTATGGGTTATCTTAAGAAGGGTGTTGCACTTTGCTGAGAGAATAATTTTCATTGTCAGATATGTAAAATGATGTTTTTCTGAGAGTGTACAAATTGGTAAAGCTAAGAATAAGAATATAATTTGAAACATTTTGTAGGGAAGCTTTTAGCTCATTTGTGATGGTTTTGTTAGCTGCTTATGGGGAAAAGTCTTACCTTTTCTAAGATGGATTATGATTGGTGCTCATCTGAAGTTATTATTAGAATTATCAAAGAAAAGCTGTTGATCTTTTTTTTTTTTTTTTTTTTTTTTTTTTTAGAAAACTGAATACTGTGGGAAACATTTATTAGTCTGTACAATTTGGTTTTAATAAAATATTGACTATTTGTTACAATAAATTACCAAGATTTTCATTGCAACAATACTTTCCCACACACATCAAAATCTGGAAGCAGTATGTCTTTCTCAAATTGCCATTTAGTGTTTTGTATCCCAACCCTCAAAACACAGACATAGGTTTTTTGATATCGACAAGCCATTTATGGAAATCATAAGACACAGCTATTCATAAACATTACACATGCCACATGGACGTTCCTGGACAAACATCACCAACATTTATAGGAAAAGGTGTTGGTTTATAAGTGTTAAGTACTAACATGAGCCACATAAACACACTATTCATGTCTTTCTGAAACCAAAATGGGGAAAAGCTTCTTATTGCCATTCTGCCAAACACCACATAACTAAAAATGCTGCACAAAGAGTCATGAATCCAATGTACGTATCATAGAATTAAAACTCCAGTTAAGTAACTGAGCTACTCATTGAAGTAAATTAAAAAATAAGATCAAACTCCTTTAACATATCAATGCTATTTTGGAAGCATCATCAGAACAGAGATTTAATTATAAATTGGCCTGGATTGCATCCAGTAAAGAGAATTTTGCTAAGTCCCAAAAAAGAATCTGTCAGCAAACATCCTAGGAAAGCTGTGGAATCATGCTCTTTGTTATTCTTGAAGAAATTCACCAGGTTTGGATACCTGTAATCGCCCATTGGTTATAGGAGTTCTACATACCAACTAATTCAGTAATTGATAGGAGTATTTAAGCATAAAGAAGACCCAAAGCAGACCTTGTTATCACATATATTAGATAGGTGGACTTTTAAAAATCACATGATAAGTGTAAATCATAAAAGCAAGTGTACTTATAAAGGTACACCAATTTTATGTTACATAAAAAACTGTAGATTGCAAACTGTGCATGCTTACCATAACATTTTACCTGGGAAAGCCAATGAGTAGGATTTCTTGTAAATACTTACTGTCATGATACAAAACAAATATGTGCAAACTGCAAGGTCCCTAAAATAGCAGTTAAAGAGTTTATATACAGAAAGATGTCACTATCTGATCAAATATGGCATTTCCCAGAGTTTATAACACAGAACAATAACCTCCACAGGCTCCTCCATGGCCTTCTTCCCTGTGTGACAGTTTGACTCCCTTATTCTGGTTCTCACTTTCCCACAGTCCAGGCGTCTGAATGATCTTTTCAACAAGTTCCTCAAAGGCACACTGTACACCATCACAGGTTTTTGCACTTGCCTCTATAAACAACATGGAATGCTTTCGTGCAAATTTCAGGCCTTCGTTTCTATCAACTTCACGATTTTCCTTATCAATTTTATTTCCAACTAGCATGTTTACTATGTCATTTCTCGTGCAGTATGTTTCCAATTCGTTTAACCAATTATCCAGTTTAACAAAGGTGTCCTTCTAGTGACATCATAAACCAATATAACACCCTGTGCACCTCTATAATAGCTGGGAGTTAATGTTCTGAACCTCTCTTGACCAGCAGTATCCCATATTGCAAGTTTAGCCCTATTTCCATCCACTGAAATTGTTTTCACCTTAAAGTCAACACCTATTGTTGCTGCAAGTTCTGGGTCAAAAGTATCATCTGTGAACCTCAAGAGCAGGCTAGACTTGCCCACGCCATTCTCCCCGATGATAAGGATCTTCAGGGTGGTCAGTATGTCCTCGTCCATCCTGACCCTTGTCAGCTCGAGCCCAGCCACCCCTGTCTGTCTCTCAACCCTTCACCCGGGAGAGCTGCCCGTGCACGCGCACCGCTCCGCGGCCGCCACCTTCTTTTCACAGCGGGTATTTCTGTTGATCTTTCTAAGTGATACTCAACCTTATCATATGGCTGATTTGTTTATTGTCTGCAACACTGGTTTAAATTTCAAAAAAGATTTTTTGAATTTATACAACTATTATGACAAATGAAAATTAGGTAGTGTATTTCTAAATTTAAATATAGTCTATTAGGCTTTTTCTTTTCCCTTGATCAACCATCCAAATACCAAATATTTATTATGTACTATGTTATGTAAGTCATTTTGGGCATGCAAAGACAGTTCCTGCTCCCAAGGAGCTGACGTTCTCCTTGGGAAGACATATGTACATACGTGACCTAATAATCTAAAATAGTACATGAACCTGTACCAAAAGCAATGAGCAAAAAACAATAAACAGACCTTTAATTTGCAAACTATAGGTATTTGCTCCAAGGCAGAATAAAGTTAGTAATCATCAAAGCTGGGCTAAATTTCACTGCCTTGGTAAGTCTCTAAGCTTGAAAGATTGGAAGCATGTAATTTGGGAATGAAAACTGTCTGTCTACATACAGCTAGTACACATCTAGACTGTGAGCCAGGTCTTCCAGACAGGTAGTAAGTAGGAAAAAACTCATTTCCCAGAGATGATATAAAATGACTAGATTTATCAAAATAATTACTGGAAAGAGACCAATGATTCCAACAATTCCTCGTCATGCTGGAATGATGGTACACAAAGCATTAGTAAATACAAATCATATTCATAAGACCTTTTTACCTTCTATAAGAGGTAGTATTATTCTTTGGTTTGTGTCATTGTGGAATAACACATAGACTTTCTGGGATCAAAATCTTGCACAGTTTAGCCAACTTCTTTTCTTGCTGTTCATTCTGGAATTCTCTAGATTTCACCGTCGAAGTCCTTGTCACATAGAGGGTTCTTCCTCCTCCCTCCCCCTTTCGGAGGTAGTAAGTAGGAAAAAACTCAAAAGTAGGATAGTCCTTAAAAGAGGCCAGTAGCTTTCCTGCTCACTCCTCTTACACAGAGATGAGTCCACTTGAACTATTTCAAACCATGCCCCTCCAGATTAGAAATGACGTGGAATAAGATGAGACTCTGAAAGGTGGCCCGTGCCTGGAGAAGGTTAGAATCTGAATGTCACTTTGTACAAAGCGTCATTAGCAATGCTTGAAAACCAGGAGCTGGGGCTGAGGAGCAGGGACAGCTAACCATGTGACCAACTTACTACATGGAGGTGTTGGTGACCGTTACTGTCAAACACAACATTTCCCGTTGTTACAGAAAAAGGAATGTAAAAAGAGTATGGGAAGAGAAGGAGGCTGACTCAGAGAACTTCAACAGGAATATTTCAGGTTATAATCTGCCAATAGTTTAAAAAATTCACAAGTCTCCATTAAATTGAATTTCAAACATATCTCTCTCATGAGCTGTTAATGAGGACAGTTTGACATTCTCTCAGGTGAAATAATTCAAGTAGAAGCCATGTGACAGTATAATCAATTTAAGCAGCTCTCTAACTACTTCAAGTTTGTCAAAGTGTGTTACAGTTAAAGCTATAATTAGCTAGCCCTTCTAAATTCACTGCGAGGTAGAGCGTTGAATTACCAAGTAAGCTTCATAACTGTGAACACAAAGAACACATAATTGTCAAAAAGAGTCAGCCATCTGGGTGCCGGTTACATGGCTGTGTCCATCTTGAGAAAATTCATCAAGCCAAATACTTAGGATATGTGCACTATTGTGAATGTATATTACATGTCAGTTAAAAGTTAAAATTTAAAAATATATGTTAAGCAGCCTGGTTTTAAGACGAAAGACCTCCTTACCAGACTAGTTCTGAAACTACCCAGGAAGGGCATTTGTGTTTAGTGTAACAGGCCTTCGTTATGCTGAACCAGCCATTAAGGTGCTAAAACGAACCTGATTCCTGCTATACTTAAATTAGAGTTTGAAAATAATACAACTGTGTGCTCAGGTGCATTGACAGGAGTTAAGGTGGCAAGAAAATAAATAGATGGGTTTTCACATGGTTTGCTTACCAGATGGTTTGCTTCTCCACTGGCTTGCTTCCCTTGGTCTAGACTGCGTGGTGCACCAGAGAGAGTAAGCAAGGTGTAATTGTCACCTCGCAGTCCAAAGCTGTCATTTCACAGGGAACGCACAGGCTCCTAGAGGAGAAACTACTAGAGTGGCTGACCGCTGCACCCCCAGGGCCTCCGATAGATTCAGAGAGACCTGGAACCAAATTCCAACTCTGCTGTTTGCATACAGTGGGCTGAGGGCAAACCGATCAACCTTTCTGATTTAATTTGCTCAACAGTCAAGGGGAGACAATATAATAATGTCCATGTTGAAAACTGCTGGGGTGATGAAAGAAAAATGCATAAAGCTTCTGACATGCAGTAAGCGTTTTATAAATTCCTGCACCATTCTTTGTTTCAACCTGAGAATTGGACTAAATTAGTTCCTGAGTTCTCACCAGGTAGGAAATGAAAGGAGACAGCACATTCTTAAAGCAAAGCTCCAGGGGCTCTCTCTCTCTCTCTCTCTCTCTCTCTCTCTCTCTCTCTCTCTCTCTCATGCTCCTTTGACCTATTTTTCTGTCCCTCCTACTTGCTTTTGATGTCACGCCTCTTGAATTTGAGTGTGTGCTGTGTTTCTGCTTTCCCTTCTCTCGTTTAGTCTGCAGCCCCTGAGATCTGGGTTCTATCCCAACCCCTTCGCTAAACTCTTCACCGAGATCCTCAAGACTGTCCTGCTTTCAAAAACCCAAGTCCCTTCTGTAGCTTGATCTTATTACTTTTCAGTGGCGTTTGATCACTCTGTCTCTAAAACACATTCCTCTCCTTGGCTTTTATGTGGCTCTTACGGTTTTCATTCTGCCCATCTGCTGCTTCCTTCTCAGCCTCTTTCTCAGGGTCCCTTAAATGCAGGTGTTCCTCAGGGCTCCCTGTCTCTCCTCAACCATCTCACTCCACCTGTGACTTCTCCTACCCGCTGAATGGTACCCCAATGCATCTCTCTACCCCGCCCTGTCTCCTGAGCTCTAGCTCTATATATCAATTGCTGTGGGATGTTTCCACTGATTAAACTCAGTTCAAGCAACTGTGCCCACCACTGCGGCTCCCTCCATTTCCTCCTCCTCTATGAGGTCCCTTATCCCTGAGCCCTGAATTGTACCACATCTATGCTATTGCCTCAGCTCTCACTCTAACCAGCACTCAACCCATCGGCACATTTGGTACACCCCTTTCTCACAAATACTCTCAGATCACATGGGTTTCTTTGTCCTCATGCTCACCGCTCTAGCCTTACTTTGGGTCCTTGTTGGTTTTCCCGATCTGAGTCATTTAGAGATGAGGCGACATCCTGAGCACAGTATTGATGCTGAGAACGTGAATCTGATTATCCCCTTCTTAAAAATCCTAGTAATCCCATCTACTTCAGAATGAAGTTCAAACTCTTTTTATAGTCTCAAAGACCTTTGGTGATAGCCCCTGCTTTCTTTTCCAAACTTAACTTTTCCATTCCACATCTCATGTCCTGGGATTATGCAGCTGGGGTTGTCAGGAACGCCCTTCCCCTTTTCTGAACAATTTCTGTCCATCTTGCAAAACACAGTCAGCTGTCAGGGCCTCTGAGAAGGTGTCCCTTACCCTCCATGCCCATCCTCAGCGCTGGGTTCCTGGCTCATAGCATTCTGCTCATACCAGCAGACTTCCTGCTCTGTGTGGTGATGGTTGGTCAACCTGTCTGACATTTACATTAGAGGCAGGACATGTATTCTTTCATCTGTTTTCCTGGGGCACCACACAATGCCCACCTGTACCAGTCACTCCATAAGTGCAATCTGAGTGAGTGATGAGTTGGCCAGAGCAAGTCCCTGGACATCTTTGGTGTGGCTGTGGAGGGGTAGGGTGGTGTGAGTGTGTGTGAACTCGGTAGCTTATCAACTCCTACACAGTCTAGAACTAGCTCCGAAGTAATTGAAATAAAAAATGAGAAGTTCATTTTTCTCCTGATCCACCCACATCATCATTTCACTGCCACCTGAAGACTAACAACCATATAACTTTCTGTTGCTTGCATGACCGTGTCAAATGATCTGAAACATGTCATGCGTGAGCAGTCTCTCTGGTGGGTCTGACACCCACAGCATCAAATTCCTCACAACCTTTGCTTTTTCCTCCTTAATTCCTCTGAAACACATTATGTATTCCTGCGAGCTTTTTCATCCTGGAACAATTCTCCTCTGATGACAACATCTCCTTCATCTTATTCTAACCTCCCCCCTCCTCCAATAAACCTCCTCTGAGAGAACAAAGGTGATGACTTTAAAATTTTAATGAGGCAGCTAGAGGAGCGGTATAGAATGAGATTTTAATATTACACTTAAAAGAAGACATTTGTCTGAACCTTTCTTTGGAAATGCATCAAAGCAAAATATTTGGAATTCAAATGTAAATTGTAAAACAGAAAGTAGAGTGTCCATTAGAATGAAATTGATGCTGAGCAACGGCCCAACCACCCCACAGAAGCAAAGATTTTGTTCCTTTGAAGTCAAGGAAGTGCTAGTTATGTTTTTGACCTCATCTCTTTTCCATCAGAAATGTAAGTATAGAATAGAAGATAAAAATCCAAAGGCAAAGGGTGAAACTTAATCTTATCTTTCTTGATAAGCCTCTTCATTGTTATTTTACATCAAAGTCTAGATCAACTTAACTTGAAAGGAAAAGAATATTTATTCCATGATCTTGTGATGAAGGAAAATCATTGAATTAAAAAACAGTTATTGGGGAAATTTTATACCTTTTGTGGAAGTCAATATCTGTAAACAGCTAAACAGCTCCCTTATAATTACCAAAATTCATTTTGCCTGGGTGAAAGAAAGCCTCTTGGAGTTACTATTTACGATTGCTTCAACTTTAGTGGGCGTTTTACTAATAAAGTGGGAATGAAAGGGTGATTGCGAGCAAACTGCTAAGCAGAGCTGATCACCTAAAGCCTAATTTTCTCCAGAGCTGAGATCTTTTCAAATGGAGATAATTTACCAGGGAGGAGATAATGGAGAGGGGAGACACCAGGAGTGGGCAAGCATGTAGCAGAGGGTCTCTTAGGAATGCGGTGGGTCTTCCCGCCAGTTAGCACCCCACGTTTATCCAGGTTCCCCCTTCCAGGCCTCCCCTCCCCCTCCCTCCCGCTCCTCTGCCAGGCTTTGGTTCCATAGCTCTCAGCAGCTACATTCGTTCCTATGCTTATTTATGGGTGTTTCTCATGTTGTCCTCCGATGATTGTCAATCGGTTGGTATGATTTCCTCAGGTAATTTGTATATTCTCCAGGAGAATATATACAGAACCATCTGCAAACAATAACATAAACAGAGGATAAGGTGCAGCTAGCCGAGGAGAGAGGCTGGGCTCTCCCCGGCTGCCTGAACCTTGAGGGTTTGAGTTTTAATTTATTACGAGAGACACCTCCTCGACTCCACTTCTCTCAAAAAAATCTTGAGAGCAGGGATTTTTTTTATACTTTGTTTCTGCTGTATCCTCTGCACCCACACAGTTGCCTGGCATACACTAGGCATTTCAAAATATCTGTTGATGAATAAATATTTGAATGAATAAAAGTTTCTTACACAGAAGAGCTGAGTGGATATTTAGTATTTCTGTGACTCTGGTATGACTCAGTATATTATTCTTTGTTTGCAAACAAACAAAATTACCAGTTTTGATGTTGTGAGGCTAGAAACTATTCAGCAAAGAGAAGAAATCAAATATATCCTTTCAATTTTAAGCTAATCAAAGGTGAGTGTTGTGTTTACTCATCTCTGCATCCTGACCAGCCCCAGAACTGTGCCCTGCATAATCCACACTCAGTGTTGGTAACCAGGTGTTGAGGGAGGAACCAGGTCCTGCAAATAGACCCTGACAGTGGGCAGTGCTATGGTCTGAAAGTTTGTGTCCCCCCAGAATTTATATGATGAAACCTAATGCCTGATGTGATGGTATTAGGAGGCGGAGGCTTTGGGAAGTATTTATGTCATGAGGATACAGCCCTCATGCATGGGATTAGTGTTCTTATAAAAGACCCCAGAGAGCTCCCTTGTCTCCTTGCACCATGGGAGGTGACGGCAAGATGCAGTGTGTGAACAAGAAGCAGGCTTTCACTGGACACCGAATTTGCTGGTGCTTTGATCTTGGACTTCCCAGCCTCCGGAACTGTGAGAAATTAATGTCTACTGTTTATAAGCCACCTAGTCTGTGGCATTTTTGTTTCGGCAGCCTGAATGGACTCGGACAGGCAGGGCATGAAAAGAGATTTATCAAGTCTTCACTAGGCTTCTCACAAAATTATCCATGCCACCCAGGTGGAAACCAACCCTCCCTGCACTTAATATTTTCACTAATAATGACGTTTTGGAGAATATGCTATTAGGTTATATTGTATTATGTTTAAAGTATTATGCAGACTAAGTGCTTATATCTATGCTTATTGCACAGGGAAGGCAAGGTCCAAGTCCTTTTCAGGTTTATTGTGAAAAACAGAGACAGTCCTGAGCACAGAGAGGGCCATGTCAGTCTAAACAGAAGCAAGAGGGCAGTGGGAGAGGACAGAAGAGAGGGAAGGGGGTAGCCTCTATCCGCCACCTTGGCTGTGTGGTGTGCAGTGTGTGTGTGTGTGTGCGCGCGCGCGCGCGCGCGCGCGCGCATGTGTATGCATATGTGTAAAAATATTGCCTTTCCAAGGGCCTTCTAAAATCAAACCATATGGGAACAATAATCCTTTAAGTCTTTCAGTGATTATTGCCTCATTATGAATTGGTTTATCTGTGTCAGAAAATAGCAGACATTTATTGATTGGGGACAACAGGCAGCACTTTGCTGAGTACCCTGCCTGTTCTCTACTTTAATCCTCCGGTGCAACTCTGTAAAGTAGTATTATTTTCCCCGTTTCTTACTGGGGACACTGAGGCTCAGAGAAGCTAAATAATTGATTGAGATCCCTCAGTAATAAGTAGAAAACACTAGGGTGAGGCAAGAGAGGACCCTAGAGGGAAAAATTTAAGGAGGCAAACTCTCAGGTTTGTGCAAGGGCAGGCTGACATGTGCATGAACTTTGGAGTGTCTCAAGTTTTGCACCGGGCTCCTGGCCTGCCTCACGGTAGCCCCAGTAATTATGCACAGGTCCTCCTGACTCCAAAGCATGTGCTCTTGACCACTGCACCATAGCTGAAAGCGGAACATTCTGAATGATAATGCTGGAGAAGTAAGAGGTGTAGAGTAGAATGTGGTAGACCAGTAGTCTTCAAACTTTTTTTGCTTATATCTCCTCAAAGAGGATTTTCAAAAGCTATGTATTCTTTGCACATGATTAGGTTGATATCTAAAAATTTTTCAACTTGAGTTTATGTAGTTATAAAGGATATAATTTCCACTTTTATTTTATTTAAAATAAAATTGATATGTAATTATTAATTATTAATGTATTGAACAGAGCCTAAATCCCATAGTGATAAGAAAGACATGGGCAAACATGAGGGGATATTTTATATCATCTCCTTTTTTCTTTAACCTCTTTGAAATCATATTTCTATTCCATTCCCCGATATAAATTTTATCCTAGTATTGTTGTTTTTTTAAAACTTATCTGTATTGTTGAATATATTATACTCCTTTTTAAGGAATACATACTCCTTTTTCCCCTATTGATCCCCTCCTCTCCACTCCCACCCCCCTCCTGCCTTTCCCCACACTGTTGTCTGTGTCCATTGGCTATGCATATATGCATATAAATTCTTTGGTTTATTTCTTCCCACTATCCCACCTACCTTCCCTTTGAGGTTTGTCAGTCTAACAACCAATTTGTACTTCTTAATCCCTTCACCTTTTTCACCCATTCCCCCAACCCCCTCCCATCTGGCAACCAACAAAATGTTCTCTGTATCTATGAAAATGTTTCTGTTCTGCTTGTTCATTTTGTTTGTAGATTCAATTGTCGATAGATATGTATTGCCATTTTGTTTGTTCATATTTTTGATCTTCTTTTTCTTCAAAAAGACCCTTCAACATTTCATATAATACTTGTCTGGGAAACTCTTCATATGGCCATCGATTCTAATGATAACTTTGCAGAATAGAGTAATCTTGATTGTAGGTTCTTGCTTTTCATCACCCTGAATATTTCTTGCCACTCCCTTCTGTCCTGCATTCTTTTGAGAAATCAGCTGACAGTCTTATGGGAACTCCCTTGTAGGTATCTAACTGCTTTTCGCTTGCTTCTTTTAAGATTCTCTCTTTGTCTTGAACCTTTTGCATTTTGATGATGATGTGTCTTGGTGTGGGCCTCTTGGGGTTCATCTTGTTTGGGACTCTCTGTGCTTCCCGGACTTGTATGTCTGTTTCCTTCACTAAGTTTGGGAAGTTTTCTGTCATTATTGTTTCAAATAGGTTTTCGATTTCTTGTTTTCTCTTTTCTCCTTCTGGCACCCCCAAGATTCGAATGTTGGAACACTTGAAGTTGTCCCAGAGGCTCCTTACACTATCCTCATTTTTTTAAATTCTTTTTTCTTTTTGCTGTTCTGATTGGGTGATTTTTGCTTCCTTATATTCCAAATCGATGGTTTGCTTCTTGGCTTTACCTACTCTACTATTGAATCTCTGTACATTATTCTTTATTTCAGCTAGTGCATCCTTCATTTCTGACTGGTCCTTTTTTATGCTCTTGAGGCCCTCACTAAGTTCATTGAAATTCTCACTAAGTTCACTGAACATCCTTATAAGCAGTGTTTTGAACTCTGCATCTGTTAGGTTGCTTATCTCCATTTCACTTAGATCTTTTCCTGGAGTTTTGTTCTGTTCTTTCATCTGGGACCTGTTTCTTTGTCTCCTCATTTTGGCTGCCTCCCTGTGTTTGTTTCTATGTATTAGGTAGAGTTTCTATGTCTTCTGGGCTTCCTACGGTGGTCTATTGTAGTAGGTGTCCTGTAGGTCCAGTGGCACAGCCTCCCTGATCTCCCAGCTGGGCCCTCGAGGTGCACCCCTCGTGTGGACTTTACACCCTTCTGTTGTAATTGAGTCTTGATTGCTGTTGGCACATCAATGGGAGGGATTTACTTAGGCTGATCAGCTGCAAGGACTGGCTGTGCCCACTATCCACTGACCTCTGACTACCTTGGATGATCAGCTGTGCAGGGGCCCACCATACAAAGCAAGACTTACTTCAGCAGGGCTCTGGTACCCACTGAGTCCATTCCTTGAGTGTGTCACTTGTGGAGGTGGTTGGGTGGTGGTGCTTCGCAGTGTTCTGAAGCTGTCCACTGGGTGTGCTGGCTCTGGGGCCAGGTCAGCCACTGCCTGTGTTCTACCTGGGGCCACCAGGCATAAGCTACAAAGCAGTCTTCAGATGGCTGCCTCTTGTGCTGGGCTTGGAGGTGCCCAGGAAACGCCAAGTTGTAAACCAAGGCTGGCTGCTTCTAGTGCCGGGCCTGGGGCCACTTAACGAGAGGTATGGGGTTTGCTGAGACCAGATGCTGCTTGTTTGACAGAATTTAGGAAAATCTGAAGCAGGATCTGAGACAGGCCATTCCTTTGGTAAAGCAACTGGCAATTGCTTGGGTGGGCCTGAAAGTTGGGTGGGGCGGGGCCTCAGGGAATCACCAGGGCGGGGCAAACAGTGTGAGCCAGGTTGCTGGAGTCCCAGATATGGCAGCGTCTGCCTGCCCTGTGGGGGAAGGGCTCACCAAAGGAACAAAGGCTTCTGACAGCACGTCTGTCCAGGAGAAAGCCGCCTCTCCAGCCCTCGCCCCAATGCCAAACAGCTCAGTTCTTCCCCGTATGTCTCTGGTACGTTTCGAGCTGCCTCCCCCACACTGGAGCCTGGAGGGTGCGAGTCTGAGTAAGTCCGTGTGCGGGCCCTTTAAGAGGAGCTGCCGGGGGCTCCAGCCGCCTCAGCCTCAGTTCCCGCTGGTTTTTCCAGCCCGAAGTTATGGGGATTCTCTTCCTGGCACTGGAACCCTGAGCTGGGAGCCTAGTGTGGGACGGGGACCCCTCAGTCCTCAGGGAGGACCTTCCCAGCCGAGGTGTCCCCTGATTTTTATCTGCCACACGTGGGTGTGGGACCAGCCCGTCCACGCCTCTGTCCCCCCTACCAGTCTCGATGTGGCTGCTGCTTTAATTCCGTAGTTGTAGGACTTCCATTCAGCTCGATGTCAGGAGGTTCTGAATGATGGTTGTTCTGTAGTTTAGTTGTAACTTTGATGTGGTTGTGGGAGGACGCGATACCGTGTTTACCTACGCCGCCATCTTGACCGGAAGTCCTATCCTAGTATTTTCTATGCTTGAAAGTTTTAAATATTTTTCCGAAAAAAAAGAAAAAGCATATAAATTGAAATGAATTTTTTGACCACAGGACCCTAAGTGTTTAAAGATTTCCTTCTGGAATTGAGGTATCAGTACAGTTATCATTAGTACTCAGTGAGTCCTCAGCATCATTATGCTACAAATGTTAATGGTTATGAAATATAAAAATAACATTATATTAGAACTGTATTTCTTAATGAAATAGATGAGGTTATTTAAAAGTTATTTCATGTGGTCATGGATGAATATTACTTATGGTTGAAAAAGACAAGGTTCAGATCCAATTCTTATTATATGTGTTGAGAAATTTCATTCACTAAATAAGTAGATGGTAATTAATGGAAAGAGTTTTGGTGTAGGAAAGCCATTTACTTCTCCAAGATATGTCTTAACAAAGTTACACAGTAATCTATCATGAAAAATTATTTTTAATGTTTTATCAGCTGGTTGTTTTTTTTTTTACTATGTTTTTATTGATTTTTAGAGAGAGGGAGAAAGGGAGATGGAGAGAGAGAAACATCAACTGGCTGAACTGGGAATCAAACCTGCAACTTCTCAGTACATGGGATGATGCTCAACCACTGAGCCACACTGGCCAGGGATTTTTTTAAAAAGAAAAAAGAATCAGAAGGATGTGTTAGCCAGTCATTAGAGTCATTCATGGTCTCAGTACCAACCCCAACCCCAGTATTTTAAATAGATTTTATCTTGGATGCCTCAGAGGGTTTTAAGTCCTAAGGCAATGTACTGTAGTGAGTCCTGATAGATGTGCCTTTATTTTTCAGGTGAGAGCAGGGTGCCTGTGAAAGAGGAGATGGAAACAGAAAACCAGCAGAACACCTGGACCACAGGCTCTTTCTCAGGTAAAATGGTTTTGGTAAAAAAGCCATATAGATGCTGAGGACCCGGGAACTGATTCCCATAAAACTACCTGTGCCCATTTTGAGGATCATTTGAGAAGTCCTCAAAATGAAAAGGTTGGTAAAAGCCCTTTTGAGGGTTTCGGATGGACAAGGGTGGGAGTAAGGTGTAGAGAGGGCTGTGGGAGGAGGAAGGCAGCACTGGGCAGTTGGGAAAACAGAGAAGAACTGAAAGGGCACAAAGGAGTTAACTCACCGGTCAGCTGTGGCTGGCCCCGCTGTGTTACAAATTGGACATTGACTCATCGTCGCAAGCCCAGGGTTTTAGAACCCAGGGTTTTTGTCTTGTGTGTGTTGGATGATTTTTATTCAGGGTTTCAGTTAAGAGAGGAATGAAGAGTACAATGTGAGGTTTATAAAACAGGTCAAGATGAGAAGATAGAATGGATGTAATTTGGAAGAAGAGAGGATTTAAGGTAAATACTGGGCAGGCTGATTCTGTGTCGCTGGTTTCTGTCATTAGCACTGTGTTAGCAGCAGATGTTGCTTACTCTCCTCAAATTAAATAAAAATGAACTCAGAGCTGCAATAATACAGTTCAGCGATCTTTCAACCAGAGTATACTATCTCTCAGCACTTTCAAAACTACGAAGGGTCTTTATTTTGTGTGTAATAAACATGAACATTTTGAGTGTCATTCAGAAACAGGTCATTTCTCTGATCAGTCTATTAATCTGATCAGACAGATGAAACTGACAGGTCTGTATAAATTCAGGGAATGTTTGCTCTCAGGTTACACTGTTATCAACACAATTCAAAACCACCCATGTTAAGATTTGGCTGTTTAGCTGGAAAAGCCATTAAACTGTTTTTAAAAAACCCATCTTTGAATGAACAGATGAAAAGAAAGAAATACAATTAATTTTTAAAATCTTTGCTTGAATTCAAAGTTTATGAAACTCTTTTTAACTTATTTTGAATAACTTTAAAATCAAAGAAAATTAGTTTCATAATTTTTAGCACTGCTTTTAACTGTATTCCCTGGAATTGCAAAATGCACTTGCCTATTTGTAGAAATTCTCCTTTCTAAATATGACTCAGGCATATGTATTTATCTCATCATTAACACATATCTTTATGAAAGAAAAAGCAAATGTTATATCCACACAATTATAAAAGTATCTCATGTATATGATTTATATTTAGTGAAGTAAAAAATGTCCTGAGACAGAGCCTTCCCTTATTAAATGGTGTAACTTGATCCTTGATGATATCAACAAGATCATATTCCAAACCATCCAGCTGTTAATTAATAAAATAAATTAGATGGGGGGAAGGCTTCTTTTTTGGCTTTGACTTTCATTCTTTTAACAACTTTTTTCTTTCTCTCCCAAAATACAACGCATTAGCAAATGCCACCTAAATGGTACTCCCTTTGTGACTTTGCAGCTCTCATTGTTACGCATTCATCAGGCCCTGAAGTGCTCTTCCGTGTATTTCTGGAAAACTATTCATCTGTTTAAACTAAACAAATGGAGCTGTTTAAGCTGTTCGAATACGGTGCCACAGTTATTTGTTTTTGCATCTTCAGGTTGCATCCAAATGAAAGGTTTTGGCTAATTGGCTCTGGGAATAGTATCAGAAGCAATCCTAGAGAATTCTTCCTGGTAATTAAGTGGAATGCACTTCTGGTGCTCTCGCTGACCTCACACAGAAGGGTATCTTGTCTTTCCCATGGTTGCTTGTGCTTATCTCAGCCAGCTTCGTGGTGGTGGGCTGGGGGGTGAGGACAGGAGGAAGACAGATAAAGGTGGCCCAGAGCAGGCAGCCCAGTGCTCAGGGAAGTGCTCCAATTGAGAAAGGGGGGCCAGGGCAGGGCTGACTGCCTGGAGGAGCGACCAGAAGGAGACCCCTACATCCCAATTTCTTTGGTTGGTCTCTTGCAATTTTGATTTATCTTTAAATGTGTGTGTTTTAAGCGAAGTCCAATGGGACAGTGGAGCATGGGCTGGGAGCCTGGAGCCTCCGGTAACCTCCCTGCCTCTCTGGGCTGTCTGGTTCCTGCCCCCCCCCCCCCCCCCCCCGCGGTTTCAAGGCACCCACCACAGCTGCCTTCCTGCCCACCTCCTGGCTGGGACCCAGTGCCAGAACCCAGCATTCCCGGTGTGCGGTCAGTCACCTGGCAGGGCCCTGAGTGCTTTGGGAGGGTCTGCAATCGCCCTGTGAGTAACCACACGCTCTTGGGGGTGTGGCACTAAGCAACAAACCAATAAAAAGCCACAAAAGGTCAAAAGAAAAACTGTAGGAATAAAGGAAAAACCTTTTTTTTTTTTTTTTGTAAATCAAGATGCCTTATATTGGGTGGGCAAATAGGGTAGCTGGCCCTGAGTCAGAGCATGGAGACCTGGGTGGTGACTCAGGACTGCCAAAGCCAGCTGCTCATCAGAAAGCCCAAGGTAGGACAACAACCTAACCAACAACCAGAACACTCCACAGGAAGGGACAATTGTCCAAGTAAGTGACAATGGGGAAGTCATCTAGATGTTAAGCCAAAGTGATAAACTGAGTGAGGACAAAAACTGTAGGGGTGTGGGGATGGAAGAGGTGACTTACCTTTGCAGAGACCTTAAATGAAGCCAGGTGGTTGTGTTCCCATTCTTTTCATCATACTATGACTCTGGCCAAGTCATGCAATGACTAACCTCTAGCTCCTCATCTGTGAAATTGTTCTCTACTAGACTGGTAGTTTGCCTGTCCCCTTTCTTTAAAACTATTATAAATCTGGGGTTTTCAGCTTAGTAGTATATATATATATATACTACTAAGGAATGTCTTGGTTTGGTTAAGGAATGTCTTCTTTCTTTTATTGATATTCATCTGTGGTGGTTGCATGAAAATATCTTAATTTTTAAAAGAAAATATAAGTGAATATATATATATAATCTTGGCTTTGAGAAGGATAAAGTGAAACATTTATGGAGCAAAAAAAAAAAAAAAAAAGCCAAAAACCCTCCTTTGACAAGTTGATTAAGTATTAAGGACAATATTCAACATCTAATATCAGACAAAAAAAGGTTAATGTTAATGCACAGATCAAAATTATAATCAATAAGAACAATTTTAAAACTCCATTAGAAAAAAGCAAGATAAGGCAATTTTTAAAAGTATTATAAATGATAAGTAATAAAGAAATGTTCAACTATTAATCAAAGAAAGAGAAATTTGAAAAAAACACAACACTTTTACTTCTCAGACTGATGAAAAATTTATCAGTATTGGCAAAAGTGTGGGGGAAACACTCTCATACCCTAATGGATAGAGGTCTCTGGAGGGCAACTTGGCACCAAATATTAAACGTATTAAAAAGTGTGTACTCTGGCCCAGCCGGTGTGGCTCTGTGGTTGAGTGTCGACCCATGGACCAAGAGGTCACCGGCTCAATTACCAGTCAGGGCACATGCCCGGGTTGCGGGCTCAATCCCCACTGGGGGGTGTGCAGGAGGCAGCCAATCGATGTGTCTGTCTCATCGGTGTTTCTATCTCTCTCTTCCTTCCTCTCTCTCTGAAATCAATAAAAACGTATTTTTTAAAAATCATGTACTCTGACCTGGCATTTTGCTTATAGTATTCACTTCTGTGGCTTGGTCTCTTCTGCTGTAGAATGAGATACTACTGGTAGCCTATCTCACAGGGTTGTTGTGAAAATTAAGGTAGTACACTTAGAATAGTGTCTGGCACATGATAAGTTCTCACCACTGTTAACTTTTATCTTTACTATTTTATTGAATATATGTGCATAAAAATTCCTGGAGGAATATATATGGAAAAGCTCCCAGTTGTTATTTCAGTTGAGATTTTGAGTGATTTTTTTTTTCTTGGCTATACTTTACTGTATTTCCCCCAAATTTTGTAATGACATGACTAACCCTTATGATATTGGAGAAATGTTTGGGTGGTCTTTCCCCGTTGTGCGTGGGAGTGGGGTTCTTGGGGTACCGCTGGAATAAACAGTTCCAGAGACCTCCACGGGAGGATGAAATACAGTAGAAAGCTTTATTTCCATGGAATTACATCCCTTCAGTAAAGCTAAAAGCAAAGCCAGTGTCCAGAGTTTCCGTTCCATGTTGCAGCTGGGTCCAATTCAGCATCAGGCTAGTTGTAGTTCATTAGTCCACTGTGTGGGGGTCCACATGGCCGTGGGCCATGTGGGCAAATGCAGGACAGTGCAACGTGCCAAGAGCACAAGAGAAACCAAGAGCCCAAGAGAGCGAACTTATTTGTTTAGGGAACTAAGTATCCCAAATCTTCCCGTGCTTGCAGTGGCCATGTCTGTTCTGGACAATGACCTATTTCCCTTTGTGACTGACAGGCAAGTACCTTCCTGACATTATTCACTAGGCATGCGTCTATTTCCCCCCTGTCTAGTCCCTCCCTCCAGGGGAATAGACTGGTGGCTCCTTGGGGAATGTAAAACTGTAGCTTCCCGGTGAAGCTGTCTAAATGACACGCCTGTAATATTTGGCCTTCCCTTTGCTCCTTTTCTGTTATTAACAACTAGGTTAATTACAACAGTATCACTTATAATCAGAGGAAAAAATGAAGGTAATTCCATTTTTTTAAAAAAAACACAAACTTCCTCTCCTTTAAAAAAAGACAAAATGAAGTTGCTGGATGTCCCCTAATGTATGATAAGAAACACCCACATCCAGGGACTCTGAATACCTTTCTTCCCCTGACACAAAGGGTAATAAATGTGTAAAGAAACATCCAACTTCTCTATTAACTAAAGCAACAATCAGAACTCCAATTAATGTGTTTCAGCTACCTTCTGACATTGATTGACAGTTCCAATGTTGCTTTCTGATCTCGTTTATAATTTTTTATGGAGGTGAAAGACAAGATAATGCCATTGTTGACAGTACAAGAGGAAAGGATGTATCATTAATAAGAGCTAACATGTCCTATTCATTTAACATCTTCTAAGCTGCTCTACAGAGCAATAGCTATCATTTCCCCTACTTTGCAGATAAGGAAACTGAGGCCCAGAGATGTGAAGAAACCTGTCTAAGCCACATACTGAAAAAAAGTAGAGTTGGGGTTTCAATCTAGTGTGGGCTCAGAGACTGCACTCTGAACTCCTGGGCTGTATTGATGAAAATTTCAAAAAGAAGGAAGGAAGGAAAGAAAGAAAGAAAAGAAAAATATGAGGCGGTGGGGAGAGAAGTATTAAATAGACTCTTTTAAGTACTTTTGGGACAAGTTTTTATCTTCTTTGTCTTGAATTCCCAGAATTTAACTCCATACCTGGTAATCAATAGGCCCAAAGCCACAGAAATTCTTAGGTTCTTAATAATGGAGTTGTGGTTGAGCACTCAGATTTGTAATAAAAATACACAATCAAGCACAGAAACTATTCTAAAATGGAAGGAGAGTGTGGAATATGGCCAGTAATGGCATGACCTGCTTACAGACCCAGATCCCCTTCTCCTTAAGGCTGCTTGAACTATTTATTAGAGTCCCAACCATTTCCTTCTGTTCCCAAAGGGTTGGAGTAAGGCTCTCGGGGCTTGTCACCACAGGCCTTTCCCCTTCTAATCAGCCCCGTGGCAGCTGCAGGAAGTGGCCACGAATGCGACAACCACAGGGTAGCGTTGACAGAGCAGATCCTCAGCTGAGCGGGGCGGAGGAAGCGTATGTCCAGGAGTTTCTCAGCCTGGATGTTAGAATTCACTTTTGTCAGTTGGGCTTTATGTATCACTTAAATAATAAAACAACAGCTAATTGATTATATTAATTTATTAGGGTAAAATAGAAAATTGCTTTTAACAAAGTTCTTCTAGATTGAAATTTTCCTCTTAGAAACACTGACAAGCTGTCGCTGCTCTTGATACCTTACATTTTTTACTGGCTTTGTACGTGGTGCAAGGTGTGTGTGGTGCCTGTGCTTCATTCATTCATTCATTTATCCATCCATCCATTCATTCATTCATTCATTCATGGGGTATTGTGAAAAAAGAAAACACCCACTGACTCTTGAGTAGCAACCTATAAACGTCATAACCTTGAGGGAAAAGGAACCAAGGAAATGTATCTACCACCAGAGAGTTTGTTTTTTGTCATTCCAGACTTCAGCGTGGTCATTGGCTTCCTTCAGCAAGGGCACCGTATTGTTCAGAAGTATCACTAGAAAGACAGCAGAGAGTCTAATGAAAGTGCCAGTAAGCCCTCAGGGAAGCTGGCAGGTTAATGTGCTTCGAACATGAACACAAATGCAGATCCATCCATAGGCCTATTATTAGAACAGGGACAATGTCCAACATCTTAATTGCTGAAAGACATACACCTGCCACTTAATTTCCTTGGTGTCACCTGTGAATTATACCCAATATTAGATAGCAAGAACATTTATTCCTTTAGTTATTTGCCCATCCATCCATCCATCCATCCATCCATCCATCCATCCATCCGTCCATCCCCAAATTGGGTGTGATTGTTTAAAACTGTATACAGCAGGCTTCTTCTGTTGGTACAAACATTCCCTTTGGAAACTATGATGTGTCAAGGTGTATGGTTAAATGAATTATAATTTCCTATCAAAATAGCATTATACAAAACCCCAGCATTATAATTGAGAGTGTGCTTCTGTTCAAAACATCAGAAAAATTATGAACAGGATCCAAAATATTTAGCAAAGGCAACAATATAAGTGAAATCCCACAAACCTCTATAATCTATAATATTAGGTAGAAATAAATTCTAAGACATAGAATCTTAGGGATGGCAGGACCTCCATAATCTTTTTTCTCTTTTCCCTTCATATTTTCATACAACAGTGACATTCTGGCCACCTGAACGGAGAAAAGCAGAACAGAAGGACAGCCAGGGATGGTGAGGGGTGCAGGGGAGAGGGTTTCAGGTTTAAGCTTCAGCTTTGTTAGCAAACCGTCACGTCTCTGAGATGTCTCTCCCATCTTTCTCCTTTTGCATCTTCTTTGCCACCGTCCTCATAGGCCTGCATCACCTCTGGTCTGAGTGATAATCTAGTTTCTCAATTATTTATTTGGGACCAACTGAATTTCAGATACATCCTATTACAGTCTCAGTCAACACAACAACCCTGTGAGTTAGGTATTAATGCCTCCATGTTACAGACAAGGAAGCTGAGACTTAAGCGTTTTAGTGGCTCACCCAAAGCTCGACACCAGTGAGATACAGACAGAGCTGACACCTAAACCCAGGTGTGCAACTTATGCCCATGCTCCTCCAACTGGATTTGTGTAACATATTTTAATGTTTTTTAAAATTACATATGATGATGAATGAATACATTGTTTTACACATGTGATAAATGAATACATTTTCTTTGCAAAAAAAAAAAAAAGTATAGGTTAATGTTCCCATTAATCACCCATCTCTATTCCTATTCTCCCTACCTGTGCTCCCAAAGGTAACCACAGTCACAAGTCAGATCTTATTCTAGGTATTTCATGGAACTATTTGTGTCCCCTTGTACTGGAGAGACCAATACAGCATTCTCAGGCATGGGCCCCACTGCATGGATGACCTCTGTGACACACAGAGGTCAACTCCTTGCACGTGGCCAAGCAGCTCTACTTGGTTACTGATTGGTTTGCAAACCCTTCTCTTCATAAACTACAGGTTTATGACATGCAGGCGGCTCTGTCTTCTGCTCTGGGCCATTCAGTGAATACTCGGTATGTTCCATTTGGTTGATGTTTCCATCCCTGCCCCCTTACATGATTTCACTTCATCACCTTGTAACAGAACGCTTGGGTCCTTTTCTCACATTTAGGATAGCAACAGTTCTTTCTGTGGCTGCCTGGGAAAGGTACTTAGGTAAATATCAGTTTGAGCTGCAAAACAAACTTAATATAGCACTTTTCTATTGCTGATGAATTGACTACGACTTTCTTCTTTGTACCTTTTTCTTCAGTTCATAGCACTTGTGAGCTAGTGACAGGGAACATAGGTTGTTTTAAGGTTGACAGACTTCCTGAAATCAGCCTCTGGGATTATCACTAAACTAGACAGACACAGTCACCCCTGCACCCTGGGTGTTGCTTCTCCACCCCTTCCATGTCCCTGCAATAGGACACTTGGGAGGAAAGGAGACACGTTTATGAGGGGGGAGAAGCTGGTGTTGTAGATCCTCATGAAGACAGGCATCTGGAACTTGGAATCCAGAGGGACCAACCATCAGGATCTGTGACCATGTACCCCAGGGCCCCCATCTACCCTGGAGCCCTGGCCATGTACCCTAGGGCCCCCGCCAAGCATGCAGATCTCTAGGTGGCGTTCTGGGTGGAGACCATACATGACACCAATCATAAGGCTCATGTTCCCTGCAGAGATGGCTTCTGTGTTGCACCTAGCAGACTATGGACAAAGACACTGACTCTGCATGGATGTGATTTGGGGTACTGGATCAGGGGTTAAACTAGCTTGAAGGAATGTGGAGAATGACAGAGAAATCTGCCACTGCTTTACGTCTCTTGGGTGGGGGCAAGGAGATAAGAGAGAGAGCAAGCTGCTGTTGTTCAGAAATTGCCTGACACTCTGGGACTCAGAGGTAGACAGTCACAGATGCGGCTGCCTCCGCTATAGGAGTGGACACCCTGCTGTTGGGGCTTGTCAAGCACATTTATATCCTGATATTATGGGCTGGGAGAAAGGTCAGTGGTCTGAGAGGTGAGAAAAATTAACAGAAGGGAATGAATCTGGGTGAAGTTTTGGCCAATTTTGCTATCTCCATTACTTTTCTCTGTCTGGGGACTCCTAGTATGAAAACCAGGCAATATATATTCTACTCCGTGATTCATCAATAAGGCCTGTTGATGGACAGATGCTATGTAACAACTGTCGCCACCAGGTGGCAGCAGTATCTTCTCGGCTGTGTTCAGTGGCCTAGGGAGGGCTTTCTCTGTAACTGCAGATGAAGCAATGGTTTTTCTCTCTGCAAGTACTTTCAGAAATAAGTTGCTGTTTGAGAAGCTGAGGAGTATCACAGTACTTATTACAAAGAGCTTTATTAGTGTTTCTCTTTTCTTAAATTAATGTCTTGGAAAAGATGAGGTTATGCATTAGCAGTTACCTTTTTTTGTCTTTTTCTAATAGCCATTATTGTAAATCTAACCGCGTGTATCTGTGAAGCCAGTGGTTTTGCAATAGGATTAGGGGGACAAGGGAAGGTGACCAGATGTTCTAATTGAGGCAGACAGTCTTGGTTCTGGCAATGAGCAGGTGCTCTGGAAGAAGTCCCAGGCAAGCTCTGCTGTGCCCCTTATCTGAACCGAGCTGATGAGCTGGCCCCCTTCCAGAGGAGGGTGACCAGAGCAGAGAGAGATCTGGAAACCAGGCACGACAGGGACGTGTGGAAAAGAAGGGGAATGTTTGCTGAGCAAGAGTTTACATGGACACTGCAGTTAAATATTTGAAGGGCTGCCATGAGGAGGAGAGATGGTTGAAATCAGATTGGTAAAATGCTAGTTATTATCGAAGGGATCTTAGAAATCCCATCAAACACATGCCTCAGTTTACAAAAGGGGAAAATAAGGCCAAGGGGGTGACACTTGCTCAGTGTCACACAACTGGCTGGTAACAGAGCTGGGACTAGAACACAGATCTTTGACTATACTCGAATAGGGTCACCAACCAGGTTGCAAGCTGTGCCTGGAGGGGTGATGGTGCTGGTAGCCTGTTTAGAATTGAAGCAGACACTGGACGTCCATAGAGAGAGTTCCTGAATTGCACAGAGGTCTGGCCGCAGCCCAGTCACCCGAAAACTTCTGCATTCACTTCTAAAGTTCTCTCCCTTGGCGTGGTTGCCGTAGAACTCTTTCAATAATCAGCAGGTAATTCGTGATCACAGAAAGTTCACGGGTAGTTGGATGCAGTGGAGGCCGGGAAAGCAGGCCCTAGGAACGGTCTGGTTTTTAGAAAAGGCTGCGCTTATGTAGTGGCATCAGAGGAGGCTAACAAGGTCCCTGGCCTGGGGTTTCCTAGCGACCTGGCCCTTGCAGAGTCCGGCTCTGTCCCTGGGGAAATGGAGAAAGGAGAAGGGGACACTGCAGGCTTCTCACAGGCAGCAGCCAGGCCCTTGCGGAGGGAGTGGGGCCGCTGGGAAGCTGGGTGAACGTTCGTCTGACCGGGGGGCTCCCACCGCCAACTTCACTCGTCTTCATTCTCAGCACTTCGCTTTCGTCTCCATCTCTGACAAATCCTCTGAAGCAGTATATGACAGAAACGTGTAATTGCCTTTCCATGTGTTGGTGTACTGCCTTGTCAAGGGGCCTGCGTGACCTGGCATGTGGTTTCATCACACCTTTGTGTGCCTTCGATCACTATCTGGATGATGAAGAAAGGGCTGTTACCCAGAGAGGAGCCGTGCAATGATTAAGCACCTAATGACTGTTTTCTAAGAAGGACAGGAGCGAGAGCCGTACACAAAGGAAAATGAGGTCCTTCTGTGGCATTCAACCAGCGCACGGGCTGCTCTTGCTAGAAGAAAGGAGAGCAGTTATGCCTCCCAAATGTGTCACACCTGCCGCAGGGGCACTGCGCTGACTTTTGGTGTGAAGGACATTTTAAAATGGAATTGTTGTGTTAGAAATACGTAGTTAATATAGTAAACGTATTTGCTTAGAATGAGGCTATAGAAATTACTTCTGTGCAGCCTATGGTGGGTCCCTGCGGCGGCCGCGGAGTAGCTGAGCCGCTGGTTGGCTCTGCTTTGGCTGCGTCGGGGTTCACCGGGCCTGGGGCTGGGTTCCAACCTGGCTTCCCGGAATGTCGGTGGCCTTTGTACCCGACTGGCTGAGAGGCAAGGCGCAAGTCAACCAGGAGACCATCCAGCGGCTCCTGGAGGAGAATGACCAGCTGATCCGCTGTATCGTGGAGTATCAGAGCAAAGGCCGGGCGAATGAGTGCGTCCAGTACCAGCATGTGCTACATGGAAATCTCATTTATTTGGCGACCATTGCAGATGCCAACCCTCCCAGTCCTTCAAAAGTAATGGAATAGCCTTCCACCTGGCTGTTGTGGGGAGTAACTGAATGTAATCCATTTCGTGTGAAACGGAGACAGAGTCTTTACCAACTCAGCTGCTGAAAACGTGAAGGAAATCTCTGGCTCTTGTAAAAGGAAATGTGAAGAAAGCTACTGAATTAACTGTATTTCAATGTAAATATTTATTTTAATAATTAAGCAGATTCCCTCAATTAAGTTGCCTCCAGGTAATTTCCTTCCTGAAATACGTGTGTTTGGATAACAAAGGTATCACGGGCATCTTCACGCCTGCCTTCTTAGTTTCAACGGGAAGAGGAAACTGAGCAGGTGCTTGGCAGTCGGTAGGAACCAGTGAGGCTCCCAACTGAGACCCTGCCAGTGGAACATGTAACCGCGTTCTCCTTTCTACCAGTTTGCAGTTCTGGACCCCTGACTGCTCTTTTCAGCTTGCTTCGAAATACAGTTTGTCTTTCCAAAAAAAAAAAAAAAAAGAAATTACTTAATGTTAAAAAGATTAGAAAAATAACAGGTGTTATTATTAAGTGCTGTGTGCTTTGTATGTAGTTCTTCATTTAATCGTCACAACCACCCCATGAGTTGAATGGAATTCCACTTTACAGGAAACCAAATTGAAGCAAAGAAAAGTTGTGTAACTTGCCCCAGTTCGCAGTTATAAGGGACAGAATTGTCTGAATCCAGACAAACCAGATCTGTCTGATTTCAGAGTTTGGTCTCCTAACACCATGGGATACAGCTCTGTAGAATGTAATTCTCACCCCCCCCCCCCCCCAAGAAAGGAGCTCTATTTTTGCTGAGTCCCCAGTACAGAATAGGGCCTCAATACATCTTTGTTGATTGGATGAATGAATGAATAAATAGCACATAGTAGATGCTGATTCTGGCAAAAATCGTAAGTTGGTATATGGATGCCTAAAGCTTAGAAAACCCTGACCTAGTTTAATGGTTTCAAAGTGCGTTCTCAGGAACTACCCTGGGATTCAAGCCACAGAAGAGCTTCCCTGGCTGCTGAGGGGAGCGGTGGGGGAGGTCAAGAGGCAGGCTTCCAGCCCTTTCTCCTAGCTTCTACCAGGGAAGCTTCCCTGTTATGTACTATTGCCCCTCCTTCTGCTTTAATTTTTAAAGAAGTCTTTACTGCTGCTGCAATGAAAGCAAAACAAAAAAGAAACAAAGCAAAGAAAAAACAAAACAAAACAACAAAATCGTCCCAGGGATCTAGTGCAATAACGTCATTATACAGGTGAAGAAATGGGCCCAGAGAAGTGACAGAGGAGAACAAAGTCAGGACTTGACTCCAGTCTTTCTGGCCCTTTGCCCAGCGCTAACTTCATCACACTGACAAAGCCATGTTTGCAGACGTTGGAAAACGGCACTGCGGTGCTGATGACTGGAGCTGGTATGCAGAGAAAGGGCTGTAGGGACCAATCCTGACCCACATAAAGGTGCACTTTCAGCACGGGCGTTCCCCTTTACAGACATGTCGTAGGCGAGGCCAGTTCTACATAAAGAACAGGTAATTTGGAAGCACAAATTTAGGAGGAGTAGATGGAATTTGCCAATCTGATTTTTAAAAACGTTTTCTATACAGTGCAACATGATATATTGCTCAAATTAATGGGACTTAATAAATCATAGTTGAAACCCTAAGCATAGATAACAGATAACATTATTACACAATATACAATATGTACAAGATGAACTACAGACAAGTTCAGCAGGGGGAAGAAATTACTTCTAACTAGGTTGGCTCGAAGCCTTTAAGGTATCAGCAACTCTTGAGGGGTCTTTGAAGGATTGGTGGTGTCCAAACTCATGATGTAGGAATAGGAAGACTTTGGGGAAAGGGAGGAAGGATTTTGGAAAAACATTTATGGTTGAAGCTGGGACATTGGGCTGGATGGGTGGTGAATGAAAACATCCTTTAGGTAGAATGTCTGTAATACCATTTACTTAAAATAAATGATGGGAATGACTTGTAAAACATTTCAAATAATGCAGAAATCAAAGAAACATGCATTATTATCAATAATACAATATTATTATTATTATTTCAAACTATAGTTTCCTTCGACTATATGCAATACAAAATGTTTATAATTCTTTAAGACCTATAATTGTTTTAAAAACACATATTGTTGCAATTTGCTGGAATAAATGTAAATGAAAATCAATTTTTAAAGTCCAAATCATATATATATGTATATATATATATTTTTTATCCTCACCCGAGGACTTTTTTCCATTTTTGTTCAGATAGAGTGGGAGGGAGAGAGAGGAAGTGAGAGAGAGAGAGAAACATCGATGTGAAAGGGACACATTGAGTTGCTGCCTCCCGCACAACCCCAAGCAAGGCTGGGGACAAACTGCAACCAAGGTATGTGCCCCTAGCGGGAACCGAACCCAGGTCTCTCTGTACCGTGGGCCGATGCTCTAACCACTGAGCCAAACCGGCTAGGGCCCAAATCATATTTTAAACGAACTGGAGCTTCTGTTATTTAAAATAATCTTATTGTGAATTTTTGTTGTCGCTAATAAATCACTGTATGTATTGAAATTACTAGGTTTGTGTTTTAGAGAAAATAGGACTTATATTCATTCTAAAATTAAAACATTGTAAAGAATAATTTGTGAAATTACTAAGAAAAATCAGAAATGATAAGTAATTAATATTGAATATTAAAATAAATGTAAAAACCTTAATAAAATAGCATAATACTCATATAATAGACATATATCAATATAACTAAGAAACAGGTAATAGTCCATAAGAGGATTTTATATATTATAAAGAGGGTGCATTCATTTCCTAGGGCTACTGTACGGAAGTAGCACAAACTGGGTGACTTAAAACAACAGATATTTTTTTCTCTCACGGTTCTGAAGGCAAGAAGTTCAAAATCAAGGTGTCATCAGCACAGTACTCCCTCTGAAGAGTCTAAGGAAGAATCCTTTCTTGCTCTTCCTAGCTTCTGATGGTTGCCGACAATCCTTGGTGTTTCTTGACTTTGTGGCAACATAACTCCAACTCTACCTCCACCTTCACATGACCTTCTTCTCCCTGTGTGTCTCAGTCTTCACATGGCATTCCCCTTTTTGTATCTCTTTTCTTCTTATAAGGATGAGAGTTATATTGGATTAAGGACTCACCCTACTCCAGCATGACCTCAGCTAACTGCATCTGCCCTGACCCTATTTCCAAATGTCATTCTGAAGTACTAGGGCTTAGGACTTCAACATATCTTTCTGGGGGACACATTTCAGTCTGTAATAGATAGTGTATAAAATAGTTGGGAAAGAAATGACATGCTTGTAAATTGCTCAGTAAATGACAATTTGTTAACTCTTTGGGGGAAAAAATAAATTTGGATGAACACCTTATACTTTAGCCCAAAATAAATTTCAAAAGGATTAAAGTTAAATATGAAAAAAGAAAAGAGAAAAATAGAAGAAAAATTATTGCCTTTGAGAAGATCAAAGACTCTAACTATACAAGCAGTAGTAGATGTTTGTAAACATCTAAATTTGTCAAAAACCCTTAAAACTTAAAATGAAAAAAATAAATGCTAAATAAATCAAGGAAAACATTTACAATAAATATGACAAACATATGCAAAGTTCTTCAAACTCAAAAGAAAAAACACTAACTTATCAATAGATAAAAAGGGACGAAATGATGAACAGTTAATATATTCCAATCAGACGTCTGCACCAACTCTCCACAGAAACCGGCCCCATCAAGGTGAGCAGCGCCTCCCACCTGGCAACTCAGGCCTCAGCCGTCACCCTACTTCTATCTTCAGCATTTGGTGTTGATCCCATTCTCTTTGGAATTTTCTCTTCATTTGGCTTCTGGAATACCACACCCTCGTGGTTTGCATCCAGGCCACCCACCATCCCACAATTCCTGGCTCTGCAAACGGCACCATCATGCCACATAGTTTGCTCTGGCCCAAATCCTGGGGGTCATTGCTGATTTCTCTACTTTGTGCAAGACCACGTCCAATCCATTGGCAAATTCTCTCCCTTTAAAATAGATCCTGAATCCAATCACTTCTCCACCTTCTCTCCTGGGCTGTTGGAACAGCCTCTTCTCCGGTCTTCCTGCATCCAGTCTTGTTCCCTACAGCTAAGTCTTCACAAAGCAGCCAGGCGTTGCTTCTTTCCAACAGGGAATACAACCACCAGGTGCAAAGTTTTTAAAAATCTGAAAACTTTAAAAATCAAATTAAATTTAAATTTAAAATGAATAACATTTTAATTCTCAAAAGAGAATAAAATACGAAAGCAGAGCCTCTCCCCATCCTGTCCCCTCACCCACCCAGTTCCTTTTCCCAGAGACTACCAGTTTCTTGCATTCCTTTCAGAGTTATCCTATGAGTTCACCGACATATTTATTTATTTATTTATTTCCATGCAGATTACAGAAAACTATACAGTGTTCTGCATCTTGCTTTTCTAGAATGATCTTCTACAGATCTAAATCAGATCAGATTGCTGTACTGCTCAGAGCACTCTAACAGCTTCCCATTGTTCTTAGAATAAAATGCCCCGTTTGCAAGGATGGCTCTGGCCCTGGTCTACTCCAACTCTGAACACCAATGACTTCACACTGGCTCCTCAGTCTTCTCACTGCTCTTGGACCACATCAGGCTCGTTCTCTCCTCTGGGCCTCTACACAGCTGCTCCCCTGCATCAGAAAGCTCGCTCCCCAATTTTCTCTCCTTTTCTTCAAGTTTTCTGCCCAGATGTGACCTTGTCGGAGATCCTCAGCCTTACCTACACTTCCTGGCACCTTTCTCCCTTACCTTGCTTTATTTTTCTTCACAGCTCTTCTTTCCTGAGATTATGTTTGCTGTTTGTTTCCCCAGCCAGGATGTAAGCTCCATGAGGGAGGTCCTTTGCTCACTGCTGTGTGTCGGGGGCGTGCAGTTATGCCTGGTGAATAGCGGCACTCACAGATAGTACCTGGACCGAATAATGAAAACAAGATGCTTTTGCAAATGAAACTGGCAAAATTTAAAGTTTAAAATAATTGACCATATGCAGTACCGATAGGGGCTGCTGGTGGGATTATAAATTGGCATCATGTTTTACCTGAAAAATAATTTGAAATATGCGTTAAGAACATTAATAGGTATGTATCCTTTGGGCTCACGTCCAGGAATACATCACAAGGAAACATTATGAGTGAAACTGGGAACAAAAGTTGTACAGAAGAGTGATCACTGACTGCTAGGGATTAATTAAATAAATTATTATAAACACATAAAGTTAAGTAGTATGCAATTTATTAAAATCTTATATGTAAAGAATATATAGTGACATGGGAAAGTTGAAAGCTATACTACTAGGAAAAACATAAAGACACATAAAAAATTTGGAATTAGAATAAACATTCATTAATAGGGGATTGCTTAAAAAACATGCACTATCCAAGCAATGGAATATTACACAGTCTTTTAAAATAATGAAGAACCTTTGTGTGGTGATATGACAGAGCTTCTCAAGTATATTACTGTAATTGATAGTAATCAAATAAAATGGTACAGAACAGTGTGTATTAAATGCTATAGTCTGTACTAAAATTACATGCATACATTCATATATGTATTCTCTTAAAATTTTAAAAATAATTTATTTTTATTTTAAAAAATAAATTTAAAAATAAACTGTTAACTAGTTGCTTCTAGAAATGCAGTTTGGTAGCTGGAGTCTTATTTTCATTGTATGGCCTTTTGAATTTAATGCCAGATGTATGTTTCATCTATTAAAATAATTTTAAATGTAAAACCTGCATATAATATAGGATAACAATAAAAACTATTTCTAAATATATGAATAGAAACATCTTGAGGATAAATACCTCAAATGTTAACCGGGGTTTTCCTTTGGTGCTGGAATTAATATTGATTTTTAATTTTCTTCCTTATATTTTCTGTATTTACCCAATACATGAGAAAAAAATTTAAATGAGAAAAAAAAATTAAAATCCTACTTAATTCGATTTATTTTAGTTCAAATGCAGATGGCTAAAATTGAATTTACTTAATATAGATTTATACTCCTAGTATGCTAAATTAGTTTTCAAAACTGATGTAATAGAAGTCCAGACATGCACAAAGTTAGCTCGAGAGACTGTTTACCTGTTGGTGATACGTGTGCAATATCATCTTTGGCTTTATTGCATAACTGAATGTTCTGAATTTCCAGAACAAATGGTGCATACCAGCATTTGTTTTGATGCCTTAAATGGGGCCTCTAAGTGGCTCAGCTCCCCAGGCAAGCTTCCCTTTGAGAGTCTCAGGTGATGGGAATGAGGGCCCAGAAGAGGCAGACACCAGGCAGCTTGTGAACTAGGCCTTTTCGACCTCCACTTCTCCTTTAGGTGACTTCCCCCAACTTGGGTGCTTTTTCTGCACACTATGCTCTTCTCTCCCTCTATTCAAACAATTTCCAGTGCTTGCCTTTCCAGTGCATCTGGCTGGTGTATAAAAGCCAAGCAATTAGTCACCTAATCATGTAAATGCACACCTAAGGAGATTTTTGGCTGTGTAAGCTGTACATCTGTAGGGTGTATAGAGGGTGGGGAGAGGATTTTATTTTTCTTGGAGGTTAAAACAATTCTGGTAATCTTCATTACCATTTGTTCTAATTTCTCTTTACTACTCAAAAGAAGGTAAATAATTCTTTGAACGAAGTTGCCTCAGTGCACAGTGCCCAGCACTTGGGAAATGACCAAGGGTAGTGAGTGAGCTATGCCTGTGCGTTACAGGTAACAAGTTTGGGCTAACTCTACTACCATACCTTCTAACTTGTAAAGCAAAATAACCTCTGGGCTTTAATGTCTTATCTGCAGTCTCTGATTTGTGACTGAGTTGGGACAGATCTTAATTTCATTTGCAAAAGGTCTACTTAATATTTGTCTCATGAGTTTTATAGTTCTTGCCTTGATGGAATATAAATATAGTGAAATGGCACCACCAGGCTTGTTGACCATGTATAAACCGTTAGATATGAATTGATAACAGAGGCTTATTTTTCCCAATTGGCCCTCCTGATATGGCAATAGAATTAAACTGCCAAAAGCTAAGCCTGTGTTCTGAAATCAAGTAAATATTATGGGGTGAAGAAACGGACACAGGAGGGCACAGACCAGGCATACCCAGACTAATGGGGTGTGTGCACATGTTACATTGCCTTGACTTCCCTGAAGTGATAGGTCTCTGGGGGGCTGAAAACAAAAAAGGTAGGAAAGTACTGAGTCAAAATATATTGGCCATCTCTATTTGGAAGTGGGTATTTTAAGCCAGTACCCCTTCCCATGCCTGTAATTTCATAGCTCACTTTGCCCTGTCAGTGTTTCTGGAGACATGATCTTGTTGGCTGCCCAGCTTGTTGACTAGAAGAAATGGCTCGTCCAGTTCTGGCATTTGTCCCTCTGCAAAATGAGTGACTGCACAAAACTATATAGGAATCCTTTCTAGAATCCCCAAAGGGGATGCTTTTTCTCCTAGGCCAGACAGTCTAGTTGTTGATACCCTCTCCTGTGTGTCTGCCTGGGTAGCTGACCTGGGCATAAAGTTCTGGAGTTGCTCTCCTTTCATTCTCTCTTTCTACCTCCCATCTGGCTTTTCTTCTCTTCCCTCTTTCTCAGAAGCAAAACAAATTTCTCAACTTACTGCTTGAATCTCAATTTAGTATTTTTGTCACCTGAAACATGAATTTGAGGTTTTACCCTCAACCCCAATCAAATTATTGAAATATTCCTTCCAAATAAATATATGACACTTCGTTAGAGGAATCCCAGTGAATAAAAGTTTCTTTATCTCATTCACTTTATAATGATGATGTTATAGAACTTACAAAGTATAATGATAAAAATAACACATTATTTTACTTAAAAAACAACAACACTACTTACGATGCATTCATTATGTGCTGAGCACTTTCCAAGTGATTTCCTTGCCTTATCTTACTAACTTTTCTGGCAACCCTATAAAGGAAATGTTTTACTCAAAGAGGTTAAACCACGTGTTGGAAATCACATGGCTAGCAAGTGGTGAAGCCTGCATTCGGACCTGGTAGCTTGGTTTTTACTATGCCATACACATACATCTAAGGAGGCATGAGGACATTAAGTTTTGAATTAGATGTTGATGGAGAAACAGGAGAGTATTAGATAGGTAAAATACATTTGAAATAGGTACTCAGAAACTGTTCTATGAATTTATTAATTACTCTTTATTTTAGAATTGTTTTTAATTTGGTATATGAGCTAGTTCAGGCACAAAACAATTCTTGACTTCAGATTTGAGTTTGTCTTCCAACCAACTCAGAAACCAAGGAGGAAGGTGGGGTGGGATTAGGGGGAAGAGTGGTTAGGGGTGGCTCCTATACACTGGCCAACTCATTTCCCAGTTCCTAAACGAGGTTTGGTCCTTCAGTCTCAGCCCTTAGGGCCAGGGCTCCATCCTACCCTCTTGGACACCTCTTTCTATTTTGATACGTCTCCTTGAACACTCTGCCTCCTGCCTGTTATGTCTCCTAGCCCCATCTGACCTCTGCTGCCTCTAGAGAGGAATGCCACTCACTCACCCATTCTAAATGGGGGTGGGCTTGGATATTGCATCTGAGGCATCTGCAAGACAATCAGAGCACACACCCCTAGTGTATGTGTAGTTCTTATGCCTTCTCTCTGGAGCTGTGCTCCCTAATGTCTTCCCTTCAAATCTTGGCTTTCTGTGGGTGCCAAGCCCAGAAAGGTATAGGGTGGTGAGAGCCAGGGATAAAAACATTTTTCTTCTATTAGACATTGCTTTTACATCTCTTCTCCTGGATAACAACAATGAGTACCAATTAATATTATAAAATGTATATTTTGGAAAGTGGGAGAATAGTGACTATTGCTTGGAAGGGATTGCATCATTTTATATATATCTATATCTGTCTATCTATCTATCAATCTGCCTATCTATATCGCTACATATTTTTTCTTTTAAAGAAGATGCCCACGCAATTATTATTACTACAATTACATCATTTTTTTTTTTTTTTAAATACGAGAGGGCTTTCAAATCAATTCTTTTACCTAATTCTCACAACAATTTTTAGGAAGGTAAATTAAATATAATTATCTTTTGTGAGTCACAAGTTTGTATGTTTTTAATATTACTATTTTGCAGTTTCTGGCCTGCGATTGCTATATTAAAGAACACTGTCTTCAGTATCTGGTTGGTTTTTCTAAATTGTTTTCCATGGATCAACCTCTGTCTTATTATTTTTTATTTCTTGGATTTACAGGATATAAAAATATTATGTAATTGTTTCCCACTTGACATTTTTTTTATTGGTACTGATTTTTTTATTGGTACTGATTTTAAAGAGAATGGCTTTAATATTTCCCCATTTTTCCCTATTTTGAAATTTTATTATTATTTTTTTGTATCTTTGTGAACGGTTACTTTTTTCTTTCTCAGTAGCAAAATGAATATCATTATAAAAATTTTGGAAAGTATAAAAGCACAAAGAAGAAAATAAAAATCACAGTTAATATAAAAAATTCCACCTAGAAATAGACCTATACCTATTTTGTGTATATTATTTCCAGCTTCTCATGTCATCTCTATTTTTATAGTATCATAAATTATTAAAACTCCTAATTGTTATACATTTTTAATGTTTATAATTTTCCTGCATTTTAAGAGATACCATGATAAACATCTTCTTATGTAAATATCAAGAATATATCTGATACATTCTTAGTAAAATTGTGCAATTCGTTGTAAGGCTTTCGATCAATAATGCCAGAAGCTTATCCAGAAGGTTTTACCAATACATGCTTTCAAAAACATTGCATGAGACTATATACTTTACCACACCCTAAACAGCCTCAGGTATAATCATTATTTTCATCTTTAACTACTTCAGTAAATGTAATACTTTAGTATTGTTTTATTTTGCATTTTCATCTATCATGAGGCTGAGTATTTTGTGTGCATGAATTATCTTTTCAAATTCTTTGCCCATTTTTAAATTGAGGAGGTAATTTTAAAAACACTATTTTGTACAAACTCTTTATATACAAAGATATTGACCTCTTGTCTATTAGATAATATAATTAGCTTGTCATTTGCCTTTTTAATGCTGTCTTAATAATATTTTTTGAATTTAAAAATTAGAATGGTTATTGAATTTTACCAAATGTCTTTTTGATCCCTATTGATAATTTTCCTTATTTTTAAATCTATAGATGTGATGTAGTGCAGCAGTGAAGATAAACCATATCTTTGTATTCTGCTTGGATATGATATAATTTTGTCTGAATTTGACAGTCCTTCTCAGGAGAACAAATCATTTCATGTTATTAGAGATGCCAATTGCTCCCTGCCTTGGGGATTCTTTCACAGCTGAGCAAGTGACCCTACCTTTCATCTCCAAGCGTCAGGAGACTGCCCTAGAATTGGACAGCTGGCCAGAGGCTTCCCTCAGAAGACTTTTTGGTGGCCAGGCTGACGTGACTGTGAGTGGTGTCAACTAGGTTCCCCTCTCGGGGACTTGACACATTGAGTCAGTCAGTGGTGGGCACCTGAGCTGCAGGTGTGTTGGGCCATGTGCAAGATGAATGAGTAGATATGCAGGAAACCCTATGGTTTCTGAGAGGTGGAAGGCTCCGTGTGGGTTTCTGAGCACTCCTGAGTATCTCAGATTTCCAGTGAGTCCCAGATGCACTCCCTGCCCCAGGAATCTGTGAGAACTTCCAGGGTTCTTTCAGTCACATACCTTCTTCTCCTTTATTCAAGGAAGTTGGAGGTTTCTGATTTATGCAATCCAAAGTTGACATGCACACACCACCTTGTTGGGTGAAATACGTGATTGGGCACTACCAGAATGACAGGAGGTCACAGGTCACCTTCTGAAAAACCAAAGGGTTGAACTTAGCACTAAATGATCTGGAAGTTTTCTTCTAGCCCTATAGTTGTATGAGTCTCTGAACTCAATGGTGCTTTTTCATTGGGATAGTTCCTAAACCCAGCTTGGTAGAACTCTAGTATGATGACAAAGATTCAGTGAAAACTAAGGGCCAGAAGGGAATGTGTTTAGACAGACCTTTTAAGACAGGAAGACATTTTCCATTTTAAAACATTTTTTCCTTAAAATCTGAAGGAGCATTTTGATTTTCAGTCATTGAATTCAAAGGGCACCTCTATTTCCTAAACTCCGTAGCTACAGCTGTCTGTCTGTGCTTCTCTTCACGTACCTCAGACTAGGCATCTGGCAGTGACAGGTAATCAAATCATATCGAGGAACACTGAGCCATCTGCCCTGATCTCAGTCCTCAGAAGTGAGCTGCTGGAAAGGGTTTCAGCTTTTCATCTGGATCTTACAAGCCAGCACGATTCAATTTTCTCAATGAAAGTACTGATTTCGGCCTTTAAAAATAATTCCCAGCCCTGCTGACATCAAGGGGGCGACTCATGGCATCAAGATAAAAGATAGTCATGCTGTGAATAAAGCTGTTACATTTTCTTTTACACACACACACACACACACACACACACACACACACACACACACACCTCTGACATGCATGTCTTATGTGGCCAACAGAAAAAGGTACAAGGTAATCAGGACTTAGGATGAGGAAAGTACAGTGTTGGGAGGCGACGAGGAGGTCAAGAGTGACAACCTGTGGTCGCCATGGAGCCGGCGCCATCCTGGAGTGCTGCTCCCACTAAAGCTACTCTGACAGCCCTAAACCAACACGTTGGCTGACATATATTTGTATTTTGTCCATCTTTTTGGTATCAAGATAGTGGCATTCTCTTCTTATGGGGATTATATTTGTGTGTGTGTGTGTTTTTTTTTTTTTTAACAAATATATGTTTATTTGAAGTATCACATTATAGTTCAACTATCAAAAAATTACTGGGCTGCTATCATATGGAATATGAGAAGAGGGATGATAATTTTTTTCAGAGCTTATACAGGGTGACTTTATTTCTGCTGAAGCCTAGAATATACAACAAATGTCAAAACTGATTGGATTTTAAATTACTTTGAAATTCCTAGTATCTTATTTTTTATTTATTTTATTATTTAAAAAAATTCTCACCTGAGGATATTTTCCCATTGATTTTTTAGATAGTGTGGAAGGAAGGGAGGGAGAGAGAGAGAGAGGGAAGAGAGAGAAATATCGCTGTGAGAAAGACATCGATTGGCTGCCTCCCACACAACTCCTACCAGGGTTAGGGATCGAACATGCAACCGAGGTGCATGCCCTTGACAGGGAACTGAACCCGTGACCCCTTGGTCCGTGGACCGACACTCTAACCAATGAGCCAAACTGGCCAGGGTGAAATCCCTAGTATCTTAGTCAGTTTGAGCTGCCATAACAAATTACCATAGACTGAGTGACTTAAACAAGAAACATTTATTTCTCATGGTCTGGGGGTAGAAGTCTGAGAGCAGGGTGTCAGAACGTCCAGGTTCTTAACGAGGGTCCCTCTTCTTGGTTCGGTTCTCATAAGGCTTTTTCTTGGTACATGCACAAAAAAAAGAGAGAGGTTTTGTTTCACCATTTCTTCTTATAAGGGCACTAACCTCATCATTGTAGTCCACAGTATTACCTAATTACCTCTCAAAGACCTCCACCTATCCCTCTCCAAATACCATCAAATTGAAAATTAGGGTTTCAACAAAGGAGCTTTGACGGGACGCAAACATTCCGCCCATAGCACCTGGCAGTACCTCTCCTATTCAGGGATTTTGGGACTACCTCTTAGGTTGGGTTTCCCAGAAGTGAACCCTGAGATTAAGATTCATGTAAAAGTAGTTTATTAGGAAATGTCCCCAGAAGAAACCGGTGGGTGAGTGTAGACATGTAAGAGGGTTATATTAAAGTCCCACAGGGCATAATTCTTACTCAACCCTAATTGGGAGCTGTCCATAATCCAATTAGAGGAAGGATTACAGATAGTTCCCAGGCTATGTAAATTCCCATGCACTTACAGATTTTATGGCCAACAGGCCAACAGCAGCCCTCTAACAAAGAGCTGCAGATACTGGTTGATAGGAGTGAAAACACCTTAAGGTAAAGCCTTTGTGCACAAAACAGATCTCATAGGATATGGCTGGAGCACAAACAGCAAGTTACAAGAAACAGAATCTACCTAAGCTAACTTAAGTAAAGGGGTATCTCAATTAAGATTGCATTTGGCATCCAGCTGGTGTGGTTCAGGGGTTGAGAGTCGACCCATGCTCCAAGAGGTCGCCGGTTCAAGTCCCCGTTCTAATATAGCAAGAAGTTCAGAGATTGGCAGTCCGGGATGGTATAGCTGCTTCCTGATGTTATCAGAGAACAATGTTCCCACTCTGTCTTCTTGCTTGTTGCTTCATGATTGCAAGACAGCTCTTTTATCTTCTGCCTTACGTCTGCGTTCCCGGCAGGAAGAAGGCCATATGTGTATCAGGAAAGCAAACATTTCCCAGAAATCTCTAGAACACTTCTGATTATTTTTCCCTGACTCTGGGTTACCTAATTCCTTTAGATGTAAGGAGGTCTGGGGAGGTGGCACATGGCTCCCCTGAAAGGAATAACTTTCTTTTAGTAAAGCAGAGAGAATGGGCAATGACTGGGCATCCAGCAGTGTCTAGAGATGGGGGAATTTTTGGTAAAAATGCAAAGGGCTATCTTATGGGCACCTAAGAACATGATACAACTACAGCTTGGATTCTTGAGGGATGGTGCCAGAACTGGCCAATGAGGAGCTTGTGTGTTGTACGTTAAGTCTGGTTGGAACATGCATGAGAGCAAGGGAGATATGTGAAGCTACAGCACACACACATGCTGACTTAGTCCTCTGGCACGATGAACATGGGCAATGTCCATGTCGCAGTTGGCCTGGCTGCACATGCCAAGGCTGGGACCTGGGCCAGATTGGTGGTGATGATGATGACGGCAGCAGTGGCAGCATCGGCCATAGCCCTGGCAAGAGAAGAGGGGCCCCGCGTGAGGACAATGACCCATGGCAGGAGGCCAGTTTGCTAGTCTGTCCGTGGAGTCCATCTCTGGGGTATCAGCACAAATCTTAAATCATTGACCAGAAACTGTTGGTGCTCAGGTGGTAAATATTTGTCAGTAAATTATTACAAAATAAAAACATACATGTGGACATTGCGATAAGGCCTCAAAGTGGTTCTTCTCTCTGCTTCTCTCTCTAGATCAGCTTTTCTTGGTTGCATATAGCTCAATGAGGCCAATTCCATCTCGACTCTATATGACCTTTCAGGTCAAGTGCTCAACATCAACCCATTAATTCTGTCTCAGAGCCCTGGCTCTGTATTTCCAGGAGAAAGGATCTAATTGTCTTAGCCTAGCTAGCTTATGGATGTGTTGATCCAGGGTCAGGTGTCCATCTGATCCAATGGGCTGGGGCCACACCTGTGTGCCTGGCTGTCCAGGCCTACATTTGCAGGGGCTTAGGTGGAAGGTGATTTCAAAGGAAGTGGTATGGGCTGCTTTGCTCTCAACTGAGACAATTGCAATGCTTTCATGGAGGATAAGTTGGCTTCAATTCCAAGCTAAACTGCTTTTCTCTACTTCAAATATAATCAGCCACAGTTTTAAAAGGAAAAGCAGGAACCAGTGCTCTGTGCTGAGAAGTATCTCAAGGCTGTTGCTCAGCTCTCCACTGACAAAGGACCGTTAAGAATAGGATTAGATGGAAATTTTCAACAGAACAATGCAATGTCTGTGCATTTACAGTTGAAGGTACTCTAAAGTCATTTTAACATTTGAATATAATGTCTCATTTCCTGTTAAACTGTGATTGAAAGAGTTAAACACCAAATCTATAAGTAAAAATAGCAACATCAACATTTTCCAGGGAGATAAATTTTAATAACATCTTTTAAGATTCATATTTATCATTTTAAAAATGTAGTAAAATCAGGTATCTTGCTATACATTTCCAGAAGCAAACTTGAAAGATGCCTGTTGAAATGAAAGTAAAAAATGAAAATCACTGATTACTTAAAAATTTAATTCAGGCTCATTGACAACCTCTGCAGTCTGGAACCCAGCAGCGGACCACAGTTCCCCGAGGTGCTGAAATAGCTCTTGAAAAACCAGCGCACCGAAGCTTATCTGCTTTAATTGTAGAAGAGGGACCCAGTCACAGCCTACTCGTTCTTACTTTATACACTCTCTAAAAACTTTGGCTATCTGGTTTGCCAGCCCCTAGTAGATAAAAACCAACAATTTATTAGGGTAATGAAAAATAAATGAATAAGAAGCAGTCATGCTGCTAAAACATATAAAGCGATTATTGACATTGGAGAGGAAACGGAAGAGGAGGAACTGCAAACTCACAGTAGTGTGGAGACAATCAATGCACACATGTATCTTTCTACCTTTCTCGGATACATTTAATAAACATGGGCTGAGTGCCTGCTATTAGCCTTTCTTGTGCTAGGTGCTCAGTATACAGAGGTTAAAAACTCAGTGCCTGCCTTTAGGGACTTATGATCAAGCACAAAGGTTGACATGTAAAAAGGCAGTTATGATATAGATTGGAGAATGGTTAAGTGCTAGATAAGACAGACGTCAGTGTTGAGCGAGAATGCATTCGGAATCTTCTAGGTGGGATGCGTTGAAGCCCGAATCAGGACAGTGTCGGTAGAGATGGAGAAACGGGGAAATGTGTAAGATTAGTTCAGGATGTCTGACTGGATGTGAAGGGTGAGGGAGAAGGGAAAGTCACAGACAGCTCTCAGATTTCAAGCTGGTGTGAAGAAAGAGTGAGAGGCACTGGCCTCTCCAGAGGGTATCACCTTTTTACAGCTGACATTTTAAATGAAGACTTGTAATTACTGACAAAAGGGCAGAAAAGTGTGAAATCCACTTAGTAGTGATTTTCTCTGTGGGGGAATAAAACACCTCATTCTAAATGAACGGTGCACAGAGAAGTCCTTGGAAGTTCCTTGAAGGCAGGGCACACATCGTTTGTCCTTGTGTCCCCAGTGCCCAAATATGGTGGATCCTTAAGAATAATTAATTTTTTTGGCTTATAGCAAGCAATTAAAATCACATTGACCTTTTCTAGACATCCCCCTTTAGGAGGTAAGATATGGCCGAGGAAACTTGTGGGTGCCCTTTGTCCTTGAGCAGAAAGCTGTTGGCTCCAGATAGATTCCTCTTTCAAACAGAATTTTTCTTAAGGCAATTGAAAAGTCCATGTTGTCTTATTGGATCAGATCTTCTAAAGATCCCAACAAGCATCCTTTCCATCTTCTTGGGTTTCCAAGGGATTTTCCAAAAGTCACAGACAGCAGTCCACTCCCTGAATCCGTGGGTGTGGAGGGAGGCAGGCAGCGGCGCCTCAGGGCACCGGGTGTGGCCTGTGTACTCTCAGACTCTGCTTGCTTTCAGGTCCAGTAGGCGCCTGTCATTCCCCAAAGGGAAGAGGCCTCATTCGGTCACCCTCAGGGGGCAGAATGTCTCCTGAAACCTTCCTGACCCTCAGAAGTCTCTGCAGGGTTTGTATTCAGAAATCAAGCTCATCTCCGAAGCAACTTGCAAACAATTAATTAAATCAAGATGCACTTAAAAGAAAAGCTCCGAATTACGTCAGAGTGGGACGAAGGGAAAAAAACAGTCTAGATGTCATATGGAGCCTCTCTGAAAAGAACTATTTTCATGAATTTAATCACTGACTTCTACTGGAGTAATATAATTTTTAAAAAATTTGAATGCTGAATTTTAAAAGCTAACCTGAGAAATAGAAGTATTTGGTCCCTTATCAAATTGCTGTGAGTCATGGTTGATATGTCTGAAAAAATCAGCTACAAAATCTCAGTTGGCTTTGAAGCAGGAACAAAAAACAAAATAAAACAAGAATCAAATCGCACAAGAAAAACCAACTTCCAAAAACACTCCCAAGAATGTTCTTCCTTGCATATGCAACATAACTTATTAAATCAGATTGCCACATTTGTGAGTTCAAAAGCAGACTGTCATTACAAAGCCTCTGATTTGATGAACATCATGCTGCAAGGGTATGAGTGTTGGAACTGAAACTGCACAGGCTGTTCTCATCCAGGTGTGTGTCTCCTGGTTGGAGGGGCCATGTCTTTTATTTCCTCTAAATCCTCCTGAAGCAGCCGTAGTTTCTGCAAACCTGAAAGTTGTCAGCCAACCTGAAGTGTTGCTGGCTAGTTGCCTAGAGATCTAACTCTGAGGTGAATGGATCCTCCTTCAGCCGCCTCTTTGTAGGAGATCATTCTGGAAGCATTTAGCTGGGAGAGGGGCCACCAAGGAAAGGGTGCATAGCCTAGCTCCTGGGGGCAGAGGGAGGGCGTGGAGGGAAGGGGCATCCATCCCCCTTCCCCAGACTTGCTGGCCCCACCCAGGTGCCATGAGACCCTGAGAAGACTTGGTCAGCCCAAAGCTGACCCTGGGAGCAGGTGTGCACTGAAGATAGGCAGCAAAGGAGGTATGGGGGAGGGCAGCAGGGTTTGGGTGGGCAGTGCCAGGTGCTGTGACTAACCCTATTCTATTTCTGAATGCAAGCAGGCCACCGATAATGTTCCCTCCTGTTAAGAACAGATCCTTGCCCTTACTGGAAGGTGATGAAGACATGACAGACTTTCCTCTGGGAAGATTGTGGGATCAGAATGAGCCATTTTTGGAGATAAATGTCAGTGGCTTTGCCTGCAACAGTTCAAAGAAGACATAATTGCTGTGTGCTGCCTCCCTCCACTCCTTCCCCTGCACCGAACCACCCACCTCCCTTGAAGCAGATCCACGGAGTTGGGGGTGGGGAGGCGGCTGAGGCTGCCCCTGTTCATGACTCTTTCCCATTCTCAGCGGCGTCTCTAACTGCAGAATTCTGACCCTGAAAACCCAGTGGGCTCCAGTAAGCAGAGGGGAGACCATCCACCACGGAAATGAAGGCAGTTCAGGCAGCTTTGGAATTGAGGGCAATGTATGAACTAAACCCGGGAGCCTTCTCTGTCAAAGACATGCTGAGTTTATGCATTCTGAGATCGATTCTGGGCTTTTCTGAAATTTTGCTGGGGGTCTCAGAGTTTAATTCTTCTGCCTTCTGTACTTTCCCTGGAGATGTGACATAGAGATATTTATGTTTACCAATTACCCTATCAGACATGTAGGGTCTTTACTAAATCCTTGCAAACTTAAATAGTTCTCTTCTCTCATACCTTCCACCTGGCCTTGAATGATATTTAAAAGGCAGACTTATTGAAGGACACTTGCTTATACAAATATATTTTTGTATTTCAGATTCTATACAAACCAAACATGGCTTTCGTAAGGGCTCATCTGTTCTCTACGCAGCAGTATTAAAATATTCAGAAAATTCATCCCACTTACAACTACAGAATTTAGTTTGGTTCTTTTAAACATTTAAAATTACAGTGTAAAGGTTCACAAGGTTGATGAGTTCCTTTTTCTGTGACTGAATTGAAGAGCTGTTATTATTCTTAGGGTCACAGACTCTACTGTTCCCTAATTTCAGCCTGAAAGGCGTCTCGTGGGTCTATTCATCTTCAGCTGTATTTATCTGGTTTTGCTTCCTTATTTCAAATACATTTTTGAATGTTCCTGTCTGAGCTTATCCACTGTGCCTGTCCTTGTAACATTATCGGAAAGATATCATTCGTTTAATTTTCACCATTCCATCCTAACTACTTTTTCTAGGAGGCTTTGGTCTCTACAAATGTGATAGCCTAGAGGCCTCTCTGTTCCTGAGGGTGGTGCTGATAACAGGGAGAATGAATGTGTTGTAATAGAATTTCCACACTTTTCTTCTTTAAATGTCACAAGTAATATATGTCCATGATAAAAATGAGAAAATAGGTAAGCAGAAAGAAAAACTAGGCGGTTATATGTATACATGTATAAATATGGACATGTATATTTGTAAACATGGGATACATTTGATCACTTTTTAATATTTTCCTGCTTGACATAACGTGAACATGCTCCTTTGATCTAATGGCTGCCAAATTCTGCCTTGGATGGGTATAATACAATTAATATAATTAAGCTTTTATTGTTGGTCAAATTATTTAAAATTTTTTGCTATGGTAAATGCAGTGATGGACATCTTATATTCTTGGGCATTTGCTCAAGTATTTTTGTAATATAAAGTTTCTGGAACCCAATTTCTTTTTGACCATAGCTCTGCCCATGGCCTCAACTGGCCCCTTCAATGGGACCCGGTTTTATCAACACAGAAAACAGTATTGCTTCTCCTGAATTCTTCATATTAGTTCCTTTGACCCTGAGTCTTCATTTTAGTTGTTATATCTCCAGAAATTTCTCACTTTGGGGGTTCTATTCCTTTGCTCGAGGTTGTATAGGGCTTGACCAAAGTTATAATTTCCCCATCCCCTCCTCTCTCTCAACATTGTTCCTTTGCCTCTCTGAATGCTTGTGTTTCCCACAGCTCTGTCTTTGGCTTCTCTTCTTTGTAGTCTGTACTCTCCCTCAGCGAATTCTCTCTCTGATTCTAATTGATGAGAGTGATGGATTCTTGAGTTCTAGCCTTTCCCCAATCCTTCAGCATATATTCCCAACCACCACCTTGGAATCACACCATGTGTAGGTATCTCAAAGTTAGTATTCCTCAGAATAAACTCATGCTTTACTCAAAACTCCCAGCAAAATAAAACAAATGCAAAAATAAAAAACAAAAGCACCTCCCCTCCAAAAAAACCCAAACTACTCTTTTTCTCCTTCTGTGCTCTCCTTTTTAAAGTGAAGGTGCCCACTATCTACCATCAAAAAGTCATTGGGAACTGACATTTATTGATTGCATCAAATCGTATCAGTCACTTGCATAAAACTCTAAAGGCTTCCCATTGTCATTAGAGTGTAACCCAAATGTCTTATAGCAGCCACAGGCTCCTGGTCTTTACCTGCTCCCTGCCCTCCTCTCCTTCCAGGCTCCTCCTGCTTGACTATGCCCAAGCTGCCTTCTTTCTGACCTTCTCTTCAAAGCGCAAGTACACGTACATCTCACAGACTTAGCTTTTGCTCCGTCCTCGGCCAAGAACTCCTTTCTGCATTGTGCTTTTGGTGTTGCAACTAAAAACTCATTGCCATACCCAACGTCACCTATTCTATATGTTTTCTTCTGGAAGTTTTATAGTTTTGCATTTTAAATTTAGGTCTATGATCCATTTTCAGTAAATGTGTATGAAAGGAGGAAGGTCTTTGTCTAGGATCTTTTTTCTTTTTTGCATACGGATATCCAGTTGTTCCAACACTGTTGAATATATTATCCTTTATCCATTGAATTGCCTTTGTGCATTGATGAAAGATCCATTAAATATATTTGTGTAGGTTTATTTCTGGGCATTAATTTACATAATGTTTAAGATTCATGTATTCATACATAACATCAGCAAATATTTATTGAGCAACTGATAGACACTGTTTTAGGTCCTGGGAACATATCAGTGAAAAAAAAAAAAAAAAAATTCCTGGCTTCATGGAATTTTCATTCTAGAAATCAAGTAATATATTACACATGAAAATATATTTTACACTTTAAAAATATGTTTTTATTGATTTTTAGAGAGAGAGAAAGGGAGAGGGAAAGAAACATCGATGTGAAAGGGAACCATGGATCAGCTGCCTCCTGCACGCCCCCTACTGGGGATCGAGCTGGCAACCCGTGTACGTGCCAGGGATCCAGACTCAAACCGGTGACCCGTCAGTGCACAGGACAACGCTCAACCGAGTCACACCGGCCAGTACATATACAAATATTTTTAGAGTTATTCACATTCCTTTCCCAACTGAGTATAGTGTGCCCTTAAATGCCTGTCTCTGCTCATGCTTTTCAGTGCATTAGCTGGTTCGTCACAAATCCAAGCTGAGTGCTGCACACTGTGCAAGGTGCCGGATGTGACGATACCCCCTTCCTTCCACCTCCTTGCATGCCGTACTCACCTTTTCTACCTGCTGGAAAAGCACAATAATACGAGTTTTGGATTTAGCATACCCGAGACCCTGAGTGCAGTAGGAAACGAGGTACTGGCTAAGTTATATTTAACAGTTTACTCTGATACTTCCAGCGAAGAAACCTCCATGTCAATGTTAACTGCCATGGGGTGGATAACTGGGATGAGAACAAACAATATTTATTCAGATGCAAGGGTGATATGGGCAACGTTTTCAAATGTAAACTGCTCTTCATCTATTATTTATTTGCACTTCTCTGATGCACAGTTGTTCCAGTAATGTCTAGTTCTGCTCTGACTCAGAAGAGATTTATGGAAACGAGGTGGCTTTGAGCCTTATTTGTCTCAGTATTCACTTTTCTGACAACCCAAAAACTCCGTTAAGGAAAAAGATAGTGAAAGGGACTTGCTTAAGCAAGATTGCAATGAAAAGGGAAAATTAAAAAAAAAAAGATTTTTCTAGACTTCAAATGATTTTCTGTAAGGGTGAGAGCTCAGAACTGTCTGTCTCGTGCCAAGTGCTTCAGGAGATTCTAAGCTCCTGTCTATCACATTCAAGGAAGAACACTACTTAGCTCCCCTTAGCTATTCACAAAGGGTAGGTCTATAGCAATTTATTAAAAAACAAACGAACAAAAAAACAGAGACCTTAGAGACCATCTATTCCAACCCCCAGCCCCACAGAAGAGGAATCCTCTCTGTAAAAGCCTCAGCAGAGACCAGCCTATGCTTGAACCCTTCCCAGGGCAGGGAACTCAGTTCCTCATAGGGCTAAGAACTGAGCTACCACTTAATTATAGAAAGCCCTTCCTTCTTTGGAACTGAACTCTGCCTTCTAGTGATTCCCAGATACGTGTCCTAATTCCGTTCTCTGAAGCAACAAACACATGTCTAATGTCCTCATTCACAGGAAAGTCCTTCGCATATGACAGCTGTCAGGGCGTTGCTAAATCCTGGATTCCCTCCACAGGTCCCCTTCTGTTCTGGCCACAGACCCTCTCTGCGATGTTTTCTGGTTGGCTGAAGGCTCTGTTAAAATGTGATGCTCAGAATGAACATACGCTCCAGATTTTTGAGACTAGGATTTAGATAATGTGGGTTGCTAAGGAGAAATATTAGCAAATGTCTTAATTATCATTCTGTTTGTACTTCCTTTGGTAAAGTTAAATGTTTGAAGTTCATCATTATGCCCAGATTAAAGGTGTTTCCACCTGAAAAGTGTTTTCATCTGCAATTTCACAGACCTTTCATTTTGGAAGCTGGTGGCAATAAGCTGGCAGGAAACACAGGACTTAAGAAAAGCAAACACGTTCTATTTGCTAATGGGCGCTAACCATTTGTAACCAAGGTGAGCTTATTTCAGAAAGGAACAGTTAGCTGAAGTGTAAAGGCCCAGCATTTAAAAATCCTAATCCTTCTTCCTTACGTACTAGAATCAGTTAGCAGAGCTCAACTATGAGCGGCTTCATAAGGAAGGGATTTGTTGACATCATGTAATTTTGTCAATGGGACTGCCTGCCTGCCTGCTTATGATCTTATTATTTATTAACTCATATTACCTGTGAGTAGATGGTGCTTGCATTTCAGAGATCTGTGTGAATCACATGTCTTCCTCAGTTCCTTCTAGGCCTCAGGTGTTCCCTCTTTGAACACTGGCAGTTCTCAGCCAAGCCAAGGTTTTCGGCCATGCCCTTCATCGCAGAAAGCCAATGGACCGATTTGCCAACGGTTCTTTCCCATTCAGACTTTTGTTTTTTTTATCTTTATTGATTTTTTTTAGAGAGGAAGGGAGAGGGAGAGAGAGATAGAAACATCGATGAGAGAGAACATCAATTGGCCGCCTCCTGCATGCCCCCATTGGGGATCGGGCCCACAACCTGGGCATGTGTCCTGACAGGGAATCGAACTGGCGACCTCTTGGTGCATGGGTTGACGCTCAACCACTGAGCCACACCGGTCGGACCCATTCAGACTTCTAGACATAAAACTTTGGAACTAAGAAGCGTTGTAAACAGACTATAACCATAAATGTAGTTGTGTCTGTCTTCCAAAGGAAAATGTTTAACAACTCTCATCATTCTAAATGTCTTGACCGATGGTACAAAGCTGACACCAATTATGGAACCTATGAGAATGACATAAATTCAGGGGCTTGGAGGTTCAATGTTGTTTTTATTAGTTAAATGTACATGCATTAGGGCATGTATAATGTCAGGCTGAACAAGAATAACCAAAGGAATGCCCCGTTTCTGTGTTAAGGAGGCTGCAGCCAGTCCCACGGAAGCCCCCGGGAGCTGTGTGTTCCGTCTCCTCCAAGTCCACGGGGGAACCACGATCCTAACTTCATGTCAATCATGCTCTTGCCTTTCTTTGTAGTTTTCCCACATGTGTATGAATAGTGTTCAATTTTGTATGTTTTGGGACTTACAGGTGCATGTTTGTATGTTTTGAGACTTCATGTAAACGGGATTATTCTTCCGGACGTCGCTGTTCTTGCCCAAATGTTTGTGAGATTCCTTTGCGTTGCCCTCTGTAAATACTTCATTCGTTTTCACAGCTTTCCCCAGCTGATAAATATTAGCGTTTTCTCAAGGTTTTATAAAGTGAATAATGCTTCTGTGGAAATTCCTCGATAGGCGTCCTGGAGCTTTGTTTTATTGTCGCCACTGACGGAGCACTCCTTCTGAGTCAGGCACTCTTCCCGCACTTTACAGGTGTGGATTCATTCAAGCCTCCTGCAATCCTACGAGGAAGGTACAGTTATTATCCCTGTTTCACAGATGAGGGAATTCAGTCCCGAGAGGGTAAATAGATGACCTCAGGCGACACGGCTAAGAAGTGACCGCGCGGGACTCTGATCCAAGCGTCTCAGCTTCAGCGTCTGTATTGCAGTCACACGGAAGAATACTCATCCTTCCGCTCGCCAGTCACTCAATCAACCTGAAAAATTCTCGGGTTTGGTTTTCCTTTGTCCACATACGTTTCTGTTAAGTCAAATGCTGCCGCCTTCTTTTCTTTTTCTTTTTTAAATTTAATTTATTGGGGTGACACTGGGCCAAATTCTTTTAAAACCACAAATCAACAAATTTAATACAGATCCAATATTCCATTGCTCCCCATCTCCCACCCTCCATCAAATATTCTGAAGTGTCTGCATTTTAAAATCAATTTCAGATTGGGGAAAAATTCACTTTATCAGAAGACAGAATATATAAACTAGCTTAACTGTATGAGACCTTTAAGAGCAGTGGCGAATTCACTTCCCACCGGAGTCAGCTCCGTGGACAGGCAAACAGCGGATGGTATTTGTCCCCATCAGTGTTCGTCTCTGTGGCCTGTGAGTGAAAACATAAACACGAGCCGTATGTCCATCTTCTGAGTTGGTGGGAAGCTTCCAAGTACCACCTAGTCCCGAGAATGACAGACTGAGAAATCAAAAGAAATATGTTGGGGAATTAAGGGAGAAAATAGCTCATCTGCTTCCAAATTGAGCAAAGTAGCAGAGACAGGGTTTCAGGGGAGCAGGCGAGCAGGCGACCGGGGGGCCTCCCTCCGTGGGCACAGATACCACACAACACACCAGCCCTCAGCGGCCCTGAAGGAGCCTTGGATGGAGCAGGACTTTCAGAACCTCAACCCGGCTTCTTTAGGCATTCAGAAATGAAAACCAATCGGAAAATCTGTTCCAGCAAAGTATGGGCGAAATCTCGCAGGTGCCGTAGGCAGCGTCTGGAGGAATATCAGTGATAAACCGAAGTTTACCCAGGAATTCCAGTGAAAGCCAAGGTTGCCTTCAAGCACCTGTCACTGAAGATCCTGAAGACCAAGAGGAAGGGAACAGGAACTAAGCAGAGGGAGTCCAAGGCCTAGGAGGGAGATAAATGACCACCTAATAGTCCTCCAGCTGCTCCGCAGAGGCGTGATTTCCAGGGAATAACATTCTGGAGAAGTTCCCTTACCTTTAAGACTCCCGGCACTTTGCTCTTTTTTTTTTTTTAATCCTCACCCGAGGATATTTTTCTATTTATCTTCAGATAGAGTGGGAGGGAGAGAGAGGGAGAGAAAGGGAGAGAGAGAGAAACATCGATGTGAGAGGGACACATCAACTGGTTGCCTCCTGCACGACCCCAACCAGGGCCGGAGATGAACCTAAACCAAGGTGTGTGCCCTTGGCCGGAATCGAACACTCGGCTCATTGTCTGCGGGCTGACGCTCTAACCACTGAGCCAAACCGGCCAGGGCAGCACTTTGCTCTTAATAACTCCAACCTCTGCTTGGTGTGTGACTAAAATTTTTTAAAGCATTCAGCTTAGATAAATAATTAATAATCTGTCATTTCAATAGTTTTAGTTAAATAAGATCAATATTTCATGAAGTTAACCTAAGTATAGTTAAAATACGATTGTTATATATTTTTGAATAAAAAGAACAAGTTATGAAAGAGTGCAATATGATCCCTTTTTTGGGGGAAAAATATATACATATAAGCACTGAAGTGTCTGGAAAATTCTATACTAGGTTTTATCAACCTAGGCTATACCACTGACATTTAGGTCTGATAACTCTTTGTCATGGGGGCGCTGCCCTGTGTATCGCAGGATTTTCAGCAGGATTCCTGGCTTCTCCCCACTAAATGCCGGGAGCCCCCTCCCTGAGTCCTGTCCATAAAAATGTCTCCAGATTTTGCCAAATGTCCCATAGGAGGCAAAATCACCCCCCACCCCTCGCCATTGAGAATCATTTCTCTACTCTAATATGTTTATAGCGGTTAAATTTAGGTGGGAGAATTACAGGTAATCCTCCCTCCTGATTTCTATCTAATTACTCTACAATGAATATGTGCACATTTCTCTTCTGTAGTAAAAATAAAAGCTACTATCAAAATACCCACAACCATAGCACTATTTATTAAAAATTATAGGCATGTGTTGTTGTTTTTTTTTTTTTTTATCCTCACCCAAGGACATTTTTTCATTTTTTGTTTAGATAGAGTGGGAGGGAGAGAGAGGAAGAGAGAGAGAGAGAGAAACATCGACGTGAAAGGGACACATCGAGTGGCCGCCACCCGCACGACCAACCAGGGCCAGGGACAAATTGCAACCAAAGTACATGCCCTTAGCGGGAACCAAACCCGGGTCTCTCTGGACCGCAGGCCAATGCTCTAACCACTGAGCCAAACCGGCCAGGGCTAGGCATGTGTTTTTGACCAAGGTTTTTGGAAACACTGCAGAGAGAAGTTTTATGGAAGATGTAATGTGAGGAACCACAAAGAAAATAGAGAAAAACAGTTCTTCCAAGATAATTTAGCAGAAGTCCATCTCAGGACGTGGGGGTAGTGATGTGAGGGCCAGAAAGAGTTTGGCTTAGACCCAGGTGCTCCGATCCACGCTGACGGAGCCTCTGTTGGATGCTCTCCTTACACGTACGGCTCTGGGCTGTACAAACGGCTTTTCTCTGCACTGATTTCCTCTGAGTTGAGCTCAGCCTGGCGGCACCAGATCTTCCCCATGTCGTAGGCCGAGGAGATAAATGTCCCTCTTCATATACTCTCTTCCTCGTGCAAAATGTAGCACTAGGTTTCACTCACTTTAGTGGTTTTTTTAAATTTACCCAGTTGTTTAGAGTTTATGGGGTGCAGAAACAGAGCCACTAATAGATGTTTTCACGAGGAAAACTTACCGAACATGGAAGAGGTGTGAAAATCCTAAAGCTGACAAAAAGCCAAGGAGAGGATGAGGAGTACTTGTCGAAGATTCTGAAACCTCAACTTCCCAGCTCCACTTGGACCTCAAGCCTAGGGATGGACTCTGATGAGGTCCCAGAAGACAACTTCTTGGAGCTGCTGAGGCCCTGGCCACAGAGGTGACAGGATGCTACTTACACAGATACGCCGCATCTGTGTACCTTCTCCCATAAGAAGTACCTATCGCATGCTCACGTTTCAATGTGTGTGTGTGTGTGCGCGCGCGCGCACATATATGTTGCAAAGTACTGAAGACACAGACTTTTTAAAATGCTCTACTTGAGCCCTGGCCAGTTTGGCTCAGCGGTTAGAGCGTCGGCCTGTGGTCCAGAGAGACCCGGGTTCGGTTCCCGCTAAGGGCATGTACCTCGGTTGCAGTTTTTCCCCGGCCCTGGTTGGGTCGTGCGGGTGGCAGCCACTCGATGTGTCCCTTTCACGTCGATGTTTCTCTCTCTGTCTCTCTTCCTCTCTCTCCCCCCCACTGTATCTGCACAAAAAATGAAAAAATGTCCTCAGGTGAGGATAAAAAAAAAAAATGCTCTACTTGTGACATGCTTAGACTGACAAGAGAGGTAAAAGCAACTCAGAATTAGATTCCCTTTTACAAAACCGCTGATGGATTTCAATCTGAAGGCATAAAGTGGGAAGCAAATTACTATTGTACTTTCAGGTAAGAAAAACAAAGTGAGGCAAACTCTGCCTTTGAACTGAAATAGTCCTATGTCTAAATGGCTTCTCTTTCTGGTGCTAGGCACATGCTCTGGCTGCTGATGATGACCACACATACCTAGCACTCGCTATGTGCCAGGCACCCGTCTAAATGCCTTCCGTGTTCTAGCTCTTTCATCCTCAAAATAACCCTGAGGGCGTTGTCAGCCCTATTTCATAGATGAGCACACTATAAGACACAGTAGGTGCTCAATCAATATTTTGTGAATGAAATGAATAAGTCAAACTATCATCAATCACTCTGTTTTCTTTTTGCTCTTAATAACAACTCATTCTTTCCCACTCCTGATCTTCTTTCACAGTTAGTGTTACAAATCTGTTCTTCAAAACTAGCAGGATCATTTTCACAAAGATTGAGAGGAACAGAACACTCTGGTTAATACAATTATGCTCTAAATTAAACCATTAGATCAGAAACGGTTTGAATTTGTAGACAATCTCAAAAGACCATGACTCCAGAATCCATCTCTCCTACCAGGGTTGTCTGCCTGTGCCAAAAATAGAAATGAGGAAATATGGATATCTGTTCTCCTGAAAGAGCCTCAGTGGACTATGAGCTGATGATTAAACAAATATATATTAAGGGAAATCATATGAAATTGCTGTTTCAGCTGGTCAAAAACAGTCAAATATCAACAATTTTATATGGTTCAACTTAATCGATTTTGTCATATTTTAATGCAGTATGATTGTAGAATTTAATTTTCTAAGCTAATGGTGAAGGAGATTGGTATAGTTACTGGAATTTAACTAGGAAGGTGTTGTTTTATGGTATACTTTAGTTTCCACAGTAAATTGTCACATTTTTAATACACTTAACCTTACATGTTCATTTAACTTATTCCTTTTGTATGCCCATGTTTACTTATTGATTTTAAGATTATGTGGATGAGGACTATCCATTCATACATACTCCAACTAGTCTTTGAGGCACTGTACATTCCAATAGAATAATATAATAGTCACACATTGCTTCAACTGCTAAACACGGTCTAGTTTACAGACTATGTAAATACCTTAAAAAACATATGTCAGCCTGGCTGGTGTAGCTCAGTGGTTGAGCGTTGACTCATGCACCAAGAGGTCACTGGTTTGATTCCCAATCAGGGCACATGCCTGGGTTGCGGGCTCGATCCCCAGTGGGGGCCGTGCAGGAGGCAGCCAATTGATGTTAATGCTTCTGCCTCTCTTCGATGTTTCTCTCTCTCTTTCTCTCTCTCTCTCTCCCTCTCCCTTCCTCACTCTCTAAAAAAATCAATAAAGATTAAAAAGTAAATAAATAAAAATACATTTCCATATATTTTGGATTTTAACCCCTTGTCAAAGCTGTTGTTTGCAAATATCGTCTCCCATTTGGTTGGTTGATTTTGTTTTGTTGGCAGTTTCTTTTGCTGTGCAGAAGCTTTTTAGTTTGATATAGTCCCATTCATTTATTTTTGCCTTTACTTCCCTTGCCTTTGGGGTCCAATTCATAAAATGTTCTCTAAGACCAAGGTCCATAAGTTTAGTACCTATGTTTTCTTCTATGTAATTTATTGTTTCAGATCTTACATTTATGTCTTTGACCCATTTTGAAATAATTTTGGTACATGGGGACAAACTGTCATCTAGTTTCATCCATGTGCATGTGGCTTTCCAATTTTCCCAGCACCGTTTATTGAAGAGGCTTTCTTTTCTCCATTGTGTATTTTTGGCTCCTTTGTCAAAAAGTATTTGTCCATATATGTGTCGTTTTATTTCTGGGCTCTCAATTTTGTTCAGTTGGTCTCTATGTCTGTTTTTCTGCCAATACCACATGGCTTTGATTATCATAGCTCAACACCAAACAAACAATCCAATTAAAAAATGGGCAGAGGACTTGAACAGAGACACCTCTCCCAAGAAAACATACAGACGGCCAACAGATATATGAAAAGATGTTCAACTTTACTAGCTATTAGGGAAATACAGATCAAAACCACAGTGAGATACCACCTCACACCTGTTAGAATGGCTATTATCAATAAGACAGGTAATAACAAGTGTTGGAGAGGTTGTGGAGAAAAAGGAACCCTCATTCCATGCTGGTGGGAATGTAAACTGGTACAGCCACTATAGAAAACAGTATGGCAGTTCCTCAGAAAATTAAGAATGGAGTTACCATATGACCCAGCAGTCCCTCTCCTGGGTATCTACCTGAAAAAAATTGAAAACATTTATTTGCAAAGATATATGCACCCCTATGTTCATTGCAGCATTATTCACAGTGGTCAAGACATGGAGACAATCAAAGTATCCTTTGATAGAGGATTAAATAAAGAACACGTGGTACATATATACTATGGGATACTATTTAGCCATAAGAAAAGATGAAATACTGCCATTTGCGACAACATGAATGGACCTTAAGAATACTATGCTAAGTGAAATAAGTCAGTCAGAAAAAACTAAGAACCACGTGATTTCACTCATATGTGGGATATAAAACCAAAATTCATAGACACAGACAACAGGATGGTAGTAACCAGAGGGAAGGGGGGTGGGGGTGGTAAACGGTAAAGGGGACCAAATATGTGGTGACAGAAGATGATTTGACTTTGGGTGGTGGACCCACAATGCAATATACAGATCATGTATGACAGAAATGTACACCTGAAACCTATATGATCTTATTAACCAGTGTCACCCCAATAATTTAATAAAAAAAGATTTCCAGAAATAAATGTAATATTCTATTATAAAATGTGGCATTTTCTTTCAGGCTAGCCCCCTACTAAAAAGCCCCTACTAAGTTATTGAGAGGACATTTTCTGACTGCAAAATAATAATAATAACTCCAGAACATCACATAAAGTATTAATATGACTACTTAAAGTAGCCCAAAGTGTGTTCTATCAAGAAGACCTGTGCCCGATTTGTTCACTTTGCACATATATAATTATGACTTGACAGTGGGTTGGGGTCCTTAAGTGTGACTGACTTACCACCCACTTAGTGATATCTGTGTGTTTTAAATATATCATTCTTCTAACCAACTTCTATATTTTTTTGCAGTGTTGTACACTTAAGAACCCAGAAAGTAACTGTAGAAGTGTGCTTGTTAGAAAACATCACAGAGGCCACAGTACACTCACCTGAATACATTCTGCATCCAATTTGGCAAACATTTTTGCACACTCCCTGGGTCCAGAGCAATGGGTCAGCCACACACGCCCGGTGACTGCCATCACTGTAAGAGACCCACAGGCACGAACCAACCACCCACACGAGGCAGAACGAAGCAGGTGCTATGAGAAGAAAGAGAATAAATAAATAGTTCTCACTGACACAGAAAAATATGGGTAAACTTCTTTTATCCCAGGTCCTTTATTGTCTGGTCACTCAGATGTTCGCACGCATGTGCCTTGTAACAGCAGGGGCTGGGCGGGGAGGGAAGTGTGGGCGTTAGTCTTCCATTTGTACATATAATCCCCATTCCTCCAGAAACTGCATCAGATAGGTTTCATCTTCTTCCAGTAGCTTGTCTGGAGCCTGCTGCTCATAAAGTCTCGACAAAAGGCCCTCCTGTGTGAGCTCCTTGTACTCTGGATGCTCACACCCTTCTGAGTCATGTTCAAAGCTAGATAGTGAAGGTATCCACAGCCTGCCGGTCTGAGGGTCCCAGTCAACCAGAGTAGTGGATGGCTCTTCTTCTGGCCCCTCTTCTGTGTCCACATGCTCCTCTGGCAGGTGGTCCAAGTCTCTGAGTTGAGGAGTGTATGAATACAGTAGTGTGTGTGGGCCTGAGTCTGCCAAAGCTGCCTGTCGCTCAAATACTTTTCCTTGTCGGAACACCTCCTCCTGCAAACTGAGCTCTTGGTTTCCAGGCCCCAAAGAAATGTCAGCAGTTCTCACATCATATTCATATTCAAGGACTATTTGATCTGTGGGTATTGTTCTGCTGAGTGACTCTTGCTGGGTCAGGGAAGTCCCTTTGGAACTTTCCTCAGAGTCACAGAAGAAGTCCATAAAATGTGAAGCATACCCTAAATGCTTCACCCCCATTTCCTCCTCATGGGGCTCCTGGTCCTTGCGGGGCTCATTCAGGTCCGAGCCATCATTGCTTTTTTCCATTACACTTATATCCTTCTGAGAAATTTTAGAATCCTCCAGAATACTGAGGGTGATAAAGTTAATCACAATTTTTTCAGCAGGTACAAAGAATCTTTTGTCAAGTTCATTTCCATAAATCAAAATCTATAAAGAGAGAAGAGAATGCTTTTCACCTTTTCACTTTAGAGAGACATTAAAAACAGCTGTTAAGTAGAACTTATACTGTCATCAGATAGTTTTAAAGATCTAGTCTTACCAACGCATGGAAGTGAGAGCTATGCTTGGAATATACAGAAAATACCTCATTCACATGGAGGCAAGAGACCCAAGTCACACGAAAAGCATATGGAAGTGAAAAGTGGTTCACCGGGTGGGCATTTGTCCAGGTCAAAGATAATGGTGTGATTGCCCCCTCCCATAACTGGCTGAGGAAATTCAGGGAGTTATTTAATCTCTTGAGCCTTGATTTTTTTTTTTTTTTTTTTTTTTTTTTTTTGGTACATGCCCCTGGCAGGAACCGAACCCGAGACTCTCTGGTCTGCAGGCCGTTGCTCCAACTGCTGAGCCAAACTGGCCAGGGTGAGCCTTGATTTTTAATTCTACAAAATCAGAATTTCTGCCACATAGAGAGTGGTGAGAACTGAGTAAAACAGAGGTTCTGAAATTGCTTTGTTGATTATAGTTTACTATGTATTTGTTAATAAGCTGTGGTTACCTGGGCTCCCAGCCCTTTTTTGGATACAACCCGGACGTGAAATGTGGGTGGGCATGAAAACTGGATGTAAAAAGGAAGATTAAGAATATCAACAGGGATGGTTTTACTTACTTCCTCCATACAACAATCGACTCATACTATAATAAACCCCAAAAGGGAAATCTATTTGCCAGTTTATGGCAGATAGAGAAACTCTAAACCATGTCAGGAAAACTTGTTTCAGATTAAAATGTTGCTGGGGATATGTGTGAGGTGCCTGTTCAGATTGCCAGTGATGAGTTACCTGATAATCCTCATTGTCTAATCTATGATGCCATTTCATTTAACATTATAAAATAGGTCCTTAGGCTTCATTCTTTAAAAATTTTCTGGTTTCAAAAAAGTCACTTGTGGTCAGTTCTGTGAATTTTCCTCCCAGGAAAGGTCTCCCTATGCCATTAAAAAGCTAACCCCGAACCCTAAATGCAGGCAAATTCATAGAAACATTTTTAAACTGAACTTACAGGAATACATGTATGCATCATGTACATGTGAACATATATTTTAATAATTCCCTAAGAAATCATTTGTATTGTTAAAATATGCTCAGCCTTTCAAAGCCCTTCAGTGCATGGTCCAGAAGGATAAGGCTTATCCCTCTTACTTTCTGGCTTCTCCTTACTGTGAATGATGACGGTTTGGCTATTTTCCCCCTAAATATGCTTCCATCCCATGTCTGTCTCCAGCCCTACCTCCTACTCTCTCTTTTAGACTCTCATCTTCTCTCCGTTGGAAAACTGCCAGTCTCCTAGTTACTGTACTTGTTTCTTCTGATCTTACTCCCCTTAATGTTGTCTTAGATCCACTATGCAGTTGGATTTAAGACACAATATTGACCAAGACACTCCCCACGCAGGACCCTACAGAGATTTCATTGCCCACAGAATGAAGCCCAAGCTCCTTAGAATAACAGCCCAGTTCTCTCCTTACCTGGCCTTACCACCCACTCTCCAGTCTCAGCTTTCATAGCTTCTCATCAGGAAACTTATGCTTTAGCAATACTATGTGGCTTCTCAAAGAGCTACCCACCTTTCCAGCAGTGGGTCCCTGACCCTTACGCACCAAGCCCAGGCACGAAACTTCTGGTGCCCCATGCAAGGTTTCAATGCCCCCCTGTACCCCTAGCAGCCTCAGTGCCTACTTTCACCTTAGCCTTAACATATCATTTTGAAATTCTTGTCCCCAACTAGACTTGAGCCTCTGAAAGGGCATGGATCATGACTTACTTTATGTCGTATTTCAAGGCCCAGTCTAACCTGGTCATTAAACATAAAGTCTTTGTCAATGCTAAGGAATCTTTCTCTTTGGTTATGTTAGAGAGTTAATCTAGTGGAGGAAGTGTGTTTTTTAATTCATTAGCTCTTCAACCTTAAACTCACTCTGCCCCTAAAAGGAATGGTCTCTGCTCTAGAACCTCCTTTCCCAGCCTCCTGGGTGGGGGTGGGGGTGTTGTTTTAATGAGTCCTGCCACACTAAGCACTCACCAAATTTGCTGGGTGTTTCTTTTTGCCAACATGGATGTATCTGTACACGGAGAAGCCCATCACAGAAAAGATAAACACGGTAACAGATATGGGCAAAACATACCAGAAGATGATTTTAATTTTCAATGTTGATGTTTGATCTGTAAAATAAAAGGGTGGGGTGGGGTGGGGGAGTAGATAGTTGTAATTTGGTGTGGTGGGAAAACATTGGCAATATCAAGAGGCTTTTGGCAGAACACTTACATTTAGGAATTCAGTTTTCTCATTTATAAAGAATGTTATAAGGGGTCTCAGAATTCTTACTGTCTCTGACAATAGATGATTTTAAGGAATCATCTGTCTCAAATCCAGATGTGTTAACAACCCAAGTCAGCAAATATTCTAACATTTTATGCCTGGCTAGGAGATTCATGTTGATTTTTATACTTGAAAGTAGATGTGTCTGAAATTCAGGCAACTCACAGCTCTCCAGACCAAACAACAAAACCCTCTCGGAAAGATCCCACTAAGCAGCCCCGCTTTTCCATGCCACTCATTTGACTCAGTGTTTTTCATATATTCAGTAGAGGACAGGAATAGATGGTGTCACCTTCTCTGTGACCAGCAGAACTATCCTTGCACTGCTTGGTCAGACCTCCTGGGTACATCTGGAGCTTGGGGATGCGTGCAGGGAGGGGGCTGAGCTGGTGTGTGCTGAGGATGGCAGTAACTCCTTTGCAGGTTTTGATGAGCTGTGGGCTCATGATAAGTAAAAGTCCATAGGGAATGAAAAGACCTGGTGAATAGTTTTAAGAAAAGTTGTCCTGACCACCATTGATCAGAGTATTCAGCTGATGAACAGGGATCATTGTAACTAAATTATATTTGTTAAGCTCCTATGGGGACTTGGAAATAGTCTTGGTTAGTTTTATGAGTCAGTTTGGCTAAACCATGGTACCCAGCTATCTGGTCAAACATTATTCCAAATATTTCTGTGAAGGCATTTTTTAGATGAGATTAGAATTTGAATAAACTCAAGTAAAGCAGATTACCAGGTATGGGGGTCCAACTGCTGGCTCCTCTACCCTGAACAGTTCCTGAGGGGCACATCTGTCATCAGGTTCCACACAGAAAGTGCCAACACCACAATGCACAGGTTACAGGTGGCTGAGCATCACCTGCTCCTACTTTAGGCTACAACTCAGTCCAGCCTCTTGGTACAATCCCTGGTCTCTGGACGGAACTTGCCCTAATTAAAAGGAGCCAGGACAGCAGTGACTGGAGGCACCAGCGTACACCCGCACATATTGGCTACAATAAACCTAAGAAACTCTATCTGTGTTGTAGAGACTGGGGGACTGTGGAGAGCAGAAATATTTTTCAAAAAACAGTCCCCCAAGGAGATAATATTGTTGTTGTTTTTTAAAAGTAGGTCACCATAGCAGTGTCTGAGAAAGGTATCTGGGGTGATCTGACAGCTAGGATACCGTGGCCGAGGTCAGGACCTGAAATGGTGCCCCCTCATTCTTTTGTTACCTTTCCTAAAGGAGTTAGAAAGTTGCTCCATCTGCTTACCGGGAAGTGTTTAATTTAATCTGTACTCTAGTTGCTCAACTCTGCCAGCTGCTTAAATGACTTCCACTGAAATGCATTCCTACCATTTGGCCACTGATCAAGCTATTAGTAAACAGAGCACTTTATCCAAATACAAAAATGATTTCTTCAATCTGCTTTGTTTTGGCTTTTGCTTGCTTAGCATTTTAGTTTTATTTGACATGTGGCAGAGAACCCTTCATTTTAAAGGGAAAGGTGTGATAAGAATAGAGATTTTAAAATAAAGCTGTTCATTTTCTGTTTGTACTGACAAAATTCCCTTTCTATTGCTTGGGACATTTTCTTCATGAAATGTGGGAGGCATGAGGGGAGAGGGGCGCTCCTGTCCTGTAGCTGGTGACAGAGCCAAGGCTGGGGGGCGGGGGGGGGGTTATGACATTTGTCTTAGGCCAGCACGTTTGGAAGAGAGAAACAGAAGAATAATGGATGAAGAGCCACTCAACGGAGGTCAACTTTAGGCTTTGTTTTCTGTATTCAGGTGTTGAGTACACGGTCCTCTCACCCTGGGGAAAGAATGATCGCCAAGCTGCTAACCCCATGTCTCCTAACAGGAGACTGCACTCACAGCTCCTTGGCAGCCAAGTTCAGAAAACGTGAGAAGGAGAGAGACAAGAGAAAGGAGGAAGAAGCACCTGTAAGAGTGAGGCCGTGATTACTGGCTCGTGGACCCCAGACTAGCCCGTCAGTGACGCAGGAACACGACGTGCAGAGTCAGCAATCTGTGTCCCTGAGGGGCAGCGAAGGATTCTGTGTGCGAGTGTTTTTAGGTGAATGCTTTGTTCCTAGCAATACAACTGTCCGACGCTCTCGAAGACCACAGAACTCTACTGACCAGAGAGATCATGATTTAAAAAAGAAAAAAGATGTGTCTAAAAGTTCCTAATTGTTATTTCCCAAGGCAAAGGCTTGTTGGTAGTAAACACCAGGACTGGTGCTGGAGTTCCCCAAGGGGTGAAAACATTCCCTAACGTCGGCCAAGTCCAATGGCAGTGTCCCAGGCTGCTCAGTGCATTTCTGGTGGCGGCTGTTTCTGCCTTTGCCTCAACCCGTTTCTGGTAGAAATGGATTTGCCAATACCTTGTCTACACTGCCTTACTCTCTTCTAGTTTCAGACTTCCTTCCTCAGAGCAGCTGGGATTTTTTCAAAGCCTACCTTTCAAGGTGCTGACGCACCGCTCCTCGGAGGGCTGAGCAGGGCGCGGGGGTCCTGGGACGAAGGACCTCACGCGGATGCAGTACAGCGTGTCTGGCTCCAGCCATCCGAGCACCAGCGTCCGGTTGGTCACACACTGAGACCACTGGCGCAGGGAATTGCAAACATCAGTTACAGGCAGAGATTTCCAGCACCACCCCACACAAATAACTCTACAGGGAAATAAGCGGCCGAGATGCCATGAAATCCTCTACTACGACTATAAGCTTTTTTTTCCAGCAATAGCTTTAAAATACCCCTTTCCTTTAGCTTGGCAGAGCACGGCCAGGAACTGGAACAGTCCTGGGAACAATGCTAAAGAATAACATAAGGATGGGTTTCTTATTCAACTCCATCCTGTGTTCTTGCTAACACTGTTTTCTTTCTTGGAGAGTGGCTGCCAGATGTTATGCGAGTGAAAGCTCCCCAACACACTCAGGTGGCCAGCCACTCCGACAGCAACATCACACCCCGTTATTAGAGTTTCTACAAAGGCAACCTGAAGAAAGTTCTTTAAGTCTCTACATAGCTTCAATCGTATCTCGGATGGCATCTCTTTTGCATATGACATCTTCCCATTGCCACATGCAGAGGATCAAGGCATCGGGCCACTTGCCGCAGCACTAACTACAAAAAGTGACGAGAATGTGAGCCCCCTTCCACTCCCGGCTTACCGTTCTGTTTGACTTAGTATTATACATGGACACGTTATACTTCAGATTAGTGTATATTTGTTGCATGGAAATGGAACTTTCTTCTGGATTTTTCTTCCACTTCTCCGGAGCCGTCAGAACAACAGAAATAGATCTCTCGTCAGGGCTCAAAGCAACCTCTGGTGGGCCAATTTGTGCTTATAGGAGAGGGGAGAGGGAATCATGTTCAGATGTAGAAATCACCTACCGGGATCAAAGCTTAAAGCCCACCCTCTTATTTGCGATGCCTCAGGGTGCACTCAGGTGGGCCCGGGGCAGGCCGAAGCTTGAGGCAAGCAATCCACGTGCCCTGACACAGTGTTAAAACCGTCCACTGAGGAGCTGCATTTACTCAGTCCCTGGTCACATGGATAAATAGTACTTGATCATGGCAAAGACAATGAAAACTGTTTACAACACTGCTGTGGCTTGAAACATTGGTGATAAATAACATTAATATGATGTGATACATGGCAGAAAGCAGACACGGAGAAATGAGGCACTTGCTAAAGACCTTTGGAGATGTGACTGGCATGATCTAGGACACAGGTTAGCAAAGTGTTACCATAAAGGTCCAGATATGATCTCTGTTGCAACTATTATTTACATAAATGTGAAAGCCATTCTCAGCTCTTGGCCTGGAGAATGACAGAACGGAGGGGTGCTGCTGCATTTGGTTGAGGGCATAGTTTGCCGGCTTCTGAGCTAGAAGGGTGCCAGGGAAAAGCTCCAGCTTCAGGATCTAAGGAGAACTTGTCCGTTTCACATGGCAGCTCTGAGTGAGTCTTCCATCGGAGTCAGCTACAGACCAGGGCACGGAATAATGATACACCAAACACCAGGAAGGTGTCTTAATTCTGAGTTACACCCAGAAATTACGTCATCATACCACCAAGTTTGTAAAAAGAAAAGGCTTAGTTTGATGATCAGAATAATCTTTCATCAAGCTCATGGACATAGTCAAAGGTTTATAAGCCCACAACAATAAAAAAAAAAATCTGTCACTTGTTCCTCAAATTACATAGTCTCCACTAAGTGATAAAATAAAATAAAATAAAAATTTGATAACAGTGACATCTAGTGTCAATTGGGGATCTGGGAGAGATCTTAGAGGTCACTTGGCCAAAGCTTTCACCCTAAAGTTGAGACTCTTGGGTGCAGCGGTAGAAACACTCTGGGCTGGTCACCCCCCGGCTGAAGGACAGAGTGCAGAACAGAGCCAAGCAGAGTGCTGGCTTCTCAGGCAAAGCTGTCTATGAGGCTGAAACTGTTAACACCAGAAGGTCAGATGAGTGTGAGATTAATACGTGTTTAACAGACAACTGTGTGCCCTGGCCGGTTTGGCTCAGCGGTTAGAGCGTCGGCCTGCGGTCCAGAGAGACCCGGGTTCGGTTTCCGCTAAGGGCATGTACTTCGGTTGCAGTTTGTCTCCGGCCCTGGTTGGTCGTGCGGGTGGCAGCCACTCGATGTGGCCCTTTCACGTCGATGTTTCTCTCTCTCTCTCTTCCTCTCTCTCCCTCCCACTCCATCTGAACAAAAATGAAAAAGTGTCCTCGGGTGAGGATAAAACAACAAAAAACCAGACAACTGTGTTACTTACTTTCTAAGAAAGGATAGAATCGTCCAGTTTCTGCCCAACTGGAACAATTAGTTCCCCAAATGGCCTTAACTTTGGCATAATATTGATGTTCAAAGTCAGAAGTTTCAGCAGAGAGATCACAGTAGGTCCTGTTGATATTTCTGCACTCAGATTTATTCAGCCATTTCTTTTGCCCATATCTGCGGAGAAGGAAACAGTGAATTAATAAGCAGGTGCCCTCTATGCTTTACAATAGGAAAAAAACAGCCATTATATAAAACTGAATGGAACTAAGACCTTCTCTTCAGAACAACAGAAGTGCCTGTCATTGAGATAAAAAAGAATCTGCTTTTGCTGCTGGCCATTTTTTCATTAGCTGTCAGGAACATGAGTCAGAGTTTCTGTAATCACCTTTCTTTTCTGGGAGTTACAACGTGGATAGTACATTTTGCAAGCGTGCACTTTATTATTCTGGGGCTACAGTAAAAACTTCACATATTGTGTGATCAATTCTTCTATATCTGAGATGTTTCTAGTCTACCGTGCATACTAAGGTCCGTTTGATGAGTTGTTTTAAGAAAAATTAGTCATCTTTTTTTCTTGGAAGAAAAATTACCTTGACATTCTCATAAAATTTAAAAATCTACTTGCCATCAAGGGTTTGGGGGAAATTCACTAGGTCGAAGAGCCCAAACCTGCATTTTCAATCATCACAGCGATGATGATGATGACGATGTAAGGAGGTTGTTCACGTCTATTTTTCCTTTCCTTTATCACTAACACAACATCCAGAGTAAATAGGGAGGGGGAGATATTTTTAGGTGGGACAGACTGAGGTACAGAGAGTTCAAGTGACAGGAGATACGCCGGGGAAAGAGACAGGGTTGCATGAGGCTACTGAAAGGACTACAGCAGGGTGTCATCTTTTCAAAAGATAACTCTGGTGGCAGCCTGGAGACTGTAGTGGGCTAGGAGTGGCAGCCTGGAAGGAGTGGAGAGGGTACTGCAGGTGGACGATGTAGGTGGCTGAGACAAAGATGGTGGCAGAGGAACTCATGACAGGACAGAAGGAAGAATGATCAGGACACAGGACATGGTGATTGACTGCATGTAAGAGATGAGTTAAGGATGTCTCTTTCTGTGTTGAACAAAAGTGTATAATAGTGGTAACATTTACCAAGAAAAGGAAGACCAAAGAAGAGTGGGGCTGGGACATGGGGAGTAGAAGGAAGGAAAGACAGTGAGTTCAGCTGACACGCTGAGCTTGCGGTAAGTAAAAGATATCCAGGTGCAGATACCCACAGACACGGGGGTTCAGGAAAGAGGTAGAGTGGGAGGTAGTGATTTTGAAATCAAGGGCATAAAACTGCTCTTTGAAGGCATAGGCATGAATGAAATTATCCATGGAGACAAAAGCAAAGCCTAGCATAAAATCTCAGGAGCATCAAGATATAAAGTTTGGTTACAAAGTACACTTAGAAACAGACAACAATATAGGGATTACCAGAGGGAAAGAGAGGCTGGGGGATGCATTCTAGAAGAGGGTACAGGGAGGGTCAATGGTGATGGACGAGGACTTGACTTTAGGTGGTGAACACACAATACAATATACAGATGATATGTTATAGAATTGTACACTTGAAACCTGTAAAAAAAGAACTAGCAGTTAAAGAGAAAGAAGGAAAAACAGACATCACAAAAGCAAGGGAAAAGCATGTCCTGAGAGGGAGGAAATGTCAGTTTTATCAAGTGTGTCAAAGATTAAGGGTATCTTCCCTTTTCGGAATATGGCAACAGACTCCTGAAAGTACATGTCTCTGGTTTCATACCTATCAAAATACATTAGAAATGCTATAGTCAGAGCTTGTTGACCAAACTTCTCCATCCAAGTGATCACCATTGCCTAGGGACTTTCACACTTTTTAAAAGTATGAGCCACATGAAGAAATACAGTTTACATTGTGACCCAGCTCACAAAAACAGACATATATCTAACATACTAACACAAAGGTTTTAAAAGATAATACCTAAACTACTGCATGCTATGCATTCAGTTATTTTCCGTTCCAATCCACTCCATACCATTCCAATCCTTTCCATTAAAAATAATGTTAGGTATGCCCTGGCCGGTTTTGCTCAGTGGTTAGAGTGTTGGCCTTGGAACGAAGGGTCTTGGATCTGATTCCTGGTCAAGGGCACGTACCTGGGTTGGAGGTTTGATCTCCGGCCCTGGTCAGGGTCATCTGGGAGGCAACCAATCAATGTGTCTCTCTCACATCGTGTTTTTCTCTCTCTCTCCCTCCCTTCCACTCTATCTAAAAGTCAATGGAAAAATATAACCTGGGGTGAGGATTAACAACAACAACAAAAAGTTATGTCCCTCAAAACTGATATCATGTCCCACTCACAGGTCTTGATTTGTGTTTTGAGAAATATTGCCTTTGCCTATTTGACTCTCCCTTCTCAAACATCCTCACTCTGTCAAGGGCAGGGTAGCTTCCCACGACAGATGTTGATGAAGGAGGAAATGCTCTCTAGGGGGTTCTGGACAAAACGCTTTGTAAGTCTGACAAGCTGATAGACATGAATCATTCCATAAATACTCCAGTAATGATGTTTGTGCAAGGCAAAAAGTCATCAGGGGTCTCTGATTGCTTTCTGGTCCTGGCAGGAAACATTTACCAAGTGCTGGTTGTGTGCCAGATGGTGTTTAATATTTGCACACTTTATCTCACGTAATTATCATAATATCCCTAGGACACAGAATTTTTTCCCCATTATTTTTATCCCATTTTACAGATGAGGAAACTGAGGTTCAGCGAGATTAAAGGAAACAACCATTCAAGTTCATATCACTAGGAAAAGGCTTATCTGGGATTTGAACCACTTTTCCCTGATGCCAACCAAAGCTTGAGCTTTTAGTGCCACACTATATATTTTTGCATTAAATTATTTTGGCAGATAGAATTTAAACGTTTGCTCAAAATTTTATCTTTTACTTGGAAACAAACTTCACTCAAAAGTATAATATGTAACCTGCCCAAGGTTACCCAGCTAGTTCATAGCCTGGCTATGAACCCAGGACTGTCTGACTCCAGCTGAGCTTGGAGCCCTGTCAGTGAAATACACTGCCCTGTATTCCTGTCTACCTCCTAAGTTTGTTTTTCAATATTCTTTTTCAAAAGTTGCATAATCTAAATGACCTGCTGTCAGAGAGCAGTGATGAATCTACCCATTAAAAAAAATCCTTTTCTGGATCACAGAGACATACAAAGGACAGAGCAAGCTCTTTGCTCCCCCTAATGGAAAAGGAGGCAAGGGCGTACTCCTGAGCTGTTTCCCTTGGCACACTGGTGGTGTCTGTTTCCTAGCCCGCCCTCCTGGGAAACTCCTCAGACAGGAGAATGAGGTTCTGGATAAATGAGGTCATGAATAGCAGTTGAAGTCTTCCACTGCCTTTGGTGGTCTGGATTTTTTTTCAAAGACAAAATTGACTTTATTCTTTTTTGAAATACGCGACATTTTTCAAAAACTCAATCAGAAAAGTAGAATCAAGAGAGAAATAAATCATCCTGAAACTCATTACCCTGGAATATTTGGTATATATGATTCTGGACATCTCATGATACTTATATATAACCAGAAGGATAATCAGATAGCTGAATATATAGATACAAGCTAGGTTATACCACACATATGGTTTCAATAAATGTAGTAAATTGAACTTGACTTAAACTTTAAAATAAAAGAGAAATTTAAGTGAAATGAAAGGAATTGTAGTTCAAACCTTTCATTACCACGAGAGATATTAGTTCTTAAAAGATTTTTGAATTAAGAAAATGTTTTTTTAAGAAAAAATATTGGCAGCTTAGTTATTAAAATGAAGTGGTTTCATTTTAGATCATATTTAATGGTTTCCTGCTATGAAAAGAAGTACACTTATAGCTTCCCCCACCTTCTGATTTGTTCTATTACTGTTGAGGTTTAAATATTTAAGAGGCATTCCAATAACTATATTTCCCATCACTGTTCAGTCTTAGTTCTACATTTAGATTGTTACCATGCATGCTACCAGTCTTTCCACCAGCATCCTGTCATTACTAAGTTCTTTGTTTAGGCTCACCTTTTTTTCTATGTCAGGTGGCAATTATCTTTAGTTAGTGGGTCGTCCCCTGCCCTCCAAGAAGCTCTCAGGGGAGTGATATCCCGAACTCCCACCTACTTGAAAATGCATCTGTTGAACCTGATAACAGCCTCAGGCCTCACCTGCTTTCCCCTCAGAAGATCTATCACCGTTTTGTGCTGAGTGCCGCAGGGCAGAAATCACTCCATCCCCCCACCCCACTTGAGTCCTGCTTTTGCTAGGATGGCCAGAAATCATTTCGTTTTCTTAAAGTTCAATAATTTCACCAGGATATGTCTTGCTGTTGTTTTTCTTAAATTCTGCTGGACATAACATGCATTTACGATATGCAATTCTAGACAGTCATTATGACCTGGTCAACTATTACTAACAGCTATGATAGGTTTTTAAAGTCTATTTAACATTTTTATTTTTCATCTTTTTCTTAAGCTCTGCCCACTTGCTTTAAAAAGGAATTCTTCCTGTGGTCTTAGAATCTCTTCTTTGAGAAGAGATCGCTACTTCTTTAAGCTTTATCATTAGAAACATGTTGTTTATAGACTCAAACTATGGACAATTATTTGTCTGATTTTTTTTCTCCTACTTCCATGAGAAAACTTTTCAGGAACTTTTCACCTGTGTTCTTTTTTCCTCTTTCTTTCTTCCAGTCATGATGGATAGGTGCTGGGCTGGCTTCTTTGGGATGATTGCTCTTTCAGTGGGGCTAGCTATTTTTGGAATACTAGGTGAATGGGTACAGGACTGAGGGTCTGTCATACAACCAATCACGATCATGGAATGCTATCGTTTCCTTTGACAGGGAGCCTGTCAGATTTTCAACAGCAGGACACTGATGTGGCTGATGGCAAGTCCCTGGGCTGCCTCCCCTCCTTCCTGCCCCCACTCACACCGGGGTTCTCCCTGCGCTGCTGCTGAGCTTCTACAATGGATATATCACCTGACCCTGACTTCTCTTTTAGCTCCTCCTTCTCTGACATTCTGTGGCACCGTCCTGGGGCTCCATGGGGACCTTTCCTCAATTTCTTGTGACAGAAATCTTTAGATTCCACATCCTTAGACTGTTAGGTAAGCCTCTTAGTACTGTGTCATTAGTTCTTGTGAAGTTATTTTCTACTTTTGCAGTTTGGGAAGGTATAGGTTTACTTCCATCTTTGGTTGTATTCTTTCGGATTTCACAGTATTTGGCTCGTGTGTCTCATAGTTTGTGGCTTGGGGGTTGTGGCCATTTCCTCGGGTGCTTTGGCGATGGGATGGGCATTGTCTATCTGATTTGCATTCTTTCTTGCTTGCGATGAGTTGTGAGGGAGAGGTGAAAAGTAAAACTGTCCATTCGCTACTATCTTTAATAGGAGTGGCTAGTTGCACATAATTCTGAGCTCAGTTTCACTTAAAAATGTCTATAATTCCAATAAGTGTAGATGTTTCAGAGATGATGGGTTTCCTTGTTTGCTTGGCCACAGAATAATCTCTGACCAACTCTTTTCTCCATTTAAATAACCTCCCCTTGCTCAGCACCCAACGCTCCTGTCTCCATGAAGAGACTGTTCTCTAAGATAATGTAAGAAAACATGACAAGAAAGTTGAACATGAAACATCTACAATTTATTTCTTTTTGAACACTTATTTAATACAAAAGATGGTTTTTCTTCATGGCATTAATAGGAGTCTGAGGCTTGTGTTTATAAATTAGCCAAAAGGAAAAGAACCAACTTACATGAAATACTGCACAGTATAAGTAACTTTGACTCCTTGTAGGCCCTCTGGTGGACTCCATTGTAGGATATTCTTCATGTTTATGGATAAGAAGGTGACGTTTACAGGCAAACCACCAGGGACACAGGGAACTGAAAGAGGAGTGGAGAGAAATCAAGGTCTTAGTGGAGAAGAGGAGAACATAACCCCTCTGGTAGCTAGTGTCCAGGATGGCCTTCCAGTACTGGCGCCCTGTGTATCTCCCCCCAAATGAACCTCAGCTGACCCCGAGACTCACTTCAACCAGCAGAATGTGGCAGAAGTGACTCTGGGACTAAGCCCTAAGAAGGCCTGGCAGCTTCCACTTTTGCCTTTTGGAAGCCCTGAGCTGCCACGTAAAAGTGGGGCTACCTTGCTGGAAACACCACGTTGAGAGGCCACGTGATGACGGAGAGGTTCAGTCATCCCTGCTGAGCCCAGCCTTTCTTTTTTTTTTTTTTTAAAGTTTTATTGATTTTTTTAGAAAGAGAGGAAGGGAGAGACAGAAACATTGATGTGAGAAACATCGACTGGCTGCCTCCGGCATGACCCGGGCCGAGCCCAAAACCAGGGCACGTGTCCTCACCAGGAATCGAACCAGGACCTCTCAGTCCATGGGAGGATGCCCGATCCACTGAGCCACACGGGCCAGGCATGAGCCCAGCCTTTCAGTCAAGGGGCCAGAAGAAGCACTGTAGACATTTCAGCTCCGCCTACCACAGACGGAGGCTGCCTGAGAGACTCCAAATGAGACCAGCAGAGGGACCACCCAGCTGCGCCCCTGTTAACCCTCAGAATTGTGAGAAATAATAAAAGGATTGTTTTAAACCACTACTTGGGGGTAGTTTGTTACCAGCAAGGTAACTAAATAATCCTGTTATTAGATATAGAAATATAAGTTAGAATAGATGCTCCTAAAAGGCCAGAGTTTTAGAGGTCGGAGTTGGGGTTAGCTTTACTAACAAGTATGTATAAAGCAAGAAGTAGAAAAGAAATCAGTAAAAGAAGACAATTTATTTAATCAAACACTGATAACCTCCTATAACTGTGATCTAAGAAAAGCTATATTCAGAGGATTAATGTGTAAAAACCCTCTGAACAGAAATGATAAAGAATTGAGAAACTACCAAACAATTAGAAGAGGACAAAAGGAAAGTAAAGGATAGTTACTTATAAAAGAAAACAAGAACGATCCTTGAATTAACATAAGTGAAGCAATTCAGTGGTAACAGGTAAGTATCAAAATATTAATTTAAGCTATTGGAGAGAGAACAAAGAATACTGAGTAATAATCAAATTCTATGAAAAACTTATCCCATCACACGTATGTATACTCTAGTCAATGAACTTGGAAAATATCAAATTTTGATACTGAAAATCAAACTTAGGAAATAAAATTTATCGATGTCACTGGGTAAGGCTGGTCTAGTCTTGGCTCAAGTCCCATAATTCCTGTGCACATTAGCTAGGACTCACGTCAGAGAAAGGAATTCGTTTTGTGCTTGTGCTAATCCTTGGCGAAGATTAGTTCTATACCCTGTTTTGTAATTTCCCAAGTCAAATGAAAAAAAAGAAAAAATTCTTTACTTTAGAATTAAACTTTTTATATGACCCTGATGCTAAGCCTGAATAACCTCTTTTAACATGTGGTAGAGTAACCAAAATATAGGCAGTTGAGTGTGTGTTTGTGTGTGTATGTGTTATATTTCTAATGACTTCTACTTTTAACCTTGGTAACTTTTTAATATCTCAGTTTTATTTATTTATTTTTATCCTCACCCAAGGACATTTTTGCATTTATCTTGAGATAGAGCAGGAAAGAGAGAGGGAGGAAGAGAGAGAAACATCGATGTGAGAGAGACACATTGAGTGGTTGCCACCCACACAACTCCAACTGGGGCTGGGGACAAACTGCAACCGAGGTATGTGCCCCCAGCGGGAACTGAACCCAGGACTCTCTGGTCTACGTGCCGACGCTCCAACCACTGAGCCAAACCGGCCAGGGCTCAGTTTTATTTTTAAGAAGAAAGTTAAATACTCAGAGAGAAGCACTATCAACTGATCACGTGTGGGTGTGTGTGTAGAAGTAGTAAAGAGGATCCCAAAAGGACACATCCTGCCCAGTGCCCTTCTTTGATTCCTCTTCTTCTAACTCTTCGGAACATACTATGTCCACTGGTACTGGCTTTTCCTGGAGGTTATGTTCAGTGAGTAATGATCAGTGATTTGATACTGCTCTGTGCTATCACAAGGTTCAAAATTTTAATCATATGTTTTAGGATGAAACAGAGGACATATAAGGAATATAGTGTTTCCCAACCTTTCAAAAGAGAGGAACATAAAAGCTTTTAACATAAAAAATTCCAAGGATCTTTCCAGATCTAAAATGCTACATGTTTAGACGACACTGACATGTGAAGAGTGGCTTAGCATCTTGGAAGAACTAAAATTAAAATAGACTGTGCATTCTAATATCACAGATGGAAGGTAGCACCAATACATGGTTCCACAGAACTATCTGATAAGGAACCAGAAGATTCTGGGTTGTGGCAACTTGAGTTTGGAAATATGAAACATGAGTTACTGTAGATGTTACAGTCCAGGCATATTTTCTGTGTTTAAGCTATACAAATCTTTATCTTACACAAGACTGGTTTCTGTTCATCTTTTAATACACGTAAACAATCGACAGAACTCTCAAGATGCCTAAAACATACCCAAAAAAGTTTTAAGAAATAACTTTTCAAAAAGATGGATTGCTTATTTTAATTTAATCTGATTTAATTTCTTGGTCACTGCCATGGGTAAACAAAGCAGTTTTGCTTGTCTGTATTCTGGAATGTGTAATCAATAATCATTAATGTTCATTGATTCAAAAGACATTTTGTTTATGTTTTGTAGTTGTCTAAATAATCCTCCAGAAATGCTATGCCAATTATCAAAATGTTACCAAAGTGTGGTAATAATAGGTTAAATAAAGTGAATTAATAATGTGATAGTAATATTAAAACATTAAACAATTTTTCATCATGCCATTCTATTTTTTGTTGATTTTTTTCTTTTTATTTTACAGAGAGAGGAAGGGACAGAGAGATAGAAACATCGATGAGAGAGAGAAGCACCCACATCGATTGGTTGCCTCCTGCACACCCCCACTGGGGATTGAGCCTGCAACCCAGGCGTGTGCCCCAACTGGGAATTTTCAGTCCATGGGACGACGCTCAATCCACTGAGCCACACTGGCCAGGCACCATTCTATTTTTTGAAAAGAAAATATATTTCATTACAAATGTGAAATGTGTATACATCTCCTCTGCCAAATCCACATTATGGGTAAATCATATGTAGCACTGCAATTTTGATAGCCAGCCTCCAAGATGGCCCTCAGTTATTGCCTCCACCTGGCATTCACAGCCTGTATAGTCCCCTCCCACACTGTATCTGCGTTGCTTTGTGTGACCGATAGCCTATGACAGAGGTGATGGTACATCATTTCTAAGATTAGGTCATAAAAGATGCTGCAGCTTCTATCTTGCTTTCCTCCCTTGGATTGATGCCTCCTTCCAAGGGGCATGTTGGTGAGCTGAGAAAAGGGTCCTTCAGATGACTATGGCCAAAGCCAATCACTGACTACACTCTCATGAGAGACCCTGAGCCAGAACCACCCAACTAGCCATTGCTGGGCTCCTGACCCTTAAACTCTGTGAGACAGCATTTGTTGTATTAAGCTGCTAACTTGTGAGGTAATTTGTTACACAGCAATAGATACCTAATACAACAAAGACTCTAAAAATGAGAAAACCTAAGAGAGAATAATCACTAAAAAAAAAAAGCAAACTAAATTGGAGGAAAAAAATATGGCCCCTCCATTGCCGATAATGTTACAAATGACTCCTGCTTTAACAATCTTGAAAAAGCATTCTTTTTATCTTTATAAAGAAAATAAAAAGCCCAATGAGAAGGCTAGAAACTTAATAGCTTTTTAGTAGCAAGTGAAGCTCACGGCAACAACTTTTTGGATTTAAAAAAAGGATAAATTCTTAGTTAAGGTCATTGTAAATACACTGACAGGATTCAGAGCAGTAAACAGCTTTCATAGAAATACATTTTCAAATGGATGTTACTGTTTTGTACACTGCTTCCGGGGAGAGAATATCCCAGTGTGTTAGCCCTGCATATTCTTCATTTGGATTGACATTGCCGCTCTGATTGCATAGGCAGAAAAGCTACCAGTTTTGGATCACCCCCTTGTCAATAAATCAAAGCAGCATCCAGGGGAAGCCCAACCGTGAAAAGGGAGAGTGGCCAAGGTCAAATTGAAGAAGTACAGAGGGGCGAGGTCCCCTTCTTTGTAAGGCCTGGGAAGGACTCTGGATTACATCTGAAATTTAGTGGGAAAGTACTGAAGCCTTGTCATCAGGAGAAGCCATGAGCCTGTTTATAGTTCAAACGGGTTACTTCACTCCCGAGGGGAGAAAAGACTGGATGGGGGCAAGACTAGAACTGGAGAGACCAGTAACACCGTCATTCCAGCTGCCCCAGTGAGGCAGGCTGAGCTTGCCTCCACACGCTGGCTGTGGAAATGAGGGTGAGTGGGCAGCTGGGAGCTCTATTTTCAAAGGAGAAACAACAGGACCTCCTGACGAAGCAGAGCTGCGGGAGTCTCATGAGTCAGGGTTGCTGTGTTGTGAAAGCTAAATTAACAGTTGAGGATCTATCAAGGTTTTGTCTGTTTTGATGGTGCAAAGCAACGACAAAAAATAGAACAAGCACATTTTTTAAAGGGGAGAAATAGCACATTTAAGAAAGGAAAAGAACTGGTACGTAGTATATTCCTGTGGTTTATAAATCTTTGCAGTTATTAGGCACAGTGTTTGTTTCAAGTTGGGAAAACAGGGAGAAAGAATGAATAAACATTCCGATTGAAGCAAGTCATTTCTCTAACCTACCTGTACTGATAATTTAATTACCACCAAAGAGAAAATCTGTCACACCCACACTGATATCAGGAGTCACGTGTCAATTTATGGGTAACAAAAGCCTATTTTCCCCCACATAGATCCAGGGCCGGGAAGTATAGCTTTGATTCTCTGATAGTCCATTGACTTCACATCCCAAATCACAAAGCTGTTGGACTGACGCATATACTTATTTCTGAATAAGTACCATTACAACTCTGGTTTGAAACACAAGCTTCTTCATGGTCTGGTCTGACCTCTCCTTTTGCAGTTCTGCCAAATGCACTGTGCTCACCAGCCACACCAAATTACCTGCAGTGCCCTAACGCGCCTGCTGTCGTGCGCCTTCACAATTTTGGTGCCCTCCTCCTGCAGTATCTTTTGGAACTAAAGACCCCTTGTGCCTCCATGTGTGCACCCATTTAATGAATACTGGCTTGTACTATTTTAGCAACTAAAATATAATGATGCTGTGATGCTATGTAGGGTATGCACAGTCTCCACCAAAGAAAGTAGGCATTTCTGACGACAGTCATCTGGGTAACAGGCTGGTCTTTGAAGAGAAAACTTGAGGACCTCTGGGTTCCCTTTGAGCTTTCCTGACTAGAGTGTGGGCTTTGAATGATAGAGGGATACTTGAGGGTGTCCCCTTGAATTGTGGCTACTTAAGATGGTCTCTGCCATAACAAAGCTGTGAGGGGTCCGCAGGTGATGTCTGCTTAATGAACTTCCAAGTAATGATTGGTTAGTTATAGCTTTCTTGTAAATCACATCATTTAGATTTGTGTCCCTTCTCAGTGTTTATTTTCCTTTTGTTTATAGCTTGGCCCTTGGGAAAGCCTTCTAGCCCATCTTCATCTATGTTGCAGTACCCATAGGAACAACATTCTGTGTCTACTCTTGGGTCCTTCTAGTAGAAAGAGAGCAGATAAATGGCATTTGAAATGGGTAAATCTATGACAACGTCATTGGCAGAGTTTTCTAAAATATGGCTGTTACCTTGGTTCCAGGAGGTACCTCCAGAGAGGGTTCTAGGTATGGTGAAATGGCACGTGACATTCTCCCCGTGGCCTCAAAACTAGTATTAAGGTCATCGTCTAAGTATGCTGCAGTTTTAATTATATGCCTGCCAGTAAAATGTGTTCCCACTTCATTATACTGTGGGCAAAGCCTAAATGCCTGTAATAAATTAGTGCCTGATGGACATCAATGAAAAGTTGTGAGGTTCTCAGAGTGGACTTACGAAGAGCCAGGGCGATCAGTCTTGTGGTTACCCAAACCTCTGTTTTGAGGCTGAGGCATGCCAACTTTTCCGTTATAAACTGTATGTTCATCCAGCGATGAGGAAAACAACCAGACTTGGGGGACTTCCCCTTTGGGGCTATTCAAGGAGCTCCAGCTCGTGAGTAACTGGAGAAGCGTCAGCACCCAGGAAGCCCTGCCCAGCCCTGTCCAGGGAAAGCCTCCGCTAGCCCACTCTGTCCTTCCGAAGCTGGAGTGCGTGAAGGAATCACCAGGCTTGAGCTGTTTGTCGTTGGGGACCATGTGTTTTTTGTTTTTTTTTTTCAAATTATAAGAGAAAATTTATTTAGAAAGTTACAGAGGTAGTAGAAGTGAGCCGGATGGGCTGTGTAGGCTCAGGAAACAAGTTACAGAAGCAAAAGAAGAACCTCGGAGCTTAGCAGAGGGAAAGGCTAAGGTAAGGTGCCTGGGAGAAGGAAAGGGGGAAGGGAAGACGGGGGCTCTCTGAGAGGGACAGCGCGCCTGGGAACCATGTCTTAGGGAATCTTTGTATCCCTGGTGCTTTTGACCTGAACCAACCAGGGACTGGTGGGGCTCACACAGACCATGGCGTCAGGGCAGGGCCCAGATTCACATGGCATCTGAATGAGGGTGGAGCAGCCTGGACTTGAAATCACCTGGGTAAACCTACATTATACACAGGGCATCGGCACGACGTGCTTTTTCATGAAGAAAAGGTAGCCCCTGGCAAGGGATTGCTACATATTTCAAGTGTCTTTTGAAATAGGAAAATGCCTTAATATGGTATAAAATTAAAAAAAAGAAAGAAAAAGAAAAAAACCCACCTCCTGAATGAGTTTTCTATTGTGGGGAATTAGGTCAAAAAGAGTTGATGTACAAAAAGCACAAGACGGTGAGTAGCCAATTTCAGGAAGCAAAAGTTTTAAATCACTCATCCTAACCACCAGCAAAGGAGAGCCCAACAGCATGGCTGCCCTCAAACAGACTACCTTAAGTATTGTTCTAACTTCATCGTGTTGAAAGGAAAGGTGTATATTCTTTTGTCTCAAATTGTAAACTATTTCTCTTGAGAAATACTAACTCCACTCTCCTCCTCTGCCCCCTAATTATGTACAGCAAGTGCCCTTAAAGTGCAAGTTGTCCACGCAGCACTTAATGTGATTCAGAAACTGTTTACCAGAAAAAAGATACACAACTGTCTTCTATAAAGGACACAGCATAGTTTGGTGCTAATATTAGCTCCTTTGAACTCAGTTATCTTCCCATTACCACCATCCCCACTACTGTTTCTTTGCCCACTCACTGTTGTATGTGTATGCTGCCTCAGTTTCTCTATAATACTTATCTACAGTTACATATACATAATTAATACATTTATATAGGGCGCTGCCACCTGCCATATCTCATTGACTTTTAATAGCTGTTTATATGAGTAGGTCAGAAAGAAGTTCTAGCAACAAGAGTTCTAGAGTGACACTGGGGTCTACTTCTTGCTCTGCCACTTACCAGCTGTGTGCCTTGAAGTATTTTATCAACCTCTGTGCCTCAATTTACTCACTTGTAAAATGAGACAATAAAACTATCTGCCTCACAGGCTTGTTGGGGTGATTAACTAGGATTCTTGATATGAGCTCCTAGAACAGTGCCGGCATAGAGAAAGAGCTCAGTAATTATTAGCTCAGTATTGTCTTCCATAGTTACCATTTCCATTTTAGGGCCAAACAGATAGAAGCCCAAAGAGGCTGAATGACTTGCCTATGGTTACTCAGCCATGTGGCAGATGTTTGAGCTCAAGTGTTCTGACTATGACAGGGCTCTCTCTACTAAGACACTTACCTACTGCCTTCAGGACAGGCTCCAGAAAACAGTGTTGTGGAAAGAGGGGATTGCATGATAATTATAAATTTTGCATGTTACAGATGACTTCATTTATGGAGAGATATAAGAAAGTAAATGGGAAAGCCCAAGTATTTCTTCTCCACTGAAGCTCTACGTGGTGAAACTGTTCATAACCATATCATTTGTTCAACAGATAGTTACTGGGCACCAACTCTGCTAGAAATAGAAACTGATAGGCACTAGGGTAGGGCAGTAGAAGACAGAAACACACAGAAGGCCCTGCTGTCATGGAGCAGATGTTTTCTGAATGTGGGACACCATCCATCAATATATGCCAATGTACCCAGCCAGGTATATGCACATTTATATGAATGAGCAATGCATAAGTCATATAGAAAAAGTGGTGTTATTTCTTTATAGCTACACCTTAATAAATAAATCTATGTACTTAAACATGTTTTTTTTTAATATTGCTGATGGTACTTGATAGCAAGTAGGACTTTAAAGTAGACTACTTTCTAAAATAAATGTATTGGAGTTTACCCATTAAAGAGAGTATAAATCTCCCAGTTCCCTTGGGAGTGTTTATGATTACTCCCATGGTACTACTCAGCTCATGGCATTGGAGGCATGCTTCCTTTCAGTTGCAATTATCTTCAGAGGTAGCTAACAAACATGCAAACAATTCCATCTCATTATTTTATAGCCACACCTCATCTTTGTCCAACATAGCATTTCCCAGTTTGATTACCCAAGTTTGTTGGAAGTGCCTCTGAATGCTTTTGAAATTAAATCCACATATCAAAGATGAAAGTTTGCCACTTAATGGATTATTCTGACCAAGGTGTACCAGGCTTTCCCTGGAACTCTGAAAAAAAGGAGTGTAAGAAATACATTGTTGTGAGATTTTAGTGCATTGCCTCCTAAAATACCTATTTTAAAGATTCCATTATTAATTTGTATATGTCAGACCACTGTTACAAAACCAGTCCTACTATATTATATCATCTCTTATATGAATATCTTCCCTTCCCTTTTGTAAATTAGCTTTTTGAGGGCAGGGACTTGATTTTCTTGACATTTTGCTATCTCCAAAGTGTCTTGATCAGTAATAATGCATATCATAATAACTGTGAAAAAGCAAATCCAAATGTGGGTTGGAGTCTCTACTAGTTGATAATTTGCTTAGAAGGAAAAACATGGAAGAAAGCACAGAGTCAACGAGAAACTATTTGGGACTACTAAGGTATTGGAAAGAATAGCAGTTGGGAAATCCAAGTTCAATCAGTAGGTATTTATTAAATATCAATATACATCATCCAGTTTATTTATTTATTTAAATTTTTTTTCTTTTCTTTATTGATTAAAGAGAGAGAGGAACGAAGAGGGAGAGAGAGATAGAAACATCGATGAGAGAGAACAACAATTGGCCTCCTCCTGCATGTCCCCCACTGGGGATTTGGCCCATAACCTGGGAATGTGCCCTGACCAGGTGACCTCTTGGTGCATGGGTCGATGCCCAACCACTGAGCCACACCAGCCAGCCATTCAGTTTATTTTTCAAATCATTTTCACAACTAGCACTTCTTTTTATCCTTACAGAAATAATGTAATTCTTCCATTAATACCCACATCACTTAAAAATTTCAAAGATAAAATCAATAAGACAAAAATGTGAGAAAAAATTAATAGGAAAAATAAAAGGTTTAAAAATAATGATTTAGTACAGAATTGGAATAAATTATCTAGTGGAGATTTGGACGTAATTAATAGTATTGCCTTCTGTTCATTGTTGATTGGGATTTTGAGGCAAATGAGGTTGATCGTGTGATCTCATACTTTCCAATCAACAAGATGAAGAAGAAAGTGTACAGTAGCCATCAAAAACACTGTCAGAAAGGTGAAATAGTTTTCAATAGGCTAACTTTCCTTCATAGTGACAAGTAGATGCTTTGATGTTTTGAGGGTGACCAGGAGTAGGATCAGACCTCTTCAGGGTTGAATTATGCCTTGATAAAGTTGTGTAACTAAAGGCAATAGAATGAACAGGGCTTCCACATAGGCCTTGCCGAAGATAAACTCTTAGGGTACTTTCTTGCCACAAAGATGAAAAACAAAACAAAACAAAACAAAAAGTCGCTGGTCAGGATAAAACCAGAGGAACAATGGATAGACCACCCATGAAGAAGAGTTAAAGGTACTAACAACAATGGAACTTATCCAGGAACAACTAGGAGAATGAATCAATCAAGATATTCCCTTTGCTCATGTTCATTAAAGCTAACAGAGCCTTCAAAGGACTTTGTTGATTCACGAAGTAGGAAATAACACGTAGGACACTAGCTCTGTCTTAGAAAACCACATCTGTAGCATTTGTGCTTTTTGATAATTATTTGTGGTTTGATTCAGTATTGCAAAGAGCCGCAGACCACAGTGATTCTTTGAGGCTGCCAATGACCTTGAGGTCAGGTGCCCACAGCTACAAAGGTCCTTACTCCTACCTATTTCATACAACCCTTAGAAGTAGCATCCTTTTTATGATATTTTGCTATTTGTTGTTGGGTTTTGTTTGCTGATCTGTAGTTTTATAAGAAAAAAATATATGTGTAAGAAAGGAATATTAACTACCTGGTCATTTATGGATAGAATATGCTTAAAGCAGAATTTAACTTTATTTTCTCGGTTATATTTTAAATAAAAATACATAAATTTATGCTGAATTATAATTATTTCACATAATGTGGATAGATGGCAGCCTACCTATGACTATTAGTTGAATTTATATGTTTTCCTAAAAGTCTTTGAAGTATTTATTCATAGTAAGACATTTGCTTGGATATATCATTTCTTTTCAATGCATATTTTCTCCTCAAGTAGAGTAAATATGATGTCTCACACACACACACACACACACACACACACACACACACACACACACCAGCAATTTTTATAAGTCTCAGTTTCCCTTTTATAGGAAACCCTGCCAACCCCAAATTAGATCAGTTGCTTTGTTCTGTGCTTCTAAATAAGCGTGATTTCCTCAGTTCTGGCTTTTATACTTTAATGTATTAACCTGTCTGAGACTAAAGTCTCCATGAAGAAAGAGACCTTGTTTTCTTGTTCACCTCAGTGCCTAGAACTGCTCCTGAAACATATTAATTAGTGACATAGAATAAATTAATGAATAAAAAGGACTCAAAGTAAGATTATCATATTGTGTCGAGTTATAGTTTAACTTTAGAAAACTTGGAATGGATGCATGGGGTATTAAGGTAATTCTTTTTCATTAAATCTGATCATTCATCTCAAACACCTCATTTCCCTATGTTATTTGCTCCTGAACTGCATGTGATATTCTATTAAAACTATGAGCCAATTTTAAAAATAACTAGGTAGATCATTTAGTAGACAGTTTAGTGGACTTTTTACAACCTAGATATGGAGAGTTAGCTGTAAGTATGAAAATGGTCCTTGTTGGAGCAAGAGTGAGAATTTTGCAGTGAAAGAGCCCCTCAGAGAAGTGGAGGCAGGAAGAGCCAAACTAAAATAGATTTTAGTAGCCAAAACTGGAACAATTTGAGCAGAAAATATAATTGTATTGGATTATAACTGAAAGAATAAAGTAAATGTTTATGAGTCCTTATTGACACATTTAAACAATCAAATAAATAAATAAGTGTGGTAGAAATTAATAGCTCTTCCTTGAAATAGAATTCCAATTAATATGGAGAAGGAAAGAGGGAAATTTTAAAAACCACCATTAGTCCCAATAGTTATTACAGTCAATATCCATTGGTGGATACCAAAATTAGTGGGTATAAGTTTGAGGAGAAACACGATATTTGCATGATCTCAAAGTATCTTCCCATAAGATATTTATTAATCACAAAGTGGAAAATATGAACTCTACAGTGAGAAACTCTCCAGACACCACCTTAACCAAGTGATCAAGGATAATATCACCAGAAAAAGACAATGATATCATAAATACTTTGGTATACTGCCCTGAGAAAGACAACATAAATATGTATAGTACACTTGTTCAAAGGAATAACCTTGCTCTAATCATTAGGAAACATCAAATGAACCCAAATTGAGGGGCATTCTAATGAAGAGGTGACCAGAATTCTTCAAAAGTATCAAGGACCTGAAAGCAAAGAAAGGCTGAGGAACTATCACAGATTGGAGGAGATGAAGAAGACATGACAATTAATGTAATATGGGATCCTGGAACAAAAAAGGGGCATTGGTTGAAAAATTGGTGGAATTCAAGCAGGGTCTACAGGTTAGTAAATATATTACACCAATGTTAATTTGCTGGTTCTGAACATTGTATAATGGTTATGTAAGATGTGAAAATTGGAGGAAACTAGGTGAGTGATTTATCGGAACTCTATACTATTTTTGCAACTTTTCTGTAAGACTCAAATTAGTTCAAAATACAAAGTTTAAAAAAATAATCAAAGAAGTTTAATTAGTTCCACTGGAATCATTTGTGTGTGTATGAAGTATGTCCTGGAATAAGTTCTCAGTAAAATAAAATACCCAATGCTGCTGTGTTTATATCAAAGAGGAGACACTTCAACAAATACCCTCATTGTGTTTATTACAGTATATTAGTTCAAATAAGCATAGATGTAGTAGTAATATTTAGACTGTATTCTAAAGCTCTAAAACTAAAGTTAGGTTCAACTGTTCATAGACATAATAAACTCCATATTTTTTCTTCTTTGAGGATTTTGGAAAGATTTGGGGGACTTTGTTCAAAAGCCAACTGTATTTATACATCCAACATAGGAGCCCCCAAATATATAAAGCAAATATTAAGAGACATAGAGGGAGAATTTAACAGCAATACAATAATAGTAGGGGACTTTAATACCCCACTCACATCCATGGATTTATCATCCAGACAGAAAAATCAATAAAGAAACATGAGCCTTAAACAACACATTAGACCACATAGATTTAATAGCTGTGTACGGAATACTCCATCCAAAAGCACCAGGATGCACATTCTTCTCAAGTGCACATGGAACATTCTCCAGGAGAGATCTTATGTTAGGCCATAAACCAAGTCTCAATAAATTTGAAGAAGATTGAAAAAACATCAAGTATCTTTTCCAGCTACAATAGTATGAAAGTAGAAATTAATTACAAGAAGAAAACTGGACAAATAAAAAATACGTGAAAATTAGATAACATGTTACTGAAAACCAATGGGTCAATTAATAAATAGAGGAAAATTTTTTAAAAATACCTTAAGACAAATGGAAATGGATATACAATATGCCCAAACCTATGGGATGCAACAAAAGCAGTGTAAGAGAGAAATTTATAGTGACATAGGAACAAGGAAAATCTCAAACACTCTAACTTTACACCTCAAGGAACTAGAAAAAGAAGAAAAACAAAGCCCAAAGTTAGTAGAAAGAAGGAAATAATAAAGATCGGAGCAGAAATAAATGAAATAGAGTTTAAAAAGACAATAGAGAAGATTGATGAGACTGAGCTTTTTCTTTGAAAAGATGAACAAAATTAACAAACCTTTAGTTAGACTCACTAAGGAAAAAAAAAAAAAAGAGAGGGCTCAAATAAATAATATCAGAAATAAAAAAGGAGAAGTTACAACTGATACCAAAGAATACTATGAAAAATTATGTGCCAACAAACTGGACAACTTAGAAGAAATGGATAAATTCCTAGAAATATACAATCTTCTAAGACTGAATCATGAAGAAACAGAAAATCTGAATAGCCCAATTACTAGTAAGGAGATTGAATCAGTAATCAAAAAACTTCCAGCAAACAAAAGTCCAGGACCAGATGGCCTCACTGTTTTATTCCACCAAACATTCAAAAAAGATTTAATATTCATCTTTTTCAAACTCTGCCAAAAAACTGAAGAGGAGGGAATGCTTCCAAACTCATTTTATGAGGCCAGAATTACCCTGATACCAAAAACAGAAAGGATAACACACACACACACACACACACACACACACACACACACACACACATAATTACAAGCCAATATCCCTGATGAACATAAATGTAAAAATCCTCAACAAAATATTAGCAAACTGAATTCAACAATAAATTAAAAGGATCATACACTATGACCATGTGGGGTTTATTCCAGGGATGAAAGAATAGTTCAAAATCTGCAAACCAATCAATATGATACACCACATTAACAAAATGAAGGATAAAAATCATATTTCAATAGATGCAGAAAAAGTATTTGACAAAGTTCAACATTCATTTATGATTAAAACTCACAACAAAGTGGGTATAGAAGGAACATATCTCAACATAATAGGAGAAGTTCCTAGCTAACATCATAATGGTGAAAAACTGAAAGCTTTTCCTCTAAGATCAGGAACAAGACAAGGATGCCTACTCTTGAGGCTTTTATTCAATATATCATTGGAAATCCTAGCCAGAACAATTGGACAGAAGAAGAAACAATAGGCTTCCAAATTGGAAAGGAAGAAGTCAAACTTATTATTTGTGGGTGACATGATTTTATATATATAAAAAAACCCAAAAGTCTTGACCAAAAAGCTGTTAGAATAAAAAAACAAAGTTGCAGGGTACACAATTAATATTCAAAATCTGCTGTGTTTTTATACACTAACAATGAACTAGCAGAATGAGAAATTAGGAAAATAATCCATTTCTAGTTGGATCAAACCTAGGAATAAATTTAACCAAGGAAGTGAAAGACCTGTACACTGAAAATTATAAGACACTGATGAAAGAAATTAAAGAGGACACAAATAAATGGAAAGACATTCCATGCTCATGGACTGGAAGAATTAATATTGTTTTAATATCCATATTACCCAAAGCAATCTACAGATTCAATACAATCCTTATCAAAATCACAATGGCATTTTTCACATTAATAGAACAATTCTAAAATTTGTATGAAACCACACAAGATCCCAAACAGCCAAAGAAATCTTGAGAAAGAAGAACAAAGCTGGAGTATCATGCTTCCTGATTTCAAACTATATTACAAAGCTATAATAATCAAAACAGAATGGTATTGGCATAAAAACAGGCTTATAGATCAATGGAACAGAATGGAGAACCCAGAAATAAATCCATACATATATGGTCAATTATTTTATGACAAAGAAGTTGAGAACATACAATCGGGAAAGGACAGTGTTTTTTTCAATAAATGATGTTGAGAAAAACTAGACAGCCACATGGAAAAAACTGAAACTGGATCACTATCTTATGCCATACATAAAAATTAACTCAAAATGGATTAACGACTTGAATATAAGACTTGAAACCATAAAACTAAACAAACAAAAAACCAAAACCCCAAAATACAAAAAACACACAAAATAAGCTCCTTGACATCAGCCAATCTTGGTGATGATTTTTTTTTTTGAACCTGACACCAAAGGCAAGGGAAACAAAAGCAAAAGTAAACAAGTGGGACCACATCAAACTAAAAAAACTTTGCACAGCAAAGGAAACCATTAACAAAGTGAAAAGGCAGCCTGAATGAGAGAAAACATTTGCAAATCAATATCTGATAAGGGATTAATATTTTTTAAAATATAAAGAACTCATACAACTCAATAACAAATGCAAATAAACAATCTGATTTAAAAGTGGGCAGAGGAGCTGAATAGACATTTTCCCAAAGAAGACATACAGCTGGCCAACAGGCACATGAAAAGAGGCTCAACATCACTAATCATCATGGAAATGCAAATCAAAACCAAAATGAGATATCACCTTGTATTTGTCAGAATGGTTATTATCAAAAAGACAATAAATAATTGTTAATGAGGCTGTGGAGAAATAGAACCCTTGTGCACTGCTGGTGGGAATGTAAATTGGTATAGCTACTATGGAAAACAGTACAAAAGTTATTCAAAAAATTAAAAGTAGAGCTACCATATGATCTAGCAATTCCACTTCTGGGTATTTATTTGAAGAAAATAAAACACTAATTCAAAAAGATACATGTGCCCTTATGTTCATAGCAGCATTATTTACAATAGCCAAGACATGGAAACAACCTAAGTGTCCATGGATGGATGAATGGATAAAGAAGATGAAGGGTGTGTGAGTGATGGAATACTACTCAGCCATAAAAAAGAATGAAATCTTGCCACTTGTGACAAGATGGATGGACCTTGAGGGTATTTATGCTAAGTGAAAGACAAATATATGATTTCATTTATATGTGGAATTAAAAAAAAGCAAAACAAATGAACAAACAAAACCAAACCAAACCAGACTCACAGATACATAGAACAGTTTGGTGGTTGCCAAACAGGGGAGGGTTGGGGGGTTGATGAAATAGATGCAGAGGATGGAGGTACAAACTTTTCTAGTTATAAAATAAGTCATGGGGATGAAACGTCCAGCATGGAGACTATAATCAATAATATGTGTTAATGCTCTATGGTAATAGAGGTTAAGAGACTTGTGTGGTGATTATTTAGCAATGTATACAAATGTGGAATCATCGTGTTGTACACCTAAAACTAATGTGATATTCTATGTCATTAAAAAGGTATGTCTCAGAAAAAATTGTTTTTTCTCTATAGCAGGAATACTGAAGAAAAAAAGAAATCTGGTTAATGAATCATTCTGGTTACTGGATTCCAGCTGGTAGAGTTTAAACTTAAAAACAAAACCGAAAACATTTCATTTACCTCATGTCATGGATCAAGTTTTATTTCCAGAAAATCAAATGGCACAACCTGAAAAGGAAAAAGGACGTGCCCAGGAGACAGGATCTTACTTTGAAAATTCTGCTTCTTTCTAGACCCCGTTCCTTAGGATCAGACCTTTTCTGGGAGTTTGGGGTTTTCTTCTTCTTTTATTGAATTTATTGGGGTGACATAAAGCGCAGACATCACCTCCAGCTCTGGGAAGCTCCCTATTTCAGTGCAACAGGTCGCGGCGGCTGAAACGCGCAATCCGCCCCGGCTTCTCCGCGCGATCGCGTTGCGCGCGGTCACTGTCACCCACGGCGAAGTATGAGCTGTGGGTAACCACCGTCAAACTTCCTCCACCCGACTGCAACCCCCGCAAGGGAAAGTGTGAAACGGGACGAGGTGCAAACTTGACCCAGAACCAAGAGCGCGAGTGGCGGCAGTGAGTTTCCCCCTGGGGCTCCCCGCGCAGACCCGCGCCTCCCACTCGGCTCGCGGAAAGGAAAACCCGGCGGGCGGGACGGAGCGGGCCACCTGCGCGTCCCGCGGCGCCCGGGGACCGTCCACCTACCTGCGCGTCCCGACGGCGCGGCGGCGAGCAGCAGCAGCAGCTGCGGCAGCAGCAGCGACAGGGCCGGCCTGCCGGGCGCCGGGGCCCCTCTGGCCGCCCTCCTCGCGGGGGGTTCGGAGCCCGACATGGGCGGCGGGGCCCGGTCACATCTCTGCGGCGGACGGCGGCTGCGCGGCCTTCCCCTGGGTGCCCTGGGCCCGCAGATCGGGCTGCGCGGCGCTCAGGGAGCCCAGCACCCAGGGAGGCCAGCACCCAGGGAGCCCAGCACCCAGGGAGCCCAGCACCCAGGGAGCCCAGCACCCAGGGAGCCCAGCACCCAGGGAGCCCAGCACCCAGGGAGGCGGTGCCAGGGCCGTGCCCCTCCCGCGTCCCTCCTCGGCCCGAGCTGGATGCCAGGGCGAGGGGAGGGTCCCGGCGATTTCTAGTCCCCGGCCGCTCCTTGTTTCAGGTCTGAGAGCGAGCGAGAGTTTCTGTGGCCCCAACCGAGGAGGCCTCTACCGCAGGTAAAACCTCACTCCGTAATGAGAGAGGCCAGCACATTGAAAAGGGATTCTGGTAATCAGAGCACATGGTCACCTCCCTAAAACTTTTGAAATGTCAGAGTTCGGTGCTGGAAGAATGAAATGGACTATTTATTTCTCAGCATACTGTCAGGTACTCTGCCATGCATTGTATTTTATTTCGTTTAATCCTGGCCACCTGCAATTAGGTATTGTCTCATTTTACAGACGAGGAGAGGGAGACTCAGAAAGTGAGGTGTGTGAGCCAGAATGAAGCCTCCCAAGTCTGTGAGCAGTGGCGTCGGGATTCCAAGCAGGCCTGATTCTAGGTCCCATGCTCTTCACAATGGGAGGGCGGGGGCTGCAATTAAGAAACGTGTGGAAATAGTATAAGGAAAATCTGAGAGGCAGTCTCAGCTCCAGTCTTTGAAATGGGTTAAAAAAATTGAGCACAGATTGAAAATAGAATAAACTATTTACTTCAGATGTGTTACATCTCTTTCCCTCACAAATACCTGTTTTCAAATGTACAAATAAAGAGAAACGACCCTAACATTCGATCAACTACTGTTATCTTAGAAAAAAAGAATCTTCCATAGTTGAAAAAAGATTTTTATTTTTGGTGAGAGGGAGTAAGAGGATGGTCAAGATTTTCGGAGTCCCCTAAATATGCTACTCCCCCTCCCCAGAAAGACTTGAAAACAGAGGACGAATCCAGGTCAGTTTGTCCCTTTGGCTGGGACTTGACTTTGTGATGCAAAACCTAGGACTCTGCAAACTACATTCCTCGTCAGCCGGATCCTTTAGATTCCACCAATAGGGGGCGCTTCAGGAACACTGGAAGCTGGAGGAGGAGCTCAGAGACTTACAGCTTCCTATTTGCTGTTCTTGCCAGCAATGGTTCACAGGGTCTGTGTCCTGGAGGGAGCAGCTGCTAGTTTCCTGCTTCTTCCTGTAGGGCCAGCATCAGCCTTGTTGCACTGCCTCAGAGATACTAGCAATGGGCAGGCTATGCCGCATTCCCAGAGGTCTGAGTTCCAGTTTCTGGGCTTCCTCTTCACCGTCTTCCCTTTGTTCCTTCAGCCCTAGGACTGCTCTCTGTAGTTACTCTCTGTCTCAGTTTCAGAATCCCTCTTTTTAGTTCTCCAACATCTGTTTAACCAATTCCTCATAGCATATTCTTTCTGTTAAAGTAAGCTGGTGTGGTTTCTGTTTTCCTGGCTGGACTCTTACTGATTAACTAAAAGTTTAGGAAGGATTGAACATTTTAGGAAAGGCTCTATTAGTACATCATCAGTATTATCTTGAGTTGCTGTTCTTGCTAACTGTAAATTATATTAGTTTAGCTCCATCATTATCATTTTAAGTCTAGTGGATTAAATATGATGCATATTTGCCACAAAAATATTTTGGGCCAATTGTTTTTTTGGTATCTAAGCTTTAGGACTTGTATGCATTTCTGTTCAAACATGAATGGTTTATGGCCCTAAAAGGGTTAAAGTAGACATATATATGGCCCTCCATCCCTTCTTAACTTGAGCAGTAAAGGTTCATTGTTTCCTCCACTAGGAAATGGAAATGGGTAGGGTACCTGGGACGTGGAGTCCTTCCCTCATAAGTGGGCTACCCCTTGTTTGTGAGCCAGTAGGCTTTGCATGCCCCTCCTTCCCTCTGATCCTCCCTCCTCAGGTTCCCCTTTCCACTTGTCAGACAGCATGTCAGAATTTCACCGGCCTCATACCTGTTAACAAACTCACCACTCTGCACTCAAAATGCCTGTGGTTTTTGTAGGCTGTGTGACCAGAGCAACAACTAGGTGTTCAGCCGATGTTTCCCATGCATTAAATTGTGGAGTGCAGTTATGACTTTTCTTTTGTTTTTACCTGTGACCCAGAACTCACCTCAGGGAGTTTCCTTTGTACGTTTAAATTCCTACCCACCCTGAACTTCAGGAAGAGGCTGTCTGAGTCTCTCCCAGTGTAAACCTTCCTAGTCAAAATAAATCCTAGTATATCCTTCAGGAGATTTTGGAAATGACTCAACACATTTAAATGGATATTTTCTTCTACTCATAAAGATTATAATGCTTCTTGCCATGATTTACCATGCTGAGATCTTAAGTTTCGGAGCCTGATATATAGGTTTTAGGGCTCTCTAACCAGAGAGGCCATACACCAATACCTCCCACCCCCAATCCCAGCACTAATACCACAAATGAAAAATACAGACTTTTCCTATTCCACTTCAACTCTAAATAGTTTCCAAGAATAATAATAATAACACAAAGTTATCTTCTTCTCTTTCCCCCCTCCATCATCATCTGAAGGTGCTGATTTCTTACTTTGAGCCAGGTATTATGCTAAGCATTTTTACATTTACTGCCTCCTTAGATCTTTAAAAACAGTTCTGTGAGTTACACGTTACCCTGAATTACAAAATGAGGAAACATGCTTGGACAGGTTGTTCACTTAATAAGCAACAGAACTGGAATCTGAATCCTGATTGATCTAATGCCAAAGTCTGTGTTTTTAATGACTTCCTTATATGCCTCTGGCACTTAAGAAAATAAAGCAAATACTTTTGAAGGATGAACTGTAATATAACATACACATTGAGATGTGTATATATTAATTAAATAATGCAGCACTGGGCCCTGCTGGTGTGGCTCAGTGGACTGAGTGTGGTCCCATGGACTGAGAGGTCCTGGTTCGATTCTCTGTCAGGGCACTTGCCCTGGTTTCAGGCTCGATCCCCAGTGGGGGGCATGCAGGAGGCAGCCCACCAATGTTTCTCACATTGATATTTCTATCTCTCTCCCTTCCTCTCTCTAAAAAAAATCAATAAAAACATATTTTTTAAAAAAAACAGCATTGGTGTGATTTCCATATTGCAAATTCAGTTGTGAATGAGAACAGGTACTCATTCCTGGACACTCAAATATTTCCAGGGCAGGTTCAGAATATACTAAGGTGACTGCTCCAAAAGTAAATCTGCAAATTAGGTGACAGGTGGCAGTTAGAGGGAAAGAGTTGGCAAGATAAAGTTCTCTGAAAAGGGTTGGGGTTGGGGACAAATTAGAGAAGAAGAGAGTCCTGGGAAATAATAAGAATCCAGGACTGAGGTTTCTACTCTGCCATTCTCTGTGGATATTTGAGCAATTTTTATACTATGTTGTCTTCTTACATCCAAATAATATCTAATATTTAAAATCCTATGGAATGCTATCTCATCGTATGTTTCTCAACTTTTCCCAATATTTTCTGAGAAGCGGTTCATGAGTTTTAAAAGATTTTGTAATTGTGAAATATAATACACATACAGAAAAATGCACACAGATAGTTGTTACAGTTAAATGTGTGATCACAAAGTGAAAGCATCAATAAGCACCACCCAAGTTAAGAAATAGAACAGCGCTAACCCTACTGAGTCCCCTCTCCTACCCCTTCATTTCTTCCCCAAATCAGTGTGTATTCCACTGTATCTGGCTTCTCTCATGCATGAGAGCCATACACATTGTTGCTTATTGTTGTGTGTAATGCTGTGAAGAATGACTATGCCACAATTTATGTATTCATTCTATTTTTGATGAATTTACATTGTGTCTGGTTTGGAGCTATTAACAATAATGTTGCTTTGAACATGCTCATTGTGTCTCTTGCATAAGGTGCACATGTTTCTGTCAGATATATACCCAGAAGTCTCATTGCTGGATCATAGGAAAGACATAATTTTATCTTAAGTAAATAATGCCAAACCTGGTTCCAGAGTAGTTGTAACAATGTACATGCCCATCAGCTGTAATGAGAGTTTGTCTTCCACATTCTTGCCAACACTTGGTATTTTCAAGCTTCATAATTTTAGCCATTTTAGAGGGTAGGTAGTGGCATCTCATTGTGTTTTCCATTTTTATTTTTCTGATGATTAATGACATTTAGAACTTTTTCATGAGTTTATTATCCATTTGTGTTGTGATCTGATCAAGTTTCTTGCCTTTTTGTCTATTAGATTGTCTTTTTATTTTCTTTTTAATTTGTTTGAAGGAATTTGTTACACATGCCCAAACAAATATTAGGCCTTTAGCAGTTATGTATGCTGCAAGTACTTTTCCTCTTGTTTGGCTCACCTTTCTACTCTCTCACTAGAGTAATAAAAGAAGTTCTTAAATGTAATATAGTCTAACTTACCAATGCTTTCTTTTGTGGTCCTTATATCTTGTGTCCTGTTTTAAAAAATGTTATCTCACCCTAAGGCCATGAAGATATTCTTCTGTTATCTCCTGAAAGCTTTACTATTTTATTTTTCACATTTCAAATTACAATGTGCCTAGAATTGATTTTTATATGTAATGTAAAGTAGGGGTTCAAGTTTTATTGTTTATGTGAGTCCAGTTGACCCAGCACTACTTGCTGAAAAACCATCCTTTCCCTCAGGCCTTCAGTTCCATCTTCTTTATAGACTAAATGTCACACATGAGTGGCTCTGTTTATAGACTATACTGTGTTCCATTGGCCTGTCTATTATTATTCTAATACCACACTGTTTTAATTACTTTATCTTTTCACTGGTAGAGCAAATCCCTTTATTTTGCTCTTATGCAAGTATCTTCTACTTTTTACTTTTGCGTTTCCATATACATTTTAGAATCACTTGCCAATTTCCACAAAACGACAGACTGAAGCTTTTTTTAAAGTTTTTTTTTTTAATTATGGCATAGCATACATAAAATAAAGTGCATAAAGCACACTCATCTTAAGGTTTTCGTATATACACAACCATGTTACCAACTTCAGATCAAAATATAGAATATTTCCAGCACTTCGGAAGATTCCCTCATGCTCCTTCTCAGACCCTCTAACAGAGGAGATCACTGTTTTGATTTCCATAACTATTTGATTCATTTGGACTCTTCTTTACTCTCCAATTAATGGAACCATACAGTATGTATTCTTCTGTTTCTGGTTTCTTTTGTTCAACAGAATGTCTTTGAGGTTCATTTATGTTGTTACGTGTATCAGTAGTTTCTATTCTTTTTTTTATTGCTGGGAGTGTTCTGTGATAAGATTGTGGTATCTACATTTGTTCATTTTTATGCCGAAAGCAAACATGAGGTTTCTAAGACAGAGATCACAGTTATTGTTGTTACATACAGCAGTGATTTCTCAACCTTTTCATCTCATAGCCCACATGAACTAATTACTAAAATTCTGCAGCCCACCAAAAATATATATTTTTTTGACAGTTTGACCAAAATAAAAGGTATAATTTTGATTCATTCACACCGGATGACAATTATTGTGTTGGCTGTCATTTTTTATTTGACAATCTAAAGGAAAAGAGGTCAGTGCCCCTGACTAAATAGTTAGGTATTACATGTTTTGACAATTCTGAGGCACAGCAGTTGAGAATGGCTGGCATATAGCAATAACTGTATCAGTTCTCCACGCGCCATTCTTCTCTCTCTGGGTGATGTGATGAGAGCCAGGTGGGTGCTTGCATGGACCACAGCCGAGGAAGCAAAAAATCAGGAATCTAGTAGTTTGTCCAGGCTACTCACTAATTAGCTGCAACTCTCACTTTCTGAAACAGGGACAGAAACCCTGTCTCCCTAGTGTCAACAAGTACTTTGGAAAGTAAATGAATTCTCATCTCAGGAAGGCAAGGGGGAAAGTCCTTACCCTGGACTGCAAACATTTGACTTTGAGGGAGGTAAGTTTTATTTTCCTTTGAATGAGAACATATGACTCCAGGTCTAACACCCTTGCAATGTGAAGAGCAAATGAGTCTGGGGAAGACATTATAAATTACAGTAAGACTGTGGTAGATGAAAAGATTAATGAAACAGTATATAGAGTCCAACATTTATGGACATTAGGTAAATGACAAAGGGGGTATTCTGGGTTAGTGGGGAAAGAATGGGATTTTCAGTGAATTATGGGAAAATTGGGTATTTACTTGATTTCACACCACATACAAAAATAATTTGAGGTGCATTAAAGAGTTGTTATGGATTAAATGATATCCCCTCCCCCTCAAGTTCATATACTGAGGTCCTAACTCCCACTTCCTCTGAAAGTGACCTTATTTGGAAATAGAGTTGGTTGTTGCAGATGTAGTTGGTTAAATTAGAATGAGGTCATACTGGAGTAGGGTGAGCCTATAATCCATAAAACTCGTGTCCTTATGAAAAGGACAAATTTGGATGCAAACATGCGCATGGGGAGAATGCCATGTAAATAGAGAGGCAGAGGTTGGGGTCTTGCATCTATAAGCCGAGGAACACAGAAGATTGCCAGTAAACCACCAGAAGCTAGGGAAGAGGCATGGGACAGATTCCCCCTCACAGCCCTCAGAATGAACCAACCCTGCCAGCACCTTGATTTCAGACTTCTAGCCTCCCAAACTGTGAGACAATAAATCAATAAATCTCATTTAAGCCACCTTTGTTATGGGACCTAATTCAAGAACTGAATGTGAAGGCAAACTAGAACAATTGTAAAAGATTACACACTCACACACACACACACTCACACACACACAGTCTTTTATATATATAAAATATTCTGTACATATATTCTAGATACTAGGCAACTTTCACTTAATTTCAACATTTTTAACTAAGGGATTTGTGATGTTTTGGTCATTTCTATTGTAATGCTAAGAACTACTATGGAACATGGAAACAGTACTCCTAATAGAAACAATGGCTTCTGGAAGGGTTTATAAATAGCCACAGAATTGTACCATAAAGAATAGTGGTAATAAAGAAGATGAAAATCCTTGCAAATATTGAATGACCTTGGCATGCATGATCACCAAAATAGTTCTCAATGCAACAAATGTTGCTATAATAATTCTGCTAGTGGTTGCACCTGCCAGGCATGCTAATTAGCCAGAGTGTGTGAAAAGAAACTAGAGTCCCATTTTCTGATATGGAAAGACAACACTACAGCATTAATAATCTTTGGTCCAAATCCAGAGGCAGCTTGGCTTCACTCTGTTGTAGCATAGTTCCCTCTGCTGGGTAGTTTAAGGAATTTAGATCTGAAGGGTTTTAAAAATGCTAGCTTAGCACAAAGGCCACTATGGAGTTTTTATTCCAAAATGGCCTAGAATAACCAAGATAATCACAAAGAAGAACAAAACTGTCTAAAATTGGACAAGATATTAAGACTTACCATAAAGGTACAAATTGATAAATTAGAATCATTAAAATTAACAACTGCTGTTTATAAGAAATGCCTTTTTAAACTATTTTTTATTGTTGACACTATTATAGATGTCCTCATTCCCCCCCCCCCTTTAACTCCCCCACCTAGCCCCTGACCTCCCTTCCTTCTAGCCATCACCACACTGTTGTCTGTGTCTATAGATTATGCCTATGTGTTCTTTGTCTAATCCTTTCACCTTCTTTTATCCAGTCCCCCCTTCCTTCTTCCCTCTGACAGCTGTCGGTCTGTTCCTTGTGTACATGCCTCTGGTTCTATTTTGTTCATCAGTTTATTTTGTTTATTAGATTCCACATATAAGTGAGATCATATGATATTTGTCTTTCTCTGACTGGCTTACTTTGCTTAGCATAATAATGTCCAGGTCTATCCATGCTGCCACAAAAAGTAAGATTTTCTTATTTTTTATGGCCACATAGCATTTCATTGTGTAAATGTACCACAGCTTTTTTTAAATTATTTTTTTAATCAACTCACCTACTGATGGGCACTTAGGCTGTTTCCAGATCTTGGCTATTGTAAATAACACTGCTATGAAACACCAATTTGAAAAAAAATCCTTTAAGAGACTGAGAAAGTATAGAGCAGAAGAAATTTGCAATACATATGTACATTAAAAAATACAGAAAATATGAATAACTCCTACAAATTGATGAGAAAAAATAGACAACTCAATATAAAAATGGACAAAAGGTTTGACAGATACTTCCATAAAAGAAGATATCAAAATAGACAACAGGCCTTTGGATGTGATTGCTCATCAGGGAAATGGAAATTAAAAGGACCATGAGATATTAGTCCACTCCCACCATGACGGTTAAACAGCAGCAAGTGTTGATGAGGCGTTGGAGCAACTAGAACTCTCCTATATTGCTAGTGTGAGTGTTAAATTGTGAGTGTGAGTGAAAACTGCTGAACAGTTTTCAAACAGGGCCAGCTTCATGGTCAGGGGACCTGGGCAGTCTCTCAGGGTCCCAAATGCAGAAGAACTCAGTGCATGGTTAAATGCTCAGCTGTCAATATCTTCAAATTCTTAATGATTTGATCTTTCAACTTGTTTTTTGTAGGTGAAGCTGTATGAGACTGTGGAGCATGCCCCCGAGCAGGACGTGAGTGCAGTCTGCGTTGTCTGCCCCTTACTTACTACCCCTATCACATAGAGCATTCGCCGTGCTGTAAGCGCAGAATTCTGGTGCAACCACGATGCCTGGAGTTGACTCGATTCAAAGGAGCACAATGTAAGTGGGAGATGTTGACACCCCCGAGGGGCCCTGTTTCCACTAGAACCAGAACTTGCACTAAACTTAGAAGGCAATATTGTTTAGAACATGAAAAAGACAAATAATCCTATCATATCCTTTCTGACTCATGTTACTTCCCTGCATTAGCCAAACACTTATTTTAGAAATGGTAACATGGCAGGAAAGGGAAAGAGATAGGGCAACTTAGAATTCTTCTTCCTTTCAGTCCTTCTTTCTCAGCAGTAAGCAGAGGGTAGAAAGTATTGTATAATGTGCATGTACCAAGAAGCAAAAGAAAAATATCTGACTTGGTTCAATGCAGCGTTTTCACTGTTCTGTTAAGAATGAGATACAGATGACTGAAGATGGCGGCGGGCAGGACTGGAGGGAGGGTGAGTGCGTGAGAGAGTGAGCTAGTGTGTGAGAGAGTGAGTGGACGTGAAGGTGGACGACCAAACTCATGCAGTGCAGAGACGTGGAGCAGCAGGTTCCTGTGCTGTGGACGGGGAGCAGCCGGCTACCATGGTAAGCGGCCCTTCAGGGCGCTTCTCCCTGAGCCGTGGGGAGGTCCCATCATCTTGGAAGATCTCAGGTCTTCCCTGGGAGGAGACAGTGGGAGCGGCTAGGGCCCAGCAACCTGAGCCCACCAGTGCACCTGACACCCTCAGACCACTGAACACCCTGTGTCAACACAGACTCGAGTTGCATAGCAGTGGAACTGCCAAGGTACTGGTTGCAGAAGCCGAAAACGGCCAGGAGCCCAGCACCATCCCCCACAGTAGCAGCCCGATCAGAGTCGAGATATACCCCCAGCAACAGAGGCTGGGGAGCAGGCATCCATCCCTAGGCAACAGAAGCACAGATCAGTAGCTGAGGCCCACCCCAAAAACTACAGCAAAGGCTGAACAGGAGCTGAGTCCCACGGGGCAGCAGCACTCCCCAGCTGCCAGTGACGGGACCTGGGGCTCCACAGAGGCCTGTGCAACCCAGCGGCCCACATGAGCCATGGGAAGCTGGGGCTGGAGAGGGACCAGTGCAACCCAGCTGCCCGTGGGACCTGCAGGGAGCTGGGGCACCAGAGAGGGCTGTGTGACCCAGCTGCCCACAAGATAGGCGTGGAGTTGGGTCTCCAGAAGGGACTGTGCGATCCAGCTCCCCACGGGATCAGCGGGAAGCGGGGTACTCCAATGGGGCATGTACAACCCAGCTGTCCACAAGATCGGTGGGGAGCAAGGCTCCAGTGAGGCCTGTGCAACACAGCTGCCCATGGTATGGGCAGGGAGTGCGGCTCCAACAGGGCCTGAGCTATACAGCTACAGGTGCCACCAGCGAACAGCTGGGAACACAGCTCCAGAGGGGCCCACATGATCCAGCAGCAGCACCTACCAGGACACACCAACACTAGCCTCCAGTAGTCAATCCTCCAGGATCCACAGCAGGCAAGAGGCGACATGCAACAAAACAGTCTGGGAGGCACAGTAGCCTTATTTGACATACAGTGAGCTGCCCACACATCCAAACATCCCTCACCGGGTCTGGAGCTACCAGACAGCTAAAGTGGGGAGACAGAGAAACAACACCCAAAGGAAAGAAAACGAGGAATCACCAGAAAAGGAACTACAGGAAATGGAAGACAGCAACTTGTCAGATAAAGAATTCAAAGCAATGATTTTAAGGGTGCTCAAACAATTTGGTGAGAACTACAAGCAACTTAATAAGAATTATGAAGAGCTCACTGGGAACTACTTCAGCCTAAAAAAAGACGTAGAAGCTATGCATAAAAATCAAGAGGAAATAAAGAATGACATAGCTGTTATGAAAAATACCTTAGAAGGGTTCAATAGTAGATTAGAAGAAGCTGAAGACCGAATCAGTGACTTAGAAGACAAGGTAGAGAAAAACACCCAAATAGAGCAGCAAATGGAAAAAAAATTTAAAAAGCAGGAAGGAAGTTTAAGGAAGCTGTGGGACAATACAATACATAACAACATTCGCATTATAGGGATACCAGAAGGAGAAGAATCAGAGAAAGGAATAGAGAACCTGTTTGAAGAAATAATGATAGAAAACTTCCCTAAACTGGTGAAGGAAAAAGTCACACAAGTCCAGGAAACACAGAGAGTCCCAAGCAAGGTGAACCCCAGAAGACCCACAGCTAGACACATCATAATAAAAATGGCAAACATTAAAGACAAAGAAAGAATCTTAAAGGAAGCAAGAGAGAGACAGAGTTACCTACAAGGGAGCTCCCATTAGACTGTCAGCCGATTTCTCAATAGAAACGATGCAGGCCAGAGGGGCGTGGCATGAAGTGTACAAAGTAATGCAAGGCAAGGGTCTGAATCCAAGACTACTCTATCCAGCAAGGCTATCATTCAAAATTAAAGGAGAAATAAAGAGCTTCACAGAGAAAAAAAAGCTAAAGGAATTTACCACCACCAAACCAGCACTGCAAGAAATGCTGAAGGGATTGTTGGAAGAAGAAGAAGAAGAAGAAGAAGAAGAAGAAGAAGAAGAAGAAGAAGAAGAAGAAGAAGGAGAAGGAGAAAAGAGAGAGAGAGAGAGAGAGAGAGAGAGAGAGAGAGAGAGAGAGGAACATAGGCATAAAATTAAAATGGCAACTAATAACTATCTATCAATAATTACCTTAAATGTAAATGGATTAAATGCTCCAATCAAAAGATATAGGGTAGCTGATTGGATAAGAAAACACGACCCATATATATGCTGCCTACAAGAGACCCACCTCACAACAAAAGACTCACACAGGATGAAAGTAAAGGGATGGAAAAAATTTTCCCAAGCAAATGGAAATGAAAAAAAAAGCTAGTGTAGCAATACTCATATCTGACAAGATAGACTTCAAAACAAGGGCCATAATAAGAGACAGAGAAGGTCACTACATAATATTAAAAGGATCAATCCAACAAGAGGCTATAACCCTGGTAAACATATATGCACCAAATACGGGAGCACCAAAATATATTTAAAAACTTCTGGAGGACTTCAAGGGAGAGATCAATAGCAACACGATCATAGTGGGTGATTTTAACATGCCACTGACACCACTGGATAGATCTTCTAGACAAAAAATTAACAAGGACATAGAGTCCTTACAAGACAAACTAGATCAGTTGGACTTCATTGATATTTACAGAACATTTCACCCCAAAGCTGCAGAATATACATTCTTCTCAAGTGCACATGGGTCATTCTCAAAGATAGACCACATGTTAGGACACAAAGCAAGTCTCTACAAATTCAAGAAAATTGAAATCATATCAAGCATCTTCTCAGATCACAGTGGCATGAAACTAGAACTCAATTACAGTAAAAACACACAAAAACATTCAAACACTTGGAGGCTAAATAGCATGTTATTAAACAACAAATGGGTGACTAACGAGATCAAGGAAGAAATTAAAAACTTTCTGGAAACCAATGAAAACGAACACACAACAACACAAAATCTATGGGACACAGCGAAAGCAGTCCTGAGAGGGAAGTTCATAGCACTACAGGCCTACCTCAGGAAACAAGAAAAATTCCTAATTGACTTTCTAACCCTACAACTTAAAGAAATACAAAGTAAACAAAAAGAAAAACTCAGAGCTAGTAGGAGGAAGGAAATAGTAAAGGTCAGAGCAGAAATAAATGACATAGAGACTAAAAAAACAATTCAAAAGATCAATGAAACAAAAAGCTGGTTCTTTGAAAAGATAAACAAGATCAATGGACCTTTAGCCAGACTCACCAAGAAACAAAAAGAGAGAAACTAAATAAACAAAATCAGAAATGAAAGAGGAGAAGTAACAACTAACACCACAGAAATACAAAGGCTCATCGAAACATACTATGAACAATTATATGCCAACAAATTGGATAATTTAGGAGAAATGGACAAATTTCTAGAAAGAAACAGCCTCCCAAAACTGAACCAGGAAGAGATAGAAAACTTGAACAGACCAATAACAACAAAGGAAATTGAAGATGTAATTAAGAAACTCCCAGCAAACAAAAGCCTAGGCCCAGATGCCTTCACAGGGGAGTTTTCCTGAACATTCAAAGAAGATCTAATACTCATTCTCCTCAAACTATTCCAAAAAATCCAAGAAGACGGAACACTTCCAAACTCATTTTATGAGGCCAGCATAATCCTAATTCCAAAACCGGATAAAGACACTACAAAGAAAGAAAACTACAGGCCAATATCCCTGATGAACACAGATGCCAAAATCCTTAACGAAATATTAGCAAATCGGATCCAGCAATACATCAAAAAAATTATTCATCGTGACCAAGTGGGTTTCATCCCAGGCATGCAAGGATGGTACAATATTCACAAATCAATATGATACACCACATAAACAAAATGAAAGATAAAAACCACATGATCATATCAATAGATGCTGAAAAAGCAATTGACTAAATCCAGCACCCATTTCTGATAAAAACACTCAGCAATGTGGGAATAGAGGGACCATATCTCAACATAATAAAGGCCATTGATGAAAAACCTACAGCCAACATCATTCCCAATGGGCAAAAACTAAAAGCATTCCCCTTAATAATGGGAACAAGACAGGGATGCCCACTTTCGCCACTCTTATTTAACATAGTACTGGAAGTCTTAGCCACAGCAATTAGACATGAAGAAAAAATAAAGGGGATCCAAATTGGAAAGGAGGAAGTGAAACTGTCATTATTTGCAGATGACATGATATTGTACATAGAAAACCCTAAGGACTCCATCAAAAATCTACTAGACTTAATAAATGAATTTGGCAAAGTAGCAGGATACAAAATTAATGTCAAGAAATCGATGGCATTCTTATACACCAATGATGAAATCACAGAAAGAGAAACTAAAAAAACAATCCCATTTACCATCGCAGCAAAAAACTTAAGATACCTAGGAATAAACTTAACCAAAGAAGTAAAGGACCTCTTCACAGAAAACTACAGGTCATTGAAAAAAGAAATAGAGGAAGATATAAAAAAGTGGAAGCATATACCTTGTTCATGGATTGGAATAATTAACATCATTAAAATGTCCATACTACCCAAAGCAATCTATAGATTCAATGCAATCCCCATCAAAATACCAACAACATATTTCACAGAACTAGAACAAAATCTCGAAAAGTTTATATGGAACCAAAAAAGACCTCGAATAGCCACAGCAATCTTGAAAAAGAAAAACAAAGTAGGAGGGATCACATTACCAGATATCAGGTTATACTACAAAGCCACTGTAATCAAAACAGCCTGGTACTGGCACAAGAACAGGCAGATAGATCAATGGAACAGAATAGAAAACCCAGAAATTGACCCAAGACAATATGCTCAATTAGTATTTGACAAAGGGGGCAAGAGCATACAGTGGAGTCAAGACAGTCTCTTCAATAAATGGTGTTGGGAAAATTGGACAGCTACATGCAAAAAAATGAAGCTAGACCACCAACTTACACCATACACGAGAATAAACTCAAAATGGATAAAAGACTTAAATGTAACCCGTGAATCCATAAAAATTCTAGAAGAAAATGCAGGCAACAAAATTTCAGACATCATACGCAGCAGAATTTTCACTGATACAACACCTAAGGCAAGAGAAACAAAGGAAAAAATGAACACATAGGACAATATCAAACTAAAAAGCTTCTGCACAGCAAAAGAAACAACCATCAAAACGGGAAGGGATCCCACTATATGGGAGACCATAATCGGCAATGATGCCATCAGATAAGGGGTTAATTTCCAAAATATATAGAGTGCTCATACAACTCAACAAAAGGAAGACAAAGAACCCAATTAAAAAAATGGGCAGAGGACCTACATAGACACCTCTCCAAACAGGACATACAAATGGCCAAGAGACATGAAAAAATGCTCAACGTCACTAATCATCAGAGAGATGCAAATTAAAACAACTATGAGGTATCATCTCACACCTGTCAGAATGGCTGCCATCAACAAATCATCAAACAACAAATGTTGGCGAGGGTGTGGAGAAAAGGGGACTCTAGTACACTGCTGGTGGGAATGCAGACTGGTGCAGCCACTGTGGAAAATACTATGGTGTTACCTCAAAAAGTTAAAAATTGAACTGCCATTTGACCCAGTGATCTCACTTCTAGGAATATACCCTAAGAAATCTGAAACACCAATCAAAAAGAATATATGTACCCCTATGTTCATAGCAGCACTATTTACAATAGCTAAGATCTGGAAACAACCCAAGTGTCCATCAGTAGATGAGTGGATAAAAAAGCTGTGGTACATGTACACAATGGAATACTATGCAGCTGTAAAAAAGAAAGATCTCTTATCCTTTAAGATGACATGGAGGGACCTGGAGAGTATTATGCTAAGAGAAACAAGCCAAGCGGAGAAAGACAAATATCACATGATCTCACTTATTTGTGGAATATAATGAACTAAACAAACTGATGAACAAAATTGACCGAGAGACATAGAGGTGGGGTACAGACTGACAAGCCTCAGAGGATGGGAGTTGAGGGGGAAGAGATAAACCACAGAACTTATATGCATGTATGCATGACCAATGGACATAGACAACAAAGCTGGGGATGGGGTGGGGGGGATGGGGAGGAGGATGTTAATGGGGGAAAAAAGAGAAACATCTGTAACAAAAACAAATTAATAATAATAATGAAAAGAATGAGATACATATGCAAGAACAAGCTATGAAATATGAATTGTGTAATTTCAGAGATTCTGCATGCAGGTTAATGCTTTTGCATTTAAAACTGCCATTGTGCAATATGAAGGTGAAATTCATGCTAATATCTAAGCATTTTACTTTTTCTCTAAATAAAAGGACACCATGACAAGTTGAGAGAGATCATGGAAAAAGGAAAAAGCTTATACTTTAGTTCCTTCAATGGCAGTTTCCCCCAGGTTTTGAACAAAGAGGCCTTGCATTTTCATTTTGCACTGGGTCCTACAAATGATGTAGCTGGCCCAGTTTATGAATCCGTCATTGTAATCCTGGATATATCCTTAACAAAAATAAATGCTTATTTCTGCCAAAAGACACATATAAAAATGTTAACAGGTTTATTCATAATAACAGGAAATAGCTCAAAAGTTCTTCAACAGTAGAACATATGAACTGAAGCATCATATAATGGGACACTGAACATCAATGAAAACAAGTGGATTATTGCTACATGCAGCAACATGAGTGAATTTCACAAACATAATGTTGAACAAAAGAACCCAGACCCCAAGAGAGTATAAACCATGTGATTTCACTTATAAGACTTTCAAAAAACAGGCTAAATAAATGTGTAGTGACAGAAGTAACTGATTACCTTTTGAGAGACTTCTGAGGACCTGGGAATGTTTTCTATCTCGAGCTAGGGCTGGTTAAACTTCACGTGTCACACATTAAAAATTAAACAAACTGTACCCTCAAAGATATGTGTAAGTTTCACACCTCAAAAAGAGGAAATTAAAGAAGTTATCTTTACTAAATACCATGATATGTGAAACTCTTTCTCTGCTGTGTGTGTGTGTGCGTGTGCGTGTGCATGCGTGTGCGTGTGTGTGTGTGTGTGTGTGTGAGCGCGCGCGCGTGAGAGAGTGAGAGAGAGAGAGAGAGAGAGACAGAGACAGAGACAGAAACAGAGACAGAAAGAGAGCCCGTAGCTACCACTGGGCGGCCTGTGTTGTATTGTTCCTGTTGAATGTGCTTGGGATAGGGGACTGACTGAAGTAAGTGACTGTCCACATTCCGGACTCTTTGCCTTTATGTTGAAATAAATTGTTTGTAAATAGTGGCATTTTGCAATTATATGACACTATTTTTACTTAGGTCTGAATTCCTAATTTAAAGATTGACTAATTAACTTACGCACTTTCCTGTCTAAAGTATGAAAGTTGAGCTTAGACTCATAACTTCTTTTTATCTTTAGAAATAGAATTACATTGCTTTTATATATAATTATTTTTATGTAGCTACTGACAATCTCATTTTTAATTTCCTCTGGAATCTTGATTTCACACGACAGTTATTTATTTTTTTATCCTCACCCGAGGACATTTTTGCATTTATCTTCAGATAGAGCAGGAGGGAGAGAGGGGGGAAGAGAGAGAGAGAGGAACATCGATGTGAGAGAGACACATCCACTGGGCGCCACCCACACGACCCCAGCCGAGACCGGGGACAAACTGCGACCCCGGTACGTGCCCTTAGTGGAAACCAAACCCGGAACTCTCTGGTCTGCAGGCTGACGCTCTAACCACTGAGAAAACCAGCCAGGGCACATGACAGTTATTTTTATCACTTGCCTTTCTCTGTGTTTAGAAGCTCTTCCCCTGTTATATACATGATCTGAGCCCTCACTTCAGGTTTTTGCTCAAATGTCCTCAGAGAGACCTTATAAAATCACCATTCAAAACAGCACCAGTCCCCTTGTCAAACTCTATGTCCTTACCTGTTTCACTTTTCTTTTTAGCATCTACCATGATGACATGGCATTATGGGATGTCTGTAGGTGTGTGTATATACATGTTTGTATATTACTGTCTGTCTTCCCCAATAAGAACGTAAGCTCCAGGGGGGTCAGAATTCCTCTTTTGCTCACTGCCTGACACCCAGTAGGTGCACAGTAAGCATTTGTTGAATGAATAACAAACCTCATTTTTAAAACTATAATGTAATTTTGGAATTTTGCATTTTCTCAAATATTGGACATCAACGTTTATTAACATTTATGATGCAACTTAAAACATTGCAACTCTAGAGAGAGATGATTATCCTGAAAGTAAAAACCCAGGAGAGAACATGGAAGGACACATATTATTGGTAGAACCTGGTTGGTCCAAGTTTGGAATCTTCGTGGAGCTTCACAGGGTCCCCAGGCTTGGAAGGACGAAGCAGACGTCAGGACATGGAGCAGCGGGAGCTCCATCCTTCACCTGTGGGCACCGCACCTCAGAAGTGTGCCCAGCCAGCCACTGGATGTCACTGTTCTCACGCGCCTGAGTCTGGGTGTCCTACAGGGTCTGTCTATGCATGAATATGTAATGTCCTAGTTTACAACTGTGACAGAGGGTACAGACTCACCTGTACAGGCCTCCTCGAGATGGGACCACTTACTCTTCCTGCATAAAAAGGATTTTCGGGTGTGAGCAGCACAGACAGGTTTAGGAGAGCTGAGTGATCTCAGTGCTGCTCTCAGTTTTAGTCTCAGCCCTAGAACAGTGCTCAGCAGAAGGAACGTAGCTGCCAGCTGTCTTTCAACCAGAGTGGCTGAGCCTTCTGCAGGCCCAGGCCTGGAAGGAAGAACTGGAAATCATTGGGGTTTCACAGCTGGTTTAGATGACATTCAAAGATAACACCAAAATCCTTCCAATGAAAAAAATAAAAAGAAACCAAGAAATGAAAAACAAGGTTTAATGAGCAATTTATGTCAAAACATGAAAGTCGCTGTCATTTTGAAAGAACTTCTTAACCACACAAGATTCTAGTTTGACGCAGAAGTATAACTTAGCCAGTCCCATTAAGGTTTTCAACCTGAGGCATTACCTGTTCATCTTCCAAACTTATAATATAAATACAAAGGTAATGAAGTAAGCAAGTTGCCAAAGCCTCCTTACCCATTACTTTTCCCCTGCCCTCTTTGAGCCTGTGCTCATATTTATCATTCAGATCAAGGTATGAATGGTCCATAGGAACTTTCTATACTCCCATTAGGAGTATTTTCTTTCATGTGTATTTAGTCAATTATTCAACAATTATTTATCGAGTGTACCTTCTAGGTACTGAGCTCTGCTTTAGTTGCCGGGGACTCAGCGGTGCTGCAACGGATGAAGTCCCCTTTACTGTGGGTCCCGTATGCCAATGTTTAAACAGAAATTAAAGTTTTAAACTAAAGGGAACCGGCCCAGATTGTTTAGTAGCTCAGTGAGTACACAAGGCTCGAGTGAGCACCACTGCACCCCCCTGCAGCCGCTGCAGCCCCCTTGAAGAGGCTGTTTGCTGCACACCCATTGTGGCTCTCTTCAATTAGTTCACAACTAGCCAAAGAGAATTTTTTAAGGCAAATCCACCTTGTAGCTTTCTTGCTTACCAAAAATGTTTATCATTGCTCTTAAGATAAGAACAGCAGTCTCCACCGTGGCTGTGGTTTGGCCCCGCCTGTGTCTCCAGCCTCGTCTGGCACCATCCTTCACCTTGTTGCCTTTCCACTCTCTAGAGATGTATCGGCCATTCCTCAGTTCCAGGAACGTTTCCTCATCAGAGCTTCCGTAGATGGGTCATCCTTTGGCTGGGAGCTTCTGTAACCATCCCTTCGCCCCCTTCACATACACTCTCACCCTTTATTGTCTGCTTGAACACTAGTCTCTTCTGCAGGGAAGCCAGTCCCCCAGATTAATCAGGTTTCCCCTACTCCACGGCTCTGATAACGATGGTGTCCACTGTACCTTCAAAATGCCCGAGCCTGTCTATTGCCTTTCATGTTATCCTATCCCAGTTCACCATTGCTGAATGTTTGACAGTTGTCCCCTGGAACATGCCAGGATACTTAGCACCCTTTGTGGAGTCCTTATTGCCAGCTGACCAGTGGGCAGTCTATCTCCAAAATCCCATATTCGAGTCTGCTTGCTAGGACCATTTCTGCAACCAACTGCCTATGGGTGGGTCCCCTGGAAACCGGGCTGGAATGGAAATCTACGGGCAGTCATTTACTGTTGAGTGTGCCAAGGATCAACACTGGCAAGGGAGCGAGGGAAGCTGCATGGGTCAAGTGAGGTTGAACTGTGATGTAGTTGCAAAAGAAGCTTCAGCCGATCCCACAAGGGGCTCCAGAGCTGAGAGGGCCCTTCAGAGTTGTAGCATTTGAGGGGCAAGAGGCTGCTGGGCCTTGTAACCCTGCATCCATCAGCCAGTCACTGGGTGCTGGCTGCTCCAGGAGAGAGGAGCATAATCTTGGGTAAGGTACCTCTCTCCGGCCAAGGGCAGGTCAGTGGGAAGGACACACTTGTGAGAGCCAACACTTCTGGCAGCTTGGAGAGGAACAGCCCAGTCTAAAGGAATCTAGGTGGTGCAGTGTAGCATCCGTTCGGCGACCGCACCAGGATTTTCACACAGTAGGGTTTTAAGAAGTTAATGATGCGTACTTTCATCTCTACAAACATGAACCTGCTCCCTTGAACTGATTCCACTTTGCGCTTCTCTCTGCTCCTGGATTTAATCTTTGTTGACTCATTCTTTTATTCTTTTGAACCTAAAATCCACGTTCCCCTAGCAGAAAAAGGAGAACTCGACTAGAAAGCTTCCTGTGGACCAGACCCAGTGCCGGGTACCTTATGAGTGCCCTCTTTTCAATGACTAACCTTCATTTTTGCTCTCTTTCAAAATATGTTGAATCTTCAATGTTACTTCTTTGTTTTACCTTTTTATTTTCTATTTATTTTTTTTATTATTTATTTATTTTTATTATTTTTTTATTAATTTACTTTTGTTACAGATGTTTCTCCTTTTTTCCCCCATTGACACCCTCCTCCCCCTCCCTCCCTGCCCCGTCCCCAGTTTTGTTGTCCATGTCCATTGGTTATGAGTACATGCGTACAAGTTCTGTGTTCATCGCTCCCCTCCCCCACCCCCTCTTCTGGCAAATGTCAGTCTGTACCCTACTTCCACGTCTCTGGGACTCCCCTGTTCCTCAGACTGTTATGTTCATTATATTCCAGAAATAAGTGAGATCATATGATATTTGTCTTTCTCTGCTTGGCTTGTTTCACTTAGGATAATAGTTTCCAGGTCCTCCCATGTCGTCTCAAAGGATAAGAGATCTTTCTTTCTTACAGCTGCATAATACTCCATTGTGTATATGTACCACAGCTTTTTTATCCATTCATCTACTGATGGACACTTGGGCTGTTTCCAGATCTTAGCTATTGTTGGCGAGGGTGTGGAGAAAAGGGGACTCTAGTACACTGCTGGTGGGAGTGCAGACTGGTGCAGCCACTATGGAAAACACTATGGTGTTACCTCAAAAAATTAAAAATTGAATTACCATTTGACCCAGTGATCCCACTCCTAGGAATATACCCTAAGAAGCCTGAAACACCATTCAGAAAGAATACATGTACGCCCATGTTCATAGCAGCACTATTTACAATAGCTAAGATCTGTTTTACCTTTTTATTTCTGAGATTTTTATAAAGTTGTTGTAAAACTTTATTTTTAAGTAAGACTTCTAGTAATAGTGTGTATGCTAGTGGTAGTAGTAAAATGGAAAATAGACAAAAAACAAAAAAGACATTTTAACAGTAGTATTTAACTATGTTGTTATTTTATTATTTTTTAAGTTGCTAAAACTGATACATTGTTACTAGTTAACATTAATCTTGGTTTGGCAAGAAAGTTTTAATAACTGTCTTACATATTTATGTGTGTATATGTTCTGTGGATTTATGCAAACAATAATCACAGACAAGAATGAATTTTTTAATGAATCATTTCACAGCTCTCCACAAGCCCACTAAATTCTATACTGTGCACTCTAAAATTCCTAATGTGATATTTATTTCTATTCTCCGGTAGCCCAAAGAATGTAGTGAAAATGAAATGGATGTCATCTGAATTGCCATAATATTCTTTTTTTTTCTTTTAAAATATGTTTTTATTGATTTTAGAGAGAGAGGAAAGGAGAGGAAAAGAGAGAGAGGGAAACGTCGATTGGTTGCCTCCAGTATGCATACCGACTGGGGGCCGAACCCACAACCTGGGCATGTGCCCTGACCAAGCATCCATCGGACGACGTCTCGGTGCACAGGATGATGCTCAGCCGACTGAGCCACACCAGCCAGGGCACCATAATATTCTTTTTATTTGACCTAATATCTTTAAAAACTTTAGATTATTCAATTTTGGTCTATGAGTCTGTTCACTGTTCTGAGCTATTTCCTCGTATAATTCAATGATCTCAGTATTCAGTCTCGTAGGATTAGCACAGGACTAGAATGAAGCCTGGGTTCTACAATGGGCTTTCTCATATGTGAAAGAGAATTAATGTTTGTGTCATGTTTTGCTGTGACATCAGTTAATGGAAGTCTATGTGGCCTCCTTCTGTGCCCACCACAGCCGTGGCTCGTGGTCCCAGAAACGTGTGAAGCGTGCAGCAGCCCCAAGGCATTGGGTGCTGGATAAAATGACTGGTGTGTGTGCTCCTCGGCCATCTGCCAGGCCCCGCAAGCTGAGAGAGTGGCTCCCTCTCATCATTTTCCTAAGGCACAGATGTAAGTGCGCCCCAACCGGAGATGAAGTGAAGAAGATCCTCCCGCAGTGCTTCATGAAAATCGATGGCAAAGTCCCGACCGATTTAACCTGCCCTGCTGGTTTTATGGATGCCATCAGCATTGACAAGCCCGGAGAGGATTTCTGTCTGATCTGTGACACCAAGGGTCACTTTGCTGTTCATTGTATCACACCTGAGGAGGCCAAGTACAAGCTGTGCAAAGTGAGGACGTTCATTGTGAGCACAAAAGGAATCCCTCGTCTGGTGACCAGTGAGGCTTGCACCCTCTGCTACCCTGATCCCCTCATCAAGGTGAACGGCATCACTCACATCGATTTGGAGACTGGCAAAATTACTGCTTTCATCAAGTTTGACACTGGTAACCTATGTGTGGTGACAGGAGGTGCTCACCCGGGAAGAATTGGCGTGACAGCCAGCAGGGAGACATCCTAGTTCTTTGGACATAGCTCATGTGAAAGACACCAGTGCTTTCCCTCCCGGCTCTCCAACACTTTTGTTCTTGGCAAAGGCAACAAACCATGGATTTCCCTTCCCCTGGAAAGGGTATTTGTCTCACCATGGCTGGAGAGGGAGACGAGAGACTGGCGGCCAGAGCAGTGGGTGCAATCAGCTCCCAGTGACATGATTGGAAGAGTCTTTGTACTTAATTCAAGATAATACAGCATGAAAAAAAGAGGAAGAAGAAGAATCTATGTGGAAGCACTTTGAAAACAGATGTTTTAAAAATGAAAGTATTGCCCTGGCCGGTGTGGCTCAGTTGGTTGGAATGTCATCCCATACATCTAAAGGTTTCGGGTTTGATCCCAGGTCAGGGCACGTGTGGGAGGCAACCCGATTGATATTTTTCTTTCACATCAATGTTCCTTTCTCTCTCCACCCCCCCCTCTCTAAAAATCAATAAACATGCCCCTGGATGATAAATTTTAAAAGTGAAAGTATTATCACTAAAAAGAGAAAATATAAGAAGAAAGAAACATGAGAGACATGAGCTGGCTGTGTACTGTGTTCCAGGTACTTTACACAGATGAGTTCACACCTATGCTCCGAGGCAGGTATTGTTATGCCCATTTTAAGGATGAGGACATTGAGGCAGTAAAAGGTTAGAAAAGCTCTTGAGGTCACTGACTAAGTGTCTGGGCCACAATTCACACCTAGCTTTTTGGATTCCAAGCCCTTCCTTCTTTTCACTGAACCCAAGCCAACTCTCAATGAATTGTGTACAGTCTGTGGATGTCAGTTTATTACTGTGAATTTTTCCATGTGTCCCCGCTCCGATCTCTTGCCTGGTCATTTCTGGCAGTGTCTCTTGACATATTAGGGAGGTGATGGATTATAATTTGAAGTCTCTTCCCTTTGGCAGTGTACTTTACCTTGTTTCCCGTGTTTGTTTTAGATCAAGACGTCTGACCCTGAAAACGCATGTTATCACTCCTGGTTATGTATGTTTTTCTCTATCTAATTTTAATCCTTACAAGGAAGAAATTGATTTGAGGATGCATCTCACAGGTCAGTTCCAGAAGGTCAAGAGGTGCAAATGAGCCGAGCTGTTGATTCAGTTGAGGTGATTTTGATGAGCACGTGCTTACATGTGGGTCTGCAATGTGGTTCATCTCCATAAAATCCCACGCTTTATGGGTTTGAAAGCATTAACTCATGTCTTAGGAACATCCCACATAGATTATTATAATTCTTGTTGTGCTGCCTGAACATCTGCTTACCTACAGGAATTACAATCAGACGGAATGGCCCCATTCAAATCCAGGCTCAGAGAAGAAATATGAGAATACCCGAGTCCTTTTCTGTTTCGTTGAAGTGGAACTTTTTTTGTTACACCTTGTCCAGCACAATAATAAAAACATATGATAATTTGTGACTTTTCTTGCTTCAAATTGATCAGAGAAGGAAAATAAACAATTACCTTTCCCCCCTCTTGTTCTAGGATAAGATATCAGTGATTTCATGTAGCATGCCTGTAAGTTAATGATATTTAAATGTTTGCTGCCTTGTGTTCTGTCAGGTTGTCTACGGGGTTTCAGTTTGCAGATTCAGCTAAACCACAGGGGAAAATATACAGCAGCTCTGCTGGGTCACCTAGTCATGTTTTAAAGGCAGAAAGGGAAAGTGTGAGGCAGAATGACCAGATTCCCTTCATTCTCACCCTGGTAACTGAATGGTAACTGACAGGTAACACCCAGTGACGTCCTGCAAAGCACTTGTATGACCTTAAGAATGTCATGATTATTAAGACCCCAATGAGATGTCTGAGGAAATCGTAATGATCAAATATTAATTTCTTAGTTGCATGCAAACAATATAAAAATTCCAACTTTTAACTCCTTTCATCCCATTCATTCCTTTCCTCCTATGACTCTGTCCAGATACAAAATCCAGATGGAGTCCATTTAGTATAAGAACTACATTTTTTTTTCCTCTCTGAAAATATGAGCATAGTATTGCTACGACTGGTTAGAATACAGTGCACAGGAAAGTAAAGTCCTGATCTAATGCCCATGTAGGTTAATTATCTCCTGGTCATGGTCCGATTACACGCTTAACCTATGGGGCCACTGGAAAACCAGGCAATGTACTGCAAATTCATCATCACTGGAGAAAAACAACAAACCTAAAAGGTCCCTTTCTTCCCTCCCTCCTTTCCTAACGTCCATAAATATTTTATAGATGCATTCTAAGTGCTGGCCTTGTACTAGTCTTGAGGACACAGAGGTGAACACGCACACACAGTCCTTTTCCTTAGGAAGATCACACTCTAGTGGGTGAGACAGACATTAAACAGATAATTTCACCAAGAACCATATGACTGTAATCATGGTAAGTGCTATGTTTGAAAATTCCTGGATGCTGTCGGGGGAAAAGTGGGAGTACAATCTTTTATTCATATTTTTTCATTGGAATATAATGGACATGTACCATTATATTAGTTTCAGGTGTGTAACATATTGATTCAATATATGTATGTATTGCAAAGTGATCACCACAATGTCTAGTTAACATCCATCGCCACACAGTATCTTCTGAAATGAGATCATTTCCATAGTTACTTTGTTGTCTGAAGGAAACATTGTGGAATTCAGCAGACCATTTCTCATCACTTTCTTCTCTATTCTCTGTGCTTCTTGACCAGTTTCAACAATTGCCTGTTGGTGTTTTGAACTAATGCAATTTTATGGGGAAATAGTCATATTTCTAATGCCTTAGTCCAAAAATTATTATATACCCGCAAAAAATGACATTTAGTTTATTACTTACATTTTTATTCTATTTTGCCCAGACATACTTTTAATACTGTCCTGCTGAGAAGCATGCATTTTTTTTCCCAAGTGTTACTAACTTCTAACTAAAGACAAAAGTCTGTTTTATTACTAAAGCTCAAAGAATTTCAAAGAATTTTGTCCTTTAAACAATGCTGAAAGGGCACTAGGGTGGGCTGTAGGGAGAACTGGAGGAGGGAGGCCTTATGGTGCTGGGGCAAGGGGTGTCAAAGTAGGGGATGAGTTGGCACAGACCCCGGGCAAGGGTTGTGTGTGTGAGATTCTGGTACTCTGAAGTTTGGCTTTGAAGTGTAGCTATGGAATTGATTATCAGTTGGTTTTTCTCCCTCCTAGTTTATCTATAGAAGTTTCCCTCAAAATGTATTCTGTAAACATGGGATGTTACATGGGAAACACACACACACACACACACACACACACACACACACACACACACACAACTATGCATGGTCAAATATGTTTCTTTACTGCCAGTCTTCTCAGAAATTTTAAAACCCAAGGCACATTATGGATTTAAAATCCACCAAGAGAGGAACCAGGCAGTTTATATTCAAATTTATTTGATGATGAACCTCTATTTTTTTTAATAAAGCATCTTATAGATGCAAACTTAGAATTAAGTTTGGGAAACACAGGATTAGATTAACTTCTGAATTAATTTATTCTTTTGGGGATACCAGTGGATGGCAAGGAAGATGTTTTATAACATATAGAATACTGGAGAATAAAAGGAGTCTGTTAGCAAAGTGTTGCTGTAGATAATTCAGAAAATGGCTAATTCATATGGACAAAATCACTGAGAACTGACAGTTTCTGTTATTTAATTTCCCAGTGGAATGGTGAAGATGGGCACTAGCATAGTTTTATATATATATATATATATATATATATATATATATATATATATATTATGAAATTTGGCAATAGCAATCTGTTGCTAGGTATTTTAGAATCAATTATGTAAGGTTAGAAGCATCTTTATTTCATTTCTTTCAATCCACCAGAATTGATTTTTTTAAATTCTAGATTCACTCATTTGATTTAAGTATCACTATTTTGTGGTATTTCCATCCTTCTTTTACTGGAAATGAATTTCCTAGTTAGGGCATGGCTTCACTAGAGATGAATAAAAGTGAAATATAACTGAATGCTGCATGATTTCATAACTCTGTAAAAACATATCGACCAGTTTGAATTGGTCTATGAAGATCCCTTTCTATTTATTTCAATACTAGCTTTCCTAATTATTCTAGCTCCTGTGTTTAGTGGGACTTTATGGTGTCTCTTTGGATTCTAACACATGTTGTAATTCAGTGCCAAATTCCATTCCCTAATTTACTGATAGAGGTAAAAAACACAAGTTTTCTCTCTGGCACTGAAAAAAAAAATTTGTCTTTTCTGAAACCACATTCTTAAATCTATCTTTCTTTATCATCTTTAACTCACTGTCCATATAGTAAGGAACTTTTTAAAATAGATAAAACAGAAACACATTTTAGGTAGGTAGAATTGTCCCTATTTGAAGTTAAAAAGGGGGTCCCAGCTCACACTCCGGAGTGGAGGTGGGGATGTTTCTAAGGCAGTAGAATTAGGATGAATGGGTTTTGATTTAGACATGAAAATTAAAAACTCCAAAATTCTTGGTCATGAGGTATAGCAGATTAATAAGTGTATTCTAAAGCATTTGCAAATAACGACACATTGTCTGAGCATTAAATAATAGTGAAAGAGAAGTGGAGCTTAAGATCACCTGTGTCCTAGGATGTTCTCATATCAATCCAGCTCCTGGGACACACCTCCTTATTGTCAGATTGGATTCCATAGTCAGTTCGAAAGTGAGATTTCTTCCATTTATTTGTTCATGAAAAAATAATTATCTTACAGTAGAATATAATTATGAGTATAATATTTTGACTTTGAAAATGTAAAGAAAGTCAGACACTTATTCAACAATTATGGATGGTTGGGTATTTTATATACACAGTGTTCTCTTCATTTCTCTCTTATTCACTGAACCAGGGAAACATCTCCATACACTGAGAGAGCATCCTCTTGGTGTTGGGATAGGCAGGTGGCCGATGGAACAGATGGGTTAAGATTGCAGCTTGGAGGAGCTGCGATTTACAGAAGGTGAGGGCTCAGCTATTGGATATAATCATTCATTCATTCATTCATTCATTCATTCATTCATTCATTCATTCAGTATAGACTGAGCGCCAGCTATATGCCAGGCCGTGTATTTGCAGTGTCAGAGCCCTGAACAGTGCTAAGTCAAGCTGAGGTTGAATTTGCTATTCAATGCCAGGAGGCCTGGATGTTGCCTCAAGGTTGGCTTAGAACAGAGAGTTTTGTAATAATGATCTGAACTTGTTTCAGTTCTCCTCTGTTGGGGCTTCCATTCAAAGAGCTGGTACTCTCTGCTCTGGGTACACAGTCACTTAAACTGGGATTGTAGTTGCAGTAGTCATGGGATAATGCTAATTGTTTCCTATGGTTGTTGAAACATTGTACTTTAAGAAGAGCTCTCAGGAATTAATTAATTTAATCCATATAATGCTGTAAAGTAGAAGGCCATGACCTGCCAAAATCACTGATGCAGTAAAGAGCAGGAGTATCTGACCACGTGACCACTCTTAATTCTTTCCCCCCTTGCCTTCTCAAGGTTTAGAGAAGGGATCAGCAACTATAGCCTGTGGACCAAATCTAGTCTCTGGGCAAAATCAAGCTGTTTTTGACTAGCCCAAGAGCTAAGAATAATATTTGTATTTTTAAAGGATTGTAAAAAACAAAGAAGATTATGTGACAGAGAATGTATGTGACCTGAAAAGTCTAAAACATTTACTATCTTGCTATCTGAGTCCATTCGAGCTGCCATAACAAAGCACCACAAGACTGAGTGTCTTAGAAACAACAGGAATTTATTTCTCACAATTTTGGCGGCTGAGAGCCCAAGATCAGGGTGCTAACACAGTCAGTGAGGACTCTCCTCCCAGTGGCAGGTGTCTCCTTGTGTCCTCACATGGTGGAAGGGGTGAACCAGCCTCTTTTTTAAGGGCACTGACCCCATTTATGAGGGCACCACCTTCATGACTGATCATCTCCCAAAGGCCCCACTTCCTAATATCACCATAGGCATTAGATTTTCAACATATGAATTTTAGGGGGGGACACACAAATAAATATTCAAGCCGTATAGCACTGGCCTGTTATGAAAATGTTTGCCAGTCCTTAGGGTCATCATGCTGTGTAAAGACTATCAGTATAACTCACTCTGGAAAAACATTTGAAAAAACTAATAGAAATTCAGAAACTTGTCAAAATCCCTGTGACACATTCTTAAAAAACAAAGCAGTTTAGGCTTACTCAAGAATATGAAGAATACCAGCTTAAAAATGGGTTATACATGGCCCTGGACCCGTAATGTGTCAGAACCACCTTGTAATGTGTGCACATCTCTTCCCAGCTCCAAGTTCAATGATGTCAACTTGGTAACTTGCAACTGGTCATGATGGAAATAATTACACCACAAAAATGGGCAAGATCTACAAATTGGGCTCTTTCCTCCCCAGAAAGCTAGTTTTTGAGATATTTACCAGTACACCACTGAATGTGTGTCATTTATAACCCAAACTGATGTACTTACTCTAGTATAAAAGAGAATTAAGCTTTGTAATTTCACAGAAGCTAATTTTTGACACGGTATTGATACATTTTCTTAGAACCCAAAGCCAAGAATGTATATGGAGACATATCATCTCTATAAGGGGAATGATAAAATGAACTACATTACTGGGTTGTTGTGAGAATCAAATGTTCATACTTGTAAATTTTCAAAGGCAAAACATTTAAAACAGTGCCAAAATGTGGTCATTGTTTTATCAGTGTTAGTCTTTGCATATCCATACCCAGATCCTAGCTCTGTGGAACAGAGCACCTTCAGACACACTCCATCTAGGTCCCATCTGGAGATGACTCTGGGCTTGGAGTCAGAACGGACTGTCCATCCTTGTTCCACCCTTTACTGCTTTGCATCTCGGGCAAGTCAACCTCAGTGTGCCTGACTTTCTTTATTATACAAAATGCTTAATGTCACCCACTTACCAGTCAGTGGGAGGATGAGACAAGATAATACATGGGAAGGTACTTTGCTAATGGTAGCACACTACACAAACATAAGGTGTTATTATCTTACAACAATATGATCTTGAAATATATGCAGTAAGACTCAGGCTGACATTCTGTTGAAAAGAAGAAATAAATGAGTCACACTTTCCTTTGCTTCTCACTCTCTTCTGTCAAAAGTAGTGAAACATTGCCAAAAATGTAAACGAGACTTTCACAGAGTCTTATGAAAGTTTTGTTCTACTTGGAGGAGCATTGTTGGCCCTCTGTGTTGTAACTAAACTATGGACTGGAAACCAAGATACTGTAGAAAATAAACATAAATCTGTTCAATATAGTTCATTTATTTTTCTATTGTGTAAAATGTTTTACCCTCCTTTTTAAATACAAGTTGTGCTATGTACTTACAAAATGGTTTTATATTCATCCAATTTTATTACTATTGCAAAAGTTTGTGGAGAAATTTGTTGTAAGGTACTACCCTAAACATAATTCATGTTAATTAAAATGATTTTTTAAAAAGAATGAAATAACTACAAATTAAATTTACAATGTAAGATTGAGTTGGGAGAAAACAATACTTGCCCTTGTTAATATTTGCTACTAGATCTCTAGAGCCTTGCTATTCAGACTTTAATGCACATACGAATCACTTCTGGATCCTATTGAAATGCAGATTCCATTGCAGTAAGTGTGGGTTGGAGCCCAATACAGTGCATTTCTCATAAGCACCCAGGTATCAGGCATGCTGATTCTGCAGACCATAGCAGTAGAGGCCCTGTGGTATTTAGCAGGAGGAAGAAAACTCTTTGAGTCTCTGCTGACTGACTGCAGATTCTATTCAGACTCCTCAGGAATCATCAGCAACCTTAGGGGTTTTGGAGGGCAGTCTGCATCTGTTTTCATCAGCATTTCACTGGAGCTGTACCTCTGTGCTGCCAAAATAGAACCCCTTGGCATCTATCTAACACTGGAGACCAGCCATAGGTACATAGTGAAAGGGAGGCAGGCATTGCCACGGGACAGTGTGGGGAAAGCAAGGGAAGAACTTGAAAGGTTTCTTCCAGGATCACTGCCTCTACCAGCTGCCTTCCCTCTCAATATCATATAGATAGTGGATGGAAAACAGCAAGGTACTAAGTAGAATTTAAATCCACACCAGAAAGAAAAGAATTATGGGGAAAAAATCCAGAAGAGATGCTCAGAGAGTCACCAGAATTAGATGGAATTGATAGTTCAGATATAGAAAGCAAGAAGATATGGCAAATAAGCATATGAGAACATGCTCAAGATCATTAATCATTAGGGAGACTCAATCTAAAACCACGAGGTACCATTGCACATCTATTAGAATGGCTAAAATCTAAAAAATGACAACGCAACTATTACTGAAGAGGATATAGGGCAACCAGAACTCTCTCCCATTCTTGGTTGAAATGTAAAATGATATCACTATGGAAAATAGTTTGGCAGTTCTTTTAAATGTTAAACATATACTTACCATAAAACTCAGACATTCTACTACTCCTAAGAGAAATGAAAATGTATGTCCGTACAAAAACATACTCACAATGTTCATGGCAGATTTATTTGTAATAGTTTCAAACTGGAAACAATCCAGTGCTATCAAAAGGTGAATGGATATTTAGGAGACTAATGTATTTAGAAGAAATATTAGTTTATATTTTGGGGCACACATATGTAAAGATGTAATTTTGTGGCATCGACCCTCAGAAGGGGTGGGAACAGAACTGTAAAGGAACAGAGTTTTTGTATGTTATTGAAGTTAAGCTGCTATAAATTTAAATTAGAATGTTATAACTTTAAATGTTAAATGTAATCCCCATGGCAACTACAGAGAAAATAGTTACAGAATATACACAAAAGGAAATGAGAAAGAAACTTAAATGTTTCACTACCAAAAATAAACTAAAGAAAAAATAAGATAGTTATGCAGGAAATGAAGGACAAAAAGTTACAGTACACAAATAGGGAAGTGACAGAAGTAAGTTCCTCCTTATCAGTAGCTACCTAAATGCAAATGGACTAAAATCTCCAGTCAACAGAGAGATTAAAATCCCCAGACAGAAGTTAGAATGAATAAAAACACATGATCCAACTCTATGCTGTTTATAAGAGACTCGCTTTAGATCCAAGGACACAAATAAATTGAAAACGAAAGGATGGAAGAAGATGTCCCATGCAAATAGTAACAAAGAGAGCCAGGATGGCTAGGCTAGACAAAACAGACTTTAAATCAATAAAGTTTACAAGAGACAAAGCAGAACATCGTGCATGAATAAGAGGTTTGATTCAGCAAGAAGATATAGCAATTTTATGTGCCTAATAACAGATCATGAAAATAGATGAAGCAAAAGCTGACAGAATTGAAGGGAAAAATGGACAGTTCTACATTAATAGTTGGTGATTTCAAAACCCCACTCTCAGTAACGGATGGAACAACCAGACAGGTGATAAATAAAGAAAAAGTAAAGAAATTAAAAAATGATAAGTAAAAAGAACTAGATCTAACAGGTACATAAAGAACACTGTACTCAACAATATACACATTCCTCTCAAGTGCACAGGGGACCTTTCTGAGGATGAACCACATTTTTGGCCACAAATTAAGTCTCAAAAGATTTTAAAAGATAGTGTCTTCTCTGACCACAGCAGGATGAAGTTAGAAGTCAGTAACAGAAATAAAACTAGAAAATTCAAACATTTGTAGATATCAAACAACATGCTCTTAAATAAGCAATGGATCAAATAAATAATCGCAAAGGAAATGAGAAAGTGCTAAGGATGGATGAAAATGAAAACACAACATAGCAAAACCTAATGGAACACAGCAACAGCAGTGCTATGGGGGAACGCATAGCAATAAATGCTTGCATAAAAAAGAATCAAGAAAGATCTCAAATTAACAACATAATTTTACAATTTAAGGAGCTAGAGAAAGAACAAACTAAACCCACAGCTAGCAGAAGGAAGGAAATACTAAAGATTAGAGCAGAGATAAGTAAAATAGAGTATAGAAAAACAATAGAGAAAAATGAAATCAGAAGTTGGTTTTTTGAAAGGATCAACAAAATTGACAAACCTTTGGTTAGATGGACTCAGAAAAAAAAAAAAGAGAAGAATCAAATCACTAAAATCAGAAGTGAAATGGGGAGATTACTACCAATTCATACAGGAAAAAAAAGGATTATAAGAGATACTATGACAATTCCCAGAAGAGAGGGTGGGGGAGGGGAGCGATAAACCACAGAACTTATATGCATGTACGCATAACCAATGGACATGGACAACAAAACTGGGGATGGGGCAGGGAGGGAGGGGGAGGAGGGAGTCAATGGGGGAAAAAGGAGAAACATCTGTAACAAAAATAAATTAATATAAAAAAATTAAATAAAAAAAAAGAGTTACTATGAACAATTGTATGCCAACAAATTGAGATGAAATGAATAAATTCCTAAAAACACAAAAACCCTACCAAGATTGAATCACAAAGAAGTAGAAAATCTGAATAGACATAATTGGTAAGGAGATTGAATCAGTGATCAAACATCTCTTGACAAAGAAGACCTGGACCTGATGGCGTCACAGGTGAATTCCACCAAACATTTAGGGAATGAATATCAGTCCTTCTCAAACTTTTCAAAAAAATTGAAAAGGAGGGCACACCTACTAATTCATTCTGTGAGGTCAGCATTGCCCTGATGCCAAAGGCAGACAAGGACACAAACTCCAAGAAAGAAAAATACAGACCTATATCCCTTATAAACACCGATGCAAAAATCCTTAGCAAAATACTAACAAGTTGAATTTAGCAAATATTAAGAGGATTAAACACCATGACCAAATGCATTTTATTTCTATAATGCAAGGATGTTTCAACATACGAAAATCTATCCATATAATACAGGCATACCTTGTAGATGTTGTGGGTTCAGTTCCAGACCATTGCAATAAAGTGAGTATCATACTAAAGTGAGTTGTAACTTTTTTACTGGTGGGGAGTCTTGCCTTCAATTTGTAGAAAATGCAATATCTGTAAAGCACAATAAAGTAAAGCGCAATAAAACAATGTCACATTAACAGAATAAAGAAAAACACCCACATGATCATCTCAATGGATGCAGAAAAGCACTTGACAAAATTCAACATACTTTAATGGTAAAATCACTCAAGACGCTAGGAATAGAAGAAAACTATTTCAACATAATAAAAGCCATATGTAATCCTGAACCGCTGAAGGGTCTAGCGAGGTGATCGCCTGGCCACCTGCTGTCAGCATAGAGTTCGTGAAGTGCTTGGGGCACCAGGAGGAGCTTTACAACCTGCTGCGCTTCCGCATGGGGGGCCAGTATAAGGTGTTACCCAAGATGAACCAGGACTCGCTCAGCAGCAACTTGAAAACTTGCTACAAGTCTCTGTGTCAGACCAGTTGCAGTTTCGCAGCTGTTATCCAGGCGCTCGATGAAGAAATGCGCCATGCATATGCATATTTTATCTGGTGCTCCGAGCTCTGGACACTCTGGAAGATGACATGACCATCAGTATAGAAAAAAGGTCCCACTGTTACACAACTTTCACTCTTACCTTTATGAGCCTGACTGGCGGTTCCTGGAGAGCAAGGAGAAGGATCGACAAGTGCCAGAGGACTTCCCAAAGGTCTCCCTCGAGTTTAGAAATCTGGCTGTGAAATATCAGACAGTGATTGTCGACATTTGCTGGAAAATGGGGTTTGGGATGGCAGAGTTTTTGGATAAGCACGTGACGTCTGAAGAGGAGTGGGACAAGTACTGTCACTATGTTGCCGGGCTGGTGGGAATTGACCTTTCTCATCTGTTCTCGGCCTCAGAGTTAGAAGACCCCTTAGTTGGTGAAGACATAGAATGTGCCGATTCTATGGGCCTGTTTCTGCAGAAAACCAACATCATTCATGATTATCTGGAAGATCAGCAAGATGGAAGAGAGTTTTGGCCTCAAGAGGTTTGGAGCAAGTGTGTTAAGAAGTTGGGTGATTTTGCTAAAATTGACTTGGCTGTGCAGTGTCTGAATGAACTTATAACCAATGCACTACGCCAACTTCCAGATGTCATCGCCTACCTTTCCAGACTAAGAAACCAAAGCGTGTTGAACTTTTGCACTATTCCTCAGGTAATGGCCATCGCTACTTTGGCTGCCTGTTATCATAATCAGCAGGTGTTCACAGGGGTAGTGAAGACTCGAAAAGGACAAGCAGTAACCCTAATGATGGATGCCGCCAACCTGCCAGCTCAAAGCTATAATATACCAGTATATGGAAGAGATCTAGCATGGAATCCCCAACTCAGACTCATCTTCTAGTAAAGCAAGGCAGATCATCTCCACGATCAGGACACAGAAACTTCCCAGTTGTCAGCTGATCTCGCGAAGCCACTACTCCCCCATTTACCTGTCATTTCTCATGTTCTTGGCTGCCCTGAGCTGGCAGTATGGGAGCACCCTGTCCCAGGCCACAGAAGACTATGTCCAGACCAGAGAACACTGATTTGTTTACTGTGAAATGGATTGACCTTTTTGTCAAGGATGATATTGGCTTCCCCCCCTTTGTCTCCCTCCTGCTTTAATGCTATAAGAACTCTGTGGGCTTGGACCTCAAGAAACTGTGACATGCAGCTGAGAAGGTAAAAGAGGACACCTCACCCTCAGCACCTGGTACCTGTAGGTTGCGCCCACCCCGATGTGGAGCGCTCAGTGCTGCAGGTCGGGAAGCGGTTGCATCTCAGCGTGCATATCCGGGCTGGAATAAGGAAATGTATTTAATTTGAAGCAGCCTTTGAACACTTATCCTAGTAGAAAAGTGACGTGAATTTTCTTTGTTTGTTTCCTGTTTTTCTCATCATTTTTTTTCTTTGTTTGATTTGAGTGTAGTAGCTGTGAAGTTGGTAGCTCTAGGTAATTTTTCTGTGATTCCTAAGAGTGTGGACTGTCTTCTGCACATGAAAGCTAGGAATTAACTTCTGGGTGTTCTGGTATTATTTTCTTCTTCAAAGAGGTTAACTTGCAGAAAGACTTTCTTGGCGCATTGTTGGAGACTGGTCTCCAGTTAAGGCTGATGTTTTTGAGAAGGTTTGTGTAACGAATTGAATTACTCTGCATTTGTCAAATGCAGTTCATTGGAAAGCCTGGATGAGTGTGGCAGATAGGAACTCGAGAATGGAGTTAGTGTTGGAGGGACAGATGGCCATCTGCTGTCACCACCAAGCCACCCAGAGCATTTGCGCCCACTGCTAGCAAGAAGGGGCGCAGCTGCCTGGCACCTGCATGGCTGCCTGCTGGGAAAGGACCCAGTGGCCGGGCCACCTCACGGCTCCAGCTTGTGGCCTGCGTGAACTGCTAGCCTTCTCTGCCTTTGGCCAGTTCTCTTAGCTGCATTCAGGGTTTTAAATTCAGCTTTTGTTCCCAGTTTATACACTGAGGTTTCAAGGAAGGCAAAGCTGTGTTCAGGTGATTGGATTGAAAGCCAAGTGGTACTCGGCATCATTCTCCTAGCACGTGGTTAGCCTTCCTCCTGACCTGGCACAGCCGAGGTTTGTGACGGACTGGCCCAGTGACTGGCTGAGATCTCAGCTTGGACTGGGGAGGACATGGCCCCTCACTAGGGGTGTTTGAAAAAGCCCTTCAGGCTGAGAATCACTGTTGTAGGGCATTCAAGTGCTTTCTGGAAGCCGTGAGTGCTCTCACTGTACGTAGTATAGTCTACGCCTTGACCGCAGTCCTGTATGTACAGTGACTTAGTGAGTCTGAGTTTGTCCAGCACTAGTGTTGGATCTGCAGTGTCATACACACCCGCACCGATTTCCCTCCTGTGACGGCGCCATCTGACAGTGTGCTTAGCTTTTCGGTCCATGGTGGCTTCAGTTCATTGGTTCATTTGAGGCTCAGTCCTGGACAAACTAAACTGACGTGTCGCGTACCTACCGTACAGCCATGAGTCAAACTTAATAGTAATCTTCCCAGAAGTTTAAACATCAACACTTGGTTTGAGATTCCAGGGTAGGTTGTTAAAATTTTGTGTGTTGAAATCTAAGATTAGTTCTGCTTAAGTTCAGGGTGGACAGAGCCTTGATCTGAGGTGGACACACTGGAAGCTTCCCTCGTGGCTCGGTCGGAGCTTCTGTGTGGTTGAGGTGACCTCGTAGGTCCCTCCCAGCTGGAAAGCTATGGAATTTTTACTGTCACGACTTGTGCAGAGGTCTTAGCTCTCATGCCCTCCTACGTTCTCTGGCAGATGTTTCCCTTTTAAATGTTTCTCTACTAAAACTGCCAGATAACGTGCAGGTTAAAACGCAGATAAATTTGGATTTCAGATCATCGGTTTTTTAAATTATAATTATACCCCAGAGATTTCATGGGACACAGTTAGATAAAAGTTACGTGTTTGCTTACTTCGGCAGCACACATACTAAAAACAATTGCATGTTTATTTGAAATTCAAATTAAATTGGGCTCCTATATTTTTATTTGCTAAATCTGACAACCCTGTCCTTCACACCACACTTTAGTGTGATTAATTAATAAAGCGTATCGTATTCCTGGCGTACAGTCTACTTGATTCCTCCTTACAGTGGAATAATTTAAGTTTTCCTCAGAGGAGTAGCTGAGGTGATGAGGTAATGACCAATGGTGGTAATTGGAGGTTTATTAAAGTACTGATACTGATCCCAATAATAAAATTATTTTTCAAAAAAAAAAAAAAAAAAAAAGCCATATGTGAAAACCTCCATAGCAAATACCATATTCAATAGTGGAAGACTAAAAGCTTTCCCTCCAAGATCAGGAGCCAGACACGATGCTCACTCTCGACACTTTTATTAGCCAGAGAAATTAGGCAATAACAATAAATAAAAGGTATCCAAGTTGGAAAGGAAGAATTAAAATGATCTCTGTTCACAGGGCCGTGATCTCTTTCGTGCCTCTCTCCGAGCTTCCTGTGGCTTGCTGGCACTCTTGCCCGTTCTGTGGTGGTGGCATAACTCCGATCTTTACAAGGTGTTCCCTCTCTGTGTGTGTCTGTCTCTGCACACGGTCTTCTTTTTCTAGGGACACACTAATATCGGATTAGGGGCTCACCCTCCTGCAGTATAACCCCCATCTTTACTAATTACATCTACAATGACCCTATTTCCAAATAAGATCACATTCTGAGACATTGGTTGTTAAGATTTCAACATATGAATATTTTGGAGACACAATTCAACCCATAACAACAACTTATTTAACTTCTCAGTGCCTCAGTTTCACCTGTGAAACAGGGATGTTAATAATACCTACATTGCCCGGCCAATGTGGCTCAGTGGTTGAGCGATGACCCATGCACCAAGAGGTTACTGGTTCGATTCCCGGTCAGGGCACATGCCCAGGTTGTGGGCCCGATCCCCAGTAGGGGGCATGCTGGAGGCAGCCAATCAATGTTCTCTCTCATCGATGTTTCTATCTCTCTCTCCCTCTCCCTTCCTCTCTCTTTAAAATCAGTAAAGAAAAAAAATATAATACCTACATTGTGAGGTTGGCATAAAGATTCAATCATTAGGACATGCAAAGCATTTAAGATGTCCCACCCCCAATACATGGTGAGAGAATGGCAAATGCCAGGCATCACTATTGTTCCCTCCGCCATGTGCAGATACGGCCCCTGGAAGATGTTTTGTTCTGAATTTACAAACCCACACCCCTCCCATCCAGACACCACCCAAAGGTTTTACCACACACATAAAATAATACAAAGCAGACTATGCTAAGTACTAAAATTCCGAAAGGGTGATATTTCTGTACACCAGGCAGTCAAGGAAACCTTCATGGAGATTGTTACAGGCCTTGGAGATGGAAAGGAAGATGTGAATTCTTTTTTTTTTAAATCCCCTTTTATGCATTTGATTTGGGGAAAAATACTGCTCTTTGAACTTTAATTTCTCATCTATAAAATGGGGATAACACAATTATTGCGAGGATTAAGTGAGAAAATTTAGGTTAAATACGGGTCAGATGCCCCCAATATAATAGGTGCTCAATGAATATAAATAAAATACAGAAGTTGTGCTATGGGCGAAGGTTGGAAAAGTCATGAAGATGTGGACTGTGTTCTTCAAACAGAGAAAAGTTGGGCATATTAGCTCAGTACTTCCACATTCAAATACATTGACAACCAGCTTCCCAAAGATGACACGGGAGCACAGGGACCGTACTGCGCAGGGACCTCTCTGGCAGTTGCTGTTTGACCCTCAAAAAAAGCTGGTTTTAAGTTCAAGATAGCACCTAAAAATATAGCCACAAGAGGTCGGTAGCACACTGTGTGTCTACAAAGAGGCAAAAAACTAAGCCCCCTACCTTATTTTCATTCCATAATCCCTTACTCTAAACCATGAGTACCTTATTCCTTCTTACACTCAGATAAACCGACAGATCAGCTGGAAGAAAGTATGTTTGCAGCTTACAAAATAGAACAGGTATTAACCTCTTCTTTTTTTTTTTTTTTTTAACTCACCTTTATTGTTGAATGTATTACAGATGTCCCCTCTTTTTTCCCCATTGACCCTCCTCCTCCCCAATCCTGCCCCACTCCTGCCTTCCCTACACTATTGTTGGTGTCCATTGGTTATGCATATATGCATAGTTCTTTGATATATCTCATCCCACCCTCCCTCCCCACTTCCCTTTGAGGTTCATCAGTCTAACAACATATTTGTACTTCTTAATTCCTTCATCTTTTTCACCCATCCCTCCAGCTCCTGACCATCTAGCAAGCAACAAAAAGTTCTTTGTACCTAGGAGTCTGTTTCTGTTCTGCTTGCTCATTTTATTTGTAGATTCAATTATTGATACATATGTATTAATTGCATTTTGTTGTTCATATTTTTGTTCTTCTCCTTCAAGAAGACCCTTCAACATTTCATATGATACTGGTTTGGTGGTGATGAACTCCTTTATCTTTTTCTTGTCTGGGAAACTCTTGATATGTCCATCAATTCTAAATGATAGCTTTACAGGATAGAGTAATCTTCGTTGTAGGTTGTTGCTTTTTATCACCTTGAATATCTCTTGCCATTCCTTTCTGGCCTGCAAAGTTTCTTTTGAGAAATCAGCTGACAGTCTTATGGGAGCTCCTTTGTAGGCAATGAACTGCTGTTCTCTTGCTGCTTTTAGGATTCTCTCTTTGTCTTTAACCTTTTGCATTTTGATGATGATGTGTCTTAGTGTGGACCTCTTTGGGTTCACTTCGTTTGAGACTCTCTGTGCTTCCTGGACTTGCATATCTGTTTCCTTCACCAAGTTAGGGAATTTTTCTGTCATTATTGTTTCAAATAGGTTTTCAATTTCTTGTTCTCTCTCTTCTCCTTCTGGCACCTCTATGATGCGAATGTTGGCATGCTTGAAGTTGTCCCAGAGGCTTCTTACACTATCCTCATTTTTTTGGACTCTTTTTTTCTTTTTGCTGTTCTGATTGGGTGTTTTCTGCTTCCTTATGTTCCAAATCGATGGTTTGCTTCTTGGCTTTACCTAGTCTACTATTGATTCCCTGTAAATTATTGTATATTTCAGTTAGTGCATCCTTCATTTATGACTGGTCCTTTTTTATGTTGCTGATGTTCTCACTAAGTTCCTTATGGGTCTCCTTAAGTTCCTTGAAGGTCTCACTAAGTTCCTTGAATGTCTCACCAAGTTCCTTGAGCAATCTTATAACCTGTATTTTAAACTCTGCATCTGATTGATTGCTTATGTCCATTTTGTTTAATTCTTTTCCTGGAATTTTGTTCTTTTCTTTCATTTGGGACATGTTTATTTGTCTCCTCATTTTGGCTGCTTCCCTGTGATTGTTTCTATGTATTAGGTAGAGTTGCTATATCTCCTAGACTTCATAGGGTGGCCTATTATTGTAGGTGTCCTGTAGGATCCAGTGGCACAGCCTCCCTGACCATCCCAGCTGGGCCCTCAAGATGCATCCCTAGAGTGGACTGTACACCCTTCTGCTGTAATTGAGTCTTGACTGCTGTTGGCACCTCAATATGAGGGATTTACTCAGGTTGATCAGCTGCAAGGACTGGCTGTGCCCACTGACCACTGGCCTCTGATGACCTTGGAGATCAGCTGTGTAGGGGCCCATCACACAGAGCAAGACTTCATCAGGGCTCTGGTACCCACTGAGTCTGCTCATTGAGTGTGTCACCTGTGGAGGTGGTTGGGTCATGGTGTTTCGATGTGGTCTGAAGCTGTCCACTGGGTGTGCTGGCTCTGGGGCAAGGGCAGCCACTGCCTGTGTTCTACCCGGGGCCACCCGGCATAAGCTACAAAGTGATCTGCCGATGGCTCCTTCTTGTGCTGGGCTTGGAGGTGTCCAGGAAAAGCCAAGTTGTGAACCAAGGCTGGCTGCTTCTAGTGCCAGGCCTGGGGCCACTTAACGAGAGGTATGGGGCTTGCTGAGACCAGATGCTGCTTGTTTGAGAGATTTTAGGAAACTCTGAAGCAGGATCCAAGACAGGCCAATCCTATGGTAAAGCCTTTGGAAACAGCTTGGGTGGGCCTGAAAGTTGGGTGGGAGGGGCCTCAGGGAATCACCAGGGCGGAGCAAACAGTGTGAGCCAGGTTGCTGGAGTCCCAGATATGGTGGCTATCTGCCGCCCCAGGGAAGGGCTCACCAAAGGAACATCAGCCTCCACCAGCACATCTGTCCAGGAGAAAGCTGCCTCTCCAGTCCTCGTCCTGAGGCCAAACAACTCAGTTCTTCCCTGTATATCTCTGGAACCCCTCAAGCTGCCACCCCTCCGAGCTGAGAGGGAGCAAGTCTGAGTAAGTCTGTGCGCTGGCCCTTTAAGAGGAGCTGCCTGGGGCTCCCGCAGCCTCAGCCTCCCTCAGCCTCAGTTCCCGCTGGTTTTACAGCCAGAAGTGATGGGGACTTCTCTTCCTGGCACCGGAGCCCTGAGCTGGGTGCCTGGTGTGGGACAGGGACCCCTCAGTCCTCAGGGAGGACCTTTCCAGCGGAGGTGTCCTCCTGATTTTTATCCGCCCCACGTGGGTATGGGACCAGCCCGTCCACATCTCCGCCCCTCCTACCAGTCTCCATGTGGCTGCTTCTTTAATTCCGTAGTTGTAGGACTTCCATTCAGCTCGATGTCAGGCGGTTCTGAATGATGGTTGTGTTGTAGTTTAGTTGTAACTTTGATGTGGTTGTGGGAGGAGGCAATACCGCGTTTACCTACCTGCCACCTTGACCGGAAATCCTAACCTTTTCTTAAAGATTCATGTACTATGAAACAGTTGTGTTTGAAGAAATGGTACTTTTATTTTTATTTTTTTTTTTGTTTTATTTGATCTTCTTTTCTTTTTAATTATAGAAAGAAGTAATACGTGAATACTCGTTCCCTATAAAAATTCAAACAGCACAGATGGGTATAGAATAAGGAGCCCAAGCACCCGTTCCCTTCCTTTCCCGATGCCGCTCTCCTCCCTGCAGGCACCCACTGCTAACCCTGTGGTTTGTATCATTCAGACCTTTTTCCGTACACTTATATGTAGATATAAAACATACATATATGTAGTTTTTTTTTTTTGTTTTTTTTTTTTATTTTTTATTCTCCTTTTTTCCCCATTGACACCCTCCTCCCCATCCCCCCACCCCATCCCCAGCTTTGTTGTCCATGTCCATCAGTTATGCATACATGCGTATAAGTTCTGTGGTTTATCTCTTCCCTCCCCCCCACCCCCTCTTCTGAGGGTTGTCAGTCTGTACCCTACTTTCACATCTCTGGGTCTACCCTGTTCCCCATACTGTTATGTTTATTATATTCCACAAATGAGTGAGATCATGTGATATTTTTCTTTCTCTGCTTGGTTTGTTTCGCTTAGGATAATACTCTCGAGGTCCCTCCATGTCGTCTCAAAGGATAAGAGATCTTTCTTTCTTACAGCTGCATAGTACTCCATTGTGTATATGTACCACAGCTTTTTTATCCATTCATCCACTGTTGGGCACTTGGGCTGTTTCCAGATCTTAGCTATTGTGAATAGTGCTGCTATGAACATGGGAGTACATATATTCTTTCTGATTGGTGTTTCAGGCTTCTTAGGGTATATTCCTAGAAGTGGGATCACTGGGTCAAATGGCAGTTCAATTTTTAATTTTTTGAGGTAACACCATAGTGTTTTCCACAGTGGCTGCACCAGTCTGCATTCCCACCAGCAGTGTACTAGAGTCCCCTTTTCTCCACACCCTCGCCAACACTTGTTGTTTGACGATTTGTTGATGGCGGCCATTCTGACAGGTGTGAGGTGATACCTCATTGTTGTTTTAATTTGCATCTCTCTGATGATTAGTGATGTTGAGCATTTCTTCATATGTCTCTTAGCCATTTGTATGTCCTGTTTGGAGAGGTGTCTATTTAGTTCCTCTGCCCATTTTTTAATTGGGTTCTTTGTCTTCTTTTTGTTGAGTTGTATGAGCACTCTATATATTTTGGAGATTAACCCCTTATCTGATGTATCATTGGCAATTATGGTCTCCCATACAGTGGGTTCTCTTTCCGTTTTGATGGTTGTTTCTTTTGCTGTGCAGAAGCTTTTGAGTTTGATGTAGTCCCATGTGTTCATTTTTTCCTTTATTTCTGTTGCCTTAGGTGATGTATCAGTGAAGATTCTGCTGCGTATGATGTCTGAAATTTTGTTGCCTACATTTTCTTCTAGGATTTTTATGGATTCACGAGTCACATTTAAGTCTTTTACCCATTTTGAGTTTATTCTTGTGTATGGTGTAAGTTGATGGTCTAGTTTCATTTTTTTGCATGTAGCTGTCCAATTTTCCCAACACCATTTATTAAAGAGGCTGTCTTTGCTCCACTGTATGCTCTTGCCACGTTTGTCAAATATTAGTTGAGCATAATGTCTTGGGTCAATTTCTGGATTCTCTGTTCTGTTCCACTGGTCTATATGCCTGTTCTTGTGCCAATACCAGGCTGTTTTGATTATAGTAGCTCTGTAGTATAATCTGATATCTGGTATTGTGATCCCACCTACTTTGTCCTTCTTTTTCAAGATTGCTGTGGCTATTCGGGGTCTTTTTTGGTTCCATATGAACTTTTGGAGTATTTGTTCTAGTTCTGTGAAATATGTCGCTGGTATTTTGATTGGGATTGCATTGAATCTATAGGTTGCTTTGGGTAATATGGACATTTTAATGATGTTAATTCTTCCAATCCATGAACAAGGTATGTGCTTCCACTTTTTTATATCTTCCTCTATTTCTTTTTTCAATGTCCTGTAGTTTTCTGCAAATAGATCCTTTACTTCTTTGGTTAAATTTATTCCTAGGTATCTTAATTTTTTTGCCGCGATGGTAAATGGAATTGTTTTTTTAGTTTCTCTTTCTGTGAGTTCATCATTGGTGTATAAGAATGCCGTCGATTTCTTGACGTTTATTTTGTATCCTGCTACTTTGCCAAATTCATTTATTAGGTCTAGTAGATTTTTGATGGAGTCTTTAGGGTTTTCTATGTATAATATCATGTCATCTGCGAATAATGACAGTTTCACTTCCTCCTTTCCAATTTGGATCCCTTTTATTTTTTCTTCACGTCTGATTGCTGTGGCTAAGACTTCCAGTACTATGTTAAATAAGAGTGGTGAAAGTGGGCATCCCTGTCTTGTTCCTGTTCTTAAGGGAAATGTTTTTAGTTTTTGCCCATTGATTATGATGTTGGCTGTAGGTCTTTCATATATGGCCTTTATAATGTTGAGATATGATCCCTCTATTCCCAAATTGCTGAGCGTTTTTATCAGAAATGGGTGTTGAATTTTGTCGAATGCTTTTTCAGCGTCTATTGATATGATCATGTGGTTTTTATCTTTCATTTTGTTTATGTGGTGTATCACATTTATTGATTTGCGAATATTGAACCAGCCTTGCATCCCTGGGATGAATCCCACTTGGTCATGGTGAATAATTTTTTTGATGTATTGCTGGATCCGATTTGCTAGTATTTTGTTCAGGATTTTGGCATCTATGTTCATCAGGGATATTGGCCTGTAGTTTTCTTTCTTTGTAGTGTCTTTTTCTGGTTTTGGAATTAGAATTATGCTGGCCTCATAAAATGAGTTTGGAAGTCTTCCTTCTTTTTGAATTTTTAGAAACAGTTTGAGAAGAATGGGTGTTAGTTCTTCTTTGAATGTTCGGTAAAACTCCCCTGTGAAGCCGTCTGGGCCTGGACTTTTGTTTGCTGGGAGAATCTTGATTACATCTTCAATTTCCTTGGTTGTTATTGGTCTGTTCAAGTTTTCTATCTCTTCCCGGTCCAGTTTTGGGAGACTATATGATTCTAGAAATTTGTCCATTTCGCTTAGATTGTCGAATTTGTTGCCATATAAATGTTCATAGTATTCGTTAACGATCCTTTGTATTTCTGTGGTGTCAGTTGTTACTTCTCCTCTTTCGTTTCTGATTTTGTGTATTTGGGTTCTCTCTCTTTGTTTCTTGGTGAGTCTAGCTAAGGGTCCATCAATCTTGTTTATCTTTTCAAAAAACCAGCTCTTTGTTTCATTGATCCTTTGAATTGTTTTTTTGGTCTCCATGTCGTTTATTTCTGCTCTGATCTTTACTATTTCCTTCCTTCTACTTGCTCTGGGGTTTTCCTTTTGTTTGCTTTCTAGTTCTTTAAGTTGTGAGGTTAGATAGTCTATTAGAAATTTTTCTTGTTTCTTGAGGTAGGCCTGTAGTGCTATGAACTTCCCTCTCAGAACTGCTTTCGCTGCATCCCACAGATTTTGTGTTGTTGTGTGTTCATTTTCATTCGTTTCCAGAAAGTTTTTGATTTCTTCCTTGATCTCCTTGGTAACCCATTCATTGTTTAATAACATGCTATTTAGCCTCCATGTATTCAAATGTCTTTGCATGTTCTTGTTGCAATTGATTTCTAGTTTCATGCCATTGTGATCTGAGAAGATGCTTGATATGATTTCAATCTTCTTGAATTTGTAGAGACTTCGTTTGTGTCCTAACATGTGGTCTATCTTTGAGAATGTCCCATGTGCACTTGAGAAGAAAGTGAATTCTGTAGTTTTGGGGTGTAATTCTCTGTAAATATCTATTAAATCCATTTGGTCTAGTGCTTCATTTAGAGTCTGTGTTTCCTTGTTAATTTTTTGTCTAGAGGATCTATCCAGTGATGTCAGCGGGGTGTTGAAGTCCCCTGCTATGATTGTATTGCTGTCGATTTCTCCTTTGAAGTTTTCCAGAAGATTTTTAATGTATTTTGGTCCTCCTGTATTGGGTGCATATATGTTTACCAAGGTTATCTCTTCCTGTTGGATAGATCCTTTCAATATTATGTAGTGGCCTTCTTTGTCTCTAGTTATGGCCTTCATTTTAAAATCTATTTTATCAGATATGAGTATTGCTACCCCAGCTTTTTTTTCCTTTCTGTTTGCTTGGAAGATTTTTTTCCATCCCTTCACTTTCAGCCTATGTGAGTCTTTTGTTGTGAGGTGGGTCTCTTGTAAACAACATATATATGGGTCATGCTTTCTTATCCAATCCGCTACTCTGTGTCTTTTGATCGGGGCGTTCAGTCCATTTACATTTAAGGTGATTACCGATATGTACTTACTTATTGCCATTTTTGTTTAGTGTGTTTCTATTTTCCTTTCTATTTCTTCTACTAATTACAGCAGTCCTTTTAAGATTTCTTGCAGTGCTGGTTTGGTGCTAATGTATTCCCTTAGCCTTTTTTTGTCTGGAAAGCTCTTTATTTGACCTTCTATTTTGAATGATAGCCTTGCTGGGTAGAGTAGTCTTGGGTTCAGATCCTTGTTTTTCATGACCTTGATTATTTCATGCCATTCCCTTCTGGCCTGTAGTGTTTCTATGGAGAAGTCAGCTGTTAACCTTATGGGGGTTCCTTTGTAGGTAACCTGTTGCTTAGCTCTTGCTGCCTTGAGGATTCTCTCTTTGTCTTTAATTTTTGGCATTTTAATTACTATGTGTCTTGGTGTGGGCCTGTTTGGGTTCTTCTTACTTGGGACTCTCTGTGCTTCTTGAACTTGAAAGCCTTCTTCCTTCACCAAATTAGGGAAATTTTCTGTCACTATTTCTTCAAATATATTCTCTAACCCTTTCTCATTTTCTTCTTCTTCGGCGACTCCTATGATGCGAATATTATTACGTTTCCAGTTGTCCCACAGTTCTCTTAAGCTGTCTTCCTGTTTTTTCATTGTTTTTTCCTTTTGGTTTTCTGATTGGTTGATTTTTTCTACCCTGTCTTCTAATTCACTGATCCGGTCCTCAGCTTCTTCTACTCTGCTTTTTAGCCCTTCCATTGTGTTCTTCATTTCTGCTATGTCATTCTTCATTTCCAATTGATTTATTTTCAATATTTCTATGTCTTTGCTCATGGTGCTGATGCCCTTACACATGCTGTTGAGCTTCCTCAAGATCATGGCTCTGAATTCTAGCTCTGTTAACTTGCTTAACTCCATTTCATTTATCTCATCTTCATTCGAGGTCTCTTGTTCTTTCGTTTGGCATCTGTTTCGTTGTTTTACCATTTTGGCTAGCTCAGTGGTTTTTGGAGCCTGCCAAATTTTCCCTGTGGATGTTGGTGTTCTGCTGTTTGTGGCTCCCTGTACTGGGTTTGGATGAGCGTGAGAGGACCCACGTTATACACCACTGTCGAGTCTTACTTTTCTGGGTAGAGTTGCAAGCCCAGAAAAGGTTCAGTTATCCTCTAGCTTTTTGCCTAGAGGCTATTAGTCCTGGTTACTTAAAGAGCCTTGGGTTCTCAGTTGAATGAAAACCTCCCTCAGCTGTTCAGCGTGAGAGGATTTCCCGAGGGTGGGGCAGATGCTGGTAGTTAATGAGCCTTGATTTGCATTTCAATGGCCCAACTGGGTGTGGCTGAATCTCCGAGGGAGGGGCTACCGCCTCTCCCCAGAGCCCTGGGATGGAGTAAGTCGACCAGGCCACAGTCCTGCGTGGCCGAAACTCAGCAAAAGCTCTGAGCGCCCTCCAAATCCCGAGTGTCCCCACACAGTTCCAGTCCAGTCCGCCCTCCCTCCGCCGGAGTCCGAGGTGAGTGGCTGTGGCTGTTTTAGCGCTCTGTCCCGGCTCTGCGCTGTGGAGCCGGCTCGGGCTTTAACCCCGAGGGCAGGCACTGCTCACGGCTAAGGCCGCTGCTGTCTGTGGGCTCCCAGCCCCCCTCTCGCGCCTCCGCAATCCTACCAGGATCAAGTTAGTGTCCCTGGTTGTATGGTCCTCGCGAGCTGCTTTTCCGTTGCTTTTTCCCGACGATTTGACTTTATTTTAGTTGTATTTCCAGTTTGGTCCTGGGAGATGATCTGTGTAGCTTCCATTCACTCCGCCGCCATTTTGGAATCCCCAAGAAATGGTACTTTTAGTAAACCTGCTTTGGCTGACACCCTTGTGTCACCATATTTAGATCACAACTTTCCAAAGAACATACACTCGAACACATCTATCATTAGAATTATAGTAATCATAAGTTCCTGTTTCCTTGCTATTTGGGATGGCACTTCAGTATCTTGGATCTCGTCATTATGGATGATTGCTTATCTTTCTTGAGCCTCAATTTCTAATTGTTAAAATGGGGGATTCTACAGTCATTGTCATAATTAAATGGGACATTGCACAGAAAGTGCCTAACATAAAGCTGTAAACATTTTGTGTTTCTGAATGCCCAGTGTTCTTCCTATTTGGGGAGAATCTAGAGATAAATAGGTGACAGGGCTTGTGTACCCCAGAGGAAGTCAAAGGGAGATCCTTTTCTGTGTGGGACCCCTGGCTGCTAGAGCATGAGTGGGTGGCCAAAGGGTGGCCAGTCAGATGCTCCCACTGGGGCTGGGTATCTCAAAGGCTCAGGGCCACTTACATATTATTTGTAAAGGCGATTGTGAGGCTGGTGGCACCCCAGTGAGGACCCAGGATCAGCAGAGTCCAGCAGAACGCTGGCTGGGCTCTGCCGACCTTCATTTCTGCCTAAGCGCAGTTCTTCCAACAATTTCAGGAACTAATTTATAACCTCCGAACAAGTTCAGGGTTTCTTTAAATGAGCACGAAAAGCTGCTGTTGTCTGCAACCCAAAACACTGAAGAGTGCAAACTTCAACTGTAAGTCTATAGTAAATGTGCAAAATTACTGGTTGAAAGGATTCTGGCTGGTGGATGGTGAGTTTCTCCTGAGTTTTATTCCACAATACAAACAATGATTGTGAAAGAAAACCTGGATAATTCAAAAGAAGATTGCTTTGTTTTGTTTTTGATATTGCAATATAAATAACATCTGCTAGCCACCGAAAGCAGGGTTTCAGCCATACTGTAGTTGTTAGCCAAGAAGATTAAGGAGGGCTATGGGTGATCATCATTGTGGGTTGCTTGGATGAGTTAGCTGAGTCCTGGTGGCTTCTTGTTTTAATTTAAGAGATTGCACCCAAGTTCAGTTTCCCATGGGACCAGTGACTTCCTCTCTCTTTCCCAACCCCCACCTGACCTCTAATGAGACTAAATGGAAATCCCTCTGAAATCCACTGGTAAGAGAGCAACAAGAACATCGCATATGTGTGTACGTGTGTGCATTGTGCGTGTGTGTGTAGACATGCTCCCGTATTAATCAGATTCCTATGTGTAAATCACATAACGATATCATATGCCCACTCGACATTGTATCAGAAGGTAATATTTTCTCTTCAGATGCTATTAGAAGGATCATTTGTTCAGTTTTTAAAGTTAAATGTCATCTATTTTTGAAATTTTCATTGTGATTTAAGGCCTGTAACTAAAAACAAACCAACAAAACAAAATCCAAATCTAAAAACAAAACAAAATCCAAATCACTGCTATTGGTCTGTACAAACTCACCAGGAGAATTTTCTTGACAGGAGAACTTCCATTTTTCCCCTCCCTCCCTCCCTTTCTGTCCTTTTTGTGGCAAGTGTATAATGTTTGGTTTAAAAGCACCCAGCACTTGGACAGGTGAATTTCTTTCTCTTTGTATTCCCTGTCTCCACCTCTCCCTACACCCCTTTGTCTTGGAGTGAAGAGGTTAGAGAGAATTCTCCCACAAATGTCTGCTGAAAATGTGTTTGCCACCCCATAATATCAGAAGACATTGGCATCATCTGTAGTCTAGGTTGATGAGAAAACCATCTTATAAGACTGGTTAATTATTTAGCTGGGGGTTGACTGTTTATTATGTTGGAAAAGTGGGGTTTGGGGGGAGGTATGAGGTGAAGAAATTGATGGTAAGGGAAGACTCAATTTATAACTGTTATTAACAGCAAAATCTAAAGCCTTGCCCAATCTCAACAGTGCCCAGTTACCTAAAACCAAATTAATGCTTTTTGCATCATCGATGTTTAGAAGCGGCTTGATGGGCCATGGTGGCACACCTGTGTTTTGAAGAATGTGAAGAAACAGCTGTGATCTCATTTATAACATTCCATTGAACAATATGCCTCAAATTCAAGATGTGTCATTTCAAATTTGTCATGTTTACTGACATGTTTGCATGCAGAGTACCTAAATATAGTTAAAATGAGATAAAATCATGGGGAAAGGAGGCAGGCAGCTCATTTCCCTCATCTCCTTTGCATTTTTCAAAACCAACTCTTTGAACTTAATGCCTTTACATGGTGGTTCTTTCCCTCTTATTCTTAAATATTTTCCAAACCACTTTAAAGTCTTAAATGAAGCAGAGACACACCTTGCAGCAGCCCCTTGTTTACCAACTCGGATGTGTGAACCTCCATACTGATGTATGTCTGGAGTACGGTCAAAGGGATGATGTTACCTTTGAATAATAAAGGAAAAAGGGAGGTAACAAAGTCTAATAAAGAGAATGCATTTATCATCATCCTGTAGTAGAAACAAACAAGTTACTTTTTCTTGCATCACTGATGTTTATAAGTCACTAGGTGAGAGATTTTGAGACGCCTCTGTTTGTAGCATGCGGAGTTAACAGCTGGGTCATATTTATAGCATTGCACTCAATGGCATGCTTTAGCGTCCAGGTTTAGAGTTTCAGATTTGCAATTTATGGGTATATTTGCCTCTAGATATCAGAAGATTTTATAGTTGGATAAAATCATAAGAGAGGAAGGAATGTTGTTCTGCAAATATTTTGTGTGTGTGTGTGTTTTTTAAACTCTCTTTTTTGCAAGCATTATTATTAGCATGAGAGTACTTTCTTATATTGCTTTATTTTGAATAATTGGAGGATCTTAAACTATCCCCCTTCACACCAATCAGAGTCACACTTAGTTTTCATACCTACCCTAAAGTCCAAAATGCAACTCTCCAAACAATTGAAAACGACTTTTTAATGTGAAATATTGCTTAATTTTATGATGAGTCATGTTGAACTCTCCCATCTTTGGAGCATAATGTGTTGGGAAGAACGTGGTCTGTGGAGCCTGACCAATCCGGTTCAAACAGCAGTTCAGTTAGACACCCGGGGCTTGACCTCACTGAACCTTGCTTCATTCTTTGATGAAATGGGTAAAACAGGGCCAACTTGACAGAGTTGTTTCAAGGAGTATATGAGAATGACGATAATGCCTGAGATTCATGAAGGAATTTCTGTGTGCCAGAAACTGTTGAAGAGGAAACTTTTCCTCTACCCTCTTATGTCCAGTGTCTGGGGGCCTGTGAATTTATCTGACAAAAGACAGATGAACAGGAATGAAGAAGTACAAATGTATTAATATTTTTACGTGCAAAGGAGTTCACAGGCGGTTAGATTTGGGAACTTACATAACATTTTAACAAGGGAAAGAGGATTTGGGCTTCAGGGACTTGGGGGAAGTAAGTAGGAAATACGTGGGAGAACTAATGGAAGATGAAGGTTATTGAGTAAGATTTGTTTATGCACTCGTCTTGGTGCTGACTCTCTCTCTGGTGATAAGGGTCACTTTCTTCACCCTGGTACAGCAGAGCTGGGAAAACTTACACCACAAAGGGAAATGTATGCCCTGCTTGTAGGCAGATAAAGGGAGGGCAGAGAACTCTTCCTGTGTCTATTGATCCTTAATTATCTTTAGTTCAAAATAGTCTGTATACCACAGTGGCATATTTGGGGGTGGCATTTCCTGACCCCCTCAATACTGTGTTGAGAACTTTACATAGACCAGATACTTCGTGCAAATCTAGGGTATGGAAAAGGTGCCACATTAATTCGGCCAGAGAAATGTGCATTTATTCCACCTTCCTTTGTCATTACAAATTCTTGTAAGAGTGATTTTTAATGGAAGCATAATAGCCTAGTGAATGAATACATCGTAATATACTTTACTATTTCCCTATAGTTGAAGAACATTTAGGTTGTTTCCACTCTTTTTTTTTTTTTTACTATTACTACAGCAAATAACTGGGTCTGAATTTATATTTGTGTTTTGAAACTTTCACACTTAGTATAGAGACCGAGAACAACAATTACTGACTCAAAAGATACAAATACTTTAAAGCCAATTTGCTTTCCAAATTGGGTGTCCTAATTTATCAATCTCATCCCATCTTTGGTACTACAATTTAAGTGTTTTCTAGTTGATGGGTGTAAAATAATACTTTGTTTAAATTTTCGATTTTAACATTACCATACAATGGAGTAAAGATAGCCTCTTTAATAAATGGTGTTGGGAAAATTGGACAGCTACATGCAAAAAAATGAAACTAGACCATCAACTTACACCACACACAAGAATAAACTCAAAATGGATAAAAGACTTAAATGTGACTCGTGAATCCATAAAAATCCTAGAAGAAAATGTAGGCAACAAAATTTCAGACATCACACGCAGTAGAATCTTCACTGATACATCACCTAAGGCAACAGAAACAAAGGGAAAAATGAATTGAACAATAAAAAATTTACTCACGATTTGTATTTCCCCTTTTGAGAACTGTTTGTTTATATCTTTTTCCTGTTTATCTTTTGCTTTGGTGTTTTTCTTGTTGATCTCTAAGAGCTGTTCATCTATTAAGATTATTAACTCAGTTCATTATCTGTTGCAAAAATAAATATCACACCTTGCTGTTTGTCTTCTAATTCAGTTTATGCTAAATTTAAAGTTTTATGGGGTTAAATCTATCAATCTTTTTCTATTATAACTTCTTCCATTGTTTTTATAATCTAAAACTTTTCACCTTTCAGAGATCAGAAAAAAATTGGTAAAGCATTTTTTTCTAAGTTTCTTTCTGGTTTGAGTTTTCCAATTTAATTCTTTGGTTAACCTAAAATTTGTTTTGATGTGTGTGGTGAGAGGAAGATCAGAGTATTCTTTTGACTATACCACAAAGATGGGCCCACATAACATGGATCCCATTGAAAAGAAACAAATAAAGACATCTAAAGCAAAATATCCAAAGGCAAGAAATCAATTAATGGATTTTCTTCTTGGAAAAGATGTCTTTACAAAGGAAAGAAACTTTGAAAACTTTTATATATCCTCAGGTTAAGTCCAAGATTTTTAAAACACAGGGAAATCTCTTTTCTTTTTATCTTAGTTAATCAAGGCATACAAAACATTGCTTTTACCTTATTCTAGAGTACCCATATCTGATTCTTGTGGTATACAAAGACTTTGAGAATTCTAGTCTGTGTGTGTGTGTGTGTGTGTGTGTGTGTGTGTGTGTGTGTATTTCCCATTTGGCCACTACTCACCTCCTATGCCTTGTGAAAATAAAATGATCCTCCAGGGGAATGAGGAACTTATAGTTGTGACACAAAGGACTTACTGGGTTCAAGTCTCTGTCCTGCTGCAAGTTAAGACCTCAGGAGGGTATTCTGATTGAGATCAAATCTTATACATAAATAAATCCCCAGCCAATGCTTGATTTGAATAGATATATGGAAGTTGGGGACAGAATTGACCAGATGCTGGACCATATGATAAACACTGTGGGTCATGGTGTGGTATAAAACCAGGCATTTATATGGTACAGCTGGCCATGCATAATCTTCTACTAATTTATAAGGCAGGAGCATCTGCTCTCTAGCTGCCACTCTTTCCAATTTTCTAACGGCCTTCTCCTTGAGTTACTTGTTTTATTGAGCAGCCCCCACACCATGTTGTGGGAAATAAGGGGGGGGGGATCACCACCAGGGACAATGACATGGCCCAGAATCCTGCCTTTCAGAAAAGAAAGAAATATCTCCAGGAAGATTCTTGGTCTCATTCTGAATAAGACATCTTTATTGGAGGGTGGCATTTTGAAAATGCTCTTTTTTCTTTTTTTCTTTATTGATTTTAGAGAGAGAGTAAGGGAGAGGGAGAGAGAGATAGAAACATCCATGAAAGAGACCATCGATTGGCCGCCTCCTACATGCCCCCCAGTGGGAATTGGGACCACAACCTGGGCATGTGCCCTGACTGGGAATCAAGCTGGTGACCTCTTGGTGCGTGGGTTGACGCTCAACCACTGAGCCACACCGGCCGGACTGAAAATGCTCTTCTAAATGGAGCACCTTGGGCCGCCATCACTGGCTTGGGTCTTTCTTTATAAGGAGAAGTTTCTCTCTGCCCCTTAATCTATAAGAAGAGAATGTAAGCCAAAAATTAAAGCCCAACTTTGCTTTCAGTCAGAGTTAATATTAGTTTCTGTTTATTTTGAAGAAACTGCCATTACTGGGGACCACCCAGACAAAATTGAGAGGCAGAACTAGGATGCTCTTCCTGCCCTACAATTCCCCTCAAAAAACAACAAAAAAAAACCCAACAAACTTTGAGAGAGCCCATCTACCTCCTCACTGGTCTTTCCTTCTGTTACCATTTTTCTGTCTGCTTCCTACCGGAACAGGAAGTGATGGGTTATGGCGGTGGCATGCCTTCGTTACCCATCAGACTAGGCCCAGCTTTCTACTGATGTATTAATTGATAGAGGCTTAGAATATTTTTATGTTAAAAGGGACTTCTACCACTGATGTTAAAAGATTCAAAGGAATGAACATCTTAATGATAAAATTTTGTTTTCTGGGATACATAGATAATATAATTTAAAGAGAAGGACCACTTTACCTTCAAATAATACTATGTTGAAAGAAACCCACTGGGCTATAGCTTAGAAGAGGCTTCAGTTCTTATTCTGCCTCTATGAGCTTTGTGATATTGGTCATGTCAATTAAAGTCTGAGTTTTTGTTTCCAAAACTTCACAGTGGGGATAATAAACTCCAACTTATTTTACAGAAATACCTTTTAATATATAAGACATTAGACAAATATAAGTGACTATAATTATGTCCATGGACATGTGGAATATTAGAGCTGTAAGTAATTTTTTTGTTGTTAATCCTCATCAGACGATATTTTTTTCCATTGATTTGTTTAGAGAGAGTGGAAGGAAGGGTGGAGGAGAAAGAGAGACATTGATTGGTTGCCTCCCAAATGTGCCTTGACCAGGGTTAGGTATCAAACGTGCAACCCAGGCATGTGCCCTTGACCGGGAATCAAAGCCTCGACCCTTCTGTCCAAGGGCTGACACTCTATCCACTGAGCCACACTGGCCAGGGCTAGAGCTGTAAGTAATTTATATAAGTAATATAATTTATCATTCAAACTAGGATACTTCTGAGAGAGAATGGGGATGAGGTATGCACAGGAAGCTGAAATAATAGTGAGTTGTCCTGGGAAAACCTGGACATATGGTCCTGGGCCATAAGAGGCTCTGGAAGCCGTATGCTCTAGTTACTCATAAGACCAGCTTTGTCCCTGAATACTATACATGTAAGAGAGAATGTAAAAATAAATAATAAAGGTTTCCACTGATATGTTGTTACGTGTTTGGGGAAAGCAAGCACATTCAAGACAATCAATGAATGATCAATGTAATGATCTTCTAATATTTCCCTTTACCCAGTTTCACCTTGGCCATTTGTACTCCTTGGAGCTTCTTGCCCTCCCCATTCAATAGTATTGATAATGTATAAGGAAGCATGCCAAGTGATTGAGGTGATTTCTGCAGTACTTTGCACACAGTGGACAAGGATCAAGGCAAGACTGTGACCCCAATGATCCCTTCTCACCCCTGCTTCAGTTTTACCTATTTCTCCTGGGGCTTTCATCAATGCCCATGATCTCACCACCATGTCCTGCTTGAACCTGAGACCATATTCACTGATGGTGCCCTGAGTTTTGATGTAATAAAGTTTCCCAAACTTCTCTGATCACAAGAATCACCTGAAGTTCTCTTCTGGTGATTCTGAGTCAGTGGAGCCTGATTCTTGGGATGGGACCTGCTGATCTGTATACTTAACAAAGTTCCCAGGTAATTCTTATGATCACATGAGTCTTAGTTACATGGATTTAACAAATATGAAAGCAGAAAGATGCCCTTGAGATCATTTAAACCAGTGGTTCTCAAAGTGTGGCTCTCCAATCAGCAGTGTCAGCATCATTTGGGGACTTTTTACACATGTAAATTATTCACCCTATATTGAACAGGAACTCAAGAGGTGGGTCAGTGACCTGTGTTGTAGCAAGTCCTCCAGATGATTCTCATGTGGACTAGATAGAGTTCCAGACCACTGATTTAGACCAACATTCTCTGGTTGTCCTTCATTTATAGATGAGGAATGTTGGCACTCTTCTCTCACTTTGGGACCTGGGGTGTTGAGGTTAGGGAGGGACAAGTGCTATAATCCCTGGAAGATTGTAAACAGGCTGGTAGGGGGTTACTGAAGTTGGGGTATGAGTGGGTATGGTTCTCAATTCCTTCTCCCTACTCCCAGAGTGGGGGTCTTGTCTGTGCAGATAAGGACTCAAGTTTGCCAAGGGGACTGCTAAAAGACACGAGGCTTCTGAAGAGCCACACCCCTGTGGTAAACCAGAGTCTGGGTGTTAATAGTGACTCTCCATCTAAGAAATCCCCTGAGAATCCAGACACCAAGAAGCCACAGTTCCCTTCAGAGAAAGGCATGTTTCACTCTTGAAGAAGTTTCAGCTCTGCTTTCGGTGGTTAGTCTCTGCTTATTCTCAGGGTGGTTGATGAAAGACTCTTCTAATTAGTGCTGCATAAGGAGTATCTGAAATTGTAACCTACGGGCCAACATGCTGCGGTTTGATCACGTCTTCCCCTGTGACACTGGTGGGAAAGAGTGAATGCTCAGCGGATGGTTCAGACATTCCTTGTTATGCTCAAAACCAGTGTCCCCACACTGCAGCCACTGACTACAATTTTCTCAACGTTTTCAGTATCCAAGGATAATATATACTATCATTTATTTAATGCTTTTTGTTTACTTAACTTAAAAAAATACTCTCTATCTTAGTTTTAAATTTACCAAACATTTTGTGAAGATAGTACAGAGATTTCCCATATACCCCACACCTAGTTTCTCCTATTATTAACATCTGACATCAGTAGGGTGTACTTAATAAAATCGGTGAACCAACATTGGTACATTATTATTAACCGAAGTCCATACTTCATTCAGACTTCTTTAGTTTTTACCTAGTGTCCTGTTTTCTGTTTCTGGATCCCATCTAGGGTACACGTTAAATTTAATTATCACATTATGTTTGACCTACTGAACAGTGAACGGATGCAGAGTGATGATACTCTGGTCACTGCTGCTGCTGCGAGTATTACAGCCCTTTGTCGCTCAGCCAGGAGTCTGACGTCGTCTGCCAAAGTCTGAGAAATGTTGACAGGCTAGCTTGTTAGCTTCCAAGTAGGGTAAAATACCAGACTTCTTACAGCTCTTGATAACTTGTTTGTTGTGCAGTTGAAGTATTCAAAGATAATATGGAATACATTAAATTCATAAATACTAAAAATAATTCAGTTAAGTTATAAAAGCTCCTTAAAAAATGATTGTTTAAAGTTTCCAGATTTATAAACACAGTAATAGGCTTGTGAGTTGAATTAAAGAAACTCAACACATTTGAATTTGTGGTTTTCGTAAATCAAGTATCAGCTGAAAAAAAACAAACGACAACATCCCTGATTAATGTTTTTCTGGCACAGAAGTCACTGTTACGGATGTTGTATGTTCTTGAGCAGAACTCACAGCTTCTTGGGTTGTTGCACCGTCTCCGACAATTCAAATCTAAGTTTGGATCCGAGGCTGAGGCCACTTCACAAAAACATTTTCACTTTTTCGTCATGGGACTCTCAGATCCCTGCCTGAGGCAGTCTCAGATGTTGTATCCTTCAAGTTTTACGACACTAGCTGTCCATTTTGGTATATAGACATCAACTACTGGTATTTTTTTAAATGTAAGTATGAATCATTAGTATTTTATTAAAATTAGTAACTATAATGAATAGTTTCCCCTTCCTAGAAAATGAGAGATTGAGTTTGCCTGGGTAGCTTTCCGCTTTAGAACATTTGGTGAATTTATCCTTTTGGAAGCCTCTGTCCAACCGTCTTTGTAACTGATCTCCCTGGGTAACCACTGGCACTGTGAGCTGCGTGGCCCTCAGCTCCCTGACCGCTGTGTGAAATCAGCAGCGCTGCTCAGACCGTCCTATTCTTGGTACAGTTCCTGCTTCTCTGGGACTGCTGGGCTCACTCACATGTTTTTGTTCACACTTTCCTGTTTATGTAGATAGAGACAAACACATATGTATACTTTGAAACATGTATAAGTTAACAGAAGAAAAAACTCCATGAATATAAATATTTGCCTATATTTAAAAGTCATTAAAATAACCTATTCTTAGAGGAACTAAATAAACACCTCTCCAAACAGGACATACAAATGGCCAAGAGACATATGAAGACATGTTCAACATCACTAATCATCAGAGAGATGCAAATTAAAACAACTATGAGGTATCACCTCACACCTGTCAGAATAGCCGCCATCAACAAAGCATCAAACAACAAATGTTGGCGAGGGTGTGGAGAAAAGGGGACTCTAGTACATTGCTGGTGGGAATGCAGACTGGTGCAGCCACTATGGAAAACACTATGGTGTTACCTCAAAAAATTAAAAATTGAATTACCATTTGACCCAGTGATCCCACTCCTAGGAATATACCCCAAGAAGCCTGAAACACCAATCAGAAAGAATATATGTACCCCCATGTTCATAGCAGCACTATTTACAATAGCTAAGATCTGGAAGCAGCCCAAGTGTCCATCAGTGGATGAATGGATAAAAAAGCTGTGGACATATACACAATGGAGTACTATGCAGCTGTAAGAAAGAAAGATCTCTTATCCTTTGCGACGACATGGGAGGACCTGGAGAGTATTATCCTAAGCGAAACAAGCCAAGCAGAGAAAGACAAATATCACATGATCTCACTTATTTCTGGAATATAATGAACATAACAGTCTGAGGAACAGGGGAGTCCCAAAGACGTGGAAGTAGGGTACAGACTGACAATTCCTAGAAGAGGGGGTGGGGGAGGGGAGCGATGAACACAGAACTTATATGCATGTACGCATAACCAATGGACATGGACAACAAAACTGGGGACGGAGCAGGGAGGGAGGGGGAGGAGGGAGTCAATGGGGGAAAAAGGAGAAACATCTGCAACAAAAATAAATTAATATAAATAAAAAATAAAAAATAACCTATTCTTTTAATTTTTCTTTACAATTACAACTATTTTTTGTTTTTGTTTTTTATACCGACTTCTCTCTTTTGAGCTTTGTTTTGAAGTTATTCTCAAATAGGCATAACTTGGCTGTTGGGCAACCCCCTCAGCCCTTAAGCTGCCTTCCACTTCATCCTTCTAGTTCTGACCCTGATGTTTTATAACAAAAATAGGATGTTCCAGACCCATCCTGATAATTTGGGGGGAATATCTACTTGATATCCCCAAAGAGATGTCCCAAAAGAGATATCAAGTAGACAATTGGCTATGTTTACTCTACTCCTTCCCCTGTAAAAACAGTTATTTTGTCAGAACAATGTTGTGTGGTAAAATATGATAGTGACTAAGACACTTAGTGTCTTATTCCATAGGTGCTGGGTCAGACAGAAACACGATGGGCTAGGAGAGAAAACCCAAATCTATATGTGGAGGGAGGAGGAACATTGGGAACTCCACTGGGGACAAATCACTGTTACCTCCAAGATGTGATAACATACAAAGTGTTCACAGGTTGCTTGTTGCTGTTGCTTAAGGGAACCCAGACTGGCAGTAGCCAGGTCAGCCTCAGTCGGAGGAAGCTTGTGCTTTCAAGCTGTGTATAATAATCTTCATCCCTACTGAACGACAGCTGCTCATGACCACATTGAGAAAAACTGCTATGTCTGGGAAAGAGGCTGAGTAGGTCACATGTTCTCAGAGTAGGCTATCTTGTCTGTTAATTCTAGAGGTCATGTAGCTTATTTGTGCTGTAAGGAAATGCTCAGGTCCAGTCTTGACTATGACCCTCCTGCCTCATAGCTTGATGATCCATGAGAACACCTGTCTGTGATTGGAAGTTCAGGTCACGTGGTCACCTAGCATCCATCGTCAGCCTTTTAGCCTCCCTCAGAGCCTGATAACAAGCCAATAGCTGTTTTCCAGGCCTAGTCTAGTTATTTGCTAAAGAGGGTAGGATTTTGCTCCCAAGCCCAGAGGCCCTGGCTGTGTTCTACTATTAAGGTTTGTCACAGACTTGCTTCTTGGTCTCCTATCAAGTGTTGACTCCTCCCATCTATTGGTCATGTGCTAGCCAGAGTGACATTTCTAAAACTAAAATCTGATTATAGCTTTTACTTTTTAAAAATCATTAATTAGTTCAATCACAATGCTTTAACTCATGTTTAATGAGCACAGATTTTGTGCCAGTTCTAGGTCATGCAGAATCAATAGAGACCAAGATAGAGGGCCCTTGCTTGTGGTACTGCTAAATCCAGTGGAGGGTGGGGGGAATCAGAACTATTGTAAGCAAACACATAGTAAAAAAGTGTGATAATTACAATGAGGAAATAAACAAAGTATTTTTTATTTTTATTTATTTATTTTTTTTTTATTAATTTACTTTTGTTAGACGTTTCTCCTTTTTTCCCCCATTGATACCCTCCTCCCCCTCCCTCCCGGCCCCGTCCCCAGTTTTGTTGTCCATGTCCATTGGTTATGTGTACATGCATATAAGTTCTGTGGTTTATCGCTCCCCTCCCCCACCCCCTCTTCTGGCAAATGTCAGTCTGTACCCTACTTCCACGTCTCTGGGACTACCCTGTTCCTCAGACTGTTATGTTCATTATATTCCAGAAATAAGTGAGATCATATGATATTTGTCTTTCTCTGCTTGGCTTGTTTCACTTAGGATAATAGTTTCCAGGTCCTCCCATGTCGTCGCAAAGGATAAGAGATCTTTCTTTCTTACAGCTGCATAGTACTCCATTGTGTATATGTACCACAGTTTTTTTATCCATTCGTCTACTGATGGACACTTGGGCTGTTTCCAGATCCTAGCTATTGTAAATAGCGCTGCTATGAACATGGGGGTCTTGTGATACATAATAATGTAGGGGTGGGGAGACTTATTCTAGGTGGGGTAATGAGGGAAGGCCTTTTGAGGAGACAACATTAAGCTGAAATCTGCAGGATAGGGAGCCAGCCAAGTGAAAAGGGAGGAAGGACATTCCAGGGAGAGGGAACACAATGCATTGGCATTCTCTCATTCTGCAGGCCTGTGAGACAATAGACTATTTGGAACAAGCAAGGACTTTACAGTCTTGCATTTGTTTTATTAGTTGGGGATTGTGTTCCACTATGAGGAACAGGGACCCAACTCCAATGGCTTAAACAGATTGGGAACGGAAACTGCTATTGGGAAATTTAAGTTCTCATGCTACATTGTGACCACTCCAAATGGGGTAACTGATTGCCTGGAGTAACTGATTCTGACCTTCTAGAATAAATATAATTGCTCTTTTCAATGCAGTCATGGAGGAATAGATCTGGCCCTCAAGACGTTCTCTGGTGTTTCTCCCAATACTTCCATGCTCAGTGGTAACTGTTAAAGAACAGCTACTGGAACTAAACTCACATGGGGATCAGAAATCCCAGGAATGCAGGTCTGGGTCAATCACCTGTTATGCATCCTTGACAATTGCAGGAGATGAAGACAAAGAGAACGTGGAATGGGTATTAGAGGAGGGAAATCATGATTACCTACTGCAGCCTCATCTCGTTTCAGAAAGATGACTGTGGAGTCTTTCCCGGGTTTTTGCCTTCTGTGCCATCAAAGTTGATAAAGCTGAAAAGTTAGAATTACTAGCACAAATGGGGTAACTGATTGCCTGGGGTAACTGATTCTGACTCACCACTTTTATAAAAAGTGGTGAGGAAAAGAATAAGAAAGAAAGGACATTTAAAAAATAAACATAGGCAGATATATTTCTACATAAATATGCATATATATCTATATTTATTTTTTTGAATTTCCTTTTTTCCTCTATACTTTCCCTCACTGCTTTCTATAGGGTGTGTTGGCAGTTGTTAGTTTTCAGCTTTGTTCTCAAAAATGTAATGAATTGGTTATTCTGAGTCATAATAGCCAATCAGCTGAGCTGCTTGTCCTGCAGCCTGGAGTGGCTAGAAAGCCATCTCCTGTTTTGGATCAAACCCAAACTTGGCAGTTTTTCAATTTCTCTAGTAAATGCTTAGGAGCAGTCTTTCCATTGTCAAACAGGCTCGTCCTTGACACACTAATTGCTACTTATTAGGCTATTTTACAACTCCAGATAGATGTTAACTTCTAGAAAATTGAATGACATGTAAATTATTCTCTCTAGAGTAAGGCAAATGATTTTCCTTCCTGTAGAGATACAAATGATTTCTAGTAGAAAAGATAACCCTAAAGGTTATAGCTTTATTGACCTGTAGGACATTAATCACGTTTGTATCTAACTTAGCATTCTTTCTTCTAATGACTCTAAATACTTCTCCCACTCCTATAATCTTTTGTATAAGCTTTACCATTCTTTTGGTTCCCTTATTCGTGAGTTAAATCTTTAACACACACACACACACACACACACACACACACACACACACACACACCACAATGAAATATGACTATATACCCACCAGTATGGCTAAAATTGAAAATAATAACACTACTAAATATTTACAAGGGTGTAGAACAACTAGAATCCTCTTATATTGCGGGTAGAATGTAAATTGAATAATTACTTTAAAAGTGGGTTTGTTAGTGTCTACTAAAGCTAAACATACTTAAACCCAATGATCTACTCCTGGGTATATATCCAACAGAAATCCATGAGTATGTCTACCAAAAACATAACACAAAAAAGTTTGTGGAAACTTTATGTGTGATAGCCCCAAACTGGAAGCAACCCAATGTCCATGAATGGAATAGATAAATTGTGTTACAAATATACAACAGAAATCTACACACTACTTTTAAAAAATGAACAATTGATACATGCCACCACATAGACCTAACATTGAAGGAAAGAAGCCAGGTGCAGAAAACTACACACTGTATGATTTAATTTAAATGAAGTTCAAAAACAGGGAAATCTTGTCCCTGGGATAGAAATCAGGATTGTGGTTACCTTGGCTGATACTAAAAGGAAGGACTGTACAAAGAAGCCTTCAGTGTGTTGCAACTATTCTGTATCTTGATCTGGAATACATACAAAACACATATGTTAAACAAGTTTTGACCTACATCCTTAGACTTGTATACTTTTCTGTATATGTTATAACAATTTTTTAAAAAAAGGATTTTGGTTAACTCACAGGCTCTCCAGTGGGGTGGGGGGTGGGGCGAGGAAGAGAATCAGATTTGAGGCTGTAAAGCCAGGAACAATGTCCCGGCTGAGTCATAGGCTGGTCCATTAAAGACTCTGGGCACAGCCACTATAGCTTGTATCTCTTAGAGCTCTAACACTGGACATTGGATACTTCCCCCCAAATGGCAGCCACAGCTGTCTCTGTGCTACAATCCTGGCCAGCGTGGATTAGGCACAAGACTGCTCATTTCTGACCAAGCTTGAAGTTCAAAGTCAGATTGGCAGAGCCTCGGTACTTGCCCCTTAGTTGCAAGGGAGGTTTGGAGAGAGAGCACCTGCTACTATTTCATAAACTGGGGGATTCCCCAAGATAAGAAGGGGATTCCAACATCAAGCACCCTGAAAGCATAACAAATGTCTGCACAAGATAGGTAATTCAATTTGTCCACAAATGCTTACAGTGTGTCCATGTGGGCTAGCCATTGTGCTACGGAAGGAAATCCTTGGGTTGATTTTCTATTAGATTGTTGTTTTTTTCTCACTTACTTGCAAGAAGGGAAAGAGTTTGTGCCCATTCAGGGTGAAGCTGCTGAGAAATTAGGTTCAGATCTTAAGTGGTAGATTAGTTCTTTTCTTTCCAGACCAATGTGAGTTCACTTTTTCTTTTATAGGTTTATGAAAAGCAAGAGTAATGATCTTAAGTACCTATGTCTTGTAAGAAAAGGATTTATTACTTTTAGTAATGAACGTGAACTATTGGAATGCTTATTAATGGCAGCGGGCTCCACCTCGTGGGTGTCTTGGCAGACAGTCAGAGTTTTGCCTCCATAGCTCCATTCTTGACACTGTTGCAAAACAATTGATGGCCTGGAATCTGTGCCCTGGGATAGAGCTGCAGCATCAAAAACAAGAACAAAAATGAACTTGGAGGCTGTCGTGCCGATGAGGAGTTCACAAGCAATTAGTTCTGGAAACATTCATCTTTGCTAAAGTTAGTTTGAGAAAACAAAAGATGACAGCTTAATTTTAAACAATGCAAAATATTGTTTTTCATGCAAAGATGGAGAATAGTGGTGAAGGCAGGTGTTGGCTGGAATTTAGACAGAATTACAAAGTCCTCTTCTCAAAACAGTGGCGATGACATGCTAGCAGCCTTTAATGGCAGAGAGAGAGAGAGAGAGAGAGAGAGAGAGATGCATTTGAAACAAATTGTGAAGACGTTGTAGGTGTGGTATACGGAATAGAGCCACTAGTATTGCCTGGGGTATATATTAAGATGTCAGCAAATATTTATACCCTAAATTCAGAGTATTGTAAAAGGGCTTTCTTACCTTGAATATTATATTAATAGAACAAGAGGAAGATATTGGCTCTTTGGTTATAGTATTCATACAGCTCTATGATTTCTGCAGAATATCGAATAGGACCTCAATTTGCTGTTATAAAAATGAGCACAAACAAAATTCCACATGTTTAGCACCAGGGTAGCTATGAATTGAACCGAGGGATGTAACCAAGAGAATTTTCTGAATGCACAAGACCTTGGCTAACAACATCTCTGATGAAACCCTGACAAGAATCATAGACACATTTCTGTAGGGCTTTCCTGAGCTCAAACTGCATTAATTGTATCATCTGTATATATAGACTTTCTAGCAATGTTCCTCTCAATATTTAGAGGTTATAGTAGACATAAAAAGTGTACTTTTGTTAATACAGCACACGATTCATGCCCCACACACTTGTTATTTTATTCTGTTTGTCAAAGATCTCTTGGTTGAGATTGATAGAAATTCTAGTCAAAGTAAAATAACGAGGAAAGCGAGTTATTTGCTCACTAAAGTCAAAGTTTAGAAGCTAGGCCAGCTTTCAGCACAGCTGGATTTGCTTGAATGCCAGCAGAAATCCGTCTTTCCACCTCTGCTCTCCCATCCCTTGTGTTGACTTCCTTCTCTAAGGCGCTTTCTCTATCTTGGAGCCTGTGCAGCTCCAAGCTTAGTTCATCCTTACAACACATAATCCCAGAAGAGAGAGAAGACTCCTTTCTTCCATTCTCAGTATCAATATTTGAAAAGAACTCTGATGGACCTACCTGCGTCAAATCCCACCAGGTGACTGTGCTGTGCATGTGTGTTGGGGAGGTGGGAAGGATCCCTTTGATAAGGTGACAAAAAAGGAAAGGGAAAGGAGCTAGTGAGCAGAGCTCTGGGACTGCCATGTGGGAATCCAGGGCTGGTGGATGAAATGAGGGATTAGTGTGAAGAACGAATAAACTGTTCAGAGGCCACACTAGCTGCCTTACCATCTCTTCTCACCCATCTCCCGCCTTCCTAGACTTCCTAGATTAAATAGACCATCTCCTGGGTCATCAGCCTTGGACGTAGTATGATTTTGGGGGCAGGGTGAAAGGCCTTTCTGTCTAAATATATATATATTTCCATTTGTACAGTGTGTCTGGAGGGAGTTTCACTCATGGCAAAGCAATTTGTTCTAGATTATTATTTTACAGGTAAAAAAAAAGTCCCGAATGCAAATATCTGACAGATCTGTCTCATTCATGGGAGTATCAGTCAAGCATAGCTGGCTGTTTTCTGTGACCTTCTGGAGATCAGAAAGGAGGAAGGCCCAGGGCTCCTGAGAGGGGAAGGAATGCCCAATGGGCCAGCCCTGCACACATCAGGCCCAGGAGCTGTGGGTAAATAGAGACTAGCTATTGTTAAAAAATGCTGAAAGGAACTGAGGTCTTAGCTTAAAAGAAAAAATATATATATATCTTTGGGGCGTTGGGATCAAGGTCCTTGTCCTTGGGTTTCCCCTATTCTGTAGAGATTAATTTCAGTGGTTTAGTCTAGGCAACATCAAGCACTTGATTATGTAGTGAGTTTTTGTCCTTATTTAGACACAAAGGCCTACTTTCCTCTCCAGGGAACGTGCTCCCAATGAGCAGAATAAAATAAACAAAAGAAAATTCACTGTTCTAGTCTCGAAGTTCACTTATGTCTCTGGATAAATGGCATGGAAGTAAAAGGAACCCAATAGTATGGTGTAAGAATTTCAAAATGCTTATAATTTTTAAAAGCTTGTCTAGAGCTCATCCTAAATCAGATTTCAACTTATCAAGTTGTTTTGTTGCTGCTGCTGTTGTTGTCTTTGCCTTGAAAATATTGGAGGTTCAGTTACAAAACAAATTTCTGAAATTTTGCTTTAAAATCAAGATACCATGGGAATGATTGACACTAGCCTTCAAAGAAACTTGGAGCTAGAACTTACCAGCTAGTGAATGTTTGCCAATAAATGTATGGAGTTAAAAGATCTTTCAGTGAAAATGTACCTTCTAACCATGCAGGACAACTACGTAGTGTTGGACATGGCTCCTATTTGTCCCCGAAAGTAGGTAGCCACCGACCATCTGCCCAGCTGTCCTATCAGATCTCCCTGCCCTTATGCTCTTCTCTTTTAAAGGACAACACTTGCCCTTTAATATCTTGAGTGACATTAAAGAAAAAAAAGAAGTCCCGAAGTTCCACATGGCAAAACTAACATACATGACAGGAATTTTAACGAAGGGACTAAAGGGAAATCCATATGTACAAAAACCCGGAGGAATTTCTGGAGGGTCTGATAAGTGCTTAAGCTGTGGCATTAGACAGATGTGGTTTCCGACCTTGACAAATCACAACCTCAGAGGCTCATCTAGTAGGATAGGTGACTGCCTTTCATAATAATCATGACTGCTTTGTGGGCAAGGCTGCTGGTTGAAGAAACAAGGCCTGTGCATGTACAGACCTCAGGCAGGCTGAAACCTGGACCTGCTGAGGGACGTGCCTGAAGAAATAACCATCACTTCATCCGTTCTCACAGCCCGTTCTTGGGACTGGGCTGAGCTTATTTGTCAGTATTTGCTTTTTCCTTGTGATAAGGCAGAACGCCATCTAGGCTTCTCAAAAGATAGATGAGAGGGGAACCCAGGAGGGTATCAAATCCCTGCAAGAATGGCAAAGGCGGCTTCTCACCTGGGCGAGGCTTGTTCTGAGCAGCTGGCAGTCACTATGATCCTGTCATTGTGGGGAGATGTAAGGCTCTGGGGAGTTAATGCCACCCTGGGAGCTATGTGTTGTCCTTCATTGTTTAACCAGTTCCCGAAATTTCCTAATCTTTTGCCACTGAAGAAATTTTATACCTCGAGTGTCCACTGGAATTTTTCCTTTATTCTCATCACGGTCATAGGGACAGTCCCTCAGTGTGTAAGTGCTTGGCCATCCAGAAGCACCACAGAACTTGGTGTCTTTCTGTAGCCCGCTCTGTCGGACACATGTCCACACCCACGTGAAGTAGGCTCACCTGCGGACGGGGCATCCTAATTGCTCATGGTTTCTTTCACTTTCCTCAACCCCGTCTTGAGAACACTCTAAAACCCCTCATCAATGTGGATATATCCTTTTCATGTTCCCAATTTCAGTCCCTCTCTCCTTTTCAAGAAAGTCTGGGGCAGAACTTCTGGACTTGACCAGCAGCCAAGGAGAACAAATAATGCCTAAGAAGTGATACTCAGCTGGGGAAGAAACACTTATTCTAGACCAGCTCTCTGCTCTGATGTCAGAATTGTCCCAGACCTGGTCTCCGCTTAACTCCATCTCTGCATCTCCACACTAACCTGCGGAGGGAGATACGGCAGCAGGTTGTACAAAATGATAAGAAAAACCTCCCATCCAGTCCTCCTCACTCACCCCTCCCATGTCTTCTTGATCCATTCATTTATACAAGTGTTGAGTGTCTGCTATGTCCCGACCCTGTTCTAGATAATGAAGATACAGCTGTGAAAAAAAGGGCAAACTTGCCTTTACATTCTAGTGGGGGAGGGGAAGATAGACAATAAACAAGATGAACAAGGGAACTATAGTGTGTCAGGTGGTTTAAGTGCTATGGAGAAAATGAGGGATAGAGAGAGTTGCAAGGGGTAGTTTGCAATTTTAAATCAAATTTAAAACGAGCCTATTGATATCTGAGGACACAACTTTCCAGGAAGCAGCTGGTCCAAAGGCCCAGAGGCCAGAGCATGTATCCTTAAGAGCCAAGCAACGGGGTCAGTGTGCTGGAGCCAAGTGAGTGTACCAGAATTAGGGAATGAGGTCTGAGAGATTATGAGGAAAGGATTCAGATTATGCAGGACCTTGGAGGCCATGATAAAGACTTGGGTTTTTATCCTCATGAGATGGGAAGCCATTGGAAAGTTAGGAACACAAGAGTGTCATAATCTGATTTATGCTCAAAGGACCACCCTGGCTACCCTGCTGAGACGAGATTACAGGGAGGCAAGTAGAGAGTGGGGAGACATGTAAGGTTGCCGCAGTCATTATCCAGATGAGAAATGATGTTGCCTTGGAATAAGGTCGTTGTGAGAAATGTCATATTTTGGAACTAGATCCAGTAAAATTTATTAATGGATTGAATGTATGATGTGAGGGAAAAGATGGAACCAGAGATGGCCCCAAAGCTTTCGGCCTGAGAAACTGTAAGAGTGGAATTGCCATTCGATCCTAGAACAAGATCAAAAAATGCCTGGAGTCCTGCCAAACACTGCTGCTTTGGCTGCAACTTAGGGTGGGTCTAAGCAGTCTAATTAGGATTTCATCTGAGAGACTTATCAATTTTATCCTCCTTTTAAATAACCCAAAGAACAAATATTTCAAATTGCAAAGCAAAAAATTTAAAGATTTATTGAAATAGGATGACAGTATATGCCTTACGCAATGAAGAATGTGACGGTTATTATTTTCTACGAAGTATTTAATTCTTGCCTAAGGGTGCCTAAATGACTTGCCTAAGCATGAAAGCAAAAACAAAGCAAAACAAACAAAGTAAACCAAAACTTGATGCTACCTAATAACTTACATGAGGCAACCATAACTTTTTAAATCAGGCTTCAAAACTGCTAAATTTCACAAACTTAAATGCTGTTGGCCACAGCAGTCCTTATTCCTCACCCATCTCATTGGTCTTAATTCCCCTTCAAAAGGACAAAAGGCAAAAAAAAAAAAAATAGTGTGGTGGAAAAAGCATAATTCAAAAACATAGGTTAAAGTAATTTTTTGTCTCTAGATCTATGTTCAAATTCATTTTTTCTGACCACAGGGGAAAGCAATGAAACCAACTCTCTAGCTCTTGTGTTTCTAGCTCTTTCTCTCCATGCATTTTTGAATAATTTTTAATCCATCTATTGTTGTGTATAACTGTATATAACCAGGAGGACTTATTATATTTTTCTCATATTTTAGAGCAGTTTTCATGAGGAATTGTGCAAATTTTTTCTAATATACACCTCTTCACAAGAAAGACAACCTTAAACAGATATGTAAGACTAAGCCCAAAGTGAAGAAGGCAGCTTTCTGTTGATTACACTGAGCCTTAGGCCACACGCCTTTCCTCAGGGGGCAATGGAGCTGCTAGGAAGTTGTTGGAGGGCTTTACCTGACCCTATGATCTCTGCCAATGCCAGATCCTCTCCCAAGTAAACCTATCACCCATTGCATGCTTTCAACTCAAAGCCAACATCTCTACCTGGTCCTCAACCATCACCCATGTCCCCAGTCAAACTGTCATTCATAAGATCCTTGTACATAGAAATTATGAATGTGCAACCAGGAAGAGACCTTTCGTCAGGAGGGTAGAGTAGTGAGTGTGGTATGAATTGGAGTTAAGGTTTCTTTTTTATTTTGTTGTGATTTTGAGAATAAGGTTAAATTTTTTAAGGCAAAATTAAAAAACAAACAAAACAAAAACAGAAAAGAAAACCTGAACATGAATATGTGCTAAATGAGGGAAATTGTATTGAGTTGGTATCCTGTAGTATTTAGAGGTTATTGTGGATAATCTTAATCTAGATATTAATCCAGAGATCATGAGGTTCTTTTCAAATACTATTCTTATTTACATAGGTAAAAAATTGGTTCATTAAGTAGAAATAATTTATATAGAAAATAAATGTATGGCCCCGGCCGGTTTGGCTCAGCGGTTGGAGCTTCAGCCTGTGGACCAGAGAGTCCTGGGTTCGGTTCCCGCTAGGGGCACATACCAAAAAAAAAAAAAAAACAAAAAACAAAACAAAAATAAATGTATGAACAAATATATTTATATAAAATAGAAGTATATGGGAAAATATTCATTAATGTAAAAAATTCATTCATATAAAAGTTGGCACATCTATGTCAAATTGTCTCAATAAAGAATGAAAAAGATTGCTTCAAGATTGCTTGTCTATAACGCTATCTGTCAAAAATTAATTCAACAACAGTTTGTTAAATGCTTACTATTCCTTGGTTCTTAAATTTTTCAGAAGAGTGGAGATTGTTGTTAGAGATGTTAAATTCAGAAGTAAAGCTCTGTATTTCATATAGAGTCCTTATTTCCTGCCTCTTTTTAAAATTCTAATTTTTTTGAGGGAGGGGGGCATGTTGCTTAAAAATTTGGTTTACAAATGAAATATAAAGGAAGAAAGAATGGATAAAGAAGTCCTCAAAGTGTAACATTAAGAAAATATTAAAACAATTTTCAATAAGATCTTTCCAACGAGCCATTTCATCCTCAGAGAGCTTCTGATTTCCATGTTGCAGAGCAGGCCACACCACTTCAAGGCATTTCCACACATCTCTCTTCACTTCTTTGGCTTCTTCTGTCTAGCATAGGCCGATATATTTCTGCCACTACACAGTAACCAGTGTGAGGTGTTAGAGCTTCGATTTCAACCATTCTGTGAGCTCCTTCATATACCTTTTGCTCCTATACACAAGGGAAAATAAAAGAGATGATAAATGGTTCTCAGTAAGTCACTGATTTGCTCTATTTTTAATACAATTAATAAGTTGTTCCTGGTCACAGTTGCAGATGTGCAGATGGGCTGTAAGTTTTCTTCCAAGACACAGCCTTCTTCTCCCGAGTCCTGGAACACAGCCTGATGAGGAGGCAAGTCAAGTGGTCGTGTGACTATACATGAGGGCTGCTGATTGATTGACCCGGTGGTCAGTTTCTTTTTCAAGAATTTGAACTGTGCAGTGAGGAGAATGGAGTAGATTGGGAGACAGCTGCAGACATACAACATGTGACCACAGAGAGGCAGAGTGGGGTTTTTGAAGACTTGCTTCTCCATTTCTCCTTCCCAGCCCTTACAAAGCTGGGCAGCACTTGACTTCCTGCTTCTGTCCTAATTAAACTCCTCCCCTCCACCTATCTATTTTCTACTTGAACCATTTTGAATGGGGTTCTCTTCCTTAGAACTTAAGGAACCCAGTCTTAGATGGCCACTCAGAAAAAGAACATTCAGTTAACCATCAAATCAAGATAAAGGTACTGACAATGAATTCAAATATCATAGTAAAATGGGCACAAATATATAATGCTTTGATTCAAAAGCCACTTTAAAATAAGGTGTGGAAAGTCTATTAAAATGAATATTTGTAAAGGTCAAATGGAATTAAATATTGTTGATACCAGTCTTTAGATATGCAGGGAAGATGACGTGGAGACAAGCTGAGGGACTGAAAAGATGCAAACACACACACGCATACACACAGATTCTGAAGGTGATGCCAAGCACTAATTCCTTATCAATGAGGGTGAAGGTGAGAAAGAACTAAAAAATAGATAAGGAAGAATAAAAAGGGAAAGAGTAGCATGGGAGAAGACGTTTTATGGCTAACATGTTAGTCAAATGAACAAAAGAAAAAAATATGAGACTTATCTGTTCATCTTAACTTACCTTTTCTAGTGAATTGTTAATTATAAAGACTCGGTATACTAGCTCATAGTAATTTTCCATTGATACATTTTTTCCTTTTTGGTTTCTATATGGTATATTTGGAGCATGGAGAATCACCAACAAGGACCCATTAACTTGGGTTATATTCATGACTGGAGGATCTATTTTTGCTGGAGAAAGAATAGGAAACTTTGACAAATCATTTAAAAAAGTAATATTTTACATGGATACATTATGCATAATAACAAATTATTATTAAATTCAGAGATCTGGCAAAAATTATTATGAAGAGATACTGTTGACACTTAAAATATAGATATCTGAGAAGTTTCTTGGAAGATAATTTTTTATTTACAAAGACTAATAGATTCTGTTTCAGCTTTAAGAGTACATTTATCTATCATTTCCACAGCCTGCAGTGATTATTTTAGAAAATGAAGTCTATAGTTTTGTTTTTTATAATAAAATTTTGATTTTTGATTATGTTTTTATTCCTTCTGTTATATCATTAAACTTATTTATTTTATCTGCTTTCAATATTACAACACTTGAAGTGCTAAACATATAATTATGGGCTGAATTGTGTTACCCTCAAATTCCTAGGTTGAAGTCCTAACCCCCAGTACCTCAGACTGTGACTGTAACTGAGGATGAGGCATGCTTTTAAAGAGGCAATTAAGGTAAAATGAAGTCATATGGATGGTATGGATGGGCCCTAATCCAAAATGACTGGTGTCCTTATCAGAAAATGTGGACATGAGCAAGCACAGAGGGATGACCCTGTGAGGACGCAGCAAGATGGCCACTTATAAGCCAAGGAGAGACGTATCAGAAGAAACCAACCCTGCAGACACCTTGATCTTGGACTTCTAGTCTTCAGAACTGTGGGAAAATAAATTTCTGTTGTTTAAGCCACCCACTCTGTGGTATTTTGCTATGGCAGCCCTAGCAAACTAATATATATAATACATTTAGTTTTGGGAATCATATCATATACACTTTTGTGTGTGTCTGGCTTCTTTTACTCTTTCACTTTTTTATATAATCATATATATATAATTATGGGCTGAATTATATATTATGTACTATGTGTTAGATATATATTTATCCATGTTGCATGTATCAGTACTTCTTTTTACTGCTGTGTGGTATTTAATTGAATGAATATCACAGTTTATTGTGTTATTCATTAGGTTGTTTCTAGTTTTTGACTACTATGAGTAAAGTTGCTATGAACATTCCTGTACATGTCATTTGGGAAATATGCATTTTGTTGAGAATATAACTAAGAGTGGAATTGCTGGGTGATAGTATCTATCTATCTATCTATCTATCTATCTATCTATCTATCTATCTATATATAGCTTGTATAGATATTGCCAGTTTTCCACCGTGGATACACCAATTTATATTCCCTTCAGCAGTATATGAAAGTTCCAGTTTTTCACATTCTCTCTAACACTTAGCATTAGTCTCAAAATGTATAAATTTTAGCCATTCTGGTAAGTGTGTGTGCTGACTCTTTGTGTTTTTAAATTACATTTTATGATAATTGATGGAATTGCATGTTTATTGCATATTTGGATATCCTCTTTTGTGAAGAGCCTGATCAAATCTTTTGCCCGTTTTTAATTTGTTGTATTTTTATTATTGATTTGTAAGAGTTCTTTTTACATTCTAGACATAGTCCTATGTCAAATATGTGTATTATACATATCTTCTCTCTGTAGCATTCATTTTCATAATTCTAATGGTATATTTTGAAAAACAGAAGCTTGTAATTTTAGTGTATTCTAATTCATCAGTTATTTTCTTCATCACTAGTACTTTTGGGGGGATCTACCTACTCCAAAGTCATGAAAGTATTCTCCCATGTTACATTATAGAATAGTACTAGTTAGCAAACATTTTCTGTAAAGGGACAGATAAATATCTCAGGCTTCTTGGACCATATATGTCTCTGTGGTAACTACTCTAAGACTTTGCCATGGCAGTGCAAGCTAACGCAGTTGCAGACAAAATGTAAGTGAATGGGTGTGACTATGCTCCAATAGAATTCCATTTACTAAACAGAAGCAGGTCAAATTTAGCCTACAGGCTGTAGTTGTTTCCATCCAGCCAGACTTGATTTTGTAAATGAGTGATAGGGGACTAAGATTTATTGTTTCCCAATTGATCCAGTCTCACTTGTTAAAAAGACCATAGTCCAATGACCACATATGTGTTGTGTGGCTTCTGGACTCTGGTTTAGGTATTTGGCTTTGCTTTTGCAAGGTGTCCTGTGGCACTGTAACCTGGTACAATCTCAAATTGATGTTTTCTGAAACATGAAAGTTGTATATATTTGAATCTCAGACCTTTATGAACTTCGGAAATTCTTGATTCCTAACAGAGTCAAGACTGAAACATACACCCTTCCTTGTTTCTTCTCTTTTATGGAAAGACTTTCCTGGGTCTGCTATTTTATAAAGAATTTGTTGGTGCAGTGGGTTGGGCTTGATTCTCAAGTTATTCCAAGACATGATGTGCTGGGTACCATGGATTGGCTTGCTCAATTCTCATTTCGCTCCTACTAGTTGAAGAATTAGAAAACTAATTATGCCCTGGCCGGTTTGGCTCAGCAGTTAGAGCGTCGGCCTGTGGACCAGAGAGTCCCGGGTTTGGTTCCCACTAAGGGCGCGTACCTCGTTTACAGTTTGTCCCCAGCCCTGGTTTGATGTGTCTCTCTCGCATCGATGTTTCTCTCCTTCTCTCCCTCCCACCTCTCTCCCTCCCACTCTATCTGAAGATAAATGCAGAAATGTCCTCGTGTGAGGATAAAAAAAAAAAAAGAAAAAGAAAACTAATTATGTCTTTTTCTAAACACCATTGCATCTAGCATTTTGGCCATGATCCAATTAGTTTGGCTGTAATGGGACATTGCACCAGCTAGATCGTTAGAGATTTGGAAGGCAAGGGAGGTAATAATGCTGCAAGTTTTAAGATACATCTTCTTGTACTTGTATCCTTCCCTGAAGGTAAGTGCAAACTGGAGAAAGGTAAATACAGACCTTTCGCCAATAATGGACCCTGATTCTGAGTTGATAATAATCCTTGGGGACTCAGAATGCACTTTGGGTTCTTGTAGCTGTCAGGTAATAAAAGCAAATTCAACGAGATATACACAACAACTGACATAATCAATTTCCATTTTGGTTTTCTGAGCTGTGGCATGAAAGTTATTATGGGATGAAAGGCCAAATGTAAGCCAATGGAATTCTTCCTTTGAACAAAATAGAAAATCAAAAGTACTATTGTATCCCAGGGTAACTGCAGAGATAATATGCATCAAAAACACCTTGAATGGTACAGAGGTAATAAGATGTATCACTTTCCCATTTAACTCATCTATTTGAATTATATTCTCCTCTCCCCATAAAAAAATTGAATAATAAAAGGGATAATTGTAAATGTACTCATGTGGTAACCGTGGTGTGATTTCTACTCATTATAGTGACTCTTCTAGAGCCAATCAACACAGCCTTTAATGTACAGTTATCGCTTCAGAGAATGATAGTTTTTCCTTCCTTTGTCCAATAGTTAGGAAGCATCAGAACAGTTTTCTTTCACTTGGCTTTCATTGTCATCCCGGCTCTCTGTCACATATAATCTACAGTCATTGATCCTTTCACGGGATATTATGTTGTTCTACTAAACTGATCACACGATACTGATTGCATGTGGTGTGCCTAAAGTACTAGGCACTGTAGATGCTTTAGTAAGATACATGGAAGCGGAATGTTGGAGTTAAATTTCCTCTGGGGTTTGTTGAGACATTTCCTCTCAAGTGAAAGACAAGTTGCTTTACTTTGCATCTCCTATTACTAAGAAACATTCATTGGGCTTGTTAGACCTCTATGAATTTTGGATGAAACACATACCACGTTTAGTTTTGCTATGCATTTGTAAAATATCCCATGAGAATTTGAGCTTTGATTTCTCCACATTCTCTATTTGTCTTGTAATAAAAAAGTCAAGTAAGTGTTGCTGAGAATGTGGATTAATCAGAACCCTATGCACTGCTGGTGGGAATGTAAAATGATACAGCTACTTTGAAAAAGAGTCTGGCAGTTCCTTAAATTATTAAACATAGAGTTACTATGTGACCCAGCAATTCCACTTCTGAGATACATGCCACAAAGAAGTAAAAATGTATATCTACACAAAAACGTGTACATGGGTGTCTATAGATAGGAACATTATTTATCATGGCCAAAAGGTGAAAACTCAGATGTTCACCAACTGAGGAATGGATAAACAATGTGGTATATCCATATACTGGAATATAATTCAGCCACAAAAAGAAATGAAGTACTAAAATATGATGCAACATAGACGAACCTTGAAAACATTACACTATATGAAAGAGGACAGTCACCAAGGCCACATATTATATGATTCCATTCCTATGAAATGTCAAGAACAGGGAACTTTATAGAGACAGAAAGTAGATTAGTGGTTGCCCAGGGCTGACAGGGTGGAGAAGTAAAGGAATAGGAGGATGACAGCCAACGTGTATGGAGTGTCTCTTGAGGTGATGAAATGTTCTAAAATTGAGCGTGAGTGATGGTTGTACATATCTGTGAATGTACTAAAAGAATTGAATTGCATACATTATATAGATAATTATAAGGGGTATGAATTATATATCTCAACAAAGCTGTTTTAAAAAAATCTAGGTAGGGGCAGTGCAGGCCTGTTTCCCCAGTGACCCATACTTGCTTGATAGGCTCATGAACAAAATGGTTGTGTGACATGGATAGAGGCTATATATAGACTGAACAATATGGACTTCCTCTTGCCAAGGCTGGACTGACATTGCTGAGTGTCCAATTTCCCAGTAAGATGAAGCAAACCTAGTATATAGTTCATTTCATATACTAAATATTTTGATTCCTTTTGACAGGGAGGGAACAAGTGACCCTGGAATAGATACTTTCTGATTATAGATTTGTCTTCCCTGCTTCACTGCTTTCATCAGCAGTCCCCCTGACACCCCCACCATGGAAGTAATGAATGCCTTACTCATGAGCATGGTACCCAGTGATACACTGCTATGACAGAAGAACTGAGTCAATGTGGAATAAATGAAGCCTTACCATATATCCTTTCTCAGCAACCCATGGCCTTAAAGGAAAGGAAAGTGGATAATTGAAAACTCAGTTTGGGAGATAACACTTTGGGAAGTTGTCTATAAATTGGCAGATGCTCTAATCTCGTGACCAGTATATGGCACTATTTGTTCCATTCACAGAATTCACTGGTTTAAGATACAGGACATGGGAGTCAAGGAGCAATTCTCATAGCGAATGATTCGTGAAATGGTTGTTTCCTGTACATATGATCCTTAATCCTTCTGGGTTATAACAACAATGGTTTCAAAGACTTGAAAAGTTAAGGCTGCCTCCTAACTGTTTGAAGCTCTTGGTGCCATTCAACCGACAAGGAGAAAATGAGGTCCTTGTGTTGTCTGGGATGATTGGTTCTGATTATCAAAGGGAATAAGAATTGTTACAGATACAACAGGGCCAGGGAGAAGTATGCATGGTATCCTTTGAGAAGGTGCCTCTTAGAACTCTCTATTAGGGGATAAAAATTAACATAAGATTATGTCAAGCTTATACAGGAAATACCAAAAGGACTCAAACTCCTCAAGACTGAAGAACTGAGATACTGGCTGGAAAGAAAGTGAACACTGAGTTAATAACGAGAGAAGAAGTTATAAATACTAACTACAGCTTCATGACTAGTTGCGGTTCTGAGGACTGTAATAAATACCACATTTTCTTGTTTTGTTATGCATATCTGTGCACATATACATTAAACACTTTCTTTTTTCTTTCCCTTTGTCTACTTTCTTATATAAGGTCTGTTGATAATGATTTATTTTATAATTTACATCTTTGATTATAAGATTATTTTTCTGGATTATGACTAAATTAGAAAAAGAATATACATCATGGAGATTTGGATATGAGAGTGAACGTTTGGTCTCCCCTTTGGGGAGGTAACTAAAAGTCTTAGTTTCCTCAACAGAAAATTCTTCTAATGGCTATTTTCAGAAACCTAACCTATATGTTTGAGAAGGATCTAGGGCAGTGCAACTCCTTTCTGTTGCCTAAAACTCCCCCCTCGTTTTTTTGTTTGTTTGTTTTACCTAGGAGGTAACAATCTGGCAGAGGGATGGAGTGTCGGCTCTGCAGTCAGATGCAGAATTTGAATCCTGATGCTGGTTATACAGGCTGTGAGACCTGGGCAACTACTGAAGCTCTGTGCCTTGATTTCCTGGCTTGTGAAGTAAGGGTAGTAACAACCATCTTCTAGCGCTGTTCTGAGGATTGGATCAAGTGATGATGGTAAGGACCTCTGCAAAGCACAGAGCCTCACAACTAGCCACACTCTATGAGGGCTATTCAAGGGTAGGAAAAGCAAATGCAAAGAAACTCCTTGGAACTCACTTTCCCACCAGGGAGTGAACCGCTGTGTCATGGTCCAGCCTGAGTGGGTCCCAGCCAAGGCCATCCTCACCCTTCCGTAATAAGCCTCCTGTACCTCAGAGGTTTCATTGGTAAGGTCACAAAAGAATTCTTGAATACCCCAACAGTCCTCTTTATTTTTCCATTGTCTCTGTCCATACCTATAGAAGGGAAAAGACACATATTTGGGTTTCTTCTTTCCACTAAAGGAGTCTGCAGTTTTTTCAGTCTATTAATTTTCCAGACTGGTTGAAAATTGCCCCAATATCAGTACCACTGTGAAAGTTATGGCCACTCATAAGTATCCTTAAAAAGATTTCTTCTGGTTAACCAAAGTGTTCTCTTGCTGAAAGTTAAACTCAAGCCTGATTCCTTCTGTATCACTAGCGTAGAGTCGTTTTTGTTTTTTTTTAAAAATACTAATTGAAGTTTTTGTTCTGGTGTATGGACCAGCTTCCATTTTTGAGAACTAGCTCTCCACATCCTTAATGCTTCTGAGGTTTCAACTCTTGTGGTTTTCTTCACTTCTCATCAGCTTGCTGTTGAGTAATGCGGCTAATTCTGAGAAGTTGCTACTACTTTTGATCTCAGGTGATGTTACCCAACACATATGGTCAATTTCTTTATTGGAAACTGAGTGGGGGATTGTCGTGAGGGCTATATAAAGAGTCCTGTCATACAGAGGGGGAAGCGAGGGAGGGTTACCCATTAAAGGACAAGCAAATAAAGAACAACAACAGACGGTAGTGAAGCAGAAGCAGATAGATTGATTCATCCTGAGATTAGGAGATGGTATAACAGCAAAAGGAAAGATTAGTGCTCACTACCTCACCAGTCACAAATCAGAGAAAATGCAATAAGATGATGGTGGGAACAGAGCAGGAATTAGAGGCCAGGAGAAAGGCTTCAACATAGAATGAGGAATATTGCTGATGTCTTTACTTAGTATATTATATAACAGCAGTTTCATTATATCAGAAGATACCATTAAATCAGAACCAAAAACGTAGATGGAGCACAATTTAATGTTTTGAAATTGTTTATTGATGAGACATTGTCTTTGCCAGCTGAATTTAGCTGTAACGACTGGCCTCTCTTTTTATGTGATACCTTATTTTACTGTCCTACCCCAAATAGGACAGATATTAACCGTAGACCCATGTGAACTGGATAGAACCAAAGTGATAGATTTCAAAAATATTAATCGGCATTGTGCTCTTGAAAATAGCACAGAGCTAAGAATGGATCCAGGTAGTGTGAATTTTATGTAAGTTTGGGAGACCCTTTTAAGAAAATGAATTACAAATATAAAATGCTTCCATGTTGCTCTAAGGTTTAACTTTCATTAGTATCATGGTAAAACAACTTCTAATCCGCTTTTTTTGTTGGACCACAAATAAGCCCACTTTGGACCTATTTATACTACTTAAGGGGGAAGGAGGACAAGAACACCAGCCCCGACTTCTATGCTGGAAGCATCTCCCAACTATGCATGAATCTATTTTTTGGAATGGAGAAATCTTCATGGTAAAGATTTGTAAATTTTACCCAAATGTGAGAAAAGCAGCAGCAGTTAAAGGCTGATAAACTTCTAGAAATATTCCTTCCGAAGTTAGTGAGAGATTAACTAATGGAAAAATCAGACCTTGGGCCAACTCCATGCTGGAGAGACAGGATGAGTTTATGGAATAAAATTGTTATTTTAGTCCATAGCTGCATCTTATTTTTTAAATTTATAATGAAAAAGCTTGAAAATTAAACTAATTTCTCTTGTCTCATGTTCAGCCAGCATGCAAACTATGTAAGAGAAGGAAGAGCCCCGCCCCCCAAAAAAATCCTGGAAGTGTGTGAATGGAAAAATCTGCCATTGGCAAATCAGGAACTTGTGTTTCCAGGCCTCGGCCCAGGAGAGGAATTGATTGTATCTGAGGTTTGGCAATGATCCCCCAGAACTAGCTTGACGATCACACGAGAGGAGCACGTAGCAGCATGTTCCGGTTCGTGTTTGTGCTTACAGGAGTCATTAATTTTTGAAAAGGATTTTCTAAGTAATAAACACACTCTAAAAAAAATGACTTTAAAGTTAAAAATATATTTTACACACTGACCTCCATGTGTCCCACAACTTCTTTTTCAAGTATCAGTAATGTCAACTTAGTTAAGTGCCTACAATGTGCTTAGCAAGTTGTTTCCAACACTCACTTGACAAATAGGTATTTGAGAGCCCACCATGCGCCAGACTCTGTTGTGACACCAAAGGCTGAGCTTGCGGGGTCTTGGTGCTGGGTTTTCAAGGGATGACATGTGTTCCCAAAACACTGCGCATCAGCATGCATTTTGTGTCACCAGGTAGCCTTCAGGGGAGACAAGATAGTCCTATCCCTACTTCTGCTTTTTCTCAGTCTCTCTGAAACTAAAAAAAGCTCAGATCCTAACATGCCATTGCATTCTAGAATCCGTTCTCCCAGTGGCCATGTCTATCAGCCGGAGGAAGCCGAAATTACTTACATTTTATATTGCACAAAGTAGACACTGCTGTTGCAGGCACAAGCCCTCCCAGGCTGCCAGTGCAAAATGTTGTGAAAATTTCGGGACTGAAAATGTACTCTCTGAGGCTTCAGAGACTCATGGGCTGGATGAGTTTCTAAAACATTAAGAGAAGGGAAAACACTGAGCATTGCGAGCACTGTTGTTATTAGCAATAGTTTTCAATGTGATGCCTGAGCCAGGATTTCCTAAAGCAGTCGCTGTCAGTGCAGATGATGCAGGTGGAGCCCAGAAATCAACATTTTGAATCTTCAGTGTGATCATTTTCATGCATGCTGGTGTTTCAGAACAATTGTGTTTCAGACTATAAACACCTAAGTGATATCCTCCCACCTATTCCCAAACTACAGAGGAAGTAAATAGCAGTGAAAAAATATCGTCCTTAGCCCCTTCCCTGATGGTCATGGAAGGTAATGGCTGAGATGAAAGACCCACACCAAGGCCACTTGCCCACCTTCCTAGGAGCCACTATATTATTGCTACTCAGAGGCAAAATTTTGTCTGGGATCAATTTAGGCCTCAGGACCTCAGCCCAGCACTCAGTCTCTCCTTTCTCAGGCTCTTGTTCAATCTCTGGGTCCTACCTCAGTGTCCTCCACCTCTCCCAGCTGACCTAGCTGTACTGCAGGTAGGTCGGCCTTTGCTGTCCCACTGCTGAATGTCTGCACTTACCTGCCTGCATCCTGGCTTCAAGTACCCAAGCATAACGGTTCGGATAAACTGGTCCATGCTCTCAAGGGAGACTGCCGAAGACCCTGCCGTGGGGTCTAGTGTCCCTGAGAAGGGTCTCAACAACTAGGCAGAAAAGGGGATAATTTTGCACTGGCACGGCTGTGTTTTCTTTCTCAGATCATGTAACATGGGTGACCCAGGCTCACCTGTACTTAGTCCCATAGAGGCAAGAGACCTTTGACGAAATTTTATTCTAGAGTCTGAAGAAAACTGGAATATACCCTAAAATATGCCTCTATGACATAAAAATTATTTTGAGCTGAAGACAAGTAAGCAATAAATACAGGAAAAACTTTTTCTGCCAAAAGGCAGGATAGAAATTCTCCTTTTACTGGAGACGTACTCTTATCAGCCGAGATGGCACCGGAGAAATCTCCATTAGTCTCCTTTCATATATTTACTTTCCCAGAGTTTCCCACCCTTGGAAGCCTAAAATGGCTTTAATTTGTTGTGTCATGTCTCTACAAATGAATTTTTTTTTTTAACTGAAAATGCTCTATATAAGCTGGAATTCTAACCCACCGTTTTGAGTTACTCTTCGTTTCGGCTTCTCCTTCGTGATGTACTCTGCATGCTGTTTTTCTCTTGTTAATGTTTCTCTCTGTTAAAGAGTCCTAGTTATAAACCTAAGATGGGCAGAGGTAAAGCTTTACCTCCTCAGCAGGTCCAAAGTTTCTGAAGAGGAGTAGGACGTTGGGCAGAAGGAGGATATCCTGTCTGTTCCCTGATCTTATTTTCTTGTTCCTGCTCCACCATAGTGGGTGTGGTCCCCACCGACAGTCTCTGCACTAGTCCTTCCCTTTTCCTGGAATACTCTTCCCTGGATTTCCATGTACCCCAAGTCTTTCCTCAGCTATCATTGAAGTGGAAGCAAATACCCTTAAGCCCATGATCTCAGCTCTGAACATCCAAGATTTGTTATTTTCTAATGTTTCCTTAGGTGTTTATTTTTACCAACTAAATAGTGTTAATACTGTTATTTGGAGGTTTTTTGTTTTTACTTTTTGGACCTCCTTCAGTGCATCAGATGGAAAGAGTATTGCCAGGGTTAATTTTGTTCACCAAAATTGCTACCTAATCACTCACATTTAGTACATAAAACTCCCAGAAGTTTTCAAGAGATGACGGACACAGATTCCTAAAGCCCTTGCCTGGAGTTGATTTGCTGCCCTGAAGACAGATGGCAGAGTGCCCCTTATCTCTTCTGTACCAGACACTGAGGGGCTTTTACCTGCTTTAAGTCATTTAATCTGCCCGGCTCTTCTATGAAAAAGAGACTATTGTCATCTTCCTCTTACCAACTAAAAAACTAAGCCCTGCAGAGCTGAAGGAACTCCAGAGCCTGCCTGTCACCACAGAAAACCAAGAGCAAAGCTTCAGAGAGAGGAGCTCTTGGAGAAAGCAAAACCAGTAAAGCCTGGAGATCTTCTTCCTCCTCCTTTTCCTCCTCCTCCCAGCTGACATTCATTGAACATTGAACGTATATGAACATTAAACATGTATCAGGCACATTGCTCAAAGCTTTATATCTTATTTCATTCCCACAACCACCAAATAAGGCAGGTGTTTTTATTACTATATTTACAATAGGGAAGCGGAGACTTAAAGAAGTTGCATATCTTGCCCAAAGTTACAGACCTGGTAAGATGCAGAGTCAGGCATAGTCTACGCAATTCCACACATTTTTGGGAGATGGAGGCTTGAACTATTTTTACGTTATCAGTCACTGGGCAACTGAGCAGTTTTGGGAAAGTTACTTGAGCCACTTACACTGAGAGGTATCCGTCTCTTGACTGGGGGTTCCAATGGCCTTGCTCAGTGGTATGTTGGGGTGAAGATGGGCTCTGTTCTTGAAGAGTTCTCCATGAATACCAAAAGCAAATTCTCATGTGTTTTTTATTGTCTCTATTCTGTGCCAGCCATTGCTCTAAACACTTGGCATATATTAATTCATTTAATCCTCACAATATGTATAATTCCCATTCTACAGATGAGAACATTGAGGCATAGGGACATTAAGTCAATTGTCCAAGTTTTCTTAAAGAGTAAATGTCAGAGCTGAAATCCAGGCTCAGGCAGTCTGACTTAGGAGACTGCTTGTGCCCACTCTGCTATCATGTCCCCTGAAGGCAAAGGAAATGCAGAGGAGACAGAGATGGATGTACGCTGGTCCTGGATGAAGTTTTTGCACCCACTGGAGTGCCCCCTCTTTAGTGGCCACTCAATAAGTCCACGTGGAGTTAGGTTGCAGACAGAAACTGGCCCCATGTCTGTTCTGATCATTTTATGACAGAAGAAAGTTGAAGTTTCTACAAAGCCCAGAAAAGCATCAGTGCCATTTCTAACAGCCCCCTGAGCACACTCAGATAACAAAACTGTGACCAATGAAAAAGAAACGAAGCACTTACCTACTGCACCCGTCAGGAAGAAAGTGATGAGGAAGCCTGGAAAGCAGTGTTTAGGCGTCATGGTTGTGAGTGCAACTGGTCAGGCAACCAGTGTTCCCGAGTGAAAGCACAGCTCTGAACAGAAGAGGAAACTAGAATTCTCATGCGGAGCATCCTCCTGAGTTTAACAGTGGTTCCTTGAAGAAAATACAAATTTCATTTGTGAATGCATTTTATTATTATTAGGGAAATTATGAGAGTCAAGAATTGCTTCTAAAAACTTCCTGTAAGTCACTTTGATATGGAAGCTCGATTGTGTAGGGATTGGGGCTTCATTAGCTGTAAAAAAAAAAAAAGGCAAAAAAAATACTGAGAATTGGCAGACCGGAGGGCAGGGTAGGGCAGGAATTTTGCAAGGTGCTCACAGATGAGTGAATGGAGCAATCATAAAATCTTAAGAGAATTTGAGCCCGGAGGCAAAGAGGCTTATAGGGCGATTGCGAATGGTGTGCTTGGCAGTTCCAGCTATCAGGGCTCCTGGCAGTGGGTTAAAGCAGGTGAGGTCTTTGATTGATCCTTCCCTTTCCTCCCTCATGGGAAGTTTTCTAACCTCCTTGGCATACCTCATGTTCTCCACACCCTCTGGCTCTCCACAGGGCTCCCTGCCATACTCACTGGTCTTCCCAGCCCCACTTAAGTAGTGCCTCTTCCTTTCCATTCCTACCCTCAGTTCCCACAAATCTGATAAAGATTTTGAGTGATTTTTTTAATAAGTCAAACCAAATGAGTCTTTAAAAGTATGAATGTGGAGAAATCATTTTGAGCTACATTAGATCTTTTTTCATATCTTCTTGGAAATCTGATCGAACTAGGTTATCTGTTCTTTGCCTATGATTCATTATATCATCTTTCTTACCAAAAAAAAAAAAAATGTTATCACATGTTTTTGGAGGCACTAAAACTATACCTTAAAGCACAAGAAAGTCAAATATATATATATTTTTTTGAAAAGGCTCAAAGAGGAAATATGTTCTGGCTTCTTTTTCTTCTTACGTAGGTAGCCTCTTTCAAGTTCTTGGTAGAACAGTGTCTTTAGTAAGGAGTAGTGGGGGCCGCTGAGCAGTGCTCATTCACTCATTTGTTCGATCATTCACTCAATAATTTAACACACATTTGCTGCCCTATCATGTGCTAGGCATTGTTCTCAGCAGCAAATAAAATAGACGTTGCTCCCACCTTCCCAAAGCCACCTTCTAAAAGGAAAAGCAGTATGTGAAGATTACACCAGGTTTTTTAGTGCCTCCAAGCTGTCAGACTTCTGAATCTAGACTCCTTACCTCCTTCTCCTCCAAGTGAAGTTTCCATTGCTTATAAGCTAACTTATATTTCCAAAGAAGAAACCTGCAGCATATCCTAGGCTCGTCCACTTTGCACCTTCTTGGTGCTACTTGTCTTCTGGCCTTCTCAGCATCATCCCTCCCTTACTTGCTGATATTACCCTCTGAACTCCAGACTTTGTAATAAAGGGCGATGATCATCTGAATTTGCACTATTGATGTTCAAGATCATCAACACCAATAGCTCTTGTTTTGAAGTAATCAAATTGTTCCAAATTCCAGTTAAGAATAAAAAGAAAAATATTTTAATTCAAGAATGAAATTGGGGTTTTCACTGGGTTACTGACTCTGTTAAACAAAGAAAGGGAAATTAGGGGGGGAAGGGAGAAGAGCATAGAGTATATTAAAAACTGAATTATCTCAAACATGTGAGCTTTTGTGCTATGTTAAATGTAGGAAACCAAACCAGTCCCGCGAGCATTCAGTGAGCTCTCTAATTGTATGATATTATACCTGCATTAAAAGCGAACACTGACGACAATGCCTCAAAGCAGATAAAAAAGATAAATTAAATTATAAAATCCCATCAATTTGGAAGCAGAAGAAGTTGTACAGAATTGTTTCAAGTGAAATGACATTTGCTTTGGGAAGTAAGAAAATTAAAGATAATGGGGGACCCCTTCTTTGCTTTGCTTCAGCTATGAAATGCTGACTTCAAACTCATTCCTTACCTTCTCCCTACCTCCCTACCCCATTTCTAACCCTCAGCAGGAGGAGTCCACCTTGACAGTGAGAGTGGACGCCTCCATTGTGTTGGGTCTGGAGAGAACTTGCCTAAGCCTCTGCCTTGGACAGACTTTATTGTCTTCTTCTTTTGGCTTCCAAGCAGGCCAATAATTCATGGAATTAATAACTCATTATTAATTGTTTTTACATAGGTTATGGAATTTGGGTTATAATAATAATTATTATTATTTAGAGTACATATTGAAGCATTACAGATGACATGACATGATGTCTGGGATTTGCTTCAAAATAATCCAAGGGGTGGGGAAGGGGGCCATGAGCTGATAATTGTTGAATCTGGGTGTTGAGCACATGGAGGTTCATTATGCTCTCTATTTTTGTATATATATTTGTAATTTTTCATTTCAAAAGAAAAATATTTTTAAAGTTTATAAAGATACCATCTTTATAAAACTCCCTTTGGTAATTTTAATGCCATTTTAGTGTCAATAGTAAGATCTAATAATTATGGGGCACTGGGTTAATTTCTTTCAATGCATTATCTTAGTTAATCCTCACAACAAGCCCAGGAGGTTAGCATTATTATCCTGATATTACAGATAAAGAAACTGAGACATATGTCCAGCTGATGTGGCTCAGTGGTTGAGCATCGACCCTTGAATCAAGGGGTCGCCGGTTGATTCTCGGTCCGGACACTTGCCCAGGTTGTGGGCCTGATCCCCAGTGGGGAGCATGCAGGGGGCGGCCAATTGATGTTCTCTCTCATCGATGTTTCTGTCTCTCTCTCCCTCTCACTTCCTCTCTCTCCAAAATCAAATTAAAAAAAAGAAAGAAAGAAAGAAAGAAAGAAAGAAAGAAAGAAAGAAAGAAAGAAAGAAAGAAAGAAAGAAAGAAAAAGAAACTGAGACAGAGAGGCTAAGAGAACCTGACCAGGCTCTGTAGCGCATGTAGTGACAAAGTAGGGGCATGAAATCAGGTCTGGCTGACCTCAGGGCCTGAGGTCTATTATAAAATCACTATTCATCATTCTTCATGTGTAATTTTCATTCCATAAAGGGATAGAATGATGTCAACGAAGATTCGGCCATTTATTCCTTGAGTTGATGTTTACTGAGCATGTGCTATCTGCCTGGCACCTTGCCAGGCGTGCAGTAATGAGCAAGATGGCAGAGCAGTACCCACGGGGCCAGCATTTTCTTCAGCCAGGTCTTGGTGAAAGGCCACGTATTTCTTATTTGCCTTCAGAAAAGTGTTTTAAAACTGGTCTTCTGGACTACTTCATTGGGGGTTTCTTCAAGGGGTCAGTTGGACTAGGTCTCTGCTCCAGGCCTTTTCCCTCCTCTGTGAGTTGGTAAGCAGCAGGATAGGTTTTTAAAGTCCTGTAATGAATTATAAATTGAACACCACCCTCTCTCCCTCAGAACAATAGAGACCCATATGCCTATAGGACCAATAACTGGGAAACTATTTGCTCTTTCTTATCTGCTGGACCTCAATAACTCTTCAGAGTAATACCTATGTATGACCTTTAATCAGTTCTGCGTTCTGGAAATAATTGCCATGAGTTTCAAAATAGTTTATGTACCTGAATTCAAAAAAAGGAACTTCATTGTCAAAGACAGGCAATAAGCACAATGATGAATCTGATCAAGTTTAATTTTGATTGATTTTGGACTATGAACACTAATATATTATTTAAAGTCTCCATTCATAGTGGGCCGGTATGGCTCAGGGGATTGAGCATTGACCCATGGACTAAGAGGTCCTGGTTCAATTCCCAGTCTGGGCACATGCCCAGGTTGCCGGCTAGATCCCCAGTGGAGGGTGTGCAGGAGGCAGCAGATAGATGTTTCTATCTCTCTCTTCCTTCCTCTCTCTCTAAAAAATCAATAAAAACATATTTAAAAAAATAAAATGAAATCTCCATTCATAGGACTTAAGGCTTCATTAAGATAACTTTTTCTGCTCTTCACTCATATTGGTTTGGATAAAAGATGTTCTTGATATTGTGTTGATTGTTCTTGACCAGGATCTTGAAAACCCTACTGAATGATTAATCACTGTGCCCATGCACTAGCATATGCCTGTACATTGTTTCGACTCTAGAAAGACTTTCATGGCATAACCAGAATCCAACCAGTTGCCAACCCCTCCACTGCAGCCACTGGGTCCCCACCACCATTGTCTCTTGCCTGATTTGTGGTCACAGTCTCCTTTCCATTCTCCCTGCCTCTGTTCACTGCTTCACTTAGGATGGTGCTGGGCACATAATAAGCACTTGGTGTATATCTAGTGAATTGGTGAAAAGGAATATATTAGCAGTGGGTACAAATTTATAATATTTAAGCTGAAAGAGCAGGAAGATGCTTCTCTGGGATTGTTGTGCTGAGGTTCTCTGATCTGTGAGGTCACTAGGGTTCAGCCAGACACACACGGGCACCACTGGCCTTTGCAACATTGTGTGGCACCACTGCCAGCTCTTCAGCTGGACCAATTAATCTGTGTGACCTGGGAATTAGCTGCTTCCCTGAGAAATCATCTGGGTGCTTTTCTAGGTGAGATACAGGGGCACATGGGGGTGGCATTTCTTTGGCAGTTTTCTAATTCTAATTCTCCTATGATCATCAGTCTGTTTAGATTTTCTATCTCTTCTAGGTTCTGTTTCTACAAATTATATTGTCTTTAGAAGAGTGTGCATTTCACTCACACTTTTAAATGTATTTGCACAAAGTTGAGCAAATTATTCCCTTACATGGTATTCAATTTCCCCTGCTTCTGTGATTTCCCTTTTATAATTTCCATTTTGAGTAATGGTATAGTCTCCCTTGTTTTCTAAATTTTTTTTAGTTAAGTTAGATAGTTATTTATCTTAATTTTTTTTCAAGGAATCAGATTTTGTAATTAGTTACGTATTCTACATTGTAAAAAAATTTGTCTCATTTATATCTTTTTTTGTCTTTTGAAATTCCTTCTTTCTGTCTTTTACTTTATTTGTTGTTGATTTTTATAAGAACTCCCTGAGTCAGATGTTTATTTCACTTGTTTTATTCTTTATCTTATATTAATACAAGTATTTACACTAGGAATTTACTCTGAAATGTATCCCATAGGTTCCCCTTTGGCTCTGAAGTCAGATATTTCCTTATTTTTTTCTTTAACAATTTACAATTTAGATTACTTTTTCTGATCCAAGTGTTTTAAAAGAGAGAATTAAAAACAACATATCCAAGTGGAATAGTTTTTAATTTTAATTCTTATTGTTACTGTTTCATGATTTCCAGAGAAGGAAAAGATGCTGAGTTACACAACCACGTGCCATGTGGAAATCTCCTCTCTCACGGCGTTGCTTTCTGGGAGTTGAAGGGCAGGGAGATGGATTAGTATGAATTTATTATTCACGAACATAGATAAACATGGCCATACAATTGCTTGTGTGTGTCCAAAAAGAGCTTCTAAGCAAAATCTTTAAATCCTTATGAAATTCAGAGTAAGGGAATACCTTTTGCATTTTAGAGTAATGACTTTTTTTGTCTTTTACTATAGCATTATGTATAACTGCCGTAAGTTAACTTATTAAAGTGTATTTCCAGCTTCACCTAAAACTATTTCTGGAGGTAGTTGCCAGGTTGTCAAAGTTAAAGCAGCATATATTCAAAGAGCAGTGAAAGGTTTAATATCCTTATTTTTTAATCCTCACCCAAGGATATTTTTTCATTGATTTTCAGATAGAGTGGGAGGGAGGAAGGGAGGGAGGGAGGGGGAGAGAGAGAGAGAGAGAAACATAGATTGGTTGCCTCCCACATGACCCTGACCAGACCAATGATCGAACTGCAATTGAGGTACGTGCCCTTGACCGGAATCGAACCCGCAACCCTTTGGTCTGCAGGCTGACGCTCTACCACTGAGCCAAACCAGCCAGAGCTAATATCCCATTTTTTATACAGGAAGTTAAAGACATCAGACCAAAGTGGGAAAAGCCTGGACTTTGGAGATAGGTGAAACCTGAGTTCAAATCCCTCAAAATACACTTCTCCGAGCTTAATCTACTTAAATGGGGTTCCCATCCTGATATTCAAATGCCAGAAGGATGCCATTTCTAACCTCCCTCCCCAACCCCCAAATGCTCAGACAAACCCAGAGCTCTAAGTTCATTAGATTTCTGGGGTCTCTGAACTCTTACCTGAATCTATTTAAAGATCCCATATTCAAAAGGTACACACTTCCAGTTGTAAAATAAATTAAGTCACGGGAACACAATGAACAGCATGGTGACTAGAGTTAATAACACTGTATTGTATATTTGAAAGTTGCTAAGAGAGTAGATCTTACATGTTCTCATCACAAGACAAAAGAAATTTGCTACTATGTGTGGTGATAGATGTTAAGTAGACTTATTGTGGTAATCATTTTGCAATATATACAAATATCGGATCATTATGTTGTACACCAGAAACCAATGTTATATGCCAATTATATTCCAATTTTTAAAAATCCTATATTCCCCAAAGGAGGGGCTCTACCTTAATTCTGCAGAGGGTCAGTATTGGGGTGGGAACGTAAACTGTGGAAGCAGTAACATCTCTGTTAGGTTGTTCTTATCTGAGTCAGTGCAAAGCAAAGCCATTTATCTTTTGCCTACAAGTGGCAATACTCCCGGGGTGAGTCTTCACTCTGCTTCACGGCACCGCTGAACTGTGAGGATGAAAAGACAGTTTGAGCCCTGGCCGGTTTGGCTCAGCGGTTAGAGCGTTGGCCTGCGGTCCAGAAAGACCCGGGTTCGGTTCCCGCTAAGGGCATATACCTCGGTTGCAGTTTGTCCCTGGCCCTGGTTGGTCGTGCGGGTGGCAGCCACTCGATGTGTCCCTTTCACGTCGATGTTTCTCTCTCTCTCTCTTCCTCTCTCTCCCTCCCACTCTATCTGAACAAAAAATGAAAAAATGTCCTCGGGTGAGGATAAAAAAAAAAAAAAGAAAAGAAAAGACAGTTTGAAATGGGCGAGAAAGAAATGGAATTAAAATAATATCCTTATGTACATTAAAATATGAAAAAAAATGTGCAGCTCAGGATCCTACATTCATTGTTCCTTAGGTGTGGAAGTCCCTTCCCAACCCACTCTCCCTGCAGCCCCCATTTCATTTATGTGTAAATGCCACTTCCTCAAGAGGCCGACCTGATCCCATCTCAATTAGGTCTCCTGGTCATGCTCCAGGTGCAACCCGTGTATTTCCTTCCTTACATTTGTAATTAAGAATGTGATTATTTCATTGTTTCCTTCCCACACTTAGAGTAACAAATTTTTATTTTTATTTTTTAAAATCATTACCCGAGGATGTTTTTCCATTTATCTTCAGATAGAGTGTGAGGGAGAAGAGAGAGGGAGAGAGAGAGAGAGAGAGAGAGAGAGAGAGAGAGAGGAACATCGATGTGAGAGGGACACTTCAATTGGTTGCCTCCCGCAGGACTCCGACCAGGGCTGGGGACGGAACCACAACTGAGGTGCCTGCCCTTGACTGGAATCGAACTGGAAACTCTTTGGTCCGCAGGCTGATGCTCTAACCGCTGAGCCAAACCGGCCAGGGCACGGTTACAAATTTTTATGAAGTGCTTCCATTGGCCATCTATTGTGCTAATGGCGCTATGAGATTATCTCATCCTCATATTATGAGCGAAGTACTGTTATTATCCCTGCTTCATAGTAAACTGAGGAACAGAGAAGTAATTGGCTCCAGGTCACTTGGTGAGGAGTAAAGTTGGGCTTCTAACTCAAGGGTCTGACTTCAGAGCCCTTGCTCCTAATTAACCACTGCCCTACAGATATGCGGGACAGGGACCACCGTGTGTGCTTGGCTCTCGGTAGGTGCTGAATATGTGTTGACAGAAAGGAGAGATTTTGGGGACCACATAATCATGGTTTCCTCATCTTAAATGGGAACGGCAGTTCCTCTTCACAGGATGTTGTAAAGATGAAATGAGATGGGGTATTTTTGAAAACAGCTCAATAATTATACATTTGTTCTTTTATTCATTCATTCATTTATTCATTCCTGATTCATAGCTCTCATAGAAAGTGGCCAAGAGTACAAGGTCCCGAATGTAGAGGCACAGAAGGGGAAATCGTAGAGCAAGTGTGGCACCTTATAGATAAAGCTAACCAGTTAGTTACCCTACAAAGTTGGAGTTTATTATCTAACTCACTCATTAAAAGCCAGTATCTTTTTTTTTTTGGTTAATCCTCACCTGAGGATATTTTTCCATTGATTTTCTTAAATAGAGTAGGGGCGGGGTAGAGAAACATCCATGTGAGAGAGATACATCAATTGCTTGCCTCCCATACAACCCCAACCTGAGCTGGGAATCGAATGTGCATCCCAGGTACTCGCCCTTGACCAAAAATCGAAACTGTGACCCTTCAGTCTGCAGGCCGATGCTCTAACCGCTGAGCCAAACTGGCCAGGGCAAAAGCTAGTATCTTAAATGTGACACAGACAGTGTCAATTTAACTTGGTATGGAATGATGGTGTAATAACTCCAGTTTTTGGTAACCAGTAATAATTTAGGGGAAAGATTTCATTTAAGAAGCAGAGCTGTCAGAAAGAGGATCCCTTTATTAGTTAACATAAGTGAAAACTTCCTTAGAGCCAAAAGGTAGAGCAAGTTTAACCCAACTCCCATGAAGCTAAGTGATTCACCCACAGTCACTATCTTTTGACCAATTTAGTAGGTATACTGACTGAGAGAAATGGAGAGCCTCAAAAGTTAAAATATATCCCAGTATAAAGCTATAATTCAAGAAAAAACAATGAAACAGTCCCAGGAGTACTGAGAATTTGGCATATGATGTGACATTTGAAATCAGCACAGAAAAGTGGGATGATTTAATACTATTGGGACAACTAATTTATCAGGTGAAATGTATTATGAATTGAATTGTCCCCAAGAAGATAAATTGAAGTCCTAATCCCTGGTACCTATGAATGTGATCTTATTTGGAAATAGTGTCTTTGCAGATCTAATCAAATTAAGATGAGGTCATACTGGTGCAGTGGCCCTAATCCAATGACTAGTATTTTTACAGAGAGAAAGATTTGGACACAGAGACACACAGGGAAGAATGCCATGTGACAAGAGAGACTGAAATGATGCAGCTTCGAGTTAAGGAAGACAAAAATAGCACCTCATTTTAATTTATACTTTTAAGTGAGGAGCAATCGTTTTCCATAATCTGTTAATTTACTCGTGTAAGTTATATTTTTTTGTACTCAATTAATTTGAGTCTTAAAATTCCTATCCTCTTAGTATTCCCAAGAACTCCTTGTGTAATATAGACATTAACTAATTCTTGGTTTGCCTCTCTTTGGGAATTCTCTCTTCATACCAGACACTTGAGGGCTCCCTCACCCACTCCCATGGCTTCAACCACCATCTTTGTGTTAGAGGTTCCTCAATCCATATGCTCTAAAAATAAATCTGCTCCCCCCACCCCCAAACAATTTGGAACAGTGGGTGATACATACTGAAATACAAGCATAAAAGACCATTTTTTAAGGATTAGATTATTTTTAGAACTATTTTAAAGATTAGATATGAATAATTATAAAATGATTCTATAGCATTAAATGCATGGAAACAAGCAAATGGATAAAAACTGTTCTAGTTAACCAACTGCCTAAGTGGTTGAATAAATGAATAAAACATTTTTAAAAGTATTTATTTAAAAAGCTGTTACTGTAATGTTACATAAAAATTATATATATATTTCTGTTTACAAAATTCCATTCCTTTGAATTCAATTTTAAATGCAATTTTGAAAATGAAAAGCTTCTAGGATTTCTTCTGAAAGTAAACACTTAAAAATACTTTTTACATAAACTTCTAAAAACAAAAACAAACCACCGTAGGAGCACAGAAAAGAAAAAGTCCACTCTGTTTCTTGAAGTGGTCAGAAAGCACCCTGGCACAGGAGGCAGGGTTATGAGACAGCATTCCCTGTCACTCGGAACGGATCTACATGGAAAGGTTCACATGCAACAATGGTTTGTTCTTCCAGTCTTTCCAGTTTTGGGATCCAATGTGACAGTGCCAATCAGGCTCTTTATACTTTTACCTAAATCAAAGTCTCCCATTTGGTTAATTCAAAGCAGGAAAACTGTTCCCTCCAAGTCGGCGCACTCTCGGGTGGTCTTACGAAAACTCTGTGGAAGCTGCTGTGACTCTATAACCGATCAAGGACTCCTTGGCACCTCCGTCCACAAGCAGATCCACCAGCACATGGGGCTTATTGTAACCAAAGGAGATGGTAGTGTTTCTCAGTAGCGTTATGGGCTCTGGTTCTTCTGCCTTTATTTCACTTTTGTTATTTGGAGCAAGTTCTGAGTCAGATAAAAGGCTGTCCAATTCCACAAGGCCACTATCAGAACCATTTCTGGAGTGATAAGAGTTTAAAGTGATGCTGCAGGGTTCAGACTGGTTACTACTAGAATGGACAGAATCCCCTCTTCGTACTGGGGTCAGAGGGCTACCAGGGGCCAAGTCTGGATTATTTTCTTCAGTGGTTCCCACTTCTGTTCCACTAGGAAGATCTCTGTGTTCTGTTTCTCCTGGACTGTCCTCAGTCTGCATACTTGAAATTGTTTCTGGAGACAACTGCTCTTCCCAGATCACAGTCTCGTTTTCAGGGACAACAGATTCATAGGTGATGGGTGACACATATTTTGATTCAGATTTTGCCTCCGAAGAGGCATTTTTTACTACAGACACCTAAGGAAAGATAAATCAATGATTAAAAATAATAAATTATTAAATTTAAGTACCCAGCCTCAAAAAAATGGTCTCAAGGTAATGGACAACTAAATATACCACTAAATGGCATATTTAGAACAGTATAATAAAATCTGGTGGTTGCCTTTCCTTCCTATACTATGTTAAGATTAGAAGCAATTTTTAAAAAGTTACTATCTCACCAATATATGATGTTGTTTTAACAGATGAACGTTAAATTTGTAATGGGAGTCCAGCTACTTTATGTAATATTTTTACCATTTCCCTTCATAATTATAATTTTTATTGGCTCATATAAGTTCTTTACACTGACAATTAGATAATTTCTCTAATAGTAGATGTTAAAGTATTAATAGTTGTTATTATTCACAGAATATGGTGAAATAAATATTCTTACATGTCTTTTTATTTTAGAATAAATTCTTAAGTGTGGAATGACTAAGTCCGAGGATGGAGCATGTTCGTGGAACTAAGACACTGCATGCCCATTGTATGCTCATCCTCCGACCAGGGCTATATGACCAGTTTTACTACTGCTACTCCTGATAGTCAGGCTTATTCTTCCTTCTCTGGTGGGTGTAAAAAAGCATAATGTGAGATTGCCTTGTGCTTAATTACCAGTAAGGATGAGTACTACAATATGTGAACTGTCTGCTACTTGTTGATAGTTCTTATCCACTTTACTTAAATGTAATGCTTTCATACAAAGTTAACTGTGCCCTTTGCATATCACAGATATTATTCCTGTCATATTTGATTCAGAAAGCCATAACCGTTACCCTTTAAATGTTCTTTTCATCATACAAAGGATTTTAAATGTTAGACATTAAAATGTCAAACTTCTAGTTTAGTCTCACTTTTGGTCATCTTTCCTTCTACACTCCAACCACAGTGAAGTGTGTCTGTATTTGCAGATTTTAAAAAGCCATGCTGTCTTGATTCTGGACCTTAGCACCTACTGTCCCTTTGTACCTGGACAATCTCCGATCTGTCCCTTAGGACTGCTCAGGCATCAGCTGCCTCTGGACAAAGTCCTCACTGGCACGTATATAAACCTTTGCTTTTGAACCTACCACACTGTACAGCCACCGAATACTTATCTTTTCTCCCATTAGACTTTAAGCTCCTTAACAGACTTGTCTGACTGTACTTGTGCCACATGCATAAAGACATATTTGGTGTGTGGTGAAAAATACGTGGTTTTGGATATGCGGTAGATCTGAGTGATTTATAAAGGTGACATGATGCTGAACATCATTCTACTTAAAAAAAAATTTACGATTGCTTCTCGGCCTTTTGGCTAAGATCAGGTGTAAAAATAATTTACGAAACTATCAGAAAGGTTCCAATCAACATTTTAGTGTATATAATTAAAGAAGTATATTTAAATACATTACCAAGGACTTGGGTAACATGATGCTTTCTCTCTTAAATGGATTTATCTTCTTAATGTTAATACATATAACTACCAGGATAATTACTAGAAAGAGTAGGAAAGCAACAACAATTGGAATCCAAACAGAATCTGTAAAAAGAGAAAAATCACAAATTAGAATTAAGATGGAACAGTGCTATAATCAAATAGTTGACTTTGAACTATTCTTCATGTAGATTACATCAGGTAATACGGTCAGTGTTAAGGAACACTGACACCGACGTCAGGAGAGATGAGTGAAAAATTATGTCCCTGGCCTACATAACAACATATTCTTCCCAACTCCACAATTCTAAACTTTCTGCCACTATAGTCATGACACAATGTGACTAAAATAGCTTTTTCCTAACAATTTCCTTACAGCCCCACATATAGGAAGGTTTTCAGAGTTATACTTTTCTCTAAGTTAAAGAGGCAAAAGAAGAATTTTTAAAATATATTTCAATGTCTATAACTCTTAAAACAATCCAGTCCCAATCCATAGAATTTTGTTACATTTTATATTTATTTCAAGACTGCAAATACTTATAAAGATACACAGATGTGCACGCATGCACACACACACACACACACACACACACACACACACACACACACAAAAGCTACACAGCGATAAAGTCCCCTTGACTTTTGTTTCAGAAGATTTGTCTCAGAGCACATACATCTTTAATCACTGGTGTGTATTTTTCTCTAATGCTGCTTTTTATTTTCACAGCACAATCTTCAGTGTTTTTTTCACGGTCCTCTGTTCCTAATTAACAGTGCTCTACATATTAGGGTGGTGTTTGGCCTCTTTCAGGGCATTTCATTACTTTTAATTTCTATCCCAAAGTTACATCTTTGGAACAGTAATTCTGGAAGTTACTACTAAATGAATGCTTGTATCACACCTGTATGGGATGTGAAGGCAATTAAATTATAACAATAGTAAAAGATAAAATTAACTACATAAGTCAACCAGCACTGGGCTTAGAAGCACAGAACAGGCAGGCAGGAATGCTGCCATGAGCCACAGTGGTGCCACTGTGTGGCCACAATACCAGCCCAATTTATAATTTAGGTGTTTTAGTTTGTATGTTTTTTAAAGTAAATCTGGGTCATTTGCCTTACTTTCTTTTGTTTGAGCTTTTCCTCTCTTTTTTTAAAAATATGTTTTTATTGGTTTTTTTAGAGAGAGAGGAAGGGAGAGAGAGACACAAACATGGATTGGCTGCTTCCTGTATGCCCCCTGCTGGGGATCAAGCCCGCAAGCTGGGCATGTGCCCTGACTGGGAATCCAACCGGGACCTCTCAGTCCACGGGATGATGCTCAATCCACGGAGTCACACTGGCTGGGCTATACTTATTTTTTAGTAATTATTTCCAGTGCTTGTGCAGCTCATATCACACAATTTTAATCAATTAACATTCCTGCTGTTCAGTTTTTAAACTTGTCTTCATAAAAAACATATACGAATATATATCTTGATGAATACATATCATCTTGCTATATTGAATAAATTGACTCATATTATCATTCATAATCCTGAAATGCATAGATGCACACAGTTTTATGTGTTTATTATATTTTTCTTTCCTGCATGGAAAAGTTATCACATGGCTTTCCAAATTGGTTGTTTTGTATCTTTTAATGCCTGAGAAATGGCCTTATTTGTAATTTTGAACTTCTCTGAGGAAGAATATTATTTATTAAAATATTATTTTTAAAAGAACACAGATTACTGAAATAGCAAATTTCCTTTCTTCACATTACCCTATGTTAGTTAACACTCCTTGTATTTAGGAAAAAATGGCAAGAATTTACCTGTAGTGCTCTTCTGATCAAAAATGGTAATACAAAGTTCTTTGGACTTTTCAGTTTTAACAAACCAAGGTTCTGATGAAACTCCTTCTGCTGAAATACAGTACTTAGAATTCAGTGAGGACACCGGAATACTAAAGTGGCATTGAGTCTCGAAGCAATCATCTCCTGCCACATTGTACACCGTATCTGGAATCTGTATGGGAAAACAAAAAACGAAAAACAACCAATGAAAATGTATGGCCCCTTTTAATCTGAAAAACAAACAAAAACAAAACACCATATTTAAACTGGCCAAACACCTGGAGAAAGCATGTATGTGATAAACGTTGAACATGTCTGAAAATAGTGTTGATATCAAATAATAAGTCAATTTGTTACTTCAAAATAGCATGATGTATCCATCAAAATGTTCTTTAAAGGGATTATAAATTTAAAAACACAAATAGCAGGAATGTTTCATTAGTCCTATTTCTATAATGCTAGAAATTTAGCTGTTGAGAGATAAAAGCATCTTATAGGAAGAATAATAAGGGTATTATGCAAAAGCTGTTGAATCTCTTGGCAGTAATTCGGAGAAGGGGTTGAAGCAATTTTTGGGAATTTATCATTAACCAGCTGAAGTGTGTGGATCACCTGTGCTAGAGCCTGAAAACTCAAAGGCAGGACAGTGGTGGCCGGACCTCAAATAACTTACTATACAGTGTAGAAGAGAGATTAAGAAAGAAACATAAGAGAGTAATGAGTACTGCAAGAGGACTTCTATATGGAACTAGGAATAACCAGACCACAGAAGAGTAAACAGTCTACCGTATCAGAAAAGAATTCACAGGGGAGATGATAAACCAGTTAATACTGATGAATGAATAGAAATTTGCCAAAGGAGAAAGGTGGAGAAGGACATTCTATGAAAGAGCATGTTACTTACAGGGAACTAAGAACAGCAAGGGTTCTCCAAAGCATGAATGAAAATAAGGTTGGAAGGAATGGGGAGAGAGGGTGCTGGAAAGGATTCAAGAGGCCAAATCATGAAGGCCTTTGTAGGCCGTGCCAGGAAAGAGAATTGAGGTATTATTTTCTAGCTGATGGTAATTTGCTAAAGGGTTTTAAGCAGTGAAGTAATAAGGTTAGATGTGCACTCTAGAAACAACTCTGCTAGCAACCAAAGTGACATTTTAAAACTTAAATCAGATGTCACTCTTCTGTTTAACTCTTTCCAGTGACCCAGTGTCCCAGGACCTCTCTGACCTCATCTGCTTCCACACTCTGTGCAACCTTGCTGCTCCCTTCATGTGCCCGGTATCCTTTTGCCAAGCTCTTTGCCTGAAATACTTTCCCTATCATCATTATCCATGCAGCTCACTCCTCATCTCTTCCAGCCCTGGCTCCAGTAATACCTCGTCCCACAGGTGAGGTCTGCTTTGACCACCCTACCGAGTCACTCCTACCCCTACCCCCTGCCCAACCCTCTTCCCTGCCTTTTCTCCATAGCACTTATCACTGGAGTTTTGTTTGTACTGCCCATTGCTCTGCCCTGGTGCCTAGAAGGAACGGAGCACATGCTAGAGAAATATTGTTAAATAAAGGAATGGTAGCGCTGTGGCAAATGGATGGAATAGAATAATTTGTGGTCTGCACACCAGTGCCAGAATGTAATTATATCCCCACAGTACTACTGTTAACTTTTTCTCTCAAAAACAATGACTCCAATTAGAGCTGTGTAATTTTATGTTACTACCAATGAGGAAGAAAAGATTAAAATTATTCTCATCTTACCACTGAAGAAATGGAAATATACACGTTAATAGCCTAGATTAGGGCTATGGTGTTATATGAGGGAAAGGAAAAACTTACATGTGTTCTCCTGGCCCAGTGTTAGTGATGAACTATGCCACCAATTCCATTCAATAGCATCTATATAGGTATTTCACTTTTCTTATCAAAACCTAGGATCTGTAAGTCTTGCCTGAATATTCATGAGCATTCTACTTCCTTACATTACATACAGAAAAAACTTATGTTAGTGACAGAAACATTTCCATTTTGAAAAAGATGAAATAGAAACACATACCAAACTTTCATTTATTCTCACATACAACTTGTATGTGAACTCGTAACACTTATCATATATGTTTTCCGGCTCTTCTTCATTTACAGTAAGTACAGGGTCAAATACATCAATAATGAGTTGGTCCTCCTTATGTCTGATACTCTGTTTAGGTGGTCCAACTTTCCCTGGGTGGGGGGAAAACAAAAAAGAAGTAGAATTAGTGGCCCTAGAACTTTATAGTACATTGTATAAAATGACCCAAATCAATCAACCTCCTCTTTTTGTTGTTGTTCTAAAGCAGAACCACATTTAAACTATTCCAAAAAGATCTAGAAGATATTCTAAGTGTACTTAATAAAGAAATGTGTAATATATCTTCTCAGTCAAGAAGTATTCTTATCTAATCTAAACTCCTCTTTAAGAGTTTACATTCATTTTGAGTTCCAAAGAAAAATAGGTGGTCATGAATCTTTGTAAAAAACATTGACATAATAGAAGCTCTATTAAGTTATTTTTCCTTTATCTTTGGTTCTATAGATTTAAAAAAAAAGGTTTTCTAAAAAAAAAAAAAAAAAAAAAAGTTTTAGAAAAGGCATTTTGATTATCTTTAAACCGCACAGTGACTCTTTGTATCTCCAACACTTATGGATGTCTGGCATGAAGGCTCCATAAAAGTTTGCTAAATATATTCAATTTTTACTGTGAAATCCGAACTAGATAGTCATTCATTCAAAAAATATTTATTATGCCTTTGATGTTTGAGACTTGTTGGCGAACCATTTAACTATTCTTCACAGATTTATTGCGTACCTACTGTGGGCCAGGCAGGTCTATTTTTACTCACCAATGTATCCTTGGGCCTAGCACACTTTCTGGTGTACAGTATGCCTTTGGCACATCATGTGGGAAAAATCTGACATACAGAGGGTATAGATATCAGATGACAAAGGCATCATGACCTCTGGGGAATACAACTATTTCAAGGGCAAGTAGAGAATGAGCTGTGGAAGAGACCAAGTAGGCACAATCCAGAAAGCAGGAGAAGAAGGCAGTGGTGGTGGAAGTAATGAAGCTGAACAGGAAGGAAGCGAAGCTGGGAGGCAAGGCGCTGAAGGAGTAGAAGCCTAGGGAGCAGTCAGGTGACTAAAGGCTTCTTCTGCCCAGGAGTGAGGGTGTGAGAGCTACAAGGGAGGACGTTAGTCAGAAAAGAGGACCTGGCATTGAAGATTCTGGAGCTTGAAGTGATAGTAAAGATCAGGTCAACTATGGCAACGTGATGCTGGAAGCAAGGAAAGCTGAAAATTACTGGGGTTGAAGAGATTACAGAACTCTGATATTTTTTAATGTATGAAGCTGATATTAAAATTCCCACAGGCCTTGAGGTAGAGAAGAGAGAAGAGCAGCTGCCAAAGCCCTCAGTGAATGTAACCTATAAAGGAATGATGAAGACAGGAAGGGGAAGGGCAGTGCTGAGTTGCACAACACTGATCCACATATTTAAATGGAATGGAAATGGAATAGTTAAATAGAGGCAAAGTGATGGGCCTCTCTTAGGCCTATTTTATGGGCCTTGGGAGAAGTGGAAGACACAAACTCCCTAAGTTGCTACAAATGTTTCTTGGGCATTGTAATAATTTTTAGCAACTGCTAATAAAAGCAAATATATATAAAAGACACATGTAAATACTCTCAAATTTAAATTTTAGATGTGTATACATTCTACTCACACTGTCTGCACAAAATAAACTCTTTTGACTCTGCATAGGCTGATTCTTGTTGTCCATGCCTAGCTTTAACTCTGGCCCAGAGAGAACGTGCTGGATCATTAATCATGGAAAAAATGTTGCAGTGACGCTGAGAGGTATTGCAGGCATGAACCCATTCTGGCTTCCTAAAATGGAAAGGAAAAAAGAAACACAAAGGTAATTTTTATTAATATATAAACTTGAGCCATCTCTGCCTATGTTTTGCTTTTCATTCACAGCATGGAGCTGGTAGACACAGCTAAATAAGAATAGGATAGCCCTAGCTGGTATGGCTCAGTTGGTTGGGCCGTCATCCTGTGCACCAAGAAGTTGCTGGTTCGATTCCCAGTCAGGGCACATGCTGGGGTTGCAGACTTGATCCCCAGTATGGGGCGTGCAGGAGGCAGCTGACAGATGTTATGCACTCACACTGATGTTTCTCTCCTCCTTTTCTCTCTCTCTAAAAAAATCAATAAGCTATTCTTTAAAAAAAAAAAAAGAATAGGATGAAGAAGCTAGACAAAGCAGGAAGGAAGCCCTTACTCTTTGGTCAGAAGTACTACAAATTCCTTTACAATGAAGAGGCTCAATTCAAATGACAAGATCTGTACATACCATATTTCGCTCTTTAAACAACTCTAGTTTCCATGAACATAATCATTACTCATATCAGAATCTAACACATTATAAAGACTCCTAATACTTGTCAAAAATTTTTTTGGAAATTTTAATCTTTTTGCTCAACAATATCTATACACCATAGGAAACAAGATGACATTACCTTTAATACAGAATTACAAGCTTTATTATCATGCCTTAAGAACTAGGAAGTCAGCCTGGCTGGAATGGCTCAGTTGGCTGAGTGTAGTCCTATGCACCGAAAAGTTGCTGGTTCGATTCCTGGTCAGGGAACATATCTGGGTTTCGGATCTGATCCCCCAGTCAGGGCATGTACAGAAGGCAATGATTGATGTTTTTCTCTCTCACATAGATATTTCTTTCTCTCTCTCCCTTCCTCTTTCTTAGCATGTCCTCGGGTGAGGATTAAAATATATATTTTTTTTAATTAAAAAAAAAAATCTTGGAATTTAGTGATACTTATCTACTTCGATTCTGACAGGAAAAACTAAGAGGCAGGAAGTATTCTGAAAAGAACTAATTTGCACCCTTAATTAGCACTTCTGGAAGTCTACAAGCAGTTCAGGAAGTTTTGCTACCTGAGAAGGACAATAGAAGGGAACACAAAGTTATGGAATATGCAAGGACCTAGACAAAAACGGAATAAAAAGGGTAAGACAGTAACACTCACCCATAGATCTTCACCTCTACAGTAAAAACAGGCTTCTGCGGCATGACTGTGTGATTCCAAAATACGACAGCATCCGAGTTACAGGCCTCAATGGTCACATTGGTTGGTGTAGGCACTGTAAGAGATTCAAAAGAAAAATGGACAATAGTAAGAAATTAACATTAGAAAACCTTATAATAAGAAGCCATGTTAACCAAATATTAAAATATACATTTTAAAAAGGATTCATCAGAATAAATAATAAAATTTTTTCAATTAGAAGATTTTTAAAAATAAATTTTATTGAAAAATCTATAGAAGAGTTCTGATTCATTTTAAATTACTGAAGCAACATTGTGATATAAGAGGAACACAAATATAATGCGAGGGAATAAAGTCCTATGTTTTAGGAATTTTAAAAACAAATGCACTGCCTGCTGTAGTAATAATCCTCAATTCATTTAATCACTAGAACTCTCTATATATGATACCACAGATTGTATTCGATGTCTAGAGAAGAACTGGCTACACCAGGGATGGCCAATTTCACTCTAAAATACCATGCAGGCTCTCAACCCTATACCCAGTGGTATTACACACCCTTAGTACCTTTTCTATAGCACATGAATAGATGCCATCAACCATTCCAATTTCATCTTTGCTCTCTAGAGTGTGAAGGGCTTTTTACAAAACAAACCCAGTATTTCTTCTTGCCTTGGCTCTTTCAAACCATTTTATAAAACTCTTATTGATAAGATGTGAGCCACATGAAGTCACTTTAATATCTTTTCACCGGACATTACCAAAACTGCAATCTAGTTATTAAAAGCAGCCATTTTCCCCCTGGTAAAAGGTTGTCATCCACCACCCCATGGAAAATTGAACACACACATCTCCTCAATCCCTCCTTTCCCCTCTCTTTCCCTCTTGCCTCCCCTCCCTTCCTTCCCTTCTTCATGAATAAACACGAAGGTATATACAGTCAGTAATATGACCCAAAATGGAAAATTCTATTAAACATGATTTACTTATACAATTAAAATAAATAAATGAATGGTAATGTGGCCAAGGTTCAGTGGCTTCCTAACATAATTTATCATCCTCCTCAAAAATTCTAAGACCTATAAGTATACTTTTTAGATCATCTCAGATAATGATGATCACTCAGATTTTTATCAAGCAGACTGCTCTAATATGAAAAATATTCCCTGGGCTGGACACTACGAAATCTGGGTTCTTTCCTGATGTACTGCTATACAGTTATTTCAGATTTCCTCATCTATCAAATGAGGTGTTAATTTCACATACATATGATATTTGCTTTCTGTTGAAGGAAACACCTGCAATATAGCGTATAGCAGGGTAGACTGAAGCTTCCTCATAGGGCTCCTTTTTATTTGTATCTCAACTTCCTGAAACAGCCTAGTCTCAAATAGTTTATAATCTAGGGTTGAGGTGGAAATAAATGGTACAACTCCGAGTTCAATTAAACATTAATGTCAAATAATAATCACACATACAAACATAATTTTGCAACCAGATAAGAAAAAGAAGTACCTGATGCTAAGAAAACTCATGATGAGTCTGAACTTCCTTCAGAAGCCATTTCTTAATTTTAGCATCTTTTGCCTCTCCAGAGGCTGAGAATTTTCAAGCCAACAAGTCCTGGTTTCTTTTTGTTTAACAGTCTTTTCCCCTTGATTACTCTCTCTCGTTTTGCATTTATTAGAAGCAAGAAGAAATAACATGGCACCTTCAATGCTTTGCTTGGAAACCTCCTGTTAGGTCACGCAGATCACCAGGCACCTTTCTTAGTGTAGCCAAGCTTTCTGCCACTACATAACAAGGATCTGCCTTCCCCAGTTTCCAATAATGACAGGTTTCGCCCTTTCTTTTAAGCCCCTGTTAAAATTCTACTCCCAATTTATCACCCTCCAATTTATCATCCAATGGGGATGTCTTTTTAACTGCATTTACTCAATCTGAAATTTCTATAGTTGAGGAAAAGACATATAGAAGTTCATCTATATACTAGAATATCAAAGTCCATTTATATTTATGAGGTTATTGAATCATATAAAACCACAAACAACAGTAGATTTGTACTGTTAGATTAGTTTTTAATGTGAATCAAACTATGTTTCCCATAATTTAAGTAAAAGCTTGACATGTTTAGACTAAGACAAGGACTTGAATTATAGCTTTCAAAGTAATCAAGACAGACAGATGGCAGGAGGAAGAGATTCCGATGATTGACAGCAGACAGATGACTAGTAGATTAAAGGAGAAACTTTTAAATATTTACATGAAAGGATATAACTTGTGGTTTTAATGCCACCAGAAGAGAAACCATGTGGTTATTAGATATCTGCCTTTGTCATCTTTGCTAAAATCACATAATAGACATGAGCAGTTTTCTCATTAAAACTCAGAATTTTGTAACCTAAAGTTTAAATTGTTATATATTCGGATTGAAATAATTAAGGCTTACCGCAAACTTCGATTCATAATAAATTTACCTTATGTAAATAAAACTATATGTATAAATAGCGAGACAGTATTATGCCTAGAGTTTAAGGAAAGATCCTACCAGATGGCATGAAATTAAAAAATCTTAGAGATTTCCCCATCTCTTCAAAATGCCCAGATTGAGTTTCTGTAACTGATGTTATTTTTGCATATGGATTTAGAGTTATTTGGTGCAAACTACCCAGAGTAAACTAGCTGTTTTATGATCTGCTTCCCAGAACACCTCTAGAAACTAGCAGCTGAGGATTTAACAAAGCCAAACACTGGAGAGAAGAATCAGTTTTTCATTATACTCAATTACCATGCAGGGGGGAAAAAAAGAATTCTGGTTATAGCCAACTGTTTTCTCATGATAAACTAGAACAGACAGGATATGAAAAAAGAGCAAGGGAGGGGTCAGAAAATACCGATGAAGATCACATCAGCAAGTCGTGACGCAGTGCCACTAGACAGGACAGTGGAGACGTCACCAAAAGACCAAAATACAGCCGCCAGAAGAGTTCTGTAATCATTTCTGGGGAAGGCAGGGTGGAGGGGGAAGCAGACAGCTACAGACATCTTGATTTCTTCTGTATGGATGGTGCCTCTACTCGAAGAGGGTCAGCCACAGGAGTTCTTCATTAATTTTAACACCACAGCATACAAAGACTATCTAGAAGATGAGTATATCTATGGCAGAACAGAGCTCCATACTCTGTAGACACCATTCCACAATTGGCTTATCAGCATCTCTAAGGGAAGGACAAAATGAGCAGCCAAAAAGAAGTGAGAATAAAGGGGCTAGTAAGTAAACTGTTTTTGTGGATTTAAAGTCACCTAACACCACCACTCAAAAACAAATACTATAAGTCAAAGCATCCAGATCTTTTCCTGAATGACACCTCTCAGATAAAAGATCTAACACCCTCCCCACATTGAAGATGCAGGGCCATAGGTATTTTCACACACGTTTCTCCTTACACTGCAAACTGAGAAATGACATGAGAAATCCAGATGGAAAAAGTAAAAAATATCAAACCAAGACTTTTGCAGAATATATATTTTTTTCAGAATATATATTTTTTTCACAATCTACCTCCTGAATGGTTTTATAATGTTGATAAAATGGCTATTTTTCTTAATGCTTTCCAACTTTTTCTCTTTTTATTTTTTTCTTTCCGTTTTATTGGGGTATAACTGATATAACATTGTATAAGTTTAAAGTTTAAAGCATAACTTGACTTATTGTGCTGTGAAATGATAACCACAATAAGTTCAGTTAACATCTACCATCTCATATACATACAAGGAAAAGAAAAAAGAAAACAAATGTCTTTCTTGTTGTGATGAGAATTTCTAGGATCTACTCTTAGCAATTTATGAATATACCATATAGCAGTGTTAGCTACAGTCATCATGTTGTACATTATATCCCCATATTATTTTCTTATACCTACCTGCAGAAGTTTCAGAACTAAGGGTTCAAGTGAGAGCACCTAAAATACTTCAAGTCTATTTTACCTTCTGTGTAACAGCTCCTCGGCTGGGTCAAGACCCCCCATATCCCTGCAGTCTCCTCTTTTATTCCTGTCTGCCTTTGGGACCTATTCAGGTTTTATCACTCACTGTATCTCTGTAAAACATGGAGTCCAGAAGTAATGCAATAGATGTGAATAAAATACTTTTTTCTTCTCTCTTTTTTTTTAAGAGATGGACATATGGAATAGTGGCTTATACTAAACGTGTAATTAACTAAAATCCCGCAGGTCTTTCACTCAAACCGCCACCAAGTGAGGGCTCATCCACTTTTCTGACCCAGAATACAGGATTTTATTCTTGCCTGTTTATCCAATTTCATCTAATTGGGTTTGCTTGGCATGTCAATGAGTTCCTATTCTAATTGGAAGAGACCCACCTAGTCACTGACAGTAGTCATTTCTCAAGATTAATTCCCCTCTGGACTAAGTCATTCTAAGTTCAGAAATAATTTAGGAATTGAAAAAATAAAAGAGGCCTTTTCAGTCTATGGAAGGAAAAAGGTAGAAGAACAAGTTACCTCCTGCCTATTTTAAGTTTCTCCTATTGATCTGCATGAGTTTTATTTTTTTTAAGCCAACACAATTTCTTATATATAACTAAACAATTTAATATTTTAAAATATATTTTTTAAAATAATGATGCAGCCCTGGCGAGTTTGGCTCAGCAGTTAGAGCATCGGCCTGCGGACCAAAGAATCGCGGGTTCAATTCTGGTCAAGGGCACGTACCTCATTTGTGGTTCGTTCAGCCCTGGTTGGTGTCTTTCACACTGATGTTTCTCTCTCTCTCTCTCTCTGTCTCCCTCCCACTCTATCTGAAGATAAATGGAAAAAATCCTTGGGTGAGGATTTAAAAAAAAAAAAAATGGCCCAGCTGGTGTGGCTCAGTGGTAGAGCATTGTCCCTTGCACCAAGAGGCTGCCGGTTCAGGCTGGCTGGTGTGGCTCAGTGGTTGAGTGCTGACCCATGCACCAAGAGGTCGCCAGTTCAATTCCCAGTTAGGGCACATGCCCAGGTTGTGGGCCAGGTCCCCAGTAGGGAGCATGCAGGAGGCGCCAATCGATGTTCTCTCTCATCGATGTTTCTATCTCTCTCCCTCTCCTTTCCACTCTCTCTAAAATCAATAAAGAAAAAAAATTTTTAAAAAGAGGTTGCCGGTTCGATTCCTGGTCAGGGCACATGCCCAGGTTGTGAGCCCGATCCCCAGTGGGGGCCATGCAGGAGGCAGCCAATCTATGTTCTTTTTCATCAATGTTTCTATTTCCCTCTCCCTTCCTCTCTCTTAAAAAAAAAAAAAAATGAATGAAGGAAAAAAAAGATGCATGTTATTGAATGACAATCACGAAAATATACTAAACATTTCCTACAGGACAAGGAATGTGCTCAACTTTTTTTGTTTGTTTGTTAATCCTTACCTAAGGACATTTTTCAATTGATCTTTTAGAGAGAGTGGAAGGGAGGGAAGGATCAAGAGAGAGAGGGAGAGAGAGAAACATCAATGTGAGACACATCAATTGGTTGCCTCCCACATCACCCTGACAGGGCCAGGGATCAAACCTGCAACCCAGGTAAGTGCCCTTGACCAAAATTGAACCTGAGGCCCTTCCTTCAGTCCTCAGGCCGATGTTCTAACCGCTGAGCCAAACCAGATGCATTACCTTAGTTAAGCACCACAACCATCATATGAGGTAGGTAATATTATTATACATATTTTTACCAATGAGAAAACAAAGGTTCAGAGAAGCTATCTAAAGACTTGGCAATACGTAAAGTTTTGTTGATTTTTAATTTAAAAACCTGCTTAAGCCCGACTGGTGTGGCTCAATGGTTGAGCGTTGACCCATGCACCAAGAGGTTGCCGGTTTGATTCCTGGTCAGGGCACATGCCCAGGTTGTGGGCCAAATCCCCAGTGGGGGGCATGCAGGAGGTAGTCAATTGATGTTCTCTCTCACTGATGTTTCTATCTCTCTCTTCCACTCCCTTCCTCTCTCTCTAAAAATCAATAAAGAAAAATATATATAAAAAAAAAAAAGCTGCTTAAGTGTCATTTTTGTGATAGTTTAATAAAATAAGGGGAAAATAACCTCCATATATAAATAGGAATTGGAGATGGTTGTTTTCTGATGACTTCACAAGCACCTGTTTCAAGTAATTTTGCCCTATTATACTGTTACAATTAAATGATGACCACTGCAAAATCTGAACAATGTATTAAAGTAAATCATTCTTTAGAATGGACATGACTGAAATGGATACTATGTGTTTGGGTTGCTATGCATTGGGATAATCTAAAATAAAGATACTCCTCTAATAAGAACATTACAAGTAAACTAATTCCTTCCTGTCAGAAATTCATTTAATTTTGGTTCAATTCTCATTCTGATTCATTAAAATGGAACCATTAGTTATTGATCTAGTTCATACAACAACTGCATTATTGCTGTGTGCTGCCAAATTTTATAAGGTAGCTCTTTAAATGGGTTATTTTTCTCTTCAATTCTTTAGGTATTCTTTTATGTAGAACTGAAATGTGGAACTTGTGTCCATATAAATCATGAATCAGAATAAAATGAAAAAGAAAATTATTCTTAACATTTGTTCAGTAAGTACCATTAAAATGCATTATTCTCAATACCTGGAATCTCTGAAATAAAAACAGAATCCAAAGAAAATAATGAAAAGTTTAAACACACCCAGAGCATTATCCTAAAGTCAGAGACTGAGTAGAAGCATAGCTGGAAAAGTGGAGGTGAGGTAAGAGCCCCACATCAGATAACACCCAGAGTAGGAGATCAAACTGGAAGGCAGCCATTAACAGGCACTGGTTCACTTAAAAATATATACTACTTTTATATGTAAAAGTGTATGAAAAGTGAAACACTACTGATTAGATGGCACGCATGGATTTATCTACCTATAAATTCACTTAAATATTAACGAAAGCCCATAACTGTAATATATTCCCAACCACTTGGTTTTTTCAGAGACTGGCTCTAATCCCTTGCCTGTTTCCCTGTTCCTACCAGGTCCCCTCATCTAATATGAACTTCCAAATACGCAGTCATTCCTGTGACCTGCTCTGCAGCTTCATTCCTCACCTTGGTTCACATCCTGGTCTTACCAAATACACAGTAAACCCAGCACTGTTATGAGTTAACACATTCAGTGTGTATTCCGTACCAGGCACTGGAGAGTCAGGGAAGCTAACCAAGAGCCAGAAGCAGATTGTTCCTTTGGGTGTTCCTCCCATACTCTGGAGAGTCTGTGTTTTAAACTAACTTTAAAAGCATAGGGAACACAACAAAACTAGAGAAATGCACTGAAAAAACTAGACAACTGTATTGAAAATGCACTGGAAAAAAGGGGGTGTCGCTGACAGTTGTGTTTACAAAATGCTGGAGTACAGAAGGCCCATAGCAGATCTTTCTGAGGATGGGCAGACAATTCTACTCCCAAGTCCTGCTTCAAGGATATGCAAATGGTGCAGTCACAGGAGGCACCATGCTCAGGAGGGCCCTTTACTGAGAAGGTAGAGCCTGGCATCTGGTTTAACACTCTGCTTGAGCCAGGAACCTGACTCATCCTCTTTTTCTCTTCCATATCCAGTCAGTCAGGAGTCTTGCTGACTCTGCCTTCTAAATGGTCATCCAACTGTGTTCTCTCTTCTCCATTTCAATTGCCACTTCTCACTGACTCCTCCCAGCAACCTAACTGGCCTCCCTCCTTTGATTCTACCCCCAAACTATTTTATAAGATGGTTTTCCTAAATGACATATCTAATCCTGTATAAAATCATTTATCCTCTTAAAATAATCCAATGGCTGCCCAGTGACGTGAGCAAGGTAGAATGAACAGATTACTTTGTTAGTTCAGCACCTGTACTTCTTTCAGGAACATTATTTCTCTTCTGGGAACTCCCCTACCACCGTCCCCTGAAATTATGTACTTCCCATGTGAGCTGGCACCTGATCCAAGCTGGGCAAATCAGAGCCTTTCCTTGGGATTCTGTTAGGATAAAGGAAGCTGCAAAATGTCACAATCCAAAAGCTTTCAATATTCATGATTTCTGCCAACTAGGGAGAGTGGTCAACACTAAGAGAGTTAGTAAAAAGAAATGGAGAGTCTAGGCAGTTTGACTTCCTGCTTCAGCTTTCTGAGGCCCAGATGGCATCTCTACCTTTCTGTTTAATTCTTGCTTAGACTCTCTGAGCCGATCAATTCCTCTTTTTGCCTAAGTCAGGCAAAGCTATGCTTCTATCCTTTGCTGTTACATGTGACCATTACAAGGCACTTCATTAACTGGTTCCTACTTCTCCATCCGTCCTAGCTCCTCTTGTATCCTCGCATACATACTCTACAATAAAGTGCTTAATATTCCACTAATTGAACATGCTCTTTCACACTACTTCCTCTGCACACACAAGTGTCTCTGCATCTCCATTTCCAACTCTGGGGTCATCTTCTCATCTTTCTTAACTCCCTTGGTCAGAGCCCAAATGCTGCTTTCCAGTAGCCTGTGCAATAATTTCAAGCTCTTACAATGTACTACAGCTGCCCTTGTGCATAACTTACTTGCCCTAGGTAATGGCAATTTGCAGAGTATATGTGGAATCTAATGAACAAAATAAACTAACAAACAAAATAGAAACAGACTCATAGATACAGAGAACAGACTGACAGTTGTCAGAGGGGAGCGAGGTTAGGGGACTGGGTGAAAACGGTGAAGGGATTAAGCAAAAACAACAACAACAACAAACCTCATAGATGGACAACAGTATGGTGATCACCAGAGGGAAACTGGGGTGGGGGAGGTAGATGAAGGTAAAGAGGGGATACATGGTGATGGAAGGAGACTTGACTTGGGGTGGTGAACACATAATACAATATACAGATGATGTAGTGTAGAATTGTACACCTGAAACCTATATAGTTTTATTAACCAACGTCAGCCCCCAAAATTCAATAAATTCAAAAGAAGAAGAAGAACAACAACAAGAACAACTTGGAGGCTGGATCCCAGCTGCCAGGGTCCCCACTGAGTACCAGCAATCTCTCTACAAGTTGGGCAGGCTTCTCAGGCTTCTCAATTTTTCATCCATAACTGGAGATGCCAATAGTGCCTACTTTGTAGGGTTGCTGTGAAAACAAGATGTCATGAGAATTTAACAACAGTGCCTAGTACTTAATAACTATTAGCTATATAATCATGGTCCTTGAAAACGGAAACTAAGTAACTCCCACTTTTGTATTTCCAACACCTGGTAGGTACAATGTCCATCCCAAGGAATATGACTAAGTACTTGTTTGCTTGACTTTTAAAGAACAAGCCAAAGGACAGCTGGATATGAATGCAGCACACCTAGCAGGTGCTCTGTAAGTCACAACACAGAACTTCAGACCCAGAGTTTGCCAAGGCTGATGGAGGTTGGGCCTTCCTGACCCCTTCCAGGTGAGCGCTAGCTGTGGACAGAGGAGACTCTCAAGACTGACGGGGTTTCCGATCATCTAGGTTTACCCCTCTTGCAGCAGGCTCCGAATCACCATTACACCGAGCTTTAGCAAAGCGTATTCTCGGCATCTGGTTCCTGGGAAATCTCAATGAGCGGGCAGAAATAAAATGCTCCCAGGAACTAGCTATGAGAAGAGACCCACCATCTGACAAGTCTGGCTGCTGAGTGCTGGCACTGCGCCCCTCTCAGACTAAGACGTAAGGAGGCCAATTGCTGTCACAAGCCTCAGTTGGCGACAGAACAACTTCGCTCCCATCCTAAGCGTACAGTATTAAGTCTGGGGTCCAGCCTAAGCGTACAGTATTAAGTCACGAGCTGTGGCCAGTTTACAAATGCTGACCAGGAAACTCACGCATTTAAACATGAATTAGAAGAACGAAGAGCTGAGAGGCGTGTTTTGTTTTGACAACGGAGGAAGCGAGAGAAAGGGAACTGAAGTGTGCAAACCGCGGAGACCGAGGTCGCCTTCCCGGCGGCCGCCCCCACACCGCCCGACACCCCAGAGCGTCCGAGAACCGAGCGGTTCGGGAGAAGGCGGGTGCGGCCCGCTGGGCTGGGCTTCCTGGCCGGGGCGGCTTCCTCCCTTCCCTCCCGACCCCCCCGATGACAGTACCGGAGGACAGCGCCGGATCCACGGTGCTCGTTTCAGCCCAGTTCGCGGCCTGCGTGATGAGGGCGAGGAGAAGGAGGAGGGCCATGCTGCTCCGGACACACGCTGCCTGCAGCCCTGAGCGGCGGCGACTGCCCTACCGCGGGGCCGTCCGGCCTGGGCCTCACGTCACTTCCGCCACCGCGGACCAGAGCTCCAGCAGGCGGCTGGGAGTGGACAGTGCAAGCTTCGGACCCGGAGGCGGGACTGGGCCCTGGAGACCAGAGAAAGACCTTGAGACTGGGCGGGGGCGGGGCCGGGAAGGGGCGTGGCGTGCCCGGGAAGGGGCGTGGCCAGGGCGGGAGGCAAGCCCAGCGCGGCGGGGCGCCGCCAAGGATGGGACCCGGACGTGAGCAGAGGCGGGACACCGCCTGGGAAGGGGATCCTGGGAGGGGAGGCAGGACCAGGACCAGAAGGCAAGGAGAGAGAGGCCTGTTTCGAGGGATCAAGGCGTTAGGGGCACGACAGTCTGGGGTCGCAACCTAGGCTAGGGAGTTTGTGAGGAGCTTGGGTCCGAAGGTTACGTGGTCCCCCCCACCCCAGGCTTGGCACCCCCCTCCCGCCGTTCTACTTCCCATTTCCTCAATATCCTGGGATTGCAGGGCTTGCTCTAGGCCACAGCCCAGCCGCAATCATTTTACCCTTTTAGACGTCGCCATCAAGCCATCTGGGAACCTGAGAGTTTGGAAGAGAAAGAGCCCTTAAGTGCCTTCTCTAATCCCTGCATTGGTATTTGAGGAACCTGAAGGTTCGCTGGTGAAATGTTTTGTGCAAACTTCTGAAACAGGAAAAGTGAGCATTCGTGCTACATGTCACTACCAGAACCAATAGAGATAAGGATCGAATCTTGACGGGCGCTTTATTCAGATGGCTGGCAATCCGAGAAGACGGCAGGTTATGTACTCTAAAAATACCATTTTACACCTCATTTCAAGCCGACCTTTTTTATAAGGAGAAGAAAGTGTAGGTAAAGAGTTTCGAATTCAGGAGAAAGTAGGTAAGGTGTTTGGAATTCAGGGGAAAAGGTTAATCAGATAAAAGCTGCAGTTCGCTGATTTTCCAGGCATGCCTTCATCTGCTGACTGGTTATTCTTTATCTGTATCCTGGGTGGCAGACGTTCTCTCCCTGGAGCACAATGGCTCAGACACTGTCTTGGTCACTTGCAGTCCTCCTGGGGCACACATGTCAAATTGCTTTTGGGTTTCCTGAAGTCAGGACAGGTCCAGTCATATATTCCAGTCCCTGGAACAATAGCTTTCTATGTGCATTAATTACCAAGCCCATTAACTATATATTTCAAGCTAAAAAAATTTTTAGGTTGAGTTCCCCATCACTTCCACAGCCCAAATCAATTTGTCTTGGCCAAGAACTGCACTGTTCTTGGAGGATAAACAACTTGTATTACCTTTTTGGCAATTAAATATCAAATAGCAATTTATTAAACAGCCTCTCGTCATGAGATCTTCAGGCTTTCACATCTGCTGTTACTCCTCATCTCTCTCATTCTGCTCCAGACACATTGGATGTGCATAAAGCTAACTACCTCACCTGCTTCAAGTCTCTACTTATCATGGCCTTTTGCAAACATTTGAAATTACAGCCCACCTTCCCTTTTTATCCTGCTCTATTTTTTCATGGCACTTAGCTCCTCCCCCCACACTCTACAATATGTATATTGATATTTGTTTTCTCAAACTCCATAGGGATGAAACCTTTGGCACTCAATAAGTGTTTGCTGAATGAAAGAATACATAGTTACACTATTGTTAAGCAAACTTTTAGAGAGAGAAACCATATGAAAATACTATACAAAATCGAGAGGAATTGTTAGATAGATCATTTTATTTATATTAATAAGACCCTTAGCTCAGTACTTCTCCAACTTCAATGTACAGGTCAACCACCTGGGGGGGAAGGGATCTTGTTAAAATGCAGATTCAGATTCAATAGGTCTTATTCAAGTTGGAGCTTGAGATGCTACATTTCTAACACGATACTCAGGGAATGCCAATGAGAGTGGCTCCAGGGCCACACTTGGACAGGAAGGCTTTTGCTCCATCTAGTCTAAGTTATGGGGAATATTTTGTTTGATGTGTTTATGATGCCACTATCTTAGTATATTTAGGCTGCTATGACAATATTTCATGGCTCATGAAAAACAGAATTTTATTTCTTGCATTTCTGAAAACTGTCCAAAATCAGGGTGCCATCATGGACCACTGAGGGCTCTCTTCTGGGTAGCAGACTTCTTGTTGTAACCTCACATGATGGAAGAGGGAGGAATCTGGAACCTCTTTCATGAGGGCACTAATCCCATTCATGAGGGTTGTACCCTCATGACTTAAGCACCTCCCAAAGGCCCAACCTCCTAATACCATCACCTTCGAGAGTTAGAATTTCATTTTGGGGGGGACATGAATGTAAATTTGAATGTAAATTTGGGGGGGACACAAACATTTGCACCATAGCACTCACTATAAGGAAGTCACCTTCTATTCATTGTAAGTTTGCACAGATAAATAAGAACTGATCTTTGCTGTTTAGGAGTTTATGGAGGACAGAATATAATATTCAATTCAGTTCAGTAAACATTTTTGTAGTAGCCATCACAGGTTGGGTTACACAGGAAGTAGAGTCCGAGGAGAAGATTAGCATGCAAAACATGCTGTTGTATGCTCTTAGAATCAACCTCTGTGAAAGGCAGGTGGAGGAAACAGGATTGAGCAGAGGCAGAAGCTCATTTGTAATGCCATCACAACAAAGGCTTCAGAGACCCCTTGGGTCTGGGATGGCCTTTTAGAGGTGTCTTGAGTTGGCATGAATGTCTGGGCCTTCAGCTGCCAGCATTGATTAGACATTGGATGCATACCATTCCTAAAAGGGGTCATGATTTGGGGCTGTCCATTTCTTTAACTGAGGACTTCTCCAAAGAGTGCCGAGAGCAGAGGGTTTTGCCAGTGGTGGGGAGCAGATGGGACTAAGTCTTCTATTCCCGAAGGGGGATTGGGCAGAGCTTCACAATCAGTGTCTGCCACAGTGGACTGTCCTTTTGAGGCACTAGGCTAGTCACTTGAAGACTAGGATATTTAGTAATTCACTAAATATTGTGAGTGCCACTGTGTACATCCAATACTGCTACACACTGAGATATAGATGAGCAAGGCAACGATGGCCCCTGCCCTCATGGAGCTTACAGTCTACTGAGGGATTAAACAAGCATTGATCAAGCTATTACACAAACGAGCACTGAAATGATGCTCATTTCAAATGGTAGTCATTATCAAGGAGAGCAATGGATTTACAGGAGCATAAACAGAGGCTTAGCTTAGTCTATGTTTTAAGAAAATTCTTTCTAAAGGCAGTTACAATTATGTTATAAGGTGAAGGATAAGAGAGAATTAGCTTGGATAAAGCTGGGGGTTGGGGGTGGGGGTCACAAGCTAGTAAGAGACGTAGGAGGATGATCAGTAAAATACACTTTAAAATTCAATATATAGATCATATACAGCCACACAGAAGGTAAATGAGCAGTGCCAGTTTCCTTGGTAAAAACCAATGCCTGATGGCCTAAGAATATCCAAGTATATGTTGGTCCTATCATATCCTCTGGTGAGTTTTTAAAAATCAAGAGAACCAACGTGGGGTGAGGCGTGGGTAATTCCAGGGCCAAGAGCAAACTGAAGTGCTGCTCAGGAGCAAGGCTACAGTTTGAGTCCACATTCAACACAGTCTGGAGGAATGAAGTTAATAGGCCAACTGTTTGAACAAGAATAGACTGGGTATGTAGCAAAAACTGGGCGCTTTTGCCTCCTGGCACTGAGCATTCCCTTCCCCTCTTCTCTAGAGCAGAAATGTCTGCCAGTTTATGTTTTTGCCAAAGCACTTAGTATCGTTCACAAATATATAAGTACTGAAATTGTGGTAAGCATTACCCAAAGAGAATAATTGCACCATTAATATTGAATAAATACCCAATATTTTGCAAAACGTTTTCTAGTAGATGGCTTGTCTTTGAGCACTGCTTAAGATAGATGCCACATGCAAGATAGTGACTGTGACATTTTTCATTAGCTGACTGCTAATAACCTTTCTCAGTATCCTTCTACTTTGCTGCCTTCTTACTATAGAGGTTCTAAAAGCTCAATATGCACTTTCCCAATATTCATGGCAGTTAAGCATAGTCATATGACACAGTTTTGGTCAATGAGACAGAAGCAGGAGTCTTCCTGTGTGCGTGTATGCACCTGCGACAGATGCAGCAGGAGAGCTTGCTGGCCTTGATTCCTCTCCTATCTTCCTGCTGTAAATGTACACACATGCTGCCTGGATCTGCAGCAGCCATTTTGCAACCATGAGGCAACACAATTGAGGATGAAAAGCCAAGAGTCAAATGGAAGAATAGAAAGATAAGCCTGAGGTGTTGATACTAGTATTGAGCAGCTGAACCAATGTCTGCAACCACCTACTTCTAGATTCTTGTTGTAGGACAGAAAAATAAAGTCCTATTGATTTAAACCATAGCCAGTTTGGTTTTCTGTTAATTGAGCTGAAATTTTTCTCACTTAATGCCAGGCCAACCTAAATACATTCCCTTTCAGAGAGCTAGAATGTAAACCACAATGGAAGGGAAGATGGCTGGGGGAAGGGAGAACAGAAAAAAGAAAAAACAACCAACACAAGGACACAAAGTAGAATACCAGAAAAGAAGCAAAGAAGATCCTTGTTGAGGAGAGAACAAGAGGCCCAGGTCTTAGAGCTGCAGCTGTAGCCAGAGGCTTGGTAGCACTTTGTATACCCTGAACAGTGTTCCCTCACTATGGCCCCTCAGGACCAGTTCACTATAACTGTTTCCTCTTCTGACTTTCCCACACATCTTCACCAGAATCACTTGTCACCAAAGGTAATCTGAGTGTCTCTGTCCCTTGCAACAGAAAGAGTCCACTTAACAATTTCTAGCCATATGTGGTCAGTCCCATAAAGGAGAGCTACCATGTCCATTTAGAAAACACTTCGAAGCATCACATAAAACATTGGTCTAAACCGTTGCTGAAAAAGAACTAGCAACATAAAGAAGCAGGCAATTTGTCCTCAGTACCTCACAATTCCTCTTTCAGTGCTTCTTCCTCTTCGACTAAGTGCTTTCCTTCACCACGCCCACGCCGACTTGCTGCTTTATAGATACCCAGAGTCCTCCTGCTTTGAGAACCTAGAACTGCCCTAGTTCACAAGGCTTCAGCTTAAGGCTTCTCTCTGCCTTGATCTTTGGTCAACATTTAGGTACCCAGTTCTGTAATCTGCAGGCAGATACAAAAGGAAAAACATCCTGTGTTCTTACCCTTTGGGCTATAAACAAATTTCTCCACGGGGATGACAAGACTAGAGTATCCAGCTTTACATCCCAGGAAATGTCTCCATTGTTTTGGGGGAGGGTCTTCATTGCTCCTTGACATAAAAAAACATGCAGCTCTAGAGAGGTAAATCTCTCTGGAATTCTTATTAGGTAATCACTCATAAATTCACTTCCACAGTTGTAGTTTTAGCTTAGACCCCAAGTGTCAGTAAAATTCGCTCAGAAAATTGAACTGTACAGAAACAGAAATGTTCTCTACAGCCCCCAGTTCCCCAGTTGAACCACAAGCCCGCTGTCTTGATCATCACACATACTGCTTAATTTATGTTACCTTCTTGGTTCCTGTAGGCATCTGAGTTTGGGACCACTACCTCATATCATCCTTTAATTAAAGTTAACCTTTGAGGGCACTTGAGATCTTGCTCTGTCATATGTCATCAGTGAGGCCACCCCCTCTCTCTCCCCCACACCTGGCATGCCCTTTGCCCTTTGCCAGCTTTAATATTCTCTGGAGCACTCCAGATGGCATTCTACACATTGAAAGTCTGCCTCTCACCTCTGGAACAGATGCCCCATGAGGGAGAAAACTCCCCAGTGACCAGCACATAATTGGTGCTTAATAAATACACTGAAAGAACAAACAAATGAGTGAGTGTGTGACTGAGTGAGTGAATGGCTTAAAAAAAAAAAAAAAAAGTTAACCTTTAATGATAGCTTGCCACCAAGCTATCATAATCAACACCTTGAGCAAAGAATGTATATGTGCTACCATCTGGGCCTCTACAAAGAGAATTGAAATATATTAAGTATGTGTGAATGAAGAATTTATAATATAATTTTTTCAGACTAGAATTCAAACCAAAATGAAAAGGTGATTTCCTACTACTTGCTATAGACTGAATGTCTGTGTCTCCCAAAATTCATGTTAAATCCTAACTCCCAATGTGATGGTATTTGGGGGTGGGGCCTTTGAGAGGTGATTAGGTCATGAGGGTGGAGCCCTCATGAATAGGATTAAAGTCCTTATAAAAGAGACCCCGGAGAGCTCCCTTGCCCCTTCCATCATGTGAAGGCACACTAAGAAGACAGCTGTCGCCCAGCTCGTGTGGCTCCCTGGTTGAGTGTCAACCTATGCACCAAGAGGTCGCTGGTTGATTCCCAGTCAGGGCACATGCCTAGGTTGTGGGCCCAGTCCCCAGTGGGGGGCATGCAGGAGGCAGCCAATCGATGTTCTCTCTCATCGATGTTTCTATCTCTCTCTCCCTCTCCCTTCCTCTCTCTCTAAAATCAATAAAGAAAAATATTTTTTAAACAAAAGAAGAAGAAGAAGATAGCTGTCTATGAACCAGGAAGCAGGTTCTCACCAGACAGCAAATCTACTGGTGCCTTGACCTTGGACTTTCCAGCCTCCAGCACTGTGAGAAATAATTTCTGTTGTTTATAAGCCACCCAGCCTATGGTAGTCTGTTATAGTGGCCTGAACAGACTAAGACATCATTCCAAATTATGTAGAGAAAAATTTCACCTACGTGGAAATTATCATGTGGATAAACATGTTAATCTTGTCACAGAATCCCAGCTAGTGGTTAGAAGTGAGCAAGACAGGCTTTTCTTTAGTCAGTCCATCCTCAGACACTTAAGAGAGAGACAGTATAGTACAATAATCAGGCATGAAGCCTCTGAAGCTGGGCTGCCTGGATTCAATGTGTCCATCACTATTGATTAGAATCCTGGGGAAGTTACTTAACTTCTCTGTGCCTCCTTGTCATCACCTGTAAAATGGAGACAGAATAACTATACCAGATAGGATCAGTGTAAAGGTTAAGTGAGATAATTGTGAACAATGCTTAACCCCAGGCCTGATAGGTAAGTATATAAATGTTAGCTGTTATTATTATTTGCTAGATATCCTCTGCCACAGTGATTTAAAGAAAATAATCTATAATTCCCTCTCTAATTTATGCTATGAGAGGGAGAGAGAGAGACTAACATGGCATCTCACTTTTGTCTTGCAACAGAAGTTGTGCCAGCTTTGGTAAGAACACAGCAGGGAGTGGTCAGTTCTATTTGAAAGGGTGGAGAGCAATCAGGAAATTATCTACAAAAGGAAAGGACCTTTGAACTAAATCTTGAAACCAGTTTCTATTCTCATGTTGGGCCCATAGCAACCACCAAATAGTGATGAAAAAAAGAAAAAATTTAACAGCATATTTTTTTCTATAGACGAATAAGAAATGACTGTATCTTTGACAAAAAAATGCTTACTATCTTAGATTTTAGTGATTGCAAGCAACAAACCTGTCAGCATCACCAGCTTGCATTTTCCCCATTTTTGCCTTTTATAGCTCTGCACTTACAGACCCACTAACTCTCCGCCCCCACCCCACCCCATTCCTTAGTCATTCGCGGCAGGTGTAAGTGCATCTGGTAGAAGACCGCAACAAGAGCTTGCTTCTTGGAAAAACTCAAGTATAATTGACATACAGCATTATATTAGTTTCAGGTGTACAATATAATGATTCAATATTTGTATATTCTGTGAAATGATCACCACAATAAATTTAATTAACATTTATTCCCATACATAGGTACAATTATTTTGTTTTGTAATAGAATTTTTAAGGTCTACTCTTATCAATTTTCAAATATGCAATAAAGTATTATTAACTATAGCCACCATGCTGTACATTACACCCTCATGATTTATTTTATAACTAGAAGTTTGTACCTTTGACCCCTTTACCCATTTTGCCTACTTCTCACCAATCTGTTCCCTGTATCTATAAAGGAGCTTGCTCATTAAAATCAAGATATAATGAAGCCAACACTATCCCGTAGGCCAAAAGAGGGAAGAATGAGTTAATCATGACCTAAGTGGAGACATTAGAATATGTATCAAAAGGAGAGGAGTGGTTGTGATGGAAACAGAGAAAAATGAGTTCAGAGATGCAAAATTGTTCAATGTGTCTCCAGCAGAGTCCCAGAAAGGATGTCCTTTCCTAATTATGCACATACTTGGTTTCTTTGCCAGAGAATACAGGGGTTAATTAAGGGTGTGGGAAACCAGACTGCCGAGGTTCAAATCCCAGCCCCATCATTTAATAGCTCTGTGACTTTGGATAAGTTCTTATACCTCTGTGTGCCTCACTTTTCTCATCTGAGAAATGTGTATAATAGTCATACTCAACTCATACGGCAGATATGAGAATTCAGTGTGTATGAGAGTATAATGCAGTGCCTGGCACAGAGAAAGAACTTAAGAAATCATAGCCAATATTTCTCTTTTCTCAGCATCATCTTGTCACAGTTTATCCTCTTTCCTCTGGTCCTTAGTCCCAACATACTCTACACACAAGCCCACTCCATTTTGACATTCCTGCCATTAGCTTTCGTTATGTAGTGGAGCTGAAGCACAGACTCAGGAGGGTGGTGTTGTTGTGGGCTCCAAGGATAAGGCAACTAGATTCCATTTTATGTAGGCCCCTTGGTTAAGGCGACTAAAAGACTCCATTTTGTCACCAATAGACATTCCTCGATATTCTTCCAATAATAGGTTAATTACCCCTAGACAGAAAGGAATTTTACCTAAGATTATAGTGGCCCCAGGAGTTGGGAGGCATTTGCAGTTTCCTGAGTATTAGGTATTTGCAGGTACTTGTAAGTGCTTAGGCCGTCGGTAAACAATGCTAATTTTGACTTCTGTGGTCTCTGTCACTCCCACTATTGTACTGGTTCCCTGAGGGGAGGGGGCAAAAGGAGGAGGGAGTTTCTGTCTTTAAAATGGGACGAGTAAGAAGAATCGGGGCTGTTGATCTGAGGGGAAACTATGCCCTCCGCAGCCCGCCGGCGAAATAAAGTGCTCCTTTACGATTCGGCCATGCGTCTCTGGTTATCTCGCCGTCAGGTTATAACAGTGTCAGGTGAAACCACTTGCTATGGGTCCTCAGAGTGCATGAAACAAACAAGCCTTGGATGGTCATAGGCTATTGGGGACTTGTGGACTGTCATGAAATGTTCAGGAGCCTTTAAAAGGTGCCGGAGAACCTATAATAGGCAGCGGGACCAGACTGTTAGTGGGACCTCATTCAATTAGTTGAGAGTCTTAATAGAACAATGACTGACTTCCCCCTACAAGAAGGAATTCTACCAGCAGACTTTGGGCTTAAACTGAAACACTGACTCTTCCTTGGGTCTCCAAGTTGCCAGCTGCCCTGCAGATTTTAGATTTGCCAGAATCTATAATGATGTGAGCCAAGTCCTTAAAACCGCTCTCGCTCTCTCTCTCTCTCTCTCTCTCTCTCTCTCCCTCCCTCACACGCATGCGCGCGTGCACACACACACACACACACACACACACTGTGTTGGTTTTGTTATATGAGGAATCCTTACTTATATAATCATGCTTAATGCTTCACAAATTTAGTTGGTAATTTAATAGACTATTATTAAATAGACTATTATTGGCTCTTTCTGACCAAGCCTAGGAAAGTGGGAGGACCTGCTCTGAACATTATGATTGTCTCTTGTAATGTCTACCCAGCCCTCCCCTGCTGCATCTCAGTCTTGAGTTTTGGACAGAATGGTCTGACAATTTAAATGTGAATCTCATTATTATGAGCCAGTGTGACTTAGTGGATTGAGCGTTGTCCCATGGACTGAGAGGTCCCAGTTTGATTCCCAGTCAAGGCACAAGCCTGGGTTTCATTTCAAGCTGGATCCCCGGTAGGGGGCATGCAGGAGGCAGCCGATTGACGTATCTCTCTCACATTGATGTTTCTATCTCTCTCCCTCTCTCTCTTTAAAAAAAAATCAATAAAAACATATTTTTTTTAAAAAATGTAAATCTCATTAAAAAACACCCTCACAGAAATGTCCAGAATAATGTTTGACCACATATCTGAGCACTGTGGCCCAACCAAGTTGACACATAAAATTAACTATCACATCTGTCCTGTTTGTTCTGCAAAAGGGAAAAAGATGCCCCTCCCCCCCTTTTTTTTGCCAAGATAGACATTAAATATAAAGATAGATTCTGAGCACTTTCTCAGGATAATACATAGATTTTCCTCATTCACTCAGGTGTTGGTTTATGACAGGTGCATAACTGGGTCTTCCTATCTAGTTTGGGAGTACTTGTGTCTGCGTGGGCTGAGGAAGGAGGTAGGGATTGACACAGAACCAAGTTCCCAGAAGCAGGCCTGGGATAGTAAGAAAAGACCTGACTACCTATCCACACAGTTGAACTTGGCCCCAGTGACCTCTGGAAGCAAAACAACCAGCAAGAACCAAGTTAGTACCATCTGTTTCAGGAAGAAGACAGTTGGGTGTCCAGAACAATTTTCACCTATGTTTTCTGGGTGTGATACCACAGGAAAATTGGAAATCCGAGACAGAGGAAAAATTAAGGAGGTGAATGGTGTCCTGCTCTTTCCTTGCAGGACCTGGGCCCAATTTCTGACTGGGTGAAGATGCAGAACCCTCCCCCACTCACCCCCCACCCTACCCCAATCCTGAAGCCACTGTTGGCTGTGCTCAGCTTCACGAGGAACAGATTTTGAGTTTATGTCTTATTGCCTTAAACTTTTTAATAAATCAGAAGTTTCATTATAAAAGTGTTATTGAAATGTGATAGTATTACATTTAAGTTATCTATATATTTCTTTTAGGAAAATGAATGAAGACAGAAGTAATACTTTTTTTTTTTTTTATCCTCACCCGAGGACATTTTTTCATTTTTTGTTCAGATAGAGTGGGAGGGAGAGAGAGGAAGAGAGAGAGAGAGAAACATCGACGTGAAAGGGACACATCGAGTGGCTGCCACCCGCACGACCAACCAGGGCCGAGGACAAACTGCAACCGAAGTACATGCCCTTAGTGGGAACCGAACCCGGGTCTCTCTGGACCGCAGGCCAACTCTCTAACCGCTGAGCCAAACCGGCCAGGGCAAGTAATACTTTTTTTGATGGTAAAAACCTCTCATTTTCACTTGAAAAGAATTGGGGAGATTTTGAATTAGAGCCTAGAAGTTTAATAGTTGTAGCAACGAGTTTCATTTTTAGAAGGTGTTAAATTCTAACCATTACTCATTAGCATTTCAAAAGATTTGTTTTCCAGCTCTGTGGCTTAAAATGTGCGCGTTAGGTCCCAGCAGTAGGAGGAGCTGGGGAGATTGTTGACCTATAATTGCAGTTTTTAGCTTGAATACTCACTGTATAAATTACTTTCATCCAAATTTATGTGGACAGACTCCTTTCTTTCAAATGGAAGATTTCAAAACAAAAAAAGATGAAGATTTGGATTTAAAAATCTGTAAAACCAGTCCAGTTTGGAGGCTAGGAAATGGGAAAGAGTAAAACATCTAAAGAGGTTTTTACAATCTAGACTTGTCACTGATACTGGATGACGTGGGGGGGGGGTCCTCTTCCCCTGGGGGTGAGCTTTTTAAGACATCCTGAGAAAAAGAATTTTCTGAGACTCAAATGGGAGAATGAGTGGTTTTTATTTGCGTGGAACCAAATCCCTGAGTTTCCAAAGTTCCATTTCCCTTAGTTCAGTCACAGAAGAAGTGTAGCTGGTGATTCAGTAAAGCCAGCAGCAAAGCCAGTGTCCAGAGTTTCCTTTCCATGTTGGAGACAAGGCCAGTACAGCATCAGGCTAGCTACAGTCCATTAGTCCATTGTGTGTGGGGATCCACTTGGCTGTGGGCCACACAGGAAATGCCAGGAAGCAAAGCATGCTGAGAGAAATCAAGAGCATAAGAGCTTGAACTCCTTTGTTTAGGGGGTTAAGTATCCCAAATCTTCTAAGGCTTGTAGTGGCCACACCCATTCTGGCCAATGACCTCTGTTCCCATGTGTGACATCCCCACTTTACTGGGCATGGATCTACCTTCCCTTTGTCCAGTCCCCTTCCCCCAGTGTTTTGCAGGGAACATGCTTATAATGTTTGGCCTTCCTTTTGCTCCTTTCCTATTATTAATAATTAGCTAATTACAATGGTATTACCACTAGCTACACATGGCCACTGAATAGTTTAAATGTGGCTAGTCCAAATAGAGATACGCTGTATGTGCAAAACACACATTTTGAATCTGGAAGACTTGGTATTAAGAAAAGTAAGACACATCACTAATGTTTTTTTAATAGTGATTTACATTGAATGATTATATTTTGAATATAATGGATTAAATAAGATGTATTATCAAAATTAATGTCACTTGTTTCTTTATAGCTTTTTTGCTTAATGTGCCTACTAGAAAGAAAAATGACATATGTGACTCATTAAAACCTACTGGAGTAGAAAATAATGTCCTTCATTTCTGCCATTTTCTCTGCATATCTGTGGTCACCATGTTGGTGTCAAGCTCTTTTTTGGTACTGCAGTAGCCTGTCATCTGCCACCTCATTCATTCCCACCTCACTGCAATACAGGGGAGGAACAATAGTTTTCCTTCTATCCTTCTAAGTTCTGGTTTGTCTAATAATCAAATTGACATGAGACAGATTAATAGAAGAAGATAATCTAATTTATTACTAATGACGTGTGGGGATTCCCTAAAAATATGGGACCTAAAGACAAATTGGGCAGTTGAGGCTTCTATGCCATTCTAGACTAAGCAGACGGAGTCAGGGGGTCTAGGACTTCAAAGGGAAAGGAGGCAATTCACAGGTAGATGAAAAGGAGCAAACACTTGGTAAACGAATTCTTGCTGGGCCACCCAGAGACAATGGGACACAGGAGGACTTTGCTAGATTCTTTCCTGTCTGACACACTTAGTTCACATTTTGATGCTAAGGTGATAGCTTCACTTCCTTCCGTTAGCCTCCCTAACAGGTTTTTCTATCTGAATTTCTTTAGACAAGTAAGGGGGCAGGTTCAAAAGTTTTTTATGTGTTTTTTTTTTTCCTGAGCCTTTTGTTTCTTAAAAATGAGCAGCTTAAACAATCAGTATCACAAAAGGAACATTTTGTACTGGCAACAACTCTGCTTGCTCTCAGAGTCCACTGGAGAACTTCTATTTTTACCCATTCCTCCCCACCCCCACCCCCATTCCTCCCTACTTTGCCTGTAACCATTTTACCCATTTTTTTTCCTTCTTGACTAACTGCCTTTTCTCACTTAGTCATTGTTTTTCTACTCTTTAAAAGCAGCTGCAAGTGAGGCAGGTGAGAGCAGATTTTATGGGATGACCCACTGCCAGCAATATTGAAATAAATGCTCATATACAATTCAAACTTGTCTCTGCTTAATTGGCTCAAGTAGTGACAGGTAGCCCAGACCCATTTGTTGTCTGGTTTCATAGGGACTAAAAAAATTAATACTTTCTTTCCCACCTTCTAAGTTCTTCTAGCTGGGCAAATAATCAAATTAACAGAGATTAACAGACAAATCCAATTTTAATACATGTGCATGGGAATTCACATATGCATGAAAAGTCCAAAGACAGTGGGGGCAACCTTGGGTATACATGACATTTTGGACAGAGCAAAAAGGAGAGGTGAATGGGGCATCGGATTTCAGAAGTGAGAATGGGCAAATACAGGTAGTTGAGGAAGAGCAGAACATACACAGTAGGTGAATCTCTTAGGTACCAAGTGGGAGGGTCAAAGGTTCTTTGTGAGCCTTTTGTTTATTAATAAACAGCTTAAAATCAATATCCATAAAAGGCAGCTTCAGGGTGGCAAAACTTTTTTTCCCTTCAATGGTAACAGAGGTGTGGACAAACTAACTGACCTTACCACAGTCCCAAGCCAAGTGACTTGGATGGCTCACCCTGAAGGCTTGGCTCTTGACTGAACATCTAGGACTCTTTCCACTGTTGCAGTCTTCCTGCTATTGTGTTTATTCAGGAAAACCCCCTTGGCTCTGACCTATGAAAGAAAGCATATCTTTAAAAGTTGTCAAAAGACATGGTCTATGTTCTATTAGAGGCTCCTTGGATTGTGGGAAGAGGAACGTGGTAAAATATACTAAAGAGATGAGTCATTGTTTCAGATTGAGGAAGCCAGATTTTATCTTGGGGACTTTTCAGGAGAATGATGAGAGCTTCTTGATGTTAAAAACAAATTAAGCAGAAGAAAGAAGGAAAACAGACCATAGGTTTTTATTTTCCCTTCTTCCTTTTGGTGTACCTAGTTCCTAGTACATTTCCCACTGGCCATGTTTCTTACTAGTCTTAACAAGTGTTTGTTAAAAATGCCTATCAGTTGCCCAGCTGGTGTGGCTCAATGGTTGAGCGTCGACCTGTGCACCTAGAAGTCACTGGTTTGATTCCCGTTCAGGGCACATGCCCAGGTTGTAGGCCAAATCCCCAGTGCGGGGCATGTAGGAGGTAGCCGATCAATGTTCTCTCTCATCGATGTTTCTATCTCTCTCTCCCTTTCTAAAATCAATAAAGAAAAAAAAAATTTTTTTAATGCCTATCAGTTAAAAATTATTTTTATTTCCCAATGTGGTGGTTTGCTTTCTATACCACGTCCTTGAAGGGGACCAAAGTTTTTCCATCCTGAAGCTGCCTTTTGGGATATTGATGTTAACATTTTTGTTGAGAAACAGAAGACTCAGAAAGAAACTTTGACCCTCCCGCTTTCCTGCCCAGGAGATTCAGACAGAAAAATCTGCTTTAGGAAGGGAGCCTTGGCTTAGTTACCTTAAGAATATTCATCCTAGTGATACCAGTCACGATGAGTCTGAAGCTGCCTATCACTACGTGCACCAATAAGCAGAGGCAGAGTTGAATCATATATGAACATTTATTCCCAAAATGCCAGCAGTATGAGGAATAAAGAGAGAAGTGGGTCATCCTCAAAACTGTGCTCTGACCTCCCCTCCCCCACCAGTTGGCTGATTATATACGGGTGAGGGAGAAAGCTACATGAGCTGTGAGCTGCAAGTGTAACCGGGAAAGGAGGCAGGGTTGTAGGGTCTGCAGTCTGGCCTTCAGAAGCTCGGAGTCTGATAACAAGGTGGCTCTTCTTCTATGATGTTACAAACAGCTCAGCCCATTCCTGGGACTGGAGAAAGGTCAGCATTCCTGAGGCAAACTCCCAGAGGGGGTCAGGGTCCAGGCACAGCAACCAAATCAAAGCATATCCTAACCTTGTATTTCTTTTTTGAGTAATGGACCTATCTGGGCTCTGAGGCATCCTATCTTTCTACAGCCCTGTTTTTCTTCTTGCAGCACATCCTCCAGTTTCCCAGGGTCTGAAGAAAATTTACTATAGTTAGTAAGGTAGATAATTATTGAACAACTGTGGTTCTATTCTTATTACGTGTCCTTCCCCCTATCACTAGCATAGGTCAGGAAGGTTTCAAACCTGCTACCCCATGTTCCATTGTTTCTGAGTTGCCTAGCAAGAATTTTCCTGCCATGTATATTCCACTCTTCCTCAACTACCTGTAAATCGCCCATTCTCACTTCTGAAATCTAATACCCTGTCTCCCCCTTTCTCCTTTGTCCCAAAATGTCATATGTACCCAATGTCGCCTCACTGTCTCAGAATTTTCATGCTTACGTGAATTCCTCATGTGCATGTATTACAAATTTGATTTTCTTCTGTTAATCTGTTTCTATTAATTTGGTTATTAGCCCAGTTAGAACTTAGAAGGTGGGAGGAAAACTATTAATATTTTTTTAATAGTTTTAAATTTCTAATTAACTACTTCGCATAGGTATTGATACATATGGTTCACCAGGTAGTTTTTCAAGAGAGTTTTTCTACCAACACTCAGGTCTCTTTTCTTTCTTTTTTGTTTGGCTGTCCTCATTCTCCCCCAGCATTTTACCGATTTGCAAACAGGTTACAAAATCTCCTCCCCTCCTTGCCAGGAAGGAAAGAGCTATGCATTTTCTCACCAGTAGACACACATAGATGAGTCACATTCGTGGCATAACTCTCTTCTGTACATGTATGTTCCTTAAACAGTTTCTTGCCAGCCTTTAAATGCTTTTTGGGGTATTTAATGTTATATGTGAAAATCTGGAAGACTAGTTAGTATTAAGGTAAAAACTGTTATTTTTTTTTTTAACTTGGTTGCTTATCGTAGTGGGATGAAGTTAGTTCCTACTGAGAAAATGGATTCATTGGACAATATATATATATTTTTCAATACAGTTTGTGGTAGGCATTTAGACAGACATGAGGAGAGCAAGAACAATGGGCCAGGTACAAAAGATCACCAGGTTGGAAAGAGTCAGGTGCCTAGCAATGGGCAAACTGGGAAAACAAGGACCTCATCCCCAGGGTAACCCTTCCTCCCCTAGCATATTGCTAGTTAGGCAGTTTAGACCCCCTGACCTTTCTATCTCTGGCCATATGGTTCAGACCCTGCCCTGACCTTTCCTTCCCTGTCATATTGCTAGTCATGCAAGTTAGACCTCCTTAGAGGGAGCACAAACAAGGGGGCCAGAGAATAGCCCTTAAGCATTAAGCCCCCAGTACAATGAGGCTCTGACTGCATCAAATACATCTAGGCCTCAGTTGTGTTTCATCTCCAGGTCCAGAAAAGCAGCAAAACCATACAAATGACTCCATGTCTAGCACCAGGAGCAGCTGCATTGAATAATGACCCTCTGCCCTGGTGCCGACCAATCAGTAGAGACCGCATCCCTGGTCCAGAAACCTGATGAATATTATATTGGGATCCTTCCCTGAGACCTCCAGATAAATCCCTCCAGAGGGAGGACCCAGTATGTGCGGCTCTCTCTATGGAGCATGCCTGAGCCTCTCCCCACCTCCCGGCCATGTTTTCCTTGCCTCTCTCTTTCTCCTCTGCTCCAAGGGCCCTTCTTTTGCCTCTGTAACTTGTTTCCTGAGCCTGTTTCTTCTATGGCTCACTTCTTCCATTGTCAGTGGGTAACAGGCTCTTCCACGGGATCGAGAGTAAAGCATCTCAAGGATCCAGGTGGCAAGGTGGTTTACTGGTGATGGCTGCCCCTGCCTCTGGGCTTCCAACGTCCCATTTCCCTCCATCCTGCCATGGAAAAAAATCCAACCATGTCTTCAGCAGAACCAAAATAAAAACCAGTATTTAGAACTCCAGATGGCCACTAGACCCACTTGGGGACGTGCTCCAGGGCGGCAGAGAACACGTGAACACGTGGGCGCGTGCAGGTCACCGAGCAAGAGAAAGAGGAAGTTTTGTCTCCAAGGGTTTTAACCAGATGCATTTTCGAAATAACCAATTAACTTCGCAAGATTTCGTGGGCTAGCATTGGCATCTATCCCCCCAGCTGATGATCTTTCTCCCAGGTTAGACTGACAAGCCTCTATGGTTAAGCACCTCCCCTGCACCAATCTGACTTTATTGTACACGTGTTTACCTTCCCCTTTGTTCTATCCCTTCCCCCAGTGATCTGTGGGGAATGGACCAGTGGTTCCGGGGGAAAGGTAGCTTCCTAGTGAAGCTAACAGGCCTTTCCTTCTCAGCTGACCATGCTCAACAATGTCTTCCTATTTGCTTCCTTTCCCATCAATAACTAGCTAATGATGGTAACACTTTTACCTCTCTGACTTTCTAAATAAACTTTCTCTTGTAGTTTGAGTTTTGACTCTGAATTCTTTCTTAGCCAGAACTCACGTACTGTGGTTGCTGAACCAAAGCCTGGTCAGACTCCACCTATATAACACCTGGTGCCTCTTGGCCACCAACAAGTTTACTTTCAATATTATTTTGCATTGCTTTTATGTGTGCAGCATAGTGGTTCGACACTCATATACTTTACAAAGTGTTCCCCCAATATTTTCTTTTTTTAAATCCTCCCGAGGATACTTTTCCATTGATTTTTTTAGATACAGTGGGAGGAAGGGAGAGAGAGAGAAACATCGATGTTAGAGACACATCGATTGGTTGCCTCCCATACGACCCTGACAAGGGCTGGGGATTGAACCTGCAACCGAGGAATTCCTTGACTGGGAATCAAACCCAGGACTCTTTGGTCCATGGGTGACACTAACTGCTGAGCCAAACCAGCCAGAGCTGCCCCAATATTTTCAATACCCACCTGATACTGTTGCCAGTGGACGTGGGGTTCTTTTGGTGTTGCAAGTAAAAGCATTTTCTGGGACCCACAAGAGACGGTGAGGTCTGGCGGTAATTTTTATTTGTGATGCAAAATAAAAAAGATACCCCTCCGATGACTCATCTCCATCTGTCTCGCCATGGGAAATCAGGGCTAGAAATAGAGTCAATGTCCAGAGATTCTGCGCCATATTAAAGCTTAGTTGAGGCCAGCAACTGGCTAGTTTAGCTTGTGTTTCCAGCTGCAATCCGTTGCTGTGCTGTGGCATCCAGTCTCCCGCCTGGAGCCTGCATTTGGAGTCCATGTGGACATCAGCCTCGTGGCTGCTAAGGCCACATGGCTACAAAGAGAGAACAAGCGAGTGCACAGGGCAAGTGCAGGTCCGTAAGTGAGAGCAAGAGCTTCTTTGTTTACCTGGAATGATGTATTCTCAGGCTTGGGAAGAACCAGAAGCTTTTTCAAAATAGCCAGTCATCTTCCCAGACTTTCCTAGGCTTGCACTGGCTCTACCCGCTAGCCAAAGATCTTTTTCCCAAGTTAGACTGACAGGTCCCTGTGGTTCAGCACCTCCCACTGTGCCATTTGGACTTTACTGTGCATATTTATTTCCCCTGCTGCCTGCTCCCGCACACACTATTTGGAACCAGAGAGGGGAAGGGAGGGGTGTTAATCCCCCTGGAGGGATAATGCTGTGATTTCTTGGGGTGCGAAGCTATAATTTCTTGTTGAAACAAACAGGCCTCTGCTTCCCAGATGAGTATGTTCAACAATGTCTGACTCTACCTTTGCTTCCTTTCCCGTCAATAACTAGCTAACAACGGTAACAGTACCACACATAGTTATCACAATATGAATGACTATATTCCCTATGCCGTATTTTACATCCCCAGGACTATTTTGTAACTGCAAATTTGTACTGCCTAGTCCCTTCACCTTTCACCGAGTCCCCCAGCACCCCTCCTCTCTGGGAACCACCATGACTGGACGGTACTAGTTTGCACATAGTTTTATGAAGACGTCTAGGACCTTTAAAATATCTGAATTTGCCTCTTTCTGGAAAAGAGCTATAATACTTTTTCTTTAAAAATTTGTAGTGAATTATACCCACAGAAAAGCACTCGTATCATAAGAAAACATAAATATTCATTTAAAAAAACTGAATATACTTAAGTAACCAGCACTCAGAAGAAACAAAACATTACCAGCACTCATAATTCCCTCATGCTATTTGCTTGAAAGAGAAAAAGAAGGGAAAGAAATGGTTTAGAAATGAGTTAGAAATGGTACCTTCTAAGATATGGAAGGTTATATATATCATTATAGATCAAATCTTTGGTTAAAAATGGTGTTTACTTCCTTTGGTTCACTTATCTTCCAGATGCTTCGGGCCTCTTAAAGTCTCTAAATGCTCAACCTTGGAATCACTTGTCTATTACCAGCCTCAGTCTTTCAATGTAAGCTATAGATTGTCACAAATGATGACAGCCACCTCCCTTCCCTGGCAGTTACTCATTGTCTTCTATGCCAGACCCATTCAATCTCTGAGTCTCAAGCTTTTCTCTCCCTAGCCCAACAAGAACCAGTGTCTTAACTTCTAACACCAGAGATGGGTTTTGCCTGTTTTTGTACTTTATGTAAATGAAATTGTCTTGTGTGTACTCTTTTGTGTCTAGTTTCTTTAACTAACCATCACTAATTTTTAAAAGTGTTTTTTGATGGTGTTTTTAATACTTTCTCATGTACAAAGGCTAAAATGTGCAGAAAGTGTAAAGAAACAGAAAAATAATAAGCATAATCTTACTACCTATGGAGAACTAATAAGATTTTTGGCTATTTCTTTCCAATATATTTTGTAAAAAATGTTTAAAAATTTTACATAGCTAAGCCCTGGCTGGGAGGCTCGGTTGGTTGGAATGTCTGTCCTGTAAAGGGTAGTTAATAATTAACATTTACAGCATGGAAATGGTACCCAGGTGAGAGAGGACAAAATAGCAATAAGGAGGTCTGTGGTCTCCAGCTCACGTGTAGAGGTTGTACCCTGAGGGTTCTGAAAAAGATTAGTCTGACAATCCAAAGATACCATATCTTAGATGCAAAAAGACAGTAGATAGGCTCACTTAAGGTAAGATTGACCTTTGTGCCCTGGCTGGTTTGGCTCAGCGGTTAGAGCGTTGGCCCTTGGACCGGAGAGTCCCTGGTTCAGTTCCCGCTAAGAGCACGTATCTCGGTTGCAGTTTGTCCCCGGCTCCGGTTGGTTGGGGTCCTGTGGGATGTGTCTCTCTCATGTCGATGTTTCTCTCTCTCTCTTCCTCCCCCTCTCCCTCCCGTTCTATCTGAAGATAAATGCAAAAATGTCCTCGGGTGAGGATTAAAAAAAAAGATTGACCTTTGTCAAGGAAGCTACAAGCCTAGGACAGGACTACTGGCCATGACCCACTTTTTGTTAGGAATTTGTATGTTCAGACCATCCTATGTGGTTACTTTCAGTCCCTGAATTTGTAGGGCCCGCCATGCAGGCCTCCCCTGAGCTTGTCAGGTGTAGAATGTGACCATGTGACCCCTTTTTTTGTTCACATGTTCTAGATGCTAGGGCTAAAGCCGTGAATAAAACAAAGTACTTGCTCTCACAGAATTTTTTAAAATCAGGTTTATTGAGGTATTATCAGGTTTATTGAGGTATTATTTACATGCAATAAAGTTCACCACTTTAAAAAATTGTTTTTTTCTTTATTGATATTAGAGAGAGAGAGAAAGGAAGAGGGAGAGAGAAATAGAAACATTGATGAGAGAGAACATCGATTAGCCACCTCCTGCATGCCCCCCACTAGGGATCGGGCCCACAACCTGGGCATGTGCCCTGACCAGGAATCAAACCGATGACCTCTTGGTGCCCGGGTCGACACTCAATCTCTGAGCCACACCGGCCGGGCATAAATTCACCACTTTTAAGTATACAGTTCTATGATTTTGACAAACCTATTCAACCATATAACTACTGCCACCACCAAGTTATAGCATATTTTCCAAATTTCCCTCAGACCAACCACCACCAGCCCCGGTAAACACTTGACCTGTTTCCTGTCTTTATAGTGTAGCCTTTTCCTGACTACCATGTAAATGGAATCATTCAGTAGGCAACCTTCTGTGTCTGGCTTTTTCACTTAGCAATGTGCATTTTAAATTCATCCATGTTGTTGCATGCATCACTACTGTGTTCTTTTTATTTCTTTGTGGGATTCTGTTTTAGGAATGTACAACCATTTGCTTATCTGTTCACCATACGATCATTGGAGTTGTTTTTATTTTGGGGTGATTATGAATGAAACTGCACAAACATTCACTTACAGTTTTTTGTGTGTGGACACATGTTTTAGTGTCTTTTGGGAAAGTACCTAGGAGTGGGATTCCTGGGTCAAATGTTAAGTATTTGTTTAACTTTATAAGAAACTGCCAAATTATTTTCCAGAGTAGCCAAACTGTTTTTCATTCCCACCAGCAGTGAATAGGAGTTCTAACTGCAATTTGTCCTTGCCAGTACAGTATTGGATGCTGTGTTTGAAGTTTTTAAAGAGTATTTTTTATTTTTCTACTTTAACTGTTTTAACAGACGTGTGAACTTGTATATTTTATTAGAAAGCATTAGTCCTTTGCCTGATTTAATCGGTGTTGTATTTTTCAATCTCCCATGCTTTTAAATTAAGAGGCGCTGAATTAGTCCATTGACTCATGGCAAACAGAGGCCCCAATCATTCTAGCTGGTGGCTCTAATTGTGGTTCTTTTTTGTGGAGTTCAGGCAGACCTTTGCGGTTCTCAAAGGTAGGTAGGTGTATGTTGTGTATCAGGAGGGCATGTTTGCGCCCTGGGCTGGTGAAGTGGGTGAGAGAAGCCTCTTATTGGTATGTTTCTGCTGAAAGCCATAAAGCCTGGGAAATTCCTGAGAAAAGTTTTCTTCCAGGATGACTAATCAGGATGGGTTGTGGGTGAGGAGACTGGAAACCAGCAGACCATTTAGAAGGACACTCAGCAATCCAGTCCTGAGGTAACAGAGGCCTGAATTAGGTTGTACTATTGGTAAAGGCTGGATATGATGTGTTTTTTTGTTTTAGTTTTTTTTCTTTATTGATTATAGAGAGAGAAAGAGAGAGGGAGAGAGATAGAAACATTGATGGCCACCTCCTGCATGCCCCTCACTGGGGATTGGGCCCATGACCTGGGCATGTGCCCTGACCGGGAATCGAACCAGCGACCTCTTGGTGCATGGGTTGATGCTCAACCACTGAGCCACACCAGCCGGGCTGGATATGATGTTTTAAAAAATGAAACGATGGCTATGATAAAAGGATAATCTAAATATTGGCGTGAAGGTATATAGAGAGTTGATATGCTTGCAGTTTTACATTTAAATGACAAGGAGAAGGATGTCAGCAGTAAAGTGAAACAGCGTTTTATAAAATCCCCATCGTGCAAAATCCAGTGGTCGGGCAGTTAACTGTCCAGCACATTTTACTTGACTTGTCAGCAATATTGACATAAGTCTCTTGACACACTAGACACTCCCTTCTTTCTTCTCTTAACCTGAGGATACTCTTTCTTGGGTCTCTTTCCTAACACTGCCTGCTCCTTCTCATTCTCCTTTGTTGATTCCTCATTATCTCCTCCACCTCTGAATATGTACATCTCTAGCTTGAACTTTTTTTCTTGAACCCCAGACTTGCATATCTAAATATCTACTCAACACCTGTACTCTGGTGTCTACTAGGCATCTCAAACTCAACATATCCACAACCAAACTCCTGGTCCTCACAACCTCAGGCCAGAGTCTCCTTCAGTCTGCCTCTCTTCCTCCCAGTGCTCAGGCATCAGACCTTGAAATCATCTCTGATTTGTCTTTCTCTCACATCTCCATCATAGCCATTACCATATACTTTTGGATTTACTTTCAAAATATGCCCAGAGCCCTGGCCAGGTGGCTCAGTTGGTTAGAGCATTGTCTCGTACACCAAGAAGTTGTGATTTCGATTCCTGGTCAGGGCATATGCCTAAATTGTGGGTTCAATCTCTGGTTGCAGCGTGTACGAGAGGCAACTGATCAATGTTTTTCTCTCACATCGATGTTTCTCTCTCTCTTCCTCTTGCTCTAAAAAAAATCAATTAAAAACATATCCTTGGGTAAGAATTTTAAAAAAGGCCTAGACTCAAATCATTTCTCTCTGCCTCTACTGGTACCAGCATGGACCAAACCACCATTATTTCCAAACTGGATTGTTTCAGGTCTCCCGATTTTCACCCTAGACCTCTTAGATTACCTTAAAAGCAGTAGCCAGAGTAATTAAAAAACAAAAAAACAAAAAAGAGTCAGATCTTGTCATTCTTTCATTCAAAATCCTCCATTCAAAGTTGAAGTCCTTACAAGGCTCAGTGGCTACAACACTCTATAGCAATCGACTCTTGCTACTGCTCTGACCCAGGACCAGTACATAATTTGCAGGATCTGGTACAAAATAGAATGCAGAACTCCTTTCTAAAACTCTTATTAATAATTCCAAGGTGCCAACCTCAGAGCATTCAACAAAGTACATGGCCATTCTAAGCACAGACCCTATGACTGTGTTCATGAGCTGGCCTTTCTCGGACCTCGTCTTCTCTTGCTTACTCAGCTCCAGCTACAATGGCTTCTAGAGTTTCTTCAACATGCCAGTCAGGCTGCACCTCGCATTCTATTTGCTCTGCTTGACTCACTCCATCCTAGAGATCTATATGGCTCATTTCTTCCTTTCCTTTAGGCCTCTGCTCAAAGACAGAGGAAAATTGGGAGGGAGAGGTTTGGGGAATAATGTGATGACATTTAGTCCTATATATAGAATCACAGAACCATACAGTTTAGACTTTAGGGATTATTTAAATGTAATTATTTCTAGGATTTAAAAAAAAAAAACAACCACCAAAAAACAACTGAGGACAAAAATTTTTTTTTTATTTGCTTCTTTTTTTTTAATTTATTTTTATTAATTTATTTTTGTTACAGATGTTTCTCCTTTTTTCCCCATTGACACCCTCCTTCCCATCCCCCCACCCTGTCCCCAGCTTTGTTGTCCATGTCCATCACTTATGCATACATGCGCATAAGTTCTGTGGTTTATCTCTTCCCTTCCCCCCCACCCCCTCTTCTGAGGGGTGTCAGTTTATACCCTACTTCCACATCTCTGGGTCTACCCTGTTCCTCAGACTGTTATGTTCATTATATTCCACAAATAAGTGAGATCATGTGATATTTGTCTTTCTCTGCTTGGCTTGTTTCGCTTAGGATAATACTCTCGAGGTCCCTCCACGTCGTCTCAAAGGATAAGAGATCTTTCTTTCTTACAGCTGCATAGTACTCCATTGTGTATATGTACCATAGCTTTTTTATCCATTCATCCACTGATGGACACTTGGGCTGTTTCCAGATCTTAGCTATTGTAAACAGTGCTGCTATGAACATGGGGGTACATGTATTTTTTCTGATTGGTGTTTCAGGCTTAGCCACAGCAATCAGACGTGAAGAAAAAATAAAAGGAATCCAAATTGGAAAGGAGGAAGTGAAACTGTCACTATTCGCAGACGATATGATATTATATATAGAAAACCCTAAAGACTCCATCAAAAATCTACTAGACTTAATAAATGAATTTGGCAAAGTAGCAGGATACAAAATTAACGTCAAGAAATCAACGGCATTCTTATACACCAATGATGAACTCAGGGGAAGAGAAACTAAAAAAACAATTCCATTTACCATCGCGGCAAAAAAATTAAGATACCTAGGAATAAACTTAACCAAAGAAGTAAAGGACCTATTTGCAGAAAACTACAGGACATTGAAAAAAGAAATAGAGGAAGATATAAAAAAGTGGAAGCACATACCTTGTTCATGGATTGGAAGAATTAATGTCATTAAAATGTCCATATTACCCAAAGCAATCTATAGATTCAATGCAATCCCCATCAAAATACCAGTGACATATTTCACAGAACTAGAACAAATATTTCAAAAGGACAAAAAAAATTAAATGCTTGTCTATATTTACACAATTACCTGTTGAGTTGAGAGTATGACATTCAGAGTAGACACTCCCAGCTAGAATTTAAGGACACACAGAGCAGTGGTGAGGGATAAGTCAGACCTCACCCTCTGCAAAGTCTTGTAGGTCAGAAGTGTCCTGATTCTAAGATCCTCATTTTGGAGGAATGTTTTTAAAAGAAATAGTTAAATTAAAGAATATGTAGAGGAACGAGCAAAGGCCTTTGGACCTGTTCTTTAAATACCTATGATTAAGGGGAAAGAGAATTTACTAAAAAAGAAAATAAATAGAAGCACTGATTCTGGAATCAAACAGATCTGGTTTTGGTTCTTGGCCGATTCATTTATTAGCTATGCAAGCTGCTCTTCAAGCCCTATTTTCCTCGCCTGTGAAAAGAGGGTAGTAATAATAATATCTTTTCCATAGAATTTTTGGAAGAATAAATGAGATAACCCACATGAAGCAGTATAGTGTCTTGTGCATAATAAACACTAAATAACTACTGTTTATTATCTCTATAACTTACAGAAAGAGGTATTCCATATCGGAAAATATATAAATCTACATTTCAAAAAAAAGAAAAATGGTCCCTTTTTCCATAGTCCCAACTTTGAGTCTGTTATTTTCAGTTGCTCCATTTTGAAGCCGTGACTGTTTATGCTGAAACTGTTTGTGGTTTGGTGGAAGGGAAGTTGCACAATGTTCTTTATTTATGCTGATCTCTTGAGAAATTTCTCTGTTGTGACAAGGAGTTGAACACTTCTGAAAAACTTAAAAATGGGAATATCTGGGCATTGAGGATAACTAGCATGTTTCTGAATTGTGGTTGAGCTGTTCTTTCTGTTTACAATGGAATGAGAAATGCTTTAGATTGGCAATCCATTCTAATGCATAATATTTCTCATCCTCTTTACTTTGCCTCTAATCCTTACACGGAATGTTCATTTATCCCAAACTGGAGGTGACTTTATTCCCTATTATTCGATAGGAAAGACTTTTTAGGGAGAACTTTTTTGTTTTAAAATCAGCCATAGTTATTGATAAAGAAAGGCTATAAATGCTCTTATTCTTCCTTCCTTAACTTTTTCATTCCAAAAGATATGAGATGTAGATTTTGGAAAAATATCCCAAATAAATGTTCCGTCGGCCACTAGAGAAGTCTTTGTTGACTCGTTATCCTGAGGACATGGGTTGTTTTTCTGGTCAAGATTAAAGAAAAAAAAAACTTTCTCACATGACTCCTTGTGAAAACCGTCTGCCTGCTAGCAGCAGCTGACCAGGACATGGGACACAGACTGTGGTCACTGAAAGTAAAGTGAGCTGGCAATGAAAGAGCTCCCTACCTAGCTGGGGACGGCAATGTGGGATTCTTTGTTCTTACAGTATCTAGTGTGCGTCAGACAACGGTTTGAGGGAACAAACCATAGAACTGTGATGGTTTCTTGGAACTTCTTTTTGCTTGTGGACGGTGACTGGCTATGACCAATTCTATGTGTTTGCTGGAATTGACCAGCACAGTGCTGGGAATCCATGCATACTGAGATGAGGATGACACGGTCTACATGAGGAGTTATCACATTAGAGCTAAGGTTCCTATAAGAGTTCTGCCTCTTCCTTGTCATGTGTTTCTAAGAAATCATAAAGCCTTAACCACAATCACAGTTGTTGGTCACTGTGATTTAAAAATATAGTTAGAATAAGAATTAAAGAAATATAAATACTTAAGTATAATGAATGTTCTCTTCCCTGGTTCATAAGTACTGATTTTTCAGTCATTCTTCATTGCTTCATTGTAAAAATTACTTCTTTAATTTCTCATTAAATTTTAATATGTCATGCCCCAAAGTCTCCCATGTAGTAGCTAGTTTCAGGGCGTTGAAAATCCTACCCGATCGAGAGCAAAATCCCTAACATTTTTCTTGCAGCTTTCTGACTGCCAAATATTGAATTCTTGCCCAATTTTCGAGCTCTCCCTCAAGGTTTGGGTGCTTTGTACATTGACAAACAGTAACTGGGACATAATACACATTTATTGTAGAAGGAAAGAAGATAAAAATGAGAGGTTCTCATTCCTTTCCATTGAACTTTTTCTTTTTTCCATAGAACAGTAAAAGAGATTGTATCTGCTTATGAAGGACTTTAGGATTTCCTGGAAAACACCCTATAGACATTGTTAAGTAATCAGGATATACATTTGAAACTGTCATGATAGGCTGGTTATTAATTAACAGGAAAGAGGGAAAGAGGAAACTAGATAATATAGGCACGCCATTTATACAGCGTTGCCAGGAAGCTGCAATTTAACACTCTTCAGGTCTATTGCCCACAGGTCGATGGGGACTGGACAAAGGCAATGTAGACTCATGCCCAGCTCCAGCTTCATTATTTTTCTAATGTATATTGAATAGTCTCTTCACAGCCACCTTTCTCAGAGGTTGGATTTACAGAAAACACAGTTATTACAAATCCCAACTTTAAAAATATATCCAAGCACTACTTTTTTTTATTAAAACAGTAAGATTTAAAAACATGTATAAGGGATAGCCACATACTGGCCTGTTTTTTTGTTGTTGTTGTTTTTATCCTCACCCGAGGACATTTTTGCATTTATCCTCAGATAGAGCAGGAGGGAGAGAGAGAGGAAAAGAGAGAGAGAAACATGATGTGAGAGAGACACATTGACTGGCTGCCACCCACACAACCCCAACCAGGGCCGAGGACAAACTGCAACCAAGGTACGTGCCCTTAGCGGGAACCGAACCCAGGACTCTCTGGTCCATGGGCCGACGCTCTAACCGCTGAGCCAAACCGGCCAGGGCCATACTGGCCTGTTTCATCGTAAGTACCATAAAGACAGTTACAGTACTGTATATTTCACTTATTATTTATTATTGTCTTTCTTCCATTCAGTTTTGCCCAGTTTTATTAACTTCTGTATTCTCAGCACCTAGAACAGTACCTGGCACATAAAAGACATTAAAATATTTGTTGAGTGAACAAATTAATGTCTTTTCCTTCCTTTGTAGCTCTTTTAACATTAAAGTGTCCTGCCATATTGTCTTATGTTTAAAAGATGGGTTTGAATGAGAGCCAAGAGGTTCCAAATAAGAAATTCATATATTTTAGCTGTATTCACAAAAACATGGTTATGTGATAGACATGTCTTATCTTCTGAGGATTCTGCACAGGAAACCTGAATACGGTATATTTATTTTATATCTCATATAATGTAACAGTTTGTCACAGAAGATTAAATTGGTGCAAGGGTTAGAAGTTTTGGATTTAGGTCCCAGCTCTCTAATTTTGTCTGGGACCATGAGCAAATTTACTTTTACCCTTCTAGACTTCTGTTAACAGTGCCCACTAGATTGAATTAATATCTCCATGATCCTCAACCTGCTATGTTTCATTGCAGCCTGGAATGCTCTGTTTCTCTCCACCTAGCACATCATTTTGAACATACCTACTTACATGTACTTCCCCCACTAGATTTAAGAAACTCGACTCAACCTCATAAAAATAATTGCTACTATTTTTGAGTACTTTCGTGTCCTAATCTACTTAATTGAATATTTTAAAGAACAACATTAAACAGGTATATCTAAATTCATTATTTCAGGAGAGGAAATTTAAAACTTTGAGAACTCAACCAACATGCCCCAGGTCTTTAAAACATCTGGAATTCCAACCTCTACTCTGACCCCAAAATGTCTGCTGTTAGCTACCTTGCATTTGATCTTACTGCCTCTCTAAAAGATGACCACCATGTACTGAATGCCTACAAAGTGTCAAATATTTATATGTTGATTGTAATCCTGAAAACAACCTTGCATGTTAGCTATGATTATCCTCAGTTCACGTCCTCCAGACCAGGTAACTATGCGTAGAGATGACAGTCTCCTCCCCAACCATGCAACTAGTACATGCTGAGTAGTCAGGTACTTCTTTCTGCAAATTATCACAAGGCTAGTTGATATTTATACTTTCTTTCATCCTTTACCCATTCATGTTCCCTTTGCCCTTAGTTATCACCTTAGCTGGTTGGAATTTTTTATATGGTTGGATGATTTTTCACTTAGTTAACTTTTTCAAACTTACATTCCTAAATGGTCCTTAGTGGTCCTACCTCTATTGAGTCTTCTGCAAAATTTATCACTGAACATGAAAGTCCTGACAGATGTTCCCTGCCCCCAGGGGCTGATTTGAGTTGATTCACTCTAAGAAAGAGATCACATTTGTAAAAAAAAAACCTTAACTTGAAGTTACCCCACATATAATTACATTTATGATGATCAAGTCATTCTGTAAGACCATGTTTCTCCTTCTCAGTTCTCACAAGTGAATTAAGTGGGGATGTCATAGGAGTTATACTCCATCTCCTGCATTTTCCAATCACTGGTCTCTGTGATTCTCTTAGGGTTGTTTTACTATTTTTGGTTGATATTTTGGAAGGAAGTAGCAGTCAGAGAGGTTACCGCTTAGTTTTTTCTGCCATAATATCCCTTACTCCATGGTTGAAGGGTTTTTATTTCAACTCTTGCAACTATATACTCTGGAACTGGAGAGGCAGTCATAAGTTGAGTTGGCAGACTATCTGAGACCAATTCAGGCCAATATTTCATTTTCATTTATCCCCTTGACCTCTACCATGAGGCTCTACTCTGACAGATGGACCAGAGTGGGATTCTGGTTACACAGGGACTAGGGGCAGCTCAGATCCAGTATCTAATAATATCTCCCAAACCTGAGGGTTTCCTTTTCCCCAGTGCTTAGTCACCCTCGTAGAGGACTAAATGCTTTTTTGTTGAAGATTTAAAAAGAAGATTTATACTACATAAATATGGCAGTGATGACGGTCCTTCCTCAAGGGAACTCTATCACCTCTTCATTCAAAGAATTCTGTCTGTAAATGGCTCAGCTCTGGGAGTCATAATGGCTCAGATGAGAGACTATATTCTTCATTGTAGCGGCTTAAGTTATATTTCTGTTCACTAGTCCTAGTGTGTGTTTTTTTAAGTTATAGCATAACTATAGCTGTATAGATACATATTTCTTGCAAGAGTTACCTTGCTGATTGTGTATAAACGGTGTTTTCAATTTATTTAAATAGTATTGTGCTACTTTTTTTCTTACTTTTAAAACTCAATACTCTGTTTTTAAGATTATATTTATACTGCTTCTGACTGCTGCATAACATTTCCATACCAGATTTTGCTGATCTGTCCCTCCAATACTGGACACTGTATTGCCTTGAGTTTCCTACTCTGTATAGGTGTTCCCGAGCACAGGCCACATGTCTGTGGACCTCTGCGGAGGCCACTCTAGGAATGTACCCTGGTCATGATTTGTTCATGATGACCTGTTCATGATTTGTTCATCTGCTGAGGACTACTGGAGTGCTCTCATGAATTACTAAAACACTACAGTCCCACCTGCAGTGCATAATCCTTCTCATTTCCTTGTTTTTACCAAAATTTAACATTTTATTCCTTCTCTATTCTAGACATAAATCCCTCTTGGACTTTAGGTATCAGAAATATTTTCTCCCAATCTGTCACCAGTGAGTTTATCTTATCTATGGTATTCTTTGTTGGAAAGAAATCCTGAGTTTTAATGTAAGTTAATCTATCTTTTTTTTTTTTTTTTTTAACTTATGACTTTTAGTATTTGGGTCTCATTGAAATTATTCCTTCCTCCCTTAAGTCTGCAAAAATATTCTGCTACTTTTTTTTCTGTTAACTTTATAGTAAAAGCAATGTGATGAGAATAAGTAGAATATAGGGAGTAGAAACAAGAGGAGATGAGAGTAACCTCTTTGAGGAAAGCAAATAGATCTTGACAAGAATATTGAAAGAGAAAAATAAACATAAACACAAATATGCATATTAGTAAATAAGAGGTGCTCATTGGACAGATTTAAAATGTGTAAATTTAAGATAAGGAAGTTTGTACTATTTAATGGAAAGTATAACAGGAAAAAAAGGAAACAGAAAGTATGGCCAACAGAAAATATAAAATACAATCACAGAAGTTTAATACAATAGTAATTAATTCCATTTATAAGGCTCAAACTTAATTATCAAAATGCACACTTTTTGTTAAAAAAAAAAAAAAAAAGACTGTAGAAAAGTTGAAAGGAATAAATGGAAAGAGATATACCAGGAAAACATGAACCCAACAGTAGCAATTTTAGGTTAAGTAAGAATTTAAAGCAACAAACATTTTAAGTGTCAAAAGAGGGACATTACACATGGGAAAAAGAAACTTTCATTCAAGAAGATATAAGCTATACATGCACCAATCAATTTAGCATCAAGATACATAAGGGAACAGTTGATCATTTGGGGAGAAGTGCTTAAGGCTCAGCAGCCCTCTTGTTATTTATTTGCCCTTAGCTGGTTGTCTGTCCCTGGGAAGGGGACAAAGGTTCAGCTCCTAGCTTTGGCCCTTCCAAGTGCATTTAAGGAATGAGTATGGGGAGACTTTCCTCCACGTGGAGATTCTGATGTGAGGCGCTGTTTACTGTGTTCTCAAGTCCCATTACCTCGTCTCTCAGAGAACCTCCTGGGACCTCAGCCCAGTACTGCCCTTTCCCCAACACTGCCTCCCTGGGCTGTCTGTCGTCTCCTGGCTCCCAGGGGTGAGCCTGGGCAGGGCGGAGAGACAGTGTGTGGAAGGCAGCTGGTTCCTCAGCTGTCCTGATGTGACATCACAGCCCCAGGCAAGTGCTGTGGACCCTGACTGGCAATGATCCAGCCAAGGAACACGGGACAGAGGAAGCTCCCAGCAGGCCATTCTCTGCTTGTAGCACATGGTTTTCTGCTCTGACTGGGGATCCAGTCCCTTTGTCTCACCCGGGGTTTCTCAGACTCTTTGTGGATTGTCTACTCAATTTCTTTCACTATGGCTATTCTGGGCTCAGTTTGGGGGACAGTGATGGCATCAACATTAGTTCATCATCTTGTGGGGAACTAGAACACCTTATGCATCTTTATTTCCTGACAGATAGTAGATGATTAAGCTATGTTTGTAGCAACATTGGTCCAAACTGTCTCACCTACCTCCCAAGTTCATTATGAGGAAAGTTACATTTGAAAGTTATAAATAGAAACATATAATACACTGTACTTAAAATAGTGTGACTTTTAATATAATAACGACTTAGTAACTAGCCACTAAATAAATATTAATTTGGATGAGCAATCAGGGTGGGCTACATGCCAAGATGAGAGAATTGTTTCCTGTCACTACAGCTGTTATGCTGTTTGGAGAGAAGAAAAGATTACTTCAGGTCAATGTTAACCAACTCTTTTAACAAAATCAGTAGTTGTTTGGTATGTCATTTCAAAACATTTTTAACTTCCCAATTTTGACCAAAATACCACCAAGTGTTTGAGCGTGAGCTTTGCAAAATTGAATGCAGAAGTTTTAATCACGAAGTGAAAACTGTCTCTCACTCCGTGTTAAAGAAAATTTACATGTCCTTCTTGGTGATATTCTAGAAAGAAAAAGGAGAAGTGCTCTCCAGAAGTGAATTTTCACTACCCTTGTTTTCCACCTCCTTGCAAGAGTGGAATAAGTCCCCAGTTATTTGATAAGTAAAACATACTCCATAATTTCCAAATAAGGAGTAAGGTTTGCCATGTACACATCTGGTACCTCAAATCTGTGGCTCTAGTCTCAGTAAACAACAAAGAATATTTGTATTCTATGAAGTAACCAGAAAGTTCAGTTTGGAGTTGACCTAATTAACTTATACAAAAAAATGCAGTTGAAGAAACAGTGTAAAATATTAACCATTCACCCTTTGTAAGATTTCAGTTCTAGCCCTTTACCATATTAGATCACCATAATTTAAACTCTCTGGTCTGAATTCGTGTAACTCTTGTAAAATTAAAATTTCCTTTACTAGTATAACTTTATTGCTATCTTTGGCATTCTTGAATGTTGATGTAAAAATAAATGGTCCTGTGGGATTAAAGTTTCTGCACCATTTTAGATGTTTCTGTTGCAAAGATTAATAATCTAGCAATAGCTACCATTCAGAGAGTACACTGTATGTTCCAGGCACGTGCTTTACTGAATTTAATTCTCACTATAATCTTGCTAAATGGATATTATAATCTTTCCTTTTTTTTAACCCAATTTTTATTGATTTTTGTTATTTTTATTTAGGTATATAGAGAGAAACATTGATGAGTGCGAAACATCAATCGGCTGCCTCCTGCATGCCCCCTACTGGGGATCAAGCCTGCAACCCCAACATGTGCCCTGATCGGAGATTGAACCAGTACTTCTCAGTCGATGGGACAACACTTAATCCACTGAGCCATATCAGCTGGGCTATTAGTATTCATTTTAATGTTTCTTATTTTCCTTGCTCCTCGTTTCTATGTTTGAAACATCTTTAAAGTAATTTTTCAACAAGAAAGAAAATTCTATTATTTTTATTGTGCTTTTCCCCATTTTTGAGCTGTAAAATGTATCATGCATATAATCTCATATAAAGAACATAATTTACTGACTTGAAAGGAGAATGAAATGAGCAAAGAACATAATTTACTGACTTGAAAGGAGAATGAAATGAGCACCATTCTATGGATATCTTTAGTTTGCCCTTCACCTTGACCCCCTTGCTCCACTCTGCCCCACATGTTCTGTGCTCTGGAGAACTGACCTGTATGGTCTCCACCTACAGCTTCCTTTGCCTTCTGACTTCCAGTTAGCTCTGACTAAGGAAGCATTGCATTAATTTATTTTTCTACACACTGCCCTTACCTTTTAAAGTAATACCTTTAGTAACTTCCCTTCAATTAATTTGAGTACCATCTGTTTCCTTTAAAGACCCAACCAGCTCCCCAGGGAGCACTCTCTGACCCTCTAGAGAAGTACGTAGCAGTCTAATCTTTGTGCTAATCATTTCCTTGATTTTAAAAAAATAATTTTACTATATATGTATATTAAAACATACATTGTTTATTTGCCTTTTTCGATTTATGTAAATGCATTGACTTAAGGTCTCCCCTGCCACGTTCCACTTTCTCTCTCTGCTAATTCTGAAATTGTGCATTCTATTTCTATCTTTTTAGTAGTTATTCTAGATATTTTAATATTTGTGTTTAACATAAGTAAGAAGTCTCAGCTGAATCAAGCCTTTACCTTCCTTCTAAATACTAAGATCTTAGAGTGCTTCACCCCTTACTACCCCTTTGCCAACTTCAGTTCTATTTTTACCCATTATTTTGATTCTGCCTTATTTTTATACTTGCAAAAATTAGTCATTGTTGATGTTATTATTTTACATAATCAGTGAATCTCTAGAGTTAGCCATATGTTTATCATTTTCTTCACTCATCATTTTATCTTGCATCTGAGACCTTCTTTCCAGGATCATTTTTCTATTTATGGAATAATATACTTAGAGATTCTTTAGTATCTCTAGATTCTTTATTATGTTGCTAGTAAATTCTGTCTTAGTTTGTCTGAAAACGTCTTTATTTTACCCTTGTTCTTAAAACATAATTACACTGAGTATATAATTCTCTTAGCACTCTGAAGATATCATAATTTTTTGGCTTCCACTCCCTGTTAAGAAGCAGTTGTTGATCAAATTGTTGTTTCTTTGGAGGTAAGTATCTTTTCTTTTTGGCTAATTTTGGAACTTTTCGGTATTGTTTTATTGTAATACATTATTTATACATATAGATATCCTTTATTAATCTTGCTGGAGGTTCTTTGGATGCAGTGAATCTGAGAATTGTTATTTTCCATCAATTCCAAAAATTTCTCACCAATTATCTCTTCAAAAAATTTTTTTCTTATATAATTGGTTCATTCTGGAAAACTCATTAGATATACTCTACATTTGCTCATTCTATGACCTTAAATTTTCAACCTCTTTCCTAATGTCCATCTCATCATTTTCTGGATGTTTTCAAGTAATCTTCTCTTCAGTTGTACCAAATCTGCTATTCAACCATCCACAGAGTTTTGTGGGAGGAACAAATTTTTCTCTACCCTCAAGGTTCTTCTGGCTGGTTTAATAATCAAGTAGACATGAGACAGATTAGCAAGAGAAAATAAACAAATTTAACATATACATATAGATGGGAACTCTGCATACAAAAGGGAGTCAGAGACCCTACATGTAGCAGAGGTTCAAAGACAGAAAGGGAACTTAGATATGTAACAGATTCTGAGTTAGGGATGAGGTAAGGTACCTTGGGGACTTCAAATGGTCATTGCAGGATAATAAGAAGAGCAGACCTTTAGTAAATAGAAGTTTGCCCTGCCCTGTATGTAGGTCAGAAGAAGGTAACTCAATCTCTTATGAGCAAGGTCTCTAATTTGGGGTGGTGGTGCAGAACTTTTTCTTGAGCCTGCAGCTGAAATTGCCTTTAGCTTAGAACAATCTACATACCAAAGAGGCACATCTTGGGGTGACTCATTCTGGACCTCCATAGTTTCTAACTTCAAATATTACCTTTTTTATTTTTCGTTTTCTATTTGATTATTTTTAAATCTGCTTAGTCATTTTTGATAGCTTCTTATTTCTTCATCTTATTTTCAATTCCTTGTATTATTTCTTTAAAACATTGTAAACATACTTATTTGATATCCTGTATTTGATAATTTCATTATTAATAGACATTTTGCATCTCATTCTGCATCTCATGCTGACTCTTGCTTTTGGTGGCTTGAGGCCATCACAGTTAAATCAAGGCCCTTGGAAAGTTTTTGTGGAATTGTTCAATGTCTGGATTTAAACTGCATTCTCCTAGAGCATATATATACTTAGTTCTACTAAGTACCTTAGTATACTGCCAACCTAGAGATTTTTAACTAAATTTTCAGCTTTCGTTACTGGGAACACAGATTATTTGAATTTTGATACTCAAACTCACACAAGTATCAGTTTATGGTAGAAATTCTTTGAAGAGATTCTTTCTTCTTTTTCCCCTTCTTTTTTTTTGGTACGTGCCCCTAGCGGGAACCGAACCTGGGACTCTCTGGTCTGCAGGCCAATGCTCCAACCTCTGAGCCAAACCGACCAGGCCCTTCTTTTTCCCCTTCTTTTTCCCCTTCTTTTCCCCACCTCTCTCTTTTCTTCTGTTTCTCTCCCTACACACACTCTCTCTTAATTTCCCTATATCTTTAATTCCCTCCCTTTCCTCCCTCTCTCCTCCCTCCCTCCCTCCCTCCCATCTTCCTACTTTCCTTCCTTCCTTCCTTCCTTCCTTCCTTCCTTCCTTCCTTCCTTCCTTCCTTCCTTCCTTCCTTCCTTCCTTCCTTCCTTCCTTCCTTCCTTCTTTTTATTCCTGCTCCAAGGCTAGATTTGTAACTAGCCCCAGCATCTACCTCTGAAGAGCAGTTTGTTATTTCCTCAGTTGTCCTGTCTTCATGCTTTATCTAGGAGACTTCTACCTGACTGACTTGAATCCCAGACTACATGCTCTGGGTTACCAGGATCAGGAATATGCTCTCAGCGTAAATACCACCTTAACTCTGTAGTTTGGGGCCTCTAAACATGCCTTACTGTCCTATAAGTTCAACTATGTACTTATAAAGATTTTTTAAAAAAAATCCTCACCCAAGGATATTTTTCCATTTATCTTCAGATAGAGTGGGAGGGGGAGAGAGAGAGAGAGAGAGAAAGAGAGAGAGACAGACATTGACGTGAGAGAAACACATCGATTGGTTGCCTCCTGCACTACTCCGACCAGGGCCAGGGGCTGAACCACAACCAAGGTTCATGCCCTTGACTGGAATTGAACCCGAGATTCTTTGGTCCATGGGCTGACACTCTAACTGCTGAGCCAAACTGGCCAGGGCAAAATATTGTTTTTTGTAAATATGTTTTTATTTATTTATTTATTTATTTATTTTGATCCTCACTGGAGGACATTTTTGCATTTATCCTCAGATAGAGTGGGAGGGAGAGAAGGAGGAAGAGAGAGAGAGAAACCTCGATGTGAGAGAGACACATCGACTGGTTGCCACCCACACGACCCCAACTGGGGCCGGGGATAAACTACAACCGAAGTACATGCCCTTAGTGGGAACTGAACCTGGGACTCTCTGGTCCACGGGCCGACGCTCTAACTGCTAAGCCAAACCAGCCAGGGCTTTATTGATTTTTTAGAAAGAGAGTAAGGGAGAGAGAGAAACATCCATGTGAGAGACAAACATTGATCTGCTGCCTCCTGCACGCCCCCTACTGGGGATCGAGCCTGCAACCCAGCCATGTGCTCTGACTAGGAGTGGAACCAGGACTCTCAGTCCATGGGATGATGCTTAATCCACTGAGCCACACAGGCCAGGCAAAAATATTTTTTTAATGTAATTTTAATGTAGGTGTTTTGCAGTGGGAAGATTGTTTTCTAGTACAGTGAAGGGGAGAAGACTATGCCACACAAAGATATGCCTCTTTGGCGTAAAGATTATCTTGAGCTGGTTATTTTTAAGAAACAGCAGACATAGGAGAAGCTCTGCAAACTGAGTAGAAGTTATACTTCCATAAGAGAAATTTACATTTATAAGGGAAATCTCTATGTGTAAGGGTGTCTTACTCCCTGTACCAAGAAGAGAAGGAGGACTAAAACTCTAGAAACTCTTCTCAGTGAAGAAGGCATAAGCTTAGATCTGTGCAGCAACCATACCCGTGTGTCCTATGCTTGTCCTGGTAATCTCCCATAACTTGCTCCCCCCACATCTTCTTTCGTCTTTAGCTGGAGATGGTATTTAAGGTAGTGGCTTGGGCCATTTCAGGGAGTTACTCAGTTTTCCTGGGTACCTCTCATGTATGCAAGATGTATACATGTTTTTAAACTTCTGTTTGTTTTTCTCCTGTTAATCTGTTTTTTATTATGGGGTGGGGGGGGTGTCTCCCCAAGAACCTAGAAGGGTAGAGGGAAAATTATTTTTCCTTCCCTACAATAGGTAATATGCCATTTGGTCAAAAATTGAAACCAAGAATCCTTATGACTTTTATTAAATTTAGTTTTAAGTCCTAGCCCTAGATATCATACCCTTCTATCTCTCTCGATTCCCCTCAGAGACCTTACCTTTCTGCCAGATAATCAGCAGCCCCATGGCAGCAGAAGACAGTAGACTGGACTTGACTAATGGTCACATGGTCTGAACCTCTGATAGGCTAAAGAGAACGTCTTGACCTAAGTTATGTTTCAGTTCCTGAGTCTTAAGGTAGAATGACCTCAGAGCTGTCCTCAAGACCTGAAGAAATGCTTCATCATGCTTACCTCATCTCCAACCAATCAACTCCCAGCATGGCTCTGAACCCCCTAACTCATGGTGTCTTGTGGCTTTGCCCTGTATAATTTGCAACCTACACTCCATCAGGGAGTTTTGACTTTTAAGAAAGCATTAGCGTCCTGTTCTCCTGGGTGGTGTCATTCATAATAAAATAGGCAATCTTTCCCCACTGCAATCCTGTGTCTAGCGTTTGGCTCTGCTTGCTCTGGGTGAACAAATTCAGTTCTATAACAAAATGAAAGTGGAATAAATAATGTGATATTTTGAAAACTTTAGTAAAACCCATGAAATAAAAAAAATGAAAAATTTTGGTTTAATTGATTTACAAATTTGAAAATAGTTTTATCCATATTTTAGCAGTGGAATGAAGAAAGTGTCTTCAAAAATCTGGTTTTGTCTATTATAATTAGAAGCAATAGACCTGTTGATGTCTGTTATTCAGAAAAGAGAGCAGGTTTATATTTGCAGGGGACTTCAGGGCCAGGGCCCATGTGAGTAAAACATCTAGGAAAATTAGTTCTCATTTCATTTTTCTAAAACTGTGCTGATATGATGGGTTCATTCCCACATTTTGTTCCTAAATCTTAATGATAATGTGTCTTAGAAGCTGAAACAAAAATTACTAAATTGTAGATGTAAATGCCCAATTGGTAGTAATTCTTTTCCTTTTACCCCTTAGTTGGTGAGAAAAAAGGACTCCTAAGTTCTCAGCTTATGTTCTTTTCAGCAAAAGGGCAAATCTTAGTAAATGTAATTTTCTACCTCACTGAGAGTGTCTAAGTTAGTGACACTAACAAATAACAAAACCCTGTGCCTGTGAAGGACAAATTATTGTTCTCTGGAAAAACTCTGGCAAAGATTCACTTTTCTTGAGACTATTAAGTATTACTTTACAATTTCTTTCTTTTTTTTTTTAAACTTATCTTTATTGTTGAATGTATTACAGATGTCCCCCCCCTTGACCCCCTCCTCCCCAATCCCACCCCCCTCCTGCTTTCCCCACACTATTGTCTGTGTCTATTGGTTATGCATATATGCATATAAGTTCTTTGGTTTCTCTCCCCACCTCACATCCCCCCTTCCCTTTGAGGTTCCTCAGTCTAACAACCAATTTGTATTTCCTAATCCCTTCATCTTTTTCACCCAACTTCCCTCCTATTTGGCAAGCAACAAAAAGTTCTCTGTATCTATGAGTCAGTTTCTGTTCTGCTTGCTCATTTTGTTTATAGATTCAATTGTTGACAGATATGTATTTATTGCCATTTTATTGTTCATATTTTTTTTATCTTCTTCTTCAAGAAGACCCTTCAACATTTCATATAATACTGGTTTGGTGGTGATGAACTCCTTTAGTTTTTTCTTGTCTGGGAAACTCTTTATATGGCCATCGATTCAAAATGATAGCTTTGCAGGATAGAGTAATATCTTGGTTGTAGGTACTTGCTTTTCATCACTTTAAATATTTCTTGCCACTCCCTTCTGGTCTGCAATGTTTCTTTTGAGAAATCGGTTGACAGCCTTATGGGAGCTCCTTTGTAGGTAACTAACTGCTTTTCTCTTGCTGCTTTTAAGATTCTCTCTTTGCCCTAGCCAGTTTGGCTCAGCAGTCAGAGCATCGGCCCACGGACCAGAGAGTCCCGGGTTCAGTTCCCGCTAAGGGCATGTACCTCGGTTGTAGTTTGTCCCTGACCTTGGGGTTGTGTGGGTGGCAACCAGTTGATGTGTCTCTCTTACATCGATGTTTCTTTCTTTCTCTTTCTCCCTGTCTCCCTCCCGCTCTATCTGAAGATAAATGCAAAAAAATGTCTTTGGGTGAAGATAAAAAAAAAAAAAAAAAAGATTCTCTCTTTGTCTTTAACTTTTTACATTTTGATGATGATATGTCTTGGTGTGGACCTGTTTGGTTGATCTTGTTTGGGACTCTCTGTGCTACCTAGTCTTGTATGTCTGTTTCCTTCATCAAGTTAGGGGAGTTTTCTGTCGGTATTGTTTCAAATAGCTTTTCAATTTCTTACCCTCTCTCTTCTCCTTCTGGCACTCCCATGATGCGAATGTTGGTACACTTGAAGTTGTCCCACAGGCTCCTTATACTATCCTCATTTATTGGGATTCTTTTTTCTTTTTGCTGATCTGATTGGGTTTCTTTTGCTTCCTTATGTTCCAAATTGATGGTTTGCTTCTTGGCTTTACCTACTCTACTATTGATTCCCTGTAAATTATTCTTTCTTTCTTTATTTTATTAATTTATTTTTGTTACAGCTGTTTCTCCTTTTCCCCCACATGTAAATTATTCTTTATTTTAGTTAGGGCATCCTTCATTTCTGACTGGTCCTTTATTATGCTCTTGAGACCCTCACTAAGTTCATTGAGCATCCTTATAAGCAGTGTTTTGAACTCTGCATCTGTTAGATTGCTTATCTCCATTTCATTTAGTTCTTTTCCTGGAGTTTTGTTCTTCTCTTTCATTTGGGACCTGTTTCTTTGTCTCCTCATTTTGGCTGCCTCCCTGTGTTTGTTTCTATGTATCAGGTAGAGTTGCTATGTCTCCTAGGCTTCGTAGGGTGGCCTGTTGTTGTAGCTGTCCTGTAGGGTCCAGTGGCACAGCCTCCCTGATCACCCAGCTGGGCCCTCAAGGTGCAGCTCTCGTGTGGACTTTACACCCTTCTCTTATAATTGAGTCTTGATTGCTGCTGGCACCATCAATGGGAGGGTTTTACTCAGGCTGATCAGCTGCAACGACTGGCTGTGCCCATTAACCACCGACCTCTGATTACCTTGGATGATCAGCTGTGTGGGGGCCCACCACAAAAAGAAGACTAACTTCAGCAGTGCTCTGGTACTGCCTGAGTCCATTCCTTGAGTGTGTCACTGGTGGAGGTTGAGTGGTGGTGCTTCGATGTGGTCTGAAGCTGTCCACTGTATATGCTGGCTCTGGAGCAAGGTCAGCCACTGCCTGTGTTCTACTCAGGGTCACCAGATACAAGCTACAAAGCAATCTGCCGATGGCTGCTTCTTGTGATGGGTTGGAGGTGCCCAGGCGAAACCAAGCTGTGAACTAAGGTTGGCTGCTTCTAGTGCCAGGCCTGGGGCCACTTAGCGAGAGGTATGGGGCTTGCTGAGACCAGATGCTGCTTGTTTGAGAGAATTTAGGAAAATCTGAGGCAGGAGCCAAAACAGGCCAATCCTATGGCAAAGCCACTGGAAACAGCTTGGGTGGGCCTGAAAGTTGGGTGGTTAGGGCCTCAGGGAATCACCAGGGTGGGGCAAACAGTGTGAGCCAGGTTGCTGGAGTCCCAGATATGGCACCCATCTGCCGCCCCAAGGAACAATGGCCTTCAACAGCACATCTGTCTAGGAGAAAGCTGCCTCTCCAGTCCTCGCCCCCATGCCAAATAACTTAGTTCTTCCCTGTATGTCTCTGGTGCCTTTCAAGCTGCCTCCCCTCCACGCTGGAGCCTGGAAGGAGGAGGTCTCAGTAAGTCTGTGTGGGCCCTTTAAGAGGAGCTGCCTGGGGCCCCAGAAGCCTCAGCCTCCCTCAGCCTCAGTTCCCGCTGGTTTTTACAGCAAGAAGTGATGGGGACTTCTCTTTCTGGCACTGGAACCCTGAGCTGGGCGCCTGGTGTGGGACAGGGTCCCCTCACTCCTCAGGGAGGACCTTCCCAGCCGAGGTATCCCCCTGATTTTTATCTGCCACACGTGAGTGTGGGACCAGCCCATCCTCGCCTCCGCCCCTCCTACCAGTCTCCATGTGGCTGCTTCTTTAATTTCATAGTTGTAGGACTTCCATTCAGCTCGATGTCAGGCGGTTCTGAATGATGGTTGTTCTGTAGTTTAGTTGTAATTCTGATGTGGTTGTGGGAGGACTCCATACCACATTTACCTGTGCCGCCATCTTGACCGGAAGTCCATTTACAATTTCTTTTAAAAAGAGGTCATAGAACCCACAGAGCATTGAAAGAGTATACTTCATTTGTAATAACAACTGAAGGTGCTTCAGTTGTAATTTTCTTATAACTGTGCAGGGTAGATATTATTATATTCAGAAACTATGGATCAGAAAGTTTAAGTCATTTGCCCAATAGGTGACAGAGCTATTAAGTGTCAGAATTGGGATGTGAAGCATGTCATAATTTGCTGTTTTTTTTATTATTCTATGCCAATGCTCCTTCAGGCCTTAAAGATCAGAACCTACATAAACATCAAAGACCTAGAGCAGGGAGGAGCTTCTACAGCAGTCCTGTGGTCTAACCTAACTTTACTCACCAAGAAATCGAGACCTAGAGAAGTTAAGTGAGTAACCAAGATAACACAGTATTTAGAACCTAATTGATCAGCTGCCTCCTAGAGGCACCCCAATTGGGGATTGAACCCGCAACCTAGGTATGTGCCCCAACCAGGATTTGAACCCATAACCTTTTGTTTTGGTGTACAGGACAACATTCCAACCAACTGGCCAGGGCTAGAACCTAGATCTTTTGATTCTTGGGCCACTGGTGGTTTCTCTATATAAATCTGCAATTTAAAATTCATGAACAGTGAATGAAATTATTTTTTTAATTAATGTGTTTTAAAAACCCCAAACTTTGGATGCTGTTTCAATGCAAGGATTTTTTGCCACCTAATATTGATTCTGATGTTGTGAAGGAGTGGGATGTGGCCATGGAGACTGAAGAACAAGGCCTTGGCCTTCTTCCCTGTAGGACAGGACATCAATCATTTCTTCTTTCCTTTTCCATCCTGGCTCCTGGCCTTTACATGTGCTGTTCCTGTTGCCTAGTATGCTTCCCCACACACCATTTTAGTTAATCCCCATTCTTCCTTCAGCTCTCAGCTCAAAGCCTCACTTCCTCACAGACATCTTCCCGGACCTCCCTGGTTAGGAAAATGCCCTTATTAGGCACTCATAGCACTATGCCTTGCCTTTGGACAAGTCACAAATGTAATTATACTTGTATCTGTGCTATTTTGATCAATGTCTGGCTGGAAGTAGTGACGTGGAAGTTCCCTTAGAGCAGGTGTCGTACGTATTTGGCCTCCTGCCATACTCCTGCTCTCTCACGCAGTGCCCTGCATAGAGGCACTTTTATATCTATTTGCTGACTAATGAATGAACTCAGCAAATATTTACTGAGTATCTACTAGGTGATTTGTGATAGGCACTATGACTACCTATAAGGGCCTATGAAAAGATACTCTGCCTAAAGTAGTTTACTGTAAAGCAGGGGAGAAAAGGAAATATAATGCCCCGCTGGGAGTTACACACAGTTCTGGGGAGTTTAGAGCTCATCTAGGGGAGAAGTGGCTTTCCGAGGATGAGATTAGAGAAAGGTTATGGAGGAAGATTTTGTGCTGGGCGTGAAAGGAGTATTTCAAAATCTGCCTTTGAAACTCTACTGTCAATTACCTAAGATGGTATTTGCATTAGGTGCAAGGTCAGGTTTTTACAACTTGAGATATAATTCATGCATAACATTATATTAGTTTCAGGTGTACAACATAGTGATTTAATATTTGTATATGTTGTGAAATGATCACCACAATAAGTCTAGTTAACAACTGTCACCACACTTAGCTACATTTTTGCCTTGTGATGAGAACTTTTAAGATCTAAGCAACTTTCAAATATACACTACAGTATTAATAATTCTAGTCACCATGCTGTGCATTACATTTCCAGAGCTTGTTTTATTTTATTTTACCTTGTCAAGTTTCCAAGGTATTTTCAAGGTATTTATATCCTTTCATTGTGATTTAATTGCACAGTGTATGAGTAATCACTCAAAAAGACTTGAATCCCACCTCAACCATTTCCAAGCATTTTGATCTGGTTAAATAAAGTTACTTAACCTCTCTAAGCATTCGATTTTTCAGCTGTAAAATGTGATAGCAATACACACCACAGGACTGTTGTAAAGATTAAATTCAGCCCTGGCTGGTTTGGCTCAGCAGTTAGAGCATCAGCCCACGGACCAAAGAGTCTCGGGTTCCATTCTGGTCAAGGGCACGTAGCTTGGCTGTGGTTTGTCCTCGGCCCTGGTCGGGGTCGTGTGGGAGGCAGCTGGTCGATGTGTCTCTCTTATGTCGATGTTTCTCTCTCTCTTCTTCCCTCCCACTCTATCTGAAGATAAATAGAAGAATATCCTCAGGTGAGGATTTAAAGAAAAAAATTTTTTAAAAAAGATTAAATTCGATAATGGATATGAAGGCCTCCTCACACTTTCTAGTACTGAATTGAAGAAGCAATGACTGGGAGCTGTTATTATGCTGAGTTTAGCTTCATAAATGTCTGTTCATTGGTGCCTCTCCAGTCAATGGCTCTAATCCAGGGCTGTCTGCTGAGCTTCAAGCACAGATATCTGACTGCCAATGGGGGGTTCTGCCCGGGCACCCAGGCACCCTGTGGCTTAACCTGTCCACAATCAAGCTTTTTCTCTCAATGGCGTCCACACTCTCCTGTCATTCAGACGGAAACCTTCCCCTTGCTCTCCCTAAGCAAACTGATAACCAGTTCTGCCCCGTCTAGCTACACCTTATTAACATCCCTAGCATGTGACTTCTCATCACCTGTTGTGAATTCCAGCATGACTGACAGAGTTGCCTCATCTTACCACCCAGCCTCCTCTTGGGTGCATGACTGCCACCTTGTCTTTTCTCAGTTGCAAATTGAATTGTGTTGCTTCATTGATTATAACCCTTCAGGGGGTCCTTGAAAGGTCGGCGGAAGGAGGGACACACCTGAGTTCAGGCAAGAGAACTTTATTGGGGAGTTCCCTGCTGGGCTGACTCCTAAGGCAGGGTCAGCGCCGGTGTCTCTAACAGGCAGGGTTATATAGAGGATGTATGGGTGAGGGGCTGGCAGCCCTTAGAGGGAGAGGACAATGTGATTTGGCTACTTGTGTAGGTATAACCGCAAGGAGACCAAGGAGGGTCTCCCCTCCCAGGGTGTTTCAACCTGGACACCTGCGGTAGTGTTCTGGAACATCCTGTTTCTCAGAATTCTTTTCATATATCAAGGGAAGTGGGAGTTGGAAGCCTTGGCATGTATCAAGGGAGGAGGGAGTTGAAGACTTTGGCTGCAACCCAGTCAGTCCTGATCGCAGCATGGAATACAGGGTCCCTCCCAGACTTGCCCTTGCCTTCCTTCCAGAGCCCTCTCCTCACCTCCCTCCCTCCGTTCACTTGCACTCTGACCTCTCAGAGTGGAATGACTTCAGTTTCCTGAATCAGCCACACCTGTAATGTGGATCAGGGGCTTATCTGTCCACAAGGCCACCCTCCTCCTTTATATTCCCAGAAACAACCCTGCCCCACCTTCTTTACCTGCTGATACCTACTTATCCTTCAAGATATGGTTTAATTATCACTTCCTGTTGTGAAAATTTCCTCTGGGGTAGGTGTGACCACGGTGACTGTCATGCCCTCAACTCTTCTGTCAGGACACCGCTAACACTTAACAGCTCTGGCCACACTGCTAGGCCGTGACTAGGTTTTTCATCTCTGCATCCAAAGTGATGGTCTGGAATAGAATGTAGTTTTTAGATGAGTGCTTAAAAAAATCAAATCACTGAACACTATTCAACTCATATTGAAACTTGGACTGGGAAACAGGTGGTATAAATTTACAGATTCTCTGAACAGACTGTTCTCCATTGTGTGTGTAGATGTGGTAATAACACAGCTTTGTTGACACTCCACAGAATAAAAAGTTCCACTGTGTTTGTGAAGCTAGGCAGTGTCTTTTATATGTCACACTGTAAATACTTGTTTAATTCGTGCAATGTACTGGATACTTGTGGGCTTTTAAAAAGTGGTCATTTTCTATTTTCTGAAAGGGGATGAAGTCTAGACTAGGTGTTGGCACCACTGGGCCTGTCAAGAGAACTTGTCTTTGTGCCTGTACTAAGCTCACCAGCCCAGGGGCCTGTGAAACCCCTCCTCACATCTGACCGTATTCAAGCCCAGGACACAGCCTCTCCACCTCGGGGTCGGTGATGATGTCCCTGCTCTGCTACACCAGGAGTCTTCTCCCTTCACCGGACCCCAGGGTCCTAGCACTTAGAAATACCCTACTGAACATACTTTCTTTCTGTACTAACACCCTTCCCTTCCTAACTCCACTGTATTAGTTTCCTTTTGGTGTTCTAGCAAATTACTACAAACACAGCAGCTTCAAACCACACAAATGTATTACCTCCCAGTTCTGTAAGTCAGCTGTCTGAAGGGGTCTCAGTGGGTTAAATGCAAGGGGAAGGCAGGTCATGTTCCTTTTCGGAGGCTCTAGGGAGAATCTGTTTATGCTTTTCCGGTTTTTAGGGGACACTAACATTCCTCGGCTCCTGGCCTTCTTCTTCCTCTTCAAAGCCAGCAGTTGGAGGTTGATCCTTCTCACATGTAGAACTAGAATCTTCTCTTCTGCCTGCCTCTTCCACTTTTAAGGATTACGTTGGCCCACCTAAATAACCCATAATAATCTCCCTGTCTCAAAATCCTTAACTTATCAACATCTGCAACATCCCTTTTGCCACGTAAGGTGTAGGTTCTGACCACTGAGATGTGGACAGCTCTGGGGTGGGCACTGTGCTGCTCCCCACACCCACTGTTCCCATGATCATTGTCATTTTTCACCCCAATGTATATAGCAATCTGACGATTCTCCATTAAAAATTTTTTTTTCTTTATTGATTCTAGAAAGAGAGGAAGGGAGAGGGAGATAGAAACATCGATGAGAGAGAACATCAATTGGCCGCCTCCTGCATGCCCCGCACTGGGGACTTGGCCCACAACCTGGGCATGTGCCCTGACCGGGAATCGAACTGGTGACCTCTTGGTGCATGGGTCGATGCTCAACCACTGAGCCACACCGGGTGGTGATTCTCCATTCTTTATTAATTAATTCATTAATTGAATAGGTATTTATTGCCTTGCTTCTAAAAATGAGTTAAAATGTCAGTCTAATATAAAATGCATACAGCCAAGGAAGCAATTACAAAACTATGTGCAAAGAATTGTACTAAAAGAATTGCAGAGTACCAAGGATCCGAGAGGAAACAGTGCTCGTTTTTCCTGAATCAGACAGGAACTTGGGAAGTTCAGGGAAGGCCTCTAAGGGGAGGCTTCTTCAGACCAAATCTTGAAGAATGCGTGGAACTTGCCAAATGGATAGCAGAGAGTTGAAGGTGGCAGATAGAGAGGACAGCATGTACAATGGCTCTAGACTGTGAGAAAGTGTGTGCGGTGTGGGGACCTGCTGTTCGTTTAGTATCTCTGGGAATTCTGCATTGGCCCCAATGTTCTCCATCTGTGATGCCCATCATGGCTGCCACCGGCCACAGTGGCTCTTGAGCACTTGAGATGTGGCTAGTTGACAGCAAGACTCAATTTTTAGTTTAATTTAATTCACTTAATTTAAGTTTAAAGAGTCGCATGTAACTAGTGACTACCATAGTGCCAGCCCAGCTACATAAGGTACATAAGGTATCTCTGAGGAATTAATGCTGATTACAGACTGACCCTGCACAGGCTAACCTGGGTTGTGGACAGCACCCTGCTGAGGGAGGGGCGGTGCAGAAATTACTTTAAGAACATGTGGATGCATCAGACAGCCCGCCACTGTCCAAATCAACAATACACCAGAGAGGTGCTTTCCAGGTGGCCTGTGTACCTTCAACACTACAAGTTCAATTCAGAGACCTGGGTGGGGTTGAGGAGTCTGCATTTTCAACAACTCACCAAGGGATTCTCATGCACCCTGGGGCTGGCAACGCACATCTCTAGAGATGGTTTGCATAGACTTCCTGCCCTTAGTACCAGGTAGAAACTCAGATTAGGGTAGAGATTTTGAGAATCAAGTACCAGAATAATATCAGGTACCTGGCGACCCTCAACACACATCTGTATTCATTAGAGAAGCAGCAGCAGGGCCTGGTCTGAGCCCCAGAGAGCAGAAGAACTGATCTGAGCCCCAATGCAGTGTGGAAGAGGGGCAGTGCACTCCATGGTGTGTGAGTGGAACTCATTTGTTTGCAAGTAAGCACCTGTGAGACACACCTGGAAGCATGTTGGGTACATGAACTTTACAGGAAAGCCTAAATCCTTCCCGAGCTGCAGGGAACAACAGCCAAGGGAGTATGTGTCATCCTTATTAATGTGACCTCATCTGCCTGTCCTGCTGGTGAGGTTTGGAAGATATCAGGTTACAGATAGTGATGAGGAAACCGAAGTCTTGCCTGGCCAGTATGGTTCACTGGATTGAGCATTGTCCCATGGACTGAGAGGTCCTGGTTCGATTCCCGGTCAGAGCACATGCCGGGTTGCAGGCTTGATCCCCGGTAGGGGGTGTGCCAGAGGCAACCAATGGATCCATGTTTCTCACATCGATGTTTCTATCTCTCTCTCCTTTCCTCTCTCTCTAAAAAAATCAATAAACACACCACACACACACACACACACACACACACACACACACACACACACACGGGAAAGCGAGGTCTACAGACTATAGGTCTGTTTTTTTCATGTTGTCTAAGATAACACAGCTGCTGGGTAGAATTCTAACCCAGGTCTGCCTAACTTCAAAAATTGAGGGTTTGCTTCTGTGCTTCCACATGATAAAGAGGTTTCAGCCCTGGCCAGTTTGGCTCAGCGGTTAGAGCGTCGGCCTGCAGTCCAGAGAGACCCGGGTTCAGTTCCCTGTACCTCAGTTGCGGTTTGTCCCCGGCCCTGGTTGGTTGTGCGGGTGGCAGCCACTCGATGTGTTCCTTTCACGTTGATGTTTCTCTCTCTCTCTCTCCCTTCCACTCTATCTGAACAAAAAAATGAAAAAATGTCCTCGAGTGAGGATAAAAAAAAAAAAAAAAAGAGGTTTCAAAGTTCTTCTAAAGGTTTTGAAAAATAATTAGAGAGTGGGACACTCTCCAAGTTTGAACTCATTGTTCTGTTTGTTCTTAGAAAAGCTTCCACTGACGTAACTCAGGAAACTTCTATGGCCCAGTTGAGAGTAGTTTTTAAATGGGATGGGCAAGAGGTTTATTCATTATTCATGCAGAACTGAGTACAGATGCACTTTGCCTAAATCCCTTTTCTAATTTTTCTCACAGTACTTCTGGAAATCATTTAATAATGCAATTCTTATGTAAAAAGAAAAGAAACAAAAAGAATACAGAGCCAGGAAGTCAAATAGTTTTTCTTTTCCCCCTCCAAAATGCTTCATAAAATTTAAATGCTCAAATGTAGAGCTACTGTATAGTTTTGCAATGTAGCCTGGGTAATCTTAAAAGGAAGGAACGCCTTGTGCTTTAAATGATGAGCAGCAAAGCCTTTTCAATTCTGCGTAAATAATTGACCACTTCCCTGAAAAAGTTTTCAGATTTCTCTAGAGACAAGGTGAATCATAGCGAGTAACCTAAATACACTTTAGTTTTGAATAAGCAAATAGCTCAAGGCAAAGTGGTGGTTATACTAAAATAAAAAAAGAAGATGTAAGAAGGAGGCTTATCAAGAAATTGACAAGAATTAATGGGTACAGACTTTCTTTTGATGGTTATGAAAATGTTCTGAAATTAGATGGTTGCATAGTTCTGGGGATCTACTTAAAACCACCAAGTTTAACAGGACAAATTTTGTGTTATGCAAATTATATCTCAGTAAAGCTGTTATTAAATAAAATAGTAATAAGAGAACATAATAAGATTCAATAACAAAATACACACACACACACACACACACACACACACACAGCACAGCACAAACCTTTCTATCTAGAACTAAAAGATTTAATTAAAAAAGTTAAAAGATAAGATAGTCACTATTGAGACCCTAATTAGTTACCTGGGAGATTTTTTAAAATCTGAAAAGACAGAGAAAATGTATTAAAAAATGAAATAATGACTAAAAAAGATTAAAAACTTGTAAGATATAACTAAAAAATAACACATAAGTAACAAATTTCCAGAAGAACAAAATACACGGGTTTTAAAATGTATATAAAAATGGCCCTGGCCGGTTTGATTCAGCGATTAGAGCATCGGCCTGTGTACCAGAGAGTCCTGGGTTCGGTTCCCTCTAAGGGCACGTACCTCGGTTATAGTTTGTCCCTGGCCCCGGTTGGGGTCATGTGGGTGGCAACCACTCGAAGTGTCTCTCTCACGTCGATGTTTCTCTCTCTCTCTTCCTCCCTCTTTCCCTCCCGCTCTATCTGAAGATAAATGCAAAAATGTCCTTGGGTGAGGATAAAAAAATAAATAAACAAAATAAAACGTATATAAAAATGTAAGGGGCCCAGAACAGCCAAATAATCTTGAAAATGAACAAAGTTGGAGAATTTATACTTACTTCAAAACTTACCTCATAGCTAGAGTAATCAAGACAGTATTACACTGGTCTAAGTAAAGCAAACGAGTGGGAATGCAGAAATAAACCTATACATTTACAGTCGATTGATTTCAGCAGGGTGTCAAGACAATTCAGTGGGGGAAGTATAATCTTTCCAAAATGACACTGAGACAATTGAACATCTATAGGAAAGGAGTGAACATGGACCTCTATTTCATGCCATATACAAAAATGAACTCAAAATAGATCATAGACCTAAATTCAAGTGATATAATTATAAAACTTAAAAGAAGACATAAGATTAAATCTTTGTTACTTTGGGCTATTCAATGATTTCTTTTTATTTCTTTATTTAATTTTTTAATTGAATTTGTTAGGGTGACATTGGTTAATAAAATTATATAGGTTTCAGGTGTACTGTTCCATAATACATCATCTATATATTGTATTGTGTGTTCACCACCCCAAGTCAAGTCTCCTTTCATCACCATTTATCCCCCCTTTACCCTCTTCTACCCCCTCCCACCTTTCCCTCTGGTAATCACCATACTGTTGTCTGTGTCTATGAGTTTTTTTTCTTAATCCCTTCACTTTTTTCACCCAGTCCCCAATCCCCTTCCCTCTGACAGCTGTCAGTCTGTTCTCTGTATCTATGAGTCTGTTTCTATTTTGTTAGTTTATTTTGTTTATTAGATTCCACATATAATTGAAATAATATGATAGTTGTCTTTCTCTGACTGGCTTATTTCACTTAGCATAATACTCTCTAGGTCCATTCATGCTGTCGCAAAGGGTAAGATCTCCTTCTCTTTTATGACCAAGTAGTATTCCATTGTGTATACCTCAGCTTTTTTATCCACTTATCTACTGATGGACACTGGGCTGCTTCCAAATCTTGGCTATTGTAAATTACACTGCAATGAACATAGTGGTGCATATATTCTTTCGAATTAGTGTTTCAGGATTCTTTGGATATATTCCTAGAAGTGGAGTTGCTGGGTTATAACGCAGTTCCATTTTTAATTTTTTGAGGAACCTCCATACTGCTTTCCACAGTGGCTGCACCAATCTGCATTCCCACCAGCAGTGCATGAGGGTTCCCTTTCCTCCACATCCTCGCCAACGCCTGTTGTCTATTGATTTATTGGTAGTAGTCATTCTGACAGGTGTGAGGTGATATCTCATTAAAAAATATTTAATTTTTTGCATTTCTCTGACGAATAATTTCTTAAATATAACACAAAAAGCACAGCAGCAGCCCAGCCCCTGTGGCTCAGTGGACTGAGCCTCATCCCATGGACTGGGAGGTCCTGGTTTGATTCCTGGTCAGGACACAGGCCTGGGTTTCGGGCTCGATCCCTAGTCGGGGGCATGCAGGAGGCAGCCAGTTGATGTTTCTCTCACATCGATGTTTCCATCTCTCTCTTCCTTCCACTCTCTCTAAGAAATCAATAAAAACATATTTTCTTTAAAAAAGCACAGCAACCAGAGAAGAAATAGATAAACTGGATTATATCAAAATAAAAAACTTTTGTGCTGCAAATGATGCTAACAGAAGAGTGAAAAGAAAGCTCACAGAACAGAGAAAATATTTGCAACTCATATATCTAAGAAGGGACTGTTATCCAGAATATATAAAAAAGCTTTAATAATTCAACAGTAAAAAGACAACCGAATTTTAATAGGGCAAAGGATTTGAATAGACATTTCTCCAAAGAGAAATGTTTATTGGCTAATAAACACATGAAGAGATGCCTAAAATTATTAGTCACTGGGGAAATACAACTCAAAACCACATCTACTAGGATGGCTTTTAAAAAAGAACAATAACGAGTAGTGAAGATGTGAAGAAATTGGAACCTTCATACATTGCTGGTGGACATGTAAATGAAACAGTCACTTCAGAAAACATTGGCAATTCCTCATAAAGTTAAACAGTTACCATGTTGCCAGACACTCCACCCTTAGCCACATACATCTAAGAGAAATTCCACACAAAAAATTGCATATCCATGTTCATAACACATTATTTATTTAGCCAAAATTTGGGAAAAAAAAACACAAATGTCCTTTCACTGATGAATGGATAAACACAATGTGGTATAGCTATACAATGGAATAGTACTTGGCAATAAAAAGACTCAATACTGATACACGCCACAACATGGATAAACCTTGAAAACTTTATGCTGAATGAAAGAATTCAGTCACAAAAGACCACTTATTGTATGATTTCATTTATATAAAACGTCCAGAACAGAGATGGAAAATAGGTTAGTGGGTGCCTAGGGCCAAGGTGGGGAAGAATGAAGAGTGATTGCTAATAGGTATAGAGTTCTTTTTAGGAGAGGATGATGAAAATGTTCTCAGGCTAAATTGTAAAGGAGGCGGTTGCACAAATCTGTGAATTTATTTAAAAACATTGAATCGCAGACTTTATGTAATTATAAATTCAAAAATACTTCTGAAATTTATAGTATGTGACATATATCAATGAAGATGTTTAAAAAACAAAGAAAACTGATAGTAATGCAAATTATGCAGTTATTTCATGTTCCTGAATCCCATGAATTAAAACCCCTATGACTTGCTAATTTTGTAGATCCTTAAGCCAGATGACAATAAACCTGTGCTGAAGTAGGAATTTCCTGAACACACTACAGATGAGAACTCCTTAGCTGGGCAGGGAGCCTTAGAAAATCTGCATTGTCTTTTCTTTTTAAACTTTTCATTTTATTTTTTCCATCACCACTTATCCCCTCTATGCCCTCTTCCACCTCCACCCCCACCCCTGTAACCACCACACTATTGTCCATGTCCATAATGCACTGTCTTTTAAACATATTTGCCTTTATTGTTGAAAGTATTACAGATGTCCATCCCTTTTCCCCACATTGACACCCTATTCCCTGCTCCCGCTCCACCTGCCTCCACCACACTGTTGTCTGTGTCCCTTGGTTGTGCCTATATGCATATACGTTCTATGGTTTATCTCTTCCCACCCTTTACTGCCCCCATCCCCCCATTCCTTCCCTCTGAGGTTTGTCAGTCCGTTCCCTGCTTCCATGTCTCTGGATCTATTTTGCTCGTCAGCTTATTTTTGTTCATTATATGCCACAAATAAGTGAGATCATGTGAAACTTGTCTTTCTCTGATTGGCTTATTTTGCTTAGCATAATACTCTTCAGGTCCCTCTATGTCTCAAAGGGCAAGAGATCTTTCTTTCATACAGCTGCATAGTATTCCATTGTGTAAATGCACCACAGCTTTTTTATCCACTCATCTACTGATGGGCTCTTGGGCTGTTTCCAGATCCTAGCAATTGGATATAGTGCTGCTATGAACATAGGGGTGCGTATATTCTTTCTGACTGGTGTTTCAGACTTCTTAAGATATATTCCTGGAAGTGGGATCACCAAGTCAAATGGCAGTTCAATTTTTAATTTTTTGAGGAAACACCATAGTGTTTTCCACAGTGGCTGCACCAGTCTGCATTCCCACCAGCAGTGTACTAGAGTCCCCTTTTCTCCACACCCTCACCAGCACTTGTTGTGTGATGATTTGTTGATGGCGGTCATTCTGACAGGTGTGAGGTGATACCATATCGTCATTGTAATTGGCATCTCTCTGATGATTAGTAACCTGGAGCATTTTTTCATATTTCTTGGCTATTTGTATGTCCTCTTTGGAGAAGTGTCTATTCAGGTCCTTTGCCCATTTTTTTAAGTGGATTGATTGTGTGTCTTCCTTTTGTTGAGTTGTATGAATACTTTATATAGTTTGGAAATTAACCCCTTATCTGATGTATTACTGGCAAGTACGTTCTCCCATACAGTGGGTTCCCTTTTCATTTTGAGGCTGGTTTCTTTTGCTGTGCAGAAGCTTTTTAGTTTGATGTAGTCCCATTTATTAATTTTTTCCTTTGTTTTTCTTGTCCTAAGTGATGTATTGGTGAAAATTCTACTACATGTGATGTCTGAGATATTGTGGCCTACATTTTCTTCTAGGATTTTTATGGTTTCACGAGTGACATTTAAGTCTTTTATACATTTTGAATTTATTCTTGTGTATGGTGTAAGTTGGTGGTCTAGTTTCAGTTTTTTGCTTGTAACTGTCCAATTTTTCCAACACCATTTATTGAAGAGACTGTCTTTAGTCTATTGTGTGCTGTTGCCTCCTTTGTCAAATATTAATAGAACATAATGTTTTGGGTCGATTTCTGGGTTCTCTGTTCTGTTCCATTGATCTATATGCCTATTCTTACACTAGTACCAGGCTGTTTTGATTACAGTGGGCTTGTAGTATAACCTGAAATCCAGAATTGTGATCCCTCCAATTTTGTTCTTCTTTTTCAAGATTTCTGTGGCTATTCAAGGTCTTTTCTGGTTTCATATAAACTTTTGGAGTATTTGTTTTAGATCTGTGAAATATGCCATTGGTATTTTAATAGGGATTGCATTGAATCTATAGATTGCTTTGGGTAGTATGGACATTTTAATGATGTTGATTCTTCCAATCCATGAACATGGTATATGCTTCCACTTTTTTTATATCTTTCCTATTTCTTTTTTCAATGTCCTGAGTTTTCTGAGAACAGGTCTTTTACTTCCTTGGTTAAGTTTATTCCCAGATGTCTTAGTTTTTTCTTGCAATGGTAAATGAAATTTTTTAAAATTTATCTTTCTAAGTGTTCATTATTGGTATATAAAAATGCCATGGATTTCTGGATATTAATTTTGTATTCTGCTAGTTTGCTGAATTCATATATTAAATCTAGTAGTTTTTTGGTAGAGTCTTTAGGGTTTTCTATGTACAATATCATGTCATCTGTGAGTAATGACAGTTTCACTTGCTCCTTTCCAATGAATGTCTTTTCTTTTTTCTTCTTGTCTGATTGCTGTGGCTAAGACTTCCAGTACTATGTTGGATAAGAGTGGTGAAAGCAGACATCCTGTTTTGTTCCTGTTCTTAAGGGAAATGCTTTCAATTTTTACCCATTGATTATAATTTTGGCTGTAGGTTTGTCATATATGACCTTTATTAATTTGAGATATGAAACTTCTATTCCCACTTTGCTGAGAGTTTTTATCAGAAATGGGTGTTGGATTTTGTCAAATGCTTTTTCAGCATCTATTGATATGCTCATATTAATTTTATCTTTCATTTGTTTATGTGGTGTATCACATTTATTGATTTGTGAATATTGAACCAGCTTTGTATCCCTGGGATAAATTCCACTTGGTCATGGTGAATAATTTTTTAAATATATCGCTGGATCCAATTTGTTAATATTTGGTTGAGGATTTTGGCATCTATTTTCATCCAGGATATTCATCTATAATTTTCTTTCTTTGTAGTGTCTTTATCTGGTTTTTGGATTAGGATTATGCTGGCCTCATAAAAAGAGCTTGGAAGTCTTTCTTCCTCTTGAGTTTTTTGTTAGTTCTTCTTTGAATGTTTGGTAAAACTCCCCTTGAAGCTGTCTAGACCAGGGTTTTTGTTTGCTGGGAGTTTGCTGATTATTGCTTTAGTTTCCTTTGTTGTTATTGATCTGTTCAGGTTTTCTGATTCTTCCTGGTTGAGTTTTCAAACACCTGTATGATTCTAGGAATTTGTCCATTTTGCCTAGATTGTCAAATTTGCTGGCATATAATTATTCATAGTATTTTCTTACAATCCTTTGTATTTCTATGGTGTCAGTTTTTACTTCACCTCTTTTGTTTCTGATTTTATTAATTTGGATCCTCTCTCTTTGTTTCTTGGTGAGTCTGGCTAAAGGTTGAGCAATCTTGTTTATCTTTTCAAAGAACTAGCTCTTGGTTTCATTGATCTTTTGAATTGTTTTTTTTAATCTCTATGTCATTTATTTCCACTCTGATCTTTATTATTTTTTCCTTCTACTATGTCTGGGTTTTTCTTTTTTTTCTCTTTCTAATTCTTTAAGTTGTAGGGTTACATAGTTTATTTAAAATTTTCTTGTTTCTTGAGGTAGGCCTGTAATGCTATGAATTTCCCTCTCAGGACTGCTTTTGCTGTGTACCATAGATTTTGTGTTGTTGTGTGTTCATTTTCATTAGTGTCCGGGAAGCTTTTTTTATTTCTTCCTTGATCTCATTTGTAATCCATTCATTGTTTAATTACATGCAATTTAACCTCCATATGTTTGAATGTTTTTGAGTGTTTTTATTGTAATTGATTTCTAGTTTCATGCCATTGTGATCTGAGAAGATGCTTGATATGATTTCAATCTTCTTGAATTTGTAGAGACTTAGTTTGTATACTAACATTTGGTCTCTCTCTGAGAATGTCCCATGTGCAGTTGAGAAGAATGTATATTCTGTAGCTTTGGGGTGAAATGTTCTATAAATATCAATTACATCCATCTGATCTAGTGCGTCATATAGAATTTCTGTTTCTTATTCATTTTTTTGGTCTAGAAGATCTATACAGTGATGTCTATTGGGTGTTAAAGTCCCCTACTATGATTGTATTGTTTCATGTTAATAGAGGAAATTAATAATTGGGATTTTTGCTAGTAGAAGCATCGGGCACATTAGCAAGGCCTACCAGAAACAGCACCAGAGTGCAAATGTATTTGGAAGGCACTAATTGAGCACCCACTATTTGCCAGAAGTTATTAGGCACTGGAAAGAAATGATTATATCCTGGATACGTGCCTGAAAGAAGCTTACAGTGTAGGGAAAGAAACACATTTAAGATTCTATGTCAGTGCTGTAGGGAAACTATGCAAGGAAACTGAGGACACAGGTCAGTCGGCCATTGGCAGGGAAGGCCCTTTGGGGGATTTTCCAAGAATGAATCAGGGTTGGGGCGAGAGCTGGGCTGTGAAGCACAGGCATCTGGGGTGTGCATTCCAGGGAGAAGAAAGGTACTGGGGACAGGGAGAGCCAGTGTCTGAAAACTCCCACAAAAGATTGTTCTCTTCTATGATGCTGTGTTTAAGTCTCTTTGAAAAAGGAACTACTTTAAGAGGCAAAGTATCCGAGATTGAGAAGGAAATGGCCTTTGACTCAGTGTGACTTCCTCCTTAAGAAGTATCATCTCAGAGAACTGCTTAACACAAATTTTACATTTCCTTTAAAAACAGTTTTTCTCCAAACATACACAGAACAGTGTAGTAAAACCCCATATTCCTGTCAAAAGAGGGAAATGCTTATATGCTTTATAACTATATATATTCTATATGAGTTTTTGTTTTCTGCTTCTTAAATTGAATTTCTATTTATTATGGCCAATGCTATATTTATTTCATGTATTTTCACAGTTCTTGAAATATTTGGCTAATTTATTTTCTCTTTGCCTCAGTTTTCATAGCTGAAAGATTGCTGGATTAGAGTAGAGATGATCTTTAAATTGTCTTTCAAATGTAACATTTTTCTAACTGAGAGTTATCTCAGACATTGTAATAATTGCTTTAATCCACCAGATGTCCATACAACATAGCAACTTATTTTTGGTCATTTAAGCCTCTTAGATCATAAACTTAAAATCAGGAGAATAATAGTAATTTTTATTTGTTACTTATTTTTGTTAATGATAAATGTAAAATAATCTTTGTTAAAAAAAAGACAATAAATAAGGCTGTTCTATTTCAAAGACTATAAGCACAACTCTACTAGATTTAATATTTTACAAAGGTATCAAGCTCTCATTGTTTAAGTTTAAAAATTTGGTTTCTCTTCTAAAATCAACACTTAGAGACTGTTTCCTATCAGGTAAGTAAGTGGCATAAAATTTTGAAAGTCATTAATTTATTCAGTCACTAAATAATATTTAAAAATTTGAGCTGTTGAGGAAAAAATGTTCAATATAAATAGTGATAATAGTCTCCCCAAAATACTATTATATTAATATTTACAGTTAAATTATATATTAAATGTGAAACTATTTATTAAATTATTAATTTAATAATCTACTTCATGACAGATTTTAAATTCCTCATGATAAATTAATATTTATTCTGCAGATAAAAATAAATGTATTTTTCCTCCTTGAAAAAAGGGATGATAATAAAAATAATTTTAAATATAGATCAAGGTTATATTTAAATCACAATGTTAGAAAGATTGGTTTATTGTTTTTGTTAAACCTTCAAGTATAGCAGGGTGAGAAAACAGTTGTTTAGTTTTTTAAATTCTACCTTTTGATTGTGTACCATTATAAACATTATGTTTAACATGTTTGAATTTCAAGCAAACACACACACACACATCCACACACATACATACATGCTCAAGGCACATAGTTTTTCTTAACCAGGAAATGTGAAAACTAGGAAAAGCACATTAGAAAGACCAATACTAGTCATTTCTTAATTCTCTAAACCAGTAATGATCAGGATTGTAATAGAAGATGAGGCAAATAAATTGATAATTCAAATAAAAGATTCATTTTGCATTAAATACCTGAACTATTTGTGTTTGTTACAATTCTGTAAACTGCTGATAAGAAAGTCTTCAATTTAGAATTATTTATTTCCAGTTAGGGTCAGAATAGTAATCTATAATATACTCAGTGATATTACTTTCTTTTTCTTTCTTTCTTTCTTTCTTTCTTTCTTTCTTTCTTTCTTTCTTTCTTTCTTTCTTTCTTTCTTTCTTTCTTTCTTTAGAGAAGAAGGGAGAGGGAGAGAGAGATAGAAACATTGATGAGAGAGAGCATTGATTGGCCGCCTCCTGCATGCCCCCCACTGGGGATCAGGCCCACAACCTGGGCATGTGCCCTGACCAGGAATTGAACTGGTGACCTCTTGGTGCATGGATCGATGCTCAATCACTGAGCCATACCGGCCGGGCTCAGTGACATTATTTTCTATCTTCTTGTACCAAACTAAATCTATGTTTTACATTCTTTTCTTTGTGAAATTATTATTAAAATAGTCATCAACTTAACAAAATGACATATTTTTGCTTTAGAATTAGATTGTTGCTTGAACTTTGATAGACTCAACAACTATCTTTCTGATAAAGCACATAAAAATATATAACACTCCAGGGGATTTTCCATTATTTTCCTGTACTTATCTTGTATGGGATTTCTAGGTAGTCACTGTAAGATTCAGAAACCTAGGCTTTTTTCATAAAAACTTGTGATCTCTATATAGTTTTATTTTAAATCTATCTTAATACACCTTGAACAAGCTGATAATGTGATGTAACTCTCCAACCTTAACACAGGAAGAAAAGATACATATGCTGTAGTGATTTCCTTCCACAGGGGAAATTCTGCCTCCTGGAAATGGTTTATAAAGGTTTTTCCATGGTCCTGAAAATTTACATTTTTGGGAGAAAGCAACCTGAGAGGCAGGCCTGGAGAGAGTGGCTGGCTAGGATCCCTTCCAGGTGTCACTGCAGGCATCTCCAGACTGGAGCTAGTCCTGAGGGCCAAGCCAGGTTGATTAAAATTTCATTTAAAATGAAAATTACAGTGAAGGCCAGAAATGTATCAGGTCTATATAGAAGTGACAGTGATATTTGTATTTATTTACACCCTACTGCTTTGAAAAGTATTTGAGGTGTCAAAAGAAGAAAAAAACACAGAGTAGAATGATGGTTATCACAGCTGCAGTTTTGGGAAATTGGGGAGATGGTCACAAGATACAGACTTGCAGTTAGAAGATAAATAAGATCTGGAGAGCTAATGCACAACATCGTTATTACAGCCAACAGTACTGTTTTACGTACTTTAAAGGTGCTAAGAGACTAGATCTTAAACGTTCTCACCTCAAAAAGGAAATGATAATTACATGAGGTGGTAGAGGTGTTAGCTGATGCTGAGGTGGTAATCATATTGTGATATGTATCAGATCAACATGCTGTACACCTTGAACATACGCAATGCTGTATGTCAATTATATCTCAATTTTTAAAACTCAAGAAAAAAAAAGAACAGTGGAGAGGAAGTCAGTAGGGAACTAAACTACTATTAAGTTTTATGAAAACTCATGTAAGCAACGGCCATCCTCAGCTCTAAATTACCTTATAAGAGAAAAGTAATGTAAACACATGAGTGAATGTTATTTAAACCTGATTTAATGTAACTTTATTGGTGACATTATGATATGTGTGTATGTGTAAATATGTATATATAATATAGTGTATTTGTATCTATGTCTATATCTGTTACATCTATCTAGCTATATCACCTTAACTGTTACCCCAATAATTTCAATGTATAAAGTTGTTATATCTTTGAAAAATTTTGAAATAATTTTATAATTATCAAAGAAATATATTTTATTGCAGACCATTTGGAAAATACAGAGGAGAAAATAAAAATTATACCTAAGCTTACTAGTACTTTGGTTTATTTCCATTTTTAACTACTTATTTATTTTAATAATTATACAAATATAAGTTTTGGATTCAATTTTAATTTAATATTTTATCATGAAAATTTTCCAGGTTTTTAAAGATGCTTTGGAAGCATCATTATAATGGCTGCATAATTTTCTGTCAGATTCATAAATTAGAAGTCATAATTTATTTTGCTATTTACCTACTGTTGGACATTTTGATTATTGTTAATGTTTCACTATTATAAGCAACACTACAATGAACATCTATCTATACATGTACATATGTGAACCTATTTATAATTGTTTCTTTAGAAATAGAATTACTGATTTAAGAACTATATTTTTGAGATAATTGTCAGTTTGTTTTCCTAAAATTACTTACATTTTTACAAATAATGTATGAGTACCTGTTAAAGTGAACATTGAGAATTAACATTTAAAATATATTTTGTCAATTGTGCAGATTATAGACAGGATCTTAATGTGGCTTTTTTTTTTTTATATTGCTCTAGTAATGAGTTTGGTAATTTTTAAAATATTCATTGCAAATAGTGTTTTTCCAATCAGGAATTGTCTGTTCATGTTTTTAATCAGAGTATTAGTGATTTTTAGAGCCTTTTAATTTTTGTTAAGGATAGCCACCTCTTGTCAAAATTATTACTACTCAATTAAAATATTTATTTTATATTTTGTTTATTGTTTTGTTTGTTTTTTAATGTACAGAAGTTTTTATTTTATCATTTTTCCTATGTGATCTCTTTTATTGCCTTTATCTTGTACCTCCATATCAGTTTAAAAAGACATATCTCTTTAAAAAAAATTTTTGTTTTCCTTTACTGATTTTAGAGAAACAGCAAGTGAGAGAGAGACAGAGAGAGATAGAAACATCGACAAGAGAGAACATTGATTGGTCGCCTCCTGCATTTCCCCCACTGGGGATGGGCCCACAACCTGGACATGTGCCCTGACCGGGAACCAAACCGACGACCTCTTGGTGCATGGGTCGACGCTCAACCACTGAGCCACACCAGCTGGACAAGACGGATCTCTTTTATTTATTATTTTAGAGTTTGATTGTTTACACTAAAATCTTTTTTTTTTAATATATTTTTATTGATTTTTAGAGAGAGAGGAAAGGAAAGGGAAAGAGAGAAACATTGATGAGAGAGAAACATTGATTGGCTGCCTCTTGCACGCCCTCCACTGGGGATTAAGCCTGCAACCCAGCATGTGCCCCACCCGTCCAGGAATTGAACTGGTAACCTCTTGGTGCATGGAACAATGCTCAATCCACTGAGCCACACTGGCCGGGCTACACTAAAATCTTTAATAAATCCATTAGTGTGGTATAAGTTAAATACTTAGCGTAACTAATATTATCCTAAGGGCAGATTATTGTTATTAATAGAATAAATTTACTGAGCACTTAAAGAAATTTGAACGGCCCTGGCCGGTTTGGCTCAGCGGTTAGAGCGTCAGCCTGCGGTCCAGGGAGACCCTGGTTCAGTTCCCACTAAGGGCACGTACCTCGGTTGCAGTTTGTCCCCGGCCCTGGTTGGGTTGTGCGGGTGGCAGCCACTCAATGTGTCCCTTTCACGTCGATGTTTCTCTCTCTCTCTTCCCCTCTCTCCCTCCCACTCTATCTGAACAAAAAATGAAAAAATGTCCTCTAGTGAGGATTAAAAAAAAAAAAAAGAAATTTGAACGAACAAAATTCAGAGATTCTTAAATAAATCGCTGTAGGCAGACAAATAATGGTAGGTAAGGCTTACCTGGGATTGTTAGCTAGATTCGTCTGGGGCTGGTGGAAGTCGAGCTGTCCCAGGGATTAGCTTCTGTTCTTCCTGGTTGAGGGCGGAGGGGGTACTCCTGTATAAACGTATGTCCTGCTTCCAGGCAAATAGGGAGCGAGCACAGAGTTTTATGGTATCTGCTTTTTTAAAATTGCCTTCCGCTCAAAACAATCCTTATGCCAAAGTGAAATTCTTGGGGGTGGCAAATTCTGTTACTTTTCAACAGCAGCAGATGAGGACTGTGTTCTGTAAAGTGGTGAGGGTCAGTAATGGTGCCACTTGGCAGCCACACAGGTGTGCTCAGAGACATGCAGTAACTAGTGTTCAGTAGTACAGAGTGGCCAAGCTGGGATGCGTGTGACTCTCTGCTGGGTGATGTGTCATTGATCCCTCAAACTGTGCTCCTCCTTCCACATGAGTGTGACATATATGGAATGTCCAACACGTCAGTGTCTTGCCACTTCTCTTTTCTCTTTACTGATCAGTGCTCCGCCCGAGCCTATTTCCACTGAGAATCTCTGTCCCGCATTATAATCTATAATTGTGGGGAATATTAAAAAATTCTGGGGTGCTGTATTTGGATCCAATTCGCTTCACTTTGGTTGGTGGCAGCTGAAAATCATGCATTTGTACTGTCAGGAGACAGCTGGGGTGGGGCGTGTCGAGACTGTAGGTTCCGGCATCAGGAGCACCTGGGCTCAAATCTTAGCTATGCCATGTAATGGTTATTTGAAATGTTACTAAATGCCTTCGTACGCCAGTTTCCACGCCTGCAAAACAGAGGTAATAAAAATCTCTATCTCGGAGTGTCGTGAAGATTAAGTCAGGTGGAACATAGAGCCCCGATACACAGTGCTCCCATGCTAGTCTCCCTGCTCCCGTCTGCCTCTGACGGAGCCAAGGGTGCTCGTGCATCCACTTCCTCTAGGAAGCACGTGCATGGCGGACAAGCTTCAGCATTTTTAAAGTTATAATTTTCGAAACGTTCACTTACATCCCTTCTCAGTTCACTTTTATCCTCAAATAATAATATCTTTAAAGCAATTGAAACTGGATAAATAAATCTCTAATATTCCAGGAGTGTGCAATGGTAAATCCTTTGGAAAACAAAGATCTTGCTTTAAATAAGAGTATGGAACATACCGATTAAGAATGTGGGCTCTGCATTTCTAGGAATATACCCTAAGAAGCTTGAAACACCAATCAGAAAGAATATGTGTACCCCTATGTTCATAGCAGCACTATTTACAATTGCTAAGATCTGGAAACAGCCCAAGTGTCCATCAATAGATGAGTGGCTAAAAAAGCTGTGGTACCTGTACACAGTGGAATACTATGCAGCTGTAAGAAAGAAAGATCTCTTATCCTTTGAGATGGCATGGAGGGACCTGGAGAGTTTTATCCTAAGTGAAACAAGCCAAGCAGAGAAAGACAAATATCACATGATCTCACTTATTTGTGGACTATAATGAACAAAACAAGCTGATGAACAAAATAGACCCAGAGACATATAAGTAGGGTACAGACTGACAAACCTCAGAAGAGGGGGTCGGTGGCGGGGGGGAGAGATAAACCACAGGACTTATATGCATGTACGCATAACCAAGGGACATAGACAACAATGCTGGGGGCGGTGGGGGCGGGTAGGATCAGGGGTCAATGGGGCAAAAAGGAGAAACATCTGTAACAAAAATAAATTTAAAAAAGAGAAAAAAGAATGTGGCCTCTGAAATCAGCTTCCTGGATTGAATTATCTCTGCCAAATTCTAGCTTTGTGACTTTGAGCTTCGTCACTTGAAAAATGAATTTAATAATGGTATTTATCCATAGGGGGTGTGGTGAGGATTAAATAAATTCAACCTTGTTGTGTGTTGTTAAAAGGCAAAATTTAACTGAGTAAATTTTAAAGATCTTAATGGCTTTGTTCAATGATTCATGCATCAGGTAGCATCCAGTCTAGTGAATGGAAAGTTGCTTTGGAAAGCTGTACAAAATGCAAAACTTTTATAGGTAGAAGGGGACAGGACAAGAAAGTTATATTAGGGAAAAAAGCAAGGTGTTTATTGCAATGTTACTTTCCGTGCAGTGGTTCTCAACCTTCCTAATGCCTCGACCCTGTAATATACAGTTCCTCATGTTGTATGTGGGTGTATCTGCATTTGGGTGGACCCGCCTGGAGACGGGTTCCTAAGACCATCGGAAATATGTGTTCTCCGATGGTCTTAGGCGACCCCTGTGAAAGGGTCGTTCGACCCCCAAAGGGGTCACGACCCACAGGTTGAGAACCGCTGCTTTAGGGCATGGCAGGGATCTATCAGGCAGATTATCTAACTAGTACTCATCAAGTGATTCCTGATTGATTAGTTTAAGTTTATTTGGGGACAACTAAAACCGTAAGTAAGCTAAGTCTCAGTTTGGTGACATGGGCCTTAGAACATAAGCAACTCCATTTTGGCCCTGTTGTCTTGTTTTTAATTTTTTGTTGTTGTTGTTCTTTATTGATTTTTAGAGAGAGGAAGGGAGAAAGAGAGAGAGATAGAAACATTGATGAGAGAGAACATCAGCTGGCCACCTCTTGCATGCCCCCCATTGGGGATTGGGGCCACAACCTGGGCATGTGCCCTGACTTGGAATCGAACTGGCAACCTCTTGGTGCATGGGTCAACGCTCAACCACTGAGCCACACCGGCCAGGCTATTGTCTTGTTTTTTTGTTTTTATCTTTTTTTTTTTAACTTATCTTTATTGTTGAATGTATTACAGATGTTCCTCATTTTTCCCCCATTGCCCCCCTCCTCCCCATTCCCTCCCCACTCCTGCCTTTCCCCACACTGTTGTCTGTGTCCATTGGTTATGCATATATACATATAAGTTCTTTGGTTTATTTCTTCCCACCCCCACCCCCCCTTCCCTTTGAGGTTTGTCAGTCTAACAACCAATTTGTACTTCTTAATCCCTTCACCTTTTTCACCCATTCCCCCAACCCTCCTCCCATCTGGTAACCAATAAAAGTTCTCTGTATCTTTGAGAATGTTTCTGTTCTGCTTGTTCATTTCGTTTGTAGATTCAACTGTTGATAGATATGTACTTATTGCCATTTTGTTTGTTCATATTTTTTTATCTTTTTCTTCAAGGAGACCCTTCAACATCTCATATAATAATGGTTTGGTGGTGACGAACTCCTTTAGCTTTTCCTTGTCTGGTAAACTCTTTGTATGGCCATCGATTCTAAATGACAGCTTTGCACAGTTAGAAATGAAAGAGGCACTAACTGAAATAAAAAATAATTTACACAGAATCAATAGTAGAGTAGGAAAGCCAAGAAGCAAACCATCGAATTGGAATATAAGGAAGCAAAAAACACCCAATCAGAACAACAAAAAGAAAAAAGAATCCAAAAAAATGAGGATAGTGTAAGGAGCCTCTGGGACAACTTCAAGTGTGCCAACATTTGCATCTTGGGGGTGCCAGAAGGAGAAGAGAGAGAACAAGAAATCGAAAACCTATTTGAAACAATAATGGCAGAAAACTTCCCTAACTTGGTGAAGGAAACAGACATACAAGTCCAGGAAGCACAGAGAGTCCCAAACAAGATGAACCCCAAGAGGCCCACACCAAGACACATCATCATCAAAATGCAAAAGGTTCAAGACAAAGAGAGAATCTTAAAAGCAGCAAGAGAAAAGCAGTTAGTTACCTACAAGGGAGTTCCCATAAGACTGTCAGCTGATTTCTCAAAAGAAACTTTGCAGGCCAGAAGGGAGTGGCAAGAAATATTCAGAGTGACCAAAAGCAAGAACCTACAACCAAGATTACGCTATCCTGTGAAGCTGTCATATTGTCTTGTTTTAAACAGTGTTTAGTATAGGATCATAAGCATACGAGCCATTTCATAAATATTTTTAAAACACTAAGAATTTTGGAGTAGGGGATAAACAAGTAACTTCTGACATTATCTAATATAGAAATTTTAAAAAGCCCACTTGTGAGGAGAAGTTTAGTTTTATTTTAAATTTATTTTTCAATTATAGTTGACATACAATATTATATTAGTTTTAGGTGTACGACATGGTGATTAGACATTCATATACATTACGAAGTGCTCACCCTGATAAATCTAGCACCAAGAGAAGTTTAATTTTATAAGGTGTATTCAGGGTGCGTCTTTTGCTATTTCTCATGGAGATAAATTAATTTATGTAGGCAGACCTGAGTGGGTCTAGCTTTTGAAGTGCAGATGTCATGGGACTAATTATCCATTAAGTCCTTGATGAAATCACACCTTATTTTAAATAGATGTAAGAGTTAAATTTATTCAAAACCCTGCCCATGAGCATCTAATGCCTATATAATCAACCAAACTCAACAAAAACAAGGATTTTTTAAAGTCCAGTTTGCAAAAGAGAGCTCTTTTTCAGTTTCCCTTGGTTTCTGAGAGACGTGAGAGAGGCCCTGATAAAGGTATTTCGTTTACCATGAAAAAGGAATGTGGGATTACTCCTCTTAATCCCCCTCACTGTGGGCTCTGCGCTGTGTAAGGAAGGGAGCCTGGAGCTGTTCCTGAGATGCAGGGCCTGCCCAGAAGGGAGAGTAGAATAGCTAGGTCTGTGGTTCAGTCTCCTTCGTCCATAGCCAGCCCCTGGCCTTGGGAACTTTCTGGTGGCAGTTTGTAAACATCTGTGCTTGGAGGAAACCTGTGGTTTCCTTTGTCCGTGAACCATAGGAGTCCTGATAGGGAAGCTGGAGTGTGTCATCCTTTACTACTCTAGTTTCCAAGCAGGACTGTGATGGGTAAATTTTTAGATGATATCCAACACAAATATTCAGAGTTTAACCTGTTCTTCGAGATACAAATAATAACTGGTTCTACATGCGTTCCTACAAGCCAGCTGCTCACATGGCCCAGTGGAAACACAGATGTCTGACCAGGTGTGAAGCCTGAGCTTCTGCGGGGTGTGGATGGGTTTCTAATCCTCTTTTATGGCCCCTACTCTACCATCCAACTTTTATTTCTCTTTACTGGCTTTCTACAAACCCTATGGGAAGTGATCAAGTCAAAAATATTATTTTCACTCTTATTTTAGAGTGAAATAGAAATAGAAATAGAGTGACTAGAAATTTTAGACTTTTTCTTCCAAATTTTTCATACGTGTGTTTCCGTCTGTCTAGGAACTTAGGAAGTACACCTATGGAAAAAGAGAAAAATCTCTCTCCCATCAGTGGATTCAGTTTCATGCTATAGGATACCATCTTTTACAAGATTGATGAGCCCTAGAGGAGTCAGTTTGGGAGCTCACTGAGCTCTTCCTGTCATTTCGGGGAGCTGGTTGATCTCTGGGGGGAGTAGCATTGGTAGCCTTTCCAAGCTGCTGTCATCTGGAGGATCATAGTTAGAACTTAATTGTTGGGTGGGACTTAATTGTTGAGTTCTGCAAATTGACCCTGGCTACACCAGTGTGTTACAGACAAATAGCCGTGGTCACAGGGCTCCGCTGTAAAAAGCATGTGGGAAGATAGTCCTCTGTGGATCTCTCGTGTTCCTTATGACTTGCAAGCAGGCGCTGGCAGCTCTTATTTTTGGTCTGGATAACTTTTCAAGGACATTTGTATCGCAAACAGCCTTGGAAGAGAGTCATCGTATCTGTTTGCAAAGCAGGAGGTAGATTTGTTTGCTATGCAGTATAATAACATCTCTCTCTAGGGAAAAGGTTGAGCAGGTTTTCTAAAAGTCTACTTAAAAAGTTGGGTTTCCTATGCTTGGAATTCTTCAGCTGTGATGCAAACCCCCTCATGGGCAGCACGTACCAGGCCCACCTTCGTCACCACAGTAACACTTAGGGGGACAGAGGGTTGATGTAAACCCTAATTTTTTTTTCAGAGTCAAAAAGTTTAATTTTATTACAATTGTTTTGAAAGTCAGCTATGATCTTGACAAGTATGATGGGCAAATTCATTCTGCCTATTGTACTGGGAGCAATAGAGAGTCCTTTAACCTAGAGTCTTATGTCTTATGTCTTTTGCCATCATCCATGAAACTGTGGCAGGTTAAATTATTAGTCTGCACGAAGCGCAAAAATCTCAGACCCTTCACAGTTCTTGACAGGCGGGATATTGGGGCAGGGCGTCCACCTGGGGCAGGAGCATCGTGAGGGCGGCTTTGCAAAACACACTGTTAGCCATTGTCTGGGTAGAATGGACTCAATGATTTCCCACTGCCTGATATATAATGATTAAAAAACAAAACAAAACAACCCTGACAGGGTTCTCTCAAATTACTCAAGAAATCATTGTCCATGGAAATGATTACACAGGGAGACTATCATTTTATTTACAGTATATAAAGGTTGAAAAACATAGGGACATAAGCAAAAGGTGTAATTATATTCTATGTCCAAATTCCTTTTGGACTCCATTTTTCATGTACTTCCATTCAAAGGTTAGATGATCAGATAAATAAATAAGGTGATCAGTAAGATGGACAGAAATTTGCTATTTTGTTTTTCATATTATAAGATGAAAAGATAGATTGAATTGAGCTTGGGCTCGAGGTCTATTAAAAGCAGATTTCCCTTTAACATCAATAGCTATGTTAAGTATACCAAGGAGAAAATGCAACACTGGAATTTATGAGACTTGGTTTGAGTTGCTACGATTTTCCTTGGGAGACATTCCAGTCTTATGAGAGCAACTGGAATGAAATAAACATTAAGTTATTGGAGGGGCATCAGATTATTTTGCATGAGAGTGGGATAATGGAGATCAATTGTGTTTGAATTCTGGCTCTATCATTATTATCTGTGTGCTCTTAAGCAAGTTATTTAACCTTCCTGTGCCTTGGTTTCCTCATCTGTATGACTGGGATAACAGTGCCAATTTCATACCGTGCTTGTGAAAATTAACTGAGAATACATACACACATGTAATGATGCTTAGAACAGAGCCTGGCACATGTACATCCATAAGTGTTTGGAGTTATTATACATTTATATAATTTGTGCATAAATGAAGACCAGTAATTCATATCATAATACTGAGAATAAGACCTGAAACAACCATTACATGATTCCCACCCCCCCTAAAAATTGATTAACTTGCTTGCAAGTGAACACTAGCGTGGGATCTCTGGCGTATACAGTAGTCATTACTGTAATTATTTCATACTGGATAGGTTGAGCCGAACAGATAAAATTATAATAGTTTTCCTTTGTAAAGTTGAGGGTTTGTAGCTCTAATAATCTATTAGTGCATACATTTTCATTAAGTGCCTATGTGAAAAATGACATACTGGACATTTTTAGCTCAAAAAGATTGTTTCCTCCTAACTCCGAGTCCAGGAGAAATCCTCTATAAAACTTTTCATTAGCCACAAGGGCATAAAAAATCTTTGGGCTGATAGTGTAAGTAATTATTTCAGGATTCACGATTACAGGTTTTATTTTATTGTATTTTTCCATCACCATTTTCCCTCTCTATGCCCTCTTCCACCTCCTCCGACTCCCCCTGTATGAGACCACCTATCGCTTTACCTTTAGCTGGTACATTAAGAGTCAGCATGCTCTTATTTATTTTTAGAATTTGAGGAATTGTGATCAGAAACCTGTTTTCTTTTTTTCCCCCTTTCATTTTGCAGCCTAAGTTCCTCCTTGTGTCTGGTGTAGCACAGTCTGTTTTAACACCCATTTCCTTTCCTTCCACATAACACAGTGTCTGACTTTGCAGAACTCTCCACCCTATAAATGTTGTCAAGTGATTGGCCATCTGTGCTATCAGTTACTTTGGATCAAACTTAGATCTACCTCCACAGCACATCTGACATGAAAATACTAATGGCCCTTTAAAATACATACATATAAACACTCACACACACACACATATATATGTAACACTGTGTAAACAAAATCTCATTTAACAAAGTTAAATTGCACCAAAAGCACCCAGTTATTAGGAATCAAATAGGTGTAAAAGCAGCTCAATTGTCAAACCCAAGAATTATGAGTATTACATATTATAGGTTATGCTGGGTTGGGTCTAAAGTCCTATGTAGCTATTGCTTACCCTAACATTTCCTCCAAGGCAAAGTGTAGCAACTCAGGCCAAACTGCAAAGTTTCATTCTGTTGGCACATGGAGCAAGGATTAAGGCATTAGATATGTGGGATTTATATTCATAGAAAAAAAGTCACAGGAAATTACATTTCTCAACCATTTTTTGCATGATTTAATTATGTCAAAAATAATTTTAACTAGTTTTTTTGAGTAAGAAAATGAGTATATCTGTGGTTTAAAAAGAGTATGTTCTCTCTATACCAATGTGAAAGTCAGCTATAAAAGAACATACTATATAAGCACCTTTCCCATACCCCATAGCACCTTTTATAACCCAGGCTGTGGATTTATCCTCTTATGTCCTGTGGGACTGGCAGGCTCTGTTTTATTATTTCTAAGCTTTGAGGTGAAAATCATCTAGATCCATTTCCTTGTGTTATAGATGATGAAAGGAAGGCCCAGAGAGATAAAATTAACCCAGTCAAAGTCACTGAAGAATAGGAAAGAATAGTGTGAAATCACACTCCTAGAAAAGATTTTCCTTCATAATTAATTTGAAAATTCCATGTCTAATCTGGAACTAAATATATTCTGTAAAAGAAAATTCCTTGAATACCATGGATAATGCATTCTAATATCTAACAACCTTTCTAGTCAGAAGTGTCATTCTTGATTGTAATAACCTCTTTTCATGCAAATTAAGCTTATTTCCACTTGTTAGATGCTTAATAGAGATGGATGATAGGCACTTTAATAATTACGATCACACATGTGTATTAAAATATTTTTTAATTTTAACTTATTCTTCATTATTTTCTTTGCACACATTAAAGAATCCAACACCTTTAGTTTTTTTAGTTTTTAAATATTTTTTCTTTATTGATTTTAGAGAGAGAAGAAGTGAGAGGGAGAGAGAGATAGAAACATCGATGAGAGAGAACATCGATTGGCCACTTCCTGCATGCCCCCCACTGGGGATCTGGCCCACAACCTGAGCATGTGCCCTGACCGGGAATCGAACCAGAGACCTCTTGGTGCATGGGTTGATGCTCAACCACTGAGCCACACCGGCTGGGCAACACCTTTAGTTTTTGAACATAAGTCCTTGCTTTCCTTCCCCTAAGGCAGAAATCTGGATGTCATGATTCACTCCTCTATTTTTTTTTTTTTTTACTTTCACCTCCATTTAATACTAGGATCCTTTTGGTTTTACTTCCTAAATAGCCCTTGACTTTCCCAACCTCAATATCACCACTATAATGTATGCCACAGTCATTCCTTATCTGAATTATCACATTTTACCTGATCCATCAGTCAACAATGATTGCGACAACCACCAATCCCAAAATTTTAGTTGTCTCATTACATGAGGACTATAATTTGACCTTGAGCTTTGTTGGGCTTGGCTGAACTTAATTGTCTTCCCACTGTGGGACCCAGATGAAAGAGCAGCCCCTATTTGGGGTTTACTGGTCTCGTAACCAATGGCACAGCTCAGGAGGGATGGGGCCATCTCATTCTCACTTCAAGCTTCTGCTTGAAGGTGGCTTATGTCATGTCCTTCAAGATTCTTTTGGACAAAGTGAATCTCTTGGCCAAGCTCAGAGTTGTTGGAATAGGGAAGTATACTATGCCCACTGATGAGCGTGGCATGGGTAGAGAGGGAGAAAACAATTACGAACGCTCAGGAACCTGCCTACAGTTATGCTCCTCTCCCATTCCTCATCCACACTACCTACTTCACAAACAGGTTCACACAATACTCAGTACCTTCAGGATTATTAAGAGCTGGGGTGAGGGAAGAATTAGTGATGTCTTCAGAGAAATGAGTCTTGAGAGATAAATAGAATTTTTTAGAAGAGGAGAGGAAAGGCAGAACACCCTTGACTGAGAATTCCAGAGAACAATAATGAGGACATCTTTCTGATTGCTTAATTTCTTATTTCTCTAAATCATAAAACTATGCAGACAACTCTTCATTAGATTTTCTCAGTTTTAGTGCAATGAGTTGTTGTATTGCCATCATTACCCTGTCCCTATTCAACTGTGAGCTTTTTAAAAAATCCTCACCCTAGAATATGTTTTTTTAAAAATTGATTTTAGAGAGAGAGAAACATCAATTGGTTCCTTCCTATAGGGGCCCCAAGTAGGGATCAAATCCACAGCCTAGGTATGTGCTCTGATTGGGAATCAAATCCACAACCTTTCATGTATGGTACAATGCTGTAACCAACTGAGCCATCCAGCCAGGGCCAACAGTGAACTTTCTGATGGCAAGAATCATCGGTCTTACATGTTTGATTACCCAGCACCCAGCACAGTGCCTTGAACACAGTAGGCATTCAAAATGCGTGAGGGGCACATTCCTATGTTCAAAAAAGTCTGATTTAGGTAACTGGGTCCTCTTGATCATTCTGTTGGTCTGAGACTGATGGACAGTAACTGGCAAACCGATGGTCATTATCTTAAACCCCATGGGCATGAGTGGTCTGAGACACTACTGCTGTTAGCTCTTCTTTAAGTGCCCTTACTTATTTCCTCTCCTCATCTGTCTTTTCTTCTTTTTAAACATTGCTTCTTCGTTCCATCAAGCCATATAAAATGTTAGCCTGCTTTCTTGACCTGGCGGCATCTGTGACCCTAAAGGAACTCATTATTCAGTCTTTCACACGAATGCTTAATACCATGTCAGAGATTGACCTTTAACTTGCACCCTAGATACACATTTTTGTCCAGCTTTAGAACTTAACCTACACTTTCTCCGTTTCTTACAAAGTAAAGATTGAGTCCATTGCTGAGATTTTCATTCCAGGCCCTTTACACCCCTGTGCTCCTTGTGTTTGAAGCTCCCTCCACAGACCACAAGCCTCGGCCAGTTACGGCTTTTTGTCGTTCTCCAAACACGGCCTGCTCTTCCACACCTCTGGACTTGGTGTCTGTTAATCCCTTTGCTGGGAAGCTCTCCCCTTTGCCTATTTGAGGAAAATCCTACTCACACTTCAAGGCTGTACTCTGTGAAGAGGTCATTAATTCTGCCTCTACCTCTCCATAATTGTCAAATGAATGAATGAATGAATGAATGTGAATGAATGTATGAATTGTTCACTTGACAGTTCAGATTGATTTCATATTAATTTTCAACTTCTCTTTTCTATAAGGGTTGTAACTTAGGATCAGTACTTTTATAGTCACCTTTTTCAATATAATGTTGAGTATTTATTAATAGAGTCCTTTGTAGATGTTCTTTATCTTCCCCTGTATATGAGCTATTGGTTTTACCAATGTATAAGCCCAATGCTCTGGTCTTTATTTATTTTTGTGCATATTTAGGTTTCTGCCTTCTGAAAATTTAAAACTTAAAATAGACATTATTCTCTCTGACAAATCTTAATACTATAAATATGGGTGTAATTATGTGAATTTCAAGGAGAACAATGCATTAAAAAAGTACAGATGAGTCATTATTATGGAAAATAAGAGGAAAAATGGAATTGTAGCATTCCAGAAGATGGGATGAGAAAGAAATTGCTCTCTGACTTGCAGCTTATCAGACAGGCCTAATGATTCAGTGGAAGAGAGTGACGGAGAAGTCTCAGTTCTAGTAAGGACGTCTTATGCTTGGACCCTGGAACCAGCAGCTTTGATCTGAATCTCAGCTCCGCCACTTGGCTTGAGCAGGTAACTGAAGTCCCTGTGCCTCAGTTTCCTCACCTGTAAGATTGGAGGTAATAACAGTGTGCACATCACAGGATTGTCGTGGGGACTAAAAGAGTTAATATATGTAAAACACTTACAATGGTGTTGGGCACATGGTTAAGTGCTATAAATCGTTATTATTTCTGCTTAAGAATTTCTTCCGCTTTTTTTTTTTTAGTTGGAGAAAAAAAAATCCTAGCTCTCACATTTCTGTGTTTCAACGGGGAAAAGTAAAAAACAGTATGAGGCTTTGAAGTTCTAAAGAGATGCAGCTAACTGTCATCCAGTCCATCCTAGTCTCCTCTTTCCTCTCCCCTACACTCAACCACGTGAGGATGCTGCCCTCTAGCGGCCACTCAGACCGTTGTAGCTCAGTCACTGACTCAAGCCAGAATCTCTTTTGTCTCCATCTCCCTGTAACTTAAACGTTAATTTATCAGAAGTTAAAGTATTTCCCTCTGGGCATTGCTTGAAACGTAGCTGCTAAATCACAGAAACATATGTAGGTTTTAAAATTGGAATGATTATTAAATATTATAATTTTAATTTAATGGTAGAAACTGTAAGATAATACATGCAATGACGCAATGTATTCTGTCTTTTCATTGATATATTTGAAAATCAGATAAATAATAGCCAACTACCTGAGTATCAAGTATGTATTTCTTTGCCATTGATTTAAACATTCCTTTTAGAAAAAAATTATGAATGTTAGTTTAGGTATTATACTTCATATTAAAATTTAAATTCTTGTATTGAAACTTTATTATTTTGGCAAAATGTATTGGGAGACAAACACTATAGTCATTAAAATGAGAATTCATGCACGTGTATGCTGTCTATTAACGTTATAGTTTTTATGATTTTCATCATCAAAGCATCTTTAGTCTGCCCAACTGCCTGTTTCTCCAGGAATCTCATATACAGGCATTCATTTTGAAGTGAAATGATGAAAAACCATTCGTTGCCCATTCTTTTGAAAACTTACGTAACTTGGGAACGTAGTCCGATGTGGTCAGCTCACCTCTGCTGGGTGAACTGTTATGTCATTCCCCGCACCAAAAAAGAAACATCAGAAGATCAGTGACTATTTATTTACACATTTGTTACAGCTTCTACTTGAGAATAAAGAATGAGTCTGAACTCTGAAAGCTGAGCCTGCAGGAAGCCCCATCAGTCTCTCCACACTTCTGCTGTCATTCCCATTGTAGGGCAAACATTATTCAAACCACAGGCTCCGAACTCCCAGGTAACTGAAGCCAGCAGGAAGCTCTGTTTGATATCAAGTATGTTCTTTATCAACCTTTTTGTTGTGATGGGAAGAAACGAACTAACTTTACTTTTATCTTGCCCTGTTTTAACATAACCCAGTAGGTGAATGCATTGGCCAAACTCTTTGATATATACTGACTTCGTGGTCATAAATTTTCTAAATAAAAAAAACAATGTGTGGGTTTTTTTTTTCCCCATCCATCCATACCAATCAGAAAGTATTGTATGTTCATATGCTTTTATTGAAAGTGTATTTGAAATTTTGCATACAAGAGTTGCCACATGGAAAACACAACTTGACTTTTCTTACTAGATTCTGGGAGACGCAAGCCCCTCTGCCATGACACAGGGAATCAAACATAACAATGCCACCTTGAACTTTGGAGTCAACATTATAGACTCTACTGAACCCTCAGTCTCAATGCTTTTTTGTATTAGACTCATGTAAAATAAGAAAATGAAGGATTTTAATCTTTTCCCTCCGCAAGTAGTTGATTTTCAATGAGCAAGCTAATGGTGTTTGTATTGTATAGAGTTCATTAACAAATGTACTTCTGATGCTCATACACTGTTTAATACACCATTAAACTGTACATTAAATCTATTCTTTGTTCTTTGTAGAATATTATTTGTGTAATCTTCTCGGATTCAGTATCTGTGTTTTATAGGGAAGGAACAAATTTGAACAAAATATAGAAGCTTTAAGCAACACAGATATAAAATGATTCCAGCCTTGTATCTTTATCTTTCCTGCATCATTTTCTGTGATACATGGTCTCTTTTGGTTGCGGAGTTTATTACAAATCCTCAGAATCCAAATAATTTAATGCAAGGAATTCAGACTCTAACAAAAAGAAAAACAACATGAGAAAATTTTACTATTTTGCTTCAACCCAACATTTAAGATTTTATAGTATCTTCTGCAAGTTAAAGCTCATACATACTTCAAACACCAATTCTTTCAGGGCTGTCTTCATTCCAGTATTAGAGACATTACATATATTTAAACAAATGTTATTATCCACTGTCTTGAGGAGGGCCAATGCATAGTTTGTTGAAGTTTTATTCCATCAAAGGACAAATCTAACAAAGTATTAACCCTGTATAGTACCTCAAAATATGCTGGTAAATGTAGAATCATTGTCCGAGTCCCATTCCTTCTTACCTTCTTGGTAAGGTTCATATTAACCTTAATTCCATTAGTTGGAAGGTATATGCTGATGGGAGTCAGCTAAGCACATCTGGTAAAACACATGCTTGTTCCTGTGGTTCCTGGCTACTCCCCCCCTCCCCCTTGGTTACTTTTACATTTCTGTTCTATTTTTAATCACTAGTAGCAGACAAATGCCAAAGTAGATCTGTGAGAGAATCCTTCAGCTGCTGGAAGTAGATTTTTGACACATCTGTTTTGGAAACAGGTATGAGTAGCTACATGAATTGAAAGCAAATCTTTTTTCAAATTATGAAGTACTTTCAGGTAGAAAAGATATCTGAGTAGAAGTAGGAGATAAAATGTTAAGATGGCTGCATTTTTCTCAGGGAGGTTTTCATTGTGAGCATTCCTAGTAGAACATGGTGTGAAGTTTTCTTGGTATTGGAGGCCAAGCCTAGAGCAGAGAGGAAGGCTCTGTGGCCTGTCTTTGAGCAGGATTCGTGTTGGAACAGTTCCCTGCTGTACATCCTCTCCTTCCCACTGGCGTCCTTGCTGGGCTGGAACCCCTAGGACAGCTCAGCCCCTATGTCTGTGGCCAGAGGCAGAGGTGGGATGGTTCCTTCAGGACCCCTTGGAAGGATGGTGGAACGGGTCAAAGGACAAGCCGGAGGCCAGGTTTTCCACCTGAGGTGTTCTCTCTGCCCCTTCCACTCTGTCTCTTTGCATTCTTTCAGCTTCAAGAATGACAATCTTATTCTGAGATGTATGTCATCCCAGAGCCGGAAGGCTTCTACATCCAGAGATTTTTAAAAAACACAAAACTCTTTAAACTCCGTGGAATCCTTCGTCCTGGAGAAAGATCTTAAGTGGAAAAGAACTGAAATAAGTGGATCCACGTGGTCAAAGCTGGGTGGGCGTGCAGGGCTGCAGGGTGATGTGTCTTCGCCAACGTACATCTGCTCTTACGGGTACCCCTTGAACACCACAGGGGCTTCTGACCTGCACCCCCTTTGCACTGAATTGGGTAGAGGGTCACTGGACACCAGACCCTCTCTGCTGGGGTTTAGGACCTCCTCAGGCTCAGGGAGCAAGGGGTCAGTGATGTGGGGTGTGCAAGACGACACTCTGGTGGCTTTCATACTGGTCACAGAAGCTTCTACAAATGCTTCCCAAAGAATTGGTTAAAGTCATAGCACGTCTCACTGAGTAGCTTTTAGAAATATTTGGTGTTTTTCTTTTCTTCTCTTTTTTTGTACACCCGAGACCTGTACAATTCCATTAAACAATGTGTTTTTCATTTTCAAAATGCTGCCTGTAATTTACCCAATTCTTATGATATTGTTTCTTTATGGCAACACTTGTTCTCATATACCCATGACAGAGAAAGAAAGGCCAAGACACGAAGGACAAAAATCACGGATAAATGGAGGGCGTGTCAGATCATGAATGCTCGTGATTTTCTAATATCAGGTGCAAACAGCATTTATGAACATTTTTAATTTATGAAAAACAATTATGCTGTCAGTTTACATTGGTAATTGTGGAGACCAAACTTTAATAAGAAGGAGAACACACCAAACAAAAGGGGGAAATGTGTGAAACATTAAAATAACAAACTGAGGTTGGCAGGGTGTTGTAAAGACCATTGATGCATTCTCTGATGGAGGCCAATGAAATATGGGCTCAACTTGTTGGAAAAGAATTTCAGATTTTAGAGAAAACCACTTCATAAATATAAAATTACACTTTTATATTTATGTGTGCTGTTTTTTTCTATAAATTTTAATATTCGTTGTCTGTGTTTTTCACTATTATTTATTTTATTTATATATAAATTTTAGTGGCTATGAATGTAGACTAGTTGTCAGATTTCGGAAGTTCTGAATACATTTCCCTAATTTCAAATTAAACTTGTGGCTCTATATGGGATTTCTGGCAAGAAGTAAAAGACGGATACTGGTCTGCTTTCCAATAAAATTGTAATTCATCCGATTTGTTAGCAGGAGTTTAGAGACCAACCACGACACAGTTCAATTGAAGCAGTTCAATGCTTATAATACAATTTCTCATGTTATAATAATACAATTTCTCTGTGATTCTGAAATCCCTCCTGCTCATTCATAAAGTGAGAGAGAGATTTCCAATGACAAACCATGTACTTACAAGGACACTGCTGAAATTGAAGTGCAGCGTGTGTGTGTGTGTGTGTGTGTGTGTGTGTGTGTGCGTGTGGTTGTTGTTATCTTAACTCTAATGTGATCCCAAACCTATCTGGGAATTTGGAGAGACTGACAACAAACCGCTGTGACCACCCTGTGCACTCTGAGAACCCGATGAACAGCTTGACCGGACAGCCTTTGGCACCCACAGTGCGTGGCTCTGGCCACAGCTCTCCGGCATGAGAAGTGGGTTCTTCCCAAAGCAAACAACCTTCGACCCATGGTCTTCATTTGGGCCCATCAGGTCAACAGTTGTTTCACAGAACATCGGCAATTGTCTTTCTCCTTGTGTCAGGAGCCTCTTGAAACATTATACGAGGATAATTAAGTGGTGAATAAGGGTCAATGTGGACAAATAAATCAAACTGATAGTTTGAACACAGACTGATTGAGCAAAAACAAGGAATTCCGCCATGCCTGTTACTGCAGGGCTTGATGTTAACTGACTTTGTTAACATTACATCCAAAGGCAGCAAGTGGGAAAGCTTTGTTTGGAATCAAAAGCTGAGCAAAGAGACATGGGATTTAATTGTTCAGCTTTATTTTTGAAATAAAGACATGCAGCGCATCCATTTAGTTGACTTTAATGGAGCACAAAACTGAACCCATTCTTTAGCATGCTAATTGAGTTAGAAGATGCTTTCCTCTCGGATAACACGGATGCAAGAAATACCAGTGGAATCATCAGACTTTTAGAGCAAAAGTTCAGAGTTATACGTATGATGAGAAGTTAAGTCTTCGTATCTGTTGAGGTAGGTTGAATATACCAGCAAATGTAACATAATATTATAAATATTTTAAATCTTGTGTTACAAATCTGGTGGTGTATGTGTAAGAAACCTTTGAAATCAAATATATTAATGTATGGAGGAGATTTTGTTAGCAGGAGGGCAGCTTAGAAATCAGGAAAAGAAGAAGAGAGGAAAAGAAAGACAGAGAGAATCCTTTAAAAAGTTACTGTGTGTCCACAGGGTTGTTCTAGGGGAAAAGTTATTAGAAAAAAAAATGCAAAGAAGAAATCTATCTTTTAGTAAGAATGAAGAGCTGCTTTTTTTCTTCTTCTTCTACAAACATGAATCTAGACTATTTTATTTGGGTATTAAAATTCAACGTCTCCTAGCAGTCAACATTTCATTACCCACCTCTATCTAATGTTGCAGAAATAAGCATGTAGTTTAAACTATTACTTTGTTATGTTAATTATCTCAGTTGTTCTCTAACGCTCTTGTTCTGACTTACCATGTAGAGCTTGTATCAGACAGCGTAGGACACTGCATTTCATAACACATCACATATATCTTCACACATGAACAGCATGGTCTTTTTAAAGGATGACAACAGTCTCATCTATAAAGTGAAAACAAGTTTGAAATATAAACTTAAAATATATACAATATTTTATTTACATAATTATACCATACATTTGCTGAGCATTAATGAGTTTTTTAAATAAAGAAAACCATTATTTTACAACCTTAGTCAATAGAAACATCTCTAGAGAGAAATGAGAAAGTAACTACTTCTACTCTTTTGTACATTTTCTGTTTAGATCACTCGAAGTTGGCATTGTGGTAAATGGTGATTGTGAACAGTAATTTATGAATTTAAAGACATTTAAACGACATTTGTTTGGAAGCATTGAATATACATTCATCCCCTTATCTAAGCATCTGTCCGCATTTAAAAAAAAAAGTTAAGTACAGTCACAAATACCAATATGATTAGATTAGTGAAAATAACACTATTTGTCATTAATGTTGGTTTTGAACTGTTAATATAAAATGACTATCAAGAATAAGTTATATGGGAGAAAGTGGCTACTTACTGCAGTGCTCCTGGGGTTTTTCCCCCCCATAAATAATTTCACATAAAGAATCTAAGGGAAGCTCATCTATGAGCCGCCTGCCCTGAGAAAGTGGGCTGAGAAAGGTGTAATGGATTATGGAGGGAGATGAAGGCGAGCTTACACCATATCCAATCAGGCTTTTTCTTAAAGGTCAGGACATTCTGTCTGGGTCCATTTGTGTTTTTGATTCTGCCGTTTCACTATTCAGGAACACAATGTAACTGTCAGTCTCAACAACAGTTCCTGGCTCCACCGGCTCCACTGGGCTCGGGGTAACATACAATATTTCACATCCACAAAACAATTCGGCGTCTGCGTGGGCGAACCATATGATGACCACGGGGAGCAATATGGTCACGCCCTACTGAGCACTCTTAAGGAGACGCTGTAAGAACTACATCTAAAAAAGAAGAAGGCTTTGCTCTTCTGGGCTTTTGCGCACTTGCCAAATAGCATTTTAATGTTTCGTTTTTATCAGCTCAAGTCAAATGCAAATGTTCGCCCCTCTGCTCCATCTCAGTAGATGAAGACAGCTTTACTGCCATGCAAAACATTTGTAGTCATGGAGCTAGGAGGGATAGATATTAGAAATAACTCAGCACATTAATGATGGCCGTGTTGGATTTCCCACGTGTGTGTTTTGTTATATTGTTGATTTCTCTTTCCAAACAAAACCAGACACCAGCTCAGATTTATAAGGGCAAAGGATGGGTTCTGACAGTCTAGGGAGAGCAGGGAACCGATACGCTAACATCATTTTTAACCAGGGGTATCTGAACTGAGCTCTGGAGAATTAACACATATGGTACATTTTCAAAGGATTTGGCCTGGAATACGACTTTTTTGACCAGCTGATGGATGTAAGTTACATTCCAGGCTGTCGCTTTGCTCAGAAGAAAATTAAATAAAGAAATTATTTACATAAAAGGACAGCAAAGAAAAGCAACAATAAAGAAAAGAAAAAGCTTATTTTTTTTTTTAGGCATACAGATCAAGTTGTTTCCTTCCTATCTAAATTTATTCTCATGGCTGCATTTTCAATTTCTATTCTTTTTATTCAGTTTCATCATGGATTCATTTTTTATTTCGGTGAATTTATATTTTAGGATTTCAAAAACTTCCTTGAATTTTTCTGACAGCAAAAACGTCTTAAGTGTATTTCCTGATGATGTGTGTTCCCTTTCCATCCTTCTCAACATTTCACCTGTGCCCTGAAGATTTCAAGTTCATAACACTTTAATTCACCAGCATCATTCTTTAATGATTTATATACTTGTGCTGTTTGACTTATGCTTGAAAACCTTATTTCTAGTTCTCTGTTAATAGCACCCACGCTGATTGTCTATGTATATATGCGCGATTGTACGAGAACATGATGATTATGTGATTTTTCTTTCTGGGTGGTTACACTCTATAGTCTATGATACTAAGGGCCAGTGAAACTTTAAAGCCACAAATGATTTACCTTTGGCTCAAGAGTGCATTTTTTGTGTTTGCTTAAGTAGTGTTCTGTCGTCTGATGTTATGGGAATTTATCATGCAAATTTTATCTTTAATGAATCAACAAAACTGAAATATTAACAGTGAATTTAGGAGAAGCTAGCAAGGTTTTTATCTAAATCGACAACTCAGTAGAGATTCTTAGTAGAGATTATAGTAAATAGTATTTTTAAAGCCAAGCAAAAATTAGAAAAACTGGCGAAGGAAACATCCACAGTTAACTGTGCAGAGGTAGGAAGCCTGTGAAAGGGGGAGTCCCGTGGACAGAAGCTACCCCACTCCCTACAGCCCCGCTGACCACGAGCACGAGGTTTCAGTGGATGGCTGCACTGTGTATAGCTCAGGGCTGAAAGCTCCGGTGTGTGTAAGGGCCATGCCAGAGCAGTATGGATGCAAGAAGGAGGTGTGCTGGAGACTGGCGAGCATAGCACTTGCCCCAGATGAATGCCAGCCTGTTGCCAAGTGGAAATGACAGTCCTGTATTTGGATCAGAATTCCCTTTTTCCTCCCAAAAATTGCTATGTTGTGCTGTACTAATGAGCTGTGTCAGGTGCCTCTTTCAACCTGCAGGGTGCCAGTGTGGGATCCCGGGTATATCAGCTACGACTCTTCTTAGTTCTTATGCTGTTGTACAAGGTGGGGCAGACGTAGGTTTACAGTTGTTCTTATGGAACATAATACCATAACAAGTAAATAACAATACAAGAATAAACTCTGTGTTTCCCGTATTCACGCTGTAAACCTACTTCTGCCACAACCTTTATATGCTATTAACGTTTGTTTTATTAAGTTAAGTTATATGGCAAAATGGTGAATTATTTGAGCATAGCACTTGATCACTTCTTCTAAGTTTAGAGGAGTTTAACCTCTTCTCTAGGAGGCAATAAGGAAACTGGGCTGTTTAATAGCCTCTTGGAGGGCTTCGCTGCGCAGCTTCCTGTGCTGTTGAAATAGGCATTGAACTAGAGGTTCCTGTGATATCCACATGGGGCAGGCAGGCCGCTGGTTATCCTCGACCCCCTCCCCTTCTCCCTGGACACACAGCTGCGTAGCTGGAGCCTGCATTCCCCAGGCCCCTTGCAGTTAGATGGGACACGTTCTTCCTGATAGAATGTGACAGGATGTGATGTGTGCCACCTCTGGGCCTGCAGCTCTAGACACTGGGCTGTTTGGTCCACATCCTTGTCCCTTTTCTGCTGGCTGGATCTCGACACCGTGGTGACCTAGCTTCAAGCACGACAGCCATGCACGAGGGGTGATGAGCAGCGCGGAGGTCCTGAGTCTCTGACGCGTGCTCGCAGCAGGACAGCCCCAGGACCCTGGGTGCTCACTGCAGAAGTGTTAGGCGAGAGAAACACGCTTCTACCTTTTTAGAATCATTGTATTTTGTTACAAGCAACTTAGCATTACTGCCAAGGACACATTCAAGTACATCCCTTTTACAAAAAATTACACAAATATAATTGAAAGACAAAAATAGAAATAATTTGTGGCTAATCTATATCACTGCTCTCCATCATCATATAAAATTAAAAGCTGAGGGTAGGCCGCCGGGGGAGAAAGTCCGGCGCGTGGGCAACTCTGCCGCAAAATGCAGAGCGTCTAAACTAACATTTGTCAAATACGACTCAGGATTGTTTCATCGTAATGTAATGATATCGATCTGTGCTTTTGTTTCTAATAAAAATGAGCAATTTACTTAAACGAGTTCTCCATGGGATCTGTTGGATGGAAACACAGCACACGTTTGCTCAGCTGTTTTTAGTGGCTGGGTTTTCCCAGGAAGAAGCTGAAGGAAGGCTCCGGGTGTGTTTCTGGCCGGAACAGAGACTGCTCGTGTTTGCCATGGAGTAGCACAGAAATCAAGAGGAGTGGAACCGGTTTTTTTCTTTTTCCTTTTTTATTGATTTTAGAGAGAGAGGAAGTGAGAGGGAGAAGAGAGAGATAGAAACATCGATGAGAGAGAACATCGACTGGCCACCTCCTGCATGCCCCCCACTGGGGATCAGGCCCACAACCCGGGCGTGTGTCCTGACCGGGAATCGAACCGGCGACCTCTTAGTGCATGGGTCGATGCTCAACCACTGAGCCACACCTGCCGGATTGGAACCAGTCATTTTAAATACAACTTTATTCTCACTCTTCTTCTGTCTTTGGTCCCCAGCAGTTCAATACCTTTTCTAAGATAAATTTTAGGTGGCAAAGGCCAGCATGGAGGAGTCAAAATGGGTATTCAGCGACTAAAATGGCAGGGCCCTTTACAGGTAATTCACATGACAATGCAGGGAGTCCCCTCATTGAAATTATGACTGAACATCTCCCCAGAAGGAAGACCCCTGAAGTGGTGTCACATCCAGCTCCTCCACTGTCTCCCTGCCTGCACCCCACCCTGTGTATAAGCAGTGATGTGTCTGTTACAACGAAGAGGCTCCACGAATGACGTGGGGGAGGTAGTTGACGTGGGCGAGCATTTAGCCTGTGAATCAGTCGACTGTATGTGCTTGGGCATGTGTCAGCCTGGGCAGAGAAAGCGTCCAGAGTCTATGCCACGGGACCTGGTGGCCTCCCAGAAGATGCTCCCTCTTTTCTAATCTCCGCCTTCAAATCTGGGTAATTCCCAGGGTAAACAACATTTTCACACCCACGCTTATCATTAACAGAGTGAGCAGAGGGCTATTTCCACGGAGCTCCAGCAAAGGCATCGGTCAGGGCAGCTTTTCCCAGGTCAGAATGGTTTGATGACCACAGGAGAGGATGAGCTGTTTAGTTTTGTTTTTAATATTGGAACCAGGAGGTAAGGACACTCATCCTTTCTAGAGTTTCTTGAAATTCCCTTTCAGATTGCTCTCTTCAAGTCCATTCTTTATCTCTGCAACCCTCCTAAGTTCTATCGGAGTCAGATCTTTTGCTAGATCCCCAACCCTCTTCATTGATACATTTCCAATTCTACACTTAAAACTATGAAAAGCACTATGAACTACTATCAAAGAAAGCTGGGCTCTGAACTGGAGCCTTGGATTTTCATTATTATCTACTGTTTAATGCAGAAGATATGGAAACATTTAGTAGCCAGGACTTCCAACAATGAAATGAGAAGGCCACAGATAACCAATCTCAAAAAAATTCTACTGAGCAACAATCATGACTTAATCTGGCAGGAGGTGGGAGACAACGTGCATTGCTCTCATGTTAATTGCCTGTCCCTGTGCTGGGCACGGGCCTCACGGATCTTGCTCATTGCTCATGCCTCATGACCACCTCACGAGGTGGGAATCATTGTTGCTCTTTTGCAGATAAGAAAGTTATAAGTAGAAGGGGTTCATCGAAATCCTCAAGATCATCCACCTGGTAGGTTGCATAACAGAAGCTTGAATTTAGAGCTACCCATTTCTCAAGCCCTATTTCTCTCTCCTACACTCCGACACAGGGCCAGGCAAGGCTACTGGGTGTCCAGTTCTCGTGCGGTTAACTAGAACTTGGCCTTTTTGAACCTGGAAGTAATATTTGGTCACAATATCCACTCCCAAAGTTGATAGAACTTGATTAATTGATATCTATTTATTACTCTGAGTGGACTTTTGTTCTAGTTGCACTTTCACTAGAGAAAACATCTATTTCTTTTGACTTTAATCAAAATGCCTAACCCATGCTATGCAGCTAGCTTGCCCTTTGGAGGCTGTAGGTTATCTAAAAATACTTGTAGCCTCTCCTCCTATAATCGTTCTGATAGAAATGTTTCACTGATATGAACCTTTTCCTCTATCCAAACTGCTTTCCTCATTATCTCCACAAGACAATAACCTTTGTTTTCTTCTTGCCCTTTGCTCGTATACCTTGCTTGTCTAGAATGACTCTCCTCTCGTTGCTTAAATAATCTTACTGAACTACCTACAAATTGCAGCTCATATCTTGCTTCCTTTGTGAAGTTCTCCCTACGACTGCACCTGGAGTGACCTCAAGTTCTCGTGTGTTCCCAGGATGCTTATGGCTCTTTATGACTCATTTGACATTTACCATTTGGTGTCTTCTATTAACCTAGTAAAGTGTGACAGAAAAGTCCTGGCCTAGGTGTCAGCAGACCTGAGTCCTGGACCTGACACAGGATATCACTTGCTCATTGTAACCTTGATTTCCTTGTCTGTAAAACTGAGTTAATAATACTCAAGTGAATTGCTTTGACAACCCCAAAAAAATGTTGAAACATTTTACGAGCAATAAAATGTTATACAAGAGAAGGTATTATTATTATTACAAGCACATATGTTTTAATGTGTGTTTTTTTCCCCCAAAATAGCCAGCACAGTGCCCTGAATATAATGTCAATAAAATGAATGAATGAACCAACTAGGAATCCGAAGACCTGATCACTGGAGCCTGTTCTGCCAGCTGCATGACCTTCAGTTTGGCATCTGAATTCTATTCACTTTTTTTTTGTAAAATGAGAAGGTTTGTCTAGAGTCCAGACCAATGGGTCTCAACCCTGGCTGCACATCAAAAACACCTGGGGAGATTTTTAAAAATGCAGTTGCCTGGGTCTCACCTCAAATCAATCCAGATTCTCTGGAGGTGAGGCTCATGCATAGGTATTATGCCTTTTGTTTTTAATTTTGAAAAACTACAACTTACAGAAAAGTTGGAAGTTAGAATAAAGAACTTTTTAACCCTGAATTGTTTAGAGTAAATTGCACACCTAATGATCCGTCACTTCTGAATACCTCAATGTGAATTTCCTACAAACAAGGACATTCCCCAACACAAAGGCAAAATAACCCTGAGTGTCAGATGGTAAATATGGATACATTCAGGTGTCCCTTCAAGTTTTACCCATTGCCTCAAACATGTCTTTGTAAACTGTACCTGATTAGAATCACTTCTTGCATGTAGTTATCATGTCTCTCCAGTCTCCTTTAGATCAGAATATTTCCTCCACTTTCCTGACCTTGACACTTTTGAAGATTACAGGCCATTTATTTTGTAGAATGTCCTTCAACTCGGGTTTGTTTGAAGCTTCCTCAAGATTAGATTTTGGTTTACATGTTTCATAAGAATATCACAGAATCTCTGGTTCTTCCTGTTGAAGTTTATGATTTCAATTTTTTCCGTCACTGATGAGATTCATGATGGCTTGATTAAGGTGATATTGCCAGTCTTTTAAACGATAACGTTAATTTTTTCTCCTTTGTTATGGATAAATATTTTGTGGGGAGATACTTTGAAGCAGCATCATTATCTTGTACCTTACCAAATTCCAAATGTATTCATTTATTTATGTCTATATAATTTCCTGTTTTATTCAATGCGTTTTAATACATTACTATTGTTATTTATTTTGATGCTTAAATTGCCCCCAGTTTGGCCAGTGGCAGCTGCATCAAGTTGGCTCTCGTGGCCTTTCCACATGCCCCTGACGTTCTTTGAGGGCTTCCTGCTTTCTGGCACAATACAATGTTCTAGGCTCGTCTGGTACTTTCCTTGCCCTAGCCCTGAAATCAGTGATCTCTCCAAGGAGCCTTGGCTTTTTTTTTTTTTTTTTTTAGTGGAGATTAGTATTAAAGCTAAGTTCAGGGTGCGAGGTGTGCACATTGCTATTGAGCTGTCAGTGGATGGAGTTAGGGAATGGGTGAATGTGTACATATGTGCGTACACACACTTTCATATGTATATTTATTTGTATCACTATGAATACATTTTGAAACCATGAGTTGATACAAATTCCAATTCTAAACCTTCAAGGTTTATCCTAAATTTTTCCCTTTCAATATTTGTAACTCCTCCTCTTCAGGAGTTGAGGAATTTGAAGCAAACATCAACAAAGAAAATCCTCTTGAGATTTTGTAAACTGTCATTGCTTGCCAGAGTAAAAAATAAGGTCACAAAATTATTAAACAAAATACATCTCTTTTTTGTGGCTCTATTATACTGTTTCTTCAAACACACACACACACACACACACACACACACGTACACAGTCATATTCACGCATTTTTTTAAGCTGAGAAAAGAACATTCTACCAGATATTTAAATATTGCTTTTATACAGGTTTATGGGTCTATGCCGTTCTTCACACCAGTTTAATTGTAATTAAAGGATTGCCTTCACAGCATAACGTTTTAGAAATATTATAGGAAAAATGACCTCTCTGGCAGTTCAAAACCAGAGCAAGATACATAAATAGATTTGTCTCTTGTCAGGAGCAGCGGCGTGGAAACCCTTCTACAAGATGGGAAAGTTGTGCAGCGAGCAACCCGTGACGAGCACATGTTGAGCCAGACAACACCGTGCTGGAACTCTGCCTGCTGATGGACACCAGAGGCGGGGTTGTTTGTGTTGGGAAAGCTCGGATCATCGCAATGGGAAGGCAGTGGCTACTGGGCATAGAGAGGGCCATCTGGGAATGCGTATATCATGTTAACTGCACTTTGCTTCTCATGCACGTCATTTTCAATATTTTCCTGGTCGGAAGACTGTGTTTCCATTCAGAGGTATCACACGTTTTGTTCACAATATATTCACAATCCATACAGTTAGTGGTAAGGAGGGTCTGGGATGACCTAAATATTAACATTTTCTGTTAAAGTAAGTACATGATACGTTTGGGATTTTGAGCTGCCAACGAAAATTTTAATCGTGGTTGAAAAGTAAAAGAAAAAAAATTTACTCTAATTGATTTCCTTAAAACTGCTTGATCATGCATATTTCATTGGATTGACAGCTTGGGTTCATTCTTTGTCACCTAAACATTCTTTATCTTTTAATAAGTTCATACCTCTTATCACTGCAAGTCTAAGTATCCGCTGTGGTTCATGTCCTTCTCAACACTTCACACTCTTTTTAAAATAATATTTTTTAATTGTTAATTCAAAGAGAGAGGAAGGGAGAGGGACACACAGAGAGAAACATCGTCGTGATAGGCAGCCTCCTGCACCCCGTCCCCACTAGTGATCAAGCCCACAGCTGAGGGATGTGCCCTGGCCAGGAATTGAACTGGCAAGCTCTCAGGTGCACAGGACGATGCTCAACCAACTGAGCCACGCTGGCCAGGGCTCCACTTCACCCTCTTTATAGATGAGTGAGTCTCCAGGGTATATGCCACATGGGTGTATTCATGATGGATACTGTCTTAAGCAAACAATATTGCTTTAGCGAATACGTCTTGGTTGAGCATTCAGTCATGCATTAATTACTAACCCACTCGTTACCATTCAATCAACATTTATCAATTAATCAATCAGAGTATTGTTAACCTGTTAGCTTGTGATTACGTGGAAATCAGCATTCCCGAAGAATTTCTTTGACAGTTCTAAGCAATTTTTTCTTTTTAAAGATTGAGGCTAAGTAGCCTAAATACAATTTTTTTTTTGATTTTAAAATAGATGATTATTGAATATCTATACATTGCATGACTGAGTTAGTATAACCCAGTTGGTAACTAGTTGTATTGACTTACTTGCTCAAAGTATGTTTCTCTTAGAGATGAAAGGAGGTAGAAACAAATGTTGAGAGATTGTTGTAGAAAATGAGTCATCTGTAGTGTGAGGCTATACATGAATAAATTTTCAAGAGAATGGGGTCATTGAAGACCAAATAAATTTTAAAGTGAATAATTAGAAAATGTGGGGAGATGTATTTTTACAAAATGAAAGAGTGAGAGTAGAATGTTCTCTAAAGGAAAATATTTACTAAAAATGAGACCAGAATGTTACTCTGTAAGAATATTTTTATGTAACAAACCATTTCTTGTTCATATTTGAAAATATTTTAAGCGGTTTACTTTTCTATCAAGTCAGCTGAATGATTTAAACTCAGCAAAATGATACTGTTCTGATTATCTGAATAGTGACACCACGACGAAGAGATTGAGTCTGAGGGCTTGATATATTTTAGAATTTCTAACCATATGTTTGAACTCGGCCCATTCTATCCAAAATAAGACAATGTTCCAATTTAGACTTGAAAAAAAAATTGGACATTTCTACCACATTTTTAAATATCCCAGGGATTGTCCTTTCTCTCGGAGTCTTTCCTGACCTGTTTAGAAAAGCGAGTGTGTCAAAAGTAGCTCTGTTTACAATAAAACCCTTTTTGTATAAAACCAGTTAAGTAGAGAACATTGCATCATGCATGAGAGAATCTTCCCCTGGGTGCGTCCATAACCGGCGACAGAGTACCATCCACAGACTCTAACAGATGCCCAGCAGAGGAGTTCCAGGCCCTAACCTCCCTCTAGTCTCTTGTGTTAATGAGGACTCTTGATGCATTTTAAGGCACACTAGTGAGCAGCTTTAAATCAGAGCTCGTCCTGCAGAAGGAAACTTTACAATGGGTACCGAGGCCAGTTGGTTAGAATTCCAGATGTGGGGCCTGTACCCTGCCTCTGACCAGCATCCATTTCTGCGCTCCACAGCTGGTCCCTGTAAATGTGCCATATTGCCGCCCATCTGCTCAGAGAGTGCACAGTGGCACATCTCTCTCTGACAGTGGACCGTTTTATTGAACGCTATAAATATTGAAATTCATAGGCATGAAGCAGCAGATTTTTAATGTTACTTAGAGAGACATTTGAGCCACAACCTTTGGCAGAAGCATACACTGTTAGCATCTCAGTACACTGTGCACCATTTGGTTCAGACTCATGAACAACTTTTCCAGGGATTTCATGGCTCTCCAATCCCAGGTAAAATGGAGTACAGACCCTGAGGGATGATATTTAGTGTGAATGTCACCCTGCATACAATGTGCATTTGGGATATGGACTTTCCAGCCCTGTGCTGTGTTAAACCATATGTTAATGTTTTTATACTCAGAAAAGATTAGTTTGGGGACCAATAAAGTTTCAAAACTACAAATAATAGGCTAACCATTGCGAAATGTGAAGCATTCCTTCAGCTGATTTTTTTCCAAAGTCTCTGCAATTTTCATTTTTTAAATGGCAGGGCTATATTTTGTTATAGGAAACCAGCTTATCCATATTTTATAAGCTAATATGTGCAAATTTTGGACCAGAGAGTAAACATCCCCATTAATTTGAAATTACTGGCATGTAAACTGGATAAGAAATAGAAAATTGTTTCGTGGTGTTTCCCCCACCCCCCAACCCCTTGACCAAATAATCCCAAGCAAACTTTGAGGCAAAAGGGAAGTCAATCAAAGCACAGAAATGAAAAGGGTGCACGTTACTTTGCGTGGTTTGACTTCTGAGTTAATATTCTTTGTCCTTAGTGAACTGCGAGCCAAGACAAAGCTGTTTAAGATAAAAATAAACATAGTATTTATGTAAAGACCCCTCTACTTTTCCTTCACTTTAAAGAAACAGAAAATGCCCTTCTAGCAATTGTCAGGGATTTAACACCAGAAGCCAAGTAATTTATTTAGAACAATAAGCAGTTGGAAAAGGACAGGACCGTGCTCCCAGTTTGGTATTTGTTTACATCAGAGCTGTTTAACGAAGGTAATGTGATGACTATTAAAAGATAAAATACTTCTCCTGTCTAATTGATGTAAAGAATTGAACACCATCAAGATCCAAACTGAATTTCAATTATTCTTCTGGCACGTCCATTTCTCAAGACTGTGATGCTTTTTAACTTTGCTTCATTATCGTTTTCCAATTGCTCTGCAGTCTTTTCATTTTTTTTTTAAAAAAAATAGCAACTTGCATCTTTATTACTGAAGTTGTAACATTGCAACAATAAGCTGTGTCATTGCTCAAACATTTCCCCCAGTTCCCAATCAGCGGAGTTATGTAAGGTGGCAGGTTAATAAATGCGACACACTGAAATCATTTGTACCAGATTATCTCTCCCTCCAAACTCTGACAGATGCTAAGTCCAGCTGGTAAAAAAAGTTTATAGGCGAGTTGGATCTGGGGTCTTCACACACTCCACAATGTTGGCTACCAATGCTTGTTTTAATGAGTCACGGATTGCCTGTTTATCTTCTGCTCCCTGCTGTTTCTGCATTTTCTCTTCCAGAACAATCCTAGAAACACATGCTGCTACAGACGCTGGAGCAATGTGTGTAGACATTTGAGCCAAATTATTATAAAGAACTCTTTCTTCTCTGATATTAAAAAAAGGAGCGAGAATTGCACATTGCCTAGCAAATCGTTCTCTCAGATGTTCACTGTGACATGCTCAATATGGCCTACCAGAGAAAGTTGGAGACATTTGCAACCTTAACAACGACACAGAATGACACTGTAATTGGCGGGCTTTGTTGTTCGCGTTCTGGCTCAGCTCAAACTGCTCTAAACACTTTGTTTAATGATGTTACATTATGACAACACATGGCTTCTATACAGCAGGTCATCATGTTTAACATGTAACTACACAGGAAAAGTAGCAAGTGGCCAGGAAATGGTACCAGGATTCACCCTCCAAAGTTCGTGCCACAAAACCAAAAACCGATTAAGCATGAAGTCTCCAAACAATGCCGCTTGTCACTAAAGGCTCACTTCAGTCAGGTTCCCAATTCCACTAGTTTAGGATGACTTTTCCAGGAAAGCTGTCGGTTTGAGTGTGTGTGCTTGTATGTGTGTATGCGTGTGTGCGCATGTGTGCGCGTGTGTGTCTGTGTGTTGGGGAAAGAGGAAGGTGTTTCCATCACAATATTTAATATTTAACTGAGAGTTCGGAAAATAGGTTTAAAAAAAGAGAGAGAGAAAACACACAAGCACGATCTTGCTTTAAGCAAATTGTTGAAATTTAGGCATTTTCCTTTGAATTTCAAAAAATATTGTTTAACAAGAAAGTACACATTCTCCTCCAAATAGATTGTTAGTACTGTATTCTTCTCCACTTTAATAAAATTTTGGTCATCTCCTGAACATCTAGCTTTTGCTATCTTGGAAATATATAGTGAAAATTAATGCAGTCTCTATCTGCAGATCTTTTTAATAGCCTGGGGAGAAGGCAGACACAGACAAATGTATCAGACATATACAGAAAAGATACAGATGCAAAATAGTTTTCATGGAAGAGTTTGGTTAAAGATCATGATGGCAAAATGTCTGGCATGACATTTGTGAAACAATATTGTACCTGGATAATTAAATTTTAGAGAGGAAGGGTTGGACCAAGAAATATAAATTGCGTTTGGCTGTTTGGGGTATCCAAGGAGAAGCCAGTGAGAACGGAGGCCGAGTTTATGCACGAAGCAGGACATTCTGACAAGCTGCTCTGAGTGCTCCAGGAATGGCTTGGAGATCATTGCTAAAAATAATCATTCTGTCCGGAAGAAATTGGAGACTTCTCTGTAGCATGAGGCAAGGATAAAAGGTGAAACACTTTGGAGGAGACAAGCAAAAGGCTACGAAATGTGAAGTCATCTAGAATTTATGTCATGCTTCAACATCATTTTATTATCTCAGAAAATATGATGAAAGTTTTTTTTCTCAGATCATTCAATGTACTTTATAGAAGATCCCTTGTGATAAATTATCATTTATATTGAGTTTCAGAAAATATTTCCCTTCTTTAAATAGATTTGTATTTTTATTTCAAATAATCAAGGATGTAATACAATGTACCCTTGCCATTTTAGATGTCAAATAATTTAACACTCAATCATTGAGGTTCACCTGCTCACAGAGGAGTCGGAAACGTTCTCTTCCTCTGTCTGTCAGGACATTTCTGCCATGTTTCCCCTTTCAGTCCTGCAGTTACTTTTGGAAGCAGAGGGTATAAAGTAGAGACGACGTACAGATTCCCTTACACTTCAGGATATTGTGTGATGAAAATGTAGCTTTTTTAACAAAACAATTCATCTAATTTTCATTACAAGGACCTGATGGTTAGAGAGAAAAATAAACTATATTTTAGCAAACTCAGTCTGTTTCATTAATTTAAACATTTCCTGTAAGTGGATTAGTCTCCTGAGGTAAATACTTTGTTTCAGAACCTTCTAGGGTTCCTCTCCAACATGGCATCTGCGTGTTCAAGGAAGAGGGGCTTGGGTGCCTTCATGTTGAAATGGAAGGAGGTTATTCTCTGCTTGCCCCTCCCTCCCCATCTCTGCCTTTATCTGCTCGCCTGTGTGTCCTGGAAGATTGGCCCTGGCAGGCTCTCTCCCAGGCTTTCTTGCTGGTTGGCTTCTGTTGGTTTGGTTAATGGGAGAGAGCAGCAGGAGATGGGCCTTTGGAAGGTGAAAAGTGGGGGCATCTCCTCCCTTCTCCCCCCCTGCTCGGTGCCTCATGATTCCAGGTTGGCACAGTTCTAGCCCTCCTGGGCTCTGGTTTGTCCTCGCTGCTCCCTTTAGCCCTGGGGGGAGGAAGACTAGGTTGTTTGTCTCTGGGCGCCTCACCACCCATTTTTGCTCCCTCAACTCTGTGCACGTCTGTGGAAATAATTGTCCACCAAGAGCCTTCATTTGCGCCATCTCTGTAACCCGTCAGGGCCTTGGCTGACTCGGCAGTGTCCTTGCGCTGCCCTCCTTGCTTTTCATGTACTCAGGACCCAGTGGTCCTCCCTGGCTAGCAAGGGCTGTGTTGGCTCTTCTAGGCACTCAGACTCCCACTGAGGTTCTTGCACTTCCTCCATCCCTAGCTTCTGGCTTAGGCTGTGAACGGTACAGCATCTGTTTCTAACCCCCTGAGACCCCGGAGCTCACTGACCTCCGGCTGGAGAGTCCTCTCTTCCACCTATCCAACATGCTCCTTTTTCTAGAATTCCCACTTCGAGAGGGGGGCTTGGCATATACGGTCACCATCTGCTTCTCCTTCTTCCTATAATTCTAAGGGGCAAAAATGATGGGTTCCCCTCTTCCCCTAATTTCATTGGAATTCTCTGCAATGCTCTATTCATTTTCTCTTTTTCACAGTAGCTATTGTCTTTTCATTTTCCTTGGGCTATACTTATAGAATCCTTACTAGAGATGACGGGAAAGAGGGTAAAACATGCATTAATTTAATATTATCAAAGTGTTAGGCTATCTGGAAGATTCGACAGCAGAGAAAGGAATTTAGTCGATGGACAAGAAAGATCCTAGCCTCATAACTGGCAAATGCAATGCATGTACTCCTGAAAAGCTTAATTTTCTGAAAAATTACAAGACATGCTAAAAATAACAGGGCTCTTGGGAAAAACAGGGCTGGGGCAGATTTTCAAAACCCATAGAATTTGTAACCAGAGCGTTTGCAAAGACAATAGCAACCCCAGTAAGAATTCTGGTACATTTCAGTGTCAACCAGTCACACCATATCACAGTTAGGGGGACCTCTGCAACCTTAAACCTGGAGCTGCTGCTTCCTTTTTGAACTATCTCATCAAAATGAATAATTTGATGCTAGATACAGAATTCTTCATCAGTCAAAAAATGTTTTTAAATCACAGATGGGACTTCTTCATGACTTCTTTCATTTGTACTGTCAGCTTCCCTGGTAGTTTTTCTCATACAGATTTAAATATTTATTATACATTTTTAGTCACTTAAGTTCATAGTTTACCCTAGAGTTCACTGTTTGTAGTGTGCATTCTGTGGGTTTTGACGAAGGTATGAAGACATGTATCCACCATCATAGTCGCCAAACCTCGGTTTTCGAATGTCTCCCATCTCGAACAATCGCTTCGCAACCCCACAGCCCGCTGGTGCTGATACCTGTGTGATCAGTCACGCGTCTCTCAGGTGACAAAGGAGAGAATGCATGAGTATGAGTCAGTTCACCGCTGTTAACAGCTCAGGAAATTGTGCTGTGAATATTTTCCTTTTTTTTTTTTTTTTTTGCTTTTGTTGCTGCTTATTATTATTAAATTTTTATTTTTTGCTGTACATTTCATTTCCTTTTTGTTACATTTTCATTTATATTTCCTGTCCTTTTTGTTTTTAAAGTTTTTATTTATAGATTAAACAGTACATTAGACACGTACTGTATAGAAGAAAGGTTAAAACAAGGAGTCATTTTGGGAGTCTGGTACAGATGAATTCAATGTACATTATTTCTAATGGGAAAAATGCTTCAGTTTTCAAACAGCTTTCTGGAATGAATTAAGTTCGAGAAACAAGGTTCCACTGTATTGTACAGAAAAATAGTTTCACTGCTTGAAAAGTTCTCTGTGCTTCACCTATTCATTCCTCCCTTCCCACCTCTGAACCCCTGGCAACCACTGATCTTTCTTTTATTAACTTTTTTAAATCCTCACCCAAAGATATGTTTGTTGATTTTTTTTTTTTTTTTAGAGAGGGGAAGGGAGAGAGCAAGAGAGCGAGAGAAACATTGATCGGTTGCCTTCTGTATGTGTCCCAACCGGGGATCAAACCCGAAACCTAGGTATGTGCTCTGACCAGGAATTGAACCCGAAACCTTTTGGTGTACAGGACGATGCTCCAAACAACTGAGCCCCCAGGCGAGGACAACCACTGATCTTCCTGTCTCCATAGCTTTGTCTTGTCCAGAATGTCATATAGTTAGAATCATGCATTATGTAGCCTTTTCTGAGTGGCTTCTTTCACTTGGTAATATGCCTTTAAGTCCCTTCCGTGCCTTTTCATGGCTTGATAGCTCATTCTTTTTTAGCACTCAGTAAACATTCCAGTGTGTGGCTGGAGCACAGTTTGTTTATCCCTTCCCCTATTGAAGGGCATGTGAACATAGTTTAACATAGCGGAAACCATAGGGACTGAGGGAGCCACTCCTGTGCTAAAGAAAGTGGCTTCTGTCAAATTGCCAGCTTTCTTCTATGACTTTCAAATACTGATAGAACGTGAACTGTGAGAAACTTTGTTCACGACATTAAAGTTTGGAGAAAATTGCACATGAACCAACAGGTTTTCTGCATTTTACCGACATCATGCACTAAGTTAAGGTGTACTTGTGCATCATTGTGCTGAAGCCTCTTATTATGTCCTCCCAATCCTTCTACAAGTAAGCATTTCTCAGACCCACAATATTATGTTGATTATACTTAAGAACGTTAGCTACCTTTCCATCACTCAGTAGGAGGATTCTTCGTACTTTTTTTTAAAATGTTTATTTATTTATTTATTTTTAATCCTCACCCGAAGATATTTTTCCATTTATCTGAAGATAGAGTGGGAGGGAGAGAGAGAGAGAGAGAGAAATATCGATGTGAGGAGGACACATCGATTGGTTGCCACCCGCACGACCCCAACCCGGGGACAAACTGCTACTGAGGTACATGCCCTTGGCCGGAATCAAACCCGGGACTCTGGTTCACAGACCAATGCTCTAACTGCCCAGCCAAACCAGCCAGGGCTCTTCTTACCTTTTATCTTCTCTGACTCACCCAAATGAAGACAGAGTAACGATCCCTAAACCCTTGAGGGGTTTGATAGCTTGTATGCATGCCAGGCCTTCTGTGTTCAATTTTCTGAAGTCAAAATTTCCTTTGTTTCACTCCTTGGCCCAGACATCATTATCTTAGCAGCTACTTAAAAAGTACTATAATACATCATTTGTCATTTTGACCATCTCTATAGACCTGAATTACTTGTCAACTTGAGGCATCGGTAGCAGAAATAGGACACTTTGCCCCTAAACTTGGAGATGGCAGTGTTCTCTAGAAACAAATAGATCCCTGTGGCTATCTGAACAGTGGTGAGAGCAGAAACCTCACATGCACAGCACTTGAAATAGTGCAGTAGGCGCTCAAAGCATGTTTTAAATGATTATTGCACATTATGATTGATTGCTACCCATGGAGCATTTTCTCTGTCACCAACTCTGTCTCAGGCATTTCATGCTCCTTTTTTTCTGATCCTTACAACCACCGAGAATGATAGAAATTATTCCAAATTTTTGAGGAGAAAACCAACTCAGACAAGAAAGTCACATGATAGCTAGACAATGGCAGAGCTGTCCCAGGTCTTCCTGCTTCTAACCACTGTCCTCTTTGCTCTGTCCGATTCATCCGAGCAGCCCTTCCACCAGAAGGAGGCATGAGCACAGGTCCTCTGTCGTGTGTTCCGGTTCTACAATGTGAGCTCAGGACTGAGGATAGAAAGCTGGAACCAGTGTGATGTGGACTCACCACCTTGCAGAGCCAGATTTTCTCAGACTGCTGGGAAGTGTCAGTAGTTAGTTAAGAGCCGCTCAAGTTCTTCATTTTCCTGTACTTCAGGATGGTTCGATAGCAGCTTCATCACTGGGTTACATCTTTCCACAGCATGGCTGTATAAATATGGCCAAGCCATTTCTTATGCATAAAACATGTTTGTGCTGTACACAAATGATGGATGCTGTATAATATGTTTCATGTATATGTGTGTGTGTGTGTGTATATATATACATATATATACGTGTATATATATACTGCTCACTGAAGATAGAATTTTGAGTGTTTATTCCCTACTTTTGTATATTTTCACCATCAAACAGACAAAATTCGGTGTTGGTATTTATTTGAGGAGCAGTAAGACATGGAATAATGTAGACTTTGGAGTCCGGCAAATTGGGTTAAAATCTGTTCTCTGTGACAGTAGAACAATTCAGTGGATTCTATGAACTTTAGCTTTCTCAGTCTTACAAAGTAGAGAATGATTTAGTCCTTACAGGATTTCTGTGCAGATTGTGAGTAACAATGTATGTAAAACACTTAGTATAATGCTGGCCTTTAGCTCATTTACTGCTCACCAGAGTCCCTGTGGGTAGGTATATTACCAACCGTCTCTCTCAGATCTGAAGACTGAGGAACGGAGAGGTTACATACCCTGCCTAAGGCCACGCAGTGACAAGTAGTGGAGCAGGAATATGAACCCAGGCAATCTGGCTCTTGAAGCTTCTCTCTTAATCAGGAAGCAACAATGCCCTCATTAATACTGTTCTCATTAACACTCTCCTAAAACACTCACACCTATGAAGTGTGGTCGTCACCTCCCCCTTTTCTTATTATCAAGATGTCCTGTTTGCATGCATCACCTATTTTTACTGTAGTTGGTATTTAAAAGTCAAAGGAAAACACAGGATGTCCTTTAAATAAATATTGACTTAAGTGTGACATCTCTCATGGAAGAGTTGAAAAGTTGCTATGTCATCATTTCTCTATTTTTAAACTATTTTCTTCAATTCCTTTTGTCACAGATCTCCTGTTTAAACAGGTGACATCTGGACTTCTGGTCATGATGGTGGCGTAGGTAAACGTGGTATCGCCTCCTCCCGCAATCACATCAGAATTACAACTAAACTACAGAACAACCATCATTCAGAACCACCTGACATCGAGCTGAATGGAAGTCCTACAACTACGGAATTAAAGAAGCAGCCACATGGAGACTGGTAGGAGGGGTGGAGGCGGATGGGCTGGTCCCACACCCATGTGTGGCAGATAAAAATCAGGGGGATAACTCGGCTGGGAAGGTCCTCCCTGAGAAATGAGGGGTCCCCGTCCCACACCAGGCACCCAGCTCAGGGTTCCAGTGCCAGGAAGAGAAGTCCCCATCACTTCTGGCTGGAAAAACCAGTGGGAACTGAGGCTGAGGGAGGCTGAGGCTGCGGGAGTCCCAGGCAGCTCCTCTTAAAGGGCCAGTGCACAGACTTACTCAGACTTGCTCCCTCTGAGCTCCAGTGTGGGAAAGGCAGTTTGAAAGTCACTAGAGACATACAGGGAAGAACTGAGCTGTTTGGCCTCAGGATGAGGGCTGGAGAGGCAGCTTTCTCTCAGACAGACATGCTGGCAGAGGCTAATGTTCCTGTGGTAAGCCCTTCCCCCACGGGGCTGGTGGACAGGCGCCATATCTGGGACTCCAGCAACCTGGCTCACACTGTTTGCCCCGCCCTGCTGATTCCCTGAGGCCCTGCCCCATCCAACTTTCAGGCCCACCCAAGCTGTTTCCAATGGCTTTACCATAGGATTGGCCTGTCTTGGATCCTGCTTCAGAGTCTCCTAAAATCTCTCAAACAAGCAGCGTCTGGTCTTAGCAAGCCCCATACCTCTCGTTAAGTGGCCCCAGGCCTAGCACTAGAAGCAGCCAGCCTTGGTTCACAACTTGGCTTTGCCTGGGCACCTCCAGGCCAGCACAAGAAGCAGCCATCGGCAGATCACTTTGTAGCTTATGCTGGATGGCCCTGGATAGAGCACAGGCAGTGGCTGACCTTGCCCCACAGCCAGCATACTCAGTGGACAGCTTCAGACCACATCAAAGCACCACCACTCAACCACCTCCACAAGTGACACATTCAATGAGTGGACTCAGTGGGTACCAGAGCCCTGCTGAAGTAAGCCTTGCTCTCTGTGGTGGGCCCCTACACAGCTGATCATCCAAGGTAGTCAGAGCCCAGTGGTCAGTGGGCACAGCCAGTTCTTGCAGCTGATCAGCCTGAGCAAATCCCGCCCATTGACGTGCCAACAGCAATCAAGACTCAATTTCAACAGAAGGGTGTACATCCACATGAGGGGTGCACCTCAAGGACCCAGCTGGGGTGATCAGGGAGGCTGTGCCACCGGCTCCTACAGGACACCTACTACCATAGGCCACCCTACGAAACCTAGGAGACATAGCAACTCTACCTAACACATAGAAACAATCACAGGGAAGCAGCCAAATGAGGAGATAATAAAACATGTCGCAAATGAAAGAAAAGAACAAAACTCCAGGAAAAGTTCTAAACAAAATGGAGATAAGCAATCAATCAGATGCAGAGTTCAAAACACTGGTTATAAGGTTGCTCAAGGAACTTAATGAGACATTCAAGGAACAGACTCATAGATACAGAGAACTTTTTGTTGTTTACCAGATTGGTGGGGGTTGGGGGGATGGGTGAAAAAGATGAAGAAATTAAGAAGTACAAATTGGTTGTTAGACTGATGAAGCTCAAAGGAAAGGAGGGAGGGTAGGTGGGATGAGATAAACCAAATAACTTCTATGAATATATGCATAACCAATGGACACCGACAATAGTGTGGGGAAGGCAAGAGAGGGAGGGATTAGGGAGGAGGGAGTCAATGGGGAGAAAAGGGGGGACATCTGTAATAAATTCAACAATAAAGATAAGTTAAAAAAAATAAACAGGTGACATCTGACTTCTATAGGAAGACACATCTTAACACAGTTTTCACTGTAATGAGGCCCAGAATCTTGTTGTTTAATAAAAACATGATGGTATTTGGCAAGAAATAGTAACTCATTTGCTATTAATGGAAAAAATAACTCCTTTAACACTGTCAGAGTTTGGAAAGACCCATTTTCAGCCTATGGATGGATTCGGTGTGCTGGGATTTAATATGAGAAATACAAATGACAAACATTTTCAACCACCTTGCAATTATTTATAGAAAATTTAATTTTTTTCCTTCAGCACGTGAAAGTGTGTGCTATCTTGATAGATGTCAAAAGACCAAATTTATGTCCATCCATTTTGACAATGGGTGTCATACAATGTCTAAAAAATATTTAACAGGGACACAGTCTATCATCCTTACTGAGTATTTAGCTAAGAGAAATTTTGTTCTGGGTATTTCACACATTCTCTTACTTAAAAAAACCATCATTAATCTAGAAATTGACTTTTTTTCTGAGATGTTTTTCTCTTATGAAAAAGCCAGTGAACTTTACATTAACACGAGAATAATTATTTACAGCAACTCCCCATGGTTGTGTTCTCGTTTCATTTAGCTATTTTAACAGCATGCTAATGACAGGAAGAAAACATACATATAAAATATTGTAAGCATCAGGACTTGGTAGGAGTGAGTAAGTTTGGCTTCTGACCATGAAATCTTATTCTCTGCTGCCTTCTTAATGGCATCTCTTGAGGCCAGTGGCTTTGAATTCTCCCAATTGTATGAGGTCACTCTGGCAGCACTGACCAAGGAGAAAATATTCAGCCAGAGAAAACAATAGCAAAAGTCACCCTTTAGGTGTCCTGCCTTCTATGTCCTGCAATCGACTCCAAGGCTCCCCACTAAGATGTCACTGTTTGACCAGTTTGCTTTAAAACAGCTTAATTAGCTGAAAGGAAAGCTATGTCGGAGCATGTTTGTGAGAAAAAAACAAACACAAAAAGATCTCTCCTTTCAGAAAGCTCATGCTCTATCTTGCCAGAAATCTTTGGTTCTGAAACAAAACAACATTCCTTTCACTCGCAATCAAGTCCCTGACAACAAACTTTCCTGGATTGGAAAATAAGTGGTCTGGAGTTGTCTCCATGTGGTGATTTGAGTTCAGGTTCTATATATTTGGGTCTGTGTGGGACCCAGACAGAGCCACCTATGGTAACGGGATTCTTACCAATAGCGTGTGTTTATTTCCCTTACGCAGCAAGATCTAAAACTGGCATTAGTGAGCAAATACTATGTAGGCTTTCTGATCAGAATCTGCCGAACTTAACTGTAATGTCAGTAATGTCAAAGTAACTCAACTGCTCACATTGAAAACCACTCACACCACTTGATACATTTGCTTCTAGTTAAAATTTTAAAAATTCATTCATAAGCAACAACTCAGATTTCATTCCTGGGAGGATATGGCAAGAAAAACTTTGTGATAATACTTGAAAATATTCCTGGTTCAGCATGGATCTTCATGCATACCAGCTGCCATTGCTGGACTTGGAGCCCGGCAGTGAACTTGGGAAGGGATATTTAGAGCTCATTCTGAATTCCTTGGAGCAAGAGGAAATTCAATGGCTAAGAGTGAGTTACATTTGCTGCCCGTTTTTGGCATTTCTGTGGCTATACCCATCTGAGAGACACAGGAAACCTGTGTTTTTATTTTTCAAGGCAAATTGACAGGGAATTGTTTTCATTTTGATGGGGTGGGTGGGAACAGCTACAGAAAACTTGAATCCATGTAAAGCAGTCCCACAGGCCAGCCAGTGAATCCTTAGACAAAGGGGAGGACCACTGACCCCCTTTACCACCCCACTCCAGAAAGCTTTGTGGATTTGTTCTGTTTCTTTTTCTTTTTTTCCAAAGTCGCACAAGACAATCCCATGGTCCAAATGATATACAACTGTAAAAATCAAATATTTGCGATAATTAACAAAAGCAGTGTGGCCTGGCTACTCATCCAATTTTTTTCCATAGTCTCTCCACTCAGTAGTAATTATCTGATGAACACATATATTCCCAGGCAACACCAGTTCATTTTCTCACAACTTTTAAGTTATAATGAATACCCAATTTCCACCAAAGTACATTAGGATTTTTTATTGTGCTGAGCTCTGGAATTTGGTATAATTGTAAATAGCTGTGTGTGTGTGTGTGTGTGTGTGTGTGTGTGTTCAGTATGTTGTGTGTTTCCCCCCTCCAATTCGAGAAAGTAAAAATTGTGGTTTGCAAAAACCCCTAAAGATGATGACACCCTTCCTAAAGTAACATTGGATTTTAATCTGGAACCGTATCTCCACTTTTTTCTAATGAAGAGAAGAATGCATAAATTAGGGGGGGAAAAAAGTCTATAATTAGCAATATAAATCTTTCACCGATTTCAGGAGGTCACCAGATGAACTGGTGCAGACTTCAGACACATCTGCTCTCTTGGCAACCACTGCCTCTTCCGAGCCTGCTCATTGGCTCAGGCTAATCGTATGCGAGGCCTCCTGGAAGCGTTTGTGCCTCTCGGCTGAAGCCGGGCAGGGCCAGGAACCACGCTGCACTGCTCAGCTCCAAGAAATGACGCCGGCGCCGGCTCCGAGCTGCGTGCCGCCTTCAGGAAGCCACCGGGGCGGGAGCGCGACGAGGCTGGGGGCGGGCAGGAGGAATAACCTTGCGAGGAGCACGTTCCCCAGGCCTGAGAAGGCTGGCTGGCAGTTCTCTGTAATGAGCTGGTATTTTCAGAAAAGGGCTAGTGCCCACAAGGTGGCATCGTTGGCGTCAACTTCAGAAGGTGGCCCCTTAACCAGCCTTTGGAGTTGAGGCACTGTGCGGGTAAAGCCCTCAAATACAGAAAGGCCATGCCCGTGAAATAATTCAGACCTTAATGAAGTTGTTTCTTTTAACATGTGCAAACAACAGTGAGGAGAAGGGACAAATAGTGTTTCTTTAACTCACTGGCTATTGTGTTGTGAGGCTACAGGCCAAAGGCCAAGTGCCCTGGACAACACTGGCCATGAATTAATAATAGGCACTAGACACTGTACCGGTCAGGGCACTTTCACCTAAGTGATAAGGATTGTGAACTATTGGTCTTCTCAACGGCTAATGGTGTGATATAAGTCCTAGGTTCCAGGCTGAGCTTAGTCTGTGCACCTGCAAATTCTGAACGAAGAATGGAATAATAAAGTTCCTTTTCCTGGAAAAGCTACAAAATATTGTCTGTAACCCAGAGGAATAAGGCACTTGAGTCTTTTTTTGTACCAATGCAGAGTTGAGAGGCAGAATGGAATCCAAGTGTAATCCACATTCACACTAGAATTTCTTACTTTTTATATTCTGGTAAATTCCCTTTTCATCAAATAGTGAGTTTCACCTTATCTGTGACACTTTCTTCTGATTAGATAAGACCAGCAGCCTCCTTGAGTGATGCAGATACAGGATTGTGCATCCATTCATCTAGTAAGCAGTTCTTCATATTTACCAAGTACCCTAAAGTTAACAAAGCCCTGTACTCCATGTTATTTTCATTTTGATGACTGATAATTCTATGCCATCTTGCATTTAAAGATGTATGTGTCTATTTTATGGGGTTGCTGGGTCTTAACTGAAGCTGGTCACTAAACACACTGGCCCAGCTCTGAAGGCGAAACAGGCAGGGGTCACACTTGATGGCCCATTGCATTTGGGAATGAGATTGGGGGAGGAGTGCTGGGGGGAGCAGGCTGGCGTGGGGAAGTTTGGAGCTCTCCCAGCAGAAAGGCCCCAGAGCAGGGGTGATCCCTGGCTGAGCATCTACTGAGTGAAGCCCGCAGAGCCTTTGTGCCTTGACACCATTCAAGAAGGGAAAAAAGAAAGAGAATGAAAAAGATCTATTTTGAAAGCTCCCCTCATATTTTACTTTTTTATTTAACTCCTCTCCCACTTACTCTTATTTTCATCTCTCCAAAAACAATAAGAGTTTGAGAAGACAATACAATTACATGCTTCTAGTGTCCATATATTTTAGTGTCTCTTAATGTCAAGAATATGACTAAGACACCTATGTTAACTAAAAATTGTATTTATGCAATCATATATGCTGTCTCAGAGTCTTTCACAGACTAATAAAATATTCTTTATACTACTTTCTGGTAGGCTATCTTTTCAGATCCCAAAATTAATGTTATTGTTTATGTTAAAGGTGCCTGATCATATACCCTGATCTCTGAGTTACAACATGCTAAAAAAAAAAAACTTTAAATCTTTACTTTAATAAGTTGTAACTTCTATGTCCTTATTGAGAATAGATCCTCTTTTTATCACTTTTACCTGAGTTTCTTGTAGATAATTACAGAGAACAATTAAAGAAACTATAAAGAAAATTGTGGTAATAGAAGGGGGGAAATATGCACAGGATTTTTTAATTGGTATTATTTAGGTGTTATTTTTACTCAGATTTCATTAATATGATTTTGTATGCAGAGAGTTGTTTGTGATCTTAGGCTGTCTACCCTAAAAGAAACTTAGAAAACTCTCCCTCCCACCCCCAGTTTTATTGAGATATAATTGACATACAGCACTATGGAAGTTTACGCATAATGATTTGACATATTATGAAATGATTGAGAAACTCAATCTTGACCCAAGAACACAAATGTGTGAAGGTTTAAAATTAAATAACTGTGGCAATGGTTGTATTTTTCAGACTATTTTAAGAGATAGCTTGAACCAGCTGTTAATTTTGTTAAATTGAGATGATTGTGAAGTACACGAATGCTCGCCTTTTCACTGATAAAGACTTAGCCATAAGAAATATATAGGAATGTACAGTAGAGAATACATTAGATATTTTTGAAACATCTCTATGCAAATTAATACAGTATAATCTCAAATATTATCAACTTGGCAAAGACCAAAACTAAAATATTTTTAACTTTTTTGGTGTGTCTGACCTGGTAATAATTTGTATAAAATATGTGTGATACAGTGAATTGAAAAAATTAAAAGACTAAATGCAAACCTCTAAGAATCATGAAAGGGCAACCTACGTGTGTTTAAATATATATTTTTATTGCTTCTTCGTTACCAATAAGACACTTATTTGATTACATATTTATTTAATCTTAATAAAGGGGATTGAATTCTTATTTTATTGCCTTTGCTGCTTATTTTGACTCCAAGTCGAATTCTCCAGATTTTTAGAGATTTCTCAAACCTGTGACAAAGACCAATTGTTTAGAGCAAGAAAATAAATTTCTTTCCTTTGAACAAGCTAAGCACTGAATAGATACCAAAACCATGGTTGGAGTTAGCTGAGTAAGCAGACGAAGGTTTTGATAGCGGGACCCAGTGGTGTGTGGGGTACCTTACATCAGTGTCCAATTGATCTATGTGAAGTCCTCAGAACCCAGGAAGCTGGACAGTCTCCTTCCCAGGGACACCTGGGATTGATGGCCTGAGACTGAATGAAGGCAACTCAGGGTCTAGGGTGAGAGCCTTTGTTTCTCAAAATTAGTCTTTTCTGAGCATCTCACCCCCTGCCAGTGCCCCAGAGAGCAGGTTGGATTTACCTGCAACTTACATAAGGGAATCCCACTTTCCTAAGACCCTGCTTGTGGTTTAACAGAGAAGGAGAGCCATACCTGAATTCCCATGCATTGTCTGTGGGATGAGACTGCACACAACAAGGAATTAAGCAGATGTAAGGGACTCCTCTCCATTCTTTTGGGCATATCCCTTTCTCTCTTGAATTGCCAGGGAAGGATGGAAATACATACTTCCACAATACTTACACATATAACACCTCACAGGCCAAAAGTTAAAAGAAAATAGATAAAGGAGCCTGATAAGGGAGAAAAGAAAACCACCAAAAAGTCTTCCAAAGTATCCATTTCTTTCTGCCTAAGGTGTGTCACTCTTCGGTGTACATAAGGCTTAAAGCATAGTGCCTGGTGCAAATCAAAAGAAGAAGCGATTCTTCTCTTGTGAAGTGGAGATGACGCCAACTCTGCTGAAATGACCTTGACAATACCTTCTGCATTTCATATGGAGGGAGAAGGAGTGGAAGATGAACCATCTGTGATGTCCCTTGTCTGTGGCAGAAAGGGAAGGTAATTTATTATCTTTTGACTCAACCTATAGAAAGGTAAGAAAATAAATTTGAGAAAGAATAACCTGGAGTACACACATTCATCAGGTCCATAATTTCCCAAGCAGATTTCCAATGGATCTTTTTATGAAAATGTTCCTTTCATACCAGTGTGACCTCTCACAATAAGGCACGATTTCTAGTCAAAACGAATGTCCGCTGTGATGCTGACAGCCGCCCAGTGGGGTGGGGTCATATAACAGCACTGCAGGCATCCAAGGGACATCGGTTCTCGACCCCTGTGTCAACCTCCAGAGTTCCCAGGGTCGGGTCAGCATCCTAAGGACGCCTGTGGCCTCATTCGGGGACACCTCTGGGATATCCCACAGAACGAGGGCATTCTTTGCCAAAAGCGTTCCCAGCCCCATTTTGTGGCTTGCTTTGTGGAGTGATACTGTGGAGCATGAAAACAAAAATGCCTGGGGCGTGGAGGGTGGGGCAGAGATCTTCAGATCCTCGAGCAGCCTGGAAAAGACAGCCTTCCTCTCTGGTATGGCTTTGATGGGAATTATGGATGCATACTGGAGGAGTCTGAGATAAAGAAAGGATGCTCTCTCTATGCAGTCCATAAAATGTGTGAGCCACACAGAGTGCACATTCAAAGCGTGGATTTCTATTTCTCAACCACTTGACAAACACTGGATAATAATCTTTAGGGAACGTGAAAACCGTTGCATTAACATTCCACTCCTTTAGGATCAGATTTAAGGAGACCCTGTGCCCCAGGACATTATCAAAGTAAGTAAAAGATGGCACTGTCCCCCAAGTCTCTGTCACAAATTCTTTACACGAGAGCTACATATGTTAGTTCATTAGGAACTCACTCCAAGTCTTATTGTCTCTTAGTCTGGGTTCACTTAACCCAAATAATAAGTAACACGGAAGAAGAAGGGAACCTGAAGGGTAAAAACTGTTAAGGGACAGGTGATGTGACAACTGACATTCTGCTCAGAAGAATAAATTAAGGATACAATTATAATCCTGTATTTTAAAAAATACAACTATCTCTAGAGAAAACTCTAAGTCACCAAGACAAGTTTAAATGATATCACTGTATTCAATATCCTCTATTTCTTAATATCTCTTATTTTATAAGGCAGAAACATAAAATGTATATTCAAAGCACATTTCCATGAAAAATATGGGAGAAAACAGCTGTGTAAGTGGTGAAGTTTATATTATTGTATAATTTGTTTGTACACAACATGTTAATCTTTAAAGATGGATAATAAAACACTGCACTAGGGTACATATAGTTGGAAATTTCTAATACCTTATTATGCTTAGAAATTTCTTTTCAGAATGAGTTAACATATAGTTGCTAAAAATGATAGTAATCAGCCTAATAAATGGTGTACAGATAACTCTGCCTTTATGAGGCTTATGTATACAAAGTGGAAAATGAGTGTGTCTTTTTCTATGAGAGTAAATCCTTCTCTTCTGGGGGTGGCAGTGGGTATTACTTTCTTACTCATTGGAAGGCCTGTGAGAACCCATGTACCAATTCTACCTCAAAAAGGAACACTTCCAGGATGAGAAACTCCACCCCCCCCCACCAAAGCTAATTTCAATGTCTAGTTCTGAAAACTTAGAAAAGACTAGTCAAAGTGTATTATTTAAAAAATCAAATAGAAACAAAATCACTATTTCAAAAAGATATCTGCACCCCCATGTTCATTGCAGCGTTATTTACAATAGCCAAGACATGGAAACAACGTAAGTATTCACTGATGGATTAATGGCTACAGAAGATGTGGGGAGATATAGAGATATAGAGACAGGTACACAACGAAACGTTGTCATCCATAAAGAAGGAAACCTTGCCACGTGTGACAATATGGATGAACCTTGAGGGCATTATGCTAAGTGAAATACATCAGGCAGAGAAACACAAATACTGTATGAGCTCACTTATATGTGGAATCTAAAAAAGAAAGCACACTGAACTCATCGACACAGAGAATAGAATGGCGGTTCCTGGGGAGGAGTGGTCAAAAGGCACAGACTTCCAGTTATGAGATAAACAGGTCCCGGGGAGGTAACGTACAGCATGGTGGCTATAACTAGCAACACTGTATTGTATATTTGAAAGTCGGTGGAAGAGTAAATAATAAAAGTTCTCATCACAAAAATATAAAGTGTAACTATGTGAGTTAATTGATGTTAACTTATCCTGGTAATCATTTTACAATAAATATGCATATCAAATCATTATGTTGAACACCTAAAATTAATGTTATACGTCAATTATATGTGAATTAAAAATAAGATAAAAGGTTTGCAAAGTCTCCCCCCAAAATCAAATGGTTAGAAAAATAATGTTGCTATAAATCACTCCTTTATTATTCCATCCCGTCATCAACATGGCTAATGTATATGAAAGGAAGATGAAATTTGCTCATAAATCTCTTAGCCAACTGTGTTTTGCATATGACAGGGATTTAGGGTTGCAGGGTCACTTCTGTCCAACCAAACTGCTTATGCCATGGAGCAGGACATGCATTTCCAATCCAGAGCTCTTGAACTGCCATCAGCACTATTGAACGGACAGTGCTCACCTACCTCTGTTGGCTAGTCCAACATACTTTTACTCTTCTAATTCTGATGATTTGCACGGGACTTTGGGAATCCATTTACTAGACTCAGTGCAATGTGTGTGTTTATCCATGCAAAATAAAAACCCATTTGTCCTGTTACTGTGTTACCTCTGCCAACGCCATCCACTGGTTCCAGGTCTGGGCTTGAAATGTGAAGTCTGGTTGTCATGCATGCTTCTAGGTAATTTATGGGGAAATGGGTGTATCAGATGGGTCTAGGAGTGACCTTTTATTTGAGACATCAAAACCTCTGACCCCCAAAGTCAAAAGTAATCAGAAATGTTGTATCATCTTTAAAACAGTAGTAATATGAAAGTGAGAAGCTAGCACATGAACAAACAGGCAAAAGGAAGGAATAAGCTAAAATATATATCTACGTGATATTTAACAAGAAGGCTATTCATGGCAGATTCTAGGTTTGCTTCAAATCTAAGTTACCTTATTGGTAACTTATCAGGTATTTCCTCTTTCTCCCGGGCCTCATATCAAATCTAAAACTTCCCAAAATGCCTGTGTCAGATAGTTTCTATGTATCTATAGTCTTATTTCTATATGGCCAATGACTGTTTCTTCTTAACAGAAGCTTTCTTTGACTTCCTAATAACCAACCCTTGATTAGAGGAAACCACATGGGCATGGGCATGTATTTTACATCCAAAAATAATCTGAAGAGCTCATATACTCTGGGTCTCTGTTTTGGAGAGGTAGGGTATACCCATTTCACAGAGGTAGTTGAGGCTCAGGGAAACAGAAAGGAAAGGAAAGCAAAGTGGGCTCATACCATATTTTATACCTCTCTCTGTGTCAGCCTTGATCTGTTATAGCTTTCTTTATTATTTTAGAGGCATTTTGAAATCTGTTCATGAGGGTAATTTTTGTAAAATGAGAATAATATCTACATCTGTCTGCCAGCGCAATTGTGAGTCTTGAAAGGAAAGGATCTGTGTAAAGCTCAATACCAATCTGTTATTGTAATGTTATTATGTGTTCATGAGCTATGTTAGTAGGGCAGAGAGAAACAATATCATTTAGTTATTTTTAAAAATGCAGAACTTTTGAATTCTAGAGAACCTTAAAGATAAAACCTTCTACTTCATTGTTTTATAAATGAATGAACAAAGGCCGAGAGGGGTGAAGTGACTGGTCAAGGTCACCCATCTAGTTAGGGATGAGAATGAGACCAGCACCCAAACCTCCTCATTCCTGCTTCAAGTCTTTCCACTGTGTTACAATGTGCTTGGTTTTTAATCCAGCATATTCAGCTATGTAGATATACTCTAGGATACCCTTAGAGAACAAGTTGCATTTTTTAGAAAAAACAAACAAACATTAGCTTCTGGGACCACAAGCACCTGAATTCACAAAGTGGTTCTGCAGGACAGTTAAAGGCAGCCACTGTTCCTTTCAATTACTTGATTGAGTGGGCCAGTGTGTCTCAGAGAAGCCAGTGTGCACATTCTCTGTGTCAGAGACTGCCGCTCCCAGACAGACACAGCCACTATTTCCCCAACCTCCAGAGAAAGCCCTTATCCACAAATAATATGCATTTTATAGTAAAAACTAATCATCAACTAGCAAGTGTATCTCTTCAGTATCACACAGCAAAATCAAGTGTTCTGCATTAGGAGCAGAAGGAAATCTGCTTGCATGTGGACATCGTAAGATTAAGGTGAGAGTAGATACCCTTGGGAAAGGGAAAAATAGGTCAAACAGAAGAGTGTGAAAAAATTAGCTCAGCTGATTTGATGTGAACATCTGCAGAAATTGTTAATGGGCACTATGTCTAATTAAACTCACCAGACAGATGTGTGCCAGTTATCTGTGGAATGGTGTTCCCCAAGCAGCACCTGTTGCTGGCTGGGGCGGACTTGCATTTTATCATGGGCAATGTCAAAAGGGTTTGAGGGAGACAAACTCAAGGCTCCAGTCTGATTCACTGGGAGATAAGAACTTCACCAGTGGGAGATTATCACATTCAGGACTCAAATACAGATTGAAAATGCAGATCAATCGAAACCTCACTACTCTCCGAACCACCCATCGGGAGCTCCTCACAATTCTGACCTAGAGAGTAGAGCTCTGGGATGTGTAGATTTGAAAGACAAATTCATACTGTGAACCGGATTTCAAAGAGGTCATTCAGCCTGTTCCACTGGAGGGCAACATATTTAAGTTTATATAAGCCTTCATTTGTATGCAGATGGCTATGGAGAAAATAACAAATGACTTTCGTACATCCAAACAGGCTTGTTTTGGGCAGATGTTTCCTTGGTTATTCCACATTTGATCAGGTATTAGTTTGTGTCTAGCTATGTCCCAAGCCATTTCTTTGATAAATGGTCTCTAGTGATTCAGACAGAGCATCTCCCCAATGGATATTGAGGTCCACTCAGTCTATTGGGTTGCCAGTGGGTGCAAGTTGCATTGATAAAGCAGCAGGCACAATGATGAACAATACAGGCTCTGGAGTCCGTTCCAGATCCCCACTTGCTGGCTAGGTGACCCCCAAACAAGCCACTTCAGCTCTTAGGCTAAGTTTCCTCATCTATAAGGTGAAGACAAGAACAGCACCCACCCCGTAGAGTACTGGTGAGGTTTAAATGAAGCAATGCATGTCAAGTGCTTCGGGTTACACTGGCACAGTGGGAATGCCCACCAATGTCAAATACAGGGTGGGGCAAAAATAGCTCTACAGTTGTGAGTACGTGAAACACAGAGTTTATTCTTATATTATTATTTATTAATGATTGTATTATTTTCCATACGAACAACTGTAAACTTACTTTCGCCCCATCCTGTATTTTCATCAGTCATTACTGAACAAGCTAATTCCAACAGATATTGATTGCAGCTGAGTGCTCAGTTTTGTTTTACTTAGGAGATATGCAAATTAAAAACTAACCCTGGGGTTGAATAGAGCTCTTTTAAGACCTATAATATTATTTATCTCGGTTCTATGTACCAATAGTCACTTCATCACAACAACACCCTTTCTCCCCCTCCCACACACTGACACATGCTCAGGTGCTGATGTAATTTGGTGAATTAAAAATTAGGCTGATAGACAGGCAAGTTATGTCCTTGGCTAGATGTTCCCACTAATTCTGTGAAAATGTGTATAGTCACTCCTGCTTACTTAAGTTTTAAGATAGTGATATAACAAGGAAATATTTTAAAGCTACTATTTCCTCATGGTCTAATGAGAAAATTCTAGGACACAGATCCTTGGGTGGAAGGGAAGATGTGGAGAATAGGCAATAAGTGGGAATGGGATATCTAACTACCCACCTACCCCCTCCCCTTTCCTCATGCCCACACACACCACTCGAGTGACATAACCAAGATGAATGAGATCTTGATGTGAGGCATTCTGTGGTCTTAGCAGGAGGTGTGGGATGTAAGTCGAAGGGTGCCACGTGCATGGAGGTAAACTTGCAGAAGACCTCTGCAATAACACTGCTCTGAGGGCGGGAGATACTCGCAGCAGAGGACACTTGACTTTGACATCACTGTATTTGGACTCTCCATAAGACCTCTTAACGGATACTTCCTATTTTTAGCTCTTCACTTGTTTTTGTTCTAACTTTATTGAGATTTGAATAGTGGTTAGAATAATTGTTTAAAAACACAAAGCACTATTCCCCAGTACATTGTATTTGAGTTTTTATTTTCAATATGTATTTTGAATTTTTATTCTTTCATTTAACATAATTTATTCATTTAGACTTGTAAATAACTTTCTGTGATGTTTTAAATGAATATGCTGTTCTATTTTTTCTGAGCTATTTAGAACATTTATAAAGTATAATGTTAGACAGAAAAAAAACAGTTCTAAATAAGCATTCACATCTCTTCCATAACACGTCTGAGAAATTTCTTCTCAAATTAACCCCCACAGAGTAAGAGTCTGTGTAAACAGATGGACTTTGCACCTTGCCCTAAAGGTCAGCTGGCTGGAGTGTTGTGAGTTTGACAGCAAATCCCTTTGTCAAGAAGCTTCCCATAAGAAAAGCTTCGTCTTTATTTCCATTCAAGTGACATGAAGGAAACTTGGCTTCCACCATGGACACAGCATTTGGCTAGGCTTTCACAAAATTCTCTTAGCAATGATGATGATGTTGGTTGTGAGGGTGAAAAGCACACTACATTTTCCAAGGTACTTTTACATGCATTCTCACAGTTGAAACTTATAATTCCATGGAGAAAGAAATGCATATGCAAAGCATTTTTGTCCATGTTAAAAAAGAGAGAGAGAGAGAGAGAGAGAGAGAGAGAGAGAGAGAGAGAATTCAATCTGAGTTCTCAAATGTCTCACATCAAAAGAACTTTAAAATGTTTGACTATATCTTGGAAGAATCCAATTTCAACATTTTTAGATGTACAATCTAGGCTAGTAATAACACCAACAACCCTGGTTTGGGACCCACAGAACTCACAAATCATTCAAATATGACATATTTTGCACCCCTTTACTGACTCTGCCACAAGAACAGCCAGCAGGAAACATGGTGCTCACAAATGGCTGTTGGGCAGTGATGCATGCTGTAGCTGCATTGTTCTGGGGGAGTCAGAGTGTCCCCCATAGGAAAACTCAAGAATGTGGTTATCTCCTGTCCCCCTTTTTGGAGTCCTTGAATAGTACTCATTTTATGTTTCTTAAATGAAAATCCTTGCTTAACTGTGTGTCTGACAGAGCACAAAGTGTATTTCTAAACTGAGTGTCTATTGTATGTTCTCTATGACCACAATAGTACAATTCAAAAGAACTTTATTCAGGATTTGGCTAATTTTCTTTTTCTTTCTTTCTCTCTCTCTCTTTTTCTCCCCCTACAACCATTGTTGGACTGTCAAATGGGCATCCCTCTCATCTCTCAGATTGATGGCATCGTCTAGGACTTCCCACATAGACAAGATAAACGAAAGGCTTCCGCGGACAGGTATGTAACTGTGGAGACAGCAGCACTGCAGAAGAGGCCTCCTGATCAGAAAGAATGTCTGTCCCACAGTCAACTCTCTGGCTCTGCGGTCACCTTTGACATGACTTGCTGAATAGGAGTTTGTTTTCCAATTTCCATGGTTCAGCCATAGGCCATGCAAAGTAAATACTGGTAAACGAGCAACAGTAGGTACAAAGGAACATAAGACTAGAATCCCTCCTCCTTTGGAAGACGGTTTGGGTAGCTTTCACATGTGAATCAATCTGTTTGGGGTCTTTGAAGTGACTTTGATTAAGAGTTGTGGCCCAATAGTAGTGCAAGGGGCGGGGCCATCAAAAGAATTGGCCATTCCAATGGGGACACCTGGCGTGCGCACTGCATCCAGAGAGAGCCCCAGGTAGTGTGATGCTTTTTGTTTTTTAATTCCAGTCACTATAAAACTTGCATCTGTCTCATTTATGTTTTCCAATTTAACTTAATATTTTCTTCACTTTCAAATAACCTTTGCTCCCTATTATCTCATACTGTAGAATTAGCTTTTACTTCTCAAACACAGATTAATTTTGGAAGCCAAACAAAAAGGGAATATTTGAGACCAGCAGTATAGCTGGCATAGAGGAAAGAACCCGGGCTTTGAGATCAGAGAGAAATTAATAACTAAGTGACATGGGTCACTTGTTCCACCTTCAGAGCCTTAATTTCATCCTATGAAAAAGGCAACATAATAGCTCTTGCTGAGTTGCTGCAAAGCTTAGAAATAAAAAATGTGAACCATAAACTATGAAGCTATTTGTTCAAAAATGATCTGTATTATTACTAAATTTATTAGGCCTATTTTCTGATTTCCATCAGAAATACAAGTTTCCTTTGGTTGGTGCTGTTTTGTCTTGGGGCAGCACGTATTTCCAGTTTTCATGGGATTTGAATCATAAACACATACATGCACAACTGATTTTAAATTAATTTATCTTAGGGTTGGTCATTTATACCATTAATAGCTATGATGAATGCATTCCAGGGCAATAGTTTAAAATGGACATGAAAATCAGAACTACATAGTTATTGACTCAAAGTATAAGTGAAGGCAAACACATTGCATTCTAACAAGAATATTTGAATTGTTACCCAATTTGATTCAGAAGGAGTGACAAATCTCTAGTAGTGGGAAAATCACAGTCTCTCTCTTTTTTTTTTATCCTCACCTGAGGACATTTTTTCATTTATCTTCAGATAGAGTGGGAGGGAGAGAGCTGGGAAGGGAGAGAGAGAAACATCGACATGAGAGAAGCACATGGACTGGTTGCCACCCACACGACCCCAACCGGGGCTGGGACAAACTGCAACTGAGGTATGTGCCTTTAGCGGGAACCGAACCCAGAACACTCTGGTCTGCGGGCCAAGGCTCTAACCACTGAGCCAAACCGGCCAGGGCCACAGTCTCTTTTTCCATGCTGCAGATATCTGAAATTCATGACAGTCTGTAGTCCTCCTGACTTCTCCCAAGCACCATTTCAGGCTGAGACTCTGCTCTTTTTCATCTATGACCAAAAAGGAACAAATGCTGCTGTTGTTAGCAAATTTTATTTTCTAAGAAAAACTGATCTGTCCACATTGTAAGAAAACAGATTGACTGAATGTTTGGTAATCCCTAGGAGATCCTGAGGGCCCCAGAGAAATATTACTAAATAGCTGTATAGCTATTGAGCACATCTTATATATTCATTAGCAAACCACTTACCATTTGGATGGCAAAACTTTGGTCCTTCTAAATCTGAGACCTGAAAGAATTGGTGGCCAAGGTCTTTCTGAACAAGCTGTATGAATGAAACCTGGATCAAAAGGTTACAAGTTGCATGTTCACAAGAATTTATGAAGAATAAAAACACTTAGAAAACTTGAGATTTTTCATAGACTAATATGCCAAGTAAAGTCAGGATGGCACCGTATGACATGAGTGCTGCGTGAATCATTTCCCTGCCTCTCAGCTCAGCAGTTTGCCCTCATCCATCCCAACCAATGCACGCCATCAAGAATGTGAATGCAGATTGTGCCACCCTCTTTCCAAAGGTAAGTCTTTCCTCTAAGGAATTAAAAACACCTTCTGTAATTCACAAAACACTCTTGCCAGCAGACAATTGATTTATTAAAGATAAGAACAATGCTCTTATTTTCCTCTATCGTAGTTCCATACTTCCACTTGTTAAAAAGCTTCTACTTCCTTATTCTACCCCATCACCTCTTTTCCACAAAGCAAAATATTCCAAGTTGCCATTAGAATTTCAGAAGAAAAGGATCAGAAAATAAGGAGGAATCATCCTTTACACACTTTACTAATGAGATAAGAAATGTCAAGAAATTCCATTGTTGATTTGGCAGAGACCAGAGTTGGGGAAAGGTTTATGAAAGCAGAACATCTGGAGATAAAAGTCTAGTGAAACAAGGATCAGAAAAAAAGAGACCTCAAAAAGTAATCATGACTCAAGAAGATAAGAAAGGAGAATTTAAAAAGAGATTTTTTTTTTGGAGTGTGTGGCCTGCTGTCATCATCTAAAACCAAAAGAATGGGGGAAATTCCCACATAAAGGAGGAAAAAGGAGAGAGAGGGCTCCTGCCAGGTAAGACTGCATCACCGAGATGACCTGTTCCAGCCACTGCCTCCAAAAAAGATAAAGCTGTGCTTTCTTTACTTGTGTTCATCTGCTCCCATAGCTCAAAAATATTTTTATTAGAGTTTTATTTGGCAATTAATTATCATTTCTAATTGGAAACCACTCCTACTTAATGGAAACCTAATTACTGTTTGCTGCTAAAGCAGACATTATCATAAAGTAATCCCTGATTCTAATGATCTTTGATAATTCTAGCTTTTTTTTTTTTAAATAATGTTTGAATTTGAAATGTCTGACCATGGCCTGTAACATGCAGTACTGATTACATTGGATTTGATCTTCAGTTCAGATGTGGCCCCACTTAATTTGTATGATACCTTTTCATAGTTTACAAAATGATCTTATGTGCATTATTTTAATGATAGATAACATGCTGAGTTGATAGATAAGTAAACTGAGGCACAAAAGAAGTGGAAAGGCAGGACTCCAACCAGCCCTTCTAGCTCCAAATCTAATATTCCTTCCACCAACTAGTGTACAAATTAAACCACTGGATAGGATACCTGCCTTCCACAGTCTGCAAAAAGGTGCCATGGTGGCTGTTATTGGTATTGAGTGGGCAGAATTGCATAAAACTGTCTTCCTAAAATGTATCCTAAAAGCTACTCCAAGGGTTAAGAGGGCCACCACCCTTCAATGCTTGAATGATGTGACACCACTGATTGACACAAGCCCAGCTCAGACCTCAGGAAGAGTCGGGGGAAGACAAGCCAAGTCACAATCCAAATTAGTGCAGCCGCTCCTGCAGCTAGAGGAACACAATGTGGTCTTTGACTAACCTTTCAAAACTCCGTGTAGCTGGAGCTCCGATGGCGCGTGTTAAAGAAGAGCAGGGCGGTGCTGAGTTGACAGCCTGGAACATTGACCAACACGCTGCAACTGACGTGTAAATAACCCTCTGACTAGGGGTCCCGGACTTGGAAAAGGGAATGTCATCTCTAGACTTTGCCCATCGTGTGTTTAGGCAGAAACAGTTCCGCTAGGTGCCTTTTCCACCTTTGCAGATGAGCAACATAGCGCTGGTGGAGATGAAAAGTTTTGGAGTTTATTCCCAAGACTGGATGTAGTTTTAAAACATTCCTTTTATCTGAAATTCAACCACATTTCTTTTCTTCAAATGCCACATCTTTCTATATCCAGAAGATAGGAAGCAGAGAACATATCTAGTCAATGTATCAAATATATCAATATGTTACATATTGATATATATCACAATATATCAATGTACAGATTTATCAATATATCACGGGTCAGGTTGAAATTCCTCTCTGTTGCCTTTGCACCTGCCACACTCAGATCCTTCTTATACCTTTAGTGGCTCCACATTGGCTTCTCCCTCGTGCAGGGGACTTGGCCAAGATATCATAGCATCCTGAGATGTTCAGTTTATGCATGTGATTTATGAATTGCTCATTCCTTCTCCTTTTAGAAATTTCACCGACTGTTACTAGTGAGTGAGAGAAGTGAAACTAAAAGCCAGCCACGTGGATGGTAACTTAGCAGTTCTTGAAAGTGTAGACAAGGATGAAGTCAAGATGGGATGTCTATATACATGGTCAAAAGGTACAAACTTCCAGTTAAAAAATAAGTAAGTCCTGGAGATGTAATGTACAGCACGGTGACTGTAGTTAATAATACTGTATTGTATATTTGAACATCGCTGAAAGAGATCTTAAAAGTTCTCATCACAAGAAAAAAGTTTGTAACTCTGAATGGTGATGTATGTTAACTAGGCTTATTGGGGTGATCATTTCACATTATATACAATTGAATCATTACAATGTACACTTGAAACTATAATGTTATGTGTTAAATGTTTGTCTAAAATAAAGCATTTTGTCTTTTCTATTTTTATTCCTATTATCATGGCCAATCAAAAGTGATCTATGTCAGTGACTCTTAAATGTGTACATTAATTTCCTGGGTACTTTTGATTCAGTAGGTCTGGGGTGAGGCTTGAGATTGTGCGTTTCTAAGACATCACCTGATAATACTGATGCTATTGGTCCCTGTATTACTTTGGGCAGCAAGGACTGGTATATTTTTAACTTTATAGAGATTGGCAGAACAGAGAGTGTGAAAGGGTTTGATAAAGGTAATACAATTCAGATTTTTAAAATAATTTATAAAGATCTGGTAAATATAAAGCTTATACCATTGGAAATGTTTTAGGAATGCCTATCAGTTTAGAATAAACAGATTATCAAAATAAAGTAAGTGTGACCTAAATGTTGCTTTCCTTAGCTTGCAAGATACAGAAAATGCTAAGTTCTCTTGGTTTGTGAACAAAATACTAGGCTATTATCTTAAAACTGATTGTTTGCTTAATAGAATTCAGAATGGAACCGTGAAAAATTAGGAGTTATATTGAGAACTAAAGTCATCCAGAAACTGAGTACAGCTATGGGACTGTCATCACACACTTGAAGGGCCTCCGCAGAGACCACTCAGGCCAAACTGGCCTGCCCCCAGCTCCAAGAGTGGAAGAGCTACTCCCTAACAACAGCACGTATTGCTTACAACACTGTGCACATCTAAAATGAGAACTTTCCATGGAAAGAAGAATTCCCTTTGCTGCTGTGAAAAGCAATGTTTCTGGTTAAATGAAATCATCATATCATATTTCTTGATATTATATTCAGTTTGAGAAACAAATAAAGAATGCTTTTGAATTCAGACTGTTCAACAAATATTTATACACCAGACCATTTTGCAAGGGGGGAGGCATATAGGGTGAACAAGACAGACATAATTCTTGCCTTCACTGAGCTGTCAGTCTGTATTTGTTCTTTTTTTTTTTTTTTTATTAAATATCTCTTCTTATAACTTTGTAACCCCCTCCCCCAAAACTTCTTTATTTTATAAGGACAATATTGAATCTTGAACCCTGATTCAGATTTTTTTAAATGTATGCAATTGGAGGATTTGTAAATATTGCTATAGTTGGAAAGATTTTGAATCTTGCACCTCTTTTCTAAAAACATGATTATTTAATGTATATGTATAAGCTATGGCTTCTGCCCACACACTGCCTTGCAGCTACTTCTAATTTTGTGTATGATATTTTGTTGCAATTACTTGTTTACAAGTCTGTCTCCTGAACTAGGCTGAAAATTTCTTAATGGAGGAACTACGACTATCCACTGGGTTACCAAGCCAGAAACTGGGCCTGTCTGGGCTCACCAAATCCTGTTATAAACACCTCTCCAATTATCCTTTTTTGGGTGGGCAAAATCTTCATTTACAATTACTGTAGTCTCTTCACTTGCCTTTGCTTTGGTCCTGTCCCAACCTCCCATCTTTTTATTATTATTATTATTATTATTATTATTATTATTATTTTAATCTCTTCTATTTTATTTGATTTAGCAATTCTTTAAAAAAATTATTTTAAATCTCTATTGTTGAAAGTATTACAGATGTCCCTCCTTTTCTTCCCCATTGACACTCCCCACCCGCCACCCCCACCCCTGCCTTTACTGCACTGTTTGTCTGTGTCCATTGGTTATACTTCTGACTTGACATTCTCAGTCCCCAGAGGGAGCTCTCTAATATGTTAATGGCTCATGTCACTCCTGGCTTCAGTAGATTTTCATTACCATCAGGATAAATCTAAATCAGTATACAAGGTCTATGACGTTACATGTGAAAAATGTTGCATTCTATCTACCTCCTTTGATTCACAATGTGCTTTAGTATTTAAAGGTTCTGAGAAGACCTGCAGTCAAACAGCCTTCTCTAGTTATATTTAATCCAGAGGTCTGGCACCCATTTGACTATGGAATATTTCTTCTAGTAATCCTATCAGCATTCTCCCAGCAGCTCTAGGATATGCTTTACGGAGTTCACTTGGTGATCTGAGTGCAAAGCATTGGCCCATAGTTGCCTTTCTGAGCTGATCCTCCTCAGAGTAGCTGCATTCCGCTGCTGTGCTTGTTTAAAGACAGCTGCTTCAATTTAAGACTTCAGAGCTAGATTTTAGATTTTAGACTTTTAAAATCATTGAGCGCAATTGCATAATTACCATTTTTCTAGTAGCCAGGAAAAATAAAAGACAGATAAAATTAATTTGAATATTTTATTTAACTCAACATATCCAAATTATTATTATTGCAACATGCAATCACTATTAAAAACTATGAATGTGATATTTTACATTCTTTTTTTTTTTCGTATGAAGTTATCAAAATCTGGTGCGTATTTGACACATACAGCATAGCTCAGTTTAAACTAGCCACGTTGCAAGCGCTCAGTGGTCATGTATAGCTAGTGGCTATCCTATTAGATACCACAGAGATAGAATATTTCTTTTTTTTTTTTTTTTTTTTTTTTTTTTTTATCCTCACCCGAGGACATTTTTCCATTTTTTGTTCAGATAGAGTGGGAGGGAGAGACAGAGAGAGAGAGAGAAACATCGACGTGAAAGGGACACATCGAGAGGCTGCCACCCGCACGACCAACCAGGGCCGGGGACAAACTGCAACCAAGGTACGTGCCCTTAGCGGGAACCGAACCCGGGTCTCTCTGGACCCCAGGCCAACACTCTAACCGCTGAGCCAAACCGGCCAGGGCCAGAGATAGAATATTTCTACCACTTCAGAAAGTTCTATTGAACAATGCTGATTCAGAATGGCAGTTCTTGACTGGGGGTGATTTTGCTTTCCAGGAAATAGCTGGTGATGTCTGAAGACATTTTCGGTTGTTACAGCAGAGGGGGAGGTTGCTACTGGCCTCTAGTGGGTAGGGGCCAGGATGTTGCTAAACATCCTACCATACATGGACTGCCCCTCTAACCCACAACAAAAAATTACCAGGCCCAAAATTTCAATGGTGTTGAGACGAGACACCCTAGTCCAGAGAAATGGTGAGCTAATGAGAAATTATAATCTATTCTTATAAAGGCTCTCTCTCTCATTCACTCATTCAACAAATATTAATAGAGTTTCAAAAACCACTGGCTACTATGTTAGTGCTTTAGACATAAAGACACATCAAATATCATAAAATATGGTCATGAATGCTGTAAGTGTTATACTGTACAGGATGTAGAGATGGGGCAAAGAAAGGAATAATCAACCTTGGCTGTTTGGTCCACTAAAGGGGAAAAATGAAGTGAAGGCAAAACTAGAAAAATCAGGAAGAAAAAAAAAGAACATTTGAAAAAAATAAAGATAAACAATACACTAAGTTGAGAGACAGGGAAGGAAACCACAGGTAAATCAGAATGAAAAGGAATCTAAGTAATAAGTGGTGAAAACAGGAGCCAGGCCAGTGACATTAGCCGTGACTGTCCATATTCTAATATTCTACTATCTGTTTGCTCAGGGTTTCCCCGCCCAGTCTCCGTGATCTTTCCTAAAGGACCCTCTCTAGGACTATCTCCAACAATCAGTTTTCATTTTTTTCCCTTCAAGAGTAAAAAGAACTTATTTTCTAGAAGGATATCAAGTTGCTCTACACTGGGATTTGAAGGCAGGCCAATTGGAGATTCAACGGGGTCAGTGTCTGGACAGCAATCTGTCATGAAGCAAAGCCTGTCATAGACAGCCCCAGAGACGCAGACAAAGACTCACGACCATTATTCTCCAGAGGGAGCCTTTAAAGCACCTTGGGGCTGCAGTTCTGCTTGGGGCCTTGAGCTTTCCTGTTGGACCACCTGCCAGGAACTGTGCGACTGGCTGACCTCTCCCAACCCAATGTGAATAACTTCCGAGAGGTAGCCCCACATAAGGGCAGGGGCTGCAAGCGGGTGAAGAAAGAGAGATTTATAGCTCTAGAATATCTCTCTTTTGAAAATGAAATGGCACATTAGGGGGAAAATGGGGCTGGGCTGAAAGGGCCTATCCCCAGGCATGACCAGTTCAACGTTCATTACCCAGTGCCAAAGCTTGGGTCAATCCAGGCAAGTCTGCGGAGAAAAGAAAGGATTGGTGTGTTTAGTGACAGACGAGCTGAGGCTCCCTCAAGACATCTCTGATCCATTTTTTTAAAGCCTTATTCTCAATTATTTTTTTCTCAGAAGGCAGTGTTTGCTTGGAGCCTTGGACGGGCCACTCTCATGACTAGGGAGGACTCAGACCCGCATCTGGAAACATATTAGGTTCTAAAGTATATTGAGATCTGGAAAAGAACTCTGCATGCCATTATCTTCAAAATAAAAAGAAAGCTAGGTTTTGTGTCTTTTGTGGTCAGTTTGATTTTTCTGATCTCTAAGAAATTGTTTAGACTCTTGAAAAACCTAATGATTCTCTGGATGATTCTTTTAACCACTTAAAAGGATCTAAAAATAAGATGATGGTAGCCTCCCTGATATCTGTCCCTCAAGGACACAGAGCTACTTAAATCCCCAAGTCATCTCAGCATTTTGATCACAAGCAGGAGAGTGAGGGAGTTTCACCATCTGAAAATAATCCCATTCTTAGAGGACAATGTTTTCTCCAGAGTTTTGAGGGACAAAGAGGAGCTCTGGGCAGCAACACTGAGGTTCAGTTTCAGAGTTCCACCTCGCACATGTCTGAGGCTGTACCAGGAAAATCCATACACAATGAAAACACAGACAAGGGAGATTTGCACAGCTTTTAACTTAGGTCAAAAAAACATGTAATTTGTTAAGTAAGAGGGCACTAACACGTGCCACGTCACGCTAGATTTTCTTGAAAAATAAAAAAAAATAACAAAGTTAAACTTTCAGTCAACCTGAAAATATTAGCTTTTTATGGGGGCAGGGCGGAACGAATGGAACAGCAGTGCTTTTTTTTGATTGCCCGTTTTCTGAGTCTTCTCAGAGAAAGAATGGAATGATAGGGGAGTGAGGCAGAAGGAGTAGGCATAGGGGGGAAATATATAGGAAAGTATTAAAGATACAGCACAAGTAGAAAAGGTAGTTCTCTATGACTAGTGATTAAAATATATGCCAGGGCACAAGGACAGATGTCGTTTCTCTGAGATTGAAATCTTTTTTTTTTTAATTTATCTTTATTGTTGAAAGTATTAAAGATGTCCTTCCTTTTTTTCCTCATTGACCTCCGCCCTCAAAATTTGAAATATTTTAATTGAAGGAAGAAAAATGCAAATGAGTCAGTAGCACATGGAACCTTATAGACAATGCATACGGATCATTTCTAACACCGAAGTGGCAAATACTTTTCCAGAAGTATAAATTGCGTGGGCTTAGGAAAAAAGAGATTTTAATTATAGAAAACTTCCCTCTTTAAACCATAAAACAATATTTTGGAGGAAAGAAAAAGAATGGCTTGCCCACAAGCATAAGATCAAAAATCAGTATCTGTGGTCCAGAATCATTTCTATCAATCAGAGTCTGGCAGAAAGCAAGGTATGTAACACACTGTGAGAGATTCAACAATGAGTTTCACATCTCAGTCTAGACAACCTATGTTTATTAAATGCTTTCATTGAATTTTTTTCTTTCCCATTAAATAAAAATTATACTATCAAACTTTAAATTTTTTCCCATCTGTTTTTTAATTATCTTGATGTCCTCCTTATCATTGATTATGAGGATTTGTCCTAAGAAGAAAGCTCTAGCCCCTCTGAGTATTTTCCCTCTGACCTCGAGGCAACAATCCTGTGCTTTCTAAAACAGATTTTTAAATGACAATGATGAGGATAATGATGCTGAGTAAGATGCTAATAGGATGTTTAATGTCTTCTGTTCTGAAGTTAGTGGATGCTGGTTTAAATCTGAAACAAACTCTAATTCTCTATCATTAATTCCCTCCATCACAATTTCAAATACTCTTATCTGGTCTTGGAATGGAAAAACTGGTATAAAAAAAGTCCATTCTGTTGATGCCCTGTGTTTTATATTGGGATATAAATGGTGGGGAAATGGTGGGCACATTAATAATCCTACTTTTTTGCCCAAACCTAAGTCCAAGGAGAGCTTACTGTACTTCCACTCCCATCTCTTCTCTCCACGGTATAGGCAAGAAGGGGGGAGGGAGCACTGACCCCCAGCGTCCACACAAAGAGCTTTGGACAATAAAGAAGGTCGACTCTTTCTATACAGACCTGCCTTTGTGCTCCGTGTGGGGCTTGATCCTTGCAGCCCAGAGCTCAGTGGATGCCAGGGAGATAGATGTGGTGTGTTAGCCTCATCCAGGGCGGCAGCTGAGCCACTTTCACACAGGCAGGCAGGTACAGCCAGCCTGGTAACAGATGAGAGCCCCTGGGGAGCCCTCGACTATGGAGAATGAAAAATCAAAAGAAACCATATTGGACACAGATACAAAAGGAGTGCCCTGCTCCTTTTCTCGCCTCCCTTGTTCCCTTTCTCCCCTTCCTTAGGAAACATCAGTGAATGTGGAAAGCTGTCTTCCCCCTGGAAGCATTTGAGTGCACGGGGACTCCAGATGCTATTCTGTGCAAATGTTCCACCCTTTCCTGCCTGGGGAGATGCACTTAAGTCCATCTGCATACACGTATTCTTTGGTTTTTGCTGGGAGGGAAAAGCAAAGACAGAGTGAAAACACTTTCTAGACAACTGTTTCCTCGCTTCACTCTGGTTGAGTGGAAATGTAATCCTATGAAAGTGTGGATAGGTTGATGTAGCTGCCCATTTTGGGGTATCAATGCCAGTATCTCAGGGAGAGGGGTGGGGAGATGTTATGCAGCAAGGCTCAGAAGGGAGTCAATGAAGTACCCATGAAAAGCTTTAAAAAAGTAGGTGTTTTTCTCAAATTTGGAAGTTGGGAGTGAAAGTATTTGAAAAACTTGGCACCAAAATTTTGTAAGTACTTTCAAGGTAACATAACAACATTTTATATTTCACTATTAAAGATGACCATCTCTGCTTTCCATATTTGCTTTCAATGTGCAGCAGCATGATTTAAGGTTTCTGTTTTTTATTTCACATGACCTCTTTATGGGGTCAAACCAATGTAATCATCCTACTTGCATGACTTTGAAAATTTTTTTAAGAGTACAAAGAATGACAACCCATTACGAGGATGCTGAGGTAATAAACTGCAATTGTGAGGTTAACACACAGTTGCAGCTGTATGTCACAGAGGATTCCAGGAGTTCCACAGTGTGGCACCTCAGTGCTCCTCGTCCCTTCAGCCCTTACTGACACTGAATCACACTCAAAACTAAATCTCAGATAATATTCAAACAAACTTGATATATCCTGGAATGTTTAAGAGACATTTTTAAAGTATTATATGGCTATTGCACATATTTGCCTCCTTATGAAATATGTATTGAACTAATATATTGATGAAATGGGATGCATGCGTATTACATTTACACATTTAATTCAGGATAATTATACTTTGTTTTGACACTTCTGGTAACATCATTGGTCTGTCATTCTAGGCTGATGTTACTTAAAAGGAGTAAATAATTCATCATCAAAAACTATATTAATCCTTTAAAGGGGATCAGGGCTACCATCATCACATTTATCCTCGTGCGCACGCGCAATCACATGCGTGCACACGCACACACACACACGCACACACACACAATATTCTAACTCTGTCTTGAAAACAATTTCTAACAGGGAGTTTGTGATATGTAAAAATCCCTTGTGCTAAAGTTGAAACACAAATAATGCTTTTACTATGGACCAGCCTACACTTCCATCCATGTGTATGCATGATTGTGATGTTAACACAGCAGTGTAGTGACTTTCATGGGGTTTTTTTTTCCATCTTAGAGACACACAACTGTTGGGGGGAGGTGTGCAGGATGGGACATCTGTAATACTTTCAACAATAAAAAAAATAATTAATTTTTTTAAAAAAGAGAGAGCACTGAAAATAGTGGGAAAACAAAATCCAAGTTCAGGCCCTGAATCAAATGAAATAATGATAGACTAATCTAAAGTACAAAGTATGGCACACATGTGCTCCCTCCCATACTAGGGGCAGACATCAACAATCAATCATGACACTTTATACCCAGCTGCAGCCTCAGAATCCTTTTCAGCAGTAACGCAAACAATCACTACTATTAATCAAGCAGGCATACAGGGGTGGGCAAAAGTAGGTTTACAGTTGTGAGTCTGTGAAATAGTTTATTGTTGTATTATTATTTTATATTAGTTTCCATAGGAGCAACTGTAAACTTACTTTTGCCCTTCCCTGGGTAGGAGGACCCTCTATTTGCCATCCTTGGACTAACCTCCTCGTCTATTTGTGTCTCAGTTTCTCTATTAGGGAAATTATCACAAGGATTAGAGTCCTGTATGGATATAGGGTTGTAAATTTCTGGAATAGATTATGAAGAGATAATACACATCTTTTTTTTTGAAAAGGAAAAATAGGATAGGTAATGTCAATATTGGAGAGTTTGAGTTAACTCCATCTAAAAGTAAGAAGTTACGTTATGCATAATATCTAAAAACCCATCCATTTTTAGAATTCTATCATGGCTGCATCACCTCAAGAAATGGTTAGTCATAATATCACTGGTAATCAAGAACTATTAATAAATCATAGATTAATACATGTAGAGTGTCACAGCCAGAGAATGCTTCTCTAAATACATTTATTGCATAAAAGCATTACTGAGTCTTTTATTCGATGTCGATGTCTTTCCTAAATATAGTCCTGTATAAGTTAAAATATGACTACTCTATCTGCCACCTGGATACTCTACCTTCTTCTTCTTTACCTCATTGGTCCTAGTCTTCTTTTGTCTCGATTAAAATGTCAACACCCCAGAGAGGCCTATACTTACTGCCTAATCCAGAGTAGATGCCACACTCCTATTATTTTATTTCATAGCTTTCTATAACATTTACCACAATTAGAAAAAAGCTTTTCTTTCTCTCTTTCCTTCTTTCTTTCCTTCTTTCTTTCCTTCCTTCCTTCCTTCTTTCTTTCTTTCTTTCTTTCTTTCTTTTTCTTTCTTTCTTTCTTTCTTTCTTTCTTTCTTTCTTTCTTTCTTTCTTTCTTTCTTTCTCTTTCTTTCTTTCTCATCTATCTGTCTATCTATATCTATTTGTCTAAACTAATTTAGTAGTTGTCTTCTCCAAAAGGATAGGTACTGTGTGTGTGTTTGTGTGTGTGCATTTCTAATTTTTGTTTATCACCTGAGACCCTGACATATTATGGAAACCTTGACTGCACAGTAGAGTCACCTATACAGCTTTTTTAAAATCCCAATGCCCAGGCCAAACCCATGAAGAATTCTATCAGGTGGAGGAAAACCCAGGCGTCTGTGTGTTTTAAAGCTCTATTCCAATGTGCAGCTAAGACTGAGAAATCACTGTTATGTAAGGAGAAACATGAAGCATCAATGTCAGTTGCTACAGCAAGTCCAAGTTTTTTCATGTTAAATTATGCTAAATAAGTTTAATAGTAAATTACATAGCAACACTGGAAGCAGTAGTGAAAAGTGATGGAAAATATTAGTACCTAATCCCAAATGATCAAAATGGGGTGGGGGTGTGGCAGAGATATATTGACTGTCCAAAACAATGTTTTTGTTCTTTGTGCCACATTCTTGTAATGACCTAGGATGGGCTGAATTCAAAAACAAAACAATCCCTTTTTCAATGAGCCTAGCAGTTTGCCAGTGATGAGTACAAAAGCTAGGGAAAGGTTTTATGCTCATTCACAACTGGAGCTAAACTGGCGTGATCATATCTCTTGAAAGTGTGGCTGGAGGCAATTGAAAATGAGGAAGATTTAAAGCTTGATACCCCCTAGACATTTATTGGAAGTAAGTGGGTGAGTCAATACAAATGAAGCCACCTGCCTATAAGACATGTATTTAGAGAAAGGATTTATGCAAAGTGTCCGATTGTCTTTTGCTGTGGATACCCACAGAGTCCCCAAGGCAAGGAACTGGTGAACTTTGGGTGGGCAGCCCAGAGCTTGGCCATAATACTCTGTGCAGAAAGGTATGTTCGGGGTGGGGGATGCAGACTTGGGATAAAAAAAGACTGATATGAGACATTGCTGTGTCACTTACCCCCTTGTAACCACGTGGAAGTTACTTATCCTCTGGGTCTCAGTCTTCAATTGCATAAGTAATAGTACTTACTTAGAAGGACTGACATAAGAGTCAGCTTTCAGGCCCTACATTGATGCCGACTGTCATCGTTGCTTTGTGCCTTACAGCAGTCATCACTACTCTACTCTTCTCCAATTTTCCTTTATATAGTAAGGGTAAGGCCCACCTGCCTCACTGGAATATTATATAGATTACTAGAAAATATCATTCAGCTGTTTTTACAAAAAAAAAAAAAAATCTCAGAAATACAACAGTTTGTGAAATCATTTAATAAAGATCATCTGTGATTGGATTAAAATCACAAACTAAGCACATGCTCCAGCCTCCCTTTTCTTCCTGAAACACTAAAAATACCGGATTAAAAACAACAACAAACAAAACACTAACAAATCTGGAAAATAAGAAGTGGTGTCTAAGGCAGATTAGAAAATCTGAAGATACCATAAAACTTGGAAAAATAGAAAATAAAATTGGATTTAAGGAGAAAACCAAAGACCAGAAAATATATACGAAGGGACTGGTTCACAATGTAAGAGTAGCCTTGAGGGTGCTCCAAGCTTGAACTGCCAGCTATAGGGAGCTGAATGGGGCCCCTGGATGGCTGGTTGGATCTTACAATATAAGCAGCTGGGTGAACTGGGCCCTCCATCCCTCCCTGCTGGTTTCATGGAGGCAGGAGAGACGCTTTCCACAAGTGGGATTAGTGCTTGTGGATACCTGTGCTAGAGGGATGAAGTGATGGCAGGGAGAAGGTGGTTGGTAAAAATCATGGGTAAGAAGCCCCCACATCAAGAGGACTAACTGCTGGGATTGGCCAAATAGTAGCACATTCAACCTCTTCACCAAAACCACTGGAGGCTGGCTGAGATAAATGATGTGGGGTTTGCAGATACAGCATTCATAGATGAACTGCCACAAACCAAGATGAAAATCCAACTAATACTCAGCAAGTGATTGAATACAACCTACACTGGGTAAGGGAAGCACCAGGCTTTCTAAATAATTAGTAATAAAGCAAACCAAACACAGTATTAGGATAAGTATGATTATAATCCCCCAAATTGATTGGAGAATATTTAGTACACTTTAATTTTTTTTCCTTTATTGATTTGAGAGAGAGAGGAAGTGAGAGGGAGAGAGAGATAGAAACATTGATGAGAGAGAACATTGGTTGGCCGCCTCCTGCATGCCCCCACTGGGGATCTGGCCCACAACTTTGGCATGTGTCCTGACTGGGAATCAAACAGGTGACCTCTTGGTGCATGGGTCAAAGCTTAATCACTGAGCCACACTGGCCGGACTTTAGTACACTTCAAAAATTAAGCTAGATATTTAGGAAATTAAATACTTGATTGTTGAAATTAACAGCTGATAGAGGGGCTAAAGAGCAGAATGGAAACAGTATGGAGGTTTCTCAAAATATTAAAAAATATCCTACTTCTAGGTATATATCAGAAATGAAGTCAATATCTTAAAAGGATATTTGCACTCCCATGTTTATTGCAATACTATTCATAATAGCAAAGACATGGAAACAACTTAAGTGTCCACCAGCAGATGAATTGATAAAGGAAATGTGATATATATATCACATTTGTAGACTTCACCATCACTCTGACAAGCACAACTGTCCATGTGATTACAAAGCAGAAGCTGCAGCAAAAATCAGAAAAGAGAATGCAGTTGTCATGGCTGAAAAAATCCAGAGAACATAGATTACTACTTGAGAAGAGATTGAAATGTTGTTTTTATTTTAATATATCATAGGAAAACATTAAAGATGCATGGTCACAAAATTATGTATATAAATATGGAATATTATTCAGCCCTAAAAAGGAAATCCTGTGATTTGTGACAACATTGATGAAACTGAAGAGCATATGATGATAAATAAAATAAGTCAGATAGAAAAACACAAATGTTTTCATATGAAAACATTAATATGTATAATCATTTTTTTTTTTTTAAGTTGAATGTATAGAAGCAGAGAGTAGAATGGTGGTTACCAGGGCCTAGGAGAGTAGGAACAATGGAGAGATATTGGTCAAAGGGTACAAACTTTCAGTTATAAGATGAATAAGATCTGAGGATCTAATGTACAACATGGTGACTATAATCAATAATACTGTATTGTATACTTGAAATTTGCTAAGAGAGTATTTCTTAAGCATTCTCATAAAAAGGTAAAAAAAAAGATGTTCCAGAGATATTCATCAAGGTATTATTTGTATAGTGAAAAATTGGAACATTTTTATAATTAAATAAGTTATAGCATATTTGCATAGTGGAATAGTATGTAGTCAGTAAATTGTTTCTGAGGACGTTGAAATGACACAAAAATGTTTTTATAAAATGTTAAATGAAAAAAAAACAGGATAAAAAGCTGTATATGCAGTATGATCCCAATTAAATAAAAACAAATAAATAAATAATAGTAAAAGCATTGAAAAACAACCAGACAGGAATACACTTAAATCGTAGTCATATTTTAAAATCTCTAGGTTTTCCTTTTTAATATTTTATTGCATCTTTAAATTTTTTAAATAAGTATGTGTCACATTCATATTTTTAAAAATTCATCCACGGGTAGGAGGGGGTCAATGGGGAGAAAAGAGGGACATCTATAATACTTCCAACAGTAAAGAAATACTTTAACAATAAAATAAATAAATAATAAAAAATTCATCCACGTACTAGAAAGAAAAGAACCGTATTATCTTTGGAAGAAAAATCCAAATCACAGACCATCTCACTAGAGACTCAAATTCCCTTGTACTTGTTTGCTCAGTCAATTGATTGACAGACAGTTACACAACACACGCTTTCCTGAACATCTTCTCCATGTCTCTGAGGAACCGATTCCCCTGCTCCAAGTGCCTGAAACCCCATTGGGTCAGGTGGATCTTGTCTTCTGTCTGTATTAACTTTGTGATACCTTTACATGAATGTTTAGGATGACAAGCAAAATGTCTCAGAGAAAAAAGTTTTAATATTTTTACTGCTCTCAATCACCTAGTTTAACATGCAAATCAGAGCTTTCTGAATGTTCTTTTGTTGCATAAATCAGACAGGCCTTGGTCCAGGACCTATTTGCCTATAAAATTAGTGTCATTTGCAAAACTTAAAATAATGGCCTCCTGCTCCATCACAGTGCTTTCCCACTTTCCTCCCGTCCTATCATCCCATGACCCACTGTTTTGTTTTAAGACCACTGCAAGAGAGAATTGAGGATGATGGAATGCAGTGTCATTAATCTGGAGGAGAAATTGTCTACTAGGGTGTTTCATGTCTTTCTTGCATGAACTGTCCAGAACCACAAAGAATAAATGACATCTCAAAGGGAATATTCAACTCATAAAGCTTCCCTAGGGTCCCCAGCATGCCCTCCCCATTTGGAGTGCCTGCTTAAACCTCTCATGTAGCTGCATCTAGGTATCCAAACCCTATGTCTCCTTCAGTCAACACACAAAATAACGGTTAAATCCAGAAGGGAAAGCAGATGCCCCCATTGTCCTCGAGATCTTGCTCATGTACCACCAAGATGTTTAACGTTTCCTTCTATCTTTGAGGAAATTTGCATGTAATCGCACTTCCACAACCCCACCAATGGCCAGCCTTCTCTATAATGTTCTTCCAGCAGAATTTCTTTACAATGAGTCCCTTGTCAATTCTGATTACGAATTCTGTCCCTGTTAATCTGATCCAGCAGTTCAATAAATGGCTAAAAAGATGATGAGCACACCTGTCCTTGTCCTAGTCAGTTGAGAACCCAGATTTAGCAGCCAATGAAATTCTATCTTGTGTAATAATCTTATCCTTGACTTTATCTTATTTTTCAACATCTATTTTCACTTCACCTTGATTTATAATTCCATTTATTTTTAAACATATTTTGTATTTATTTATAACATACATCACATCTTTTCAGGAAAAAGGAAAGTATATGAATATTTATTTATTGACATAAAGGCTTTATTCAAGTCATTGGACGGAAGCCAGAGCTTCATGGTACCATTTGTGATCATTGGCATCACCTATGAAAAGAAAATAGATTTGGTTTCAGAGAGAAGTAGCTCTGAATGTTGTCTCTTTGACACGTGAATCTAGAAGAACTTACCCTCTTAGAGGATCAGTTAGTGGACACAACATAAAGCATGGGTAAAATTGTGCATCAGTGATTCAAAATGAATTTTGAAATATTAATTTGTTGATTTGCTCAAAACTTCCTTGCTAACCTTTCCCTTCCCATCTCCACCCTCTACCAGCACAGATGGAGCATTATTACTTCTCTTGGAGTAACATTGTGGCAAAATGGAAAGAGAGAATAAAGCATTAACTCTCAGCTTTAGAATTTCAAAATAAACTCGTGTAACTTATGGCAAAGGTAAAAGTATTAGAGAAAAGGATTTGGAGACACAAAACGCAAGGCTGTAAAGCACCAGGACATAAAATTTTTGCCTTAAGTAATAGGTAGAAAAATGTAGATGATGTGATCATGAATCTTCCCATTCCGGAAGAGATGAAGATCCTTAGGATTCGAGGAGAGAGCAAGAGAGCAGATTGGAAAAGCAAGACTGAGACTATGGTGAGCATCCTTAATAGGAAACCATGAACTGTGTTCTAGGCAGACCATGTACCATGGTGAGTCCCTCCACATCGTCACTGTGCTATAATGGTAGAAACACTGTGTCTAGGCAGGGAGAGCCTGAGGCAGCCCCGTTCCGAGCCTCTGAAAGATTCCTCTCCCCACTTGAGAGCAGTTCTAAGTGGCTCATGAGTGGCAATAGACCTGGAAAGGTCTTGTGGCCAAGTTAAGAAAGGCCTGGGTTGATCTTTTCTTCTCTCTATGCACACACTACCTTGGGGATCATTGATTCCCAGGATATACAAGTAATAATAATAAGAGGCTATATAGTATAGTGATGGAAAGAATGAGTGTCTTTGGATTGGTCTGCCTGGTCCAAATCCTAGCCCTGCCTTGTACTAAGCTGGGAGACATTAGAAAACATTATTTACCTCTCTGTGCCTTGGTTTTCTCATCCATATAATAGGAAAGACAATAACACCTACTTCACATGGCTGTTAATAAGATTACATAAGTTGATATATCCAAACCATTTTAACAGTGCCTGACTCAAAATAAGTACCTTATGTGCTAACAAAAATAATGATTAGCAGTACTATTATTAGTACTATTATTTTATATTCTATATTATACAACCTCCCTTTTTTTCCTGCCTTTTTACTTGATAAACTCCAGTGTATCCTTCCAAATTGTGTCAGCCCCCAGCTGGCAGTCTTAATCATAGCCACATGACTAGAAGAGAAACAAGTCTCTAAAAGAAGGGAGAGACGCTGCTTGGGGCAGACACAATTTACAGCTGTGGTCCAGGAACAGGCATGCGACTCAGGCTGGTCCAATTGGACAACTTCATTAAATATAAAATGTTCATGGATTAGAAATATGGTGGACTTTGGAGATTTTATTAGCAAGAGCTGCTTTACTAAAGGAAGGGTCATGAAGCACAAACCAGGCTGTTTTGTGTTCAGGCTTGAATGGGAGGGCAGTTTGTGGGCACAGCACATGTAGATTCTTTATTCAAGACATAGCTATGAAGGGAAGAAGGGACTGGGTATTTGCAGTTATGGAGAGAGGAACTGGGGTCTTTAGATGAGCTGTATACATGGCTGTTGAATTTTCTCTGGACAATGAAAAAAGTCTAAGTCCTTGATGAATATGTAAAAATGGCCAGGGCACAAGTGGTTTAACCAGAAGAGAAAATCTGTTAAAGAGAAAGAATGAAAAAAACCCAATAATAAAGCAAGAGTGATATGGGAGTAGCCGAGTTCACATTCAAAGGCTGGCTCCTGAGGTAGAGCTTCCGAGCTCCACCCCACCACCAAGCAGAGGCAGAAGTGCAGCCAGGCCAAGTGAGCAGGAGTGGTGTTATGGGGTGAATCGTGTGCCCCCCACATTCACATGTTAATGCCCTAACCCCAGTACCTCAGAATGTGACTATATTTGGAGATAGGGCCCTTAAAGAGGAACTTAAATTAAAATAGATTTCTTAGGGTGGGCCCAATTCCAGTGTAATGAGTTGTCCTTGTAAGAAAAGATTCAGCCCTGGCCAGTTTAGCTCAGCGGTTAGAGCATGGGCCCATGGACCAGAGAGTCCTGGGTTCTGTTCCAATAAGGGCACGTACCTCAGTTGCAGTTTGTCCCCAGCCCTAGTTGGGGTCGTATGGGTGGCAACCAGTCGATGTGTCTCTCTCAGGTTGATGTTTCTCTCTCTCTCTTCCCCCCTCTCTTCCTCTGCTCTATTTGAAGATAAATGCAAAAATGTCCTCTTGTGAGGATTAAAAAAAAAGATTCAAACACCAACAGCATAGACAGAGGGGCAGCCATTGGGACACAGTGAGAAGGCCACCTGAAAGCCAAGGAGAGAGGCCTAAGAAGAAACCAAACCTGCTGATACCTTGACATTGGACTTCTTGCATCCAGAATTGTAAAAAAATAAACTTCTATTGTTTACATTACCCAATCTCTGGTACTTTGTTATGCCAGCCCTAACAAACTAATACACGTGGGTGGAGTTAACCATGGGTAGGGAGTTTGACCAGGGCAGAAGGAATGAAGGATGGTAATAATTATCTCATAAGGGGTAGTCTCATACAAAAAAACACATTCAAGCCAACGGTTGGTCCCAGGCCAAACTTCTAGGTGCTCGTGTAAAGGGAACGTTCGATAGATGTGGGAGGAAGAGGCCAACTAGCACCAAGCTGCTCCCCTGTAGGTACTAGTGGGGCAACAGAAGGCTGGTTCCTTGGGTGGCACTTCTAAATATTTGAGAAATACCTTAATTCCCAGGAGACACAGAATTGCATAATTAGTAAAGCCTCTTTAGCTCTGAGTAAGAGATTGGATGCAAGTGGGGAAGACTAACGTAGTGAGGATGAAAGCCACAATGACTCAGGAGATGCGAGAACCCACTGGAATTGTGCTGGTTCCTGCTTGCCTGGCATCTTGCTGACACCACATCGTCGCCTGATGGTACACTTTGTCTGAGCTCTAACTGTGACTCCAAATGTCCAAATACCATGGAGTCATGAGAATCCATGTCTACTTGAACCTAACGGTGCCTAGCCAGGTCCAGCGCTCTGACCCATGCTGACCCACATCTCAATAAGGTAGGACTTACTTGGAGAAACTTCATAAGGACCTAACCCAGATGACTTGCATTGGGCGATCTCTGTCACTTGGTGTCCCTCATACTTACCCCAGCGTTTCTAGAAATACATGCTAGGGTAAGCATAGCTCTTTGGATTTCTCCCCTTACAATCACTCTGAGGTAAGAGTACAGAACAGAGCTTAATCAATAGAGGGAATATAATTACCAAATATGACAAGGTCTTATAAGTCCCCAGGTCCCTCAGGGTATCAGTGTCATAAAAGCATAGTCACAGGAGGGAGAAAAAAGGAACATGAGAGATTTTCTGATGCCAGAACCCTCTAGGCCTCTCTGTTGATCTGTGACTTACTCCAAGGTGTTTTAAGGATTTTTCTTCTGACAATGGCCAACTCATTCCCATTCACTCTTGGTTCCTTGTTGGAAAAACTCTGATTTTTTCCCCCCATTGACAACTTTTCCCTTTTCTAATTTGGTTAAGTTGTTTTCATTTTCTCCATTAGTATGTAACATCTAAGAATTTATGTGCTGATTAATGTGCTTGCAATCTTTCAAATATATCTATCCCATTTGTTCAATGAATGATCAAAAGAGGATCAGATTTGTCTCTATATTTTAAAAGAATATGTCCTTTTCAGTAAGATCAAAGTTAAACTACAATTGAACTTAAAAGAAATGTTTAGGGTAAAATAGATCAATTCTCCCTGGTATTCCTCTTCTTTGTTGTTGCTGATATTTCTTTATTTTACAGTTTTGCAAAGGAATTAGGACAAAAGGTGAACCAGAGCTTGTGCTTGTGGCCTCACTGCCTCGTTCATCTCCTCAACGTGCTGAGACAGAAGGAAAATCAGAGGAGGGGTGGTATGGAGAAGACAAGAGAAGTGAGGAGAGAGAGAGAGAGAGAGAGAGAGAGAGAGAGAGAGAGAGGAGAGAGAGAGAGAGAGAGAGAGAGGAGAGAGAGAGAGAGAATATATGGAGAGGAAATAAATATATAAGGGAGTAACATATGCGAACCAAAAGAGGCAGAAACCAGGCATTAAAACTTTTTATTTCATCTTATTTTTTCTTGCTAGAATATAAGCATAGAGATTAGGTGCTTTTAATGGGGTAGGGGTTGGATGGGGTGGGGGGATGTTGTTCTATTTTTAGCCAGTATAGCTAAGTCCTTGGAACACTTAGCAGCAGGCTAAACAAATTGTCGTAACTGCCTTGAACGCTCTGAGCAAACTTGCCATTTTTATTCATGGGCCTCTGAGCCATGGCTCCCAATGGATCCATGAAAATTAAATAAATGATGTCTCCAGTCATTAGTGAGCCCCACTCTCTTTATCATGGAAGAGGTGGAGCCTGCAATAATGCTGTGGACAGAATCTTAGCTTTATATTGGACAAAAAATAGATTTTTGTGTACACCCCTGTTGTGATGCTAGAGGGCTATGCAGTGGAGTGAAGATGGTACCTGGGCCCCACTTAGCCAGTCCCGCTGATGGGGCAAGGAAAAGGGGATGAGGGGCCATCTGGTGACTTCAAGCAGTGATGCTCTTTCTCCTGCAGCAGCTGGAGGGAGCAGTAGAAGGGAGCCTCTGTGTCCTCATGGAACATGCTTTCCTACAAAATGAGAAGGACAAAAGCCTGCCTCATGTTACCAGAAAAGATGTCCATCCACTGCAAGGACCCAAAGTGCCTTTCCTTGTGGTGATTTGTGGCTTTAGTTTATCTCTCCAGACCAAGGGCTTCTATGTATCTGCCTCCTCCCTTCAGTCTGGCGATGACCTCATGCCTAGACCAACAACTGGGGTCAGCAGGGAAAGGGGAAACCTATTCTGAAAACTCCACTTCCCTCTGCTCTCTCCCCAGCCACTTCCATCCTCCTCCTAAAGGTTTGTTCTCCTGTTAGATGTCAAGTTGATGATTCTAACTCCCAGATGTGTCATGCTCAGTTAGTGAATAACAGACTGTCAAATACAGCAATAAATCTTCTCGCTCAGTGACTGCTGTGCAGAGCCGCCATGCCACGGCGCTCACATGCCCACTAATTCCGTGTGATGAGCGAGGCTGGCGGCAGCCTCGTGTTCTCCAGGGACTGGTATCAAGGTGCAAACATATTGAGATGGGATGATTGCTGGATCAGTCCTGCTTTGCTGGCCCCTCGGTTCATGACTGGAAATCCAAAGGCAATCTGCCATGTGAGCACTGCTAATTATGTTGGCTCAATGCCTCTTTGGAATCTCTCCTTCCCGAGATTCTGACAACTTTTTCAGAGAATAGCATGGTCCTGGCAAACTGGTGGTTTGCATTGTGGTGTATGGTTGTTTTTTAATGCTGGGATTCCTTTATTTTTCTTTATTAGGTAACAAGAGATGGAGCCTTGGTATAATCCATTTCCCCAGGGACAAACCATCCAGAACACTGGGGATTTCGCTTCCCCTCTTAGGTTTGCTCCCTTCAGTCCTCTGGAGGGGAAGCATTGCGTTGGCTTTCACAAGGACCAGGGAATAGAACACAAAGGACTCATGGGATCCAGCCAAAAATATTGCTAGCTTCAGAGTCCTTCCATAGTTGGATTTTTCCTTTTTCTAGATTCTGAGATTGTCTCCAGGGAAGGGAAATGAGAGTCACCTATTGCCATATGTGCCACTAACTGAGTATGACCCAGACTGGTGACAGGATGAGAATTCTGTGCATATCTGGGTGGAGAGTAAGAACTATTTAGAGCTCTTATCTGAATATCCCTCAGTGTATAGCTTTCACTTAGTGGCTAAGAGCAGAGAGTCTACACAGGCTGTTGGGGTTGAATCCTGCTTCTGCTGTGTGACTCTGAGCACATGACTTAAATACTGTGTGTCTCAATTTTCACAGCGTAAAATTCGCACTTACTACATAAAACCAGTAGTGTACCAAGTAATGTAATGCCCGGAAAGTGTTTAGCACTGTGCCTGGTGCATACTAAGTGTTCAGAATGTGATAGGAATTAATAGTATAATAACACAATTGATCCGGATTTAAGTATTTAATGTTCATTGTTGCTCTTGACTTTTATTTTACCTTTGACAATTATTTACTCCTGTGTGTGTGTGTGTGTGTGTGTGGGTGTGCGTGTCGCATTGTGTTTTGAAAATCAGCATTCCGTCAGATTTGCGAGATGTGAAACTGGCATTGGACTGCCCTCACTTTTGGAGAAATTCACTCACCTTAACATTCAACAATGTCTAGGCATTGTTCAGCTGGAGGCAAGTATGAAGAGATCCCTTCATATCCTTCTAGTCTGTTTGTCATTTTGTTTTTTCTCCAACTCCTAGAATAAGAAAATCAAATCATGGGAAGGATGTGGAGGTAAAGATCTTTAGAAATAGCATTAATATTTATCTCTTCTAGTAAGGTAAAAGTTTCCATGTAGATAGGGAAATTAACCCTCAAGGATAGACTTTTCTAATATCTGATTTCATAATTTACTTGGGTCCCACAGAAGCTAATACAAATGAAGCAAAACATATATTAACCTTCTCAGCTTGACTTCCTGGCCAATCCCTTATGATTTACTATATACCTGGGTCAAGAATTTGTTCTTTTAAGTAAAAATCTTCACTTTTCACATGGGAACTATTAGGTTGCCAGTGTATCCCCAACCCCAGCTCAAGTATTAAGTGTGTTGCTTCTAAAAGTATAGACGGTTTGCTTCATGCCAAATTTTATTTCCCCACATAAACTCCTACATAGTCAACAATCCAGAAAATGCCTTCTGTGGCTTTCATGATGAACTGATTACTGAAAGAAACTGGTTAAACGCAAAATATCAAAGATGTCATGTACTTTGTATCTTACTTGAAAACCTAGATTCTCTCCTAGCTTTTGATTTTCTATTATGACAAATCTATGGAAAAGCAATTATTTAAATAGATGGATTAGCTCAGGGCACACTGTATCTACCAAGAGGGATTCAATGCTGGTGCCTGTATGGGGGTGGCTTTTGATCAAAGAATTGAATAATTTTTATACCAAAAGAGCTATCAGGGTGACTTCTTTTAGAGAATGCCTGAAATAGTGACATAAAAGAGTTTCGACTCTCACTTATAGCTGTGTAACCCTGGGAAGTCACTTAACTTCTCTGAATCTCAGTGTCCTTGTTTTGTGAAATAGAAGGTGATTAAATGTGGTGATAAGCTGAGCTAATGTGTATAACTTCTGGGCACATAGTAGTAACCCAAGAAATAATAACTGTTATGAAGCTTATCATTCAGGGTACACGTAACTTCAGAAACAGAGAAAACATCATGTCAAGACAAAGACTTAATACTAAATGAAGCAATTCATTCATTCAGCTATTCAGCGTTCAAGTAAGCATGTGTTGATTGCTATTTAATGAGGTTACAAGATTTAGGTTGAGTAAGGACCTTGGCTTGGACATTTTAATTAGGGTGAAAAGGCATTAAAAACGTTTCATTTAGTGCCCTGGTCGGTTTGGCTCAGTGGTTAGAGTGTCGTCATGCAGACCGAAGGGTCTCGAGTTTTATTCCCAGTCAAGGGCATGTACCTGGGTTGCAGGGTGATTCCCAGCCCTAGCCAGGGTCGTGTGAGAGGCAAGCAATCGACGTGTCTCTCTCACATCAATGTTTCTCTCTCTTTCTCCCCTTCCCTCCTTTCCACTCTATCTAAAAGTTAATGGGAAAATGTCCTTGGGTGAGAATTAACAACAACAACAAAATGTTTCATTTAGCAACACATCTTTTCTAAAATCAGGATCCTCGGATCTTTAGAAGCTACTTTAGTGAAGACAGTGACTTCTTTTTTTTTTTTTTTTTATCCTCACCGGAGGACATTTTTCCACATTTTTCCATTTTTGTTCAGATAGACTGGGAGGGAGATAGAGGAAGAGAGAGAGAGAGAGAAAGATCGACATGAAAGGGACACATCGAGTGGCTGCCACCCACACGACCCAACCAGGGCCGGGGACAAACTGCAACCGAGGTACATGCCCTTAGCGGGAACCGAACCCAGGTCTCTCTGGACCACAGGTGGAAGCTCTAACCGCTGAGCAAAATCGGCCAGGGCGACAGTGACTTCTTTTTAATAGCTAATATGTAAACTATTCCTTGTTTTTGCCCCTTCGTATTCACAGTAAGATGAGTTCTCTTCTTGTCTTAAAACCAGGATCTTAATATAATAAGAAAATATTGGGAGCAACATGAATGTTCACCCACAGGAGATGAATAAATGAGCTGTGGTTTGTTAATATAGTGGAATACTGTAGAAGAGCTAAAAATTAGGAACTAGATCTATGTATCACTCAAAGATATGTAGAGTGAATAAAGCAAGTTGCAGAATACTAGGTAAAGAAAAATACAATTCATATAAAGATTTAATGCCCTGGCTGGTTTGGCTCAGCGGTTGGAGCTTGGCCTGCGGACCAGAGAGTCCCAGGTTCGGTTCCCGCTAGGGGCACATACCAAAAAAAAAAATAATAATAAAAAAATAAAGATTTAAAAAGAAAAGTCTATATATAGTTTTAGATAGGTTTATATTTACAGATGCATAGTTAAATAGTATAGGGATGTAGTAAAAATAAAACATATCAGCAAAAGTTAATCACCAGCTTTAATAGAATGGTTACTTCTGGGGAGGGACAAAGGAAAGTCACAGGGAATATAACAAATTTGGGCTTAATTATATTTCTAGTATGTTGTTTCTTTTCTTTTTTTTAATCCTCACACGAGAATATTTTTCTATTTATTTTCAGATAGAGTGGGAGGGAGAGAGAGGTAGAGAGAGAGAAACATTGACATGAGAGGGACACATTGACTGGTTGCCTCCCGCACGACCCGACCAGGGCTGGGGACGAACCGAAACCGAGGTATATGCCCTTGGCCAGAATCGAACCCGCAACTCATTGATCCGCGGGCCAATGCTCTAACTGCTGAGCCAAACCAGCCAGGGCTCTAGCATGTTATTTCTTTAAAGAAAAGGTTTGGTGTGCAGATAAATGTATAAACCAGGGACTGAAAATAAAAGCAATAATTTTTATAATAATATTTAAATTATTATTGAAGATTTGTTTTATGGGAAGAAATAACACTCTATTTCCACTAAAAAGCCATTGTCTTCTGCCCTGGCCGGTTTGGCTCAGCGGTTAGAGTATTGGCCCGCGGACTGGAGAGTCCCGGGTTCAATTCCTGCTAAGGGCACGTACCTTGGTTGCAGTTTGTCCTCTCACGTCGATGTTTCTCTTTCTCTCTTCCTTCCTCTCTCCCTTCCGCTCTGTCTGAAGATAAATGCAAAACTGTCCTTGGGTGAGGATAAAAAAAAAAAGCTGTCAAGTTCTGTCTATAGTGTATTAGACATTTAAATTCTGGCTTAAGCAGGGTGTTCCTATCCAGGTTCCCCCACAGCAGTTTGGTTGGGAACATTTAGCTTTGCTTTCACTCTTTTCTTTCCTGTCTTCTCGATTCTGTTGTGTTCTTAACGTCCGACTTTCTCACTGGGGTTGCCATATTCAATGAAGACAGATTTAGAGCCTGTGTTTGACCCTGGGCATCACTCAGAGATGACCTGAGTTCTCACCTGCCATTGAAGACTTTCCTTCTCCTTGTCCTTCTAGCCTGTGTTCCCAGCCCCCATCTCCAGGGTCACAGAAGTCAAAGGTTCCTCAGGAGTCCCCATTCTCTGTTCCCACAAATCTCTACTAGACCAGCAGCAATCTGACTGAGAGCAGTTTGTGAGTGGCATAGTTCTTGGTGAATAAGTCCAAGGACTACAGCCACAGATATGAGAAGGGACACTTAGATCAATCTACAAGCTACTTGTAAGGAATATGAATTACAAAAAAGATAATTGTTACGTTTCCTTGAAGATCATACCTGCTTAACTTCCACTTTCTGCTCTTAGGGGGGCAGTTAGGAGCAGGAGAACAGAAGTGACATAGGAGGAAGGCTGACCACCTTTGGGTCCGAGAGACAATCAAAAGCTAGAGAAAGCCCATTTCAAAGCCATTTAGTGCCAAGCTAACTAGAGCTCTGAGGCCAAAGATGAGTCCAGAATATGAAATAAACAGTGAATTAGTGTTATTTATTACATTCAAGAATGGAATTTTTAAGAAATCAAGGCAAAATTACACTAAGGAATTTCTACACACTGATTGTGTGCCTCCTTTTAGAATACAGGAATTGTTCATTAGCACATCTTTATACACAGGTGCTTAAATAAAGATTCCTATTGACTGGAACAAACTGCCCAACTCTATGTATGATAATTAATTGCTAAATTAATGAATAATTTGGCTCTTCAGTCCATAACGATGTAAGGGGCAATGTCTGCTTGGTGGTAGGCTACCCAAATTGTTCATCAGCCTCCTCAGCACTGTTACTCTTATCTATTAAAACCACAAGCCAAATCAACAGAAATCTTCGACAACTCTTTAGAACTGAAGTTGGGGAGCAAATGCCAGCCATTGGTAGTCGTCACTAAACCACCTTGACTGCTGCTGTCATCTTGAGCTACCTTTCAGTCCAACCAGTCTTTATTGTCTGTTCTTGACCAAGAGATTGTTTGCTTCATTTTAGTATTGCCAGAAGACACAGAAAATGCTCAGTTCATATATATTTTAAAAATAAATTAAGGAACCTATTTTTAACTTGACATCATCCCTCTTGGGCTCCTAGCCTGCATTTATGCCTTCACTGGGACCTCCCAGCAGGTACCTGCACTTCTTTGAAGCCCCTCTTTTTCATCCTACTTTAAAAATAGATAATAGTTTATGTGTCAGTATCTACCTCTAAAGTTAGAATCCAGAATAAGCTGAGAATTCAGGGGGTGATGGAGGAGTCCATACTTCAATGAGTATGAGTTGTGGTCATCATCTCAATAACTTTTTTTAATTTAAAAAGCAAGACCCAGTCAAAGGATTTCAACCTCTCCACTCTACAAGGAGGTGAAATTCCTTGTGTATGTTTTTCTTCCCCACCTGCCGATGGTGCTCAACCATTTCATGATGTGAGATGCCAAGCTGTCCCAACATTATGGCATGGTTAATTCCCACACATTAGTTGTATATATAGAGAGGGGGTGGGGAGAGAAACCTCATTTACAATCAATCAGGAGGGCCTGTAGGGGAAGTTCCCAGGTCCTACCTCTATCTATCAGGAAGCACAACAGGGAGAACTCTTTGTCTGTACTAGCCCTCCCAACTTCCCTTTTCCCTGGGAAAAAGGGTTTCCTTCCCTTCGTTTAAAAGCAAACTTGCGCATGGCTCACCATGGTTGTGTGTTCCAGACTGTAATTCTTTGTTGGTCTCAAATGAACCCATTTTGCTGGGGAAATATCTGGCTGACATTTTGTTCAAGGTAAACAGGTTGGTATACAGGTTTTTAGATTTAATTCAGGTTTTAGCAAATTTGTAAAGCCCAGAATCCTGTAATTTTGTAATTCCATGTAAAAATCTCACAGGGAAGTTTATAATATTAAATTAAGAAAAGATTTTAGGCCTAGAAGTCTAAAAAGAACAGTGTAGATTTCTGTTATTTAAAGTATTTAAATTAATTATAAATTATATTTTAATTAAAAAATAAAAATATGTTGAAATTAGAATAATTTTATCCTCTGCATACTTGCTTCTTCCTAGTGTGGAAATAATGGGAGGAAATCTCTATATATTCAATATCATTCCCTTAGAAATTTAACTTAGAATTATGTGACAACTCCCAAGTCACTCAAATTCAAATTCTGGTTCCATTTCAGCCTTGATGACTTGCCCAGATTCATACCATTTCTACTTTATGGACTCTTGTTTATTCAATATTGTGGCTTCTTCTTGCCTTTGGAGAAAATCAGAATAAATAAATAAATAAATAAATACTTTCAAGAAGTAGTAAATTTCAATGGAGAAAGCCAAAACAATTATCTTTCCAAATTTTGATTGCAATCAGTGTTTATAACCTTCTCTCCCTTCAAGTATATCATTAAATACAAATATTGCAAAACTGGCTTGCTTAAATTTAATCTTCTCTTATTTTCCTTAAACTAATAAGACACTTGGAATAAGAGAATTTATTCAAGTATTAATGGTGAAAATAAATAATTGGAATGGGAAAAACTTCCATTAAGAGAAAACGAATAAAAAAATCTCTATTATTTAATGCCATTAAAAAACATGACTTATGTCTGTAGATTTTAACATGGAAGGTTATTTTCCACCTTTGACCTCATCTTCCACCACACTCTCTATTGCTTCGGTGCTTTAATCACACAAATCTTCTTTCAGTCCCTTAAACATGCTATGCTTATTGTCACCTCAGGGCTTTTGCATCTGCTCTTCCTTTTGCTTAGGATACTCTTCCCTGAGATTACCATCTGGTTGCCTCTTCCTTATCATTTTGGCATTTGCAGAAATGGTCTCCTTAAAGAGGCCTTCCTTAACCACCTAGATCAAGTGTCTGTACCTCATCATTCCATGCCCAGCAATCTCCCTAGCTTCTTCATAGCTTTTCCCATTCTGCAATTACTTCATATGTGTGTTTATTTATAAGCTGTATTGTCTGTCTCTTGCCTTTAGAATATGTTGTCTGGGGTCAGGATCTCAGCTAACTTTGTCCACCACTTCATCTCCAGTGCTTGGAAAAACCACCTTGCAGGGAATAGGCACTTGATACTTGTGAATAAATTAATAAAAGGAATCAATGAATATCACTTTGGGGAGGTTGCTTATGCTTCCTCCATTTCTTCTTTGGTAAGACAAAGATAAATAGCACCTACTTTATGATGATGTTGTAAAAATTAAATAAGAAAATGGCTATGGAATCTGATACAGTGCCTAGCACATAGCAGCTGTTCAATAAATGTTTGTTCCTCTTCCATCCTCTCCTCTGATTTCTCAGCTGGACCCCATAGCTTTGCATGGAATACAAGTGTTCCTCTCTTTTCACAGCCCAAAGTTACTCTTGTAATACATATAAACCTCATTCCACAAGTTTAGGTGTGCAAGCATATAAGGTACTTTTTTATATTTGATTTAAGTTTTATTATGAGCCTACATTTCTGCTGGGTGGTGTAGATTGATCTCAGTCAACTGATGTTTGGTTATTTATTTATTTTTCATGATTTACTAAACAGCCCGTCTTTTTCCTGTTTATTTGTAGTTACCTTATATTCACAATCGTTCTCTGAGCTCTCTTTTCGTTTCCATTGGTCTATTATTGTGTTCTTCAACCAATACCATTATGTTTTTTATTTCTGTGGTTTTATCACATATATGATATCTGATAAGCCAAGTCTCACTTCTTTATAAAACTTAATTTCACCATTTCTGAACCTTAATTTTTTTCATATGTCTTAGAATGAGTTCATTAAATCCCAACTGAGATTTTAAACTCTCTTTTTCCACTGGGCTGTGTATAAGTTTTGAGGAACTTACAGAGTACTAAAACTGGTGTGGGCCAATCCATTCAAGGTGTTGTCATTGTCCACTGAGACATTCTTTTTCCATTTACTGCAAAGGAAGTGGAGAGATTTTAGGGACATTTGGGAAGGGGAACAGACCACGCTTGCGTATAGATTTTCATGAAAGGTTAAGAAAGGGGAAGTGTAAATCATGATTTTCAGTTATGTAGCTTGAGCAAGTGGAAGGATAATGCTGTCATTTGCTGTAATAAGGAAGAAAGAAGAAAGAAAAAGAAGAAATTTAATTCTGGATATATTAAATTAGAATTGCGTATGTGACAGCCAGGCAGAGCTATCCAATAAGTGGTTGGAGCTATCAACTAGAGTCTGGAGCTCAGGGAAGAGATGTGGGCAGGACAAGTGCCACCAAAAGGAAACAGTGTACACGAGAGAAGGAACAACTAAGTCAATAGCGACAAGTGCAATAGTTAGATGGACTTTAAAAATAAATATTTGTATGATTTTTCAAATCATTCAAAGCAAGAGACTCTATTAATATCCTTATTTTTTTCTTGTGCTGCTAACTGGCAGCACTCTGCCCAGCCTCTAGTCAGGCCTGCCTTTGCTTCCTCCAAAGGTAAGGAGTGGTCATCACTGAGCTCTGCCGCTTGACCTACTTCCAATCATCTGGTAGATGCTTCTCAACCCAACCTATTCTCACATCGATGAACTACATGGTAGACAAATTTTCTGACAAAAAAATAAAATAAAAGTATAGTCTGTTATAATTTCTAAATGCCAGATTACAAATATCTGTTGTACTAGGCCTATCTCAAATAATTCAGGAAAAATCCTTCATGTACATTCTTTGAAGGTCAAGGCAAAAAGAAAATGGTGAACCCGGCCTGTGTGGCTCAGTGGATTGAGCGTTGTCCCATGGACAGAGAGGTCCCAGTTCGATTCCCAGTCAGGCACATGGCCAGGTTGTGGGCCAAATCCCCAGTGGGGGGCATGCAGGAGGTGGCCAGTCAATGTTCTTTCTCTCTCATCAATGTTTCTATCTCTCCTTCTCCCTTCCTCTCTCTCTAAAAATAAATAAAGAAAAAAAATTTTTTTAAAGAAGAAAATGGTGAAATCTCTAACCCCCAGGATCAGGATCCTCTCAAGAATTAAATTCAGAGAACCTCTTCTAAGAGCCCATAGAGGAAGGTAGAGAATTTTTCTACCCTCTTACTTCTATAGATCAGAGAAATGGGATGGTTGTGCATAGGCTAAGAAATGTGGGCATCTTATGGATTGCCTAAGATTCTCTGGATCATAGCAAGCTAAGTGCTCAGAATCTATGCCCTTTCCAGACCATGTGCCCCTCACCCCCATCTTGTTCTAGAAGAAGGGCTATACTGGGTTTACTTGGGACAGGAGCATGACCACAGTTTGTACCCTGGAAAGTATTCTTCTTACAACAGGAATCCTTGTGCCAAGAGTACCTGAGTGGGCATTTTTCTTCTATTTTTCTCCCACTATGTCTCCCTAGGATGAGAATTATAATAGACAGAAGAGAAAATATATTGGTTTAAACTAAATTCAGATGCAATCTGTTAGTATAAATAATGGCTAAAATGTGGTGAAAAAGCTATCTGTCACTTTAAGACAAACATACAGTTACTACTTTTAAGAAAAGAGGCTCAGGAAGACTAAATTCATCCCAAGACTCTAAAGCTTGGAATGCATTTGGAGGAAAGTGGCTGAGTTTTTCTCACCCCAAGGATAAATCATGTTGTCATGATTCCAGGTTTTTATTTTGTTTAGTTTTGTTATCACACAGGATTGTTCAGTTTAGGGTTTGCATCCTTGTGATTCTTCTGGTTCCACCAGGATATTTGAGCAACTATCAGTTTTAGTGACGCAGCATATGGCCAGGTGCTTCGTTAGCTATTGTGTGCCTATGCATATGTGTATCGGCCATATGTAATGCACACACACACACACACACACACACACACACACACACATATCTTTTCAGTTCTAAATCCAACTCTCTGTAAATTAAGTGAGCCGAGAGAGTTGGAAAGACAACAGCAGCAAAAGGCTGGAGCTTGCAGCAACTGCTTCAAGCTGCATATGACATAAAACTGGATTATAATGTCATTCACTAACTGACAGATCATTTAGTGTCTTGGAAGAGCCTGTTTTCACACTGCTGAAGCTCTCACAGGGGAATTCCGTGTGGGCTCCTTATTGTCAGAGCTATTTTTCACCCAATTTGTTTCCAAATGATGTCTAACCTGAGGTCTTCCCACTGAGAGAGGTTTAAGCCATGATTAATGAGGAGTGTTTGGCCAGGCCCACAATGGGAAATGGCCCATCTGCAAACTCAGGTAAGACAGGAGGCCTACAAGGCATCAGCTTGTGAATGGCAGGCAGCTTCCCATGGCTCCAGGCCTTCTCACAGCAGTGGCAAGGTGTTAGGTATTAGCAGCATAATGTTTCAGGAGCGCTGGAGATAAGTGTCACTCTTGCTATTTTTTTCCCTGAGATGGTCACGAGGAAGTGCACCCGGTCTTGGTACTAAAAGAAAAATTTCCTGTTTCTCAAGTTCATTTATTCTCATAAAAGCTTTCATACACATATGGCAATATAATCCAATACACATGTACACAGAGATATATATGGCTTTGTCTCAAAGGACAAGATTATTAAGTAAGCAAGACTTAGATACACAATGGTGTGGACTATTTGGAAGCGGTACATGAACCTATATGCTCATCTTTTATTTCATGGACCTAAAATAAACTGTTCTTTGTTATATTCAAATGTACCTGGTATTTATTTTTAAGTGAATCTTTTAATCTGTGAAATAAATACTGGAATGTATTTGCTTTTCACCAGGTCAGTGGATAGTATCAATCCTCTGATAATTTGAATAATTTGGAATCTTTGAAAAGGGAGATCCTTTCACTAAAGGAATAGAATAATTAAAATAAGCAGAATATAAAACCACATTTGTGCTAAGATAAAATTATATAAGCACAAATTGGATAAAGAATTCCAGGTTCTTTTAAAATAGCTAGCTTAAAAAATGAGTGAGTCAGTGGAACATGGCCTTTCTTCCTAACCAAGCGCATTCCTTCCCTCATTTAGCATGCGCATTCTAGTCTCTCTCTCTCTAGACTGTCATTAAATATGACATCCCACAATTCCGTCTGTCAGGACCGAAATCTAACTGATCCAACTGTCTCCAAATGAAACAGATTGTTTGCTAGGAACATTTATGACCCATAAAGAGTGAGAGTTTATCCTGGCAAAATAACCCTTCTTGTAAACAACCAACATTCCCTGAATCTCACCAGCTGACTTTGCATCCATCTATTTCTCACTTGGCATTGGTTTCATCCAAAGATTCTTTGATGGCATTTTGTACCCAACTGTTGTGCAAAAGTCACTTTCCATTGACTTGGTTCTACATTCAGACACCAAAACAATCCCACACTTTCTTCAACTACTTCTGTTGCCAGCAACATGTTTACCATGATTTAGATGTCTATTATACGCATGAATGACTTGTCTACTTAATTTCATCAAAAAAATGAACCCTCATAAGTGGCACAGATGCTGGTATGATGGTAATCAAATTAGTTTTTGGACAGGTTTATGGCCACTTGCTGTCAGTTAAGCTCTCTTTGGCTATCTTCACTGCTAATACAGTTTTGATGGTGATTAATGGCTCCATTAATACATGGTTTGTGTTATGATAGACCTAACATTATGGTCTCATTTTCTGACCACAGATGACAATATATTTGGTAAGATTCAGGTCCACAACATATTAGCATCTAATGTCAACATCTAATGTTGAAGTGTTACTTCCTTGGGCCTAGTGTATATTTAGGCTCAACCAAAATGAGCATTCCATTTGTGCTCCAAATGAGCATTCCAAACTTTTTTTAAAGTTAATATTCCATTCTGTGATCTTTCTCTTTCCCTTTCTTTCTTACAGGAATATTGTCCCCCTAAAGTATTCTCACTAACCTAATGTCCCATCCATATGCTTTTTACTCCTGTCTTTACTTACTTCCACTTCTAAATTCTTTAAATCTTTGCTGTATACAAACTTTTAGCATTTTCATTTACAAGTTTTTATTTTTTGAACTGCTTGAGTAATTTTCAAAAAACCTCTAATTATATCTTCTGCTAATCATTGTCTTTTAACTTTTTTCTTCCAGACAGTGCATGTCAGCATGTATCCCATTCATGACTCTTCTGTCTTGTTTCTTATATTCTTCTAAGAGTAAATTGTAAATAGAAATTTCTTGTGAGCAGCACAAGTTTATTTGCATTTGTTCAACTGGGCTGCTCAAAGAATGAGAACAAAATGGGAGCCTTGTAGGCTAAACCAGGGTAAACACGTTTGGATGGTTTACACAGCTTTTTTATGTTTAAACAAACATGTTTTTTTATAATGAAATTGAGTTTCCTCCTGCCCATATTTGATTTTTATGTTCATCTGTGCACTTGCCTAAACTCCACCCACTTGCTACTATGCAAATACAGATTATGCAAATTTTTGTTTTGAATTGGGTGAACTGAGCAGATGCCCATTTCAGCATAAATAGTCTTCAGAAAAACGGCTTGAATAGACAAGTATCCTTGTAAAAATACCTACATGGACATAAAGATTAATGTTTCTTTTCACACAGACAAAAATGTTTATGGTGTCTCTTTCATTCTTACGAGGAAAATCTAAGGTCATTTCATAATAAGGCTAAATGGTGAAATTCAATTTCTCATTTAATAGCAGACTCCAGACTAGGCCACATCTACTGTGGTGGATCTTTGAACCTATTAATTTATTGTAATCCCCCTTCACTTAAGTAAATATGATCCCAGCTGTCTAGTAAATTACCTTTATCTAACACTGGCATCTCTGTTGGCTGGATTTTTTTTAGTTGTTATGGCATGATTTACCAATATAAAAATGGTTTCATCAGTATTTATTTATTTATTTTAAACCACTTTATTGAGGTATGATTGACATACAAAAAGCTCTATGTATTTAATACATACAACTTGATGAGTTTAAAGATAAGTATACACCCAACCATGAGACCATCACTGTGATCTATGCTGTACACCTATCCATCACCTCCACAAGTTTCCTCCCATCCTCTTATTTTTTTTATCACTAGCTTTTTTATATGATAAGAACATTTAACATAAGATCTACCCTCTTAGCAAAATTTTATGTATATAGTATAGGTTTGTTAAATACAAGCACTATGCTGGATGTATATCTCTAAGAATTATAGTTGACCCTTGAACAATGCAGGCCTTATGGGTGCCCTGCATAGTCAAACTTCATGTATAACTTTTGACTCCCTCAAAAATTTAACTATTAATAGTCTACTGTTGACTGGAAGCCTTACGGATAACATAGTCAATTAACACATATTTTGTACATTATATGTATAATATACTGTATTCGTAAAATAAAGTAAGCTAAAGAAAATGTTATTAAGAAAATCAAAAGGAAGAGAAAATACATTTATAGTGCTGTATATATTTATTGAAAAAAATCCATGTATAAAGTGGACCTGTACAGTTCAAACCCATGTTGTTCAAGGGCCAACTGTATTCATCTCGTATAACTGAAACTCTGTCCCCTTTGACTAATACTTCCCTGTTGTCTGTATTTATTGAATATAAATTTTTGTAAAGGCAGAAAAAGATGAAATTTCTCTTTTATTCTGATTCAGACTAAAATTGTTATGTGTTCATTTATATTCATCTAGTTAGACACAACACAGGCTTTCTGTTTTGTTTTTTTAATAAAAGAAAATAGACAAAGAGGAATAATTGGGCTAATGGAAGCTTTGCAAGTAGCTTGGGAGATTTAAGAAATACATAGAGGAGAAATATAACCACATAGGAATGAGTCTGAAAATGGATTCCCACATATTGTTACCATTTGCCTCTAAACTTTGAGGAAGGTATCTGAATAAGATCATGTCTTTGCAAACCATTGAGCCATCTCTCTGAGAAGCAGTGCCAGTTCAATATTGTCAGTTTCATAGGGGCAAGAGGGTTAAGACTGACTTAATACTCAGCTGGAATGCATCAAAAAAAGAAACAAACTCAACATACACGACAGAATGTATTGTACCATATATGACCAACCGTGGCCTTTTTTTGTTTTTCCCATTTACAAAAATCCATCACAAATTTTTGAAAAATCTTTTGGAAACTCCCTGATATAGGCCCATTTGGACAGCTCTCTGGTGTTGGACCTGTATCTCTTGCATTTGCACGCACAGTAATGGGTCACAGAAGATGGACAATAAATGTGTTGGGGATAGTTCTCCAGGACATTTTAGAACTATCATGCCTTTGGTGCATGACTCAGTATCTTTAGTGGGTGCAGTGCCCAGGGGTCCACACCACTGGCAGCAGTAAATGTTGGCATACCAAAAATCCTTTAGGTGGTCAATATCACAAGTGGGATGTGACATCCGTCTTTGCTCACTGTCACTCAGGAGCCACTGAGATCTTCATGGCTGCCTCAGGGTCATCAGTCTGGCCTGAAAACAGTTTCTAGTATTCTTCTGGTCTGAAACCAATACCTAAAAGTTCTTCCAGGGTGACGTGGCTTGGCTCGAGAACTTAATCATTTACCAAGCGTATCCTATTTTGGTTCCTTGAAGATCCCTGTAAACACAGCTTCAGTCCCATTATTCATTCATTCAGTCAGTCATTCATTTAACTAAAAACCAAACATAAGACACTGTTCTATGGGCAGAGAATTTTAAAAGGCACAGAAAATAGCCCCTGTCCTACCATAAATCAGGGTTGAGGAAAACTCAGCACGCAAGCAAATAAGCCCAGTAAGGTCAGTGTTATACTGGAGTTGTGCGCCAGGTGCTGGGGGGTGGGAATAGGGAAGAATCAAGGTACTTTCCCTAGGGGTGATACCCTTGAATGGAGAGTGTGTAGGAGTTTCTAAGTAAGAAGGGCAGAAAGAATGTACCCATTTCTCATCACCCCTCCCCAAGCCCCCAAACTACTCTTAAAGATTCCAATTCATTAAGATAAATAGTTGGAGATCCTGGGTTAGTGAAGGACTTGATCAAATATTACCATGCATTCTTTACATTACATGAAATAGTCAAAAACAACTTTTTATAGGCTGCCCTAGTCTGGATCTATGTCTATGGGCCTGAATTTGGGAGTATAAAGTAATTAGGTTTCACAACCTGATAGCAAACCAGGGAAGTGCTTGTCTTACTGGCTCACTGTCCTACTAAGAACCAAGCAACAACTTAAGGGTGAGGATTGTAGCTTATATGTCTCATTTGCCCTAAAGATCCCTTTACAATGCCTTAAGCAGACTGTTGATTTGACCTAGAGTTTTTGGTGCTCCAAGGTTATAACAAGCTTATTAAAAGAACTGAATAGCAGTTTGTTAAATGATATTTTAGTGGCCCAAGATTAATAATGTATTTTCCAAATGTTATCTTTTAAAATGCACAACAGGCAGGATTAAATTAAGCTCAGTGAAAATAAATTGAAAAGTGAAGTAAAAATTTTCTTTCTCTTTTACAAGTCCATTTACTTAAAATGCTACACCTACAAATAAGAGCTCTGATGACCTTGTGAAACTCATATACTAAAAGAGTTAGTAGGTTGTGAATCACAGGTTATGGAGAAAACTACTGCTTCCTCTCTGAATAAAAAGAGAAGTGCCATAACTGATTATGTATGTGTATTATCTCGGCACATTCCATTGAAAGGTACAATCTTGAGAATTAAATTGATTTACGACATTTTCTTTCCCACCTCACTTCACATGCACATACCAGGGACATGATGATACATATGATCATTTCTACTCTTTATGCCTGTTGAAGCATAAAATATTTGTTTTGAAGTCTTGTTAGTGTTTATTAATTTGTATCCTATCAGCGCAACAAAAGGGTGTTTTTCTATGTTATTAATTATTTGCTGTTTGATCAATTGGTGGTTAAATCTCAACATACTTTACTCTATTATCTTGTTTCTGCCTTCGATTGTCCTCCTTGGGGGGTGGTTTCTATGTGGAGTAGTTTGGGATTTAGCCTGGATATCATATTGAATCGTTCTTGTTCAAGTCTACAGTACAGTGAGAGAACTTGTCAAGATGCCATAGAATGCACCTTAAGTAAACTATTCTTAGGGAGGCTAGATAAGGGTCAGCATCGAGGGAGAATGAGAAATCCTTGTCATCTTATGATAGATACATTCAATGATTCCAAGAACTACTGAGATAGCTACACTCTAACTGTTGAGGAACTGCCATTGTTGGAGAGCAATCTGATGTCTCACTTTAGCTAAGGCAATGGTAAATAATGGACTAGATAGATCATTGGAGGCACAATGCACAATGCTCTTATGTCTGAATAGCTATGTCTATAGGTGCTGTGCACATGTGATGAAATTGATCTAATGGTGACCTGAAAAATAAACCAACTCAGCCAGAATTCCTGAGAGAATAATCAGCAGCCATCTAAAAATGTGTGTCTAGTCTGCAGAAAAACAAAGTGACAAAAGAATCCTCTAGCCCCTATGAAAAACAAATAGCATCTAATTATCCCTCAAGCCCACATGAGAGGCTCTGTGATGACAGGCATGTGTGACATGTGTGACACCATCATGACCTGAGATCAGAGATCATTGATGAGAAAATTCCCTCATCGAGAAGGAAGGCAGAGAGAGTATGAGAAGGTGAAGCAACTAAGAGGTGCAGAAGTTCCCTTTAGCTCCTCTTACCTGTGGTGGTTGACCCATACCTGTAGCCACCCAATAAGGAAACATAAGTCAAGGTCATCGGAGTCAGTTAAATGTTTAACTCATCATACTCCTTATGACTTATATCAATGTCCCCTCCTTGGTTATGGGATAGTTCTGTCACGCTTATTACCACTTCATTTTAAAGACACCAGGATCATTATTTTTCCTAGAAGAATAATAGAGAATGGACATGGCTACCTCCTGTACTATGGGTAGCAGTTCAACCTGGTAGAGATCTGCTCCTAAATCACAAGACAAGGAACATGGTGCGGGCACAGGATTTATTATCCAGGGATACCCAGGACATGGCAGAGAAATGACACCAATATCTTGACAGTTGGGAAGGATCAGGAATAAACAGCATCAAGAGCTTTACAACTAAAAGATTCATTGAGTCCAATTCACAGAGTGCTTAGAAACATGACATTTCTGCCATGTGGTGCCCCATGTAGGTTGGTAGCAGTGGATCTGCTTTAGGGTTGGCTAGTCCTATAACTTAATCCTTAATCTTCTGTCCTTCTTTCTATGTCCTCTCACCATCATCCAAACAGTCCTCTTTTCCCATCATCTCTTTTACTAGCAGGGCCCTCCACATTCTTCTTCTTTCAAATCCATCCTCCATTCAAGACCAAATAAAAATCTCATAATTTCTGTAAGGCTTCTCTCCCTTGGTCTCTCTCATCTGATCTTTCATTTTCCAGAACTCTTGTGGCATTTTTCTGTACTTCCACTTGACATTTATCATACATTACTTGACCATTTTTATGATTTCTAGTTATTCCTAACAATATGGTAAATTTATGCTTGTTATTCCTAACAATATGGTAAATTTTTTGAGGTCAAGACTAAATCTTTTTTGGTACCTTCTTCCCCTGAGCAATGATTACCCACCACAGAACTTCTACCTCTGGAAAAGTACATGTTGATTGGAATATATTGTGACCACATGTGTATAGTTCAACTTCCAAAAGCATTTCATAATGTTAGCAGGTTGGTCTCTGGCAGATTTTAAGGAAATTTGGCTACCCAGAGAGATTGACTCAGATCCTAATCCTGTTCCTTCATGATGTGCCAACTGTGTCAGAATTAATGTTCTGTTAATTCCTTCTCTGTCACCAAAAATGTACTTCTGGGCTATAGATTAGGTTCCGTTTTATTAAATCTACCTTACTAAGCCAGTCTCTAGGATGCAACAAGGAATCTAGAAACTAGTATTAAATTCCTCCAGGAAAGAATCCCAACCTGACACTCTTTGAATTCCCTTCAAGTCCCTTAAACAGACTGGTTTCTGGACCCTCTACAGCTGCAGTCAGTAAGTCATCTTAGAGATTATAGGTAAGTTTCAGACCCAGCACAGTTGTGTGCTGGTGATTAATCTAAAAGAATCAGTCTGCAATCAGGGAAACCTTTATGCAATAAAAGTTTTCCCCTTGGAACACAAAACAAAAATTTGTTACTTTGGCAGTACCCTACTAAACAATGCTAATATCAACCAAGAAGTAAGAGACAGAATTTCCAGTCAGGCCATTCTGTCTGTAGCAGCACACAACAAACTGAACCAAAGACAAATCACACAATGGCAGTAGCTTTCTTCCTTTGTGGAGACCAGGTCTTGAACCGATCAAAATGTCATGCATGACTGAAATTTGCAATGTGAAGGTCCTAGAATACAGTTAACCAGCCAATACTCAAGTAATGGCTGCTGCCATTCTCTGCTAGCCTAAATGTGTCTACATCATATCAGGAAACCCAAAAGAAGCATTTTGTGGAGCACTTGAGTGAAAAGAAGACAGATAGGGAGGGTCTCTTAATAAACACTGTTCCACTAACCTGATGACAAATGACAAGATTTGTAAGATTTTAACAATTGCAAAAGATCTGAGTTGCCTTCATGGGCAAGCAGGCTCCAGCCAGGTTTGAGTGTCAAGATATTGCTGGCTTTGAGGTTGAATAGTAGAGTCAAGGGAAGTTGGAAAGACCAAATTAAAAAATGAAGCCAAAGGTCTTGCAAGGACCCTACAGTCAAAGGCAAAGGACCTTTCTGAAAGAGTCATATAGAGAGAAAAAGTAGGAACAAGGCAATGGTATAGCAAGCAGAGATATCCAGGGAAGCTAGCAGGCACTAATGACTGGGTAGCAGGGGGCCTGAGTAGTTTCCCGAGACTCTAGAATGTGGACACAGATCACTTTTTATGGGGACCCAGTGACTCACTGATGGGTGGACAGGAAATGATTAAAGAAGCTGAGTCAATGTACACAAGAGTATTGATTATGCCTTCTGACATATTTCTAATTCTCTGTTCAAATCCCTTCATTTTTCTTCTTCAGAAAACTCAAGTTCAGAGATTCATTTGGACCTCGATTTTTTCTGTCACCCTCTTAGAAGTAAATATATTCCTTTATCTTTTTTTAAGGTCATTTTTTTAAATGTTTTCATTGATTTTTTTTAGAGAGATAGAAACATTAGTATGAGACAGAAACATCAATCGGCTGCCTCCTGCATGTCCCCCACTGGGGATCGAGCCCAAAACCCTGGCATGTGTCCTGACCAGGAATCGAACCAAGACCTCTCAGTCCATGGGATGATATTCAATCCACTGAGCCACACCAGCTAGGAAATACTCCTTTATCTTTTTCTAAATGTTGCCAAGAAAATTCACTTATGATTTTTTTTTTTTATTCCTTACCCAAGGATATGTTTCTATTTATCATCAGATAGAGTGGGAGTGAGGGAGAGAGAGAGACAGAGAGAAACATTGATGTGATAGAACCACATCGACTAGTTGCCTCTGTGTCACACGACCCAACCAGGGCTGGGGATGAACTGCAACCAAGGTACGTGCCCTTGACCGGAATTGAATCCGTGACTCATTGGTCCAAGGGCCAATGCTCGAACCGCTGAGCCAAACCAGCCAGGGCAATTCACTTACGATTTAACATTTGGAAAAAAAAACCTTTTTTTCCCCCAAATGTATCAAATATTATTCATTTTTCTTAATATGTGACTACTTCTTAATTCATACAATCTTTTCAAAGCATTTATTAAGTTGGTAAAGTAAAGCATTTTGGCAAGCTCTGAAATGACCCTTTGACTAATAATAGTTACGGGTCTATGTGCATAGTATTTTGTAGGACACATTGTTAGTTTTAATCCTAAAATTTCCTCCTCTTGCATGAATATTATGCCATCTACCACATGGAAAGTTATCCATTAACTTATTCTAATACAGGTTTTCTCTTTTCTTAAAAAAAAATCTTTATTTCTCAAACTCAAAGCTTTATTTCAAGTTCTGACACATTTTGCATTGACAAGTGATTTACCTGCTTCACATAAGAAGGTCAGTGACCATGCCACCAAGGAGGAAACCTCACACATCCTGGTCACCACAAGTAAATGAATGGTTCAAAGGCCATGCAAATCTGGAGCAGTTCAGTCCAATGGGTATTTTAGTTTTTACCTATATTAATTTGGAAGGTAATGGATAAAAGCCCTTAATGTTTCTAAAGCAGCTATTTTTTTAATCCATTAAAATAAAAACCCAGATGGCTTGAGTTTTGAAACACAGATCCATATTATTTATGGATCCATATTATTTACTTCCTCTTAGTGGATGATCTTCTCACCTTCCTGTGCGAACACACACGATAATTTGCACCAACCCTCTCTAGTCCATGCAAAACTCCAAGCGTTTTCTTTTTCTGACACGTAACCTATTTGTTTAAAAAGTGATAGGTAAACAAGATTTAGAACTTGAACTCACACAAAAAGCATTTTCTTTTAATCCTCACTTTGGAAGTCTCCACAGATAATTCTGAAAAGTTGCCAGGTCTTTTAAAATATACTGCCCCCACCCCCCACCCCTCCCTGGTCCTCTGCATGGAACTGGCTGAATTGGAATGTGTTCCAAAGTCAGCTGTGACATTCTGGTCTCTGCAGATTAAGGGTGCAAATTTAACCATGGAAACTGGAAGCTCTTTTACCTTACAGAATCCCCCTAAACGGTGCAGAGCCCCAGTCAGATACCCCAGAAGCAATGGCCCTGGTGAGCACTGAAGGCCCTTCTCACAACTGATAACTATCATTTTTCTTAGGAAGAAGACATTTGAGTTTAGAATCTAGCTGCACCCTAAAACAAGTCACCAGTACCGGAAAGTTAACTGGAAAGGAAGGATTCTGAAAGTGAGGCAGTTGTTTTTGAGTGGCACCATTCCTCAAAGTTAGGAAAGCAGTGCTAGTTGCAATCCCCCCTCCCAGGAAGGGAAGGGGCCGGTGCTAGTGAAGAGGCTGAAGGACAAGCAGATTTAGGCTTTAGCCATTTGCTTATAAATGCGTCACCACACACACACAAAATAAAAAATAAAACGGGTTCACACATAGCTCACCATAACTCAGATCTCCAGGAAAAAAATCAAACTGCGGAGGCGGGGGTGGGGGAGAAGGGGACTTAAATGCCAAACCACATTTGTTACCATATACTAGGAACCCAGCATATTTTTTTCTCCCAGGCCCCATCTGCCAGTCCTCCCAGGTATGGATCATGCCACATGCCACATGCCACATGCCACATCCCACATGCTGTCGGCAGGAGCCCTGACTTGAAGGTATTGGTGATACGGAGTTTAGTTTCCCAGTTGAAGTTACTGAGTGAGGAATAGTGTCATACAGCCAAAGTGAGATTTAAGTGGGAGACCGAAGCTCAGGGCCGGGAATTTAGTGTGTGCCCTTCTCCCAACACAAGGGGAAAAGGTACTGTTTTCATCTCACTGCTGCTCAACCTGATTCCAGAAAACTGTTCAGAGTCCTGAAGCAGATGACACTGCTTAAAAGCATATGAGAACTTGAACTTGAAATTTAGTGCCCTTGGCCGCGGCCAGGTTTCATGTTACTCAGCACACAGAAAAGAAAACAAATACAAGTTCAGGGTACCTAGTGCTTGTGAGCAGCATGAAAGGCAGATTTCAGCTAGAATTTCCAGACCCCTGAAATTCAAGGTTACCTGGTCTATTCAGAGGCAGGCAAAAGGCCCACAGAGCAGGTGGAAACACCCCTAGTCCAGGGGGGTGTTTCAAAAGTGCAACTTTGGTCAGTGCAGCTGACCTGATGGTTCTAGAACACGTCTACTCTCAAATTCCAAAACATCTGGGCTGCCTAAGAACTCCAGGCGAAGAGACTACCGAGCTGGCCGTCACGCAGTGGTGCTAAATAACCAAATCTATGGTCTTGATCTTACAGCTCAAACATGCAGCCCAATTGTCATATAATTATTTGTAGAAATGACTTTTTACACACTTTTCAAAAATCTAGTTCTCTCAGAACATAAATTATTTGTTCTTCATGATTGAATCCACTCTTCATTCTAACTTTTAAAATGATCTTTTACTTTCAATTCCACTTGTTACTTTTCTTCAAGTTAGAGATAACGTTCAGTTTTGTGATCTGTCTGATGATTTGCTTCGAAAGGACTATTAATAACATTAATTTGTTATATATTTACAGGATTACATTTAAAACAAGTAATTCATTTAGAAAGTGCTCCTATTGCAAATTTATTTTTCATTAAAATATTAAACACTCTGTTGACATTATGTTTACTGAGCTTTGGAGTGAGGATTTACCCATTTTTATTCATACTCATTAGTCAGAAAAAATTGATTCTTATTTTAAACACTGCTTGTTTAAAATATCTCTTCAAGTAATGTAGGCTTTATTATTTCTTCGTTTGCTTCCTTTGTCTTGCAGAGACCAAAAGTTTGTCAGTCTTTTCTAAGTTACTTCCAAAGCTATCATTGGAACTTCCATTGTCCTCAAACACCATGGAAGTTAACTGCTAGCCTTTTAAATTTGTTTTTGCTTTCCATGGAATATTCTAATCATCATCTGATTAATATTCAGAAATTTGAGTTCTTTCCAGGGTAAAAAAAAAAATTTACTATGCTTTTTTTTTTTTTTTTTTAATTCTTCACATATATGCATGTTCTCTCAAAGTTAATCTATTAGTAGTATAAATGATCTTCAGATCTTGGTCTTGGTTAAGGAGTGGGAGCTGCTGCAGGTGAATTCCGAAGCCAGGTATGATGGAAAGGAGGGCAGGCTCCATTGCTCAGACCTCCCTGCCTGGAATAGTGACAACTCCCTAAAGCCCGCTGCTATGCTGGCTGCTGCTGCTCAGAGCAGGAGGAGAGGGGATGAAGAGCATGGCGGGAGAGAAAACATCTTAAAGATTTTCTGGTGCTTCTTTGTTGAACTGTTGGGGAGATCTATAAAGGACATTTTCATGCATCTCTAGCAAGTGTGATGTGTCCTATAATCTCAACATTTGAATTGCAGATTTTAAGCTTTGCCTTTTATCAAAGCATTTCCTTATAACATATTTGTTTACCTTCTATATGTCTACAAATGTACTTGAATAATGGTAATGCTAAAATAAAATAAAAACTTTTCAGCATCTTCTACTTGTTTTCTTCTGATTTTCTTAATGTCTCAAAAAGTAAAGAAAACCATTCTTCAAATGACTAAGAGATCTCATGTTTGTTACTATCTTTTATTGGTTTTTTTATTGAACACGTAATTTAACATTAAATAAATCATGAATAGCTATTAAAATGATCCATTTACAATCGAAGGGGTTAATGGTGAGAGACAATGATGTGGTTAGGCTTGGGTCTTTACTGGCCAGAGTTATCTTTGTCCGAGAGACAGTGATTACTGGGGAACCAGATTCTAACGTGTATTTTGATATACTGTTAATGTCCAGATCTGTTGATAACCATACAAAACAATTAAAACATTCTTTAAAGTCCAGGAAAACCCCTCTCAAATTGCATTTGACAACAGAAGCTTTAACTTTGGGCACCCCAAAGATTAGTTTTTGCTTCTTCCATTGTTGGCCCTTGTGGTTTCATCTGTAATATGTATAGTGATTGTCTGCAGCCTGGCAACAGCTCGAGGAGCGAGGGGGGCTGGAGCACCATAGCCCCCTGTTAGTTGCAGTCCAAACTTCAAAGGCTTTGAGAACATTGAACAGACAGGTTTCAGCAGCCGATAAAGCAGTCATGCAAACAAAAGGCAGCTTCCCTCTCACTGAGGTGTCTCCAGATCCAGGGTGATTTTCAACCCACTTTTTTCTTTTATTTGTGATGAAACTCCTGGCAATGAGAAAGACTCATTCTGCCCACGGTTGTGTGCCCCCTCGATTCGGCATCAGAGGGAGAGATGGGCATTTATGGCACCATAAATCAAGGGATAAACCATACATGAGCAGCTGGCACATGTGCTAATAACTATAATTATTAATCATGTCAATTTCACACCCTTCAAATTTATGCTATGTGCTTTCTGTAGGAAAGCCATCCCTGGCGCCTTGAGCTGTTTATGGTATGAAAATATGATGTGCTGATGGTCTTTGATAATTGTCTTATGACAGTATTGATCTGCCTACAATTGGGTTTGTGGGGCATCGAAGCCCTGCAAAGTGGTTGTCCTTGTCTCCTGGTATATATCATTGTCACACATCCTCCATTGTTAGTGAGTGGCGTGAATTACTTTCAGCATTTGGCCAAGTCTCTAGCTGCTAGGTCACCATTATTCTATCCTTATGTCACTGTGAGGACATTTACTTTGATGTTTCCTTTGTACCTCTTCGAAGGCAAAAGCCTTTAACTTCAGAACGGTAGCCTGCCGCAGGGTTTCAAAGAGAAAAGACACTACAGGTTTGGGGTGAGTGGAGGCCAAAAATTATGAAAAAATGTGCTCCCTCAAAGAAAGGCGATTTTTTACTTTCCCTTCCTTGCCCCTGTCAAGGCTTGTCTGTAGCAGAGGAGGTGTGGGGAAGGGGGAACCAGGGACACCAATCAATTGCCAACTCTTGTGCTCATTAAATAGCCCCTTTCAGGGCACCCCAAAGTTGCTGCCACACACCAAATTATGAATCTCTGCTTGTGGCACAGATGGTCAAGCTAAGAAATCAGAGTGGCTCTGAGCGAGCAGTGACCTGGGGCCAAAGTGACTAGTTTACTCCAAATGACTCAACCACGGTGAAGCCATAATGTATGTTAAGACAAACCCCTCCAAGACCAAGAGCAAAACAGTACCTTGCTGGTTGCTCTGCATATTAATCTGACCTTGCAGCCAATCATCTCTGAGAGGCCGACAAGGGTGCAGAGTGCATGGGACTGTCCCCACTTGTTCGGAAGGCGGCACAGCCCTCACTGGGCAGTGTCAAAATCACTCCTGCTGCCTCTACAGCTGCTCTGTTCCAATGACCCCTGGAAGGTTCTGGGGATTGTTAGGAGAGATTTCTATTAATCAACTACAAACCGACTGTTACAATTTCACACTTTTTTTCCCATCATTTCACACATTTAATGAATTTGGGTGTCTTTTAAATTCAAAACATTTACAATCGGCCCCCCCCCAAAAAAATCCAACCCCCTTTAACACAATAGGCAGCAGCAAGACAGCAAATGATCCTCAAGACTGAGTGCCCGGAGCTGCCGTGAGAGAGCGGCCGCGGCGACTGCGCTGTTCCCAGCGGCGGGACCTGCCACATGTTAGCAAACCGCCAACAAGAAAACGTAGAAATCATCTGAAATGTCGGCTTGTTTGTTGTTAGTGGGAGTATTTCAGGGCATCTTCTTCTAGGCCAGACTGGACTTCACATTTAAGTCTTGCCTTCCTCAAAAACAAGTGCCAAGAAAACAAAAACTCACCCCCTTAAGACAGCCTGAGAGTCAGCATCTCCTCCAGAGAAGGGCGGCGCGCTCTCAGGAGGGTGTGGACTCGGTCTGCCTCCTCCTGCCCTTCGTTCAGACTTCCCCAGGCTGTCACCAGAAGCTGGGTTTACAGGGACTCTAAGATCTGTCGTCCAGATATGGCTCACAAAGACACAGAACCTTCAAAAACAAGGAACATCAAAAGAATATGTTTGCTTCTTAATCTCTAAACCCAGAGTGGCTCATTTCTCCACGGAAGATTAGCCTGTGGTGTGGGGCAGCAAAGCCCTGGCTGTCCACCAAGCCTTTAACTTTCTCTGAGGACTTCTCTCCCCAGCTTGTCTGTTACCTCTGCTCAGAGACACCGGCCTGGACTGGTCTCTAGCAACCCCTGCTGGTTGACATTGAACATCAGAGGCTAACCCAGAGGTGCTAGTTCATTCCCACCAGAGGAAATACAGGGTTTCAGGGTTCAGGGAGACTTAGGAGCACAGAAAAAAAGTGGATGAAGTGACAGGGTAAAAGCATTTAGTGTTCACTTTTTCTAAGTTACCAAGAGAAGAAGAATCAATTTAGATTAATGTTAATATTTGGTGTGATGAAAATAATAGTCTATCCATCTGTGAAAATCTATGCTGTTTTTTTTGTAAAAGTCGTTAGATTTCATTGCTAATTATAAGCTACTAAATACAAAATCTCTCGTTTTATCTTCCTTCATTTTTATGTTCTCTCTGTTTCTAAAGTCTGGCTCTTCCTCAGGGCTCCATTAATAGTTTTGTGGTCCCTGGGCACTTTTGCCTTTGTGGGCCCCTCCCACCAAAATAATATCAACATATTACTATATAACTTTAAATATGTTGACCTTTCTTTTTTCTTTAAGGGAAAATATAATAGAATTTTTGGAGGAGCTCCTGAAAGTATGATGGGCGCTGTGCCTGCACCCCCAAGGGCCCTGGGGCACTTTTCTTCTTCAAGTGGCCTTTGTATCTAAGGACATTATAGTGTTGGCTCACTTGCTAACTAGGTTACTGGTTCTTACTTACATTTTATAATCATTTCCTCATACACCACATCGTGTGGTTTTAAGCAGAACATAGCTTACTGGTGATGAGGCCAATGTAGGGAAGGAAAAAGTTTTCCTTGACTCTCTTAGGGTCTCTGGCTGGGTCTGAAACTTAATAAATACAGACTAATAGAGGAAAAACATAGATTTATCAAATATAAGTTTTAGGTGACATGGGAGCCTCCATAAGGAAATGAAGACCCAAAGAAACAGTTAGACCGGTGTGTTTTTATGCCAGGTTTGATGAAGAGTGGACATCGTAGAGCAATGTGATAGGTTAGGAAGTAAACTGGGGGGCCTGTTAGTTCGGATTCTTCTTTGTCTTAAGAGATAAGAATGCTCCTATCCCTGGGGTATACTGAGGGGACCTCTCAGATGAGGGTTTTATTTTCTTGTTTCAGGGGAAGGGTAGGAGAAGGTTAGTGAGACCTTCCTGCTTCTGCTTAAAATAGTCAATATGATGAGATGCCACATGTTGGGGTAGCATGTCTTGAACCCCGTCATCACCCAAGCAGCTACATTCACAGGCCCTGGATTGCCTGAATTGAAGAACCAGACTTAATGTCCTGCAAACATTTCACTGTACCCAGAGACGTTTGGACAAAGTTGCAAATAAGCATATTTGTACACATGCATGTGTACACCCACTTATATCCATTAATTTGTTCTGGAAAAAAAGAGAGAAACACCTAGTTTCTCCTTTAATCTCCCCCCCACCCCAGTAACTGCTACATGTAGCACTGTTAAGCATTGTCTACCAGATTTCCCAAAGGGGGCCAAACTATCTGATCTAAAAAGTTTGTTCGAACTACAGTGTTTTTCTTTTGAATTCAAGACAACATGCATAAACATGATTTTTTTTAGATTACAGCCTAGATTTGCAGCTTCTCCGGCAAAGACCTGACAACACTGGACTGCATTCCTGTGCAATCGGGACCCATCTGATGGCATCACATCCCCTCGGCCCCAGTCCTTGCCTTATACACTCACGTGTGTTACCTGCTTTGTGACTTGTGGGATTTTGAATTTATGATGCCTATTCTGTTCTCCACACCTTTCCTGAGATTTAGGATGGCACATTAAAGGCTCCAGGAATCTGGTTAACTTAGTTTAATCCAGCATTTCCATGTGTGTTTGAAACCCGGGAGCACCATGACTAAGGCTATGCCCAGCAGCATTCTGTGAAACAGAACGTGGGGGCGTGGTGACAGCAGGTGGAACGCCTAGAAATAAGATTTGAGTTCTACCCTAACTCTTGCCAGTAACACTGGAGGACATTAGGGAAAATTGTTCTTTCTGCTTGAATTTTTACATGTTAGAGCTAATTATTTCCACACATATGTCAAAGTATAGTGGCAATTCCAATTCCAATGACATGTGATTTGTGAGAAGTCTGAAAAGTGGGAACACTACAGAAATTTAAAGATTGGGGGGCGGGTTGAGCTTGCAGTAGTAGCAGATTTAGCATTAGTGTTCAGCGTATAATTTCAATGGCATTGCGTTCATAAATCTGTTGCTATATAGTACCTCTTATTTTCTTTTTTGAATGTTACTTTTTTGGAAAAGTTAATATTGGGTACTTTAGGTATCACTTTATACTGTAGAAAATAAAGTGTCAATAACTGAAAGAGAGGATGGGTTAGAAGGGAGGAAGGAGGGGTATTTGGTTAATATTAAATTCTTTTCTATAAAGATATCAATGTTGTAGAATGTATTGAGCTTTGTTTCTGACCTTTTGAAACAGTTCAGATTCCATTTTCTACAATCTGTCTTGGGATATTAGGACATGGGTGTAATTAAGACCAGATATTTAAACGTAGGAAGTCTTGCCCATCTTTAAGAAGTAGCAGAACCAATCTTTCACGGATGGCTTTGTAAAGATAATTTTGTGAGTACATGAGAGCGTGAGGGTCTCTTAGTTTCAATGTATGCACACTCACCAATAAAATGGAGTGTTGTTTTCATTAAAAAAGAAAGAAGGAAAAAAGAAAGAAAGAAAGAAAGAAAGAAAGAAAGAAAGAAAGAAAGAAAGAAAGAAAGAAAGAAATGCACTCAGAAATTTGATTTCTTAGAAACTGTTTCCAGAGCAAATCAAGAAACATCACGTCTGTTATCTGAGCTGCTGATACTCTAGGATTCAGACAAGCCCATTGAAGAGAAAGGCTAGAGTGATGCGTTCCCAGGGTCTGAACTAGGTGTCCGCACCGCCATCCAGCAAAAGGCAGGCCAGGGGGAGGCGAGGGCAGAACCATTTGCCACTAGAAAGGAGACATCCAAATTTAACAGGGACTTTTCTCTTTTTTTTTTTCCCCTCTTCCTTTTGAGGATGGTTCTCCCTGACAAGAAATATCGGAGAAAAGCACAGCTTCTTTCAGCTGTCCCTTTCTGTGAGTTTTCCCATACGAAACTATGCCCAGGCTGCCGCTACGCACTTTGTTATTATGACAGGAAAAAATGAATTTCTAATGTGCTACCTCTACCAGCTGCAGGCAGTGTGGGGACCTTCCGTCACCAGGCGCCCTGCGGGGAATGAGCCTGAGTTGGGGCAGAGGGCCAGTGCAGAGAACATAATATTTAGGTTAAAAAAAAAATTAAAATCTCTCTTCTTTCACTTTGAGATGGGCATGAAGATATTCTTAAGAACAAAGGCAAATTTACATATGCACATTGGATGGGAAAGGACACTTATCCATGTCCCTTAATGAGCATCTGACTGTCACACGGGTTATTTCATTAATTCTCATAACACTCCCAGTTAGTGTTAGTCCCCTATTTACATACTAAGAAACTGGGGTTGGAGAGACCCAGGGTCCCGCCCAAAGTGGCACGGTTAACAAATGGTTGAGCCTGGCATTTTCTACTCTGACATACTCTGTTTTAATTACGTGTTGCTTTGTAAACAGGAAACTGGTTTTTCTCTACCCTGTCATGTTATAGGAATGGCCCTGTTCATGCTCCTGACAGCATTTGGTGTTTGATTAATACCCACTGGCTGCAGGCTCATTTAAAAACTTTGCTTAGACCTCTCAAGAATCGGCCACTCATGAAAAGGAGCAACCGCTGATATCATAGAATACTGAGTCTAAGAGTGGAGAAAGGTCTTCGAGGTCATTGGAGCTCCACTCTCATTTTATCTTGAAGGAATCCTTAGTCCGGGCCTTCAACATTTTGCATTTGATGATTGTAACAGCTTCTTAGCCGGTGCTTCTGTTTCACTTCTGTCCGCCTTTCACACCCAAGTGAAATTTATTAAACCTAAATCTGCTCGTCCCATGCCACTCCTTTGTTTACCAGATAATTCTACCAGAGTTTTTAGCATCTGTGGCAAATTCTCTTTGTCCCTAAATCCATTCTTTCTCTCCTCCTGGATACACGAGCCCGACCTCAGAGACCAAATTTCCTTGCTTCTCTTTTGGCTATGTGGTCATATGATTAAAGTCTTACCAATGGAACAAGCTGACATGTTATGTACACCTACTTAAAAGGAAATTGCTACCCTGGCCTTTCTTTCTCTATCCCATGAGCTGAAACATGGATATGGCCATGACCCAGCTTCAATCATGCGTGCAAGGTCAATGCCCCAGGGGGATACAGAGCAACAGAAAGGAAGGACCCCACTCTCTGAACACACTACGTGGAGCCAAGCCACCATTTCCCTCAGGGCTGTTACTGCAATCAGAAGTAATTTCTGTCTTCTCTAAGCCACTATCTTTTGGGGGCTCTCTGTTCCTGCAGTGTAGTGTCTACCTTAACTAATACAGTGTTACGCTCCATAGGATTCCTGCCTCTGTTTCAATTTCATCAATGGCCACACTTTCAAATGCTCCCTCCTCTCCAATTATCAACTATAAATCTTCCAATTATATGAGAAGACCATACAGAAAACACGTTGTAGCCCTTTTACAGAGGATACTATTAACTACCTCCCCACCATCCATCCCTCCTTTCCTGGCATCAATATGTTGATGAGGAACTTGACTCTTGAGGAACTTTATGCTCCCCCATTCTTTGCCATGTGATTTGGATGAGATTGGCCTACCTCCAGTTTTAGGGATAGCTCTAGATTGGCTGGAGCCATATCTCCTTTCTACCAACTGCAATACTGAATTCTAAGATAAGTGCATAACCCAATCAGGTCTAATGAGCAAAAAATAAATCCCAAGACTTTACCACATTTCCCATGGACAATGACAGATACAGATATAAGGTCTGGAACTGCTGTTGTCATTTTGTTTCCATGAGTAGATAAAGCATGAAGATGAGGGAATGCAGAGCAGAGAGAGAGAGTCACAGGAAAATGGAGCCATTCTTCTGGTAACATTGATGGAGCCATACAACAAACTATACCTGAAGGCAGACCTACTCATCTTTTGATTCAAGCCAACTTGAGATCATTTTCTAAGTATGTTAGAATTCTTGATGTTGATGGTCACAGACTACTCAACTCAAGTCATTAGGTCTTCTTGAGAGATATACTCTTAAATCAATAATCACAACACACGATAACATGATAAAATTGATATGAAGAATTTCAAGAGCATTGAGACAACAAAATTTATTTCAAATAGTAGTAAGGAATGGTGTTACCTCAAAAAATTAAAAATTGAATTGCCATTTGACCCAGTGATCCTACTTCTAGGAATATACCCTAAGAAGCCTGAAACACCAATCAGAAAGAATATATGTACCCCCCCTGTTCATAGCAGCACTATTTACAATAGCTAAGATCTGGAAACAGCCCAAGTGTCCATAAGTAGACGAATGGATAAAAAAAGCTGTGGTATATATACACAATGGAGTACTATACAGCTGTAAGAAAGAAAGATCTCTTATCCTTTGAGACGACATGGAGGGACCTGGAGAGTATTATCCTAAGTGAAACAAGCCAAGCAGAGAAAGACAAATATCACATGATCTCACTTATTTGTGGAATATAATGAACATAACAGTCTGAGGACCAGGGTAGACCCAGAGATGTGGAAGTAGGGTACAGACTGACAACCCTCAGAAGAGGGGGGGAGGGAAGAGATAAACCACAGACCTTATATGCATGTACGCATAACCGATGGACATGGACAACAAAGCTGGGGATGGGATGGGGGGATGGGGAGGAGGGTGTCAATGGGGAAAAAAGGAGAAACATCTGTAACAAAAATAAATTAATAAAACAAACAAACAAAAATAGTAGTAAGAAAACAATGACATAAAATAGGATCTTTTCACAATTAGAATGTGTGAGTTATTGAACTGTCCATCACTGGAGGAGATGAAGCAGACACTGAGTGCCCTGCTTACTGTTGTAGAGTAAATTCAAGTCACGAGCATCCTTTCAGTTCTAAGATTTTCTGAGTCATAATGCACTTGGTTCTGTCTGTTTGATGACTGGAGTAAAATAGAAAGGATCACAAAATCAGAAACCCAAAAGTCCAGATGAAAGTTTAAAGCCATTACATGTTTAAAATGTCACTCAGATCTACCATGAAAACAATGTTTCTTTCCACTAATATATTCTTTCTTCTTGTGGGAATATATAGTTTTCCAAACAATTAATACCCCTCATTTAGGATCATCAAAGAATAGTGCTTCTGGAAGAAAAGAGGCTAGGCACAATGACCTCTGAGGTTTTATTCCTTCAGCCCTGTGTCCCATGATTAAAAGGTGTGGGGTATTGCAAGACTTTGGTGTAGTGGGCTGGGATTTTGGCAGCCTCAAGACCAGGGAGCAGATGGCAACCTGTTCACTGGACATGAGAGAACAACTGGGCATGTTGAGGTGCAAGTGGTCAACATGATTTTGTCCCTACCAGGAGGTCCAATTGTCTGGCCCAGCACAGCAGAGGAAAGCTAAGCTGGGCAATACATTCCCAAGCTGAGTCCCTCTGGTAGTTCTGGCAGGATGTGACCCTGCTTCAGCAAGCTGCAGACATAGAGAAGATGAAAACAAGAACTGGACCCCATCCAAGCATGCTGGGGTTCAGAGTATGGCATTCAGATCTCTAGGGAGACTGGGAAGGCCATGGAGTGGGGCCCACTCAGAGAAACTCAGTCAATGAGGGTTGGACTAACCGAGGAATTGGAAGTGATGCAACTTGGAGACACTTGGGCTCTACGCCTCACCTGTAATCTATATTGTGGTCCAGGGTTGGTTATAGTATTGTATACATATGCAAAAAGTTGTGGCATTATATACTGAAGATTATAAACTTTATTTTATATTGACATGTAATTGATGTCCCTCAATTTAAAAAAGGAAGCATTCATTTTTCAAGTGTTCAGAGAAAGAATTTATGACAGAGGCAGGTTTAACTCATTAGCAACTTTTCTAATTAGGCAGCTAGTTACCACGATTTAGTCTGGATTTGCTTGATACTAAAGTGTCAACACTAAAATAAACATGTACACACACAAAAAAGTAAGTCCCTACCTTATTTGTCTGAACTGCTTAATATTTGATTGTAAAGGATGATCCACTATAATTTTAGGTAGATACAGAGCATATCTCACCTTTGATTGGCCTGACCCTGACCAGTTATCATGCAGGAGAGTGAAATCACCAATATATCTGGTAATTCTGAAAGTGGAGACTTTGCTAGAACTTACTGGTAGCAAAAAAAAAAAAGAGCCAGTATGCAATACCTTTGGATCCCAGAGAATAGCCCCCACTGGTCAGGGACTAATAGCCAGCTGTCAGGCCTGAGTGACTGACTGACCATTGGCTGGGTCCCTGTAGGTGGTGATGACATTGATGGAGAATGATGGATGACTCTGACACAGCCCCACCCCATCCACTTACCCATATGCATGACAGAAGGGCTCCCAACCTAGATGTCCTGGCTGACAATGCTTCCAAGTAGGCATTCAGATGTGCAAAAACAATGCATTCAGTTCCAGCAGTGATTCAGCCACAAATATGGAGGCATTTAATGAGTTGCTAATGTGAAAATAATTTTCTTTTCTGATTCTTGAACTGTAGGAATAAAGACAGATAGAGGGAAGCCATACAACTGGTAATGACTCTGCTGAAAAAAGGAAGTAGCTTTCAGGAAATGTAAAAAAGGTGGACCCATCCCTGTCAGATGTTGATAGTTTTTTGAGACATCCCTCCTTTATTTTTTTTTTCTACTACTTCCTCTCCTCACCCTGACTTATCCTGCTTTGTGCTTGTGTGTATTCACTATTCCCTCCTTCTTCCTTCCATCTCAGCCAAATTCGCTCTACCTCTTTGATGCATTTTCTCCCTCCCTCCATTCCCCAAGCCTCCCCTTTCTTCTCCACTACCTTCTACTCTTCTCTGTTCTTTCCTTATCCCTTAATCCCTCTCACTGTGCCCCTCTCTCAAACAAGATTGTTTTCCTTCTTTTTCATATTTTATCATTATTGTTGTAAGAATTTCAGGGCATGTATGTCTTTAGAAATAAAAAACAGGAAATTTTTAGAATAAAAAGAGCAAGAAAAACTAAGGAAGAATTTTTCAGACTTAAAGCCACCTTGGGAACCAAGAAAGGAAAGGACTAGTTGCTCAGGAGTGTGCTTTCTGTTGTCTACCTAGGAGGCCTGATGGGGGAGCCTCTGGGGATCGCTCAGCTAATTGGTGACATGAATGATGGGGTGCTACTTGCACTGACACCAATCTGTTCAATTGGGAAACCTGCATATAACAGCAAGACTCGCTAATAAGAACTCATTTCCTGCAAAGTTCTGGCTAAACTAGAGAAGAGTGAATTATAAAACACTTGTCAAGAAATGAACCTTTATTACTTTCAAGGACACGCAATAACAGAACTATTGTCTTCTCTAGTGGTACCTTCTAGGAAACTAGTTTCATTGACTAGAGGATAACATGTTAGTAACAGATAAAATCTGATTGTGACACATTAGTTGTATACAAATGAGCATTTCTGCTAAGGTTGTTTAAGAACAGTTTACTTTCATAATTAACTGAAAAGTGCTTCCTTCAGTTTTGCTTATACTATCAATACAGGTGGTAAACTTTCCTTTTAGAGAAAATATCAGGTTAAATTTTATCCCAGCAAAATTTCAAACTATCACAAACTCAAATTTTGTGAAGCCCATATACATAAGTCTTCATTAGCTTTAAATAACCTTGGCTGCAAACACTTAAGGACCAGAAATATTGGTTGAAAATATCTGTAACTCCTCTCTAGCTCTAAATTACTGAGAAGTAAATTAAGTCATGTGTTACAAATATTATATGAGGACCAGCACCGTACCTTTGAACTTGCTGATTGTGATCTACTTGACAGCCATATTTGAATGGTTGCTCAGCATAACATAGGCGTTAGGCAACACTTTCAGAATAACTGACAAAGCACTATTAACCGGCCTTGTTTTCAGGGACATCCAGGGGCCTTGTTGTTTTACTAAGTATGAGTCATTCACTCTTGCACTGAGCCATAAGGGTTTATCTCCCCAGCCCTCACCTCCAGCTCACTCTACCACATCTTTGGGAGTCTCTGAAAGAAACTCGGAATACCGAGGGCAGGAAGTCATTACCTAATTAGACCACCAGAGAGGGAAGAGGTTGACAACTTGAAGGAGACATTTGGGGTCCTTGAGGGCTAGTTTTGAAATCCTTTCTTATTGGATGAAGACAGAGAACACAGAAAAGATGTGGCATGAATGAAGAGGAACTTGGGGTTCTTCTGGTTTCATTACTCTCCCCAAAAGCTCTAGAATGGACCCACAGAAGTCATTCTGTATTCCAGAGGCTATTGGCTTGGTCCACTTGGATCTGCAATATATAGAGGCCATTGGTACAGTCTAAGATATTGAAGGATTGCCAGTTAGGACATCAGCATAGATGCATATATGTTCAGATGACTGCCAGTAGCAAGCCATAGGTTCAAATATGAGCTCTGTCACCTACTTGCTGTTACCTCAGACAAGTTACTTAACTTCTCTGTGCCTCAGTTTCCTCATCTTTAAAATGGAGCTGAGATAGATAAAGTGATATAATACCTGAGGTTTGCTTCAGAAATTGAGGAGGAGAGAACGGTAGCAGTAACTAGGTTAACCAAATTGGCCATGAGTGGACAATTGTTGAGTTGGGTTGTTGATATATGAAAGCTTATACAAAGCTTTCTCACTACTTTGTTTAAGTTTTCCATGATGAAAAGCTTAACATTTTAAATAAAATGTTTATAATATTAACAATGCTCATTGAACCTACTTCATAAGGTTGTTTTAAGGATTAAATGAGTCAATATATGTAAAGCCCTTTGGGCAGTGTTTAGCGCATAGTAAACACTTCATTGGTGTCAGGCCCTGGTATTATTTATGTTGCTGCTATTATAATCTGCAATAGGGTGTATACTTGACACCCACAGAGCATAATAGTAACTTGAATAATATTAAATGTATCAGTTCATCTCCACAACTCCATTCTTTTTCTCTCTATTTCAATTACCTCAAATTTTTGGTCATGGTCTGTTTTTTTCTCTCTCAAAGATGTACAACAGCCTCCAAACTGTTTCCCTGTCTCCTGTCTTACCCTCCATCCTATACAGAGATATATAGGAAAGAGATTGAAAGAGCACCAAGAGGTAGGTTCTTTAAGGAATAGGCATAGCTGAAGTTTAGGATCATATAGGGACACAAAGCTACTGAGGCATCTAGGGGTCAGATGGCGGGCTGGACCGGGATGGGAAATACAGTCAAGAGGTTAGAGTCATACTGTGCAAATGCAATGATGTGAAACTGAGTCAGGACAGTGGCAGTGGGAAGGAGAAGACACTAGCAGGAGAGACAGAGAAAGAGTGCTAAATTCAAGACCACTCTACCTTCTGGGAATAGACGGAATGTAAGGGCTGAGAAAGAGCAGAAGTACAAGATGATTTCAAAGTTTTAGGTCGAGATTAGTAGGAGAAGGGTCATAGCCTTCAATTAAGTAGGACCACAGGTGTAATATGCAGAACTTGGAGGATTTGGGGGGGGAAATATGGGTTTGGTTTTATAGGACAGGAAAAAAGTTTTCCTTGACCTTTTAGAATCCCTGGCTAGGTCTGAAAATTAAACTGAAAAACACAGGTTAACAAGAAAAAAAAATCCAAATGTATTGAATGTAAGTTTTTGTTTGTTTGTTTAAAAAAATTTTTTTTTAATTGCTTTTAGAGAGAGAGAAAGGGAGAGACATAGAAACATCAATGACAGAGAACATCGATTGGCTGCCTCCTGCATGCCCCCCACTGGGGATGGGGTGCACAACCTGGGCATGTTCCCTGACCGGGAATCGAGCCGGCGACCTCTTGGTGCATGGGTCAACACTCTTCTACTGAGCCACACTGGCAAGGCTGAATGTGAGTTTCATGTGACATGGGATTTTCATAAGGAAATAAAGACCCAAAGAATCAGTTAAACCCAAGTGTTTTTAGGCTGAGTTTGATAAAGACTGGTAAGTTAGGAAATATGAGGTAAGTGTGGTAAACTGGGAGACACTCAGCAAGTCTTCTCGGTGTCTGCCGCTCTGTTGTAGAGATACGGATGCTCCTTCCCTCTGGGTACACAGAGAGCACCTCTCACATGAGGGTCTTATGACCTGCTTCAGGGGAAGAGTGGGAGACAGATCAGAATGACCTTCCCACTCTGCTGTTTCTCAAACTCCTTCAGCTCGAAATATTCAATATGACAAGGTGCCGCATTTTGGAGTCGGTATCCTGAAGCTCATAGGTTCTAGTGAGCTAAGTTTGTGGTGTATCAGAACATTAGGGAACTATCAGGAATGCCAATAAAAATGAGAATTTGGTTCATCACCGGATCTCCTATTTATGTGTTAAAAATATTTAATCTTCTTAAAGTTGGGGGTAATTTGAATAAATAAAACAAAGAAAAAGAAAAGATTGAATTTAAAAGGCTCTTCCTGGTATGTCAATGTTGAAAACAATTGACTCAAGAAAGAAATTTAATTCTAGAAAAAATGCTTATAGATAATAAATTGAATTGTGTGAGTACACATGTGATAGATGCATCTAGGTTCTCTCCCCACCCCACTCCCATCTCTCGTCTCTCTCTCTCGTCTCTCTCTCTCTCTCTCTCTCTCTCTCTCTCTCTCTCTCTCTCTCACACACACACACACACACACACACACACACATTGTTTACCTTATTCATCAACATAGCAGAGAAACACCATAGTACCGAGGAAGGAGTAGCTCACACCCAGCCTCCCTATTTGATTAATAAGGGACAGAATCATGGTCCTGTTTTCAGGGAGCTTTCCTGTCATGACTGTAGTCTCTGGAGAGTTCAAGCCTACAAAGCGATAACATCTGGTGCCCATTATTTCCCCAGATCTGTTGTGATTAGTCCATATGATAAGCCTGGCCAATTGCTATGGGCAAGGGATTGCTACATTCCCCCCATCAGGGTACGGAGCTGTCACTTCTGGTTTGTGGCCCCTGCTAATTTGCCACCACAATTTCCAATATCTGCTAGAATTCCACAAGGAAATCTCAATGTCTTGCAGGGGCAATAGGCTGTGTGGCTGTAGACAGAAGGCTAGCACCACTAATAAAAAGGAGAGGTTTATCAATTAACTAAAGCAGCTCTGTGTGGACAGGGACTGGCTGTCCACACCCACTTCCGTTGTGCCATGCTGATGAACTGGTCCAGGAAAACTTCAGATTTGCTGATGACAGAAACAGTGAGGCATCCGAAAGTCAGGAGAAAAAAAAAAATGGAGCAGAATAAATAAATCCTTTTTGCTATGTAAAAAAGTGAATTTTCTGGCTTTCCAAAGGCTTTTCATTCTTCCTCCTTCACCCTCCCTCATAAGAACGGTTCGGAACAATAATAGTTGGAGGCCATCCAGGTGGCAGAATGGCCTGTCATTTTAGATGGTGGAAGAAGATTTAAGGCCCTAAGAAGGGCAGTTACACGATTTAATAGAACTCATTAGCATCAGAGCTGACTATTGAATTACGTGTCCTCTTAAAAACTTTTAAACAAGTTTTAAAAATTTATTAGGAGCAACTATGGTCTGACTGCAAAAAGTGAAAATGCAGTTGATCAAATAACTGTAGTTCTTACAGAAAACTAATAATAATTGAATACTTTTTCTCTAAAATGAATGTTCATTTTGTCATTAAATAAGTCCTACAGATGAAATTTGGAACAACATTTCACCAAACTGATACAAAGGGACAGATTATGTTAGCTCTTTCTATAAGTTATGTGTGTGTGTGATCTTAGCAATCATTTAAAAATTATTTGGTTCAAAATATTTTTAGAAGCATATACTTGTTTTGATGCCTTTGAAAGTAACGTCAGCTAATAATTCAGAATTTGAAATTAAACACTAAAATGTAATAACGTGTTATCACTTATTCAACAGAGTCTATAGTTTCTAACTAATCACATACAAAGTGCTATGACTACATGTTGTCACAAATAGCTTAAGTTCGTGTCACTTAAATTTGCATGAAGAAAGTAAAACTGTCAATTAGTCATGTGAGAAAAGACAGTGTGACAGAGGCCAGAATTTCTGCTCTGCCATCTAAGTGTTTAGTCACTGTGAAAACATGAATCTAAGATCTAGAGTGGGAAAGGTGTCTTTGGAACTAACATCAGAAATGTTAGGAGTGACAATCTGCCTATTCCTCAATCTGGTAAACAAAGGTCAGGTTTATATAGCCAGAATCACTCTAGGAAATGTCACACTGGGCAAAATAAAATAGTGGTGGAAAGACAGAGGGAGAAGTTTGGCCTAAATTATCAAACATTTTTTTTTTTTTCATTAGCAGCGGTGCCCAGAAAGAAAAATACAAATGTTGATTTAAGTCAAAAATACAAACTGTCCTCCAACATTACTTTACCTGAGTCCAGATGGCCATTTTCCTTTTTTAAATAATCCAATCCTAGGCTTGCTTGGGCTGCCCCCCACACCTTTAACTATGGACTGCTGGCCTGACTTTGGTGATCATTCATTCCCTGGCCCCACTTCTAGTTCCTCTCCCCCCAACCCCCCCAATCTCTAGTTCCTCTCCCCTCCAACCCCCCAATCTCTGGCCTTTCTTCAAGGCTCAGAGATCCCCTCCCATACAATGACAAGGTCTACCTGATAAGGTCGAGCAATCTTAATGACAAAGTTGTTATTCCCTGAATTGTAGAAGCTAATCATTTAGGTCCCAACTGCGTTTGGAGATGCCTGAATGTTATTGATTAGCTGTGTGCAAAGAACATCCTCTCAGTAATTAATTCTTCTCCACTTCACTTTGAATGATTTAACAAAGAGCTGCCCTGTAGGCAGGTCACTGAAGGAAATGGGAAGGAAAAAATCTGTCATTAATGAAGCTGTCTCTTAAGGTAGATGTAGGAAGACAGATCCTGGCTGGTCTAGGTCAAAGCTGAAGTCAGATGAGTACGAAATCTTGGGACATCAATGTGAGTAATTCAGGCTCCAAAGTCTTCCTTCAATCATGAACCTCTTTCCATTGTTTGGATTACCTAAGAATGTATCATTGCCTTCAAAGAGGAATTACCAACAAAAAGTTTTCAGTGTCAACATGGGTAAATCAAAGTGTAGAGCTGATGAACAGAACCATGTAAATGATATAAAAATACTATAATCAAAATGTGACATTTTATTTCCTGTGTGTTTCTTTAGAATTGAAAACAACTGCTTCAATATTTCAGTTTTTCTGTTCAGGAATAGTCACATTTATGTCTTTTTAAAACAATGCCCATCCATCACACAGATTGATGATCCCTGCACAAAGTTAAAATCTCAGGAATCAGAATATTGTGTGAGCTTTCATATACATAAAACAAATTCTGGTCACTGTCAAGTTGCCCAAAGTAGGAGACAATGCTAATTTCTTGAACACAGATGGATTCCTTATAGGATATTATCAGTAATATTTTGCTTTGCTGTATCCCTTTCTTTTTCTCTCATAAATTCCTTGTATTACTCATTTATTTCTTCTCTTAAAAAGACATAATTTAGTAAATGTAAACATAGTAAAAAGTAAAGAAAATCTAGGAGATGTTTTCATAGTGACTCCAAGTAAAAGTACCCATTTTTCCAGCAAATATGTTTTGCCAAATCCTCAATTGTTTCTACTGACTCATTGCTCAAGAAAGCAAAAGTCAAACCTCAGAGCAAAAAGTAAAGGATCAATTTGATTCATATTAGCACCAATACAGTTTTGAGAGAGAGAGAGAGAGAGACACAGAGAGACAGAGAGAGAGAGAGAGAGACAGAGAGAAAGAGAGAGTGTGTGTGTGTAGCTTTGCTGTGATGAAACACAGACATTCTGTTGGTTTAAAATATTCTAAATTAATAAATAGACTATTTGCAATAACATTTTAAAAATTATTTATATTTGGGTATGTTCAAGGACTTATCCAACTTTGCTAAAATTATACTTTGCCAATTAAAAGAGGAATTTCTCTTGTTTCGCATTTAATATATAATAATGCAGAGTGAAATCTCCTGAGGTAGAGACATCGTCTTCCAGTCCAGGCACAACCCCAGCAGTTCCACCTGACCCGGCTTACAGAGGAGCTGAAGGAGGTCACACCCCCTCCATTGACACCAATGGACCGTTTTATGCAAAACTGTTCATTTTCCGGAAGGGACCATGTTTGACTGGTGGAGTGATTCACAAAAATCACTTCATTAAAAGAGCACTCTTCATGCATGGCCTTACTCCCTTTAGTGGGGTGGAAACGGTGAGCCACGCATGGATACCCAAGGAGGGGGAGCTCGACTCCACAGCGTGGATCCAAACTCAAGTTTCCAGTTCCTGCCTTCCGATATGACATCCTGGGGCTGCACACAGGCCAAGGCAAAGCTGGTGACTCCATTTGTCCCTGGAATGCCCACTTCCTTGCAAGTGAGCACTGCACACAACATTAGGGAAGCCACTCCCGCAGGGGAGCCCTGAGAGCCCCCAGTCTCACACCCACCCCCGTTCTAATCTTTCCCCAATTCTCCACAGAGCAGCAAATGATGCTGTTCATGACAGGCGTGGCCAGTGGGGCCTCGTGTGTGACTCCTGGACAGGCCCATGAGGACACTCTTCCCTGTAACTGGGAAGCCAGCACAAGCCAAACATGCTCTCCACTCCTGAAAGAACAGTGCTCCCAGAAATCTCATTCTCCCACAACATGGAAAGTCCAAAGACATGAACATAGGAGAAGAGGAAGGAGCGCCCCTTGGAAAAGAAGGAATAGGAGGGGGATGGGAGCAGGAAGAAGGCCGTCAATGGGGGGAAAAGGGGGACATCTGTAATACTTTCAACAATAAAAAAATAAATAAAAGCAAAATATGGCCTTGAAAAAAAAGGAAGAAAGAAAAGAAGAAACGGATTATTGAGATTTGGAAGGCAGAACAGAAGTAGAGGGTGAGAAGCTGAGATGTTGGTTAGAGCATGGTGAAAATGTGGGGAGATTTTGGTACGATTTATCTAAACCTTTGGGAGGTTCAGATGACCCAATTATCTTTACCCTTGAGTCACTCTTTTCTCCAGAAGTTGCCTGGTTTAGTGGAAGGTGGTTTTTTTTACTTGCAAAATGACACAGCTTCTCATTTGTCTGAATGCTGATTCTGTTTCTCTGATCAGGGAGTCTCTCTTATTACTTTTCAACTCCTGCATTGGGATTTCACTTAATGTTCAGCATCTAAACCCTTTGACCTTTCAAAATACTAAAAATGAGTTCTCTGCCTTTAAGGGTGCCATGGCCAGTGGTCTGTGAAAGTCTGTTTAGCTGTGAATTGCACAGCCCAGGACAGCTCTGAGCTCAGCTGCACCAGGCTAATTTCCATAAGCATCATGTGGTGTTACAGAAACCACATTTTGCCAAGCTGTCAACTATACAGCCTTCTCTTTGCTAAACAGACTCCCATTAAAACTGTCTGCACAATTTGTCAGTTAAATGAGGTACAAGAGGGATGCTCTATTTGCCCCTAATTAGCTGCGCAGACTACCTTTGTCTGTTTGATTAAGCATTCACATTATCAATTTTGTTTAATCTGATTCATTTCACACACCTCCCCTGGGACAAAGCCCATACGGTTAACTAATCTCTGATATCATCTCTCATATCAGGCAGCTATCATCTCCCCCAGAACACATTCTACCCACAGGCACTGTGATCATCAAGCTCCACAGAGGGGAGTTGTACCGGCGAGGGGCAGAAATCTAGCTCAGGAACTGGAGCTGAACCCTGACATGCTTAACTTAAACCACACAGCAGATTTTTCCTCAGTGCCGTCTGTCCACCATCATCCATCCATTCATTTATTCATATTCACTAATTCATTCATTCAGGCAGTAACCATATTGTTTGCCTACTATGCACCAGGGGCTGTGCTGGCAGCTGGGAGGGATACAAAGACGTGTAAGATAAGGTGCCTGCTCTCAGATTGCTTATTATCGCAGCCCTGGAGAGAGTACAGTGAAAACGTCAACCAGCATGGAGAGCACACTTTCTCCCTGAGGCCAGCTCCACTTATCTGTCAGGCATGGCCCATTTGGCTCAGCGACGAGACAACTCTCCAAAGAAGGATTTGGGATAAAGGCATGAACGCAAGTGGTCATGGCTTCCTGAAGTGATCTCCCATCCCACTCCCATGTGTAAAAGTAATGGACAATGGGGAAGGAGGAGTTTTAGGAATTGGAATGAACACATCATTTGATCATAAAGAGTTCTGAAATCTCTTTGCATCTGATAACTTCACTGAAGTTATTGCTTAGAGAAACCAAACTAGTGACATTCAAGCTGGCATCTTCAGTAGGTTGATGAGAGAGCAAATATAAAATGTTAGCAAAGTATGACTGCAAATTTTGGGAGGAAAAATGATTGACTTAATTTAGGGGGAAGTCTAAAACTATTCTGGGAATGGGAGTCGTTGAAAAATACACAGGTATTTGTGCTTCATGAAACGCTTGTTTTCCTGAACATCTATATCAAAATCTTATGCTGATTAAAATTGCAACCTCAGCCCTGGCCAGTTTGGCTCAGCGGCTGGAGCATCGGCCTGCGGTCAGGAGAGACCCGGGTTCGGTTCCCGCTTAGGGCATGTACCTCGGTTGTGGTTTGTCCCCGGCCCTGGTTGGGTCATGCGGGTGGCGGCCACTTGATGTGTCCCTTTCAGGTCGATGGTTCTCTCTCTCTCTCTCCCTCCCACTCTATCTGAACAAAAAATGAAAAAATGCCCTTGGATGAGGATAAAAAAATAAAAAATAAAAAATAAATATAAATAAAATTGCAACCTCAGAAACACATTCTACTGAAAGCTTTTGGGTCCTGGTGAGTGATAGCACTTGAAAATGAGTATTGGAACCTCAGAGCTGAAAGTGGAAAGCCTTAGAGGTTATTCAGTGCAATCCCCTCTTTGTCTGGGACTCTCCTGGATGACACTCTCAGATAAAGAAATTGTTGAATTCAACATAAGTGCCCCCACAATTGGGTTCCACTGTCCTGCAAAGCTGCCTGTCCTCCCCTGGTTAGTCAGCTCTGACCAATAGAAATATAGTCATTACACTGAGTTGAAATCTGTCCTGTGAAACTCTTGCTAACTGACTATAGTGAGTGAGTCTATGCAGGTGAGTCTAATGTGTTCTCCATAATTTTGAAGACAGCTTTTTACTGAGTGAAAAATGGAAGAGGAGGAAACTGTGGGTGAAAAGAAGGAGAGGCTAACTCTTTGACTCTTCTGCATAGACTAATATACACATTTATTTACAAAATAGTTATTAAAGCTATCTTATTGATTCTTATGCCTGGGATAGACTCAACTCATTAAATTGTAAATTATTCCTTTGACGCCTGAAAATCCTGACACCTGAAGATGTGGTTCTTGTATATCATCACTTTTCAATCTTTCATCTTTATGTAGAAAACAGAGATATTTCTAATATAAAATTAAAATTTGGGGTGGTTCTAATGTTCTGGGAATTAATATTTTATATCCAAAATTTAAAAAGTAGACATGTCAACTTCTCATGGACTGTAGGCTAGAAACAGAGCACATATTTATGTCAAAAGAATTTTAAAGTAAGACTTAACATAGATAAACTAAGTTTGGTCTATTAATTTGAAGATAATCAAGAGTTAACTAGACTTCCGGTCAAGATGGCAGTGTAGGTAAACGCGGTATCACCTCCTCCCACAATCACATCCAAATTACAACTAAACTACAACACAAACATCATTCAGAACCGCCTGACATCGAGCTGAATGGAAGTCCTACAACTACGGAATTAAAGAAGCAGCCACATGGAGACTGGTAGGAGGGGCAGAGGCTGGTCCCACACCCACATGTGGTGGAAAAAAATTAGGAGGACACCTCGGCTGGGAAGGTCTTCCCTGAGGACTGAGGGGCCCCCATCCCACACCAGGCATCCAGCTCAGGGTTCCAGTGCCAGGAAGAGAAGTCCCCATAACTTCTGGCTGTAAAACCAGCAGGAACTGAGGCTGAGGGAGGCTGAGGCTTCTGGAGCCCCAGGCAGCTCCTTTTAAAGGGCCAGGGCACAGACTTACTTGGACTTGCTCCCTCTGAGGTTGGAGGGGAGGCAGCTTGAGGGGCTCCAGAGACATACAGGGAAGAACTGAGCTGTTTGGCCTCAGGACGAGGGCTGGAGAGGCGGCTTTCTCCTGGACAGAGGTGCTGGTGGAGGCTGATGTTCCTTTGGTGAGCCCTTCCCTGGGGTGGCAGACGCCGCCATATCTGGGACTTCAGCAACCTGGCTCACACTGTTTGCCCCGCCCTGGTGATTCCCTGAGGCCCCTCCCACCCAACTTTCAGTCCCACCCAACTTTCGGTCCCACCCAAGCTGTTTCCAAAGTCTTTACCATAGGATTGGCCTGTCTTGGATCCTGCTTCAGAGTTTCCTAAAATCTCTCAAACAAGCAGCATCTGGTCTCAGCAAGCCCCATACCTCTCGTTAAGTGGCCCCAGGCCTGGCACTAGAAGCAGCCAGCCTTGGTTCACAACTTGGCTTTTCCTGGACACCTCCAAGCCCAGCACAAGAAGCAGCCATCTGCAGATTACTTTGTAGTTTATGCCAGGTGGCCCCAGGTAGAACACAGGCAGTGGCTGACCTTGCCCCAGAGCCAGCACACCCAGTGGACAGCTTCAGACCACATCGAAACACCATGAACCAACCACCTCCACAGGTGACACACTCAATGAGCGGACTCGCTGGGTACCAGAGCCCTGATGAAGTCTTGCTCTGTGTGATGGGCCCCTACACAGCTGGTCCTCCAAGGTAGTCAGAGGCCAGTAGCTAGTGGGCACAGCTAGTGCTTGCAGCTGAACAGCCTGAGTAAATCCCTCTCATTGATGTGTCAACAACAAGACTCAATTACAACAGAAGGGTGTACAGTCCACACTAGGGGTGCACCTTAAGGGCCCAGCTGGGGTGATCAGGGAGACTGTGCCACTGGATCCTACAGGACACCTACTACAATAGGCCACCCTACGAAGCCTAGGAGACATAGCAACTCTACCTAATACATAGAAACAAACACAGGGAAGCAGCCAAAATGAGAAGACAAACATGACTCAAATGAAAGAACAGAACAAAATTCCAGGAAAAGAATTAAACAAAATGGAGATAAGCAATCAATCAGATGCAGAGTTCAAAACACTGGTTATAAGGTTGCTCAACGAACTTGGTGAGACATTCAAGGAACTTAGTGAGACCTTCAAGGAACTTAAGGAGACCTCCAAGGAACTTAGTGAGAACATCAACAACGTAAAAAAGGACCAGTCAGAAATGAAGGATTCACTAACTGAAATACAGAATAATTTACAGGGAATCAATAGTAGAGTAGGTAAAGCCAAGAAGTAAACCATCGATTTGGAATATAAGGAAGCAGAAAACACCCAAACAGAACAGCAAAAAGGAAAAAGAATCCAAAAAACTGAGGATAGTGTAAGGAGCCTCTGGGACAACTTCAAGTGTGCCAACATTCGCATCATGGAGGTGCTAAAAGGAGAAGAGAGAGAGCAAGAAATTGAAAACCTGTTTGAAAAATAATGACAGGAAACTTCCCTAACTTGGTGAAGGAAACAGACATATAAGCCCAAGAAGCACAGAGTCCCAAACAAGTTGAACCCAAAGAGGTCCACACCAAGACACATCATCATCAAAATGCCAAAGGTTACACACAAAGAGAGAATCTTAAAAGCAGCAAGAGAAAAGCAGTCTGTTACCTACAAAGGAGCTCCCATAAGATTGTCAGCTGATTTCTTAAAAAGAAACTTTGCAGGCCAGAAAGGAGTTGCAAGAGGTATTCCAGGTGATGAAAAGCAACGACCTACAACCAAGCTTACTCTATCCTGCAAAGCTATCATTTAGAATTGATGGACATATCAAGAGTTTCCCAGACAAGCAAAAGCTAAAGGAGTTCATCACCAAACCAGTATTATATGAAATGTTGAAGGGTCTTCTTGAAAGAGAAGAACAAAAATATGAACAATAAAATGGCAATAAATACATATCTATCAACAATTGAATCTACAAACAAAATGAGTAAGAAGAACAGAAACAGACTCTTAGATACAGAGAACTTTTTTGTTGCTTGCCAGATGGGTGGGGGCTGGGGGGATGGGTGAAAAAGATGGAGGAATTAAGAAGTACAAATTGGTTGTTAGACTGACAAACCTCAAAGGGAAGGGGGGTTGGGGGGTGGGAAGAGTTAACTACAGCTCATTTCACTATACGTACTTTATTTCAGGGTAAACAAGAAATAATCATTATCACAAAGATAACAGTTCATACTTTTAGGGATATATACTCAATATTCAGATTAAAAACAAGGGTGCTATGACTGTAATATCAGTCACTTCATAGTGTTCCTTTCGGATTGTTTACCAAGACATATCAGCATCCTGAAAATGTGTTTAGTTTAAGAAGTTAATCTTTCCAAATGGGGTAAAGGGACAGAGGCATCTTTTTCCCCTTCATTGATTTTAGAGAGAGAGAAAGTGAGAGGGAGAGAGAGATGGAAACATCCATGAAAGAGAACATTGATTGGCCACCTCCTGCATGCCCCCCACTGGGGTTCGAGCTCACAACCCGGGCATGTGTCCTGACAGGGAATCGAACCAGCGACCTCTTGGTGCATGGGTCGATGCTCAACCACTGAACCACACCGGCTGGACGGGACAGAGGCATTTTGAAGTCTAGAAAATACAGTAGTCATTTCTCTTTACCCAGAAAAACTCTCTTTAGTATTTCTGGAAGTATAGTTCTGCTGATGACGAACTTCCTCATTTTTTTTTTCCCCTTGCAAAATGTTTATTTATATTCTTTTTCTTTCTGTGTGTGTGTGTTTTGTTTTGGTTTTTTTTTGCCGGGGGGGGGGGGGTGTTGCTTAAAATAAGTAACATTATTTCAGTTTCAATGAAGCAGAAATTTGAGAGCTAGGTGGTCTGGCTCAGGGTCTCTCATAAGTTTCAATCAAGCTGTCAGGCAAGACTACAGTCATCAGAAGAATTGACTGGGGATGAAAGACCCTCTTCCAAGCTCACGTTATGAGACTGTTGGAAGGTCTCAGTTCCTTAAGCTGTTGACCAGAGGCTTCCAGTCTACATGAGCCTTTTCACAGGAAGGTTAGCGTGCACTGGCATAGCAGCCGGAATCCAGCTGAACAAGTGATCCGAACAGCTGTTTTCCTTCCTTCTTGAAAGGTATGTTTGTATAAAATTCTAGAATAGTGCTCTTTTCAGTTACTTTAAAGAAGTCTTTCTGTTGTCTTCTGGCTTCTAAGGCCCCTGCTAATTGTTGTATCTCACATTTTTGAAGGCAATGTCTTTCTTTTCTCTGGCTGTTTTCAAGATATTCTCTTTGACTACGATATAGTTGTGTGTGGTTTTCTTTGAATTCATTGTGCTTGGTGTTTGTTAAGTTTTTTTGAGTCTGTCCATTCAATTCTTTCATCAATTTCAGAAACTGCTCAGCCATTTTTCTTCAGCTATTGCTTTGGTTCACTTCTCTCTTTCTTCTCTATTGGGACTCCAATTATAAATGTTAGATTTTTTTTTTTAATCTCATGCTTCTTCCACTCTATTTTATTTTGTTAATGTTTTCATTCTATGCTTTAGATGAATAATTTCTGTTGACTATCTTCTAGTTCTTTCTGACCTGAGCTTTCTCTAATCTCCTGTTAAACCCACAAATGAGATCTTAATTATAGATATTGTATTTTAAATTCTGGAATGTTTATTTGATATTTTCATTGTCTATTGAAATTCTTCAATAGAATTTCATTTATTTATTTTGTCCATATTTTACTCTGTTTTCTTTAATGTGTTAATCACAGATATTTTGCAATCTTTCTCTGCTAACTCCAATATTCTGATCATGTCTGTGTCTGCTTCTTTCTTTCTTTATTTTTTTATCCTCACCAGAGGACATTTGTGCATTCATCTTCAGATAGAGCGGGAAGGAAGAGAGGGAGGAAGAGAGAGAGAGAAACATCGATGTGAGAGAGACACATCAACTGGTTACCACCTGCACAACCCTAACTGGGGCCAGGGATGAACTGCAACCGAGGTACGTGCCCTTAGCGGGAACCAAACCCAGGACTCTCTGGTCCATGGGTGACGCTCTAACCACTGAGCCAAACCTGCCAGGGCTGTGTCTGCTTCTATTTGTTATTTTATGTCTTCATTAATGGTAACATTTTATTTTTCTTTACATTCTTGCATTTTTTAAAATTGCATGTTAGGTAATTTGGATGATATATTGTAGAGACTCTAGATTATTTTATCTTCCTCTGAAAAGCATTACATTTCTTTTTTCCTGACAGGTCATTAAATTGTTTATTACCTTGACCTGCCAGATATTGTTTTTAGGTTTTACTAGGATCAGTCTATTTTTGTTTTGCTCCCTTAGGGTGTAGCCCTTACTCTTAGTACAGAGTGTTTACCTAGGTCTCTCTCTTCTGACTGTGCCTAAACTCCAATGTCCCCCTCCAACTCTGAAGCCCCAACTTTTTTTGCAAAACACTCTGGCCTCTCATAGCTATACTCTGCTAGGTCTTCTAGAGTCTTGCTCTGGGCATGTGCAGCTAATAAATCAGCCAAGGAAAAATTTTAATGCATATTCTGGGACTCTGTCTGCAGCTCCCTTCTCTCAGGTACTCTGGCCCTAAATCCTAGAAGCCTTGGCAACCCTGATTTCTACTGTCTGTTTCCTCCATCCAGTGAGATTATCACTCCCTGCTTGGACTCTGTTTCCTGCATCACAATTTGGAAAATACTTTTAGGGAGAAAGCCAGGGTGAATGGTGGGCTCAACTCAATTGTTTTCTTTCTCAAAGACTGAGACCCTGAGTTAGTTGCTGCCCCGTACTTACACTCTATTTAAAAGAATTTTGAAATAATTTGTGTTATCTTTAAGAAAACCTGACTTTATAATGATAATTGACTATGATCAAGTAGTGAATATTACCAAAATGCAAATGTATTTAGCATTAGAACACCTATAATGTATATTCACAATAAAAAGTTAAAGAAGAAATACAGTGTGACTATTCCCATAGATTCAGGGAAACCTATTTGATAAGATTTAACATATATATATATATATATATATATATATATATACACACACACACACACATATATATATATATATATATATATATATATATATATATATATATAGAGAGAGAGAGAGAGAGAGAGAGAGAGTTAAAGCAAACATTATTCTAGATAATGAAATATTTGAAACATTTAAAATCATCAGTAAGACAACAACATTTGGTAAGAAAAAGTTTAAATTGTCTTAATTCACAGAATTTTATGTGAATAAAACAATATATCCATAGAGAAATAATAAGAATTAAGAGGTTAATTTACATGAACTATAAGATCAATGTACAAAAATCAATTGTCTTTTTATAATCAGCTAAAACTAATTAGAAAATACATCTTATAAATAGTAATAAAGTACTTTAAAAGAGTATATATAAAATGACCCTATTTAAATATTTTAAATACATTTTATCCATAGAGATTTGGGAAAATATCAAAGTTTTAATTGTGGTTTTCTTCACAATGTTGCCTAATATTTTTGCTTTCTTTTAAAACAGTTCTATAGAGCTTAATTTTCCAAATAAATCTATTTTACTTGCAGAACATTAAGAATACTGTATATAATCAATTTTCTAAATCATACATTTACTTCAACTATTTAGAGCTGGAGAGTAAAATGTGACTATGTACCCAGAGGTTAATGTTAGTATCTACTACACTGCCAAAACTAATTTGAAAAAATTTTCATTCTAACTGGTGAAAAAAAAAAATTGTCGGAATAATTACTTAATGTCATAAACTTAGACTTTTGATTCATTGATTTAATATTTAATTTAAACAGCTTTTTGAACCTCTTAGAGCATTAGAGAATCATCTAGTTGTCCAATAAATGTTTGCTAAAAATTTCAAAAATTTAAGCAAAAATAGACTTTTTATTCTTTGTTTGAAATGATTAAAAGAAAAGACAGGTTTAGTTAAAGGATTTAAGCCAGCAGTTGTTTCAAAAGTATGTTTTAAGAACACTTAAAGTCAGCAAGTAGAGTTTTATTCCCATGTTTATTTTCATTTCAGTGTTCCCCCAACATCTACTTGTATGTTTTAATTTTTAATGTAAGTATTCAAAGTTCTCCTATTTACCAATAAACAAACTGACTGATTTACATTTAATATTATCACTAATTCAAAATTCCCACCTCAAGAATCACTAGATTATTCTTCCTGGATTAAACTTCATGGAATAAATATAACTCAGAATGCCTATAAGCAGACAAGAACATCTGGCTTACACTCCTAATTAAAAAAAACAACAACAACCTTAAGTTAAGAAACATTTTTTTAGTGAATCCCCAGAAAATTTTAACTTCAAATGGGTCCAATTTTTTACTTCATTTTTAAAAGTGAAATAATTATAGGTAGAAAATTAAACTATGTTTAAATATAAAGAAATTATTTATTACAAAAAATATTAGAAGTAAGATTAATGTAAATGGGTCTTTCTAAACTTCATAGCAATGGCTCAAACTAATCAGTCCTTCATTTACATGAATAAGTTTTTTAATAGCTCTATATACTCTGGTCTGGGAATCATTCTGACTCATTAGTTTCTTTTAGTCAATGCTCTTATGTATTAATACTTATGCTCTTTGGCATTGCCATAGGTTTTATAACAATCTAATTAGTATCCCTATATTGTAGTCAAGTCAATTAAAAAGGATAACAGGTCTCACAGATGAAAACTTTTTCTCCTTCATAGCATTTGGCCAAAGAATTATGGATAAGTGCAAGAATATAAATTCAGCTTGCAAAGAGAAGCAAATATTGGGAGGCAGCTAGAGTTCCTCTCCCTTTGTGAGGAAAGTACTCTTGTGGAGGAGGCTTTATTGTGTTCTATGTTTGAGACACAACATGAGGGAAACTGTGGTTGTTTGTTTGTTTATTTATTTATTTTAATCCAATTTGATGGATTAACGAAACCATATAGTCCTGTCTCTAAAAAGGTATACTTTTTAATCCTGTGTCATCTATAGTGTATATTTTTAAATGAAATCAACTAAATTATATCCAGAACTTCCTATTTGTTTTTTATTGTGCATTTATGTTTTATTCACTCATTCATTAATGAATTATTGAATAATTGACTCATCCATTCATTTGATGAGTAAATACAAAACGAATATTTATTAGAGAATAATATGAAATGGTTAAGACCCTGCTCCTTTGAGCCAGACAGCTTGAGTTTACATTCTGCCTGTACCACTTAATAGCTTTGTGCCTTGATTTCCACATCTGGATATTAATGGGGGGAAACAACAGCACCATTATCAATGAGTTAAAATACATTGAGTGCTTAGCCTGCTGTAGCCTATCATCATTGTCAGCCTGTCATACTGGAAGTATTTAATAAATATTAGCTATTATTACATGTGCTAAATACTGTAGACTCAGACAATACTTAATACTCAGTGCAATAGTAATTTCAAACTTTAAAAGCTATTTTAAGCCATCCTATATTGTAAGCTCCCTTGTATTTACTGTCACTGTGAATCATTCTCATGTTGTATTTCCCAAGTAAATTTCTCTGTCTGGATTTGTTTTACATGATAGTTTTGTTTGTTATTCTTTTGTACTAAATTATGAATGTATTGAAAATAGAAAGTGTTTTTTTTTATTCTTGAGTCAATAAAGCCCTAAATTCTCTCCATGATTTTAACGAGTAAACTAAGAACAATCTGCCAGACCACAGCCCAGGCTGCTGGAAGTTTGGATTTCCTGATACAGTGGGACTTCTTTATCACAGTAAAGGTATGACGAGGCTGGAGGGACATCCCCTGCCTCAAGGGAAAGCAGGCCAGAACACATTATATATGCTATGTTGCTGTATTTTGTGTAATTCATTAAATCCCAGGCACTAGTGATCCATGCTATGACAAAATATAGAAACGATGTGCTGAAATGTTAATTGCAAGACTGTCTAGATATCTCTTTCAAGTGGAGAGTAATCCAACCATCATCCAATAGACTATTCAAAACATCACTTAAGAACTTTAGTGTCATCATATCCCTGCTTTTGTTCTCTCTTATTTCCTATTAAATTTTACCAGGGTGTTCAAACATCGAGATCACATTTTAGTATATTGGCATCAAGCAGATTCCATTTTGAAAACATTTTCTAACATAAGGATAGAATTGAGAAACTTTGTGTCATTCAGTTGCACACCCAGAGGCGTGCTCTGAGTCACACAGCAAACCAAAAACAATTATCTGAGGACATTCTGAGCAGTCAAATAAAACTGACAACTATAATAATTTGTTTCACTCATTGTCTTTCAAAAATATAGTCATATTTGCTAAGAGTCTTACAATTTGTTTAGTTATCTTTTAGAGGGAATACATGTGAAACTTTCGAATCTTATTAAAATATTGATAGATAAGAAGCAGCTGTTGGCAGATCACTTTGTAGCTTATACTGGGTGGCCCCGGGTAGAACACAGGCAGAGGCTGACCTTGCCCCAGAGCCAGCACACCCAGTGGACAGCTTCAGACCACATCAAAGCACCACCACCCAACCAACTCCACAAGTGAAACACTCAATGAGTGGACTCAGTGGGTACCAGAGCCCTGATAAAGTAAGTCTTGCTCTGTGTGTTGGGCCCCTACACCACTGATCCTCCAAGGGAGTCAGAGACCAGTGGTCAGTGGGCACAGCCAGTCCTTGCAGCTGATCAGCCTGAGTAAATCTCTCCCATTGATGAGCCAACAGCAACCAAGTTTCAATTACAATAGAAGAGTGTACAGTCTACACTAGGGGTGCACCTTAAGGGCCCAGCTGGTGTGATCGGGGAGGTTGTGCCATTGGACCCTACAGGACATTTACAACAATAGGCCACCCTACGAAGCCTAGGAGACATAGCAACTCTACCTAATACATAGAAACAATCACAAGGAAGCAGCCAAAATAAGGAGACAAAGAAGCATGTCCCAAATGAAAGAACAGAACAAAATTCCAGGAAAAGAATTAAACAAAATGGAGATAAGCAATCAATCAGATGCAGAGTTCAAAACACTGGCTATAAGGATGCTCAAGGAACTTAATGAGGCATTCAAGGAACTTAGTGAGACCTTCAAGGAACTTAGTGAGAACATCAACAACATAAAAAAGGACCAGTCAGAAATGAAGGATGCACTAACCGAAATACAGAATAATTTACAGGGAATCAATAGTAGAGTAGGTGAAGCCAAGAAGCAAACCATGGAATTGGAATATAAGGAAGCAAAAAACACCCAATCAGAACAGCCAAAAGAAAAAGGAATTAAAAAAAAAAATGAGAACAGTGTAAGGAGCTTCTGGGACAACTTCAAACGTACCAACATTTGCATCATTGGGATGCCAGAAGGAGAAGAGAGAGAGCAAGAATTGAAAAACTATTTGAAATAATAATGACAGAAAACTTCCCTAACTTGGTGAAGGAAACAGACATACAAGTCCAGGATGCCCAGAGAGTCCCAAACAAGATGAACCCAAAGAGGTCCACACCAAGACATATTATCATCAAAATGCCAAAGGTTAAACACAAAGAGAGAATCTTAAAAGCAGCAAGAGAAAAGCAGTTTGTTACCTACAAAGGAGCTCCCATAAGGCTGTCAGCTGATTTCTCAAAAGAAACTTTGCAGGCCAGAAAGGAGTGGCAAGAGATATTCAAGGTGTTGAAAAGCAACGACCTACAACCAAGCTTACGCTGTCCTGCAAAGCTATCATTTAGAATCGATGGATATATCAAGAGTTTCCCAGACAAGAAAAAGCTAAAGGAGTTCATCACCACCAAACCAGTATTAATGAAATGTCGAAGGGTCTTCTTGAAAGAGAAGAAGAACAAAAATATGAACAATAAAATGGCAATAAATACATATCTATCAACAATTGAATCTACAAACAAAATGAGTAAGTAGAACAGGAATAGACTTATAGATACAGAGAACTTTTTGTTGCTTGCCAAATGGGAGGGGGTTAGGGGGATGAGTGACGAAGATGAAGGAATTAAGAAGCACAAATTGGTTGTTAAAGAGAAGGGGGGAGGGAGAGCAGGAAGAGATAAACCAAAGAAATTCTATGCATATGTGCATAACCAATGGATACAAATAATAGTGTAGAGAAGGCAGGAGCAGGGGTGGGATTGAGGAGGAGGGGGTCAATTAAGGATAAAAAGGGAACATCTGTAATACATTCAACAATAAAGATAAGTTTAAAAAAATATTGGTAGAAAACCATGAATAACAATAAATACCATGTTGAGATATTCATTACTATTTTTGTGCAGTTACTCCATGATTCTGTCACAAACATTGAAAGTAACCCACTTAAGAATAGTGTTAATTTTGGCTAACTAATGAGTTATACTTTTTAAATACTAGTTTAAAAATAGTAGATAGACTAGTACTTAGACATTAGCAAATATTTAAGCTTTCCAGTAAAGAATTATTTAGTAGAACATCAAATACCAAGTACATTTTTTCTAATACTCTGATGGAAAAGATAGGCTAAACTGGTTATTTGTTTTGATTAATTCATACATAGAAATGTTAGGAAATGATTGAAGTATTATAAAAAAGGGAATGGTCTGCACAGCTGTATGCCTTAAGATGATTACTCTTGTAATTAAGAGGTGGATCAATGATGGGATCAGTTCTAGAAACAGAAAAACCAACCCTGAAGATTGCTTAGGCAAGAAGTGCTGGGATCATTATTTAAGGTAGGGGTTGGCAGAATTCTCAGTTAAGGGCCAGAGAGTGAATGTTTTAGTTTCTGCAGGCTATAAGATCTCTGTTGCAACTACTTACTCTGCCGTTGTATTGTGAAAGCAGCCCTAGACAATCATAAATGAATGGATATGGCTGTGTTTCAATAAATCTGTATTTATGGACCCTGAAATTCAAATTTCATATATTTTCATGTGCCACAAAATATTATTCTAAAATAATATGGGATAAGATGAAAAAAGCGGTTATCCCAACCACTTAATGTAAAAATCATTCTTAGCTTTCAGACCAGATGAAAATAAACAGTGGGCCAGGTTTGGCTCATGACTATAGTTTCCCCTGATCTAAGATAGCAGCAGTGCTACTAAAGAAGAGAGGAAGGAGTTAAGTGATATTTGGAAGATAGGCTTTATGGGATTTAATGACTAATTTAATGTTGGAGGCTGAGGGAGTCAAACGACTTTGGATGAGCCCCAGCATTCTGGCTTGGTTAAATGATGAGATTCTCTGAAGCAGAGATCCAGAAATAAGCTAGACAGCAGGAAGGAGCTAGAAAGTGAGATTCAGACTTGATCTGAGGACAGACTGAATACACTAGACCCTGTGCATCATGGAGGAGTCAGTGATTTTACTTCCTGGAATATCCATTTTCTTTCCCTTCCCTCGGGAACTCTGGCAATAACACTAACTGTAGGACTTATTACATTTACCTTTTCTTTTTCTTTTTCTTTCTTTCTTTCTTCTACCATAACTGCATCTCACTCAATGTTGTTTCTCAACAAGAAAATGATCTTACCAAAACAGATGTGGGAAAATGGGCTAATGCACATGGAACTTGCTAATAATGACATGAGCCCCATTACTTAGAAGCAGCTGGCTTTATACAACAAAGAAGTGTCCTACTGAAGATTCAGGCTAATACCATCTGTGAGACAGCACTTAGCAAAGTTGGAATAGCTGCTTAGAGGATTCAGTATACATTCCGAGTGAATACACAATATACAGTGTTGTTCACCGAGCTAGACTTCACTGATTGTGGAGATTAAAAATTCCACCAAGGGATGGTTTTCTCACTATTACACTCAGTCACTCACTCGCATTTTTGCAATGCATCCCTATCTTTGGGCACTACATAGTAATAATAAGTCTTAGATCCGAAGGAAATATTTTCACTCAGAATGTTTCCATTGCATGAGAAGTTGGGTGTTTTGAATATTCAAGAGGATTGTGACTGTAATGGAGGAGGAATAGACATCATCCAGAAATACTGGAATCAATCAGTCAATAATGACACTTAATCGTACCCTCTTGAAGAGAATATGAAGGTGTTCTCATTTGGGGAGGATAGTTGTGCTGTGTTAGACTGGAGTGTGTATTATTGTTTGGAAGGCTGAATATAGAGGAAGGATACATGTGGGACAATCACCAAGTGGACTAGACTGGACATCAGTTGCGTGTACCTGTCTAAAATTATTTGCCTTTTGAGTCATTGTGAATCCAGCTTCTTCAGATGAAACACCAAAACTACATTTTATAGACACTTGAGAGCAGACAGGTACAGGCTTTCGCCAAGCAGATGCAGCCAAGAGACACAGAGGTTGGAGGAGAGAAAAGAAAACTTAAACAATTGATATGGTAATATTGCAAATGTCAAGTGGTAAGACTCGTGTAATGACCGAGGCCATGCTAAAGAATATTAATCTAATTTCTTCAAATGTAGAATCATCTCAATGATTCCGTTTGGAGTTCACACTATGGAGGTATGTGATGGGGACTGTTCCAAGCTGGAGATAGATGAGATGGGAATGGCAGAAAGTCGGTAAGACAATGAGCGTGGGGATCCAGGTAACACGTTTAAAGCATTTATTGGTAGGATCTCAGATAAAGCAGTGGACTAAAAAGTTAGAAAGAAATGGAATGATGATATGGTTAGGACAATAAGCACCTAATAAGTAAGAGAGAAAAATAAATAAAACAAAAGACATACACAGTAACAAATACTGAACAAACAGCTTGTTGTAGTGACAACCCAGTATTAGGAATTACCCTTCCATGTGTCCACTTCTTTGCTGCTATTGCCAATGGGTCCTGAAAGCCACACACTCAGGGACAGGTCAGCCCTGAGAATGAAGAGAAATGCAATGGCAAAAATTGCTCTGCCCACTCTCACTTTAGAACTGTCTCTCTTATTGCTCCTAAGGGAAAGATTTATCCATTGTTTTCTCTTGTTGCTACACATCAAAATCTAAACTGAGCAAAATCTCTAGAGGACATAGCCCTTGCAGTAGCTGGCTTCAGCTAACAGATTCCTAGAAAAGACCCCGAGAATCCACGCTCCCAGGGTTTGTGGTGTTTACACTGAACTTGGCATTGGAGAACAGCTGAAGCACAGAGTTGTTTAACTTGACAGAGGCCTTTCTAGAATAAGGTCAGAACAAAATACATCCATTAATTAATTTCTGCCCCAAACTGCTTTTATTCAATTAAAATGTGGCCAATCACAAACAAAACAAAAAAACCCACAAAGTCTTCGACACTTCTCTCATTAAGAGTCGAGGTCTATGTCTTATTCCCTCATATCCAAGTGGGCAGTGTCACTACTTTGACCATTAGAATACAATGGAAGTGGCATTTCCGGGTCCAGGCCGTAAGAGACTGACAGCTCCCATTCCTCTCTCTTGGAACACCTGTTCTTGGCCCCTGTTGGCCATCTGCACCCCCAGGTAAGAAGTCCTAGTAGTCTACTGGAAAAACCACATGGCGAGATCCTGACACTACATGGAGATGGGCCCAGCTAAGCCCAGTCTGCCAGCCATTTGGCCAAGACTCCAGGTAGGAATGTGAACCTGTCTTTGACCCTCCAGACCAGCCCAAGTCATCAGATAAGTAGCACTGAAAGACCCCCGGCCATGGGGAAGAGAAGCGCCCAACCATGTTCTCCCCAAATGCTTGATACACAAAATGATGAGATATAATTAAATGGTTGTTATTTTAAACCACCAGACTTGGGGCAAGTTTGTTACATAGTCACAGATCATTCAAAAAGGAAGTATGGTTGAAAAGCTGCGTGTCAAGACTTCTTATAAATTTCTCCTTAATTTACTTTATAATTTAAAGCTGCTTTTTGTTCTTTTTGGTGAGCACCTTAAGAATTGTTGTCCCCTAAGCCCCTCTATAAGGAACTAATGACCTGCAAACATAAGCTTGTACTCATTTGGGAGTTCCATACTTAAGCAGTCAAATGAATAATTTTTTATCGAAAATAATATAAAGCACAAGTCCACCCTTCTCTCTTATCCTCACCTTATTTTAGCTACTAAGTAAAGCATTGAGTAAAGCATTCACATTCCTCTGTTCTATAATTACTCCCACACATTTTTTTGCACATTTAAAAAAAAATAGGAGAGCAACACTCCCCACAGTGGCGGCCCTCCAAGCTCACCCCACCTAATGCCTCCGGGCAGGTTGGGTGAAGCTATTTGAGGATCTGTAAAACATTTGGGATCCTCCTGGGTAAAATGTGGAGCTGGAATTATAAGACCATTATCATTAACAATTGGCAGGAGGCTTGTCTCATTTCTCCTGGAGAGATTACAGGGGTTGAAGGATGTTCCCTTAATCACCACGCTGACCTCACCTGACAGAGGCTAGTGCTACTTGAAGGGGAGCCCAGCTCCCCGAGGTCCAAGCATCCCCTCGCTCAAAGCAGCAGGGCCACAGTCTAGGGTAAAGAAATAAAAGTCCTTTGCCAGACAAAACAGTTATGGCAGTTGGTGGTCATTACCCAGAATATTGCTTCAGGGTGAGTTAAATGTGAGAAATGTCACAGAAGGAAAGAGATCCATTTAGGCCAGCCTCAGTCACTAGCTTCATCAGTCTGTGCAGGTATCCCAGACATTCTGGTACACCACCTCCGACCCACGTTTGAGTTGATACATATAGCTACACAATATAAACCAGTGTATAGTTATTTAGTAAAATGAGAATAGCTATAATTACAGAATATTAGACACTATACACTTTTTTTTCATTTAGTCACAATAGCAGTTCTATACATTGTAAGTATTCCCCATTATATAGATAAACAAACGGAGACTGTGGGAGGATTACACAGCTAAGAAATGGAAGAAGTAGGGTTCAACCACCATCTGATACAGAGTTGCTGCTCTTTCCACATCTATACACTGAATTGATAATTCAGCCTCAGAATTTAGATTCATCTGCTCTAAAAAATCAAGAAAAGGAGCAATAACTACAAATACTTAAAAAACACAAGAGCAGTAAAGAGTAAAAAATACCTTTGCAGAGTGCTTACTATTGTCTAAGTACTGCTCAAAGTACGTATATATGACTTAGTTCATCCTCCACAGTGACTCTATTAGGTCAGTGTTATCACTAGCTCATTTTAAATGAAGAAGCCGTGGCATCAAGATGTTCCTTTGCCCAGGTTCATACAGTCGGTAGGTCGCAGAGCCAGCCTTTCAGTCAGGAACGTAGCCCTAGAGTCTACTCTCTTAATCTCAAATGCATTGGCCAGAGTAGATATGCTGGTTCTGCCACTTTCTAGTTTTGTGACCCCAGAGAAGTCACTTAGTCTCTCAAAGTCATGCTTTCCTTGTTTCTAAAATAGGAACGATGGTACCCAACTTATGAAAGTGCGGGAAGGGTTACTCGTCTGAGGCACCAGCAGCACCAGCCCGATGCCTGGCCCGGAACAGATTCTCAGCAGATGTTAGTTCCTTCCAAATTCCTGGCTAGCTCCCCTCTAGTGTCTCCTCTCCTTCCCCCTTCATTCTCGCTCTTTCCTCTTCCCTCGTCCTCTCTCCTTTGCTCCGTTCGTGGCTGTCTCATGTGCTCCTGAGCTGTTGGCATCCACAAGGGCATTAGGGCTACACATCTTGTCTTCCAGCTGTGGGTGGTGCCCAGAACAGCAAGGACAGCTGCCCGAACCCTTCATCACACTCTGTTCTTCCTCCCTGTGCATCTGAGGCCATTGCCACGAATGGCCACTCCAGTCTGAAGTCCGATGGAGGCCCTGGGGTGGGAAAGTATCTGCTGCTCTGGAGAGCAAAACCAGCCCAATAGAGAGCTGCGGCAAGTCGCCGCAGGAAGTGCTGATGCCAGAACTGGGGTTGCTCCAACCCCGTCTATTCAGTGACCGTTGTCATAAAGTCTGCTTTCGAATCCGTCTGCAACAGGCCCATAGAACCAGAGCTGAGGAAACATCAGCTGGGCTGGCACAGTCCTTATTTCTTTCATGTCCCCCTTGTCAACAGTTTGAAAGTGAGATGGCTAATTTTGTGCCTGACAAGAAAGGACGGATCATTTTCTCAGATGCTGTTATCAGCAGAGTCAGAGCTGGTACACTCTCCGAGGGAGTCCCTGAACCACAGGTTACTGGCAGGCAGACAAACACTCGCTGACAGCCATTTGTGACCAACTATGAAACACCATCTGCTGCGGCTGGGGGAGGAAAGGCCCAGCAAGTGACAGCCACTGCGGAACCCGCCCTGTTAACTCCGCGGCCTGCAGGCAGCCCTAACGGAAAACCAAGTCTGCGCTCCTGCGTAGTATGGCTCATCCAGATCGTATGTATATAAATGATAGAATATCGATGTTTTATGTGGAAGTGAAAAACATTAAATCTGTCTTTATACTAAAATGCAAACATTAAACCTCTGAGTCCAGCAAGGCAACATTGGGAAATAAATGCAGTCAAGAACTGAGTAAGTTCCTTCCGAGATGTGAGCCGACTTGTGTGTGGACATCATTCAGTGGACATCAGTATTGAAGTGTCTTTGATGTTTTCGTTTGGGATTAAAAGAACAACAGCAACAACCTTATTATTTCTGCATTTTGGGGGAGGAGAGGGGGTAGTTTCTGGAAAAAGCTCTACTTTACAATTCAAGATGTATGTTAAGAAAAGTGCTGTTATTTATAATGTGTAATGGATACATTATTCAGAAGAAAAAGATACTTTACTGAGAGGAAAGATTTCAGGTCTTTAAGATACTTAGGAAAAGGGATTCTTTTTTCCTCATTAACTTTAATAAGGCACACAGCCAAAGGCATATGCCAACCCTCTCCCTCTCTGGTTGGAAGTCTGGGTTTTCATTTTTAAGAGTCTTAATAGTCCTGTGTCTCATGATTAAGTAATGAGAGCTGGCATCAAAGTATCTGAAGTTTAGCTGATCTTGCATTTATCCTTACAGGCCAGGGAAGATCGTAAAACAAAATGGTTAAAGCCAAATATACAAGCAAATATGGATTCATAGATAGATAGATAGATAGATATATAGATAGATAGACAGACAGACAGACAGGGACGGTAGAAAAATGCCAGTTCTTACTGACTACCTGAACTCAGGGGCCTTGGCAGGAGTTACAAGGTTTGCTGGTGGGAACTACTTTTCACAGATTACAATATCTGAATTCTGTATTTTAGCTCCCAACTGAAAAGTCAACCCATTACTTAATCTTTCTGGTTAAAACCTATTGGGATGTCCATGCTATGTGCTTTCGAAGCTCTTACGATGGAAGAGATCACGGCTGTGTGTCCTTGCATTTCAGTCTCCTAGGACAGGAGAGGAGCTTCTGTTCCAAAGCTGAAATCCAATAACCTCAAGCGAAGAATCCAGATCATCCCTGAAATCGGTGCCTCCGCAGGAGGGGAGGGATGGGGGTGGCAGGGCAGGCCTTCGTGAATCCCATTACACCAAAGCGTGGGTATGACCTGCTCCTGGGAACATAACGGAGCGGTGATGGAGGATAAGGAAAAAAGATTTAAATGTGCTTTCACTTATGGCCGTGCAATATGAAAAACAAATCTAAACATTTGTCTGTAGAATCAGGTGATGATTGGCTGTCTCCTGTCTCAAGGGGGGCAGGAAAATGGTCCATGCACCTGCCACCTAATTCAGTTTAAAACCTGACACATTTACCAAGAGTGGGCTGGCATAATGAAGTTCATTCAGGCTGTCAGCGGAGTCAATAAGTTATCCCCAACTGCTTTTGTTTCAGCAGAGGCAGCGGCTGAGGTACTTATTCAAGTAAAATTTATTTTCAATTGCCGGCCATAATGCCACGGGCACAAGCCTGGCTTTGACGGAACCTTTTGCTCAAGGCTACACTATTGTTAAAGTTTGTGTCCATTGTCTGGGGTCTTTGATCTGTCAAAGCTGCCTAACAAGCTGGTTAAAAACTGTTTCAGATAACAGGTGTGTCCTTTGAGGGCACAGGGACATTTTTCAGCTCCTTTAAAAGAGTGGTTTGAAGATTGACAAATATTTCCAAGCTGGTTGGTGGTGATATATGTACGGCACTGTTGCAACAAGAAACAGATTTCATGTCTTTAGTTCCGTGGGTTTCTGGCAACAAGCAATCTTTCTGAATGAGGGATTTAAGAGACATGTTGTTGTTTCTTTAATCAAGTCAAGTGTTAAATTGTTTGTATGCAGATTTGTATGGAATTAGGGCCAAAGTTCAATGTGCACTAGAGGTGTGAGAGGCGGGTGCAATGCCCACGTAAAAGCTCCCGTGGTTGGCTCATGGTCAACCAGTTACTCCTGCACATTGAAAGTCTTCCAACTTCCAGAAGGGACCACCTGACAGTGACAGGTGATAGGCATGCCCCAGAGACAGTTGCAAACTTCCTCCTTTTCCCAATTCTCTTGCCAGAAAAAACAAAATTAGGTAGATATCACAAAGGTGCTCTTTAGGAGCCAAATTATTTCTTCCTATTACTTTTAGAAACACCCTTATATTTTTCTGAGGGGAAATGAAATATATCTTCAGCTGCCTCTTTTCCAGTCCATCATAAACTGTCCTACTCTCTCCTCCAGCAGTAATTTTGTTCTGGCTGAAGATTAATGGGGCTAGAAAGAGGTGGGGCTAGAACCAAGGGGTCATTTACATTATCCATCTGCATAAAGCTGCTCAAGTTCACCAAACCTTTTGGGAGAAAAAACAGAAATTAGAGTGAGTTAATGCCACTTGGAAATATTGGCAAAATACCTTCCATCACACACTTAACTTCCTAGATATTTGTAAATTGGATCAGAAATAGTAAGGTTAAAATTCAAGAAGCCAACAGTATCTTTTTAGTTTAAAATCATCCCTGAATAAGAAAATTAACAAAATTGAGCTAAAATAATTATGTGTATTAGTTTTCTTCCTGAAGTAATTAAGTATGGATGCAACTATTATACTTAAAGTTTTTTGAAAGGTTTCTAGGAGAGGATGTTAAAAAATAAAACAAGTAGATAATTTTTATTTTAAAGAATATCTTTTTAAACGCATTTCTTATTCCTCAAAACACACACACACACACACACACACACACACACACACACACACAGTAAAGCAAGAGCATTGTGTGCTTACTACATATAAAAAGCCCTTACCATGTGTAAGGAAAGTCCTTACTACCTATGAATGTTTCATATGTTACAGAGACATCCTCAGTAATGGGAAAGGGCAAGGAGAATCAATAAATCTTTTTGGGAAGTGTGGGCAGTTCTGAAGGGGAAAAAAAAAATCAATTTTGCTTCTCACCCTACAACATTCTCCAAAATAATTCCCTGGTGCAGACAGTGTAATTCACATTGGAGTGGAGGTTGTTTAAATTTGGACAAGATGTTTGCTTCTCTAAGACTCATTTATAAATTGCTGCTCATTCATAAAATGAAGACAGTTAGGATAGCTACCTCAAGACTGCTTCAGAATTAAATATGATACTTTTTTAAAAATAAGTTTGGTCGTTGGTTAATACCAGCTACTGTTGTTAGTCACGTAAAAGATCACAGATTAGCAATTTCTGGGTACAGAAGGCCTAGCTAAAGCATAAAAGTAACCTGAAATAAACATCACTACACAAGGCTGTAAGTTTTCTTTAAAAAGGTAACCAAAATAAATTAAATACAAAGAAAATGTTAAAGAACTAAAATGAAAAGAAAACAAAAACTAATAAATACATAAATAACAACCAAACCAACTAGTCAAAATGAAAGGGCAAATGACAAACTAGAAAAGACATTTTTACAAAAATATCTTTTGTACTTTTTACAGAGAGCTTTCATCAGTTAATTAGTAAAACATTGTTTCCAACAGATAATTTAGTAAAAAACATAAACCAGCAATTCCCAAAAAAGGAAATACAATTGTTTGATGATCATAACCCCAGATTATAAACTTTGGAAGGCACAGGAACTTTGTCAACATTGTTTACTGCAGTATCCCCAGAATCCTGGAGAGAACCTACTATGTAACAGATTCCCCTCTCCCTCCAAATGTTCATTATTGAATAGAAAAATGTTCCCCTTTGTTATCAAAGAAATACAATTTCAAGCAAGCAGATAAGAGGACAACCCTAGGTACACTCCATTGTTTATTCAAGGTGATTTATAATAATGAATCAGTGGAGAAAACACAGTATACGAATATAGAGAAAAAGCAAGTGTTTTCATCTTATAAAAGGAAAACTATCCTGATGTTCTCCTTCCAACATTCATTTTAAGGAGAAACAACAACTGTCCTGACAAACATTCTATTTGAACTTTTATAAACCTAAAGGTAGAAAACACTCTACGTGGACTATTTTGCTATTTTCATAAGAACTGGATTTAAGGTGAAAGTAAAAAGTTGTCCGTCAGGCACTCAATAACAAACTTTTTTATTTTTAATACTTCTATTCCAAGAGCAGGTCAGAGCTGTGGCTCGCATGTGCTAATAGCTCTAGAGAGTATTAAAGTTTCTCCTGCCATGCCCCTCCCCACCCCACTTCAAGTTCACTCCTCCCTGCTTGCCTAATACACCCCTCCAAAATTACATAATGCATACATACAGAAACTTTTATTTGGATCAAACAGGGCATGTGTAATCAGTTCACAGAAAAGGAAGTATAATGATCCAACAAAAATACTAAAGGACTTGTGACAAGAACAGAATGGGCAACATTCTGTGCTCATAGGCAGCCATTATTCTCTCCCAGACTCCCCTGTCTTCCGTCCTGAATAGCATGGGCCACGGAGCGAGATGGGGCTAACGATGGTGGGGCTAACGATGGGGTGTATTGGGTGAAACAGCCCCTCCAACATTCGTTTCCACCAGGAACCTGTGAAAGTGATATTACTTGGAAATAGAGGATTTGTAGATGCAATCAAGTTAAAATGGAGGTCATACTGGATTAAGATAGGCCCCAAATCCAGTGACTGGTATACTTACAAGAAAATGGAAATTTGGACACAGAAACACACAGACACACAGAATAAGATCACGTGGAGATGGAAGCAGATTGGAGTTATAGTATCACGAGCCAAGGGACACTTGAGGCCACCAGAAGCTGGAAGAGGCAAGCAGAGAGTCTTTGCTAATGCTGGTGGAGGGGCTTGGCCCTGTCAACACCTTGCATGAATGTGTCAAAGGTGCAAAGGGAGCTTCTAGTTATGAAACAAACCATGGAGATGTAATGTAAGCATGGCGGCTGTACTTAATAATATTGAAACTTGCTAAGACAGTAAATCTTTAAAGTCTTCATCACAAGCAAAAAAAATTTGTAACTATATATTGGGGATGGATGTTAACTAGACTTATTATGGTGATAATTTCACAATATACACAAATATTGTGTATACACCTGAAACTAAAAACTAACGAACAAACAAACAAAGCCCTTGCTGAAAGTGACAGGAACGGAAGGTTAGGATAGGTTCAGGGGATCCTAGCACTCTCTCATGTGTTGCATGAGTAACAGAACTGACTTCTAGGACTATATTTCTAAAGTTTGCTGCTCTCCTCAGTAGATCAGTAGCTTTCTATTTATCCTTATCTGCCTTCCACTTGCTTTCAAAGAATCACAGATAATTGGAAAAGGAAAGAACCTTAAGAACATTTATTCTAATGCCCTCATTTCATAGAGAAGGAAATAGGTTCAGAAGAGGTAGGTATGTAAACTCAGGTCACACAGCTCACTTGGGTAGAACTGGCATCAGAATCTTATTATCCTGACTCCAAGTATCATTCCTTCAGTCAGTAAATGTTTTCCCAGTGTCTCTATTGTTCAGGGCCCTGATCCCAGTGCTTAAAGACATCTTAAAAGGACAACGAGACCATCTCTGTTCTTGGAATCTAGTTCTTTTTTATTTTTCTTTATTGATTTTTAGAGAGAGAGAGAGAGATAGAAACATCGATGAGAGACAACATTGACTGGCTGCCTCCTGTATGCCCCCCACTGGGGATTGGGCCCACAACCTAGGCATATGTCCTGACCAGGAATCGAACTGGCGACCTGTTGGTGCATGGGTCAATGCTCAACCACTGAGCCACACTGGCTGGACGGAATTTAGTTCTTAATTATGTAATCATGTCTCTCTCTTTCTATAATGAAGATTTGTGAGGGGAGGGTTTGAGTCTTTCTTTACTAATCATCCAGTGTCAGTCAGAGTGAGTGAGGGAGAGAGAGAGAGAGAGAGAGAGAGAGAGAGAGAGAGAAAGAGAGAGAGAGAGAGAATTTAAGGAATTGGCTCATGTAATTGTGGGGGCTGCTAAGTCTAACATCCATAGGGCAGGTCAGCAGACTGGAAACTCTGGCAGGATTTCTATGTTACAGTCTTGATACAAAATTCCTTCTTCTTGAAGAAACTTCAGGTTTTGTTCTTATGGCCTTCAACTGATTGGAGAAGGCCCACCCACTGTGGAGAGTAATCTCTTTTACTTAAAGTCAATTGATTGTCTACGTTATTCACATTTACAAAATATCTTCATAGCAACATCTAGAAAAGTGTTTGACCAAACAACTAGACACTGTAGACTAGCCAAGTTGACCTAAGTTATACTCAAGCTGTCCTGCTGTTTGGATTTCTTCATTCTCTCATCTCTATCTTGTTCATTTATTTGTTGTTTGCCTGCTTATTTTGTCTCCTCCTTAGAATGAAAGCAGGGAGCCTTATCTGTCTTGTTCATCACTTTATACTCAGAAGCGGTTTACTGTCGTGGTTAAAAGCATGGACACTGGAGATGAATTGTCTGAGTTTGAATTCTAGACTTGTCACTTAATAGCTATGCAACTTTGGAAAAGTTACCCAATCCCCCTGGGCCTTGGTTTCCTCATCCTCAAAACTGGAATAAGAATAGCATTTAACTCGTAGGGTTGTTGCAATGATGAAATGAGTTAATAGGTGTGAAGCACATGGAAGAGTGCATGGCACAGGGTAAGGGCTATGTGTGCAATCTATTTACTATTGTAGTCTGAACTCAGTAGATAGAAATTCCAAAAGATGAGTAAGTGGATTCCAGTGCCTCTTGACAACTGGCTCCTGCTTTTCTCTGCAACACCATGTCTTGCTTTGCTCCATTCTAACTCCATTCACACGCAGAATTCTACACTCCAGCTAAAACTTTTTTCAGATTCCTTCTGCTCTTTCAGGGAACCCTGAACCCTACCCTGTTTGGCTATCCAGTTGATTATTTCCCCCACTGGGCTGTACGTGTTCTGAGCGCTGATACCGCCTCTTATTTCCTACTGTACCTTAAGAACCTAGTATAGGGCTACCTACTGCATAAGACACTGCACAGCAGGTGTGTAATGATGTAGAATATATAATGTAATAGAATATAACGATGAGCACTATCTCTGCTCCTTTATAATTAGGAGGAAACTTGCTTCTAAGCCTAGATTAATGAGGCACTAAACTGCTTCAAATAGGGAGCTACGAAGCTTGAGTGTTCCTACCCACTATTATTTAGGAAATAGAGTGAAAAAATAACAATATTATAACTCCAAGAGTTCTGCATATACACATATATCTTCTCCCACTAACACCCCTCCTCCTAAAGCAACAGTTGATAAAATTTTTGCAACAATATTAGCACTTCATTTTTTAAAAATCATTATTCTGATTGACTTAGAATGTATTCAGCTTGGGGGCAAATATGACCATCCTGTAAAAAATGTATCCTCCCTGGATTCACTTTAAAATATATTAAGACATAATTCTAGGTCTTAGAAATAACTGGTAAATAATATAGTAATACTGGTAGTGGCATAGAAACAGACTAATATACCAATGGCACAGACTAGAGAGGTCAGAAAGAGACCCATGAATATATAGGAACTTGATATAGCATAAAGATGATACCACAGATCAGTAGTGAAAGGATAGACTGTGTAGCAGACAACGTTGGGAAAATTAGGGTACCATATATATAAAAAAGCTCATAAAACACGAAATTAAGATATTAGGCAGTGAGAAGATAGTAGTCACATCTCAAACTTTCATTATCTAAACTATACGAGAAACTCTTGGAAAACAAAAAGACAGGTAATCTGATAAAAAAATGAACAAAGGATATTAGTTGTATATCATGAAGATATGGAGATATATCTTGAAGACATGGAATTGCAAGAGTGTGTATATATATGTATATATATATATATATATATATATATATATATATTATATATATATATATATACCAGTGTTTATTGCAGAGTTACCATAACTGGGTGCTAGAGGGAAGCTATGTTCCCTCAGGAGGGAGATGAGAAATGAAATGTGATGGACACACAGTGTGGAATACTCAGCAGAAGTCAAAAGTCAGGAACAAGATTAGTCAACAGCAAAGTAGATGGATCTTAGAACATAATGCCAGTAGAAGAGAAGAGTAAGAAACAGAAAAAGAGCTATAACAGAATCTATGTATACATTTAAAACAGGTATACACACAAAGCAACATGTTACAAGGATTCCTACACTTCATACATATTCAAGGACATATATCATGCCTGTGTGGAGGAGGGGAATGGGAGTTGACAGTGGCCTAGTCCCAAACAATGACAACAGTGTGCCAATCGCTGAAGAGGGAACTCATCTTAACCTTCTTTTGGGAGACAGTCTCTTGCATCTCTGCACGTCTTGTGAGCTGAGACACTAACGAATTTTGTTCTGAACTGTCTATTCAAGGATGTTTATATGGAGAACAGCCTTGGAAGCTAGAGATGGTATCTCTCTTTGGAACAGAGGACAAGTTTGTTTGCTCCCAGGAAAATGAATATAATGTCTTGCTTCAGGACAAAAGTCAGGCTGGTTTGCTAAAAGCTCATTATAAAAGACTGAGGTTTTCTAAACTCAAGATTCCTCAAATATAACACAATCCACTTCATGTGCGCACTCGATCCCACATTGCTCTAAAGGGCATTATGGGGCCAGGGGAACCAATGTGAAAATGAAGTTCATGATACTTTCTGTGTAGTGAAAAATAAAGTCCTTTGTTTCTAACCCAGGGGTCTTGTGTCTTCTTCCAGCATCCATGAGACTGTGACCATCTGTCTGATGAGTTTGTAAGATAAAATCTCAATTTGTGCTTGTAACAAGTCCCCCAGACAACGGTGATGCTGCTGGCTCAGGGATCACCTTTTGAGAACCACTGATCCAAGTCATCCCAGCTGTACGAGCCTAGGAAGGTTCTATACTTTTTGTGCCTCAGTTTCCTCATCTGCAAAAATGGGAATAATAGTACCACTTTCATAGGCTTGCAGTGAGAATTAAATGTGTTACTATGTGTTGAGTATTTAAAAGCATGACTGACACATACTAAGCACTTTGTGTTTGCTATAATCATTAATATATATATATCCCCTAAGGAAATGTCAGCTGGTAAAACATATATCTACCACAATACCCCTATCACCTAGAAAGACATTCTCATGATAATGCTGCTTTGAAATTACTGTACTTTTTTTTGGAACACCTTTGGTTCTGGAACACCCTTCCATGCAGCTCATTTTTCTGCAACATAACACAGGCTGAGAGTGAAGATATTAAAATAGCTTTGGGGGCTTCCTAGAAACCAAGACTGGTTGGTGGAGCAGGCAGACTGTGTGTACACAGACAGAGTGGGAAAGCTAGGAGAATGTATACCCCCTGTTCCTCTAAAGCAATGAAGTAGTGAATGGAAGTGGACAAATAGAGTGGGGATGAACTGGAATGGAGAAAAAGGAGTGGATGGAAGCAGAGTGGTAGAAGCTGAGAACCTAGAAAACAATGCTCCTAGAGAATCAAGTATTAAGAGTAAAAAAATGGAAACAACTGGGGGCAAAGGACAAAAAGAGAAACTAACCCATCTCCATGTTGCATGGTCAGTCAGTATCATTTCTAAAACTGTACTTTATTCAATCTTGGAGTCTAATGTATTCATAGTATAATTCAAGTAAAAATTGGCAACAAATTGCCTCCTCTACTTTTAGTATTCCCCCGTGGAACTCAAATGACGAGCGGTTTCTCATTTTTCACGTTTGCCTGTTAGTTATATATACATTAGGGGAAAGTCAGGATCATGAGGACATCAGTGGGTAGACACGCAAAGATGGCCTTTTGTATGGGTTTTATAGAAAGAAACAACACTATTTGGGCTAATCAGGTCACACTGTCACTCTGTCTCTAGATCCCATTTCTCATGTAACTGGGATGAACAGCTAGCCTTTCAGAAAGTCAAAACAGAAGTTCAGTGTTGATTGAGGGCCAAGCTGAATTTAAATGCGGTATCTCTTTTTGATTCACTAGATTTTTTTCACTTTCCCAAAAGAGAGAAAACTGTGTGTTTGCTACCATTCTATATGAAACACAATTATGGGCACAATTTAATGCCAGTCACCTTTGAGCTAGCTTCCCTCAAGTCCATGCCTTCATATTGATCAGCTCATACACCATGCAGGGTCCAGTCAACTGTGGCAAAGAAGGCAAAAGTTAGCTTCAATCAACACATGAGAGACTTCCGGTCAAGATGGCGGCGTAGGTAACCGCGGTATCGCGTCCTCCCACAACCACATCAAAGTTACAACTAAACTACAGAACAACCATCATTCAAAACCGCCTGAAATCAAGCTGAATGGAAGTCCTACAACTACGAAATTAAAGAAGCAGCCACATCGAGACTGGTAGGAGGGGCGGAGGCAGGCGGGCTGGTCCCACACCCACGTGTGGCGGATAAAATTAGGAGGACACCTCGGCTGGGAAGGTCCTCCCTGAGGATTGAGGGGTCCCTGTCCCACACCAGGCACCCAGCTCAGGGATCCAGTGCCAGGAAGAGAAGTCCCCATCACTTCTGGCTGGAAAAACCAGCGGGAACTGAGGCTGAGGCGGCTGGAGCCCCCGGCAGCTCCTCTTAAAGGGCCCGCACGGACTTTCTCGGACTCGCTCCCTCCGGGCTCCAGCGTGGGGGAGACAGCTCGAAAGGCGCCAGAGTCATATGGGGAAGAACTGAGCTGTTTGGCATTGGGGCGAAGGCTGGAGAGGCAGCTTTCTCCTGGACAGACGTGCTGTCAGAGGCCTTTGTTCCTTTGGTGAGCCCTTCCCTGGGCCGGCAGATGCCGCCATATCTGGGACTCCAGCAACCTGGCTCACACTGTTTGCCCCGCCCTGGTGATTCCCTGAGGCCCCGCCCCACCCAACTTCCAGGCCCACCCAAGCTGTTGCCAGTTGCTTTACCATAGGATTGGGCTGTCTTGGATCCTGCTTCAGCTTTTCCTAAATTCTTTCAAACAAGCAGCATCTGGTCTCAGCTAGCCCCATCCATACCTCTCGCTAAGTAATACATAGAAACAAACACAGGGAGGCAGCCAAAATGAGGAGACAAAGAAACAGGTCCCAAATGAAAGAACAGAACAAAACTCCAGGAAAAGAACTAAGTGAAATGGAGTTAAGCAACCCAACAGATGCTGAGTTCAAAACACTGTTTATAAGGATGCTCAATGGACTTAGTGAGAACCTCAGTGAACTTAGTGAGGGCCTCAAGAGCATAAAAAAGGACCAGTCAGAAATACTGGATGCACAGTTAGAAATGAAGGAGGCACTAACTGAAATAAAGAATAATTTACACAGAATCAATAGTAGAGTAGGTAAAGCCAAGAAGCAAACCATCGATTTGGAATATAAGGAAGCAAAAAACGCCCAATCAGAACAGCAAAAAGTAAAAAGAATCCAAAAAAATGAGGCTAGTGTAAGGAGCCTCTGGGACAACTTCAAGCATGCCAACATTCGCATCTTGGGGGTGCCAGAAGGAGAAGAGAGAGAACAAGAAATCGAAAACCTATTTGAAACAATAATGGCAGAAAACTTTCCTAACTTGGTGAAGGAAACAGACATACAAGTCCAGGAAGCACAGAGAGTCCCAAACAAGATGAACCCCAAGAGGCCCACACCAAGACACATCATCATCAAAATGCAAAAGGTTCAAGACAAAGAGAGAATCTTAAAAGCAGCAAGACAAAAGCAGTTAGTTACCTACAAGGGAGTTCCCATAAGACTGTCAGCTGATTTCTCAAAAGAAACTTTGCAGGCCAGAAGGGAGTGGCAAGAAATATTCAGAGTGATGAAAAGCAAGAACCTACAACCAAGATTACTCTATCCTGCAAAGCTGTCATTTAGAATCGATGGTCATATAAAGAGTTTCCCAGACAAGGAAAAGCTAAAGGAGTTTATCACCACCAAACCAGTATTATATGAAATGTTGAAGGGTCTTCTTGAAGAAAAAGATAAAAAATATGAACAAACAAAATGGCAATAAGTACATATCTATCAACAGTTGAATCTACAAACAAAATGAACAAGCAGAACAGAAACATTCTCAAAGATACAGAGAACTTTTGTTGGTTAGCAGATGGGTGGGGGCTGGGGGAATGGGTGAAAAAGGTGAAGGGATTAAGAAGTACAAATTAGTTGTTAGACTGACAAACCTCAAAGGGAAGGGGGTTGGGAGTGGGAAGAAATAAACCAAAGATCTTATATGTATATATGCATAACCAATGGACACAGACAACAGTGTGGGGAAAGGCAGGAGGGGGGCGGGAATGGGGAGGAGGGGGTCAATGGGGGGTAAATGAGGAACATCTGTAATACATTCAACAATAAAGATAAGTTTAAAAAACAAACAAACACATGAATGAGCCTTAAGTGTCACTTCCTTAAGAAGTAATGGTAGAGGTGGCAAACCAGGTAGCTTGATGGTTTGTTGCTATTGCATAATTCAGAGAAAGAACCAATTTCCAAAACAAATCATATCCACATTTTGATCACTTTCACAATACCCATCTCTATAGATGCCACATTTTATTTTTTTTGCAATGTTACGTTTAAATAGGCCCACAAAAGCCAAAGGTACATTAAATTGAAATTGGTACTTTCTGAATCAGTATAAAATATGTTTATGTTCTTCCTTAAAGAAGTATTTGGAAAATTATATTTTTCTACTTAAGTGTCTCTGATGTCAAATTAACTGAATGATTGTTCAGTTTTGCTTGGGCTTAAGTAGAGGTTTTTAAGTTTTTTACTTTAAAAATGTATTTAATTGCATGATGCATTTGACAGCTTACAGATGTGAAAAAGTCAGAGAATAACCCAAAATCTCTCTCCTATATATTGGTTCCCTAGTTTGTCCTTTTTAACTCTGACACTCAAAATTTGTTTTCTAGGTTTAAATCATTCCTACAGAAACAATTGGAAAAGAGGACCAAACCCAAAGTGTCTTAAATGATGAAACAAACTGTAATTAGTACAAAAGAAGATTAGATAAAAGAAGTATGAAATGAGAGAGAAAGAAATTCGACACAGGAGAATAAGGGGACAAGCATTTTTTTAAAAAACCTTTGTAGAGGAACCCCTGGCTTCAAGCTTTAAAGATCACCAGAAGCCCCCAAGGAGCTCCCTCCTGTCTTCCCAGAGGATCCAGCAAAGATTTGACAATAGTATGCTGAATCTTTGTGTTCTAGGTAGGATTATTTATCAGGGATTTTGTTTTGTCTGGGTTTTCAATGGCCCAGCCCCAGCTGTACATTTGGGGACAGACCCCAGTTTCCAGGAACAGAGGGTTTGCAGCAATCCTTTGGAAGCCTCCCTCCCCCTGCAAGGATGTAGTAATTAACAGACCATTAAGTCAATTCTGCTTTATTGAGGGGGATACCGTGCAGGTCATTTCTTTGAAAACTTTTGTTCTTGAAGGAAATTACAGGATTGTTTTATGTTTTCGAACACAGCCTGGTGAACTCGGGAGTCGGGAGTCGAGAGGCAAGTTTCTGTAGCTCAGGGACCCACGGAGACAAGGAGGATAATGACTCTAATCCCATTAAAAAAAGATTTCTCCCAACCTCCCCCCTTCTTTTATTTATTTATTTCTTTTATAAACCAGTTAAAAGAAAAACGATTTGCTCATTTGGTAATAACTAATGGGGACATGAATTACGGAGATGCCTCAGACCGAAGTTTATCTCAGCGTCGATAAATCTCTAAACAACTGCGATGAAACCAAGTACTGCCACTATTACTTCTTTTTATTTCCATATTACTCAAAGGCGTCTGCTCCTGGCCTCTGTCTGGTAGGGCGAATGGGCATTGAGTTTTCCAGCGTCTGAAAAGCCCTCGGCAGGGTCACTCTCGCAGCGCTTGGGTTTTGGGCGGCCTGCGGAGTTTTTACACCGAGTTTAGGTGACTTGTGTTTTCCCGCTAGGCTCTGAGATGGCAGAGAGCCGTGGACGTTTTCCACTCACTTAAATGTATTACTTCTCTCGCTGTTTTGTTCCTCTTTTCTCTCCGGTGCCCCTCACAGTGCCTGGCACATCGGAAACACTCGGAATGTGTTCAGTGCTGTAAAATGAATTAAGAGAAACTCCAAAGGAAGTGATGCCAAGGCTTACATTGCTGGGGGTACACTGAAGCGCTGTATGTTTACTTTTGGGTTGAAAGGTGGATGTGAATTTCCTTGTTGTTTTCCGGGCTGGATGGGAAGCGGAGGAGGGGGCGGGTAAACAACCAGGAGGGGAAGCGATTCTCCATGGAACGTGCTACTTCCAACCTCTGTTCCTTCGCACGGAGTTAAGGATGCTGCCTGTGGCAGACACGGGTCTCCGCACCGCAGCTCTGCAGCACGCTGGGGTGAGGTGGGTGGGGTGGGGGCTTCTCAGAACCCGGCTTCTGGAGTTTTCCAAGGCCCAAGGGAGATGAGGGGTTCTTGAGAGCCTGCATCTCACTTGTAAACTGTGGCGTTCCCCAGAATCAGCCCCCGACTGGCTCCTGCACTCGCCCAGGTGTCGGTCACCGAACGCGAGGGAAAGACGCGGCCTGATCAAGTCAGGGCCAGACGGAGCCCTCAAAGTTTCGGGGACAGGTGTCTTAAGTTGCTTCACAAACCTTTCAGAGCTGCTCCCACTCTGCCCTTCTTGGGCATGAGACACCCAGCTACTTCGCTTGTACCGGAACCCCAGGACTCTGCCCCCAAATCCAGGCCTGGGCGCTGAGCGCCAGGATCTGTGCACGCCTCCCTCTCCACTCGGGGCCTCAGCCCCCCAGGTCCCGGCTGCCCGCGGCCCACTCCTGGGTGTGGTGAGCTTTGTTTCTCGAGTGCGGGCCTCTGGACAGAGTACACACTTTGGTGCTGGAACCAGGAACAGGGCCGGGGCTTGGATTAGAAGCAGAGGCTCGGGGCCAGGGGTCGGGCGGTACGCCGCGGAGACCCAGGCGCTTAGCCTCGGTGAGGATCCCCAACGAGCAAACTCGGCTGGGGAAGGCGCAGCAGCCGGGCCACCCGAGCCAACGACGAGCCGATCTCCGTAGCAAAGTTTACAGAGTGTCAGTGCCAGACTGGGTTTGGGGGCGCAGGGAACAGAGAGAAAACAGTGCACCCGTACCACTCTACTCGAGTTTGTATTTGTTGGTTGTTGTGGTTGCTTTCTTCTCCCTCCCAATTTTCATAAATACTTAGGTAATTCGAGGCTCTCTACAAGGGTTTACACAGTCTGGGCAGGGCCTAGCTCCGAGATGTTCCTCTCTGTGCATCTTTCTTCTGTCGCCTGCGCCCCTCCTTCTCTGGGCCTGCAGAGCGGGCAGCGAGGAGTCCGAGATCCGGCGCAGAGACCGACCCTTCCCACGGGACTCAGCCCCAACCCAAGGACTCCAGCCCGGTGCCGCCTTAGGCCCTAGAGCCAAAGGCAAGTGCGGGGCCAGTTCCCGCCGCGTGGGACGCTGGCCAGGGCCGGCTCCCCGCTTCTTTTGCCGGGCTCAAGAGGACAGAGGGAGGCCACATACCCAGCGAAACCAGGGGCTCAGGGAGGGCTCTGAGGTCCTCGGCGAGTGCGGATTCCGGCGGGGCTCTAGCTCTCCGTCACTGTGGATCCCCGTACCCCACCCTCTCCGGCCCCCGCAGTGTCCCAGGGAAGGTGTCACTGAAAACAGGCAAAACTAAAAAGTGAGACTCTGCAGACCCGAACCTTAGGGGTTTGTCTCCTCCTGGCTACTCAGAAGGGAAATAGGTACACAAGAGGCTCAGAGACTTGGCAGGGTTAGGGGGGGAGAGCACTCATTCTCCCGCAAGTTTTCGGAGAGGCAGGGAAGATGCAGGTGCGCCCGCGCCACCAGGGCCCCTCCCTTGGCCGATTTTTTTCCAAAGTCACAGCCTGCGCCCTTCGGCTGGTCTCCTCCTCTGGCTTCGCATCCTACACCTGCGAAGCCAGGTCCCAGCGGGACCGTTCTAACAGGGGAGGCTAAATCCCCAGCGGCCGGGGTTGTCGCCTCGCCCCGACGTCCTCTCCGCACAGCGCCCCTTCTCCGGCTCGGGCCGGGAGCGGCGGCAGTGGAGAGGTGCCCCGGGAGGACCCTACGAGCCCGGGACTCACACTTCTAGCTCCGTCAATGTCAGAAGAGCCTCCGAGGGTTGAGGCTGATCTCCTGTGGGGCGTCTTCAACTTCGCCAGGACTGATCCACGCCCAGCCTGGAGGCCTGTCCCCGGCCCCAGGCCAGTCCCCGTACCCCAAAGGGTGTCAGAGCGTCGCGAGCGGGCGGCGGCGGGAGGGCTAGGAGCGCACCCTAAACTCGGGCGGTGGGAGGGAGGGGCCTGAAGCCTCTAGCAGGGACCTAGAAAGCGCAATTAAATGTTGTTAGCCCAGAGAGGTGCTAGGAGAACCCACCGCCCCCGCCCCCAAGGAAGGGGCTTTTGCAATTTCTGGTTATGTGTATTAGGGAAGGCGACACAACCTTGCTTGACCTAACAGCTTGAAAACAAAGTTTAAGCGGACTCAAGACCTTGGCTTCGTGGGCTGCTCAGGCTGCCCTTTTTCGAATATAAACCCAAAGGCCCACAACCCCGGGAAGGAGGAGAGGATCGCTAGAAACTAAGGTCTCGCAGCCTGCTTTCCCTTTCTAAGTGTGGCTTTCTCCCTCCCTTCAAGTTTGGTCACCGGCCTAAACCGCACGGAGGTTTCACTGTAGGTTTCTTAAGATATCTCCGACCACGAGGCTTTCGCTGCCCTTTTACCTATAAAGCAACGTTTATTTTGAAATGAAGGGATCGTTGTGTGTTTCTAGATGGACTTAAACACTGTTTTAAACTTCAGAGTGACAAATTCACAACGGAAAAAAAAAAATCCGCCTAATACCATTCTCACTTTCCAGGCCATCTAATCTTGTTTCTGGCATCAGTCATTTGAGAATTTAAAGGGAAATGCAAGTAAGAGTCTTCTGTAAAGTCACATCCCCAGCTTACCAGCTCGCACTGCCGCAAGGCCCTTCCTGGGAAGGCGAGTGCTGATTGTTCCTACCCAATAAATCAAGAAACTCCGGACGACCTGGCTCCCAAATCGCTTTCCCTCTTCAGTGCCTGCGCTGTTCTAATCCTTTCTCCCAGTCTCTAGAAAAAAAGGAGTTGTGTGACCCATTAAAGGGCTCAGCCCGTTTAAGAGACCTCTTCAACGTTGGAAGCAGAGCCTCTTTATCCGCTTCTGGACAACCCGGGGTAGAGTTCCCTGAGCTCCAGGTTCTTGTTAGTGCGGTGACCCCACGGGAGCACAACTTCACAGCTCTTTAAATTCACCGCTGGAGATAACTCAAAGGATTCTGGTCCCAGCAGCACTACCTCAAAAGGCAGCATTGCCCTGGTGTAAGGAGTTTGGCCTTATTCCTTCTAGCGCCCTGTTTAATCTCCAACTCTAGAGATTGGGTAAAGCTCACCGCTAAGCCAGTGGTCAGGCCTCCCGTCTGTTCCCAGGACCAGGCCTTTGGAAACAGGACTCAAAGAAGCAAGTGGTTTAGGGGAAAGTCGTTTTCCTGATTGATGAAACTTTTCTGTCCCTTCCCCTCACAGAGAAAGGCTGGAGGGCTGCCTTGTGTTGGTTTCAAATAAATCCTCAACAGCTCTTTGCTCACCCAGAGAAATTAATCACCCTTGGGAAACAAACGATTATTCCCCCATTTGTCTGCCAAAAACCAGAGGAAATAAGCACCCTCCACTGTAGATCCTAACTTTGGTCATTCTCCCTGGCAGTGGGGGAGCTGGGGGAGGGCAGAGGGTAAAAAGATATGGAGGAGACTGACTTTAATAGAATCAGGACCACAGAGATGCCCTCCCAGGGATGGGCAGCACCAGGCAGGGGGTGGGGGACCCAAGAAGGAAAAGACAGGTGCTTCTTAAATGTGCTGTCCATGCTGGATGCTGGATGCTGGGTGCTGGATGCTGGATGCTGGACGCTGGAGAGAGACGGCTCTATTGCCCTGGGCAGATATCTCCAGCCTCCCCCTCTTGAAGAGGAGTGTAGGCCTCGCTAACAGGGAGATGATGTTACATGTAATCCAGAGGCAAATTTTGGGTAGCACATTTCAATCAGGTTTTTATTTTCCTTAGTGGGAAATAGAGGCATGTGCTGTTGGGGTTATCATCACTCGAACTTGATTTCTTGTCCTCTGTAAACAAACAAAACCTTCTTGCTGGATTACTTTTACTTATATACACTATTTGGAACTATTATAGGATGGAGGGATGAAGAGAGTAAAGTAATTGATTTAAATGACCCCTGTTTTAGCCATCATTAATGTAGATTTTTCTCTTCATTCCCCACTCCTCACTCCATAACACTTGCAAATAGTCAGTATTCAACTAAAGACCTGCCATCTCCTAAGGGAAGAAAGAAGGGAGAATTACCCCTATAACTCTGCAAGGTACTGAGACTTGGGCGGTCAATGGCCTCACCCCGCTCACCTCACAAAGCAGAGCAGCCTTCCTTTTCTCTGAGGGGTTGCTGCCCAGGGAGCAGGCAGGGGGCCCAGCATTTGATTTTTTAGGACCACTCTTTGTTGACTTTTAAAACATACATTGCATTTTAACCTGTTTTTTTCCTAAGGGCCACATGGTCAATTTAAAGTGAAAAGAAGCTAACTTACTGCTTCATTCTCATCTGTTGCCAACACAGCCACCACAGTCACTGCTCCGCCTCTCATTTCCTGTCATTTTGGGTTTCCAGATTACTTTTTAAAAAATCTCAATTGCTGAGTTTATGAGGGTCTGATTATTGCAGAGAAACAAGGAGCTCAGATATCACAAGACTGCCAACATTGACAATGCCCCCATTCGGAGGACATTTAGTTGTAATAATTAACACCAGTTTATCTGACCTTTTCACCTGTAAATGACCAGAGGAAACTCTCCACATCTGCCCACCCATCCAAATCTCTCACCCAGGCCCAGATACACCTTACTGGGTCCACATGTTCCCTACCCACTACCCCATCTTCAAAAATTTTAGGCAAAGGCAAAGCCAGGATTTAAAGGTTCTTTTTTATTTGAAATCTCATCCAGAAACACTGGTTATTAATAAATATATCATAGTTATCAAGAATATATAAAAAATAAAGACAGGTATTGTCTTTGAAGCCCTAACAAAATATTTCAAGCAAATGTTCAGGAAAATAAAAACTGCACCCCTCCCCAAACCATGAAGAGTTTTCAAAGCTGATGATAGAGAGAGCCGACCCCGCATGCAGAATAACTGAGCAAGGGGGGAGTGGGGCAAGCGAGTGGAGGGAGCCCAGGCTCTGGCAATAGCCCCTAGAACAGCCTAGGAAGGTTGGGAAAGGAATTTGAAGGGGTTGGGGGTGGGAGAAGAAGCGCATGTGCGTGAGTTTGGGTCTTTGCACTCTGCCCCCGTTTTCATTTCATACAACCACAGACAGATATACGGAGTACTTGAGAGAATTCACTAATAAATCCTTGTTACAAGGAAAATGGCATCACGGCCTGCACAACATGTTTAGACAAGATTCGTTTAGAAGCGCGCATGCATTCTTTTGACCTACACTGCGTCATAAGGAAAACCCACATAAGAGATGTCATGCCCTGGACCGGAGATGAGATTCAAAACTTGGGTCTTAATCTTTCTCTCTCTCTCTCCATTGTCTCTAGAAAACAAAACAACACGGAGAGGATAGTGACATTCAGAATTGCACCCATCTAAAGGAAATATTTACATTTGTTTCGCACAAAAGGGATGGTTGTCTTTTCCAAGATGAGAACACAGAGCCAGAGAAAGCCAACTCTAAAGTCCCTTCGCAAGTGTTTACACCGATCCCCAATTCATACAACAAATGCAGTTTTGACAAGAGCTTATGGCAGTGAGAAAGACTGGCGCGGCATGGGGAAAAGAAGCATGCATGCAAAACACACGACGTCCGGTTCGAGTTCCCCTTCCCTACCACCTGGAAACTGCAGTTTGGTTTTGGTCCTTTCCCTCCGGGAGTCAAGTGGGGTCTGAGATCTCAGCTTGTGTGGGAGGCCACGGGGCCCTGCGCCCGCCCTCCCGCCAGCCGAGAGCCCAGCCTCCTCCTTCCCTCCCAGCCCGGCACCGCGGCCCCTCCCGCCGCTCTTCCTTATCCTCCGCAGCCGGGCGGGCCCGCTGCTCACTTGAGCAAGTCCTTGGACTCGGCCGACAGCCGGGCCATGTTGGCTGTGGAGAGAGCGGACAGGTGCGGCGGCGGCGGCATCTGGCAGATGGTGCAGGGGCAGGGCAGCCCGGCCCAGTGCTGGAAGCCGCTGCCCAGCTGCAGCGCGGGCGGCGTTGAGGGCGCCTTGAGCAGCGAGTGCGGAGGCCGAATGGTGCCGATGGCTGGCAGCGAGGCAGCGGACAGCGGTGACGAGGCATTGCTGGACGACAGCGCGCCGCCCAGGATGGGGTGCACAGGGTGCACGGCGTTGGCGGCGTGCGCGGGGTGGCCGGCCGAGTGGCCCACCGTCCCGCAGTGGAAGGCCGAGTGGTGGCCCCCGTAGATCTCTCCAACCAACCTCTTCATCTCCTCCAGGGAGCTGGTGAGCATGAGGATGTAGTTTCTGGCCAGCAGCAGAGTGGCGATCTTGGAGAGCTTTCGCACCGAGGGCCCGTGCGCATAGGGCATGACCTCGCGCAGCCCGTCCATGGCGAGGTTCAGGTCGTGCATCCGCTTGCGCTCGCGTCCGTTGATCTTCAGCCGCAACTGCTGTAGGTCCTGCTCCGACAGCTGCTTCTTGATTTTGTACTTGCTGCTCTCACCCGCGGCCTTGGCGCCGGCCCGCGAGAGGCTCTCCCCGGGCATCTTCTGCACCATGTCGCCCTGCGTGGAAGAGACCGAGTTGAGACGGCTCTCCTGGTGGTGGTGGTGTCGGTGGTGGTGGTCCCTCAGATACATCTCATCCATGTCCGGAGATGAAGCTCTGCTGGAGACAGAGCTCGAATCAGAATTCATTTTATTACAGGGGATGCGTCTCAGCCGTGGGGAGGCTTTAGGCGGGAAATTAAAGAAAATCTTGAATTAAAAAAAATCTACACAGCCCAGCAACCCACTTCTCAGCGACAAGACGTGAGAAGAAAAGCTGAGGCACTGCCTTTCCCCGCCTTTCTCCCTCCCCACTCCCCTCTCTCTGTTTAGGCAGTTTCCTGGACAGCTAGTTGGTGCGTGCATGAACTAACCTCACGCTGAAAAAGAGGGGCTTTTATAGAGTTGCGGCGGGGGAAAAGAGACAAAAGAAACCCTCCTATCTATCCTGGGCTGGTTAAGATGACGTGCCATCATTCAGGGCGGTGCGCTTTGCTGTCCCATTTAGCAAGGATTCCTATTCATATTCATTGTGGGGCCGCCCTGGGACACCTCTGCTCAGAACCGCTAGGAGCCCCCAGGCACAAAACCCTCTGATTGACACACTCACCGCTCCAGCTCGCGCCTTCCTGATTTTTTTAAAAAAAACTTGCCTCCACCCCCAACCCCCTTCTCAATTTCCCTAACCAAATCACACCTAAGAAACAGAAGGAAGGGAAGGAAAGGGACTAGGAAGATTGCGGAGATTCCTCTGGGTCTGGAGAAAGGAACTGAAACATCATTTCTCCTTCCTTTCATAGCTATTCAATTTTGGGAAAATGTGGGCCAAAAAGTCAGAATGGAACGGTTTCAGGGGCAGATGCGGATGGAGGGCAGGTTCCACCTTCCGGTTGTGGGGGAGAGAGGATGAGATTACAGTCGAGTGCGTTCTCTGAAGGCTTTTTGTTTTTGTTTTTTAATTAGTTCTCCTTTCCTAAACAGACATTATGTTCATTCTGTTTATTGGGCCCTTTTGCTGTGGTTTCAACGGGATACTCATAACTGGTGATGGGTTTTCCCCTGACAGTGCTGTGCGGATGGGTCTCTTGCTTTCTGTGTCTTTTCTTTCGTTTTGAAAAATAGATTACTGAGAGAATTTCAGCTTAGCTCAATTCTCTAACTTCTTAGACCTGGATCTGTGTGGGGCGAGGGGAATACTCGTGTTACAAGAAGAGCAACTTAACAAGGGGAGGAGAGGAAAAGGAGCCTAGGGGGCGAAAAGAAATGAAGGATTGGAAAGTTTCCCGGGAACTCCGGAGAGAGTGTTCCTGCTCAGGCTTCCTCCCGGCCGCTTGACCCTGGCGACACGGACCGAGGTGGGGCAGTCCCGGCCGGTAGCTGGTGCTCGCTGTGTGGATTGCGAGGAGGGCTGGGGAAAGCGGGAGCTCTGGGTCGAATAATAAACTACATTGATGTGTGTGTGTGTGTGTGTGTGTTTCGGCATTGAAAGGGTCTGGTAGAACCTCTGTGCGTGCGTGCGTGGGCACTGCGGTCCAGCGCACAGTTTTTCTGGGGATACAGAACAGGCCCAGAGTCTGGAGCTTTCCGTGCGAGTGCCGAGGTCGGCGCCGGTTTTTCTTCCCCCTTGCTGTGTTTTTGTCAGTCGGGAATAGCTAAGCAGCGTGAGGGGTGGGAAGGCAGAAAATCCCAGAAGGGAGACAGCCTGAGGACGACCTCTAAGAGAATCTGGGCACCGCCTCGCTCCGGGCTCGGAGGAACCGGAGACAGACGCTAGGTTGTGCTGAGTGTCTGGGTGCAAAATGGGAAACCCTAATGATCCAAAAACCTCGGGTAGTTAGGGCCTCAATCTGCGCGGCAGAGTCATTGCAAGTCTCCAGGACTCGCAAGGAGGAGGGGACCTCACTCCCTATGTACACAAATGGAACGGTCAACAGAAGGAGGGATGCGCCCGGTTCCGAGCTTGCATGCTCCGTGAGTCTGTTTTCTTGCTGGCAGTCACACCGCAAAAGCAGTGCTGGCAACACCAGGCCGATGGGGAGACAGACGCAACATCGGAACGGGTATTTTTTCTACACCAAACTGCTTCTCTGTAAAACAAACAAAAACAAAAAACAAAAAGAAACAAAGAAAATGGCCAACAGTCCCTCGGCAAGGCCAGGACCTCGGTGCCCTTGAAGTTTGGGCACGAATCTCTTATTCTCCAACTGCCTCCATCTCCACAGAAGAAAAGTTTCTTAAAACGGAGAAACCAAGAGATTTGATTGATTGTGGAAAGATTAGTGTCCAAACGCACTCCTAAATCCAAGCCAAAGGAATGTTTCTTAACTCACCAGACCCCCCCACTTTAGCTCAGTGACCCACCCCCCACCAGCTGCTTTTGTGAAAGGGGGTTCCAGAACATCTGCATATATTCGAACACAGAATAGGTGTCGGGCGAAGCTAGGAGGAGAGGCGTGGTCCAGACGACAGTCCTCTGAGGTTTGCCTGCTGATCCAGTGGGGTGGGGGCAGGGAGCTCTCCACAGTAGGAAAAGTTGCTTCCCAGCCTTTGGCGATGCACAGGACCCAGCCGTCCGCCCGAGCCTGCTCCCTGACACCTGGGAATCGATGTGTCTTTCCCATGCCCAAGCTGAGAGTGCTGCTCCCCAGTTTTGATTTCAGGAAGTACCCAAGTCTGTTTAGAGCAGAAGGATTGCAAGTGAAGAAGGAGAAAAATCATGCTGATGAAAGGTATTCCATCTTATTAAAAATCCCAATTTTTTCAGTGGGCAATATGAAATAAGGTGTAAAATTCCCTCAAATTAATGGAGAAGGTTGCAGGGAAAAGATGGTGGGGGGAAGCAGTCCTCGAAATATAAGCGAACAACTCATTTGCAGGGTTAGAAAAGAAGGGGCCCGGGTTCCAGGAGTCTGAACAAGAAACCTCTCTTCCTTGGCACTGCCTTTCCACCAAGAGGGGGACGTACACCGACCGCGACCAGCTCCCAGGAGCTAGGCTAGGCGGGGAAGGGGCCAAGGGCTTCCGCCTGCACTGACCAGAGACCCTCCACCCCAAAGGGTTTTTAGCTCCAGTAACCTGGCGGTGCTTGAAGTGGCAGGTCTGCCATGTCCAGGCCTAGGGCCCTGGGTCGCAGCCCTCTCCTTTCTGGTCGCCCTCTGCTTTCCCGAAAGACCGCTGTGACAGCGTGGTATGGCCCAAGGTCCAGGGCCTCAGCCAGGCCAGCACTTTTAGTGAGGCCTTCGAGGAGTCCCAGACTCTCCTAGGAGGCTTGTTCCTCATTCTGTATCTCTTGGAGAGTTCAACAACGATAAGAGGGAGAGTGAATAAAGGAGCCACAACTTTGCTCTCCATAAAATGGGTTGATACTCGCCAGGGCCCCAAAGGCGACGGTGCCCGCCAGGTAGCTGGGCGCTGCTCCCAAGGATAAGCCCCGAACCTGAGAAAGAGCAGGCGCGGAGCTCAGGAGCTTGAGCTGACGGATTTTTTCAGAGTGTCTCTGCCATCGCGCACCCCAGGTGTGTGCAAGGAGGACAGAGTAAGAGAGCCGGCGACAGGCACAAGCTGCTGCACCAACCCAAATGGGCGCTAGCCAGAGATGCGCAATGACCTTGGCCCTGGCCGGGGGCCCATTCAGAGGGCTCAGACAGGCTGGGAGCCGGAGCCACCCAGCGGCGGCGCGGGGCCGCGCTCTCTCGGGCCACACCCCACGTCCTCGCAGCGGGACAGCCAGGCCGCGGGGCGGCGGAGGTTGGGTCGTTCTCTGGCAACAGGTGCGTCCCAAAGCCTGCTGGGTGCTTCCCGCCCAGCGATCTCGGCTCCGGGAAGAGGCAGTGAGTTTCTCAGCCCTTGCACAACACATGGAAGCAGCGGGTCGGCGCGGGGACCTGGTGGGAAGAGCAGCCCAGCCTTCCCTGCGCGCTCCGGGCGCAAAGCCGCAGCTCGGAGACTCCCCGGGGCCGCACGCTCCCGAGGCGTCTCGGCTCTTCCTGACACCCCCCACCCCCCGTTACCGGGGGCCGTCTCTTACCCCGCGCCCGGTGCGTGCCGCTGGGTGCCCGGCGCCCCCCGATCCGCAGCTCCAGCCACTGAGTTGCTCTCCGGCAGCTGCCGGCTCTGCCTGAGGCCGAGGCGATTTGGGCTCAGGAACACCCCCCCCCCCCCAAACCCTCCTAAGAGTCCAGCGGCAAATGTCGCGCTGGCTGACCTGCCGGGCGGCTACTGCGAGGAGCCGGTCAATGAGCCACATCCAGGGGCTCCTGTCGATCGTCGAGCCTCAAACTTGACCGGCAGAAACTTTGGCCGAGACCTAACGGCGGGAGGCTGCCCTGTGGCTTCACCTTTTAACCCAATCCCCCTTTCAAAACCCCAGAGATAAAAGGGGAACCCAGATAGCGCTAAAGATGTGCCGTCATGTGCAACAGGAGAAATAGTCTAAAAACAAGTTGACGACGAAGGAACTTCTCAAAAAGTAGTTTCTGTGTTTATCTGAGTAAAACAGTCGCTTCACAACGACAGTGGGAGTCCAGTCAATCAAGGCTGTTAAGTTGATCAAAGAAGCCGTTACCAAAAGGAAGAAAAAAAAGAAAAGACAAGTTTTAAAAAATTAAATGTCAACATAAATCACAGCCAAGCAGGAATGATCTTCTCTGGCTGGTGGAGTTGTGGCTAGGGACTGAACCCCTAGAACCCCAGTCAGAGATGCCATCATTGAAATCCCAGCAATTAAATAGGTGCCAGAAGGACCCCAGACGATGGATCTGGTCTAACTGACCAAAGTGTTTCAGCTTTCTGGCTTGCCCCGTATTTTACATAATATCTTGAACACTCACTGATCTGCCCAGTATTTCTCCTTTTTAAAATCTGATTTTCATGCAGGAAAAATAGCAGAAGTTGAAGGACAGCAGAATTTTATGAAGAGATAGTAACTGCTTTTCGCAGTGTTGGATGTGAGAATGGAAGATATGAGGAAGTCCCAGAATAGCATAAATTGATGAGATGCTAATTATGTGAATATATAGACAAGTTAATACACTGGCAGAAGTAGAAGTTTGATTTTAATGATGCATAAGCAGCAAGTCTGGCTAGAACTTACAGACTCATTACAATTATTTAAAGACTGACTAAAGTCAAAGGAGAGATGAACTTCTGGGCTTCATTTATAGGATTTTGCTCAATTAGTGAGCATACTTCAGTATTTTTTTTTTTTTCATTCTGGCAACATCTGCTCAATTGCAAAAACCTCTACTGAGTTTCCCTCCTAAGCCTATAAATTGAAAACATTTTTTTTCTCAAGATTAGAATGTTTAGGTTGATTTAAATATCACTGGTGATCAATCATGTTGTAATCCAGTGAGTTATATTAAAATTTGCATACTTATACACACATTCTTGGCATGTGCCCTGACACTGTGGATTTGTGGCTCCATTAGTACCAATACTTTAAGAACCACTAAGTAGATAATTTCAGATTAGTATTTTATTGTTATTAATTTAATTCTTTTGTGACTTTATAGTTAAAGCCACTGTATACAATTTTATATCTTAACATAAAATAGCACAGAATACTAAACTCTGCTTTTTATTTTTGGAAGTTATTATGTCCTCTCCTTGGTACATTCTATTAGATAGTTAAAGATTGCTGTACTCTTTGCTAATGTACTTATGGAATTTAGTTTTATTTTAGAGGTAAATATCTTATGTAGCATATTCATTATTTTCATTTTCTGTTCAATGATATTCATGTTTATGCCAAAAGTATATAAATAAATGATACCGAAAGAGATTAGAATGTAAGAACCTATGTATAGAGCAATAGAGGATAAAAAGATGTTAACACTTGCGTCATCAACTTATTATGCTGCTTTTTCATTATAGGTATCTAAAATATACATGTATATTTGCATAAAGTTAAATATATTAAAATGTTTATTAGAAGGCTTTGAGTCCTAAATAAAAAGAAGTAAGTTATTTTTTAAATAATAGTAAAGGCAACATATTACACATCTGTTCACAAATAGAGTTGGATTTGAAATATTATATGGACTCATAACAAATATAGATTTATATACATTATTTTGAGATGATAATTAAAGAGTCTGCTACTGAATCTTGAAGTCAAAATGGCAGTTTTCAAAAAGTGACATTTCCATGAATGATTGATTTTTACACAGAATTTGTGGTATGGACTAGGTGGATTCCGCTTTATTATTTCTAAAAACAAACAAAAATGTAATATATGGTCCTTTCTCATTAGTTCATTGTATTTTTCTATTTATAGGTATATTTCATTTTCTTTGCTTAACACCAACAGTCTGAATATAAAGTTTCTAAAACCAAATTGTCACTATTTACTGTATTGGCTGAATTTTCATCTTCACCTTTACATTATGTTATAACATATAATAAAATTGAAGCAATTATCCAGGCAATTCAAGCCTCAAGTTCTATTTTTCTTTTATTTTGGTGGGGGTGTGTGGAGGGTAGAGAGGGAGGAAGCAGACTGGAAGCAAACATCACTCAAAGTTTCTAGATATTTATCATTCTACGCAGAGGACTCTGAGTCTCCTGTTTAACAATGGAAATGATAGTCTCAACAGTACTATCAAGAACCGGCTGTAAAACAGTCTCATACATTTGGAATATGTTAATTTTTACAACATAAAATGATATTGGAAATAAATATCTTTTTATAACATGACATTACTTAAGATATTGATGAGAGAAACTTGATAATTTTCCAAACCCTCATATTTTCCTAGTAATTTTGATTATCCTATAACCCTTGACAAGAAAGAGCAGAATATTAAACTATTTATATTCACAGAGGTGATTATTTCAGTTAGGTACTTTAGACCTACATTTTTATTTCTTTTTATTATGGTAAGTATAATAAATACAAGTAGACTTTCAGAAAAACCAAACACCAACCAACCAAACAAACTTTGAAATAAGAAGGAAAGGAAAGAGAAGGAAGATGTAGAAAAATCCTGTGTACACATCCTTAGTTCACAATCTGTAAACTTCATCCTACCCTTAAGTGCATTTTATGGAGTTGTTTATATGGAAGCACTCCCATGACATGTGTTTATTTTATAAATTTATGGAAACTGTAACACTGATGCTAATATAATATTCTAATATAGAGTGTACTTGTGGCTGTTTTCCAAAGTCAGAGGTAGAGCCAGTTTGCTGATCTTATTCCGATGCCCAGTGGACCCTGGCACTCTCATTCCCCATTCATACATCTGCAATATGTTAAACCAGTCAAACTGCCTGAGACAGGGCTGTGAGCATGAACACTGAGTAGTTCTTGGGGGATGGAACTTCTGAGCACTGGGACGGCTGCAGCGGTGAAGTGGGAAACTGAGAACACTGAAACCCTGCTAAGAAACAGAATTTTTGAAAGCCAATGCTATAGATATCCTTGTGCTGCTGGACAGTGACCCCAAACACGTTCTTAATTGTTTCCATTGCCAAGAAGAAAAAATAAGAAAACTTTCAGCTTTATACTGAAGGACAACTTCAGTATCCCAACTGCTCACAATGCAATGTGTAATGCAATTACCTAAATAAGAATACAAGATTAGAAATTCATAGTGAGGAAAAAACACTTTTTATTTTGTCGACATTATTTATAAGCTTATTCTAAATTATTGGCAGAGTCAAAATTCTTTTTCTCTGAAAAAACTTTTTATATGTGATTTATTTGTATAAAAAGAAATCGAATGCAATTCTGTACATAATTCTCAAGTACAGGTGCTATAATTGCCCTGTCTCTTCATCTTTATCCAAGTTTTGCCTCCCATTAGATTTATTAATTAAAGTAATTACATTAAATGGAAAATAATGCCTTTGAAAAGTAATGCCAAGAACAGATACCCATTAGAAAACTATTGCTAGAAGATCTATGTGGCAGGAAAGATGTTGGCCAAGAGTCTTTACCAATTCACCTTAAGAGTTTTAAGTAGCTGAAAAAACTAAAAACTTGGGCATATGCATATTGGGGTTGAAAACCTTTTTAAAGACAGGACTAGACTAACAAGGGAAGAGTTGTTCTTAATGTTTGTGGTGTCCTTCATGTCCTTTTGCTAAAACCATCAATAATAATGGGAACAAAAATAAGCATCGGCAAAGAATATAAATAAAGAATATTGTGTAGTTGTTTTTTTTTTAATTAGTTGTATTCTAGCCAAAGTTTCAAATACCATGGGCTTATAGGAAAGATGAGCTCTTGGAGGGCTATAAATAAGATATTTTTTGATAACTCTTAAGTTGTAAACTTAGAAATGCCTCATTGACGAGAGGGCCCCTTTATGGCATGAAGACCAGAGGTAGATGTATTACATGAAAGACTTCACAACCCACCCGGTTTCCTGGATGGGTTGTGCTGCTTACCAGCTGTGCAGACCTGCACACATTTCTTACTGTTTCGGAACTTTCATCCTGTCATCTGCACAGTGAAGCGAATACTCACGGCGTATGCCGTTGTGAGGATTAAATAACAGTGTTTTGCAAACCTTTTTAATTCACACTTTTGAAAAAAAATTTTCTCACCCTGTCTTCTGTATGTATTCTAACCAGCCCATAATATTTGTTCCGCTTTATTCTCTTATAGTTTGCCTTGTAAAAATATTACCCTGGTATTCTTTTAAAACTGTATTGTATCTCCCTTTACTGTTAAGGCAGGGGCCCATTCTTTCCTATGGCCCCCAACCCCTGGCAAGTTGGGAATTAGTAATATAAAGCATACCGAGGTACCTCTCAGAAGTTGGACTGGGTACCTGGAAAGTGCTGTGACTTTTAGAAATAACACTGAGATAGAGGATGCACTAGTTTTAGAAGGCAGTATGACAAGTTCTCAGTCCTTCTAAATACAATGATAGAAAGAAAACAACAATGAAAACAGTTTTGAGGAGGAGGCAGTTATCAGGAGTGTCATATTCTCTCGATAAGTCTGGTGAGAGGAAGACAGATTGATCAATATGGAAGTCACTGACAATCTATAATACAACAGTTTTAATGGTATAGTGTGGGTAGTAGTCAGAATGGAGTAAATTTGAGAAAAAAAAATGGGATGGGAAGAAATAGAAAATGTAACTATAAAAACCATTTCAAATAGTTTCACTAAAAAGAAAAGTAGAAAAAAGATATAATACTGGAGCAATTCATATCTTTTTTTGAAGTGGGAGAAATGACAGGATGCTTGCATATTTATGGGAGTGACCTAGTAGTGAGAAGAAACTAATGAGGCAGAGGAGAGAGGGGACAATTGCTGGAGCCAGGCCCTTGAATAGATGAGAAGGGATGGACACTACACACAAGTAGAGTGCATAGGCCTTAAATGGGACCACAGAAAGGATAGCAAGAAGGGAGACAACAAATAGACCCAGATGCAGGAAGGTAGGTGGAAATGGGGGTAGATGCTTTTGGAAGATTTCTTCTTTTAATCCTATTTTCTCAGAAGCAAGGTCACAGCTGAAAGTGAGAAGTGGAGAAGGAGATATTGGGTATTTGAAGAGACAAAAGAATGCACCAATCTTTTAGGAGAACGGGAAGTAAATGGACTAAGAAATATAGAGGGGGTGCCACATCACGTATGCACAGGGATCCTACTATGGGCACCGCTGTTTAGTCACCCACTAAGCTAGGAAGGACCGCGATGCTGGGACCACCACACGGATACCACCAGTTTCCTGTCCAAGTCATTCCTCATTTTCTTCTTGGTAAACAGATGCTTAAAGTTTTATATTTGACAATGTGCTCACACTGAGGGGATGACTCCAGACTGGTCTCAACCATGGTAAATCTTTTTTCATTTAGTCAGATCCTTACTTTCTCTACTAGAGATAGAGGCGGCCATATGGCCCAGTTATGGCCAATGAGAATAAGAGGAAGCCTGCTGGAGGCTTCTGGGAAAGCTGTTTTCTTCTCTGACCAAAGGACACCTCTCTTATGTCTACTTTCTGCTTCTTGAAGATAAACATGACTAGACTTGTGGCTGACATTTTGTGACTGAGGTTGCCTGAGAATGAAAAGCCAACCTACTGGCAGAGCAGAAGGGAAGCAAAGAGCATTGATTAAGCCACTAGACCAGACCTGGATCAACTTCCCAACACTCTTTTTATTGAGTCTAATAAATGTCCTATATTGTTAAGGACACTTAGTTGGGTATTCTGTTATTTGCGACTATATGCACTTTAACTGATATCCCTAGATTCCAAAACGATAACCAATATTTTAAATTTTTATACACAGTGTGTGGCTATACAAAGGAAAGACTCAGTTCCTCATTTCTCCCAAAATAAGGTACAGAAATTTCAAAATAGTACTGAGATTCCATTTTGGGATCTACATCCAACAGGTTGAAAGCAGCATCTCAAAGAGAAACCATGTTTATAGCATTACTCATGAAGAACCAGAGTGGAAGCATGCAAAATGCCGTTGATGAATGATCCGATGAGCAAAATGTGGTATACACATACAATGGAATATTACTCAGCTTTGAAAAGGAAGTTCTGACTAACGCTACAACATGGATGAACTTTGAGGGCATTATACTAAGTGAAATAGGGAGTCACAAAAAGACAAATACTAGATGATTCCACTTACATGAGGTATGTCGAGTAGTCAGATTCACAGAAACAGAAAGAAGACTGGTGGTTGCCAGGGGTTGGGGGAGGGGGCAAATGGGGAGTTGGTGTTTAATGGGTATAGAACTTCGGTTTTGTAAGATGGAAACGTTCTAGAGATTGCTTGCACAACAATGGAATGTGCTTAACACTGCTGAACTGTGTAGTTAAAACTAACATGGGCCCTGGCTGGTTTGGCTCAGCACTTAGAGCATTGGCCCATGGACTGAAGAGTCCCAAGTTCGATTCCAGTCAAGGGCACGTCCCTGGGTTGCAGGTTCGATCCCAGCCTCAGTTAGGGTTGTGAGGGAGGCAACCAGTTGATGTGTCTCTCTCACATCGATGTTTCTCTCTCTCTCTCTCCCTCCCTCCCTTCCTCCCTTCCACTCTCTCTAAAAATCAATGGAAAAATATCCTTGGGTGAGGATTAACAACAACAACAACAAATAAATTAATTTTTAAAAAGTAACTAAGATGGTAAATTTTATGTCACGTGTACTTTACCACAATGAAAAATAAAAATAAAATATAATATGGAGAAACAAGATAAGGATAACTCACCAAGAAAACCATAAAGTGTATTGAGAAATATAGTATCCATGAAAATCAAGCACAGTATAGTGAGATTTTTTTTTTTTTATCATGACAAGTTTTCAGCAGCAGTGTTTTTACAAATCATTAAATTGTGTGAAGTAATTAGAGTACTTCAAGAAGCATCTCCAGGTAGAAATAAAGCAATCGGAAGGTATCGGCCTGCAAGTTGTGCCATTGACACCAGGAGGAAGTTGTTACAAATATATTATATTTGTATCACATATAAATTAATATTTTAGAAACAGCATTGTTTAAGAAAAAATATGGCCCTGGCCAGTTTGGCTCAGCGGTTGGAGCGTCAGCCCACAGACCAAAGAGTCGCGGGTTTGACTCCAGCCAAGGGCACGTGCCTCCATTGCGGTTAGTCCCGGCCCTGGTCGGGTCGTGGGGGAGGCAGCCGGTGGATGTGTCTCTCTCACGTTGATGTTTCTCTCTCTCCCTCCCCCACCTTCTACTCTATCTAAAGATAAATGAAAAAAATATCCTTGGGTGACGATTAAAAATATATATATATGAAGAAAATAGAGCTGCGAGGTTTAAATCCATTAGGAAACTCATGCGTGGGGGATGTGTTCAACAACACATCCTTTTGAAATACACGGATTCTTACTTTATAACCAGAGGTGCTTAATATTTGTTGAACACCTACTACTAGGCTCTTCACATATAGTATTTCTAATCCTTGAACTAGCCTCCAAGGTTTATAATCATCCCTATTTACAGATGGGGATGAGGTTCAATAAGGTTATGGAGCATATTCCAGGACATATAGTAAGTAATTGGGGGGCCAGGATTCAACTCAGTGTTGTCTGGCTCCAAAACCTGTACTATCTATTCTGAATAATGATTGTTGTCAACGTCTGATTACGGGGAGCAGGGAGTCTGGACTTACAGTCCCCCCACAGTGGCAGGGTCAGCGTCTCTTCCCTCCCACTGAACTGGCTTCCGAAGAGCTCTGCTAATACAGGGGATTTAAATAAAAGGCAGAGTCTCGTAACATGAATGTCCAGGACGCACTGAAAATGACGCATCACACCAAAGGCCAGGAAAACCTCACCCTGCATGAGAAAAGAGTCGACAGACACCACACCAAAATGGCACTGATGCTGAATGGCCGACGGCGAATTCAAAGCGGCCGGGACACAAATGCTTCAACGGGCAATTACAGACACGCTCGAAAGAAATGAAAAAATAGATCTCAGCAAAAATGTAGGCGATATAAAGAAGAACCCACTAGAAAGTGTACAACTGAAAAATATACTAAGCAAAGTAAAAATCTTGAGCTCATTAGATGGGTTTGAGAGAAGAAAGAAAATGACAGGGGGAAGAAGCGGTGAATCTGAAGATAAAACAATTGGATTTACTCCATCTGAGCAACAGAGAGAAAATAAACTGGAAAAAGAAATAAATTAAAGATAGAATTGTAATTTGGCACCACAGACGCTTTTTGGTATTTGAGTTCATGTCTTATAGAGATGGTACCCCATTTATAATATCTATCCCAAATAATTCCTGCTCCAGAGCTGTTACAGTTCATTTGTTGGAAGGTAACTTTTTTGTCATGTAAAGATGTGACTGTTCTGTGGCAGAGATAACATGAGTGCCTTTCTTTCAAAATGACTATGAAGAGAAAAATAGAGCATTTAAGCTCAACAATACCTTTAAAAAGTATGTAAAAGCAGTTCATAAATTGCACAATTTCGAGGAATGCAAGTTATCAATATTTTAGTCCAACCCTTGTATTTTATTTATGAGGAATTTATGGGCAAAAAACAAACAAGCAAAAAGACAAAAACAAAAAACAACAAGTGACTTACTTAAGGTTAATATCTAATTGTTAACAGATTTGGGACTGGACCCCCAGGTCTAATAATAGCTAGTGTAAATCTTTTTCCATCAATAAAATGAATTTAGAAAGAGACTTATCCATAAGAAAGGAGCATGATTTTTAATACCACTTTTTCTTTGAAAGTAATATTCCAGAGTTTATGAGAAGTTAATCTTTAAAAAAACAAATCCTAGCACTGGAAAAGATATCAAATTACTACCGAAATACATCAAAATAGAATCTTATAATCAAGGTTTCCTGTTGCTAAATAAAATATAAAATATGATATGACCCAGAGAAAAACTTTTCTTACATATTTTCTTATGGAAGTTATGAAATCAGTGGTGATACAACGTAACTTTAAAAAGTGGTAGTTGTTTACTGTGATATTTTGCTCCTTTATAAAGGAAAACAGGTCTTTATAGGAATAGGAGATTGAGGGGGTAAAACAATGGGTTGATAAGAAAAATAGTTCTGTTGCATGGGTGGGGGTGGGGGTATCTACTTCTGTCTCCATAGCACGTATAAGAAACAATTTCATTATTTCAGCAACTGTTTTTTGGATTTCAAGGCTAATTCTACTACACTTTTTTTTTGCTTTCCATTACCCATAACTCCTCTGACCCCACTGACACCAACAAATGAAAACCAATCAAGCCTCTGCTGCAAGTCATTGCTGCAAAGCTGAGTGTCGTTGTTATACCTGTGCAGACAGAGTCATGACTATTTTGCCAGGGAGATCCTGAAGGCATGCCTATATATGTAAGTCAATCACAACTGGGAAAGGAACCTACTGTAAACACGCACTCTGTGGCGTGTTACTTGGAACACCAGCCACCACCAACATGCAGAAGTTTGTGATTTCAGAGGCTGGGAGCACTGCTATTTGTCTCCCCAGATCTGAGGCCACGTAGGCTGGACTGGATTAGACCCGAGAGGAATCTGTTTATCCCTCTGCTTTAAACACCAATCAAAAGCACTGGTCCTCTCTTGAAGGTGCTGAAATGCAAAGCAAGCTCCCTATTCCTTTTCTCTCTCTTGGTGGCATTTGAACGTGTAAAGCTTTGAATACCAATTGCTTGAACTGGACATATGTGAATCTCTTCTAATCCTACTAATCCTGTCCCCAAGTGCTTCTTTGTATGTGGAGGCAGCACACATAGATCTAAGTAAAAGTGGCCATAATCCTGGAAATGTGGAAAAATGCCCCAGTGTGAGAGATGCGAGAGGGAGAACTCCCTGCCCGAGGGACCTGCTGAAGAGACCATTGTGTCAGTTCAAGGGAAAGAGAAGCGGTGGAGGAGCCCTGTCACCTTTCCTGAGCTCCTGGGAGGAGAGCAAACCCACGCAGCAGGCGTCCTCCCTTGCAAACAGCCTTCGTGCACTTGAGCAAACTCACAGAACGGAGACAGTTTCTAAAGGCTGAGAAATTCAGCCGGCGGCTGCTTTCAGTGTCTTGAACCCAGCAGGCCAGGCCTGCCGATGTGCAGACTTCATTAAGCCCCAGAGGTTCCTTTTCAACAGCCGGCGTGTTTACGGATTTCTGAGCTGGTGCTCCGGCTGCAAAGAGTGGAGAGGGGCAGACATTTTGGTTGAAAACCCAAGAAATAAAACAATCCTACGGACGCTACCTTGTCAAGACCTTTCAAATAGAGAGAGGATAGACAGTAAGTTTCGAAACGACTCTGTTTGGCCAAGACGACTTGTAAATCTCCTTGGACAGTCGGCCTGCAATTGTCTGTAAGGGGGCTGGCGCCTTTTGAACTTTCTAAAGGAAATGTGGTGCATTTCCATCCCCATGAAGAATGCCCGCGTCCATCCATTCACAAGTAATAACTTCGGCAAACACACTATTTTCAAGTTTGTGGAATATTTAATTACTGATTTTTGAGTCAAATGATATGGGCAGAGGGCTGGTTAACAATAGAAGTTTTGCGGTTTTCAAAAAATTTTAAATTTTACAAACTTTGTAAGAAGGATGATGTAGATATTGCTATTTCCACCTGATGGAAAAGGCATCATAATTATATGTTAAATACAGTTCATTTATCTGAATGGATACTTTTTTTTCAACTCAAAGGGGCCTGAAATATTTTAAAAGAACCATCAGTACGATACTCGACTCAGGTGGTTACTACAATTTAAAGTTATATCAGAAAACACAATTCAAACATCTTTATTTCTTCTGCTTTGTTGGCTTCATCGTTGTTGTTGTCTACTTGTTCTTTTTAAAAATTATTGTTATGAAAAACAAGGTGAAACATTTTAGGCAGACAGTATTTCCAAAACCCAGGACTTGGTAAGGACCTGGTGTTACTATATTTAATACCCAAAGAGGAAATGGTGCCATAAATAAATGAAATAAAGTACTGTGAAAAACAAGAAACAGGCCCAAAATGGAGTCCCTTATGCTAAGCCCCACGTCACCAACCAGAGACTTAATCCCAGTTTTGACTCTCCCAGAAATGGAATCTTAAACCACTTAATCAGGAATTGCCTTATGAACAGTAGTTCGGTAACCTGACTGATAGACCCCTACCATGCGCTACAGGGAAACTATGCAATAACCAACCCACGTTATTTACCTCCTATAACTTCCTTGTTTCCACTCCCTTCTGTCTATGAAAGTCTTTTATTTTGTACAGCTCTTCAGAGCTCCTTTCTGTCTGGTGGGTTGAATGCTACCTGATTCATATCAATTTTTGCTCTAATAAATTCTTAAAATTTTTAATATGCCTGTTTATAATAAAAGTTATACTAAAAGCTATAATAAAAGCTAAATATATATATGCAAAATATATATATATGCAACTACAGAGATGTCCAACTTCTACACCTGAGAGAAATAAGTTAAGATAATATGAATGGAAAAAGTAGCCTTGACAATGATGTAAAAAAAAAAAACCAAAACCCATAACAAACCAACAACCCTTCTCATCCCCCAAGAGACCAATTTTAAAGGTCTAATTATTTTAACAAAACTTATTCTGTGTCAGGCACTATTCTAAGGGACTGATAAGTATTAACTCATTGCAGCATCATAATAGCCCCATGGTGTGGCACTGTAATTGTCCCTATTTTATAAATGAGGAAAATGAGGCAGGGAGAGGCAGGGTAAGTTGCCCCAGGCCCGTGGCCCCTGAGTAACCAGTGATGTACCCAGGCAGGCTGGCTCCTGGCCTCTCCCCGGCTGCCTCTGCTTCCCATGAACATGTTGCTATTTACGCTGCTAGATTTCAAATCGGCAACATTAAGGCACCCCTTAAGCCCTTTAAGGGCATTAGCAACAAGATAAGAAAAGCAGAATCGAGACGATGATTTGCTGCATCTCCTGGTAACAAATTCCAGTATAAACGAAAATCTCAGCAAGCTAAATGAGTATCTTTGTAATTGGCAGAACCAAACTGGGAGAAAGCTCCTAACGAAGGTAACAGCACCCAGATCCGTGTAATTCATCTATATGTTTCAGACACCTAAGAAATATTTCTCGTGTGTGTAGTTCCCGAGATTTCTACGAAGTGATGCAGAACATTGAGGCAGTTATTTAGACTAGATTTGTGACTTTGGAAAAACTGTTTCCCTAATCTGTACTTCAATTTCCTTATCTCTAAAATAATCGTGAAGGTCCACTCTCTAAAATATTTGTGATTCTGTAACTTTTGGAAATTCAGACAACAGCAACAATAAACCCAGTAGTACAAGAAATAAGACTACGGAGTCAGTAGATGGCAAGTTAAATACTACTTGGCCTTGGGATTCAGTTACCTGTGTAGGACACCTCTTGACCTCTGCTTCACACCCTCTCAGTCTACCTTTTCCTAAAGCCATTGCTGTTGGTAAGCAGCTTCACACATGGACATATCACAGCTTTCATGTCTTGCTTTTTTTGCACCAAAGTTTCTGTGTTGTCAGAATTGGCCTTGCACACACACAGACCTGGGAGGGTAAGGGACTTGACAGCCCATGATCGATGACATCCCATGACCCTGGATCAATGTGGGCGGGGACAATGGGTACATGTGTTCTTTCGTACCCTGGCAGACAATTCTGAAGTATATTCATTTCATCTCTTCAGAGGGTCCTGAATGGACAGAGCTCCAGTTACCCACAGTGGTGACCAAATGGCCAATGTACTAGCTTTTCTTCATTCTATTTTATTCTTTTCATTCTCTAGTCCCAATTCCTGATTCTACTTACCCCCAAACACTGTCTGTGTACAAGCTCATATCTGCATATACTCTCTCATCTCAGGCTCTGCCTTTTGCAACAATCTTGGCTAAGGTATACCCCAAAACAAATGCAACAAATAGAGGTCTGGGGTCCAGAGCTAGGGAGGTGACAGTACCTTCCTTCATAAATTGGTCAGTCCCTGTGTATTACTCTATGTTTGGTATTGTCACTGCATCTGAAGAAGGTTGACAGGCAGGACTGGCCCAGGAGGAAGCAGAATATGGAAGGAACTGGAAGCTGTGGCAGGGAACCCAGCAGGCTCTGTTTGGAGAATAGTATTCATAAGAGAGCATAATTTATACCATTAAATATTAGAATACTTTTTCTGTGGTTAATGGGTGGAAGCAATTAAATTTTTTTTTTTTTTTTAACAATTAGAAACTTTAAAAAGGTGGTGGTGGAGTATTGCTTGGCCATGTAGCATGTTTCCCAATCAGAATGAACCAACCACCTCTTGGCAGGGAGGACAGAAGAGATCTATCTCCAAGGAGAGGGGCCAAAAGGACTTAGGATAAAATACGTAGTCGATGTCATGTCAAATCTGACTTTGCAGAGGCGAATCTGTCCTGGGTTCCAACATTCTTTTCAGAACTTATACGAAATTTGTAACATTGCAGGAAATTCTGACCATGAAACAAAGTGAGAAAAATGAAATTGACTTCTGAATGAGCTAAACTCACACTTGCAAGAAATACGGGAAGTGGCAAAATTGGTGAAACACAATTTTTTTTTTTAATCCTCACCCGAGGACATTTTTGCATTTATCTTCAGATAGAGTGGGAGGGGGAGAGAGAGAGAGATAGAAACATTGATGTGAGAGAGACACATTGACTGGTTGCCACCCACACGACCCCAACCGGGGCCGGGGACAAACTGCAACCGAAGTTGGTGCCCTTAGCGGGAATCGAACTGGGGACTCTCTGGTCCGCAGGCTGATGCTCTAACCGCTGAGCCAAACTGGCCAGGGCAATTTATTAAGAGAATTAATGAAGAGGTTATTTGCCAAGTACCAGACTAGAATGGAGCTGACTGCGCTGGGTGGAGTTTGAGTAGAATCATAGAATCGAGAGGCGTTGCTTTGAGAATGAAAGGGCAGGAAGGAACTTTCTGAAGTCCACCTTGCCAACTTCTCTTACTTGCAGGACTTCGTGGGGGGTAGATGAGGACAGGAGCTTAGCTCTACAATTCTGCCTATCCCTTAATCCATGACAGCCTTTTACTAAGCTGAAGTTTATTCTGCCTTCATGTTAAAAGAAATGTGATAATGCTACTTTAAAAATATTTCTAATGTAAAACTGCTTCATTAGGCATAGGGCAGCCTTGCAAAAAACGTAAGCAGCAAGAAAGTGATATTGATTTTTTTTTTATCACCTTAATTGTCGATTCTGATGTGTCAAAATGGAATCAGTCTTCCAGCTGCAATGTCTAATGAATTCCAAGCTCAAACAAAATCTTGCTAATCACTAAGTTAATGAGGACAAGTTCACAAGCAGAGTTATGTTCATAATGACATGTTTCAAAGAATCTTGAAGCAAAATAAAATCCCACTTATGGCTCTAAGACGATATACTTGGCTTTTCTTCCTTCAGAATGCATCAGGAAGTGCATTTTGTGAGCTGCCCTCTATTAATAATGTAAAATTTAGGCAACATGATCCTTTAGACAATCAAAAAACTTACTACGAATTACCTAAAGCGGAAAACTCAGCTCATCACTACCTCTGTGAAGTGGCAGTAGAGGAACAGTTTTAAAGGAAGAAAAGATGACATCTAGTGAAGGAACTAGAATGAAAAGCCCATGGCCATTTAGTTTTCCTCACCCAGGTCTGTACAGGTAGACAGGAAAACGAGCTCACAGGGAAGCGGAAGCTCCCCCTCTTCATTGCCCTCTTTCCTGTTTTTTCTTTTGACAGCCCTGTAAAATGGGGAACACTGACCCTCATCCAAGAAGCTTAGTTGTTTTTTTCCCCTAATAAAAAAAAAAAACTCACCAACATCTGGAATGGGTTAACACCCCTTGTTGGTGTTATTTGAGTATTTTTTAGAAATGTTAATGACAATGCACTTTGGCACTTTGGACAAACACAATCTGGTGATGTTATTCAGGCCTTATTCACACTTGCTAATGATCGACTCTCTTTGGCTTTTATATATGCCTGAGCCCAACCCCAGAAGTCCTAGGGGGTGGGGCTGAAAAGGCTAGCTCCCCACGGGTGAAACTTGGAAGCTGATCAGCTTGAGGTTTAAACTAGTGGCTGTTCGGGCTCCACCTACTCAACACTAAGCGGGACAAAGTAAATCCTACCGCCCCATGGGCGCCACCGCGATGCTGGGCAGGCGTTCACCAGGCCTGCAGGCTAGTGCTGGGTAAAATGTCACCAGGCAAGGTGAACGGACACGTTCTCCACTGGGGTTTTATAACCTCAGAGGACAGGGGCAGCAGAGACACACATGAATGGTTCATCCAGGTATGCCTGGTTCCGGGCAGATAGAGGTGCCCGAGAAACACTAACATCTACTGAGCACCTGGAGGCAGTTTCTACCTCTGGTTTTTTTTTTTTTTTTAAGGGAAAAAGCAACAAGCAAGCATACTTCCCCTCTGTCTGATGAAAAATGTGGGCTTTATGAATTGCATTTGGTTAATTCCAAAGAACGCAGGCTCTGAGATCACAGTTTTATGGAGATAAACCCAGAATTCAACGACTCCAAGTTTACGTTAGAGTGAAGTCATTTTAGCATCAGTTTTGCTTTAAAGGCTGCGTTGCCCTGACCTTTTACTTTCTCAGAGCAACAGCCCTCTGCCCCTGCACTCTTTCTGTTGGAGAAGAAACCCTTGGGGGAATGTGGAGCTTGCAGACATTATACCTCAATGGTACTTTTGTGCTGTGGGCATTTGTTGTCAGGAAATCATTCTGAGTTATCCGTGGTGGGGGTGGGGTGGAAGGCTCAGTGTTCTCAGATGTAGCAGGACCAGCAGGGGGTTAATCCCCTCTACAAACAGTATATCCTCTCCTGACCCTTGTATGCCTCGGAATCAAGGGTAAGAAGTTTCTTTTCAAGCTTTCCTTTCCTCCTTTATTTGTGTACCTCAGAATGCAGGCGACCCTCAGCTTTCCAACGAGGGGTTCCAGTCTGGCCAATGGGGAAGATGCTCTGTGATTCCAGCAGCTCTGGGTACCGGTTCTCTCCAGCCAATATGGGAGTGTCCATTATAAACAGGTTTACAAGCGTCTGAAATCTGGGATGCTTGATCTTTTCCTCATCTTTTTTTTTTTTCTTAAGACTTTGGCTTATAGTAAGTTGGTATCTGGCCTAAATAATATTAAATTATATTAATTAAAATGTTAAATAAATAATAGTCTGATAGGTACCTTGTAGAGATAGTTTCTCCATATTGGGTATACTTGAATGTTACATTATTAAATCCTTTTTATAATTTTGTCAGAGATTGTGCTTTGATTGGGACAGGGCAGGGGAACCTTGTCACCAGTAGAATGACTATCATCAATTATTCCAAGGCAGACTAGTAAATTCTGGCAGCTATTCATTTTCCAAAACTTGATCACAACACTTTTAAGTGAAAAAAAAAAGGTGCTTTATCCCAAAAGCCATTTTCGTCATATTAGTGTAATTCAATTATGGTTTGGGCATTCATATAGTACAAACTTTGTAGTAATTCATTTATTGTTTGTAAGCCATAAACAGAATGTTGACATTAACTTTTGGGGCACTGGATAGGATAAGTATATATACAGAATTAGGGATACTACCATTGTTCAAATTGTAGTATAGATTTATATGGTTAATGTCTTTATGTGTCATTATAGTCATTTGAATATATTGTTAAATCACAGTAAATCTATCATGATGGGTGTCAACAACTTTTCATCAACCCAGTTTCAAAGGAAGAATCTGTAGCTCAGGAAGTTTAGGCAGTTATTTGGTGCAGAGTAAGAAAATTGCCCACCAACTCGCAAATGAAATTTTAGACTAACCTATTCCAGAGTCACATAGAGAGCAGACCCTTATATCCTAACCCTTATAAACCTCTGCCAACCCTGGTGTTAAAAAGCATGCAGAGCAAATAGCAAACAATACTCCATTCTTCCAGAATATTGTTTTTTAAAAATATGTTTTTATTGATTTTAGAGAGAGAGGAAGGGAGAGGGAGAGAAACATTGATGTGAGACAGAAACATCAATTACATTGATCGGTTGCCTTCCCTAAACACCCCTACTGCACCTCGATCAGGGATGGAACCTGAAACCTGGGTATGCACCCTGCCCAGGAATCGAACCCTCAACCTTTCAGTGCATGGGACGATGCTCAACCAACTGAGCCACACTGGCCAGGACCCAGAGTTTCTTCAGAGCTTTTCTTCACCTAAGGAAAAGACATAACGGTATTTTGCATTTGTATAATAGTACTCATAGAGTACTCATAGAGTACTATTATTCTCACCTAACAGGTGAAGCAGCAGAGATTCAGAGACAGGTGTTCACCGAAGTTTCCACAGCTGGTGGAGAGGACGCACAGCATCACCACCATATTCAGTTACGACAAGAGGAGGCTGCTCATTTTCTAGAGGTCGAAGCTTCAAGTAGAGGCATTTGCTGGTGGGATGAGGCCCCTTAAAACAGTTAAGGAAAGGATAGTGGAATTGAAGGGACTCCCAGCTGCCACTTTGAGTAGGGATTTCTGGATGCTTCTCAGACTGTGGAATGTCAAATGGCACCCAAACGAGCAGTCTCAGACTCGTTATAGAAGAAATACGAGCATGGGTAGCTCATAAGCTCTACTACAGAATCAAACAGACACATTGACTCCTGTCTATTATTTTCTCATTATTGGTTCACTTCAAAATAAAAATAATCTGGGGGAAATATGTTGACCACGGAAGGAACTGTCACGCAGGCATTGTAGCCCATCCAATACCATTTGATATTCCTAGCATCTAATGCGTATTGAGATTCTCTCCGTCCAGGTCCAAAGAGTAAAAATGTTAGCTTCATGATCACAGCTGCTGGATTTTAAATTGCTCTGTGTTTTAGAAAGAACAGTTAAACTCTTTTGTTTTTAAGAAGTGTTCCCTCTGTATTTTCCAAACGAAAACATGTTCACAGTTGACTAGCCTGTCACAAAACAGAGTTACAGGATTTTGCCTTAGAAAAGTAGTTAATTTTCAAAGACTGTTATTCAGAATCATTTAGGAGATGATTGTGAATGTTCTGAAATAAACCAGATTTAAAGCTTGTTTAAGAGAAACACCGTAGACACAGGCTGAGATAACAAACCTCACATAGTCCAAGGAAGTCCTAATTCAGATGCATTTCAGAGGGGATGTTCACGGAGACGCCTTTCCAATTCTGCCTACTGTGGAGTCCACACAGCGTCCTTGAAGAGGCTCTACAGTGGTTTTGTCATCTAATCTCTGGAGCTACCAGTCACTGCTGGGACTCCTGGTCTGGTTGGAGTAAATTCAGAAGGCATAATTATGCAGGCCCAAGCAGCAAGGAGGGAGTGCTGGGGACAGTGTTGACTTGCCATAGAACATTCATATCACAATTGGAATACCACAATGGAATAGTAACATAACCCTCAGCCACCGGTCTATACTCGCAATCGGCCCACATCAGTCTTACAATCCATCCTGCTTGTCTTTTTAAGTCACACAAATGTTGGAGTGGCTTTGCTGTTGCTGTTGTTTTCATCTTTGGTTCTTTCCTAGACTCCCTTTCAGCTCTGTCCCCACCCAGCTTTGCCGATTTCGAGTTCTTGCTTCACCCTTCCCAATGATCTCCAGCAACGGGGAAGAAAGAGGCCAGTGGTTTTTGTGTGTGGGGTTTGCCCTTTTTTTAATTCCTTTTTCCCAAGTAGTGGAAAGAGGGAGAAGAAAAAAAAGTAGACTAAGATGTAAGCTGGCTAGATAAGTCCATGACCAGTTTTATTACCAGCTCTGAGTGGGGGAATAGGATCTAAAGGCTGCCCTGCTTTATTAGAGCCAGAGCAAGGTTTGGGGGAGACCTAGTGTGATTGTGGGCCACTCCAAGAAAGGGTGTTTCATTAATTACACACTAGTTGTGTGCACTGAATAGAAGGTAGTGGATACAAAATGCAGATGTTTTGGCAGCCTAGTAGAATGAGAACCACTCTTGATCCTGTCAAAGAACATTTTGAATCAAAGGGGCTTCGTGGGAGTAAAAGAAAGGGTTCTGTGGTTGAGTGCTATGGTGGGTCCCTTTAATCATTAAACCCTTTTATAGTGGCAAAATGAACATCCATTGTTATGGCCACACCAATCAGGCCATCCAACCTGGTGACAAGGAGGGCTTTGCTGGGAGGGAAGGCACTAAAAGAAGGGGACAAGCAGGCAGCCCTGTGGGACGCACACGGTAACAGCAGCAGTACATCACAGAGAGAAGGCAGCCCAGGTTAGTTCGTTCAGATTGCTTTTCGCTGCAACACCCTCTTACAAGTGCCTGGCACAATGAACATTAGTATTTTACAGATGGCCAGTTCCCCCTTTTTGTTCCCACACAATGTTTTACTGGCTCATTTTAATTTTTACTATTCCTTAAGTGAAGGTTGCTTAGGGAAGCTGATTGGAAGTGTCATTCTATTCTCAATCATTTGTCTGCAGCTGTGGTAGAACCATCAGTGCCCTCAGAAGGATGGGGTTGCATTCCCCTCCCCTGTAGTAGCCTAACTCTCCAGTCTGTGCAGGGAGGCGAGGCTGATAGGAGACATTGCCTCTAACCCGCTCTTGAAAAGGAAGCTGCATTTTAGCTGAGCTCAGAAGTATAGGCTCTCAACCTTCTTACTTCCCTGAACATTTCCCACGACTTTGAAGTTCCGGCATTCTTTTCTCCTAGTCTTCTATTATGAAAAACATTAGGTCTTCTAATATAGCTTTTTTTTTTTCTTTTTTCATTTCCATCTTCCCCAACTGAAACTCTGCTCCCATTAAAAACACTAACTCCCCATTCTCCCTTCCTCACCCCCACCCTGGCAACCACCATTCTACTTTCTGATTCAGAATTTGACTACTCTAGGTAACTTACATAAGTGGTATCATACAAGATTTGTCTCTTTGTCATTGGTTCATTTTATTTAGCGTAATATCCTTAAAGTTTATTCATGTTGTAGCATGTATTAAAAGTTCCTTTCTTGCCCAGTCGGTGTGGCTCAGTGGTTGAGCATCGACTCATGCACCGAGAGGTCGCTGGTTTGATTCCTGGTCAGGGCACATGCCCAGGTTGTGGGCCAAATCCCCAATGAGGGGCATGCAGGAGGCGGCCAACTGATGTTCTCTCTTATCGATGTTTCTCTTTCTCTCTCTCCTTCTCTCTTCCTCTCTCTCTCAAATCAATAAAGAAAAAAAAAGTTTCTTTCTTTTCATGGCTGAAAAATATCCCATTGTATGTATATACCACACTTTGTTTATCCATTCATCCGGTGTTGGACACTTAGGTTGCTTCTCCCTTTTGGCTACTGTGAATAATGTTGCTATAAATATGGGTGTACAAATATCTATCTTTTCTAGTCTCTGATTTAAATTTTTTTGGGTATATATCCAGAAGAGAATTGCTGGGTCATGTGGTGATTGTATGATTAGTTTTTTGAGGAACCACAGTACTGTTTTCCACAGTGGCCCAAACCATTGTATTAATACTTCCCACTTGTAATGCACAAGGTTCTAATTTCTCCATATTCTTGCCAACCCTAGTTAATTTCTGGTTTGTTTGTTTGTTTGCTTGTTTGTTATTTGATATTAGCCATCCTAATAGGTGTGAAGTGGTTATCTCATTGTGGTTTTAATACGCATTTCCTTAATGATTAGTAACGTTAAGCATCTTTTCATATGCTTATTGGCCATTTGTCTATCTTCTGGAAGAAATGTCTATTCAAGTCCTATGCCCAGTTTTTCAATTAGGTTGCTGTTTTTTTGTTTTGTTTTGTTGTTGAGTTTCGGTTCTTTATATATTGTGGATATTAACCCCTTGTTAGATATATGATTTGCAAATATTTTCTTCCATTTTGTGGGTTGCTTTTTCACTCTGTTGATAGTTTCCTTTGATGCAAAATGTTTTTAATTTTGATGAAGTCCAACTTACCTATTTCTTCTTTTGTTGCTTGTGCTTTTGGTATCATATTTTGGTAGCAAGAAATCATTGCCAAATCCAATATCATAAAGTTTTCCCCCTGTTTTCTTCTAAATTTTGAAGTTTTAGCTCTTACATTTAGGTCTCTGATTTATTTCTAGTTAATTTTTGTACATGGTGTAAGGTAAGAGTCTAGCTTCATTTTTTTTGCATGTGAATATCCAGTTTTTCCCACATCATTGGCTGAAAGACTGTCCTTTCCCCACTGAATAGTCTTGGCATCTGGATGAAAATTATTTGATCACAAATGTGAGGAATTATTTTTGGGCTCTCTATTCTATTCCATTGGTCTATAGCTCTGTGTTTATGTTAGTATCATACTCTTTTGATTAGCTTTGTAGTAAGTTTTGAAATCAAGAAGTATGAGACTTTCAGCTTTGTTCTTCATTTTCAAGATCGTTTTGGCCATTCAAGATCCCTTAAGGTTCTATATGAATTTTAGGATAATTTTTTTCTATTTTTACAGAACACATCATTGGAATTTTGAAAGAGATTGCACTGAATTTATACATTGTTTTGGGTTGTACTGATATCGTAATAATATTAAATCTTCAATTCCATGAACATTTTTATTTCCTTTCAGCAATGTTTAGTTTTCAGTGTACATGTCTTACCTTCTTGGTTAAGTTTATTCTTAAGTATTTGATTCTTTTTTATCCTATTGTAAATGGAATTGTTTTCTCAGTTTTTTCTCAGATAGTTTAGCTAAAATAGTTTTTAATAAACAAAAATATAACACTTTTACCAAATTTCCACCCAAATCTCATTTTAAAGGTACAATAAACAGTGTATAAGGAGGCCGACCAAAAACCAATCCCCAGACCCTACCCTACCTCTGGTTGATTATGCTCCTGATGGCAGGAAGCCACTAATGAAAATGCACCATCCAACTGGAATTTTCAAAAAGTATGACAGCACTGAGATATTGGTTCTTCTTACTGCTCATAGTAAAGTGCAAGAGGAAAGAGATACATTGAGTGAAGAACTGTTCAACAAAAAGAAACAAAGACTTAATGATATGGGAAATTCTCAGCCTATCCCAATTGCAGAAGATGTTAAAATTAGGAGATTCATCCTTAGGAAAGTATGCTCTGAAGGGAAAGCCAACGGTGGTGTTGGTCAATCATTACGTAGTTCTTTGAAAAGATTAAAAGTTCAGAGTATTCCATCACACACAAGGTCCTTCGAAGAGATTAAGCATTTGACTCATGGATCCATTTAATCATCCCAGCAGAAGTCAGAAGTAGAGATGGAATTATCTAGGAAAGGTCTGTGGAGGACCCTCTTGTTTAATGGTGTCAGTCTCCATGACATACATGGAAGACCCAAAAGGTTTTTGAGAATGTTATATTAGCAGAAACACCGAGAGTGTGGATGAAATGGCACAAGATGAAAGAAGGATGATTCTGAGAACAGATCCGTGGGCCCAGAGGTGTAGAGAGGCTGGATCCATGAGCATAGAGGATGATCTGTGGGCACAGAGGGTTATACTCAGGTCTTAAAGCCTAATGGATTTTACACTGCTGGATTTTAAAGTTTCTTGGGACTAGTTTCTCCCAGTTAAGCCTGTGCCACCATTTTATTTTGGAGGCAGACTGTTTTCCAGTTTCACAGGTCTGCAGATAGGGAGGACAGTTACCCCAGGATGGATCTAGTTCAGATGATTAGATTTGGGACTTTTGAGGTCATGATATTTATTACAAAATTTTTGGCTTGAGTTATGCTCTAGTGGGTTGACTTTCATGGATTTGGGAATGGCATAAATGTATTTTACTTGAGGGGTGGACATGAATCTTTTTGGTGGCCAGCAGGCAGAGGTCACCCAAAGATGATATCAGGTCCTAATTCCTGGAAGCTGTAAATGTTGTCTTAGAAGAAAACAAGGTCTTAGCAGATGTGATTAAATTAAGAATCTTGACAGGAAAGATTATCTTGGATTAGTTGAGTAGCCCTTAATTCCAATCACGAGTGTCCTTATAAGAGAAAGGCAGAGGGAGAGTACACTCGGAAAGGAAGGAAGCAATGTGATCACAGAGGCAGGGACTGGAATAACGCAGTCTCAGGACAAGGAATGTTGCAACCACTCTGTCCCCTTAAATCAGGTCATAGCAAATGTTGGTGGATTACTTTGGGTGGTAGCCCAAATTGCAGGAGCCTTTCCAATATATTGTTTTTATAGCAATAGATCAAAACAAGTTATTGACCTGCTGAAAACCTTATTTTTTATTCTATCAAGAGAGAGAATCAAAATAAGTTGGCCCTTTCCAGGCAATGACAGCAGTATATATTCACTCTTTTTTTTCTTCCCAGAACTATGTTAATTCTCCTGCTTGCTCTCATGATATAGTCTTCAGGAACCCAAATCTTTCACAGTCCACAAAATATCATGCTTGTCTGTTATACTGATGACATACTGCAAATTGGACCTCTTAAGAAGGAAGTGACTAATGTCATGAATATCTTAGTAAAGTGTTACAGGTTAGAAGATAAATTCAATGAAGATTCAGGGACTTGACACATAATGTAATATTTAGTGGTCTAGGGTCTTTAATTATCCATACTAGGACAAATGCACTAAGATAAAGTATTGTACCTCATACCTCCTACCACTAAGAAAGAGGCATTGTACTTACTTGATGTACATCTTTAGATTTTAGGGGCAGCAAATTCCATTTTGGGAATATAGTTAGCTCATGTTAAATTTCCTCATAATACTGTTGCTTTCTGCGAAAAACAACAACAATCCAATAATACCTAATGGTGGAGAGAATAAAAGATATTAATCTTGTACACACTGCTGATGAGAGTATAAATCAACAGGCAGTTTGGGAAGCTGTTTGCCATTATGCTATAAAGTTGAAATTCACATATCCCTTGACTTGGCATTTCCTGTTTTAGTAAGGTGTCACACAAACCTGGAAACATGTAGAAAATGTTTTGTTTTGTTTTTTTTTTTTTTTGCACTATTCATAATAGCAAAGCAAAGAGATTGTGTAAATTAATTGTAGCATATTTATAAAATGTAATATCATGTAAGTCAAATGAATGAATTACAGTATTGCAGCATAATGGATAAATCTTAGCAAGATAATGTTGAATGAAAAAGTAAGTTTCCAGAGATGATGTACAGCATTATAAATTATAAAGTTAAAATAATAAGCAATATCGTTTTAGGAACACATATAAATGTGATAAGATTATCAAAATCACCCAACAAGATTCAGGATAGTGGTGGACATGGCTTGAGGGAGACAGGAAGATAAATGGAGAAGAAGGACATTGGTAATAGAAATTTCAGACAAAATTCTAGTTCCCATTTTGGTGGTAGGTTCATGCTGTTTATTATATTATCAAATACAAATAAACAAATATATAAACAAAAGAGAGCCTTGCATGGGCCAATGATGAGAATGTGTCACAAACCAACTATTGTGATTGCCCCAGTTTTCTATAAAATAAAGTCATTTCTTTGACTTAAGTTACTGTGTCTATAGAAATTCCCATTAAAAACTAAGTATCGTCCTGGCCGGTTTGGCTCAGTGGTTAGAGCGTTGGCCTGCGGACCAGAGAGTCCCGGGTTCGGTTCCCACTAAGGGCACGTACCTCAATTGCGGTTCATCCCCGGCCCTGGTTGGGGTCGTGTGGGTGGCAACCAGTCGATGTGTCTTTCTCACATAGATGTTTCTCTCTCTCTCTCCCTCCCTCTCTCCCTCTCACTCTATCTGAAGATAAATGCAAAAATGTCCTCGGGTAAGGATAAAAACAAACAAACAAAAAACTAAATATCAACCTGAGGACTCATTTTAAGCCATTGTCCTTCTCTTAACACAAAAGTATATGTAAGTGTACATATTTCACACAGAGCAGGATACTGAGATTGAGATGCTAGAGGAGTGAGTCTGATGAAGAAGGAGAGAAAGTTTGGGAAGAACCTGTGAAAAGTGAAGGGAAGAAGTTTCCTGTGAAGGAAAGAGAGGAGGAGTGTTGAGTAAGATGGAGATTTTTTAAAGGCATTCAAGATTGCCTTTCCTGTGTTTAAAATATTATCTAAACCCACCCTTGTCCCAACACATTCACTTTCTAATTAACTATTTATTTCCTTAATCAAGGAGTTCCCAATGTAAAAAAGCATAGTCATAGGATCCCAAGGTTTGATTTGGACTATTCTGAGCAAGTATTTGGACTCTAAATTTGACTTATAATATTTAGAAAAGAAGATGGATGAAAGTAATATATTCCACAGAGAAAATATTACCCAAATTTGTTGACAATAATTGTTTTCTTTTTTGCCTTTGGAAGATGAGGGAAAATAAGCATTTATCTCTTGAACTTTAATTTAAATAATTAGTCCTAATTTTTTAAAAAAATTCTATTGGGACAAATTTTTTGTCTCCGCAAAATTAATATTTTCTCCTTGATGCCACAGACTTTCTTGTAAGTACTTTTATCTTTTCATGTAGTAGTCAAAGTTGGGAAATAGGTTACCCTCCAATAAGTAGATTTTGGAGAGTAAAATCTCCATAAAACATAAAAAATAAAGATTCTGTTTTCCCCATACTACACAAAAGCTTTGAAGGTCTATATATAATTTAAAAATAACAGAAACAAAACATTCAAAATAAGACAACAAAAACACTCCACTAAAACATGCTGTTTTGAAATCATCTTAGATCGTATTCACTTTAAAGAAGTACACATGCCAACGCAGGTTAAGAAATGGTCTGTTTATGTTTGGGTCATGTTTACAACAGTCATGATTTTATGAAGCCTTTGAGAACTTGGCTTCTCTTTGCAGCAAGACTGTGTGTCAAGTATAATGTCCCTCTTGGACCTGTAGGAATGCAAACAAAAAGATGAAATCCCTTCACTTGCTGCACTTTATTCTCTTGTCACAGTTAAAGCAATATTTATTTTCCTCCTCCCTGCTTCTTACAGGCCTATAGTAAATCAAAAAAGTAAACTCTCAGGTTCATTGTGTGAGGGGCTTACTTCTAGGCCTCTACAGTTGCCACAGTAACTAATTAGAAATTTGCATCTCTAAGAGAATTATTTAATGCTGATGTGTAAGCCCTTTTATTCTTTGGAGCTTGGCCTTTTGCAAGGAAGCTCCTGGTAGATGTTGGGCCTCGAGGTCATACTGTACAAGCTCTGAACGTAGGTGGCCCTGGTTTCCCCTTTTTATCTGGATGATTCATACCCAGTGAAGAAAATGTCTTGTCAGGTCTTTGTTGAATGGTGGGCATCTGAAAGGCAACACTTGATTCATTTAGGTGCCATTTGTTTTAACCTGTAACTTCTTCCCCATTGCTCATTAGCTAACTCTTGTGTAATTGAGTCATGCATGTTAAATTAGTACAGTTGAGTTATGCCAACTGACCCACTGACAGGAATCTTAGACTTGATTTGTCGTAAAGTCTAAGAAGACAGTGTTGCTGAAATGCAAAATATTTTGCAGATTTGGACACTGTATAATAGTAATTGGAAAATGAACGCTTCGCCTGAGCAGCTATTTCTTTTCTAAGGTTTAAACCTGTTTGCCCCAGTGTAGGAAGAAGAGAGAAGCCTTCCTGTGGTGCAAAGACAGAGGCAAAGGGAAGGGCGTGGGAACTCCTGGGCAACTTGTTCTGAATCAAAGAAGGTGCTGACTGCTTTCAGAGCCTCATCCTGTGCTGTGGGCACACGTGGAAGGTACGATGTACAGTCGGTACCTAAAGAAGGAGAAATGTGTTCAGTCCCTCCCAACGCCCCAACCAACTACTCCTACCAAAGTGGGAGCCCCTGAGCTTACTGCAGCTAAAGGACAAAACAAACATACATTCCAGTGAGCAAGCCTGTGACCAAGAGTAGATTCTGCACACTTGTGTTCAATGGAGCATCGTTGGCCACAGGTGGGAGCAACCCAAGTGTCCATCCACAGATAGATGGGCAAACAAAATGTGGTATAAACATATAATGGAATCTTATTCGACCTTAAAAGGGAGAAATTTCTGACACATCTGCAATATGAATGGACCTTGAGGACATTATGCTAAGGGAAATAAGCCAGTCACAAAAGGATAAACGGTTCACGACTCCACTTGTATGTGGTATTTATATGCCATAGATGGAATGTTCATATTCCCACAAATTCCTAGGTTGAAGCCCAGTTCCCACTGTGACATTGCTTTTGGAGGCAAGGCATTTGGGAAATGAGTCGGCTGTGAGGGTGGAGCCCTCATACTGGAATTAGTGTCCTTATAGAAGAGACTCCAAAGCCCTGGCTGCTGTGGCTCCACTGGTTGGAGCATTGTCCTGTACAGCAGAAGGTGGTGGGTTTGACTCCCAGTCAGGACACATACCCACGCTGCATGTTTGATCCCTGGTCGGCATGAACGGGAGGCAACCGATGGATGTTTCTCTCTTGTATCGATGTTTCTCTTGCTCTCCTCTCTTCTCTCTCTCTCTCAAATAATAATAAAAAAGAGACTCCAGAGAGATTCCTTATCTCTTCCACCACATGAAGACACAGTGAGAAGTCAACCATCTATGAACCAAACACCAAGTCTTTCAAAAGATACCGAATCTGCCAGTACCATAACCTTGGATTTCCTCACCTCCAGAACTCAGAAATAAGTGGCTGTTGTTTTCAAGCCACCCAGTCTTCACTAAAACACTGAAGTAGTCAAATTCACAAAGACAGAAAGTAAAATTGTGGTTACTGGGGGCTGGGGCTGGACTGGGGCTGGGGCTAGGCTAGGCTGGGGCTGGGGCTGGGGCTGGGGCTGGGGCTGGGGCTGGGGCTGGGCTGGGGCTGTGGCTGGGTTTAGGGCTGGGCTGAGGCTGGGCTGGGGCTGGGGCTGGGCTGAGTCTGGGCTGGGGCTGGGGCTGGGGCTGAGGCTGGGCTGGGGCTGGAGCTGGGCTGGGGCTGGGGCTGGGGCTAGGGCTGGGCTGGGGCTGGGCTGAGGCTGGGGCTGGGGCTGGGGCTGGGGCTGGGGCTGGGGGGTGGAATAGGAAATTGTTGTTTAGTAAATTAGTTTCAGTTTTGCAAGATGCAAAAGTTCTGGAGATTGGTAGCACACTATATGAATATACCTAGCACTACTGAACTGTACACTTAAAAATGGTTAAGATGGCCCTGGCTGGTTTGGCTCAGTGGTTAGAATGTTTGACCAAGGGGTCTCGGGTTTGATTCCTCATCAAAGGCATATACCTGTGTTGCAGGTTTGATCCCTGGCCCTGACTGGGGTCGTGTGGGAGGCAACCAATCCATGTCTCTCTCTCACATCCACGTTTCTCTCTCTCTTTACCTCCTTTCCTCCCTCCGTCCCTTCCACTCTATCTAAAAATCAATGGAAAAATATCCTCGGGTGAGGATTAACCAAAAAAATAAAAAAATAAAAAAGGTTAAGATGGTATATTTGTTATGTGTTTACCACAGTTAAAAATACCCCAGATTAGATTCAATAGAAAGTTGAGTGGAGCTCTTCTTTGCAGGGAATAAAACAAAGGTGATCACTCTTATTTGTTCTAAAGAGAAGTAGATTAGTTTTGCTTAATGTAAAAGAAGGCAGAATGGGACCAGAAGGTGCTGGCTTCCCCTGTAGATGAGTGGAAGGAATCAACCTTGAGTAAATGGAGGCACCGGCCTTGAGTCTCTGCTATCACCACCCTGGCCACTGCACCTGCACATCTGGGGAAACAAACATCTTAAATGCAATCTTGCACATGGTCTGGAGGCAGGAGGAATTAATCCTCTAGTTAATAATTGTTTCTTAAAAGTTTTGATCAGCCTGGCTGGTGTGGCTCAGCAGTTGAGCATTGACCCATGCACCAAAAGGTCACCAGTTCAATTCCCGGTCAGGGCACATGCCCAGGTTGTGGGCCAAATCCCCAGTGGGGGGCATGCAGGAGGCAGCCAATCGATGTTCTCTCTCATTGATGTTTCTATCTCTCTCTTCCTCTCCCTTCCTCTCTCTCTAAAAAAATCAATAAAGAAAAAAGAAAATAAATGTGAATAATCTGTTTATTTTAAATGTAAGAGGATCTCACCTTAATTTTGCTGTATATGTAAGGCATTGTTTGATGAGTTTTAAGATTATTAAGTCCTTAGCTCCAGTGCATTTTCCTTGAAGTTAGGAGCTATGGATATCTCTCTAAATGAATGACTTTAGATTATTTTTTTTTTTAGCTATAGGTACTAGCACAGTGACTAACACATTGACATAGTGCTTTAAACTCAACAAACTCCCCTTTGTCCAACCAGAATTATATTTATCTTTAACTGAATGCTTGCCATGAGTCTATATCTCACATCAATTTCTGTAGAACACCAGTAACTTTGCCATTTAATTTTTGTACTGATTTCTAGCTCGCTCAAAAGTTTGACCAATAATTAACTTATCAGGCTTAGAACATTTTCTGAAACATGAAAGGATTCCATGAAAAAATGCAGAGATACATCACATATGTCTGCACAATATATATTTTATTTAAAAAATAGTAAAATAATTTTAAAGGCTGCTTTTAAGATGTGGCCCCTCCATACTACACTCGGTGGAAATGTCCTAATTTCACAGCTGACCATAAGGTTTCAATTAGTGTACCTAATTATGGCTAATAAATGGAAAGCTAGTCCCTCAGGGATAGACCAGTTTCTCTAGGCTCAAAGTCATTTCATTAACACTTACATGTCCTACCCTAAGGTAGGAAAGAAAAGTAAATACATATAACTGATGATTAGGAATGATAAATAAAACCTGGAATGCCAAAGTCAGAAATATAAAAATTATAAAATATGTCACTACAAATAAAGTCAATAGAAATATGCTAAAATATTTCTAGGGATATTTTGTATTCATTCATTCATTCATCTATTCATTTATTCATCCATTCATTTTCCATCTTTACCCATTAGAATCCTCACCATGACACTCCTGATACCCACTCAGATATCTTTCCTTTCATGAACATATAGAAGAACACTTTTCCTCTTAGAGCACTTTATCCTGTGGGGCATTTGCTATGTTTTGTTTTATATTCCCGTTCTGTGCTATGTTTTGTTCCTTATTGTATCATCTGCAGTACTTGGCACAATCCCTTGCAAGTGAAGATGTCTGATATCTACTTATTGGATTGTGTTTTTGTGTATGTCTGAAATGTTTTACTGTATGCTATGTTCATGAAATAGGCTAAGTAACCATTGTTAGACTAAAAACTTAACATATTTATAATTATTTTTTATTGACAATTATTTAATGATTTTGTTTCCAGTAAATAAGATCATTCAAAAACTGTTCATGAACTTAATATTCAGGAAGGTTGGCCAAACCATCTGGAATTCAAAGCAGCAAGTATTTAGGAAGTGAATTTGATTAAAGAGAGAAAAGTTCCAGTTTAAATGGTGTCTATGAGCACAACACAGCACAGCAAACAAAACTAAGCTAAACTATGCCTCGATTTGTGAAAACTGAAGAATGCACTATTTTCTAGATTGTTACAGCAAATTCCTGGTCAAAAAATGTATTTGTTTTGTCAGTGATTGTAGGAAAACAGGCATTCTTACACATTGCTGGTGGGAGAGTTGATGGTACAAACTTTAGTTCAAAGAATTTGATTTTATCTATCAATATTACAAGTGCACATACCCCAGTGCTTTGGTTTCTAAGAATTTATCCTACAGATATACTCACATGTGCAGAATAAAATATGCACAAAGCTTCTCATTGTTTTTGGCTTCTACTAGCAAAAGTTGAAAACAATCAAAATGTTTATCAGTAGGGAACTGGTTACATAAAGTATGTTACATACATACACTGCAATATCATGCAGCTGTTGAAAAATAATTAAATATTGATACTATTAAAAATTGATATGGGTGATCTCCAAGATTTATTGTTAAGTAAACAAATAAACAAAAACCACCAAGAGCAGGATAGTGTGCATTGTATGCTAGCATTTGTATAAAAAGAAAGGCAGAAAAGATATATGTGATTTTGTTTGAATATGCATAAAATATTTATGGGAAAATAAAAACATGAGAAGCTGATCAATCGTTACCTCTGAAGAGAAAACCAGGTGGTTGGTAACAGGGGAGGGAGGGAGACATTTACTCTATAAACTTAATATAATTTATTGAGGTGAAATTCACATGACATGGAATAAGCCATTTGAAAGTGCACAGCTCAGTGGTGTTTGTATGTTCACAGTGTGTGTAACCACTACCTCTATCTAGCTCCAAAACATTTCTCACTCCAAAGTAAGCCCTTCCCCATTAACCAGACCCTCCTCATCACCCCAGCCCCAATCCCTGGCAGCCACGATCTTCCTCTGTCTCTGTGGGTTTATCTATTCTGGATGTTTCATATCAGTGAATCCTACACCATGTGTCCGTTTGTGTCTGGCTTCTTTCACTTAGCAGAATGTTTTCAGGATTACATTTGTTTTTTGTTTTGCATTTTTGAAATGTGAACTTTGCTGGGGTATTATGTATTCAAAAACGAAAAAATTGAAAATAAAACTGTGTTCTTGCCAAACACCATGGGAACTAAAAGAGATCTCTAGCCTATATCAGAAATGAATGTTCTGAAGAACTCATGAAGAAAGAAAAATACCCTTTGACCGTGCAGCAGCTCATAATCCCTTTCCAGCCCAGCCCTTTCTAATCACCATAACAACACACTCGGAGGGGGGCGGGCATTATTTGGAGAGTCTGGTTTTACCATGAGTGACCTTTGTCATTAACTTGCAGATATTTGTCTAGAGCAATGCACTCCTATTGTTTTATTGTGAACCTCTTATTGTGAACCTCAACAGCTAGTGAAGCTGCCTTCAGCCAAGGGCCCCTATCTCCCCTGGATCCAATGCTAGTTCTTGCTCCCATTACCTTAGATACGATATAAGTAGATCAAGAAAAATATCACTGTTACCTAGATCCTGCCTAGCAAACTATAGGGGGCTCAGATAAAGGGGTGTCTGTCATAGATAAGGAAATGTGGAATCCAGGAGAACAATGCTGCAAAAATCCTAGCTGAACAACTTTCACTCCAGGCCTTGTCATTTAAATAGAAATTCCAGAATAATTTCTCAATTCCAATTGCAACTTTCCTATTACCTGAAATGTTGGAGTGGGAACATGCTTCAGAAATCATGCAGACTAACTTTTTAATTACTCATATAAGAATTTGTTCGAACAGTGAGAGCTGATCATTGAGCAGAGGCTTACATGCTTTCTGTGACAGGGAGTTCACAACTCAAAAGTTAGAGGACGAGGTCAATATTATTTCAAGACTTGGCCACTCTCCTCCAATCCTAAGACCTAGGATTTTCCAGGTCTTAGCACTGGAAGTTCCACGTCCTGGGAAACCCCTCAGTCCAGGGCAAACCAGGATGGCTGTTCCCCCCATTCCAGCCTAGAGGAATCATAGTGGGAATGTACTGTGGTTGAGCTAGGCTGTGCAGGATGGATTGGATTTCCAAAGTCAGGAAGGGATCAGAAAAAAGGGCACAGAACTCTGCATTTCTTCAGCCCACATGACATGATCTCTCATCAGTGAGTGTGCAATTTCTCATTCATTCATGTGTATTTCCATCAGAGTTTTGGATCCCTAACTTGGAACCATAGTGGGTAGGCAGCAGTGCTCTATGGACCTTTGTCAGCAGGGTTGTGACAAGATCAAAGCTGTCTTCTTGGAATATTCACCTTGGGGTAATGTGCATTGTCATTATGAGAGTGCCTGGGGTCAAGAAAGCCAGTGAGGGGGCTACTGCAACGGTTCAGGTGTGAGGGAGACAGATATGAAGTGGGACGGGCTGTGGGGATAAAGATGAAGAAGAGATTTAGGGAAAACAAGTAGGAAATGAATGCCAATGGGCCGGGGTAGGAAGCGAAGGAGGAATTGCAGGTCATCTAAGGCAGTGGTTCTCAAACCTGGATGCATATGAGAGTCACCTGGGGGAGAACAACACGGCCCTGGCCAGTTTGGCTCGGCGGTTGGAGCGTCAACCCGCAGACCAGAGAGACCTGGGTTCGGTTCCTGCTAAGGGCACGTACCTTGGATGCAGTTTGTTCCCAGCCCCAGTTGGGGTCGTGTGGGTGTCTCTCTCACATCAATGTTTCTCTCTCTCTCTTCCTCCCTCTCTCCCTCTTCTTTCTCTTCCTCCCTCTCTCCCTCCCGCTCTGTGTGGAGATAAATGCAAAAGTGTCCTCGGGTGAGGATAAAAACAAAAAAACCACGGATGCCTGGACCTCCTCCATGAGGTTATGATTTCAGCAGCTTGTGGGGCCCAGATAAAGGTATTTTTTAAAGCCCCCCAGGTGATTCTACAGTGCAGCAAGGGTTGAAACCAATGATTTAAAGACTTTAGGGTGGTTTATTGGGCCTTTATAAAATGTTTTTCTTCTTGAAAGACTCAACCACACATTTTAGTGTGGACACCTTAATCCTGCAAAAATGCCCATGGTTTCAGAGAACGTGAGGGGGACTCAAGCTGGTTCTACAAGAGCAAATTATTCAAAGTACAGACTATTTGTAATGTCTAGCGTCCAATACTCTGCCACTCTCCTCCAAAATGAGCAAGTAATTTAACATGAAATGAGCAAATCATTTTATATGCATGATGTCATTTAATGTCTCCTTTCAATCCTCCCTTAAGGTATGGTTTTATTCCCATTTACAAGTGGTGAAACTGAGGTTTGAAGAGGGAAGTGAGTAAGAGGAAGAGCCTGGGTCAGATCTCCACCACTCTGCCTCTAACCCTCAGTGTCTGCTCCTTCCAGCAGCCCAGGGCAGTCGCCGTGAAAGAAAGCTCCACCTCTTGACCTTTCTAAACATCTAAACCAGTCATGGACTGAGCCCCTCCTGCACTAGGAGCTGTTGATACAGTTATCATATTCAAAGAAGATGAAGCTTCTACAAAGAAGTTTCAGACTGCACTGCAAAAAAAAAAAAAAAAAAAAATCAGTGAACTTCCATTTCGGTGGGTAAAAAAGGCTTTTTCTAAATGATTGGTCTGGTACATGTTAGATCAGTTAACACCGCAGGGCTAATAAATATGTCGGATTCTAAAACAATTTTGTGACGGAAAACTTAAATCTGACATAGAGTACTTTGGGCAGGGGAAATCTCTCCCTCATAATATACAGTGGTCCACACGTGTTAGGGAGTCACTTTTCTATTTTTTGCAATGATAGCAAAGTTATGATTTCAGAGTTGCCTTGCTTCTACTACAATCAAGTTCTGTACCTGCAGGAATTCCTAAACACTGGGCCAGCAGAAAGGGAGTTCCTAAGACAAAAGATGTGATCTTAATTAGAAAAATGCAGTCCACTGCTAAGTTGCTATCATACTTCAGAATCCAGAAAGTCCCCAAGCCTTGGATTTCCCTTTGTTGTCCTTAATAAAAGACATAGAGTTAATTTCTAAAGGCAATCGTGATTTCCCAGGTCAGAGTCTTTAATTTTACTGTGAACATTTCCTACTGAGCCACGAAGTTCTTAATAACAAGATTCCAGGTTCTAAGATTCTGCCAATTAGTACTTCTGCTGCTGGGGAGACCGATTGCAAAACTCGGAAACCTGCCACATCCCTCTGCAGCCAAGTCGGCTCTTCTGCTATTATTTCCTTGCAAAAGCAAAGAATTCCAGTCTGGTTTTTCCAACGTTGCTCTCCCTTCTGCGTTGACCTTTTTTTGGGAAAATTTTAGGAGCCCTAATTAACCCATGGAGGCCTCGCAATATTAATGCAAGGCAAATGTAAAAACACACAAAACAAAACAAAACAGAACAACACAATAAACAACCACAGCAGTAAGACAAACGCAATCTCCAGTGCCACCCACTTGGTGTGTGTGGAAGGAATTATACTGCTCCTTATAAATAAGGGGTTTGCAATGTGTCGCTCCTTTTCTGGAGGGGCGGGGGTGCTTATTGATGCTGCATCTGTTTTGTCAGAGCCTCAGCTAATGGAGAAAGTTAATTGTGTTGGTTGTAAGGCCACCTGTCACACACATGCCTCATTTCCATACTAATGGCCCAGCAGTGGCAGGCAGTGTGCTCTCTGCAGTAACAGCTACTGCCTCTTCGGAAACCTGGGCCAAATGTGCCTATGCAGCAACTGTAGGCCGAGGATGCGAATGCCTCTAGTATTGTGTTGACTGGGGAGGGCTCGTATTAACCCCCTACTGGCGGCTCTGAACTGGATTTGCTGTAAAACTGGGGACGCTGTAAATGCTGTCTAGATGAGGGCTGAGTCCATGGTGACCCTACTGCGAGAGGCAGCTTTCGGGCTTCGGAGTTTTAGAGAATAATCCTCTGTCTAGCCTTCCCCCCTACATTAGGGGAGAGGGAGAGAGAGAGAGGGAGAAAGAGAAAGATGAAATAATTCATACTCAACTTCTCCTTTAAGAACAGCCTCTATATTATTTCATGGTAATATTTAGTATTCTTTTCCATGAGCATTTTCATTACCTTCCTTTGGCTGTTCAATCAGTGTGCATCCCCAGGAGAACCTGCAGCTATCCCCTCACGCACAAGGCAAAGGTGAGGTTTAGAGCCCTGAGCAGTCAGGCTTCCCGTTCTGTCGCCGAAATTATGGAAAGCAGCCTTGACTCTTGACTACAAAGAATCACACTCTGGGCAGTACTTCATCCAGCAGTACTTTTTACAAACCATTTGAATCTCAGGCATGGTCGAGGCACCAATGCCCTCGAGAAGCGGTTGATGAATATTTTAGTGGGAAACTATTAGAGGCAATCTGAGAGAGGTGGCTGTCCCCTCAATGAGGCAGGCCAATAAAACTGAGAGCCATTTCTTCCCAGCTCCTCATCCCGAGGACGCAGGAACATACCAGGTTTAGTTGCTTTGGGGTCCTTTCTATATGGCTTTCTGTGACCTTACACAGCCCTCATAAAGGGATTTGGGGCTACAAGCCAAACGCGCCGCACTGACTGCTCTCAGAGAGATGGGGAACACGTGGGCCGGGCTGCTTACATTTCTTAATGGCCAGTGTTAGTTGAATTGATGATCATTTCAGCCTGGGTTGTCTCTATTCTTGTATCAACATGAATTTTAGGATGGATGTCACGGTCATTTGGAGGAAGCTGAAAGTCAGGCAGGTAATGGTTTTGACCACTTAGCAAGTGGAATGTGCTAAGCTGTGACATTCGTTCTGGAAGACATGCAGCCAGAGCTGCTCAGCTAGGTAGGGGCGTGCTGCCTTCTGGAAGCACCCTCAAGGAGGCCCAGGAAACTGGGCTCTGAGGCTGCAGAGTTTTATGTGTGTTCTTAATGGTAAAGGACACAGAAACCCCTGCCGGTAAATTTCCTGACTGACCTCTGTTAGATCTGGATTTGCCAGTGTGCCACAGAGTTTACCCAGAGCAATACAGAAGAAGGGGCTTTTCGTCACAATGGAAACTTATCAAAGATTCCATGGGAATGTTAATGGGGGGGCCACTGTAAATTTCAGGTCTGCAACCTCAGCCAGGCCATCGATGCTGTCAGAAGTCCTGCCTTGACCCTGAACTGACAGTTTCTCCTGTTTCCCACCATAACTATATCAAGATTTTATCACTTCCACCCACCTTCCCACTCAGAGGACAACTTTATTTTGCATTTCACAGAAAAATGGGGTTAACCAAAGAAAAACTTACTCCAACTTTGGACTCCAAGCAATACCAACAAGCTGATATTCTTATCCTTACATTTCTCCTCCTCCTCCTCCTACTCTTCCTTTCTGCTCTTCTCTCCTCTCTTCCTCTTTCTCTCTCTCTCCACATTTGCACCCTCCCACAAATAAATACACATAAGTGTGCACCTCATGACAGATCAGCCTGAGGATGAATAAAAGCATGCTTGGAGAAATATGAGTTAGAGAAATCATGGTCTCTCAAACACTGACAGGAAAGACATATATGCCCATTAGCACAAGTGTCACATCCAGCATTGTAGGAATACAGGAGAGGGATGTATCAGACTGAGGGGTACAAAAACAGGATTAAGTGTGGAAGGATTCAAGGTGAATGAAAAAAGGAGAGAAGACAATTTTAAGCAGATGAAATAGCATGTATGAAAGGGTTTAAACTATCCCAGGATCTGAATGCACTTTGGTTTGGTGTGGAGAGGAAATCCTGTGTGGTAAAGTATAAGGTAGAAATAAGTCATCAAGGGGCAGTTATGAAGGGCCACATGAAATAAATCAATGAACTTGAATTTTACCTTATAAGTTGTACAGAATCATTGAGGAATCTTAAATAGAAAATTGAGGTGGTAGCCATGTGGAGGGTGAGAAGGGAACAATGCTGTAGTCAGGGGATGAGTCATTGTAGTGTCCAGGTAAGACGTTTTTAAAAGACTGGCAGAAGAAGGAGAGAAAGACCAATATATTGTAGTGGTGACTCAGTCTGGAAGGAGAAGGAAGGAAGAGAATAAGGTGACAGCCAAGTTACTGACTTGGGCAGCTGGGTGGATGGTGTTAATATTTTGATATTATAGGAGACAACACATTTTAAATATGTTTTCTTTTTAATTTTTTTAATTGATTTTTTAGAGGGAGAGGAAGGGAGAGATAGAAACATTGTTCGGTTGCCTCCTGCACACCCCCTACTGGGGATTGAGCCCGCAACCCGGGCATGTTCCCTGACCTGGAACTGAACCAGGACCTCTCAGTCCATGGGTTGACACTCAATCCACTGAGCCACACCGGCCAGGCAGGAGACAACACATTTTAAAGGAAAGATGCTCAGTTCCCTTTGGCCCATTCATTTGGTAACCTATTGTTTAAGCAAAGTGGCCTGGGCTGGAAATTCTCTGGAGTGGTGGTGATTGAAGCCATTGCAGATGGACTCACTGAAGGCAAGTGTGTGGCCAGAGGTGCACTGAGGGCTAAGGACAGCTCTGGTGAAAACTGATGGGAAGGAATAAGGCATGCATAAAGAGTCACCAAAGAGTGCCTGGCCGGTGTGGCTCAGTGGTTGAGTGTCGACCCATGCACCAGGAGGTCGCTGGTTCAGTTCCTTGTCAGGGCACATGCCCAGGTTGTGGGCCCAATCTCCAGTGGGAGGCATGCAGGAGGCAGCCAACTGATGTTCTCTCTCATCGGTATTTCTATCTCTCTCTCTAAGAATCAATAAAGAAGAAAAAAAAAGAGTCACCAAAGAGAAAAGGAATAGTGAAAGAGGTCCCAGGAAAATTTCTGGATGCAAAGGTGAAGAGAATGTCAAGAGGGAGAAAGTAACCAACAGTGTCAAAAGTTATGGAGAGTTTAAGTGAAATAAAGACCAGAAGGTGACCTCTGTGTTTGTCAACACATAAGCCAGTGGTGTTCTCTGCCAGTGCCATGTGGGCTTGGGTGGTTTACAGAGCTGAATGGCAGGGAATGGGAAGTGAGGACGAGAAACCATAAATCTGTGGAGTCTAACACCATGCCTGGCATCTAGTTGCTGCTCAGTAAATGATTGTTGCATTAATGAGCAAAGGAATGACTCTCTAGAACCACCATTCTTTCCGTCACCTAACATTCCAGATCTTACCAGGTCTTACAAGTCTCTTTGAAGGGCCTTCTCCACCCCTCTTCTCTAGCTTTCTTGTTACCTCCCTAAGTTTTATTTTCTTTTGCTTTTATCTAAATGAAAATGAATATTTTTGTTTATGATAAGTTAGACAAAAATGGAACAACACAGACACATCCCTTGTTCCAGTGCCATGAGCCATCTCCTTGCCGAATTGGAGCATTGATTTTAAATACTGGAAGAACGTGTTCTCAATTTTTTGGTGCTATTCACAATGTAATAGCTATAGATGTGGCACACTTTGGTGTATAATCTCTATTATTAACATTCTCTTCATTACTTTTTTAAAGTCTAGCAACCATTGAAACAATAACTCAAGCCTATTGCCATAGTATAAGTACTTCCATTGTGGCTGACTTCAAGCTACCAACTCAGAGTGTGGAGGTGGGATGAGATTCACAGTAACACACCTTGATACAGGATTTCCATCCCAGAGTGTGGAGGTGGGACGAGATTCACAGTAACACACCTTGATACAGGATTTCCATCCCATAGGTGCAACGAGATGTAAATAAAAGCATAGATAACAGCAATATAACTGGGAAGTGGGGACTTTTGAGTTTATATTGCCTTTGTTTTTAATATGTTTGCTTGTGAGCTTATAGAATATTTTAAAATAAAATACATGTTTAACAACTGGTTTGAAAAGTTCTTGGATATTTAAAAACTGGTTCTCACAAGTCAGTAGAAGTCAGGTCCAGCACACCACTGGGTTTTTAGTCACTCTGCCACTTTCTTCCATTCATGAAATAGTCATTGAACCCAGTCACGTGCCAGACGTGATGCCACTCACTAGAGATGCAGCGATGAGCAAAAACAAACACTGACCCTGTTCTCAAAAAGATAACCATATGTTCAAAGACAAAGATGTTAATGAAATAATCACACAAATTTAAAATTTCAATTGTGACAAATGGAATGATGTTGCAGATCACAGGTTCCTCAACTCAACAGGAAGGTTAGGTAAGATTTCCCTGAGGAGCCCTGGACGATTTCACTCAGCAGTTAGAGCGTAGGCCCTCAGACCAATGAGTCGCGGGTTCAATTCTGGTCAAAGGCACGTACTCAGTTGCGGTTCACCCCAGGTCCTGGTCGGGTCATGCGGGAGGCAACCAGTCAATGTGGCTCTATCACATCAAGGTTTCTCTCTGTCTCTCTCTCTCCCTCCCTCCCACTCTATCTAATGATAAATGTAAAAATATCCTCGGGTGAAGAATAAAAAAAAAAAATTCCGAGGAAGGGATGCTCTAGTGAGATGTGGAGGAGGAATAGGAGTTAAACAGGAAAGAGGGGAGCAGGGAACATTCCAGACAAAGGGAAACGGCACAAACAAAGGTCCTGTGGTAGCATGAGCACAGCAAGTATGTGGTCATGAAAGAAGGCCAGTGTGACCAGTGCAGAGGCACAAGAGGCAACAGGGTGAATGAGGATGGAGCTGCTAGTTGGGGGCAGACCCAATGAAACCTTGTAGGCCTTGCTAAAGAGTGTTGTCTTTAACTTAAAAGGCATGGGAAGCCTTTGCAGGGGTCTCAGTGAGGTTAACAAGTAGGGGTGGTCATGCTGTCATGAAGATATTTGTATTTTAAAAAGACTCGTGTTTCTGCCTTGTGGAGACTACACTGGAGGGGACTGCAAGAGATGGAGGGAGGTAAGGAGGCTTTTCTGTAGTCCAAGTGAGAGATGCTGGTGCTTTGGAATGTAGTAGTGCCAGTGGAGTTAGAGAGAAACGTAAGAATTTGAGAGAAACTTAGAAGGTAAGATTGAGAAGAGAGAGGTAGTTGGAGACTTAGAGTGGGACGAGCTGGGGAGAGAGATGTGACAAGCTTTCCATCTTGGTGGTTCCACTCAATGGGATAGGGATTTGGAGGGGCAGTTTTGAGGGTTTGGAGATGAGTGGATCCTAAATTCAGTGTTGGGTATGTTGACTTTGAAATGTTGTGACTTTCAGAATGCTGTAGACACACACTATGAACCATCCTCAAATAGGAGGAGGTTGAAACCTTGAGTGTGAGAGACAGTGCCAGAAAGAAAGGGAGCAGAGGGGTCCTAGGACACATGTCATGGTTCTCCTCCATTAAAGACCGGTGCCTATCACTGTATGAATCAGTTTAAATAAAGTCCTATTTAATCCTCACAACAACTCATGTGATAACTATCATTTTTTTTTCTCATTTAATGAAAGAGAAAGACTGCAAAGGAAAGACAACTTGCCCAAAGTTGTGCAACTACTGATTGGCAGAGCTTGGAATCTGGCCCAGGTCTGTCCAATATAAAATGTCTACTTCTAACATGGCCTCCTGCTAATTTGCTTATGAGCCTTCCTTGAGCCTGACTGTGCTTTGTTCTCTGTAAGCACTCTGGCACTTTATAAGTAAAGAAATGAATGTCTGGCTTGTGATCACTGTGTTGATGCAGAGGCCCAGAACATGGAGATCTCAGATCAATCAGGAACAGCAGCAACCTTTGGTGAGTGTCTGCTATGGCATTAAATACATTCTCTAGATTTCTTATGATGATCTTGCCTAGTGTTATCTTGGTTCAGGTTGCTAACAACAAAATACAATAGACTAGGTGGCTTGTAATCAGAAGAAATTTACTGCTCATAGTTTTGGAGGCTGCAAGTCTGAGACCAGGGTGCCAGCTTGGTTGGGTGAAGCCCCTTTTCCAGGTCACAGACATCTTGTTGTGTTCTTGCTGTGGTGGAAGGGGCAAGCTAGCTCTCTGGGGTCTCTTAGGTAAGGCCACTAATCCCAATCATGAGGGCTCCATCCTCATGAACTAATCACCTCCCAAAGCCCCCAACTCCAAATACCATCAGCTTGCGTATTAGGTTTTCAAATACAAATTTGGCAGGACACAAACATGCAAAACATAGCAGTTGTCTCTATACCCATCTCCATATGGGGACAACGGACAGTCTGAGAGGTAAGTCTCACCCTTGCAATTGACCAACAGAGATTCCTGTTAGGTCTCTGACATCAAAGTTTCCATTGTCTCCATGGATCCAAGTTCCTCCTCTCTTCAGTGTCCCATAGTCTATCCCTGAGAAATTTGAGAAAAGTACAACCTCTTTATCATGGCTTGTCTTATCTCTTCCTTAGCTACAAAGCTACTATGTTACTTAGAACACAACTAAGCTTTTAAATCCCACTACTGGCTTCTTCACATGGAGATGGTCTGAGAAGCCATACTGGTCAAGTGGCTGGGAAGATGAGTTAGAAAAAGAAGCTCAGAGTCCTCAGAAGACCCAATCTAGAAGGTCAGGCTCTTAATTGCAGGGAAGGGGGTTAAAAAAACCACAATATTTACTGTGCTTATATTTTTCTTGTGTTAGAATTATTCTCCTTCATGAGCTACTGTGGGAACAGATCTCATCCTGGCTGTGCTCAGCCTGCTCCCAGGTAATTTGAGGAGATCTACTAAATGATTATAAAAGCAACTACACATAACATTTGTAATAAAAAACTAGACACTCTTATTTCTCTTCTGAGAGAACACAAAGTGCTTCCTTAAACTGGTTATCAAAGTAAAAAAGATGGCATAATTTTGGCTGACTGAATAGGCTTATTATGTTCCTGCTTCTGCAGCTTTGCTCTACTAGGCTCCTCCATCCAGGATGCCCATTACCTCCCCTCTCCAGCTTGTGGTGGAGATGAAGGAAGCCCTGGCTCAGACCCACGGCAGGGACTTGGAGCGATGTCTTATATAGCAATTGTTTTTGCTGCAATTGCTAGGCAAATGAAAACTGGTATCCCTGCTCCTTATAAGCAAAAAGTCAAGTCTGAGAAGTAGGACAGAGAGCAAGTGAATGAATGGAAGATCAAAGGCCAAGTAAATAGGTGCTGCACCCGAGGACTGGGAGGGACCTGGTTCTGCAGACAACAGTGTCCAGGAGAACAGAACCTTTGGTGTGAACACGTGTCCGGTGGGGTTGAGAAGGTGGTTGTATGGGCTGGGTAGATTGAGACTGGGCACCAGAACAAACCATTACATCAGAGTAGAAACACTGTAAGGTCCAGGAGAAGGTCAAAAATACATTTCCTGAAGCAATCCTCCAACATTATTTTTCTGTCCATCAATTACCTTCATGCCCAATTGAGGCCTTCTGAGTATACTCCTAGCCATATACATTTTCCCATTAATCATGCAGATACCACTTATATTCTAATTGTAAAATTGTTTTAGACATTGTGGCCCTAGTGGTGTTTTTTCACTGACGATTGAATTTAAAAAAATTAAAATAGACATTTATATGTGATTTTTATGTCTTCAAAAGTCAAGAATGCAGACAGGACGTATGATTTGGCTGTTATGAGCACAAGTCTTAGAATCAACTGTTCTGCTCTGATGTCTCCAGTCATGTGCCCAGACAGGTTAAGTCTCGAAACCTCAACTTTGGCTGCTACTCCATAGGGTTGTTGAGCAGATCACATTAATTGAACACAGTTCCAGACTCCGTAAATTCTAGGCTCATTATCATCCACCTGGGACTCAAGGCTAGGTCTTTGAAAACGTAGACTGAAAGTGCAGAATCAATGCTTTCCTTGCTCTTGTATAAGCCTTCTCTTAAGAGTGCATTTCTCCAGATCTCATTCAAGGAGGACATATATGATTATCAGGGTCATTATCCCATACTCTCTCTGGATAAGGTTTTCTTCATTATTCTTAGGTAATTTGATTTTGTCTTTGAAAAGCTACATAATTGAGTCCCATAATTGATTTAATTTGATTGTAAAATTTGCTTCTATTAGTTGATACTCAATTTGAAACTCATGGATGTGTGATGAGTGGATGTGGTGTGTGTGAGATGCGTGCTCTTTGCTCTTTCCTTTTACAGATATGCCCCCCCACCCCCGCTGGGATTTCACTCCTGTGTGAGCCTGGGGCTCACCAGATCCACCCTCTTTATTTGGGAAGTAGTTACTGGGTGCTCCCTGTGTGTTGGCTCTGGGTTAGGTGCTGAAGAAAATCGTGGAACGGTTGACAGACTTAGCCTACAAAACTGGTGTATGGGATATAATTATATTTTAAAAGAATTGTTATTTATTTGAAATCCAAATCTACCTGGGCGTCTGCTTTTTAGCTGGCAACCCTAAGTTACGGTCTTAGTTTTCACATGGTTTTTCACTGAGAGAGGGATATAGTCAGGAATCCCTCAGGGGACCACCACACAGTGTGGTGAGGGCTGTAAGAAAGTCTAGGGGTATCCCAGAGAAAGGGCCACTGAAGCTGAGATCTGAAGGATCTGAAGGCGGTCACCAAGCAAGTGTCCTGCCTGGGAAAGTGCTTCAGGCAGAGGAATCAATCAGCCTGTTGGAAAGTTCTAGGCAGAAAACAGCTTGAGGAGTTTGTCAGAATGCTGACTAATGTAACAATTCAAGGAGAACCCGGGTGAAGGGGAGGGGGCAGGCTTCCCAGTGAGGCCCATCTGCATCTCCCGATTCCTGAGGTATCACCCTATTCTCCTAGCCATCTTCTCCTTTTCCTTAAGCTAGCCTGAGTACATTTAAATTCTTTACAAAGAAACAACCAACTAACTATAACAGTAAATACTTAGTAACTCCTGAAGGAGTGACTGTAAGCGGAGGCTCTAACTTTTTCAAGAGGAGGGGAATGGAGTTAGATTAGAGTTGATTTATGATGAGAAAAATCTCATACTGCCCACGTTTCCCTTGAAAAAAAAAAATCTCTGGGATTACCCACCAACACTTACCCCGTGTGCAGGAGGGAGCCAGCCGAGAGAGGGAGGAGGTTCCTCCCCTGCAGCTCCCAGGGGGTGGGCTCTAGCTGGAGTAGCAGGCCTCCAGCCGCTCTCACTCTGCTCCTCTGTGAGCTAATTGCGTGTTGCTACGTTTGCGTTGGACGGATTTGTGCACGTTGAATGAGAATGCATTGATGGTTAGTGGATGAAGATTATTGTGGTCATCCCCGCAGAAACAGAATGGACTCCCCGTCCCCCAGATTTGGTTCAGATGTCAAGACTGATGATGTCACATATGCACCAAGAGGGTATGAAAAGGTTTATGACTCACATAATGAGGCTTTCTGGGGAGAGCAGGGCAGCCTCCCAGCAGGTCTGGAATGATTTGAGAGAGCAGAGACAGGCCACTCGCTGGCCTTTGTGGTGGCTAGTGGGTAGGGCCGTTCCTGGGCACCGCCCGGACCTGTGTGATTTGAACTTCCTGAAACCGAGAGAGGGAGCACCCAGGCTTTCCATCAGCCTGTCTAGTTAAAGGACAAGAGAGGAAGAGGGAGGATTGGGGCTTGAAAGTTGTCTGCAAACATCAAAAATGGAGTGAGACTTTGTAAGAAAGCAAATTTTCAGCTTCTGATGGCTAATAGTTTCAAGGATACTGAGCATGAATGCATAACTGCACCAATTTCTACAACAGCTGCATCAAACAGGGTCTGGCAGGAAAGAAGTAGCATATGCAAATAGGGTAATTCAAAGAAAGTTTAATAAAGGGGCAGTTAGCAAAAGGAGTAAGGTATAAGGAGATAAGGCATACTGCAATACCTGGGACTGCTAATCCCCACTCCTGGTGGGGGAGGCAGAGGGAGGTTGCCAGAACCCAGAAGAGGAGGGAGAGAGAGAGGAAAAGATTTGTGTGGAGAGGGCTGCTGAACAAGAGCTGAAATTAGGTCAAAGAAATCAGCTGCCTACAGAGATGCCAGGAGCTAGTAATGAAAACCCCAACCACACTCTCCAAATCCCTCTCATCTCCTGCCTGTTCCCTGCTGGACAAACCCAACCAGAAGTCAGAGGGCAGGGTGCCCAGTGGACCAGCACCCAGGGCAGTGTGGACAGAATCTGGAGAGCCAGGAGAGGTCCAGTATGGGAAGTCTGGTTGGTTGTCCCTCTGGCGATAGAATTGGAGCCTGAGTCCGCCTGTAGACAGCGTGGTCAAAGACATGGTTCCCTGCTTCCCACTCTCCTGGGAAAGTCAATAGGTCTTTGTATATAACATACAAAACAAATCATGTACAACATTGCTGCTATTTTAAACACATGATTGTCATTGCACGTGTAGCAGTCATTTGGATCATGCAAACTTTACACTGTAAAGGAACATGTTTTATGCTCATTCTCTTTTTTTGTTGTTTTTTTAACTTTAAGTAATTTTTTATTTTTCAATTACAGTTGACATACAATATTATATTAGTTTCGGATGTACAACCCAGTGTCTCTTTCTTTTATCTTTCTTTTAAATGAAGTTGGAAGTTCAGAGAAAACAGAGCTAGGACATGACGACATGTGTGTCCACATGGTAACATGCACCGGAGCCTTGGACATAGTGATGACTCAATAAATCTTTACTCATCAAATGACTGGCAGAATAAACAGCAAAAAACCTTCTGTGAGAAATGCGATGAATAAGATGGATAGTTTCAGGGGCTGTCTTACAATGATTAGGCGGTTTGTCTTGTCCATACCAAAATGTAACTCTCTTGTCAAAGTATCCCCTGTGTTTGCCACACACCCTATGCTAATTAATCCCCTGTTTGGGACTAGTGCACACAGCGCATGAGCACGGAGGTTAACTGAGCCATAAAGCAGTTGTTCAGTGGCGTCCACCTCTATTTCTACTCAATTCCTATAGAGTTAAAATTTAATGTCAGACCAAATTGAAAACAACAGAGCAGCTTTTCTGAAATTTGTTGTCCGTTCTCAAATGCATTTGCATTTTTGAATACTTATTTTTGGCCTTCGTTTTCATGCAATTTTGTTTATATCACTAGAAATAGGGCAATGTGACTTTTTGTTCCTTTTATTACTCCAATCTGATGCCCAAAGGGATGAAGTCAAAATCATTAAGCAAATGGTAGAAAGCAATCGATGCTCCCAAATACAAGGTCACACAATAAGGAAGGAGGAGCTTGAAATGTAAAAACACCCCCTCATTGCTTTGGCTTGAAAAATCTTCAAATTGTCACCAATCTGCAAGTAAAACATTGAAATCAGAACCATGGCTACATTTGGCATTACTTGGTAACTATGATATTTCCACTGAGCAATGCACTATGATTTTGTTGCTGTATAGCCATTTTTGAAAATTCCTTATATCCAAAAAGAAAAGAGTAGAAAAAACTGCAGTTGAGGGTGAGCTTTCCTTTCATGCTGACCCACAATGAGTCCTCGAACCAGGAGGCTTCTGTCCTCGCACATGTTCAATAAAAGCAGAACGAGTGCCAACTCAGGGCCAGACTTCTCTGAGGAAACAATGAGGGTGTGTTCTGGGAACAGAAATAAATGTGTCTCAAGGTGTGGCCTCAGAGCTCAGAATCTTCCAGTAACTTCAGGACAATGCCCTCAAAGGCTTTCATGCTTAGTTTTCAAGACAACTGATCACAGGCGTGTTTGGTATAGATCCCCCCCACGCCTGGCAAGCTGCCTGACTAAATGACACCTCAGTGCATAGCACTGGATTAGTGTCGGAGCAGAATGAAATAAACATACGTGGTAATGTCTTTTCCAGAGGCATCTGTCACTGAACGTGTTGACACAAAAGGTTTGCTTTCTGTTACATACGTATTGGACTCTTTAAAATGCCGTTAAGTAAAATGCTATGTTGAAAGGAAAAACCTCAAATACTAACTTCGCCTGGGAAATCACACATGATAAACACACATACATGGTGTTTGGAATCCAGTGTATAGAATCCTCTGACGCACGAGATTGAGGGTAATTGTAAGACCATTTGCAAACTTTATTTGATTCCCCCCAATAACATCATATGTTTTGTTGGGTAGAGATAATTTGATGGAAAAGCTAGAAATCTGGGTTCCCAAGCTACAATTTTTGAAAGCATTCTCCTCTTTCTACCTTATGTAACATTTTCCTTTATTGGGAAATATACAGTCAATGGAAAGAAATTATGAATGCATTTTGGTGTTTTTCATTCAAATATTTTATTCTTTTCTTAAAAGAAGATTAGGATCTTTAATATTTTGTTAATGAAAAATGAATAGCTCTGCTTCCTCTTCCCCCTACTCTACACACACACACACTCTCTCTCTCTCTCTCTCTCTCTCTCTCTCTCTCTCTGTACACAAGCAAAGAGTATTGTTTTGGGTACATGTATGAAGTTGATGTCTGATAAGGGCTGACTTCAGTCTCTTCTCCATTATAGTTGACTGTTGGTTTATGTGGAACAAAGGCCTATAAAAAATTAACTCCCAATAAGCAAAGCCTATAATTTTAAACAAGCAGACTCCTTCTGCAAACTTAGAGCGTTTACAGATAAAGGAGATAAAGGTGGTGCTATGAATGGTGGGAGTCTCTAATAACCCTTGTGGTGACCTCCTAAGAAGTTTCCTGAATTCTCTTTTCTCCTTCCTTCTCCAACTTGATCTCACAGAAAATGTAGCCTGAATGGAGGAATCTGTCACATGGTTTAGATTAGATTTATGCAGAAAAAGGAGAAAAACTTCACTCATCTATTTTGTTTCTTTTTTATTCTGACATTTAGGAGGAAAGACCCGAAATTTATCTGACAGAATCACGAAAAAGCAGGATACAGAGGATCGGAAAAACAGTTAGTATGATTATCACTTCATAGTATGTCTTCTGGTTGAAAATGATAACTAGCCCAGGCCGGTGTGGCTCAGTTGGTGGGCATTGTGCAGTGCACCGAAAGGTTGCCTGTTCGATTCCTGGTCAGGGCACATGCCCAGGTTGCAGGCTTGATTCCTGATAGGGCGTGTACTGGAGGCAGCTGATCAATGTTTCTCTCTCTCTCCTTCTCCCTTCATCTCTCTCTAAGAGTCAATAAAAAATCTTTAAAAAAAGGAAAGAAAGAAAAAGGTAACTAGAGGTAAAAGAAGTATTGACTGATAACAATTGACCCCAGAAGACAAGGTATAAATCTTTGTGGCACTGTTCTCTTTAAATTATTCTAAGGTGTCTTAAGTACAGGTAATATACCAACAAAGTTAATTAGTATTTGTCCAATATTTAAACTGTTCTGTAAATTGCTATGTTTTGTCAAAAAAAATTGAAAATTTTAATCTTACCTCTCATTTATGCCAGAACCTAGATAATCTAAAAAGTCTCCACTGACACCTGCTGGTAGTCTTTGGAATTGCAGACAGAGGGACTAAGGAGCTGGCTGCTGGAAGGCATGACTTGCAAATTCTAATCCCTTCACTGAGTACACTTACTATAAACTCTTTCACCCTTTGGGCTTCCACAGCATGCAAGCTTATCTGAGCAGTGCTTTTGCTGTTATTAAGGACACTTAACTAGTTGTTTTCTTTCTTTTTTTTTTTTTTTTTTTTAGTACTTAGTTTGTGCTACAACTGTATTAGATATTAGGGATATAGAGATAAAGCAGACAATTAAGAAACTCACATTCTGTCTTGTAGAAGACAAATATACTACTTTAGCACAATGTATTCTTTATTATGATAGCGGTAAGAACTGATTCTCTGAGTTGATTCGATGAACAGATGCTAACTGAACACCTGTGTGCCGTGCAGTACCCCAGGAGCTGCGGGACAAACAGTGACCCCTTGCATGTAATAAAGGCTGGGAAAGGAAAAACTTACAGTTCGCTGGGCATTTAGAATGGGTACAGCGGCTCTCTAGAACTTATTCTTCTTGCTGAACTGAAACTTTACGTGTGTTGTTTAGTAACTCACCATTTGTCCCTCCCTAAGCACCAGGCAACTACTTTTATACTCTTCAATTCTATGAATTTGACAATTCATATAGGTGGAATCATGCAGTATTTTTCTTTCTGTGACTGGCTTATTTTACTTAGCGTAATATATTCAGGCTTCATCCATGCTGTTGCATATTACAAAATTTCCTTCTTTTTTAAATGCTGAATAGTATTCTATTATATGTATATACCATGTTTTCTTTAGATCTATTTATCTGCTGATGGCCATTTAAGCTGTTTCCACATTTTGGCTATTGTGAATAGCGCTGCCACGAACACAGAAGTGCTAATATCTCTTGAAAATCCTGATTTTCATTCTTTTAAATAAATACCCAGAAGTGGGATTACTGGAACATATGGTAGTTCTATTTTTAATTTTTTGAGGAACCACCATACTGTATTCCATATGCAGAAAAAGCATTTAACAAAATCCAACACCCTTTTGTAATAGAAACTCTCAACAAACTAGGAAAAGAAGAAAAGTACCTCAACATAATAAAGGCCGTATGTGAGAAGCCCACGGCTTACGTCAGACTGAGAGGTACAATCCGAAAGCTCTCTCTCAGGTCAGGAACCAGGCAAGGACGCCCGCTCTCGGCACTCCTGCTCCATCGTCCTGGGAGTCCCAGACTGAGCAACTTGGCATGAAAAGAAACAAAAGACACCCAGATAAGAAAGGAAGAAGTAAACTTGTTGCTGTTTGCAGATGATATAGTGTTATATATAGAAAAGCCTAAAGACTCTATAAAAGAAACTGCTAGAACTAATAAACAAATTCAGTAAAGTTTCAGGATAGAAAGTCAACAGATAAAAATCAGTTCTGTGTCTGTATATACACTAGAAAAGAACTATCTGAAAAAGAAATTAGGAAAACAATCCCATTTGCAATAGCACCAGAAAGAATAAAATACTTAGGCATAAACTGAACTAAGGAGGTGGGGATTTAATCTTAATTTACAGAATCTGAAAATCTGGTGGCAAAGGTGACATGTGAGCTAACGGCATTTGAAGGTCGAACAGGAATTAGGTCTGGGGATAAGAGACAGAGAAAGAAACATATGCAAAGGTCCTACAACACAGTAAGGAACCGAGAGAAGTTTAGCGAATGGAGCATGGAATAGAAGTTGACAAATCTTTCCTGTTAAGGACCAAACAGTTCACATTTTGAATCTGTGGGTCAAGAGGCAATGTCCTAAATTCTTCAAGCAACTGTTCCTGCTAAAAACCAAATCATCTTGTTTTCTTGTTTGTTTTTACATTTTAAAATGTAAAAACCAATCTTAGCTTGCACAACATACAAAAACAGCCAGTAACTGGGTCTGGCTTTCGGGCCACAGTTTGCTGGCCCCTAGGCACAGACAGGCACCTTGAGAGTCCGGGCTTAGGGTAGGTGTAGGAGGAGAAGTGACGCATAGTACAAATAGCTTCATAAACGAGGCTAACGAGTTTAGACTCTATCTTGAGGGCAATGGGAGACATTAAAAGGAGGGCAATGGGAGACATTAAAAGGAGTTACGTGGGAGAGATGATATTTTATATTTGGGCTTTGGAAGATCACTCAGGCTATGGACTGTGTGGGCAATTATTGGACAAGTCATAAGATCGATCAGGAGATGATTGCAGGGACGCAGCCATGATAAAGGCTTGAATTAGGCAACTAGCAGTTAGTTTAGGAAACAGACAATGGATTCGAAATAAAACAATTTGTAAGGTTTGGTGACTGATCCGATGTATGGGCTTAAAGAAGAAGGAGAATTGAATTATTTCTGTTTAAGTAAATGGTATAAATACTCACTGAGCTAGGATACCTAGCAGGAGAAAGCTAGTAGGAGAGAAAGCTAAATGGTAATATTTTCCATTTTTTAGTGCAATGTTTAAGGTTCCTAGGAGGCATCTAAGGAGACGATCAATAATAATAATACTTAAAATGGTAGGAAATATTTACTGAGGGCTTGTCAAGTACCAAACACTGTTGTTTTTTTTGACCCAAATTTTATTGTTGTTGTTTTGTTTGTTTTTTAGATATACATAGAGAAACATTGATCGGCTGCCTCCTGCACGCCCCCTACTGGGGATTGAGCCCACAACCCCAGCATGTGCCCTGACTGGGAATTGAACCAGGACCTCTCAGTCCATGGGACAGCACTCAATCCACTGAGCCACACTGGCCGGGCCCAAACACTGTTTTAAATGCTTACAGGAATTAACTCATTTTTTCCCTCACAACAAATCTTGAGGTAAGTACTATTATCATCCCATCTTATAGATGAAAAAACTGAGGCAAGAGGAGTTGAGTAACTTACCCAAGCTGGAAGATTGCATGTAACTGCGGAGATATTTGTTTGGGACTTGTCAAACAAATGACAAGGGCTTGCTTAGGGCTATGGGAGTTAATGAGAACACTCAGGGGCTCTGCAGGGAGTCAGAAGAGATGAGATGCCCTGGGACTAAGTCCTGAGGGACACCAACATCTCAGGAAGGAAGAGAAAGCAGAACCCCAGAGAGCCTAGGACTGAGCAGCTGGAGAGTCAGAGTGGTGCTTGGATGCCCTTGAGGAGGAGGGGGGTCCCAACAGAGACAAAAGGAGGAAGTGGATTGGGTGTGAGAGGGGCGGGGCAGAAAAAAGGGGGGGGGGGAGGGGTAGGGATGAAGAAGAGATGACCAAGAGGCGGAGGTGGAAGGATTCGGGAGGAGAGGGGGGGGGAGTGGACGGGGAGGAAGGGCGGGACGGGAGAGGGTACGGGGGGGGAACGCGGGGGGGGAGAGTCGCTGGAGGAAGAAGAGCAGGTCACGGGTGTGGTCAGGGAGTGGACTTTCTAAATGATTAGTTCAGAGACTGAGAAATTCCGGGAGATTACAAGGTCTATGTTACGTTCATGGGAGTGTGAGTCTGAAGTTCGTGAATGGAGCACGTGAGCCACTAGAACTTAGAAGAACACGATACTGAGAGGCTAGCGTTTTGAATGAATCTTCTTCATCACAGTGAAAGAGAAAGTTTTAAACCAGGTATTGAAGTCTTTACTACAAAGAAGAGAAAGAGTAGATGTTAGCAAAGGGATGGTTAAGGAAGAGTGATATAGACAGCTCCTTCGAGCCAGAATTTTTACATCAAGATGGAAGATTCATGGTCTCGATGGGCAGTGCTGAGTAAGAAGGATGGACAACTGCTATTATCTTTGTTGCATATGACATGGAGAGGAATTGCAGCTTCTCCTGGACTGGGTAGCAGGAGAAACATAATTCCTTGGGGTAAGCCAGGGTTCTTTCAGGCCAGGGCCCAGAATGAGTGGTCAGTGAAGAACTTGAGGATAAATAGGAAATCTGTTACCCACAGAACAAGAGTTCCAGAGGGCAGAATGGAAGAGTCGGGGAAAGAAGAATGCAAAAGGATTCAGGAGAAAGGAAGGACTATACAAGAGGGGATTGGTCTCCAAGGAATTTAGATCTTGAGTAGCGATCAAGAGATGTATGTAAAGGATGGTGAATTTGGCTGGGTAGAAACATTTTAAATGATTAGACCTGGCAGTGTCCTGATGAAAGTCTTGGAGTTAGAAATGGAAAATCACCTGTGCCTATTGGGAGTCAGCCTTGGCCTGGTTAGTCACACATCCAAGGGGTTCCTCCAGCCTTGGCTGGTAGAAGGAGTCAGTGATGGGCGGGATTGAGATTTTGGCTCAGGGGTGGAGTACTCTTGCTGGATTGCTGGTGGGACCCTACAGGACTACTTAGCAATGTATGCCCAGGGTGCCAGGGCAGTGCATCTAATCCACTCAGGAGTCAACACCAGGTGTCTGCATCCTCAAACGTATCTCTTCCTCATAATAGTGCATGGGAATGATTCAGTGTGGACTGAGCAGCAGGACAGTCAAGCTGGAGGTTACTGGAGAAATTGCTACACTAGGCACTTCAGCAGTTAATCTGCAACTTCAGCCTCTATCTTGAGGATAACAAGTGGCATTTCCCAACTGTCAACTTGCCTGCATCACCAAGTCATCGGGTTTTAAAGTCCTATTGTTGACAGTCCAAGCAGTCCTGTGCAGAGGTTAATTGGCCAGCCTGACTAGATGTCTAGCCTGAACCCCCTTAGAAGGTTTCTTTGGAAAGACCCTCCTTTCCCTGCTTCCTTGATCAACAGGTACTTGACCTGGGCCAGGTCCTCAAAGCTGGAAGCACAATTGTGGATGCTTTTCTAGTGCGTCTCCCGAGCTCTCATTTGTATCCTTTTGGGGGCCTCCTTGAAGGCACACAAACATCTGCATTTCCTATACTATGGAAGCAACACAATGCTTTAAAGCCTCTCAGAAAACGTACAGGACAGTTAATATGATTTAAGCCTATATTTAAATTTTATGAGACTCATTTTCAAGGCTAATAACCCAGTTTACTGTGCACAATATCAAATGCAAATTTTATTACTGACTTGGTAAAAACCAAGCCGATCGTCATTAGCATATCTCTCTGCATCACCCTTTTTTAGCCAAAAGGTGCACCAGGAGTAACAGTGGGGGTTTTTATATGTGTTGTAAATTACAGTTACTATCTCATTAGATAAACACATTTAAAACCAGGTTATCATTCACTTATATATCAGAAAGTTGTTTGTTCAATTGCAGCTAGTCTCATATTCGAACATATGGTGCATGAAATTCTTAGACTAATAAAATTTCAAGGTACAGGGAGCTGGTGTCTTGGAAAAAACTGTTTCTGCTCCACGAATGGCTCGATATAATCTGTAATTGCTTTGAAACAATTATGCAGCATGCTGTTTTGTACTTAATAGTATTTACATCCTTGGTTTTATTAGCAACAAAATGTGAGTGGAACTTGTGAAAGAGAAATTAATTTTTCCACGAAAAGATGTAAACTTTTAAACGAAGGCTCCAGCAGACTGAGGAAACTGAAAACATGGGGATCGGTTGCTTTCCGATTTCTTCACTTTCTTTTTACCATGATGCTTTCCGTTTCTCATTAACATACCAAGCCATGTACACAATTATAAAAATCAAAACAAAAAAAGCCACACCACGTCCAGGCTTTGAACTGAAAGTTATATTTGTAGAGATGCACAGTGTTCCGGAGTTTATAATGTGCAATTTGTGTCATGGAACTGCATTGGCACTGGAAGGCTTACTTTGTATCCCTTTCTCAAAGAAGCAAAGCACAAGTTATATAAAAAGTAGATATTCTCTTATATAAGCTCAACACCCATCTCACAATGAGCAAAAAGACCAACATTCTTTGATTCTATAGCGTTCTCATCATGGACAATGCATGAAATAATTTCTTTTTGTTAGATCACATCCATGTAGTTCACTAGAGTCTTGGAATGGTCTTGGCTGCGTGTTAGAAAGAGCTGTGAACTTGGGCGCATTCATCTGTAAAACGAGGGCACTCACACCGAACTGAGTTTTTGTGAGAATTTCATTCACTGCAATTAAAAGCAAAGAGCTTTCTAAGTACTAAAGCACTGCACAAATGTTAGCCATCGCAAATGATTCCTAATTAATTTTTTTGAAGTCATGTCCAGGCTTATAAGCAAGCATAGGACCTCAGGGTTTCTATTTGACCTGGTCTTTCCAGGTAGAGCTTTATCTTTGTCACATGATCCATTTCTGGACATTTAGTAATACACACATATCTGTATATATGTTTGGTCCAGTGATATATTCTCTAAGATGTTAGCATTCATACCAAATAGAAAATGAAATTATTTTGGTAACTTTTTTTTCTTATATATGATGTATGTTCCTTGTAGAAAACAGGAAACAGACAAAAAAGAAAAACCAGTCATGATTCCACACTCTGATATTAGTTCATTTGGAAATGTTTGATATTTTCTTTTTTGATTAGTATATATAACATAATATATATGTATGTTCATGATTTACATAATAAAAATCACATTCTACTTAGTAATATACCTCGACTTTTTCACTTAACATTATGTAATGAACACTTGATATGCTATCTTAAATTGTTGAAAAGATTAGTTTTAATTACTGTGTATAATGAACAAAGTACAAAAACTTGTCTCAAATTTTTTATATTACATTGGGACTAATCATAATTAGCATTAGTTAGAATTTTTCCATGTTAAAGTTTTATTATGAAAGTTTGTAAATCAGAGAATATCTTCCTAGGTGCCTACTCTAACAATACAACAATTAGTTTGTATGTTTGCCAAAAAAGTCCCATTTGAAAGGGGAACTTCCCTCCGTCTCCCTCTCACAGGGCCTTGAGAACTAACTCTTTTGTAAAGAATGAGCTCTTATGTTACTCCTGACTCGAGACCCACGACCGGACCATCTCTACCCAGGAAGGTGTCTTTTGGATGAGGCAGTTTTCTGAGGGCCTAATTCAAAAAGTGATGAATAAAGAGGCACAGTAACCGAGATAGTAACATTAATTAATCAAATCTCTCCTGGCTGTCCACGGGATAACAGATGTTCCTGCAAAACCCCTTGAACGGCCTTCTCACGCTTTGTAAATGTGGAAGACTTGGTTTTCATTTGATCACTATTACAAAAAACTTGTTTCACTAGGACTGAATTTTTCAATTTGAAATAACATTGAAGCTGATACTGAGAAGCTTGGCTAGATGTGTTCCGCTGCTTAAAGATATGCAGTTAAAAAACAAAGACATTTAATGTTTTTTACTTGCATTTTAATGAAAAGAAAAAAACCTTACAAATTTTGCACATCACGTGTTATACAAAGATATACACCACCTCTTTCATAATTATGCAGAGATCAATTTCACTTTTCTAATTGTATTGTCAGTCACTATTTAAAACAGCTAAATGGCAAGTGAAATCAATGGTAAATGGAAGCAAAGATCCTCAAAGTCAACTGAAGATTTATTTCTAGCCATCTACCCCTGACCTAGGTATATGCTTTATTGGTTTGTTTTTGTTTTTTGTTTTTTAGAGAAAGAGGAAGGGAGAGGGAGAGAGAGATAGAAACGTCAATGAGAGAGAACATCGATCGGCTGCCTCCTGCATGCCTCCCACTGGGGATTTGACCCACAACCTGGGCATGTGCCCTGACTGGGAATTGAACTGGTGACCTCTTGGTGCATGGGTCAATGCTCAACCACTGAGCCACACTGGCCGGGCATCCTAGGTATATGCTTTATGCCTTTTAGAGGGCTTGTACTTTGATTTCTAAAAATGATGTCTATTTACTTCTAACTCATGTCTTTCAATGCCTCTGCTGCAGTTAAAAGTCACTGCAGTATCTTCAGAAGTTCCACTGACTGCTTAATGTCGCTAAGCTATCAATGATGCATTTGTTACTTATACTCTGCCCCAAACCACCTATATGTATATGTATGAAAATAACCATCAATTAGTTAATGGCCTGGTAAACTTTAATAGAGCAATTTCCAGAGGGAATAACTTAAACACCAGGAAAATTTCTTTCGCTAATTAATAGAACTTAACCTAATTAATGTTATCTAGTAAAAATTTTTACAACGGTGCCAAATAGAACTAAATATTCCTATCAATCCTTCTCTTATATGGTTTTCACAAATAACGCAAAAATATATTTCACCATTTCAGTGCAGGAAGAGCATTTAATACACAGAACGGTTCTCCGTTATATTACGGCCATGGCATGCTGGTACATGCTCAGCACCAGGCTCTCTGGGGGAGTCCTGATTTTCAGGGTCTGCTGATTTCTCCAGTATAACACTTCCACCAGGGCTAATTTTAAGCTATCAAATTGTCTTCACTGAATGTGAAGCAGTTCATTTTAGTAATTCTTTACAAACAGTCTTATAGTTTCTCTTATTTTATGTAAGAGTGTAGCTTCTCATATTTTTTTTAAAAGCAGTTCTTTGTTTTAAAACAAGAACTATGATATATTCTTTTTTTAAAATGATAAGATGAAGTTTATTTAGAAAGTCGCAGAGATAGAAGAAGTGAATCATAGAAGAAATGGGCTCAGGAAACAAGTTAGAGCAAAAGAAGGGCCCTTGGAGCTTGGGAGAGAGAGAAAGAGAGAGCGCCTTGAGAGAGGAGAGAGGGAGAGAGGTTCAGGTGGGCTCTGGGGAGAGAGAGGGTGTGCACTGGGGAAAGAACTGGGTGGGGTAAGGCAAGAGCATGCTCATAGAGAGAGCTGCTGATGTATTCTTGATGATAATGGAAATTCTGGAAAGCAACTTAGCAAAAAATAAGTCTTTAAAATGCTCATGCACTTTCATCAAGTAACTCATCCCCAGAATTCCTTGGACTCTACCTTAAGGAAATAATCAGAAAATGTTACATATTTATGTACAGAAAGAACCAAAGCGTTATTTACAACAATGATGCTCAGAAACAAGCTACGTTTTCAAGAGTAGAGAATGACAAAATAAATTATGGTCTCTGTCTAGGATAGATTACTTTGTACCTATTAAAAATGCTTTCAAAAAATAATAATCAGAGAGAAAGGCATACGATATGCTCTGTGGAAAAAATAACAAAAATACCCCACATACAATACCATATTTTATAGACTCTAAAACTTCATTGAAGGTAAGAACAGGCAGAGGACGACCCTAGAAATATAGATCTTGAGCCTCCTTCTCTTAAGAGAATAAAATGATCACCTGCTGGTCCACTTCTTTTTTATTCTTAGCACTGTTCTGTTATAGTCTGTCATCAACTTCTCTAGCAAAGCCTTGTCTTTGTCTGTTGTTGAAGCTTTCCAGGAAATTTTTCAGGGACTTTGAAGCATTGATGCCATGCTTCACCCTCAGGGCGCTTCACAGCACCCATAACCACATATTCATTCAACAGTGTTTGCTGTGCACCATGCTCCAGGACGGTCCTAGGCCAAAACTGTCCCTGAAACCACAAATAAGACCAACTGTTGTCTGCTTGACCTTTCTAATCTTGGCAGAAAAGACTGGGAGAGGAAGTCTCTGCTCTCTAATGTCTTACCATTTCAATGAGAAGATAGTTAAATAAAAACCAGCTACATTACATTGCAGTTACAATGTGACTCTTGAGACACAATAGAAGTGCCATAAACATAAGTGTCGCAGGAGTTTGAAGAAGGGGAAGATTAGTATGGATTAAAGCAATTTGAGTTGGGGTTATCAGTTTAGTGGCATTTCAGCGAACCATACAGGATGCATAGACATTCCTATTTAGAAAGAGGAAAAGAGACGAACATTGCAGTTGAGGAGAAAACAACAAAAACAAGGGACCTACAGACAGAAGCTTTATACCTGAGCACACTTCTATTTTGGTCCTGTAAGTATAGCAGCATCCATAATTTCCTGTATACCTGTGACACCTGTGGGATGTTCTCAAATAATTTGTTGCCCTGTTTGAAAGCATCATGAATTGATAATTTTTTTTTTTTTTTTACTAAAAGTTTCTCTATAGAGTAGAATTTCAAGACTCTAGAAAACAGATTTTCCCAAGGCTTTCCTCCCCCACATTTAACTGGATCTCTACAGAGAAGCTTTGAATGAGGCAATAACAATGAGTTATTAATTTTTTTTCTTTATTGATTTTAGAGAGAGAGGAAGGGAGAGGTGGAGAGAGATGGAAACATCGATGAGAGAGAACGTTGATTGGCTGCCTCCTGCATGTCCCCCACCAGGGATTTGGCCCACAACCTGGGCATGTGCCCTGACCAGGGATCAAACCGGTGACCTCTTGGTACATGAGTTGACGCTCAACCACTGAGCCATTCCAACTGGGCTAAGTCAATGAGTTATTTAGAAATATGTTCTTTAATTTTCAAATATTTGGAGTCTTCACATATATCTTTTGATTACTGATTTCTAATTTAATTTCATTATGGTCAGAAAACATGCTTTATATGATTTTAATTTTTAAAAATTTATTGAGACTTGTTTTATGAATCAGAATATGGTTTATCTTGGTAAATGTTCCATGTGCACTTGAAGAGAAAGTATATCCTATTAATATTGGAAATGATGTTCTAAAAATGCTAATTTTGGAATCTTGATTGATAGTTGTTCAAATCTTCTATATCTTGATATTTTTGTCTACTTTTTCAAGCAATTGCTGAAAGAGAAATGTTTAAGTTTGCACTGTAATGGTGGATTTGTCTTTACATATTTTGAAGATCTTTTATTAGACGTATGCACATTTAGGATTATTGTCTTTTTGATGAGCTAGTCTTTTGTCATTGTGAAATAGTCCTCCTTATTTCTGCTAATATTTCTTACTATGAAGTCTACGTTGATATTTATATAGCCACCAGCTTTTTAATAATTTGTGTTTTCATGGTATATCTTTTTCCATCCTTTCACTTTTAATTTATCTTTGTCTCTATATTTAAATTGTGTCTCTTATAATCAACATATAACTGGGCTTCGATTATTTTTAATTTTAAGAGAAAGAGATTTAACACAGTGAACTAGGTGCTTATAAAATCATTTAAAAGGATCAGGAATGAGAAGTCACCATTAAGTTTGAATATATGTAGTCAGAGTCACAATCCAAAGGTCTGGAAAATGCTGATACCAGGGTCACAACTATCTCTCAGTGGCCAGAGTTGCTCACTAGGCACCTGCCCACTATCATGTAGATGCTATACACTCTCAACTGTAACTACCTAAAATTTACAGCTAGGTGGCGTCTGATTCAATTCCAATTCTCTAGTCTTCCTACTGCAATTGACTTTCAGAGTCTATTTCAAATGTAGAACCTCATTGCCAGAGCCTAGCTGCAAGGGAGTCTGGGAGATAGAGTTTTTACTCTCCAGTCTCTTCAGTACTGAAGAAGGCGCCCTCAAAGGCAGTGAAAACTAAACTGCGTTTACTTCAGAAAACTCATACATTACTTTTTCCTTCTGGAATGTGTTTCTGCTACCTTCAATCCCCACTCTACTCCAGAGCTGACAGTGTTTTTCAAACTGCCGATTATCACTAATTATAGGGCATAAAATTAGTAACAGCAAGAAAAAAATGTGTAGAATAAAACAAAAGGAAATAGAATATAAACAAGTATTGTTCATTAAATGTCTGTTTTGGCTTTGTGTGAGCATGTAGTGGGTTGCACTCTAAATTATATTTCTTAGTGCAGGACATAGTCAAAGGCTTGAAAAACATTCTTTTAAGTGTAACCCCCCTTCTCCTGTGTGTTACAGGGAACTCTGATTTCCTCATTTCAATTTTTCTTAATTTTATTTTATTTTTTAAATTAGGTTATATATAAAATCAATTTACATATAAATGTATATGTTATATATAGGTTAAACGTCTGTGTTCCTCATTCAACTCTAGTTTGTGCTGTGCTTGTCTTGCTTTCCATTACTTTGGCATGAGGTCTGCCACATAGGTGCTTTTTAAAGAGAGACTTTATTTTCTAGAGCAGTGTTAGGTGTACAACAAAACTGAGCAGAAGAGGGATTTCCTGTATACCCCCATCCCTACGCATATAGGGCCTCCCCTACTATCAACATCCCCTGCCAGAGTGATACACTTATTGCACTTGGTGGACCTACACTGACACATCGTCATCACCCAAAGTCCGTAGTTTACATTAAGGTTCACTCTTGGTACTGTACCTGCTACAGATTTTAGAACATGTACAGTGACATCTGTCCACGATTACAGTATCATGCAGAGTAGTTTCAGGCGTCTATGCAGCAGGTTATCGGCTATGTAACTGAGAAATCTTTGATAGAAATATGTCCATTATTTTATATGCCACTAAGAAAGACCAAAAAAATAAAAAATAAAAAGAAAACCAGAGAGAGAGAGAGAGAGACTGTTAATTAAATTACAGAGAAATGCTTTCTTATTATCTGGTATTTTCCATTTCCACATAATAATATGTCTGTGCCAACAGAGGTTTCAGTGATGCACCATTTCTTTAAAAAGTGCTCTTTGGGGATTTCATTCTAAGTCCCTGACGCCCACTGATGCTGATTTTTAAAAAACAAAATCTATCAGAAGTAATCAATAAAAAGTTCTCCAACAACAACAGCTCAACTCATTAGGAACAATCAGGCACGTGACACAGTGAAGTGCAATAACATAAACAGCTCCATCCAAACTTGAGCATTGCAGCTAGGAACAACCACTTCACAAAGGACAACAGCAAAGAGAAGATACACTTGATTATAACAGAGATACTGATGTCGGTGCTGTTAAAATATATAATATTTTTAATGTGCATGTTAGAAGCAAAAAATAAAATAAAAGGTGTGACCCCAAAATACTTTGCAGCTCTGTAACATGCTTAATGAAGAGTTTGTGCTGAGTTACTCATTAGCAAGGAAATGGTTTTTCTGTGTGGGACACTGAGACTCAGTTCATCTGTCAATGTAATATGTGCCTTGGGTGACCTTTTGATTTGTGCCCCCATCAGTGCTCTGCATGCTCTGTGGGAAGGCAGAGGTAGTGTTTTATATATATGCCTCTAGGTGTGGAAGAAGAGTTACTTCTTTCTGAGCTGGGACATGTGATATGGTTCCCTTCCTATCACGTGTCCTATGGGGTACAAATGAAGCCTCATTCTTTCATTGTTGTTATTTTTTCAATGAATAGCATGAGCAGGAAGCCTTTCTTTTGAGACCTCCCTACTCCTTGAATTATCCAAAAGCACTGGAGGTAAATTACTTAATACAGGCCCTTGGCTTCTCAGTGCCAGGTAGAACGTGAAAAGGAAACACATTAAGAGCTGGCGCTGTTCTGCACAGTTGCTCATAACTCTTCCCTCCGCTGAGGTGATGCTTGGGCTCAGATTCCTGGTGAGCTACAGTGCCACTCAACTTTGGGGCTTCCTGGTCCTGCTCCTCCAGGCCACACCCATTGGGAAGCAAACCCACCCTGAGGAGGTGGCTCCAGGGTCAGCTTCCAACCCCAACTACACACAGTGCCTCATGTACTTGGCCTCTGGTATTGGACTGGGGTCTGAGCTCTGACTTCTCCTTCCAACATGTGAGTTCCCCTTCAGGGGCTTTGGGGATCTTTACAACCTGAGCACCTTAGCTAGGACCATCCCAATCTCTCAGTTTGATTCCAATCCTGTTGATTCTGAAAAGAGAGGTCACCAGTGTCTCAACCCCTTTCCCCCCAAAGACTCTTGATTCCTATACAACTTCAAACTTGATGAGTTACATCAGGTGATATTGTGAAAGGCAGTCTTCATCAATCATGAAAGTTTCTGTCCTATTCCCACCTTAGAGATGATTGGTACCTCCTCATCCTAGAAGATGTAATTGAGAGGCATCTACCAAGTGATTCTTCAAAAGTCTGCCAAGGTGACTTGCTGTGCCCACCTTCTTGACAAAGAATTCCTGGCCAGTCACACACACACACACACACACACACACACACAAAAGCACACTTACACATAGAATGATTTTGTACCTCCTCATTTGGCATACACATCAGATGACATGACTCTTCTTGGTTAACTGTAAATTTCATCAAGCATCTTCCCCTGACCACGTCATCTTTGAGGATTTTCAATTTTTTTCTCACTTAATGTTTTATATAGTACACTAAGTAATTAAAATTCATATGTTAGTCCGGCCAGTGTGGTTCAGTGGTTGAGGATCGACCCATGCACCAAGAGGTCACTGGTTCAATTCCCGGTCAGAACACATGCCTGGGTTGTGGGCCAGATCCCCAGTGGGGAGCATGCAGGAGGTGGCCAATCGATATTCTCTCTCATCAATGTTTCTATCTCTCTCTCCCTCTCCCTTTCTCTCTCTCTCAAATCAATCAAGGGAAAATAAATAAACAAACAAACAAATAAATAAATAAATAAATAAATAAATAAAATGCATGTGTTACTAGTGAGCCCCAAGTCGAAGCCAAGTATTTAAACAAACAATTTTTTCAAATGTATCTTCAAATTTAAGAATCAAACGAACCATACACTATATACACTCAATTACCTTTGAAGGGTAGATTTTTCCTATTTTGACAGGTTTAGACAATTAAATGCTATAATAAAGGTCCATCTTGGTGCAGCCATACAATGGAATATAGTTTGGCAAGAAAAGAAATGAGCTATCAAGTCATGAAAAGACACAGAGGAACCCTAAATGCACATTACTAAATGCAAGAAGCCAATTTGAAAGGCTACATACTGTGTGACTCCAACTATATGACATTCTAGAAAAGGCAAAGCTACAGGGACAGTAAACAGATCAGTGGTTGCCAGGGGTTGGGGATGGAAGGAAGGACGAACGCGTGGAACCCGGAATATTCAGGGCCGTGGCACTATTCCATGTGATACTGTAATGGTGGGTACATGTAGACAGACATTTGTTGAAACCCATAGAACTGTGCAACACAAAGCGTGAACCCTAATGTGAAGTATGGATTTTATTGAATAATAATGTATCAATATGGTTCATCAATTGTAACAAATGTCTAATACTAATGCAAAATATTAATAATAGGGGAAACTGTTGGGGGGGGGGTCAGGGGGGTGGGGAAACTCTCTGTACTTGCTGCTCAGCTTTTCCATAAACCTAGAGCTGCTCTAAAAACAAAGTCTATTAATTAAAATTGTTAAATATCAGTTGACTATAAAAAATTCCTCTTTAGAGTTCTAAACTCAAAGCCTGTCTCTGGAATAATACAATTTATATGGAGAGAAAATATTTGATGAAAAATATTATTTGACTTACCACAACACGAACCAAGTTACCAACAAAAATATAGAATTTATTCTAAAGACTGCCTTCTGGGATCAGCTCTTTTCTAGTCCCACCTTGCCTACACTCAGTCATTCCACCTTCTTCTAAATAAACACGAAGCTTGATATTCCATGGTGAATACTTCAGGGGCTTAAGCGGATCAGAGGCTTTGAGAGAAACAACTAGTGGATTGAAAGAGGTGTTGTTCTTTTACAATAAGACAGAAGCTGTCTCAATAATGTAAAAGCAGAGGTATTCCTGCAGGAATTAGCCTGTGTCATTTGATTTTTATGGAAGCTATTGTCTAGTGAGAGTTAATGATTAAACACATTTGGTGCTATTGTCTTTTGGTTGTTAACCCACTCTTCATAACTTTGATACCAAAAAAAAAAGAAAAGCATTTCACTCTCAACATTTCAGATGGTGCTGTTTTAGAATTTATTTCTAATTGATCTTGAATTTAATAGTTTATATCTTAACATATATTTTTAAATCTAGCATTATTTTGTATAAATAGAAATCTATGAATTCACGGTATTCCAAATTCTTCACACTAAATAAAGGGAACCAAAGGCAAAAGTAACTCAGAAAACACTCCGAGGCTGCTTTGCTTTCACTGTGCTTTGTGAATCAAATTTGAAAAGCAAACCAATAACATAATTGATGAAATTCAAATTAGAATTTGCTCTTGTTCCCTCCGAGCCTGCTCCTTTAACGTGAAAGTGACTACAACCAGGAGTACAAAATTATGAAAGAAAAAAAAAATCGCCAAAAGGGATTTCATTTTAAAATGTAGATCCTACTTGAAGAGCTTCACAAAGGAACACTGCCTGACAAGTGGAGGAAAATCTACCCTTCAAAGCTAATTGTGGTATTAAAGTGTGTCTGAAAGAAACAAAAATGGCATCTAGCTATTAAAACTAGTTTTGTAAAGCAGACACACTTTTTCATGGAAACAGTAACCACAGCCTCCAGAGTGGGGGGTGGGAAGAGGGGTGTGTGTGGAATGAGCAAGAGAGATTCTTCCAGACGAATGAACAAATGAATGAATGCTTAAAAAAAAAAAAAATCCAAACCCAAAATTGTTTAAGGTTACTAATTAAGACCCCCTCTTAGAAAAGCTGTTGCTAGGTAAACAAAACTGTTTAAAACATGTTCATCATTAGTGTCCCCTGACAGAAGGATGAGGTGGCAGACTTGGTGACAGAAGGGAGAAGAAGAGCGGCATATGGCCCCCAGTTCTGTCCCCTGCTGACAAGCTGCCTCTCTGCAAGCTCCTTTTGCTCTGTATTCCGTGCACACAACAGATTGCTATGCCCCAACTTTCCCATCTGTACCCCAGACTCGTGTCCCAACAACGTGGCCGCCATGCAGTTTTGAGTCGTGCGCCCTGCGGGTGGTGGGGCGGGGGCAGCAGCTAGGGCTTCCCTGGGATCTGGGGGAGGATGGGAAGGGAGATTAACAACCAATCATCACAATGCTGTCTATAATGTATTGTCTCCACAGCATTACATAGTATATTTCCAGTGGGGATTAGCCCATCCATCACAGGCCTTTATTGCCCCCCTTTTTTGTGGTATGAAGCCCAAACACTGTCGTAAAATTCTAAACTGCTTAATTGCTGTGCTGTAAAAATTTGCATATCAGAGATATGTCAGTTCCATCATTAAATGGCTAGGTATTTGTTACAAGGTCCCAACAACCATGCCAGTGGCCCCCTAAAGGAAGGTCATTTATTGGTATTATGCAAAATTTACTGCTAAATTCAAATCAGCAGCAATTAGGGGTTTGGATACTGTTGCACTCAGTGTATTTTGATTTCCTCTGGTTCAAGGCTCAGGGCATGCTGACCTGCTTCCTACATGATCAGAATGTTTAAGCAACATCTTCTGCCTGCTAGGTCTCTGGGCTATTGGTCCTTAGAAACTTTTCACCTTTATTACCTGATGTGCATTGGGCAGTAAACTGACTTTTGCATCCCAGATTTTGTCGATGATGAAAATATCGAAATAGCAACAGCCAGGTTGCTTGCAGTGCTAAACTTGGACGTGTCTACAATCCAATTTCCTCCTCACCCTTAAAATGCAAGATGGGGGAAATGTTTGTAACACCTGGGCAGGGTCGATCTGGAGTGTTCAGTAGGCATGCGTGTTCTCCATGGAAGATCCAGATGTTGTAACAGCAACATGGCCTGGCAGTGCTGTCCCACCTCTGCGGGTCCCCACGTGGGGAGGGGTGCCAGTGGGTGGAGGCAGCGGGAGGGTCAATGACACCCTGCCCTTTCCCGGAGCCTTTGATCCCTCCAGAGCTTTCCCTCTCCTGTGCGATGATTACAGAGCTTCCCCTCTCCTGTGGGATGATTTACAGAGCCCACTCGGCAGGGCTCCCTTCGCTTAAAAGCAGGCACTCCTGATTTCCCCATGCCTGGACCTCTCCACCCAGAGTCAGAAGAAGTAATGGGTAACTAATCCCATTGAAGCTACAACTGAGACCCTCAAACTATCAGGGCTTCAGCTGGAATCCAGCCAGGACACTGCAACAAATGCAGCTAATCCCAGCCTGATAACTTTCTGAAACCCGAAGATCACAATGACTGCCTCAAGTCACCTGCCAGAGCAGCAGGAGCAGGGTGATCATGCAGGCAGCAGGAGGTGGGGCTGTGGGGCTACTCTGTGCTGGCACCTCCCAGGAGGAAAGTTGCAAAGATAAACAAACAAAATGTATAGAGTGTTTATGCCTTGAGTATAGGTGATTTTTACTCTCTTCTTTATACTCTTTTGTTTTTTTCCCCAAGGTCTGTACAATGTGCATGTATTAATTCTATAATCAGGAGAGAACACAGTTGTTCTTGTAAAAGCAACAGAGGACCTAGTAGCATAGGCATCCCTCGTGGTACCCTGGGGAGGGTGTTGCTGGACTCAGAGGGGCAACAGCATAGAACTTCCACAGCAGGCTTTTCTGAGGATGCTTCAAACTAGCCATTGGCATAACTCATTTCAGGCTACACTGTGTTTTTCAAAAAAGCCAAAGCACATAAAGATATAGTCCACTGTAAAACTTCGTCTGAACTGCGAGAACTGAAGTTTTCACCGAGGACGGGTGGCAGGAGGAAGACAGGAAGGTTGAAAGAGACAGTGAAATGCAATGGTCGACAGATCAATGGATCAAGAAAATGTGGCGTATACAAAGGAATATTATTCAGCCTTTAAAAAGAAGGGGATTCTATAATTCATGATAACATGGATGAACCTAGAGGGCGTTATGCTAAGTGAAATACACCAGACTGAGAAAGACAAACACGGCATGAAATCAATCACAGGTGGAATCCTAAAACAATAGCGGAATTCAGTAACAGAGTAGAAAAGTTGTTTCCAGGGTCTGGGGTTGTGGGTAGTAGGGAGAGGTTGGTAAAAGGGTGCAAACTTTTAGCTGTAAAATAAGATCTGAGGATCTAATGTGTAACATGGTGACTATAGTTGATAGCACTGTATTGTATAATTGAAATTTGCTAAGAGTAGAGCTGAAACGCTCTCACACACACTAAAAAAGTAAATATGTGAGTAATAGATGTGATAATTAACTGGATGGGGGGAATGCTTTTACAATGCATACATATATTAAATCATCATGTTACACTTTAAATATCTCACCATTTTGATAATCAATTACACCTCAATAAAGCTGAAAAAAAATAATACTGAAGTTCAAAAAATACATGTAATGAGGGTACTTTGTCAGAAGCAATAACAATAATAATAATGAACAATAGCTACTCCTTACACATAGGGCCAGGCATGGTTCTAAGAAATTTACACGTATTAAGTCCACTTAATACTTGTAACAACTCATGATGTAGGAACTACTGTTATTCCCATTTTACAGATGAAGAAGCAGATGCACAGAGAACTTAATAACTTGCCCGAGCTCACACAGCTAGCGGGTCTCACGTGCCAAATCCTTCTCTCTAGTCCAGACCTCTTTTCTAATCCATGTGTCGTTCAGCTTGGGACAGCTCTACCTGCATTTTCCAAGAGCACTTTATATTCAAAGTGTCCAAACTGAAACTACCATCTACCTCTGAGGCTTTTTGCTCTTTATCTCAGTGAACGACATTGTTGACAGTTTTGTCACTCGGGCCACAGACCTCAGGGTCTTTCTTGGCTCTCCGCTCTCCTGCATCCGTATGCCTACGATGGGCACTTTCTTAACGCCCTGCCAGTCAGTGCCCTTCTGTCTGCCACACTTTGGCCGCCACAGGTTAAGCCCTCACCTCACCATCCCTCAGCTTATTGTAAATGTCCCTTGTATTGATTTGCCCATGTCCAGTCTTGACACTCCTTCCAGTCCATTTTCCGCACCGTCACCACAGTTTTCTGCAATATCCATCTGCTCATGTCACACTCTGACCTAAATTCTGAATGGCTTTCAAACGTCTTACAATGACACAAAGATTCTTAGAGTTCTTGAGCTATATTCCCACTGTCGCCATGTGTCGGAGTGCTTCACACACTTTGTTTTTTTCACAAGGTCTTTCTCCTACCTGGGGCGTACCTTTGTCTGCCGGAAGAGTTCTGCTCATTGTCCAAGCTGCACCTCTACTCTGGTGTTTGCCCTGACACCACTCACCCGATCCAAGGCAAAATTACTATCCTTTCTCCATGCTCCTGCTCTGCCATGTACTCCGAGTCACATCTGCGATCCCCTGTACACACCACATACATCTAAGTCACATCTGATATCCTCTGTACATACCATGTACATGCACATTACACTTAGGTTGGTGTCCAAGGAGACAGAGCTATAGCAAATGTGCAAAGAATCTAAGTCGTGACCAAGGGGAATCAGTCCCAAGAGAGGGGAATCTGAGTGGGAAAGCTTGTAGGTCCTTCAGGAAGAACTGTCAACAGTGTCCAGCATAAGATTCCCAGGAAGGTGAAGATATCCTAAGTGGTTGAGTCAAGATACACTGGACAGACCTGCAAAGAGAAGCTTGTGGAAAGCTAAAAGAAGATAGAACAGACCAGGGGCATGAAGCAGGGCATAGCTGATCACACCATTGGGGAAGCAGGTCATGGTGGGAGGGTGAGTGGTCAATGTCACTTGGAGCTCACATCAGTAGACTTGCCCATTGAGCATCTTGCTGGGTGACTACAAAGAGACTGTGGAACCTTAGCTTAACTACATTTGTTCATTGCTGAAAATATGTTCATTTGAGCTTTCTTATTCTTTCATTCTTTTTGAGGTTTACTAGAAATTTAGGGATTTGTCAACAGCCCACTGCATTCTGTAGATATTAGCCCAGGATTCTGGCAAGGGCTGAGCCAAGAAGAATGTCACCCTCTATGAAGAGCCCTTTGTACCATGATCATCCCTGACAGAGCATTTACAAATGTGACTTGAGGAATCAGAATGCCTGTGTCTCTCAGTATCTCCATAATCAGCCTGACATAGTGACACGAAGCCTCAGAAACCTGCACTCTACTCTGAAATGAGAAATAGTCTCCAAAAAACTCTCTTGCCAAAATTGAAATGTTATTTGAGAGAAATAACAGATTGGCATTTCAGAACACACTAAACATGAATCCTCCAGCTCTACTTTACAAACATTTATTTAACACCTACCATGTGCCAGGCACTGTGATAGGTGCCAAGCATAAAAAGACATGGCCCCCATTTCCTGAACTGAAGAAGGTTAAAGGCTAAGAAGGGATCATTTAACATGTGCTAAGTAATAAAATGGAGATTTGAACAGGGTACAAAACATGGTGATTGCAGCCCAAACTTCTTTTTTTACGTAGAAACACAGTGAATTCATCCAAAGCTTCTCTGAGGTTTCCCAAAGATTTCTCCTGAGCTGAACATGTATGAGTTATCAGATGAACTAGCTGAGAAGAGGACCCCGAGGAAGTATATTTGGGAGGGGGTCTGGAGGGCAAAGACTGGCAGCAGAATGTGCTGTTTGCAGAAGTCTGTGAAAGGCCTGGGGGCTGAGCAAGAGAACTAGTTGTTTCTAATTAGAATTTTTTTTTTAAAGGTGCTAAATTCCCATATGTAAATGAGAGTCATCAAAGATGACATGAAAAAGATCACTGAAGCCAATTTCTCTGAATACTTTTAGTTGCTGGCATGACATCTGGTCCCACCAGGCTAGGCATCCCTGCAGAGGGAATGGCCAGTGGTCATCAAAGTCCATACTGAATATAGTTGGCTTAAAATAGTGAGAACTTTCTTTTCTTTGCCTTGGGCATCGTAGGTTTTTCTGCAAGATGGTCCTCATAATTCTCCTTGTTATTTATTTCCCATCTTGCTGAAGCATTTGCAAATTTTGCAATTTGGTGGAATAGAAAAATTAATGCTTCTCTATCCCCATAGCTGATTTTATGTATGTCCTGAAACTTTTCTGTAAGATATTCAAACTAAGGGACGTTGGAGGGAAAGGGGGCAAAAGCCCCTCCATCTCTCATGTTATGCTTAGAATCATATATATTTGGTGTTTGAATGGCCACAGTGTAGAAGTTCTCTGTGAATCGGGAGTACTGGTTGCAAGCAACAGAAACAGACTCTGACCATGTTAAAAAGAAAAGGAATTGATTGGCGGGATATCAGTGGCTCACTAAATGATGTGAGGATAGAGACAAGACACAGATTTTGAAGTGGGCAGGACTTGAGGTATCTCTGGGAAAGGAGTAGAAAACTTATCACCTGCCTCTTAGTGGAAATAACCAGTCTTGTCAGGACACTAGCAGATTTCCTGTAGCTGTTCACTGTCTCTGGAATCTCTAAACACAACCCAGTTTCTCTGAAGGGATCCCCACTGTTCTTCTCACCTTTGCAGGCCCCCTATGAAGTTGGAGTCCCCAGTGGATGAATTTAAGTCATAGGTCCATTTACTGGTTGCCTGGGACATGGTAAGGGAGACCCTCCCCCTTTCATTCCACTTCACTAATGAGAGGCAGGACATGGTGTCTCTCCAGTAGAGAAAATTGTTATGAAGATATCCCCAAAGAGTAAGGTGGTAGGATATAGGCTGCTTGCTATAAACCCAACCCTGAGAAATGGCCTAGATAAAGAAAAGTCAAGGCCTTGCATTCTGGGCACACCAGCCAGCATGTGAATGAACTTAGAACTCATGGCAGATTGCCTTTCTAGCAACAGCTTCATGGGTGGTCTGATAAGGCGTCAGTCATATTGTTTTCAAGTGGTGTTGCTTGTACTGCAGTGGATCCAAGCATCTGGGCATGGCAGTTTGAGTAACCACCTCCACTGTGTACTCAAAATCACTTCTCTCATCCAATAGGAGCTTAGTTATTAGGTCAAGCTCATAGCGCCAACCTTGTTTTATTAGGAATAGATTTTTCCTAGGAAGTCCATTAGATCTTAAGTAGAGAGACTCTGGTTAGGTCATCCCATCAGGTCACTGACCATGCCCAAATCTGCCTGTACACTGCAGTATCTGCATTCTAGGTTCAAGCTGAGATCCTAATACACATATACTTTACAGAATTAGGATCAAAATATATTTAATTTTATATTCTGCTATTTTTACTGCACATTTTGTATTAGATTGTCTCTGGATGGTTGACTATGTTTTCAAAAACATAATTTCTAGTAGCCACATGTTAAGTATCTCAACATAACAATGCAGGTGATATAATTCAATATACAATATGAGGCAGCACAGTGTTATAGAAGGAATATGGGTCCTGGACGTAGAGAAGCTGAGAACTGACTTCTGGCTCCCATTTATGGGTTGTGTGACTCTAGGTGAAGCATATATTTTTTCTAAGTCTCAATATTCTTATCTTAAATGTAGGAAAAGTAATAGTCTCTGTAGTCATAAAGTTGTAGTAACACTTAAGTGAGATAATATACATCAAGTGCTTTGCATGGGCCTGGCACACAGTCAGTGGCTCCATAACTGCTGGTTGTTATTAATAATTGCAATACAATGCTGAGCAAGAGCGTTTCTTCATTCCTCCTAGTGTGTACATTAAGAAAAATACTTGTATTTAAGTCTAAAGTGGACTTAGAAGTCTGAACAAATTTAAAGTGATTTTCTGAGTCATGGTTTACATTCAACCCTAACTCATAAATAAGACAATGGACTTGGTGTATAAACCCAGCCAAATACCTCGGGCAAGCTATATAACAAATTTATCAAGGCTCAAATAAATTAGATATTTTTAACATCTCTGTGATGTCAGAGTTAGAAATGTCCAAACTTTATTTAACTACACGATAAATCATTGACTCTGCAGACATTTGAGGCATACATTTTTATTACAAACAAGATGCTTTTGGGGGGGAACTTTATTCATTCATTTTAAGCAAAATTCTGTTTATTAGACCATGGATTGGCACACTTTTTCTGTAAAGGGCCAGAAAGTAAATGTTTTAGGCTGTGTGGACCAATATGTTGGTCTCTGTTATAACAGTAAATGAATGGGTATTGTGTTCCAATTGAATTTCTTTTTTATGAAAACAGGTGGCAGACCCAATTTAGACCATTTAGCAACCTCTATACCAGAAACAAAGCTCTTAACATTGGGGAACTTACAGTCTGTAGAGGAGGCAGGTATGGTTGTGAACCAGAAGATAATAGATGTTATATAGTCAGAAGTATGTATAGTATAGAGGTGGCACCTCAACCAGCCAGTTTTTAAGTTGGGAGGAATTATATTAACTAGGAGAGATCTCTGAAATTCACAACTAAGCTTCTTGGGAGGAGGAATTCAATCACTCATCATCAATCAAGATAACTAGAATTGTTTTCCTCTATGACAGTAGTGTTAAACCTGAAGTATGTTAGACTGAAAAATTTGCTTTACTTTAAATACAATAATGCTTGACCATGTTTCTGGAATGTTGGTATCTCTTCAGGAGATTTGTACTACAATCTATATTAATTATGCTGTCATTACCTCAATAATTTCTTTTCTTGTGTAAGCATTTTTTAACCAAAAGGACTGCTTATTAAATTAAGATGAAATGGCAATTAATTTAGAACATTATCAAAGACAGGAACATGCATTTGTCTGAATCTCTGTTTATAAACATCAATGGCCTGTTAATGTACTAATATTTAGGAGGCAACATGATAAAAGGCTTTCCCGCCTCTGTTAGCTCATTTTGTATTAACATATTCATGTCAGCAGTTAGGCAATTAACAGAGACTAAAGGTATACTTCTCTACGAGTATGCTGGATCAACTTTATTCCTAGGCATTCCCTTAGTGAATTTGTAATAATTACGAGTGATAAAAGTAAGATTCTCTTTGAAAACACTCCTGATATTGCTGTGGAGATGGAGATAAAAGGAGTCCTTTTCTACATGGCTTTATTGTAAAGTAAGTGCTTTGGGCAGACAGAGGGGCAGGTGAACAAAATTTTCAGAACGAGCAATGCAAAGAATGCAAAAGAGTTTCCAGGAGGTATAAAATTCTTCATAGATGATAAAAATTCTGGAGAAAACAGCTACGAAACAGCTCACCATTTGATGGATTTATGCAGGTTAAATGTAGTTGTAGCCCCCCTAATACAACCCCATAGAGTCAAGTTCCTATGTATTGGTTCCATTACGTGCTGGCCTCACCCTTTGACATCAGTGTTTGAGAGGGTCTTCTAGGCTGTCTTTGCCCATTTTGTATTGTTTGCTCCATTTCCAATGAGTGAATATTTCTTAAAATAAAGTCACTTTTAGCAAAAGCCAACTGGGATTGAGCCCATTAGGTAAAATGTGGGAGAACAGAGTTGAGGAAATTCCTGAGACCTTGGGTGCAGGCGAGACAATAGAAAGAAGCTATGGCAAGTCAAGCGTCAGGAAGAGTGAGTAGCTGGGATATGATAACAGCACCAAAGTGCAGAAAAAAGTTCTGCAAGTGTCCCATTAACATACCAGATTTGATTTGATTCCATTATATTTCATCAAATAGTTTAGAAAGCCCCCAGCATAAAACATCATCATAATTGTAATCATATATTTGGAGATTTAACGTGCACACCATAATGTACCATTAGTTACACAAATAACTAATAATTTGCTAATGACAATATTATGTTAAGTCAGTTTAGGGGCAATTAAAGTGAGTGATATTTACATATGCCTAATGAATCACAGTCGATGGCAGATTAAGAGATTCTAATGAATATTCATCCAGACATTCGCAACCAGCTTCATAGTTTATAAACTGAATTATGGTTGATTTGCCCTTTTAAAAATGAATATGTGAGTATCTTCTGCATGGAGAGAATGAACAATTGGGCCTGACTGTAAAATTTTTTAAAGCAATGTACTGGTCAGAACACAAAACATTTTTATGCACTCTCATACCCTCGGCTTCGCTGTTCTTTTTTATATCCCAGATCAGTGTTGATGAACTATCTCCATTTTCATTCTAATCCATGACATGAAATATAGAAATTGTTTGGTAGGAGATTAAATGGAATTTCGGTTTTATGCAGTCCCACTGAGGAAATAATTACAGGTAGTTTTTGCCATTGGAACAGTAAATACAAACTCTTTTTCATGCTGAAGTTGTCTTCATGCAACTCTGAAGGTTGTTTCTCTAGCTATACTTTGTCAGGACAATATTGGCATGGATTTACTATCCTTTTGCTGTGATCATTTTAAAAAATAATAAAACAAACAAAAATGCCTTAGTTTGCCCGTTAACACAGGTTAAAACCAAACAAGGTTATGGTTTCAGTGTTTATGTCTTCCTAAAAACTATAACCCTTCCTGCCTTTACTAGCTGTTCTTCATAAATGTTGTGAGTCGCATCCCTGTTGCAGAGATGAAGGCCAGGTCTCTTTGTCTTCCTCAGGATCCCACAGTAGGTCTATGAGAGACCAGATGTCTACAGCTCCCATTTCTGCTTTACCTTAAACCAAGTAAGATTGTCTTTCGGCTGTTTCAGATTCTAAAGGTATTAATTAGTGTGAGTATTTTTTTTCTACATAGAGGGTTAGAGGCTCAAACCAGAGCATCTTGGTCCGTGGCTGTGTGGTAAGATAAGTGAGTACGCACCTGCTGGGTGGCTGGCCCACGTAAGATGTCAAACTCTTAGTAAGAGCACTGTTAAGGGAAACCTCCCAACACAGACAACTGTTTTAAAGGCATGGGGTAAACTTTGAGGCTGAGATTTCAGATTGCATGTTTTCACATGTATTTTAATAATTTCATTGCATTATTAAAACTTTTAAAGATCAAGTGGTTTGACACTTGTTTGAGATAACAGCTTTTTATTTTTCAAAAATATCCCAATTCAGTGTATTACTGGTAGGGTTGGGAAAGGAATTCTCTCTTTCTCTCCCTCACTCTCTCTCTCATGCCAGGAGTTCATTTCTTTAATGTGGGGTTTGGCACTTTCCAAAAAATCTAATAAGTATTTCCTTAGTCTTACCAGCCTTTATTTGTAAGTTGCATAAGTATTCTACAGGGGAAAATCACCAATGTAACATTTATATTTTTAGACTTTCTTATCAGGAGGAAGAAATTAGTGCCTTAGAAACATCCTGGTGTCCTACCAGGCAGAGTACAAGAGAGCTACGAGACAGGGTAAGTGGCATTACCCAGAACCCCAGCCCACCCCTCACAAAACACATCCCTGGCCTCTACTTGGAGCCATAGGGCCTTAATGGTGGCCATTTAAGCCAGAATAAACACCGCAGAATCTGAGGGAATGAACACACTGGCAAGCCACTCTGTTACTACAGACTGCTTTATCTGGCTGGCCTAGTCGTACCTTTATCAGTCACAGGGGCAGGGTTTGGAGGACTGATGTGTATATTGGTGAAAATCAAGAAGCGGGCTGCTACTCTGGGCCTCTATGCTCCACAGCAGAGGACTCTGGGCAGCCTGGTGACTGGGCACCCCAGGCCAACACTTAAAACCAGTGAGAGAGCCCCAGGACCCCACTGGGACGGGGGAACCAAGCATTCTAGTCATGCAGAATCCCCCTACAGTCATCGCTTCTCTACGTCAGGGCTTCCTGTGAGGTTTCATTGTGGAACCTGTGGCACTTGTCAGGGGTGGGGTAGAGAAAGGCAAACAGCACTCAGAGCCACAGTGCACAGAGGTTTGAAAATCACTAGGGTAAAAAGAACACTAAGAAAAGAAAGATGGTTTTAAGGAAATTTTAAGCCTTATCCTACTTGGAAGGGGTGTCCAATGGTAGATCCAAACTAAATGTACTTACTTTCTTCTCCTTAACTGCATGGAGGCTCTAGTAATCCTCAGATAAATAGAATGGTCCCCTCCAGCTTTGCCCTGATGCTCTCCTCCAGGGAAGGACGTGGACCTTCCATTGTGGTGATTATCACCAATCCCCAACACCCCCACCCCACAGAGATTTATAGCTTCAAGGCAGTCCTCATCTTTATCACATCCTTCCTTCTTACTCTTCACTGACCTGCTGTAAACTGTGGACCAAGCTATCAAGTCGCCTCTCAGGATTTGAGAAGCTAGTTGTTCACATCCACTTCCTAGACAAGTTTTATTTTTATCTTATGACATTCTCAGATAGCACAGCAAGGCAGTATTGAATGGGCCCTATTTTGCTGCCTGGTGATGATGATGAGAGTTTTTCCCAAGAGGAAAACAGTAAGGAATGAGAACAACTGTGGTCCATTCAAAATGAAGTTCACGTGAGAAAATGCAGACACATTTGTGAATTTGGGCAGAGCTTTCTACAAAGCAATAGTGGCACTATCATGTTGAATAGGCATATACAGTCATGCTGTTTCTGTGTGACTGGAAAATTTGGCTATTTGAATTTCAGTAAAGTCATAGACTGTGATCTTTCAGATAATTATTCACTCTGTAGCCTTTAAAGTTAGGATTTCTTCAGAAATTCTTTTATATTTCTTGCAGATTAGACTATCTTGCAGATATATCAAGTGATATTTTGTTGTATTTGGGTATTTTCACATGTAATAGCTTGAAAGGACTTAGTTCATTTTATAGATGAGGAAAACAAGCCAGAGAAAAATTGAGTTTTCCAAAATCGCCAAGCAAGTCAGTCAACTGGAAGATGTAGTTCACCCACCGTGCCTTCTCCCAAAACTTTCTCTGGACTCAGATGAACAAGTGGGATCCTCTTTATCTGACCCAGCCCTGCGGCTTGGCCTGAACTACTGCACACACAGACTGGTGGCAACCCACGGGCCACATCTGAGTCATACCCCAGAGAGAGTAACCTAAGCCTCTTGTTCCTAATGGACTAGAGGTCAAACTGAATGAGTTTACAGGCTCACAAGTTCTTTTAGGCTGGGAAGCATATGAAAAATATAAAAAATGGCTTTCCTCTATCCTCCGTATGCAAATAAAGTTCCCAGAAATGTAGAGTAATCATGTCAAAAACCTTAGTGATAGTAAAGATGTCAATTTGCCTCAAATTCATCTACAGATTTAAAGGAATTCCAATCAAATTCTCTAGAGGATTTTTTGAAACTATAAAGAAGTTAATACCAAAATGTATATGAAAAGGCACAGAAACCAGAATAGCTCAAACAATTTTAAAAACAGAAGAAAAAGGTTGGAGGAATCATACTATCCAATTTTAAGACATACTATAAAGCTACAGCAATCACACCTTGTATATTGGCAAAAGGGAAGTTATGTAGATTAATGGAATAGAATAGAGAATTTAGAACTAGACCCACCACATAAATATGACCAATTGATTTTTGACAAAAATACAAAAGAAATTCAATGACGAACAGTATTCTAACAATGGTGTTGGAATGATTAGACATCCATAGAAATAAATCAGTAAACCTTGACCCAATCTTCACACTTTTACAGAAATGAACTCAACATGCACCTTAATGTAATATGTAAAACTAAAACTTTCAGAAGAAAGCACAGGTAAAAATCTTCATGACCTGGGGTTACGCAGTTTGACCGAGTTCAGAATATACTACCCCCAAACAAGTCACCTCAGCACATTGAATATTTTAAGTTGAAGGAGTTTGAGAAAACACAGGTGCTGGAAGGACTCTCTGAGCTCTCTCTTCTCTGCTGAAGCAGGTCATAAGACCCTCATGTGAGAGGTGCCCTTGTATACCAGGGAAAAAAAGGAGCACCCTTATCTCTGAAGACCAAGGGAAACAGAGAGAAATCCTAATAAACTGGCTAAGTTATCCCTAGTTTACTACCCTTAGCTCTCACCCTTTCCCTACAACGTTTCACTCTTCATCAACCCTAGTACAAACATGCTCTGGTGTAACTATTTCCTTGGGTCTTCATTTCCTCATGAGGCCTCCCCTGTCACACAAAAATTATACTAAATAAATTTGTATGCTTTTCTTTTGTTAATCTGTCTTTTGTCAGTCCAATTTGCAAGGCACCAGCCAGAGAACCTAGGAGGGTGGTAGTAAAAAATATTTTTCTCCCCTACAAATTTTTAGACATAACACCAAAGACAGGATCCGTGCAATTAAAAAATTGATAAACTGAACTTGATCAAAATTAAAATTTTTAGCTTTGTGTAGTGAAGCAACAAACTGGGAGGAAATATCTGCAAATCACATATCTAACAAAGAACTTGTATCCAGAATACGTAAAGAACTCTCAAGATTTAGCAGTTGACAGTGGGTAACTGAAACCACGAAAAGGGAAACTTCAGATAATGGGGGACTACTGTTTACAAGTTAAAACTCATAGAACTATACACACACAAAATAGTTTATTTTATGTAACTTTTAAAAAAGAAAAGAGAAACTTTTAGTGCAATTCTGTTTCCTACTCTATCAAATCTAAACTCTCTCTTCGTACTCCAAAGACCCTCCATAATCTGCTTCCCAACTTTGTCACGTTTCTAGGTACTTTTTCTCATTGTCCCATGAGCAAGCCCAGCTATGCCCCCATACCATCCATCTTCCAGCCTTTTATGAACAAACGTTATTGATGCCCTATAAAAGGCTAGCCACAGTGCTAGCTATGGGGGTACAAGATATCAACTATGATCTCCTCTCTTTTTCTCCTCTCTCTCCTCCTCCTCTCCCCTCCTCTGCTCTCCTCTCCCCTCCCCTAACTTCACTTCTCTTCTCCCCTCCCTTCCCCTCCCCACTCCCTTCCTCCCCTCCCCTCCCCTCCCTCCCCTCTCCTCCCCTCCTCTCACCTCCCCTCCCCTCTCCTCTTTATTCAAATCAAGTCCCACTCCTTTGCCAGGCCTACTCTGGTCACTGGACACTATTTCTCTTAATTCTTGAATTTTCTGTTTTGTACACCAGTGACTAACACTCCTCTATGGTTGCATGCTACACCATTTTGTTGCATTTCAACCTTTTGTTTATTTGTTTGCTTTTTTAGTCAGACCTCAAATGATCAAAACAGCTCAGAGAACAACCCTAACAAATACCTCACTATTTAAAACATGCATTGGCATTGAGATGGACGAGTAGCTGTGAATCCCAGGGAAATATGAACATATCTGAATCAGGAGGAGATTTAACTTTCCCTTATTTCTAATTGCTTTCCATTGCATCTCTTGACATTATTATAAATTCTTTCTTTCCTGAGTCTTCTCAGCAAGAACTATATTGCTTATTCATACTGCAGTTCACAACCTCTAACCTTTCCCTGACCTTTGTCCTTCAAGAACCTGAACATTTTCTCTTTTTAGTCTCTGACTTGCCGACTACTTATATTCTTAATTTAATTCTACAACTTTCCCGGGACTTTCTCACAACGAGATGGTTTTTGGCTTGCACATGCCTCTTCCCCACCTCATGACTTTACTTTTGCCTTTTTTTTTTGTTGTTGTTCATAATTTGGATTTTATTGCAATTTCAGTGAAATACTATCTGTATAAGTCTAAAAAATATTGTTTAATTAATACACATTATTATTTAGTTTAGGATTCTTATAAACTATTTCCCTGTAATTATTATTAATAAAACAATACAATTTAATCTTTAATTGCTACACTTTGAGAAGCAAACCAGGTTAAAAGTACTATTAAAATAAATTATAACCATTTACATTCCCTATATATTCTTTTTTTTATTGAGAATCTATTATATTTTGAGCACTGAGCAACTTGTTTTATTTATTAATTTGTTTTTGTTACAGATGTTTCTCCTTTTTCCCCCACTGACACCCTCCTCCCCATCCCCTCCGCCCCATCCCCAGCATTTCTTCATATGTCTCTTAGCCATTTGTATGTCCTGTTTGGAGAGGTGTCTATTTAGTTCCTCTGCCCATTTTTTAATTGGGTTTTTTGTCTTCCTTTTGTTGAGTTGTATGAGCACTCTATATACTTTGGAAATTAACCCCTTATCTGATGCATCATTGGCGATTATGGTCTCCCATCCCTTTCCATTTTTTTTGTTTTTTTCTGAACCAATTTTATTACACAGGGGATGGGGCTCAGTCCTTCTTGGCTGCTGCTGCCTTCCTCATGGCTGCAAGGACATTGCTCAGCTCCTCTCTCTTCCTCTTGGCACGGAAGTGTGTCCCCACCCTTTTCTTGATGAATTTCAGGGCCCTCTTGTCCTTAGAGACCTTGAGCAGCTCCATGGCACGCCGCTCATAGGGGGCAAAGCCACACATCTCTCGGATCATGTCCCGCATGGACTTGGTATGGTTGGTGAGGCGCTCGCGGTGGCGGCTGTGCCTTGGCTTGCTCACGCTCTTTGTCACCTTGTGGCCCTTGTTGAGGCCCACAGCCATCGGTAGCGCAGAGCCATGGCTGCTGTTCCTCAATGGCTGCGGCGGCGGAAGCTCCCTTTCCGTTTTGATGGTTGTTTCTTTTGCTGTGCAGAAGCTTTTTAGTTTGATGTAGTTCCATGTGTTCATTTTTTTCCTTTGTTTCTCTTGCCTTAGGTGTTGTATCAGTGAAAATTCTGCTGCGTATGATGTCTGAAATTTTGTTGCCTACATTTTCTTCTGGAGTTTTTATAGATTCACGAGTTACATTTAAGTCTTTTATCCATTTTGAGTTTATTCTCTTGTGTGGTGTAAGTTGGTGGTCACTTTTGCCTTTTTAAATCTGAGTTTGTCATTTCTACTTTTCGCATGGTTCTGGACAGATGGTAAGAATAATCTAATCTTGGAGTGTAGAACACTAATATCTGTTCGCCCTTTCTTCTTTAGGTCTTGTGTTAGCACCCAGTTCTTCTGAATTCCTCCGTCCACTGCTGCCCCCGAGCTCCTGCTCCGTCCCTTCCTCCTGCCCTCCGTTCAGTCCTGCTGGGAACCACGGCTGCTGGCCCGCCGCACCATCCTGCCACGACGGAGGGGAAAGCTGCTGCTTCTCAGACGCTTGACAGCCTCTGGGATTGGGCTTCTTGACTTCACTGTTTTCTTGGTCCTGAAAAGTCATCCAAAGGCTCCTCACTGTTTCCATGGATAAAATAACCTGGGTTTAAGTGGTATCCCTTCCGCGGAGCATGGCCTTCCTGTTTTATGGAAGGAGTTTGACTAAATATATGAGGTAGATAAAGGTGGTCCTGATCGGGAGAGGATGCAACAGAGGAACACAGCCTAGGCTCCCCTGCCCCCTGCCCAAGACAAGTAGCAAATGTCCGTCCTCTGAGAAGTAACTTTCTCGTCTCCATGTTCGTCACAATCCATTGCTTCAGCAGTGTTAGCAGCAAATTCAGCAAAACACGTCTGCATTTCCAGACAGGTCAGAATCTGCTCACCTCCTCACTTCCACGTCAGAACAAAAGATGAAAATATAGAAATCCTGCAATGTGGCCGTGTCTGCAGTTCCTGCGGCCGAACCCCACATTCAGGGGCCGCTCTGGCCCTGGAGGAGGGCATCCACGTTCACTGCGGGATCCGCAGGTTAGTAGGTGAAGTCAGGGTGACCCAAGGTGACTCGAGGGTGGCGTATCAGAGCCAGAGAGAGAAGATGGACAGTTGTGCCCGAAAATGTAAGCAACGAGAGTTCTGAACAGCAGAGCTTTGAATGGTCTCATCTCTTAATTTGCTTACCCGTGTTGACTAAATTTTCTACAACTATGCCTTTTATTTTTAATGAGAAATAATGTTATGTTGAACTCAATTGCAATATAGTCTGCATTGTTTATTTTCTTAACAGGACATAATTACTTTGGTTTTTTATCCTCACCCGAGGACATTTTTGCATGTATCTTCAGACAGAGTGGGAGGGAGAGAGGGAGGAAGAGAGAGAGAGAAACGTCGAAATGAGAGCGACACATCAAGTGGTTGCCACCTACACGACACCAACCGGGGCTGGGGACAAACTGCAACCAAGGTACGTGCCCTTAGACAGTGGTTCTCAACCTTCCTAATGTAGCAACCCTTTAATACAGTTCCTCATGTTGTGGTGACCCCCAACCATAAAATTATTTTTGTTGCTACTTCATAACTGTAATTTTGCTACTGTTATGTCTTAGGCGACCCCTGTGAAAGGGTCATTTGACCCCAAAAGGGGTTGCGACCCACAGGTTGAGAACCGCTGCCTTAGCGGGAACCTAACCCGGGACTCTGGTCTGCAGGCCGACGCTCTAACCCCTGAGCCAAACCGGCCAGGGCATTACTTTTAAAATAAAACAGTAACAATTTAAATAGTTTCAAATAAATGGTCCAGAGGGGACATCTCCCAATTTCTGCTTAAGTTGATGCAATAGGTGGAGGTGAAAATTCACACCCCTTTCCCTTCATGTAGAGAACAAAAAGAAGTAACATATTTAAAAAATTAAAAATACATAACCGCCCTCAAAAACAAGAGAACATCTCTGTAGTCCAGAAATAAGACCGTGAGGGCTGGTGCAGGTTCCAGTGTCTGGGCACTAGAATAGGAAACTGACTGTCACTGCTGGGAGTTCCCTGCACCCAAGGGAACAGACCTGATGTCTTCCAGCATGGAGCTGGGCTAGCTGTGTGACATGGGGAGCCAGGGCAAGCACCCTTCCTGGGAAAAGGGCATAGAACAAGCTATAGCTATCTCCTGGGTTGGCAGGAGAGAGAAGCTGTGGTCCCACAGCCAGAGCCTGTGCCAAGAAGCACGTGCTGGCTGAGAGGTGGGATCAGCAGGACTCCCCTGGACAGACACCCATACTGCCCCCATGCAGCTTGGTTCCAAATGGGGACAAGTCCCCACGCAAGGAGAGGTGAGCAAGAAAAGAAGAGAAAAATCATCAACAAAAGGATATTTCCACTCAAGATAACATGGCAATTAAAAATTTAAAACACAGAGAAGAAACTTATGTCATAAATGATAGCCAAAATACTCAACAAATCAGGAATTCATTCCTGGAAGAATAGAAATAATACAGCTGTCTGAAAACCATGTTAAAACTCCCAATGAACCAAAGGAAAAAATACTCCCAAAGTAATAAAGTATTGGAATGAATTATGAAACAAAAGCAGGTGGATATGAAAAAAAAACAGGAGAAAATCCTGGAAATAAAAACTATCACCACTATAATTAGAAAAAGTAAAAACTACTCCAGAAGGACAAAATTAATGAATGAATTAGAAGGCATGCTGGGGTGTTCACTCAGAACACAGAACAGATTAAAAACATGAGACATAAAAGGGTGGATTCAAGCTTCAGCATGGATGTAACATATTTCTCCAAAGTAGAGAACTGAGGACATGCTAGGTCTTGAGTACAGCTGATAATTTTCCAGAGTTGAACCACGAATCCCCAGACTGAAAGCATGCATGAACAAGTTCATTTTTAAATAGGGATTGTGGTCCGGCCGGTGTGGCTCAGTGGTTGAGCATCGACCCATGCACCAAGAGGTCACCAGTTCGATTCCTGGTCAGGGTACATGCCCAGGTTGTGGGCCTGATCCCCATTTGGGGGCATGCAGGAGGTGGCTGATTGATGTTCTCTCTCATCGATGTTTCTATCTCTCTCTCCCTCTCACTTCCTCTGTCTCCAAAATCAATAAAGGAAAAAAAATTAAATGAAATAGGGATTGTTAATGTTAACACATGCCCAGCTGTGGTCCCAAGTAAGAAGCAAATGGAAACAACCCAGCACTTTCTCTAGCTCTAGCTCTCCCCCCCCACACTCACTCAAATACTTCCTGATAACTTGCCACATGACTCTTCTTCCTTCCCTATCTCCCACAGTAGTGGGGATACTGTGCAGCAGAAGACACCTGAGCTGGCATGAAGCATAGGTGTGCCTCTGGTGGCACCACTCTTACTGGTATGCCAAGTACATTGTTTTAATGAAGTTGTAACACAGGTTGACAAGGACAATCTTCCCAGCTCCATGTCCTCTCTCTCCACCTACCCCATTTCATTTCAATTCTAGGTTGCCCAAGAAAAATGTCAGAAAGGGACCAACTTTTAGTTAACTACAAAATAGACACCTGCAGCCCTAGGGGACCTCTTTCCCTGCAGCCTGCTGCAGCCCACAGGCTCTCGTGTGATTTTTATACCAAGCATCCTTCCGTTTCATCAAGCAGCAACATTTAAATCTCTTCCTTCACATTTTATTGGTTGACGGTTATAAATGTTTTATGAGCAGCTGAGCTTGAAGCATTACTATTTTATTAGGTTGAATATCTCTTCTTCATAGCTGTATTGCTGGTGAAGTTGTTCTTTTTCTTAAAAATGTTAATGCTTGTTATGAAATGGAAAGTGGCAGGATGTTGTAGGTAATGTTCAAAAATGGTTTGGTGCATTTGAAACAAGCCTGGTAACTAGGGCTATTCTGGGGTGCGGGTGAGGTTGACTAAAAACTGTAAGGAGGGAAAGTGATTGTTTTATACTCTAACAACGTCAACCAATACAGTCTCTGTGGGCTCAGTCTATGATTGCTGAGATGTATTATATTTGAACTCTGGCAACAACTGTGAGAATCAATTAAGAATTTCTGTGGACACCCCTCAGAATGAAGCAGGCAAGAAAAGAGAACCAAGTTACTTGGGTGATCCAGACAAGCCACAGGACAGTTCCGAATATCAATTGTCCTGTCCCTGACATTTCTTACTCTGCCTTTCTCCAGTACTGAGAACCAGCTAAGCTGGGAGAAATAGAATGGGGAGAAATGACCTCTTCTGGAAAGCTGGACCAAGCCTGGGCTTCTTGGCCTCCATGGTGGGAGAATGATGTTGCAAAGAGAAATCCTGCTCTCACCAGCTAGGACCGGCTAATATGACCACCAGTTTCTCAAAGGGAAGCACACCGACGTGTTCCTTCGCTCTCCCTCGGCTTTGTTCATCCTGCCTGCGCGCTCACTCCGTTTGTCTCCTCCTCTTTACCTTAAAACCTTCTCATCTTCAAAACCAAGTTCAAGGGTCCCACCTCCAGTCTGCAGTTTTTCTGGACTAAACCCTTTTCCCCTCACACATACATCAAGGGAGAATTACTCCTTCATTTCTCATCTCAAGCCTTAGTCCCTCTATATTCATTCATCTATTTCCTCAACAACCTTCTACAAACTATCTGCCACGTGCCATGACACCGGAGATAAAAAGATAATAAATAAAACACAATCTCTACCCTTAGGCTCACGTACCTTTATTTCCACATTATATTTGAATTCCCAAGAATGATTTGTTGAGGATGAGACTTCATTAAAACTACTTTTATATCTCGGTGTTTATCATTGTCTAGCTCACCGTCGCCGTTCACAGAATCTCTCTTACATTGATGTGAAAGGAAGACGTTGAAGAGTAAAATCCTCACTCTAAGGATTGTGCCTCATGGGCCATATATTGGGAGGCCTCCAAGATTTAGGTCACAACGATTCTTCCTGTGTTAGGGATTCTTTCAGTCTTTAAATCAAACCACACTTCTTCAGTTTATTAACTCAGAAAATATTTATTATCGTGTTTTGTGTCAGACATTGAAGAAAAGATAAATAAGCAATATATGTCGTTTATGTGTATGTGTACATAGAGTTACGTCAAACATTATTATTATTGTTATTATTCCATGGAGAATCTGTCACTTGTCCCTCAGCATTAGAATTATGGCAAGAGTTTACTCCATTGAAAGTGAAGAGCTGAATAATGTCTTTCCCACCAGACCAAAGCTCTATAAAGGACCGTGATTTCATTATGTCAGCACCCCTAGCATAATGCCGGGAATAGTAGGTGTTCAGTAACAAGTTGATGAGCAAATGAATTGTCCTGCCATTATTTTGAGTGTCTAAGTCTAAGATATGTATTTGTTTATGTCTTTAAAAAAGAAACCCACTTGCTTTATCACGAAATGGCACATGAAAGTAGAATTCATTTTAGATTAGACAGGTCGAAAGCAAGTTTGGGTTTGTTGTTACATTTATAAACATTTCAGGATTTTATGGTAACTTAAAAAAATCTCCCACTAAGCATGGCCCTGGGATTAAAAGAATAAAAAATTTACCAGTGGAAAGTTTCTCTTGTACAAGGAAAAAGTAAATAGACGCATTATATAGAGAAGCATGGTTCTGAGATTGTACGTGTCAGAGACTTCACTTGTCCTTATTATTCTATTATACCTGTCCCTATTGAACTATGACAACTTAAAATGCCTTAGTATCAAGAGACATAGCAAGAATACTTGATATGCTAAGACTGAGCCCACTTATTCAAAAGGAGTCAAGTGCTTAACTAGGTAAATGATTTAGAAAATTTCCTTCCAACCCAGTAAAAGGTGGCCCAAGACTCCATAACCAGAAAGTGTGCTGTTGTCTCCCCTGCAACTCTCAGAATAAGGCTAGATCTCAAATGTGTGTTGTGGGGTTTCCCCGAATAACAGCTTCCGATATTGACATTAGAAGAAAATGACTGTCTATACCAACGTAGAAAGCACTTAAAATGTTCCTTCACTTCAGTTCTGAAATCATTTGTTTGAGGACAGCACTTCCAAGCCTTATTTTATTTGCAGAGCCGTGTTCAAAACTCTTAGCAACATTGGGCTAATGTTTATGAGAGCACTTTTCAAATTCTAAAGTGCTCTGTAAGGTTAGTTTGTATTAGCTACTCTATTAAAAAGGAAAAAAATGCTAACTACACAACAGATGGGCAAGTGCCCATCACGGACCTGCACCGCCAGTCCAGGCTTCCTCTGCCATGGGCTCACTTGCTCCTGCGATGATTGGGGGCTCACGTGGTCAGGGAGTGCTGAGGCAGTGTGCGGAAGGTCCTACAGGGCAGCGTTAAGGCCCTGCCTCCACCCTTGTCTCTGAGTGTGAGAGGGCAGGCACAAGCCTAGGAAGAGAGCCGGGCTCGAGAAAGTCCAACCTTCAGCTGTCTAGTTAGGATGAACTACATGTGTTTGCTATGGCTGTGAGCTGAGGGCCACCATCCTAGCAGATTGTTTTTAGACAATTATTACCAAAGTGCACTCTACAAAGTTAGCATTCAGGAAATAATCTGATTTAGTATTTGCTCCGTCAAGCCAACTATCGAGAGACAGAAATAAAGAAATAATATGCCCTAAACTATATAAAAATAGGTGGGTGGAAATGGAGCTTCTAAAGAAGGTTGGCCCTTGAACAACACGGGGTTTGGGGGCACAGACACCTTCCAGTAGAAAACCCACGCATAATTTCCAGCTCCCCCAAAACTTAACTAATAGCCTACCGTTGACCAGAAGCCTTCCTGATAACATAAACAGTCGATTAACACGTATTTTGTAGGTTATATATATTATATACTGTGTTCTTACAATAAAGAAAGCTAGAGAAAAAAGTTATTAAGAAAATCATAAGGAAGAGAAAATATATTTACAGCGTTTATTGAAAACAAATCCATATGTGAGAGGACCGACCTTACAGTTCAAACCCGTGTTGTTCTAGGGTCAACGAGAATTATTTCTTTCTAATGACTTGCCAGAAAAAAAGAAAAGAAAAAGAAAAACCAGAAACCATTGCAGATACTGCACACGGAGGGAATTTGATAACGGGTGTTGGTTACCCTGGGGACAGGAGGGCCCAGTGAGCACCATGGCTTAGCAATAACGGCGCGCTGCTACTACTCACTGACGCAGTGGAGATGCAGGATGCCACACGCCGGGACTGCTTAGCAGGCATTGGGACAATGCCGAGGACTCCTGGCAGGAGCCAGGACCACGGAGGCAGGGGCTGTGCAGAGGGAACGGCAGCCGCAGAGCGGCACAGCTTCAGCAAAGATGCCCGAGGAAGCACCCGGCTCCTCCAGGGTCTTTCAATCTTCCAATCTTCCACCGGTTCCTCTCATTGGCCAAGCGGCCTGGGGAGGCGGGGAGCCTGGGAAATGCAGTCCCTCGGAAACCGTCAGGAGTGGGTCAGGGAGTGGGGCTGATGGCCTGCAGCTGATGGCCACATACCCTAAGAAGAACTGACATTTTCCCCCATCGTAGAAAGAGTTTTATCCCTGCAGAATTTAAATGAATGTATAGACTATATACCTTTGTGGCATTTATTTCCCCTGAAGTTTAATTTGTGATCTGAGAATAGGTTTGCTGATTAAGATTAAACAATGAACCAGAATTTGGTTATAAAGCAAACCATAATATCATCAGGCAGTCATAATATCATCTGGCAAACTGGAGAAAAAAATAACTGGACTCTGCCACTGCTGGGAGCATCCATCCAGAGGTAACCTGGAACTCTCAGGAGCATATTCCTTAACAAAGTCACTGCTTAATCCAACTTCTTAACCTTAGAGGAAATGGAAGTTGGGTTTCACGCCTGGTACATGGCAGAATTCCTCCTCCCAGCCAGATGCCTCCTCTATACAGGCATCCCCCACTTTACGGAAGCTCAAAAGTTCACTTTACGTCACTTCACTTTTACGAAAGACCTACACTGGTACCCGTTTTCACCAACCCAAAGAAATACAAAAAGGATTTTCACTTTTGCGAAAAGTGAAAATAGCGTTCAGGGTGTGCAGTGGGCTGTTACGGGGGCGGCGTGCACTCATTGGTGAAACTGCCCTGTGCATACATTATTTCCATTTTCTATAGGAGGCATAATTATCCTATCATTCCTGTTTTTACCATATGTTAGTGTTATTGTATGTTTCATGTGTTGTTCGGTATGATTTGGTAGGTTATTTTAGGGATCTGGGAATGATAAAAATATCCAATATTAATTAATGGCGATTGCTTCTTCGCTTTATGCCATTTTGGCTAATGAAAGGTTTCCTAGGAAAGCTATGTTTTCAGATCGCGAAGGAAACCTGTATTCCTTGGCTTTCCTTTTTGGAGAAAATTGGATGGGAAAAGCTGACCAAACAAACACATAATCGCTCATTTGAAAGAAAGTTGAGAGTTGAGGCAACATCTTCCCATTTTTGCTATGGCCAAAGTTTTATGCCAGCTCAGAAAATCCTTCCTAATTGATCGCGCACTTGATCTACAGCTCAAACTTGAGCCCAGAGCAGAAGCCAAGAGATTTAGGAGGGAGGAGAAAAATACAAGTTGTAGTTCCCTGACCAGATGTAGAGCAGGTTGGAAGCATATTTTTGAAATGTGCTCTTTGACACCCTTGCCTATATCACTCTTACGCCATCACTGATGCCCTGTGCCCAGAGACCGTCCAATACATCTGCCCTGGTCTCCCCCACCAGCAGCCAAACCATGCTGAAGAATAACTTACTGTCTCTTCTTTCCAAATAACAAACAACAACAACAACAAAACACCCCACAATGACAACCAAACCCAATAAAATTAACATCCTTTCCTTCACTGCAGTTCATAGTAATAATTAATATTTATTGAGTGCTTGCTATACACCAAACACTGTTCTAAATATTTTATGTGTATGAACTCATCTAACCCACACAACAATTCTATGTGGTACATTCTATTAAAATGCTCCGTTTATAGGTGAGGAAATGGAGACACAGGAGCTTCAACAGCTCGCCCAGGATTACACAGATTGTAGAGTGCCAGCAGTCTGACTCCGATAAATGGTCGTTGTCACTACACTAGATTCCCCTCAGCTATAGTCAAGAGCTAGGAGAAAAGCAGATTAAACTCATTCACACTTAGTGTGAATACTTGATAGTCATTACTCCTCCCTGAGGAGGCTGGACTTTTAAAAGGTGTCCACAAACCAAAGGAGTCTCAACCAAATTTTTACAAAGTGCCTACTATGTGCCTCCACTATGTGAGAGGTGCCCAAAGATGAATCAATCGCAACCCAGATCGCTGCTTTCATAGCAGAACAGGCCTTTGGTCATAGCTGAGTGTGAATCCCATCTCTGCCATCTATTAAAGGTTGACCTGAGCAAGCAATTTAAGTTATGCAGACTTTAGTTTTTTACCTCCACAAAATGAGATAAAACAATAGCTTTTTGGGGTGCATTAAATGAAATAATGGCTGTGAAGTACTTAGCAAGCAAGCCAATACATAGTAAGTATGCAATCTATGGTAGCTGTTTTTATTATGAACTTCCTTCCTGGAGACATGTAAATAAAAATTACAAAGTAGTCTATAATGCTATATGGAGGTGTAAAGTGAAAAGCATTGTATGGTACAGTGGTTTTTAAACTGTTTCCCACACAGTTCTGAGCAGCCACAGGTGTGTCTCAGGGGCTCAGGGGATGGTGTGGAGTATGGAGAAGGGAAAGACAGAATGGCACCACAACCATCCAGCCACCCCTGCTTTCATTTCAACCAGAAAAACTCCAGTTTTGTCTGGTAAGCTTGCCTGTGTGTGTGTGTGTGTGTGTGCGCGTGTGTGAGAATATTGGCCTTTCCTACCATATTGCATTGAAGAAAGAATTCTGTCTAAAATCGCCACTGAGACTGGGAGTCCTAAACTCAGTTTTCTAATCTTTTGTCTGGAGAACCTTGGGTAAGTCCCTTATCTTCCCTGATTCACTCTTCTCTTGCATAATATGGAATGAATTCATGTATTGTCTCTTCCAGGTATAAAGTTCCGTCCGTTTTTGGACACATGGGGAAACTACCCCAAAGAAACAGCTTCCCATAGAAACATCGCCCCTAAGTCAAGCACGTTTACCAGTTTGCTGATTAATTTCTTTGTTTGTACCACTTTCTTACTTCTCTACACATTTGAACTCAGATTCTCTAGAAGTTTCCAGGATGTCTACAGTAGCTCTCAGGGCAATCAGATAGCCCAGGAGGGCTCTGGGATGTAGGTTTTGGAGTCTACACATTGGTTCACTCCAGTAAAAGTATTTTTGGCTGGAGAATAGCTTCCTCCAATGAGAATTACCTCGCTAGTGTCCTCTCCAGACCCACTGCTGGGTTCATTCCAATCCATCAGTTCAAGGTGAAGGGACAATAACATCTATTTTTTTGTAAATGGTGGTAAAAAAACACATAAGTTAAAATGTGTCTTTGTAATACTTTTTAAGTGTATAGTTCAGTTAATGTTAAAGACATTCACATTGTTGTGCATATTTCTAGAAAGTCTTCATCTTATGAAATAGAAACTCTAACCCATTAAACAACTCCCAATTTCCTCCTACCCCCAAAGTCCTGGCAACCACTGTTCTACTTTCTATTTCCACGAGTTTAGACACTTTCTATGAGTGGAATCAAGCAGTATTGTGTGACTGGCTTATTTCACTTAGCATGATGACCTCAAGGTTCATCAATGTTGCAGCATGTGACAGGATTTCCTTCTTTTTTAAGGCTCAGTAATATTCCATCGTATGTATGGAGCACATTTTGCTTGCCCATTCATCCATTGGTGGACACTTGGGTTGCTTCCACCTCTTGGTATTGTGAGCAATGCTGCAATGAACACGGGTGTGCACATACCTCTTCAAGGTTCTGAATTCTTTTAGAAATACACCCAGAAATGAGATTGCTGGATCATATGGTAACTCATTGGGATCTATGTTCAGTGCTCTCTTGCCACAGGCTGCCTGAGAAACTCAAGGAAAAACTCACAGGTCACATTTGAGATCGTTCAAGCTGCTCAGAACTTCCTGGTTTTGTTCCATCCAGTTCTATCAGGAAAAGGCTCCTCCAAGTCCGGGAAGGTCCCCAGCTACCATGACAGGAGTTTCTGAAAACGACAGACTTTGCGAGTGCTCCTCTGGCACAAAGCTTGGAGGCTTTCTAGAGTTGGCTCTTACAGCTAGAAACCACAAGGCTGTCCATAATGTAATTTAAAATATGCCAATTCTCCCTCCGCTCATCTGCAAACTAAACAATTTGCATAAAAATCCCTGCCATCTCCCCTCCCCGACCAGTGGAAGTTTAATAACTCAAATTCATGGAGGTTTCAGGATTTGGAAAATATTCAAGCATAGCTCCTTGAACACCATGCAGCAGCATTATATAAAGTTGAATTTGTTTCATTGTTTATTCACAACACTCAATAATTGAACCACTAGGTACCATGGTGACAGAAATAAAGGTAAATGGATGGGAGTTATAGAATAACAATGGGTCCCCTGTCTTTAATGTTAATTAGTTGGCCCCTGCCATATATTCCATCTGTTCACACTGTGACCTCAACATACATGCAGCAAGAAGAAAAACAGAATAAAATATACACTGAACAGTTATCATCAAATACGGAATTTTAAAAAATTGATCCAGAAGGCTGATATTCAGAAAATATCACCTCTTCCTACCTTTTGAAAATTCATTAAAGATACAAAATTATTAGTAAGGAGAGGATATTTCTGTTTCTTAGCTATTTTCTTTTCTTCCTTAACCGTCAGTTATACTTACAGGAAAGCTGTCATGGACAGTTGCCAGCCAGTCATTGGCCGATCAGATTTGAGGACCACTGCCTTGATCCAGGTACCACTGCGGGGTTTAGATGTGAAGGGCCTTGGATTCTGAGTGGTGCTTCTTGTAATTGTCAAAGCAGTGAGTCAATCAAAACACCTGAATTGAGTTAGACTACTGCCTAGCATATTGGTTTTAAGAATGATCTAGTTAACTCTATAAAGTAAAGGTCTTGACATTAAAGAGTCTCTTAAATATAAGAAAAGTCCAGTTTGGATGAGTATTTTAGTCCCTAAGGAAGAGAGGAATCAGAAGTTTGGAAGTATGAGCCTCAAAATATTTTATATGAAAAAGAACTGACCAAGAGGGGAAATAGGAAACAAAATATACATCTCTGGAAGATCAACCAACCAAACAACAAAAACAGACATCTTTGGACAGAAAAAGTCCATAGAGAAGTTTTCTCTGCTCCTGTATGCAGTATCTACTTTATATTGGCTATAGAAAAAAAGAGGCCGTGAAATCTCCGACTCTTTCCATGGAAAACAGACTAGGGTGGCTGTGTGCGGCAGGCGTGGGCTTGTCGCTTTCCATGAAACTGGGCCTCCTTGGACAAATGTATAGCTGGATTGCATGTGGAGGGGAGGGGAGAGGACGGAGGGAGAGAGAAAGAGAAAAATTCTCCCATAGACAGGGAAGCTGGGGAAATGCTTGGGTCAGGGCTGTAGATATCCCAAAAAGAAGTCATAGAAAGACTTATATCATCACTATCTGAGGCCATTGGTTTTTTAAAAATAATGGCTGTATACAAGAGACAACATAGCATAGAGGTCAAGTGCATAGACTCTGAAATGAGACTACTTGAATATAAATCTAGCCTTTACCACTGTGACCTCTTGGACAAACAACTCATCATCCTGTGCCTCGGTTTCCTTATCTCTAAAATGGGCAGAATAATATTTCTGCGTCTCTTCAGGTTGTTGGGAAGGTGAAATTCTGTATGGTTCCCATGCCCCGTGAAACGTGAGCTGTGTGTGCTAGCGGTCAAGGCGTCCCTCCGATGAGCAACCCTGACAAGTGGATCTGAAACACGTAAAGTTTGCCATCATGCTTGGAGAGCACAGGTACTGGCTTCTTGTCTAAACCTTAAACAAGGCTGTCACTTCACTGAGCCACTGGGGCCTGAACTAGTCTGGGTCCATTCTTGCCAGGATCTTCTAAACATCAGAAGATAAAAGCTAAAAATGGAATTTGACTGTCAATCAACTAAGACGATCCTGTTTTTGTTTCTATTAAGGACAAAGGCTTTCAAAGATCTCTCCCACTATCATCTTGGATTAGTCAAAATGATCACATATTTATAAATGCATATTTGGGATCACAGACTACAGATTTTCCCCAGAATGCTAAATAAACCACATTTTGGGTTTCAAAGTCATCACCTGGTGAGGACATAACCACTTTGCTAAGCATAGAAATGATCAAAGGAAGTATAATAGGAGGGAGGGAACATTTTAGGGGAGATAATATAAGGGCTCATTATTTTCTAAGTCTGATGCCAGGGCTCCAGACCTGGACCTGGGTCAACTGACCTGCGGGCTTGATACATCCCTCTGGAAAGGAGTGCTACTCACCGGATACGTGTGCTTTTCTGCAAATAGGGGTCTCAGCTTTGTTGGATTTTGAAGAGTCTGTCACCACAATTATTAAGATCCACTGGACTAACAACATATTAAAAAATTGAGTGAGAGGAACAAATGCAGTAGAATTTCCTTTTATGCATTTTTCTGGGCTATGTATCACTGTGGAGCCCTCCAAACATTCTGCTTCAATTCCCAGACGATTCTCCAGCTAAAATGCATTAGCGCCACCCAGGTGCAAACAAAATTGTTCTCGCTCATGTTTCCCTGAGAGCATTTATCTGGGTCCCCAACCAAATAATCCTATGTAGCATGTGAAAAATACAAAGAAGCTCATTTTTAGGGGAAAATATCCTATCGTTCATAATAATCTAATATTTTTGAAAATAATATTGATGTAGAATAAAATACCAGATGGTTAGAAAAGAACACACACATGTCAGTGGGAGAAGCTGATTTCCACGAAGTGCCCGTAGGTAGGAGAAACAAAATGAAGGTCCCCTTGCATTGCTGCTGCTGCTCGTGGCTGGCTGTCTCACCATGCCACTGTGTCCTATGAAAGTCTCAGTCCCTGTGACTCTGACATTCTGACCAGCAATCTGGCTTTGACATTGTTTAGACATTTGCTATCACCATCCTCAGCACTTTTGTCAGAAGCAGTGGCCGTGGGCTCATGGAAACAGTCACCTAACCATGACATTAGACACACACACGTGAAACACTCACATAGACCACAAAACCTTCACACGGATGTTCATAGCAGCTTTCTTCACAATTAGCAAAACTTGGAAGCCACCAAGGCATCCTTCAGTAGGTGAATGAATAAATAAACGGTGCTATATCCAGACAATGGAATATTATCCAGCACTACAAGGAAATGAACTATCAAGCCATACAATAAACAGGGAGGAACCTTAAATGCATATTAATAAGTGCAAAAAGCCCACCTGAAAAGGCTACATACTGCATGACCCCAACTCTAGTGCATTCTGGAAAAGGCTAAACCATGGAGACAGACAGTAAAAAGATCAGTGGTTGCCAGGGGTTGGGAGGGGAGAAGTGAATAGACAGAGCACAGGGAATTTTGGGGGCAGTGAAATGCTCTGTTGGCTCCATAATGCTGGACGTATGTCATATATAAGTTTCTAAATCTTCAGAATGTTCACCAGTAGTGAATGACCCCTCCTCATCTAAACCGTGGACTTGAGTGATTATGATGTGTTAATGTAGCTCATCAGTTGTAACCAATGTACCACTCTGGTAGGTGTTGGTAATGGGGGAGGCTATGCCTGGGCGGGGGCCGAGAGTGCGTGGGGAATCTCTGTATCTTCCCTTTAATTTTGCTATGGACCTAAAACTGCTCTTAAAAAGTAAAGGCTTTAAAAAATACACATATACATGCGCATGAAGTCTAAGCACATGGGCTCTGTAATGTTCCCTGCCTTCCCTTGGTTTACAGAGTACACAAGTCTTTGGACTAAAGTGAAATATAAAAACTAAGCCCATAAAGGCCAACGTCTTTAGCAAGGGGTTCAAGACCCTCTAGGCTCCGTGTCCCTCCTCCTGCTCCCTGCTTTGGTCTCTTCCAGCCTTTTCTTCCGCACACCACCTCTTCTCCCTCCTGCCCACCCCATGCCTTGGGTTCCCCATGTGGAAATGGACTCTCTGCCATGCCACACACATCCCTTGTCTGCCTCTGTGTCTCTTCTACCTGAAATTTCCCTCACTCGGCCACCATCAAAATCTGACAAGTTTCAGCTCAAACGCCCCTCAATTCTTTGACTCCCCAAGCCAGAAGCAGTGTTTTCCCCTCCTGGGCACTTGATGCATTCCTCTTATGCCACTTGTAAAAGTTTGTTTCCACATCTGGACATTTGAATCCCATCTACTCCCCCATCCCTCCCTCCTCCTGCCTCTTGCGTCCGAAAGCTCAGCACAGTCTTCACCTACTGAGCGCAGAGGGAATTCAGTAAACACTGGGGAAGTGAACTGAGTTGAATACTGGGGTTTTAAGGGCAGAAAATACTCCATTAGCAATAAAATTATTTTTTAGTATATCATTTTTCTTTATTCCACATTCATGAATGTCTTTTTCCTGCTCATCCTTGAGAGAATAATTAATGAAAGTGTATACACACTGCATCTGAATGAACAATAGAAATGCATTGTTTATATGTATGTAGCTATGTTAGGTTACATGGAACGCACTGGCTATTTGATATTCTCTTTCGTCCTGGGCACTTAAATTTGCCTTCATACTGAGAGGCTGGGTCCTGGCATGGCCATCTGATCCTCAATACTCATTTCACTAACAGGTAGACGGAGGGCCACAAAGAATGCAGCTAGCTGGAGGCAGAGTGTGGTTTGTTAACTCCTGTCTTGCAGGACAGGGATTTTGTCTTTTCATGGCAGGATTTCGTTCAGAGCCTGACACACAGTAGGTGTTTGGAAATATTTTCTTCCTACCCTTTCATGTTGTCTTCATTCAACAATGAGGTTTTACATTTTTCGTCCCTTCCTTCTTTCCTTTGGAGTTATTATATTGATTTTTCTGTTACTGTTGTTGCAAGCACTGGAATATGAGAAGACACCATGGACCTGTAGAGCAGAGCAGGGCAGTTCCAGCAGCTAATGAGCACGGCTTCTGTTTTGTTGGTGGATACTGCCCTCTGCTGGTCCCTGGGCAGGTCTTAAAAATATGCTCTTGGTTTACAACAAAAATTCACCAAGCATTCTGCAGGGGGTGAATGAATGACCACGGTAAATAGGAAACATAATCCTCTCGATACTAATAATCTCATCAGTTCAACTTCTAAAAAACTCTCCAGTGCTACCTTTCATACTGTTAGTAATTCCAAACATTTTGCAAATATTCTTAAAATTCAAAACTCTTAGCATGGTTTTTCCATTTCATTTTTCTTTCTGTGTAAACCTTGATGAGTAAAAGGTGGTTCTGATATTTTAGTCTGATTTTTTGCTTAGTTTCCAGTTTCACGTAAGGATCTTTGGTGGTGGTTGCTCTCTGTTTCGTTTTGTTAGCAACTTATGTGGAGTTGAGCCGAGGCTCTGCCAGTGAGTAATTAAGTGATCAGGGTCCAGCATGATTCACTTCAACTCTCAGCTCTAGTTTCTTCATCCAGACATGGTTCTAGAAACACCCACCTTGCCCTCCTCACCAGGGACAATGCAAAGATCAAGTGAAATGCAGGTGAAATCACTTGGAAAACTCTAAGATGCTACACTCATGTGAACTATGATGATTATTTCTAGATAAAAAAGACACTTTCAATAAGAGATACTTGGTGCTATAATATCAATTGAAGTACAGTTTCATAAGAAGACTTGACTTTCAAAGTTTATAAAATATTTAGAAAAATATGAGTATAGAAAGTATTTGTTTCCTTCCCAGAAACCTGTTAGAACAATACAGAAAATGACTCATTTTCTTGAGGAATTTTCAGTATGTTATTGGCAAAGAACAGGAGATTTGATGTAAAATATAGAGAGTTCTTTTAGCCCTATAATTTCCTTAGGTATTGGAATAATATTCTACCCAATGCTAGCTTATACTCCTTTAATATGTTTTATATCTTTAAAATAAAAATAATAAAACTATGCCCAGCCAGTGTGGCTCAATGGATTGAGGATCATCCCACAGACTAAGAGGTCCTGGTTCGATTCCTGGTCAGGGCACATGCCTGATTTCAGGCTCGATCCCCAGTAGGGGGCGCGCTGGAGGCAGTTTCTCCTCAATGTTTCTCACATGGATGTTTCTATCTCTCTCTCCCTTCCTCTCTCTCTAAAATAATAATAATAATGATAATAATAATAATAACCAAGCTACCATTAAGTGTGCATCTATTATGGCCATATACAAAGAACTTCACATACATTATATCACATTATGTCCTCAGAATAATCTTGCTTTATTATTTTATCTAACAGTGAGGTTCAGAAAAGTTAAGAAATTTACCCGAGGTCATATATAATTAGTAAATGGTCATCAGGATTCAAACTGCCAGTGGTCTAGCTTAAGAGTTTGTGTTTAACTGGTGCTTGTCTAATTTATGCTCCATGAAAAAATTGTCAACGAAAAAGTGAAACCTAGAGGGGAGTTAAACAATCACTTGATTTTTGGAAATTATCCTACCTTTCTCTGCTGCACTCTGTTAATATAGACTTGGCCAAGAATTGACTTCTAAATTCCGAAAAGCACCCAATTTGTGACTGTTATCTAATGAAATTAAATATTCTTATTAGGCAAATTGAGGGACAAATACACTATAAATATAACTATAAATGGTCACTACAAATATAAATATATAGTGTAAATATACACTATAAATATATTCTAATTTTAAAATTTTGTCAACATTCTTATATGTTTTTGCTTTCAACTCTTTTGAATGACATAAAATCTCCTGTCTCCTAAGTACGCTTTCAAATGTTAGAAACAATTGAAACAATTACTTACAGAGAAATGAGCGCATTGAAGGTAGAATTACACCTAAAGTTTGCTTTTCTCTCACACTTAGTACAGGCGTGAGCTAGACTCTCCAAATCTCCTGTAAAGAGAATTAATATAAAACTAATCTGAATACAAACTAATTCTTAATATAAACTAATCTTAATAGAAAACTGATAGAATATAATAAGTCTAAACATTAAACAATATGTAAGATGTATTAAAAACTTAACATGCATTATTTCATTTCACACTTACCGAAACCCTCTAATGTAGGAAGTTTTAGCCCCATTTAACAGACAGGGAACTCCAGGTGCCTTTTCGAACAAGGGCCCTCTGTTAGTCAGTGGCAGAATCTGAGCATGCCTAGGTTATAATGTTGCCGACCAAAGGATCTGGGCTAGCCAGTCCTGACACCCACCACACTTCTTCTACTACTGGTCTTCAGCCCAGACTCTTCCCAACTGTCTTTTAGGGATGGAGTTCTGGATGCTTGTCTCTAGCTTGAGGTTGTGACACCTGTCAAGCTCTCTCCCAGCTTGCTCCTTGCCCTGAGCTTCTGCTTTCTGACCAGGGGTTCAGACTTCATGGGCAGAGGACCACGCAAAGTGTGCTTTATTCTGTGCTCAGCCGTCATGAACAGGTTGGTTACACGCCTGCAGCCCTGCAGATCCAGGCCCTGGGCCCCTGTGAAAATGGCCTTCCCACCTCTTGCCTGGATGCTCCTTCTACTCTGAGGAGTTTCCTATTTAGTCAGAGGTCATGCTGCTCTGTCTTCCAGAGCCCACCCCGAGATCCTTGAACTCTGCTTGGCAGTCCTCAAACATGCACACGATGGGAAACTGTTCATTACATTATATATAATATAATTGTATTAGATAGGGGAAAAAGAAGTCTTCTCTATAAGTAAAGGCTGCGTTGTTTCCTGGCCAGGCCTTCAGCCATCCTCGGAGCTCTCAACATCCTTAAAGCAATTCACTTTTTGCTTACACTAGCCAGAAACTGTTTCTGTTGTTTCAAACCAAAAAAACCCCTAAAAGACATCACTCTGCATTTGGTCATCTTTTGTATACTTCTCCAGGGGATGGACCCGGCTTTGTTTGTGTTTGCTTTTCCCAAAGTGTTTCAAGTTGTTGCTAGATGTGTAATTCAATTGTACGGACCTCTTTTTTCCCCTTCTAGATGGTTTTTAGGTTCCTCTTCACGTCCCTGGGGTTCTTCGTCATTTAGACTTTTCTAATGGAAGTGCAGCCCCTTTGCACAGGTCAGCCTCCCTTCCGTGAACTCAGTCTGGGCGCCCCGTCGCCACCCAGGCAAAGTTTTTCATGAGACTCTCTGCTGGGCATGCCAGTGGCCTCTCTGGTCACCTCTCCTCTTTGTCTGCCCTGATCTGTGCTCCAAAGTGCTCCAGCATGCCCCCCCAATCCCCCCCCCCCAGGGGGGAAGCTGGCAGGAGACTGGAGGAAGGGAGTGAGGTCAGGGATTCACTCTCCCGATTCTCTCTCTCTTCAGGTCAAGGGACTAAACCTAAGTTTCCATGTCCTCATTTGTAAAGTGAGACTAATGGTGGTGTTTATCTCCAAAGGGGCTGTTGGGAGAATGAGGTCATTGCTGCAAAGCACGGAGCACGGGCCTAGCCCACAGCGTGAACGCGTTGGCCATGGTCTCGGGGGTAGAGCAGGGAAGTCTGTACAGCGCCTTTACCACCTGCAGAAAGAAGGTAAGACAGAGAGAGACAGTGGGAAAGGGTAGGAAAGGAGCGAGAGAGAAGCTAAATAAATGAAAGATGGTAAAGTCACCATTTCCTGTAAGATTCCTGTGGCAGGAAATTTTCAGAATATGCACATCATTGGAAATTACATCACGACACAAACCATCAGTTGCGGGGCTGAATAAGCGCTAGTGGGAAGCCTTTCCGTTTGAACCTGGAACCGCCGGGGGAACTGAGAGAGCCGAGCATCAGCACTCTGTTCCAGCCGGCCGTGAGGGTGGGGAGGCTGCCAGGAGCCCTCCCACCCGCTTGCTGCAACACCTGGGCAAGGGGCTGCACCTTTCTGTGCCTTGCTCTCCTCGGCATCACTTTATTTCATGGGGTCTTTGTGATGGGCACACGAGTTAATACATGCAAAGGGCTTAGAATGTTGCCTGGCACATAGTGAGTGCTCTATAATTGTGTCATCATTGTTCAGGTGTATTGCCATGAGTAGTAGACTGGTGGGTGATCCCGAGGAGCGTCACTGACTCTAGAGAACCGGAATAATTTAGAAGTAAAATTCTCTCTCTCTTCTAAAAGTCTTTTACCTATCTATTTATCTATCTATCTTTCTAGAAATGTTAAATTTTTAGTGTTAAAGCTCACCATCTAAAGACAGGGAGGAGCAGAAGGAGCAGGAAAAGCAGGAGGAGCAGGAGGAGGAGAGGAGGAACAGGAGGAGGAGCAGGAGGAACAGGAGGAGGAGAGGAGGAACAGGAGGAGGAGCAAGAGAAGGAGCAGGAGAAGCAGGAGGAGCAGGAGGAGGAGAGGAGGAACAGGAGGAGGTGCAGGAGAAGTAGGAGGAGCAGAAGAAGCAGAAGGAGCAGGAAAAGCAGGAGGAGCAGGAGGAGGAGCAGGAGGAGCAGGAGGAGGAGAGGAGGAACAGGAGGAGGAGCAGGAGAAACAGGAGGAGAGGAGGAACAGGAGGAGGAGAGGAGGAGCAGGAGAAGCAGGAGGAGGAGCAGGAGAAGCAGGAGGAGCAGGAGGAGCAGGAGGAGGAGCAGGAGAAGCAGGAGGAGGAGGAGGAGGAGGAGGAGCAGGAGGAGCAGGAGGAGCAAGAGGAGGAGCAGGAGGAGCAGGAGGAGGAGCAGGAGAAGCAGGAGGAGGAGCAGGAGGAGCAGGAGGAGCAGGAGGAGCAGGAGGAGGAGCAGGAGAAGCAGGAGGAGGAGCAGGAGAAGGAGCAGGAGAAGCAGGAGGAGCAGGAGGAGCAGGAGGAGGAGAGGAGGAGCAGGAGGAGGAGCAGGAGAAGGAGCAGGAGAAGCAGGTGGAGCAGGAGGAAGAGCAGGAGGAGGAGCAGGAGGAGCAGGAGGAGGAGCAGGAGGAGGAGCAGGGGGAGGAGGACAGGAAGTCAGGTTCATCTTGCTTGCTACTGCAAGAATACACTCCAAAGAACCCATGCAGCATCTCTGTAAGAGAGAGCGGGGTAATTCTGAGGAGGGATCTGGGAAGGAGGAGATGTTCTGGACTGGAGGTTGTCAAGAAGGGGGTCATTTCAACAGTCTCAGTAATCTCGGCTCAGGAGTAGGAAGGAACAAAGCGGTCCTGCAGGTACCCTTGGTGGGAAAGCAGCGAGCGCTTGGAATCAGTGGTCATCGTGGCAGCTGTGGCCTGGCCTTCCAGAGAAACACTGCGTGAGCTTGGTCTTACCCTCGTCCCATTGGAAGTGCTGTCTATGTTCTGTTAGAAACATTGGAGGATGGTTTCCAACAGAGCTATTTTCCTTTCTCTCTCTGTGTGTAATTCCCAATAATAATAGGTGCCATTTATATACATTAACTCTAAGCTACAAAGCAATTCTCTCAGGAGGATGAGTTTATCTTCCACCTACAGATAAGAAAAGGTGAAGTTCAAGAATACGCACCCAGTGAGCAGTGTGGCCCAGATTCTAACGCAGGCCCCTCAGTCCTGCCTGCCCCTCTAGTCTGGCCTCTGCCAGGCTCTCCTTGGCCCATGCTCCTTCCATCGGATCCCTTTGTAATGATTAAGCTATTCTAATGATATCTCCCCCTCTCTCTCCCTCCCTCCTTTCATATGCTTGTAATGAGGTGTCCGACTGGGACTGCGTTCTAACATTTTTTAAAGCTGAAAAACATTTGCCATTTAAAAGTTATAAACTCACTTCTGTCCGTGTTGAACTTACTTTGGGGGCAGACTCTCCCTCTCTCTTTTTTCCTGAGAAAACCCACAGCACAAATAGGAAGTCAATGCACACCCACTGGGGGTCGGGGGTGCAGACCAAAACCACTCTAACCTGAGCATAGACGTCTTTGGGAAGCTGGCTTTCTGTCACTGAAGTCATTCTAGCTCACATCTCTGCGGACTGCCTGCCAGCCTGGCTTTTCAGGGCTTCACATTATCTGTGGGCGTAACAGGGCCGATCCGGTCATAAATTCCTAACAGGTCACGGTGGGTAGACACGCCCAGGCATACAACTTTCTTAGTAAAGGGTTTATCTGTGCCTTAGCAAGCCCTATCCATTGTTCTTGGACATCTAAGTTAACACACCTTCGAAATAAGAGTACCACCCCCAAGAGAGTACATAATCTTGTTAACTGCTAGAACCCAACCCCTGCCTTTCTCTCACCCTCATGTAATCTTCCTTCCATTCCCGCCTTAATTTCGAAAGCATAAATGAAACTGCAAATCTCTCATTCTCCCAAGCAGAGCACTTGAGGTCTTGTTTCCTGGCAATTTTCAGTTTGGGCTCAGATAAACTCTTATGCAAATTCTCTACAGATGTGGATGTTTCTTTGGTCGACATATTTCATATGCTCTTCCGATGTATCTTGTAAAGGGGAAATTGTTATTAATCTAAATTCACAAATGAGGAATGTGAGAAAACAGTAGTTGAGTGACTTGCTCAAGGTCACCCTGCAACAAAGGGGTGGATGGAGAATTCAAACTCAGGGTCTCTGGATGTCGAGCTATATATGTATATGTATACATCTTTTAGCAGAACTTTGCCTCTGCACAGATCAGGATCAGCAATAGAGACCCTTGAGCTGGTGTAAGAGATGTATAAGGCTGAGACAGGATGAACGTTGGAGAATTTCAGTGGAAGGAGACTTCCGTGCCTGGACTCTAAGGTACAGCTGCTCAGGGCCTCTGGGGCAGTGCCCTGGAAGCAGGCAGGGAGCCAGGTAGGGAGGCAATTCTGTAGGGGCTCTGAGAACAAGCCTGGGCTGGGGCTCCAAGAGACGCCATACCTAGTAGTAGTAAGGTCCATTATGCTCTGTGTGCTGTTTCCCTTCAGGTGTCCCTGAATGCTTAGTAAAACTATATTTTAAGATGCCACTGGCTTCTGCTGCACTGTGGGTCACGAAGGCCAGTGACTACCGTATGCTTGGACTGGGCAGCAGGGTGGGGCACCTTGACCGGTTCCAGGCCAGAGGGTGGTCACCTGGAGAGCCGTGTTGACGTCTTCCTTCTCACAGTCCTGGAGAGCAAATGGGGCACAGTGGCAGTGAGAGGCCAGAGCAGATGCCTGTTAGGGAACTCCCAGAAAAAGCTAGGGAACAGCCACAGGCTGGCTAATTTCTGACAGTCCAGCTGAGGGAGGTTTTATCCTTTATCTGTAAGCATAGGGCTGTGAGGCCAGCACACATGGGTTTTATCTTGCTAAGAAGATGCTTGAAGAAAATGAAAGAGGAAGAGGAGAAGAAGGAAATAAAAAAACAAAACAAACAATTACTAAAGCTAAACATAAGCACACCCTATAATAGAGCAATTCCATTCCCATGTGTTTACCCAACAGAAAGGGTACATATGATCACCAAGAGACTGGAGTATCTATAACTGGGCTTTTTGTAATAGCCCCAAACTGGAAACTACCCAACGGACACCAACAGTAAAAGGGATAAAGAAATCGGGAATCATCATCAAATGGAACATGATCCAGCAATGAGAACAAACAATTCAGGACTACATGCAACAGCGTGAGTGAATCTCGCAAACGTATTATTGAAAAAAGAAGCAAGACAGAAAAGTGTGCAGATTGTACAAATCCATTTCCATGAAGTGCAAAATCAGGTCAAAAGATCTATGCTGGGAGAAGTCAGGGGAGTGCCAAGCCTTGTTGAGAGGAGTGGGGAGGTCTGGAAGAGGACAGGGAAAGAGTTTCTGGGTGTGAGTCGTGTTCTGGTGCTCGATCAGCTGAAGGGCCAGTTGATAAAAATGTGTGGAGTGGTATACTTAGATGTGTGCACTGTTCTGCATGAGCATTCAACTTCAATAAAACATTAATTGAAAAACATAAAAGATGCTTGTTTCCTCAACTAAAGATCAGAATGCCTGGCAAGGACATGGCCTTGTTCCTGTCTGGACCCATGGTCAGTAGACTGGATTCTGGTGCACAGATCGAGAGGGGAGGCCCTTGAATGAGGCCCACCCCTTTTCTGAGTGACACATGATGCCCTGAGAAAACAAACTTGGGAAGGGAGACTGCACGCCCATGCAAAGTCCAAGAGGGCCACACAGATGAGGGATGGGATGGTGTGGGGATGGCTGAGAGATGGGGAGAGAAAGTTCTGTGTGCAACTATGACACCACAAGCATGTGGCTTAAAACTAACAGTGTGTTTGATCCAGAAAGAACCCTTGTTGATCAAAGTGTATAACCAACTGTCTAACCTTGTATTTGGAGAGCCGGAGTCACAGTCTAATGAAGCAATCTGCCTAAGGCTGTACATTTATTATCCAAAGACCTTGTGTAGCCTCCTCACTGATTGAAGACCTTTCAATGAACATCATTTGTGATATCATTTTCTGGAACAAAACACTTCCCAGTAAAATGGGTAGGATTTTCCTGAGTGTGTGACACACCACAGTGATCTACAGTGTTTCTTGTTGTTGCTCCAGGCTCCTGGAAGAATAGGAACATTATTGTGAGCTCTGACTACAATTCTTTTCCATTATGTCAGTTAAGGAAGCATGGGGTAGCTTTTCCAATCAGACACCGAGTAAGGCTGGATACCACTGTCTCTCCCAGTTTACGTGAGAGACAGCTGAGATGGCAACCAAGAGCCCTGGACTCAAAATCAGAGTCTCTGGGGGTGACTCATGCCCCTGATCACTGTCTAGCTTCTGAAAGGATTTGGGGGACCGGTTTTAAAAAAAAAAAGGTATACGTATACCAAGAAAGTTCTGAGAAGAGTGATTTTCTATGTAATACATTTTAAATTTAGCATAGAGGTGGCCGACCTGCTCATAAAAGGAGAAGGATTGTACTGATAACAGATTTCCCCTTGATGCTGGCATTTATATCTGACTTGTTAGCCTTGCATTCATAGTTTTGGGTTAAATTTTCATTTACCGTACAATTATGAGCTTAAGGTGTCAGGAAGGCTACCGCCCAGAATGAGCTGAGACTTGAAAAGGATACAAAACTCAATAATAGGAAAATATGAAGGGAAATTACAAGGGGGGTTTTAAGTTTTATTTGAGCAAGAACAAGGAAGCATCTGCCTACTGCCTGGGGCAAATGAGGTAATGCTGATAAATTTTAGAGAAAAAGCAGAACAGCCCTAGTTCAGTATTCTCTGCAGTCAAGGCTGTTCAGAGAGAGAAAGGTGGTTCAATGGAACACCAAGAGTTGTGGGTCATTTATGAAAGAGATGAAACTGATCAAATGGAATTGATCAAAGGTAGCCAGGTTTCTGTGGCTCAGGCAAATGAGGGTAAAAACAGAGAGGTTTCCAAACTGCCTAAAATGATTTTTGAGCAGTCAGAGGTAGCAAGGAAGATATCCAAAAAATAGAAGAGAAGCACATAATATATTGATTTGGTCTCTGCAAACTCTAGATCAGTAAGACTGACATTAGTACCAGATAAAATCCTAGGGCGATATGTTAAAAGGATGATCTGTGATGTAATGACATGGTGAGCCCTGGGAGACCTGGTGATTTCTGGAGACAGCATCTGGTTCATTAGAACAAGTCCATCTGGACAGTGCTCATTTCCTTAATTGATGGGTTTACTAAAGAAATAGAAACCATGAATACAGATTTTGGCAAGGCATTGACCAAGAGTCCCATGACATCCTTGCAGACAAAAGGGAAAAATGTATCCATGTGGATGGATTCATAGCTGTTTGCACTGATGTAGCTCTAAAATGCTGGTTAGCGCATGCTGGATGGAGGTCTCTGGTGGAAAACTGGCACCGATGGTCCCTCCTGTTCCACATGTTCACAGCTATCTGGAAAGGATTTATACGGTGGCCAGATCACATCTGTGAGTGCTGATGAAAGGCTGACCTTTGTGGTAGGAAGGAGAATATAAATATATATAAAGAGAGAATATAGACTTGTCTGATAGACCTAGAGTCCTACAAACTGGGGCAATGGGTCTAATGTAATCTATCTAAGCCTCGATTTCCTTGCCTGGAGAATGGGGATAAAAATATTCACTTTCCCACAGGGCTGCTGTGGCAATTCAATTAAGATAATGGATTAAAAGACAATGTATTTAGCCCCATGCTTAGCACAGCTCAACTATTATTTTCTTTGATACCACTAAAACACAGTTACAGGCAATAAGTAGAAAACGAAAAATTCTGGACTTAGATCCAATTTGACACCATCTCTATGGAACCAGGAAGGCATAAGTGAATAGAAATTTATGAGACAAATGGGTTGACCTTAAACTCAATTTGAGCCCATAGTGTATATAACTGTCACTAAAATCCTGTGTGATTAGGTGTCTCAGGACAACTTTAGTGTCCCGAACAAGGAAACTAGCTATTCCATTTGCCACTGTCCCTCTCTCCACACCAGAGGTGCTGATTTCAGGGCTGGACCACACACTTTCAGAGGTTCTCAGCCCTAGCTGCAAATAGAATCACCCGGAGTATGTTGAAAGCTACCAGTGTCTGGGTCTCAATCCAGAATAATTAAATTAGAGTTCTGGAAATGGTGTTGAGAACCATTGCTTTAAATTAAATACTGACCATTAGGAGCTTTTCTCTAAAGATCCATCCAGGACAGTAATGGGATTTGAAACTCAGCCATCTGAAGAAGGATTAAAGATCCAGGGTTTATTTAAGAGAGATGGAAAGGCGCCTTCGAACAATAGAAGGGCGGAGATGTGGAAGGATGAGATTTATTTTTTTTCTGTCTCCAGAGGGCAGAACTTAAACCATTGTGTGAGTTATAAGGAAATAAATATTTATTTAATAGAAGAAGAATATCCCAAACAATTACATTTGCTAGAAAATAAAATGAGTTACTTTGGTGAATGATTAAATTCCCATGATTGCTGGCATTCTCTGTTTTCATAACTACTTTCCAAGGATGTTATAGAAGGGGGTTGTATACATATAGGGAGCCTTTATGTTTCAGTTAGTTTAAAAATGTATGATTTTATTAAAAATTGATCACAATCATTAAGTAGCCAGGGATCACACATTGGTATTTTTTAAATTAAAAAATTCCTTAGCAGACTTGCCAGTTCCCTGAAATGTTCTGTTCCCTGACTCCAATGTCCATTAAGGATTCCAGTGTTAAGACTGTTGTACTATTAGGCAGCGGCTGGTGGAAAATGGTCCATTACTCTCCATTATAGTGTACCTGGGAGAGACTTCACATGTAGTTATGATAACCAAGCCTCAGAGATTCCGACAACAGTGATAGAGTGAAATGCTGAATCCTGGCCTCCGCAGTAATTTTCTATTGCTTTTTCTACTATTCCAATCTGACAGGCCAACTGAATTCTGATAAAGGTACTTCATAATAAAGTCCTTCACCATGTCACAAAAGATTTTTGATCTTTAGCCAATTACTCATTTATTTGCAGTCAATACAATTGAATTCCAGTAAAATAAAGGATGTGAGTAGTCCCTTGGAGGTTCTGACAATAAAGGATTAAATTTGTACTTCAGGGTTCAAAGTCCTGAAATACCATCTGCTTAAGTCCACCCCTTTCAGTTCCTATTTTTAATGCATTGTTCTTTTTGAATGTGAATAACATTTCTGTGTTGGTAAGTCTGCATTGCTGTAGGTAAATGATTATTAGTTCATCAAAAGGGTGGAAAAGCACCTTGGCAATGGAGGGAGGTTTATTTCATCCAGGTTATTCATTAGTGATCAGAGAATAAGAGCTATCACATTAATTCTGTGAAATTCCAACCCATCTCTTTGTTTCACCGCCAAAGATTGAGAAGGGCCTTTCCTTTTAACCCTTAATCTCAGTCATAAGACAATTTGTTTTAAAATTTTAAGAAAAGTCTTTTTGGTCATTAACTGACCCTGATAAATGCAGGAACTCTATTTCAATTTGATTATTCAACATCTTTGTTTATCCATGTGTTTTATTTCAGCCAACATAACTTTCAAAAGAATATACTAGTTTTAACCAATCTGGTATGCCATCAGAGGATATTAAAATATACCTTGTCCGGCTGGTATGGCTCAGTGGTTGAGCATCGACCCCTGCACCAAGAGGTCGCCGGTTCGATTCCTGGTCAGGACACATGCCCAGGTTGTGGGCCCGATCCCCAGTGGGGGGCATGCAGGAGGCAGCCAATCGATGTTCTCTCTCATCGATGTTTCTATCTCTCTCTCCCTCTCCCTTCCTCTTTCTCTAAAATAAATAAAGAAAAAAAAATTTTTTTAAATATACCTTCAGGATTTAAGTTAGATTGTCTAGAATAAAAAATCAAAATGGATCAGATTAGACTTAGATCTAGAACATTTTGAATGTCTAACAAATATTTGTTGTTAGTGAAAATTCCCATAATATTAACAGCAATTTAAAAATTAATTTTTAATCCCATTTGCTCTTGCGATTCACTTTATGCTCGGGGGATTCTATAGCTTTGCGGCATGTGTTAATTGCCTGCCTATTATCCTTTCTCTCATTTCTCAGTTGCTAACAGACCCTCAGTTTTGTTTAGGGCAGCAAGGTGCTCAGGAATATACACTGACTGGCCACTAGGAGGAGGCATTCGATACAGTCCTAGCCACTGAGAAGCAAGCCCTACCTGCTGGATGTTTCTGAGAAAGCTGAATTTCTTACTGAAAAGGAATGGATACAGTGCCATCTGCCCCAATTTTCCTATCTTGAACTAAGCAACTCAAGCTCCCATCTTGTGATGCTAGGGAAAAGGCCACTAAATGGAAGGGCCAATGGTCCTGACATTGAAGATTTGTTATTTAAAAAAGTCACAACAGCCCTGGCCCATTTGGCTCAGTGGTTAGAGCATCGGCCCGTGGACCAGAGAGTCCCGGGTTCAGTTCCCGCTAAGGGCACGTACTTTGGTTGCAGTTTGTCCTCGGCCCCAATTGGGGTCGTGTGGATGGCAGCCACTCACGTTGATATTTCTCTCTCTCTCTTCCTCCCTTTCTCCATCCCGCTCTATCAAAGATAAATGCAAAAAAAAAAAAAATGTCCTTGGGTGAGGATAAAAGAAAAAGTCACAACACATACTATACATGTGATAAGTAGATATGTAATTTCTGGTGGGCCTGAAGTACTGTTTTGTCAAGAAGTAGGTCATTGAGAAGTTGATGCTTACATCGTGCAATGAGGCAGATAAAAGAGGATTCTGGCTTTATAAAGGGCTGAGAGGTAAGAAGGCATAAAGCATTCTTAGAATTCTCACTACTATTGGAGAGATTGCTGAAAGGAGCACCAAGGACAGACCCAGGGAAAGACAGACCCAGGGAAAGACAGACCCAGGGAAGGACAGACCCAGGGAAAGACAGACCCAGGGAAAGACAGACCCAGGGAAGGACAGACCCAGGGAAAGACAGACCCAGGGAAGGGCAGACCCAGGGAGGGGCAGACCCAGGGAAAGACAGACCCAGGGAAAGACAGACCCAGGGAAGGACAGACCCAGGGAAGGGCAGACCCAGGGAAAGACAGACCCAGGGAAGGGCAGACCCAGGGAAAGGCAGACCCAGGGAAGGGCAGACCCAGGGAAAGGCAGACCCAGGGAAGGGCAGCACTTAAGGGCTAGCTAATGATATAAATGAAAACTGAACACACACTTCAGTTCCATGCAACTCCTGATTATTTACCTTCAATTGTTAGTTCAAGCTTTAAAAAATGTAATTAAGCTCAAGAAAAATAAATAATAAAAATCAGTCACTTTATTATTCAATTAACATTGCATGCAGCAATCCTCATCTGGCAGTAAAATTTATGGCCAGATTTTTCCCTGAGTAACTCAAAGTTTCTGTTTCTGTTGATTTAGCCTTCTGGTCACTCTATGATCTCTTAGTGGGGAAATAAAATAAATTTGTTTGTTGTTGTTAATTAATTAATTAATTAATGTATTTATTTTTGTTAATCTTCACCTGAGGATATTTTTCCATTGATTTTTAGATAGAGTAGAAGTGAGAACATTATTATTATTATTATTATTATTATTATTTTCTGTAAAGGTTCAGATAGTAAATATTTTAGGCTTTTGGGCTACAGGTCTCTACTGCTACTTTGCCTATCTACTATTGCCTGTTCTCTCCTGGTATAAAGTGGGTGCGCTGGGGGGACTTTTATAAGACTCCAGAAAAGACAATGGTTAGGTTAGAAAAACAAAAGCAGATTCATAGAAGATGGAAGGAACAATGGAGGGTCAGATATGAACATTTTACTGTTGTGAGTTTATAAACTCAGATATGTGTACAACACGTAAACAACTTGAACATCTTTTATGATCTTTTCAGATGTAGAATCAGTAATTATAGATTCCCAATATTTTCAAGTTCGAAGAGAATAGTCACTCTACCCCTTTGTTTCACAAATAAGGAAATTGACTCAAGTAAGGATGAGAACCACACCTAGCTGAAAGTAAAATTCTGGGTATTTCGGAATTCCAATGGAATTGTTTCTTCCCAAGCACCATTCTCTGTGTTCTCCCAACAATAACATTTTAACACTCAGAGAAAAGAACATGGTTCTTAATTTAGGAATTCTTTGGTGCTTTTAGAGGAAGTACGTCAAGTTAAAGCATGATGTTAATGTTAGAAACATTTTTTTTATTGTGTTCTTGAGTTCCAGGAGATTTTATAGGTTAAACACACACACAGGTTGTTTAGCTGATGCTTTTTTATTTTTTTATTAAGCAGAAATGATTAGCATTACAGATTCCGTGCTGCTTTCAGGGTTGAACTGAGCCCCGAGATGCAAACAGTTGTGAGCTCTTGACATCCGGTGGGAGGGCCAACCCAGTTCCTCATCTGTCTCCCAGAGAAGCTCCAGGCGTCCCAAAGCCACATAGGACAATCACATCAGGGGTTCAGGACTCATCAGAGCCCTGGGGCCTTCTGGGCCATTGTTGACCTGGATATTAGAGAGAGAACTCTGATTTCCAGAACAAAAAGGAGGTTGTGTAGGTGAAGACTGATGGATGACAGGTAAGAAAAGAATGGCTGCCAAACTCTGACGAGTGGGCAAACAATGCGGTTACCTACTTTTCTAGACAAAAGGAAAAGAAAGTCAAATGAAATGTACGCTCATGTCCAGCTTCTAAATATACCGTGTCTGTCTTCAGTTCTCACTTCTGAGCTGCATCAGAAGTTAATATTTACACTACTGCCCTCTGTTGGTTACAAATGGAACATTGCAATGCCTTGTTTTTCTTGCTGGTCAATTTGAATCAGAAAGGTTTGAACTGAGCTCTACTCCCAACCAGCTCCCAGCCACCTATTCAAAGCCAAAATTCTTAATAATTACTTTTTTTTTTTTTTTAACCACAGGGCAATTGGAACCATTGACAGCTGCTGTGATTCTAAAACCGGTGCAGCCTGCTTTACATACTGGATACAGATAAAGGGCACGAAGGCAGTCATTTACAAACTTGCCTTTTTGGTAGCTAAATATATTGTTTAAGCGAACTCTTGGATAAGTTGCTTAGTATGCAGCCAGGGCTCATTTCAGCCCCTGCCAGCTCCCGCAGCCCCTCCACAGAACCAAAGCACTCAGCTGAGGCCAGTTTGAACAAAACCCTCTCTAAGAGATCTTGGGTATGAAGAAAAGCTGTGGTGAGTACTTGGCAGACCTACCAGAGGTCCTCACCAGTCAGCCCAAGACCAGCAGGAACAGATCTGAAGTCTGAACCATCAGTTGGCACCCCAAATGAACTGTGAAGCATCTCATCCGTTAAGAAAAAAAAAAAGAACTATTACAGGATTTGAGGAACATGTGAAATTAAGGTAAACATCAGATGCAGTATTTTGATAGCTGAAAGCAAATCAGGGCTGTGGGTCAAGGGTCCACATCAAGTCTGGACGCTGACATGGACTGAGGGCACTGCTTCTCTGGAAGCCACAAAGTCAGAACAGATGTGGAATATCGTGTTCAGACACCCCTTATCTGATGCTCTGCATCTGGGTTGGAAATTGAGGCTGTTTCACTGTGTCAGAGTGACGGAGACCAACAGGCAAAAGAGAACGTTTCATTTGTATTGACGTAATTCCAAACAGCGATGTTTCTGATATTGATGATATTAGAGAAAAATGTCTCTCAGAAGTAAGGAAGCAGTAATCACTCAAAGAAGAGGGTTGTGTGACACTTTGTAACTGTGAAATGTCCCTGGGAGAAATACTGTTTCCCATACATCTGCAGCTGGCTTTCTTGTCTGTTATTCCTACTTGATGGCTGGCTGGCCGGCTATCTGTTTATAGTCTCAGTCCAAGCTAATTTGTCCCTTCTCAGTGGACGGCAATGACCGTCCAGGTGAGTGGGTGAGCGTGCGAGCCAGCTACCAGAGCAAGACCTTGGGGGATCCTGACATGTGAGAGCACAGGGCCAGGGCAGGTAGTCATGCTCCCCCCACTGGTTCTGACCCTTCCTCCTTTCCTTTCCTTCCATTGCTCCAGGGTCCTGCCCTATTTTCCCTCGTGGGAAACATGAGGGGTGGCCAAAGCTCTTATTTCACACATTTTTCTTTCAAGTGTGCTAGTATTCCCAGTCAAACTTTCCCCCTTTCTCTTACAGTCCATTTTGTGTTATCCTCACAGTTTAACTTGGAGAGGGGAATGGGGATCATATCTTATTTCTGAATTACTGGGGAGACACCTTACAGTTTGCCCTTGATGGGATTCAGTACATGCTACCCCCAACAATGGCACCTTGGCACACCGAACGTTGTAAACTGAAGGAGTCTGAGAAAACCCCGGAAGCAGGAAGATCACTCTGACAGCCCCCCTACCCAAACCACCTCCTTTGCCCTGAAAGCTGAAGATACACTTTTCTGTGAAAGATTTCCACCCTGTACCCGGAGGAAAGGAGACATACTGACCACCAGAGAAGGGAATTTAGGGCTGAGAAGTCTGTGCAAACAAACCTTGTTATTTCTTCACTGTTTTACTACCCCTAGACCAAACCCCTCTTTACAAATTTATTGTTTCTTTGTGTAAAAAGTATAAAAGCTTCCTGCTGTGGTCACTTCTTTGTGAGGTCTCCCATGCACATGTAAAAATGTAATCAAATGTGCATGCTTTTCTCTTGTTAACCTGGCTTTGTCAGTTTCATTTTCAGACCAGCCAGGAACCTGAAGAGGGTCCAGGGACATTTTTTCTTTCCCTATACCCTAAAATGTAGCTGAAAACTATATTTGTTTAATGTGAGTGAAAAGGGACCAAATAATCCTTGGTAAGATTATAACTTTGGTTGAAGTTACAATTTGGCCTCAACTGAGCCAAAATAAAACACTGAAAACAATTTCTAAGTAAAACTGACTACCTTATATTTACTTAGTATGGTAGTTTATTTATTATGGCTTAACTCTGTGCCAAACTAAGCGAAAAAAAACCTTATTTTCAGCCTTGTAGTTCTTTTTTTTAAGTAGATGATTATGTGTGCACACTTTTTTTTTTTAATGTATAGGAAAGTTAATAAATGACTCTTGATTAACTTTCAAAGCAAAGTTTTTCTTGATGTGATGTCTACATAATTTTCTGAATTTTCCAAATGAGGTAGGGCTGAAATCCCCAGGGCAATTTCTGCCCATGGAAAAGCTGGATAAGCCTGGACTTCCCGAGTGATGTCACAGTGAGACTTGAGCGTTGATAATCAGGAATTTCAACCCAAGAGAGTGCCTAAGAAAACAAATATGAGATCTCTGGGAGAGATTCAATTGAAATAATAGAGTCCTGAGCTCAGTGAGTACCTACACTTGCAGATGCAAAATGAACTCTTAAAATATCTTGCTATACAGTGTCTGAATGTCTTGAAGAAAACGTTTAGAACACGACCTAGCAAGATGTTTACAACATTTGTAAGTGATGAAAACAAGTTGCAGAACAATCTGGAAACTACAATCCCAGTTTGGTTGGAAGAAAGAAAGAGAATACCTGTAGTGGTTTCGTGTGTGTAGGAAAACAGTATAAAAAATATCTGGATAACTGGAAGGAAGCTCATCAAGCTTTTAGAGTAGTTACCTCCAGAAATATATAGAGAGGGCAGGAGGTTTTCATTTCTTGCTTTATGGCCTTTTGTGTTGTTTGCATAGGTTATGATTAGCGTGATTATATTTGTCATTTAAAAACTCAATTAGCCCTGGCTGGTGGCTCATTTGGTTGGAGTGTCATCCTGTACACGAAAAGGTTGCAGGTTTGATTCCTGGTCAGGGTACAAACCTAGGTTTCGGGTCGGATCCCCAGTCGGGAGTGCGTATGGGAGGCAACCAACTGATTTTTCTCTCTTACATCGATGTGTCTCTCTCTCTCCCTTCCTCTTTCTCTAAAATCAATAAACATATGCTTGGGTGAGGATTAAAAAAACAACAACAATTTTTTAAAAAGCTATCCAGGTTCTAAAACATCACATGTCCCACTCGACTCATAACATTAACATTTAGTAGGAACATGACTGTAAATTGCTTTTAATTTCAAAATCAGTGGGCTGATAAAGCTCCTTCTGATACATTAAGATATAAAGGAATTGTACTGGACATTGTAATATATAATCTGAATATTGTGTAATATGTAATATGACATATAATAAACAATATTAATATGTAATATGAATACTGGAGTTTCTGAAATTGTGAGAAGTCTAATCTATTTGTGAAGTCATTCATTCACTCAATAAATGTTTAAGTACCTTCTATGCACAAGGCTCTAAACTAGATGTCAGGACAACAAACATGAAAAAGTCATGGACCTTATTCCTGAAGAGTTTGCTCATTGGCATGGACCAGCACACAGACAGCACCTGAGGCACCATGAGAAGTGTTATAGTAGAGATGTCTTGTTCAAAGGATGCAGGACACACTGTGTGACTGACTGGTGGACAGAGGACCTCCCAGGAGTTCACTCCAACTGGAACTCGAAGGATAGAAAGTTTTACAGGCAGAGAAATAGGTAAGGACACCACAGGCAGAATAAATAGCACGAACAAAAGAATAGAGACATCCAAGTTTCTGGCACAGGAGATAGATAAACCTTTTGAGGGTATCAGGTAAGCTTACAATGACCTCACTTCCTCTGGAAAATACTCCCAGATGCACTGACTTGGTCTCCTGGTAACTATGCTTATATCATACGACACCTCCCCCAATCCTACCTTTAGCCATATTAAATTAGAACAGATGTATACTTTCATAACAATATTTTAAACACATACATGTATGTAAAGGTATGGTTTTTATATAATTGAACGTTGGCAAAACTTAAAGACAACATGTCAATGCATCTAGTTGATGGGCCAACAATGTTTGAACAAATAATAAAATGACATATAGATTCATGAATTATCATTTACTTATTTCATAAAATATACTTTTCTTTCTTTGATTCTATTTTATTCAAATTAATAATTATATTAGTATGATTCAGATTTTCACAAGATTTGTATTCTATCAATAGTAATGCATGATGTTTCTCGACTCATTATAGTTCTCAGTTTTTATTAGTTTCAGTTTGGGTCAACTTGACTCTCCTGAGGCTGTAGCAATGGGAATTGTCAATAAATTTCTTAAAGCAACACTTAGATTCAGAATGAAAAATGACATTTGCATATGATTTTTTATTGTTTTAAAATTTGAGATATAATTGACACAAATTTAATCATTGTAATGGGGCAATATATAATAAATTAACATGATCACAGAATCTATTATAAACTATTTTAATTTTATGGTACTATCACACAACTTTCATGGTCTCTTAACCCTTTCCTCTTTAAAAATTTTAATATTATAAAAAATGAAAATAGCAATAACATATTGCTCAATTTATTGAAATCTCTCTTCATTCCAGACTGTAGCTGCGTGTCTAATATGTTCAGAAAATAATCTCTGTACAATTAGTTTAGAGACTACGAGTACAAGAATCTCTTCATAGATAAACATTCTAACTTCTGTTTCATTTGAATGTTTCTTTTGTTGTTCGTTTTGCATGTAGTTTTAATTCTTTTAGAGTTTTTCTAAACTCTAAAACAATATAATATTATTTTTTAAAAAGTCGACCAGAGACTTCCGGTCAAGATGGCGGTGTAGGTAAACGCGGTATCGCGTCCTCCCACAACCACATGAAAGTTACAACTAAAATACAGAACAACCATCATTCAGAACCACCTGAAATCAAGCTGAATGGAAGTCCTACAACTACGGAATTAAAGAAGAAGCCGCATCGAGACTGGTAGGAGGGGGGAGGCGCGACGGGCTGGTCCCACACTCGCGTGGGGTGGATAAAAATTAGGAGGACACCTCGGCTGGGAAGGTCCTCCCTGAGGACTGAGGGGTCCCCGTCCCACACCAGGCACCCAGCTCAGGGTTCCAGTGCCAGGAAGAGAATCCCCATCACTTCTGGCTGGAAAAACCAGCGGGAACTGAGGCTGAGGCGGCTGGAGCCCCCCGGCAGCTCCTCTTAAAGGGCCCACGCTCAGACTTACTCGGACTCGCTCCCTCCAGGCTCCAGCAAGCAGGAGGCAGCTTGAAAAGCACCAGAATTGAGGAAGAACCAGAATATGGGGAAGAACTGAGCTGTTTGGCATTGGAGCAAGGGCTGGAGAGGCAGCTTTCTCCTGGACAGACGTGCTATCAGAGGCCTTTGTTCCTTTGGTGAGCCCTTCCCTGGGTCGGTAGACGCCACCATATCTGGGACTCCAGCAACCTGGCTCACACTGTTTGCCCCGCCCTGGTGATTCCCTGAGGCCCCGCCCCACCCAACTTTCAGGCCCACCCAAGCTGTTGCCAGTTGCTTTACCATAGGAGTGGGCTGTCTTGGATCCTGCTTCAGCTTTTCCTAAATTCTTTCAAACAAGCAGCATCTGGTCTTAGCTAGCCCCATACCTCTCGCTAAGTAATACATAGAAATAAACACAGGGAGGCAGCCAAACTGAGGAGACAAAGAAACAGGTCCCAGATGAAAGAACAGAACAAAATTCCAGGAAAAGAACTAAGTGAAATGGAGTTAAGCAACCTAATAGATGCTGAGTTCAAAACACTGCTTATAAGGATGCTCAGTGGACTTAGTGAGAACCTCAGTGAACTTAGTGAGGCCTCAAGACCATAAAAAAGGACCAGTCAGAAATGAAGGAGGCACTAACTGAAATAAAGAATAGTTTACACAGACTCAATAGTAGAGTAGGTAAAGCCAAGAAGCAAACCATCGATTTGGAATATAAGGAAGCAGAAAACACCCAATCAGAACAGCAAAAAGAAAAAAGAATCCAAAAAAAATGAGCATAGTGTAAGGAGCCTCTGGGACAACTTCAAGCGTGCCAACATTCGCATCTTGGGGGTGCCAGAAGGAGAAGAGAGAGAACAAGAAATCGAAAACCTATTTGAAACAATAATGACAGAAAATTTCCCTAACTTGGTGAAGGAAACAGATATACAAGTCCAGGAAGCACAGAGAGTCCCAAACAAGATAAACCCCAAGAGGCCCACACCAAGACACATCATCATCAAAATGCAAAAGGCTCAAGACAAAGAGAGAATCTTAAAAGCAGCAAGAGAAAAGCAGTTAGTTACCTACAAGGGAGTTCCTATAAGACTGTCAGCTGATTTCTCAAAAGAAATTTTGCAGGCCAGAAGGGAGTGGTAAGAAATATTCAGAGTGATGAAAAGCAAGAACCTACAACCAAGATTAATCTATCCTGCAAAGCTGTCATTTAGAATCTATCAATGGCCATATAAAGAGTTTCCCAGACAAAGAAAAACTAAAGGAGTTCATCACCACCAAACCATTATTATATGAAATGTTGAAGGGTCTTCTTGAAGAAAATGATAAAAAAATATGAACAAACAAAATGGCAATAAATACATATCTATCAACAATTGAATCTACAAACAAAATGAACAAGCAGAACAGAAACATTCTCATAGATACAGAGAACTTTTGTTGGTTACCAGATGGGTGGGGGCTGGGGGGAGGGGTGAAAAAGGTGAAGGGATTAAGAAATACAAATTGCTTGTTAGACTGACAGACCTCAAAGGGAAGGATGGTTGGGGGGGTGGGAAGAAATAAACCAAAGAACTTATATGTATATATGCATAACCAATGGACACAGACAGTGTGAGGAAAGGCAGGAGGGGGGGCAATGGGGGAAAAATGAAAAACATCTGTAATACATTCAACAATAAAGATAAGTTAAAAAAAAAAACGTCGACCAAAAGTACCTGTTTGAATTTCTTGTAAGCTTTTGATAACATAATTAGTAGCAAATAATAGTTCACACCAAATAATCAAATACAAGATTAATTCACTTTTTGTCAAAGATTAATTTCTCTTTATTTGGGATCTTTAGTTATTTTGCTTTCTTCTGCTAGAGTACTTCATATAGTTTGCTTGAATAAGATCTAATGGCTGGCCCTGGCCAGTTTGGCTCAGCGGTTAGAGTGTTGGCCTGTGGACCAGAGAGTCCCAGGTTAGGTTCCCGCTAAGGGCACGTACCTCGGTTGCAGTTTGTCCCCGGCCCTGGTTGGGGTTGTGTGGGTGGCAACCAGTCGATATGTCTCTCTCACATTGATGTTTCTCTCTCTTCCTTCCTCTCTCCCTCCCGCTCTATCTGAAAGTAAATGCAAAAAAAAAAAAAAATCTAATGGCTATATAGCAGCATTTTATTGACATTCTCATTGTGTGTCTGAGTGTAGCTATTAAGGTTATATTTGATGGGCAGATCCAGAAAATATATAATCTAACAACTGAATTGTTCCATAGAATGTCTTCACTATCAAGCTATCGACACAGCGGAGAACTTGTCTTAAGTAACAGATTTGAACTATGTGCTACAAAGAATGCTCCTTGGATTTGGGCCAAAATTCTGGTTCATATACTTGTTCTTTAAACGTACTATGTTAATGCAATCATAACATATCTGCATAGATAATTTTTCAGATCAATGCTTAACACTGAAAATCGTATTTTTTAAAAACAAGAAATGTGATCTATTTAACGTTGACCTCTGGGGTACAAAACCAATACAGCCTAGTCGAGAGCTGGGAGGGGCTACGTAACACTATGGCCGGTATATCAATAGGCAAAACATTCTGTTTTAAAATATCTTCACTTAAATAAAAATCCACACTTTTCCCCAACATATATGAAACAAACACTCTTTAAATGCAATTTTGTTTCTTTTTCCTGGTAGTTCAAAAATTTATAGAATAAAAGTTATTTTTCAACATGACCTTTGTTTCTATACAAGGTAGCTGAAATTAGTATGATTAGATTTTCATTTTTAGGAGGATTCATTTTTCTCACTTTATTACATATATAAGATTAACATATCTTATTTAGAGTTTTTTTCCTTATATTTTATTTAGCTTGCATCTTCATTCATCATAGCAGAAAACTAGAAAATTTCCATTATTTTCTGTAAATGTACTGTTTGTGCTATGAAAAGCATGGAATAAATATGGAATACATGATATCATTTTTTAAACACATCATACCAACATCTTATATCAAGTGTTACTTCTTTGCTGAATATTATCATTTCTTTTTGCTGTTTAAACTTTTTAAAAGTTCTAGTAACTGCACATTTTGTTTTGTGTGTGTTTCTGTATGTATGCACAACTGATGTTTTGTTTTATTAAATTGAGACTCTAAATGTTTTTTAAATAACAAATACCTTTGTTTTGAAGCTAATCTTGAAGATTTTAGTTGTGAAGCATTTTACAGTAAGGAACATAATACTTGTTTATAAAATTAGAATAAAAAAACCAGTTCCCACACTTTCCTTTTCCATTTGAAAGAATTTTGATATAAAATGAAGTATTAAGTTTTTTGCAATGTTCAGGCAATGGAAAATCAAAATAATTAATTTGCACCAGAATATATTTAACAAGAAACAGTCTCACTGTCAGAAAGCCACCTGGGCTATTTAGGATCATCATCTAATATACAGTAAACTCTAGAGAGTTCATCTTTCTCATCCAATTGGCATATTCATGCATGTTGCTTTTTCATTTTTTGTAAAAGGGAAACAGAATTGCATTTGATGGTTCTGTGTTTTGTATTGATATGAATAATTATCTTGGAAAATTTTTATTTAAAACTATTCATACTTTTCCATATGAATTTTTGAATATTTTTCAGTTGCAGGAATTTCATCTGTTGTATTCAAATTCTAGGTTTCACTAGAACAATTTTCTTGTTCATTTTCTTCTTTTGATTAGTAATTAAAACTTCAACAAGTATAGAATTTGTAATATCTCATTGATAAGTTTTATGTGGATTAGGTCCAACATGTATGAGGTCAATTTAATTGAGAGTTTAAAATTTTTAAGAAAACAGCTTCTTTGAAGATTTTCTATATTTTATTTTCAGTTCACTTCTATATTTTCCAGTTATTTTATGATTTTGACTTGTGGTCATTCCTAAGGACCTAAAAAATTAAAAGATTAAATGTAATTTTAATATATTTTCATCAAAGTTGCAAAAAAATACATGTAAAAATTTTAATTAAATGTAGAATACTTTAGAAGTAGTATTATAAAACATAAAACATATTTTCCTCTAAAAGTTTTTTCTTCTAAATAATTTTAAATTGTCTATCAAAATTAAAAATCAAAACAAATTATAATTTGGTATAATTTTAATCAAAATTAATAAAAATCAAGAATTAAAAAATTTCTGTAACTTCGATAAAATCTTATTGTTTTATGAAAATAAAAGTATTTGCCATTTTAAAATTCAATATTCAACTAGTTGCCAATGAAAAGAGCTGGTACTCTGCTTAACAGATTTATCGCTCTACTTATATACAAATTTAAAAGTGATCCGAATTGCTTAACATTGCAAAATGTTTCTCAGTTGCCATGTAAAACTATTATGACACCACACTAAAGTGAGGAGTGCCTCTGGAACCACAAATGTACCGTAATGAGAAATAAGAGGGTAGTTGGTCAATACTACCGGGAAACAATATTTCATTGGAGAAGGATCTATTTTCTTTATGGCATCTGAGAAGAAGGATTTGACGAGCGTTTTTCTTTCCTATGTACAAGAACCACTCAGATCAATGTTTGCCTCAAACACGATCAGCCTCACAGTCCACACAGCCTCATGTAGTCCAGATGTGAGTTCTATATGGCAAGATACTTAGAAAAGTGTTTCCCTGAGGATTTAGGATTATAGCTTGTGTCGCACCAGGAGCTACAAGCAGGATCTCAGCGAGAAAGACACACATATGTTCTTCAACAACATTTTTTGTGGGTTTGTGATATGCAGGGTCCTCTGAAGCATGGAGCCCAGGGCCAAGGTCTGTCTTGCCTGAGTCCAAGGCAGTGGTTCTCAACTTTCCTAAAGCCATGACCCTTTAATACAGTTCCTCATGTTGTGGTGACCCCCAACCATAAAATTATTTTCATTGCTACTTCATAACTATAATTTTGATACGGTTATGAATCGCCATCGGAAATATGTGTTTTCTGATGGTCTTAGGCGACCCCTGTGAAAGGGTTGATCGACCCCCAGAGGGATCGCGACCCACAGGTTGAGAACCGCTGGTCTAAGGGAACTATTAGCTGGGTGATTTAGATTTTTCTCAAGATTTTGGAATTTAGAACTCAGGCTTGTTGGAAGGGATGAAACTTCCCTTTGTGGAAGTTCCTGGATCTTCTACGGGTTAGGGGTTTACCTCTTCCTTGGATTCCATGAGATACGTTAATATCCTTTTATTAAGTGTCCTTTTTGTGTAGACTATCTTGCTTGGTTTCTGTTGCATGTAACCTAAGGAAGGAATCTGAGAATATACTGGTCTACTATGGGGAAGGAAGAGATGAAACTGAAGTGTTGCTTGGACCCAGATTGTAAAGTGACTCTAACACCTGTGTGTGTCTTTGTGTGCATATGTGTGTGTGCTCCTATGTGTGTTTATTTTCCTAGCTCTGTCCTCTGAAAGGGCCTGGAGGCAAAGACACCTTAGTAGCAATGAACTTACCTAGTGCTTAGATCTTGGTTTCTAAATATCATTTCCCATTGACAGGAAACAGAGGTCATTGGAGAAATAGCCAGTTCTGGGGCTGGGGCAGGGAAGGTACTGATGAGTCTGAAACATCTTGTTGAACTAGAAAACAGAAAATGTTTTTAAAATAATTATGGGAGTATATTAAAAATATACAGGAGCCAGCTTAAAAGGGAACCAACTTGCCAAATATGGGACAATTTATCATTAAAATTAATAATGACAGGAATGGATTATAGCCCATGTAATAAAATTGTAATCTACAGATCCATACTGTTAATAGATAAGTAAGAGGGATGGAGGAATGCAGGGAGGGAGGGACTCAGAGAAAGAGGGGGGGGGAGAGGGAGAGAGAGAAAGAGTTATTACTTATAAAAGAAAATACCTACTGACAAATGTGGAGAGTGATTAATTAGACATGGAGAATTAACATTTTACAATTGTCATAGCAAAGACCAGTTAGGGTAAGACTGGTTAAGTTTAAGAAGAAAATTATGATAAGGAGCAGAATATCAGGATGGGCTTAGAGAATCTCCCCACAGATTGCTTACTAGTTGTAAGAGAGAAAAAGAAAGTACAGTGGAGAAAATGGACAACACTTTAATCAGGTGATCAACTTTAACACCACAAATGACTGTCAGATTATCTTTTACCTGAGAAGGACACATCATCATTTATGTAGTTTTCTGGCTATGATTGCAAACATGAATCTAATCATGAGGAAACATCAGCTAACCCAAGTGGAGAAACATTCTATAAAATGTTTAGCCTTTGTAATGAAGGGCAAAGAAAACATGAAGGAACCGTCCCATATTAAAAGAGAATAAAGAGACAACTAAATGCGACACATGGTCTTGTACTAGATCCTGGGGGCCGTGGGGGTGGGGATATTATAAAGGATATTATTAGGATAATTGAAAAAAATATAAATGGGAGATTGATAAAACTATTGAGTCAATGTTAAGTGTCCCAAATTTGAAGGCTGTAGTGTAGAATGTAAGAAAATTCCCTTATTCCTAGGAAATACTCAGGAAGTAATAAATAAAGAGAAGTATGACAGTATAGCCCTTCAAATGGCACAGAAAAAATAAAGAATACAGACATGCACAGATAGAAAGAATGATAAAACAAATGTGGTGAAATGTTAAAAATTTGGGAATCTGGGTAAAAGATGTATGGGAATTTCATATATTATAATTTTTCTGTAAGTTGTTACAATTAAAAATTTTTAAGTATATGATCAAAAGATTTCACAATCCACACTGTTCTTTGTCCAATTAGTTTGAATTAGTAAGAAATGGCTGTCATTTAAGTAGTAGCCTAGAGCCTGTAAAAAATTCCTATCTGGTGCCCACATATTCCCTATGGGTAAATTACAAGCCAGAAACATCTGTTGTGTGATTCTACTGGGACTTGTGACTTCTATAAATTTGAGGGAGTATGTTTGGGAAGAAAAGCAGAAGTTTCCTGCTATTTAAGTGTAGAATGAAACAGAACTCATGCACTTTATATTTCAGAGCTAATCAAGTGAAAATGTCAATGGGGAAATCCAGGTCAACTATAATTCCCATCATGACTAAGCGGCATAAAGGCTCAGAATACAGTGACCTAGAACTGACCTCGGGGAGAAATCACAGTCAAACCAGGATCGCTCATTTCCAGGATTCTTGGTAGGGGGTTGACTCGGCAATTCAAAAACCCTATCATTTACAATAAATACAACGCAGTTACTACATACGTTTTGATCTCTTAAACAAATATGTACAGTACCAAGCTATTTCTCAGAGCTATATATGGTGTTTATATATTCTTAAGAAGGATAAGTTCAGATAGAGAAACAATTTACCACCTATAAAGGGAATGTGTACGATCATCTTAAATATGAGTATCAGACACTGGAAATCTAGTCTGCTCGTTACCTGCCTTGGATTTCTTAACTTTGGAAAACAGCATATTCTTAGCATAAGCTTAGCGTATTCTTCAAAAGCTATCATTTTTATTAACTAAGATAGAAACAGTACTGATTTCCTTCAAACCTGTTTGATCCTGTTGGCCAAAAGGCAGGTATGCTTTCATTTGAAAGATCCAGAAATCTTAGAAGTTGTTGGGCATTCTTTTCATAGCCCCCGGGCTCCTTGATGTTTAATTGTACAGCATTATCACAGTAAAAACAAAACAAAAACAAGTCATACCTTGTGAGTCAATTTACTGAAAATAATGATGAATACAAATTTCAGCTCTGATATTGTTGGTTGTATGATTTAGGGCAAATAATGTATCTATCTCCTTGGTTTTTTCATAAGATAGAGCTTCCCAAGAAAGGCAAGCAGAGCAGTGAGGATTCTGGAAATCATATGACTTAGAGAATGGTTAAGAGAACTATGCACCTATAAGAATGGCCAGAATCTCGAACATTGATATAACAAAATGCTGGCAAGGATGTGGAGCAATAGGAACTCTACATTACTGGTGGGAATGCAGAATGGTAGAGCCACTCTGGAGGACAGTTCGGCAATTTCTCACAAAACGAAACATACTCTTACCATAAAATCCAACCATCATGCTCCTTGGTATTTACCCAAAAGAGTTAAAAACATATGTCCACACAAAAACCTGCACACGGTTGTTTATAGGAGCTTTATTCATAATTGTGAAAACTCGGAAGCAGCCAAGATGTCCTTTTGAAGGTAAATGAATAAATAAACTGTAGTACATCCAGACAATGAAATATTGTTCAGCACTAAAAAGAAATGAGCTGCCAAGCTATGAAAAGACATGGAGGGATTGTAAATGCCTATTACTAAGTGAAAGAAGCCAATCTGAAAAGGCTACATACTGCATGATCCCAAGTAGTATATGACATTCTGGAAAAGGCAAAACTATGGAGACAGTAAAAGGATCAGTGGTTGCCAAGGGTTGGATGGGGGCAGTGAGGGTGGAGCTGAATAGGTATAGCACAGAGGATTTATTTTATCAGGTTTAAGAATTTTTAAAATTAATTAATTTGTTTTTAAATTAAATTTATTGGGGTGACAGTGTCTAATAAAATTGTATAGGTTTCAAGTACACAATTCTATGCACAGAGGATTATTGAGCAGAGAAAATACTCTGTATGATATCATGATGTCTATTATCTGACAGATACATATCACTATACGTTTGTCCAAGCATCCAGAGTGAACCCTAAGGTAAACTAATGGACCTTGGATGATTATGATGTGTCGATGTAGGTTCATCAGTTGAAACAAATGTATCACTCTGGTGGGGGATGTAGATAGTGGGGGAGGCTATTTGTGTGTGTGTGGCAGGGGGTAGGGAGGGACAAATGGGACATGTCTGTACCTTCCTCTCAATTTTGTTGTAAACCTAAAGCTGTTTTAAAAAAAAAAAAAAGTCTTTAAAAAAAGAGAGAGAGTCCAGCCGGTGTGGCTCAGTGGTTGAGCATCAACCCATGCACCAAGAGGTTGCCGGTTTGATTCCCGGTCAGGACACATGCCCAGGTTGTGGGCCCAATCCCCAGAGGCGGGCATGCAGGAGGCAGCCAATCGATGTTCTCTCTCATCGATGTTTCTATCTCTCTCTCCCTCTCCCTTCCTCTCTCTCTAAAATCAATAAAAGAAAAAAAATTAAAAAAAAAAAAAGAGAGAGATAGGGAAATTTAAAGTCCAGACTTGGGGGACAGGCAGGGGAATGACAGCTGCCTTTCCACTGTGATGCAAGAGGAGAGTGAGATTTGGTTTACGTGGCTCAAAGAGTAGAATTAAGTTCCACAGGTGTAAGTGCCAGGGAAGTAGATAGTAGATAAAGGCTTAAAACGCTAAAGACTTTCCTAACGAATGAGCTGTGCTACATGAAAAGGACCCTGGATGATTCGCGATAAGAAAAGTCCAACACCATGCAAGAGACTGGACTTCTGAAACCAAAACACCCAACTCTAAGTTAATGTGATTCTTTGCTTAGTTCGCTCTAAGATTGAACTAGCCTTTTAAAAAAAATTAAAGCCCTTGACTTATACTAAGTTTGAGATCAATTAAAGCCCCTCAGATCTCTTTCATAAGAATGCCTGCCAAGCCAGACTTCCCCAAACCTGTACTTGTACAACAAGTTCTTTACTTTTCTGAGTGATGTAAGTGGGGAAAGGCTTAGCATAGATAATTGTCAACACACGAAAATTAGGCAACTGAATAGGCAAATTATACAGCGTGCACCAGTGAGTCACCAACTAATTACATTTGTTAAGCTGGTCCAACATTCTAACTTCTTGGGGTGGCTAATCCAGGCTTGCACACTCTTTCAGGAGGTCTTTTAAAACTGTTTCTACATGAGTACATAATCTGGGGTTCTCCCTAGAGTTCTCATATTGTGCCCCGCTTTTATCTTCCACACAGTAAGCCTCTATTGTTTTATTGCAAGTCAAGGAAAGTTCAATTACTTGACAACCAGGTGAGTTGGAACTGATGGACATAGATCAGTCTCAACAAAGCAATAAATCTTTATTGAGGGTCTACCGTATATGCTTTGCTTGGCACAGTGGGGAATACGAAAGAGTAAAAGACATGAATCCCTGCTCTCAGATAATGTGTAACTTACTTGGGAATATATGAATGTAACTTGCAATGAAAGTAGTCCATGATAGGAGTTAAGAGAGTGGAGGAGATAATAAACATTCATGGAATTGAAAAAATACCATTGCTTGGGCCGTTGGGGTGAAGGGAGTTTTCACAGAAGAAGTAAGAGCTTGAAGGATATGCAGATAATGAATGATTGGGCCTCATTTTGGTTTTTCTTTTACTCTCTCTCTTATCAACAAGTGGGGGATTTATTATAAGAATAAAAGTGTGCCTTAGAACTCCCAGGAGGAGCACGGCAACCAGGCCTCTGGAAACAGCCATAACAAGGTTTGGAAAGCCCAAAGGCTTCCCTTTCCACGTCTCCCTCTGCTTCTCTCAAGTCACCTGCTTCATATTCTCTTCTGTTTCTTTGGTCCTTGGAGGGGCAATCCCACAACTCCAGAATTTCAGTTACCTATAGAGAATCCCAACTTAAAAATTTGGGGTGAGGGAGAGTAAAGATGTTAGTTCAGGATAAATCATTGAAAAGATGTAATTTAGAAACAATTGTCAAAAGAAAAATAACTTATGGTTCTCAGTTCACCACCAAATCTTCTCCTTAACATTTCTCAAAGATGGCTTATTTATTTATTTATTTTTTTATCTTCACATAGAGTGGGAAGGAGAGAAGGAGGAAGAGAGAGAGAAACATGGATGTGAGAGAGACACATCGAGTGGTTGCCACCCACACAACCCCAACCGGGGCTGGGGACAAACTGCAACCGAGGTACATGCCCTTAGCGGGAACCGAACCAGGGACTCTCTGGTCTGTGGGCTGACGCTCTAACCGCTGAGCCAAACCAGCCAGGGCAAAGATGGCTTCTTATCTCCCTGTTTTCTTAGACTGTTTTTTGTAGCCAGGTTTTTCAGCCCTTGTTATGGCAGTGGAACAATAAGCAGCGTATCCATCTATTAATTACATTTGCATCAGCTTCTGTCTACTAGCAGATAATCAAAAGTTGACTGTACTACTTCTCCATAGTATTACTTCTCTAAAAGGATGTGTCTTAAATCCGGAGAGCACACTATGAGCAACGGCCCGTGCAGATGATACATCTTCCATCAGATTCTCAAGTGATCAGTCCAACGGATGAATCAAATTAGTGCTTCTAGTCTGCATCTTTGCTTATAAAGATGGAGAACATTTTGCTTTGGATTATTTGTGGGGAAAGGCAAAGTGAGATGGATTCTTGGGGGTGGGAGTCTAAGAAATGAATCGAAAGAATTCTATTCTGATGTATAAAAACATTTGGATTGGTTTGTACAAATCCAATTGAGGTCCAAACTGCATTTTGTAGTTAGGCCTTTTAGGTCTCTTTGATTACAGAGCAGTCATCCTCTCCCTTCCCACTGATTCCACTTCATTTTACCATGAATTTATTAAAGAAGATGCATCATTAAAGGTCTTAGGATAGCCCGGCTGGTGTGGCTCGGTGGTTGAGCATCGACCCATGCACCAAGATGTCGCTGGTTTGATTCCTGATCGGGGCACATGCCCAGGTTGTGGGCTAGATCCCCAGTGGGGAGCATGCAGGAGGCGGCCAATCGATGTTCTCTCTCATCGATGTTTCTATCTCTCTCTCCCTCTCCTTCTAAAAATCAATAAAGAAAAAAAATGTAAAAAAAAAAGCACTTAGGATAGTACTGGCTTAACAAAATATGGTTTAAGAACAAATAGTGTGGCAGAGTGGCGAGTGCATTGAAAGGAACATAAAACTAAAGTTTGGGAGAGTAGACTCAGGAAAGAATTGCTATAATCTGGGCAAGAGATAATGGTGGTCTAAATTAGGTAGCTGGCACAGGGAACGAAAGGAGAACATCTTAGAAGCTATCCAAGGGACAGTTCCAAATTCTGAAGAACAATATAGCAATTATCCAAGATCTTTAGCAATCTAAAAAGTGAGAGTAACATTTAATAAGCTTTTATTCAAATGTTTAGGCAATAGCATTAGGTGGTGGTCTCTCTCAAGAAGTATTCAAGAAAAAGCTAGATGACCAGCCACTGGGGTGATGAATCTCTTGTCCCCTCCTCCTCATCCTCAGCAAGTCATTGTCCACCCTGTATTTGAAGAGTAAGAGTGAAGAGAAACACACAGCTCTGTGAGGCTGCCTCCCCGCCCCCCCCCTTTTTTGGCTGAGTATCTGTAATTACTAGAATGTTTTTTTCCTGACAACGAGCCTCAAATATACCTACTTAGACTTGGTTCTATCTTCTAAGACTATATAGAATAACCGCTTTCCTTATCATTTTCTCTTCTCCAGGCCAAACCTTTTTAGTTCCTTTAACTGTTTCTCATTTCCCATCTTCGTTCCTCTTTTCTGGCCAATTGTCACTTTCCTTTTTGGAACGTGCGCCCAGAACTGAACACCCTGTGATGTGCAGTCGAACCTGAGCAGAACAGACAGGCTGTGAATTCTATAGTTCCTGGTACTGTATTTCATTAATGCAACAAAAAATGACAATAGTGGTTTTAGCAGCTCCTTCATCCATTTCACGCATTTTGAGTCAACAAAAGCCCCCAAAGATATTCTTTGCATGTGCTACTATTTGAATATGCATAAGCTCACCTGGGAATCTAAGTGTAAAACTTTATATTAACCATATTGCATGTTTCCTTGTTGGATTCATGTCATTATTTCTAATCTAACAAGTTTTCTTTCTGGACTCTAAATCAGACACTTAGTGTTTCATTCCTCTCAACCTTAAATTATCTAAAACTTTAATTAAAAAGTTAATGTAGCCCATATTAATGAAAACATAAATATTAAATAGGGTAAGGCTGTGGATAAAACCTCTGAAGATCTGTCTCCAGGATGACATGGTTTCACGAGCAGCATTTCCTGGATATGGTCCCTTTCTAGTTACGAATGCACTAAATTGGTTATATTGTAACCCAAATTTTTCCTGTCACCTCCAAGGATATTAAAGACTGCTAATATTCTCTGCCAACAGCCTCCCATTGGTCAATCCAATTAAGAACTCTATGGATAAATGAGATGAGCTCAGCATGGCATGTTTATAGTGAATCTACGCTGATTCCTAATCTCTCCTGGACAAGCTTGCTGGGCTGTGGTTCATAGACGTCACCCTCCTCCCCTTTGAAAATTAGGACAGCATATGCCAGACTCTAAGTTTCTGGGGCCTGTGCCATTCTTCACTGTCACAAATTAATATAACAATGTGACTTTTCTGGTACCTTCTCTCAAGAAGTTCATTAATCTAGGTCAAGGGACTTAAACTCACTTAAGGCAGTTGGGTTTCAAGAGTATTTTTACCAGAGTTTGATCCAACTTTACAGGTCTGAAATTATTCTCATCAATGAAGACAATGGAAGCAAAATAGAACAGTTTATTTTTCTCCCTGTTTTCTATTGACATCACACCATCTGCCCTTGGAGTGGGCATTTGCCTTCCAAGTTCTACTTCCTGCTTTGAACACACCCAAAATCCCCCCAATTTGCACTTCAGCACTTTCCACAAGACTTACTTCCTACTAAGCTTTAGCATTCCAGATGCTGGATGTAAACTTAATGCACATTTCCCCTTAATTATGAAATTTTCTGTCTTTCTTATGTATCTTTCTAAAACCTGAGCTGAGTTCCTTGAGAGTCATGTCAGTATCTGTGCTGACCTCTCCAGCGTTACTTAGGCTGGGTTATTTGCAGACATCATTAGTCACCCAAACATTTTAAGTCATCTCTATGTTACAGTTGAAGTCGCAGACTTATACCAACCTTTTCTTTTTCAAATGATTTTTAGAGAGAGGAAGAGAGAGAGAGAGATAAACAGTCAGTTGCCTCTTGCTCGTGCTCCAACTGGGGGTTGAACCCATAACCTGGGTATGTGCCCCGACTGGGAATCTAACCCACCACCTTTGGTGTATGGGAAAACGCTCCAATCAACTGAGCCACACCGGCCAGGGCAACACCAACCTTTAACAACCTTATTGGAAAGGTCCCTGACACTCTTCAAGGACATGAATATATTTTCTCAAGGTTCTCAAGGAAGCAATGTGGTAGGTCTGAACTCTGTTCTGAGTCAGGATTTTGCTCCAATCCCGTACCTGCTCAAACTTGTAGGGTAACTTTAGGCCAGTTCCTTAATCTCTCTGGGGCTAAGTGGAGATAATTATGCATCACCTCACACAGGTACTCTGGCATCTCACAGAGTCCTTAAGATGAACAAATGAGATGATACATTGTCAGCGCCTTGAGTGATACATGGTGGGTTTCAGGAAATGTTGGTGCTTGTCCCCTCTGCCTTTTCCTCTCTCTCCTTCAGTTCACCAACCTGTTCTCACTTGCTTTTCATAATTCATTTAGGATAGCAGTTCCTCTTATAGTTCCTCCACCCTTTTGGGGAGATTCAATGTCCAGCCAGGTAAGTCAAGAATTTACCAGGCTTCTGCTTTTAGCTTGGATGAATCCAGCTGTCGGTGTAGTAGAAATCCCCCATCATTGTCACATCTTGCCTGTTACTTTTGTAATCTGGGTCATTTCCTCCATCTGGTCAGGTGTTACCTCTAACAAATATTTAGAAAACATTTTTAACCTCTTATGCTTAGTTCTTGTGTTCAGCTTTCGTTTCCAAAATATAGTCATCTTTTGCATCACAGGGATGATTTTTCTCATCCTTGAGACTTGAACTCTGAGGAATATGGATGGAAAAATGTAATGGAGAAGCCAAAGCAGAGTTCCTTCAACAATGCCTGGAAGGTTGAGAGACAATTTGAGCTTGGCTATTTCGACTTGGGCTGCTCCTTATCACTAGCTTCCTTCATTTCCAGATGCAGAGCTAAGCTGAAATGTTTCACTTCCTCAAGTGCTTCTTTGACTTTCCTTATTTCCTCCAGTTAAAAATGCCCACTCTTTGGGTTTGAAAGGGGATAGCTATTCACATGAAACATTCACCACTACAAATTTCACTTTCTCTTCATTCATCTTCGGGTTCATTTTTTACTTGTTGCTGTGTTTTCTTCAAGGTGGACCTGATCCAGACAGCACAGCCCACCTCTTTTAAGAAGCCTGGGAATAAATCTCCCTGTTGGGAAAAATATATTTGTCAGTCTCTGGCCCAGGTGTGCATCATCCAGGTGACAAAGAAGGAAGCAAGGAACAGAGGAGGGGCATACATGCTCCCATCACTGGGGGATTTCTTCAGTCTTAAGAGACAGCCTGTGAAATAAGGCCACTCCAAACCTCACCCACAGACCCAAGTTTGTTTCTCTGGACTTTTCTTTTAGGTCAGTCCCTTACCTGTAGCTGGGCATATAACACCCATCATATATATAACTTTCAATAGGAGTTATGCTTAGTGTTACCTGTTTAATTACCAATTTAAAATGGCCTTTGAAGAAAGCTAAATTTAAAAAAATTTTTTTTTCTTTATTGGTTTTTTAGAGAAAGGAAGTGAGAGGGAGAGAGAGATAGAAACATCGATGAGAGAGAACATCGATTGGCCGCCTCCTGCATGCCCCCCACTGTGGATCAGGCCCACAACCTGGGCATGTGTCCTGACCGGGAATCAAACTGGCGACCTCTTGGTGCATGGGTTGACACTCAACCACTGAGCCACACCGGCCGGATGAAAGCTAAACTTTTTAATGATTTTTTTTTTTGGTTTGTTTGCAGATTCTCTATTGAACATCTTTAAAGCAAGCCTCCTACACCCACCCCTATTCAATTTATAGTTTTAGTCAAACTTTCAAAAATTTCTTCTGGTTACTGGGCTGTATTTCTGTGATGATGTCACCAGTTTAAGAAAACAGAAGGTGGGCTCTAATTTGATAAAGGATTCATAAGTAAGTTTTGAACTGATAAGTTTAAATGCAATGTACAACTGATAAGTTGTACATTCTCTGTCTCCAAAATACTAGGGTCTATTTTACTTTAAAAACTTGAATTTCATTCCTATTAGAGTGTCCATCCACAGGTCATTTTCATTTGCTCTTCAATCTCTCCTCTCTGAGTCATTTTAAGTTCTAGCCCATGAAAACAGGCTGCCAAAGCTCATGGGTTGTTGGGAGTATAAACATTTGACACAATATGTACCTGGGTTTATTTGGCAGCACAAGCCCCGAGATGGGCCTTTCGTGGCCAGAATGTCTACAAAAGAAGGAAATATTTATACGCTCAAATTTTGGAAAGTAGAGGGAGGCAAGTTGTATCAGTGGACAATTGAAGGTCAAAACTGGATGGGATGTTTTGTTCCCGGGCTAGGTCAGCTGACCTTAGGTGGACACCCAGCAGAGGCTTGTAGGAAATGGGCATGGAACTCCCCACCATCCCATGCCAAGTGGTGACCAGAACAGATGCGAGCAGAGTGATAAGCTCAGGATCACACCACAGTGGAAATGTGGAAACTAATTTGGAAATAACTGAAGTAGAAAGGTCAGAAAAAACATCAGCATCTCTGTGTGGGTGAAAATATGTCTGAGAAAGTCCACTCCAAGAAAGATGAAGGCAAAGGAAATGTGTTGGGGTGAAAGTGGAGACGCTGTTAGTGCCTTTACCCAGTTGAGTGCAGACTCGGAGACTCCTGGACCCTGACTGAAATGGACTCTACCTCGTAGTGCATGCGCTTTGGTTTATTCTTGTTGCTGTCTGGTCTCAGACTTAGTGACACTCCTGCTAATGAACTGTTTAGGGGAGAAAGTCCTTTGGCAATGAAAAAGACAGGAAACATGTCCCTCCTCCTGATATTTTTAGAATACTTAGAAAAACCTTGGGAAAGTAATTTTGAACTGATTATTCAATGTTCATTGTATCCTCCTCATTTAGTTTTGATGTTTCTCATGAATTCACTAACATTCTTGAACTATTTGCTTTGGGCCAGTCTCATGGGAAAGCTTATAATCAGCCATACATACCCCAAGATCACTAAACTGGGAGTTTAGTGATTTATGGGACCAGTGAATCAGGGAAGCAAAGATCTAGAAGAAAATGATAGTAGTAACACAGATCTTAATATCAACACAGATGTGCCCTAAAGAGCAGATGTGGGTGGGAGGGTTGGTGGAAGAATACAGTCTCATGGTTCAGCAGCTTTAGGCCTCATGCTTCATTGTACAAGAACTCTCAGTTTCTGGTCGCTGTGTTGGACCCTTTGAAAGAAAACTGCTACCTCCTCAGTCATGACATGAGACAGGACATCTTCCCAGTACCCAGACCCCATGTCGCAGTGAGAAATACCAGTTCAACGTTTCTACACAAGATCATCAAAGGTTAGGGGTTAAAATTGGGCTTTGGAGTCCAATAGACTGGATTTGAACCCTCACTAATTTCACCACTTGCTGAGTGTCATAGTTTTTCAGCTATAAAATAGTGATAATAATTGAGTGGTTATGAGAATTAAATAGATTATTGCAAGTAGACACCTTGAAACAGGCTCAGTAAAGCTTAGCTTCACACTCCAAGATAACTGTCATGTCAATCCAATAAATTCTATATAGCAACATCAAGGTCATTTTCTCACAGTGTGTTTTCTAAGAAATCTCACGACCTGTAAACTCTTCTACAGCAAGGTTCTGCCTCAATCAGAACTTTCCCTAAACATTGAATAGTCGTTTGTCTTCTGTCCAAATAAACATGCTGTGAACTTAAAACTGCTCTAGAAAATAAAGTCTATTAAACAAAAAACAAAAAGAAAAAGAAAAAACAAAACACTGATGAATGATTAAAGCAGAAATCTCTTCCCTTTTATAAAATTACTTGGATAATTGTTTCAATTTTTATTTCATATTGATGGCTGAGCCCCAGCTAATCATTACAAGTTTATAGAAAGAATGTACTATGATAGGAGGAAAAATCACTAGCCTGGGAGTGATCCCCGACTTCTGTCCTTCTCCTGCCCACTGAAGAGGCTCACTCATCGCGAGTGCCATTTCCCGCCCTGGCGAAGATAGGGTCTTTCTGGCTGGGAGAGTTGGCAGCTGGGGATGCAGAGGGAGAGCGTGGAGCAGGCAGGAGAGACCCACTCGGGGCTGAGGGCTGAGAGGTTCAGTACACTGTGGGGAGAAGCAGGTGGGCGGGAGACGTGCCTCAGAGGAAAGGGAATTGCTCTCTGAGTTGTGGTTGTGTGTTTGGCCCCCTGTCACCGTTTTGTTTTGTTTTGTTTCTTTCAAACCACTCAAGTTAAGGACTAATGTAATCTTCCAACAGTTTCTTTTGGTCGCTGGACTGTATTTCTGCAACACCATCAGCATTCCACGAAAGCACGCGGCTGATTCCAACACGAGGGATTCAGAAGTAGGCTTTGAACTTGTAAATCCAAGTGTGATGGTCTACAGAGTCTCCGTTCCCCAAACACCTGGGCCTATTCCAGTTGGAAATTTGAATTCCATTCCTGTTAGAATGCCACAGGCCCAAATTCCTCCCCCATTTTCGTTCTGTCTTCAGTCTCTCCCTTCCAGCTCAGCCTCTGCACTATTGCAGGCTATTTCTCTAAGAAATATCCATTCCTGAGCTCCTCAGTGACTCCCTCTCTCCGACAGTATAGAATTCAAGCTTCTCAAATGGTCGTGACCTTCTGCAACCAATCTCCCTACAGCTCTCTACCGCACTGGAGCCCCAGATCTCCCAGCACGGCCCCAAACAGCCAGGCTGGGCGGGCCCCAGGCCTTCCAGCAGGTCTCTGCCACTGCTTGTGTGTTCCCTCCTCACCGACAGAATTGCCACCAGGACTCCTGTGAAAATGTCCCCGGCAGTCTTCCAGCTATCCCACCACAAGTCCTAGTCAGGACAGGACCCTCCCTCTCTGGTTCCCGGTGCCAGGTGCAAATTCTGAGTTTTGCTATGGACATTAGCTTTTATCTGACTCCTCCACTTGACTTCCAGAGAGAAAATCCGCCCATGAGCACATCACATGGTAGACACACGGAGTAAATGAATGAATATATTTATCAACACGGGCTGTTCTGTTTCTGAAGTAAGCCTGGAGCATCTGATCACCATATCCCCGTTGCTTTTCACAGACATGTTCAGAAGTGGTCCATAGGAACTTTCTTTCTTGTGTAGTTCCCCACCCCCCCATTTTGACACAAAACTATATAGTCTCCCAACTGAAGATTGCTTAAGGTCATGAAGCCATGGGCCCACCCAGAGAGCTTCAGAATTTATCTGGGCCAACCTGGAAGACACACAAATATTATTCTATTTTCACAGGAACTTACGAGTGCCTCGTACATGGTGGGTATTTATCAACGTTAAACTAAATGAATGCCTAGAAGAAAATGTGATGTCGGCAGAGAGAGGAAAGGAGAAGCCCCCACCTGGAAAACCCAGAGACTGGCTGATGTCACTATTCATGTCGTCCGCGGCTGTTCTGGGGCTGCTGAGCACAGCTGGAAGGAACACCCGAGTGGGCACAGCTGGAGGGGACACCCGAGTGGGCACAGCTGGAGGGGACACCCGAGTGGGCACAGCTGGAGGGGACACCCGAGTGGGCACAGCTGGAGGGGACACCCGAGTGGGCCGCCGGGCGCTGCTGCCGTCGCTCAGGCCCTCGGCATTCCTTCCGAATTTTCCCAAGAAATTCAGTTTTTCAAATCTCTCTTCCCTCTGCTCACCTAAGAAAAAGCAGAAGTTGGTAGATGGAAACCCTACTCATGGCCCACCACTAAAACTTCAAATATTTCTGAGGGATGCTTCTAGCTGCAAATATTACAAAACCTAACTCAACTGGTTTCAACACAGTATGATGCCTTTGGCGACTCACGGAGCGATGCGTGCTGTCGCAGGGCCTCCAGGGTCCGTTCCTCAGCAGCTCGGCGCTGTCTCCAGGACTCAGGTTTTCTCCATCTCTCTTCTGCACTAGCCTCAGCACCTCCACGGGCTGGCTCCCGGTTCCAAGCATTGCACCCATAGGAGACAACCTTTGGGGAAGAAAATCGCTTTCAGAAATATTCCAAGCTCCACAGCAAATTTTCTGTCACATCTGCTTGACCAGGACTAGAGCACATGCCCATCTCTATATCACCCCCTGGTGAGAGGAACGTTGTTTCCATATTTGGCTTCTGATAGTTACAATTAATACCAGTAAGCTGAGAATCAGGTTCCCTTTGTTAAGGAGTCGACAACTGAATTGAAGGATAGACCTACCCCATAGCCATCCCTCTCTTCCTAACAGAAACTATTTCCCTGCACATAATATAAAGCTTGATTAATATGAGTTGAATAAACAATTGAATCTTGGCTCTCTTGGCCCCACCACTAATGAACAGTGTAATTTTATAAATTTAATTTCCCAGGGCCTCAGTTTCCTCTTCTGTCAAAGGAGGGATTCGTATAGTCTAAGATGAAGTATTTCCATGACTCCTTGGTGAATAAAAATGGTAGCCACATCGTATGAGTATCTAGCCTGTCCAGGGAACAGCTGGACTCTGAAAATTTGTAGAAAATGTCAGCAACTATTGCTATTGATGACCAGAGGGGCAGTAGCTGGCTCCTTCCAAGCTCAGCGGTGGCTCTGCAGGCAGGCAGGAGTCAGTGTACCTGTGACAGGTTTAGTTCCAGCTAAGGGAGCAAACAGACAAGCAAGCTGTGAAGAATGCCGGTCAGGCCCGGTCCCTCTCACAGGACCTGCTCTGGCCTTCCCTCCTCTCGGTTGCACAGTTGGGAAGCTGATCTCCATAAGCCATTGTTTTCAAAGCACAGAGAGCTCTGGACTTTCCCAGGAATTCCACTGGAATGTAAACAATCTTCAGATCCCAGGCAGAAGCCAGCGGATTTCCTGAGCTGTCACAAAATCGCTCTTGCTGGATCTCAAGGATTTGATGCCTTCTTTTTAAACTTTTTTTTGCCTCATTAGGTAAAATTTTTTTTCTACCTCTGAACATATATCTGACATCAGTTCATGGTGATGATCTGAAAGGAAGGGATGAGTCAACTGAACCTAATTCTGTCATATAGATGTCACACGCAATCTTACACGCTTCTTGACTCCAGAAACTGCTAGAATCACAAGCTCATCAGGTGTCCACGTTCGCACTGGCTCGGAGGGAGAATTGAATCTGTTTATCTTTTATTAAATACAAATTCCTATCCATTCTGTGCTCTGCTGTCCGGGGCAGCTCTCTGGTGGCGGACTTCAGAGACAGGTCCGTCCCTACGGGTTAGTGCCATCCTGTGTGCTCATAGTGACCCTGCCCATAATGCTTTCTGTCGTTGGTGTTTGTTTTTGCCTCTGTTCCTTAGACTCTCCCTGTGTCCCGTGATGGCTCAGAAACCGCACTCTTCTTCCCCACTTCCTGAGCACAGAGATGGCCAGATGCCTGCAGCACATCTCGTGAAAAGATCACGTCAGAGACAGGAAGATCTGGCTTTGACGGTCACTTCTCTCCTCTTTTAGCCCTGTGACCTGGGGCAAGTTACCTAACTTCTCCGAGCAGCTGTTTCTTTATCTATAAGATGAGGATACTAACACTCCCCACGGGGAATTGTCGAGATGGTTACAGGAGAAAGCACTAAGATGACCTCTCCCAAAGCAGCTCACTGGTCGCTGGCTCCCTTCTTTCCTCTCTGCAGCTGCTGCTTCCCGAAGGTGCAAATGTTTGCAGGTGAGGCCATGTGACAGTCCAAGAAATAGCCTAAATGTAAAAGCAGCTTCCTCCTCGGCCGGAGGGAACCTTACTAAGATAGTCTAGCCCAGTGGAGTGCTCTCTGGCCCCTTACACATTGTGGGAATTGGATGAAAAGAAATGCAACTAGAAAATGGGGATATACAGATACATGTTGACCGCACATTCGTTTCCTTTTCCTTTGAAAACCCTTGCAGATTTCTGAGAGATCCCCGTCACCTTCCTCTTTGAAAACCTTTCATATCCTCTGAGGCCCATGATTTGAAGGGGACTCATAGGCTCAGGGTGTATCAGCCCCCAACGCTGAGGCAGGGTGAAGGTTGGGGCTGCAATGTCACTCATTTCTTCCAATAAATTTGTTGATGTCTTCAGAAACCACTAAGATGTAAATGTGGAGTCTGAATAGTCTGGTCAAACTGGTATACCAGGACATTTTGGTGGGGACTCGAGCCTGATGAAAGGTTTGTAGTAACTCAGGCCTCCCGTTGTGGGGGTGGGGTGCAGAAGTGAGCTGGGGGCTAATGAGACAAAGGGGAAGCCATTTCAGTACAGGTCCTAAGGGACTGAAAAGTCTTCCCTTGGATCTTGGTATCTACCTTCTCAAGGTTAAGAAAATTGGAGAACTAATATGCTAATGTTTTTGCATTCTGCAGGAAGTCACAGACAGGAAGGACAGTGGGTGGCTCAGAGTCCAACCCCCACTCACTCCAACCTGATACACCTAGGAGTCTGGTTCAGAGCAGATACAGCTACCGTGGTGATTCAGAGGGGTTCCATAGAGGCAGTCATTCCCAAGGACTCTGGAAAGTTCTGATTCAGCGAGAGAAAGAGGGAGTGAAGGGAAGGAAGAAAAGCAAGTCCAGAGACAGCCAAGCCTGGGTTGCTGGGCTGCCGTTGTTTGTAGGAACTGCTCATCTGAGGGCCCATCTTCTTCCACCCAACAGGCCTGTGCGTCCTGCCTTCCTCTCTGGAAAGGAGAAATCTCTATTGCTCTTTGGACATAAGGACTCTATATCAGTAGTTCCCAGTTTTGTTTTGTTTTATAAAGGGGGTGATGGTGGTGAATTGCTTTAGGATTGCCAAAATAAAGGCATTAAGAAAAACCCCCAAAACTCCAAATGCATCTAGAGCCATTATTTCTTTTTTTTAATATGTTTTTATTGATTTTTTTTTTTTAAGAGAGGGAGAGAAAGGGAGAGAGAGATAGAAACATCGATGTGAGAGAGAAACATCCATCGGCTGCCTCCTGCACACCCCCTACTGGGGATCGAGCCTGCAACCCCAGCATGTGCCCTGACCGGATATCGAACTGGGACCTCTCAGTCCATGGGACGACGCTCAATCCACTGAGCCACACTGGCTGGGCTAGAGCCTTTATTTCTTAATAGAGATATTTTGTCACCAAAAATAAAAATGGTACAAGCACATAAATGTCAGGATAAAAGATAGTTTAAAAAATGTAGCTAATTCACATTTAGAAAAACCTTTCTAAATTGTCCTTACTTTTCTCATTTCACTGTAAAATGAAGAAACATCATCACAAATTAGAACAAAGAATCATGTGTTCTGAGTTCAAATTGAGACTCTGAGGCTGTTTATGTCCCTTTGGCAAAGCGATGATTCTGTTATTTCCCAAATGAGGGAATTATGTTAGTTGGTTTCATGAGAGCCCCTCAGGCTCTAATTTTCTTTGAGCCCCTATTTCTCTGATTATAATGTGGAAAACTGAGACTTGTGTCTATCTCTACTTAATCACACATTTTAGGTACTATTTCATAACAAATTGTGTTTCATCAGTTTTCCCATTTGCAATCTAGCTAACAACGCCTTTCCTAGGATTCGTGAAGGCTTGTCACATCACACAAAACCCAGTAATTTTCCCACTGCTCTGGGAGTTTCCCAGGATTTTCTGCCAAAGATTATTTTGGTGTCTTACAACTTTTATGAGCTTTCCGTCATCAGCATTATCATCAACAAAAAACTTTTCTTAAGTTAACAAGAAAAATACCGAATAAAGACATGATTATATAATGGATGGAAGTTCACACAGTATATGAAAGGGCATCAGTGTCCTTGTATCATGAGCACGTCAAGGAGCTGGGATGGGATTCATGGGGAGCCCAATGGCAGCTGTAGGGCTACCTATTGAAGCAGTAGGTGTAGAGAGGGGCCGGCATCTCCCTTCCAATCAATCCAGAGAGCACCTCAGAGGTCAGGATCCCTTCAGGAGATGGAGCAGGGGAGGGCAAGAGAAGTGAGACCTGATAGAACAGGATGTCCAAAAGCATTCCACAAAACCGAGCCACGCATTACATCAGCGCTCTTGCCTGGGAATGATGTTGCCCAATGATGTTGCCCCCAGGTGACATTTAGCAATGTTCTGTAGACATTTTTGTTTGTCACAAAAAAGTACTATTGACATTGAGAGAATAGAGTCCAGAGATCCTGCAACACACGAATGTCCTACAACGCACAGGGCAGCCCACCCCTCACCCAATGAAGAAATATCTAGCTCTAAACGTCAACAGTGTTGAAGTTGAAAACCCTGCATGAGTGTAAACTTGGGAGTGAGCATGAAATTAAGAGCCAGAGGACATCTAACATAGATGTAAGGAAACCGAGAAGGCGATAACTTGGAGACAGAGGAGTGCAGTGGTAACTTCCTCACTGAAATGTGTAGACCTCCCATCCAAAATCGTACTAGGAGGCAGAAGTGACCCAGAGCCCAGGCGAGGTCTGCTGTTGCCCTGGGAGCAGAAACATGGTGTCGGGGGGTGGGGGGTGGGGGAGCAGAGCTACTGCCCTTCCTCCTTGATTGGCGCCTCCCGGGAGGTGTTCTGTGAAAAGGCTGCTCTGAAGGAGAAGGAACGAAAGCAGGCGTGTGGGGCGAGGTCACCAGGCACAGAGGTGAGGCTGGCAAAGCAGCTTTGCTCCCCGAAGATGCACGTAACTAGGCCAGTGCTCTCCCAGCCCGGGTAGCTGTCCCTTTACTGCTGTCTGGGTTTAGCACGTACAAATCCCTGACCTGAAATGCTCTGAGCAGTTAAATAAACCCAGGGTGGTTAAGCAGTCCTAAGAGATTAAAAAGTATGGACCCCTGAGGGACTTGTCAGGCCCCTACAATCCCACTTGACTCACTTTTTGTTTAACCAATATTCACTAGAAACCTCTCATGTGCCACCCTGTCCAGGAGGTGGGCATAGGATTGGAAGCAGAAACAGACACACACAGTCTCCAGATGCATGGCCCTTAGAGTCTTGTTGGGGAAATAGTAATTAAGCAAATAGTCACACAAATATCATAAAATCATAACTAAAATGCATGTTCTAAAGAAGCACAAACCATGAAGAAGTCTAATAGGGGCATCTCTCAGCCACGGGGGAACCAGGACACGTGGAGACTCCGAGATCCCCCGAGAGGACGGAGAGAAGCTGTTCCCTCTGCCCCAGAAGCTCACCTCATGCTCAGTCCTCCCCATGCAGCTGATGGCAGTTCAACCTTCCACATTTAGGCCAGAAGCCTTGGGTCACCCTTGACTCCTCTTTTTCACATCTCACAATAAATCCATCAATAGACTTAGCTGGTTCTTCCTTCAGATTACACCCAGAATCCGGCCATGTCTTCCGCTGTGACCCAGGGTAAGCCTCCAGCTTTCCTCACCTGGGTTACCCCAGTTAGGCTCCTAACTGGCCTCCTGGCTTCTGCCCTCGCTCCCTATAGCCTCTTCTCAAAAAAGCAGCTAGCATAATTGTTTTAACAGCTGTATCAGATCACATTCCTCCTTTGCCCCTAACCTTCAATGGCTCCTCATTGCACTCGAGAATAAAAGCCAGAGTCAAAGAGTGGAAGCCCACAGCCCCCTGCCAAGCCGTTGTCCCTGCATGTCAAAATCACAACAGCTTCGTTTCCGTCTAGTCCCCAACTCCCTGCTTGACTCCAGCCAGACTGGCCTCTTCCATTTTCCCAGGAACAAGGCTGCCTCAGAGCCTTTGCACAGGCTGCTCCCCCTGCCTGGAATTCTCACACCCACCTGGCTAATTCCTTCAGGAACTGCGGTCTCGGAGCCAGCTTCTCCATAGGCGTACCCTGACCACCCAGCTCAAATGACAACACACCCCTCCATGCACATTCCCCAACCCCTGCGTCCTTTTTCTACAGTGCTTATTACTATTTCCTATACTATATATTTAATTGACCTTATTTGTTTATTCATTGTGTAACCCCCCCTATTAGAATGTACGTTCAGATGTCAGAGATTTACGTCTGCTTAGCTCACTGATATATCCCAGCATACATATATATATATAATCTGCCAAGCACTTGGCTTTCAACTTGTGTGCCGTGGCTATTCATTCCATTGCTATTGTGAGATATGAATTAATATTGTAAACAAATATTACAATTGCTGTATAATTATGAACACAAACTGTGTTTGTTCACAAAAATGATACTTTTTTCAGTGTAAACATTTTAGATACACAATTTTGTTAACTCAGGCGTGTCTTCAATTTTTTAATGACCAGGGACCCTTTAAGAATGGAAGCAGCAGGGCCCCCGATGCCAGATTTTCCTCACTGATAAATAAGCCCAGAGGGCCAGTCACAATGCTGGAGCATTTGGAATCAACAAGCTTCCAAACAGGGAGGGACTCTGTCTTGTTTGAAAGCTGCCCTCTGCACACATAGCATATGGCAATGTTAGAAGACCCATGAAGCAATCAGGGAGATCTAACGGATGGGAACACTGTGTTCTTTGAAATCCCTCTGACAGGAGCAGACAGTTCCTCCCTCCCTCAAACCATCCTGAAGGGGAAGTATGTCAGCTTGGATGGGGTGGGAATTCCCCCTTCCCTTTGGTCTACTTAACAGACCAGCCTCATGAGGGTGAAAGATGGGTCATTCCCATCCATGGGATGCTTTAACTCGAAGCCAAGGCTGCCTGGGAAATAAAATATTGGAGAATAACGTGAAATTAACTTTTAGTTGCCCTTCAAAGAAGGTTTTATTAAAACAATTGGCATTCAAAATTGCCAACTCTTAAAGCACGCTGTTTCATAGTTTCACCAATAGATGGCAGCACGTGATCCATCTTTCTCTATCAATTAGGGATTCAACCCTTTTCACCCCCCAGTGAGTGTTCACTGAAAATTCTACTTGGCTCTTCTCCTCATCTGAAGCTGTCACTGTCATCAGACAGCAATTTGAGGTATGCTATAAAATATTGTTTTTTTTCTTCTCCCTCCCTATCTAGATTAAGCCTCTTGGTGACCTCAAACCACAAGTTACCAAGTCAACTGTGGTACTGTGACCTGGAAAAAACAGCAAGGAAATGAAAGATAAAACAAAACAAAACATAGACCATACTGTGAGTTTTCAAGATAATAACATCATGGAAAGCAGGCAGTTAGCAAACTAAGTCAGAGACTAGTTATATTCGGAAGAATCAAAAGACAGAGGGGACAACCCTGTGACTGGCCCTTAGAGGATCACCACACCCAGACGCCCAGAGCTTCAGCGTGAGCACTGAGATTCAGGTGACGGAGACTGCGCTGACCACTGCGGTTCCTTCCAGTTCCAAAAGTGTCTGATCTGTGACAAGAAAGGTTTCAGCAGACAGATTTCCAGGAAAATGAAGTTATTTTCTCTAGATACTAACTAAACTAGTATCTGTATGTATTTTTTTTTTAACTAACTAAATAAGTAAATAAATAAATAATCCTTTAAGTTAACCAAAATATTTAACAGAAAGGAAACCAACATCTAGTGGACCAGCCTGCTAAAACAGTGACGTTTAAACTACAGGTATTTATTTATTTATTGGAAATCAACTGTGAGGGCCATAAAGAGCATTGTAGAATAGAAAGAAATGAAATGGAACATAGTACAATACATCAGAGTGTATCCATATGTGCAGAGTTTAGGGTAAAAATTCTTGCTCTGGGTCATGGCCAAAGAAAACTTGCAAAGCTCTGCCATGGAGGACTGTGTCTGCTTCCAACCTGTATATTTTCTATAGCTGAATACCAATAAGCTCCTCACTATAAACCAATCTAACGTGACAACTAGAATTTTGGGTGAGTGTGTGTAGCATAAACAGCAAGCTAAATTAAAGGTCTCCCCAACTGCTGATACACAAATATAGAGTATTAGGCCATTTAGCATCATGATTATCCATGTATCTATGATTTTTTTTCAAAATAATTCTATTTTCAGGCATTTTGCCCTATTCTTCCATAAACACATTCATACTCAAGATGTTATATGTCCTAAATTTCAGTCTGGAAAAATCTAGCCACTGGTTAAACCGATAGGATAGGGATCAAAACTTTTCTTTTTTCTTTTATTGATTTTAGAGAGAGGGAGAGGGAGAGAGATAGAAACATTGATGAAAGAGAACATGGGTGGGCTGCCTCCTGCATGCCCCCCACTGGGGATTTGGCCCACAACCTGGGCATGTGCCCTGACCGGGAATCAAACCGGTGACCTCTTGGTGCATGGGTTGGTGCTCAACCACTGAGCCACACCAGCCAGGCTAGGGATCAAAACTTAAACATGTAAAGGAGCTGGGCAGGTAAAATAAATGAATGAAGCAGGCCAGGAGTAGCAAAGGATTAGATATGAATTTTATAGAAAATGCAAAATTTTTTAAAGTTGATAACATTTAAAAAGGAAAAATATATTGATCTGGCCAGAAACCAGGCCTGCTAGTGGACTGAATTGTGTCTCCCTACTAATTCACATGTCGAAACCCTAATTTCCAATGTGGCTATATTTGGAGATAGGATCTTTAGGAAAGTAACCAAGGGTGGGGCCCTAACCTGATAGGACTGGAAGAGAGACAGCCATCTCTCTGGCTGTCTCTCACAGGGAGAGAATGGCCATGTGAGCACAGGATGAGAAGGGGGCCCTCTACAAGCCAGGAAGAGGGCCGTCACCAGGAACCATATCAGCTAGCACCTTGAACTTAGATTTCTCATTCTCCAGAATTGTGAAAAATACATCTCTGCTGTTTAAGCCACCCGCCTGCAGTATTCTATTTTAGCAGCTGGAACCTTCTAACATGGGCTTAAGGTCTGTGTGTGCCGTGGTTCTTGAAGCTGCAGCCTTTCCCAGTTGTACTTCAGACTGAATGAAGCACAACCTCGTCCTGGGTAAAAGTCTAATGTAGGTCTGGCCGATGTGGCTCAGTGGTTGAGGATCGACCCATGAATCAAGAGGTCGCTGGTTCGATTCCCGGTCAGGACACATGCCCAGGTTGTGGGCCCAATCCCCAGTGGGGAGCATGCAGGAGGCGGCCAGTCGATGTTCTCTCTCATCAATGTTTCTATCTCTCTCTCCCTCTCACTTCCTCTCTCTCCAAAATCAGTAAAGAAAAATAAAAAGTTTGACGTAAGTATCAATCCTCACAATGCCTTTGAAGTCTCAGTGCAACAGTGACGGGATATTTATTCACTGAACAAATATTTCAAGAGTATATGATTAAAATTAGGGTTTTTTTTCTTCCCTGTGAGCCAAGAGGGCAAAAGAAAAGCTACTCTGAGAGCATAGAAAGGAAATGTGATCATCTCCAGGAGAGGTGACCTCCACAGTTTCAGAATGAGTGTTCCAGTATACCCACACCCTGGGTCTGGAGAGGGCTTGGCACCCAGCAGGTCAAGTGCTGCAGGATTTGGCTTTCACTTTCCTCTTTTCCTGTTACAAGTCCTTGTCCCTCCTGTTCTACTGTAATTCATACGTTATTTGATTTCATCTTCATGGTTTTCAGAACTTCACTCATTTGTCGACAATTATTTTTTAAGTATGTACTTTGTACCAAGCGCACAGCGAGGTGCTAGGAGACATCGGTGAAGAAAAGATGAAAGTTGTTGTATTTGTGGCACTTCTAGTCGGGAGAGACAGACAGCAAACAAAATAAGCAAGTGAAAGTGGGACATGCTAGAAGGCTGCCAGGTGCACTCACAGCGTTTTCTGAGAACAGTCAGTGCTTCTGCAGAAAAACAACCGGGATGAATGGAACTCGAATCTAAACACAGATAAGTAAATTAATAACATATGAGATGTGTTAGAAAAATAAAGAAGAGCATACGTGCATAGATCAGAAGAAATGGCTGGGCCAGAAGACCTGATATTCAGGACACTCACGAATGTGAGACACTCAGATTCATGAGTTCTTGATGTGGCCACCCATGTAGGAGACACATTCTGACCCCAGCTAACATTTGCCCAAAACCATGAATAAAATTCTAACTGCTCAGCTGGCTGATTGCAAGCAAGAGCCACAGTCATGTGCTGGCTCCAGACACCTTCTCTGTGTGCTGAGACCCCGTGATTAGGCTCAACTCCAGTCCTGGTAACCATCAGAAAAGGCTGGTGTGGGAGAGAGAAAAACAGACATCTGAACATTGTTGTCGCTGTAGAGCCAGGTACTATGGTTCTTTCACCCATTTGCTCACTAGGTTAAGCATATTAACTTAACACCATTATTCTCTCAGAGTGAGTTTTAATTGCTTTAATCAACCATGTGATTCAATCATCTTAATTCAATTTGTGAGCCTTTCTGGGACAGCTTGTCTGGTTGTCGACTTAGAGGCAGTCATAGCAAGTCATAGCAATGAAATAATTTCTCATGTACCAAAGATGAAAGGTGCTACAGCATCAAAAATAGAGCACAAAGGGACATGGGCCATGTATTTAAAATAGAGTGGTCAGGAAAAGTCTGACTGAGAAGGTAGCATTTATGCAAAGACTTGTGGGAAGTCATGCAGATATCCTGAGGAAGATCATTCCAGACTTAGAGAACCACAGGTGCCAAGATCCCCAGCTGTGAGCATTTCTGGAAAACCCCAGGAAGAGCAAGGAGGCTGGTATGTCCACAGGGGAGTGAGCTGCCCGCAGGTGGTCATGCAGTGCCCATCCACATCAGCCCTGGAGGTTCTCATAAGAACTTCAGCTTTCACTCTACAGTGGCTTCCACAGGGATGTTTTGGACAGGAGAGCGGTCACATTTACATTCTAACACAATCGGCCTGGCTGCTGCACACTGGAAAGGCAGGAGGCACAGCAGGAGGTCAGTTAGCAGACAGTTGCAATGATCCAGGCAAAGGGTGATGGTGGCTCAGACTAAGGCGGTAAAGTGTTGAGAAGTGAGGAGATTCTGGACATATTTTGGACACAGAGCCAATAGGATGTGCTCTGGGATTGGATGTGGGGGGTGGGAAAGGAAGGAGTCCATGAGGAACATAAGGATTCAGGCCTTAGCAAAGGAGATGGCAGTGCCATTAACGGCCAGAAGAGACAGTCGAGGAGGAGAAGTTAGCATCATTTCACTGAAGAAGGAACTGAAAATTAAATAACTGGCCCAAACTCACATAGGAAGTGTGTTGTTCAAGCCAAGAATCAACTCAAGCTAGGTCGTATTTCCAAGTTCATGTTCTTTCTGTCTCTCAGCCCACTGAGAAGGCTATACAGAGAAAGTATATAGAAAGAGAGGCATGCAGGGAGAGGTGTAAACAGGGAAAGGGGTACCCAGGGAGAATGGTATACACAGGGGGGTCTCTAGAGAGCAATGGAAGCAGAGCCGAGGGATCAGCTAATTCTGACTGCAACGGGGGATCAAAGATTTCACCGAGGGAAATGTAAAGCTTGGTCTTTAGGGTGACCAGCTGGGAGACGGGTGGAAATTCCAGGAAGAAAGCAGCATGAACAGGACTGAGAGATCTAGAGTTCAGGGAAAATGCAGAGAATCACAGTCAGCACATCTGAAGGTTGGATGATCCCATTTCAAGTTTTATTTTCCTCAAAATTTAGCATAAAAGTCTTGTGACACAACTTACTCTCTCATATAGATCCAAAGCATTATGCAGGGATCAAGGGAAAAATGAGGCTTTCCAGGTGAAAAGGAGTCTTTTAAACAGATGTTTTTTACTGTGCCTACTGCCTATGCTTGTCTCACAAGGAACGCCAGCACAATTCAAGACGAGATAACTGAGATGTGCAAAACCTAGCCAAACCAAAGAGGCCCACACCAAGACACGTCATCATCAAAATGCCAAAGGTTAAATGCAAAGAGAGAATCTTAAAAAGCAGCAAGAGAAAAACAGTCCGTTACCTACAAAGGAGCTCCCATAAGACTGTCAGCTGATTTCTCAAAAGAAACTTTGCAGGCCAGAAAGAAATGGCAAGCGATATTCAAGGTGATGAAAACCAATGACCTACAACCAAGATTACTCTATCCTGCAAAGCTATCATTTAGAATCAATGGACATATAAGAGTTTCCTAGACAAGAAAAAGCTAAAGGAATTCATCACCACCATTACATGAAATGTTGAAGGGTCTTCTTGAAGGCAAAGAAGAACAAAAATATGAACAATAAAATGGCAATTAATACGTATCTATCAACAATTGAATCTACAAACAAAATGAGCAAGCAGAACAGAAACAGACTCATAGATACAGAGAACTTTTTGTTGTTTGCCAGATGGGTGGGGGCTGGGGAGATGGGTGAAAAAGATGAAGGAATTAAGAAGTACAAATTGGTTGTCAGACTGATGAACCTCAAAGGGAAGGGGGGAGGGAGGGCGGGATGAGATAAACCAAAGAACTTCTATGCATATATGTGTAACCAATGGACACTGACAATAGTGTGGGGAAGGCAGGAGGGAGTCGATGGGGAAAAAAGGGAGAAACATCTGTAATACATTCAACAATAAAGATGAGTTAAAAAAGAAAAAAAAGGGGGAAAAAAAAAAAACCTAGCCAATTGCAAACAGATATCCCCAGTCAGCAGCTAAAGTTATTTGTCAATGTGAAGGCAATTTGATACCCCTTAACTCAGCGCTTCTATGTTTCCAAGGTACTTGCAAATCAGGCAGAGCAATTTCTGAGTCACTAAGGCAGAAATGGGGCCCGAGATTCTGTGTTTCTGTCAAACTGCTGCCGTTCCGTGGACACTTTTTGAGGAGCAAGACCCAACCCTATGTAAAGTGCACCAAAGTCCATGCCACATAATGGAAAGGTTTTGAAATCTGAAGAATTCAAAGTCTAGTCTTGTGTGTTAAGCAAATAACATTGATCAGAAGTTAATTTTTTTATTTTGGAGAAGGGAAATTAGTGGAACCAAAAAATGTAAACTCAGGGAAGTCAGAAGGACATGTTCAAGTCATCAAGAGCTTGAGGAGAAAAAGCAAAATGAAAAGTTAGAAATTGCAGAATATTTGCCTTCCTGCCACCACCAGGGCAGGTGAGCCATACACCCAGCAGGAGTTTGACGTTATGGAGCACAGGACAGTTTGACACCGACCTGAGCACGGACCACCCCTTTGGCTTCCGTGATAGGCGTCCCTCCCATACTAAGAATGTTCTCAAGGCGAGAACCACGCGAAAATGAAGTCAGCCTCAGTCAGAGGTGGAGAAACTTGTTACCTAGCCAGGCATGCTTTGAGAAAGTTCTCATTGGTATTTGAGAGGTGTTTGTGTAGCAACAGGTGAGATCATGATGAGAAGAATTTTAATTGTGTAAAAAGATGTCTGGGAGGCTCTGAGTTCCAATGTAGCACTCTGCCTGTGTGACTGGTCAGCGTCAGTATTTGTGATCAATGGGGTCAGCTACATAGTTTAGGTATGACGGGGGATCCATGATGCCTCTTCTGCTAATCTGTTTCCTCTTCTGCTCTCATTTCATGGGAGGAAATCTACAGTCATGTAGTTCCTGCCACAGTTAACTGTGCAACTGTGAATCATAAACTGAATTTCAGAGCCATCATCTCATGGAAATGACAAATGACTCTTAACACAATCTTGCAGTTACAGCGTGGGCTCGGGAGCCAGACTTCCAGGGTTCAAATCCCAGCTCTACCATTTTTAGTTGTGTGACCTTGGACAAGTCACTTACCCACACTGTGCCTTAGATTCCTCATCTCTGAAAAGGAAGGTGCTGGTGCTACCTATCTCATGTCATTGTTAGGATAAACGGAGCTAGGCGTTGTAAAATGCTTAGAACACTGCTAACATGGTAGGTGCAACACAAGCATTTAATAAAAATGAGACTCGCAGACCCTTGGAGGTCTATGGACATATTTGTCAAAACCCACAATCATTTTTGAAATCTTCCTCTAACTCCATATTACTGTCAGTTCATTTGGATCACCTGGACGGCCACTTGTGAGTGAGCACTGCCATGCTGTGTCAGTGCCCTTGTGGGCACTCGTGTGCGGTGAGGACAAAGTCTCACCCGCTAGAAAAGCAGTGGGGCAGGTGAAGCCCCGCCCAGCTCCCAGCGGAAGACCAGGGGGAGCTGTCTTGGGGGTAGACAGTTCTCCTTTCCCACTACAAGCAGGTGGGCAACGCAGATCCCATCTTTGCAGAGTGGGAAACACACAGTAAACACATTTTATTTCCACTCCTAGCAAAAATTGGATGCTACCCACTTAATACATATTGAAAATTGGCTGTACTCTGACCCCATCTTCAAGTGAGGAAGACAGCTTTATAGAATTATACAGTGACATTTCAAACCCCTAAAGGAGGGCACCGCCCAGATCCTGAGCAGGTGCAACGAGACAGGGGGGTGGGGAGGGGAGTTGGAAACCAGCTGGGAGCTGGAATCAACAGCTGCTGTCTGGGTGAAGAGTGACTGGCGCTGCCCGGCACAAGAACCAAGTGGGGGGGGGGGTCCAGTCCCTTCCCCCTCCTCCACTTTCCTGTCTCCAGAGTCCCTTTGGCAGAACCCGACAAGGAGATGACACAGGGAGAATAGGGTTTTCAGAGTCACAGCCCAGAATCATAAAAGAGAACATAAACAGGGTGGTTTGGGGCTGGGACATAATAGTTTATTATCTACTACAAGCAGTAAAACAAGGATAATAATACCTGCCTCAAAGATCAGATTAGACTGTATACGTAAGAGTACTTATAAAGTGTGTTCTGCAGTGAAAAATAATATTATGGAGACAGGCTATGGAAAGTATTATATGGGATGGTAGTAAAGGGTTAATTTTATGTCTAGGATTTTAATATTCTGCTTTGTAACCACTAGCATGTATATATGTAAATAAGTAGGTAAAGTTAACTTTAACCTTACACATTAACTTTGGAAAAGGTTCAACTATTTTGTTGCCAATGTCCCTGGATACAGTAACTGTGTGTGAGAGCCCCTAACAGGTAGAGCAGTTTTTCTAGACGAGAAAACTCTCTCGTCCTGGGTCTGGGAGGGGAGGTATCTCAGACTCGCTGCTGCTCAGCTAGCAGCCTGGAAGGAGCTGGATTATGCCCCTGGAGTGTCCGCATGTGACATTGCTGGAAGAGATCATCACAAAAGCTTTGGTGTTTATTGTTTATGCTAAACATTGGTATGCATGCTGATATCTTGTCTTCGGATTAATTTTCCACAATGCCCTTCAAACATATTAATATTTTCATTTCTATTGATTCATTTCACAGAAACAAGTCCTGCATTAATGTGCGGGTGAGCCCACAAGAACTTGCTGCTAAATTATGTCATTTCTCTTTGAGAACCCATGAACTTTTTTCTTTTATTTTGTATCTCATGAGGTGTATATTTATTGCAGACTACATGGATTTACTTATTCAACAAATACTGAGGGCTTACCATGGACACGACCCAATGCTAAGCGATCAACCCAAAAAGTTACCGTCTTGACCTCACGGACATTACAATCTATCATGGGAAGCAAGAGACAAATATATAAACATATGAACAAAGGTATTCTATAGGAGAATTTATGAGAACGGGGCGAGGAGCAAAAGAACCTAATTGAGCGTGTATGTTTAGAAAGGCCTCTTGAGGAAGCAGTATTTGAACTAAGACCTAAATGATGGGTAAATAAAAGTCAAGAGGTGGGAGGGTGAGTGGGAAGGATCTCTTCGCAGGATTGAAAGTGGAGGAGAAGGCTGCACTGTGAAGAAGAACTTGTACATTGAAGGAACCTGTAGAAGCTCAGCTTGGCTACAGCACAGTGAGAGGTCTCGCGGAAGCTGGGGTGAACCCAGATCTGGCGTGGGTTAGGGTTGTAGACCAAGGCCAACTGGAAGACTTTGAAAGACTTAGACAACGGAGTGATATATACCACTTTGACTTTTGTATGAAGGATGAATGACCAGACAGGAGTGGAAGGAGTGGTTTAATTAAAAGGCCGCTGCAGTGGTCCAAGTGATGTCACCAGGTGTCGGTCTTCAGGGACTGACATTCACATGGAGAAAGAAATTATGATGACTTGAACTGGGGGAGAGTGGCAAAGAAAAAGGGAGGTAGACTTGAGATCTATTTTAAAGGTATAATCTGCAAGACTGAGTTATTGATTGTGTTCAGAGGATAATTCTGGGTTCCTGTCTTGAGCAACTGGGTGACGGAAGGGGGTGTTCCTAGAAGAAAGGACCTGTGACAAGAAAAAGAATGGAGAGGAGGCCACAAAGGACATCAGAAGTGAAGGCATTGTACAACCAAGCTATGTATGCATATGATACTTAAAAGAACCGTACTCCTTCACCAAGAGAACCCACACACCCAAAGTCAGTGGTAAGTAACAGACCTACTCATGAAGACTGTATCTCTTTACTAACAACTGAAATTTCTGCTGGCAAAAACTTGAAGTAGGGTCATGAGTTTTTCTGTGCAGACTTACATGAGTTAGTTCACTGACATGTAAAATAGTTAATGCCTCCTGGCTTTAGAGGTGGGGGGGGAAAGATCTCTAGGATTTACAAAATCTTAAGGCATACACAAGCCAGTCCTCGGGCATCGACTTGCTCAAAATGCAGTCTTAGCTGTAACTTCTTGGAGAAGAGAGAGCCTTTGTTAGACACAATCTGTGACTTTTCAGAGGTCTTGTTGGCTCAGAAAATGGCAGGGCCAGAATTAAAGACCTGGGGGTTGGATTCCTATGTGAACTGGCACAGATGATCAGAATGATCCACGACACATGACCCCCTCAGCCTTCGGTGCTTCCACCTGGCTGGCTGTGCCCCACAGGCACTGCAGTGGGTGCAGGCTTTACTTAACTGTTCGGATGTGGTCATAGGCTTTGCAATAACATCTCTGGAATTTAGGTAGATTAATAAGATCATAATCCCAGACACTCCTTCACCAGTCTTTCCTGTGGACTCTGAAATGATGGGGGGAACTCTCTGGTATATCTAATTGCCAATAAAAAGAAAAAGTAGCCTGGTCGGTATGGCTCAGTGGTTGAGCACTGACCCATGCACCAGGAGGTCACCAGTTCGATTCCCGGTCAGGGCACATGCCCATGTTGTGAACCTGATCCCCAGTGGTGGGCATGCAGGAGGTGGCCAGTCGATGTTCTCTCTCATCGATGTTTCTATCTCTCTCTCTCTCTCTCTCCCCCTTCCTCTCTCTCTCATATCAATAAAGAAAAAAAATTAAAAAAAGAAAAAGTAACCCCTCCTAATTTGATGTTAAAGAAATATTTCCAGTATTAATAATGATAGGTGAAATCATTGGCTCCTACAGGGAAAGGACTTTAAATACAGAAATTGTCACTCACTGAACTTGACCATAGAATGAGTGGCTTTTTTTTTTAATCCTTACCCGAGGACATTTTTTGCATTTTATCTTCAGATAGAGCGGGAGGGAGAGAGGAGGGAAGAGAGAGAGAGAAACATCGATGTGAGAGAGACACATCGACTGGTTGCCACCCACACAACCCCAATTGGGGCCGAGGACAAACTGCAACCAAAGTACGTGCCCTTAGCAGGAACCGAACCCGGGTCTCTCTGGTCCACGGGCCGATGCTCTAACCGCTGAGCCAAACCAGCCAGGGCATAAGTGGCTTTTAAGACTGTAATTTCAGTGCATCTGGCTTGGTACAAATTGTTTGTCACATGAAAATCCTAGCTGAAGATGCCTGTGGTGTAAAGAAAATATAGGTCAGTGAGAAGGTGGTGTTTGACATATCCCAGCTCTGTTTATGAAGACACTGCTTAATGGCTCAGAACATAGACTCCGGAACCAGATTGTCTGGGTTTGAATTCTAACTCCCCTCCTACCATCACCACATTTCCAGCCAGGTACATCACTACTCTGTGCCTCAGTTTCCTCATCAATAATATGAGGGTAATAATTTACCCATTCCTAGGGTCTTGTATGGATTAAACAAGACACTATAGATAAAGGACTTCCTATGACGTGTTACTTGAGTATGAGCACAAACACACTCACTGTGGGTAAGAGGGCTGGAGGCGGTGTTTGTATGCGTTTTAGCTCTTCATGAAGGAACCGCAGGAGGATGTGTTGACTTGATAAACGGGGCGGCCCTAAGAGCAAACGTTTGCACCTGATTCTTTATAAAAACATTCCTGGGTTGCATTAGAACGTGAACACAAAGAATATAAACAGACGTATCTTGCAAAGGAGTTGATAATGTTGGATCCTTTTGACTCTGTTATTCTTAACTTAGCTAATGGTGATATCCACATTCAGGATGCTTATCCCATATACGTATTATTTCAGGAACTCGGAGAAGCAATAAATGATAGCGTATTTTAAAAATTAACTTAATATTTATCAGGAATCTACCACATGCAAAGCATTTTTGCGAGGCTTGCGGAAGGAATGCAAAACAATCTGAAATATGGTTGCTTCCACCGAGGTAGCTTGTGGGAGAGGTGAGTGTACGGTCAGAAAATAACTGAATCCAGCTGGGTGGCGGCAGCATGGAATGTAACTAAAATCAAAGCTCTCTGGCCTCAGGTTCCATATTGTAATGCTGAAGTTACAGCCCAGAGGCTGCTTCTAAGCCCCAGGAATAGGTCAGAGTAGGGAATCCCCCGGGAACTGGGGCAGTAGGTTATAGGCAGGAGAGCAGGTCTGACAGAAGAAGCTGCTTTTGAATTCCATCAGATGCTATGGCCGTGGTGGAGGGTCTACCTGGCTGATCTTGTAGAGTGAAATGAATAACAGAGGTATTTCTTTGGGACATGCTTTGATTTTTAGGAGCTTATTGTTTCATAAGAGAAATAAGACATATACCAAAAAACTTAACCATTTCACTCCCAGCTAAAACACTTTAATGCCCTTCCAGACAAAAGCAAAGCATATAGGATTGTTCGTGACTTGGTCCCTACCTGTCATATAAGGATGCTCTCAGGTGTGAGTAATAGTACATTCAATCAACAGTGGCTTCAGTCAGTGTTTCTCAAGCTCTAATGTAATTTCCAATCACCAGGGCTTTTTATGAAAATGCACATTCTATTTAGGTCTAGGGTGGGGCCAGAGATCCGCCATTTCTAACAAGCTCCCAGATGATGCTGATTCTGTTGGTCTAAGGCCTGTAATTTAAATAGCAAGACCTTTAAAAAGTGGAATTTTCCCTCTGTCTTATACCAAGAAATCTAAAAGTAGTTCCAGATTTGGTTCAAGTCAACAATGGCAGTGCTCTGGGATTGGCACATCAGGAATTGGCAAATTGTGGCCCACAGGCCAAATGTAGCCCACTGACTGTTATTGTAAATAAAGTTTTATTGGAACACAGCCATGCTCATTTGTGTGTTGCCTGTGTCTGCTGTCCTGCCAGAACTGCAGAGTTGTGACAGAGTCCACCGGACCCATAGAGCCTGAAGTATTTATCTTCACCTACCTATTTACGAAACGAGTTTGCTGACTCCCAGCTTAGACATTATTGTTCACTCTGGACTGGGGCCCACCGCCTCTCTCCAACCCCGTGAGGACTCTGTTGACATGGAAAAAGGGCAACATGGCTGCAGCCTGGCTCCTCTCCCTTACATCCTGCCGCCCTCACACGCGACTCATCTTCTAGCATGGCGCACTGTTGGCAGCTCTCCAAAGGCATTGTGTTTCATTGTAGCTCCAGAAACGCCAAGTGCCGTCTGAGGACAGCGAGAAGCTCGCTGGAGCGGAATGTTTGCCTAAAGCCTGGGGAAGGCCTGCCGCTGAGCAGGGCATCCCGGGAGGAGCCCGAGGAGGCCTCAGGGTCCGAGCCAGAGCTCAGACTCACAAGTCAGTGGGGTACCCTGCAGATGTTTAAAGCATGGGAACAGGTGAGGCTTTTATAGATATAATTCTGATAACACTGTGTAGAATGGCCTGTTGCATTAGTCTGCTAGGGCTGCCATAACAAAGTCCCGCAGAGTGGGCGGCTTAAACAACAGGCGTTTATTACCTCACAGTGCTGGAAGCTAATCCAAGATCAGGGTACAGGAAAATTCAGTTTCTGGTGAGAACTCTGTTCCTGGCTTGTACACAGCCACCTTCTCATAGTGTCCTCACGTGGCCATTTCTCTGTGCCTGATGAGAGAGAGAGAGAGAGAGAGAGAAGGAGAGAGAGGATGTCTGTGGTGTTACTTCCTCTCCTTATTGGATTAGGGCCTCACCCTTATGACTTCATTTAATGTTAATTAACTCCCTCAATTCCCCATCTCTAAAACCGTCACATTGGCTGCTAGGGTTTCAACATAGGAATTTTTTTTTTTAAGAGAGAGGAAGGGAGCCCTATCTGGCTTGGCTCAGTGGTTAGAGCAGTGGTTCTCAACCTTCCTAATGCTGCGGCCCTTTAATACAGTTCCTCATGTTGTGGTGACCCCCAACCATAAAATTATTTTCGTTGCTACTTCATAACTGTAACTTTGCTACTGTTATGAATCGCCATCAGAAATATGTGTTTTCCGATGGTCTTAGGTGACCCCTGTGAAAGGGTCGTTCGACCCCCAAAGGGTTCGCGACCCACAGGTTGAGAATCGCTGGGTTAGAGCGTTGACCTGGGGACCAATGAGTCGCGGGTTCGATTCCTGTCAAGGGCACATACCTTGGTTGCAGTTTGTCCATGGCCCTAGTCAGGGTTGTGTGGGAGGCAACCAATGGGTGTGTCCCTCTCATGTCGATGTTTCTCCCTTTCTCCCTCTCTCTCCTTCCCACTCTATCTGAAGATAAATAGAAAAATATCCTTGGGGAAGGATTTAAAAAAAGAGAGAGGAAGGGAGAGGGAGATAGAAACATTGATGTGAGAGAGAAACATTGATCAGCTGCCTCCTGCACTCCCCCCACTGGGGATGGAGCCCGCAACCCGGGCACATGCCCTGATTGGGAATCGAACCAGGACCTCTCAGTCCATGGGACGCTCAATCCACTGAGCCACACCGGCCGGGCTCAACATATGAATTTATGGGAACATAATTCATAACAGCCAATGGAAAGAGAGATTTAGGCAAGACGGCAGGTGGGACCACCAATGAAACAGTAAAGGCTGGAAAGTCAAGGGCCTGACTCAGAGCGGGTTATAGCAGCGCACAAATTGAAAACCGTTGAGCAGTAGGAGTGGAAAGAAAGAAGGAGCGGAGAGAGAGAGGCTGGGAAAAACCAGTAGGTCTTGGTAACAGTGAATTTAAGCAGATTGGCTATCTCTGACAGCTGTGTTTAAAGCCTGGTGATTAGGGGTTGGAGCTATAGTGGGAGAAAGAGCTTCTTTGGGCAATAACGATGATTTGGGACCTAGTCAGTCTGAGATACTGTGACGTTATCCAGGTGTACTTGAGGGACAACTAATCCATCTCCCCTTAACCAAAGGCTACCTAACCTACCGTTTATCAAGAAGTTGTTGATATTGAATAGAGAAAAAAAAGTCATTGCACCGAGCCCATGAACCCATTTATTTGTAAGAATGATCATCAATCAGACTCCATTATCTAACCCCACCACACATGCTAGTTAGGATCGAAACCAAGTTCTCTTACTCTGATTGGTGGGGATGATTTTATTACCACAGTGTTACCCATTCTATCCTCTAAAAAATATATAGTAGATATTCATTTATGCATACATTCAAGTGATAAAGATATAGTAAATATAAACCAATGACAAGATATAGTGCTAGGCACTGGGGATATCAGGGCATCTAAAAAGGAACCAACTCTAGCCTGCATTGGAAGTGAGCTTCACAGTTCTGTTCTAAAAACTGCTTACTCATTTTCTCATCTACGACTTCTCTTTCTTCAGTTTTCTTTAACTGTCAGGAAAGAAGATACGGCGGCATTCTGGGAAGGATCTGGTTCGCTCCACAGAAGTTACAGCGGAGGCTGGCAGAAGAGAAGGGCCAAGCGACGATATCTCTGGAAGCTGATTGGACACCCCTGCCCAGTAGGAGCTGACCCTCTAAGAAGCAAGACAGAGATACAGTCTGAAAATTGGGGTGCATACACTACCCAAATCTACAATAATCGTGTCTTGTGTTTGCTTTACTTGTGACGACCACAGACTCAGGCACCATTGTGAAGTTTCACCCGAGCTCACCTCTTTTAGTATTTGGAAAAAGAACACGTCGGAGTAAAAGATCTTCAGGATCCTTCTAGCTGTGCCCTAAGAGTTATCATTTCTTATAATGTAGCCACTTTACTCTTTGAACGGGATGCTGTGAATTCCAGATGTCTTGAATGATACAGTCTGTCCTTTGTAGGCTGCAAGACCACTGGAACCACTGTGCTTTCCCTCAGCCACCACCTCTGCACCTTCTGGTCAGGCATGCTCTGTTTTTGAGTACAAGAACCCTACCCTAGTGCCTTTTGACTATCTCTACTTTCCAATCAACAAATATTTATGATCTCCACATGGCATGCATGACCTTGGGCCAATGCTATGAGTTAAAGGTGAGAGAGACTTGGACCTTGCACTTAAATAATCAAACTAGCAAAGAACAAAGAACACAGTTACGCAGGTGGTCGCTAAACTCTTGATTCGGTATAACGTGGGATGGAATTCAACTTCTCCACCTATCAACTTCAGCAAGTTATTTAAATTCTTCTAAGTTCCTGGTTTTGTCTCCACAAATGAGCATGATGATAATACTATATACCTCATGGGCTTGTTGTGAAGATTAATTAGGAATAAATGTTTAGTGCCTAACACATAGAAAGTGCTTAATATAATTTAGCCTTATTATGATGATGATCATTATTTCCATTGGGAAGAAGATGTTTAGACTTTTCCTTCTGAACTCCCCCTGCTTTTTTTTTTTCTTCATTCTACCTTGTAATGCACAGTGTTCTCCAGTCTTCAGAACAGAGAGAAAGATGCTCTCTCTGCAGAGGACCTGAGATCCCAGCAGAACCCTGACTGCAAGTGTACAGGGACCACAGATGACGATGTGGTGCCTCAGCTTAATCTACTTTGGTCCTGTTTTCATCTTCTCATTCATGACCTTTGAGAATCACTGGTTGTAGAAAAGAACAAAGAACTCCATTACACAGCCAATGGTCAGTCTTGAGGTATTTACTCAATAAATATTTATTCTGCAATTTCTACATGCCAGACTCTGCGTCAGTGCTGGAGACTGTACAGTGCACATGGCAGCCACAGCCTCTGACCTCCTGGGACACAGCCCAGCAGATGGCAAACAAATACTTAAGAGCAAGCAGAGCTCTAGAAGTGGGACTCAGCTTAGGCTGTGAGGCATTACCTTGCCCTTTTTCCAAAGACCACACTGGGATTGGAAACTGTCAGCTGCCCAAACTGGAAACCCAGGGTGACAGGAACAGAGCTTGGGAGCTAAGCAAGGGATCATGCAGTAGGATATTGAAAACCACTTATGTCATTCGTTTTATATTGCAAAAGAATCTGGGGGAAGAGACTATTTTAACCTTGCCAAACTATTTTCTGCCAGGAATGTTAGTTCAGAAAAAGTAATCTGATGATGAAGGGGTGATTTCTGATATTTCCTATGCCCTTCCTCAATTTTCAGGAAATCACCAAAGGTGACTAAACTATGATCTGGGCTCAAAATAATGGTGAACCGTTGGAGAGCACCAACTTTATCAGCTGAATGAATGACTGGAAGTGTTCTGAATTTGCTAAGTTAGCAAGGCTGAGCCAGGCTCCATGAAAATGGTAGTTCTGATGGTCACAGGCTCTGCAGTGATTTTATATAAAAATAGCATCCAGCTGCCTCGCCATCTGGCCAAGATCTGATTGCCATCCCTTGAGATTCAGGAAGCCGTGATTCTCAAATCACAGCTGAGGAGGGCTGGGGTGGGGGTGGGGGGCTGAGCCCTGCTGTTAGAACTATCCTCTCCTTGGAATGAATCAGCTTCTGGGTCCGGGCCCAGCTGACCTCAGGTTCAGCCCCTCACACACAACTCACTCTGTGATGGCAGGGGTTGCCCAGATCCACAATTCGAAGCTGCCACATATGGTGGGTGAAGCAAACCTCCAAGCATTCCAGGATGGGCAAGGCTCCCGGGGGAAGTATTACAAAGAACTAACATTTGTTGAACACTTGCTCTGTGTCTTGCAGAGTTGTAAATTCCACTTGAATTGCCTGGTAGTCATGACGCTAAGTGGTAGAGTCCTGTAGGGCAGGGAGTGGGGAGAAGTGCTAGAATAATAAGCATGCTTGGAGGATTTATTTATTTATTAAAAAAAATTTTTTTTATTAATTTATTTTTGTTACAGATGTTTCTCCTTTTTTCCCCATTGACACCCTCCTCCCCAACCCCCTACCCCGTCCCCAGCTTTGTTGCCCAATGCTTGGAGGATTTAGATAAGAATTCAGAAACTGAGACCAAGGAAAAGGTCTAGCTATGTGAATGGGTGCCCTTGAAGAGGGGCTGGCAGTCTTGGAGTCACCCAGACTTAGGGGCTATGTTATAGGAGTCAAGGCAAAAGTGAGCTGGGGAGAAGGCAAAGAGGGACTTAGAAAATGAGGTGGGAAGTTAGCTGTGGATTTGGGTTCCGGATGGATTTCAGGTCTGTCTCAGAGGGAGAGAGCAACCCTCTCCTTAGCAGCTGCTGAACGCCTGCCAGACTAGGAAGAGGACACAGGTTGCTTAAATGCTTCCTGACTCACGACTCCAGGGTTAGCAGCTGTGGCAGGAAGGAGGGGGTGGGTGGGCCAGGCGCAAAGTCCAAGTCAAGGACTGTCATTTACTGGAAAGGGAATGCTGATTCCAATGCAAGATAGAGGTGCTTCTGAGGAAAATTTAGGATTACCTCAGGCTTTTGGAGAAAATGTACTTTCAGTTTTACTAGTTAACATTCCCCTCCCGCCCTCCCTCCCTCCAAGTAGATGTCCCTCCCTTTCCCATCCAGGACAGGCAACTGACAGCCCAGTGAATCTGAGAGGCTCTTTGTCACTAGTGGGAAAGGAAATGACTCCCGGGTCACCTAGGAAGCGCAGCTCGGAGCATGGCAGGCTGGTGGCCATCCGACAGCTCGCGGGTGTGAAAACACACCACTGAGAAATAACGGACTCTTTGGGGCCTTCTCCTCCCTCCTCACTGGCAAGGAGTGGGACAGTCAGCATAGTGGCGGCTGGAGAGGGGACATTGTTTTCAAAACAGCATGGATTTGGGATTTTTTTTTTTTTAATATAAATTTTTTAAAATTGATTTTAGAGAGAGAGGAAGGGAGAGGGAGAGAGAGATAGAAACATTGATGAGAGAGAACATCGATTGGCCACCTCCTGCATGCCCCCCACTGGGGATAGGGCCCATAACCTGGGCATGTGCCCTGACCAGGAATCAAACCAGCGACCTCTTAGTGCATGGGTTGATGCTCAACCACTGAGCCACAACGGCCAGGCAGATTTGGGATTCTAATGCAAGTTCTGCCAACACTCGATTTATAAAGTTTGAGGCAATTGGCCTGATCTCCCTCAGCCCCGATGTCTGCATTCCTAAAATGAGGGGGTTGTATTTTATGATGCTGAGGAATGTTAGAATCAGATAAGATGATGATAAGTTCCCTTCTTCTCCGTATTCCTAGGCATCTCAGCCAGAAACCAAGGAGTCATGGGAGACGTCTTCCCTTGCTTCCTGCCTCCTACTGTTTCCACCTCTTTTTTTTTTTTTATCCTCACCCGAGGACATTTTTCCATTTTTTGTCCAGACAGAGTGGGAGGGAGAGAGAGGAAGAGAGAAAGCGAGAGAGAAACATCAACGTGAAAGGTACACATTGAGTGGCTGCCTCCTGCACAACCCAATCAGGGCCGGGGACAAACTGCAACCGAGGTTCGTGCCTTAGCGGGAACCGAACTTGGGTCTCTCTGAACTGCAGGCTGACGCTCTAACCGCTGAGCCAAACCGGCCAGGGCTGTTTCCACCTCTTAAATCCATCGGTTCTTCTCTCTCCCAGTTGCCCCTGCCTTATGTCAGGCTCTCATGCTCTCTCACCTGAATACACTGGTCCTCAGTGTCCAGTTTTCCCTGTTTATGTATCAGCCCCATCCACTCCCACCCACCATTAAATAGCTTCTAGAGAGGAGGTATTCTTTTCTCTCTGCATCATCAGTCTCAAGAGTGGTAATATGAAATAGGCACCCCCCCCCAAAAAAATGTTTGATGAATGAATAGCTAATAGAGGAATGAATGAATTGCACAGCATGTGCAAGCACCTTTTTTTTTTTTTTTTTATAACAAGATAGTGTATGAATGCAAGTTACTCCTCTTCTTCAGTTCAATGAGCACATGCACTCTGGGTCTGGCACTGTGCTAAGTTCTGAAGACATAAAGGTGAGTTAGACGTAGTCCCTGATATTCAAGCAGGCTGGAGACCTAACGAAGAACTGATGTTGTGGTTCTAATCTGAGGGTAATCTGAAGGTGGAATTCCCCCTTCCTTAGGGGACCTCAGATCTTTTTTCTCTTACAGCCTTCAGCTGATTGGATGAAGCCCACCCACATTTTGAAGGACAATCTGCTTGACTCAAAGTCTACTGATTTCGATGTTAATTATACCTAAAAAATATTTCTGCAGCAATATTAGGCTGGTGCTTTACCTAACATCTTGGCACCAAAGCCTACTCAAGTTGACACAGCAGAACCATCCCTCACGTACACAGGTTGTCCAGTGAGAGCACAGTGTCTACTAGCATATGCCTGTTGAGTGAGCTAGGTCTTTCCTACGTGAGAAATTTCCTACACTCTTTGACATTTCAACCAACATCTGTTCATTTTTCTCTCTGTGTATGCCCTGCACCCTACTGGGTGCTTCCAGATGTATGTCATTCAGTCCTCACTACAACTTGTGATGTAGGTATTGTTATCATCTTTTAAGTTGAAAGAGGTCTAAATAACTTGCATGAGAGGTTCCACAGCTAATATGTAGTGGAGCTGAGATTTGAGTGAGGGCCTTTTTCATTCCAATGACCTTTTTACTACATCACGAAACCTTTAACAAATATCTAGCTTAAAGCCTTGCTTTTCCTCCAAGGAGCAATTGTTTTGCCAGGAATTCTGTGGTCCCATTAGATTTTGTGACAGGGACTCTCAATGTACAGGGATGGGAATCAGTGTTTCCAGCTCATTTCATATCAGCTCCGCATCTGGGCGAGGCCATGATTGGCCACAACCATATTGGGTCACAGTGAGTCAATAAGATGAAGGGGAAGCTTCCCAGATATCATGGCTATAAATGACATCATTGTGTTTTTTTACATACACACAAAACTGTCTCTTTAACTCTAGACCAGACACAAAGCGTATAGCCAGAAGTCTTTCTCAATGGAGAAGAAAGAACTGTTGGCACTAGGGTAATCAGTTACATGTCTGCTCAACATATAAGGAATATTCTGCTTTAAACTTACCAAAATTAAGTAGAAAATAGACTACAAGTAAAAAATGCATTGTCTCTGGGGCTCCAAATTTCAGTAGGAAAAAAAGACACATGGTATGGACATATGAATTCAGTGAACATTTATTGATGGCCTACTAAAGGCCAAACAATGTTGACCTTTAAAGGGATACAAAATATGTAGGATGTAGTCTTCTACCTCAAGGACACAGGAATGGGGACGAAGGGGAGAAGTACTAGTTCTTGAGTGGCTATTAGAAGGCAGCCATTTATCTCAATGAATCTTCATAACAATCTCTGTCGTAGATAGTATTATCTCTCTCTCTTTTTTTCTTATAGTCCTCACCCGAGGATATTTTTACATTTATCTTCAGACAGAGTGGGAGGGAGAGAGAGAGAGAGAAACATAGACATGAGAGAGACACATCGATTGGTTGCCACCCGCACAACCCCAACTGGGGCCGGGACGAACCGCAACCAAGGTATGTGCCCTTGGCCAGAATCAAACCCGTGACTCTTTGGACTGCAGGCCGATGCTGTAACCACTGAGCCAAACTGGCCAGGGCATTATCTCTTTTTTTATAGAGGAGGAAACTGCTTTTAGCAAAATGGAGTGATTTGCCCAAATCATACAACTGGTAAATACTATCTGGGATCTTAACCCAGATAGCTTTCCAAATCCAAACCTCATGTACCTTACACTAGATCACATTGCAGAGACGATTAAAAATGTATACAAACCATTACAACTAGCATAGAAGAACACTGAGAAGGAATGAAGTAAAGTTTGAGGAATCTGGAGGTGTTATTTAAGATGGACTTAAAAAAACAACAACAGATAGTATTTTTCAGGTAGAGATGAAAAAGAGCATAAGCCAGACTTGGAAGAAAAACTCAAAGGTGTTTGGAGGATAAGAGTTGCACAAACTCTCATGGAGCTTTAAAATCAGGATGCTCGTTCCAGAAAGGGTAACTAATGTGGATTAGAGCAGAGCAGATTGAGGGAGACCAGGTAGGAGATCCTTGCAAGTGTTCTCAAGAGATCCAGCAAGAATGGCAAAGGAAGATGGGTTTGAGAGATCAGAGTGATTGTAGGTGGTACTGAATTGAAGTGATTGACCAGTGAGTTCAGACTCCTGCGGGAGCAAAGGAACACAATGCCGGTAAGGGAGTGGGTGGCCTGGTCATGAGCTAGGGTTTCCATCAAGATGAAAGGAAAACAGAGGGAGGGAGGGAGAGAGAAAAGAAAGGGATTTCAGGATTTGCCATTCAGAAAGTGGAACAGATTGGAGTTGTGACCAAGTTTAAGATGTGTTCTTGCTGGGGAGTGGCTGAAACAGAATGAAAACAGAGCTCATCGGAGTGGAAGAGACTAGAGGATTATGAATCTGGAAGTCGCCGTGGGAGCTGGCTGTGACTCATGCAGTGGGAGTAAGTACTCTGAAGGCTGAGGCTGTTGAGAAAGTGAGAACTAGTCCTCAGCGTCAGAGGGAACTGGGATCTGGGAGTAGAGTGGAAGGCAAAAATGTTGGAAGTTTATCATAAGTCAGGAAAAAAAGATTGTCTAAAAAACGGATAGTGCATTAAATTGCAATAATAGGATAGGTGATTCTATCAGAAAAAAAAAATCAAAGACACCTCACTACTAACTTATAATTTGGAAAAGAATGAAATAGTAGACATTCGTGTAAAGAATTACATTTTCGCCCTGGCTGGTTTGGCTCAGAGGTTAGAGTGTTGGCCCACGGACCAGAGTCCCGGGTTCGGTTCCCACTAAGGGCGCGTGCCTCAGTTGTAGTTTGTCCCCGGCTCCGTTTGGGGTCGTGTGGGTGGCAGCCAGTCGATGTGTCTCTCTCACATCAATGTTTCTCTCTCTTTTCCTCTCTCCCTCCTGCTCTATCTGAAGATAAATGCAAAAATATCCTCTGGTGAGGATAAATTAATAAATTAAAGAAAAGAAAGAATTACATTTTCCGTGTTTGCTGGCAAGAAATGTCAAGAAATGCAACTAATACTGTCAGATCAAATTGAAATGCCTTTCTTCACCTTTTCTCACCTGTCCTGTGATCCACCCAGTCTACTTAAACCCAGTAAAGACGAAAAATATAGAAGCTGAGAAAATTCTCTTCCATTTCTGTTGAGTCAACCACTTGCCATCACTGAAACAGGCTTGCGTGTTCAGGGACACCCTGCCCATCTTTATCAATGGTGATGTCAAACTGAACGGGCAGCATGTTAGTCCATGTAATATGCAAGATGACATGGAGCCTGGGTGAATAACTTCTAATCAGCATGAGGTGTAAGAGGAAAGTCTGTCCAACATGGCACCATGAGCCGCATTCCAGCCTCATGACCAGGCATCGGGTTCCACGACTTGGTCAGCAGTTGTGCTCCGGTTGTTGCTTCTATTGACTACAGGGTTTTGCAAGCCTGGAACTTCCTTCCACCCAGAGCAGATTGCTGAGGCTTATCTGGGGTTTGTTAGTGAAGAGCTCATTGCACTCTGTCATGCATTCTCTGGTTTAGACTTGATTCAATTGTCATATAATCCAGGGGGCAATGAAGAGCTCTGGGCACGGATCTTCACGTCATTTCAGCTTTCCCATTGTTAGTGCTGCCTGCTAGAGAATTCCTGAAAGTGTTGCTTAATGATGATGTGGTAGGTCAGGGCAAAGACCTAAGTGGTAAAGCTGTCAGTCGTAAGGGAAAACTGAAGAACCAGTCCGGGTTGCTGGCAGCCGACTGGCTGCATTTGTTTTGTGCTGACATCAGAATCTAATTTGGGAGTAACCGTGGAGGTCAGTAAGTCCGATTGCTCATTCAAAGCAGCACTGTTGGAATGGTCTTTCTGGCTCGGGGAACTGGCTGCCTCTTGGGACAGAGCTATGTTCCCAAAGCTGAAATCTATATTTGGAGTTATTATTTGAGTGCCTACGGTGTGCCAGTCACTGTGCTAGTTCTTTAAATGCATAATCTTGAATGGCTCTCACAACAAGCCTGCAAGCTAGGTCTCCCCATTCTCATTTTTTTCAGATGGGAAGTAGACTCAGGTTCCATGGAGCTAGGATTTAAACACATGCCCTGGCCAGTGTGGCTCAGCAGTTAGAGTGTCAGCCTGCGGACCAGAGAGTCCCGGGTTCGGTTCCCGCTAAGGGCACGTACCTCGATTGCAGTTTGTTCCCGGCCCTGGTTGGGGTCGTGTGGGTGGCAGCCAGTCGATGTGTCTCTCTCACATCGATGTCTCTCCCTCTCTCTTCCTCCCTCTCTCCCTCCCGCTCTATCTGAAGATAAATGCAAGACTGTCCTCGGGTAAGGATAAAATAATAATAATAATAATAATAATAAAAATAAAAATAAATAAACACACATGTGCGGGTTTGAGGACAACAGCATCACATTCTTTCCACTCACACTCTCCGCTGGTTCTCAGGCCTTGTGTTACTCAAAAGTTCAGTCAACTCCTCTCTGGGATAACATAAATCTACAGCTTCTTTCACAACATTGCTAGTAACAATAACAATAATAGATTTTAAAGTAATTTGCAAATATATTAATTTCTTTTCTTTTCACACAAGTCTTGTAACATGGATAGAACCAGGAATTTACAGTTCAGTTTACAAATAAGGAACCGAGACTCAGATAACTAAATTCTCTAAGTCACAACTGAGGAATCCAGGATTCAAACCTGGGTCTTCTAGGTCTTCTAGTGGGGAGGTCAGTCGTTCTCAGTTGGGCACATGGACCAGCAGCATCAGCAGCAGCTGGTAATTGCTTTACATGCAAATCCTCAGGGCCCACCACAGATCCAATAAATCAGAAATTCTGGGGGGCATGGAAGTAGGTACGGACTGACAAACCTCAGAGGGAGGGAGTGGGGTGGCAGGAAAGAACTGATATGCGTATATGCATAACCAATGGACACAGACAACAGTGCGGTGAAGGTGGCGGGGTGGGGGGGGGAGTGGGGAGGAGGGTGTCAATGGGGGCAAAAAGGAGAGACATCTGTAATACTTTCAACAATAAAGATAAATTAAAAAGAATAAAGAAGCTCTGGGGGTGGTAAAGCCATCCGATTGAGCGAGCCCAGCAGGTGTCTGCAATGTCCATTGAAGTTTGGTCTAGGCCAGTGCTTCTTCCGCTGCCCTGCGTGTGTCCGCACTCCCCCACTCCCCCACGATGTGATCTCTGCGTGGAATAGAAAGAGAACAAGGTGGTTGGTCTTACAGAAGCTTTTGTACCTGAAGTGAATTTCCTCAGCAACTTCTCAAGATTATGCCTGAGATGCTTGGTGTTGGAAAAAACAGGACTTGGCCCTAACAGAGGAGGTCAGTCAAGCCCATTAAACTTAATTTTCTTTCAATGACCTGAAGAGTGACAAGCCCACAAAATGGAGATTGCATTTTTTTCTACTCATAAAATTTTAGCCTTGGCTGGTTTGGCTCAGCGGTAGAGCGTCGGCCCACGGACCAAAGAGCCGCTGGTTCGATTCGGGTCAAGGGCATGTACCTCAGTTGCAGTTCATCCCCGCCCCTGGTCGAGGTCATGCAGGAGGCAACCAGTTGATGTCTCTCTCACATCGATGCTTCTCTCTCTCTCCTCTCTCTTTCTCTCTCTCTCTCTCTCTCTCTCTCTCTCTCTCTCCCCCCCCCACCCACCTCCTTCCCTCCTTCCCACTCTATCTGAAGATACATGGAAAAAAAATATCCTCGGGTGAGGATTAAAAAAAAATTTTATCTTACCTCTACAATATTGCACTTATGAAATATAAATAACACCTCCCTAATCAAATGGCTCTTAGGGGATTTTTGTTTCTGACAGGGATTTGCCTATGATCATTAAGTAAAATATTTTCCAGTGGACTGTTACAAATTAGCAATATTCATCTACTATTAAATCTGAGATGGTTATTAAGTGACCAGTGGAGACTATGGAGCCCAGAAAAATGGTTAGGAAAGTGGACCATTGGAAAGAAAGTTGAGAACTGACAACTCTGACCAAACAGATGACCATCAAGATCAGTAGAAATACCACTTATTAAAAATGAATATCCACTGGGGAAGAAAGCATTGCATAGAGCAGAAGAGCATGGCCCCTGAAGTTGAAGGGACCTGGCTCCCGCCACAACACTGTTGCTTCCTGTCTGTCTACTGTCACCCTTACTTTATGCATCTGAAAAATGAGGATCATATTAAACCCACTCAAAATGATGTCATGAGAATTCAATGAGCTCATATATGAAAAACACTCAAAACGTAGTAACTAACACACCAAGTAAAGACTCAAAAGCTGTTAGCAATTATTTTTATGCATTAAATATGTATTTGTGCTAGACAGCTTGTAGCTCAGATGCCAGAGATGTAGCAATGACTATCCCATGACGCTGACCCTCTCACTGTATTCTGGTAAAGTTTGTTTTGGGTTTGTTTGTAGTGTAGCCCTTGGAGCAGATCCAGAATTCACATATGACCTGGTAGGGCTGAGCGTCAGGTGAACTTCTTTCACATACCACATTTTAACAAATCTAATAGTCCATCATTGAAAGAGACATTGTTTTAGGTACTATTCAGTAAACAAAACACACTGCCAATCATAATTGTAAGATGCTATTGATTGCCAAATACTCCCTAATTTCAACACTGCCTAGAATCCACAGAGACATTGCCCTATGTGTATAGATAGGCCAACAGGACGAAAGGGGAAGTGGCTCACGCGAAGGACATTTCACAATAGTCGGCAACTGGCTTGGAGGGAACCTTATTGAGCCAGAAGTTAAATAAAACATCAGTGAGATAGATCCTGCACATAGAGTGAGTTCCTGGGCTGCCTATGAGCCGTATCAAAATGATCACAGCCAGGTCAGTTTAAGATACATTTATTTGGTCCCTACTAGCTGCCATTCACTATTAGGAATAGGGCTACAGGCAAACTAGCATATTTTCTACAAGGGTTCACATATTAGTGGAAGAGGTAGACATGTAAACAGAATGCAAATCTATGGTTTAATATGCTGAAATATGCACAAAGTCTAGAAATTATATAGGGAAAATGATTCATTGGAGGGAGCCGATTGTGGGAGAGTAGGGGGAGCATATCGAAGAAAGCTTCCTGAGAAGACCATAACTGAGCAAGGTTTTTAAGGATAAGCTAGAGCTGAATGAGAAACTAGTGAGAGCAACAACTGACAAGAAGGTGTGGGTGTTATTATGTCTATTTCCACTGACTTTATTCTTTCACAAACTGTAGATTGTGTGCCCCTCGCTTGGCTAGTCAGGAGCGAGCATAGGAAGAGAAGGATGGATATCCATCCTTCCGCCCAAACCAGTGACTTTGAGAGCTCAGAGGTGCTACCTTCCTATTATTACACATGTACACAAAGAAGACGAAATGAAAATAACCCTGACATAGACTTCATACTATTGACAAAAGCCTGCCTTTTACACAAGCAGCCTTAGGACTATATCTAAAGGAAAAGTTGAGTGGTTCCATTTTCTTTCTAATTCCCGTATTTTATCCTGCATGAGAAATGAAGTGGAAAATGCATTGTATTAAAGGATGAAGAAACCAGACGTATTGTGAAGTTGCTAGAAAATACAAATGAGTCAGGGAGATGGAGGAGTGTGTGTGATTTTTCTCATGGAGGGGTTTTGCTATGTATTCGGGAATGGTCTATGTTAGCTGGGAAAGTGTGTACAAAATTGATTCGATTTTTCTCTGGGCACTCATTCAAGTTCGTCTTCTTTCTGTTTCCTGTCAGTGCTGATGGTGCAGTAAAGTTTTATTATTCTAAGAGAACTCTGGCCATCCTTGACACTTCCACAGTTAGCAATTAATTTCCTTGAGCTTATCAGCTTGTTACTGCCCATGTAGGGTCCCTTCTTATATGGCAGAGTAGTTTGAACCATGAATTGAGTGCTGTTCCTTCCTTGTTTTATTTAATACGTGTCATTTATCAAATTACCTTCTTCCTACATCTGCTACCTACACTACACCCTCATCTACACTCTGATCAGCAAACCAGGTAACATTAGTTCAATCACAGATGCGTAGACCAGGGCAACCATATACCAGATGACTCATCTTGGGACTTTCTGGGATTTCAGGACTAATTTATCCACAAAGAATATATGCATAGCTCAGGCTCCCTCTAAAATAAAATACTGGGTCAGTTACACAATTCCCTGGAAGATGATTATGGTTAGGCAGAGATAGACAGGAACATAAGGTTATGGTTACAATCAAGGAGACTTCACCCCGTGTAAGTATCTTCGAATGTTGATCACAAAGGCAAAGCCCTTAGCACAGTGCTTGGTAAGTAAAACCATCAGAAGGTTAGTTTCCTCTGTGTAGGGCTGTCTCAAGGGCATCCCATCCTACTCTAAGATGATAGGTATTCTGAAAGGATCCTAAACTATGGAAGAGGAGAAACATGGAGGAAAGGGTTGTTTTGATCAGAACAGGGAAAAGTCAAGACTGAACATCTTCCTCATTATTAAACCAGCTGAGAAAGCCACAAAAATCTCGTTTTTTTTAGCACACTTTGTTTGGTAGACCAAAGGATGTATGTAGTATGCTATGTGTCAATGGATTTAATGCTGCAGTCAGAGCATAAAGAATTTTTTTTGGGTATAAAATTTATATATTTTTTATAAAGCAAACAGAGTTATACTTTCATCAGAAGCTGTTTTCTAAGTCAGTGCCAGACTGTCTTCTCCTTCTGCAGTGTCTGATGGAAAGTCACCTGGTTTCACGATGGGGAACACTGGGGAAATAATAGATGACAGAAAGGGTAGGGAACTGGTGGGTTTCAATTTGTGTATGAGACATAGGTAGGTCATCTGTTTTTTCCACACTTCCTTTTGACTCCATGGATGTGGTAGAATAATTACAGTAGAAAAAAAACACAAATATGAGTGATGACTTTCCTCTCTTCCTCCCTTCTCTACTTATGCCCTGAGACATGCTTATGCTTATTACTTTTACCACCAGGGTTTTAAAGAAAGGCTTCTATGGCTCTCAGGGCTGTAGGGGTAATCTCCAATCAGCCCCAACAAAACATCGTTCAGCAAATTGTGATGAGAACATCACAATGGTGTGGAGTGTCTAGAAAAAAAGTTTTTTCTGAGAAAAATGTTGGTATTGTGTTAAGAAATTAAATAATTAATACATTTTTGAACCCTCATTAACAAATATTTATTCATATTTTCAAGTGAATCATTGAATATATAACAAATTATGTTTCAGTATTTAAATTATACTTATTAGGAGACATACATTTGGATTATTTTTAAAGGGCACTCTGAATAATTATTGTTTTCAAAACCACTTAAAAGTTTACATTAAAACATTTTAGAGATTGGAAAGATCTGAGAAATTGCCTAGCCTACTCTTTGTTTTCTGTAACAAAAATGGATCTATACCCTAAATACCTCATTCAAAAGCATCCAACCAGATAATGGTTGAGGGGTATGCTGAGGAATCTTTCTATCTCATTATGATACTCTTGACTCAACTCCAGGGATACACTATACTGAATCATAAAAAATTTTTACAGTGTACTTGCAATAATAGAGTTTAAGGACCTTATCCAACATAAATACAATTTGCCAACATTTTCGCTGACATTCTAAAGAAACAGGATCCCAACTAACAATTATTTCTTCATATTGTACTTTTGTAATTGTCTAGTCTACCTTATTACTAAGTCTGGCATTACCCTTTATTATCTAAATAAGTGCCTAAGTTTGACTCACGACAATGTCTCTTGCCTGGATCTGTTTTCATTCTCCCACTGGCCATCCCTCAGTGATTACAGCATCTTCCCAATGCAGTTCTTTGGCTAGCAAAGAGAAGCTTGAGTTCCGAGAAGAACATGTTCCTGTCCAATTAGAAGCAAAAGTTTCTATGAATTTCCTTTGATAGTTATAAATTCAATTATTCACTCATTTATTCATTTAAGAATTCTTTCTGGGACACATCCCAAGTCCCAGGCACTGGATTTAATGCTGTGGACAATCTGAGCTGAATGAGACACTGTCCCTGGACTCATGGTGTCCAGAGTGTGGTGAGGGCAAGATGTGTACACCATGCCCTATGGGTACAGGGTAGATAAAGCAATAAACAGAAATATGAGGCATGTGCTTTGGGTAGTAAAGAGAAAGGAGCCGTATCTGGGAATCATAAAGAAAAGCTTTATCTAAATATGCAAAATCCAAGAAGTCAAAGCACAAAGGTGCTAGCACTCTTTCAGGAACAATTTCATTTCTCTGCAATGGGGAAGACACAGACCAACTGAGAACCAGCATCTGAGCATTCTGATCATAGGAGTGTCAACAGTCATTGCCAAGTCACTAAACAGAACAGAGGGGTGGGTCTCAGGACCCCTGGAGTGCAGACAGAAGGTCAGAACTGACAAGAATGGATCAAGAGAAGCTACTCAATGACCAACCCAACCATCTGTAAGCACTTGAGAGACAGTCAAACTAGACAGCTCTGGAAACATACTCCAGCAGGCAAGCAGATGAGTCTGGGCCGACTCTGAGAGAGTTAACCAGTCACTGGCACATTATGGCATTTTAGGTCCATTTTAGTCAGAGAGGTAATGGTCACTTTACACAGTTGAGGCTGAGGGCAACAACTAGCACTTTATTTTTCCTGGAGCAGATGCAGCTCCCAAAATTGGTCAGAGTGCTCCAATATCCCTGTCTGTGCCTGGGAGACACTCAAAGTGTGATATTGCCTAAATCGTGGACCTCTCAGACAACGTTGGGTGCCTCTCAGAACCAAGACTAGGACAAGGCCAGCGAGGCACCTAGAATGCAAAATACAAGGAGACAGTCACTGTCCAGAGCCCACCCTCCACTTGTACCACCCTGAGAGTGAGTGAGTGGTTCCATAAAACCTGCCTCTTCCACCATTACTTCAAATCCTAGGAGGAGGAAGGGCTTCAACAATTCTCTGACAGGTAGGTACTTACTGTCAAACACAAGTGTGGGGTACAGCCTAAGTGCCCATCAGTAGATGAGTAGACAAAAAAAAAAAAAAAAAAGCTGTGACACATTGGAATACTACTTGGATGTAAAAAAGGAAATCCTACCTTTGCAACAGCATGGAGAGTATTGTGCTAAGTGAAATAAGCCAGTCAGAGAAAGACAACTACCATATGATTTCACTTATATGTGGAATTTAAGGAACAAAAACTAACAAATAAAATAGAATCAGATTCATAGATACAGAGAACAGACTGACTGACAGCTGTCAGAGGGGAGTGGGCTTAGGGGACTTAGAGACAGATAACAGTATGGTGATCACCAGAGGGAAAGGGGGGTGGGGGGAGGTAGAAGAGGGTATGGGGGATAAATGGTGATGAAAGGAGACTTGACTTGGGGTGGTGAGCACACAATACAACATACAGATGATGTAGAACTGTACACTTGAAACCTATATAATTTTATTAACCAATATCACCCCAATAATTTCAATAAAAAACAACAGCAACAAAACAAAAAAACACAGTGTGGGGTAATGAGTAGTCTGGTCAATTTCCCAAGGATCTGTGATGAAAAATTCCTGTTGACAGAATCCCAAAGGCAAGGGACTCTGCCCAAATTCACAAATAGAGGTTTTCTGATTTCTTTTTTTTTTAAAGGAAAGATTTGATTCATCTCTTAACTTGCTTCCTTCTCTGAGTCCCCTTCTCTGAGTCCCCAAATGAAACACATTTCACAGCCCCTCACGTTCTGTTCATTGAAAACAGACATTCAAAATATACACCCCTACCTCTGAGGTACTTAATAGTTTTGGTGGATATTCTTTCAGGGAGTCTATATGCACACAAGTTTCATTCACATTGGTGCATACGTCAGTTATTTGTTCCTTTTTATTGCTGAGCAGTAACCCAATTGTAAGAAAATACCACACTTTGTATATCCATTCTCTCATTGAGACATAGGGATTGTTTCTAGTTTTTAGCTATTGTGAAAAAAGCTATGAACATTCTAAAAAACAACATATACACCCCCGAGAAAAACTGTTACCATGTAGAATATTTTTCTAATTCTGTTGTGGCTTAAGCCTTGGTAGTAACACCTGGGTCTTCCTAAGGAGTGCCAGCTCACGTTCAATGTTCAAACACTGTTTTAGGATTAGTGCATATCTATTACAATGCCCGCAGGCTCCCTTTGCTGAATGAGACTTAAAATTGGCAATCATTTTTATAAACAGAGCAATAACCACAAAATATTCAACAAGTTAAATATATGGTTTAACAACTACATAATCCAGAGAGAAAGCATAGACATTATCATTTTCACAGTACATCTGATGTTTTTCTTTATCATCCCATCCAATCTGCTTCAACTTTATTATTTTTTCTTTTTTTGAAGAGTTAGATGATCATAAATGTGTCTCTGTTCCCCCCTCCCCAATCAAATTCTCTTTTTCTTGCATATTCACTTATACCCAAAATAAAAATCTTATTTGAAAAGAGAAAAGAAAACTGTTCACAAGGCAAGAGGGATACATATTGTTTACATACCACCATCACTCCAAAAGAAATTGGTAGATTTTCTTCAAAGGACAAGAAAATAACTAAATATGTTATACTTCACAGAGTCACCAGTCCTTGGATACAGAAAGACGAATTACGCCTCAGACAGAGCACACTCTTTCATTGACGCACAGAGGTCGAAGATTCACACAAAACCTTTCTAACACAACCGATGTGAGACCTGCAATGAGAAGTCCCTTGTGCCAGGCCTCCCAGCAGAGGTCCTTCTCCAATAACCCTGTGTGCAGCCCGGCCAGCTCAGAGGTTAAGTAGGAGCCTCCAGAGCAGGGAAATGAGGCCTCTCCCTCAGGATCCATCACAGCCAGCACTCAGGCAAACCATCGCCCTGAGTCTGGGCATAAATTGCTTCATCACCATCAATTTTAATTTAAAGCCATTTTAAAGCCCATTAATGTCTGAATGCAATTGAGGAACAGCTAGCTCACTTGTCATGATGAACTCTAGGATATTTTATATAGTTAAGAGCAGGAAGACAGTATGAGTGATAAAAGAGTACAGTTTATCCAACTATAACTTTAAGAGAAATCCCTATTTAGGGAAATTTTTACATTTCCTAGACCGCTATATCTGATTCTGTATAATTTGTTAACAACATCCATCAGTACCTATGGCTATAAGAAGAAAATGGAGGCAGTAATAAAATGAGCGGTAATGAGAAACCATCACCACCATTTACGACATTTTATTTCCTTGGATCCTCGCAAAAATTTTGTGAGGTAGGGTTAATGTTTTACTCCTATTTTTCAGGTGAGAAAACTGAGATTTGGAGGGATTAGGGAACCTTGCCCAAGGGCACAATTCTTGTTAGCAGCAGAGCTGGGGTTGGAACCAGGGGATGTTCCGAATCCAAAACCACACTCTTCCTTGTAGACTGGGCTGCGTGATTCAAATGATGACTGAGTTGATTATGACTTGTATACTCAATGGTAACAAATAAAATTAATCTGTGTAGCAGACAGTTTGTTCCTGTGTGGTGGGAAGAGTAACCGAGAGTAACCTCATCTTGGAAGCATGTACCTTTTTGATAAGATGGCCCCGAAAAGCATGCCAATGCCGCAGTCAGTTGTGTAAGAATCACAGCAGGAGAGAAAAAAAAAACTGATATGTGAATACACCTCATTGTGTTGGAAACTGTTTGCTTGCAGCACTTTCCATCCTTCCCATCTGTTCGGTGCCCTGGGAGGCTGACTTCTGTGAACTGCATCAAGGCGAACCTTTCCTCACCATCTGGGAGTTGGTCCAACCATAGAAGGTCCTGGAAGGGGATGGTGGGTGGGAGGAGATTGTGTTTGGGTTTTGAATCTCCCCTCCCAGTTGCCTGCTGGTCTGAGAGTTGGCAGTGACTGCCTTCCTCCTCAGAAGACTGAAGTTTGCTTCTCTCTCTCTCTCTCTCTCTCTCTCTCTCTCTCTCTCTCTCTCTCTCATTCAGTCATTTCTCAGTAAGCCCTGAGTCCCCTTGCACCTGCTGACTTAAGAGTGGTTGCTTAACTTGGATTTCCCTGAAAGAAATGACTGAAATGAAGGCTTATGTGCAATATATTATTTATTTGGGAAGTTATCTCAGAGAACAGGAATATCTCAGAGAGGCAGAGAGAGTGAATGAGAAAGAAGTAAATAGTCAAAACCAGGACACGTAGTTCAGTTGGCCACTGCTATCAACTGGTGCTCAATGCCTCTGAACCTTCTGAGGAATTGAATGAAATGCATCACAGAACCATCTGCTAGGGAAGAAATAGGGAGTGGTCATCAATTGGGTTCCATCCTTCCTTCCTCAAGGGTGGCACAGTACCAACTCACCCATTTCCAGTTTGTGCATGCTTGAATGCTAGGCAGGGTCCCCCAGGCAGCCCACCTCACCGCATCAGAGAAGCCCCGGAGCAGGCCGATGGCAGAGAAGCTGGTCAAAGCTGACTGACCTCCATGGTGGAGGGAGGAGGGGAAGGCAGAGGGTCTGTGAAAATGGTGCTCTGCTCCTGCTAACCCGGGGTTCTTCTCCACCCTCTTGGTTTTTATTTGTTTGTTTTTAACTTAATGTTGCCACACATTATAAAGAGTTTCTTCTTTAAAATCTCAATTAGCCCATTTGGAACATCTGTTTCTTGTTATAACCCAGCCTGCTTCACCAGTTTGCTGTGGACTGTCAAGTCTGCCTTCAGACGGTCCTCTCCTTTCCTCAGCATTCTCTTCCCCCTGACAATAACACCTAATGGCTTTTGCTCCCCTTTTATACTGGGTAGGATAGTGCCCCCCCATTCATGTCCTTCCTAGAACCTCAGAGTGTGACCTTATTTGGAAACAGGGTTATTGCAGATGTAATTATTGAAATTAAGATGAGGTCATACTGGAGTGGGGTGAGGCTTCACTCCAATGACTAGTGTCCTTATAAGAGGATGGGAAGAGACACAGAGACAGAGACACAGGGAAAACAGCCTATGAAGGTGAGGCCGAGATTGGAGAGAAGTGTCTACAAGCCAAGGGAAACTGAGGATTGCCAACAACCACCAGAAGCTAAGAGAAAGGCATGGAACAGATTTTGTCTCAAAACACCTAGAGGGAATGAGCCCTGCCAACACCTTGACCTTAGATTTCTAGCTTTCTCCAGAACTATGAGACAATATGTTCCTGTTGTTTAGGCCACCCAATTTGTGGTAATTTGTTATGACAACACAAAAAAATCTAAGGTAACTCTCCATCAAGTCTCTCCTTCGAAGTCACATAGAGGTCTACAAAGACTCATGTTTTATTTTCTCTCAAACCATCAAAACTTGTATGTCCTGAGTTTATCCTTCAAGGTCACAGCCTTTACCAGCTAAGAGTAGGTGAGGAGACTGAAGGTCTCTGCCAGTGCTTTAATAACTAGCTAACATGATGCCCAAACAACTCAGCACATTTATTCCAGTTAAACTCTCTTGTCTGCTTAAGGAAGCACTTGAAGAACCCTTACCAACCAGCTAGTGGAGAGTGATTTGGGCTACTCTTCAGACCATACCCTTCAGGATGCCAGCTGCCATTGCTCTACCAGCTTGAGTGAGAGGCTCAAAATAGCATGGAGATATTCTAACAATGCCTGCCACCTGTTAGTTATCCCAAAAGGAACCACACAGGAATTAGGACTGCCTCAGCACAATCCACTGAGGAATAAACCTGTGGACCAGCTGGGGTGGGAATTAGGCACCACTGTGGATTGTAACCATTTTCCATAAGTACAGTCACCTCTTGATATGCACTTGCTCATCATTCCCAACCTGTCCTCCCTCACATTTTCTTGAACCCCATTTTAGTACACAATTAACTCTACATCAAGAAGAAAAGGTCAAGAGGAAGACTATGCAACTAGTTCTCTTGAGTGTGTTGCTTAGATGTAGTTTTTTAGATGACATATCAGGCTAAGAGGGAATTTTGCATGCCATGGGTTTGGTTTGGTTTTCCTCATCAATGTTTGCATGTGGCAGAGAGTGGAGACTTAAGCCTCCATGCCTCTCTGCTGCTCTGCCACCACTGAGTGTGGACTTCAGAGATGAGTGAATCCAGTCTGCCTCAAGCCCCCTCCAGATCTGGGGGCCTGGAGAAAGATGACAAGCCTCCCCGAGCTTCTATCTTCTCACCCCTGACCTGGGGAGAAAGGCTCCCTCATAATGAGGTTGAGAGGACGAAAGAAGTGGCGTGTTGTCTTTTCTACCCAGTCATGCTGCTTGTGGTGTAGACTCCATGCCCAAAGACCCATCTTCTTTATGGCTAGTGTTTTTGGCTCCATAAAACCTGACTTGAAAAAAAGACTTCAGTTATGGAAGTTTAAGATTTTTAGTTTAACAATTGACGGCAACCCACAGTAAGAAATATATTCTCTGTCATGCCCAGCACACCACACACACACAAACAACTGAAACAAAATTCCACAAAACTTACTTTGTGCGATGCAATCTGATATCTAGTTCTTGAAAGAAAGATGCTAGCCATGACCTACTAATTGATTTTATGACCTACCGATGAGTGGTGACCTATGTTTTGCAAAACACCATTCTAGACTAAGGACAAAAGCTCCCATTCTTATGATTAAATTATAGAAGATTGTTCCTAAGTCTATTTATACGTAGAGAATATGTGATCCTGTTGTTTGCAGCACACAGGACTCTTGTTGGTTCCTTGTCTGATAGATATTTGTTCTCCAGAGTCCTTTTCACTATTTTCAGATTCATGCCATTTGCTCTTGCAGCAGATTTTTCCTACTTTCAGTTTGTTATATTATCTAACATTTTGGTCACTTTGTAATCTTAAAACTCTTCTTACTCTCTGTTCTGTCACTTACCAGACTTGACAGGTTCATAGCACCGTGAGTGTCTCGGAACAGACCATGAACACAGGAATGGGCAGGAAGTTCAGGCTCCAAAGCACAGAGAAGTGACCTTCTGTGGGGTCATGCAGATTTGAAAGTGATGGTGCCTCCCCCCTTGTGGTCTTTGAGATATTTGGGGGGTTTTGCCCTCATTCTTCTTGTGGCCCCTTTGCCTGGAGGGTTGTCATAGAGGAGCTTGAACATTATTGGTAAAGCCACCCAAGCACCTGAGGCCCTCTGCTAAAATGAGGAAAACTTCCTCTATCCTACCGCTATCCACAACTCCCTGGATAATCCCAAAGAAATACAGCTCTGCCTTCCCAGTGGCTCATACATTTTGTGGGGGATCAACAGTCTATTCACGCTAATTTTATGAAAGAGAACTGCACGCCAGCAAGCTTAACTAATGTGTCCCTGTCACATCACAAATTAATTGTAAAGTTGGAACCCAAACTCACATTTCTGACTTTCCTATGCACTATCCCATAAGTTATAACGGGGCTTCATTATTTCACAATATGGCCAAGGGCAGACCCTGTGTATCTTCAAATAAAATCAAGTAGAATCTACTCAGAAATCCTTATGGTTCTATGAAGACATCCAAGTCCTAGTTTTGTTGTAAATAAATAACAACATCCACCATCATAGCTCACATGCCTCACATTTAAAATGAGGAAAGTGATTCCTACACAAGAAAAAGCTAAAAGGAGTTCATCACCACCAAACCAGAATTATATGACATGTTGAAGGGTCTTCTTGAAGGAGAAGAAAAAAATATGAACAAAAAAAGGGCAATTAATATATATCTATCAACAATTGAATCTACAAATAAAAATGAGCAAGCAGAACAGAAACAGACTCATAGATACAGAGAACTTTTTGTTGCTTGCCAGATGGGACGGGGCTGGGAGGATGGGTGAAAAAGATGAAGGAATTGAGAAGTACAAATTGGTTGTTGGACTGATCAACCTCAAAGGGAAGGGGGCAGGGAGGGCAAGATGAGATAAACCAAGAATTTCTATGCATATATGCATAACCAATGGACACCGGCAATAGTGTGGGGAAAGCAGGAGGGGTGCGGGATTGGGGAGGAGGGGGTCAATGGGGAGGGGAAGGGGGGACATCTGTAATACATTCAACAATAAAGATAAGTTAAAATAAATAAAATAAAATGAGGAAACTAGCTTAGAGCTCTCTGGTGGAGCCACAAAAACTACTATTTTTCTTCAAGACCAAAATGATCACTGTTCATACTTTAAATCTTTCTGAAATCAGGCTGAATAAGAAATAATTTGTCCTCTTAACATAGTCTGCTTTTACCTTTAAAAAAAAAAAAAAGCTGTATTCTATTGGGAACATTTCTCAAAACATAAATAACATGTTTTAGATAGGATTGTAGACTTTTCTCTTATGATTAACGCTTCCATCAAGACTGGCTGACCACTGAACTTTTCTTTCTTACCTTCTCCCTGCTTTCCTGGTTCTCACTTAGGCCTCTCACATTCCACATAATTATGCATAAATGGTGTTGACCACTTAGCCTTCTGGCCCATTGTAAGTGTCTTCAGAGGTCAGGAGGTGTGCACATCCCTCTATTGAGTCTGAAGTCAATGGTTCACGGAAACTGGCCGCTGTTGGGGGAACAGGAGAAGTTAAGGGGTTTCCCTATAATTTGCACCCTGAGTGCACCATTTAATTCTTTTGGAAAGCCCCTCTGAGAGAAGCATTTTAGCCTTTAAAAACAAAGGTTTTTGCTACTGCACTGATATAGAACCTTGACATTTCAGAACTGAAAGGAACAAAACTCAATGACCCCCCAAGAAAAACAATGGTGGGAAAATAAGTAAACCAAGTCTAGTATAAACAGAGACAGAAAAATATTTTTTAAGACAGAAATAAGACTTTTAGTGACAAGCATGGGTAAGATTACGCAAAAATAAGAGAAAAAAAATACTTGGCAAGGTTTCCTCAGCCAGTTTACATTAGCCAACAATATATTTCTGATCTGTGAAATTATTGGTTTGATTCAAGAGGGGTTTTTCATTAATAAGTCTAAATATCGCCTATCAATAAGGCTAAAAATGATCAACTAATAACATAAATGTATTATCCATTAAAATAGTATCACTATTTATTCCTGCTAGGCCTACATATGGCTTCTATGGTATGTGGCATTTATGATTAGCTAATTGGTTAAACTGCTACATTTTGTTCAGCTATGTGTAATAGAGGACCTAAATACAGTAGCTAGAACAAATATGAGTTTATTTATTCTTACATAACAGGAAGTTACTGGGGTGGTTGCTGCAGTTGTTTCAGTAACTCAACCATGTCAGGGCCAATGTCTCTGTGATTCCCTATCCCTGGTTTACCCTCATGATCACAAGATGGCTACTGAAGCTCCAGCTATCAGGTTTGTACCCAAAAAAGTGAAAATATATGTCCTTTTTAATTATGCAAGCAAAGTTTCCCCAAAATTCCCAACAGATTTTTACTTATAGCTCATTGACAAGAACTGTATCACTTGATAATTTCAAGGAAGTATGGACTTTTGAGTAGAAGCCATAAAGAGAAAAGAGGGTTAGAGACAGGTGATGGATACACCAACTTGTAAAGTCTGCCCGAATTTTTATCTGGATATTTCTGAAACATGGTAATATGGAAACAATCCTAAGAATGAGCAACTTTGATAATTTTGAGTCAACTGACATCTAAAGGCCAATGTCACCTAGTCTTTTGTTTTTAGTGAAGATGAGAATCAAAGGAAATCTTAAAAGTGGCTGAAATAGATGGAACAATGGACCTCTAGTTATACCACATCATAATCCCCCAAACCTGTACTCTTCAGATGGAGAAATGGGGAGGTCATCGAGAATTCCCTGGGTGGGCCCTGTGTAATTACAAGGTTCCTTAGAAGAGAGAGACAGGAATGTCAAAGTCACAGAAGGAGATGTGATTATGGAAGTAGTGGACAGAGAGAGAGAGAGAAGGAGATTTGAAGATGCTACACTGCTGGGTTTGAAGATGGAAGAAGGGGCCATATGCCGAGGAACACAGGCAGCCTCTAGAAGTCAGAAAGGACAAGGGAATGGATTCTCTCCTGGAGCCTCCAGGAGAAATGCAGCCCTGCTGACAACTTGATTTTAAGATTTCTGATCTCCAGAACTAAATGATAATAAATGTGTGTTGCCTTAAGCCACTAAATCTGTGGTAACTTGCTATAGCAGTAGGAAGAAATGAATACAGATTTTAGTACTTGGAAGTGGGGTGGTGCTGCAACAAATACCTAAAAATGTGGAATTGGTTTGGAATTCAACAGTGGCTGGAAGAATTTTTTTGGTGCATGATAGAAAAAAGCTTAAACTGCCTCAAATAGACTGTTGGTAGAAAGAGGGGTTATGAGACTGCCGCTGAGAGTTTAGAAGGAGGTGAGGAACAGGGTAGAGAAAAGCAAGGTCATCTTAGAAAATACCAAAATCATTATGAATAGCCTGGTGATAGAACTATGGATGTTAAAAGTGCAACTAGTGAAAGCTCAGAAGGAAATGAGGAACAAGTAATCGTACCCTTTCCACAAAGCAGAACTTGTAAGTGATGAGCATAACTGGTATTATCTGCCTGTCCCACTATTGCACTTTGGGAGCAAATAATTTGTTTTCTAATTTTCTAGATCCACAGATATAGAGGAATTTTGTGGCAGGATAGATCACACCCAGAGTCTCACCCATTCTCTGACTTAGATGCTTTAGAGGATGAGATTTGGGGCTTTTGAGCTGATAAGACTTAGATGAGATTTTGAGTTGAGCAGTAATAAGTTGAGATGTTTGGGGTACTTGAATAGGATGAATGTATTTTGCATATGGAACAGACTTGAATTTTCGGGAGCCAGAAAATGGACTGTAGTAAACAGAATAATGCCCCTTCCTTCTGCAAAGGTGACCACATTCTAAACCTAGAACCAATGAATATGTTGCCTTACAAGGCTAAAGGGATTTTGCTGGTAATTAAGGTTCTTGAGATGAGGAGATTCTCCTGGATTATCTGAATAGATTCAATGTATAACAAGGTTCCTTGACAAGAGAAAGAGGGACACTGGAAAGTCAGAGTCACAAAAAGATACGAGATGATGGAAAGAAAAGACAAAGAGAAAAAATGGATTTTAAGATGCTACACTACCAGCTTTGAAGATGGAAGAATGGGCCTCGGGCCAAGGACGGCTGCAGCCTCCAGAAGCTGGCAAAGGAAAGGACATGTATTGTCCCCTTGAGCCTCCTGGAGGAATTCAGCCCTGCTAACACCTGGATTTTAGGACTCTGACTTCCAGAGTTGTAAGATAATCAATCTGTGTGGTTTTAAGCCATCAAATTTGTGATTATTTGTTACAGAAGCCATAGGAAACTAATACAGTGGCCTAGATCAAATTAGAATGGAAGCTTCAAATTGCTTTTAAAAAATAAAAATTAATCTTTTCTTAGAGTATGGCTACAAGCCACAGTGTTATCGTAATTGCCAACACTTATTAAGTATTTATGGTGTGCTTGGAAAATGCAAAGTGTACTGTAGGCCTTTAATTTAACCCTCACTATGAGGTACCCACTAATAGCATCTTCCTTTTTTTCTCAGCGCAGATGAACAGACTGCCGGCGGCAGGAGCAGCCGTGCTGGCAGAGCGGGCAGACTATTGGAAAGGAGCATCTGGGGCATTGGCACAGACTCACCAGGTTCCTTGGAAGTAGTTGGCTGTTACATCAGTGGCTGGAAACTCACAAGACCACATAGAACACTAAAGGTCACTTAGGGGACTCTCCTCACTCTCTCCATGAACATCGGGAAGAACTTGGCCAAGGACCGTAATTCAAGCTGAACCACTTGGTGGATGACTGAACTGTCCAGAGATCCCTTCGTGTTTGTCCTGCACTTGAAGAGTAGCCCAAAGGCACGTATTAAGAGGAAATTCATGTCTGTTAAAGGTCATCTAAATAACTTCTTAATAATTTTAGAGAAAAATGCCACTGTTATCCAAATACAAAGGTATTCTCGTCTCCTAAAAGTGATGTTTGAATCCTGATGAGGTTAAAAAAAAAAAAAAAAGCATATAGTAGCCCTCACTTTGCACGGTTCTGATACAAAGGAGTTCGGTTGACTCAGTCGATGCAGTATGCACAAATCTAGGGCTGCCTGTACTAAATTCTCAATGGAACCGAAGGGAAATAAGGTCCTAAAATAACTGCTCTGTGTCCCTGAGGGCAGGATCAACAAGCGATCTTTAGGTCCTAACTGGAAGAAAAGAAAGCGTGTCTCATTCTCAGGGAACAGAAGGGGATATACAAGCCAAGGAAATGACACAATGAGCTGTCGAGGTTAAAAAATAAATCAGATGAAGTGTCAGACAGGCAGTGGACGTGACTAAAGGATGGATGATTCCTTGAGATCTTTGTATTTCAGATTATTTTTACATCATCATCCTTTGTCCCAGAGGATGACAGTCCTGGCTGTTACTTCCTGTGTATGGAAGGGTGGGTGAAAGGAATGAGGCTAACAGGCTGCCTCATCCCCGTTTCCTCCCGGTTCCATGTCGTATTCAGATTGTGACCGTGGCTTCCAGGACCTGCGCTATTTCTGGCGATGCCTCAGACCTGGCACAATGGGAAGATTAGAATTTAAATAGTAGTGTTTTCACTTCACAGGCTTCTTTGTCATTTCCAACTCTTGTCACCTGCCTTGTGACAATTGTATACTAATTGTGCTTAGTACACACTTAAAGGATGGCTCCTGCCTATTTTCAGAATATTCCAGTGGCAACCTTTTTTTCCCCCTAGTTCAGCACAAGACTGTTAGGCCCACATTTGAAAGGATTAACAGGCTGTAAACAAAATGAAACAATTCAGGAATGATTACCATGTAGGCACCAACACTGTATAACAGCATCTCTGTGCCTAGGAAAACCATTCCTACCACATTCTTTTTATCAGCCTTCGACAGAGTCCTGGTGTGTGGGGATGGCTGCTTACTGCCCTGATAACATTATCCTACACAGTCACAAGGCACAATTTTTACATGTTCCAGTTAACACGCCTTAACACTTTTTAGTGCCTTCCAAAAGAGATCTCATAACATAAGAAAATATACCTTTATCACTCTTGTTACAGGAAATTCCAAGGTTTTTAAGAGCACTGTGCCAGAAATGAGTTTGAAGACCAAATATATATTTGTTTTTATAAATCACAATATCACAGTTGTCTATGCAGCTACCAGAAGAGGAATTTGAGAACCAGAACCAAAAGAAACCAAGCCATTAAAACTACTGGATGAAGACTGGTCTAAGGAAGAAGTGGGAGACCAGTTATCCAATGGGAAAAGAAGACTAAGAGCTGAAGAACAGTCAAGAAGGCATGCTGAACCTCACCTCCAGCTTGGTCCTAGACACTTGGAGCCCAACTGAGACTGTATCTACCCTTCCTGGCTCAGTTGTGGTCAGATGGCCCAGCTCCTTCCTCCCAGAAGGAAAGGAGCAGCAAGCAAAGGCTGATGTATGAAAAATGAAGGGGAGTGTTCACAGGTGAAGAGAGCATGAAAGCAGGGAGACCAGTTAGGAGGCTGCTGGAGCAGTTCAGCTGAGAGACAATGGTTTCTTGGACTAGCCTTGTAGTAGTAGAGAGTGTGAGATGTGGTTGGATTGGGAATATATTTTGGAAGTAGAGCTGACAGGACTTCTCAAAGAATTGAATGTGAAGGAAAGATCAGGGCTGATCCCCAGATATTAGGTTTGACCCACAGACTGAATGGTAATGCCATTGCTAAGATAGTAAAGAGGAGGGGAGGAAAAGTTGGTGTCAGACATCTAAGTGGAGATGCCAAACAGACAATTGGACATATAGTCTGGAGATCAAGATCTCTTCTGGGAGATAATATTTGTATAAAATGTAATGTAAACTTGCATTATGCAAAACATCCAATTCAGTTTTACCAAACTGAAAAAACAAAACAAAAACAAATTTAACCCCATTAACAGGTGATATTCAGTTTGTTTTTCATGAAATTAAATCATCTTATTTAAGTGACTCTTAAGCTACCTTTATTGATACACAGGGTTGGCTCAGTAAAAATCATAATTTCTCTTTGGTCATCAAAACCTGGTAGAAGCAAGTGATGATTCAGTTGCAGCATCAGAAATATGGTTTCTATATCAACAAAATTCTTACAATATGCAGTCATTGATTCTAGATAAAATCCTGTTTCACTGGTTCATATCTTGTGATGGGTGTAGTCAAAACTCTTTCTTCTGAAAAAAGAAAGAAAGAGAGGCACCTTCACAGTTGTATTTTTCTTGACACATCTAATGATATCCAAGTTGGCCTGGCATCAAGCATGATAAACGGATTTTGGTTCAATTCCTCTATTCTGCTCTGATAGGGTCCTAAGGCTAACCCATTCCCATGATCTCAGAGTTGTGGTATTGGGTGATAAATCCACTTACTATGCTATATACCCAAACTCACAGTGGAAGTGAGTAATAGTCAGTGACCAGACTTACCTGACTCTACTCAAACCCCCAGTTAGATCTGTCTGCAGAAATCAATTATTTGTTGACTGCTAATTAGAGTGATATGCCCTATTTATTAAGTTTCTCTGCTTATTCTATTATATTGCTTGCAGCTGCAAGATAAGCACCATGAAGAATTTATGATATTAGAGAAGCTGAAGATGTGAGGGTGAATTGTCACAATGACTACAACTTACTTTCACATGGTTCTGCAAACACACAGTTGATTCTTACTGTTTGCAGTAGTTATGTTCTATAAAGTCACTGGGGACACTGGGACAAAGTTAAACCCCTGCAAATGCTAACCCTTGTTCCTAGGGGAAATACAGTGTTAGGTTCCTACAAGCCTCTCTGGTCACAGCATTTCCATCGACCAACAAAATACATAACCTTGTTTGATGTGTGTTTCTGTTTAAAGACACCTTATTTAGTATACATTGTTGACTCATTAACATTGAACTAATGGCCAACAACGCTGTAACTCATGCATGACTGAAGCTTATTTATCATGTGTGTTTTCTCCATAAGGCACATTACGGCCTTCTTCTGCTTGGGAATACTAGACAGCTCTTCAGCACTCTGATTAGGGACCATTTTAAACAGTGAAATCACCAATAAAAAATACAAAAAACATGGCACTAAATAGACCATGGAAAGGACACCTGTTGGGTGGCAGGGAGATTGAAAATACATGGTCTTTGCCATCAGGTAGTTTCTAGTCTATTAAGGGAGATAAGATTAACACACACAAAACACTTGGAAGACAACAAAACAGAGTGTGCGAATGAGATGAGAGTGTTTTATATTAATCTATGAGTTTTTTTTTATTGCTTTTATCCTGCCTTTTCCAGACCTTTCAAGTACCAATGATACTTTCTATATGAGCTGTTGTTAGGGGAGAGCAGATCAGAGCCTAAAACCAAGAAGTCTACAAAAATTGTAACTGGATTTCTTAAATACTGAGTAGACACTATGACCTGAAAGCCAAAGGGCTTTTTATTTGTAAAGCCAGGCTTTGTTGAGAGGGACAAAGGGTTTCATGGAATTCTAAGAGCTGAGCTTTAATGATCAAAAACCAAGTTTGGTGGAATGAGTACTGTTTACACTAACATCACAGAATAGTGGAGAACACCAATTAACATATCTATCTTCCTACCCAAAAGGAAATGAAGATTTACCGGTGAGAAAGAGACGATTCGGAAAGAATAACACATGGGGCTTAATAAGATTAAGATAGCTGGTGGTAAAATCTTTTCTCTCCTGAGGTCAAATCTTATGTGGAGTGTGGTAAACACACTTATTATGTTTAGAGAAACTCCTACTAGCACTTTCCAAGGCAGAGAGAGCCCAAGAGGACAACCAGTCTCATACGAAAGCTATGATTTGAATGGCATTGGAGCCACATGGCTTTTGGGTCATCATTAGCAATGATTGAGGAAAGTGGCTAAGCAGACAGATAGGCCTTAGCATAGCTTTGCAGAGCCCTGTGTACTACAGAGTAATAAGGATAGGCAACTGAGAGTTTTGAAACCCCAAGGGGGTATGGAGGGACTGCAAAAGGTGATGTCACAAGAGGTCTAGGGCAGAGCAGGAGGAGGTAGAAGTGTGGTCTTCTTGGTTGATCAGAGCCAATGTAGAGACCAGAGTCATCATCAGCAGCTGCCAGCTCATCAAAGACCAGGCAAGATGGTTAATGCCCCATGGGCACCAGCCACTATACCCCAAAGCCCAGAGCATGACAACATAGCATGGCAAAAGCAAAGGATTACAAGAGAACCCAGATTCCTCCTAAGCTTTCTGCATACTGAAGTCACTCCTGAGGAAAACTCTAAATATGACTGCATCCTTACTAGAAGAGGCAACATTTTAAACTGGAAGTAAGGAGTTACCTTAACATGGAAAGATGAAAAACTTTAGGATCAGTAAAAATGAAGTCTACAAATGGAGCTGAGCTGAGTTTGATTAAAAAAAAAAAAAAAAACAAGTTACATTTCTTCCCATCTGATTTCTGGTTAGAAATTTTGAACTTGCTACATGGGCTAATTGTGATGCATCAACAAAAGGCCCCATAGCATTTCAAAGTTGAGTGGCATCAGTGAGGCTGGGAATGGGCAAGTAATGGTTGGGAAGGAGGTTAAGTGAGGTGGCCTCCAATGCAGACTAGGCTCAACCAGAGGGAGACAGTGGGGTACTAGGTCAGAGGTCTGAGCTGCATAAGATGAAACCTGCCAGGTGAGACGGACACCTGGAATCATCGGAGGGCTCCTGTGAAATGTGAAATTGCATGCTGGGAGTTGTAAGCCCTGTAGCAGAGAAGTTAGTAGACTGTCCTTTCTTGCCCTGTCCATACTCCTTAGACAGTCTACTCCTAGGTCAGCACCATGTGCCCTGAACCTACCTGCCTTTCGATGGCAACCTCAGTTGAATGGACCAAGGGTTATACACGCCAGACCCAAACAGGCCCATTAGGAGCCCTTTCCCAGGAATTTGGAATTGGGACACAAGGATTCTAGTTTACTGACTCTCAAAGTTTAGTGTATGTAAGAATCATGCGAGATTTCCTATCTCTGCTTCCATATCTTCTGGACTGGAGCTAAAGGATATTAGAATTGCAGGATCTTTGGTCTTCAGGATGTGTTTGATGCAGCAGGTTTAGAGCACAGGATGCTTCCAACAATTATCCCCAATGAACCTAAAATAGGAAGGTCATGAATCACAAATTGAGGGACAGAGCTAAGGTGTTTTAGCCATATAAATGGTGAAGCAGAAGAAGGAGGTCTTGAGACAGAGAGAGAGAGAGAGAGAGAGAGAGGTATAAGGCGAACATGCAGAGAGAAATTGTGTGGTAGGCGGGAGGCTGGTTCATCAACCACCCTTCCCAACCCTTCCCCCTTGCTTACCTCACTCACTCTAATAGAGAAGAGCAATTCTAAGCACCTGTGCCCAATCTCCTTTGAAGCCAGGAGGTCATATGACATACTTTGGGCCAATGAGAGGTACATGGAATTCTGCTTTGTTGGGAGAGGGCATTTTGGGAAAGGGTTTCTCTCTGTGATGGAAGGGTAGCTATAGGAGAAGCTGCCCATTTTTGCTCTTCTTCCTCCATAACACCTTGAGCAACAGTCATCTGTAACCATGAAGTAATAGGCACCAACACAGAGTCAACACCCTAAGGGTGCAGAGTGGGAGAAAGGCCTCGAGTAATGGACCCAATGCCCCCGCCCTTGCTTGTTGGGTATGTATATAGTAGTGTATGTTTTGATCTTTAGTGATTTCATAGAAGTGTAATCAGGACCGTGAGAATAAAACTGAGGGTGAGCACACACCCTCCAGGCATTCCTAGAATTGTATCTGTGACAGGAAGAGCCTTTCACTGCTGCTAGCATCCCGTGATGACCAGGTAGAAACAGCTCAGAGCTAGGAGTCATGAATAATAAATCAATTCATAAGCAATCTCAATGAGAGCATTCTAAGAAAACTAAAAAGAGCTAATTGCCCATCCAAGCAAGTGAATCTGTTAGATTTTCCTTGCTGGTATAATAACTTACCAGTAAGACATACATAATTATTCTATAGAACATGTCACCTTATTATAGTTATAGGCCAAAAAGAATTTAAAGACACCAGGTCTCAAAAACATAGCAGAAATCTATGGGAAAAGCAGTTAAAATGCAACGACAAAACCAGAGAGCATCATTACACAACCTCAGCCTATAAACTGGGGCTCAGATTTGAATCACCTTGGCCTATACAACCCAGTCCTAGGACCCAATTGAGTTAAGGGGTCAACAAACCCAGAATGTGCAACCTCAGCTGACCTGAAAATCTGTTATATTTGGAATGGTACGACTGCTAAAATCCTAGGAAGGTAGACTTACTGAAAACCTAGGAGAATGGAAAATAAGATTAAGAAGCAAAATCAAATCCATTGTGCTTTTCAAACCTGAAATGATGAGAAAGTTATTTAAACAGTTTTGTAACCATAGTGACATTTTATATTGGTTTGTTTGCTTCTTAAGGTGCTAGAATTTATATTAGTTTCCTGTGTTTGCTGTAGCAAATTACCACAAACTTGGTAGCTTAAAACAACAGAAATGTATTCTCTCACAGTTCTAGAGGAGGGCAGAAGTCTAATATCAAGCCTACACTGCCTCCAGGAGCTCTAGGGTGCACTATATCCCTTGCCTCTTCCGGCTTCTGGAGGGTGTGAGCATTCCTTGACTTCTGGCCACATCACTCCAATCTTTGTCTCTGTGTTTACATGGGCTCTTCCTTTTCTGTGAGTCCCTCTGATTTCCTTCTGTCTTTCTCTTATAAGGACACCAGTGATTGGATTTAAAGCCCAGCCAGATGATCCAGGATAATCTCCCATGTCAAGATCCTTAATCACATCTGCAAACTAAGGGTGACATTTTTTTCCCTTATGAGGTAACAATTACAGGTTCTAGGGATTAGAACCTGTTATCTTGGGGTGGCCATAATTCAACCTGGTACAGGGAGTTACTAAGAAAAAAATGATATACTTGACTTGTAATTTTAATTTACCATTTAGATATGTTTAAGTTTATAATTAATATACAAAAATTTAGGGAATTATATTTTTGATTTATTATTTGGATAAGCATTTAAAGGAACATTGCTTGTTTTTAAAAGTCAATTTTAAAATCATTTCAGTAGATTCATAAATTAGACTTTAAACAAAGTACAAATGGTAGTAGTGAATAATCTTCACACACATCTCATGGATTTTAAAAGTCGATAATATTTTTTTACTTGATGTCTCTCTTGATTTACTCTCTCTGTGTGTGTGTGTGTGTGTGTGTGTGTTTGTGTGTGTGTGTGTGTGTTTCAGTAATGCTTGGTAGACTATTTCTCATTCCTACCCTAAAAGATGAGGAGGGAATTAGAATTTTGTAAAAAGCAAACATATGTGCACACCCACCTGCATGTCCTATAAATGACAAGAAGTAGGGTAAGCAAGAGCAGTCACCCACTGGGTCATTCACAGCATGGGCAGTGACTCAACTGCAAATACACAAGAACAGACTCTGAGGTCACCAATGAACTGAAAGGGAAAAGGGGGCCAAATATATATACATAAAGAATTGCTGTTTGCCTCATAAAGACTTGTGTCTTGTGCTTGTGGTTTTGGTTCCTTTAAGCAATGGGTCACAAGGCTGCTACAGCATGTTCTGTTTTGTTTAATTTCACTTACCATGCTAAATGTGTTATAGGTTTTGAAGCTTTTTGAAGAAGGATGTTTGCCAAGATGTACTTTTCCAGTGTTCTCTATTCCTTGGGGCATACAACCAAGTTCAGGGATTGCCCATCTTTATCCAGTTGAACATCAAGACAAGAAAATTCTGGAAAATAAAAACCAAAACCAGGCATCTTCCCCTTCTCTCAGCATAATCAGTTCCTAAAGACATTCTTCCCCTGATCAGAGGTACTTTTTTTCCTCCAAAGATTCTGCCCTCCCCTCATCCCTGCCACCTCAGAGATTTCTATGTGCCTGAGCACAGATGGCCCCACCCCGCAGGATTTGCACAGGTTGCGTGATGTGGGGCTCTCCTGGAAAGTGGTGATTGACCAAGGCGCCTCAAAGGTACTTGGAATGTTTTCACCTTCCCTGCATGTTCTCCTTTCGGTAACTTTGTGTTGACTAAAACCACAGCCACCACTGAAGAATGAATACCTTTCTTCTGGTCCTCTTTCAATTTGCTGTGTGGTCAAAACATGTTGGGCCAACACCTTATTGTATGCTACTTTCCATTTTGGGAATGACTTTATTGAATACAATGTACGGGGTGAGTCACAGTAGGTCAAGGCCATTAGCTCTCTTGGTTACATCAAGCACTTCAGACTATTACTAATGATGCTGTACACATATGGCTTTTGATTTTCAGCAGACATTAAAACGAAGAACTCAGTCACCTTCCTTACCATGTAATCAGTTCAACATGCCTGGTCCCGTTTTTCTGCAACTGAGGAAATTAGAGGGAGATAGCTTAAGTAATCTACCCTGGGTCACAAAGAGGAATCTGTGTCAGAGAAGAAATAGGCTCATTAATGAAGACTAGACAAAGTATAAATCACTTCAGATTAGAAACATTTTAATAGTGCCAAATTAGTATAGTTTTTGAGTCACTAGAACAGCATTTTCTGAAAACTGGGAGTTTCTTTGGATACCTTCCACTGGAGTACAAATTAGCCCAAACCCAATTAAATCTTTGAGAAGAAATGATGTCACGAGAGGCTCACATGGCATTTTTTTCCCTTAAGGGATGTGTTGATGGATTAGAGACAAAAAGTAAGTAGTCATTGCATAAAATTAAGGGGAATGAGGGAGGAGATAAGTAATGACAGACAGTTCTAATGGGGAAGGTGATACAATTTACTTCTCCATTTCCAGTAATACGTATGCTTCCCAATGTGGAGTCTTCTGGTTTCTTAGTGAAAATGACTGTAGAATATTGGAAGGGTTGTGGATAAATAGCACATATTTGGAAGTCTGCAGGGAATTCCAAGTTCCTGGTTGAAGATACATTTTAAACACACCTTGATCTGCTTAGTCACTCCATTGCCTGGGCTTTGTGGGTGTTTGTTTTCCGTCTGACTGTGGGCTTCCTCTGTGGAAATTTCTTTTTGTGCTGTTGAGAATGGTGTGTATGAAATCTCAAAAGTCAAAGCAAAGGAAAGTGACTAACTTGAAATTCCTTGAAGAGAAAATGGGGAAATTTCACAAAGGTCCCACCAGGGGTGGAAAATAACGAGTATGAAAGTTTTGGGAACTGATCATATAAGCACACAAAATCAACGAACAGATAGAGTGGGAAAATTTATTCCCCAGGGAGTCCCGATGGCAGCAATGCTGAGTCATCCCAAAGCCTGTGGTGTCACCAATAAATCCCCCAGTCTGGACCTATGTTACCCCAGAAAACATGATAAAACTCACATGGAAATCCTCACTGTGTCCAGAAAAGTACATTTCAAAATCACATTGTTAAATCAAATTAAAATTTCAAATACATATATAGTTGGATGTACATACACAATATAGATATCCATGTGGAATATATTTTAAAGAACATAGAATTAAGAGCCAGCACACCTGGGTTGAGAACAATCTCTACCTCTGAGGCAGGACAGTAAGAAGCTAGAGAAATTCCTTGGCAAGGGAATATTAGGGAAACTGAGACAAAATCATTAAACAAGGCCAAACAATTTGAGCAATTTACAGCCAACTAATAAATTACAAAGTTTTATCTTCCCTAACCAAGGACACATAGGAGCAAATGGTTTACACATTCCAGACCACCCTGGGCCAGACCAGCCTCCGTCCTGGCCCCTCTTCGATGGAGCACAAAGAGATAAACCAAAGAACTTATTTGCATGTATGTATAACCAATGGACACAGACAATAGTGTGGTAAAGGCAGGGTAGAAGGCAGGAGTGGGGAAGAGGAGGTCAGTGAGGGTAAAAAAAAAAAAGGAACATGTGTAATACTTTCAACAATAAAAGTTAAAAAATAAGAAGAATAAATAAAAATGAACTAACCAGAAAATAACCCTGACTCCTCTATATGCACATTTTGATTAAACAACATATTGGAGAAAACATCTGAAAAGCTAATGAATATTGTGCTGGACGCTTCCCTGAAACTTCCCGTAGGATTTCCACTGGCTAAGAAAGAAAGTCTCAAGACAAAGGACCCACTGCACTCTCGCTAGATCACACATACACATATCTTGTGTCTCTGCTCTTTCTCCAAAACTCTAAGGACCCCTACAAGACTTGCAACCAGGGGAGCAGCGGATAGGGGCAGCTTGTCCTGGGCTTACCCCCTGAACCTGTCTCCAAGGTCCCCTTTTTCTCTGGCTTTCCAGTGCACTAACAGTAGCTCCCACACCCCGCCCCCCAAGGCTCTCTCTTGTTGCTTCTATCCTAAGCCCTTCCTTCATTTCACTTTCCCCAGCTGGACTTGTGTTGTGAAATCTTTCGTGCACTGGCCAGCCCGAGGCAGACCTGTTCCGGGTCCAGTCCTCGTCCTGTAACACCTCTGTCCCCCTGGAAATTCTTTGATTCTTTGAACTTCAGTTTTCTCTTTGTAATATGAGATAATAATGCTTTCCTTACCTACACTGTTATAAAGCTCAAATGAAGAAATAAATGTGAATTTGTAAATTAAATAATTGTTCAAATATAACATTATTATGTCCATCATTATAAGCAAATTGTATCATGGGAAAACCTCTATATTCTCTGATGCTGGGGTTATACCTATGAAACACTAGGTAAACCAAGACTAATTCTAGAGCTGAAGGTAAAGAGGTGGGGAGAAGGGCAAAACCATAAGGTGCTTCTTAATTTTATTTTATTTTATGGACAATTTAAAATAAGGCAGGAGTCATACATAGATGATTATCTACTTCCCCTCGACTGATTGCACCAGAGATTTCTCTGGGTTAATAATGCCTTATTAAAATGAAGCTACAGTTCTGATAATTGAGGTGATTAAGAATGTGGGCTATGGCGCCATACTACCTAAGTTCTGGTTCGGCCACTTACTTGTGCAAACTTGAGAACATTTCTTGATTTCTTTGAGTCTCATTTTCCCCATTTGTGAAAGAGAGATAACTGTTTCTACAGACAAAATGCCCAGTAAATGTTATTAAACTGTAGTTTGAATGACTTCAATCAGCTAAGAAGAATAGCAGTAAATAGGAAATATTTTCCTTCTTTATGTCCTTTGACTAGGTTAATTTGCTCCAGAGCAACTCAGCTGCCAGTCCACACAGTGCCCCCATCACAGCGGGAAAAGGTGCCCAGTCCTCAGGACACTGCCACCCTCAGTGGGAGAAAAGACAACCACAACTGGTGTCCCCTAGAATCGGGCACCTCCTCATCCTTACGTGGCAGTCCTGTCTCTGAAACGCACTCCCCCTTTGTGGGGGGGAAAAATTGGTTCTTGGGTTAGAACGCTATATCCCCTCATTATCCTAAAACAGTTGTGATATTTTTTTCCTTTTCTTTCAGGTCTTTAGATTGCCTTCAGAGTCAGAGACCTCATTCTAGCCTCGGGCCCTCTGCTGGGCCAAGGAGAGATAATGAGCCAAGCCCAGTACACCCTCAGGTTCCCGAGGACTGTGGCAGACGACAGCATCTCTCAAACACAGGGCTGGTGAGGCTGCATTTTCTGGCGAGGTTAGCACCTTTCCCACAACCCCCTCACACGCAGAACGCGGCTGGTAAGACGTGAGTAGACTCTGAGCCTTCCTGACAGTTGCGGCAACAGAGTCTTCAACTGGAACAAGAATGCCTCTGCTTGCCTCTCACCCTCACCAGCTAATGCCAAGACAGAATAACTGTTCGTTACAGCACTGAAGAACACGATGTCTAAAGAAAGAAAAAGTAGTGGGAGTCATTATTAATGGTGTGGACAAAAAAGGGGGTCTGTGGAATGTAATCTCACAGGGCGATCTGATCCTAAATTCCTAACTGGGCGGGTCGTGCTGGGTAGTCACACCCCAGGCAGGTACAGTGACTTCTTCAGTGAAAGGCTATCTTTGCCTCAAGCGAGCCCTGTCCATTGTTTCTCAATGAACACACCTTTGAAATGCCCCCTTTAACCCCCTCCTTCTAAAGCCCACAAGAGAGCACATGATACTAACTATGCTGTAATTCAATCACCACCCTGCTTCCTCCCACCTTTGTGTCCTCTTCCCTCCTTAATCTCACACGTGTAAAAGAAACGGCAAAACTGTTATTCTCCAGAGCTTTTGAGATCTTGCTCCCTGGCATATGTTATCATTTTTTGCTCAGATAAACTCTCAAAGAAATTCTGTGCAGGTTGGGTGTTTCTTACGTCGACAATGGGAATTAGGAGTGGTAAGAGCCAGACCCGTGCCGCAGAGCCGACTGCTCCCAGGGCCCAGGCTAGACAGGCACTTGCCACCACTGAGACTGCCTCCTGCCTTCGTCCAGGCTCTCCTCGCCATGTCTCCTGCTTGCGGCCATTTCTCCAGCCCTCTCTGATATAGCCTGTCCCTTTCTTTCCATGCCCCTTCTCCCATCACTTCTATAAAGGAACTGCTCCTTCTCACAAATCACTACCTAAAATGGAGCCACCGGCCTTCACCCTTAAGCTACTGGGGCGAGCCCTTGGTTACCCCCATCATGTACCTCTGGGGCTGGGTTAGCAGTGAAGCCTTAGCCTCAGCAAGAAAAGGAACCAAGAAGTTCCCTTCTCACAGGACCTGTAATTTGACCTCCTTTTCAGAACAGAGATAAGAGGGATGTGGTTTCTACTTACTGGCCTAAAAGCACATCATACAGTCATTTTACAGAGGCCTCAAAATGGAAGCCCCAGAAAGACTGAAAGCTTTATGAGAAATTTTATAAGGAGAATCTCCCAGCATGTTCTAAAACCCAGAAACAAGTAAGCTACACCTGAGCGTCAGGCCTGCCAGGAATTCGCTGAGACATACCAAAGAGATCTCTCAGCATAAGTCACCCTGGGAAGACTGAGTGTGCGATGAAGATGATACCTTAGACAAGCAGAGTGTCTTGGTTTACAAAGGACTTTCATTTTTACAGACTTTTTTTAATCTACATAACCTTAGGAGGTAGTCAGGCCACATACTATGATCATTCCTATTTTAAAGATGACAAAATGAACGCTTCGAGAGGCAAAGCGACTTCTAAAGTCACAGAGCTGATAAGTGATGAACAGGGTAGCCTTTGCTCTCTTGACTTCGAATCTTGCAGTTTTTCTCGAAGAGAGCGGAGTCGAGTGTGGTGGGAACACAGAGCAGGAGAATGCTGTCGACAGCTCTGCCTGATGAGTTGCTGCAGCACAGCTGCTTTGGGGACACCAAGCATCTATTAGACCCCTTCTGATTACACAGGTACAGCAGCCCTAGGCCCCCACAGTGAGGCTCCCCGGCTGTTTGTCTGCATCACTGCTTTCTGAGGGAGGATCGCAGATGCGCCAGGGGCTGCAGCTTTGTCTGGAAGTCTCACCTTCAGTCTCTCCTCTCGGCCATTGCATTCATGACCCTGACCGCTGTTGATGCAAAGCTATCTGGGAAGGCAACACATGATCCATTGTCACACCTTCCTGAGTCACCAACCACGTACTCAGTGCCGGCTCCACGCCAGGCCCTGTGCTAGGGACCTGGAACACATGACTTAATGCGGTTAAGTCATAGCTGAGAGAAAGGATGGAAAAAGATGCAAACAAGCAAGTCCAGAATTATATACGGAGAACAGAGGAGGGAGGGGTGGCAAGGAAGAACATCCGATCAAACATGATCAATTTCCTAAACTGAGAGCAGGAAAGGGGTAGTTTTATGCTTAGGACGGCCAACAGCTCCAAGTCCCTGAAGGACATCTCAGAATGAGGGGTAGAGGCCTCTCACAGAGGGACAGCACTGTGCCGATAATAAGGAGGCATGTTCTAGAGACTGACACACCTGAGTTTTCTGGGCTCTGCAATGAACCCTCCATGGGGCTGGTTACAGTCCCTCTCCACCTAGATTTCCTCGTATGTACAAAGTGGGGCTGGAGTAGTGCCTACAGCATGGCACTGCTGTGAGCATAACCCAGTGGGCTTCATTCAATGAGGGGTTCCAACACTGGAGCCACCTCAACTCTGGATCTTGGACAAGAAAATGTATTTACCCCTCAAGGGTCTCATCTATTAAAAGAATTAGAACAGTACCTCCTTCAGAGGGTTATTATAAGAATCAAATGATCTAACGTGTGTAAAGTCCTTAGCACTGGCCTTGGCCCGTGGCAAACACACAGCAAATGCTGGCTGGCACCATGCTGTGCACAAAACCACACGCTCCACATCGTGAGAGTGAAATTCTTCAAGGCTACACCTTCCATTCCTTTTCAAACCGGAGTTCATGCCCCTCGTGTGGGGACCAGGGCAAACAGAGCTATTGTTACTGTGCTCACCCATTCCTGGGCTGTGTAGGAGATCAGTTCCAAGATACGCCACTTGAACATAATAATTATTTTGAGCTGAAAGCAATTGAGAAGAAGCAGGCTCAAGAAAAACTGATGGTCTCCCCATGTCTACCAGGAAGAACAGGATGGGTCTTAATCACGGAGACTACTCTGTACTCTTACCAGCCCAGAGACATCAAAGGAATCTATATAAAAAATTTTACTAAAAGAACCCTTATCTTCTGCTAGCTTCCCCCACACATTTACTGTCCCACAGTTTGCTACCCCTAAAAACCTAAACTCTTTTTCTTTGTTATGTCACTGCTCTATACAGTTATTATTCTTTATTAAGATGCTTTATAAGCCTCAGTTCTAACCACCCCTTTGACTTACTCATCACCAAGTTCTCCCACGTGTTATGCGCCACGTACGCATCAATAACCTCTGGTTCTTTCTCGTTAATGTCTTTTGTCAGCTTAATTTGTAGAGCTGCAGCCAGAGGACCTAGGAGGATAGAGAAAAAGGGTATATTTCCCTTCCTGACAGTTGACAAGTCACCCAAAACAATTCTAGTTCTGAACTATTGTCAGGAGCCAGACAGTCCCCACACCTGACATGGTGCGGGTCCCAAAGGTCAGTAGCACTGTCCAGCTCCAGGGCTCATCTGCCCTGTTTGCTTCTACCTACCCTTCCTGTGGATTCAACATGAGGCTGTCTGAGGAGGAGCCTCTAACCACAGTGGCATTGCTTAGAGCACAGCTCACCAATAGGCAAAATAATGTCACCATCACCGTGCCTATTATCCCTGTGATCACCATGGATTCATGGGGTGCTGAAGATTACCTTGAAATAAGCTTAATGTTTATGAAAATAAGGACTATGGTTTTTAGAGTTCTTATATGAGTACAAATTCAGTGTTTCTCAAAATTTTCAAGTTCTAAACAAATCTCTGGAAGCGAAACAGATAACTAGAGACAGCCATCTCCACCATATAAAGCAGTGAACTATAAAGACTAGTACACATCAACAGAAATTAGAATGTGTCTCGAAAGGAAAGCAATTTATGATGACTGCTAAACACTGGTATCACACCATAGCTTTTAGAAGGCAGAGCTCACCCAGGAAAAGGGTGGGATGAGATTGTTTTATATTTGGTGCCATGGAGCAGAGACCCCAGGTCAAGGAACTGTAGAATGCAATGACCCAAATTCCAAGAGAGTATGCCATTGTCCAACTAGAGTATTCCCCTGGACCACAGAGATCCCCACTTTCCATCTTTATATTCCCAGTGTTTGGCTCAGAATGGATCCTCATAAATGTTAGAGGACAATGACAAATATTCCATGTTTAATACAAGAAATATGTCACAGTTAATGTTTTTATATGGAGAGGTGCATATATAGACATATTTAGGTATAATATATACCTACATATGTGGACGTATGTGGATATAGTCAGTAAAAATATAAATTTGCATTTAAGTTATAGGACAAAGGCTGAACCTGTAGGTATAGCATAAGCTAATGAGGAACGAGTACTCATGTGTCTCTCTCCTTACCATTAATGGTAAGAACCATTAGCCACCAACTTCCTCTGAGAATGAGTCCAACACATATTCTAAAGGAAGAAAGAGCCAAGCATTTATTTCCAGGATGACTAAGCATTTATGTGTGTGTATAAAAGTTTATTTTATAAGGTCATATCATTCATAGGAAATTATCCCTGGGGTAATAGTGATTATGCTACATTGAAGAATCATTTACTATTTTACTTGTGCAATCCCATTTCACCGCCTTTTCCCATATAAGGATCTGCTTAACCCAAAAGTGTTGATGGAAATGTCTAAGGAAGTAACATCATAGTTACTATCCAAAGCCAAAAATATCTATCTTACCAGCACAATGTCTGTGCCCTTTGAGATAAAAGGGAAAACACACCTTATGGAAACTAGAGCCTTCTCAACACATTGCATTTGAATTCATACTTCATTAGAGTAGTTGAAACTTGATTGAAATTCCTACTTTTTGAGGCTATTATTTGCCTTTTGTGAGTCTATATTACATCAGAATCACTCTCATTTTCTGGCATTAGAGCAATAGGAAAAGTCCAAGAAGACTGAAACATTAAATTAGTGTTCTTTTCTTTTTTAGTGAGAAGATAGAAACATTTCTACAGAACAGTGAGGTACTGTTTATTCTTGGCAAATTTCCTAAACCTATTTTTTAGCCTGTGGTTTGGTAGCAAATCTTTTTAAATGCAGTTATCCCTAGGGGCTAAATATGGGTTTTTAGAAGCATGATATCCTCAAATACAGTAATAGACTTTTTAAATGGTGGTTCAGAATGATTGCCTTTCATGCGAGAGCGTTCATCAGGATGCCGCATAATTCAAACTCACAGCAGGTGTCTTTGAGGGTGTCTTAGCTGGCCTTGTGTAAGCAGTCTTCTCAACTATTTTCTGGTTTCCACAGTTTCTCTCTCTTCCTCTGGCTCTGTCTTCCTGTGATAATCTGCACATTCGAAAACTCTAATACCCTGTAAAATAGTGATTATATTTGGAAGCTATTACATCAGTGAGTTTTTCCAGATATCCTGTATACTATGGCCAGTCTGCCATTGTAGTCCAAGGGGAAAAGGTGAGAGTGAGTGACAGTTCAGAAAGGCAGGTGTTGGGGCAAGGTCCATGAGACAGCAAAAGGAAGTGAAGCACCTACCCATTTGGTCTTGGTGGATGACAGGAAGAAGAGAGACAGAGAGGGGCAGAAGGTGCAGACTTCTGTGTAAGCTATCACTCTACTGGCAGAAATATGCATTTGGGTGTAGGAAACATTGAGATTATTCTGGGCCTAGCAGCTTGTCTGGGATACAGCCACATCATGGAGCAGCCACAGCGCAGCACTGGTAGAGGGCGGTGGCTCCAGGTCTTCCACGAACTACACGGAACGCACTGTAACTAGGGATTCCATGTGCCATGTTGAGAGACACCAAGACCTGTGGTGAGAAAGAAGATATCATATATGCCTGGGTCCACAATCTCCTGTGAGAGGTGTCAGGACGATGGCCAAATGACCACACAGGCACCATGTGACCCTCAGATCTTGTCTCCCCTCCACCACCACAGGTCACACGAGCTTCATCCCCCTGACATCAAGATGCCACCTTGGAAAGGAGCAGTGAGTGGAAGGTGAAATAGAAAATGACTGAGCAGTTCTCTGAAACAGTCTAAACCAGGAGAGTTAGCAAGGTCATAACTGTCAAGCTTAGAGTCAGTTTCCCCTTATGTTAAAAGATGGTTTTATAAAAAAAAAAAGATAAAGCCATAATCTCAGTTAAAGATTTTACTGACTCAAGTTGTGAGGGAACTGTTAAAATTATGCAGACAATTCAAAGGAGAATTCAAACACACACACACACACACACACACACACACACACACACACACATACAAACTATCAGGAAGACTGAAATGAATCCCCCAAACCCATCAGTGTGCACAGGGCAATAATTAACTGCTTCTCCACCAGGTGCAATTTGCAATACACATTTGCATTACAACAGGCATTCTAGAACTTACAGAATGTAAACCAGCTCAAAGCCAATGGAAGGCAGGGAGAACCCCAAAGGGTGTAGTAGATAGGACGGTCATCTTTTTTGCCCACTTCTAAGTCTTTCACAATTTTCCTTGATATCTGCTAGCAAGGGCTGGGACTCTTGCAGAAATTCAAATCAGTAATAGAAATTGAAGTTATATATACCTGGCCGGTGTGGCTCAGTGGATTGAACGTTGTCCCATAGACTGAGAGGTCCTGGTTTGATTCCTAGTCAGGGCACATGCCCGGGTTGTGGGCTTGATCCCCAGTAGGGGGCACGCAGGAGGTGGGCCATCAATGTATATCTCTCACATCGATGTTTCTATCTCCGTCTCCCTTCCTCTCTAAAATTAATAAAAATATATTAAAAAAAGAAATTAAAGTTACATATTCTTTGTATATTTTAGAAGTTATGTGTACATTTGCAACTCTCTATGAAGTCACCTTCCAGGGACATTACTACCATCTGCCACTAACATCTGTCTGAACCCTCATCAATGCCCTGTAGAACTAAGGGTGACACACTGAGCCAAAGACTCTCAGAACCTTAAGTGTCCCTGTGAAGGCCCTTTAAGCCAGTGCTGCCAGGATCTGAACTTGGCCAAAGTGAGAAAACCACTTCTCTCCAACTTGAGTGCCAACCTCCCTTGTATGAGGAGACACACAGCCATGCTCTTACCACAGGCTTGCATCATCTTAGAGAACCGTCCCTTTGATTTCCTTTGGGGCCCCTCTCCTTAGGACTTCCCCTAAGATCTTGCAGGTCAGTTCAAAGGGCAATCTGAGTGATAGGAGATTATAACTACGTCCATCCTTTCATTCTTTGGCAATCTTAAAAGCCTCCTGTTTGTGATACTCTTCCATCTATCAATCTATCCACCCCATCCAGTCTTCCAGTTGTTCATAGCAGGCCAGGCACTGGACCAGGCTTATCAAAAATTAGTAGAGACTCCCTAAATCCTATCACATGATTCCTTTCCAAGGAGTTCTGTCTCCTGATCCAGGGTAATAGCATATTGTCTTAGGGAAAAAGCAAGGTGCACGAGTCAAAGAAAAGCCAGCCTATTAGCTCTCTCTCTTCAGGCAAATTCTTATCATCTGCAAAATATGAGGACATAATTGTCACCAACTATAACCTTCTAAGGTCCAGCATGCAGCTAGGTCTCAGGTTCTGGCCAATTGCTGGTAACACGTACTCACCTCTTCTCACATTCTTATTTTACTTCCACATCATTCATGCAAAACTTTACATTTTCAGTTCCGTCTCATAGGTTTACTATCAGGATAGTATCCTTTATCTTTTTTTAAAAAATATATGTTTTTATTGATTTTTTGGAGAGAAAGGAAGGGAGAGAAAGATAGAAACATCAATGTGAGAGAGAAACATCAATCGGCTGCCTCCTGCATGCCCCCCACTGGGGATCAAACCTGCAACCCGGGCATGTGCCCTGACTGGGAATTGAGCTGGGACCTCTCAGTTCATGGGACGACGCTCAATCCACTGAGCCACACAGGCCAGGCATCCTTTATCTTATCATAACTAATATTATCAAGTCATAATCCCATTAACTTATTTATAACCTAATTAAATGACTGCTTTGGACTATAAGTTTCTTGTTTTTCTGCTTTCATTATACACTTGTAATGAGTGATATCACTTGTTTCTTAGTCTTTATCACTTTCTTCTTTACTCCTGATTGCCCACTGGATCTTTCTAATTTGCGATTTATAACGGGTTTCTTACATTATCAAACCCAATTTCATCAGCCTCTCCCAGAATCTGCTCCTTTATTTCCAAGCATCATCTTTGTGACCCATAAGGCATTCCAATTTCCCTGTTTGTTCATAATCTGGACCCTTTCCAGCTTTCCATTGTTCCACAAACACTGTTCTTTGTCAGGCTAGTGCTGAGGGCCAGAAATATACAGGAGTGAGAATGCCCTCCAGAAGTTCAAAGGTACTGTATAGGAATTAAAAAGAGATATTTAATTCAACATATGGAATAACTTTCTTAAAATCTTTGTTACTAGATTTGAATAGGTTATTTCAGGACATGGTGAGCTTCCTTTTACTTTTTAGCCAAGGCCAACAGACCATCCTACTGGGATGGGAGAAGACAAATAAAATAGCCCCTAAGCATTGACATTTCTGGTTGGTTACCTCATGAGATAATGAAGAACCGAATTCAACCAGAATAAGATCAGCCCCTGCAGCTGCCTCCTTCTCCCTTTCCATCTGAAGAGAGGCACCCTATGTATGAGGAGTAGGGGGAGATGGTAATTGGAGGAAGGTGATCAAAGGAGATGTCCTTCATTCTGGTGACATTTACTTAATGATTACTATAGGACTAAAAGAGCCCAAATAAAATTTCTGGTTAGGAACACAGAATTCAAATATATCCTTTATCATTAAACAAATATTTATCCGGTGCCAATGATGTAAAATACCTGGTACAGACTACATGAGAGATGTTTGCAGAGAACATAGCACACAACAGCACGTAAACAATGACTAGGGGTTCCCGCTGGCCACCAGGGCTGCGTTGTTCTTACATCACTCTGGGAAAATCCTGCTATTTAATGTGAGGATTAGCAAAATCGAAGTCTCAGTCCTACTCCTTCACATTCAAATGAAAAGCCTGTCTGATCTTTAATTATTATGTTTGTAGCATAATAGATTTCTGTAACACCACTCATGGGTATTCCTGTGTCTGCAATGGACAGCCCCCCTTAAGCAGCGAGGAGGTATTTGTGTGTGTTCTCCCACATGGTCTAGATATAGTATTACTTCCCTGAGGACAAGGATTATCTTTGGATTTGCTTTAAGTCTAGCACAGAGTCAAATATATTAAATGATTAAAAAGAGGTTCATAAAAATGACAGAGGGGACTTTCCTTCGTGCCATGCTTGTCATTTTTCAGTCTGGCTCTAGTTACAGATGAAGAACAAAGAGTTCAATCAGTTCTCATTCCAGTTTGTACTGAAAAAGAAATATGTGAAAAGACACAAATGTTTGACCAGTTGTACGTGAAGAACTCTTATCTGGAAAGGAAGATGACACTACTAATGATGAATTCGCTGAGGAAATGCACTTGATAAAGCAGATTGTCATCTTTTGTTTCAAATCATGCAAAAGGGATTGGGGGACACTCCTAACCATAGTGTGTCAACCAGAAAGGTACTTTACAGGTTCTCAGATATCATATTAATGATTGCAACTGTTTCCCAGTAAGCTCTAACCACTGACTGTTACCAAAAAAAAAAATTAAAAATGATGTCTAACTTCATGATTAATTTATTGTATGATTCCCCAGCATCTCTCCTGTCATTGTTTCGTTGATCCTTGTGTCTGGCTACCACCTGGAGTATTACTAAGGGCCATAGTATGACATTAGCAAAGGACATCCAACTCTTGGTTATGCTTCAAAGGAAGGAAGCCTGAGCCACCAGTGACACAACTCAGATGGCATTACTGAAGTGCCACTGCAGAGGAAGGAGGCTACAAACTCAGTGGCAAATGAGGCAGATGAGAGGCTCACAAATGTTGTGCATCCTCATATCTCAGAGCCCACCTCTATGTATGAGACACATGACACATTAGTTGGGGACCACTCGGGTTTCTCTGCTGCCTTTGGCCTCCCGGTGATCCTGCTGGCTTACAGCTTGACCTCAGGGCCTTGTGCAAAACCACGAAGGGGAAATAATTCTCATCTCCTCTCTCTGTGCCCTTTCTTTCCTGTTTGGTATCCTCCAGCCAGGACCAAGCACATAATTTTGGGCGCCAAGTGCCAAATGAAAATGCAGTGTCCTTTGTTTGAAAATTGTTAAGAATTTCAAGATGGCAACGGCAGAGCACTAGACCAGGCATGGACCCTTGGAAGGGTGGGGGTCCCTGTGCAGACGCCTTGGTCACACATCCTTAAGCCATCCCTGCTTTCCATTCCTCACAACAGCCTCGCTTTCCTTATGCTAACTTAGACCTCTGTTAGAAGCCTCACCCCGGCTGCTCCAGGGGAGCTGTCTTCTCTACAGTGACTCATAGACCGCCTTTCTCCCTTGATTTCCTTCCTCTAGATCCCTGGGCTCCATTCCCATTCAGCTGCATTTCATTGGTGATAAGGTGCTGATACCTGACAATGGAATAAGGAATAGTGAGGACTTCCCAAGTAACTCAAGGCAGAGGCTTTGATGGAAGAACCTGAGGCCCTCCAACGAGTTTCTGGAGAAAGGCATGTAGGCCTTTGCAATCACATACTAATCTCTTGCCTTTTCCCACCTGTGGTTTGGCCATGAGTGTTGAAATGTTTGTAATCCCTATATTCCTTGGACGTTTACTGAGCACCTATTACCTGGCAGGCGCTGTGCTAGATTCTGGGAATGCAAGGGTGAAGGGACCTGTTCTCAGCCTCCGAGGAGCTCCTTTCTACTGGGTTAGCAGACACATGGGATAATCAGGAGCAGGGACCTTGGTGGCAGATGCCAAGCAGTTTAATGACACTGAAAAAAAAGGTACAGGTGGTGAGAAGAACTATATCATGCAGAATATTTTGTTTGTTTTATTCTTAACCTAATAGGTAAAAATTAAGCAGTTATAAGACATATATGTGCAGAAAACATGTTATTTTGCTTCTAGAATGGACTCAGTGTTGCTGTACATTTCACACTCAGCCTGGAGCAGAGACCTTGTTCTGTACCCTTCAACGTACTGAGATCAGACTATGCCACCTCAAAATATCCCTCTTTGGCATTTCGATTATTTGGGGCTGAAGGCAACTGAGAAGCAGCAGATTCAGGAAGGACTCTCTGAACCCCCTGATTTCCCCCACCCCTTATAAAAAAGGCATACATCTTCTAACACAAAAAATAACCTCGCAGAACCAGGAAGAGGAGAACATTTTTATGACGAGATGGGGAGTCAATGCCAAGACGAGTCTGCACAAACAGACCTTACTAAAGTAACCCTATTACCCATCAGTTTTCTTCAGATATTTCCTGGTCACTTTCCCATCATTTACTGCTCCTAGAAGCCCCACTGGCTTTTTCCTGTGTATTGTCACATTGCCACAACCTAATGTTCTCTGTTAAAATGGTCTACGAACTTCTGGGCCTAACTATTTTGGGGGGTCTTTATGTCTCTTCTATGAAGGCCTCTGATCCATGTAAAAAATATTAACATCAAGTAAAACTTGTATGCTTTTTCTCCCACTCATCTGCTTTCTCTCAGTTTCATTCTTAGGCCCAGCCACAGAACCTAAAACATAGAGAAAAAGTCTTTCCTACTCTATAGTATCTAGCTAAATCAATCCTTTTTTTCATCCCAATTCACATATTTTATTTTAGTCATTGTCCAGCTCAAACATTCTCCTTTTTGGAGTAAATACCTTGTTACTTAGAGATTCTTCCTGACCTCCCTCTTTATTTGCTCTTTTCTCAATTTGGGGGGAAGGACAGGGATCTCATCCTGTGTTAAGGAAAGCAGCTCTCCAGCACCCCACTCACTGCCACTCACCTGCATCTTTTCCAGATGTGGGCCTCTCTCCCCGTGGCCTCTGCTGCTCTGCCGTGTGACCTGCCTGGTCTCAAGTTACCAAGATCTATGAAGGTATCAGGATCTGATCTCCTAGACATCATCAGACTCCAACTACTGATCCTATAGGTGACCTCACAGCCCCCTACCTTGGGACCTGGGTACTGCACTCTGGCTTCACCAAAGTGTGCAGAGCTCAGTGAGGCTGCTGTGGGCCCACTTGCCTCAGCCCCTCTCTCAGCCACCCCGCCAAGCAGGTGGAGTGCCAGGCCCACACCTGCCTCTCTGGAAGACCAGCAGTCCCTCCAGCTATCCTTAGGAAAACAGGATTCTCCAACATTCTCATAGTCCCTCGTAACTGTCTGCATTTCCCTACCGTCATTTCCTCCCCACTTCCCTAGTTCTGACCATGATGTAGAAGCCAGAGGATTCTCCTCTGTTTTCTACCCAGCCACCCCCGCCCCCCACCGCAACCTCCTTAGGGCTTTTTTCCCCTCCAGTGACGAGGGAACTTCCTTATATCCCAGATTCTTCTCAGATCTGTGAGCTACTCTGTGGTTAGTTTAATTTCTTAGTATGCAGAAAACAAACTGTGATACTTTTCTTAAAACTCTGTCTACTGAAAGCCTGATTTCCAAGAGTATTATCCTCTAATGAAGTTTAATATCTAAACTCAAATCTGAACAAATGGCTTCTTTATTCCAGCTGTCTATGTCCTCTTCCTCCCTGGGCCAGGTCTTCATGGTTTAAAGGCTGCTGATGAAAAATCTGAAATACTGGGAAGAAAAATAAATCTATTGCAGATGCCACACTAGGTAAAGAAGCTGGAGCTTCATCCTGTCAGTATTGGGTGCCACGGAGAGAAAGCAAACAAACAAGGTGACCCTCTGGTCATTCCATGTTTCTCACTGGGGACAATTTCCAAACCACCAAATTGGGGAACGTGGGCAGAGCTCAGCTTCCTCTCTGGATAGAGGAGACAGATGTAGGAGATTGGGAAACTGAGGTGTCTGTCATTTGTAGGGTAGAGTTCCAGAGAGGTAGAAGTTAAACAAGAGCTCCAAGGATTCTCTTAGACTTGAATGCTAACACCCCTTGTCTGAGTACTAATCTGTGCATGGTAAGCTGCATTGCCATTATTACAGCTGCCTGAGGACCATCAGCTGAGTGATTTCCTGAGCTCATGTGGACTGGGAGAAATGTGAGTTCCTACCAGCTCGAGTGAAGATGCCTCACTACATACCTGGTGCAGTCAGGAGAGACCTCAGGAGGATCGTTTAGTAGTAAGGCTAAATTAGCTCTAGAGTAAAGACTATTTTGCACTCTTCCTAACAAAGCTTAAACATAAGTCTCTAAAATCAAATTGAGGGCAAGTAACTTAACTGTTTGCTAAATAATAGTCAACATTCTATCTCTTTCTCCCTCTCTCTCTAAAAATCAATTAAGAAAAAAAAAACATTCTTTAATGAAAGAGAACAAAATCTAAACACTCAATAGCATAACATTTGTAACATGTGTCATTCAATGAAAAATTACTAGCTATGCAAAATAAAGCAACAAAACCTATAAGCAGGTGGAAAATCAGTCAATAGAAACGGAGCCACCACAGGTGACACAATTAGCATCTGAGGGTTTTTAATATACATTTAAATAAAAGAGGCACAATGAATGTTTCAATAATTGCACTAAATATAAATGATCTCCATTTCATATTTTGCTTTCACATTGTATATTTATATACATTCCAGTTAAACGGCAGAGATTGTCAGCCTGAGTGAAAAGCAAGACTCACTCACTGTAAACTGCTATAGGCAGTATCTTTAAATTTAAAGACAAGGATAGATTAAAAGTAAAAGAATTAAAAAATCATACTATGTCAACACTAATCACAAGGGTGCCAGAATAACTATATTAATGTCAGACAAATAGACTTCAGGAAAAAGAATATTAACAGGGGTCAAGAAGGTCATAACAGGGTCACTTCATCATGAGGACATAATAATCCTAAAAATACATACTCTTATTAACAGTGCTTCAGTATATGTGAAACAAAAACTGATGGATTGAGAGAAGGAATATTCAAATCCACAATTAGAGCTGGAGATTTCAATACTTCTGTCCCAGTACTTGACAGAAAAAGTCAATAGAAAATCAGTAAAGATCTAGGGGCCTGAACAACACTATCAGCCAACTTGATCTAATAAAATGTTACACTCAGTAACAGCAGGATATACAGTCTTTTCACATGCACATGGAACATTAGCTAATAGATTATAAAACAAACCACAAGCCCTGGCTGGTTTGGCTCAGCAGATAGAGCATCAGCCCGCGGACCAATGAGTCGGGGGTTCAATTCTGATCAAGGGCACACACCTGGGCTGCGGTTCATTCTGGGTTGAACCAGGTCGACCCTGGTTGGGTCGAGCAGGAGGCAACCAGTAGATATGTCCTCGGGTGAGGATTAAAAAACAAAAAAACAAACCTCAATACATTAAAAAGGACTTAAATCATGCAGAATATGTCTTCTGCTCAAAATGGAATTAGAATAAAAACCAATAATAAAATGATATCTGGAATATCTCCAAATATTTGAAAATTCAAAACACTTTTTAATAACTCGTGGGTCAAAAAGAAATTACAAAGTAAGAAAACACAGTACATACAATCCTTGCTTTGTCCAGGCTTTAATGTGCACAGATTTCAGTTACCATAAATAACACCAGTCCCCCACCAACACGGTTAAAATTTCAGTTACCATGGTATAGTAACCATAAGTAATTCTATAAAGTACAAACGTCATTGTTAGCTCATCTGTCCATGAATCACTATGTAAATAACAAATGAGCATCATGATCAATGAACAGTTACATCACTCTTCCAAAACCCACTGGTGATTTGTTGCTGTGCATCTATCATTCAGTTTGCACACATACAATAAAGCTGTTTCCTTCTTGTCTCCCATTGAAAAACCACACAACATTTTATAAAAATGAGTGCACCAAAGAAGCAACTGGCCGACAAAAATAAAAGTATATCAAACGAAGAGTGAACATGTTCGAAGTACAATTTGAATCGAATGAAAATGAAATTACAGAAGAAATAACCAATGTGGGAATGTTAATAGTGCTAATTTTTAAAGACTAAATTTGCAGTCAGAGGAACCTAGCAGTGAAGGCAACATAACTGAGGCAAGTGCGTGTAATGAAAAGGATGAAAATGCCCCAGAGGAAGTGACACAGGCAAAAACTCAGATATTTCATGCCATTGGATGTGAAAAGAATAAAATGTTGGAAACACACAAACTTAGAAAATTCTGAGTATGACAGTCCACAAAGGCATAGAAAAGGTGCTCACTCCGTATCGTAAATGTACAAAGAGGAGGCAGCAAGTACAGTTCGAACCACTCCTGCTGGATCTTTTTCAGTGTGATAGCACATCCATAACATAAATTTGCCACTGGGACACTCTAAGTGTACAGTGCAGTAGAATTAAGTACATCCACATCGTTGTGCAACCGTTGCCACCATCCAAACCCAGAAATGTTTTCTTTTCCCAAACTGAAACTCCGTATCCATTTCCTCCGTTTTTTACAAAGAACTAAAACTCATTAATTCCCAGTGTTTTGTTAGAAACATTTTAATGTTTCTAATGTTTTAAATTACAGTATACTAAATAGATATTATTTTTACTATTTTTTAAAATACTCCTATGCATTTATAACAGGCAGATTTTTAATATCATGACAAAAGTTTTGAAAGGTCACAGAACAGTTGTAATTTTTCCATTAATTATGAAGATCACTTTGCATGTTGCTTCGCATGGTCTTTTTGTGGTCCTTCACTACCACATAAAGCAAGGACTGCCCATACATCAAAACTTGGGAGGTGAAGTCAAAGTGGTCCTTAAAGGAAAATTTGTAGTTTTATATGCTTACATTAGAAAGTCAATGTATTATACACCTTCAGCTTACAATGTTATATGGCAATAACATCTCAGTAAAACTAGGGGGATGAGAAAATTCTCAAGTTCAATTATCTAAATTTTCATGTGAAGAGCTAGAAAAAGAACAAAATAAATCCAAAGTAATTAGAAGAAATTAAATCATAAAGAGCAGAAATGAATGCAATAGAAAATGCATAAACAACAATAAAAAAATCAATGAAATCAAATGACCCAGCAATATATGTGCACACAAAGACTGGTACACTAATGCTAATATAAGCCTTATTCATGGTATCCTCAGACTGAACACAACAGAAATGTTCATCAAGAGGTGAATGAATAGATAAATTGTGATATATCCATTCAATGGGATATTATTTTGTAATAAAAAGAAATAAGCTACTAATTTATACAGCAACATGGATCTTAACATTTTGAAAGCATCATGCTGTGTAAAAGAAGCCAGACATGCCCGGCCAGTGTGACTCAGTGGTTGAGCATCGACCCATGCACCAATTGGTCACTGGTTCAATTACTGGTCAGGGCACATGCCCAGATTGTGGGCCAAATCCCCAGTGGGAGGCATGCAGGAGGCAGCCAATCAATGTTCTCTCTCATCGATGTTTCTATCTCCCTCTCTCTTCCCCTCTCTAAAATCAATAAAGAAAAAAAAATTTTTTTAAAGAAGCCAGACACAAAAAGGTGCATACTGTATAATTTTATTTCTATGAAAATCTAGAATGAGCAAATGGGATCTATATTGTATGAAAGTAGATCAGTGGTTGCCTGGTGCCTGGGGTAAGGTTGTTGAGGTGGGGAGATTGACTATAAAAGAGCATAGGAAAATTTTAAAGTGATAGAAATGGTCTATAGCTTGATATGGTGGTTACTCAAGTGTCTATATTTGCTAAAACTCAAGTTTCACATGTGTGCATTTTATTGCAAATAAAATACATAATAAACATGAGAAATATTGAACTGTGAGTTGGAAGGATATGTTCATGTAACTTTGGATTCTTGTGGACCAAGAGTATTGATGGTGGTGTAGGAGAAGTGGACATTTTTACAGTGATGTATGTTTGTGTTCATATTTGTGTGTGTGTGTGTGTGTGTGTGCACGCACACACGCGTGGTAACGATAGTGGCAGAAGGTGGATGGTTCATTTTCCTGCCTCCCACCATTCTTCCCCGAAGGAACTGCCCCCTCTTCACTTCACTTTCACTTACTTTTCTTAGTGCTTCTTTTCCAGTAGACAGACTCTTCCTTCTATACATATTTACAACACAGAAATTCAGGCAGCAAGAAGGAAAACTACAGCCTCTGTGCTCTGCTCTGTATCAAATGTCTTGTCAAATACACAGCTGAAGGAAAGCGTACTTTCAGCCCATACGTAATTTACAGCTAATACATTACTACAAAGTGAGTGTTTCTCTCTCCTAGTTCCCAAATAATAAACCACCTACTTCCTCAGGGTTTTTTCCAGGAACTAGGTCTTTCAGGCGTATTGATGGGTGATAGTGGCCTCCTCCCTACCCTTCCCCTAACGCACACACACACACACAGACACACAGACACACACACACACACACCCCGGTGCAGTACTTCCTGGGGGAATTCAGACCCAGTCTGAACTAGTTAGAGCCTCTGGCAGTTCCTCCACAGCTTGCCACCTGAGAGGATGTGGGGCTGCCCTAGCAAACCAGAAGCCACAACGGAGAGTGGCAGGACCTCAAAAACTGTCCCAGATCGTGTCCAAACAGTTTCCTTTATTTATTTTTTTTAACTTATCTTTATTGTTGAATGTATTACAAATGTTCCTCATTTTTCCCCCATTGACCCCCTCCTCCCCATTCCCATCCCCCTCCTGCCTTTCCCCACACTGTTGTCTGTGTCCATTGGTTATGCATATATACATATAAATTCTTTGGTTTATTTCTTCCCACCCCCAACCTCCCTTCCCTTTGAGGTTTGTCAGTCTAACAACCAATTGGTACTTCTTAATCCCTTCACCTTTTTCACCCATTCCCCCAAACCCCCTTCCATCTGGCAACCAACAAAATTTCTCTGTATCTATGAGAATGTTTCTGTTCTGCTTGTTCATTTTGTTTGTAGAGTCAATTGTCGATAGATGTGTATTCATTGCCATTTTGTTTGTTCATATTTTTTTAATCTTTTTCTTCCAAACAGTTTCCTTTAAAACACAGCCCTGCTTTCTTTGAGTCTTGGCCCCAGAGCAAAGGAAAACAGGCTTTATTACATTTCATTGGTCATTTCTTCTGATCCTAATCCTCTTGCTCAGCAAACCAATGCCAAGGAGCAGGCCAAGAAGAATCTGCCAGGAAGAATCTGCCTCGCAGTGTCCCCTCCAAAGGCAGTGGCCCGCCTGGGCCCCCTGCAGCACTGGAGGCTGGTGCGCCCTCTCTGCTGCTGCAGACACGTGCACTGGGCTCAGCCTCACCAATGTCTTTTCTGCTTTGCTTCTCTTCATTCTTCCATGTAGCACCATTTATAAAGCTCAGAAGCTGCCTACCGCCTCTCCTGAAATGCCTTCATCACAAGCCACTTCTTGTAAGTGGCGTGTGTGATATTCCATGGTTAGATTCACTTAACTGAGCTGTTTCTTGCTGAATGTTGCAAACTGTTGAACTTGGCGGAAGTCACAGAATGTTTTGTTTTCATAAGCTGTCACTTACATAGAGATGAAGTGCTAGGCTAGGATAAACTACATCTAATCCTTTGATCCATAAAATTTTATCATTCAAATCGATCGTACCTAATACTAAGATTCAGTTATAGTTTCCCAAACCAAAAAAAGCTATGAGTTGCTTTTTTCCCAAGCTCCAAGTTTTGGGGTACCATTGTTAATATATAAGAAACACTGGTCTCCCTGCCTGAGGCTGAGTTGAGGGTGGGCAGTGTGCCCATCACACAGCCAGACAGCAATACAGAGATCTGGATGAAGAGGCTTCTGCTCAATGCCAGTCTCCAGCTTTCTACTGGCGATCAGAACTTAACTTCTGAGCCTCTGACTCACCAGTGAAACCCAGTCCATTTTAATCATTTCCAACTCCCTCCCACACGTGCTTCTTGAGACCGGATACAGAGAGGCAGGCAAATGACCTACACATTGGGTCTAAAAACTCAAGACTATAAAGTTTAATCCAAAACCTAGCTTTATTTTATTTTCTTGCAACATAATTAATTTTGCTCCTAGAAATGCTGCCCAAAAGATGTTAATCAACTTCTAATTTGAAGCGAATGTGAGAAGTAAATTTTTTAATCTATCAGTCAAAGAAAATATATATTTTTTGCTCACTTATAGTGTCAGCAAATTCTTCAGCTTGGAAAACATGTAAGTTGTTTCATATGTCAGACAGACATGGTAGATGAAAATTATGTGTGTTTTGAAAATATTTACATCTCCTAAAAATTCCTTGTGTTGCCTTTATAAAGTTTTGTTTTTCAATAAATCATGCATAGTATTACTTAATCTTTAGAAAGCATCTGACAATGAGTCCTAGAATTGAAATGCTAATATTAGTATGGTCTTATAATCTGATTAAATAGGCACCATCTCTCATAAACATAAGTTCCCAGCAAGGTTACAGAAATAACTTTTATAGCTAATTAAATAAACATAAGTAAATATATTTCCTAAGGCAGATAAGATTTTCTCTCTCTGCATAGTACATTAGGTATATTACAGGAGGGTTGTTTTTCTTTCTTTTTTTTTTTTTTTTCCTGCCTGGGAAAATTATCAGATTAAACATTAATGGTATTGCAGGTGGTTACAACTGAGAACTTAACATAATGAGGTTATTCTCAGCCATTTCCCCCTAATGATGTTGAAAATTTTCCTAAAAATAAAATACACACTAATATCACTACTAGCTTCAAACTAGAGTCCTCTGACCATGAGCTCCAATGAGGTGCTGGGGTAAGTGATGGGAGTGGAGAGTGGGTGGAAAGGGGAAGGGAATACTCTACTCTTATCCCATTTTGGAAGTACTGACAATGTTAGATTTCCTGGACCGCCTCATAATTGAAATGGGGATACTGGCAGCAAGAACAAAAGAAAAAGAACTAGTCCAGAACAAAAAGAAGTTGATCCATGTGCCATTCCTCATTTAGGTAACTAAGAGATTGATCAGGTAAAACTTAATTAGCCAGAAGCCAATGTTGGCTCATATAAATATGTGTTTGAATACGTCAAACATCCATTTTATTAAAAATGGTTTAAGACTATGTTAAATTTTCTATTTAGGATCTGTCATATAATATTTTTGAAAATGCTATTTTTTGTTGTTGTTAAAAAAGGTATCAGAGTGATAGACAGATAAAATTAAGCCTTTGCCAATGATCTTCAAAACTTTCATGACATTGGATTTTTACCTAGATTATAGAAGGAAATTCAAGCAATAAGGTGTGAGTTCCAGTATAAAACAAGAAACAGATCATCCAGCATCTCTGGGCATAGTGGCTGAATGTCGCAACCACAGTTGCATTATCAAGAATAAGGCTGACTGAGTCACATAACAGATGAAGAACACCACAGGATTGATGGCTTGTTATAGGGTCAGAATCACATTCCACACCAAATCATACTTATGTGTGCTTGACATACTGTGCACTGTTCTTCAGAAGTGAAAAAAGGCTGATTTCTATACAAGTGTCCTCGTGACACCAGAGCAAAATATTCAGGCAGCACTGAGACCTGTCGAGAAATAAAGAGACCTTGCTAGAAAATGGCCAAAGCGGTCAACCAAGATGGTAGACATGTTTTAAAGTCATTTGTAGGCTTAATTTGATGGTAGAAATTGTAGCTTTTGCCAACTTGTGAAGGGAAATAATTTGAACCCACTCCTTTGAGCAATATCACCTCTGTTTGAGACAACATGACAAAACTTGGAAAAGAAATCCCACATTGTTAGCATGCCTGTAGCCCCCAACATAATCTAGATAGGAAACTGAGTGGGAGGGATGGGAGTAGGGTTGAAGATCCTATTTAAGCCAAACTCCCCAGAAACTTTTGGCCTGAAATTATAAAAGTATTGGTAATTTTTAATGAAATTACTTTATGCTTTACAAACACTACTTCTTGAGAGCTTTGTCTCACCAGAAGCAGAAGTGGGGTATTGTGGGAGAACAAGGCCCCAGGGTATTTCCAACCAGACTGGCAGTAAGAAGCAATACAATCATCTGGCAAAGGAAATATCATGCATTACCCAAGAATTGTTTAGCCCCAACAGGCGTAAGTAGGGTGGAGGAGCTTTAGAGAGTGATGTGGAGACTGGCCAGCCCCCAGAGAGACCCCACAAATCAACAATTATTTGGAGAGCTCACCACTTCCCCATATCTGGTTCCTAATCTGGTAGGTGCAGAAATGATCTTATAAGTGTTGCAGGGTGGGCTAGACTTGAGATGCTGACTCATTCAAACAAAGCCCAGAAGATACTGTATGAGGCTAAAATGCTCAGTTAGAATTTTACATTCATGGTGGCCTCAGTAGCTCACTCTTTCCTTTTAGACAAGGCACCCCATCACCAAATTGCTTGGTGAGTATGAGTGACAACAAAGTTAATCCGAGCACAATGGCATTGGGCTCTGATGGCCTGTTATGTCCATCTCCATATGAGAGATAGACTTGCTGGACAAATACATGGTCATTGAAAGAATCCCTTCTTGGACACATGCCTTTGTGAGCCTCCTTTTCCTCTGTGTCCATTGCTGATGAATTTCTTTTCTAGCTGACACTTCTTTTTTCTTTAACTATTGTGACCACTCTCCCTTGTTTACCTGTAGTCACGCAATAGGGTTACTCTCCATGGCTGTGTTGGTCTGGTGGGCTGATTTCTTAATTTAACTCCCAGTGCCATCTCATTTCAAGTTGGTAGGAACACTTCCCCAGGTGCCACCTACATCACGAAAGGATGTGATGATACTTGATGAAACCCTGAACATCGTGAATTTTGGGGAGTTGGTAGTCCATGGGAGGGGGCAGTGTTCAAGAGCAAAATAGAAAAGATGTTGCCAAGATGATTGTATATTTGATGGTTTTTATCCTTACAGGGATATTTGGCTACAAGATCACTAAGGTGTGACAATTGAAGAAGGAAGAAGGAAGAGGAAAAGATACAAATTGACATCTGTTGTTCGAAGGTGGGGCAATGACAGGGTGGTTCTTACTTGACAGCTTCTGACTGAGGCACAGGACCCTACTGGGCAACTGTCACATTCAAGGTGCAGAGCTCCTCACTACGAGGCTGGCAAGGAAAACGAGGACAAACTTGTTACAAATGATTAATAGACTTTGCTCTTTTTGGCTTGCCAGTACATCAATTTTTTTTTTTTTTTTGTCCTTTTTGGCCTGAAATATCTAGAGGTGATGAAATCAAGGGTGAGGAGAAGGAGATTGGGAGAGAAGGAATTCAAAGAGAGAGAAGATAACAATCACCTTCCAGTGATTATAATCACATTCCATACAGGATTTTGCAGCTTCACAAACTTGCCTAATACCTTCAGCCTACCCGGTCGACTAGATGCCAGTTTTACATAAGGTACTTGAAGAACAGGAAGTGGGTTAGTGAATGCCAGTGTGTGTGGTGGGGAAGGGGGACTGTCTTTTTCTGACCCCTGGAAGTGGGAAGAAGAAGAAAAGGAGGAAGGGGCATGGAAGGTCGATAGCCAGATGAGTGTCCCATTTGCCCCTTCCTGGCTTTTAACCTAGAGTGGGACTAGACCCAGTCAATTCTCTTTAGTCACTGTAGTTCTGTTCTATAAAATTACCACCAGCTGAATTAGCAAACACTGGACCATTGTTCCTATGAGAGCAATTAATCAGGACCCCACCCGTAAGACCTCATTTCACCTCAACATCCTTCCTAGATGCATCCCGTCTCCACATACAGCTACTCAGGAGGTTAAGGCTTCAACGTATGATGTTTGGAGGATACAGATGTTCAGACTTAGAGTCTCCTCGCTCTAAGTAACACTGCACAGGAGCTCAGCACTACATTGTGGGGCTATTTTAAACAGCACAATCACCAACACAAAAAACAAAAACATGAAAAATGGGCACTAAACAGACCATGAAATGAACACTTGTTTACAGTGTGAGTGGGGAAACAAGAAGGCAGAGTGTCACCTTGTTTAACCTCAGCTGGGAACGTGCACAATGGGCAACTCACATTTTTTGCCACTCAGCACATGTCTGTGAATGACCGGGAAAGTGCGGGAGTATTGATTTGGGGGTTACAGTAAATTCTAGCAAGGAGGCAAGGTCACAGATCGGAAGCCTGTAAATAATGAGGATTGACTATTGTAGCTAAACTGAAGGGTTCATTCAGGGAAAGGGGCTGCCCAACATACCCATTCGGATCTTCGGGCGAAGGCTTCAGTACAGAAGGACCATGCCACCATGTGGTCTCTAGGCACTTAAGAGGGTGGAAGGATAATGAGTAGGCAGGAAACGTCCAGCTGGTGTGGGGATTCAGAGCTAGTCACCCCGAGATGTGCTTCTGTGGTATGCAAATTGTTTTGAGCTAAGGGCAACTTTAGCTGCAGGCTCAGGAGAAACGTATGCCCCTCCTTTGACTACCTGGAAAAACGTGAATTAGGGGCCTTGCCCATAATGGGAGATGATCAGAGATAACCTCTTTTGACTCATCTGTGGAGCAGGACAAACGTCTATCTACTGAACACCTGCTCTTCCTACCCTTCTGCAATGATGCTTTCAAGCTCCCAAGGCCCCTTACCTTATCCCTAGCTCAGAATTTCTTGTGTAACCATGTCCCCTTCCTGTCTCCAAACCTCTCGTGCATGTGTCATACATGGGTCTCTGACTCGCTCATGTATGCAGGGTTTCCATACATATGTTGTATTAAATTTGGTTATTTTCTTTTGCTGGTATGTTTCATGTATATTTGATTATTGGACCATCTATACGAACCTTGAAGGTAGAGGACAATTTCTTCCTTCCTCACACTGGCAATCTGGAACTTCCCTTGTTTCTCTTGCCCCACAGAGTGCTGAGCTGAGTCAGAGGACCTGCCATAGGCCTGCTGTGACAAAGCAAGATGACCCCATGGCAAAAGCTGCATGCGGATACCAGGCTAAGGAGCTGAAGGGAAAACAGCAGAAACCTGGAGGTCTGTAGCTCATTCAAGTTGAAGAGGAGCAGAGTCATTGAGCAGAAAATGCATGGCAATTTCTTTTCAAGAACATTGCTGGAGCCAGAATTTACCAGGGGCTGCCTACTAGAAATGAGCAGATTCCTGCCAGTTCAACACCTGAACCCTCATGAGGCCAGGGTCCTGCCCAGATCCCACCAACGCAACACTGAACCACGCTCTTTCCCATGCCTACACCTAGACTGCACCATTTATACTAGGTTAAAATGCAGGGACTGGCAGGCTCACTGAGCCACCGAGCAGTTTCATCCAATAGTGACCTGACACCGCCTAAGGAACTGTTTAAATTATTGGAGCTTTAAATCAGACCGGACATTTAGCTCTTCTCCCACTTACCACAGGGTGGGGACTTGGGAAAGGAGCCAGTTTAGTTAAACAAAGATAAAGATACTCCCTTTTCTCTGTAGAGCTCAGCTGTACTATGAGCTGAAATATGAAGCCCATTACATAAAAAATATCTTGAGTTGGTTATTCTTTGAATGGTGGTCATAATCCAGTGAGGGAAATAGATGATCCATCTTTAATCATAATGACAAGGCAGTTTGCGACGTGTGCTCTAAGTGATACCACATTGGTGTGTTTTATCCAGGGGGCAGCAGTGAGCTTTGGCAATACTGTTAGCAAAGAATGACATTGGACTGGTGCTCCAGAGAGCTGATGCTGCTAAATCTGAATGTCTTTGGAACACTGATACAGTCCATTCAGGTGTAATTTTCATTGTTTTCAGTGCTGATTTCAACAGGTTAATCTGTCAGGTGCACAAGCTCCAGAGGCTTGCCTTACCATCTTCTTTACTTCTTCTCACTCTCTCCTCTCCCACAGGTCCACCCTGAGTCCCAGACACCTGGTCTGGGACGTCTGGTATAACCGATCCTCTTGGTAGCAATTACTGCTTCCCTTTTGGTCTACTCACTCTTTGAATTGCCCAGCGCTTCTTCATGTCCGTGATTTTGACCTTGAGATTTAAAATGTGCTGATTATTTTTCATTGCCAATCCTGTCCCCTGCCCCCGCCATCCATTTACTGCCCTTCTCTGCCCTGTCGGGTGCCTTTGACATCCTTGGGGGAGTGTATTGAAGATGCTTGCTGGCTGTTTCCACTTAGGCTCCACTGTGAAGACACCTCCCCGCTTCCATGCAGAGTCTTAGGCATTTGCTGCACCCTCCTCGGCTACCACCTCTGCTGGGGCATCTCATCAGCCCCTGGCTCAGCGGGGTTTAGTGATGGCTTCCCACTGTTGCCCGTCCCTGAGAGCCTTAACTAACCCCCTTATTTCCCTTAAACCTGCCCATGCCCTCCGAAAAACGTCTTCATTGGAATTTCTTTATTCAGTCACAGGAGTTGGATTCTGCTTCCTGATACTTCGAGTCATCTCCAACCCGCTCTTTGTGCTGCTTCCACTGAGCCTTGAACTTTTCATGGTCCAGCCCACAGACCACCTGCTTTCAGAATCACTACAAGTTTTTGTTTAAAATGCAAATTCCTGGGGCCTATCGCAGCCCCTTCCCAGTCAGAAACTCTGGGGGAGCCCGTGGAGATCAGGGCACCTTCATGCTAACCCGCTCCCAGAGCCGCAGAGCCGGACGGGCGCACCTGTGCTGGGGGCGGCCGGCACCCGAGTGCGCTCCTGAGCACGGCAGCAGCTTCCCAGAGCCCTCTGCTAAAGCCCCTCTTTATCCTTTAAGGATCAATCAAAGATGAATTACATGTGTTTCAAGTGATTTATACTTCTGAAAGATAAAGGTATCCATCAACAAGATGTTTTTGAGTCAGGACCACTGTGTGGAGGCTTGCCTTATGAACCCCTATCTGCGCTCTCAGGAACCCAAAGCGTGTCTATGAAAAGGGAACTAAAAGGTTCAGTCCAGTTTGCTCCGCTCCGAAGTGGGCCCTTTGACAAAGCCACCTCTACTCTTCCCACACTCACTGCTGGGGATCCTCAGAGAATTCCAATAGCAGTAAACAGAATTGCCTGGTTACCAGTTGGTTCAACTTATTGACTTTACAGAAGGGAAATCGCGCTGAAGGGACTCACCCACAGTCTCACTGTTGGTTTAGTGTACTGTTTTTGGTAGGGTCTCGTGCTGCAAAGGGCACTTTAGGTGTTGCTTACATAAAGGCTGTGACAGCGTTGACCCTCTGGGTCAGGTCCTGCCGCTGAAACTCAGTTGTTGACCTAAGAGTAAAATGTCATCTTTTTCCTGAGGCCTGTATTTCTATTGCTTATAGCAAATTACCGTGAAATTTGTAGCTCCAACAACAATCACTTTTTATCTCTACAGATTCTGTAGGTCAGAAGTCCAGGCCCAGTTGAGCTTGGGTTTCACAAAATTGAAATAAAGTATTGGCCAGACTGCATTCCTTTTTGGAGCTCAGGGTCCTTTTCTACGTTTATGTGTTTAGGGCAGAATTCCTTGTGGTTGTAGGACTGAGGCCTCTGTGTTCTTCCCGGCTGTCTGCAAGGACCACTGTGAGCTCCTAGAGGCTGTCTGCTGCTGTTCCTTGCCATGTGGCTCCCTACATAGGCTCTGTCTTGCTTCAGATCATTCTGACTTTGCCTCTGACACCTGCACCTAGAGGTAAAGGGCTGGTGCGATTCATTCAGGCCCACTGGATAATCTCCCTTTTAATGAACTCAGAGTCAACTGATGAGTAACCTCATCACAAGAGGCATGTGCCCACACGTGCAGAGGTTCTGCCCACACTCAAGGGGAGGGAATTATATACTAGAGGCAAGAATCACAAGGCCTGAAAGCAGCAAACCTTTTCGGAGTGCCAAACACCTGTCTAACCCTTTTTGAAAGATAAACTAAGGCAAATGTTAAGAGTTTATTCTAGCAAAAGTATTTTCCAATTGGCAGCACAAAACTGGAAATGGTGAGAAGGGCTCCCTCGACAGGAGCTGGGGGAAAGACTTAGAAGCAGGTGCTGTATAACCACATTTCGGTCGACAGCAGACTGAGGACGTGACAGTGGTCCCATAAGATTATAACAGAGCTGAAAAAGTCCTATTGCCTGGTGACGTCATAGCTGTCGTAACATTATTCACATGTTTGCGGTGATGTTGGTGTAAACGAACCTACTGTGCTGCCGATCATATAGAAGTGTAACATATATACTTATGTACAATACATAATACTTGATAATGATGATAAATGACTATATACTAGTTTATGTATTTATTATATATATATATTTATATATACTACACACACACACATAATGGTTTATATATTTACCATACTATACTTTTTATCATTATTTTAGAGTATATTCTCTCTACTTATAAAAAATAAGTTTGCTGGAGAACAGTGTGCCGTGTGATGCTGGCAGCAGCCTCACGCATCTCATTTACCACATCTCCTGAGTGTGTCCTTTTCTCCTGTGCTTGATTTAATCTCATGTTGTTTTGTTCAGACACAGGCTATGCAGGCCTGTAGCCCAGGAGCAATAGGCTACGCCGTAGAGCCTCGGTATGGAGTAGGCTGTACCATCCAGGTTTGTGTAAGTCACTCTGTGATGTTGGCACAATGATGAAATCACCCAAGGATGCACTTCTCAGAATGTATCCCTGTGGTTAGCATGACTACTGTGTATAGAAAAGAAATGGAAGCAAAGAAAGGAAATTGTGTGATTGGCTATAGCTTAAAACCTCGTTGGCCGTGTGTGACCAGTTGTCCTTGGCATTTTGCTTTAGCAGCCTTGAGGCATTTACAGGCTTCGATTTGGGTGGGCTTACTTGGCTGTCGGTCTCCATGGCCTCAGAGCCATCTTAACTAATTTAACTAATTTAACAACCTTTTACATGTTTCACGTTTTAACTCAGATCATTTTTTACAACAGTTCTAAGAAGTAAATATTATTATTATTAACCTCTTTTTATAGACAACTAACTTGAAGTGTATAAGGGCAAATACAAATGAACAATAAGAGATTCAATTCCCCCTGTTGAAAACAGGGAAGAGACTGCACGTCTTCCCTTTCTTTCAGACTTTCTTTGTCCTTTTCAAATGTATGCGACTCTTTTCAATGGCTAAATACACCTCTGGCCAGTCTCACAACTCAGCAAAGTTTCCAGGACTAAGAGCCATCTCTTCAAAATATAGCCATCAAGGAAAATCAGCGTCCTAGGAAAAGATGGGCCTACTGGTCACCTGACTCCAAATTGCAAAATCCATGCAACGTAATTGGTTGGATCTCGTTAGCTATATGAAAAAGTAACATTTCTTTCTGTCTTTGCAATCCTTTAGCAGGTCGCTTGTGATGTGTATCACGTTCCGATTTAATGTTCGTTCAATAACGAACTTGTTTTCTTTCTATTCTACCTCTGTAGCAAGGTTTTCTGGGTTGGGAGGAGATTTCATTTTTAATTATATTTTCCCAACAGGTACGTAGACATTAAGTGACTTGTCAATGACACCTTGCTGCTGAGTGGCTAAGTGCAGATTGTGAGCTCGGTTGTACCTACCGACCTCACTGAATTGCTGTTGTTTTACCAGAAACAACTTGTAGTTTCTAATTGTTTTTGAACGGAGGCTTCTCCATGCATCGTTCTATGCCCAGTGAGGCCTCCACATTTAATCTTTTAGATTAAGGTTCCTCAACCTTAGCAATATTGACATTTTAGGCCATGTAACTCTGTGTAGAATCTGTCCTATGCATCGTAGGATGTTGAGTGCCATCCCTGGCTTCTACCCACTAGATGCCAGTAGTACACCCCATTGTGACAATCAAATGTCTCCAGGCATTGGCAAATATTTCAGGGCAATAGGGGCAAAATAACCTCAGGCTGAGAACCACTCTTTTAGTGGAAGAAGTAAGGAAAACACACACACACACACATGCACACACACACGCACCGTTTCCTTGGCAGGGAGCAGGGAAGGGAGAGAAGAGGAACCACAGATAAAAGAAAGGCTATGACTCTCACAAAATGGCTAAAGGCCAATCGTCTAGTAGCTGAGGTTGCAGCCTTCTACATTTTGTTTTTCCGGAAACAAAAGAGACCAGGGTTGGGTTAGCAGCGGTCTCATTATTCTTTCATCCTCTTCTTTTTTTCTGGTTTCATTGAAGAAGTGTTTGAAAAGAACAAGTCAAAATAAAATCTGTTCTTTTTACCAAAGATTTGGGCACCTCTAGTTTGTCCTGTATTTCCCTACCTTTAGGGAAATACGAAGTTTTGTTAAATCCCTCAAAGGATCTTTGCGAGGGGGAGCGAGGGGGATATTAATGAGTTTGGTCAAAAACAGCACTTTAGACTTTATACAGCTGCAGACCACAGTATGAAGGTGGCTTCATCCTGGAAAAGTCTCAACTTAAAGCCCAGAAACAATCAAATAAAAGATTTTTTTTTAAAGGATGTTTTCCTGCTACATTCAAAGTTTTTTGTCTCTTCTATACTATCGAGAAACACACACACACACACACATACACACATCTTTTGGAGTAAGATCATTTAGTAACTGAAAACAAACCTAATGTACTTTCACCCTTCTGCCTGAACATTCTGTACTCTGAGTACACTTTAGAACCAGTGCTTTGTTCTGTGGCCATTTCCTTCCAAGCTGTGTAAAGAACTATTGCTTTTACACAGTCAGCAAATAACAGGTATGTATAAGATCTGCCATGTCTCGCCCTGGCCAGTGGCTCAGTGGTTAAAGTGTCGGCCTGTGCACAGAAGGGTCTCGAGTTTGATTCCCGGTCAAGGGCACATACCTGGGTTGCAGGTTCAATCCCTGGCCCAGGTCAAGGCTTATGCAGGAGGCAACCAGTTGATGTGTCTCTCTCACATCAATATCTCTCTCTTTCTCCCTCCCTTCCACTCTCTCTAAAAAAAACCAATGGGGGGGAAAAACCCTCTGGTGAGGATTAACAACAACAACAACAAAAGATCTGCTATGTCACTAATACTTTAGGGAAGACAAAGAACTGTAAGCCTCAGTCTCTTAGGTCATGGCTATGAGAAACCAGTTTGAGATGGGGAAGAATTTGCAAAATTTTCCAAGCCAGGAGTTTTTCTACTCACAAACAGGTTAGGTTTTAAAAGTTTTTTCATTAACCTTTTTGTTTATAAGTAAAAAGAGACCAAAAGGTGTTTAATGTTGTCTTGCTTCTTGATCTGTTTCCACCAAACAAGAGTGAGAATGATTTCTTTCACGTGTCAGAATTTGACATGCTCTCTTCCTCTTTACTTGGATATGTTGCTATTGCAGCGGACACTTTTTTTTCTTCTAAAATTTAACAGCTTCAACAAAAATTAAGATCTATTGAGGAAAATGATATCTCACTTGATGATCTTTCCAATGTTCTGCGAAGGAAGGACTCTTTCTCTACCCTTCTGGGTTATTTTAGCTGGTTTAATAATTAAATCAAAATGAGACAAATTACCAAGAAAAAATAATCAAATTTAATTACATTTGTACGTATGGAACCCCATATACATGAGCGGTTCAGAGACAGAAAGTTAAAGTAAGGCTTGTTAGCATCCCAAGCTAAAGATGAGGTAAGATACCTGGAGGCTTCAGAGGGGAGGAGGGTAATTCGTAGGACAATAAGAAAATCAGATGTTTACTAATTCGAGTTTGCCATGCCCTGCATATAGGTCATAAACAAGTTAATTCTGGCGGTAACTCTTATTATGAGCAAGGCCCCACATTTTAATTCTCTAAGGGAGAGGGAAAAGTTTCTCTTGAGCCCACAGGGCCTCGATTGCCTTCAGCTCAAAATAGTCTACAAGCCAAAGTGGCACATCTTGGGGAGGCCTGTTCTGAACCCTTCAGCTCTGTAAAACCCCTTAGCAACTCATCTTAATGTTTCGTAAATCCCAGCAGGCATTGAGTATGTAGTCTCCATGTCTTGACGGGGTGGCCTGGTGGATCATAGGAACTTTCTAACCTTGGGAAACTCCTGCTAAACTGACTGGCAGCACAGAATTAATTAGAGGGGAGGCTCACCTGATCTGTTGACCTCTCAAAACCCAGGTTCCTGGAGGGCATTGCATGGTGTAGGGGAGAAAACTTGTCTTCTACTCTCTTGAGGTTTTTTCCCTGGAGCCTGTGAATTAAACTGATGGAAGAAAACCAGAATACGTCACTCCAAAATATGCCATTTCGCATACTGATGACTTTGAATTGTAGACACGAGCAAACACTCCTTTTTCATGCTGAAAGGAGGACATAAAACTCCCACATGAAAGTTGCCCTCCCTGTATCAGGAGGAAGAAAGATATCTTTATCACCAGAGACAGGGATTGGGGTTGGATAAATCTGCACAAACAAACCTTGTTCAATTACCCTTATCTTCCCAGTTACTTCTTCAACATTTACTACTCTAGCCCAAACCCTTTGTCGTGTTAATTCTTCACAAATTTATTATTATTTTTTTTAAAGGTATAAAAGCTTCCTGCTTTGGTCACTTCTTTCAGTCTTTATTCTCTTGTGAAAGCTCCCATGTATGTGTAAAAAATTTAATGAAATGTGTATGCCTTTCTCCTGTTAACCCATCTTATGCCAGCTTAATTCTTAGGCCCAGCCAGAGACCCAAAGAGACTAGAGGAGAATTTGTCCTCCCCTACATGATAAAAACACAGATTTACACTCCTTTATTTTCACAAACAATTTTATTTGATGTTAATGTTTTATGTGACATGGGTGGGAGATACTTTATAGGAAAGAAATGAAACCCTCCTCCGAAAAGCATTTATACTTGGGGACCTACATACCATTTTAACAAAGGGCAATAAATTGTGGAGAAGTGACTAGACCAAGGAAGGGAGTTTGGGCTCATGAGTAGGAAATATATAAGAGAAACTAATGGAAGATAAGGGTTATTTTAGTAAAGTTTGTTTGTGCAGGCTCAATTCAGCACTGACTCCCCATCTCCAGGGATAAGAATGTTCTCTTCTTCCTGGTGCTGTGAAAGCACATTTCTCATGGGAAATGTATGCCTGGCTTTTGGGCAGAAAAGAGAGGCTCTCCTGCATATGTCATTTCTCAGTTGCCTTCAGCTCAAAATAATATGCCACAGAGGCATTTGCCGGGGTGGCGTGGGGTGGGGGGGGACAGAGTGCATGTTCTGATTCCTTTCAGTGGGTTCCAGGAATCCCCTGTGGAATCTTCCATTTCCTTTTCCAGGCAGAAGGAAAGGCTGGATGGGTTCTGAATGGTTTTCAGGATATTCTGGGTATGGCTGTGAGGTCCTTCATTTCTCGGTATGTTTGCTGTATTTTAGTGGGGGAAATGTCATTGAATCTTAGTCATGAACTCAAGAATATGACTGAAACTCACATGTGCTATGCCTGGCCAAACCCAATATATATTTCCATTTCATCAGTCTCACATACTCTCTATTACTGATTATTGAGGAACACACAGCTGTATCGTTTTCACAGGCTGCATGATTCACTCTTGGCCCTGTAGAATATTTCCCACTGTCCAGCAACTCATCCAACCTTCCCTTCAGTGTTTGCAGCTTTCTCACAATTTTCAATTTATTATCTGTACTTACGCTTTGGTCACAATGACAGATTTCCTCTAAGATAATGATCTTAAAACATCTTTACAACCAAACCCCATCCAACAGAAAAACACAGTGGTAAACACTATGCAGAACTGTTGAAACCATTTGTTGGGGGGGTGGGGACGGATGCAGGCACAGTTAAAGTGCCTCCTCTCTGGAATCGTTTTTTTCTAAGTTTATAAATTATTTAGTAGAAAGAGCTTCTGTGGTGTTGGTTGAGAGGCAGTTACGCCTATAATTCATTGCTTGTCTTCATGTCTCTTAGTAGACAGTGTTGTGTAAGGGCAGCGGGGATGGACTAGGAATCAAGGTACTTGGCCTATCCCATTGCTCATTTGCTCTCAGACCCAGGTCTTTGGACCTCAATTTGGTCACTTTTGAAATGAGAAAGTAGACTAGATTATTTGAATCTTGCATTCCAATGGTTAGATTATATAAAATGTGATTCAAGGCCATGCATTTCTGTTCACCAAAAAATTCTTTTATTTGTATTCTGGGTACAGTGTTAGGTGTCTTATGTAAAAGGAATTGGAAAAGTGGCCACTGTTTGAAAGTGAATAGTTCAGTAGATGACATAGGATAAGTGCACAGGTAGCAATAAACAAGGTATAAAATGATAAGCATTTCCAGAAAAGAACAGATAAAATCATTTTTACTTAAATTTTGTTGTCCATGTTGGAGACGGTTAAGATGCTATCCTTTAAATTGCTTGTATAAATGAGATTAAAGTCAGGGCAGAAAGTGATGTAATTCTTTTTGTTTTGTGTAAGTGATAAGTTGTATAATTATAAAATTAATACATGAGAAAATGGGTGAGAGACTGAACAGGCACTCACAAAAGACCAGTCAACATATGAAAAGGGCTCAGCCTCTTAGTTAAGAAGGAAATGCAATCAACCATCCTGAGATCCCACCACACACCCGCCCAAAGGGCTAAGAGTAAAATGACTGATAATGTCAAGGGCTCATTAAAATGAGCAACAATGGGGACTCTCATAAGCTGCTGCTGAGTGTGTGAATTCATACGATCACTTTGGAAAACTGTTTGGCATCACTACTAAAGCAGCTAAACATATATAAACTGCAGGACCCAGATACTCTGCTTCTCAGTTCAAACCCAACGGAAATGTGAGCTCTTGTGAATGAAAGGACATGGAGCAAGAACGCTCACAGCAGCATTATTCCTGACAGCCCCAAACTGGAAACAACCTCACATTTCTCTGCAGAAAAATGGCTACACACATTGTGGTAGATTCATGATGTACATAGAGTTTCACCTCTTAGGCATACGTTGTAAATACTCTGGTATGTTTCTTTATAGCCTTTTTTGTGCATATGTAATATTAAAGATAAACACTCTGCATCCTTTCTTTAAAAATGTAATAATAGCAGTTCCTCCAATATAAAAAATTATTTGTAAAAATTTTGATGGTCACACAATAGTTGACCTTATTCTTGTTATAATGACAATGAACATACACTATATGCCAAGCCCATTATTAATTACTTTATATAACTTGTCTGACCTAATCCCCAAGGGCTATGCTTCAACCCAACCTACTATATCCCATCACCACCTGTGGCTGAAGTCTGGGCCACGTGCTTCTGGCCTAAAGCTCCAACCTCTGAGGCCTCTGGTCCAGTAGCCCTCAGAACATTCCTTTATCGCCTTACAGACTGCCAGCAACCAGGACCACCACCTTAGGCTCACTGCCCTAGACTATGCCACCTACTGGTGAAATGCCAATACTTGGGACAAAGTGGATATGGTGCTACAATCACAGAGGCCAATCTCCAGTTCATTTATTCTTTCTGGAAGTTTCTACCATATCACCTCACTCCTACCCTCACAATTCGACCTCAAAAATTTGACCAGGCTCAGGAGAATAAAATCGCTGACAAATTACTTCCACAGTCTTTTTATTGCTTTTTCCTTCCCACACTCCCTCAGGCAGGAAGGAGCTGACTTGGCGGTTCCTCTTCCCGGCTGGAGCTCTTCCCTGGGGCAGCAGAGCCTGTAGTCTCACTGTGACGGCCACGGAGTCTTCCTGTGCCAAGGACGGGGCTCTGTGCTCTGAGTGCTCCAGTCTCAGCCCTGGGTATGGGACCTGGGGACCCAGGGACCCAGCAACTAGTCAATGCCCCGAACAAAATACAGTGTTCTACTATCCACACATTTATACCTTTGCCACATAATGATTTTTTTTTACTGTAGTGTGAGTTCCTGTTTTACATACGTATCCTGACCTGTATTTATATATATATATTTTTTGTTTGTTTGTTTATTTATTTTGTAAATTTATTTATTTATTATTAATTTATTTTTGTTACAGATGTTTCTCCTTTTTTCCCCATTGACACCCTCTTCCCCATCCCCCTACCCCGTCCCCAGCTTTGTTGTCCATGTCCATCAGTTATGCATAGATGCGTATAAGTTCTGTGGGTTATCTCTTCCCTCCCCCCCCCCCCACCCACCTCCTCTTCTGAGGGTTGTCAGTCTGTACCTTACTTCCACATCTCTGGGTCTACCCTGTTCCTCAGACTTTTATGTTTATTATATTCCACAAATAAGTGAGATCATGTGATATTTGTCTTTCTCTGCTTGGCTTGTTTCACTTAGGATAATACTCTCAAGGTCCCTCCATGTCGTCTCAAAGGATAAGAGATCTTTCTTTCTTACAGCTGCATAGTACTCCATTGTGTATATGTACCACAGCTTTTTTGTCCATTCATCCACTGATGGACACTTGGGCTGTTTCCAGATCTTAACTATTGTAAATAGTGCTGCTATGAACATGGGGGTACATGTATTCTTTCTGATTGGTGTTTCAGGCTTCTTAGGATATATTCCTAGAAGTGGGATCACTGGGTCAAATGGCAATTCAATTTTTAATTTTTTGAGGTAACACCATAGTGTTTTCCACAGTGGCTGCACCAGTCTGCATTCCCACCAGCAGTGTACTAGAGTCCCCTTTTCTCCACACCCTCGCCAACACTTGTTGTTTGATGCTTTGTTGATGGCAGCCATTCTGACAGGTGTGAGGTGATACCTCATTGTTGTTTTAATTTGCATCTCTCTGATGATTAGTGATGTTGAGCATTTCTTCATATGTCTCTTAGCCATTTGTATGTCCTTTTTGGAGAGGTGTCTATTTAGTTCCTCTGCCCATTTTTTAATTGGGTTCTTTGTCTTCCTTTTGTTGAGTTGTATGAGCACTCTATATATTTTGGAGATTAACCCCTTATCTGATGTATCATTGGCAATTATGCTCTCCCATAGAGTGGGTTCCCTTTCTGTTTTGATGGTTGTTTCTTTTGCTGTGCAGAAGCTTTTGAGTTTGATGTAGTCCCATGTATTCATTTTTCCCTTTGTTTCTGTTGCCTTAGGTGATGTATCAGTGAAGATTCTACTGTGTATGATGTCCGAAATTTTGTTGCCTACATTTTCTTCTATGATTTTTATGGATTCACGAGTCACATTTAAGTCTTTTATCCATTTTGAGTTTACTCTTGTGTATGGTGTAAGTTGATGGTCCAGTTTCATTTTTTTGCATGTAGCTGTCCAATTTTCCCAACACCATTTATTAAATAGGCTGTCTTTACTCCATTGTATGCTCTTGCCACCTTTGTCAAATATTAATTGAGCATAATGTCTTGGGTCCATTTCTGGATTCTCTGTTCTGTTCCACTGGTCTATATGCCTATTCTTGTGCCAGTACCAGGCTGTTTTGATTACAGTAGCTTTGTAGTATAACCTGATATCTGGTATTGTGATCCCAGCTACTTTGTCCTTCTTTTTCAAGATTGGTGTGGCTATTCGGGGTCTTTTTTGGTTCCATATGAACTTTTGAAGTATTTCTTCTAGTTCTGTGAAATATGTCACTGGTATTTTGATGGGGATTGCATTGAAGCTATAGATTGCTTTGGGTAATATGGACATTTTAATGATGTTAATTCTTCCAATCCATGAACAAGGTATGTGCTTCCACTTTTTTATATCTTCCTCTATTTCTTTTTTCAATGTCCTGTAGTTTTCTGCAAATAGGTCCTTTACTTCTTTGGTTAAGTTTATTCCTAGGTATCTTAATTTTTTTGCCGCGATGGTAAATGGGATTGTTTTGTTAGTTTCTCTTTCTGTGAGTTCATCATTGGTGTATAAGAATGCCGTTGATTTCTTGAAGTTAATTTTGTATCCTGCTACTTTGCCAAATTCATTTATTAGGTCTAGTAGATTTTTGATGGAGTCTTTAGGGTTTTCTATGTATAATATCATGTCATCTGCGAATAATGACACTTTCACTTCCTCCTTTCCAATTTGGATTCCTTTTATTTTTTCTTCACGTCTGATTGCTGTGGCTAAGACTTCCAGTACTATGTTAAATAAGAGTGGCAAAAGTGGGCATCCCTGTCTTGTTCCTGTTCTTAAGGGAAATGTTTTTAGTTTTTGTCCATTGAGTATGATGTTGGCTGTAGGTCTTTCATATATGGCCTTTATTATATCAAGATGTGATCCCTCTATTCCCATATTGCTGAGCATCTTTATCAGAAATGGGTGCTGGATTTTGCTTAATGCTTTTTCAGCATCTATTGATATGATCATGTGGTTTTTATCTTTCATTTTGTTTATGTGGTGTATCACATTTATTGATTTGCAAATATTGAACCAGCCTTGCATCCCTGGGATGAATCCCACTTGGTCATGGTGAATAATTTTTTTGATGTATTGCTGGATCCGATTTGCTAGTATTTTGTTTAGGATTTTGGCATCTATGTTCATCAGGGATATTGGCCTGTAGTTTTCTTTCTTTGTAGTGTCTTTTTCTGGTTTTGGAATTAGGATTATGCTGGCCTCATAAAACGAGTTTGGAAGTCTTCCTTCTTCTTGAATTTTTTGAAATAGTTTGAGGAGAATGGGTGTTAGTTCTTCTTTGAATGTTTTATTAAACTCCCCCGTGAAGCCGTCCAGGCCTGGGCTTTTGTTTGCTGGGAGAGTCTTGATTACATCTTCAATTTCCTTAGTTGTTATTGGTCTGTTCAAGTTTTCTATCTATCTCCCGATCCAGTTTTGGGAGACTATGTGTTTCTAGAAATGTGTCCATTTCGCTTGGATTGTCGAATTTGTTGCCATATAAATGTTCATAGTATTTGTTAACGATCCTTTGTATTTCTGTGGTGTCAGTTGTTACTTCTCCTCTTTCATTTCTGATTTTGTGTATTTGGGTTCTCTCTCTTTGTTTCTTGGTGAGTCTAGCTAAGGGTCCATCAATCTTGTTTATCTTTTCAAAAAACCAGCTCTTTGTTTCATTGATCCTTTGAATTGTTTTTCTGGTCTCCATGTCATTTATTTCTGCTCTGATCTTTACTATTTCCTTCCTTCTACTTGCTCTGGGGTTTTCTTTTTGTTTGCTTTCTAGTTCTTTAAGTTGTGAGGTTAGATAGTCTATTAGAAATTTTTCTTGTTTCTTGAGGTAGGCCTGGAGTGCTATGAACTTCCCTCTCAGAACTGCTTTCACTGCATCCCATAGATTTTGTGTTGTTGTGTGTTCATTTTCATTGGTTTCCAGGAAATTTTTAATTTCTTCCTTGATCTCCATGGTAACCCATTCATTGTTTAATAACATGCTATTTAGCCTCCATTTGTTCAAATGTCTTTGCATGTTCTTGTTGCAATTGATTTCTAGTTTTATGCCATTGTGATCTGAGAAGATGCTTGATATGATTTCAATCTTCTTGAACTTGTAGAGACTTAGTTTGTGTCCTAACATGTGGTCTATCTTTGAGAATGTCCCATGTGTGCTTGAGAAGAACGTGAATTCTATAGTTTTGGGGTGTAATTCTCTGTAAATATCTATTAAATCCATTTGGTCTAGTGCTTCATTTAGAGTCTCTGTTTCCTTGTTAATTTTTTGTCTAGAGGATTTATCCAGTGATGTCAGTGGGGTGTTGAAGTCCCCTGATATGATTGTATTGCTGTCGATTTCTCTTTTGAAGTCCTCCAGAAGATTTTTAATATATTTTGGTGCTCCTATATTGGGTGCATATATGTTTACCAAGGTTATATCTTCCTGTTGGACAGATCCTTTCAATATTATGTAGTGACCTTCTTTGTCTCTAGTTATGGCCTTCATTTTGAAATCTATTTTATCAAATATGAGTATTGCTACCCCAGCTTTTTTTCCCTTTCCATTTGCTTGGAAGATTTTTTTCCATCCCTTCACTTTCAACCGATGTGAGTCTTTTGCTGTGAGGTGAATCTCTTGTAAACAACATATATATGGGTCATGCTTTCTTATCCAATCCGCTACCCTGTGTCTTTTTATCAGAGCACTCAATCCATTTACATGTAAGGTGATTATTGATATGTACTTATTTATTGCCATTTTTGTTTAGTGTGGTTCTATTTTCCTTCCTATTTCTTCTACTAATTACAGCAGTCCTTTTAACATTTCTTGCAGTGCTGGTCTGGTGCTAATGTATTCCCTTAGCCTTTTTTTGTCTGGCAAGCTCTTTATTTGACCTTCTATTTTGAATGATAGCCTTGCTGGGTAGAGTAGTCTTGGGTTCAGATCCTTGTTTTTCATGACCTTGATTACTTCATGGCATTCCCTTCTGTCTTGTAGTGTTTCTGTTGAGAAGTCAGCTGATAGCTTTATGGGGGTTCCTTTGTAGGTAACCTGTTGCTTATCCCTTGCTTCCTTTAGGATTCTCTCTTTGTTTTTAATTTTTGGCATTTTAATTACTATGTATCTTGGTGTGGGCCTGTTTGGGTTCTTCTTACTTGGGACTCTCTGTGCTTCTTGAACTTGAATGCCTTCTTCCTTCACCAAATTAGGGAAGTTTTCTGTCATTATTTCTTCAAATATATTCTCTTACCCTTTCTCATTTTCTTCTTCTTCGGGGACTCCAATTATGCGAATATTATTACGTTTCCAGTTGTCCCACAGTTCTCTTAAGCTGTCTTCCTGTTTTCTCATTGTTTTTTCCTTTTGGTTTTCTGATTGGTTGATTTTTTCTACTCTGTCTTCTAATTCACTGATCCGGTCTTCAGCTTCCTCTACTCTGCTGTTTAGTCCTTCCAATGTGTTCTTCATTTCTGCAATGTCATTCTTCATTTCTTCTTGGTGCTTCCTCATTTCCAAGTGGTTGATTTTCAATGTTTCTATGTCTTTGCTTATGGTGTTGATGTCCTTACTCATACTGTTGAGCTTCCTCAAGATCATGGCTCTGAATTCTAGTTCTGTTAACTTGCTTAACTCCATTTCATTTATCTCATCTTCGGTAGAGGTCTCTTGTTCTTTCATTTGGGATCTGTTTCTTTGTTTCACCATTTTGGCTATCTCAGTGGGTTTTGGAGCCTGCCAAATTTTCCCTGTTGATGTTGGTGTTCTGCTGTTTGTGGCTCCCTCTACTGGGTTTGGATGACCATGGGAGGACCCACATTAAACACCACTGTGGAGTCTTACTTTCCTGGGTAGATTTGCAAGCCCAGAAAAGGTTCAGTTATCCTCTAGCTTTTTGCCTAGAGGCTATTAGTCTAGAGGCTATTAGTCGTGGTTACTTGAAGAGCCTTGGATTCTCAGTTGAATGAAAACCTCCCTCAGGTGTTCACCTTGAGAGGATTTCCCGGGGGTGGGGCAGATGCTGGTAGTTAATGAGCCTCAATTTGCAATTCATTGGCCCACCTGGGTGTGGCTGAATCTCTGAGGGAGGGGCCGCCGCCTCTCCCCAGAGCCCTGGGAAGGAGTAAGATGGCCACCGTCCTGCATGGCTGCAACTCAGCAAAAGCTCTGAGCACCCTCCAAATCCCGAGTGTCCCTACACAGTTCCAGTCCAGTCCACCCTCCCTCTGCTGGAGCCCAGGTGAGTGGCTGTGGCTATTTTAGCGCTCTGTCCCAGCCCTCTGCGCTGTGGAGCTGGCTCGGGCTTTAACCCCGAGGGCGGGCGCTGCTCACGGCTAAGGCCACTGCTGTCCGTGGGCTCCCAGCCCCCCTCTCGCGCCTCCGCAATCCTACCAGGATCGATTCAGTGTCCCTGGTTGTATGGTCCTTGCAAGCTGCTTTTCTGTTGCTTTTTCCTGACGATTTGTCTTTATTTTAGTTGTAATTCCAGTTTGGTCCTAGGAGATGGTCTGTGTAGCTTCTATTCACTCCGCCGCCATTTTGGAATCCTGTATTTATATTTTTTAATCACCACATTTACAAGAGAGAGAGAGAGAGAGAATCTTCAGCTATTTTAATGGGCACATTTCAAATTTCTAACATTGAAATGTTTTCCATTTGTTAACAATTATTGTTTCTACTTCTATGAAATGTTGTTTCTTTGTTTATTTTCTAATATTAGGGGTTATATATATATGTTTTTTATTACCATTTACTTTTAAAAATTATGAATAATAACATATTGCTTGTTATATTAGTTGAAGATATATTTCCCAGTTTGTTTGCCTTTTAATTTGGTTGCTGTAGTTGGTTTGATGTAAAGATGTTTAAAATGTTATCAAATTTATCAACTTTCTATTCTCTATTGCTCTTACACTTGAAAAGTCCTTCCACGTTCAAAGATCCAATAAATATTTACCTACATTTTCTAAAATGTTTCTGGTCTGATATTTTTATAACTAAAGTTTTAAGTGACCTTAACTAATATGTTTACCTTTACTCTAAGTAAAATAAACTTCTAGATTGGAAACTGCCCTTTTATGGACTTTCTCCTATGTGCCAAATATTTGATATACATTTTCATTTACTCTACGCCCAGATGCTGACAGATGGATGTGATTGTCTTCCCTTCAGAGATGATACAACTCCGGAAGAGAGAGGTCAAACACACACTTGTCCACAATGATACAGGCAGTGAATGGTGCGGGTGGATGTGAACCCGAGTGGGCCTGGCGATCAGCTGCAGCTGTCCCTGAAGACCGTGCTGTGGTGAGGACACTGGCTTCGTCAGGCTGCTAGTATTTAGAAATAACTGTTTTCTCCAAGTTTCCTTTTCAGTTTCCAAATTCACAATGCCACTTGACACAATTTAAATTAGAGTGAAGAAGGCAATTATGCGACATTTCTGGGGAAGCTCCTGTTTCTCTCTTCCTATAACTTCGAGTCCAGTTCCTGAATCATTTTATTAAAAAGCAAAAACAACAACAAAAAATGTCCTGAATTATTCTTTTCTCGCCCTAACGTCTGTACGAGTGCTGCCCAGTGGAGTTTCTGTGATGATGTAAAGCTTCTCTATTTGCAGTGCCACTGGTCACATGTCTGTTGAGCACTTTAAAATGTGGCTAGTGTGCCCTGGCCGGTTTGGCTCAGCAGTTAGAGTGTCGGCCCGTGGACCAGAGAGTCCCGGGTTCGGTTCCCACTAAGGGCATGTACCTCGGTTGCAGTTTGTCCCCAGCCCCGGTTGAGGTCATATGGGTGGCAGCCACTCGATGTGTCTCTCTTGCATCAATGTTTCTCTCTCTCTCTTCCCCTCTCTCTCCCTCCCGCTCTGTCTGAAGATAAATGCAAAAATGTCCTCGGATGAGGATAAAAAAAAAAAAGTGACTAGTGTGATTGACAAATTAAAATTTTAATTTAATTTAAATTAGTTTAAACTTAAAGAGCCACATGTGGTCAGTGATTACTGTATTGGACAGAGAAGGTCTGTAGATTAATTCTTTGTGATTAAGTATCAAAGACTTCCAAACCCCAAACTTCAAACCTAAAATACCGCCCGCCATACTAGTCCGTTGTAAGAGCATTGCAGTCTGCCTAGCACCTGGTCCCTCTGCAGAGTGCCAGTAAGCACTTGCTGATGGGCTGTGGAGCGCGGCTGTCTCTGAGGAAGAAAACACACTGATTTTATGTAGCGCATGTACGATATTTGTTAAAATTGCTTGCAATGAGTTATCCATGTGGGAAGGAGAGCAGTGTCCACCATGGTTGAACCCTAACTCTAACCTGCCCAGGGTTTTCACATCTGTATCCAAATCTCCTAAACAAAAATGTTAACTGCCGCCAGGAATAATGAAGGCCTAGTGACTCCTGTGTCTCCTTGAATATTCATCAGTGGCTTCAAGCTTCTAGAAAACAAAGGTGACAAAAACTGAAAGCAAGGGGTCAAAGAGGTGAGAGTATCAGTCAGCAGGAAACACACTTTGCTGAACTGGACTGATGACTAAGTTTCCTGGTTCAATGTAAGTAAGGTCCCTCCATGCCTGGTTCCCGCCCTTCCCTCCAAGGCTGGACCAGTTGGGACTTGCTCTTCATCCATCCTTTGTGGCCCCAAATTTCCACCTGCTGCCCTGAGCCTTTAGGTTCAGCTCTGGCCCCTGAGGGTGACCATCACTTTTCTCTCTGGTTCCAGAGTACCCACCTTTGGCTTCAAACTGTGATGCACTGTTCAGAAAAGGCTCACTTCACTCCTTTCCTGGGTTTTCCACTATTCACAGCCCCTAACATTCTACCTTTATCCCTATCCCATTAATCTGTGCACTGGATGGTTTACGCATAGCATGTGTAGGAACCTCTTGTGAAAACAAAGTCTACTTCTTCCATGTTTGGAATGAAGTAGCTGCTGAACAAATATTTTGTGAATGACTCATAAACCTGGGAACATTTAGGTTGCAGAATGAATGATCCAGCCCCTCCCCACCAAGGAACTGATGTCACCATCACCCACCTCACAGTGCTGTTGCAACTACCCATATACTTTTTATTTTTCTTTATTGATTTTTAGAGAGAGAAGAAGGGAGAGGGAGAGAGAGATAGAAACATGGATGAGAGAGAACATCAATTGGCCGTCTCCTGCATGTCCCCCACTGGGGATTTGGCCCACAACCTGAGCACGTGCCCTGACCAGGAATCAAACCGGCGACCTCTTAGAGCATGGGTCAATGCTCAACCACTGAGCCACACCGGTTGGGCACAACTACCCAGACACTTTAAACATCTGTGGCAGGGATAACATTTTTGAGACATTTTTGTTTCTAGTGATTTCTTTTCCCTAATTGTCCCGGAAATCACTACCCACTGGGCTGATGGGCAGAATTCGATGAGAATGAGAGTCATTACTGTACTTGGTTTGAAAAGGGCTTCTTAAAAGATTATAGTTGGACATAAGTCTGAAAACAAACACTTCTTGTTTTGTAAAAGCCGAGCCTTACCTAAAAAAATGGTTAGAAGGAATCGTGTTTCTGATGAGCTGGATGTTGGAGAACTTGTTCTATGGCAGAAGGAAGAGACAGGCAATTTCCAGCTCCACGAAGGGACTAATTCACTAGCACCCCCTCCTCCCCGCCATGACAGACTTCCTGGGCTATGGATGAAAAGGAAGGGAGAAGGGCCAGGGCCAGACTTGGGCATGGGGTCAATCCGAGAGGTTTTGACAGGCATCTAAACACAGTGTGAGCTGGGAAAACAGCCAGCCTCTAACAGACTTCCAGCAACCTTGACCTGGGATAGGGGCCTAGAGCATTCCCCCAGGGTCTCACACTTCAGTATGGCACTGAAATGACAAGGGGGAGATGGGACAGGGAAGAAGAGAGGATACAGATGCCAAGGAGACCATCTGACTGGATGAGGCCTGGGACCAGAGTGCCAGTCCACAGACCCATGGAGACCATGAGCAGACCACTGGACACCAGCAGGGGACACCAGCACATTATCTGAGGTGCATGGGGCTGATCGCCCCTCGTGACCAAAAGAGCGCAGAGAGCTGTCTTGTCTGCAGAAGCCTAGGGCTGTAGAGGACAACCTGGGAACCAGAGATTCCTCCCACCCTGCCTGACACAGTCCTCTAGTCCAGAACAAGAGAAGAGGGAGAGGAAAATTCTTGAGGGAGGAGAAACTGCCCTGAAAGGGGGTTTGAAGTCTGAATGGACTCAATATTTACCTCAAAGAACTTTGTTCAGCATGGAGAGTGAAATTGTCAAGGGAAAGATGCTCATCCTGTCATCGGGTGCAAACGGGCTGTGAGCAAGATGAGCTAATGGAGGAAAATAAAGATACATTGTTATCATTTATTTAGACACATTTGATTTATGTGGTGAGAATTTTGATCCCACTCCAAATATATGAAGCATTTTTCCATCAAGGTTAAGAGGAAAACTATGCTTTTCACTCTCTAAATTAGAAGCAATGATTACCAGATTGTATCTCCTATCTAGAAAACTCTCATCCAATATACACTGAGTTCTTACTATATCAAGTTCTACAGGTCCACATTAAAAATGTAATGTTCATTTGAGCATTGTGAGAAAACTGGCCTCACTGCTAGAAAAAAATGGAAAGATTCTTAGAAAGATAATTCCTGTATTAGCTACAATATTAAAAAACAAATGTCTAACAAGACCTTTGTTTCTAACAAGACCCTAAACCAAGCTATGCCTGTGGTCATTGGTGACCTTCACGTTGTGGTTTCACATTGACACTTACCCCTCCCACCTCCAACTCTTCCTTATAACCTATGTATGGCTGTTTAAATTACCACTGTAGTCCTTACAGTTCAACAGTATCCCTACATGCAAAATTATATTCTTAAAATCATACGATATCATCACTAACAATAACTTAAGTTTGTTATGTGGGTCATAGTTTATAATGTGATTCACACTATTTCACTTAATCTAGATGTCAGGTAGGGCGTTTATTACACCCATTCCACAGATGAGGAAATAGAGGCTTCTCTGTTCAACAGAGAATGAGGACTAACTCAGATCCTGACTCTTGTACTCGCACCACCGTCCTACGAAAATGTTTACCTTGACGACTGCCATTCCTGAGGTAACAGATTTGACCTTTGCCACTTATGTATAGACTCTGTCTGCTTTAAGGTGGGGTGCAGTGCTAGATCTGTGTTTGCACACAGACTTCCCTGACCAACCTTGTCTATACGAACCTCACCTTCCTCTCAACACCCACAGCACATCCTCTTGACATCTCCGTTTGCTAATCCATCATATTCTATTTTGAAACAACTCTTATGCTGCTAATCACCTTTCAGTATGTTCACATCTTGTGGACCCCAACTAGACAGAGTTCCTAAAAAGTATTTTCCTACCTATTCTTCCCATATTCCCTTGCAGAGTACTTGGTACACCACAAGTCTGCATATATTTTTGGATTTGTTGATTGACTGAAACAGTTTACATCCTCTCTTTCTAAAAATAAAAAAAGGACCCCATGAGATCCCTGGAGCCCTGGTACAAGAGAAGAATTTCGAAAATCAGGCAGCCACACTGAGGGAAGATGAACTGCTTCACAACTTTGCTTACGACGGTTCCTGCCAAGACCCCAGCAATTAAGTTATTATTTCATCCAGCCCAGTGAAGAGGAGGCAATTTCATTCTTCCATTAAGAGTGCCGTTCTGTATTTAATGACTAAAACATACATGAGTAGCTTACATATATGATGGTAACGACTTTATACACAGATCAATACCTTCTCAGGCTACTGCCTTGCACAGAACTATCCAGTGTAATTGGGCTTTCTAACCTTGTGACACAGACCATCAGCTACAAAGGACCTTTTTTATTTCCTTTCTTAAAAAGTACATTCAATCTACTCTGGACTTTCCCGTCTGTCAGTGCAGCTTGAGGTGACTTCCTGCTCTGTCAGCTGACCGTGAGTCACAACGCCGCTGCAGGTTAGTGAGGCTGTTTCTGCACCCTCAGCAACCAGGCAGAAAGGAGAGGTGTGAGCTGCCAGACCTCCCTGGTGGTGGGGTCACAGTTCTCCCTGTTCATGTAAAAACCTCTGTTATAAGCTTTGCTCTCCAGCTTCTGGCTTTGTGATGATGCTTCAAAAGACAGGAAACCCAGTTTCCTACTTTCCAGAATGAAAATGACATTAAAAAAAAAAAATCCATCTCCGTAGTGAATGAATCATTTATCCAGGCAACCCCTTTCTCAGAGGGGGTCCTTCCTTTGAGCCACATTTTGGGGATGTCTTCAGTGAGGCAAATGGCAATGACAGAAGTGCTAGTTCTGGGATTCAAAATGATGCAAGAAAGGAGCTAAGAAAGGAATTTCAAAATTGTAAGAAAGGAGCTATGATGGTAGAGAGCGTGGCTGTGAAATACAAGTAAGGAAACTTCCTGGATTGGGGAAGCAATTGGAGCAAAATCGTGGGGAAGCTGGGGGCGCGAGAATCAGCAACCTTCAGGAAGGGAGAGGACTTTGGAGACCACTTCTGCCTCCTGCAAACATTTTGCATATTGTTTAATTACTTGAGGGTTTCAAATCCTTTTCGTTAGAAGAAGACACAGGAGCAGTGCCACTGACCTATCTCATCTGATGCTTTTGAAAAAAGCCAATAAAATATTATTGTGACGTACTCTTCAGATTTAAATAAATTAGACACGCATTTTTTGACAACTAGTCCATTGACACGACAATCCAGTCACATTGTCATCACCTCTAATTTACCCAGAGATGGGGCTCATTAGCAGTGCCAGAATATTGCCTCTTTTTGTCATTTTTGTTTTCCTTCTTCCAAGGGTTGTTGGCATTAAAATGATTTGGAAGGGGGGGGCGCTGGGAAGCATGTAAATTAGAGGTAAGGGTAGAAAAGTGAACATATTCTCTCATTTACAGATCCTAACAAGAAGTATGGCTGATGGGGTGAAATAAGCATTCTACTTATTTCAATATCACCAATGACTACAGTACCTTTAATCATTCTAACCCAAACACCACCACCCAACTATTGACATGTTTGAAATAGACAGATGGCAAACTTCCATTCTGGACTTTTTTCATCCAATCTGAAGCATTCTTGTCCATTTACTGGACCTTGCACTGGATCATACAGCCTGATATTAATTTCAGAAAAAGATGTGTCTGTTGTTTTTTTTTCATCAAGAGAAATCAGAGGAAGGCCCATCAAATGAATAGGCAATGAGCTCATAGGAATAGACTATAAATTAACAGTGGTTTAATAAAAGATAGAAATCTATTTTTCTCATCTAAAAGTCTGGAGGTAGAAACCTAGGTCTGCTATGGCAACTCTGATCCCCAAATTCATCAGGGACCAGGTTCCTTCCAGTTTTCTCTTCTGCTGTCCCAAAGCTCTGGTCTTAAAGTTCTGGTCCCACCATCAGACATACATTGAAAGTAACAAGAAAGGGCAGAAAAGAAAACAAAAGTCGTGGAGTGCACATGCAGTTGGTCTTTGCCAAGGAAAGTTCCCAGAAGTGACCGTCCACACGGTACTTCCCCTTGTATTCCATTAGTCAGAAGTTCGTTACCGACACATCTAGCTGCAAAGGAGTCGAAGAAATGCAGTCTTTTTCCGCACAGCCAAAAGTCTATCACTGAGGAAGGAGGAAAGCTAGATATTGAGGTAATTTTCTGTCTCAGCCACAGAACAAAAGAGCATGATATATCACTTCAGACGGGCTCTAAGCAATGTACTAGTAAAGTCATCAGTGGTGGGATAAAAGTTTATCTGAAGTCAAAAATAATAATTCATACTCAGTATACTAACTTATGGATCATTTGTGGGATTCTAGACAGGACATGGCCATCTATTAGCTCTATAATATCATGTGTACATCTAACTACTTCTTTATCCCAACCTTTCTTGATTGGTAATAGTATAGATTTATGTTGGAGAAATAAATGTAGCCATTAACATCTTAGATCAGCACCTTTAAGCCTGAGAGAGAAAAGCATGTAGGCAAGTGAGGGTTGTATCTTTAGAGCATTCATTGAAGTTATTCTTGGTATCCTATTTTGGAACAACTCCGATGTGTGTTTGTTTACATATCTTATTTAAGTAAAAGATTTCAATTTTCTGTATTCAAATATCCACTTCATAAAAGTGAAGACATTTTAGTCACATAGATTGGGGATCTAATATTAGTGAATTAAATTGAGAAGTTCAAAATTTTTTTAAGGAGAAGCTTTACCAATTATTTAAAGTAAAATACCCTAAAATCTCTGTCATAGATTTAAATATCTTAGTTGTTTCTGAATTACAGATAGAAACATGCTGATCATTCTTTAGGGCTAAGCCTATTATTCCTAGAAAGGAAATGAATAACAACACCTTCAACTAAACTTGAAGTGGAATGTCAAGGGAATAGCTTATAAATCTTTCAATTACAATAACACTGCCTTTTCAAGAGAGCATATTTGTAGGACATTTTTTTAGGTCCTTAAATATGACTTTAGAGAACTAGCTCCAGTGACTAAACCCCCAAACCAGGGAAAAGCTAAAATTTCACCCTGACTCAAAGGCGTTATTCCACGACCTGAGTCACCTACAACACTTCAGTAGCACCCTGGATTTTCCTGAAAGGATCCCCAGCCAAGGACCGGACAGGTTTAACCACGTTCTCTTATGAAAATAGCTGATGACAGTGTCACAAGGACCATATAGCTCAAAGGTTATGGGTTGGGTTAGTGCCAACCCTGGTATGATGCCCTCCATCCAGTATAAAGAGCTCTAATCTCTTTAAATATCAAGATGCTCTTTCAGTTCAAACATCTACGTTCTATGTGCATGGCAAAATGAACACTTTTTATCTCTAATCTTTTTGAAATAGCTAAGGGTATTTAGTGCACCTTGGCTCAGTCCTGTCCTTTCCTGATATTTATGGAAAACACATGTTCACTTTCAGCTGCAGTTGTTCATTTGCTTTTCATCTTTCTTCTCTCTCTGGCTTGCTTCTACATCGAGAATTGTTCTCAAAAACACAGCACACAAGTCAGCCTAGAGCAGCCATCATCTACAGGAGCCTGAGAATCTTAGACTTAAACCACGTTACAGCTAGAAGGACTATCAAAGACCACATAGCACAACTCAGGGCAAAGAAGCAAAGGTGCCCATGTCAGCACTCACACGCAGAAAGGCAATCAGGACTGGGCCCCAGGAATTTTCAGTGCACGTAACTTTGACCCATCAATCACACATCTAAGAATTTAGTCTACAAGGATACCCTAAATATATGTACAAAGATATAGTTACAAATACTCTCGTTGCAGCATTGTTTTTAGTCAATAAACACTGGAAACAACCTATCAATAAGAACTTTTCAGTAAAAAGATAATTATATAAACTGATGGGGTATGTATAAGGGGAAAGAATACATGGAAAGAATGAAAAGATGCCCACAGGCCCATTTTAATAGTGATAAGCTTTAAGGAATAAGATTGACTGAGCAGTAGGAGAGGAGCAGGTCCGTTCACAATTTTATCTTATGCACTCCCATTACAAGATTTTTCAAACGAAACTTAGAAGGGGTAAAAAGAGCACAGGTGTAATATCCTGACTCTCAGGCGACCACCCTCGCATTAGAAGTGTCAGTAAGAACATTTCCCAGCTTACTAAGATATGTTTACCAGCTTATCCCTTTCCTTGTTGTCCAGACAATGTAAGATAAATGCACTCAACATTCTTTACTGTTGGCTAATGCTGAAAATGTGATTTTTAAAAGGTTCAGTCTGATAGAAAAGGATCCATTTTCCACACAAACACTCCCTGTAGCCAGTTAAGGACATAGCCCCCTGTGGAGGTCACATGGATAATGATATAGGAGTTTTGATAAAACTGTGTTCTTTCCTCCCTTATTGTGAACCAGTTAAGGACCTTTACTGGAATATTTTTCTCTCTGTGAACCCAGCACATAAGGATGAGTCCTGGCCATGATAATATCAATGTTACCATTCAGGCTTCCTCTGGCTTTACCCAACTGTACAGATAATAAGAACAACCTCAACTCACGTTTATCTGGTTCTTTCCAGGACCTGGGAATAGTGGATCTTCAAACCCCTGAAAGGTATCTTTCGAATATTTCTGGAGATCCCTAAAGGGTATCTTCCATATGCTGCTGAATGAGATCTCTCTACCAAGATAGTCTACGGCCCCTCCTAGCCATCTGTCTATCATTACTGTCTCCTGCTCGACACGTCCATCTACTTCTGCAGCTCAGGACCTGGAAATCGAGGGTGTCCAAATCGAGGATGGTGCTGTCTTTTGGATAGGAAGAATGCTTCCTTCCCCCACCCCCGTGTTCAACCCAGTGAGGCTATCCAACAGTGTAGTTTCTGCCCCGGCATACTGTGAAACGATAGTGATTCAGAATTTCAGTTTCCCTTTGTAACTCTCCTACTGTTCAGAGGACTCAGGCTTTCATTCTTAATTATTGATTGACTACTTGCTCTGTGTTGACATGTATAATAGATCCAATGCTTAATAAAACAGCCAAGGGCCCCGCTATTGTGGAATTTTTAGTTTATTTATGGAGAAAGATAATGAACAAGCAATGAAAGTAAATAAAGGTATAACTGCAAATGGATATAGGTGCACTGATGGAAAAGGAGAGGTGTGAGAAAATAACAAAGGAGTTACCTTAGATTGGATGGTCAGAAAAGGCCTCTGAGATCATGAGTGTTCCATAACAACTAAGATATTAAAAATCCAGATTTGGAAAAAGGAAGGGGAGGAGATAGGAAAGGGTTGGGAAACAAAAACAGAAAGAGGAGAAGGAGCTAACGTTTTTTAATTATTATGAGCCAGGAACTTGACCTACATCGTATCTTTTAATCCGAACACAATCCTGTGAAGTAGGACTATTGTTAGCCCTCCTGCCTCCCAGGTGAGGGAAGTGAACCGTGGGAAGCATTTGTCCTTGTCACGCAGCTAGTAAGCGATGAAGGCAGAACTTGAACCCAGGCCGTCGAAGACCCTCACGAAGGAAAAGACTTTGGATTGTTTTAGTAACTTAAAGCCAGTGTGGTTGAAGCAGAAAGAAAAAAGAGGAAATCAGCACAAGAGGAAGTTGGCCAGGCAGGTGGGCACTGGATCATGCCTGGGTAAGTGGTCGTATTTGATTCTCAGAGTAACTCATGGTTGTCAACACTCCTCCAAAGGAACAAGATTGTACTGAGGAGCCAGCAGTAGTAATTAAAATAATGATCACTTATGTTATTTTTGTAAGCTGAGGTTTTAGAGAAAAAGAATGTTTCCCTTATGTTGTGAATAACATAGGAGATCCCCTGGAGATGGCATTACTGCTTGTGGCACATCTGTTAACTTGATATACAACTTGGGAAATTGTACCATCTCCCAGTACATACCTGTAGCAACCCGTCCCCTGTATTGTAGAAGTATAGGTGGCCAAATCAAACAGTATTCTACTTGGATTGAATACTGAGTTAATACATATAGGGATAAGGAAGGCAAGGAGAGCCCATTATCACAGTGAGTTGCTTTCTCCAGGCAGTGAGGAGTTCTGCCTGGCCAGGAGCAGCTCTGGCTGACACCCTTGTCCTTGGCCACTGGCTACAACCTTGAGTTTCTCTATATGCTACCTGGCTCGGACAATAAGTCCTGGAGATGAAGAAGTATCGATGCCTGGTGCACACTGTACAGAATAAGAAAAAACAGGGGAAATGACTGCTTTAAAAAAAAATCTCTAAGTTATATCAATGGAAAGAGAGAAAAAGCAACAATTTTTAATCTATAAAATCCGTTTTTTGTTTGCTTGCTCTCTTGAATCCTTTTAGAAGATTCCTGCAACTCTTAGGAATCTCAAATTTGCAGGAAAATGAGAAGACGAACTCAATCTAACCACACAAGCTGTTTAACTTCAGTGCTAGTCACATACACTAGGAAGAATGGAGAGAGGATTTCCCAAATTCTGTGTTCTTGTCCTGGTAACCCCTACTGGGTAACGTGTTCTTGCTTCTTGTGGAGTAGCAGGGACATCCATTCTCCATTTCTCCACGGCCAGCAGCCCCTCAGTTTCTGTGTGGGGACCCATGTGATTCCTGAAGGCCACTTCCATCTTGGTGGGAAGGAGGGAACACAGGGCCCAGGTAAGACATCAGCACTTCTATCCGTCCCCCTGGCTGTGACCTAAGCCCGTTGGTTCAGAGCAACTCTAAGGACTTTTGCAGGGACTGCAAGGCAAATCCTCTCTGTCCCTCCTATTGTATTTGAATAAGAAGACCCAGAGCTAGAGCCATGGGGGAACCACAAGAAGGCCTTGATTTAGGATAGAATCAACGTTAAGAAAAACAAAGTAGACAGCGAAAATAATGCAAAACTGGGTCTTGGGTGACATCATTGAACTGAAGGACCCCACCTCAACAACAATCTGGACTTTCCAGGGACTTGAGTTGATTCAGTTGAGTTCAACAAATATTTAGTGAGTACTGCCTGTGTGCCAGACATGGCAGCAGGCATGTAGAGTACATTGATGCCTGAATCAGACATGTCTCACTGTCCTCCGGAGAAGGAGACAGACAATAAGCATAACAGGTAAAATGACAGTATGTTAGAGGGTGATAAATGCTATGGAAGAGAGGACAAGAAGAGCAAGCTAGGGGTGGAGAGTCGGGGAGTAGGTCTGGGGAATTGGTTCTCTGTTATTTAAAGTGTTGTGAGTCAGGTCTCTCTGTTACTTGCTGTCTATTACTTGCAAATAAAACTACAACAACTTGAGACATTTGAAATACTTGTAACACTCCACCCTCACTCAAACACACACCCAGAGCAGAAGTTTTAATAAGACTGGGGGGAAAAACAATGTTTTAGATTTTTCTAATATTCGGGAGGCGGGGGGGAATTGGATTTGAATTCAGGATAAAGACTGAACCAATTCATTGTAAAAAACAGATCCATATTCTTTGGCAATGTGTGAGGAGACTCTTAAAACCCTTCCATTTAAATCCTGTAGCACTCTGATATCAATTACACTTTCCTGAAGCAACAAGGTTATTTTACTCCCATTGTTCCCGCTTCTTGAAATACAAAAATAATCACTTGTCTCTGTTTCCAATGTTTGGTTTATGGAAAATGCAGCAAATTAAGATGGACAATGCTTCAGAACTTGAGATATGAAATTCTGTGACTAATTTTCTTGGACGAACTTTTGCAAGAACTGTGATACTGTGTAATTGAGTCAAAAGCCAACAAGCAAGAAAGGAAGGAAGCAAGAAAGCAGGGAAGAAAGAATAAAAGAGACAGGTTGCAAGTTAACTTAATTTAGAAGTGTCTACTCCCACCCACCTTTGTGAGTACGTGCCTAGTGGCTTCCTGTAAAGGAAACATTTTGTCTACTCTTGTCTTAGTTAAGACTGGCATTCCCCACTTCATACAACTGTGCAACACTGTGTAAAAGAAGAAGCCGCCACCATAGGACAGGGGTCTCTGGAACACTGGAATGGCTGTAGGTCATTCTGTCTCTCCCGCTAGCACTTGCTTTCTCGTGGGCATCAGTTCCTAGGCTGTGTTTTAGATCTAAGGCCAGACAAACGAAAGCTGTGCTCTGACAAGGCATATATAAACCTGACTAGATTAGTCTGGTGGGCTTTCATGCAAAAGCACTATGCTTCTCCCAGTTTCAGATCTCGACTCCCAACTTTCCTTAGATGCCTTGGAGTTTATTGCAGTGAGGTTAACTGCTGTATCCACTAGGCAGAGCCGGGGAGAATGGGTGGAGAGATGAAAGGCAGAGGGTACCCTGCCCCCTCATAGCCTCTCCCTAAAATCAAGAATGATGAAAAAGGACCTGGCCCACTCCAGGAAGACATACTGAAACTGGACTAATATTGCCTTTAAATTAGAAAAGAGAGAGACCTTAAATCTTTAGGAAAGAAAAGATCATTCAACAGATCATGTGAGACAATTGGCTAAAGATTCCTTTTGGCAAAAGATTCTTCCCACCTACCATTAAATTCCCAATGGCTGAGGGCCAAGGACATGTGCCAATAAATACACACACACACACTTACACACAACGACACACACACATACACACACACACAACCACACACACACATGCACACAACACACAGAAGCAAAGAAATCTTATTGTATATGTGCCAAGAAAAAACAATATTTATTTGCTCACTGGTGGTGAAGGGCACTTACGTTTAAGAGTCCTATGAGGAACCCCAAGGGCAATAATGACAGACCTGACCACATAAAAGTGTTAAATTTAAGAATGACATAAGAGGAAAATGTGAACATTGAAATGGGGGGGTCAGGTTGGGGGAGAGAGTCTACAATGCATATAATGGTGATAATCTAACATCTTTAAAACATAAAGAGCTTATAAGAATTGATTAGAGGCCAGCCGGTGTGGTTCAGTGGATTGAACGTTGTCCCGTGGACTGAGAGGTCCCAGTTCCATTCCCAGTCAGGGCACATGCTCGGGTTGTGGGCTTGATCCCCAGTAGGGGGTGTGCAGGAGGCAGCCGATCAATGTATCTCTCTCACATCAATGTTTCTATCTCTCTCTCCCTTCCTCTCTCTCTAAAAAATCAATAAAAACATATTTTAAAAAAAATTGATTAGAAAAACATGAAAATTCCAGAACAAAAATGGGCAAAGTGCACCAAGACAATTCACAATAGAGCAAATATAAGTGAATTCAAAAAAGATAAACAATGTCCATCTCACTACTTAACTAAGACAAAAATTGAAACAGAAAGGAACCTTTCTTACCATCAAGTTAGCAAGAATAATTTCTTTTCCTAAGTGTTGATAAGACTATAATGAAACAGGAAATCTCATTCACTGCTGATAAAACTTTCTGGAAAGCAATTTATTGTATTAAAATCTTCATGTGTTTAGTCACGTCATCACTGATTTCTTTTTAAGCCTTAGGAATGGGGAGCTTGTATTTCTACGTACTTTCTTTTATTTTTTTAATCCTCACCCGAGGATATTTTTCCATTTATCTTCAGATCGAGTGGGAGGGAGAGAGGGAGAGAGAGGGAGAAACATTGATGTGAGAGACACAGCGACTGGTTGCCTCCCGCACCACTCCGACCAGGGCCGGGGCCTGAACTGCAACCCAGGTACATGCCCTTGACCAGAATTGAACCCGAGCTCTAACCACTGAGTCAAACCAGCCAGGGCACTTATTTTCTTTTTTACATTGTGAGTCATATGGAAATTTAACCAAATTGATTAAGAATACTCTCTGAAATAATGAACTTTACTTCGTGGGTCCGTCCTCTTACCCTAAGCTGAAGATGAAAAGCAGCCACAAGGTGAAGACTATTAAGACCCACAGCGCTGAGGCGGAGGGATGACTGTCTCCAAGTTTAGAAACAGGAAGTGGGGCTCGTTGCTCTCGCCAAAGGGCATATAAACCAAGAACGTTGTTATGTGGGAAATGAAGATCAGAAGATGAGCTCAAAGGAGGCTCTCTGAGACCAAAACAGTTTGTGGTGACAAGCAGTGACGTGAGGTTATGTTTATATGAACACAAGCCCTCTCATCCCAAGTCTGGTGACTAGAGTGTTTTCTTCCCCCAAAACAACTTTATTGTCAAAGGGCATCGAGTCATTAATTGTGGAAGCCTGTCTGTCAGTATTACCGTATCAGACAAATGTCTTGATATTATCTGCAGGTGATTAGTTGATTAGGTTTTACCCACAGGAAAAGCCTGGCCGCAGCCTGCCACAGGCTGGCCACGCATGACGTACAGAAGAGTCCTTGTGACACCCCCGGCATGAGTGATGCTGGTGAAAAACACACCTGATTCCATCAGCTCTCCATGGCAACGGGGCCACTTGTCAAGCCAGATCATGAAGATCCATCATCAGAGAGAGGCTTATCCCGTGACAGGAGGGAGTTTTGAAAGGTAACACGTCAACAACAACGCCTCAGCAACAACTATTTGTTATTGCTGTAGACAGGGACACAAAGACGGGCAGGGCTGCCACAGAGCTTGCACAGGGAACAGGAGATTCCCACCCTCGAAGAAGAACACAGTAGAGACAAGCGTTCTCTGTTTCCTCAGGGAAGGAAGCAGATAAGCATATACTGAGTTGGAGCGTCTATTCGTGTATAAACTCTTTTTTTAAAAAAACTTATCTTTACCGTTGAAAGTATTACAGATGTCCCTCCTTGTTTCCCCCATTGCCCCCCGCCCCTTCACCGAACTGGAAGTGCTGTCTGTGTCCATTGGTTAAGCTAAGCATATATGCATATCAGTTCTTTGGTTTATCTCTTCCCACCCCTCTCTGCCACTCTTCCCTCTGTGGTTTGTCAGTCTGTTCCCTGTTTCCAAGTCTCTGGATCTATTTTGTTCGTCAGTTTATTTTGCTCATTAAGATTCCACAAATGAGTGAGATCATGTGATACTTGTCTTTCTCTGACTTCGCGTAGCATAATGCTCTCCAGGTCCCTCATGCCAACTCAAAGGGTAAGAGATATCGGATGAACAGAATACCTCCCTTCTGAACATTCCAACACGTGTAGGAGAAATTCAGATCTCTGTAGTTTAGTTTTGTCAGCTGTAAATAGAAGAAATCAGGGAAGTAAGAGGAGGAAGACCAAACGAGAGGGGATGAAGTGCCTGTACTCTGAATCCTTCCCTAGGCAAGGTGGGTCCCTGCCCCTCTTTCTTTTGGATTTTACTAGAGGCTGTTGGGGATTTTGTTGGTTTGTTTGCTTGGATGTCTATCTGCTCTGTAGTTCCCGAGGGCAGGATTACAGTGTCTTTCTCATCTTTGTGTCTGTAGTATTTGGCATAGAGCAGGAGTTCAATCAATATTTACCAATTGCTGGTGGCAATGGTGGTGGTAGTGATGTAGAAAGCAGGGTGAATAGAAGTACAGCTGAGGTCTCTTTCTAGACATTACTCAGTTGTGGGGGTCCCTGGGAAGTTCCACTCAGATCCTGGAGGAGACCCTCTGGCCAGGTTAGTGAAGAGTGGGATTTTTCCTGATGTCTTCTCCCAGAAAGGCAGGCCAGCCTAGCTGTTCAGAGCATGGTCTCTGGTGTCAGACAACTCAGATTAGAATCCTTGCTTCCCTCCAAGCTGTGTCAGCCCGGGCAAGTTGGTTACCTTCTCTGGGCCTCAGTGAGGATGAAATGAGGTCATTAGAATGGTGCCCTAGTGCACCAGGAGAGCTCTTTAAAGTGTAGTTGTCACTATGTCACATTTAACCTTGGAGTCTTAGTTTTCTGGGTCCCCTGCCTGGATGAAAGATGAATCAGGTATCTAAGCTGCTCCCATAAAGCTGTTATTCAGACCACCACTCATCACTAAGCGTGCTTCTGATATCCTCACTTAACCCTACAAATATATAGTTAAGTCACTTGAAAAGAACAGATCAACAGTCCAAACCAATCCACTGTAACTGTACATGGGGCATTTAGTTTGTCCCTGAATTATTATCTCCTTTCCAGGTGTGACTGCTACTTATTATCTTGAACCTTGTCAAATACTAGGGCAGATATAAGCAACGAATCCCCAAAAGAATGAGGGGACCCGAAACCAAGTTGGGTAAATGATGTGAATATTGTGTAATTAATATACATACGTGTCCAGAGAGTGGTTGTATCACCCCCCCAACCCCCCTCCCCCACCCCCCCACCCCCACACACAGCAAGCTCACAGCATTCCAAGGACACATTAACCCTGAAATGAATATGTGGGAGATTTCTTGAAGCAATAAAATAAGGTAATCCCTAACTACAAACCAGCAGCAAAATATTGCCTAGGTAAAGGCCTCTCTTTCATCTAAAACACCTTGAGCAAATTCTCTTGAAAAAGCAAAAAAGAAAGGAAGGAGGAAGACAGAGAGAACCATTGAGGTGATTTCTAGAGAAGTACATTCAGAGGTTGAAAATTTTACTAGGAATTTTAAGTCATTGAAACAGGTGTCTTTCTTACCTAGGATTGTGTTCCCACCGCATGGCTGCATATAACAGAGTAAGAGGAGTCGGCTACCTCGTCTTTCATATCAGCTGTAAATATGCTGAGATGTATGTGTGCGTGTGTATATATTTATATTATATATGCATATACATATATATTTACAGTGCAGCTCTAAGAATCATTTTAAAGTCACACAATTATGTAAATAAAAGGGATTGAAGTGTTATAGAATTTATCCAGAACAATGCTTTATTCAAACTAAAAACACAATTATTTGATTATTGTTCTTTGATGATCTTCAATGACAACCCTACAACTGCCATCAGGAATGGTTCACATCGTAACATCCAGGAAGTTCTCTCTCTCAGTAAACTCTGTTGACCTTAGAACAGTTTCAGATTTACAGAATAACTGTAATTAGCACAGTAATAGTATAGAGATTTCCCATTTACATCACACCCCATTTCCCCTGTTACTGTCATATTACATAAGTAAGGTACATGTGTCACAACCTGTGAACCAATATTGACAGGTTATTTTCTCGATTGCCCCTTATCTTTTTTCTGTCCCTATGGTACCCACATCCAGGGTACCATAGTATATGCAGGGGCCATGTCTGCTTAGGCTCCTCTTGGCTTTCACAGTTTTTCAGACCTTTGTTTTTGATGACCTTGGCAGTTTGGAGGATTGCCAGTCAGATATGTTGTACAATGTCCCTCAGCTGGTATTTCTGGTGTTTCTCTCACAATGAGACCACATTAATGTGTTTATTTTATTTTCCAATTACAGTTTACATTGAATATCATTTTGTATTAGTTTCAGGTGTACAGCATAGTGGTTAGACAATCATACACTTCACAAAGTGTTCCTCTGATCTTTCCAGTTCCCACCTGGCACTATACATAGCTATTACAATATTATTGATTATGTTCCCGATGCTGTACTTTACATCCCCATGACTATTTCGTATCTACCAATTTGTACTTCTTAATCCCTTCACCTTTTTCACCCAGTCCCCCAACCCCTCTCCTCTGGCAACTACCCATCTGTTCTCGGTATCTATGAGACTGTTTCATTTTTGTTTGCTCGTTTATTTTGTCCTTTGGATTCCACATATAAATGAAATCATATGATATTTGTCTTTCTCTGACCGATTTATTTCACTTAGCTGTGTTGGCAAAGATGTGGAGAAAAGCGAACCCTCATGCACTGTTGGTGGGAATGCAGATTGGTGCAGCCACTGTGGGAAACAGTATGGAGGGTCCTCAAAAATTTTTAAATGAAACTGCTTTAATGCCCAGAGATTCCACTTCTGGGTATATATGCAAAGAAACTCAAAACACTAATTTGAAGCAATATATGCACCCCTGTGTTCATTGCAGCATTATTTATAATAGCCAAAATATGGAAGCAACCCAAGTGCCCATCAATAGATGAGTGGATAAAAAATCTGTGGTGTGTCTCAGGTGTTGAGCATCGACCCATACACCAAGAGGTCGCCGGTTCGATTCCCAGTAAGGGCACTTGCCCAGGTTGTGGGCCCAATCCCCAGTGGAGGACATGCAGGAGGCAGCCAGTCGATGTTCTCTGTCATTGATGTTTCTATCTCTCTCTCCCTTTTTCTTTGTCTAAAAAAATCAATAAAGAAAAATTTTTTTTTTAAAAAGCTGTGGTATATATATACACTAAAATATTACTCAGTCATAAAAAGAATGAAATCTTACCATTTGCGATAACATGTATGGACCTAGGTTAATGTGTTTTTGCAAGGAAAACCACAGAGGCAAAGTGCTGCTATTACATCATATCAAGGGTACATACTGTGACTTGACTAACCACTGCGAGGAGGCTCTTTTTCATGTCTAAAGTAAATCCATTTTTTTAGTGGAATTGTTCTCCAAGTATGCTCCTCAGATGGGCAGTATCAGCATCACCTGGAATTTTGTTAAAAATGCATGTTTTTGGCCTGGTCACAGACCTACTGACTCAGAAACTCTGGGTGTGGGGCCTAGCAATCAGTGTTTGAACAAGTCTTACAAGTGATTCTGAAGCACCTGAAGTTTAGGCACAGCTGCGTCAGAGGCTGTCTGACTCATTCACTCTGAATGTATGCAAGAGAACATTCCTCACTGCTCAGCCATTGAGCAGTGGCTCTCAGCTCCACCACATTCTACGAATACCTTTCCCCAGGCCCCATCCCCAGAGAATCTGATTTTATTGGTTTGGGCATATTTTGCTTCAATGCTCCCAAGTAATTCCAAGCCTAGACAGGGTGGAAGCCTCCTGCATCTGGCCTTTAGCTAAGAGAAGTCCTCCCTCTCCACTCACACTTTCCATGTCCCTCAGACTTCGGAAGAAGGGATCAATCGGTAGCCTGACTTCTTAGAAAACATCAAACAGGATTTAATACTGTAGAATTTCAGAATTGGTACTAGCCGTAAAGGTCAACTAGTTAAGTGATTTTAAAACTTTCATTTGTTTGAGCCGATCTCTTTCTTCAAAGGAAATCTTATGGGGAAACCCAATGCAGAAAAAGAGAAAGCAGAGCCACTTTGAGTGAAGGGAGAGGGGCTTGAGGATGCCCCTGGTCCTCCTGGCACAGTTGTACCATCGCCAGCCTAGTTCAACATTCCTAGCTGAGAGTTGTCTGCCTACCTTCTCCTGACCACCTCCAGTGAGCACACCTTTACCACTGTCCACTTCCATTTTCAGTTCAGCTCAAAATTTTCAAACATCTTCTTTCTTTAGGGCATAAATGTGCTTCCCTACCACTTCTTATCACACTAATTAAAGAAAGGAGTGAAGAAAGGAGTTCCTTTCCCGTCAGAAGGGTCTTCTCATTTCACATTCAGACCCACTACACCCTAAACTGTTCTTAGCTCGATTATGTATTAGAATCACCTGAGGTGCTTTTAAGACTCCAGTGGAAACAGGTAGGTGCCCTTTTTAAAGTGTCACAGATAGGTAGCAACTCGGGCTGAGAGAGAGCTCCTGTGCCAGAGCCTGCCCTGCACAGAAACATGGCCATGTGTACCTGACCCCCGCTGACACCATTTGAATCTTCTCATCATCCTCTCTTTCTTTTCAGAATGCTCCATTGTCCAGATCCAAACTTAAGTCATAATAGCACAATTTTTACAAGTTGTTTTTATAAACAGATTGCAAAAATACCTGTAAGTGCTGGGTTGATATAACATCAAATTCTTCCTTGCCCAAAGTAATTAAAATAAAAGGTATCTATCTATGCCTTCATAACTCAACAGTTGAAGTCCTACCCACCTGGTTCCCATTTCCCTGTACAGGAAAGGTCATACAAACCCTCCTACCTTTCTTTAAGCAGACCTGGCTTTGGTGAAAAAGGGAGCAGCCATTCCCTTCACACCTAGTGCGTTTGCCCTGCCCTGGTTCTATGAGAGGTAGACGATGTGATGGTTTTTGACTAATGACCCAAGCCACTCCGCCTAAATGGCCCATTTTTTGTTTGGTGAGGATTTCTCTCTCCTCTTCTACCCTTTACACCTATTAGTCAGCTAACAATTGAGCCATACAAAACACGGGCTGCATAGGTTGTCAAGTTCACCAGCCTCTAAGTAGCCCCTCCTAAGTCCTTTCAACCAGTATTTCCTAAATGAAGTTAAGATCATATAGCTCAGGAGCAAAGTGGTTTTGCTAAGACAATGGGGTGAAGAGCACCCTCAAATATTCAAGAGCCAATGACAATCGCTTGTCTCCACCAGGCTGAAGAACAACACATCTCTGTTGTTCCCATCTCTATTCATTAATTTGTCCCCTCTTTATCAGGTGATTCATTAAGTCCAAGAGAGCAGAGAGAGGTAAAGTCTGCACAACCACTGGATTCTAAGACGAGGTCAACTCAACCAACTGCGCCAGCTGCAGGGCGTTGCTGAGGCAAATACAGCGATTGTGCTGAGTTTCATCGCAAACTCAAGTAGTCCATCCTCAGTTGGCCCCTCAGCTCTCCCCTGAGAAATAAAATAAAAAAATAATTATTTTATTTTTCCTTACTTAACTTGCTATTCTATGCCCCACAACAGTGTTTCAGAACCTCCTTTCAAAACTTTGGTTTTCTCATCTGTAAAATGGGGATAATCATAGCATCTAGTACCTAGGAAGGCTGTTCTGAGTATTAAGTAAAATAATGGACATAAGGTTCTAAACATGTGATATCATAAGTACCTAATAAATGCTGTTATTTTTATATTATATATATACTATTATATATGCTGTTATTATGCAATATAAATAATAGTAAAATAAAATAATAATTGTATTATTACTCACTTCAGAGTCAAGAAACATTTTTTTTAGTGCCAACTATATGCCAGGTATTGAGAGAGGAACTGGGATTTTTAAAAATTAATAAGACAGCCCTGGCCGGTTGTCTCAGCGGTTAGAGCATTGGCCCATGGACCAGAGAGCCCCAGGTTTGGTTCCCACTAAGGGCACGTACCTTGGTTACAGTTTGTCCCTGGCCCTGATTGGGGTTGTGTGGGTGGCAACCACTCGATGTGTCTCTCTCACATCATTTCTCTCTCTCCCTCCCTCTCTCCCTCCTGCTCTGTCTGAAGATAAATCAAAAATGTCCTCGGGTGAGGATAAAAAAAAAATTAACAAGACATAGTCTTTGTCCATCACACAAACAGAAAGACGTGGGGAAAGCTTTGGTTGACACAGAACTTTGATGTCTGCCCTCTGACCACCCCAGCTACCTCCCTCTCACTTTCCCTCATCTCAGGGTCTTTTCCTTCCTTACTAGGATCAGAGCAAGTCATTGGAAGCCTGTCAGTGTTCCTCTTCATCTCAGAGTTTCTCCATGTCATCGAGGTTTTTATTTGTCTGTCCTCTTCTCGCAGAAGACCAGGGCTGCTCCCCTCCTCAGCCTTGGTCCTCACCAAGCTCAGAGCAGTGCCCCAGAGGATGGCCCCTCAGCTTCTGCTGTAAGCCCTGAGCAGGGCAGCCCACAGATTTAAAATTGAGTCCTTGCTCTTGAAGCGATTAGAACAGAGTTGAGACAACAGAAAAAAATAGAAAGAAAAACAAAGCAACTTGCAAGATAGCTCATAACAAATGCCTGTGAATCATTCAGGGGAAAAAGAAAAGTGCCACAACCTTTAGCAGGAAAAAATCATCGAGCTCTAGTTGAAAAAAAAAAAAAAAGTTTCCCAACAGGAAGAAAGCAAACTCCCCAAAACTTTATAATCATACTAATAGCACTTTAATATCTTATAGTTTTCATAAAGTAATTTTACAAAAATTGTGTGTGTGTTTTTTAACCACTTAGGTCAGTGAGGAAGGTTAAGAAATATTCTGCCCATTTTACAAATGAGAAAACTGAGGCTGAGAGAGATGGGGGTGGTTAAGAGAAATCCCAAAGTGAACAGCGAGTAAATGCTGGAGCCAGCCTCAGGATGGGTCTTGGGAGTCCCCTCTATAACTTTTCCTCCTAGGTCATTAACATTTGTTAGTTTAGTAGTTTTGCTGGGAACTTAGCATTATGTTTTCTCACCTACCCTTTAGAACTCTGGAAGGTAAATCTTACTACCTGCATTTTAGAGAAGAAGATGACCTTGTGAGGAGGTTTGGGGAGGGAGGAAAGGAGCCTATTAGGTAACTTGCCCCAAATCCACTGTCAAGAAGCTACAGAGTTGGCATACAAATGCAGGCTCACAAAACTTGAATGCTATGTATTACATTATATAATTCCCTAGGTGTTACGGACTTTTGCAAAAGATAATACAAGAAAGCAAAAACTACATTTGGCACAAGTGGTGATGACAGCAGCTGAAAATGGATACATCATGGTTAGGCAACTTGCCCATGCCGAGATGGGCCACAGTGCAGGACGGAAGGAGAAGGTGCTCCTCGGTTATGGCCAGAAGCACGCAGCTATTTTCATAAACACTAATTCCCAAGTTATTTACGAAAGGAAAATTATTTAGTAATTCCTCGGTTTTTTTATTGCTATCTATGATAACATGAGATCCCCTTCTAGAAACTCTCCAGTGACTAAGGTGGCACGGCAATGATCTGTTCACATGCCCATCTACCCCTATCACTCACATAGCCTCTAACAAATGATTTGGTGGCTTATGGTTTTTCAAATAAATTTAGTTCTTTGTATTACATTGGACATGTAGACATCTTTAAAAAGTACCTTCATTAATGTGAAGCTTAGGCTGTTGGCAAAAATCTCTTTCAAAGAAAAACACTAAGGAACGTGTTATAAACCAACTTAAAGAATATGTGTTCACCCAGCCGGTGTGGCTCAGTGGATTGAGCGGCATCCCGTGGACTGAGAGGTCCTGGTTCGATTCCCAGTCAGGGCACATGGCCCGGTTTTGGGGATCCCCAGTAGGGGGCGTGCAGGAGGCAACCAATCAATGTTTCTCTCTCACATCAATGTTTCCATCTCTCTCTTACTTGCTCGCTCATTAAAAAAAAATCAATAAAAACATATTTAGAGAAAAAGAATATGTGTTCAACAAAATACACAAAAATAATAATGCTTCCTATAGTTTAGGAAAGCTTATGGCAACCTCTTTGGAATTTTTAGTTTAGAAATATTTTGATGGGTTAGATCGCAAAATTCTGAAGCATGATTGAATAATTTTCTACTGGGTACACTGTACTTTTATGAGGATTTTGTTCTTTTTTTTACTTCTTGTAATCAGGCTGACCTGGATGGTGACTCAGATACTAGATGGTAGACTGACTAGTTGTGGTTTGGATGGTGTCACTTCAGAATTCTAATCTCTTTTGTCATGGACCATCCCTGGGGATTCCAAAGTGTTACTAGCCTTAAAGGAACTCCCCTTCCTCAATAACCTTGACTCCCAACAAGAAATGAGAAACTTCTGATAGTGAAAATGGGACATTTTAGAAGTATTAACTAATAGTAAAACTAAGTCAAGAAAACTTTCTCTGAAACCCATTATTCACCATATTAGGAAAAGATGCAAGGAAGATAGACAAAAGCTTCATAAGAAGTAAACTGGATTAATTTCGTGGAAAGTTTATTAACCAGGGATTTTTGTCATTACTCCTTTTCATCTATAAAATGTATTGAAGAGGAAGAAAGAAAAGATTAAATTATAATCGACACAAGAACAGATTACCCCACCTCTTCGGATCAGACACAGAGAAAGCAATCACTCTCCTAGATATTCTTTAATCACATTCAAGTCCGATCAATGTTTACAAACACCTACTATGTGCCACCTTGTGTGGAAAGCTATTAGGGAATTTGTAATGCAAATTCTTCTCCTCAAGAAGCTCACTATCCAGTGGAGTTCACACTATATTCACAAGCCTTTTAATATTTAGTATCAGACTTCTGTCTTCAGAAAGAATAAATGAGAGAACCCAGTGACATGTGAAGACCTCACATAATCCAAGTTCAATATATTTCCTCACTATAAACTTCCATTTGTGGCTTTATACTTATTTTTCTTAATCCATTTTAGGTGGAAATATATTCATTTATTAATAATAGTGTAAGTGTAATGTGTACATCCCAGAAAATATAACATACTTATTGTCAACTCAGAAACTTAACTCTCAAAAAATAAAAGACTGCTTGGGATCAAAAGGGAGCCTATCTAAAAGTTAAATAAGGGTGCTGGTCCCCAAATCATCAGAGGGCCAAAGTGCATTAATTTAAGCCAAAGATTTCCAGATGTGCCTTAGTGTCAATACATTGAATGCACAGATGGAGATAGTGCAGGAGTTTGTTCAAACAGTTTTCTAGAAAAGGTATATCATACATGGAGTACTTGAACTTTTTAAATTCAAAATTCCCAAGTGAAAGAGGGATTAGGGACTTTTTTAAGGGATTAAATGACTCAGCTCAACTTCATTTAATGAATATTTATTTATTTTTTAATCCTCACCCGAGGTTATTTTTCCATTTATCCTCAGACAGAGTGTGTGTGTGTGAGAGAGAGAGAGAGAGAGAGAGAGAGAGAGAAACATTGATGTGAGAGAGACACATCGATTGGTTGCCTTCCCCACGATCCCAATCAGGGCTGGGGACCGAACTGCATCCTAGATACGTGCCCTTGACCAGAATCAAACACGTGACTCTTTGGTCGATGGGCTGATGCTCTAACTGCTGAGCCAAACCAACCAGGGCCTGGAAAACTAGAGAGTGTGTATAGCAGAGTGGGGAGAGAAAAAGAAAATCAAGTGATCAGGTCCACACTCCAGATGGTTGGCTGGCACAAGAAGCTGTTTGCTCTACCTGCCTGAGTCTTGGCACCTATAGCAAGAAAAAGTAGAATGACTGACTGCAAGGTGCCCCTCATACTCTAAATCCTGGACCCTGGACCCTGGAATCGACTGATTTTGGAAAGCAGTGGCCTAACAACAAATTGGCTCCCAGGCGTCTGAGGAATGGCATGCATGGAGGCCCCGAGGGGCTGCCAGTCTTTCTATCTCAGAGTTAAATGTATCTAAAGGAAATTCAGTTGTACTATAGGATAGCTGTAAATTTGATGTTTCCATTACAGGATATAGCTATAGATATATACTTTGGGTTTATTTTTATGAGCTATATATGTAAAATAAACTTCATTGAAGACCAAAGCTTTAACATAATCCAATTAAAAGGCATCTCTTTATTTCATAAATTTCCTACTCTACCAGTTCAACCAGGAATAAAAAAATATATATACATGAGCATACATAATGAATAATCCCTTTGGCTAGAACATAGAGTAAATGAAGAATAAAAGTGGAAAGTCAGGTTGGAACTGTATTGTGGATGGACATGAAGATTTGGAGGAGCTTATGAATTGATTTGGTAAGCAACAAAAGCAATTTCAAATTACACTTTTATTAAATTATCATACTATGTTATGATCATCGTACAAAATTCAAATAGTACATTTCCTTATTAACCCTTCTAAATGTTTTCTATAACAATTGTAGTTTTTTTTTAGCAGAGGCCTGAGGTGATCAGAACTGGTTTTTCAGGAAGATTGTTTTAGAAGGAATGTGAAGATTGGGTTTAAAGGGGGAAAAAAGGGATGGAGATTAAAGACAGAGATTTTGCAATAGAAGAATTGACAGGACTTGGTGAATGATTAGTGGGAGGTGCCATAGAGAATGAACAGAGCTGATTCTCAGGATGTAAATCTATGCTAATGAACAGACTATGCTTCATTAGCTGAAATATGGAACCCAGGAAGGAGGAAGTTTATAAATCATAGTGAATTTGAGGTTACCAGCAAAACCCTTATTTGGAAATATATAGCATGTCAACCTGGAGCTTAGGAAGAAGCAGAGGATAAGAATGCACCTGGAGATCACAGCTGAAATCTCTGGCTGGGTTTCAACACATTCAAGAGACTACTTACTTTACTACTCACATTGAGTAAAGTAAGAGGAGCCAGAGAAAGACAGAGAAGCATTGACCAGACGTGTAGGAGGAAACCAGGTTAGTGTGTTCTCCCAGAAACCAATAATAAAGAACTTTCAAAGAAGGTTTATCAAATGCCACAGAAATGTCAAGACCATTAGGTTTGGTGATAAAGGGGTTATTGGCAAACTTTGAAAGGGCAGTTTCAAAAGCTTAATGGGCTAGAAACCAGAACGGGTTGGAGGAGCATGGGAAGTGCAGAATCCAGAGGCGTTTGGCAGTGAAGACAGCAGTTTCATTCATTCACTTATTCACTAGTGCATTAATTTATCCAATTGATAAATAAATTTTGCCTCTACACAAGGCACCGTGCTAAGTATTGAGGATAGATCTCAGCTCTCATGGAGCTTACATTCTAGTGAGGACCAAAAAAATGAATTAACAAAAAATAAAATAATACTATTTTGATAAATGCAATTAAGAAAATAATTAAGTATGAGAAAGTGAAGTCAGGGGTAGGTATGGAGGGAAAAACTACCCTAGACAGGATGATCAGGGAAGGGTTGAGAGAGGTGGGTTTGTTTCATTTTAATTGTAGGCTATAAGGAAAAGTCAAAGTTGAAAAAGAACAAAATGTGGAAGATAGAGGAGCAATAACTTATGGAGTAAAGTACAGGAGAAATGGGATCATGTTAGACCCCGGGCACTGGAGTTGAAGTGAACATTGGAAAGGTTCAGGAACACTTCTTCCTCAAAACAGAATTGAGGAAAGAGAGGGGACATAAAGATATTTCTCTATAAATAAAAAAGAGGAAGAAAACTGAAGGGTCCCCCATGAGAAGTTCATCTCAGTAAGGTAGACCATAAGATCACTTGCCAATGCAGAGACATTGTCCTTTGATGTGGTGACCTCCTGCAGGTCAGGAACTGTGCTGGGCACCAAGCATGCAAAGACAAATAATACAGAGTTCCTGTCTTCACAGAGGTTATACAGGAACACCTCGTTTTATTGCACATCACTGACATAGTGTTTTGTTTTGTTTTACAAATTAAAGGCTTACGCAACCCTGTGTCAAGCAAGTCTATCAGCGCCATTTTTCCTGCTGAAGATGCTGTAAAGGTTGTTGAAATGACAACAAAGGATTTAGAACATTACATAAACTTAGTTGATAAAGCAGCAGCAGGGTTTGAGAGGACTGGACTTCAATTTTGAAAGAAGTTCTACTGTGGGTGAAATGCTACCCAATAGCATCGCATGCTACAGAAAAAGCATTGTGAAAGGAAGAGTCAATCCATGAGGCAAATGTCATGGTTGTCTTATTTTTAAAAATTGCCACAGCCACCTCAGCCTTTGGCAACCACCATGTTGATCAGGCAGCAGCCATGAATATTGAGGCAAGACCCTCCACCAGCAAAAAGATCACCACTCACTGATGTCTCAGATGATGGCTAGCAATTTTAGCAATAAAGTATTTTTCAACTAAGGTATATACATTTTTTTTAGATGTAATGTTATTGCACACTTAATAGACTACAACGCAGTGTAAACATAACTTTTATATACACTGGGAAACCAAAAGTTTGTGTGACTCATTTTATTGCAGTATTCTCTTTATTGTGGTGGTCTGGAAGCAACCCTCAATATCTCCGAGGTCTGCCTGTGACCATTTTGAAGAACAGAGATTTGAAAACGAATTATTGTGCTAAGTATACTAAGGGCTCTGAAAGAAAGATGCAGTAGGTGAAGTGGACTGCTGGGGGAGGGAAAGAAAGGGGTTCAAAAAAGGCTTCCTATAACTTGTAAACTGATTCTCCAAAGATACGAAGTATCTGCGAAGTAACCTGGGTAGGGAAGGACACTCCAGACAGAAGAGCACCATGACCAGAGGCGTGCGACAGCATGGTGGGTGAGAGGAACGAGGGCACGTCTGAATGAACAGAATGGATCAGACAGAAGGAGGTGGCATGCCTGAACAGAAGGTTTGGAGAAGTGGGCAGAAGCCAGGCCACAGAGGGCCCTGCTCTGTACATAAGGAGGTTGAACTTTCCTTCTGTGGGAAATGACAGTCATTGGAGAGTTATTAAAAATGCAGTGACAAGATTATATTTCACCTCGGGGCTCATGTGGAAGAATGAATGGAAGAATTCCAGATGAGAGGCAAGGAAACCAATGAAGGCAAGGAAAGCGGTAGTCTGAATATGGGAAACAGTTACTGAGATAGAGAGAAAGAAACTGACAAGAAGGGTGAAGTTGGAGCCATTAGTGGGATTTGGCCACCATGGGAATGTGAAGTTGAGAAGAGTCCAGAGGATTTCTGCTCCCTGGCATGGGCAGCTCACGGGTGCCAATCCCCGAGACAGAAAGCAACGTGCTGAAAGAGCAGTCTTGAGCGTTAGGACAATAAAGTGTTAAAGCAGTTGGAAAAATTAAATACCTCAACCAAAAATGGTTATCAAGTGGCATGAATCACTAGCAAAGTCACCTGGAAGTGACCTGAGTTCCCCAGCAAAGTTTAAGAGAGGAACAGAGAAAACAAGCTCCTCTTTGTTAGGCGTGAAGTACGGGGATGTGACGATGACAGAAAGCCAAGCAGAATGACAGCTCTGTCCTGGGATATCACATGGAAGTCAGAGAAGAGTGTAGTGTGTGCACCAAGAGACCAGGAACGGAACGGCGTAGGCAGTGCTCTGGGGTCAAAGAGAAGTTTGCTGGGAGACGCAGGCAGAAGCGGCCAAGGTCACATGGAGAAATTCAGTGTTTAGGATGCTACAGAGGGTGCACTTTCACTTGACTTTGAATTCTAAGGTGTGGCTAGGCACAGCTTCAGCTTGTTTACACTGAAGTGAGGCAGTTGGTGTGAGGATCTAAGCGTGAATGTCAAAGTCACAGAGGGCACACAGGAAGATGAAGTGTCATGAAAGCCTTACTGTGGTTTACAAGGCGCCTTGCCATCTGCCTCCTCCCAGCCTCTCCATACTGTTGAGGCCGACCAGCCATTCCATCCCAGCTGACTTTCTTTCAGTTCCTTGAATGCCCTGGACTCTGTTTCACCTCGGGGCCCTTGCAAGTATAGTTTCCTCTTCTTAGAATTTCTAACACCGTTCAGATTCTACTCTCCCTTCCTCCACTCCAATCAGATCTCCTTTTGAATGTCACTTCCCCAGAGAGACTTTCCCCAAATCCTCAGGCCACAAGTCTGCGTTAGAACCCTCTGTTAGACTTCCCCAGATTACCTTGTCCTTCTTGGCACCTACCACAATTGTAATTAATTATTCTTGTAATGATCTGCTCACAGCCAATCCCTCTCAATGAATAAGCTGAGAGCAAACACCATATCTGCCTTGTTTAGCAATACAACTCTGTCCCAGACAGGGTACCCTTTGTGTATTTTTTACCTGCCCTTGGTCCAAAAACTGGAAGTGGCACAGTGCAGTTGTATGGAGTATGTTGATATAAAATATTCAAACAATGTTGCACTAAATAAATTAAAAATATTAGAGAAAATGTCTAAGTGAATGTGAATGTAAATGGTTCATTGGTTAGCAAAATGGCTAAACACTCAAATTAAGATACTAGAGTATATAAAAATACAAGAAGCTTCCACCCAGAGAACTGCCTTTCTGTCTCTCGGAGCATACCCCACTGCCAAATCAATCTTCTCTAACAGTTTTCATCAAAGCACTTCCCTGCTTGAAGTTTTCCGAAGCTCCCTTTCCCTCCCTGACAAAGCGAAAGTCCTCTGGTGACTGACAGTGGCCTCTCCAATGTGACCAAGACCAGTCTCTTTTCTACTCGGGCCAGGCCAGTTTTTTCACTCTCCCATGAACTTGCTGGGCCCATTTCCCACCTCAATGACTTGCTGCTTGACTTTCCTCTTCTGGAAGGCACTCTCCCTTCTCCAAAACCCATCTGACATGATCCTTGTCATTTAAGACCTGGCTGCTCTGTCGGTTCCTTGATGGAGCTTCAAGCTCTGGCCATTTCTTGCCTTGTTGACTTATCCTCCTTTGAATTCCTATGGTATTTGGTCATCAGAACCACAAAAGAGTACTCAGTTGTAATACTCTTCTGGATTGTTCAATATAGATTCTTGGGAGTTACACATATCTCAGTCTTTCCTAATAGATACTAAATTCCTTACCTAACGAAAGGTAAAAATAACCTATATTACTTTTTTATTCCCCATGACTATGATGTTGGTCAGGTAAACTATTAATTATATGTTCAATTACCTGTAGAAATCATTGTGCCTCAATAATTTCTTTTCAAATGTTAAATTTTTTAGAAACTATATTTTAGCAACCCCTTTTCCTATTTCCCCCCTAGTCTCATGTAAGCAAATATTAGTTAATGGGGTACTTGGGGGTTGAATTATGAACAATCTGTTTCCAGAACACAAAATCAACACTTAACTGCCATAGGGATCTGTCCTCAGCCACTTTCTAAAGGTCTTATGATGTCTGTAAGTGAGACTGCACTGAGGATGGGAATTCCTGGTATTCTGTGTATTTTTCTAATTGATTGCCCCGACTCTTATAACATGTTAAGAAACTGCTGTGAAGTGTTTTTAAAGCAATTCAGGACTTTTCTCTGACTCTCATTTAACTAGCCAAGTCTTTCCGATGATTTTCTTGGCTGGGTATTCCAGAAAAATTGGGCAAGCTCTCCTTTTGAGCCACTTAAGGCATGTTTCTCAAAAAACAAATAGATTCCATTAAAAGAATATTTGAGTATGAAGTCAGTAAACAAGAAAACTGAAAAGAAAGCTACGTCACAAATACCAGTGAGCTATGTGTCTGTGTGAAGTCATCATTTTAATAAAAAATGTCATATCACAATAGTATATACAATTACATCAAATTAATAAAAGAATAAAATTAATAAAATACTAGTTATGTGCAGGGCCAGCACCCAAGATGTATCAATTACTCGACTGGAAATAACACAGTGGCACACAGACACTAATCAGCTGGAAGAACTCTTTACAAACCTTGAGATTGTTTTGCTTTAACCGGGAAAGCTGATACTAGAACACGGTCAAGGCTTATAAACAGAGTCTTTTATATGCCAGAGATATGTGGCTCACATGTTAGTCTGCATCTCTCAAGAAAAGGTAGCATAACATTTCTAGGTTCAGCATTCCTCGAGCCAAAAAAGAAGTAGTGAAGACAATTCTGGAATATCCAGGAAATCTGATCTCACTAATGAGGAAGCTACCACACATGCGCACATACAATGAGATAATCTTGCAGCCCAAATTCTCTGAGGTTTATAGAGTTGGAAATGCCCTTATTAAAGATTCCTTCTCCAAATTCAATTGAAAAAGATCTGTTAAATTGTTAGAATATAACCGATGGGAAAAAACAATAGTCACGATGTGGGGAATCACACCAAGATTTTTACAGACTCATAGGATCCAAGTCATCAGAGGCACTAATTTCGGGAGACCTCATTCAAGTGGCATTTCCTTCTGATCCATAACGAGCATCTTTCTGTTTCGTATTTCCTGTGCACAGTCCACATATGAGGCCGGGGTCATCACCCACACAGAATAGAAACAAGTGGGTGTGCCACCCCCACCTGCTCTGCAAATGAATCTACATCAAGATATAGAGTACAGTCTGAACTTGCTCTGTAGGCTGTACGACTAGGACTCTGGCCTGAGTGGTTAGTGAGTGTGAAATACAAACACACATTAAAAAAAAAACACACCAGAAAAAATCCTACTTCCATTTTCATGTGAATCAAATGTGCTGTCTGTCATCACCCAGGGGGCATAAAAGAACTGAAAAATTCCAGGGTCCAATTTGCTCCCTGGGAAAAGGTCCCCCACCCCACAGTCTCCATGCCCTGACAAACTAATTTATCTAGAGAACCTAAAAAGCCTGAGTTAAAACTTCAGTGTGGTGATTAAGAACCAGGTCCCTGGAGCCAGACTGTGCTGCCCCTTTAAAAAAGAGTGGCCTTGGGCACGTTACTCCCTTTGTCTCAGTTTCCCTATCTATCAACCGGTGATAATAATAGTGCTACTTATAAAGTGACTGTGAGGATTAAATAGATTACTGCTTAAAAGACAGTAGACTATTGCCAAACAGATGGTAAGTGCTGGGTCAGCTATTAATTGCTATTATTAAAGTGATATCAACCATGCCAACAGTTCTCCCGAGGTGTTCCTCTGCTTGCCCCACATGGACATCTCCTAAGTGTTCTGCGTGGACCTCATCACCCCCACTCTGTACAGCTGCACATGGCTCTCACTTCCTCAAAGTGTTTTCCTCAAAATTGGACGGTTGTTTACATCCACAGTGTGAGGATCAGCGAATTCTCTCACGGAATTGTTGAGCTGGCCAGCTCCGAGGTCCTGTCAGGTTCTGGTGGGCTCTTGTCCTCACATCCTGTCCAACCAGGCGGAATTCTAGCATTACAATTCATCTCTGCCAGGTGTCACACATGCTTTACGTGCATTACCTCATTTCTTTTTGTCTTCACAATAACCCTGTGAAGGTAAGTAGTCTTCTTCATCCCATTTTGCACTTGAAGAAACTAAGACACTAAGGGATTAAAAGGCTTTCCCATGTCACCTCACTGAAAGTGACAAAGCCTCTCACAGAGGTGAACCTGACCCCAAGGCCTGTGTTCTCCCGCCTCAGCCACCTGTCAGCCAGCTGTCATGGTTGGTAACGATCTCACCCATGGCCGTCCTTTTTTTGTAAGTCCTTCACCCCTATGATATGATACAAGGCCACTGAATGTAGAGACTGAGCAGAGGAAACAATGGCCCATGAACTGACAGTGGTTCTTACAGTTTTAAATGGATGGAAACACATCAAAAGAAAAATAATAATTTGTAACATTTGAAAATTCTATGAAATTCAAGTTTCAATGTTCTCAATAGATTTTATTGGACATAGCCACACTTGTTCATGTATACATCATCTGTGGCTGCTTTTGCACTCTAATGGCAGAGCGGAGTAGATGTGGCAGAGGACCATCTGGCCCACAGAGCTGAACATGTGTACCTTCTGGCCGTCCCTGCTCTAGACTCTTGCTCCTCACCAGGTGGTTCAGAGACCAGAAGCGTCAGCACCACCTGGGAGCTGGTTAGAACAGCAGAGTCTTGGGCCCTAGCTCAGAATCTGAAACAGAAGCGACACTTTAGCAAGGTGGCTCATCTGTACATTAAAGTTGGAGTAGTGTTGGTCCGGAGAGAGGGACATAGTAGGGAGCTTTCACGAAAGATGGTGGGTTCTGGGCCTGATACTCTTGCTCCGACATTTCCTGTCTTTGTAGCCTTGGGTGTAACCCTGAACTTGATCCTTAGGTTTCTCATCTGTAAAGGGGATCCGATAACATCTACCTTTAAGGATTACTCGGAGGACTAGAGATACTGTCTGCAGTGGAACCATCACAGTGACAGCCACATAGTGAGTGTTTAATAAATGGAAACTGAGTGGTAGCTCTGAAGACTGTGGGCCCTAGGTATTTGGGGCATGTGACTTTCCCGATATGAGTCTTCAATTTTGGCTCTGGGGAAACTGAAGAAACCAGCAACACTTTTCAGTGTTTGATCAAAACTGAAAACGATTTCAGTGTGTGCTATGGACTGAATGTCTGTGCTTCCCCAAATTCATATGTTGAAATCTAATCCCCAATGTGTTGGTATCTGGAGGTGGGGCCTTTGGGAGGTGATTAGGTCATGAGGATGGAGCCCTCATGAATGAGATTAGCGTGCCTTAAAGAAGAGACCCCAGAGAGCTCCCTTGCCCCTTCCGCCATGTGAAAAACAGCAAAAAGAAGGCCATCTATGAACCGGGAAGCAGGCTCTCATCAGACACTGAATTTGTCAGCAACTTTATCTTGGATTTCCCAGCCTCCAGAACTATGAGAAATAAATTTCTGTTGTTTATAAGTCACCAGTCTTTGGCATTTTTGTTACAGCAGCCTGAACGAGCTAAGACAATGCGTTAGATTAAAAGCAAAGACATAATGATAATAATAATAATATAAAACTGTCAAAGAATGAATAAGGAACTGCCTGCCTACTCTTCATTCTCCTAATTCCTCCCTTTCTCCCCTTCTTCCCCCACTCTTGGGCCCTTGACCACCACCTGCAGGTGCAGCCCCACCCTAGGCTCTTAGATAGCTATGTCCTTAATTAGTGTCCAGGTGACTCAACAGCAAGTCAACCCCACTCAGAGACTCGCTGGTACCATGTGTCCTATGTTCAGAAACTGGATGCCTGCCTTATGCCTCATATATTCACTCAACAAATACTTAATTAAGTGTATTCCTTTGTGCTAAAGAGAGGGCCTCCTGAAGAATACACAATGAGCAAAACAGACATATAGCCTTCCACCTCAGTGAGTTGGTCCTTTTCCTGAGTATCTGCCTTGCTAAAACACCAAAAACCCCACTTCTCCCATGACTAAGTCCAAGACTTGCTCTCCCCACTTCTGAATGTGAGCTCACCTGCTACCTATTCCAGCCAGCATCTGTACCAATGCTGTAACTCTGTGGGTCTCCACATCCCACTGCGCCCAGACTCCAGCCTTTCTCCCTAGTGGACCTCGCCAAGGCTGACCTTCCCTATGCCTACCCCACTTGCCCAGTGGTGGTTCCCAGGCCACATGCCTTCCACACCTGGTTGGAAGCTCCTCTCTAACAGAGCATCCCTTTAGCTGCTTTAGTGACAGTCCCTCATTCCTTACCACAGTAGGCCTCACCAGCCTGGGTAGAAACAAGCCCGAACTTATCACATCAATGGAAACTGGAAAGGAACTCTGGCTTTGTTCATTCACCTTTCTTGGTCATGGGGTAGTCCTTATGTTCTGTGACTCATGCTGAAATGCCTTGAGTGTGCTCTTTCCTGGACAGTCAGTTTCCCTGATTCATTGGACACATGCTTTTTACCTTAGGGAGTAACAATTTGCTGGGTCATCTTTCGTATTTGCTGAAATATTTCTTAGAGGTTGGACAGGTTACCTGGGAAAGGCCACATGGAGATGTGACACTAATAAGTTTTCTACCAAATGAAGGCATTAAAAAATTAAGACAAATAATTGAATATACTACTCTGGTATTGTTGCTATGGCATGTTCAGATCCCATGAAAATGTAAATCTTGTTTCCTGAAAGCATAGTTAATTTTCCCAGGACTTTTTCAGGCTGATTTTTGAGAAGGACCGGGAACTATAGCTCTCAGTCGAGGTGTAATTTTGTTAACAAAAAGATTTACACTAATGATGCCTAGTATGACGATGCTAACATTACAGATGAAGGAGCATGCTCTGATATGCAGTGTTTTAATTATTTTTACAGTTGATTTTGTTTAACTTGTTTAAAATCTGCTAAATTGAGCATTGTGGTTAATAGCACAGACTTTGGAGACAAGCAAATCTCTAGTAACAGTATTGTCAGTTTTTAATTCTGTGACCTTCCTTGACCCGCAGTTATTTTATTTAAAAAATAAATAATGAATGATATCTACTTGTGAAGATTAAATGTAATAAAGCAAATAAATCATTTAGCTCAATACTGAGCAGACAGTGAATATGCCATAAAGGATGTGTAAAATACATGGATATGGCCCTGGCCCGTTTGGCTCAGCGGTTACAGCGTCAGCCCGTGGACCAGAGAGGCCCGGGTTCGGTTCCCACTAAGGGCACGTACCTCGGTTGCAGTTTGTCCCCGGCCCTGGTTGGGGTCGTGTGGGTGGCAGCCAGTTGATGTGTCTCTCTCACTTCGATGTTTCTCTCTCTCTTCCCCTCTCTCTCCCTCCCGCTCTATCTGAGGATAAATGTAAAAATGTCCTCGGGTGAGGATAAAAAAAATTAAAAATATGGATATGGGGTACTGAGTATCAAGAGACGATAATCTGGAGTCATTTGATTGACAACTGAGCAATGTTAATCAACCTGCCTACTATCCTATGGAGGGAGACCTTATCTTCAAACAGAAATACATAGCTTTGAAGTCTAAAGTATCTGGCAATATTTTCTTTACCCTGTCCACAGTTGTCAAGAGAGACGTGAAATGTGAGTCCTCTCCAGTCACTTCTTCCTGGGAGGTGATACCTCCCTTGATAGGCAGGGCAGCCGTAATCTGTTTAACTCTTACGTCCAACAAGAACGCCACAGAGGTCTCCCCCGACCCTGTCACAGAGGTGAACAGGGCATAGGAAGAATGGCAAAGGTAGGACAATAATTTCTATTTCAGGGTAGAGCCAAGAATGAGTCACAGTCATGGAAATTTCAAATTATCAAGAGGCTGATTTACCAGATTGGATTAGTCACACGTACTTGAGGAGATGGCGATAAAGTGTGCATTTGTCATACTGTACAAGTGTCAAGCATGGTTAAGGGCCAGGTACTGTGTATTAACTTCATTTAGTCCTGGCAATAACTCTTTGAGGGAGGCACCATTATAATCCCTCTTCATGCTACCTTCGCTTTATGACATCCACATGTGCAAACTTCTCCTGAGGGACACAGGAATGGTTACGTGGGAAGACGTATCACATTCTTGAATAAAAAGGTTCAACACCATAAATATATGGTTTTCCTTTAAAAATTATAAATTTAATGCACTCCCCCTCCCAAAAAAAACTAATCAATTTTGTTGGAGATGCAGGAACTACATAAGTTGATTTTTCATGTGAAAAATAAAGAAGCAAGATAGTCAGGAAAGTTCTTGAAAAATTAATAGATATTCTATCAGATATTAAAGTATATTTTGACATTTGAATTATTAAAACAATTTTTTGCATAACAACAGACAAACATTTATAAAACAGTGTAGAAAGTCCAACAATATATTTATACATAGAAACTCAGGATATGATCAATGCAGTTGGGGATTGATGTGTTATTCCATGGCATTGGAGCAACCGGTGGCCCTCTGGAAAAATAAAATAAAATAAAATTAGATTCCTACTTCTCAGCTTAAAATAAAATAAATTTCAAATGGATCAAATATTTAAATGTGAAAAATGAAGTCATAAATATTCAGAAGAGCATTGTGAGATTTTTATTTTTTAATTTCAGAGTAAGAAAGACATTCCTAAATATGATGAAACCTCAGAAACCATAAAAAATGAATGTTAAAAATTCTGCTTGGAAAACGAAACGAAACAAAGTTAAAAGACAAAAGTGTGTGTGTGTGTGTACAGGTATAATTTGCAATTCATACAGCAGACAAAGGACTAATTTCCATGTACATAAAGAGTTCTTATACTTTGATAAGAAGGCCAACATCCAAGAGAAAATGCACAAAAGACTTGAGCAGTTACAGAAAAAGAAATAAAAAGTGTCTTAAAATATGAAAGGATGCTCACCCTTAGTGGTGACAAGTGCAATGCACATGAAACTAGAAGACACCAATTTCACCCAATGGTTTAACAATGATCTCCACTGGGAACCTGCACTCGGGGCACTGCTGGCGAGAGTGGAAGGGACAACCACAGTGAAACAAATTCTGCACAATCTATCTAACTTTCAAATACAAAGATCTCTCTACCCAGCAATTCCACTTATGAGAGTATATCTTGCAGAGACTTGTTACCATGTGTGCAATGACCCACCCGCACTGAAGCGTTGCCTCCCAGAACAAAAGACTGGCAGCCAAAATGACCTTCCATAGATAATGGTAAAGCTATATAACGGAATGCCGTTTAGCCATTAAAAAACAATAAGATCACATGTGCTGATAACAGCTCCAAAATATTTTCAGTGGAAAACTATGTAAGCCTGAGGAAAGAGGCTTCCAGAAGTTGAGTAACTTGCTTAAAACAACATTGCTATTTAGTAGGATAGTTGGTACTAGAACTCAGTGCTTTCTGAGTACAAAGTCCTGCTCCAGTGGGCACTGGGCACTGCCCTTCTGCTACCATGGAAAAGTCATGTTGTTGATGAGATGCAGAAAGTCAAGGGACTGCGTGTGTTCTGTGACTTTATGGATCCATTGTTTCTTTGGGCAGTTTTTCAAGGAGTTAAAGGACAGGGTGGAGGGTGGAGGGTAGAGGATTGACTGCAAGACTTTGATCTACTTAATTGTTTCGAGAACATTTCATTAAAGCTTTCCTCTTAACATCCGTCAGACGTGTCTGGGACTATCAGGGAAGGCATGTCTATTGATTCCTCGCTGGTGTAGACCTGAAGCTGAGTGATCTGGTGTTGGGAAATATAAACATCTGTCCCTAACCCCTCTGCTCCTTGGAAAGCATTTCGTACCCAGAAGAAAGCCAAGTACGTAGGGCAAAACCTTTTCCCTCTGAAGGGACAGGCATTCGGCAAACTAGGGCATTAATATTTGTTGAAAGTCTTGTGGCAACATCATAATTCAGTTCACAAAAGGAAATGAAGGCAGAGTTCTTATCTAATTAAAACAGCTTGGGGGAAAGAAAGTGGGCAAAGGGTAATTACCTAACTTGGCATTTGGCCTGGAAAAGAAAGGTTAGTATTTCTTCTCTAGCAAAAAAAAAAAAGTATCAGGAAACCTCAAATTACAATGCTTGTTTTACCGCCATAGGGAATTTTTCATCCCCAAGTCTCATGGTACTTGACATGTATGAATTATTTGGCCTTTGAGATGTTTTCTGTTTAAAAAAGCAATTATTTATTTTTCTATAGATTGGGAAGTTAAATTTGACTAAAGTTCTGAAGATTTTACAAAACAGTCTAAAGGCCCAATCTTTAGTATCTTATTTACTTCAAAATTTGCATTCCCCTGGGGCAGTATTTATCGCTTTTATCAAGTGGGAGAAGCACAACTTGACAAAAATGCATTGGTATTTCCTAGAGATACTGTGGGGATTTTTGGTTGTTGTTGTTTGTGAGTTTGTTTGTTTTTACTTTCCTCTGTTTAAAAGTCTCCATAGTAGCCCTGGCCTGTTTGGCTCAGAAATTTGAGCATTGGCCCAAGGACTGAAGGGTTTCCGGTTTGATTTCCAGTCAAGGGCATGTACCTCCGTTGCAGGTTCAATCTCCTGCCCCAGATGTGTCTCTCTCACATCGTTGCTTTTCTCTCTGTCTCTCCTCTCTCCCTCCTACTATATCTAAAAAAATCAATGGAAAAATATCCTCGAGTGAGGATAAAAAATAAAAAAAATTCCATGGTAGCATGGTGCAGAATGTGCTCTGCTATTCACCTGCTGTGTCCCTGAGCATGTCAATCCGCCTTGTTGAGGCTTGGTTTCTTCACCTTCAAAATGAGGAAATCTATGTTAAATTCTTATCAAGAAATGTAATATATAAAGTAGAGGAAAGCAAAGCCATTCTGGTAGAATTAGAATAAAGACCACAGAGGCTAATCCTTCTTGACCCATCCTACAAAGCCTTGAGATGAGCTTTGCATTATCTCCAAGGGGCCTTAGAATGCCTATGTAGGGAAGGTATTGGTCAAAGAGTACAAAGTTTCCGTTATAAGATGAATAAGTTCTGGGGAGCTAATGTACAGCATGGTGAGTATACTGGGTGGAGGGAGGTGGGGAAAATGAGATGTTGGTCAGGGTACAAAGTTGCAGTTATATAAAATGAATAATTCCAGAGCTCTAGTCTATAGCCTAATGACTATACTTAATAATACTATACTATATACTGGTAATTTGCTGTGAGAGTAGATTTCAGGTGCTCTCACACAAAGACACACACAAAACGGTAACCATGTGAGGAGATGGGTGTGTTAATTGGCTTGACTATAGTAATCATTTCACCACATGTGTATATATATACCAAAACATCATGTTGTACACATTAAATATATACAATTTTAATTGTTTTAAAATATTTTTATTGATTTTTAGAGCGAGAGGGAGAGATAGAAACATCAATGAGAGAGAACATCGATTAGCTGCCTCCTGCATGCCCCCACTGGGGATTTGGCCCACAATCTGGGCATGTGCCCTGACCTGGAGTCGAACCAGTGACCTCTTGGTGCTTGCGCTGATGCTGAGCCACACCGGTGGGGCTACAATTTTAATTTTTTATTTTATTTATTTATTTTAAACTCATCTTTATTGTTGAATGTATTACAGATGTTCCCCCTTTTTTTTCCCCATTGACCCCCTCCTCCCCAATCCTGTCCCCCTCCTGCCTACCCCACACTATTGTCGGTGTCCATTGGTTATGCATATATGCATAGAAGTTCTTTGGTTTATCTCATCTTGCCCTCCCTCCCCCCTTCCCTTTGAGGTTCATCAGTCTAACAACCAATTTGTACTCCTTAATTCCTTCATCTTTTTCACCCATCTCTCCAGTCCCCACCCATCTGGCATGCACAAAAAGTTCTCTGTATCTATGAGTCTGTTTCTGTTCTGCTTCCTCATTTTGTTGGTAGATTCAATTGTTGATATGTATTAATTGGCATTTTATTGTTCATATTTTTGTTCTTCTCCTTCAAGAAGACCCTTCAACATTTCATATAATTCTGGTTTAGTAGTGATGAACTCCTTTAGCTTTTTCTTGTCTGGGAAACTCTTGATATGTTCATTGATTCCAAATGATAGCTTTGCAGGATAGAGTAATCTTGGTTGTAGGTCATTGCTTTTCATCACCTTGAATATCTCTTGCCTCTCCTTTCTGGCCTGCAAAGTTTCTTTTGAGAAATCAGCTGACAGTCTTATGGGAGCTCCTTTGTAGGTAACTGACTGCTTTTCTCTCGCTGCTTTTAAGATTCTCTCTTTGTCTTGAACCTTTGGCATTTTGATGATGATGTGTCTTGGTGTGGACCTCTTTGGGTTCATCTTGTTTGGGACTCTCTGTGTTTCCTGGACTTGTATGCCTGTTTCCTTCACCAAGTTAGGGAAATTTCTGTCATTATTGTTTCAAATAGGTTTTCAATTTCTTGTTCTTTCTCTTCTCCTTCTGGCACCCCTATGATGTGAACATTGGCACGCTTGAAGTGGTCCCAGAGGCTCCTTACACTATCCTCATTTTTTTGGATTCTTTTTTCTTTTTGCTGTTCTGATTGGGTGTTTTTTGCTTCCTTATATTCCAAATCAATGGTTTGCTTCTTGGCTTTACCTACTCTACTATTGATTCCCTGCAAATTATTCTTTATTTCAGTTAGTGCATCCTTCATTTCTGACTGGTCCTTTTTTATGTTGTTGATGTTCTCACTAAGTTCCTTGAAGATCTCACCAAGTTCCTTATAAGCTGTGTTTTTAACTCTGCATTTGATTGATTGCTTATCTCCATTTTGTTTAATACTTTTCCTGAAGTTTTGTTCTTTTCTTTCATTTGGGACATGTTTCTTTTTGTCCTCATTTTGGCTGCTTCCCTGTGATTGTTTCTATGTATTAGGTAGAGTTGCTATGTCTCCTAGGCTTCATAGGGTGGCCTATTTTTGTAGGTGTCCTGTAGGATCCAGTGGCACAGCCTCCCTAATAACCCTAGCTGGGCCCTCGAGGTATACCCCTAGTGTGGACTGTACACCCTTCTGTTGTAATTGAGTCTTGATTGCTGTTGGCACATCAATTGGAGGGTTTTACTCAGGCTGATCAGCTGCAAGGACTGGCTGTGCCCACTGGCCACTGGCCTCTGACTACCTTGGAGGATCAGCTGTGTAGGGGCCCACCAAATAGAGCAAGACTTAGTTCAGCAGGGCTCTGGTACCCACTGAGTCCACTCATTCAGTGTGTCACTTGTGGAGGTGGTTGGGTGGTGGTGTTTCAGTGTGGTCTGAAGCTGTCCACTGGGTTTGCTGGCTCTGGGGCAAGGTCAGTCACTGCCTGTGTTCTATCCAGGGCCACCCGGCATAAGCTACAAAGCAATCTGCAGATGGCTGCTTCTTGTGCTGGGCTTGGAGGTGCCCAGGAAAAGCCAAGTTGTGAACCAAAGCTGGTTGCTTCTAGTGTCTGGCCTGGGGCCACTTAACGAGAGGTATGGGACTCAGTGGGAACAGATGCTGCTTATTTGAGAGATTTTAGGAAACTCTGAAGCAGGATCCAAGACAGGCCAATCCTATGGTAAAGCCTTTGGAAACAGCTTGGGTGGGCCTGGAAGTTGGGTGGGGTGGGGCCTCAGGGAATCACTAGGGCGGGGCCAACAGTGTGAGCCAGGTTGCTGGAGTCCCAGATATGGTGGCGTCTGCCAGCCCAGGGAAGGGCTCACCAAAGGAACATCAGCCTTCGCCAGCAGTCTGTCCAGGAGAAAGCCGCCTCTCCAGTCCTCATCCTGAGGCCAAACAGCCCAGTTTTTCCCTGTGTGTCCCTGGAGCCCCTCAAGCTGCCTCCCCTCTGAGCTTAGAGGGAGAGAGTCCGAGTAAGTCTTGTGGGCCCTTTAAGAGGAGCTGCCTGGGGCTCCAGCAGCCTCAGCCTCCCTCAGCCTCAGTTCCTGCTGGTTTTACAGCCAGAAGTGATGGGGACTTCTCTTCTTGGCACTGGGACCCTGAGCTGGGTGCCTGGTGTGGGACGGGGACCCCTCACTCCTCAGGGAGGAACTTCCCAGCCGAGGTATCCTCCTGATTTTTATCCGCCACACGTGGGTGTGGGACCAGCCTCCGCCCCTCCTCCCAGCCTCAGTGTGGCTGCTTCTTTAATTCCGTAGTTGTAGGACTTCCATTCAGCTCGATGTCAGGCGGTTCTGAATGATGGTTGTGTTGTAGTTTAGTTGTAACTTTGATGTGGTTGTGGGAGGAGGCGATACCGCGTTTACCTACGCCGCCATCTTGACGGGAAGTCTAAATTTAAATTTTTTAAGTAAATTATGATATAGATAAGAAATCAATTCATTGACATAATAATATTGATTCTGAACAAATGCATTCAGTGAATTAAAAATAAGAGTATATTTACTCCTGGTTTATAAAATTGGTTTAGTGTGATCTTTTTTTCAAATGGATTGAAAATTAAAATGTCTTATTGAAAAATAATAGTACTGTTTTGGATACTCGAATTTTGCTATAAGAGTAGTCTTAAGTGTTCTCACCAAACAGAGACAAATTGGTAACTGTGAGATAATATGTGTTAATTAGCTTGGTGTGGTAATCATTTCACAATGTATAAATATATCAAATAATCATGTATACTTTATGTAGATATAACTTTTGTCAATGACAACTCAATAAGCTGGAGGAAAAGGTTTACTACAAGAACTAAAACACTGTCAAAAGAAGAGAAAGGAAAGAAAATCATCAAGACTGATTACATGCTAACATTTAATAGCTCTATAGTTCTATATTTGTAAAAAGAAATAAGCAAGCGTATACAGAAATTTTGCACTCCCTTGCAATATAAAGATAATACTTTCCCCAATAATATGTAAAACAACCATGAAAAGCCTTGTTGTACCTTTTAATGTGATTAATTCCAAGCAAAGCTTAGAATAAAAAGATTTATCCTGTCACTAAAGTGAACAAATAATAACTACCATTACTTTGTGCCAGTCACTGCTCTAAGCACATCATATATATCAGTTTATTTAATCCTCCTGATAACTCTAGATCCTATTATGATCTCCATTTTTCAAATGGAGAACTAAAAGCAGGAAGTGAAGCAACTTGCCCAAGGTTGCTTAGCTAGTAAGTGGGAGAGTTGAGCTTTGACACGAGCAGTGTGATTCAGACCCTGTACTCAGATTTCTGGATTAAATGGAATATTAATTGATGTACAATTTTCTTGATGGAAGGGTAAAACGTTGGAGTTGGAAAGACTCTTAGAGACCAGTGCATCCAAATCTTTCATATAAATGAGAACAATTTAAGAAGGGAAAAAAATCTTTTGGCTCTGATGAAAGTTCTGCCATTTTCCCCAAAGTTTCTCAAAATGATTTCTATCAGAATTTACAACTTAAAGATTTACATTTTTAAAAAACTAATATAAGTATTAACTCAGAAAACATCAGATAAATAGACGCTTTAAGGCTTAGAGTAAAGGATCATTAGCTTAGGAGGTTATTTACATTTTCTTGTGACTTTATGTTCAAATAATCTGATTTAGCTCTAAAAAGGCACTTTGAAAACATGGCAGCATCCAGAGTTCTGCATGGATAGTTCAGTTATTATAAAGAAAATGACTGTAGTTAGGGAATAAGACATAACAGGTTGTACATTTCTGAGAGACTGCAATTAAAATGCCCAGGGCCAAGAATTTTTCAGCCACCCAAGCAGTACAATAATATTCCTGAAGTTCAAAGCCGGGAATGTACATATGAATTAACTTCTTTCATTAAAAAAAAAAAAAATTTTTTTAATCTCAAATCCCACATTTCTCAAGTTTGGATATTTGACATCATTGAGACCAACCAAAGAATGACTGTTTGGTTCAACCAGAGAAGCCAAGAACCAACCATGAAAGCATCAAGAATCAAGGCATTTCCTCCTAAGGGTTTATTTCAGAGCTGAAATATAACAAGTTGAGGTTTTTTTTTGGGGGGGGGGTGGAACCTCTATAAGACACCGTGAAAGTTGCTTATTTCAGGAGAAAACTACATTTCATTCTAGAGATGAAGCATGCTAGCTGTTCTCTTTAGAGCTGAACATGTTTCAAGACAGGTTCGGCAAATACATCTCAAGTATGAAAAACCCAGGCAGCCCCCAAAGGATATATTTAAAATGTGGCAGTTGCAAAACTTGCTTCTGAGTTTCTAAATGCTCCCTAATGAAAACTGGAATCAACAAGGCTAAATTCTTGAGACTTTATGAGAACAGAACCAGTTCAGAAAATGAGAGCTTTCTTCGGTAGCATAAACAAACAAAAAATTAATATTTTTTGCATATGATAAGCTCATGTACAAATGAATTTTTTTAAAAAACTAAAATGCATAATCAACCAAAAAACTTCTAAACATTCACATGAAAAAACAGTCAACTTCACTGAAATCATGAGAATAATAGACATGCATAAACATACACAATAAATACACCGTGCATAGGGTCAGTGTTTCTCCGCCTTGCTGATGTCCATTTGTTCACCTAAGAAATAGAAAAGTGAATGCCTAATACATCTTATGGACTCACTCTTATTTAGAGCTAGGCTATTTCTTCTTCAGTGAGTTGGAGTCACTTAGTAGTATGTTTGGGGACTTAAAATTAAAAAGGGACACCTCTTCTCTCCTGGTCTTCTCTTTATTCCCTAACCTGTGTAAAAAGATACATCACTTAACTGGGTTAACCCAACAGGCTCAGTACACTGAACTGAAAGAACCGAACCAAATTGAAAGATCAGGCTTAGTAAACTGAATCAGAACATTTCAACTCCCACAATACTGTATTTCCTTAATTTTATGACACACTTCATATTTCAGAATTTCTAACACAGCAATTAATTTGAAATTTCATGTAAAAAGACTTAACTGCCAGGGAGTGAAGTGGTACAGTTGTCTTTGCCTGTGCCTTTGCAAGCTTAGAATTGTGGTTAGAAAAGTTCTCCATTCACTCACTCAGTTGTTTCATTCATCTGATAAACTACTATTTATTGAATGCCTACTATGTGCCAGGCACACTTCTGGGCACAAGGGATTCAGAGAGGAACAATGAGAGGTGACCATCCTGCCCTCATGGAGTTTCATTCAGGTGTGTGTGGGGGCAGGGGGGGGAGGGGCGGGGGATAATAAACAATTTGACCAATAAATAGAGGATTTCCAACTGGGATCAATGTTTCCAAGAAAATAAAACAGAAAGAGCAGGAAAAGGGGTAGTCAGGCAGGCCTCTCTGATTAAAAGACATGTGAGCAGTTGGAAGGGGGGAAAAAAAGAGGCTTTCTTTGACCTTCCCTTACCTGCCTCGGGACAGATCCTCCCAAAGGAGCTCGGTGATCATCAATCCCCTCCCAGGGAGTTTTATCCACCAGGGAAGATTAAATCTTACCATCGGAGAGGTCGATCATGCCTTCCATCTATTCTTCTAAGGGCCCGCTCCTCTTCCCTAAAAATCACTTGTTCTCCCCTAAATCTCCTACATCCTCCCTTCCCTTTCCTCTAGTTGGACAGTATATGAACTGTCAAATCTCACCAATTTTTTGAATATTCATTTTTTCCTGTGCATAATAATGCACATAATATTAAAATTAATACATGTGTATACCTTAAACAAACAAATTCATAGATATAGACAATAAACTAATGGTTGCCAGGTTGGAGGGGGGTTGAGAAACTGCTTGAAAAAGGTGAAAGGATTAAGAAGTACAAATTGGCAATTACAAAATAGTTACAGGGATGTAAAGTACAGCATAGAAAATATAGTCAACAATACTGTAATAATTATGTATGGTGTCAGTTGGGAACTAGACTTACTATAAGTTGTATAAATGTCTAATCACTATGCTGTACACCTGAAACTAATATAATATTGTATGTCAACTGTAATTGAAAAACTAAAAATATTATTTTAAAAATACATGTGTATGCCTTTTCTCCTGTTAATCTGCCTGATGTCAGTTAATTTCATAGACCCAGCTACTGAACTGAGGAGGGTACAGGGAAAGTCTTTCCTCCTCTACAAGAAGAAAGAGGAATGTAATTACATCAACAGATGTAGGCATTGTGGGTGAGAAAAAGAAGGAATGTGTGCACATTTAACATAATGTTGTTTTCCCCACCCACCATGTTGTTATTAAATCCATGGTATGTCCTACAAACACGGATTCTCAGAATCAGGGAACTATCAGCTTCTTATCTAGCCTGCTAAGGGGCTTGGAATTTCTACCTTTAAGCTCTAGGAAGTTCTGGTTTCACTAGGAATGTTCCTTAAGAAATATAACACAATAACACATAGCAATCTATTTTCTTTTTCTAATCCTCACCCGAGGATACTTTTACATTTATCTTCAGAGTGGGAGGGAGAGAGAAAGAGAGACAGAGAGAGAGAGAAACATCGACATGAGAGAGACACATCAACTTGCTGCCACCCACACGACCCCAACCAGGGCCGGACAAACTACAGATAAGGTACGTGCCCTTGGCTGGAATCGAACCCAGGACTCTTTGGTCTGCAGCCGACGCTCTAACCGCTGAGCCAAACCGGCCAGGGCTGCAACCTATTTTCAAAAAGGAACATAAACTACCGGATCAGGTTAGCCAATCCCAGAAAACAGGTCTCTGAGAGAATGAAAGAGGAAATCCTTGTTTATGGAGATTGGGGATGGGGGTGGGGCGGGAAAGGTAAGCAGTCAGGATTATGGGCACCCCCAAACTGAACTGAGGGACAAATGAAGAGAAAAGGGGTGCACTGAAGGCAGATTTCACAATGGCCTGCACTATTCCATCTAACAGGAACTAACTTATTCCAGTTAACATCCTGCTTACTGGTAAACCCAGCACTGCATATCAGTTGGTTCCTAATAACACCCATTTCCGATCTTTAGTCACTGTTCATGTTTGATCATTAAAAGAAACCTCCACAGAAAGAGAAATGAAACCACTATTGAATATTTATATTTATGACATAAAATAAAATTTCTTTGCCAAGTGTTTCAGCCAAGTGCTGACAGAAAATTAAACCAGAATTGTTGGGAAAATGAATTTTCTGATGAGTTTCAGATTTCAGTGTCCAATGCTTTCAGGCAAAGTAGGATAATAGGAGCTGTACTTGGCATTAAACCAACTCCTTCTCTTCCAGTGAAGGGTCTTTGTTCCTGTCACGAATGACTTGTTGGGTTACCTCAGTTCAGTCCCTTCACCAAAGTAAGTCTTGGTTTTTCCATTCATTCCAGATAATACCAATAAAGGATCTGAGATTCCTAGATAAGAAGTAGCATTTTAGGAGAATGTAGCATTCATAAGATGATGAAACCTATGACAACATTATCCTAATTTTCCTTGTAGTTATAGCCCACAGTTTCTATTGTCTTCTCAGAACTAGCTTTTAGATCAGCCTTGAACGTGCAAACATTACTCTTAGTAACCTCAAAGCTCTGCCAAGGGTTATAACATTTGCAGCAGGATTTGAAGCTACCCAGCAACAGCTGAACTGTCATACTTGCATACAGCTGCTTCAAAACACCATTAACATGGATCTTCCTTTTCAACAGAGCACAATGCTGGAGAAAGAAGAACCATTGTATGATAGACACAAAATGTTCAATTTTAGCTTGACCCAGGATTGCCATGCTCTGAAATTCCATACACTCTCAGAATTACACTGTGGCTGTTTCATTCTTTCTTTCTTTTTTAAAAATATGTTCTTTATTGATTTTAGAGAGAGAAGAAGGGAGAGGGAGAGAGAGATAGAAACATCGATGAGAGAGAACATTGATTGGCCGCCTCCTGCATGCCCCTTACTGGGGATTGGGCCCACAACCTGGGCATGTGCCCTGAGCAGGAATCTAAGGGGTGATCTCTTGGTGCATGGGTCGACACTTGGTGCATGACACCAGTGAGCCACACCGGCTGGGCTGTGGCTGTTTCTTGATTATAAGGCTCATAAACTGCTGTGTGAGCTAAGCCAGATTTGGGTCCTCTTTCCCAATTGTCATATCTGCCTCTCTTTAATCGGGTTTATCCTGCTGCCCTTCCTCACTGTCTTGGGCTGCCCATCTTCTTCATTATGTGGTATAAGCACACAGGCTCAGGTACAGGCCCACAGACTTCCCAATTCCAGGGCTCACGTGTGCTTTTGCGATGAGGTTCATGAAATGCAAAAGCTGTCACCATGGTGAAAATAACACAAAACTCAGAAATGCTCCAAAACACTCCACTTAACCAGGTTTCCTCTTCCCTCTAATGAGTCATATTTTTTCTCCTATGTGTCTGCTAGATATTCCTTCCTCTTTGCAGAATTCTGTTCATCTTGATAAGATCTATTACAGAAATTAAAGCCCCGTGCTAGGCTTTTGGGCACTCTATCTCTTTGGCTTCAATTCATTCCACGTATCTTCTCAAATTTTCTACCTACTTTGAGTCTCTGCCTCTACACTCCTCCTCCTCTTCTACTCTTTCCTTCTGATCACCACCAAGAAAATTCTTTTAGGTCTTGCCCATGTGTTAAGTACTAGAAACAGAAAACTGTACCTGATTTGGAGGGTGGGAAGGACAGTAAAAACTAGGGAAGGGCAGGACTAAGTGTGCCTCCTCAGAGAGACCATTACTCCAATAGTAGAATTACGGGAAAATGGGGTTGGAGCAAAATTGAGGGCTATAGGCTGCCCCTGCCTCTGACTGCTATTACCTTGTCACATATCCTGGTAGATAAGATGGCATAGGACCTACCTAGGGACAACTGGAAGTGGCAGATACGCGCATGGTCATTCAGGCTTGTTACTCCCACTATTACATTCCTAGCTCATCAAGTCAGGGGATAGACTTCAATCAGAAAAGGGGCAATGGAAATTACAGGAGGAGGTGAGGGGCCAGAGCCCGAAAGATGAAAGACAGCAAGCAAATTCTGTTTCAAAGGAGCACCAAGGGAGAGACATCTAAGGACTGAGGAAGATCCCATCATATATATATATATTTTTTTTTATCCTCACCCAAGGACAATTTTTTTTTTTTTTTTTTGCATTTATCTTCAGATAGAAGGGGAGGGAGGGAGAGAAGGAGGAAGAGAGAGAGAGAAACATCGATGTGAGAGAGACACATCGACTGGTTGCCACGCACACGACCCCAACTGGGGCTGGGGACAAACTGCAACTGAGGTAAGTGCCCTTAGCGGGAACCGAACCTGGGACTCTCTGGTCCACAGGCCGACACTCTAACTGCTGAGCCAAACTGGCCAGGGCAAGACCCCATCTTTTATCATCTCAATGAGCCCAGCAAAGTCTCCTGAGGATGGAACCATGGCCTTCTTGTCTGGCTCCCAAGCCCACATTCTGGCCCTGCCCTGGGTCCATGTTTGGCTAAGTGACAGGTGATTGCCATGTGTTTGAGAGGCTGGGGGATACAAATGGGGGCCTTGAGACTCAATCTGGTAGGATCTTTTCTGAGAGTAATGGTTTAATAATTAAAACTTAACAATGTGGACTTCGGAGTAAGACAGGCCCAGTGCCAACCATGGCTCTGCCACTTACTGATTGTATAGACATTGAGCAAATGGCTTAAGCTTCTTAAACTTCAATTTCTTCAGCTGCAAAGTGGAGTTATTTAAATGGTAGAATGCATTTCAAACACCAACTCTAGAGATGGGCAGATAGTAAGAATTTGATAAACATTGTTATTATTATTACTACTATTATTCTCTTACTAGTTTGACTATCCATTGTTTGAGTACTGGCAGCTAAAAACATTCGTGAATAAGAAGAGAGCAAATACCAGGAGGTTTGGATTTGGAAACAAATTCCACCCTTCAGTGTCAAATGACCAGCAGCAGCTTTGGGACCTTGGCCACTACTGACTGCTCTAAGTTTCCCTTTGCCAAGTAAGTGCCACTCCTACCCAACCCCCTCTCTGTCTCTGCAGGTCCTTGCTGGAGAAAGAAGCATCTTTTTCTAATTTGAAATGAGCTACATGGCTTGACAAGCATTCTTCAGCCTTTAAGGGGACAATGGTGCAGAAGATTTCATTCTGGTTCTAGTTTAACCATTCTAGGAAATGGGCCAACGGGGGCCCATAGGCAGTGAATGGGCCTAACGTCCTTCCCTCCACCACTCGGGCATCTCACTGCCCAGGTGGCTGACACCTATTTCCACAGGACATCCTCTGGATAAAGACAATGGGTTACCATGTTATTTAATAAGGGCGGGAGAGGGGTAGAAAGTATTATCATTCATTGGCACCTTGGAACGATTATCTAAAAAGTCTCCTAGTAAGGTCTTAGGCACAGGGGAACACAGCGAGGACAGTAATGGACTCGGAGTGATTTCTCAGCTGAAATTCTACTGAATGGGAGGCCACCTGGGCACCTGTCGTGCAGAAATGAACAAGGGGAAATCCATCAAGTGCGGGATGGGGTTGGTAGTTGTTCAGATTCCTAATTTTATCCAAGACTGGCCTTGTTCCTATGAATCTCGAGGTCGCAGGGCCACGGGCCTGACGTCACGTCGGACTTGCCTCCCATCAGCCTGGGGTCCCGGGAAGTGGGGAGGACGGCTGTGACTGCTTCTTGTTCTTGAAATCCCCAGAGTCGGGGGCTCCCCTAGGAGCTCATCACGTGCACAAGCAAAGCTTTTCAGACAGGCCCAGAGGCGTGAGGTCCCGGACGCCGGGTGATTTTTAGGGTTTTCTTTCTTTATTATTTCCCTTCTTGTTCTCCACAGTTGATGATTTTCTGCAGAAAAACGGCTGAGAAAAAGAACCTATTTCATTTCCAGTTCCCATCACAGCGATTTCCACATGGATGTGACGTTGGCCTCAGCTTCCGAAATGCCCAGGTGACTCACGCGGGGACACCCCGGGGCGGAGCGCAGGAGTTTCTCGGGCGGCGGGCGGCGGCGGGCGCGCGGGGCGGGGCTGGCGCCACCGGCCTCCTGCGCCCTCTGCCGGCCGCCAGCGACGGGGCCGCGGACTCCCCGATGCTCGCCGGGCGTCACGTGACTGGAAAGTCCCTGGATGGAAATCCCCGCTGCGGCCGCGGTAAAACAGAAAGAGAGAACAGAGAACTGGCAGTCTGCAGCCTCTGCGGCGGGCCAAGTGCAGAGCGCTCAGAACCGCGGGGGCGGAGCAGCAAGAGCGGCGGGCCCAGCAGCGAGCGACCGGAGCGGCGTCCATGGGGTGCCGCCTCCGCCTCCGCCTCACCACGAGCCCCACCTGCGGCATTCGGCCCTGACCTGGACTTGGGACTTCGGGACAGGATCGCGCGGCCCGGAGAGGTAACTGCCGCGTCCCCGCGCCGTGGCCCGGGCTGCTTCCTCCCGCCGGGGCTGCGGGTGCGCGTGTGGCGGCGACGGGCGGCCGGACGGTGGACCTGGCGTTGGTTTTGCAGCCGTCCTGGAGGGCACTTTGTTGGCCGGCTGTGCCCATTGTAGGTTTTGAAATGCTGAGTTGAGGTGCCCGCGCCAGATGCTGGGGTGACAGCTCAGGATTCCTCCAGCCAGGCACATAGTCTGTGCCTTTCTGATTATGCAGAGAATTTAAACTGCAGCTGACTGGTGGAGAGTCGGGCCGCTTGGTCGGGTGGTCGCTGGTGCTTTGCTCCTTTTCGTGTCTTTTTTTGGAACCAAGGGCTGCATGCTCTCGGCCACGTAGACCTTGCAGAACGCTGTGGCTTCTTCCCAGACTGTGCAGAACCAGCGCATCGGGGGTGTGATGTCTCAGGGGCGACAAAACCTGGCGGGGGGTAGGGGACTCAGCCTGCTAACCTTGCGGTGGGGCTTGCAGACACTCCAGAGGATTCTATGTAGAGGGGTGGGGGGTCGCGGGATGGGGTCCATCATTTCCAGCTGCAGCATTGTGAGAGAAGTGTGCATGTAGAAATGGGTCGTTGGCCTGCCTTTTGGGGGCTCCAGTTGAGAGCGATCTGCAGGCCCCTGCCGCAGCCCCCACCCCACAGTCAGACAGTCTTCGTCAGTCAGGGTCGTCCCACATCCTGCCACCTGGCCTCTCAGGAAAGCAGTGGTATTAAGTAAGGAAGGGGCTCAGCTCTCTTTGAGACCGCTTTGTTTTCAGTTCTCCGTGCCTCTGATCTTTCCTTGGAAAGCGGGTCTGGTCAAGTGTCTCAGGGTGGCATTTTAGGAGAACCATTGTTCATTAAAGAGCCCTCCAGACCACAGCCCTCATGGCCCAGGTTATTGAGCCTTTTCCATTATCTAAGGTGCTTCTTTCATTCTTGCAATTCTTTGTACATTTTTTGAATATTTGGAGGGGTACTTTCCAAAAATTCCATGAGGTATTTGTTGATAAAAAGTCAGTGAGGTAAAAGAAATGTTAAGGGTAACATTATATGTCTTTTCCTGTAAGGACAGTACCATCATAGGTCAGAAAAATTTATTCTTTAATCTTAAGTGTGGAGAAGTCCATGTACTAGGAACTTAGAGAGTGGGTTTTGATTTAAGGAGGCAATTCTGCAGGCTGTGCAAGGCTAAAGCTATGAATGAGGTGACACTGGGCTAGGGAATATTGATATTTGCATATGGTTTACAGCTCTCACTGTTTGCAAGATCTTTAGGTTCAGAAGAAAATAATAGAAGAGTCAGAAAAGCAAAAAGAGGCTCCACCTTGCTTGTTTAAAATCTTCCTATTGCCTATCTCTTTCCATCTGGAGCAGAAGGCATTGCAACCACAGGTATGGTGGTGTGAGAATAGCAACGGGCAGGTGTTGGAAGACCTGGCTTCTAGGCAAAGCTCTGCCCCTGGATGTTGTGGGATCTGAGCAGGACTTGTACTTGTTGTCTTAGCTGCAGACTAAGGTGGTCGTATGATTTCAAGAGGGGGAGAGGAATAAGGTTGGCTTTGATTTTTAACCCCAGCATCAAGCACGCCTTTAGTAGATGGGTGGACAGTGCTTGTTGAGTGATGGACAGATGAATGAATGACATTGTAAAAGAGACTTTGCTATGCCACAGTGGTGGAAGTGTGTGATGTTTGTGTCCCTTCATTGCGTCTGTGGTCCTGCCACAATTTTGTCCAATTCTACCTGCAGAGAATGGTTGACATCAGAGGAGAGATCACTATCTGACCCAGAGATGACTTCTCCCAGGCCTCATCTGGCCATCAGATTAGGAATTCTGATCCAAAACTACCACCAGAAAATTCCTCAGAAGCAACCTTGAGGTCATCTAGTCCAACTCTCTTCTTTGAGTGGGCCACAGAATTTAGACCACCTTATCAATGGCTTTAAGAGAGCCTAGACCCACCCAGGAGAAACCTAAGATCTAGGCTTCTTCTCCCTCTTACATTGATTTAACTTCTTTCTCAACTAGAGGCTTGCCTTGCCTGGCAAATAGTCTGATGCACGAGTGGGATTAACAATCGCTATGAAACTTTCTAGGGAATATCTTCCTTCTCTGAAACCATCTTTGTTTTCATCTTGGAAATTAGGTGCATCTTGGCGAGGCACCTAGTAGGGGCCAGTGAATGAGAGCCGGCTCTCATTACGTCAGTTCACATCATGCCACACTGTTGGCATGGCTTGTGGATGCTGGATTCAGCCCCCCTCCTCTTTCATATGTCCTGAGTGGCCCCCCTGGCTGAGATTCCTTTCCTCATCTGCTTCCAGACTTTCATTTCCTTCCACCTGTTGATTATGTTTGACGATTTCAGGGTGAAGACAGGGTGGGAAATGCATGTGAGTATTGGTACCTGGAGGACGAGAATAAAATGTGGTTGGCAGTTGCAGGGAAGTGATTGAGCTCCAGTGTCTACTCTTGGAAGTGTAGAATTTATTATTCTATTATTGTTACTATTTTATTTCTTATGCTGATGTTTAAAGTTCATTGAACAGGTTTAGGAAGACTGCTGATCGCTTGCTCTTGAAATTACAAAGCATCTTGCTGGACATAGGCTTTTTTGTTGCTTATACAACATTCAGTTTTAACTCTTTATTAATATCATAATACATTTATAAATAAACTCTTTATAAATATTTCTCTTTGAGGCTACACAGGAAACTCCAGTCAGATGCTTAGGGGACAGCATAAAATTGCAGGATTTTTCACAAAATATTTACTGTCTTTCCAGTACAGGGTTATTCCCCTCCTCCTCAGTACCCACTCTCCACCTTCCTTCTCTTGTTTAGACTGATCTTTAAAAGTGATGTAATTTAAAACAGTCCAGTGTGAGTTAATCTTTGGGGCCAGCTAGTATCCTGGGAGTGGTGGTGACTAAGATCTTTTGCCTACAGATTAGGGTAACGACAAGATCAAACACTGGGGTTTCCTGCAGGCAGGTATATAGGGGTAGTATCAAAGCCGGGCTAACGGAATGGGTTTTTTTCCTCCTCTTCAGGTGTTGTGGAACAACACGATGGCTGAACAACTCCTTCCTCAGGCATTGTACTTGAGCAATATGCGAAAAGCTGTGAAGATCAGAGAGAGAACTCCAGAAGATATTTTTAAACCTACCAATGGAATCATTCATCATTTTAAATCCATGCACCGATACACACTGGAAATGTTCAGAACTTGCCAGTTTTGTCCACAATTTCGGGAGATCATCCACAAAGCTCTCATAGACAGAAACATCCAGGCCTCCCTGGAAAATCAGAAGAAGCTCAACTGGTGTCGAGAAGTCAGGAAACTTGTGGCTCTGAAAACGAATGGTAAGACATGCTTTTGTCTGGGGTTGGCTTCCACAGTGCTGGGTCCCCATTCATTAAATTTTAATAGCGCTAGCCCAAACATAAATCTCTTGAGGCTATTGACACCTTGGTATAGAAACTCTGTGGGGGCATGCGATGAAAGCAAGCTTGTTTTGTGAATATTTTTATTACGGATATTTTCTAGTTGTGTATATTAGAGAACAGAGTGCATTGAGGCTTGGGGAATGCATTTCTAAACACCATGCATGCCCTTGTTAGGTGACTTATGTATCTAATTCTTGTGACTATTTAATCACCTGTAAAATTCCCTTCTCTGGCCAGTAATGGAAGTATTAAAAGGCTTTCGTTCAAAAGGAAAGCATGGTGTGAAAACTGGTATTATTGTTGTTTCCCACTGTCATTAGAAAATGCTTGTGATGATGGCCTTACATTTCTTGACTTGATGGCATTTTATGGGTTAACCCATGAATGGCTGTTGAGGACAAGAGGGACTCTTGTTATCTGCTCCTCCCTTACCTGGGTTCTGTTGCTTATGGTCCCATGCTATAAACTGATTTTAGACCTCTACTTCATTATTTTTAGGGATAGTACTGAATTTCTTGCAGTCTGTGCCTGTCTACCCAATGGTCCTTTACCATTAGTCGCTGTTTCCTGTTCTGAGCTTTACTGTTTGGCTTATTAATTATTCCCTTTGAGCAAGAGTATGCACATCCCAGAAACATCCAAGCATACTGTTTGCAGATACAAAATTCCACTTCGTAGATGTAGCTAATTATTACAGGAAGCAAGTAGACTGTCCAAGATCAATTAAATGCTTCTAGTTTAGGTAAGAGCAGGAATCTCAGGTCCTTAGATCAGTGACAGTCCTAAACCATCCCAATCAAATAATACATTTATCCACGTGCAGAAAATGCTGGTGGACAATGACATGATAGAACATGAACTTAAGTAACTGAATTGGTACGTTAACTTTGGCCATTTTTGACTTGGGTAACTTGTGACTGAGGACGTGTTTTTTTGCTTTGGTTCTAGGAGGTCTTATGCATCATCATCTCAACACCTTACTTATATTTTTGAAGCATAGATTCTTAGAAACAGAAAAAAACTGGTGATAGCTAGTGTTTCTGTTGTTCTTGGCATTAAATCAAGTGATGCATAGAAGTAGGTAATTATGTTAAGTCATCATCAAGGGGTTTATATTCCTGACAGGTTGTGGTTTTAACTCTCTCCCTTTTTGTTACAAAAAAGAGATGGAGTCAAATGTGGGAGAGTTGGAAACAGTGATTCTGCGAAATTAGAAATGGCGTAGAAAGAGGAAAACATTATTAGCATGAATACCATTTACTGACATTTTAGGTTTAACTTGCTCTATTTCCTTAAGAAAAAAACAGGATATAAAGAGTAAACACTTGTTTTGTAAAGATTCGTCATTTAAATCAACAAGGATTCACCCTACAAAGAAAACTACAGAAGCCAGTGCGTTTTGATAACATTTTCTGGAAATAGGGATTTTTAGGCTCAGAATCATTTTATTTCCCCCACTTTCAAGAAAATGTCTTAAAACCCTGGAAAAGGTATTTAGGGGAGGGGGGAAGCAAAAGACTTTTCCTCTCTGGTTTTTATTAGCACCCCTTTTTTTTTTAAGCCTTCCCCCTATAGGTGGGTTCTACAAAGTCAATGGTCTGGGAGGGGGGTGATTCACAAGTTTGCATTTGAGGATATGAGACTGTGGTGAATGAGGAAGGGAGTAGGTGGCATAAAGTTGAAACTTCATGAGAAAAATTCCAGCGTCTATTGGCTGCAGCGATTTCACTTGTATAATGAGTAGCCCTATTCCAGCTCACCCTGACCACACCCACTTGGAAAGTCCAGGGTGCACTTCGCAGTTTAAATGTCTACACACCAGAACAAAAAGTACAATAGCTGTTGCTCAATTGCTAGTCAAATAACTTAGCACTGGGGAATTCCAGATGTTACTTAGGGAATTTTATACTGGTGCATCTCAATAAAGAACTGAAAGTAAGCACAAGTAGAAGAAAAAAAGCCTTATCTTTGCTCTAGATTTTGCAAAGGGGAAATTTCAACAGAGTGCAGTTGTTACTACACTTCTGCCAGGACATAAGGCGCGGGTGCTCTTGTTCGTTCATTTGTTGGAGTGTTTATGTAGCTTGTTTTTCTAAGTGTGTAAACTGAAGGGACATTGGCTGTGGATATGAATTTCAGGGTTTTTGTTGTTGTTTTACAGTTTGACTATAATTAAAATTTGATAAAATTTCAAAGTTTTATTGCCCTACTTATAGAAAGAAAGGAGTTGAACTTTTCCTTTTAAAAACAATTGTGCACTTGCCAAAAGAGATCAAGGAATTAACTTTTTTTGGTGCTAAATATTCTCCCAAAATGTTTATTGTTTGGAAGTTGGAAAAAGTACAGTCCTTTACATTGTGGATTTTAACCTGTAAAAGTAACAAATGAATGGAATAAAATTAGATCTATCTTTTGCTCAATCCGCTCAAAATTCTTAAAATGCCAGCCCTCAACACTGAATTATTTTCAACTCTAGACATACAGGCACTCTTTAATTTTTCAAAAGGACTGTGCAATTTCTAACAGGCACCTTCACATAAGGTATTTCTGGGGATCGGCAACAATAGCTAATTCGGTGCTCTCAATCCCACTTTACAGACCAGGAGAGGAAACTCCCAGGCCCCAAAGGCTGCAGTGGAACGGTCCAGTCATTTGCCACTGAGTCATAGCCAGACCGTCCCTGTCTAGTGAATGGTGACAAGTTGGCTTCCTGGTTTGTGCACGCTGTGTGTACCGTCCTAGAGTCAGAAAGCAATAGTGCCAGTGTCTTAAGCAGAACATCAAGGACTATTAGAAAAGGGACAGATTTAGGAGATCATGATCCAATGCCCTCATTTCACAAAGTGGAAAAAGACTCAGAGAGGTTAAGGAATTTCCCCTCAGGTCACCTAAACCAATTAGGGCAGAGCCAGGCTGGAACCAAGGTCCAGTGATCATCTGTCCCTGACTCCTTTGCTCTTTTGCTATCAGTCATTAAAAATAAGGATTTTTTTTTCCCCTGTCATCACCTATGAAATGTTATCAGTTGGCCCTTTGACTCAGATGAAATCATTTGCCTTTCTGCATGCCCTATCACAGGTCTCCCATGATAGCACTAGGGCTCATTGATGCTGAGACCCTTTGCTGGATTTGGATGTGGATTGCTTGAATTTGCTTCCCTTGTGTCCTCAGGTGATGGAAACTGCCTCATGCATGCTGCTTCTCAGTACATGTGGGGTGTCCAGGACACAGACCTGGCCCTGAGGAAGGCACTCTTCAGCACTCTCAAGGAGACGGACACACGCAACTTTAAATTCCGCTGGCAGCTGGAGTCTCTTAAATCTCAGGAGTTTGTGGAAACGGGGCTTTGCTATGATACCCGGGTATGTTTTGTTCCCCCATTAACATCTATTGACAGAGCTCCAGGGTGAGGGAAAGGGTCCCTTAGGCTGTCCCCTGCTCTCAGAAGCATATGATTTACTCGGTCACATGAGCTTGGCTAAGCAAAGCATCATCAATGGAAAACACCAGAAACCTCCTGCGGGATGAACCGAAGCTTTTGTCACTGCTGGGAGGCTTCAGGGCAACAGATTCCCAGCCGTGGGTCCCTTGATTTTAGCTGGATCATTCTGATCCTGGTCTTCCCTGGGGCACTTTGGTTGTCTTTCAGTTTGATTGTCCTTTGCATGCTTTACTGAGCCAGCCAGTCAGATTCAGACCTCACCATTCTCAGTCACAGGTTTGGGATTTTTGTGTGCATTTGGAAGGGGCTTCAGTGTTATGCCTCATCGGGGAGTTTTGTGAGAGCTGGTGCTGTCCCCGTCATCCTCCCCCACTTCTGAGTTTGCCTTGTAGTGGAAAAAAGTAAAGGAAGAAAACTAAAATGGGGAAAAAAGGGTGATCATTTGAATGATGATTTCCAGAAAGGGGAAAAGCAAGCTGAGCTATATAAATGAATAACCATAGAGTGTGTCAGAATGATTTTTTAATGCAGAGAACATTCAAGCATTTCCCTCCCTCTTTCCCCCTCTCCCTTTAGAATTGGACTGATGAATGGGACAACCTTGTCAAAATGGCATCCACAGACACCCCAGGGGCCCGAAGTGGCCTTCAGTATAATTCACTGGAAGAAATACACATATTTGTCCTTTGCAACATCCTCAGAAGGCCAATCATTGTCATTTCAGGTGAGGTGCCTGCAGATCGCTTACTTGTATATAAGTGCTTTTCGGCTTTTATGCTTTAGCTCTTAAGAAAAAACCCACGCTACCAAAGTTACAGGCAACAGTAGCTAAATGGAATTTCATGAAAGTTGCCTGAGGGCCTTATTTTTTTCTTCTTCTTTCCTTCAACAGACAAAATGCTGAGAAGTTTAGAATCAGGTTCCAATTTCGCTCCTTTGAAGGTGGGCGGAATTTACTTGCCTCTCCATTGGCCTGCCCAGGAATGCTACAGATACCCCATTGTTCTTGGCTACGACAGTCAACATTTTGTACCCCTGGTGACCCTGAAGGACAGTGGGCCTGGTGAGAAAACTGAGCATTCATTCACATTTGTAATTGCTGGTAGATAGTGGTACACCCTGTTCCAACTGAATGTCAGGGTTTGCTCTTTTGTTGCTTATTGAAATAGTCTCATCGAAGCGTATTCTTTTTATTTAAATGCAGTATTCTGTCATTTGCTTGGTTAGCAACCGTAACGCAATAGCAGTAATCATGCTACTCCCTTACCTTTTGTGTATGGCTCCAGAATTACTTTCAGCATGTTAGTTGTAAGTAGGAGCTGTATGTATACATCCTACTCCTACCATTTCTATTAATAAATGACCAGTTAAAGCACACAGACCCCTTAATGCAATGCCTGGCATGGAGCAGGTAAATGTCTATCAGGTTAGCTATTAGTATAGTAACTTAATGTGCAGTGGGCACTTTGTGAGTGCTTTAGGTATATTACTTTGTTTCATTTCATCCTGCAGCCTCTCTATAGGGTGTAAGCTTTGGGAGCCTTATTTCACAATCGAGGCACTTGAGGCTCAGAGCAGATGAATAACTTGCCTAATAGCACAGAGCTTGGTAGGGGCAGAGTCAGGATTTGAACTTGAGTCAGTCTGACTCTGAAGTGTGAGAATTTAACCAACAAGATCCACTGCCTCCAGGCTGCTTTGTACTCTGTGAGCTTCCTGGAAACAATGCATTTTGTATTTGAGTTTAGCAGAGTATGTTTCCCCGTTTGAGTCTGTGGCTAGATAATAGTGTTCCACTCTGTAATTGTATCCTTGCTGCATTTTGAAATTTTAATTGTTATGTGTACAGTCTCACACAACTCATCTAGTAGAATTATATTTGACTTATGTGTTATTTTTTCCCCTCAGAAATCCGAGCTGTTCCACTTGTTAATAGAGAGCGAGGAAGATTTGAAGACTTAAAAGTTCACTTTTTGACAGAGCCTGAAAACGAGATGAAGGAGAAGCTGTTGAAAGAGTACTTGATGGTGATAGAAATCCCAGTCCAAGGCTGGGACCATGGCACCACCCACTTGATTAATGCTGCAAAGTAAGCGTTTTATTGTTACCTCTACCCTCTGTCCTCTTTAACCACTTTAAATTCAGCCACATGAGCTGCTGCCACCCCAAAGCCCAACAGTGAAGTTTTTTAGTCCCGTGTCCTCCAGCGTGAAAGCACCTTGGAGGCTTGCCAGAGTCGGAGAAGCCCACTTGAGGCATTACTAACTTTCTTTTCAAACGAGAACGAATAATGTACCCATCATGATTTTCCTACGTGTCTGGATGCTGAGAGTCAGAATGTGGCTTTTAAAAGTTTGTTTACATCAAGGGTAGTTATTTTTCTTGATTTCTCTAGTACTAGACCAGCGAGTGAAAATTCTTAGAAACAGAAGCCTTTTTTTCTTGGCTTCTTGGTAAGGACAGACACACCAGACACAGACTGGGTAGTAGGATGTGTTTCTGTGGCAGCCACGTGATTTCACCACAAGAAAGGGGAGGAGACACCCAGCGCGCACAGTGCACAGGTATCCAGATTTTAAACATTGGCTTTAGGTTAAAGAGATGCCTGTTTCTTAGAACTTGACATGCACAAGAAATAACCTTCAAAGATGTAAGAGAATTTGTTTCCCAAAGTGGAAGGTAACAAATTACAGAGTCAATAAATAATGCTTAGGGGTGTGTCTGCCTCTTGGTTACTGCTCACAGCCATTAATCCCAACAGAGACCAGGCACCAGTTTAAAATTGAGCCCTGGCCAGTTTTGCTCAGTGGTTAGAGTGTCGGCCCATGGACCCAAGAGTTATGGGTTCGATTCCAGTCAAGGGCATGTACCTCGGTTGCGGTTTGGTCCCCAGCCCTGGTCGGGTTCGTGCAGGAGGCAACCAATCTGTTTCTCTCTCTCTCCTTCCCAACTCTGTCTGAAAATAGATGGAAAAAATATCCTTGAGTGAGGATTAACAACAACAACAAAAAAAAAGTAAAAAATAATATAAGTATTATAAAAAAAAATAATTAAAATTAATAACAGCAGCTTGGCCGGCGTGGCTCAGTAGTTGAGCGTCGACCCATTCACCAAGAGGTCGCCAGTTCGATTCCTGGTCAGGGCACATGCCCAAATCCCCAGCGGGGGGCATGCAGGAGGTGGCCACTCGATATTCTCTCTCATCGATGTTTCTATCACTCATTCCCTTCCCCTTCCTCTGTCTCTAAAATCAATAAAGAAAAAAAGAATTAAAAAATCTTTATTAAAAAAGTAATAAAATTAATAACAACAAAGTACAGAGCACAAAGTTCCAAAGTAGTTGGTACTATAATAGTCTAGTCCCCAAAGAACACCTGAGCAATCTTTTACTAGAAATTTGATCTCCGAGAAGTTAGAAAGTGAAAGTGACTTTTTAAAAGAAGACTAGAGTCATTAAGTGTGCGGCAGCCCCGGAGTAGCCCTTTCTTCAGAACGATCCATGATTCTGGGTGTGCCAACATTGATTCAAGAAGACAGCGAGTCTTGCAATCATGAAGTACTGGGCTGTGCCATGTTGAAGGTGCAAACTCCACGACGGGCCCCAGAGTCCACATTCTAGAAGTTGGCTCTATGAACTGTTGCTGTACGATTGCATGTGTGTGTGTGTGAAGTCTTATGTTTTTCCTTTGTGTCTTCAGGTTGGATGAAGCTAACTTACCAAAGGAAATAAACCTGGTGGATGACTACTTTGAACTTGTCCAGCACGAGTACAAGAAGTGGCAGGAGAACAGCGAGCAGGGGCGCAGAGAGCTGCAGGCTCAGCACGCTTTGGAACCCTCCGTCCCCCAGCTGTCTCTCATGGACGTAAAATGTGAAACACCCAACTGTCCTTTCTTCATGTCCGTGAACACCCAGCCTCTATGCCATGAATGTGCAGAGAGGCGGCAAAAGAACCAGAACAAATCCCCAAAGCCGAACTCCAAGCCAGGCCCTGGCGCGGTGCTGGGAGCCTCTCGGGGCGAGGCCTACGAGCCCACGGCCTGGAGCCCTGAGGAGCTGCCTGGGGGGCCTCGCTCGGCCCCTCCGACGGCACCCAGCCTTTTCCTGTTCAGCGAGACGACGGCGATGAAGTGCAAGAGCCCCGGCTGCCCCTTCACGCTGAACGTGCAGCACAACGGATTTTGTGAACGGTGCCACAACGCCCGGCAACTTAACGCGGGCCACACCTCGGACACCACGAGGCGCTTAGATCCTGGTAAGTGCCGAGCCTGCCTCCAGGATGTCACCAGGACATTTAATGGGATCTGCAGCACTTGCTTCAAAAGGACTATGACAGAGTCCTCCTCAAACCTCAGCTCCAGCATCCCTCCTTCCTGTCATCAGAGGTCTAAGTCGGACCCAGCACAGCTCATCCAGAGTCTCTCCCCCCATTCCTGCCACAGAGCTGGGAACGAGGCCCCCTCTGGCTGCCTTTCTCAGGCCGCACGGACTCCAGGGGATAGGACGGGGACGAGCAAGTGCAGGAAAGCTGGTTGCATGTATTTTGGGACTCCCGAAAACCAGGGCTTTTGCACGCTGTGTTTCATCGAGTACAGAGAAAATAAACGTGAGTGAAATGATGCATTTTCTAACCCCTGTTTTGGAACCCCTATCTAGAAGGGGTTTGTCTTTGAACTTCAGGAAAGGAGCCCCTCTGAGCAGCGGGGTAAAATGACAGAGGGACAGTCACACTGGCTCTGCTAGCCACACGTGGAAGCAAAAGGCACGGGATACTGTGTTCCGAATGCGTCCTGTAGGCAGAGTTCCTAGAATTTATTTCCATAGGTTGTTCAGTGTTGTGTTTATAAGGTAGAGTTTAAATTAGACTTTTCTTGGGACTTTGGTATAATAGAGGAAACTCAAAATCTGAACAATAGCAGCTGGAGAGAGGGACGACTCTACTGACATTGTAATATAAAATCTGTGGTTTCAAAATGTCTAATTTGAAAGAAGGCTGGGCAGTTAGTCCCTGTTCTGTTACTGTGACTGACCAGTGCGACACATTCAAAAGGGGAGAGATTTGTCAAGTCAAAGACGGTTCAGTGATAGCTTATCATTTTTTAAAATTTTGTTGAATGATAAAAGGCTGCTTCATGTAAATATTGAAGGCTGGCGTAATCTATATTTAGAACCTGTTTATTTCTGTCAAGTCATTGTTTCTCTCGGCTTGGTGACCCGTGTATGGTGCTGACTGGTATCGACTCTCTTCCAGATCTGGTTGCTGCCTCGGGGAAAGCAAGGCCCACGGCCTCCAGGTTCCAGAATGCAGTGCCCTGCCTCGGGAGGGAATGTGGCACCCTCGGAAGCACTGTGTTTGAAGGATACTGTCAGAAGTGTTTCATTGAAGCTCAAAATCAGAGATTTCACGAAGCAAAAAGGACTGAAGAACAACTGGTGAGACATTTTGAGGTACTCCCCCTCCCCCGTGGGCCAGCCCTCCATGCTGGAGCTGCTGCTTTTGATGTACATGGCCTAAGTGTACCTTAGAATCTATTTTTAAAAGCAATTAAAATTAGCCATAGGATAAAACCTCTTAAAGCCTCCCAAGGCCAGGTGGCAATCAGGGACTTCTTGGAGTTGTGGCAGAAGCACAGACGTCTGAGTGGCCAGAGACTTCCTTAAATGACCCTTTACCAAGAGGAGACAGGAGGAGGGGGCAGAGCATGCAGATGCCTGGGTGGCATTTAAGGAAAGCAAACTTTGACTGATAGATGCTTCTCCTGTTGTTCATAGAATGCTAGGAATCTGTCTAAAATAATGGCAGCTTATTCACCAGTAAACAGAAGTGAACTGGGCCCACGTTTGCGGGCCTCTGGGTGGGGATCGGGGGTTCCGTGGGCATCCCTGGGGCCAGGTCTGCTTCTGTGGGGTTGGCAGGAAAGTGCCTGGCGAGCTCCTGCTCATAGACAGACGCCCCCTCGCTCAGGCAGAGGCTCTTCACCCACAGAGCATCACGCTGTCCTCTGAGATCACACGGCGCTCTCCGTGAGAAACGTGAACCACCATTCTCCCCGTTCTCTCCCCTCAGAGAATGAGCCAGCGCAGAGACGTGCCTCGAACCACGCAGAGCGCCTCCAGGCCCAAGTGTGCCCGGGCCACCTGCAAGAACATCCTGGCCTGTCGCAGCGAGGAACTCTGCATGGAGTGCCAACACCTGGGCCAGAGAGTGGGCCGGGGTGAGCCCGTTCCTGACGAGCCCCCCAAGCAGCGCTGCCGGGCCCCCGCCTGCGACCACTTCGGCAATGCCAAGTGCAATGGCTACTGTAACGAGTGCTTTCAGTTCAAGCAGATGTATGGCTAAAGCGCAACAGGTGAGCCAGCCCCAGCCGTTAGCCAGCATGGTGCTATCCTCGAAACACTCCAGGTCGGTCCCTGCGACAGTGGGCTCAAGGTTGTCTTTGAGCAGGAGAGGAAAGATAAGCTGTTGGTCACGGCCTTGAGTTTGGTAACTGGGGAGTGCTCCCAGGTGGCCTTGGAGCACTGACTGGCCGCAGATGGTGTCGGGTCCAGTCTGGTGCTCCTCCTCGCCTACGAGCAGAGAAGGCCAGGGACTTCATGGACTTGGGATGCGTGCCAGGACTGCGTCATCACCGTTCAGGAAAAGGGACAAGAGACAGTCAGAGCCACTCCAACTGCCTTCATCGCATTGCTTGGAGGCGGGAAGCTGAGCCCTGTGGCCCACGCGCCTCTGTGAGGTCGGGAAGCTCAGGGAGAACGGACCGTTTCAGTGTCAGGGGTTCATGGATTTTCCCTGCCTGCTTATTCCTTCCCCACGGACTGTGATTCTGAGGCTGCTGAGACGAAGTTCATGCCGTAAAGCAAACCAGCTGCTCTTCACAATATGCACCTTGTAAGAACCCGAGTATTTCAGTGGGAAGACGTGGAACTCTCGGTTGTCACAGTCTTCACTTGTAAACAGGCTAACCTGAACTGTGGTGTGCATAAGAAAATGTGTACATAGATAACGTACCCTTGTGTACGAGGGGGTTTTTTGTATTGTGTTGAAATGCTGCCCTAAAGTAAGAAGACTGAATAATAATAACCTATTTTCTGGTTGTTGTCGGGGCACCACCTGTATGTCCAGCTATCATGAACTGAACCCGCTGCCTTGTTAAAGGCCCTGTGTCTAGAGTTTACTTTATTTATTTTATTGCAAACTTTAAGGTTATTTAAATGAAGTTGTTTCTTCTGTTCTGGGGGAAATGCCACAGTGTCTTCTTGAGATAACGTGTTTGCTGTGGGTCTCATCATGGAGCCAGGCAAGATCCTGACTGCACAGGGGTGTCCGCCTCTCTGATGCACTTTCGTTGCCTTCCCCAGGAAAGAAGGAATTGCATCAACAGTGAACTTATTAAAATCTCATGCTTCTCAATGAAACTTGGGCCAGAGCCACTTCCCAGCCACAGTGTAGAATTGTCTCTGACTGTGCTACCTCCTGAGGGATAAGATTGGGAAGGAACAGGGATGGGAATGGAGAAGGACACGGGGTAACACGTGGCCTTCAGTGATGGTTTTATTTGCTGTATCAGTACTGTCCTGGGGTGCAGGGCAGTGACCTCACATCCATGAGAATGAGGACATTTCTTTCTGTCCTCGGCCTGCAGCTTCTCTGTGTACTTTGTGTCACTGTTTTTTTCTAGAAGATAAAAGGGTGGGCGGAAACACACTTCCTCAGATGTTAAAGTTGCCATTTTTTTATCTGGACTAATTCTACATAGTCTTCAGTGTTTTCGCCTATTTCTTTTAAGTTTGATATTTTAATATTTTGTGTATCATTATTCTCATTCTTAATGTGAAAAAATAGAATTATTTATACTTCTTATAGACAACATTTGAAATTTGCACATGTAGTTATTTCAGTAGACTTCTGTTTACTCTGTTGGATTTATTAAAAATTTTCCTAAATAATTGTAACTTTGCCCAAAAGCTGATATTAAAAAATAAATTATTTAAGAACAAATTTTGATGTTTTCTATCTACTAATGATAAAAGAAAAAGGCTCAAATATTAAGACCACGCTTCCCAAAAAGCTTTATTTCAAGGTCTACTTGGGCAGGGGCTACATCTCTCACCATGGGTAGTAGGAGAACTTTGTAGAAATAATAATTGTGTGAGGAAAAGACATCAGGTTGAACAGCAAGACACCAAGGCCCGGATAGGAGTAGGAAGGGCCCAGTGCCCATTCCCATGAGGTGCTAGGGCCTGTGCTCCTCTGAAGGTTCCTGCCCTAAGCTTTGTGCAGGAAGAGAAAATAAGAGGGAAGACTAGACAGACAGGAAGGAAAGAGAAAAAGGAGGGGAAGTGGGAAGACTGGTGTAGATTTCCTGGGTCAGACCTTAGAAGAGGTGACCTATGACTATGATGGCCATGAGGACTAGCAGCATCAGTGTCCTGGGAAATTATAAAATGGCAAATGTAACCATAGAGGACTGATTCAGGAGGACTGGAAAGCTCCTGGACTCTTTTTTTTTTTTTTCCTTTTAAGTTCCCCAGGAGATTCTGATCATTAGCCAGATTTTAAACCATACTTTAAAAAAAATCATACTCTTTTTTTAAATTTATGGGAAATTTTAATATACAAGAAAGTAGAGTATAATGAACCCCCATTTATCCATCATCTAATTTCAACAATTATCAACATTTTGTTTCATTTCTCAGCCCTCCTTTTTTTTTTTTTTTTCTGAATCATTCCAAAGAAATTCCCAGGTATCATGTCCTCACACCCACAAGTATATCTGTGTGCATCTCTAACTGAAGGATATGTTCTATTTCTTTAACCACCATTATTATACCTAGCTAAATTATCTTCAGTATCATTCAATACAAAGTGTGTATTCTAAGCTCTCAGATGGTCCACTCCACAAAACATCTTATTGCTTGTGGTTGCTACCATTTTTTAAGGCTCTTTTATCCTGTAACATTCCCCTTTAATTTTCATGCTATTAATTTGTTAGGGCAAATAGGCAATTTTCTCTGTAGAATAGCCCACATTCTGGATTTGGCTGATTGCTTTCTTATGGTGTTTTTCTACACTTCTTACTAGATTCTGCTTCAATTAGGTGAGCATTTTTCGCAGGTGGTACTCTGTGCGCCATTGCATCCCATCCGTATGAGCTGTATGAATGCACACCCCGAGGAATCACAAAGCCTCAAATTGACCTCTTTTTGTTCTTTCTTCCTTCCATCTTTACCCAGCATTAAAAATTGCAGTTCTCAGTCAGCATGATGGACATGAGCATTTGACCATAAGTCATCTAGATTTCTAAAATAGGAAGTGACTTATAATTAGCAAATCAACTCTGACTCAGAAGAATGGCTCCTAGACAGGGAAGTAGGGCAGGTTAGGAGCAAATTAGGGCAGGGCTCCAATCTGGAGTCCTGGGTGGACTGGGGGTTAGGGACCCTATAAAGCACATGCACAATTTTATGCTGGGGTGTGTACATCATTTTTACGAAGTGGGACCGATCAATGGCTTTCTTCAGAATCTCAAAGAAATTGATGACTTTCCAAAAAGCAAATAATCTAGACAAAAGAGGACTGAAAAATAGCACTTGGAAAGAACTGGCATTGCTTCCATTTCCCTACAATCAACCCGATGACCTTTCAGTATATGGGAATGATGCTCAACCACCTGAGTCACACTAACCAGGACTCAAAAGTGTTTCTAAAGATGGTATGAGAGCAAAAGGCTTTGGAATCCAATTACCAACATGTTATGCAATGCATAACACATACAATTCAAACCAACTTAAGTCTTCGTTCGTGTCTCCAGCGGCTGTATCACCTGTCTTATCTGTATTATCTCTATCTTCTCGAGTCTCTTCTAGACTCTTCTGCACCCTCTAGGATAGGACAGCTTTTTGGTCTCAGAACTCTATAAGCTTAAAAATTACTAAGGGCCCCAGAGAGCTTTTGTTTATGTGTGTTATATCTATTTGTAGTTAGCATTTTAGAAATTAAAACAACAAAAAAAAAAATCAAAGCATAGAACACAGCAAACATTCCACTAGCTTCCAGAACGATGATGACATCATTCCATGTCATGGAGCCTCTGGAAAACCCCACTGTACACACAGGAGAGACTGAGAGCAAGAAAGGCAAATAACATGTTAGTGTTATGAACATATTTTTACCTTGTGGAGTCCCTGACAGAGTCTCAAGGACCCCAGACTTCTCCAGACCACACTTTAAGAATCTCTACTCTGAAACAATGATTCTAACCAAGGGTTCCCATCACCACACCAGTAACTAAAACCTGCAGGGTGTTTTGAGAATACCTGTGCCCGTGCACTGCCTCCAGCCAGGATTTCAGCACGTATGGCCGGTCAGGGGCCTGGACAGATTCGATTGCACCAAGACCCGCTTGAGATCTTCTCTAAACATGGACTCCAGGCTTTTTTGACCATGTCCCTAGCAGTAAAACTTTTTTTGAGCATGTATGTTTATTTATTTTTATAAATTATATACATATATTACCATATCAGTGTATCCTGTGCTTTGTAAAACATGCAAAAATTAAGAGATAGAAACTCAATAAAAGAAAGTCTATCATTTTCCCGCCATGCCCCAGTGAGTCCTCTGCACACACTTCGGAGACAGTGACCAGAGACCAGTCTGCCAAGGTCTCCCTTTTCTCAGACAGTCTTCTGGATGCCCCTTCTGCTTCCTCTCCCCTCTCCTCTCCCTTCCCCTGAATCTGACAGACTTCCTGCCTTCTGCTCTGCATTCTCCCAATTATCATGGAAAGAACTTGATATTTTATAAAAGAAATAATTATAAGTTCAAACCCTGGCCCCATTGCCTGTTAGTTATTCAGGCTTGAGCAAGTTGCTTCATGTCTCTGACTCTCCTCATCTGTAAAATGCTCATTAAATGTTTTAAAATATATATATTGGGGAACTTCTCCCTCTCACACTACCAGAAAATGTTCTTTCCTATCAATAACCAATGTAATGCTTCTCAACCCTGGGGACATATTAGAATCACCCAAAGGGCTAGCAAATGACCAGAGATTCCCTCATTTAATTGGCCTGGGATGGCGCTCTTGAGTATTAGATTTTTTTAAAAAATTCAGGTGAATTTAATATGCATCCAGGGTTTGGAATCACTAGAAGCCAAAAGAGTAATATTTTCACTGAAGCAGTGAAGTGAAAGGGAACACAATTACAGCATGCACCTGGGGCACTCGACAAGGGCAGGTACCTTCTGCAGGTGACCAGCTTGTAATCTGCATTCCCACTAGGTGGTATTTATTATCATTGTAAGTCTTCTTTGGCATAAAAGGGACATAAAAGCTCCATCTTCCAGAGGCAATGTCATATGGACCAAGATCAGAGATAATTTACATGAGAACAACTTACTACCAAAGAGGCACAGACACTTGCACCCTGTGGTCAGGAGTCTCTATTATCAGGATACCTAAGGAGCCTGGAATCAGATCTCGGGGAGCTAGGGACTGGCTTTGTGTGATGGATGGCTTTTTCTGCGTATTGGGATAGGCCCATCTCCAGGTTCCAACAGGTGGAGTCCTCATTCTTGATCCAGCAGGGGTCCTCCAGGGTGCTGTCTGCCGCACGTGGTGCTTGGATGGACTATCTGCCTCTGAGACCCTTCCTGCTCTATGTGTCACCATCCCTACCTTCTGATGGGCCCACTTGCCTCTGATAATGTCAACACCTTCAATTAGGACACAGACTGTCTCTTCTGGCTCCTTGGTACATCTCTGAGCTGGTTTATTATTTAACTCCCAGAGGAAAATCCTTTTTCTAAGCTACAGCCCCCTCCAGTTGCTACCTAAGAACCTTGAGTTCAAAGGTAGTAATTTGGGAAAATCCTTAGAGTCTGTTAGGAGATTCGACATAATATTCTCAAATATTACTATAATACTTTATTATGTTCAAAATATGACATCCAGCTGTCAGTCTACACAATAATCAAAATAAGAGAAGACATTATTTACAGTATGAGCAATCGTAGCCACTACAAGCATGGATTTCTTAATATTAAGAAACCTGAAACCCTGAAAGTTCTAATGAGGGGAGTGGAATAAATCCTCTGTCACTGTCCTCCCCCACCACGATCCCCATCTACGCCCTACTCCTTTAAAACACTATTCAACTATTTGTCCGGGCATTCTAACATCTTGCAGTCCTATGAGTCTGTCCACGGAACTCTGTCCAGGGTTTAGGGGCCCAACTTTATTCAAATTCTTGCTCCAGAACTCCTCCAGGTCCAGGGTGTCCCCACATCCCCTCGTGCCAGCAATTTTATGAAGGTGAAATCAATTAACATGTTGGTTGAATGTTGAACTAGTTTCACGAGCTTATAATGCTTCTCTGTGAATTCCATCTTGATAGATTTTCCAATAGAACTGAGTCAGAAAATAGGAAATAGCGAGCACTTCACACTTTGCATGATAATCTTTAGAAAACTTAAACTAAAAGGGACTTTAACTTAAGTTTGAAAAACTTAAACTTAAAATGACTAGATAGAAGCCTGATGGTGATTTAATGCTTTCGCGAGAACTTCAAGACATCATGAAGTTTGGAATATTAAAGCAGGCACTTTAAAGTAAAAATAATTGTCATGTACTTTTCCCTCAGTTTTCAAAGTATTACGTTTTCTAACTCATGACTGAAATTACTTTTGATTTAAATCACCACACTCAAAATGAAGAATATTTTCAAAATAGGAGACTGCTTTTTTTTTTTAATCTGAGGCTGAGGCCCTCTAGCCTTCCAATAACCATGAACAGACTGGAAGAAAAACATGCAAAATTACTGCTGACAAAAAAAAAAAAAAAAAAAAAAAAAAAATGTGCTTAATAAATAGAATTAAAGGAACAGTCTTTTCACAGTGAAAAAAAAAAATAGTTTGACGAATGGAATGGAAATTGTTGATGCAGAAGTTTCTGGGTGGGCAAAAGGATCAGCCCCATTGGCTCAGCCCAAGCTAAGTGAGGCCCTAACAGGCAGTACAATGGTTTATGGGTCTGTGGACTCTGTACCACAATTATTTAACTACAGAATTTAGAAACATGTTACTTAAACTGACTTTATGCTTCTTTTATTGTCTATGTAAAATTTTGTGTTTTTGAGGAAAGGACAGCATGGTATTCCATGTCTGCATAAGTATATGGATGTCTCTTGCATCCCCAAAATATATTAAGGATGATACCTGATTGTCAGAGAATTTGCTAACAGATGTCATAATAATATAGTAGGCATGCGTTCCAAAACAGCAAGTAAATAGAGAATTATACTATAAAATATTATTCAATACAAATTAAAGTCAAATAAAATGAGCCAGAGTTTTTTAATAAAATTTTTTTCATAACAAAAACAAGAACAGAAGAATGATTAAAGTCTATTCATTTAGAGTCTATTAGCTCTTCTAGGCTCCTATGCCCATCAGCCAGACTGCTTCTCCCCTGGGCTACCACACCAGCTTGCTGATTGGTTTTCTGGTTTTGAGTTATGACCATTGCAAACCATCCTCTACATTGCAGCCAGTGGGATCTTTTTATATGTCCATCTAATTATGTTACCCACTCCCCCACCTTGGAGCCCAGAGAAAACCCTAGACTTTGAGGATTTCAGAGGCAAGGACTTGAAAGAAGCTTGGGGTCCCTGAACTTTGAGCAGAATTTCACTGAACCATAGGGTTGGTTTTTAATGGCCCACCATGGACTTTGAGCTAAGTTCCAGCTCCTCAGCATGGCCAACAAGGCCCTCTGTGATGTGGGTCTGTGGCTTTCTACATGCATGCACACCCACATAGAGTCCAGGTGTGCTGTGATCCCACAGCCCAGGGCCTGCCTCTGCCATTTCCGCTACCTGCACCACCATGTTGCCTAGCCAGCTCCTATGCAGCACTCAGAACTCAACTCAAGAGTCCCTTAATCCAAGAAATACCTCTCTTTTACTTTCCAGTCTGAGCTGATTTCCTAGGTGTTACCAGTAAACCCTGTCACTTTCTGTCACTACTTTGTAATTATTGGTTAACTTGTTTACCACCAATGTGAATGTCTTAAAGTAGAGAAACTATTTTTCTATGTTCCAAATGCTTAACCCAGTGTCTGACACAGTCTGGACTGTCTCTGGAAGCAAATGTTGAGACACTGTTTGAGATCTAACATAGGGGTCAGAATTTCATGTTTTGCCCAGGTCAGCCCTCTCTACCTTCAACTATGGGAAAAAAAAAAAAAAAATCAAGTATCTATATGTAGTTTCTCTAGTGGTGACCACCACTAAGGAACCTCAATGAGAAGGCATGTCGCCATTGAATTGAACCTTAAGGAGCATGTCAGTAATCACCGCTATGATGTACAAACATTTTTGTGATTTCTTAAGAGGTTCAACTTTATTATAAAGAGACTTTCTTCGCATAGAATTTCTTAAGGTAATATTATAAATGTGAATCAACTAGTTGACCCACACAAAACAAGTCAGTCTGGATTAAAGTTAACACTTTGAAGAGTTCCTTTTTTTCCTACTCAAGATATCCATTTCTTGACTTGCTCCAAAATATCTCACATTCTCCCCCACTCAAGTGTATTCTTTGTGTACTCTTTTAACAACATTTATTTTGCACCTCCCATATGGCAAACATTGGGATACCACGATGAGTAAGACACATCCATGTCTGCCAGTGCTCCCATTCAGAGAAAGAAACAAGCATGCATGCCAAAGTCACACCACCACGGTGAAAATGCTGTCATCAGTCAAACTTAAGTGGGGAAAAAGAAACGCTGGAAATGCTAAGCAGGAAGGGATTTAATATAGGAAATGTGATGCTAACAAAGCGGATAGAATTGTTGGGGGAGAGACGCTCAGGAAAAATTGCCGTTGACTTTCAAAAGGAAAATGCAAGAATTGCATTTTCATTCTGTCTTTATCTGCTACCTACAGCTGTCACCAGAGGATAATGGTTTTCTTTTTTCTTTTGCTTTTAAATCTATGGTGAGTGCCTCTCAGAAGAGTGCTCTAAACAAGAACCTTGCTAGTAAGATAGCCAGAGAAATGTTGTGTCTAGGCCTTCAGCCCCTACATAGAAAAGAGACCTTGGGAGGGCCAGCAAAGATGGTAGCAATGAACACTGCCTCTGTACTACAGTCGTCACTTAACAACAGTGATGCAGTCTGAGAAATGCTTGTTAGCTGATTTCGTCGTTATGCAAACATCATAGAGTCCATTTACACAGACCTAGATGGTATAGCCTACTGTATACCTTGGCTGTATGGGATAGCTGTTCCTGTACAAAACAACATGAGATTAAATCAAACACAAGAGAAAATGACGCAATCAAGAGACACGGTAAACACGAGATGCATGAAGTTGCTGCCGGCGTAACATGGCACACTGTTCTCCAGCAAATTACTTTTTTTGGAAGTAGAAGTAGTACACACCAAAATAATGATAAAAAGTATAGTATAGTAAATCCATAAACCAATAATAGTCATTTATTACCATTATCAAGTATTATGTACTATACACAATCGTATGTGTTATTATAACAGTAGATTTGTTTACAGCAGCATCACCACAAACATGTGAGAAATGCATTGCATTACAACATCACTTGGCAAAGGCATTTTTCGGCTCTATTATAATCTTAGGGACCACCATCACATATGCAGTCCATCACTGATTGAAACATTATTTTGTGGCTCATGACTGTGTGTGTGTGTGTGTGTGTGTGTGTGTGGAGAGAGAGAGAGAGAGAGAGAGAGAGAGAGAGAGAGAGAGAGAGAGAACTTCTCTACTCTGAAATAGCCAAGTCAGCTTGGATCTGCCAAAATGCTATACAGAGCTTGATAGATGTGTGCCTAGTAAGAACCATATTCTCACGTGGGCGCTGGCCCTACATACAACAGATCAGGAGATGTTTAAGGGATGTTTCTCAAAGGTCCTGCACATCCACTGGTTTTTCTCCTATTTACTGGAGCTTAAAATATTGTCTTGGGGGACTTAATACATTAATCTTTCATGCTGGAAAGTTAGCTGCCTCCTGAAATGAATTGAAGGTCAATTCAAAGTGGAGATTAGTCATCTCCAGCCCCCATCAAGTGGAAAGAACACAGAAATAAAAGTCAAAAGGTCTGCATTCAAGTCCTAAAGAGGTCATTTATTAACTATATAAACATATGTAAGTCATTTGACTTCTTAGAGCCAATTTCCTCTTCAGTGAAATAAAAATTTAACATGCCCCCTGTCCCACCTCACAGAGTTATTTTAAGATTTAAACTAGAGTGGGAAATATATATATGAAAAAATTTTTATAAACAATAAATGTTGTGAAGGTCAGAGCCCAGGAAAGCTTTCCTGAAAAGTCTGCTAGGACCTTGGCGAGGCAGAGGTGAGGATGAGGGAGAAAGCCAGAACTGATGGAGGACAACCTGGCTATAGTAGTGGGTCCCAAGAGGTCCAACTTGAGGCAAAACAGGACTGTCTAGGAAGATGTAATGTTCAGAATCTGGCACTTGGCAGGGTTGACTGGGGTCTATCTGTTTTGTAGTCGGATTCCAGCAACAGATCGAAGTCCAGGCAGAAGCATTCTCCCACACAGTAGCTTGGCATGGAATAGGCAATCAATATATTTTTGTTGACTTGACCAACTGACTAACAAAGCAAATGAATGAATATCCAACAATAGAACAGCATGTTATCAAGGCCCCAGAAAAGCCAAGTATAGTTCATGACCTGACTCTAGGCCTATATGGAGAATTTTGGTATTAGTCAGGATAAGCTGCCCAGTGACTTGGGCTGAGCAAGCTCAGTGTGGTCCAGAAGGAAAAGAAAGGCTGGGTCTCAGTGGGCTGAAGCTTTCAAAGCCCACCCAAGGCACAGTGGCTTGGTTCCAACACAAATTTAAGATGGCACCTGTGGGTAAGACTGGGGCACCTGATGTATTTCAAGGCTTGGTCAGGTCAGCTGGGTCGAGACCAGGATGGAGCTAAGAATGAAGGTGGCAGGTGTCTGAAGCTTAACAGGAAGTGAAAATATACATTACTATATTATTGTACTGAGTTTTAAAACATTAACCACTCACCTAAAAATAAATAAAAATTTTGCTTTGGTACCCAGAAGGAGTCTAATATGGATTCATTTTAATAATTACCTTTACTATTCAGCTACTAAAATTTCTGTTTTTGAAGAATATTTAATGGCATGAAGAAATGGTAATGAAATAGTGAAAGAGGTAGATAAAATAATATATGCTGCTGTGATCACAATTCTGTGTGTGTATGTATATGTGGGTGTATATCCATAGATACATAAAAAGCTTGATGAAGAGCAAATTGAACACATCCTGTAGAAATTGACAAAAAGTTCTAGAAAGAAAAGTACCAAAATATACTTCTTAGATAGTAATGCTATAAATTATTTTATAATGTGGGGTATTTTTTACAATTTCTGGTAATGGATTTATATTCCTTTTGCAATCTTTAAAATAGGTTTTCATAAAACGTATCCCTCATAATAGCCTCACAATTTATTGGGGAAAAAACACACCACGGTCCATTTATGAATTCAGTAGGACCTTGCTACAAAAATTAGACAAGAATAAAGTGAGAAAGGAAAATTATAGGCCCAACTCAACCAACAGATGTGAAACAAACTATTAGAAAACTGAATCTAGCCCTGCCGGTGTGGCTCAGTGGTTGAGCGTCGACCCATGCACCAAGAGGTTGCTGGTTCAATTTCCAGTCAGGGTACATGCCCAGGTTGTGGGCCATATCCCCAGTGGAGGGCATGCAGGAGGCAGCCAATTGATGTTCTCTCTCATCGATGTTTCTATCTCTCTCTCTCTCTCTTCCTCTCTCTCTAAAATCATTAAAGAAAAAAATTTTTTTTAAAGAAAAGAAAACTGAATCTAACCATGTATAGAAAGATAATATACCATGAGCTAGCTGGATTTATTCTAGAAGAACCATTGATAGTAAATAATACAGTTTGGTACTGACACGGAAAAAAACAAACATTCAGTGGAACAGAATAAAGAGGTCAATTAAATGTTTATAAAATGGTATCTCAATAGTCCTGATTTGCATTTCCTTGGTCACCAGTGAGGTTGAGTATCACTTCATATGACACATGCATACATGGACATTAGTCACATAATGAGGGTGACATAGCTGAATAGTAAGGGAAGGAAGGAAACTTTAATGCATGTAGTTGGAAACCCGGATATAATTATGGACCAAATTGAAGTTGGAGTCGTAGCTCACACCACACACACAAAAATCAATTCTACGTTGAACAAGGATTCATGTGTCTGAAGCAAAACTTTAATCTCTGAGAAGAAAACAAAGGTGAATATTTTTCTGACTTTGAAGATCAAAAGAATTCCTGAAGCCTGGCCGGTGTGGCTCAGTGGTTGAGTCTCAACCCATGCACCAAGAGGTCATGGGTTTGATTCCTGGTCAGGACACATGCCCAGGTTGTGGGCCTGATCCCCAGTGAGGGGAATGCAGGAGGTGGCCAATCAATGTTCTCTCTCATTGACGTTTCTCTCTCTCTCTCTCTCTCTCCCTTCCTCTCTCTCTGAAATCAATAAAGGAAAAAAAGAAAATAATTCCTTAAATGAGACCAAATGTGCTATTCAAAAGGAAAGCAAAGCTTGATACATTTGATAAACAATTACAGTCCCCTCCTGCTCTTCCTTCCAAAGTTCTAAACCCAGACTCTATCACACTGGTCAACAAAATAAAAGTACCTTGTTACCAGCATACGTCCCTCGTAAAAGGCATTAAAGTTACAAATAACAGCAATGTCTGTTAGAGTATCTACTTTAAAAAATATATTTTTAATATGTTTTTATTGATTTTTTAGAGAGAGAGGAAGGGAGAGAGAAAGACATTGATGTGATTCCTGTACACCCTCTACTGGGGATTGAGCCCACACCCAGCCATGTGCCCAGGCCTGGAATCGAACCAGGACTTCTTAGTCCATGGGATGGAGCTCAATCCAATGAACCACACCGGCCGGGCTAGAGTATCTACTTTTAAATGCAGTATTAAATCATAAGAATTATTTGCCTGTCTACCCCAGTTTCAGGGCAGGCTATGGGAAAGAATAAAATGCACAAAAGTTAAATCTCAGTTTCTTCTTCAAGTAAATATTAACATTGCTAAGAAAAGGTCGAGTTTAAATTTTTTTTAACAATGGGAAGATGCTTGAAACTGGAAAACAGAGTCTATAGTCAAGTATTTTTTATGTAGCTTCTGTGAAATGTATTTAATAGGTGAGATCCTATCGATCTGTGATGTCAAAATCCAAGGCAGAGGTTTCCCAAAGGAGGTAGGAAGGAGGTGAGATCAGCCATGCATTCCTTCTCAGAGAGCAGGTGTCCAAACACCTTTCAAATCTGGGGTTCCTTATGACTACGTGAGTGAGCAGCCTTTGGGCACTTTCTAGAATGTTCTAACATGTGCTGGAGAACAATAATAGTGAATTTCGATAAGTTGGGGGGATTCTTTCATTCTCTGCTTCGGTAGACAGCCACCCCATGTCATTGTCCAGACAGCTGCATTGTCTACACAGTAACACCCCTCCCCAGGTTGGGGAGTCTGTGAGGTTTTAGTGTAAGGTGTTGGTTTCACTCTAGTGGTCTGGAAGAATGCACACTGCCTGTTCGTGGGAAGCTCACCTCTGGAAGCATATCTCCAGTGGCTGTCATCCTGAGAATGTCAGCGAATGACTGCGAAACGAGTCAATGATACATCTCGGAGTCCTCAGTCCCACCACAGGTGAACAGGATTTCCTCTGGATGTGCGTGGTTTTAGGTAAATACTTTGCATTCTGAAATCCAGAAAGAAGACAAGGGGACTGGAAATTGAATGTATTATTAGACCCTTATGTTAGAAATGTGAAGGACAGGAAAGTCAGCACAGTGCCCTGGAGTTCCCATCTGGTCTCTGGATTATTGGGGCCACTTCCCAGGGGGTTCAGTTGTCACAGATACCCGTGCAAGGCCACAGTGGAAAAACTCTCACTGCTATTCTGATGCCCAAGGGGCTGGGCTGTCTGCAGCTCCCCAGTCACACAGCTTTCTCCTTGCAGATAAGGCCGTGATACTGAAACTGTTGCATCACCTTGCTGCGGCCAGGCATGATTGAACAGATATGCTGGAAAGACAGAGGAAGGGGCCGCGTACAGAGCTGAAGCAGTGTCACTTATGGTAAAAGACATTTTTCCTTTAGTTTGTAGTAAGATCAATCATAGGTGGTGGTAACTGCTACAACACACTTTTAGTATTGGTTTGATTTCTACATTTCTAGATAGTGTTTCCCATTTGGGTTTTTTTTTTTTAATGCCCCAAAGAAATCTAAAATAAAGTTTTGACTGAGGGTGGGTGAAGGGAGCATGGAGTATGGTAGTCACTTTTGTTCCAGTGTTAATTTTCAAAAACTCCGGATGTCTAATACTGAAAGCCAGTCCAGAGCATGCAGAGTTAAAGACCTCGCTGCCTACCCCTCCTCCAGCTGCGGGGCTGAATCACACAGGAAAGTCTGCCTCACAGAATTATTAATTCACTACTGTGATTTCTTTCTCTGCTGCTGAGGGGGACCTGGGGGAGGGGTGTGGTAAGTTGAGTGGGTAGCCAGGAAATGTGATATTTGTCTTGGTTCCTTGAGATCGGAGGAAATTCTGTCTTCTTTTGGTTTAGAAGTTTTAGCAATGTAACTTTTTTTTGTTTTATTAAGTAGTTTGACTTTCGTCAGTGGGAGCTACCCCAAGTCCATTTCTCTGAGGCTATAAAACCAATTCTCTTTGATATAATTTTACCAAATGATGTCATCCAGATGGAGTGCCCACATAAAACCGTAACCTCTGGAGGAGCTGGGTCCCTGCCTGCCTCTAAATCCTTGTGTAATTTAAGGCAGCACTTCTTGGCCAAGTCTGCTCAGACCTGTCGCCTAGCAGTCGCCTCTTTGAACTTTACCTCCCTCTTCTCTTTATCTTCTTCTGATGGAAATGTACGTCAGGGTGAATGTTCTTCAACGTCTGCCGTCTGAGGACCCAACCAAGCCTACCGTAACGAACAAAATGCAAGTGACATGTAAATGTCCCCTATAAAATGGGCTGCGAGAATGTTTAGATGATGTGCAGCAATCATTTCAAGTTATTTGGATAAAACATATTCCTCAAATTTAGGAACAATATTATAAATAATGCAGCACTAATTTAATATAACCTCAGTATATTCCATTTAAAAAAACTGATTGTGATGCCTGTTTCTGTTTATTTTTAAAGAACTCTTCACTATTATAGTATGATATTTTAATAATAATAAAATAATATATATATTGCTATTTATTATATAGCAGTCCATGAGGTAGGCTTAAAAAAGAACCTCTTATTTAATCCTAGCAATACATTATAAGTTAGGTATTATCCCCATTTAACAAACGAGAAAACTGAGGCTCAGAAATGTCACCCAGCCAAGTTTAAAAATGCTGCTTAACTATCTCAAAAGCCCATGCCACACTGTCTAAGAGGATTGTTTAGGCTGCTCAAACTCGCTTTAATACAGTTTTCTGTCATTTCCAATGTTTTTGTTTTAAAACAAAAACCATAAATATTAAAAAGTATGTTTACAGCATATGTAAAAGGTCTAAAGAATAGTAAGTAAATGGATACTTGTATACCCGCCACCAAGTTTAAGAAATTAGACATTGACAACACTTTTGAAGTCCCGTGGACCCTGCTCCTATCCTGTTCTTCTTCATACTTCCAGATACTTGCAATTTTAGTGCATGGGAGTGAGCGATCTCACCAATTAAAAAGTAGGCTTCTGGAGAAAAGAATTTTTTTTGTTATGGGTTTATGATTCTTTCATTTTTCTTCCTAGTTTCACCACGTACATATTTACCCCTAACAATATATTGCTTTATTTTGCTTGGGTTTGAATATGATACACTTATTCTTCTGTGACTTGCTCTTTTCATTCAACATGATTTATGAAGAGTGTAGAGTGTGGTTCTTCATTCTCACTGAGGCATAGTATTTATGTACAAATGCATAGTATTTATGTACAAATATACCACATTTGTTTATCCATTCTCTTGTCTACCTGCGTCTCTGTTGTTTCTGTTTTTTGTTGTTAAGCAAAAAAAAAAAAAAGAACATTCTTCTTGCCCAAGTCTTCTGGTACACGTGCGCTGAAACTTACCTTGGGTATATATCCATGAGTCAAATTGGCAGGTAGAAGGGTGTGTGACTGTTCAGTCTTGCACGATGATGCCAATCATTCTTCAAAAAAATATTTTGAAAAAAATTGACACTTTAATTTACAGTAGTATTTTAGATTCTCCATTGTTCAACAGTCGCACCAACACTTGATGTTAAGAGAGCTTTTGATTTTTGCCAATCTTGGATGTTTGAAATGGTATTTCATTCTGAACTTGGTATAAATTTCTCTGATTTCTAACGAGTTTGAAACTTTTTTCATATACTATTGATCATTTTTATTTGCTCTTCTGTGACAAGTCTGTTCATATATTTTGCTCATTTCCCATTGTTTTTTCTATTGTTCTGTTTCTATATTCTTATTAATTTGTAGGCTGCCTTATTACTATTTTTTTTTGTTAGACATGTATGTTATAAATATCTTCTCCAATTTTTTGACTGGATTTTCACAATCTTAATTAATGTTGTTAAATTTAATTTTTCCCTTTATAAGCAAAAGTCTTATTTAAGAAATCTTTCCTTTCCCAGAGATCATATAAACATTGTCCTATATTTTTATCTAAACATTTTTAAATTTTGTTTTTTATATTTAATTATTTAATAGCTCAGAAATTGATGTTGAGATCTAGTAGAGAATAGTGAGGAATTTTATTTTATTTTTTTCCATGAATTCAGAGGAGTCACACAGTCTGCAGTCAGACTACCTGGGCTTGAGAATGAAAATGTTACAATATTCTGCATAATATTCTGGCTCCTCTTCTGACGAAGGTATTTCTAGCCCTGGCCGATTTGGCTCAGTGGTTGGAGCGTCTGCCTGAGGACCAGAGAGTCCTGGGTTCGGTTCCCATTAGGGGCACGTACCTCTGTTGCAGTTTGTCCTCAGCCCCAGTTGGGGTTGTGTGGGTGGCAGCCAGTCAATGTGTCTCTCTCACATGGATGTTTCTCTCTCTCTCTTCCTCCCTCCCGCTCTATCTGAAGATAACAAGGATAAAAAAAAAAGGTATTTCTACGTACCTTATGTTTTTTGTTTATTGCTTTTGTGACTACCATCTTTTTTTTTTTTTTTAATTTGGTTACTTGTTCTAATTTGTTTGCTGTTATATCAAATACAATTAACTTTTATGTTTAGATTTGTGTTTTAACAAATTATCTATAGATTCTTCTGGGTTCTCTATGAAAATACCTATATGATCAAAAGTGTGATTTTTCAAGGGGTGTGTGTGTGTGAGCACACATACATGTATATAAGGACATTAAAGACTAAAAGGGTACTCATTATTTTGTTATTTTACCACTTAAGAGTTAACTTCATTTTTGTATATTAATTTCATTCTTTGTCCATATACATAAATTTTCTATAGTATAAGTTTGATTTGTTTTCTCATTTTTAAGTAGTATCTATTAGTTGCAAAACACTTTGAAAATAGGCATAACAAGAAAATCAAATATACCCATTAATTTTATCACACACTTTAATACAACTCAACAACAGTTACTTATTTCCTGTTTTTAAGGATTATGCTTTCTAGTAAATAACTACTGTAAACTTTTGATGTTATACTCATTGTCCTTTTTCTAATAATAAATACATATTTTAACACAAATGAGATAATATCATACATGCAATCAGGTCACCTGATATTTTTCATAAACGATACATGTAGCCATTTTTTAACATTACTGAAAATTTTTCTGCAACATTGTTTTTTATTTCATCGCATGTGGAATCATATATGTATGTGTATTATGTTTGATTATTTTACTTTGTCACATATAGGCTGTGTTCAATTTTTTGTTATTTATAAATAGTTATAACTTTCATGATGATTGTCTCAGGAAAAATTTCTGGAAATGAAATGCAAAATTCTAAGTTGTTTTTTTTTTTTTTAAAAAATGGTATTGCCCAATTGTTGCCTTCCAGAGATTATTTTTATTTTTTATTTTTTTTCTTTATTGATTTTTAGAGAGAGAGGAAGGGAGAGGGAGAGAGAGATAGAAACATCAATGAGAAAGAACATCGATTGGCTGCCTCCTGCATGTCCCCACTGGGGATTTGGCCCACAACCTGGGCATGTGCCCTGACTGGGAATCGAACCAGCGACCTCTTGGTGCATGGGTCAACGCTCAACCACTGAGCTACACTGGCCAGGCCAGGAGTTTTGATCTAATATGAACTTACACTAACTGTGTGGCTGATCCCATACTGTAATCTTCTCTCTCTCTCTCTCTCTCTCTCTCTCTCTCACACACACACACACACACACACACACACACACACAGGCCCAGGACTCTAAACTTGAATCATTAAATGGAACAACAACAAATCCTAAAACTTTCACTAAAACTACCTGGGAAAACTTTTTGCAAAATTACCCACCCTATTGAAATTGTTGTGCTAGCTTCCACTGAGGTTTTTTTTTTTTTTTTTTTTTTTTTTTAAGTGTTTTTTCCTGGCACTTTTCAACAAGATGACTAGAGCATAAAACTTAATTTTCTTTCTAAGGTAGAGAGAAGCTTTTTATTTTAATTTTATCACATCTGATGGAATTCCTTCATGTATTTATTTCTTTGTTTCTAAATATAAGTATGACAAGCTCAGTGCAGTCTGTGGTTACACAGGGATTTTTGGAAACAATTTTAACTTTGGGCATACCCCTGAACGTGGGCAGCGCCTACACATTGTCATCTCAACCTCCTCTTACCCTTTTGGGAAGTCCTGACACCCTCATGAGGAGATTTTTTTTTTTCTGCTTTATTTTACTATTCTCAAATCAATGGGGGTTTCCTTATATTCCCCAGCCCAACTTTAAGTTACACAATTTACTAGCCAGTACTATGTTGGGAACGCATGTTCTAGAATATCAGTACTCACCTATGGCTACACATTAAAATCACTTAGAGAGTTTTTAATAGGCTCATATCAGAGCCCTATCTTAGGGTTCAGGTTTAATAATTCTGAGGTGTCAGCCCTGTCTTGGGTGTTCTGATTTGGATTCTCTCCACCAGCATTCTAGATCATCAAAATGGTCCCTCCAAAGGAAAATGAAGCTAGAAGAGGGAAAGGAAGTGAACAGGAGAGAGGATACCCATGAAATAGGGGTGAAAATCTCTCTCTTGTGGTAAAACAAGGTTTTAAAAGAGAAGGTTAAATCATGTTGGTTTATAAAAATAGTGTAAGAATTTCATCATTCCATCATCGTGTTTGTACATTCATTTCAGCTCAGTAATCTGCTTCATAAATCATGAGTATCTTCAAATCATGGTATAATTTCATAGTTTGTTACTTTTGATTTCCCTTCAAAAGAAGGAGGGAAAGAAGGAAGAGTGGAGAAGAGGAGGGAAGGGAAGGGAAGGGAAGGGAAGGGAAGGGAAGGGAAGGGAAGGGAAGGGAAGGGAAGGGAAGGGAAGGGAAGGGAAGGGAAGGGAAGGGAAGGGAAGGGAAGGGAAGGGAAGGGAAGGGAAGGAGCGAGGACACAGGAATGTGAAGGGCGCAAAGGAGGGAAAGGGGGAAAAGTGTGAGTAGACCTGGCAGGAGAGCGGGAAGTGCCCGCAGAGAAACAGATCAGTGGCAGAGAGGAGACGCCCTGTGAGGGGCAGACAGGAATGCTCAGTAGACACTTGTCAAATGGAAATAGGTGGGAAAGAAGGAGGTCAAAACAGAGGAACGTTGATAGAAAAGGAAGAGGAGGCACATGAAACACCATTGCCTGGGGCTCACCTCACACAGGAAGAAGAGCCAAAACATACGAAACCAAGAATTCAGCCTTCCCACCTTCGTATGCTCCTCCTCGCATCATGCAAGTAGGTCTCAAAGATAAGGTCATTCAGCCTCCAACTCTCAACCACGATCAATTCAACCTCCAACTCTCAACCACGATTGCTAAGACATCATAAATGGAGATGCTCTAAGTTTCCTCAGTCATCTATTTATCTCACCATTCAATTTCCCTTAATTCTTCTCTTCTTTAATAATGTCTGTGCATTCACAAATTGAAAATAGTCATTAGTTATTGATCTCCTTTTATACCACATTAGCATATATTTAAGTATTTTTCATATAACTTCTATGAACCTTAACTCAAGTGGTGAAAGAGAAGGTGTGTGTTTAAGAAAAAAGTCAATATGAGCCCTGGCCGGTTTGGCTCAGCGGTTAGAGCGTTGGCCTGCAATACGGAGAGACCCGGGTTCGGTTCCCGCTAAGGGCATGTACCTCATTTGCAGTTTGTCCCTGGCCCTGGTTGGTCGTGCGGGTGGCAGCCACTCGATGTGTCCTTTTCACGTCAATGTTTCTCTCTCTCTCTCTCTCTTCCTCTCTCTCCCTCCCACTCTATCTGAACAAAAAATGAAAAAATGTCCTCGGGTGAGGATAAAAAAAAGAAAAGAAAAGAAAAAAAAAAAGTCAATATGAGAATATGTTGCTTCTACAAGCTGACATCTTCCTTAATCCTTCTACATGAATTAAGAATGCGTGTAATGTCATATATAGAAAAACCCACGTTTTCAGTTGTATTGCTTACAAGAAGTTTAGAGTAGGCACTTTGGAGTTCATCAGGTAGCTCAACACCTATTATGCTCCCAAACCATGTGTCTTTCTGCTCAGGCAACTGCAAGGTTGTTGTCTTTGTCCTTCTGCTTTGTTTTATGATTAGAAGACGTTGTCCTCAGTTCAGCATCTCAAGCAGGAATCAGGGGCAAGGGAAACTTTCTGTCCTTTTAATCAGAAAGCAAAATATCTTTCCCAAAAGTCCCTCTATCAATCTACTTAATGCCTCGTCACCAGAAATGGGTCAGGTAGCCACTCTCAGTTCCAAGGGAGTATGGGAAAGGGACTGTAGCGTTCCGCTTCCATAACGTGAAGAGAAACAGGAGAAGGGAGCTGAGAATGGTTTGGGGAAGCCAAACCAAAGGGACTTCCACACCCTCATCCCTCTTTTGGATGGCGTCCCTTTCTGTGTTCCTCTCCTCTATCACACCTTCCAGCACAGTTTCCAAAGTGCGTTCCTTTTATAGTAACACAAGCCTATGGAATTTCCAACAATTAAAATAAAGTATATCTATATGTATTTTGAAAAATATTTTTATTGATTTTTTTAGAGAGAGAAAGAGGAAGGGAGAGGGAGAGAGAGAGAAACACCAATGTGAGAGGAGAACATTGATCAGCTGTCTCTTGCACATCCCCTACTGGGGATCGAGCCCACAACCTGGGCATGTACCCTGCCTGGGAATCCAACCAGCAACCTTTCAGTGAATGGGATGATGCTCAGCCAATTGAGTCACACCGGCTACGGCTTTAAAATATGTTTTATAATATCCATACTATGTTTTCCTAAGATTGCTATTTACCTAATAGATTTTCCAGGTCCCTTGCCTGTTCCTTGGCATCTACCACCTTTGAAACGCCTGGCTTCAAGTATAACGTGGTTGTAGCTGTTCTTGCAGCAGGTATGAACAAGTCATTGTAGGATTATTTATTGCTTTCTTCAGTTAAGTGATGTAGCCACCAATTTTCTAACCTTTTCAAAATCTCCCTCCACCCTAATAATCATTTTTTTTTTTTTTTAGCAACGGGAAATTTTCTATTTTTATTTTATTTTTCTATCAATAAACAAAAGCTCGGTTGTTTTTATTCTTCAAGAGTACCCTTTATGACCACTCAGTGCCCACTAAGAAGTCTTCTATGACCCCCCAAGGGCTGGAAGGCTTGGAAGGGTTGGAAACTGGGCCCTGGGCCCTCATGGTGTTCTCATAGCTTCCCACGTTTCCATCACTCAGTCATGTGCATTTCAGACACCACATGCAAGCGTGTTGTATTCACCTTGTAATCCCCTGAGCCCAGTGTAACCTCCAGATTAAAGGAGGACCCTGCATAGACACTGGACAAATGCTGATTACACTGAAATGAAGTGAAAGACTCTGAAATGCTCCCTCTGGCCATCTGACTTTTCAGCTGGTTGCAGCTGCTATGCCCAGACCATGTGTCAGTCTATAAAGTAAGTCCCTCTAAACTTCAGTCAGCCACAGTCTCTCACCAGGCTGTTCTGCATTAGAAAAACTCCCCTCCCATCAAGTTAAACAGAAAAATAAGCAGATTTAGGAAATGAATGAAAGTGAGGATTGATGGCTAAAGCTGTATTTCTTTTTGGCATCTTCACAACTCATTTGTTCTGGGGAAACACCTTTATGCTACAAAACAGGTCCATTGGCAGGAGGACAGGCAGGGAACATGTTAGCGAAACAGCAGAATCCTGGAGCCTAATTGTCTCTCTCCTGCCCCTTAAGCTCTTCTTCTTTGGTGGCCATTCTTTTCATTTAAATTCATTTCCTATTTAGAGATTCTTCATGCGCAGGCCCTGAGGGCGTCCTAATGAACTTGACCAGCAAGCACTACTTTATCCTATATCTTAACTCTCTCTTAATCAAACTCTTTGAAATCAAATTGAACTAGATCCAAAAGCAGTCTAGTGTTTCTCAGTAGAATTAAACTGTACTTCTTGCCAAAAGGCTCATTTAATTAATCCAGCCCAACTTTATGATCACCCCTCAATGTATCTTCTTAGTAGTTATATTCCCAGTGCCTTCCTCCAAGGTTTTGTTTAGTGGGAGTAAGCGATCTCTTCAGTTAGAAAGTTGGTTTCTTGAGAAAAGGACTGTGTTGTATTCTGTAATTAAAAAAAAAAAAAAATTCTTCTACTTGCCCTGACCAGTTTGGCTCAGCAGTTAGAGCGTTGACTTGCAGACCCAAGGGTTGTAGGTTTAATTCCCGGTCAAGGGCACTACTTGGATTGCAGATTTGATCCCTGGCCCTGGTCAAGGTCATGCCGGAGGCAACAACCGATGTGTCTCTCTCACATCTATATTTCTCTTTCTCTCTCTCTCTCCCTCCCTCCCTCCTTTCCACTCTATCTAAAAACTAACTAACTAACTAACTAAATAAATAAATAAATAAATAAATAAATAAATAAATAAATTTAAAAATCAATGGAAAAATATCCCTGTGTGAGAATTAACAACAACAACAGAATTTTTCTACTTGACAGTGTTGTTGCCCCACTAGCACTCACTATTCTGTTGGTATATGCAAATAATGGTCCTGCAGTGGATTTAACCTGACCCTGTCATAGACCAATCCTGACTTTGGATCCACATATCAACACTGAGTCCTACTAACTATCTGTTAGAATATAAAAAGTTATGTGTGTATATCAGGTCAGACAATTGTGAAATGCATTTCCTGAGTGTATACTCTATTTGGTTATTGAGGATGACCACAGAGAAACTAAAAAGCTTTATTTGAAATTTAATGTAAAAATTGGGTCCCCTTTCCCTTCTTTGTTCTTGATATATTTATTTCCTGTCACTGATGCAGAACTTATGAATTTGTTGGACTAAGTGAATATTAACTGAATGTACCAGGATTTGAGAAAGCCAATGGGTAAGGCCTCTTCAAAGTATCAGTGCCCATTTACCAATCTAGCTTCTTTACTTGGGTCCAGTTCCAGTGGTCTCCTAAGTATAATATATACAGTCCTGAGAAAAATGCAGTTAATGATCAGGGGCCAGAATTGGAGTTGGGAGGTTAAGCAATCACTGTGTGAGAGGTTTTATACACAGGAAGAGGTCCTTAAGATACACAAGTTTTGAATGGATACATTCAACACCATTTCCCAACCCCTTTCTCCCTTGCCAGCCCTCCACTATAGAGACTAGAACATGTAAGAGGGTCCAAGTCACATAGCCGTAGCCAGTGAGAGGTAAAGGGGATTCTGTGAGAGGGCCTCAGCCTCTTTCTTGATAAGAAGACTAGATGTGGCAGGTGCCATCCTCTCTCCCTTCTTTCTTCCTAGACTGTAGATGTGGGGTTTGGCCCAGCCATATTTCCATCGTGAGCCAACTAGCATGAGGACCAGAGGGCAGCCCACTAGAAATTATGGAACTCAAAGCTAGAGAGAGCCAATGTCTTTGATGTCTTCAGTAACGGTTCTGCGTCCCCAGGTTCTTGTTAGGTGACATAATTTAATATGGACTTATGATCACAACTTTTTCTGGGGTCAACATTGGTTTTAATGGTGTCCTCTTCCCTTATTAACAGCAGATTTAGTAGCCTACTTATAAAAGTCAAGCCCTGTATTTCTGTTATACCACTGTGAACCTCAATATTTTATTCTCCCTTAGATAGCTATTTAATTTCAAAATAAATTTTACTCCAACTTGGATTTTGGAGTGGAAGATAGACTTTTCAAAACCTCCCAAAGCATCTTCATTTCTATTCGGAAAGGAGCAGTGTTGTGTAAAGATTATGGTTTTTTGAGAGTCAGACCCAAGACACACCTAAATTCAAGTCTCTCCTTTGTCACTTAGTACATACTAAAATCAGGCACAGTATTTAACCCTTGTGAGCCTTTACTTCCTTAAGTTTAGAATAGGGAAAGTACGAGTCTTGAAAAGTAATTATGAGGATTAAAAATAATGTCCATGAAGAGTCGGGTACACAAGCAGTACTCATAAAGTGAATCTAAACACAGGTCTTACTTACACTTTTCACAAAAGCTAACTCAAAATTAGTCATAGACCTAAATGTAAAACACAAACTATAAAACTTGTAGGTGATAAACAGAAAATTTAGGTGACCTTGGGTTTGGCAAGGACTTAAAAAAAATTTTTTTATTCATTGATTTTAGAGAGAGAGAGAGATCAATTTTCTGTTCCGATTATTTATTCGTGGTTGATTCTTAGATGTGCCCTGACTGGAGATTGAACCTGCAACCTTGGTGTATCGAGACAATGCTCTAACCAACTGAGCCACCCGGCCAAGGCTGGCAGTGACTTTTAGATACAATACCAACAGCATGATTCGTGAAAGAAAACATTGCTAAGGTGAATTTTATTAAAATTAAAAATTTCTGTTCTGAGAAAGCACCCTAACTCATTGCTGGCGGGAATGCCATTCTGAAAGATAGTTTGACAGCTTCTTGAAAAACCAAACATACTTTCACCATACTATCCAACAATCATGTTCCTTGGTATTTACCAAAAATCTACACATGGATGTTTATAGCATCTTTATTTGTAATTGTGAAAACTAGGAAGCAGCCACTCTGTCCTTCAGTAGGTAAATGGATAAATAAACTGTGTACAGCCATACAATGGAATACTATTCAGTGCTAAAAATAAACCTTACCAAGCCATGAAAAGATATGGAAGAAGCCAGTGTGGCTCAGTGGATTGAGCATTGTCCCATGGACTGAGAGGTCCCGGGTCGATTCCTGATCAGGACATGTGCCCGGGTTGTGGGCTCGATCCCCAGTGGGGGACGTGCAGGAGGCAGCCAATCACATCGATGTTTCTATCTCTCTCTCCCTTCCTCTCTCTCTAAAAAAATATATATATATATTTAAAAAAAAAGATATGGAAGAAACTTAAATGCATATTGCTAAGTGAAAGGAGTCAATCTGAAAACGCTACATATAGTAGGAGTCCAACTATGATACTCTGGAAAAAGGAAAACTATGGAGACAGTAAAAAAAGAACAGGGGTTACCAGACATTTGGGGGAGGAAGAAAAAGATGACTAGGTGGAGCTCACAGGATTTTTAGGGAAACTATTCTTTCTATATGATAGTATAACGGTGGTACAAGTCATTACACATTTGTCAAAAACCCACAGAATGTACAACAAGAAGAACAAATCCTAATGTAAACTGTGAACTTAATGTATCCACCTTGGCTCATCAGCTATAACAAGTATACCACAGTAATGCAAAATGTTAATAAAAGAGAAAACTAGGGGATAGGTGAGGGAACATGTGAGAGCTCTTGGTAGTTTCTGCTCAATTTTTCTATACACCTAAAAGTGCTCTAAAATATACAGTCTATTAATTTAAAAAATAATGATAATGTGCATGGAGTGTCTGGAACACCAGGAACAATAAATACCAGCCATTATTATTCACTGTCTCCCTGGAAGTATGTCCATGACACAATCACTTCTGTCTTTGCTAAGGGTACCCATCATGTTAGAGTTTCTCACCCGTGGCACTATTGACATTTCAGACGAGATAACTGCATGTGGAGAGCTGTCCTGAGCCTCGTAGGACTTCAGCAGTGTCTGCTCCCCACCCACACCCACATGCACCCACAGTCTGTGACAAAAATGTCTCCTGACATTCTCAAATGTCCCCTGAGGGGAACAAATGCCCCTACCCACCCAGTTGAGAACCTTTGCATTAAGTGCTTTTATTATTATTTTTTTAATCCTCACCTGAGGACATTTTTGCATTTATCTTCAGATAGAGTGGGAGGGAGAGAGGGCGGAAGAGAGAGAGAAAAACATCGACGTGAGAGAGACACATCGACTGGTTGCCACCCACACGACCCCAACTGGGGCCGGGGACAGACTGCAACCGAGGTACGTGCCCTTAGCGGGAACCGAACCTGGGACTCTGGTCCGCGGGTCAATGCTCTAACCGCTGAGCCAAACCGGCAAGGGTGCATTAAGTGCTTTTAAAGAAAAGCAAAAGGCTCCGAAGACCTTCACTTCCGTCGCATTAGATGAGAGTTTCCAAATGCCAAATGTAAAATGCAAGCCACTAGAAATAAATGATATCTGCTGGGGATTTTTCATTTCATGATTTTGGCCTTGGGACCAAAATAGGCTGGGGCAGATCCTGGTTTGGCATTATTTGAAAGCTGGAAAGCTAATCAGTCTCTGCTTTTGGAAGTTTCTGTCCCAACTGATCCAAATAAAACTAAAACCATATGGCCAGAGCAGGGATATGACGCTCACCTTTTTCCCCCTTTTCCTTTTGAAATAAGCACCGGAGCCGAGTGTCAAATCCTTTTGCCAAAGGATCATTTTCAGCCTAGTTTATTGTTTGTTTGCTTTGTTTAAATAACTGCTTAGGACATTTTGATACGTCATGGCATTTTCCTCCCAAGAAAAAAGTTTTCAGATTAGTAATATTTTTCTTCACTAATCTCAGTCTTAGCCACTAAACCTCAATCAAAGGGTCTGGAGAAAAGCAAAAGACCCTGTTGTTTGTTATTTGTTCGGCTAAAAGGGGATTTCATGTGTGTACCTTAATTGGGTCGGATACCCTATGACTATCTTATTGAAGTTTGAAAGCCGGGAGTTTCCAGGAGATGTGCTAAACTTGATTTGTCTGTATGAGTTTTTATTAGGTACCAGCCAAAAGATTTTATTTATTTGTTTATTTATGTAAAGAATGAGGGATTTTGGCAACAGGCGCCAGTCCAGGGGAATTCACGGTTCAATAAAGACTAACAACCCAGACAGGGCTAGTACTTCCCCTCCTTGGTTTCTCCGGATTCGTTATCAAAGGAAAACAGGCCTTCTAAGAATGAACTTCAAATGAATCATTTCTTTTCATCAAAACTTCCTAGCATAGCCAAAAGATACTCTAGCTACTTTGGGGAAGGAGGAGAGAGGGTGGGTAGAAAATAAATAGGAACAGGTGTAAGATGGGGGCCCAGTCGGCTCCATCCTCAGAGACGATGGTTCCTGGGCCGCCGACAGGCCCACCTCTGACATTGCTGGGCATCCGTGAGATTGAATGGCATCCATTGTTAAGAGTGTTTAGGGTTGCCCTGGCCAGGTAGCTCAGTTGGTTAGAGCATTGTCCTGATAAGCCAAGGGTGTGGGTTCTATCTCCGGTCAGGACATATACAAGAAGCAACCAATGAATGCATAAATAAGTTGAACAACAAAAACACTGGGCTCACTAAAGGGCAGGGCTAGGATGATTCTCACACTAAAGAAATATATACTGTAGGTCATCTTTACCATAAAAAAACTCCTCCTCAGAGACTTCTATGAAGGTGGCAAGCAGCGGCCAACTCTGGCCAAGCATCAGAACACCTGTGGAATTTTTTAATACTACGGACACCCAACGTCTGCTCCGTCTCTTCTTCATCAGGTCTCTCGAGGTAAAGTTCAAACATCAAAGGTAGTTTGAGGTTGGAAGCCAAGATTACGTAGGCTATGTAAAAACAGTAGTTACAGAAGGTCACCCAACCATGTGTTCCATTTGGACTCCTGATGAGTAACAGAAGCACAAGTCATGCCCCGTCCCTGGTGAGGACACCAAGCAGAGAACAAGGGGTCCTTTCTTCCTTAGTTCACCTTGGATGGCCAGTTGCCTCAAACTTCCCAGGTCATATATTGTACTCTCTATAAAGCTATTATCATTGTCAGCCTCCTCTTGGTGTTTAATATGTCAATCAATTAAAGTGGTAGATAATTATTCCATTCTCTAAGTCCCTAGTTCATGCTTCTCCATCGGAGCCTAAGTGAGTATTAGAAGAGGCAACAAAATGAGATTCCTGTGGGATCTAAAATAATCTCCTATGGGAAAAACTAGCTATCATGCTAGCTTATATGCATGAAACCTGGCAAAGCCCTGCCAGAAAGTGACCTTCTTAGGGAGAAGTTGAGCACATTCAGAATTTAAAAGGTCATTCTATTTAAACAAGTATTTTATGTGAAGAAAGTTTTAAATTTCTGTTTAAGAAGATTCATTTAACATTGAATTCGAGAAATTGCATATTAAGCAAGATCCTTTTGGCCTGGACTAAAGAATTGAAGGTGCCATCTCTCAAGGTGACAGTAGAACCAGTCAATATATCTGCTTAAAATGTGACCTCTGAGGTTCAGAACCCCGTGATGCATGGACAGCCTCTTGATGCTGTCCTGTAGAAGATACCATTTTCATGGGGCTTTAAGATTCTCTGTCAGACAAACTCTGCCTCTGGTGGAGCCCTGTGCCACAGGGCCACACAGATCGGCACCTTGAGAGTTCAACTACTAAATTTAATTGTGGTGAAAAGTTAACTCAAAGGTCAAGACATAATCAGATGAATGAGTTGTGGGTCTGCCACTAAATAACCCTATGTGACTTTAGGGATATTAATCAATTCCTTCATTTATTCATGTACTAGTAAAGTACCTATTTTGTGCCAGAAGGTGTGTCAATAGCTGAGGATTCAACAGAGAGCCTCATGTCCTTATCTGGTGGAGCAATAGACATGAAACAAAGCATCACGTAGATATATGCAGAAATGCAAATTATGATAAGGATTGGGAAAGAATGGTGTACCAAGGTGGTCCCTCTGTTGAATGAGGGGTCAAGGGAGACCTATCTAAGTAATTAAGCCAACACCAAAAGGATACTAGTATTCAGACAAAATGATGTGGAAAGGGGGTACCAGAAATGGATAACAGCAAGTGTGAAGGATGGTGCTCAAGAGGGAGTTGGAGAAGGGGGCATGGGAGTTACTAAGATTTGCCTCACAATGATGAAAAGGATGGCCCCAGGGTTCTAAGGCAAACATGAAGGACATGAAAGAGGGAGGTGCTGAAAGAGAAAAGAGTGAGTAGTGCATTGGTGATGTGTGCAGTGGCCCACAGCTGATGAGATTGAGAGCTGTTGGAGCAAGGGAACATATCCTGCATGCTCAAAGGATATGATGTTCTCCTCATAGAAGTTTTTGTTTGAACTGGTCATTGAGGTAGCATCCAGGAGGTGGCAATGGGAGTGGATGGCTGAGGGGGGGTGCAGGAGAAATATATTGGCAACGAGGAGGTCATAGAAAAGAGCCTGTCAAATGAACTCTGTGTTGAACGGGCCTCTGGATATTTATGTTTCTTAGGATAAAGACTGGTCCAGGTGCTAAAGTATTCAGTGAGTGAGGGGAATGAACCAGGAGACTTGCAATCTTCTCATGCCCTGGGGAGATCCTAGGGTCTTTGCCTTAGCCGTGACAACATTCACTGTTTTCTCAGCTCTTTCAACAGTGTGGAAACCACACTAGACTTAAAATCAGAAGACCTAGGTTCAAATTCTGGTCCTGTGACTCTCTAAATGTGCCCTTCACCTTGCACATGTACTCTGAGCCTTCGATTGTGGGTTTCCTCATCTGTGAATTATGTAAGTGACCTTCAGAAGGTGGGTGGGAGGTGGAGAAGGGATGACCCGCCTCCCTAGGGAAGTACATCAGAATTTCTAGGGCAGTAGTTTTCAATTCTCCTCACACATGAGAATCACCTGAATTTGGTCTAAGTGGGGCCAAGCTTTGGAAATTTTTAAACGGTCCCCCAGTAATTCTAATGAGCAGAGTTTGGTAACCACTGCTCAAGGGAAACAGATGCCATTTGAGAAGTATATTCAATATACACCACTGGAATATAAACCCTATTTTTCTCTTTTGTTCACTGAAATTACCCTAGTGCCCAGAATATCTGACACGTAGTAGGCACTCAATACATTGTGTTTGGGAAGTATCATGATTATAAAGCAGATCAGAGCACTGCCCCAGGGACATACCTAACGTTAAATTTATTGCTGAATTTCTTATTAGATTACTTAATTCTCTGGTCAGTCCTGGCCACAGAACTGTGGATGACCCTGTAGCTCCAAGCATAATTCTAAAATATTAAGTTTGATTTGTTTGCAACGAACCCCCTTCAGAATGCCCCCCAACACACATGCCCATGTGGCTTCAATCTCATGAACAGTGTGTATTCAGAAAATTTATTTTCATCACACCCCCAGAGAGACTGAGGCATCTTCCACCTTGAATCTGTTTTGTCCTTCAGTAATCACAGAGTGTAAACATGATCTGTTTGTAGATGTTTCTCCCTTTGTCTCCTCCCTTTACATGAAGTTCCCTGAAGATAGAGTCTGTATTTTTTCTCCTAATTCCAGTACCCACTTATAATGATGATGATAATGATGTCCTTGGCAAGAAAACAATATTTTATCATTTAATGAATAAATTTGTAGACTGTCTGGAACACATTGGGGATTTTCCTCCGCTGAATTTCCTCTCAAATAGGGAAAGAACCAGGATTAGACCACAGAGGTCAGCCAGAAATGTACTTGGTGGCCAATCGTGGGATAACTTTCTTACTTTCCTGAGATAAAGATAAAAGGGAAGGGGTAAAAGAAAGCTTTGGTAGGCATTGGCCCCTGAGGACAGGCTGGTGGGCTCAGGGTACTGGCCTTTTTCCAGCCTGCTTTGGAGAGGTCAGCCAACAACCTTGGCACCGAAAGCACCATAATAAAGCTTAAAAGGAGAGTTCTTATGAAGTCAGAGGTGTCCCTAGCTGCAAATTTTTCCACTGTGTGGTCTCCCACAAACAACTGGAGAATGAGACTTTGGAAACTCAGTCTCCTGTCTTCTCACTAACCAGGTGAGTGAGATTGGGTAAGCACTAACCATCTATAGGTTAGTCTTTTCATCCATGATAGGAATGGCTAGAAGTTGTTGCCTTCCCCACAGTATAGTCGTGAAAACAAAAATTAAGCCATACCTGTAAAACCTCTTTATAGTGAAACTATTGCTACACAGAGTGATATAAACTCCTTAGGCAAGTCCTTCATGAGTAGCCCCCAGACCTAGCACAGGCATTGAAAGTAAGGATTGGTAATGGATCATTGCCCATGTTGCCTGTCATTTTAGCTGTGAATGGTGCTATTGTCTCTTGAGAGGACAGATAAGAGCCCAAGGGAATCTCAAACTTTCCAAGATACTTTAAGCTATCCATTCCCTCTCTTATCTGAGCCCCCCAGCTATAAGGTAACAATCAGAGCCTCTTTGAAAATGTTGAATTACTTGCCCAGGTCTGCTAGACCTGCCACCTGTAAATGCCCAGGACACATCTATGAGGGCCCTTCAAGGCCCAGGCATCATCCACAGTGGCCTTTGCCTGTCCTTGTCCTTCACAGCTATTCCTCCCCATCCACCTTGGCACATGATGTAGCCCCTAACTGTTACTCTCCATCTCCCTTGATAAAATGCAAATTGCCCAATAGCTGTTAATCCACGAGAACAATTCCTTCTTCAGAGAACCATCCTCGACCAACTAGCCTACCTCCTCCTACTTAAGCCCCTAGAACAGCCCACTCTCTTTCTCCAAGTTAGAAGGCTTTGGCACCTTTCATGCCTGGCACTCCAAATAAAGGCTTATGTTCCTTGTGTTCTTGTTATTTTTCTTTCTCTGTTTTAAGGGGGCTAGATTCTTTTTATGGCAAGTGGGTGCCAGGATAGGGAGGGTATGGTATTTCTTGCTTTCTGACTTTCTTCCATAGTCAGTAGGAAAGGGCATATTTCCTTCTCTTCCTGCTGTTGTTATTATTTAGATGGGTCTGAGCCTTATTTAGGAGAAACATAAAAATATTTCCCTTCTACCCATCTGATGTTCTCCAGCTGGGGCCCTGTACATTGGACTTACAAGAGACAGGTAAACAAGAGAAAAACATTTATTAAATGTGCATCACACTTACATGTGGGAGCGCTCAGTGATGAGGGACTCAGAGGGGTGGTTAGAATATGGGACTTATGGGTCTACCTTAGTAGGGGAAAGGGAACTTATGGCAAAGCAAACGATTTTTTGGAAAGATAAATGGGCTCTGAGGAAAATGGATGGGAGATACAATAATCTGTGAGGTGTCTGGTTGGGTGTGGTGCTGACTCTGTCATACAGAAGAGAAGAGTAGCATTATCCTGGAAGGAGATTTAAGACAATCGATTTCTTTTGGGAAGGTCTGCTTTGAGGCAGATAAGGGATTTCAAGAGTTCAAATGCCTTTAGCTCAAAAGAATTCTTGTGTCAAAGTGGCATGTTTGGGGGTGGTGCATCCTGCTCCCCTTCAACCTTCTGTACCAAATTATTAAACTTTGTATTACAGGATTGACTTTTAGGACTAAACAAGTTTTAGACCCTGCTTTGGACAGGGCTAGAACTAGAATGAGACAAGTGAAACACTCGCCAGGTTGCAAAATTTAAGGGATGGCCCCAAACTCCATTAAGATCATTATTTTAATGCAATACTTTTAAAAATATAAATGCAAAAGATCCATAATGAGCAAAATATAAACGTTTTAAATTAAGCTAGGATCAGTGTTACTGAATATGGGTCACCGACCTTAGGGATCTATTCCTGATATTTATGTACTATACTGACTGCTTCATTGTCTGGGTGCCTACTTCCAGTGAGGATTTTCCTAACCCACAGCATCCTTGAAAGTCTCCAATGTGTTTCTCTTCTTCCTTCACCTGTGATTCTCTCCTCCTGTGCCCTGTCACAGCAGCCCACATTCCTCAGCCACATGCTAGGCACTGAGCCAAGATCCTCACATTCATTATGTCAGGTGATCCTCACAATTTCCATGGGTACCAATAAAGTAGATCCTGGTTCAGAATAAAGTTGCTGGGTTTGGGAATAACGAGGTCAGGTGGGGTCTCAGCTTCAAAGAGAAGATCACCTCAGTACTTCATAGTTCTCATTTGCTCTCATGTACAGTTCTGGGTGCCGGCTAGAACCACCGCTGCGTGGAGAGGTCCTCCAATATCCAAACCTCTCTTTATCCTGACTTGTCAGTTCCCTTCCACTGTGTGAGCTGCTGTGACAGTCACTAGAGTAAAAAAAGAAAAAAAGCAGGGCACTTACAAGGCTTCATTAAAACAGTCCTAAATTCCCTCCCTCTCACTCCCAGAAGCACATTAATAGACTAGACTAACTGGTCAACCTCTTAGAATGTGCCTTGGAAAGAATGGAATAGATGAAAGGAAATTTCCGTGAGGTGAGAGGAATCGAGTCTAAGCGTAACCTAAAACAGCCCGACTCTCATTGGAGGTTGGCAAGTTCGGTTGCTGCATTTCTCCTGGTGGTTCCCAAATTCCACCCACAGGGGAAGGTAGTATGATGTTTACCCCAAAAGTCTGCCCGCTGGGAATGTTCCTGCTTATTTGGCAAATGATTAATAAGTTAGGAGAGAAGGACCAGAAGACTTGTTATAAAACATTCTGTAGACACTTGGGGATAAATTGCACCAAAATAGAAGGAATTGGTCATTTCAACTGGATGGTGCTCAAAGTGACGCTTTAAAATATTGGATGGAAAATTCTAACCACCAACCTGTAAATCTGGTGTCACTGCTCCAAGGGAGCAGACAGAAGGTGCGGAGGACTTCACTATCTTCCTCCCACTTTTTAAATGGAGGCAAAGAATCAGCTTCTAGGACTCTTCTAGGGTACAGTGAGGAAGAGCTTCCCCTCAGCCCTGGTCTTGTCCCATCAGCTCCTTGCTTGGGCTGCTGAGAGGCACAGAACATTACAGTTGTACAGAAAGTCATCTGCAAAGAAGATAGGAAATAAAATGGAAACTGAATTGGGCTGACCATATGCCTTCCATACCCAAAATTAAATCAACCATACATGCCCTGGCTGGTTGCTCAGTGGTTAGAGCGTTGGCCCATGGGCCAAAGAGTCTCAGGTTAGATTCCCGGTCAGGGGCACGTACGGGGTCATGCGGGAGGCAACCAATAGATGTGTCCTCTCACATCAATGTCTATCTCCCTCTCCCCCACCCCCTTCCCACTCTATCTGAAAAATCAGTGGAAAAATATCCTCGGGTGAGGATTAAAAAAAAATTTCCCCCTAAATCAACCATACATGATCTCTCGCCCCTCACCTGTGGGGTACCTAGAACACCCCAAATAACTCTTGCCGAGCTACATGTGAGCGCTCATCGAGCCTCCAACAAAGCCCATCTTTAAAGGCCAAACTTTCCTTATGAGGCTTCGCAATTTAAAGGGATTTTTTTTGACTTTTTAAAAATAAGTTTATTTTTACTTTTTAAGAAAAAATGCTCATAATAGAATTTATTTTTTCTTGGTGCTATTTTTGCATTGTGTGTAAGTGATGTTCTAGGTTACACGGAGATTCCTGTGGCCTGTTGGCTCCAGACTGAGTCTTGACAGCTCCCCGAGCACTATAACCAGAGCCCAGCTCCACGAGCCAGAGCCCCTGACAAACCACGGCCCAAATCTGGGACGTCTCCTAGGTGAAAACCACAGTCTAGAAAATTTAAAAAGTACAGAGAAGCCTAAAGAAGAAAAAAAGTCCCTTATCATTTCACCACTTTCAGCATTTTGATGAAAATACACTTTTGTCATACATTTTAAAAAACATCTTGATTTCCAATGGACCCCCAGGGGTAAATTAGACCTTCTAAATTTTGAAGACTTGTGTGCTGTGTCAACCGATGGACTTTAAAAGCCATGGGGGCATGTGGGGGGTGGGGAGCTTCTAAATATAACAAACTTCCCAAAAAGGCAATCTTCAACCCAACTGAAGTCATACTATTTTTGAAAGTGGAAATCCCCTCTTTCACCACACCACTCAGTGGTCGAGCCATCTAAGAATTCAACTTTTGTTCAGAGAGAGGACAAGCTTGGCCTTCGGTGAATGCCACGCTTACTCCTCTTCCTTCCTGTCACCCACAGGTCAGTGACAAGCGCTGCCGCTGTCAGTGAAACGTGACACCTGGTGCCCACATGCTGCCTCCCGTGGAAGCCCACTCCCCGGTGCCGGTTCGGTTCCCACTTAGAGGGGATGTTCCCTTGAACATTTCTTTCCAGCCCTCATTTCAGTTCTATACTCATTTCTGGACTTTTGCCAACACTTCTCCATGAAACAGATGGTATTTGCTTGAATTCTTTTTTAAGGCTTATATTTTGGAAAATACACTTCATGCGTGTCTCTGGCCTTTGCCGGGACCTGAAGGAGAAACAGAGCAGTTTCTTTCTGTAAATGTTAAATATAGGCAAGGTATCAGTCACTTTATGAAGAATGCCAAGCTCGTCCACATCCTTACACTCTCCCTCCAAGTTCGTTTTCATGTTCAGTTTGACTTGGCCTATATTTAGTGTCAATTAGCCAGCCTGGGACATTTTTGCATTCTTGCTGTTGAGGCAACATCTGCAGAAATGGTTTCCAGACAGGCCGGGCCACCTACCGCAGTGCCCGGGGTGGGGGTGGGGGGGCTTCAGCTCAAGACCCCAGCAAATCTGACTGCTTTCCTTACGTCCTCACAGGCATTTTGTTCTCAAACTTCATTTTTTTTAGAGCAGTTTTAGGTTTGCAACAAATTTGAGAGGAATTTATGGCAATTTCGCATGCACCTTCTAGGCAGTGTTGAAACAGCTTTTCTTCATTTATTTTCATGGCTAAGCGCTGATATGATATCATAATATCTCAAAAGCCCCTAAGTGCTGAGAGAATAAAATGAAGATCACATTTTATGTAACTGAAGACTGAGGCCTCCCACGGCTTGTTACCGCTCATCGCTATAATTCCTCACTCGGTAACGCTGTGCCTTCCTGTTGCTGTCGGATTGAGTTCTGACTTATTCAAGCCAAGGATCGAAAAACACAGAAGTGAGGTGACCCCACAAGGGAGAGCAGACGCAGCCCCTCATCCATACTGTGTGCTTTTAATAATTTAAGTTCTTTCTTTCTTTCTTTTTTTTTTTTTTACTATGTAGGAAATTCAAAATTTTAGCAATTTTGGGAATTAATGAAAAGAAGAAAATAAAATTACCAATATAGATCCACTTCCCAAAATTGTCACTCTAAACGTTTGGGGAAATATTTTCTGTCATTTTTTCTGTGCCTATAAACACACATTGCCACCCCACTCCTCTCGTTAGGCTCTTGTAACACACTGTTTTATAAAGTGCTTTTTATTATAAAAAAGACAAAACAAAATAGCCAAGGCAGCTATTAGCCCCATTTTACAGGTTAAGAAAACGAGGCACAGAGGTGACTATACTCAGTTATAGAGCAGCTCAGCTTAGCTCCCAACTGCCAATATACTGCTCTTCTCCTTCATCAAATTAAAAGGGCAGAAAAGCACAAACTGAGATAGCACTGATATTCTTTTGCAAGGATTAGAAGCATTAATGATAGGTAGTTACTATAGTGACTTCTTGGAGAAGAAAAAGCTAGATAAAAATTAATAATTAGAATGAGTACTGCTATAATACTAGTGAGAGAAAATACAATGTTTTCAAGAATTTAAAGATATTTTTGGAAATGTTGGTGAAAGTGTGGAATTCTTACCCATTGCTGGTGGGACTATAAATTGATACTACCATTTTGGAAAATGGTAAAGCATAATTAACATGCCACCATCCTAAAACCCAGCATTTCCCGTTCTCGGTATATACCTAAGAGCAGAGCAAGTTTCAATAGACCGTGGTATACAGGCCCAATCTGGTCTTTGTAAATAAAGTTTTATTGAAACACAGCCACATCCATTTGTTTATGCATTGTATAGGGCTGCCAAAGCAATTGTGCCAAAGACTACATGACCTAAAGTATTTACTATCCGGCCCTTTATAGAAAAAATGTGCTGCCCCTACCTAAGGGCAAAATTGCTCATATTCACAAAAGGACATGTACGTGAACATTTAGAGCAGTTTTATGCACAATTTCCCAAAACTGAAACCCACCTAAATGTCTCCCAATAATAGAACAAAGAAACATTGGTATATTTATACTATGGAATTTCATCAAGTAAAATAAAATAAAAACTCTTGCTACCTACAATACAACATGGATGCATCTCACACATTTATTGCTGAGTGAAAGAAAACAAACACAACAGAGTATCTACAAAATGATTCCATTTGTATAAAGTCCAAGAACAGTCCAAAATTAATCTGTGATGATAGAAATTGGAATAGACTAGAAGGAGGTATAGAGAGATTTCTGAGGTGCTGGAACTCTTCTATATCTTATTCAGGGTGGTAGTTAAATGGATGTACCCGTATTTTAAGATCCGTCAAATGCCATGTTTGAAAGTATGTTAAATCTCAAAAAAAATTTTTTAAAGAAAACTTGAAAAGCATCAGAAATTGTCCAAAGAGCTAGTAAAAGGAGAACAGAAAATAATGCACTATGATAGGGTCAGATGTGAAGGTTCCCACTATCAGAGAGGTCTCTGATTAGAATAAAGTGCCTACGTTTTGTTAGCAGAATTGATGGAATGACATGAATGCAATGAAAGAAGGTCACATGAACAAGAGATAAGTTTGTTGGCCTTGTAAATGTTCTTCACTGACCAAAATGAAGGGCCTAGAGCCCGCTCCACGAGTGGGCGAAATCTCTGGGCTCATAGGCAGCCTAGGGAGGTCCGGAGGGCAGGCAGAGGAGCAGAAGAAGCATGAAGGAGACGAGGAAGGGAGACCAGAGGAGGGGCTTTTTCCATGCCAGTCAAACTGCTGTCTTCCAGGCAAATCTGTATAGACTTGTGGGTGATTTTATGGAAAAAATGACGAAATCATTTGCCCAATCTCTGAACTCTGTGAACATATATGATAGACCAACAGTAAAACTACCTTTCTGATAATAGGACCACACAATCTCCCAGATGTTATAGGCATAGGGTTCCATGAGTGGAATATATGAAGGAAGAAATTCAGCAGGAAGGAAGCTATAAACCTTGGGAGAGAAAGGCGTAATCTGCATCCATTTTTCTTTTATCAGCTTCTTTTCCATTATTGAAATATATTTGACATATAACATTGTGTAAGTTTAAAGTGTGCAACATTTGATCTGATACATTTATATATTGCAGTATGATTGCCACTGTAGCCTTAGATAGCGTCTCTATCACATCACATAATTACCATCTCTTTTTTGTGGTGGGAATACTTAAATCTAGCCGCTCAGCAAATCGGATGCTTGTAATATCTATAATCACTATCACTTTGTTAGATCTTAAGGACTTATTCATCTACTAGTGGCAAGTTTGAACCCTTAAATATCTCTCTTATCCCCCCACTCCTCAGTCCCTGGTAACACCATTTTGCTCTGTTTTTATGAGTTCAACTTTTTTATATTTATATTCAACAATTACTTTATTTTTATCTATTTATATTTATACTGGTTCTTTCTTATGCCTGGAACCTTCTTCCCTATAAACATGTGAATAGATACTCCTTCGCTTCCTTCAAGTCTTCGCTCATATTTCTTTCCTTTTTTTTTTTTTCTTTTTTTAAAAAACTTATCTTTATTGTTGAATTTATTACAGCTGTCCCTCTTCCCCCCTCCCTTGACTCCCTCCTCCTCAATCCTGCCCTCCTACTGCTTTCCCCACACTATTGTCTGTGTCTATTGGTTATGTATATATGCATATAAGTTCTTTGGTTTCTCTCTTCCCACCTCACCTCCCCCCTTCCCTTTGAGGTTCATCAGTTTAACAACCAATTTGTACTTCTTAATCCCTTCCTCTTTTTCACCCAACTCCCCTCCCATCTGGCAACCAACAAAAAGTTCTCTGTGTCTGTGAGTCTGTTTCTGTTCTGCTTGCTCATTTTGTTTGTAGATTCAATTGTTGATATGTATTGATTGCCATTTTATTGTTCATATTTTTTTTATCTGTCAACATTTCATATAATACTGGTTTGGTGGTGATGAACTCCTTTAGTTTTTTCTTGTCTGGGAAACTCTTTATATGGCCATCTATTGTAAATGATAACTTTGCAGGATAGAGTAATCTTGGTTGTAGGTCCTTGCTTTTCATCACTTTAAATATTTCTTGCCACTCCCTCCTGGCCTGCAGTTTCTTTTGAGAAGTCAGCTGACAGCTTTATGGGCGCTCTGTTGTAGGTAACTAACTGCTTTTCTCTTGCTGCTTTTAAGATTCTGTCTTTGTCTTTAACCTTTGGCATTTTGATGATGATGTGCCTTGGTGTGGACCTCTTTGGGTTCATCTTGTTCGGGACTCTCTGTGCTTCCTGGACTTGTATGTGTTTCCTTCACCAAGTTAGGGACGTTTTCTGTCATTATTTTTTCAAATAGGTTTTCAATTTCTTGCCCTCTCTCTTCTCCTTCTGGCACTCCCATGATGCAAATATTGGTACTCTTGAAGTTGTCCCACAGGCTTCTTACACTATCCTCATTTTTTTGGATTCTTTTTTATTTTTGCTGTTCTGATTGGGTGTTTTTTGCTTCCTTATATTTCAAATCAATGGTTTGCTTCTTTTGCTCATATTTCACTTTTTTGTACAGACCTATATAGACCCCCTATTTAAAACTGCAGCTTACACTGTCATCTCAATATTGTAGATTTTCCTTACTCTGTGGGTTTTTTTTTTCAGTTGTACATATCACTTGCTTATATACTATGCAATTTACTTATTTATTATGCCTGTTGTCTGCCTCTCTCCCAATAAACTGTGAACTCCATAAGAGTGAAAATTTATTCCCATCTTATTCACATCTGCACCCCTAGCATGGGGTAGGCACACAATAAATATTTGTTTCATGCATAAGTGAATTAAGATGGACAACTGTCCTTTTTGACACTAGTATTTAGAATTATTACTATGGCCCGTAGATTCTCTCGAAAAGATTGCAGTAATGTGTACTCCCGACTAGAAATATATGAGTATGCATATTTCCCCATATTTCATTAACGTTACATGCTTTTAGTCTTTTTCATCATGGACTGTTTGTCAGAAGCAAATATACTTCATTGGTCTTTTAAAATATACTGCATTGGTCACGTTTATTAATCATTTGCATTTTTACTTCTAGAAATTGCCTATTTATGTCATTTGGCCACTTTTACTTTGGATTGTCTTATTTTTTTTTAAATTTAAGCATCTCTTTTATAAATAAACTTAATCCTTTATCTATCAGACATAGTCTAAATATTTTAGTCCATTCTCTTTGTCTTTTAAACATTTACCTTGAAGCATTTAGATATTTTTCTGTTCAAAGAAATGAAAGAAAATGTTCCCTTATATTATCTAGATGAAACAAAAGATGTTTACGTCATAGCCAAACTTTATGATGTCTTTTCGCAGGAAAGGATTACTTTCAGGGATCAAGGCTCTTAATTGCAGCTGTAGTTAGTAGCGAGGACAGGAAACTGTCAACAGATGACTTTGCACGAAGTCTTGCCTTTCAGGAAAAGGGAAAAAGAAAGATAATTGCTAGGCTAGGTTTTTAAATCATTTGACCCATAAGACAATTCTTTATAGTCAGTAAAAAGAGACAAATTTGTTGGTCCCCCGCCCCTTTCTTTTTTAGTAAAACAGAAAACTCATTTAGTTCCAAGATAAACCAAGCCATGATTCTGTGAGCAGAGAATAACAATTTTATAAAATAATACATTTCATTTGTATAATGACCTACTCTTTCCATGTGCTTTCATAAATATTTTCTGATTTGATCCTCAAAAACAAAACCATCTTATGGAAAAGTAAATCAGAAGTTCATAAAAGCTAACTCTGGCAACTGGGATCCCATACTGAGTCCATGAGAGAGGCAGACCCCATGGCTCCTACGAAGGATTTCTCAACTGAGTTTTAGTAAATAAAAATGTTAAAAGAAAATGATATTAGAATATTACATTGAACAAGTTGGGCCTAAAAATGGATTTCTCTTTTTGTTTTAATGAAAACTTTTAAGTTCTTCTGCATCTCCTCCTATTTTACTGAAAACAGTGACATTTGCCTGGTGCCTATTGTTGCTCTGGGTCAGTACTTACCATTCACAGAATATGTACAAGTCAACAGTGTCCAGAGAAAAAGGCTTCTGGCAAATATTACCTATTACTTTATAATCTCTTAAATTTTAAAGGTCTTATTTCTCTGCAATACATTCTTCTTGGGTTGGTAGGTGAAGACATGTTTTAAAAGATATGAAAGAAATGGACACAGACAATAGTGTGGTGAAGACGGGGGCAGGAGTGGGGAAGAGGGGGTCAATGTGGGGAAAAAGAGGACATATGTAATACTTTCAACAATAAAGATAAATTTAAAAATATATGTAAAAGGATATCAACAACTTTTTAGATAATAAACAATGCATTTTTATTTTAAAAGTATATGGGATTACAAAATGAAGCCTTTATATGTATTTGAAAGCTCTTGAATCATATTCAAATATAGATGGCCATCCTATTTTATATAATTCTGTTTTCTTCTTGGAGAAGTCATAGTAAAGACCATAATGGAGCTAACCATAAATGTTCCTTAACAAATACTCCCGGTGAGGTGTCAACACCCCCGAGACCTGCGCGATGGCTGACAGGCCTGTTTCTAAGGGAGGGCTCATTTTTATCCTCAGTAACACTCTGGGCTCCTTCAGCTTTACAGACCAAGCTTAAATCCATATCCACCCACATGTTCCTCACTCAGCTGGCCCCTGCCATTCTTAATTAATCCAGTTTGTGCCGGGTACTTTTAATCTTTTATGCCACCTGTTTCCAAATACTGTTTTTGTGAAGTCCTGGCTTGGCTAGGTTACCACACCACTCAACCTTTCCTATTTTTGCATCTCAGTTTTTGATTGCTGCGTTTCAGCATTTGTGTGTAATCACCTTGAGTTATGAACTCAGCAGAGGCACTAACATTCCCCTTATTGCAAATATTTCTGGCCTTGGGCACTTCCTTAGTATTTTGCCTGAGATATAAGACCTCGTTTGCCAAATGAGAGAGCTGGCTGCCAGGCTGTGTATTGACCTCAGTCTGGGGACCAACTCATGTCAACAATGCCTCATGCCAATGAGAACAGGACCTGAGGCAGTTTGAGGGAGAAGTTCAGAGAACTACAGTGTTTTTCTTGGGCCATAGTGAACAGGGGACTTTTGGCTTAAAACCACACATGAGACTTGCTCACGCGGATTTGTTCCAGAATACCCATTTTTCTACCAGTAACAGCCTACCAAAAAAAATAAAAAAGATATGTAGAGGTTTTCTTAGGATGCTTATAGTTGCTTTCTATTAAAATAGACTTCTTCTTGCATAACTTGTTTTTCTTCTGGAGAGAATTTGTTAACTCATATATTTCTGAATTGTAGCTGAATTCAGCACTAGTCCCAGTCAGGACAAATTTATTTGGGGTGATAGCATGGCAGCAAGGTTGAAAATAATATTGTGGTCTAAGAACCAACTTTGTTGTTTGTAGAGTTACAGCTTTCCTCAATCTAGGCCACTGTTATCGGCCTAGGATTTTACTGGCTAAGGCAGGGACCATATCTGTTAAATTTTCTTCCCCTGAGATCTGTCCAGGACTTGGAGATATTATATGATAATATTATTTGAATATTCAACCATAGTGCTTTGTGCTTTACCAAATTAATGAATAGACTTCTTGTATTAGGCAAAAGAATAATGGAATTTATGCTTCTATCTCTATTTACAATATAATTCCCTCCCGGTATTCTTTACTAAACTTTTCTTATTTAATGAGTCTCATGAGTTTCCCGTTCTCACTGGTTTTCTCCCCTAATGCAAAAGAAGACAAAAATCCATAAATCTAATATCTTCATTTCCAGGGGGAGATTTTTACCAAGATCAGGCCCATATTTTTGGAACTAGCTAATATACCTAGGTGGTCTCCTTGCCTTCCCCACCCCACCCACCCCATCTCTAGAATCCCTTATCTATAATCTGGACCCTTGTGTTCTGCTATGGCCTATACCAAGTCAAGACAAAAAATTCAAAAGGCTTATATGCAATTCCTGATCCTACCTTAAACTGCCTCTGCTTTAAACTCTATAAAGCTTTCCTAGTGGTTTTGCTGAGTGCAATCACCTGTTCGAATATCTACAGAAACAGAGCAAATGCCCTTTCACTTTTCCTCTTCATTGAAATGGATCATAGAACTTGAAGCAGTCGACGCCATGTACTTGTCAATAAGTCATCAGTTTTACAACTGAGACTTCTTAGTGGTTGAGGGGGACTCCTCCCACATCTTCCCTAAACCCTAATTTAGAAAAGGGGATTATAGGGGAATTCTCTTTATAACACCCCCTCCCCAATCTCTAGAAACCTCAGACAAGTCTGAGAAAACCTCTGATCCAACACCCTGCCACAGCTTCAAAGGGCTCTTATAGGTCAGATCATGGCAGAAATCACCAGTCACTTTTTTGACTGTTTGAGCTTAAACAAAATCACTAACAAATATCAGATCATCCTCACAAGGCCTTCACTTTCACAATTAGTTCTATCCTGAACTGAAAAGAAATGAGCCTGGTTTCCAGACCCAGTTCAGCTGCTCCTAAGAAAGTCTGAGAAGCTAGGATCCCCTTGGGAGACTTTTCCTAAAGACACTACAGGAACCAAGGAACCAAAGTGCCCCCAGTACAGATGGTCCCTGAATTAAAGATGGTCCAACCTGTGATTTTTCAATTTTACGATGGTGTGTAAGTGATGGTATTCAGTACAAAGTATACTTTGAATTTTGAATCTTTATCTCTTCCTAGGCTAGAGATATGTGGTAGGATGCTCTGTCGGATGCTGGACAGTTGCAGCTTCTGGTCAACCACATGATGAGGGTAAACAACCGATATTCTACAGTGTCTTCACTGTCAGATGAGTTTTCCCAACTGTACTTAATAAGTGTTCTGAGCATGTTTAAGGTAGCCTAGGCTAAGCTATGATGTTTGGTAGGTTAGGTGCACTAAATGCATTTTTGACTTGATGATATTTTCAACTTACAGTGGGTTTATAAAGACATCACCCCATTGTAAGTCAAGGAACATCTGTATTTAAAGATCTCTCTTTGTTGGAAGCAACTGGGCCACAAGAGAGATACTGAAATATGGTAGATAACTCTATAGGGAGAGTTTTCAGATATATTCATATTCAGAAGATTTGAGGAATGCAATATTCTGTTTAATTATTAGACTATAGCTTATTAGTTAGAATATTGGTTTGGCTGTGTAACATTGAGATTCAAAATGACAGTGGCTTTAAAGACATAGACTTTCTGTGTCTCTCCAATTTAAAAGTGCAGGGTGGCAATCCCAGCTAGTGAGGTAGCCCCCCAGTCTTGAGGCTCTTCTTTTTGTTGCTCTTTTGTCCTCAAAAACTTGTTTCCATGTGAAGATCCACAATGGCCAATTCAGCTCCCATCACCGCACCTGCTTCCCAGCCAGAGGAAGGAGCACAGGGCATGGAAGGCACCCCTTCCCTCTAAGAGCACAGAGAGCAATGGCACAGCACCTCCACTCATGATCCATCAGCCAGAACCAAGTCCCTGGGTACACCAGTCTTCAAGGAAGGCCGCAAAGGAAAACCTTCAGCTAGGTATCTGTGAACACTTTTAAAAGGAGAGAATAGATATCAGAGGGCAACTATTAACTTCTGCCACAATCTCCTTTCCAAGGATTAAAATATAACACCTGTAATCAATGAAGAGAGTGGTTCTGATATTAACTTCCATCCCTTCTCACTAAGGAGCTGGCGAAAAACATAGTCTGGAGTTACTCTGTTTTCATTGTTGTGACTCCAAATATTTTTCCTAATCCTCTTCTGTGGCCCACATGTGTTTACAAGCCATATTGCTCTAAAAAGGTATAATCATTTCTTTTTTTTTAAAATAAAGTTTTTATTGATTTTTTAGAGAGAGAAGGGAGAGAGAGATAGAAACATCGATTGGCTGCCTCCTGTACGCCCCCTACTGGGGATCAAGCCTACAACCCTGGCTTGTGCCCTGACCGGGAATCGAACCTGGACCTCTCAGTTCATGGGATGACACTCAATCCACTGAGCCACACCAGCCAGGCTATAATAATTTCTTTACATATTCTTCATATACTTTTATATCGAACACAAACATTTGTAGTCTCTCAGTCAAAAAGTTCTAAGTGTTCAATTTAAGGCAAGACTTGTCATTAAATACATTTCTGTAGGTATCGAGGATCCTGATTTAAGAGCACCAAACAAGGTGTGAACTTTAGGGAGGCAATTTGGAGGGATGAAAATATTGTGGAGTTAAGAGTCGGATTTCCCTGTATCAAATCTCAGCTCAACTTTTTACTCATTGCCTTTCTCTTAGATGAGTTTTTTTATCTTTCTGAACTACATATTTGTTGGCTTTACGTAGGAAGCTGGAAATATCTCCTTGCAAGGTTATTATGAAGATTAAATGATCTATTGCATAGCAAGTGTCTAGCACCATGCCTACTACATACCAGGTGCTCAGTGAACGGTCATTCTTTTTGCTTCACTTCTTAACACACTTCATAAAATTCCTGCCATAGTCCTTCATTTAGAAATGATTGCCCTCTTTCTCTGCTCTGTGTCATAAAGGGTTAGATAGCTCTGACTTTTTGGTGACTCAATCACCACTTTAAAGCAGTGTATTGTCTGCAGAATTCTGTCTCAGAGTGCAGAAATCATTTGCTCTGTGAAACTAAACCTTGCTATTTCTTACATTTCCTTCCCCAGTGGTTACAGGATTTGCCACTTAGTTGTTTCATGACAAACGCGTATGACCTTAGTGTGCTCAGGCAAGATAATAGCTACTTAACAATTTATTTCATTTCTAAACATGAAAGAAATTTCAGGTAGCTTATAAAGATACAACTAGTATGGTAAGATTAAAAATAATTAAAAGAAGAAAATTTAAAAACGAAACAAATAGCCCAGCCGGTATGGCTCAGTGGTTGAGCATTGACCCATGCACTAAGAGGTCGCTGGTTCGATTCCTGGTCAGGGCACATGCCCAGGTTGTGGGCCTGATCCCCAATGGGGCACATGCAGGAGGTGGCCAATCGGTGTTCTCTCTCATCGATGTTTCTATCTTTCTCTCCCTCTCCATTCCTCTCTCTCTAAGAACAAATAAAGAAAAAAAATTTTTAAATGAAACAAATGGCAAACAAAGAGTGGAATATAAATAAGGCCAGATGTGAAATGAATGCTCAAAGGTACACCCCAGAGCTCACAGATGCACCCTCTGCCATTGGACTAGACCTTGTATATTGGTTTGCTAGGGCTGCTGTAACAAAGACCACAGATTAGGTGGCATAAACAGCATAAATGTATTGTCTCTCAGTTCTGGAGGCAAGAAGTCTGAGATCAAGGTTTTGATGGGGTGGGTTCCTTCTGAGGCCTATGAAGGAGGGAGCTACTCCAGGCCTCTCTCCTCGAATTGTAGATAGCCATCTTCTTGTCCACCTGGTGTATACGTGGGTACAAATTTCCATGTCTTATAAGGACAACAGTCATTTTGGACTATGGTCCACTCTAATGACCTCACTTTAATTTGATTGCCTCTGTGAAGACCCTATCTTTAATTTCTGAGGTACTAAGGGGTTAGGACTTGAACACAGATATTTTAAGGGGACACATTCAACCCATAACACATGACTTCCAGTGGAACAAACTTGGAGCTTGTTGTTTTGTTTCACTTTGTGTTTTATGAGATTTTAATTTCTCAAAATCTTGCTTTGAGATTTAACTGTGATGATTATTTAAACATGAGTTACTAAATGGAAGGCTAAACAGAGGCCCCAATCACGTGGGTTTGCTGCCCTGTGGCTGAATTAAGCTCCAAGAGCCGCTGGTAATAGTTGCCTTCTCAGATCTCTTGTTCTATCTCTTTACTCCTCCTCTGTAACTAACATAAATGATATTTTCTTCCATAATGCTCCATTGCATTCTCTGGCATTCAGGACAAACTTCTGTATTCTAATAGTTTCCTAGTAGTTTTTTCTGGGTGCAATAATGTATCAAAATATCTATAGAATTTGGGTAAATGCCCTTTCACAGCACTGAGAGAAATGTCAGTCAAGAACCTGTCCGGAAATGCAAAAAATCAAAGAAAGGTTTGTGCCTTTTAAAATTTTCTTAATGAAAATAACAAGACACCACAATCCAATCTTTGTGGCAGTAATGTATCAACATTCTTAAGAAAGCAAGAAGGTGAGATAACCAACATTTTAGCGTCAGAAGTCCTTAAATGTCATCTCCTCCATCATTTCCAGGAGAAAGAATTAAGGCCAAAAAAGATGAAATCTCCCAGCTCCCTATCCAGTCATCTTTCTATTACGTTTTCTTATCCTTGTCCAACCCATGTGTTACTACTTCAAACACCACCTACGGATGAAACACGAGAACCCAGGACGGTGCCCTTTCCCTGAAATCCTCGAGGCCATGTGTTTCTGAATTCAGAAGGTTCTTGATTTCAGAAGGATAATTCAGTGCACATATCATACATCCCATAACATCCTCAGTTGGATTGGGGCAGCAGCTTCTCATCAAACACATTAATATTTCTGCAATGAAGTGTGTGACTGTTCATGATTATGTGCAATAAGCAAGGATCATACATAGCTTCATGGCTCTTCATGGGTCAGATTTTTGCCTTCAAAATGAGTTATGAAAACCTTACAGTTTCCAGAGTTGTCAGTCCTCTTTGGAGTTCAGAACTGGGGAAAAGGGGTTGTAGCTTTCCTTCCTCTACAAGAGAGACTCTCAAATGAGATGTGCAGAGGAACCACTTGGGGTGCTTTAGCCCAGAAGCACTGAATCAGATTCTTTGGGGTGTGGCCTGGGAATTGGAATTTTTGACAAACAACCCAGGTGATACTGATGTAGATTACTGGAGAAACACTTTGAGAAACCTTGCCTCGAGCTCAGTGTTAGAGCATGGGAAACAGGTGGGAACTTCATTGGGGCTATTTTTAGCACAGGACTCCCCTGACACCTCCTTTTGACATTAGTTTGACCCTGTAGTCAAGTTTCATGAGTTTTTCCATGACTTTTTGATGGGAAGTGGGTGTCCAAAGGGTGTGCATATGCAAATAATCAAAGGGATTAGAGAGAAAAACAAAGCCAAAGGAGGACAAAATTGCTGTTCTAAGAATGCTGGAGCTACAATCTGGTCACTAGATTATGTCACATCTATTCATTCATTATTTATTGAGAGCCTGCTATGGGTCAGACACTGGTACAGGTACTTGTACAACCACAGAGTAGTTCTGTACAAAGTAATCTGATTTTTGCTTTTTGTAATTTTCCTTCTCTTTCTCCATACCTCTTCTTGTTACTGATATTTTTTTTGAAGGGTGGGCATCAGCCATTGAAGCCTATTGAGGTCCTCCAGACTATAGCTCCATCTGCTGGAATATAAGGAAATTAGCCAGATCTTTAACATAGATGATTCTTTGTGTGTATTAAATCATAATTCACTGTTTGACCATGTCAGTTGTACTCGTGGAAGTTATTTGGTTGCTAGATGTAGGTAAGCATATGACAGAATTACCTATGCAGTCCCATTAGAGAGCATTAGCCTAATCTGCTTTGGTGGTAAATAGGTTAACACCCAGTAAAACTTCCCTAATGTAGCCTGCTATTGCTGGAGATGAGGAAGTGACCTTCATTGCAAGAGCTTTCCTCTGAGTCTGGGCTCCTGAGAAAATCCCTGAATGTGGCTATTATTGCCTCTCAGTCTTGACACAAGGTAATGAGCTAAGCATGTGATCACAGAATACCACCGAAAGCTCTTTAGTAGGCCTTTTGGGCTTAGCATTCCATCTGAGTAGCCAAAAGTTGTTTTGCTGTCCCCTCATTTACCCTCTCATCCATCCCCTCTATTACCATTTATTTTCTCTACAACACCCATATTCTCCTTAAATTTCTTTTTATGTTTTGGTCCACAAAGCTCATGCTAACATCCCCTCCTCTTCTGATGATCTGTTTCTCTGTTTGTATCAGTTTGCACATGGAGATCTGATTATCTCCGCGGAGATTTCTCTGTTGATGTCTCTGTTTGGAGCAGGAGTTCTGTAGGAAGGAATGGAAGTGAGAAGATGATGTTTACATTCAGATATGTCAAAGCTCACATGTGGGAACATAATAGATGCTATTTTTAGACTGGCTTCTATGGAAATGTAGGATTTAAGTAAGTGAAGGGAGGAAAGAGAGCAAGGAGGAAGAATGAACATTTGGGGAAAGGGGATGGATATGGACCTATGACGGGGCCCATGAAAAAAACTGGATTAGAGAGACCCCTTTCCCCAATGTTAGTTCCATAAGAGCAGAGACTTCTCTCTTTTGTCTTTTGGCATCTTCTCAGGGGTTTGATCAGGGCCTGACACACAGCAAGCTCCCAATATGAGTGGAACAATGAATATTCTTGTTATGGTGATTACTGTTACCTAAAACAGTACCCTGCAAGTATCTACAACTTTGTGAGTTGTAGAGTGTCTCTTAGTCAACAAATATTTAGTAACATCTGTGCTGCCAGAAATAGGCTGGAGAAGTAAGAATGAATCAGTGAAGGTTGGCTTTGAATGCCTGATGAGGAGTTTTGAGATGGAAGAAGCTGAGGCAGTCATCCAGGTTGTGGGAGAGGGCTTTCTACCTACCAGATTCTGCAGGACTCTCCTCAAATGTTGTGTCAGTAATCATAGTTCAGCTCCTTACTAACTGGGTGACTTGGGACAAGTGTCTCTTCTCTTATCTCTGGATTCTTCTCCTCTACCTGACTTATAAATTACAAATGTTAAGGTTCTCCGTGCTCAGATCTAAAGCACGTTCTCTTCTCTATGTACATGTTCTCCTTCAGGCCAGTGGCTCTAAAAACCACGTATATGCAGATAACCCTGTATTTGTATCTCTAGCCAGGCTCCTCATCAAGATTCATTATCCAACTGCCTAAATAACCTGTTCATTTGGATGCCTGATAATTTCTTTTTCTTTTTCTTTTCTTTTTCTTAACATGGCCGAATTCTAACTCTTGATTTCATCTCCCATTTCTCTTTCTCAAAATCTGCTTCTACGCTGGTTCTCCCAATTCAGTTATTGGCCTTGCCATCAGCCAGTTGCTTAAGCTTAGAAACCTCTTTTTGGATCCATTCCTAATCTCCTCTTTCCTCCACATCTACCAGCGAGTTATAAATGCTCTGTATCATCAACAACGAACAGTATCCATCTCCACTCACTCCGTTAGCCCAAGCCCCCGTCATCTCCTGCCTGGACTGCCGCAGTGGCACCCATGTGCTCCCCCACATTCCACTCTTGCTGCCTTAGAAGGCCTTTCACCATGCTGAAGCCAGAGTGATATTTTAAATTTTAATTTAGATCAGTCTTTTCACTGCTCTGCTTTAACTCTCTTCAGATCTCCTTTTGCGTTAGAACAAATCCCAAATTCCTTGCTATGGTGCATAGGGGTCTCCATCTTCTGGGCCTCCCCCACCTCACTGCCCCCAACTCCCCTACCCTCACTTTGCTTCAGCCCTGACTGTCTTATCTTAAACATACCAGCTCCTTCTTTAGGGATTGTGAACACTGCCCTCAGTTCTTTCATGATTGAATCCTTTCTTCTCCCTTACATCTCAGCTTGAATGTCGCCTAGTTTGAGATGCCTTCTTTAATTAGTCTACCCAAAGTAGGCCAATCAACCTATTCCTCTCTCAGACAAGACTATTGTTTACTTCACAGGACTCTTCTACAGTCTGTAATTATTTTATTTGTTGACTTGGTTATTCCCAACGAGGATATAAGTTCAAGGACCCTGTCTTATATACTGGTGAATCTCAAGCTCTTAGAGAACTGCTTGGTACAGACTAGGCATTTAGTAAACATTTGTTGAGTAAATGGATGAGCCTCTGTAGGCCTCATTATCTTATTCTGCTTAAACTAAAGATGGCCTGGCTGGTGTGGCTCACTGGTTGAGTGTTGACCCATGCACCAAGAGGTCGACCGGTTCGATTCCTGGTCAGGGCACATGCCCAAGTTGTGGGCCAAATCTCCAGTGGGGGGCATGCAGGAGGCAGCCAATCAATGTTGTCTCTCACTGATGTTTCTATCTCTTTCTCCCTCCCTCTTCCTCTCTCTCTCTAAAATCAATAAAGGAAAAAATTTTTTTAATAAAATAAATAAACTAAAGATAAGATTACAGCCTGTTTCATAGAGTTGTTATGAGGATTAAATAAGAAAATATTAAGAGATGAATACATTTAGTCACTATTATTATTACTAATACTATTCTTCCATATTATTACTAACAGTAATAATAGTCATAGTAGTAGTACCATTATTCTTTTCAAAAACCCTAGAGGGTAGTTAAAATTAACTACAATTGGCAGATAAGGAAATGAAGACCAGAAATGTAAATAGCCTATTCAAGGTCACTTAGTAAGCGTTAAAGCTTGACTTTTAAGAGTGAAGAGTTGGAAATGACTACAGATCTCAAGCCCGAGTGATTGGAGGAAAGGGGTTCCCAATGGCATAAGTAAACTTTGGACAGAGGTGGCTCTGAGGGAAGATATGTTATGCTGCGTGAGTAGCTGGATGTCTACGGTGAGACAGAAGAAACTATTGGAGATACAGAACTTTTACTCAGATGAGAAGTCAGGGGTTTGAGATTTGAGCATCAAAAAATATAACCTCACTATTGTGATCACGACACCATATCTAGAAAGCTGTACAGTAAGAGTGTGTTAGCAGAAGCACACGCGCACACACATACACACATGCATACACACTCCTTGAAGCTGAAAGATGGTGCATTCTCCTCAGATGGGCCTCTCCCTCTCTCTAATCTACCCCCACTTTTATCCACCCCACTCCCCTCCGAAATTCCCTTCAGTATTTTCTATTCTTAGGTCCTTCCTGGCAGTATCCCATATCCACTTTGGAGGCTCTCTTTGAGGTCCTCAAGAATGTGATAGACTTCAGGACTCTAATGTAGGTCTGTACCATCGAATGTAGGTTCATGCTTGGGGGTTGTGAATTTTTTAGATTGAAACAAAATAAACAACAACAGAAATTCTTTTTCTTCTTATATTGATATCTCTAAAAATAGCTAAACTTTATATAGCACTTATCATATGCCAGTCACTCTTCTAAGTACTTAAAACACATTATTTAATTTGTTTCTTATAACAGCTCTATGAGGTAGATGCTATTCTTTTCTCTACCATGGAGATTGAGACACAGAGTGGCTAAGTGACTTGTCTAATATCACAAAGCCACTGAAGAGAGCTGGGGTTCCAACCCATGCAGTAGGGTTTTAGCATTGTTGTTCTAAACCATTAGGCTACACAGTCCCATAGTGTGGGCTCTGTCTCTCCACTCATCTCTCCAAAGACTCATTTTCCACCTGAGATGAGGAGGAGAAAAAAAAAAGAGAGAGTTGTAGAGAAAACAATTCTGCCACAAACATAAAAATGTTATGCCTGAAAACTAAGCGTAGAATTGGGAAAAGAAACCAAGTGGTCGGTGAAAGGGCTGGAAAAGACTATTATCAGGGAAGAAGAAAAGAAAGCTGATAAGTGAAGGAGACAAAATGAAGAATAAAAGACTGACTAAATACAGGAGAACATGGCTAATGTCTTGTCCTGGAAATCAAACATCTCCAGAAAGAGGAGGAAGTCAACAGTATCAAAAGTGTCTTAAACTGGGGGAATAAAATTAGGTTCACATATGACCTCAGAGACACATTTTAATACAGTAGAGAATTTTAGAAGCTGGATTACTAGCAAAATATGTGATGAAGTGTAAGCTGAAGGTATATAGTCTCTTCCACACATTTGATAGCACACAGAAGTAGGCAAGCATGGTTGCTAGAGAAGACAGCAAGTAAAGGGAAATATTTGCTCCATTTGGGAAACCTATAAATATTGGAAGGTAGAATGCATGAAGCAAAGGGGGTGGAAAGAGAGTGAAGATTGGCAAGGGGAGAGAATAGCAACAGATGTACATGCTGAGCTGAGACAAAAGAGATCTAGAGAGGAGACATGGTTCTTAAATTTGAATGCATAATGGAATCACTTGGGGGCTTGAAAAACAATTGATGCCTAGATCCCCTCTCCAGAGTTTCCGATTTCATTGGTCTGGAAGTGTCTGAGCATCAAACTATGTTATATGCCCTACTTGTTCTAACATGCAGGCACGTTTGAGACTCACTGATGCAGGACACAAAGAGACGACCTATTCTTGAAATGTGAAAATATGAACAAAGAAAAAGATACGGAGAGAGATCATGGAAGCTGAAGACGGCTTTAATTGATGAAGTTCACACAAGTTGGCTTGAATCATCTTGGTAAAAATAAAATTAGATCGGTGGTTTGATCATCTATGGAGAGGGAAGGATGGCGTTTAAAGACGGAGGCCCCTCAAACAGCCGCTGTAAGAACGTTGAAGAGGCTCCCTCAGCAGAGAAGTGACGGGCAACACGGAGGGGAAATGACATTGTTTCATCTGAGTCTTCACTGAGCCAGGACTTCACTTGTCCTCCTAGGGCTGAGCTTCATAGACAGATGGAGATGGACAGAAAGCTGATGGCGGGCGATCCAAAGCGGGGCTGGGCTCAGGAAGGCCAAAGAGAGAGGAAGTCAGTTGATTGTCTAACCACTACACTATAGACCTGAAACTCATACAAAGCAATACTGAATGTAAACTGTAATTTAAACTTTTTATTTTTTTTTTATCCTCACCTGAGGACATTTTTTCATTTTTTGTTCAGATAGAGTGGGAGGGAGAGAAAGGAAGAGAGAGAGAGAGAGAAAGATCGATGTGAAAGTGACACATCGAGTGGCTGCCACCCGCACGACCAACCAGGGCCGGGGACAAACTGCAACTGAAGTACATGCCCTTAGCGGGAACCGAACCCGGGTCTCTCTGGACCGCAGGCCGACGCTCTAACCGCTGAGCCAAACCGGCCAGGGCGTAAACTGTAATTTAAAAATTTAAAAATGCAAATGCCATGTTGGCTCTAAAGTACAATACGTTTGGTCAAATGAACGATAGACACAAATGCTCACACCAGTGACTGGACATAGCTCTGCCAACAACCAGCTATGAGATGTTAAGCAAGTTTCTCTGGAGAGCTCCAGGGCTCAGTGTCCTCTCCTGTACTAGGAAGGGGCTCGCCTAAATATCTTCTCAGCACTTGTACACCCGAGTGACCACGTCAGCTTGTTAGGCTGCTTAGCTGCATACACCATCAACCAGGAAAAATATTCCTCCTTATCACGAGTGTCTTCCTGTTCCTTCCCCACCCCAAACGTGTTTTCTGATGGCTCCTCTTGCCTCCGTTGTCCCATCCCCCCAATGGCTGTAGCAATCTTGATATTAGAAATAGGTGTCTTGAGGGGAAAAACCTCAAAGGTTCCCATTTGTTTTCTAGCATTAAACTAGCACAAGAATTTACTGGTAATCCACTTAAAGAAATGGAGCTTTATTGAAACCAGAAACGAGCGGCTCATGGGAAAGCCTTCGTGCACTGAAGCGTAGCTCCTCATTTGTGTCAGCCAGAAGTCATACTGCTTGATATCGTCCAGCATTAACCAAATTAAAGGATCACGGTATCATTACAGGTTTCACAATTTGTATCCTAGAGTTTTCTTCTTCTTTCTTTCTTTTACCGAAAAATTGAGGTACAGGTAAAACTTTAACCCGCAAAGAGAGTGGGCTCATCTAGAACCCGGTCAGCGGACCCACTTATTTCATTTGAAATGAAACAAACCTTTGCTCTGAATTCTCTCTCCTTCTCTCCTCTCCCCTACTCTCACCTGCTTCCTGGAAATGTCACTCAGGTCAGAGTTCTCAGGTGCCCCTTGGGACAGTTTTTATCTTCTTAACCAGGAGCGGCAGCATTTGGGGCTGCATAGTCCCGTGGCTGGAATGTTTGGTCACAGGTGTGCGAGAGAGTAGAGTCTAACGACAGAATCTTCTATACAATGCAGACGTCACAGAAATTTTGAGTCGCCTAGCTACCGGTGAACTTGGTTATAAAAATATGTATCTATATGTATCTATGCATCCCCCTAATTTGCAAATGAAATCTGAAACACAAAGGAAACCTTACTTTAAAGTGATGTTATTACTAACAATAGCAATAATGATGATTTATACTATTCCATACACTTCCACATATGCTGAGTATGTGTTCTTCACAGTAATTCTCAGACTGTGCAGAGCTGGTTGAACAGTCATTCACTCATTCGTTCAGTCAGTGAGAGGGGCAAAAGGCCAAACTGCCTTTGGAGCCAAATGGACACGTATTTGAGGAAAGGCAGGTATTTACAGAGGATGATTGCATCCTGGGACTCAGAAGGTCAAGAAGTGATGCACAAGGGACTCAGGAGTCTCCACCATAATTTTTGCAAATGATTCACACTAGAGTGAACAGTACAAGATTTGCAGAAACCTGACAGCTGGACAGGGAGGATGCTGTTTCAGAACCACCAGGTGGGGATTCATTGTAGGCAGCTTGCTGGAGCAGCACATTCCCAGCTTGTAAGGAGGAAAACCCATGTTTTTTTTAATCCTCACCTGAGGATAGTTTTCCATTGATTTTTGTCCCACAGGTAGAGTGAGAGGGAGAAAGGAAGAGACAGAGAGAGAGAGAGAGAGAGAGAGAGAGAGAGAGAGAGAGAGAGAGAGAGAGAGAGAGAGATGTGAGAGAGACACATTGATTGGCTGCCTGCACCACAACCCTGACCAGGGCCAGGGATTGAACCACAACCAAGGTACGTGACCTTGACCAGAATCGAACCCAAGACTCTTTGGTCCTTGAGCCCATGCTTTAACTGCTGAGCCAAACTGGCCAGGGCAGGAGGACCCCTGTTTAACACCTAAATATTTTGGATGGATCACAACAAATGCGAGTGAACCCAGCAATGCCCTCTCTTCTTTATTCAAAATATAACAAAAATTAAACTTGTTAGATTGGATCGTTGTAAAGGAGAGAAACTCTTTGTTCCACAGACCTGCTCATCACAAAATATTGTACAAACAAGATTGACTATGACACTTCAGTCATGATGGGAGACAGAACAGGCACAAGTGACCTTTGTGCAGCAAAGTTAATTCTGGAAAAATAAAAATGTTTATAAATTGCTTATGAGAGATGGGGTGTGGTGAGAGGGGAGGAATAGGTGCAGGTATCCATAATGATAGATTTCTCAACCAGTAACGATAGTTTCACTGGGAGTCAGAGAGGGTTAACATGGCTCAGCTCTCAATACACAAATTAAAATGTCCAATGCAGCATTTCTCTTCCATCCCTAACTTTTCAGCCAATTAATGGGTTTTCTTCTCAGTCCTTCTCCCTCCAATTTCCAGTCCAGCTAGATCTAGGCTTTCATATTTCAGGATCTTTCCCCAGGTATCTAAATCTCTCTTCTATTTCTTACCAGAGCAATTTATTCCACCAAATCCAACATCTTAATGTGTACGCTCACATCCAGACCCTCAGCAAAACAGAGGGCCCTTCAGCTACTAAAGTACCTGTTAGAAGGCAGTGAGGAGTTAAAAATTAGAACAAAACCTTTTTACAATTATATCTCCAATTGTGCTTTGGCATTCTACCATATCCAATAACAATAGTTTCTTTGTGTGGTTAAGAATTTAGAAGCTACACAAATAGCATGTGTTACAGTAACTTCATGGTCATAACAAGTGTCTGTACAAGTTTTGTTGATTGAATTGGTTCTGAAGCTGATTCATTTTGCCTTTCCTTGACTGACCTTATAAAGTACCTATTTGTAATATATAGTGTGTGTCTCATGGTGCTTCTTAGTGTTTTTGTTACCGAAGAGGAGAGGTCCTTGTCCCCACCTGTTGCTCATGGGAGTAGAATTCTTGCGATATCCCAAGAAAAATTTTTTTCTGAGACTCGCACCAGAGAATGAGTGATTTTTATTTCTGTGGAATTATATCCTTGGGTTTCCAAGTTCCCATTTTCTTTGCCAACCAAGGAAGAAGTGTAGCTGGGGCTTCAACAGGGATAAAATCAAAGCCAGTGTCCAGAGTTTCCATTCCATGTCTACGTAGCCCAATCCAGCATCAGGCTAGCTTAATTTGTGTTTCACCACTACGATTCATCAGTCCATTGCATGTGGGGTCCACAGGGTTACAGGGCTATGGAAGAAACAGGGACAAATTCAAGGAAACAGGAATAAGAGAGCCCCACACATCAAGAGCCAAGAGCCACAAGAGAAAGAATTCCTTTGTGGCTTATGTACTTATTATGTATGCATTATATATGTATGTATTATGTATTCCCAAATTTTAACATGCTTGCAGTGGCCACACCCATTCTAGTCAATGATCTCTGTTTCCAGGTGTGACTAACAGGCACCTTCCTTAGTCACCTTGACTTCACTGTGCATGTGTCTATCTCCCCTTTGTTAGACCCCTTCCCCCTGTGATCTGCAGGGGATGGGCCGGTGGTTCCATGGGGAGTGCAAAGTTGCAGCTTCCTGGTGAAGCTGCCAAATGACATTGCCTATATATCTGGCCTTCCCTTTGCTCCTTTCCTATTATTGATAACCAACTAATTACAATGGTATTTTATTTTATTTTATTTTATTTTATTTTATTTTATTTTATTTTATTTTATTGTCATTCATATAATTTCAATTCTTTAATTTTATTCCATTGAATTTACAAGCACGCAGATATGAGCAGTTGTAAAATGTTCTTTGGCTATGTTTCTATTCCATAAGAATATGTAAAGCCCTGATCAATTTCTGCAAAGCCAATAATTTAAACCTATTGAAAGTTCTCTTCTTCAGAGCACACCATGAGACAATTAAAAAAAAATTTATTTTCTTTTCTGACTTTAGAGAAAGAGGAAGGAGAAGGAGAGAGAGATAGAAACATTGATGAGAGAGAACATCAGCTGGAGGGGAAAGACGTGAGCACACTCCCTGGAGGGAGAGCATGCCCTGAGGCCTTCCCTTAGAAGGGTTTCAAAGTTGAGAGTTTAGGGTAAGTCTTAGTGGAGGATCTCAACAGAATATTCATTAGTTTTATGCTGACGTGCCAAAATGAGATTTATTCCCTTAACTTCATCTGCCCTTGGTTATGGTTGGCAAATGGCACTAATTGAATTTCTTCTGACTATCTCCCTGAGTAGGGTGATTTAAGCTATTTACCCTCTGGTTGGGAGGGGAAGTGCAAACCATTTACTCTTAAGTGTCCTTGGTCTAGGGAAGATAGGATTTACTAGATGGCCACAAACTACTGTTAACTGTCTCATGTTCCCTATTCCACTTGCCAAGGAATTTACCTAGCTTCTTACTATCCTGCCTCATTGTATTATAGAATTGTATACCTGAAACCTATATAATTGTATTAACCAATGTCACCCCAATAAATTCAATTAAACATTTTTTTTAAATAGCCTGGACTGTATGGCTCAGTTGGTTGAGCATGTCCCATGCATCAGGAGGTCACGAGTTTGGATCCCAGTCAAGGCACAGGCTCAGGTTGTGGGCTCAATCCTCAGCAAAGGGCGTGCAAGAGGCAGCCAATCAACGTTTCGCTCTCGTGGATGTTTCTATCTCTTTCTCCCCTTCCCTTCCTCTCTCTGAAATCAATAAAACACATTTAAAAAATAAAAAGAAAATAAACAATAGTAGCAACAACAGATCTTAAGAAACTTAAATGAAAATCTGGCCAAAGCTTTTATCTACTTTTGACTTCTGAGTTTTACTTTTGTTTGTAACTGGGATTCCTGAAATATTTAATTTTGTAAAACTAAATTTTGAAATGTGATGGTATTCTCCCTTCACATCACTCCGGTATCATAAAAGAGTAAATACGTTACTTTATATGCTTATTTATGTGTATGCATTTAATGTTTTATAAAATAATGACAAGTTTTCTGAAGGTAAAATGGAATAAAAATTATATTTACAGTAACATCTAAAAAGAGAAAATATCCAGAAAAAAAAAACTTTAAAAATGTGCAAATGTATATGAGAAAAATTTAAAGCCCTCATGAAGAACATAAGAATAGATTTTGAAGGGTTCAGAGTATGCCACTCCAAAATATGCTACTCTGACGTAAGGAGTATTTGGGGCTAAAGGCAACTGAAAATAAGCAAACACAGGAAAACCTCTCTGCCCGCTCCCATCTACCAGGAAATGCAGGACAATTTTGAATCACCAGAGACAACTCTAGACTCTTATCAGCTCAGAGAATCTACATAACAAAGCTTATTAACTAGCCTTATCTTCCATTAGTTTCTACCTGCCACAGTTTGCCACCTCTAGAAGCCTAACCTTTCTAACTTTGTTCTGTAACTTCTCGATAAATGTGTTGTTTTTCTGTTACGATGCTATGCAAGCTCATATTCTAACCACCCTTTGAGTTACTCATCACTGAGGTTTCTCCCACATGATGAGCTCAGCAAGTGCTAATAAACAGTTTGTTTTTCTGTTGATAACCTGTCTTTTGTCTGTCTGATTGTCAGTCTAGGGTCCTAGCTGAGGAACCTAGAGTCCTAGAGGGATATTTTCCTTCCCGACAGCTTCAATGACTATAAAGACATGATCTTGGATATCGTGGGTAGGAAGACTCAATAAGAAAAAGGTGTCAGTTAATTTCTAAATATAGCACTATCCCAATAAAAATAACATAAAGTTTATGTGGAAAAATAAGCAAATTTAAATAGCTAAAAAACAAACAAACCCAAAACCCTAAAAGATAAAAAGGAATATGAGAAATATTAAAAATAGCACGGAGACATAGTAATTAAATGTCTGGTATTGATACATGAGTAAAAAGACCAGTGGAATAGATGAAAAATTTTTAAAAAACACAAATGCATTCAGAAATTTGATAAATAGTAAAGATGACATCTCATATCAGTAAAGATGGATATTTAGACTAATGGGACAACTGATTGTGCATTTAAAGAAAAGATAAAATTGGATCTACAGCTCACATTGTACATCAGGATAAGACTTCAATTATAGCAACTATTTAAAAGTAAAAAGTAAGTAAGCAAATACATAAATAAAAATTGTAGAAGAAAATATGGGTGAATTCCTTGCTAACCTTTGAGTAGGGAATGCCCTTATATGATTGAAAATTCAGAACTCATAAAATTAAAGAAGGTATATTAAATTACATAATCTTTTTTTTAAAAAAAGTTAGCATGGCAAATACACTATACACAAAGTAAATGACATAATGATAAACTAGAAAATAAATGAGAATTGTATCAATGACAAATACTGTTCTCCCAAATAGATAATGAATTCCTAAAGCGCTCCCAGGAATTAGGAAATAACCTAATAGAAAAATGAACAAAGCACATGAAACGATATTTCACAGAAAAAGAAATATTCGTAGCTAAATTAAAAAAACAAATTAATATGAGAAATACAAATTAAAGTTACATTAATTTACCATTAAGACAAAAATGGCCCGGTCCATATGGAGGGAATCTCACAATAACCTGCCAAAATTACAGGTTCAGTGGTCCTTGGACCTGGCAGTCCCACATCTGGGCATCTTTCCTGCCTGTACATATGCACACACGGCAAATGAAAATGGACAAGGCTTCTTATTTTGGTGGTTGAGCCCAAATAAAACATGACTCATTTAAATAATTAATGTGCGAAAATACTGAAGACATTTTCTGTACTGATATACAGAGACGTTCAGGCTAACCTGTCAGGCAACAAAAACAACATGTAAGACAGTATATAGTGCAAGCTACATTCTGTGTAATAAAATGAGGAGGGTGGGTAAGAATATATTCTATTCTTCTCTATTTGCATAAACATAAAGAAATATTGGAAGGATAGACAAATAAGCCAATAAACCAGAACGAACAGATCAGGGAGTGAGAGGGACTGAAGCTGATGGGAACAGACCAGGAGTGAGATTTCTTTGCATATGCCCTTTGAAATCATTTTGAATTTTGAACCATGTAAATGTATTACCTTGGAAAAAATACTGTGTTCTTTAAAACAAGAGGTTGTTTTTGCAAATGAGACAAACGGCAGGGCCAAAATCAAGAACGAGAACTTTCTTAGTTTCCATAATTTACATGATTTTTTTTAGCTGTTTTCTTCTTTGGAACAAGATATTTTTGGCTGTTTATTTTTCATTTTCTGGCATGAGTCATGGTGGATATTTATATTTAATCTCAAAATGGCACACTTTCTGTACACTCAGGCACTCTTACTGTACCCCCCCCTCACCTCCACCAGGCACCAGGTCCCCGCTGAATTGATGAGGGCCCTCACCTGCCAGCCTCCTCTGGAGCTCTGGCCCCAGTGTGTTTACCTCCTCGTCGGATTTGTGTTCAGTTTGTGCCATGCTGAATCCAAAGCTTAAAAAGCCATCACTCTCATGTGTCTGGGATATGATAAAGGAAAAACCCAAAGCTTTAATGTAACCAAAGTACTTGGATGATGACATCGAATAAAACTGTGAAGTGAGGGTTGTCATTGATCCTCTTCTATCTCTCTTTCTAAGGAACACCTGCCACCATGTGATGCCTTCTTCCCTAGGGCACTCAGCTCCCACCTGGTACTAACGCCTCTTGTAACTCATCATTAGTAAGAAGAGCTCCAATGTGTTGGGCCCCACCTAAGGTAGGTGTTACTTTATCATGTACTCATTTATTCTCTCCTTGCCTTATTCCGGCTACTGCTTTAAAGAGCTGGTAGAAGGACTCCACCTCTTTATATAAATGGTACCTGAGGCCCAGAGAATTAGGTAAATCCCTAAGTTAATATCCCAAATGCTGAAAGTAGCAAAATCAGGTCTGGAGCCCAGGTATGCCTCATGATTAAGCTCACCTCTCCTGCCTGACCCATATATACATGATCCCCATTTCCTCCTCAGGGGGCAAGGAAGATCTCTCTCTCTCTCTCTCTCTCTCTCTCTCTCTCTCTCTCTCCTGTCCAATATTCTGGGAAAGTATTGTTGTGGAAATCAATCTGATGAACTAAATATACTCTAGTGATAATGACCAGCAAAGGCTTACTAAGGCCCATCATAATAGCTAAGGTTTATCGAGCACTCACGATGTGCTAAGCCCTGAGCTCAATGCTTTATTTATGCAATATTTTCTTCCCTACCACTTATTTAGGAGGCCGACATTATTATTATCTTCATTTTACAGGTGAAGACCTTTAGGTACAGAGGGCTGAATGCTCCCAGGGCACAGCTAGGAAGTGGCAGAGCCTGGGTGGAACGGGGTGCGCGTTTGCCCCTGGGTGCTTGGCCATCACACAGCTCTCAGGGCTTCGTTCGCACCTCCAAAGACTTGTAACTGAAGGAGACAGTCTTAGAGAGCACGGCTTTGATCACAGGAACTCAATCTGTATCCCTGACCTTCTAATCTCCAGCTGGGAGAGATTTAATGCACGAAGGAAACTTCCTAGTACTTTTCCAGGTTTTCCAAATACACATGCTTCCTCTGTTCGTAGGCTAGTCCGGGCCCCCTAAGTCAGACCGCAGTGGACTTTTTAGAATGAACCACAATAAGACCTTCTTTCTCCTGAGGTCTCAGATGAGGGATCCGTGGGACGTGCTCCAAAGAGCTCATGTCCACAACCCGACCGGCTGCACTTCCACAATATCCGGTCAGTTGGCAGCTTCCTGGTAACTTTTCAGCCCCAAATCCTTTTTTCCAGCGCTGACTTTTTAAGTACAGTTTTTCCTGTTGGCCAGAGAGGGGATGTAGAAATAATCCAGGCAAGTATTTTCCCAAGAATATTCCAAGGAACTTCCAGTCCATCAGATACTTTGCCCCCTCCCGAAAGCGCAAGTTAAATCGTTTGGGGAAGAGCCTCGACTGGAAGGGCAGCAAACGTGCATTTTATCTGTCTGGAATGCAACTACCCTCACCTCTGACAGAAGGAGCGGGTGGGAAATCCTTCTGTCCTTTACCCTTTCCTCTTTCAAACCAGACCTGCTCTCCATCATCAAAGGAACAGAGAGATCACCACTGAAATACAAAGAGAAACAGAAACACCACCTCTGCCCTGGGATTCCATAGGCCCAGCTCTATAGGGTGGGGCAAAAAGTAAGTTCACAGTTGTAAGTATGTGAAACACAGAGTTTATTCTTGTATTATTATTTATTTATTAATTATTTGTATTATTATTTAAAAAAATTTTTTTTCCTTTATTGATTTTTAGAGAGAGAAGAAAGGGAGAGAGAAGGAGAGAGAGAGAGAAACATCAATGAGAGAGAACATCGTTTGGCTGCCTCCTGCATGCCCCCCACTGGGGATTTGGCCCACAACCTGCATGTGCCCTGACCGGGAATTGAACCAGCGACCTCTTGGTGTATGGGTCGACACTCAACCACTGAGTCACACTGGCCAGGCTATTTGTATTATTATTATTTTATATCCTTACTTATGATTTATCTTTTAGGTAATGATGGCTGGTAATTTAACCTACTTTTGCCCATGCCTGTATTGTTAAGGTTGTTTCCCAACTTGCAAGCAACTGCTGTTCTTCTAAGTGTCCTTTTGGCTCTATACTACTTTTGCCTTTTTTCCCTCTCCTTTTAGAACAGGCCATTCTCCTGTTTCTGTGGACGCAGTTTTATGGGAACACAGCCACGCTCGCTTGTTTACCTATGATCTATGGCTGCTTTCGCACAACAATAAGTGGGACAGACACCATATGGCCCACAAAGCCAAACTATTTACTGTCTGGTCCTTTACCCCACAACATGGGCCAACCCCTGATTTAGAACTGCATGCCCCCCAAGACACGATCTCACTCGCGTGGTTAGGGTTTTTCATGCTGGAGTCAAAGCAAGCAGTGCAGTTAGAACCCAGAGCCGCCGCTTTGCTGGCTGTGTTCTTGGCCACTTTCCTAAGCTCTTCCAGCCGCAGCTTCCTGCGCTCCAGAGCACGCTCTGTAAGAACAGCGCTGGCTGGGAGGGTTGTGAGGTGCAGTGAATGACCACAAACTGTAGTATTTGCAAAGAAGCAAGTTCACAATAGGTATTAGTTATTATTATAAATGTAATTATTGATATCATTACCAGTGTTTTTATTCAGATTTACCAGCCTGTTAGCATAAATTAAGAATCTAAGAGGAACTTTAGCAATAGGACATCTTCCTTTGTTTATCATTTCCCAAATTTCTATGACAAGAGAATGCATTTTCAGTACTCCCTGGGGCCCCTCCAGAGACACTGCCCTCACTAAGTTTTTCTGTACTTGAGGCTTCCCTTGACTTGCTTTCATTGCATGACTGGGGGTTGGGGGTACAGGGCAGTAGTTAGATGTGAGGTGACATCTGGCACAAATGGTATAGATAAGTGGCAATTTAAAGTCTCAGTCTTGAGTCCGGCCAGTGTGGCTCAGTGGTTGAGCGTCGACCCATGCACCAAGAGGTCACCAGTTCGATTCCCAGTCAGGACACATGCCCAGGTTATGGGCCTGATCCCCAGTGGGGGGCATGCAGGAGGCGGCCAATTGATGTTCTCTCTCATCGATGTTTCTATCTCTCTCTCCCTCTCATTTCCTCTCTCTCTAAAAGCATTAAAGGAAAAAAAATAAAAAATAAAAATAAACAAAGTCTCAGTCTTAACTAGAAGCTGGTGAAGACAGATGCCCCAGAAGGGCCCCGAGATCTGGGATATGAAGTAGAGATTGCTTCCATTGCAGTCAACCCCTGATGCTCTAGCTGTAAGGACTCCTGAGCCATGCTGAGCTCTCTTCTGGGAATTCCAACCTTTGGTGGCGATCCCTGGTGCAGACATTCCATAGATGAGGAAACCAAAACTCAGGAAGACTGAGTACCTGCTCAAGGCCCCACAGTCAGTGAACTGGTCGATCTGGAATTCAGATTCAAATCTGTTGGACTCCAAAGTCCCTGCCCTGTCTTTTACGCACTCAGCCTCTTGAGAAAGATGATTTTAGATACCAGTGAGAGATAATCAGACTCCTTATCCACCAAACAAACTGAATTTAATAACACAGGTACTTCTTTAAATGTCTATGTAGTGGGACTAATGCACGGGACCTACTCATCCAGTGAATTCAGCACTCCATTATGACCTGGCCCAAGTCCTGTAACACGCATGCTCTAGAACAGACAAAGAATCGACACTCCTGCCCGCTCTGATCAGAACACTTTAGGGGTCCATTTTTCCACATCTGAGCACCTGTGCTGGATGGGTATCTCCTCTGAAGCAGGGATCACGTCCTATGTTCCTGGAGTTTCCAGGCTGTACCCTGGGCTGTTTTCTTTCTTCTACAGGGAGGAAGTAAACTATTTCTATTCACATGCTAAAAGTTCTTCTTATATTTCCCTGTTCGATGGGCCTGACCTAGAGTGTTTAGAATAACACAGTCTGAAAGAGAAACTACAGCATGAAATGACAGAGCAGGACACGAGACGGCTCAGCTCACTGGATCAGCAAGCCTTTGTTAAAGGCCTGCTCTGTGCTGGAGACGAGACGCAGAGGAGCAAGACTTAGTGCCCACACTGGAGTTGCTCGGGGATGAGAAGATAGATGAAACAGGTGTAGAAGATGGAAATAAAATGCTGTTGGAAAGCACATAGGACGCCGTGGCCTGGAGCGTTGGAGTGCGTGCGCCCCTGCGGTGCAGACTTCCTGAGGGAGCGTGGGCGTGAATAGTTACAAATGGATGTCTCGTCTTCCATGGGACACTTCCTCTTTCCTAATGATCTGCTTGGGAGCCTGCTCTGGGTAAAGTATCAAGTTGTGTTTTTTCAAACATAAAATATTCTCACCTTGTGATGAAAATCTGTGGAGATCCTGAAATGAGAGCACAGGGCAAAGAAGAAAAAGGAATTGTATAAAATTCCCAATTATTAAAGAAAATCTTGTCCACGTATCATTTTTCAAAGGATGATGCTGAATGTCAAAGGATATAGTACTTATTTTCTATTGGATACATTTTAAAAATTGATGTGGCATTTTATTTAAAAATATATTGTTGACAATGTATTAAGAATTGACCTTTGCCACGATTTAAGCTTATGATGACAAATTTCAGATCAAGCTGAAAATATACAAGGTCGTACATAGTTTTAAAAATGATTTTAAGGGCCCTGGCCAGTTTGGCTCGGCGGTTGGAGCATCAGCCCACAGACCAGGGAGTCCCAGGTTCGGTTCCCACTAAGGGCACGTACCTCGGTTGCAGTTTGTCCCCAGCCCCAATTGGGGTTGTGTGGGTGGCAACCACTCGATGTGTCTCTCTCACGTTGATGTTTCTCTCTCTTCCTCCCTCTCTCCCTCCCACTCTGTCTGAAGATAAATACAAAAATGTCCTCGGGTGAAGATTAAAAATATAAAATAATAAAATAAGATCATTTTAAGGGCTCAAAGTAAAGGTGTTTGAAGATCAATGCTGAAGAGCACGGACATCGCGTTAATCCCTGGGACTGGGCCAGGATGGGAAAGGGTAGCCAGGATGTGTGCTGGAGGAGGTAGGGACTGAGCGGTCCTGAGGACTTGGGGTAGCTGCCGGGCTGGAGCCGGGAAGAACTTTCCTGAGGGAGACCAGCATGTGCCAAGGCCCAGAAGCAAGAGAGAGCCTGGAGTATTTGACTATGACTGTCACACAGCTTAAACACAGGCAAATGGTGAAAAAAGAGACCAAGGATGGCAGAGATTCACATGTGGGAAAAAACATCCTACCCTAGCAGTACTGTCTTACTTCCTTTGTCAAGATTCTGGGCTCGGCATGATGGTTGAAATGGACTTGGGTCCCACGGACATGGGATTGCATCCCAGCTCCATTCTTATTATCTGTGAGAAGTTGAACAAATGATCTGTTCCCACCACCATCTCTCTGCTGTCCTGGTCCCAGCGCCGTCTCCCCACAATGTGTCTGCTGTCCCCAGTCGCATGCAGTACAGTCCGTGCCTGGGGGTGTCAAACATTTGATGTCATTTAAAAATGACGCAAAAAGAGGCAACATAGTCCTATTCCGAAATGACACGTCTTTATTGAGGGAGACTCAGTACAGTGAAATAGAGGGAAGTTACCAGTGATTTTGAAATATGTGGTTGGAATTGCCCCAATCAAAATATCTTTTAGTTCCTTGTTACTGCCCCTTTTCTATTTCATGTTATACTATTTAAGGGAGAAGTTTTTCCGACGGGAGTGGGAGGGCTGGGAGGGACCGCCATTGTCGTTAGCTCTATCGGGTTTTTTCAACGCTGCCTTCCCAGTTTCTTCTCTCCACTGACAGGGAGACAGCTAACAGTTTTGTTTCATGGAGGTAAAAAACAGGACTCATTCATTCATTCACGGATTCATTCATTCGGCAAACATTGAATGTCTAATATGTGCCAGAGATTGTTCTAGTTGCTGGTGACAGAGGTAAATATGAAGCTGTCTTTCTCTCAAAGAACTTAGTTTATTGAGTAAGACAAAAGAAAATAGGCAATTACAATATAATATATAAGGTGTCATGAGATGACCAGGGAGTGGCTGGGCCTTAGGGAACAGCACTTTCAGTGGTGTGACGAGGGCAGGTACAGGCTTCTGCAGATGTCGCGTTCAGGGAACTTGGTTCTCAGTAAATAAGAGATCTGGGGTGATAGCTACAGATGGACATGGGGCAGGAGGTGTTGTTTTTGTAGGAAGATGGAAACAACTTGGGTTTGTTCAGGAAAGGGAAAGATTGGAGAACAGACTTAAAAAGGGATTCACTCACCTACAAATTCTCTGGGGGCATCAAGGGAGAAGGGAAGGGACAGGTGGAGAGGGGCTTGGAAACAGAGTACAGGTGGACAAACCAGCCTTGTAGACAAAGAAAGCCTGTCTTTCACAGTAATAGCAATCAAGAAGAGAACGGATGGATGGATAGATGGATGGATGGAGATGTAGATAAACTCAAGAACCAGAATGATAGGTTTTTAAGTACTAGAAATGATCAATTAGCTGATAGAATTATTATCTCATCTTTCCTTCCATTCATATTTAAAAAAATAGTGAGTAAAAGGATTCACTAGAATGAGCAACCTCAAAGGCCTTTCAAAGAATCTGGTAGACTTTGCTGGAAATACTTTAATCAGCATCCTGATGCATGGGAACTGGGTTTGTGGGGCTCTGCTGGGAAGTGCTCGATCGCCTGGGCACAGTCCTCCAAGGAGGGGGGCTTTCTCATGTTACCAACCGTGAGGCACAAAGGTCACCGGGCCCGAGGAAGCCATATATCCAGTTCCTCCCCCACATGTTTCCTCTATAGCATTAGCACTCAGCCTCCTGCCCGACTGCTTCATCGAAACTTGTCCCTTGAAGGTCACCAATGACATCTTGATTGCTAATTCAAATGGCCTTTTCTTCCATCCCATTCTCATCATGCCCCATAGTCTGTTGTTTAGCAAAGTCATATCAGTGACGGCTGACACGGTCGACCTCTTTTAGAAACTCTCTCTGGTTTCCGTGACACTGCACTGCTGTGATTTTCCTCCTACTCATGAGTAAAGGGTCATTCCTAGAGGATGGAAAAACAAAGTTTACAGTATAACTCAGTGAAGGATAGAGTTGTGTATTACAGACAAAGTTCTTACAATGGCCATATGGTCCCACAAAATCTAACCCCCTTTCCTGCTAATCTCCGCTCACTCCACCCAGCCACACTCTTCTTGCTGTCCCGGAAACACTTGCCTTTGCCATACTCTCCCCCTGATAGCCTCATGATTAACTCCTTCATTTCTGTAATGTGAATTTAAGATGTTATTTGAGATATTCCAGTCTGCTCTGAAAGATGAGAAAAACAATGGGATGGATACAACTCCTAAGATATGTAAAAAAATAGTAAGTATCCTAGGAGACATGTTAAAGACAGACATAATGAGTGAGATATAGGATTTTAAAAACATGGAATAGTCCAGACTGTTATTTCTACAAAGAAAGGGACGGAGGGACCAAGTAAGAAGGTACAGATCCTGGCACCTCCAGGACGACAGCTATGTCATCTCAAATTGGCTACCTACGGTGATGTGCATTATGGTCCCCGCTCTGGTTCTATGTGTGTTCTGCCCAAGAGAACCAGGAAAAGCTCATAGCTGCTCAACAGATTAATATGTGAGCCACAGCTGTTAGCCAAGAGTATCTGGCCCTGAGTATCTCAGATGGAGCAAGTGTATGTTGGCTGAGTCCCTGGATTAAGTTCAAATGGTCTTACAATCTCACTATCAGTGAGAAGGCTGGTGTGTGTATGTGTGGTGTGGTGTGTGTGTGTGTGTGTGTGTGTGTGTGTGTGTGTGTGTGAGAGAGAGAGAGAGAGAGAGAGAGAGAGAGAGAATATTAACATTTCCTAACCCAGGATTCATATAGTGTGAGCCTTCTACCTGCTTATACATCTTAAGTATGTTAACCTATACCATTTCTTTCCTCTTGACGCTCTCCATGTGTTTTAGGTTGGTTCAATAATCTATACAATTTGAGTATTTTAATTTGGTCTGTTAGCCTTTCTGTTCCATTACAGAATAGTTTGCCTGTTGCTTGGAAGTTCCATCACCTCAAGATCACTTCCCACAACAACCTCTTTCAAGGTTTTGTTTAAATGTCACCTTTTCAATGAAGCCTACCCTGACCACTCTATTTAAAATTGCAATCCCAATTACTAACCCCTTAATCCGCTCTATTCTTTTCATCCTTCCAGATATTTTCCTACATATATAATTTACTTATTTGTTACTTTCATTGTTTATTGTCTGTCTCTCCCACTAGAATATAAGTCCTCTTGCTCATTGTCTGTTATTCAGTGATAGCCTCCATTCATAAAACAGTGCATGAACCATAGCAGGCACCAGACGATATGTATTGTTGTGTTGAGTTGTCACACACCCGGCATGAGTGACGGAAATGGCCTAAGTGCTGTTGTGTACAGGTTGGTGCTCAGAGTTCACAATGACATGAAAATCAATGTCAGCTTCAGCACTGAGAAACAACAATGGTAAAAAGGACACAGCCGCCAGAAAAGCCTTAACAACTAGAGAGAATTTCAGTAGAGAAGACAGGAATGAAAAGAAAATCTAAGAACAATCTTTGGATATATGGAGAATTATTAAATGGAGAATTAGCTCTTGTCTTCCATTCTAGTGGACTAGTAGAAGAAATAGTAGATTTTTAATTGGTATCATCAGATTAATTTTTTGAATTTTGGGTTCAAATTCCACTGCTTACGGGGATAAACGGGCTAGGCAGATAATGAAGCAAAACAAGAGGAGGGTAAAGAACAGGGCATGGTATGGATTTTGGTGAACTTGGAGGGCCCATACCCCACAGCAACCCCTCCTTGGCCAAGAATCGAGATATAGAACGTAAGGTCAATGTTGCCACATTCAAGAATATTCAGAATCCAATTTTTAAAAAACTTTCTCAGTTTTTAAAACTCTGAGCTAAACAAAGTCCATTCATTTGGCCTGCCAGTTTATTCCATCTGTATTATATTCAAGGCTCTCTGTCATCTGGCACAGCCTCCCTTCCAACCTGTATTACCTCTCTTTCCAGCATGGATGGTCCACTCCTTCCAGCCATCACAACCCTACTCTCTCAACACCTGTGTGCAGTCCTGTTGCTCCCCTTTATAGCATAGAACCCATCCTGCCCATCTTTCCAACCCACCTCTCTAATCCTCCATTCTTTAAAGACACGCAGATCAAGACCCATTCTGTCCTAACAATGTCTCAGCTCACTCTAGTTTACAGCAATCCGTCTTGTAATTTTTATGGCTTTTGTAAGATTGCTGTATGAAATCAGACATGTTTCCTATGCATATGTATGGCTCCCCCAGTTAGATGGTAAGATTCTCAAGGGTTAGTGTCTGGTGCTAGAACATACACAGTCCTTGGTGTTAGAAAGACCGAGTTTTAACCTGGCCTTTGCCATCTGTTATTAATGTGACGCTGAGCTAGTGCCAGATCTTTCCTCAGCCTCTGTTTCTTCCCCCATAAAATATAAATAATATTTCTTCATAAAGATAAGGCAAAGTTTAAATGAGAGACCTATAAAATAGACATTGTCAATGGATAGAAAAAATGTCTGGCACGTAATAAGGATTCAACCAGCATTTATTAATTGTATTTCTACAAAAACTCTTTTGTGTGCCCCATGGTGCCTGGTTGTACGTTTTTGCCCAATAGAACATTCACAGTAAACATCTGTTTATTTTTTTATATAGAGAAGATGATCCTGGCTCTAAAAAAAAAAAAAAAGGCATTTTATGCCTGGATCTAATACTTGGAAATCTCTAACAGAGATGTGAGAACACGCACTTCTCTGATGATTCAGTATGAGTTTTGCTCATGAAGAAGACAGTAAGATAAAACTTTCAGTATTTCCCTCATTCCTGTAATTAGAGTTTATTCAAAGCTGCGGTCCTCGGATAGCACGGTGGGGACAAGTTTGCTCTCAGAGCACATTTGGTGATATCTGGACACGTTTTTGGATGTCACAACCGACGTCTGTTACTGGCGTCTGGTGGGTGGTGCCAAATACCCCACAATGGAAAGGGCAGCCCTTAGCGTCCCAACCCTCCAGGAATTATCTGACCTAATGAACCTTAGTGTCGAGGTTGAAAAACCTCAATCTAAAGATTCTCAGTTCCTGAGGTCATCAGCATTCCTAAGATCTCTCCCTTTCCACAACTCTCTATTATGCCGACTTCATTAGGCAGAGCGTAAACATTGGCAGGGATCAAAAGTGGGCCAAGTTAGTGGTGGGGGGTCAGAAGAATCAAAGACCCAACTCTGGAAGAATTCTCCTCAGTTCAAGGAACACTGAACTGATGTCAGCCCTTTCATTTCCATCACATCAAGACATCACTGTCAATGTGTGTCTGAATACAATTTATTCTCTTCTCGAATAATCTCTCTCATTTCCCCACGTAATTAAAAATGGAAATCAGTATGAATGACCGCTCTGAAGGATATTGAGTAAAATAAGTCTGGGATCCCAGCTGATAATTATGCTAATATAAGACTGAAGGGGACTAGAACCCTTTGTAAATGTAAATTCATTCTCATAGTTTCCCAGAGAGAAAACTGCGTTTATAAGGTCAAATGTCTATGTTATAATCACACATCGAGGCTGTGAATAAATGTGGTTATAGCACTGGTCTCCCCTCTCGGAAATTTCCTACATCACTGGCTTGGTTATTTTCTTTTTTTCTACTTGAATATAATCTAGCTGAATGTTTGTGAATTTTTTTCTTTGTTCTTTTACTTTCTTTTTTATTTGCCTCTTCTCCCTCCTTCCCTCCGCCTCACTTTTTTCTTTTCTTCCTTCCTTTGTTACTTCCTTCCATACAGTATTCCTTTCCAATCACAGGGACAAGAAGAAAAATTCTTAGTATGGTTCTTCCCCCCACGCCCTCCCCAACTAAGCTCTAGAGATAAAGTTATCTACTTTTTAAAAACAATAACAATATTGTGCTGCCATCTTGTGGTAAATTGAGATATTCAGCTAGTCGAACAAATACAGAGTTCAAAATTATTGGAACACCTGAAAATGTACATCCATGCAGTTGCAGCCCTAGTTAAGGAAGAATCGATGCTCTTTCACTTCATGGTTTAAGAGCCAGGACCCAAAGCTCAAGTCCCCTCAAATCCTACATTCCTCCTTCCTCTGAAAGCCAGTGATTTCTCCCAGGAAGGAGGCAAACTTATTGTTCCCAAAATGAGTATAGAAAACTCTTGAGTACAGGAAGACCTTTAGCACAGGTCTAGGCATGTTTTGGGTCTTTACAAGAAAACTCTCAGGTTTTGAATATTCAAATTTATTTTTTCTCAAGTCATCCCTGTAGACCTACTAATTGACATCTAGGATCAGCGGTACTGCATTAAATGTTAGATCTACCTGTATTAGCATAGGGGAATTGCCCAGTTAAATCATGATGTTGATGTCAACTTAGATTAGTAACCAAAAGTCAAATACTATGGAAAAGACAGAAAATAACACAAAAAGTTAACATAATGTTTGTAAAGGTCAAAATAATATTTGTTCAATGAAATTATACAAATGTCTATTTCTTTACTGTGGCAGGTGAGTTACACAAAATACAAAGTTGATATTTAATGAAAGCTCGGTTTAGATGATACTAGGACCTCAAACTTGGCTAGTCCAACGTAGAATTCATTCATCCATCCATTTTCTCATCACCAGCACCCCACACTCATCACCACACACACACATACACTATGATCTCTGGGCTGCAGACAGAATTACCCTTGACAATACAGATCTGATCATATCACTATCTTTTTCTTTAACTGATGTATAATTGACATACAATATCCTATTAATTGCAGGTGTACATCATAGTGATTCATATTTATATACGTTACAAAATGATCCCTACAATAAGTCTAGTTACCATCTGTCACCATAGAAAGTTATTATACTATTATTGATTATATTGCCTATGCTATACATTACATCCCCATTACTTATTTATTTTATAACTAGAAGGTGTGACCACTTATTTTGCCACCCCCTTTCCCCTCTCTGGTAACTACCAGTTTGTTTCCTGTATCTATGAATCTGTTTCTGTTCTACTCTGTTTGTTCATTTGTTTTGTTTCTTTTAGATTCCACATATAAATGAAAGTGCATGGTATTTGTCTTTCTCTGTGTGACTTATTATACTTAGCATAATACCTTCTAGGTATACCTATGTTGTCGCAAATGGCAAGATTTTACTCTTTTTTTTTTTATGGTTGAGTAAAATTCCGTTGAATATATATACTTTTATATGTATAAATAAATTTGTATGGACCTGTGAAAGACCCTGAATCACTAAAGAAATCTTGAGAAAGAAGAAAAAAGCTGGAGGTGTTACATTCCCTGATTTCCTACTATAATACAAAGTTATAGTAATCAAAACAATATGGAACTGGCATGAAAAACAACAACAACACATAGATCAATAGAATAGAATGGAGAGCCCAGAATAAATCCATGCATGTATGGTCAATTAATCTATGAAAAAGGAGGAAAGAATGCACAATGGGGAAAAGACAGTCTTTTTAATAAGTGGCACTGTGAAAACTGGTCAACTAAATGCAAAAGAATGAAACCGGACCACTATCTTACACCATATATATGTGTATATGTACACACACACACACACACACACACAGATCATGTGTATGTGTGTGTGTGTGTATATCTATCTATCATATCTTCTTTATCTTTTGCTTTATTGATGAACACTTAGGTTGCTTCCATATTTTGTTTTCTGTAAATAACGCTACAATAAACATAGGGGTGCATACACCAGTTCAAATTAATGCTTAGTTTTCCTCAGATAAATACACAGAAATGGAATAGCTGGATCATATGGTAGTTCTATCCTTAATTTTCTGAGGAAACTCCATACTGTTTTCCATAGTGGCCGCACCATTTTACATTCCCACCAACAGTGTGTGAGGGTTTCCTTTTCTTCACATCCTCTTCAACACTTGTAAACTCTGTTAGTTTTTGCTTGTCTTTCAATTCTGAGTAATAACCTTGCTGGGTAGAATATTCTCAGTAGTAAGTTTTTTCATTTTAGCACTTCAAGTATATCTTGCTATACTTAAGGGAATAGCAAGATATTACTCCCTTCTGGCATGCAAAGCTTCTGCTGAAAAATTAGCCAATAGTCTTACGGGATTTCCCTTATATGTGATTAGTTGTTCTTCTCTTGATGCCTTCAAGATTATCTTCTTATGTTTAAATTTTACCATTTTAATTACAATATGTTTTGGTGTTAATCTCTTTGGGTTCATCTTGTTTGGGACTTTTTGTGCTTCCAAGACCTGAATAACTATGTCCTTCCAGACCTAGGATGTGTTTCCTATAAAGTTTTTAGCCATTATTTCTTGAAATCTGTTTTCATTCCTTTTCTCTCTTCTCCTTCTGAGATTCCTATAATGCCAATATTAGTATGCTTGATGCTGTCACGGAGATTGCTTAAACTCTCCTTATGTTTTTTAATTCTCCCCCCACCCCATTTTGATTGCGTGATTTTCTGTAGTCTGTCTTCCAGATTGCTGATCAATTCTTCTGTATCATCTAATCTGTTACTGATTTCCTCTAGTGTATGTATATTTTTTTAATTTTAGTAATTTTATTCTTCAGCTCTGTTTTTTTTCTTTTCTAAATTTTTGTTGAAGTTCTTACTGTGTTCCTCCATTTTTCTCCTAAGTTCAGTGAGCATCTTTTTGACCATTGATCTGAACTCTTTGTCAGGTAAATTACTTATCATTAGGGTTTTTCAGAGGCTTTATCTTGTTTTTTTCATTTAGAACATATTCTTGTGTTTCATTTTCTTTGAGTTCTGTGTTTGTTTCTATGAATTAGGCAAAACAGCTACCTCTTTTGGTCATGAAGGAGTGGCCTTATATAGGAGCAACACTTGAGTAGACTATGTGCTAGGTGGCTTTGGCAGATCAGCTGGAGCTATAGCAGGCACAACTGTGGGGTAAGGATGGGGAGGCTCCCAGGATGCACTATGTTAGGGCCTCCTTGGTGGGAAAGCTGGATTAGATGCAAGCCAGGGGGTTTCCTGAGCACTCCACAGTTGGGCCAGGTATGGGGCATGGCTGGAGCTGCTATGGGCCAGGGGTCCCTGGCACCCTGGGGCAGCTTTGGCAGGCCAGCTAGAGCACATGGACCATGCTCCCACTCATGCTATGAAGGTAGAGGGGGAACATAAAAAATGGCACTTGTCAGCACCTCCGATCCCAGAATGAGTTCCAGCAGTTCCCTTCCTGTTTGGCAGATGCTCTAGGGTTAGTAAATGGATTTCTTTCACATAAAGTCTAGGTATTCTTTAAACTGCTGTTTTTTCATTGTGCCCCAGGGAAGATGAGTCTGCAAGAAGGCCCCTCAGTGATGTCCCTTCCTACTTTAGGTTATTGTGTTGAGGGTGGGGTTCCCATCATTACTGCATCTCTGTCTCTCCCACCTTTCTCTATGTCGTCCCTCTATCATTTGTCATATAGAAGCCATTCTATCAGCTCTCAGTTCTTCTTTAAGAGGAATTGCTCTATATGTAGGTGTATATTCAGTGTCTCCATAAGAGGAGATGAGTTCAAGGTCTTCCTACATTGCCATCTTGGACCCACACCCTCATATCACCATTCTTTTTTAAAAAATTTTTTTTCTTTATTGATTTTAGAGAGAGGGGAAGGGAGAAAGAGAGAGAGATAGAAACATCAATGAGAGAGAACATCGATTGGCCACCTCCTGCATGCCCCCCACTGGGGATTTGACCTACAATCTGGGTATGTGCCATGACTGGGAATAGAACTGGTGACCTCTTGGTGCATGGATCAACGCTCAACCAGTGAGCCACACCGGCCAGGCCATATCACCATTCTTTTTTTTTCTTCCAATTTTTATTAACTTATTTTTGTTACAGATGTTTCTTCTTTTCTTAAAGTCCTTTGTTGATCTCCCTTGTCCTCAGATTAAAGTCTGAAATTGATTTCCTGCCCTGTTCTCTAGCCCTTTATGCCCATCTATGTTTGTCCTTTTTAGTTCTTTAGAGCACTGTGAATTCTCTCACTAGGTGTGTTTCCCTTTCTATATGCTTCTGTAGTTCTCCTTTTGTAACAATCTTCATGCTGATAATACATTTTTTAATCTCTAATTTTCCTGTGGTAGGAAGAGGGTAGCAGCTATGGCCATTTTTGCTTGCTCCACATTGAATACTCAGAAATATTTATCTAACCTACTTCTGAACATGGCTTTCAGCAATGGTTAAATAACATAGGATTTTAGAGTAAAGGAGACTATCAATCCCCTACCATAGTTTCTAGATAAGAAATAAGCCCAGTAATCCTCAGTAACTTGTCAAAGATCCATTCACTTGACTAGTGAAAGACCTGGAATTAGAATCCAGTTATTCCAACAACCAATTCCAATGACTCTCTGGGAGGAGAGGTGGAAAGACAGGATGCTTTCTTTGGCACAAATATTGAATGTAATAAGGGGTTGGGGAATGAGTGTGTGTCTGGTTCATGATACTTCCATTAGTATGAAGCATCTACTTTCTCCCTGTGCTTTGGGAGATTACCTATGATTTCTGTGGTTCTCTTTGTTCAGAAGCTCAAAATAGTTCAATTTTAGCCTGGCCAGAGTGGCTCAGTTGGTTGGAGTGTCATCCTGTTCACTGAATGGTTGCCGGTTTAATCCTGGTCAGGGCACATACCTGGGTTGTAGGTTCAATCCCCGGTTGGGGCACGGAAGGCAGCTGATGGATGTTTCTTTCTCACATCAATGTTTCTCTCTCTCTCTCTCTCTCTCTCTCTCTCTCTCTCTCTCTCTCTCTCTCTATCTCTCTCTCTCCCTCTCTCTAAGCATGTCCTCCAGTGAGGATTAAAAAATTAAAAGTTCAATTTTATGACCATGTTTTGAGAAAGGCCATTAAAGAGTAATTTTGATGTGCTATGAAGAAAGTAAAGGGGAAAAAAGACTAATGTGTATGTTTTCAGCACTTACAGCTACTCTGTATAATATGTAACTCTCCCCCAATTTGAAGATGAGGAAATTTAGGTCCAGAGAAGTTAAGCAATTTGACTGAAAGCCCCATGGGAAAATGAGCTATGATTGCTGAGGTCCATTGTGGTGCAAATCTGGATTTCCAGGGAGGGTTTGCATCAGCCCTCAGAGCTGGAACAAGGGACCCTAAGGAGACACTGGAGCGAGGGGGAGAGAACATCCTGTTATTGATGATGAGTTCACTATCTGGAATTAGACAGACATTTCCATTTCTCATCTGCAATATTGTGATTTATAATAAGAAATATATATTTGGTCTTACCCTGGTTCCTAACACAGGGTTCCCGAAGCCCTTGTAAATTCCTGAATTCCTGTAAATTCCTAGGGGCATCTTTTGTTCTAATGAGGCAACTCTGGGTGAGCTCCTGGGTGGGGGCTGGTCATCATAAGACAAAGCCATGATTACAAGCTTGGAATTTTGAGCCCCACTCCCCCCACCCCCAACATCTCTCTACAGAGGGGAGAGGGGCTGGACATTGAGTTAATAATTCATTATGCCTACATGATGAAGCCTCTATACAAATCCCAAATTCTGGGGTTCATAGAGCTCCAGGTTGGTGAACATATCCATGTACTAGGAGGGTGATACACCCCAACTCCATGGGGACAGAAGCTCCTCTGTTCTGGACCCTATCAGATCTCACCCTATGTATCTCTTCATCCAGCTGTTCATCTGTATCCTTTATCATATCTTTTAATAAACTGGTAAACATAAATATTTTTGTTGAATTCAGTAAGCTATTCTGGCAAAAAAATCAAATCCAGGGAATCACGGAAACCTCTGATGTGTAGCCCGTGGGAAAGAAGTTGTGGGTAAGCTGGGGACCTACTGCTTGTGTGTGGCATCTGCCGTGGCGGAAGGGCAGTCTCGTGGGACTGAGCCCTTACCCTCTGGGATCTGATGCTGCCTCCAGGAAGACAGCGTCAGAGTTGAATTCAATGGTAGAACACCCAGCTGGTGTAACAGAGAATTGCTCAGTATGGGAAAACCCCACACACATTTGGTGACCAGAAGTGTCAGAAATGTTTTGAGTGTGAGAGTGAAAGAGAGAAACACAGAAGGGAAGACCGGGTGGTATTCTAATTCACCATCACAGGCAGGAGTTCAAACCATAAGTTGGACCATAGCTATATAAATTTTATTGAAATTCTAGAGGTTCTGTATTATGTCTATTTTAGTTATCTGTGATATATTTGCTATTTGTCTTATATATTTGAGAAATGCAATAAATCTTTTAAAATTGAAAGGGCCTGAGGACTTCGCTTTAGAGATGACTAGGAAGGGAGGAAGCTGGGGAGGGAGGAAGAGGGCCTGGTTTTCAGGGGACAGTAAAGGTTGGGAAGCGGGCTGAGTCACTGGAGGCTGCAGTAAAGGAAGAACGAAAGAACCCAGAGGTGTGTGCTTGAAAAGAGGCCCTGGGATGAGTAAGAAGTAGAGAAGCTGTGCAAAGTTCCCTGACAGGTGCAGGGCTGGAGAGGGTGGAACTGGGGTTCACACCTGGGTGGGAACGCTACCAAACCTCTCAAAACCTGCTTCCCATGAAGAAGGGCTGGTGGATTCCAGGTTTGCTCTGTGAACGGTGTACTGACTGTAGAGGGTCAGGGTCATTTGAAAGTACGATTGCTCCTGTTTAAGGCCACGTGGACAGTGGCATCTGATAAAGTCACAGTAACCTGTTACTAGCTCTTTGTCTTCAAAACTGAGGATTGGTGGCCACCAGACTGCACAGTTGGCTCAAGGGTGAGTGAGTCACAGTCAACAGAAGCAATAGACTATTTCACAGGTTAACCTTGTGCCCTTTGTGTAGTTATTGCACAATACGCTCTGCATTGCAGGGATATGACTTTGAGGCACTCCAGTGCCAGCCTTTCTGCTACACCAACCTCCAAGAAAGAACCCGAACTTTGTCCCACATCGATCTTTCTCCCTGTGCAAACAAACCTCCTTCCATCTACCGTGATGTGTGGGCCACTTTCTCTCCTCCTCACACTTGCCTGGCAAAACCCAATCCTGCTGAATTCCAACCCTCTGTCCCTCTGTGCCTGCAACCCTGCAGCTGCCTGTGGCTGGAGAAACCACCCAACCACGGCAACTGGTCTACATTTATGGCAGCAAAGGCCTAAGTTTCTCATAGGCCCATAGTAGCCCAAGCAGTTGTACCTTATTTCCCTGATCAGCTCACTCTTGTGACCCTTTAGATGAGTGTCATACGTCTTCTCTCTCCAGTCTTCCATTATTGTCTCCCTTCCTCACTTTCAGCTGGAAGCTTTGCTTCCCATTTCACAACAAAAGTTGCAGCCACAGAAGAGAAATTCCACACGCTGCCACCGCCACATCCACCCCCCACCTGCGTCTGTGCTCAAATAATTTGCCTTTCATTCTGCAACTCCGGATGAACAGTCCACAGTCTAATCTATGGCCAACTTGTGCACTATGTCCCCTCCCTTTCCACCTCCTTGAGGACACCATTATGCCCTTTATCTCATACACCATTGATTCCCCTCCTCTGCGGGGGTCAGTCCCATCAACACACAAACATGTGGCAGAATCTCCCATGTGACACACACACACCTTTTGAAATTCACTCTCCCCTCCAGCTATTCTCCCATGCCTTTCTTCCTTCTACAGCAAAACTCCTTAAGAGTTTTTAATAACATATGATCGCCCTGGCCGGGTTTGGCTCAGTGGTTAGAGCATCAGCCTGCGGTCCAGAGAGACCCAGGTTCGGTTCCCTCTAAGGGCACGTATCTCGGATTAAAAAAATAAAAAATAAATAATAACGTATGATCTCCACTTCTTCTCCTCTCATGCTTTCTTGAACCCATTCCAATCGAGCTTCTGCCTGACCATGCCACTGAAACAGTTCTTGTTAAGGTCACAACCTCCACGCGGTTAAGCTCAGTGGCCACAGTCTTGTCTGAGCCACCAACGGTATCTGTTGTTCATGTCTGCCTTCTTGAAATACTTGCTCCGCTTGGCTTGTAGGGCGTGAGTTCCTCTTGGCTCTCGTCTACACTCACTGGCCTCTCTTTTTAAGTGTCCATTGAGCATCATCCTCACTCACCTGACCTCTGGATGTTGGAGTGCCCTGGGATGCAGACCTCTGACCTCCTTCATTCTCAGTCCACATTCCCTTCCTGCGTGAACTTACCTTTCGGTGCTACTACAAGCCAACCATTCTCACGCTAACATCTCCAACCAGACCTCTCCCCTGAATTCCAGCCTCCTAAATATGCCTGCTGGACATCTCTGATAATCCATAGATCTCGGCAGCTCTGGGTTTGGCCTCCAGAGTCATCTATGAGGGAAGCCCAGCTCTTCCACTTAGTAGACGTGTGCGGAGAAAAGTGTGGACATGCGAAGCCTGACTTCTGTGCTTAGAATGGCCTCCCTGCAAGGTTGATCCTTGGTTGGCTTCTGGGAACTTGGATTTCAAGGGGGTTCCCTCCATTTCCCAAACTAATAAGAGAGGCTCACTGGGCCTAAACTGTGCAAACAATGTGATTTATGCTGAACACCTGTTTTCCTTCTAGGGGTTGGAAGTCTGATACTTGTTGGGTAGAGTCTGCTATGTGACCAGCCTCCAATAAAAATCCTGGGCACCAAGTCTCTAACAAGCTTCCCTGGTATTCACTTTTTGCATGTGTTGTCACAACTCGTTGCCACGGAAATTAAGTACATCCTGGGTGACTGCCCTGGGAGAGGACTCTTGGAAGCTTGCACCTGGTTTTCCCTTGAGCTCACCTTTTCCCTTTGCTCATTTGCTTTGTATCATTTCACTGTAATAACTCACAGCCATGACTGTGACTACGTGCTGAGTCCTGTGCATTGTCTGAGCAAATCATTGAAACTGGGAGCAGTCTCAGGGACGCCCAACACACATGTATCTCTGGACAAGTCACTTTATCTTTCTGAGCTTTGTTTTCCTCATCTGTAAATTGGAATAATAATGGCACCCAACGCATAGGGCTGTTGGGAGGATTAAGTGAGTTAATACATGTAAAGAACTTAGAACAGTTTCTGACTCATGGTAAACACCCAATAAATATTATGTTATCTCAAACATAAATGTCCAGGAATGTACAGTTAGGTAATACAGGAGCTGGGGTAAGAACCTGAATATTCCTGACTTTTGTATCTTACTGTGAAAGTTATACTTTTATCATTTCTCAAACATTTCAGTTGCTTGGGACTCTACATTTACATACATTCACCTATCTGAAATAATTCAATTCTGTAAGCCATGTATTGATTTACCTATAGAAAAACATCATTAGAAGCTCGTCAGCCAGTTTGTTCTCCTGAACAGTCACATAAATATCTATATGACAAATTCAATCTATTAGAACATAATTGCAAGACATGTTTTTGACTATGATGTATTGAACATTTTTCTTCTATAGGGCATTGTACTGTTGACAAAGCTCAGAGATACTTGTTTAAAAGGTTTACAGCAGAGCCTGGCCAATGTGGCTCAGTGGTTGAGCGTCGACCCATGCACCAAGAGGTCACTGGTTCGATTCCCGGTCAGAACACATGCCCAGGTTGCAGACCAAATCCCCAGTGGGGGGCATGCAGGAGGTGGCCAATCGATGTTTTCTCTCATCGATGTTTCCATCTCTCTCTCCCTCTCCCTTCCTCTCTCTCTAAACAATAAAGAAAAAAATTAAAAATAAATAAATAAATAAAATAAAAGGTTTACAGCAGTCTTCAGTTTCTCTTACCAAGTATTTGTGAAGACTACCCTGTGCAAAGCTCTGTAAACCCACAATGTTGCTGAGAAACGTCATTCACTATTTTATTTTATTTATTTATTTTTCCTTTGAAAATGTAAAATTTAATAAACAATAAGCAAATGCATACTAAATGGAAAAAAATTTAATAAAGATTTAAAACTCACATTACAATAAATGATAAAATTCAAATAGCCTTCTCTTGAACATCCCTCTTGGATAAAATTGTGGCATTTTATTTTCTGGTTTTCCTTGTTAATTTTTGGTGCAGGAAGAAAATATATATTATATGTGTTTACACTCACCCTGGATTGCTAAAGTATATTCTCCAGTAATTCTTTCAAAGAGGGTATGCAAGAAATAAACTGTCTGAATTCTTGAATATCAAAAAATATCTTCGTTTTACCCTCAAAATCAAATGCCAGTTTGGCTGGATATAGGATTCTAGGTTAAAAGCCTGCAGAAGTGTTATGAGACTGCCCCATTGACTTCTAGCATCCAGAGTATCCAATGATAAGTCTATTGTCAATCTGATTCTTGTTCCTCTATAGGTTATCTCTTTTTTCTCTCTGGAAGCATTTATCATTTTTTCTTTATCACTACAATTCCCTAATTTCACCAAGATGTGTCTAGGAGTGAGTCTCTTTTCATCAATTTTACTGGGTACTCGATAGGCACTGACAATCTCAAGGCTTGAATTTTTCCTTAGCTCTGCAAAGTTTTCTTCAATTATTTCCTTAACTATTTCCTCTGCTCCGTTCTCTTTATTATGTTTTTCTGGAATTCCTATCAAACGGATGTTTGAGCTTCTGGATCTATCCTCTTTGTCTCTTATTCTTTCTTTAACTATTATCTGTTTGGCCATTTGCAGTGTATCCTTAGACAATTCTTCAATTCGATCTTCGAGATTGTTCATTCTCTCTTCAAGTACGTCTATTCTGTCACTCAGAGTAGCTAAGACTAGTGATTTATTTCCAGGATGGTAATTTTTAATATTCCCAATCTCCTCTTGTATCTCTCTGAAGAAACGAATTACACTTTTTCTAAAGTTCTCTTCTGTTTCTTGTACTAAGTCTGTTTTTTTAGACATTTCTACTTCAGAGTCCTTTCCTTCCTCCAATGTTAAGAACACTTCCAATTCACATTCTGAGCTTTCTTCCTCCTCTTGCTCAGAATCGTCTACCTCTTTAGTTAAAAATATTCTTCAACTCATCACTGGCTATTTCAACTCCATGTTTTGTATTTTTCATAGTGTAACTCTGAAAGGTTGAGTGCTGTTCCTTACGTAATACTGAGGCCTCTTCCTCCTCCAGGCCTGAGGCCTCTTCACTCTCCTCCTCTAGCTCTGAGGTCTCTTCTCCCTCCTCCAACTCTAGAGTCTCTTTTTCTTCATCCTCTAGCTCTGAGGCCTCTTTCTCCTCACGGGCTTCTTTTTCCTTCCACTCTGAAGCCTCTTCCTCATGAATCTCTAAATTTTTTGCCTCCTCTGGCTCAGCAACCTTTACCTCTTTAATAAATAGAAAGCTCAAGCCACCACTGTCTACTTCCCCAGCTCCATGCTTTGATGTTATTAGAATTTTATCCACTTTTTCTTGAATTCTATATCTTCTTCTTCTTCCTTTCTTTATTTTTTCATTTTCTGGGAGTACACCTTTCAGTAATTCTTTCATAAAAGATTTTTGGCTGGTAAATTTGCTGAGGCTTTGCATGTCTGAAAAGGTCCTGATTTCACCATCACATTTAAACTCTAACTTAACTTGACATAAAAGTTTTGGTTCAAAATCATTTTCCCTCAGAATGTTGAAGACATTACTCCATTTCTTACTAACATCAAGTGTTGCTGATGAAAAGTCTGCTGTCAATGTGAGTATTGTTCCCTTGTCTTCTTCGGGGGCTTCTAGAATTGAAGTTCTGGGGGTTGACTGTAACTTCTATATGAATGTTGCAATTTCGACCTGTGTCATCTATATTACCTATGGCTTCTTCCATATTTTCCATGACTTTGTGATTTTGTGATTCATTTGGGGACAATTCCTTACCTTCTTTAACTTTGTCTGATTTGCTACTGAGTTCAATTTTTTTTTTTTCTTTTAAAGGTCAAATTTTCAATATCCTCAATATAGTTTTGTCCTTCTATTTTCTCTACCAATCCTGTTTTTATTGACATGGTATCTTTTATTTGTTGCCACTCTTTTCTGGTACTGGAGTTCTTTGGCTTTCCCATTTCAGGTATTGTACTTGTTACTCCTAAAATTTGCTTTAGATGACTTTTAAGAGATTCCCTTATCTTTTCAACCATTAAATCCAGATTTTCCATCAAGACTTTAAACTTCTTCATAATAACTGTTGACATGTCTTTGTATTTTAAATCCAACAACTGAGTGATCTCAGTTTCTATCAACTGAATTATTTCCATTTGGAAGCTATTTTTCTTTGCTAGTCTAGGAATTTTTGATTATACACTGGACATGGTGAATATGTTGTCAAGACTGGATTGTTTTCTTTTTCTGAAGAGTAATTTTTGTTATTGCAGACCTGCTGCTCTCTCCCAAACTCAAAAATCTTTTTAAAAAGTCATCCATTAAGGGTCCTTGGCCTGGAAGATGAGCTCTCTGCAAAGGACCTGGTCTCCTGCACAGCTGCGTCTCAGTGCCTGCAGAAGGAACCCAACCTGAGCAGACGTGGTCAACAGGAATGGGGACTAACTCACAATCTTTTGCTGCCTCCTCCCCTCCTCTTGTGGCGATTGGTGTACCTAGGCTCAATCCCCTCCCACCTACACTCCCTCGTCCCCTCCTCAGGAACTCTCCTGCAGCCCTGAAGCCCTTGCTGATTGCCCTCTGGGCGACAATTCCCACCGGCAGGGCTGAATCTGCCCTACCCTGCCCCTGCACCAGTCCTGACTCCAGGCTCATGACTCAGTCACATTCACTATTTTATAGAGTGACCATTACTGACCTTTCAACTTAGCAATAGGAGCTACCCATCAGACAGTATGCAGCTTCCTCCAGACTTCAGGGAATTCTAGACAGGACTTCTAGCTCACATATCAGAGAGCAAGAGAGAGGGAGGGAATGTGCAGGGAACGAGGCTCACTGATCTTGACTAAGCTGGCACTGCTGCACCCCACATTCTCTCTCTTAGGTCTTTCTCCAAGGCCCTCTCATCTTCTTGGCCAAGGCCAGGCAAGTCACAATCTACATGACCCATCTTCTCACTTCTTTGTATAAAATATTTGAGACTATTTATTCTGTGATTCAACTCTCCCTGACACTCTTCTGTGATTGGGGGAGCAGGCCAACCAGATTCTAAAACTTATTCTCCCGGGAAACCGTATCAATGTGGTATTTGTTCCTGCCTCTCAAATGAGGAATCCAAAGCTATGAGCTTCCCTTTATCCTGAGTTCCTCTCTTCTCCTGCACATGTTAGACAGGTGGCTGGGTGCACAGGACCTGGGCTCTGAAATCAGTCACTGCTGGAGCCCTTCAGTTCTGTTTATGGCCAGCAGGGGGCAGCTGGGAGGGGGGAAGGGAGTTCAGCTGTCATCCTGTGGATGGCTTTGTTTACAGAACATGGTGGTTACCTCCAGAAGTAAGACACTGACTACTGACTGAGGTTTGAATTTAGACTATAATGGTCTCTAAATTTTTTTTATTGACTGATTTTAGAGAGAGAGAGGAAAGGAGAGAGCAAAAGAGAGAGAAACATCGATTTGTTGTTCTACCGATGTATTCATTCCCTGGTGGTCTCCTGTATGCGCCCTGCCTGGGGATTGAACCCTCAACCTAGACTACAGTGTTTTGAGTAATGAATCAAAGGTAACTTTGTATTGGTTCTAGCAGGTCCTGATTCCTGCCCTTCCCGGCTTCCATCTATCCTCAATATTGCAGCCAATGATCCTTTAAAAATATAAGTCAGAATGTGTCACATCTGTGCTCAAAGCTTTGCAATGGCTCTTATCTTATTCTGAGTAAAGCCCGAGGCCTTGAGCGGCCCACAAGCCCCTGCATGGCCTGCCCGCACGCACCCTCTGTCCTCAGCTCCTTCTGCTCACTCTCTGCAGCCCATGCTGCTCCTCAGACCCACCAGGCTTGTTCCCGCCTCGGGTCTTCTCCCGCTGTTTACTCCTCCTGGACCTCCTTCCTCAATGCGCACCCGGCGGCTCCTGGCTCCTAGCCTGCGCCCCAGCCAGTGGATCCCGTTCACCCTGTTTATTGTTCCCCGCAGCACTTACACCTCCTGACACACTGCTGATTGATTTGTTTGTTCCGTGTCCCTCTTCCTCTCTGGAATGCCAGCCCCGAGCAGGGACGTTGCCTATTTTATTCAGTGCTTACTCCCCAGAACCTAGAACAATGCAGGGTCCCTGGTAGGTGTTCAGGGAGTGTTTATTATCTGGGTAATAAATGAGTGGATATTTAAACACTCATAAATACACGATGTCATTTCTGTTTCAAAGTGACCTGTTACTCACAAATTGATTTGGGTACAAGCATGTACCCAAGACAGGATAAGAAACAAGTCCGTGGAAAAGCCGGAGGAATATAGACATCCCTTGAGAATGACTTTGTAAGCAGGGACGTAAATATCTTGCAACACTGAGCTGGTAACTGAGAATGTTAAAGGATCCTGGAATTACCGCAGTAGGAAGTCGCAAATCTACAGAGATCCAGCTTTATGTAGGTACCCAGGTGCTGATACCAGAAAATTTGAGTGCTAATATTCTTTTCAGTTAAAGTAGTCTCCCATCGGAAAAACCAGCTCACATTTTAGTTAAGGTCAAGGATTCGGATGAGTATCAAAGATTTCAAATAACCTCTCCCATCATTCTCACATCTGTCAGATGAAGGTCTCCGGTATTTGTCTCAGAAATATGATAGCCATCACTGTAACGTGCACATGACTTTGTGGCTAGGTTTTGGTAGGGCGGGGGTGAGGGATGGAAAGAACAGAAGGACCTGTGTATGGCAAATAGAAAAAAGAAGTAGATGTCTAGTTCAACACTTCTGTCTGGTTCAGTGAGCATCTATTAATCACGTTCAGTGCACCAGACACCACGCCAGGCACAAGGATACATTAGAAATGAGCTATGAGAATAAACATAAGTAGATCATGTTGATGTGATGGGGTCAGTGCTGCGAGAGAGTTATACTGCACTGGATGAGACCGAGGCAGTTTCCCAGGTGCTGTCCCTGATGCTCTGGACTGAAATGTCGTGTCCAAAATGGTTTTATCGGCCAAGTGTTTAGCTAAGGCGAGCACAAGCTTTAGAATCAAAAGGACTTGGGTTTGAATGTAGGTTTCATCAATTATTAGCTGGGCGCCCTTGGGCAGTTTATTGAACTATCCTGAGGGCAGTTTCCTCATCTTTAAAATGGGGAAATTGACACTCAACCCTACCGGTAGAGAAGAGTGAGGCTCTGCACCTTGAGCATCTGTGTCTGACCCCAGTTCTGTTGCCTTACCAGCCATGCACCTGTACAAGTTCTTAACATATTTATTTATTTTATTTATTTTTTTTTATCCTCACCCGAGGACATTTTTTCATTTTTTGTTCGGATAGAGTGGGAGGGAGAGAGAGGAAGATAGAGAGAGAGAAACATCGACATGAAAGGGACACATCGAGTGGCTGCCACCCGCATGACCAACCAGGGCCGGGGACAAACTGCAACCGAGGCACATGCCCTTAGCGGGAACCGAACCCGGGTCTCTGGACCGCAGGCCGACGCTCTAACCGCTGAGCAAAACCGGCCAGGGCTTAACATATTTATAGATGCAAATCAATTTATGTACTTGTAAAATAGGGATAGTTACAGTATCTACCTCACCGATGATCTTAAAAATTCAATTAAACGTCAGTTTATGTTTTTAGAGCCGTTAAGGTTCGCAGCAAAATTGAACCGGAAGTACAAAGAGTGCCCATACACTTCCTACCCCACGTGAATGCACAGTCTCCTCCCCTATCAACACCCCCCACCAGAATGGTACCTTTGTTACAATTGGTGAACCACCATTGACACATTGCAGTCTCCTAGAGTCCACAGTTTACGTTGTGGTTACTCTTGGTGTTACATGTTTTGTGGGTTTTGACAAATGTATAATGTCACGTCTTTATCATATAGCATCATAGAGAATATTTTCACTGCCCTAAAAATCCTCTGTGCTTTGCTTATCATCCTTTCCTCCCTCCAACTGGGCAACCCCTGATCACTTCACTGTCTCCACAGTTTTGCCTTTTCCAGAATGTCATGTCATTGGAATCAGACAGTTATGTAGCCTTTCACATTAGCTTCTTTCACTTGGTAATATGCATTTAAGTTTCCTCCATGTCTTTTCATGGCTTGATAGCTCATTTCTTTTTAGCACTGAATAATGTTCCATTGGCTGGATATACCACATCAAATTTAGATACATCTTCAAACTAATATATATATAATTACAGTAGGGAAGAGTCAGAAATATCTCTCTTAAAACATTTCTTCAGGTTAGCCTTACAGTAGTAGTTATAGTTAATATAATATTAACTCATAAACATGCTTATTTACATTCTGCCTTTTCTATAATAGCTGATCTCAGTTCATAACTCTCAGATCATAACAGCCAATTCAGCTTTCAGTACATCTTCTAGACTAAGATTACATTACACATACTTAATACACTGCCAATTATATTAGCTGTGTCATGATTCTTTGAAAATTGGTATACCATATGTGTTTGAATGACACATTTATTAACTAGAATATTTAATAAACTAAAATGCAGATTTTCCTATCATATTAGAAAACCAAGTTTAATGCCTACAAAGCATAATAAAGTTGAAGCTGATGATATTATTTCATCATAGGTAATGGTGAATTCCACTCTCTCTCAAGGAAGGAGACTCAGGAACTTTCTTGATTTAAAGCAGACCTCATCTGTAGTGGCTTGGGATCCAGAATTTTAAATTAGCTGATGAATTTGAGGCCAGAATTTATTCCTTCCCCAAATTATTTTGTGTAATTAATACACACATTATGTATCATGTCGTTAAAGGAAGTTTCCTCTGAAGCCAAAAATAGCTCTCAACCAAATATAAAGGTCAGAGTCATTTACAAAGGACTATGCACGTTTTCTTAGAGGAAAGTGACGTCACAGTCTTGTTTCCTCTCCAGCTGTGAACATTAACGAAGCTCAGCAACTGCATTCAAAGACAAGTGTGCCAAGTCCTTGTGAACGGAAGGGCTTCCGAGAAAATACTAAAAACATGCATATTTAGTGAATATATTTACATCATGGAACACTAAAATATAACAATTCATTTATTCATCCATCTATTTAACAATGTTTTCTGTATTTTATTTTTATTGAGATATAATTAACATTATATGTTAGAGTATATCATAAAAATTTCACTTTTAGGGCCTGGCTGGTGTGATTCAGTGGTTGAGCATCGATCCATGCACCAAGGGGTCGCTGGTTCGATTCCCGGTCAGGACACATGCCCAGGTTGTGGGCCAAATCCCCAGTGCGGGGCATGCAGGAGGCGGCCAATCAATGTTCTCTCTCATCGATGTTTCTATCTCTCTCTCCCTCTCCCTTCCTCTCGCTCTAAAAATAAATAAAAATATTTTTTTTAATTTCAGTTTTACAAATTATGCAAATATATAAATTATGCTGTATGGGAAACTAAGCATAGCTGCCCAAGTGCATTTAGAGGAATCCATGACCTTCCTTAATGTTCTCATCTACTAACTCTACTCTCTTTGGGAAATATGTACTTTAGAACAAATTCTAGTTTAATAAGTCTAGATCACAATTCCCCCCCCCCTTTTTTTTTAAGTGATTTGATGAATGAACAAAAATAAAGCAGTTGCTCCAATTATAGTTGGAACTATTTTTATCCTTCTCAGCCTGGTGCCAGATTGCCTCCAGGTGGCGCCAGAGTACGGTAGATTTCTACTAACAAGTAAAGCAAGCTGAATGAAAATGGGTTTTCCTGACATGGACTGGGCATAGAGGGCAGTTACCTACATAGAGATGTAAATTGTGGCTGGTTCATTTCTACATTATTTTCACCATCTGTAAAAATAGCATTTTAGTATATTCAATAATCTAGTTCTTTTGCCCAATTTTAAGAGGAAGGAATTGTGAATGCTGATGTTTTCCTGACAATAACTTCCTGTAAGTATCAGCTGCTCACATGCGTACTTCTTATAGTCCAAGTTCACATATAAGCTCTTTGAGGACAGGTTCTATTTCTCTTTGTGTATTTCCCCAGCTCCTAGCTAAATACTTAAATGCTCAGAAATCCTTGATCTATTTTATTTATTTATTTATTTATTTATTTATTTGTTTATTACATTTATCTTCAGATAGAGCGGGAGGGAGAGAGGGGGAAAGAGAAAGAGAGAGAAACATTGACGTGAGAGAGACACATCGACTGGTTGCCACCCACACGACCCCAACCGGGGCCGGGGACAAACTGCAACCGAGGTACATGGCTTTAGCGGGAACCGAACCAGGGACTCTCTGGTCCGCGGGCCAACGTTCTAATCGCTGTGCCAAACTGGCCAGGGCCCCTTGATCAATTTTAAAATAATGCAGAGAAATGACGCAACACAATTTAAACTGGAAAAGCCAGGAACTTTTGTGATTGTTGAAACTATAGCAGAGAAATGCAGGGCAGAGGTTACTCAATGAATTTGAAATGTGTAAAGCAAATTTTGTAATTTAAAATGCCCTTGGCATGGTGGTGGTCATTGTATTTCATTTTTAAATGCTATTTTGATAGCAATAATGTCTCTCCAGCACTTCTAGGAGTTCACTTTCCAGCTGACAGCAAAAACCCAGTGTGTGCACTCCCCACATATGGTGCCCAGCAGCGCCCAGTGCAGAGCAGAGCCTCAGTATTCAGGAGGATGAATGATAAGAAAGTCTTTGCCCTGGCCGGTTTGGCTCAGCGGTTAGAGCGTCGACCCGCGGGCCAGAGAGTCCCGGGTTCGGTTCTCGCTTAGGGCACATACCTTGGTTGCAGTTTGTCCCCGGCCCTGGTAGGGGTCGTGTGGGTGGCGACCACTCGATGTGTCTCTCTCATGTCAATGTTTCTCTCTCTTCCTCCCTCTCTCCCTCCCGCTCCATCTGAAGATACATGCAAAACCGTCCTTGAGTGAGGATAAAAAAAAAGGCTTCAATGTCAGCTTCAGTTAGGAAATTGTAAGTCTTTTTTTTTTATATTTTATTTTTATTTGATAAATGTCTATTTATTTATTTACTTTTATTGACTCTATTGGGGTTAATAAAATTACATAACCTTCAGGGCTACAATTCTATAATATATCACCTGTATATTATTTTTGTGTTAATCTTCACCTGATAGTATTTTTCCACTGATTTTCAGAGAGTGGAAGGGGAGTGGAGGGGGTGGAGGGAGAGAGAGTTCAATGTGAAAGAAACACATCAATCTGTTGCCTCCTCCATGGCCTAGGATGGAAGCTGCAACCCAGGTATGTGCCCTTGATGGGGAATCGAACCCGAGACCCTTCAGTCCGAGGGCCAACACTCTAACCGCTGAGCCAAACTTGCCAAGGCCATCATCTGTATATTGTATTGTGTGTTCACTACCCTAAGTCAAGTCTCCTTCCATCACAATTTATCCCTCCTTTACCCTTTCTTATCTCCCCCAAACCTCCTTCTATCTATGAGGTGTTTTGTTTGTTTGTTTTGCTTCATCCCTTCATCTTTTTCATCTAGCCCCTCCACCTCCCCCCTGCTGACAGTTGTCAATCTGTTGTCTGAATCTATGAGTCTGCTCCTTTTTTGTTTGTTAGTTTATTTTGTTCATTAGATTCCACATGTAAGTGAAATCATATGGTATTTGTCTTTCTCTGACTGGTTATTTCACTTAGCATAATACTCTCCAGGTCTATCCATGCTGTCGCAAAAGGTAAGATTTCCTTTTTTTTTTTTTTTATGGCCAAGTAGTATTCCATTGTGTAAATGTACCACAGCTTTTTTATCCACTCATCTACGATGGATACTTGGGCTGCTTCCAAGTCTTGGCTATTGTGAAAAGTGCTGCAAAGCCATAGGGGTGCTTATATTCTTGAGAATTAATGTTTCAGATTTCTTCAGATATACTCCCAGAAGTGGAATTGCTGAGTCATAAGACAGTTCCATCGCTAATTTTTTGAGGTAACTCCATACTGCTTTCCACAGGGGCTGCACCGGTCTGCAGGAAGCTGTAAGACTTTAAACAAGTGGTCGGGCATCTGTCTTTATGCGTTTCTATATATTCATCTATTTATTAATATTTCCAAAAGTTTACCTTACATTACCTAATGTCTCTCTCTCTCTAGATCACATTTACCCAAAAGTTTCACACTTTCTGCTTTCAAGTGGTTCGTATCTTCTCATTGGGTCATATAATCAATGAAACTGGAATAATTCAGGACTCCTTCCTTGAAGAATAATTTTTACTATATATTAGAGTGTCTTATAACAATGTCACAGTTTAACAAATTATGCAAACACATAAATTACATTGTATATGAAACTGTGTTTAAACATATATATCTGACCAAGCGCATTTACAGTTCATGACATATTCCTTTATGTTGACATGTTCTTTTAACTCATTAAATCCCTAAAAGATGATTCGATACTGGCCAGCTAGGGTGGGGAAGGGTGTGGGGTTAATCATTTAATAAACTATGAATCAGAGCTGGGCTCCAGTGAGCTGAGCTTTTCTTTCTATAGCATGATGTATGCTGTATTCAGCAAACGTGGACGCAGTTGGCTTCATATATTAAAGACGTACCCTCTGGGATGGAACCCTCAGGAGCACTGATGCACCTGTGCCTCTTGGTCACACAGGTTCAAAACCGAATGAGTCAAGTCTCCATGAGATTTGGGGTGGGGTGGGGGCGCAGTGATGGAGTGCTTGCTCCATGGAATTGCACTGGGTGGGGCTATGGGGAAGGCACCATTGCTCCCCGAGAGAAATGCATCATCAGTGAGAGGAAAGAATAGGCTATGGCGCACTCTTGCCTCTAAATATTGTAACACTATTCTTATTTTGGTTAGTTTCATGAAATTCCTGAACAATGCAGGCGAATTCAGATAGAATCATATATAAGCATCTACAGAATATATTCTCTGACCAACCTTTTTCCTGTTTTTAATATTTTAATATGAATTATACAGTATTATTGTTTTATAGTCTTGATTTTGAAGGGGAAAAAACAATCGAAAAACCTATTTCTAAGTCCTGCTCTAAGTGAAGACAGCTTCACGGGGTTTTTCCAAAGGCACCTGTCCCACAGCTCACCCTGCTCCTCCCCGAGCAAGGATATCACCAACAACGTGAGAATAAATGGTGTTGAAAATGCTGGGGCAAGACTGACAGCCGCTGGCGGAGGGGCTTCGAGCACAGCTTCGGAACAGGTCATCGTGTGCACTGTGGGTACTTCCTCCGGAATATGTGGTTTCCCAATAAAACTCAGGGTCGCTGAAAGCCTGCTTGGTCAAAAACAACAGCATCTTTACCTGAGAGCGTCTAGGCTGACCGTGAGAGTGCGGGGGTAACGCAGACGTTCCCCGCAGGCCAGGCCCCGCAGTTTTCCTCCTGCCCTGGGCTCGGGCGCTGTTGTTCTCTGTCAACCCCAGCCTTTGCCACCTTCCCCTTCTGCAGGGGGTCTCCCACTCGAGGCTCGCAGGCATTTTGCAGGCACGTGTGAAGAAGCCGATGACTGTCCCCACCTTAGACCTCTGAAGGGGAAGCCGGGTGGGGCTGGAAATCTCCTCTGGGAGCAAACAGCGCTATTTTCCTCCTGCTCTCTCTCCATTCGCCGGTCAGCTGCCCTTGACAACGGAAGGAGTGATTTACAGGGGTGCTTCTCAAATTGTACTGTGAATTGAATCACGGGGGGATCTTAGCTAAGAAGCAGATGTGGGTTTCATGGGTCTGGGGTGCGACCTAGCTTCACCTAGCTTCTGCATTTCCAACACGCTCCCGGCTGGTGCTGAGGCCACTGGTCCTGGGACCACACTTTGAGTAACAAGGACTTAGGGCAAGAAATCTGTGACCTTTCACAGAATTTAGTCCCCCCCCACACACACACACTACCACCCCCACGCTCTACCCCACCCCAACCCGGTCATCCCCACTGGGGAAAACCTCATCCTACCTCATGTAACACTGAAATATGTCCCTGCTTGGACTTTTTAAAATTGTGCATTTGCTTATTGGGCAATAAACTCTGAAGGCTAAACAGGCATTTACAGTATCTATTGTAATCAAGTAAAACTTACAGCAAAACTAGCTATCATTTCACAATGTATCATCAATAATGCACTGTGTGGTAATTAGGCAGAACTGCTAAGCAGGCCACATCATTGCCGTAGTTAATATTGCTTCTACACCTATCCCATCTTCAGATTTTCTCTTCTCATTTAGTCATTTTTCTCCCAACTCATAATCACGTTCTCACTCACCTAATGATGTGAATAAGTTTAAACCAAAGTATAGATGAATTTGTGGTGTCATTTTGTTTTTGACATGCAAATCGTTTAGGAGAAGAGAGGTGTTTGAAAGGTAAATCATTAAAGGGAAGAAAACAGAGTCTGAGAAAGTTAAAATCAAAACTTCCCAGATTCATAATTTCATCTTGGCTGACTTTCTCTTCATGCGTGCCATTGAATGACAAAGCTACTTCCATGATAAATGGTGAGCTTGAACATCTTCAGAAAGACAGGGCAACAGATTTTTGACATTGCTGTCAACAGAGTGTGGGGATGGGGACAGGGGTTGATGAAAAGAGTATTGATGGTGAAACACCCGTATAAAAAGAAACATGGCCAAAACATATTTTAGGTCTTCCATGGATGTTTAAGTTTGAGAGGTGAAGAAGGAAAAAAGTGACCTCAGAAACAAAACCTCTAGGTTCTGCTTAGACCTACAGTGGATGGAGGAAGGAAAGGATTCAGGCACATCACTGCCAGGGAAGGACACTGTCAAGTAAAACCCAAGAAAAGCAGGAAAACAGTCATCTTGATTTTATTTATAGTATTTTCTTCTCCAAGATTGTTTTTCAGCACCCTACTCTGGCCAGCAGATTAGAACAAGAAGAAATGAATGGTTTATCCAGTTGAAGACTATTGTTGTTGTTGTAGTTGTTTTTACATGCTGTTGAGTTGGCTCTGACTCCTGGTGACCCTATGAATGAGTGACGTCCACCATGTCCTGTCCTCAGCAGCCCTGCTCAGCTCCTGTAGACTCCTGTCTACGGCTTCTTTTACAAAGTCAATCCATCTCATGTTTGGTCTTCCTCTTTTCCTGCTGTCTTCCATTTTTCCAGCATTATTACCTTTCCAAAGACCCTGCTTTTCATGATGTCCCTGAAGTATGACAGCTCCCATTTTGTCATTTTGGTCTCCAGTGATGTTTCAGACTTAACTTGCTCTAGGACCCACTTGCTCATCTTTCTGATGGGCCAGGGCATCCACGGAGCTCTTCTCTAACACCATACTTCAAATGAATCCCTTTTCCCATCAGTCTTCCTCGCTGTCCAACTTTTGGATCTGTACACGGTAACTGGGAATACGCCACCCCAAAATATGCCACCTTGGCCTATTGTTCATTCTGAGCTAAAGGCGATTAAGAAGAAGCAGATACAAGAGAAGTTCTCTGCCTTCCCCCATTTGCCCAAAAGTAGGACATAAATTTTTAAAGGTGTCTTCAATCCCCTCTCTACAAGAAGTACAGAAGTTAATCACCAGAGACAACTCTAGATCCTTATCAGCCCAGACACAGCACCACAGGAATCCACATAAACTTTTAACTGGAGCTTGTCTGCCTTGGTTTCCCCATATATTCACCTTCCCACAATGTGCTGCTCTAGAAACTCAAAGTCTTTTTTCTTTGTCTGTCGTGTCTCTACAAATGTATTATTTTTCTGTTAAGATGCTCTACAAACCCCCGTTCTAACCACCCCTTTGAGTTACTGGTCTAAGTGTTCTCATACAGCACAGGTTAATAAACTTATTAATCCGTCTTTCATTAGTCTGATTTCTAGGGCCCCAACCAGAGAACCTAACATGGGTAGAGGAAAAATATTTTTTTCTTCTCCTACACAGCTGACTACAGAGGAAATTAACTTATATAATGTCCTAATATGAGATATTCTCTTAAATAAGTTCATGGAGACTGTAACACTGCAAAAGGATAGCTAAAGTACGCCCAGAGATAATAGCTCAAATACATTTCATTTTGTTATGGAGAACAGAAAAGCTGGAAAAAAGAAGAAAGGAATAATGGCCCAGAAACAATACACAAATACAATAATAAATTAATGGTAGTTGGTGGCATGTGGACAGAATAGAAAGGACATGTTTCCCTGAGGGCCCATCTTGCAACAGGCTGAGTTATTTGGTCAGTTCTTGGCTCTCTGCCTACACACTGATGAGAAGGGTGTGATAACATTTACAAGGCACTAGAAACCATTCATTAGAAAGGTAAGACCTCATATTAGAAACTTCCCTCACTTCTATAATTTAGCCAGTATCTAGATCTATTCCATTTAATGTCACAAAAAACATTCCTTCAAAGTCTCTACTTAAAATTCTTTCCCTGTACAATATATTTTAATTCATAAGTTTATCAATTTTCATTCTCCCTAATGACAATATGTTTTCAGATTGGAAAAACATTTTAAGAGGACTTTTCTGTCAAGTTATTCAGGGTGGTGTTTGAGCAACAAAGCTCAGACAGAAATCTACTTAGAACATTTGAAATCATCTCCAGGGGCAGCCCAGCTCCCCCAGAGAGCCCCAGGGTCTGCACATGAACGGCGACCGTTCGACTGTCCCAGTCCTGTCCCAGTTCAGATCCTGTTAAGACCCCGTCTCGAATGCACGCAGTGGAGAACAACCCTCCAGCTCCCCTCTGCCTCCTTCGGCAATGACCACCATTGCCCACTAGATCTGAGTGTCCTTTATGGTCCCTGCATCACTGTTTGAAGAGAGCACTTCCTGGCTTCATGGGTCCTCTCTGTCGCTGGCATTTCCAGGTCACCACGGGGCATTGCAAGTTTGCTGAAGCCCAGTCTCTCCAGCCAGACGTGTACGTCTCACAGTGTTGGTTTCCTCTGAGTGAACTCTGTAGTCTACTGCACCCCGCAGAAAATGACTGTGACCCATGAGGGAGGAACGACCGGGCACTTTGTAGTGTGTCTTTATGGTGCAGAAAAGTCACTATAAGTTGTTTTTCTACTGTGATAGTATGCTAATGAGCTTAGAAACACAGTTTCTGGAGATGACTACCTGGGTTTGAATCCATTTACTTACTGTGTGACATTAGGAAAGCTACAAAACCTCTCTATGTCCAATGTCCTGTCTATCAATTAAGGAAAATACATAAACATCATAAAAAGAAAAAAAGCAGGCTGATGTGCAGTAGCTACATGAAACTACCTTAGGATGGGGTGGGGCCACTTGACTCAAATCAGATCCAGCCAAGGGAATCAGATCTAGCAAATTACACCACAGACAATTAGGCCTCTAAACAAGAAATTATAATCTCAGGAGGGGGTAATTAAGGTTCCTAATTGCACAACACTATTCTGAGGTCCCCCCACCCTCCTTCAATGAAATAGATGCCTCTGTAGATCCTTCCCTAAAGGTATACTGAAAGAGATTCGGCTAGATTTAAAAGAAATCAAGTAGTATGCAAAGAAACTTAGTGACAGCCAAAAATGAAACCACAATTCTCCTTTGTCTTCTGTACTTCACTGAAGCCCAGTGACACCATGCAAGGACGTTAACCCACTGGCAGGGTTAGGCCAAAGGAACCCAGGGTGCTCTGCGGTAGGAGAGTACAGGCCACGAGACGAGCTTATTGTGACCAGCACAGTCGCCTTAAACTTGGCTGCCCATTGAAAACATCTGAGGGGTTATTTAAACTACCAACGGAGGTATGCTTGTAAGCCAGTCCTTAGGGAAGGGCTGATTTGTGATTTGTACTATTTGCCCATTGCTCAGGGGGAAATGCTCCATGGTGGCCAGTTGTAAGCCACCAACATCATGTCACTGAACACAGAGGTGGGAAGAGAAGCCCAGCAGGGACGATCCAGCTCCACGCCACCGAAGTGGCTGGGCCTCACTGGAGGTTTTATTTTAAATGGTGAGGGGTGAGGCCTGAGCAGGGGGGCGTTGAAAACCTCCCCCAGGTGAATCTCATGTGCAGTCATGTTTGAGAACCGCTGGCCTGGCCCACGGAGCTTTCTGTCTGCCTGGTCCTGCTGGCACCCGTTCACCGTTCGCTTGCCAATGACCAGGTCAGTACGTTCCTTTCAAAATAGTGCTGCCATGTCGGGATAATGTGCTCAGGGGAAGCTTCTCCTTCTGCTCGCCCACTCTTAGCTCCTCGCTGGAAGTGTAGGGAGGATGGTGTCTAAAAGTGGTTCACTTAGTAAAAAACATGTATTAAATAATGCGTTCGAGGCACGTGCTGGGCCCTCAAGTAGCAGGTTGAAAAACACTCTTTCTTTTTAAATATGTTTTTATTGATTTTTTAGAGAGAGAGGAAGAGAGAGAGAGATGGAAACATCGATCTGCTGCCTCCTGCACACCCCCCCACTGGGGATCGAGCCCACAGCCTGGGCATGTGCCCTGACCAGGAATCAAACCGGGACCTCTCAGTCCATGGGACAACACTCAAGCCACTGAGCCTCACCGGCCATGAGAAAAATACTTTCTAACTTCAAGAGGCTTCTAGTCTGGAGAAGGAATGATGTCAGCCAGCAATGTCCGGAGAGTGTGGGACAGGAGCACAGAGAAGGGCATGGGGCAGACCCTGTTTGTGGGCTAACCCAGCAGAGTGCCCAACCCCTTGCTGCACTCAGTGTGGTGACAGGGATGTGAAGTGCTCTCCTCCCCAGCCTCCCTTGCAGCTAGGAGTGACGGTTCTACCCAGTGAGAGAGATGGAAGCCAAAATCAACTGGGACTTCCAAAAGGCCTTTTCTTCTTCTGTTAGAAAAACAAAAACAACAAGGCTGGTACAGCCTCTTTGCCCACAGCCTGTCTGTCTTCTATTTGGACCCCAAGGCTGCCGCAGCCATTTTGTAACCATGAGTTAAAAGCCTAAAGAGTCACAGATACAGCACTTCTTGCATCTCTTAATCGTTAAACTAATACCAGAAGCTTTCTCTATTTGTAGATGCGCTTATAAGTTAAGTTATTTCTGGTAAGTGGCTGAATATAATCTAAATGGACAAACTGGTACAGTGACATTCCCACACTGGGAGATGAGGATGGGAGGGTCTTCCTAGAATAAGTAACAACTGAGCCAAACCTCAGAGGATGAGACAAATCAGTAGTGGGGGAGGAATGGGGAGGCAAGGGTTCTAAGCAGAGGAACAGGTCGAGCTGATACCTGCAGGCATGAAGGAGCATGGCGCATTTGGCAAACCACACGCAACAGAGGCTACCAGGAGCATGGGGAGCATTAACCGCTGAGGGCTTGGAGGAGATGAAGCTGGAGGGGCAGGCAGACACCAGGTCCCCAAGCATCCTTTGTGGAAACTAAAGGAATATTTTAAATAGATAATACGGCCCTTTAATGTAGGATGTTACTTCTAGGAATATTTTATTCAATGCCTTATAATTCATGATAGAGAAAAATCAGAAACAATCTAAATGTCACCAATAGGACATGGTAAACTAAATTATGATATTGCCTTATGTTGGAACTTTTTGCAATCATATTTTTAGGGAGTGTATTATTGTACTTGTGACATAATAACTAAAGAAAAATGCACAGTAAAAAACTATGTAGTACAGAATGTCTTTTTTTGTTTTCAGGAAAAAAACATGGAGGAAAAGATGAGATAGAAAAAGAAATTATGAAATAGTAATAGTAGTTCTTGCTAGGTAGTAAAAATACCACTTACTTTTATTTTCTTTTTTATAATTTTTATTTCCCAAATTTTCTAAATAAGCACTTCTATAATCAGAGGGAAGCCTGTTACCTAGAATGTGAGACTGGCAGCTAGAGGGGCCAGACCAAAAGCAGAAAAACCAGTCAGTTGGTATTCAGTGTCCACTTGGTTTCTGAGTCTTTGTGCCGGGCGACTCAAAGTTGGAAAACAGTATTCTAGGAAACTCTCTGGACCTGCTCCCCTCCCAGTAGCCTACTATGGTACCCCATCAAGATTTCTTGATTCTCTGGAATCCTGTGCTGTCGTTTACAATCGCAACAATCCTAGACTTTTCAATGTGCAACCCAGCTTTCTCACTACATTCGGTAAGCCCCCATCTCACTCTCCTTGGGGGTAAGAATTTTTACTTTTTCTATATCCCCAGGATCAATGTGATCACACGTTAGTCACAGTTTCTGCTCCGACCGACCACGGCTTCTGCCAACGCAGCCCTGGACAGCCATGGTTTGTATCATGGGACTCTTTAGTACCCGTGAATGGTAGCAGTTGGACTGCAGTGACTAGGTTGGGCACCTACTCAAGGACAGTTAATCAGTGGGCTAGCATTTTAAACCTGAGCCCATTAGGTTCTTCCCTCAGGAACTTGAATTGGGACGTGCAGAGTGAACCAGCAGTTAGCAGACACTAAAGTTGAAGGGATGTGTAGATGAAGCCGGGAGGGAAGGCCATGGTCATGATACATCATGGCCAACCAGTCATGAGAAAGCAGAAACTATGACCGGGCAGACTCAATGATGTAGGAAAAAGGTATTCAGAGTGCAGGGGAAAAGTGGGAGGCGACAAGAGCAAATCCCTGGAAAATAGCACAAATGGAGGAGAATTAGAGTGAAGTTTCAGAAACTCCAGCTCTTGAGGTTCTTAGACATTGTTGCCTTAACAGATGCTGGCTGATCTACTGCTTTGTTATTTTTTACTTTGGCTCATCACTGTAGGTTCCATGTGTTTGCTTATAAAAATAAACCCTAATGCCCCACTTCTCTTTGTACTTTATTTGACTTATGTTATGAAAGTCTCCTTTCTTGAAATCAGAAGGGCTGAACCTGAATTGTGATTGATTCATTTACTTATCGAATTATTTATTCACTTATTAATTCTTTCATATATTCCACATAACATATTGAAATTGTGCCAGTATTCTATGCACTAGGGATAAAAAGATGTATAATGCAACACCTACCCTTACCAATTATTCAGTATTAGCTCTCATGGTGGTGATCAACAGAAGATAAAAATGAGAGGTAAGTAGAAGGATAGAATAGATATGATTTAACATGGAGTATGGGTGACAGAGGATACAAGGAAAGGACAGGAGGGAAAAATTATGTTTCAGGCTTCTTCCTGGGTCACTGAGAAAATGTCATCCTCCATAATAAAAAATATTGATTTAAGGACATCCAGGTCTGGATCCAATATGAAGCTATAGAAAGAGATCATAAATTACACACAAATTTAGGAACAAAAAGTATTACCAGTAATATTTGGAGCTGTAGCTTTTACAATGAGAAGAAGGCATAGAACAAAATTCTGGGCAACACTAACATTTAAGGGGAGGCCAGAGAATGAGGTCTGCAGGAAGGAAGCCAAGTAGGAGTGATTCATTGGTAGGAAAACTAGGAGAGCAATATATTATGGACACTAAAGAGTAGATCATTTCAAGGAAGACATGATCAACAGTGCAAATGCCACAGAGATGGCGAGAAAGATGTGGACTGAAAAATGCTTGTTATATTTACAATATAGTAGTTGCTGGTGACCTAGATAAGACAGCTTAGTGAGAGAATCACTAAGACATCAATGGGCTGAGGATCAAACAGTAAACATGAATTAGTTATTAAGTAAGCTAGACTCTAACAGGTAGGAGAGGACAGAGGATCACCCCAAGGTGGGTATGTAAGAGGATGTACAGTCAGGGATTGATAGAGCCCGTCCACCAGTCTCCACCCTTTTAGCATAAGGTGAGAAATTTAATGCTCGGGTTCTGAATGTCCACCCAGAACCGTTCCTCTGTGTTCTGGTCTCCTCCCTACTTCTCCCAAGTCCATTGTGAAGAAGACACAGCCCATACCAGAGAGGGCCACAAAGAAGCATGGAATCCTGGAAGGGAAAGGCAAGTTTCCTCTAAAGCTAGGAGGCAGAATAATCATTATGTGGTGCACTTAGCTCTTAGAGGAGACTGGGGACATGCCCAAAGTATTTGGGACAGTGTGGGGAGAGAGCATAAAAGTGGGAAGATAAGTGACACTGGATGGACCAGGACAGGAATTGCAAAGCAGTACGGAAAAGGTAGTGAACTATGTAGTTGGTTATTTTCTTTTGTCTCTTCTTCCCTTTTATTTATTTATTCAGTCATTCATTTTATCAATGTGGTGTCATGAATTGCACACTTTAGGTTATAATCCAATACTTCATTATCTATTTTGTTGCTCAAGTTGTTTGGCTTTGGCCATTCGGGGTCTTCCGGTAGATCCTGTGTCACTGTGACATATCCCCACTGTTCTGTGTTTTTGAGCATTAACTTACACTCTGGCATTACAATATTCTCCAGGCTTATCTTCCATATTGCCTTCACCATCCCTAGAATCAGCCATTTCTCCCAGGAACCCTCGCTCCTTATACTAGAGAATGGAACTATTCTATTAGAAACCAACATCTGACGCTAGGTGTGCTTGTTGTTATCAGGTGTCATTGTTTGTAGGCCCTCTCATTAGACCAAGCTAGGAAATACGTACATGTACTAGCACACACACACACATATCTATATTTTCTGTATCTATCCATCTTCATCTTTATTAAGCTAGACATTAGTTCATTCTGATGTTTCTAAACTTAATCCAATCCAACATGGTTCCTTCTAGCCTTCTTCCTTGCTCATCTGAGACCTCCTCACTTAGCAGGGAGAAACCTGACTCCCACAGACCAGTGTTCATTTACTTATTTGTTCTATCCCAGTGAATATGAACAGAAGTTTCAGAATTCACTTATATCCCCATAAAACACAACTTTAGCAACTGGAGCACAGTGTTTATTTACAGTTCTTTTTGTCTTTAGTCTTATAGTTTTCCTGTTAAAACACCATTTTCTAAAGTTATTTTAGGTCATCTTTCTCTGCACATTCCCACTGGTTAATTTTTAAATTTCTCTATTTATGTTTGGCTATGTTATTATCAACAGCTTTCTATCTTATAAGTGTTGATATCTATCTCTATAACTTCAATGAGCCCAACTTTTTGAACTTAATATTTTAAAAAGCAACATGTTCTTTACTTTCCATTCTTTTCTTTAAAGGCGTACTATAAAGATACTGAGCATCAAATTATACCTTTCTTAGTTGAAAATATAAACAAAATTTTATTGTAAAAAGACAGGTGCTTGTGATAGAAGTTGGTTGGAGAACATGATTCACAAGGACCCTGTGCAGGCAGAAAGTGATTCTTTAAGGGAAGAGAACAAGGATGAGAACTAGGAAGAGATTGTCAGTGATGGCTGAGAGTGAAAGTAATAGATTGTTTGGGTGTCCTGTGCCTTGGGAGGGAAATATGCCTCAGTGTTATGTTCCTTGGGAAGAAATTAGGCAACAGGAAATGTGAGTGATCCATGGCTGTCCAGAAAGCCTGAAGGGACAATGGAGGTTTGTCCAGTAGCATCAAGAGAGGATAGTTGAAATATAGTTCTTTGGTTTTTATCTACTGAAGGAGAATTCCTGGCCACTTTCAAGACTCAGCACACGGTATGGAAGCCTGGAAGGCTGTGGGTAGACAGATAAGCAGATACACAGCACCATTTTGCAGACTCCTTTGGGAGGATAGCAGGTGTAGACGCAGTCTGCCAAACACATGTTTGGTCTAAGCATTAAATAATGTTTTATGTTAAACCCTTAAATATAAGTTTGTTACTAGAGGGCTTGTTCAGTATTTTTGCTATTTCCAAGCTTTGCTAGGAAAATGGGAAATGCCATATGGCAATATTCCACTGAATACCATGGAAGCTACATGAAAAGCTGTACATATAGATGTGCTACTGTACATTTACAGTAATCTCTTGATGGGCAAATTTTGCTATCCCAGTCATTTCTCAGCATTCTGTAGAGACCCTGGTTTCCAGGATTACAATCACATTAATGTCCAAGAAGTCATCATAAAAATCATCTTTAAATCTTATAACTTAAAGGGATTGTTGTGGCTTGACCTTCTGGTTCCTGATCGTGAGACTAGCTGGGAAGGAATTTGTAAAAAGACTTCAGGAGCACTAAATTATTGGGACTTATAAAATTTTGGGGGAAAGGAGAAATGTAAAGTCACACCTTGTAGGGTCATGCTTTTAGACTACCACATCAAAAGTCCTGGAATTCCATTCAACTGAATATATATTAATGAGTGCCAGTAACATGTGAGCATTGTGCTAGGCTTCAGGGATTTCCTACAAAGATGATTCAAACACACTCAATGCTCATAATGGGCTTACAGTCAATCAGAGCAACAGGAAAAATACACGCACATGTAATGGTTGCATCAACTTTATGGTGGAGGTAGCCTCAGAGATTGGCCTTAATGGATGCGCAGGACTTCACAGGGTAAAGATGAGAAGGAAAGCACTTCAGACCAAGTGACCAACAAGGCACAGATGTCAAAAATTCAGGGTATTTGAGGGAAGACTTACTAGTCCAGTTTGGCAAGATCAGTGAATTTCAGAATGTGGTTCCTGGACCATCAGCTTCAGCATCACCTGGGAACTTGGTGGAAATGCAAATGCTTAGGTCTCAATATAGAGGCACCAGCAATTTCACACCCAGGTATATATTCCAAAAGTATAAAAAACCTATGCCCATACAAAACCACGTACATGAATGTTTATAGCAGCATCATTCATAATAGGCAAAAAGTGGAAACAACTCAACTATCCATCAACTGATGAATGGATAAATAAAATGTGGTATATCCATTCAGTGAAATATTATTCAGCCATAAAGAGAAACGAAATGCAGATACATGTTGCAACAGATATGAACCTTGAAAACGCTGTGGTGAGTGAAAGAAGCCAGTCACAAAGGATCACATAGTATGTGATTATATTTATATGAAATGTCCAGAGTAGGTAAATTTACAGAGACAGAAAGTAGATGAGTGGTTTCCAAGGACTTGGGAGAAGGGGGAATGGGAAATGGATGCTAATAGGTTTCTTACAGAGTGATGAAAATGTTCTACAATTAGATAGTCATAATGGTTGCACCTCCTTATGAGTAAACTAAAAACCACTGAATTGTGCACTTTAAAAGAGTCACTGTTGTGATATGTAAAGTATATCTCAATTGAATAAAAAAGAAAAAAAGTGTTCTCAGGTCTCATCCCAGTTCTACTGAATCAGAAGCCCTGGGGTGCCACCTAGCAACCTGTGTTTGGACCAGTCTTCTGGGTGATTCTAATGTACACTCACATACAAGAACCATCTGGATCTCAGCACTGGATAGACATTATTATCACTTGGGGAATTTAAAAAGTTATCAATTTCCTGGGCGCCATGCCTAAGTAATTGGGCCAGGGAATCAGTGTTTTTTGAAAGCTATTCATGTGACTCTCTTGTGTATCACAGTTGAGAACCACTGGTCTGACACCTAAGGCATGTATGGATGGATTAATGAGTGATGGTGCAGATGGAGACTGGAGAGAAAGATTGGAGAAAGATTGGGGCCTCACTGTAGAGGGCCTTGAAAAACAACCTTGAAGGGAAGGAGAAGGAGATTATTAGATGAGCATGGTAAGGTAGGCACTGAAGGCCAGGAGATCAGTGGGGGAATTTGGATAGATAAGAGAAACCCAGGGTCAAAGCAGAATTGTGATGATAAGCATGAAAAGGAAGGATTTAAGTGAGAGAAGCATGGCGACAGATATACAGGATGTGAAAGCTAATGACATAGAGGGTGGGGTAGGAGAGAGAAGAGTCAGAAGTTGTCTTCAGAGTTTTAAGTGTAGACAATTGGATAAAGGTAATGCCATTAAAATAAATAAGGAAATTAAGCATTTCTGATGGCATTTTTGGTGTAAAGGAAGGAAAAGTACAGGATGAAGGGGAGAGGTCAAAGAGCAAAGTTGAAGGTAAAGATAAGGAAGAGATAATCCACGATGCACTAACCTTTTAAAAAAACACAAGAGCTACAACTATTCCAAGAGCAGATCAGTTTCTGCCATATTATTCTAAAACTATCATTGCAAATATATTTAATCAATTATTGGAGCTTTTATTATTATCCTATTGCTGCCATAACACATCACCTCAAACTTAACAGCTTAAAAACAAAAAACTGTATTATCTTAACAGTTTTGTAGGGCAGATATTTGAATTGGGTCTCAGTAGGCTAAAATTAAGGTGTTGGTAGGGCTGCATTTCTGTCTGGAGGGTCTAAGAGATAATCTATTTTCTTGCCTTTTCTAAATGCTAGAGGCTATTTACATTCCTTGGCTGGTGGGACCTTCCATTTTCAAAGCAGCAATGATGAGTTGAGTTTTTTTCATATTACATCACTTTGACTTCTGCTTCCTTCCTCTTTCACTTTTAAGGGACCTTGAGATTACACTGAACCCACCCAGATAATCTGGATAATCTCCCTATTTTAAGGTCAGCCAATTAAAAACCTTAATTTCAACTACAACCTTCATTTTCATTTGCCATGTAGCATAATACATTCACAGGTTCTGGGGATTAGGACATGGACATCTTTGGGGGCCATTATTCTGTTGATCATAGAGCCATTTCATATTTTTATTTTTATTTTTTTGTTAATCCTCACCCGAGGACATTTTTCCAATGATTTTTTTAGAGAGTGGAAAGGAGGGAGGAAGAGAGAGAGAGAGATAAACATCTATGCGAGAGAGACACATTGATTGGTTGCCTCCTGCATGACCCCAACCAGCCAGGGATTGAGTTTACAACCCAGACACATGCCCTTGACTGGGAATCAAACCTATGACCCATTTGGTCTGAGGGCCCACACTCTAACCTCTGAGCCAGATTGGCCAGGACCCATTTCATATTTTTAGACTCATCATGATACAATTCAATTTATGACTTCCAAGTCTGTTCTAGTATTTTGTAATATACATAAAATGTTGTTCCTTTCTGTGGAGTCCTTACTCTGTGTTATTGGAACTAATTACCACAAGCCAGATAACAGTGGGGATATTGATGGTGTAACCAGAACCCAAGCCTGGCTGCCTGCCCCCAAGAAAGCCAAACTCATGAGATAGATGCTGGTGAAAAAGGAAAGTGGTTTATTCAAGTTTCAGTAACCTGAGGAGATGGGGGACTCTTGTCACAAAGCCCATCTCCACATCTCAGTGCAAGCAGAAGTTTTCATAAGGAGGAAGAGGGAAAGCAAAACAAATAAATCAAGGGGCAGGGGTTGAAAAGCCTGCACAGTCCATTCTGATAAGGACCTCGAAACTGGTCAAGTGATGGTCTGGTGTGTATCATCCTGCTCTTTGTCATCCTGGTCTTCATCATCCTGGTTCTATGTCATTGAAGGTCAGCAAATCTCCCTGAACTGGGATGACTGAAGGTTGGAGTCTATTTCTTAAGTTAGTTCCTAGGATTCTTATACAAACATGCTGTTTATCTACAGGCTACATATTAGAGTCAGCATTTACAGAAACAATGTCAAAAGAATGGTGGGGTGGATTACAATTCCCACTGTTACAATAGCTTATAATTCAACATAGAGGAATAAAATTAACTTAAGAGTGTGAATATAAGCAAATTGCATAGATTCCTGTCTGTTGTCATAGAAATTAAGAAGTTTTTAAATCACTTCCACAGTTTTACTTCTGTTTTTGTCCTCTTTATGAGACTTGTATGTCTTTGCTAGGGCTACAGTAACAAAGTACCTCAGACTGGGTGTCTTAAACAACAGAAATTTATTTTCTCACAGTTCTGGAGACTAGCAGTCTGAGATAAAGGTGTTGGCAGAGTTGGTTTCTTCCTAGGCCACTGGGGAAGGCTCTGTTCCAGGCCTCTGTCCTTGGATGGTAGATGTCTGTCTTTATGTTTTCAACCATCTTCCCTCTGTATGTTTTTGTGTCCAAATTTCCTCTTAAAAGGACATCAGTCATATTGGATTAGGGCTCACCACAATGTCCTCATTTTAACGTAATCACCTCTTTAAAGATTCTGTCTCTAAATACAGTCACATTCTGACATGTTTGGCATTAGAATTTCAACATATGAATTATTTATTTATTTTTTTAATCCTCACTGGAGGATATTTTTTCCTTTTATCTTCAGATAGAGTGGGAGGGGGAGAGAAAGAGGGAGGGAGAGAGGGAAAGAGAGAGAAACATCAATGTGAGAGAGACACATTGCCTGGTTTCCTCCCCCACGACCCCCACCAGGGCTGGGGACTGAACCACAACCAAGATATGTGCACTTGACTGGAAATGAACTCATGACTCTTAGGTCCGTGGACTGACATTCTAACCACTGAGCAAAACCAGCCAGGGCTCAACATAAGAATTTTTGAGGGAGACACAATTCAGTCCACAATATAATAGGATAATTATGTTATCCCATAATAGGATAAACCTATTACAAAATGAATCTCATGGCCCTGGCCAGGTAGCTCAGTTAGTTAGAGTGTTGTCCTGATATGCCAAGGTTGCGGGTTCAATCCCCGGTCAGGGAACATGAGATTCATTTTGTAACAGGTCTCTCTCCCTCTCTCCCCTCCCACCCATCCCTCTTTTCCACCCTCACCCCTCCTTCTATCTAAAATTTAAAAATTGAAAAAAAAAAAAAAAAGAATCACATGTGCACCTCTGACGGTTGCTGGCTGCCTCAGAGCGTCTTTCAGGAAGGATTCTGAGAATATCTGGGCTCAGTAGGAAAGAACACTGTGATTAACTAGCAATGATGGTCATGATCACTGGCTGGTAGAATGGCAAGTAGCCTGTCATGGATTTGTAAACCCTCTCAGTGATGATCACCACATAGAGGATGAAAGATCCTTGCTCAGGACAGAGTAGACTACCATCCAGGAAGAATAATGTTGGATACTGATGTGCTGAGCCATCATTTAAATTATAACCTAGAATTTATTGTACCACCTCCACTAGAAGTTTTCATATTGTTTATACTACATGGTTCCAAACTGACTAGTGTCTAAGTGCTTAAGTGATAATTAGAGAAACTGCCTGTTTAGTGCTAGTCTCAGTCTAACTAAATCAGCTAGACATGCCTAGGGGCACTCACCTGGCCCGTGAGCTTCACAGACATCTCCCATTTCCAAACTAGTGTTTCACTGGCAAGACACCCTTCAGCAATAACCATTAGGAAACTTTAAAGAAAAAAATAATTTTTTACAGGCTTTGGAGTATACAAGGCATGCCAGGGGCACACAGCGAGGTCAAGGGTAGAAAGAGGGAGAGAGAGTACATGGACCTGGGGTTCTGCTTTTATTGTGATCAAGAATGGGGGCCTACAGCTTCATGGGCTCACTCTTTATTGGTGATTTTAAAATATAAGAGCAAGAATTTAAAACATGGGAAGAGAAAACAACAACAAGTGGCCCAAATAGTTAGTTATGGAAAGCAATGAAGATTTCTAAACCAAAGGAGATGCAGTGGCAGAGGAGGCCTGGCTCTGTATCTAGTCCCTGGCTGGCCCTGTGTTGAGAGAAACTTCGTGGAAGGGGATGCCTCTTAGAAATGGTTGCCTGGGCAATCAAAGCTTGCAGGCACTTTCATTACAAAAAGAAAAGTCAACTTTTAGGACTAACACTACACTGCCTGGGTAGTCCAAGTCATTGACAAGCCACTAATATGAATTGTCCATTCATAAAGGATGAATTTTATAGGAAAATTGACTCATTCAAGAAGATACAATTCATTATTTTGACTCTACCACAGAGAGCATGAATTCTTTTAACAATAATACATTTAGACATTGTCCACAGAAAAGAATTGGTTAGAAAACTTTGGGGAACCTGATATTGTTTTCACTGAAACTGACAAAATATCATTATATAAGGATTAATATGTTTTTTATAAGATTAACTCTGTGGGGGGAAAAATTGGTTTGGCTATAGTCCCTAGAATGGTCCAACATGCTTCTATATTACCAAAACGCTGCTTGAAAAACCACAGCTTTGAGCCGGCCATTTGCAAGGCAGACTGCCTGGTATTATTTCTGAGAGTGAGTCTGTAGTTGAATTTAAGAAAATTGGGATTAGAGCCTTAAACAAGTCATCCCAGGCACATGTCTTTATTCTCATGGAATCACTCAGGCTGAAGTAGGGTACAGACAGGTAAAGCTGTTCCAAAGGAGATGCAAAGGGGCATGGCTGAGACTCGGCATGACTCAGAAACAGGAGTCAATTCCGTTGGGATTACTGCTGTTTCAAGCCCTGCATCAACAGACTCCCAGAGATTTTACAAGATTAACTAGAATGTATGCAGATGGACCAAACACCTTGTTTATCTTTACCACAAAAGTCTATCTTTGCTGAGAAGTATGGAGTGGGACCAAGCTGGCTTCCTGCCACTCTGCTTAACATCATGGGGAAGGTGTCACGTGAGGCTGGAGCACAAAAGAACCAGTGTGACACAGCCAGGTCCACTGACATCAAAGCCTCCCTCTTGGCGTGACCTGGCAACAGTAGAACCAGGACTTACTAGAGTTACCAGGAAACAGCACAAGTCATCATTCCTCTCTGTTCTCAAACAAATGGAGAGAAATTGCCTGGTACTTCTCATTATATCGTAAATGTTCAAGTAATATATGAATATGAATTATTGTAAAAAATATGAATATATGAATCATTTTATTTTATTTTTTAACTTATCTTTATTGTTGAATGTATTACAGATGTTCCTCATTTTCCCCCATTAACCCCCTCCTCCCCATTCCTGCCCCCCTCCTGCTTTTCCCCACACTGTTGTCTGTGTCCATTAGTTATGCATATATACATATAAGTTCTTTGGTTTATTTCTTCCCATCCCCCAACCCCCCTTTCCTTTGAGGTTTGTCAATCTAACAACCAATTTGTACTTCTTAATCCCTTCACCTTTTTCACCCATTCCCCCAGTCCCCACCCATCTGGTATCCTACAAAAGTTCTCTGTATCTATGAGGATGTTTCTGTTCTGCTTGTTCATTTTGTTTGTAGATTCAATTGTTCATAGATATGTATTTATTGCCATTTTGTTTGTTCATATTTTTTTATCTTTTTCTTCAAGAAGACCCTTCAACATTTCATATAATAATGGTTTGGTGGTGGTGAACTCCTTTAGCTTTTCCTTGTCTGGGAAACTCTTTATATGGCCATCGATTCTAAATGACAGCTTTGCAGGATAGAGTAATCTTGGTTGTAGGTTCTTGCTTTTCATCACTCTGAATATTTCTTGCCACTCCCTTCTGGCCTGCAAAGTTTCTTTTGAGAAATCAGCTGACAGTCTGATGGGAACTCCCTTGTAGGTAACTAACTGCTTTTCTCTTGCTGCTTTTAAGATTCTCTCTTTGTCTTGAGCCTTTTGCATTTTGATGATGATGTGTCTTGGTGTGGGCCTCTTGGGGTTCACCTTGTTTGGCACTCTCTGTGCTTCCTGGACTTGTATGTCTGTTTCCTTCACCAAGTTAGGGAAGTTTTCTGCCATTCTTGTTTCAAATAGGTTTTCGATTTCTTGTTCTCTCTCCTCTCCTTCTGGCACCCCTAAGATGCGAATGTTGGCATGCTTGAAGTTGTCCCAGAGGCTCCTTACACTATCCTCATTTCTTTGGATTCTTTTTTCTTTTTGCTGTTCTGATTGGGTGTTTTTTGCTTCCTTATATTCCAAATCGATGGTTTGCTTCTTGGATTTACTTACTCTACTATTGAATTTGTGTAAACTATTCTTTATTTCAGTTAGTGCCTCCTTCATTTCTGACTGGTCCTTTTTTATGCTCTTGAGGCCCTCACTAAGTTCATTGAGGTTCTCACTAAGTCCATTGAACATCCTTATAAGCAGTGTTTTGAACTCAGCATCTGTTAGGTTGCTTAACTCCATTTCACTTAGTTCTTTTCCTGGAGTTTGGTTCTGTTCTTTCATTTGGGACCTGTTTCTTTGTCTCCTCATTTTGGCTGCCTCCCTGTGTTTGTTTCTATGTATTACTTAGCGAGAGGTATAGGGCTAGCTGAGACCAGATGCTGCTTGTTTGAAAGAATTTAGGAAAAGCTGAAGCAGGATCCAAGACAGGCCAATCCTATGGTAAAGCAACTGGCAACAGCTTGGGTGGGCCTGGAAGTTGGGTGGGGCGGGGCCTCAGGGAATCACCAGGGTGGGGCCAACAGTGTGAGCCAGGTTGCTGGAGTCCCAGATATGACGGCGTCTGCGGGCCCAGGGAAGGGCTCACCAAAGAAACAAAGGCCTCTGACAGCACGTCTGTCCAGGAGAAAGCTGCCTCTCCAGCCCTCGCTCCAATGCCAAACAGCTCAGTTTTCCCCATATGACTCTGGTGCCTTTCAGGTTCCTTCCTGCACCCTGGAGCCTGGAGGGTGGGAGTCCCAGTAAGTCTGTGCGCGGGCCCTTTAAGAGGAGCTGCCGGGGGCTCCAGCCGCCTCAGCCTCAGTTCCCGCTGGTTTTCCAGCCAGAAGTTATGGGGATTCTCTTCCTGGCACTGGAACCCTCAGCTGGGCGCCTGGTGTGGGACAGGGACCCCTCACTCCTCAGGGAGGACCTTCCCAGCGAGGTATCCTCCTAATTTTTATGCGCCACACGTGGGTGTGGGACCAGCCCATCCGCCTCCGCCCCTCCTACCAGTCTCGATGTGGCGGCTGCTTCTTTAATTCCGTAGTTGTAGAACTTCCATTCAGCTGATTTCAGGCGGTTTTGAATGATGGTTGTTCGATAGTTTAGTTGTAACTTTGATGTGGTTGTGGGAGGACGCGATTCCGCGTTACCTACGCCGCCATCTTGACCGGAAGTCCATATGAATCATTTCAAAATATCAATATACAAATAGTTTTAAAATGTACATAGATATATAGAGAAATGTAGATATAGATATCTCGAACATTTTACCTATTATTCAACAACTTGCTTATTTTTCACTTAGCCTTTTGCCATATTAATCCATAGATGTACCTCTTCTTTTATTGCTGCACAGTATCATAACAGAATATTTTATTTAATCATTCTTTCTATTGCTTGCCACATAGTCAGCTCCCGACCCCCTAATACTGAAAATGCCGCTGTGTATACACGTCCTTTCTGTGTCTTATTCGGACTTCAAGCAGGAGTTTTCTCTAGGGTAGATTCAAGAAAGAGCAAATGTTGGGAGAAAGCATCTTTTATTTTGAGCGTAATGAGTACTGACAAACTGGCCCCCCAGTCATGTTGCCAATGTTTAATATGTTTTTATTTGTGGCCCAAAACAGTGTGTCCCTATTGTTTTAATTTGTATTCCTCTCATCTAGTGTGTGTGGGCTTGCTACTATAAAACAGAAACATCCTTGCTTGTGTGTCTGTTGCGCATGCGCGGAGTCGGTGTGGGATCCTCAGGGAACCAGTGAACGCCCTGAGCCATCGGACTGGTAAAGCCTGTAGCACAGCAAGGGGTGCTTCCCAGCCCTGCAGCCGGTGAGCAAATCCCACCCAGCGGTCCCGCCTGTCACATGACACCACTCCCTAGGGGCCACTCCTTGCTTCATCTGGAATGAATGCCAGGTACTTCTACTCACGATTTATTTCATGTAGACCATACGAGTGCAGTTCTTATCAGCTTAACTCTCTATGAATCCTAGAGAAATCCCCCCTACCCCCATTTCTCTTTCCCAGAATGAAAACAGTGAAAAATGCAGTTAAGTGAAAATGACGCTTTTGGGGGAGGAGAGGTGTGATCATAATTTAATTATTATTTTTAGCAAAGCACTAAAGGCATCAGAAGGCCTTGCAAAGGCTGTCACGACCAGCTCACAGCCCAGCATCCAATAGAATGGTAAACTTTAAGACTTGCTTCCCCAAAGTATGATTGGCAACTGCCTCCATAATAGTGATGCCCAGGCTAGTAAAATTTCAAAATCAAAACAAGGCTTTAGCGAATGGCAGGGTTTATTTGATCAAGTATAGGCATTACAAACAAATAAACAAAGACCTTGCCATTTATTCTCACCATTTTTTCTTAAATGAAAGGATATTTGCCCTGGCCAGTTTGGGTCAGTGGTTAGAGTATCAGCCCATGGACCAAAGGGTCTCAGGTTCAATTCCCGGTCAAGGGCACATACCTGGGTTGCAGGTTCCATCCCCGGCCCCATTCGAGAGGCAACCAATTGATGCACAACCATTTCCAGATCATGTCCTGAACCACGGCCTCTGTCAACCACAGGCCACTTTCCCAGGCCCCAGCACTCTCTCACATCAATGTTTCTCTCTCTCTTCCCCTCCCTCCCTTCCACTCTATCTAAAAAATTCAATGGAAAAATATCCTCAGGAGAGGGTTAGCAAAAAAAGAAATGAAGAGCAAAGTTAGAGTTTTGGCTGGCTGTTTGGAAGGCTGAGACCAGCCTGGATGGGATTATGTGAGACAGTGTATGTTGGAGAGAGGCTGTGCCAGGGAGGAGGCTGGGGAAGGAGGGCAGAGCTGAGCTGAAAAGTGTGTGGTTACTGCCATTTGATATTTCCCAACTGAGTGACTGACCCATTTGCCCTCATGCAGAATTATTTAGAAAACTTGCACTTATGTCTGCAATTGTTAGCCAGTAGTATGTTTATTTTAGAGGATGATTCTGAGACCATTTTCCTATTCTTTCCATAGTATCATGTGATGGTGTTTTTCTTAGCTGAATGGTTCCTTTCCTTCTGAATTAATTGGCTCCTTTTTGTACCTGGTGGTTCTGCAATACATTCGCTCACCACTGCACAACCCGAGAGTCTGAAAAAATAGAGTTTAACAACAGCTCTTCCTGTGAATTTCATGTCGCAGAAGGAACAATCGAGCTGTGAAGTGTCTCCTAGAACCCAGCTCTACTTGGTCTGATATTAGTGAAACAAGCAGACTGTGAGTCTGGCTTATGGAGCATTAATTTTGGATTCCTGAGTGATGTAGGCAGATACTGTGGAGCAAGACCGGGCAGGTCCATACACACCATTCACCAGCAGGAGCAGAGAGTTCCCAGGAGAAGGAAGATGCTACTGAGAAAGCACAGCTAAGAGCAGTGCTCTTTGGGGAAAAGAGGAAAGAAGCCTCTGAAAAATCGTCTAAACTTCCATTCCCTAAGCACTCTAGATCTTGGGCTGTGATGGTCCCAGAGAACGTCTGAGCTAAACCAGCACAGAATGGAAAAAATGTTTCTGCTTGATTGTCTGTCAAGTTTACCAAGAGCTTAAGCACGAACTTTGCCAGGCTGGGACAGGATGTGAGGCCACGTGCAGGTGACTCGAAGAAGGACAATTTCCGGGATAGAAACGTTTCACGTATTGTGAGACACACTGATTTGAGTAACTGTGAGCAACACAACCCCCGGGTTTCTTTCCGTTTCTACTCCCTGAGCCGTACAGCTTAGAGTGCACTAAAATGAGAGGTAACTGAATGATGTTTTCAAGAGGAAACAAGTTTCAGCATGAAATTGTTCCTCTGAAGCATCTATGGCTGTGACCAAGTCAGTCAGGAATGCCACCACCAGGCAGCAAGCCACCCAGCGTCTTCCCAGCAGGTCCTGGCTTTCAGACACCCATCATTTCAAAACCCTGCACTACTGCTTTTCAATGTGGCTTCTTTCTCTTCACCCATTCTTTTCTTGCCCGTAATATCAGAGCCATGTATTTAAAAAATACCCTATGGTAATGGTTTGTGGTGGAACCCTTTAAAGAGGCTGAGCTTGTTAAAGAACTAAAAACATTGGGAACAGGCTTGAGACAGTGATGTCGAAGACAGCACTAGAGCAAAATGCAGCCGAGCTGGAAAATTATTTTACAAACTGGCAAGAAGTGAGTCCCTCAAGCTTTGTACGCCTGCATCGTTCAAAGAGCAATTTACAAACAAAAAACAAGATTTGATTTTTTTTAAAAAAGGTGTGTTCTCAAAATTAATATCCTAACATAAATACCAGATTCAATTCTGACTCTAAAATAACTCAGTCAGGTGGCAGTCACCTCAGAAGAATAGACATCACTCCAGAAATGCGAACTGAATGAGGCACTTCTATGGAGGGGCCAGTGAAGAGCCCCGGAGATGCGCTGGCGAGTGCGGGCTCCCTGGACCCTCCAGTTCACCGCATGGCTCGCCGTCACTAACGAGCCTGCCTTGAGCAAGAGCTCCTGGGCTTCTCCTCTCTCAGCAAATGTTTTGAGGAACTTCAAAACTGGATGGATTAGGGCCCCTGAGCCAGATCAAAGCACCTCAGAACACACCCGGGCAAGTCGAATGCAGCCGAGGCAGGGTTGTAACACGGAGAAGAAACAATATAAAGGAAAAAAGGGCCACTGATTGTACCTGACACTCTGCCCAGGTGTGGCGAGCTCAGTGGCCATCTAGGAAAGATCTGGAGGCTTCTCTTGGTGTAGCCTGGCCTCTGTAAGCACAGTCCAGACCCATAAAAACCACTGGGGGAAAAATGGCTGCCTCTCCCTCTTTCTATCCCCCCATTTACAAACCCACCCTGGTGTCATGAGTGAAGTGGAGTTAGAGGGCTCCTGGGGTTGTCCCCTGGGGGATAAGAGTGTAGGAGCCATGAGCAGACAGCACAGAATATCCTGGGCCAGGAGAGGTGCGCAGATTTGGGTGCCAGGGCAATGCCCCTGGCGACAGAGACCAACACAAATGGTTCCTGGGGCTGCGTCCACAGTGAATCTCAGCAGGGACAGTTTTACCCCCGGGAGACATTTGGCAATGTCTGGAGCTGTTTGGGGTTGTCACAACTGCGAGGATGCTCCTGGAGCCTAGTGGGTAGAGGCCAGGGATGCTGCTGAAACCCTCCAGCACAGGGCAGCCTCCTCAGCCAGGACTTATCTGGCACTAAATGTCAATAATGCCAAGGTGGAGACCCCTGCTCTAGAGAAGGCCCCCAACCCCACATTGAGTAAAGGGAGGAAAAGAAGATCACAAAATAACCAGCTCTCAAGGAAGCAGAGCGGTATTCATGCTGGGCAGCAGGCTCTAAGGAAGCGTGTCAGGGGGTCAGTGCTCCCCAAAGGAGGGGGGCAGGCTTACTGTGGTCGGTTCTGTCCTGGTTGAGTCCTTGGCATTGTGCTTAGTATCTGCTACTTCAATCCATGTAAACGAGTATACAGAAAAACATTAATGAAAAGGAATTCTTCCTGCTCCCCTGGAGAACAGTTCTGAAAAGACAATCTGTTTGTTTGTTTGTTTGTTTGTTTGTTTGTTTGTTTGTTTGTTTCAGTCAATAGAAAAAGATGACACTATGGGGCAGGGGTTTTGTCTGTTTTGTCAACTGATGCACCTCAAGTTTCTGGAATAATATTTGGCATATAAAAAGCATTCAAAATTTATTTATTGAGTGATAAATAGCCTCAGAGCAACCCAGACTTCTCAGGTCTCATCCTCACTGAAGAATTACTAGGTGACATTTATTGTTTATTGAGTACCAAGAACTGTTCTAAATGCTTACAATACCTAAACTAATTGAGTTGCTCCATACATTATGAAGTAGACGCTATTATCACTCCCATTTTACAGATGAGGACAATGAGGCAAAGGAAAGTTAGGCAACTTGTCCAAGGTCACATGACTAGCCAGCAGTAGAGCCAGGGGTAAAACCCAAGCGGTCTTCGGTGAAGGCATCGCTGCTTTCCCCAGGGAAGACCACATGCATGGGTTGAACACTGCTGTGTCTCACACAGCACCAGTGACACAAATCCCTAACCACAGAATACAAGAAAGTACCCCTTGGCCTAGAATCAAGCCCTGAAAGGATGCTAAAGATGCAAGTCCAGAAAGGAAGGAGTTGAAACACCCTTAAGTGCTGGAGGAACTAGAGGAGTCTTTGATGCTGGGAGGTGTCAGATAAGTGGGTGAGGACACAGCGATGATTTGCCAGGCTCTCTACCCAGCTTCCTGCCCCTTCATCTTTACCATCAGCCAGCGTCTCCTCCCCCTCAGCACTCACCCCATCAACCTCATCAGAGAGCTGAGGGGCCCTGCTTCAAGCAAATCAGCTTCTCTTAGATGTTGACCTGAACGTCAGGTTTCTCCTGACTCTGTAACCCCAATAACCCCCCGCCGCATTCCAGTTCCTCTAAGCCAGTAACCTTCTTGGCTTCTGTCTGTCCCTTCTCTCCCTCCCAGGAGGAGATCTTGCCTCTTTTTTTTAATCCTCACCCAAGGACACTTTTACATTTATCTGCAGATAGAGTGGGAGGGAGAGAGGGGGGAAGAGAGAGAGAGACATATGGATGTGAGAGAGACACATCGACTGGTCGCCACGCACACGACCCCAACTGGGGCTGGGGACAAACTGCAACCGAGGTACGTGCTCTTAGCGGGAATCGAACCCGGGACTCTGGTCCGCGGGCCAACGCTCTAACCGCTGAGCCAAACTGGCCAGGGCAAGAGATCTTGCCTCTTGAATCCCGTTTCAGTTCTATCTGGTCAGCTTCTGTCAGACCATCTGCCTAACCACATCTCCACGGATTGTCTTTGCTCAGCGACTGCATGCCCACGTTCTGCTGCCCCGCCAGCACTCTGACCTGCCTGGCTAGACCTTCCTGATGCTATCACCTGCCTGGATGCCACCTGGCATTAGCTCCCATCCTTTTCACATGCCATGCTCCACCTGCCTGGACTTCCCACTGCTGGCAGCTGTGTCTGCCCCAGACTCTGCCCTGCCCTACTGGGATGGGTGCGCCCGGTCTCCAGATTCTCCTTCTGGTCTTTCTGGGGCAACCACCTCCTGAGAGCTGAAATTGTAGCTGTGTCACTGCTTAGAACAAAAGCTTGACCCATGTTGAGGTCAGCAAAACTGCACTTCTGTCCTCCACCCTATGTGCAGCTGTGTTACCACCTTGCAATTGTGAAGGTTTCCTGAATTCTCCGGGACAAGTTGGCCATCATCCTTGGTGAACCCAGAGTATGCTGGATAGATCTCTGTGAGGGCACCTGTCACTGTAATAACTTTAAAAATATATATGTAGCCCAGCCGGTGTGGCTCAGTGGTTGAGCATCAACCCATGCACCAAGAGGTCGCCAGTTTGATTCCAGGTCAGGGCACATGCCCAGGTTGTGGGCCTGGTCCCCAGTGGGGGGCATGCAGGAGGTGGCCAATCGATATTCTCTCTCATCGATGTTTCCATCCCTTTCTCTCTCTCCCTTCCTCTGTCTCTAAAAATCAATAAAGAAAAAAATTTTATAAAAAAAAATACATATATATATATATATATATATATATATATATATATATATATATATATGTACCAGCCCTGGCTAGGTAGCTAAGTTGGCTAGAGCATCATCCCATACACCAAAAGTTTGCAGGTTCAATTCCCTGTCAGGGCACATGCCCAAGTTTTGGGTTCAATCTCCCGTCGGGGCACGTACAGGAGGCAACCACTTGATGTTTCTCTCTCACATCGATCTCTCTCTCTCCTCCTTCCTCTCTGTACAATCAACAAAAAACATGTCCTTGGGTGAGGAATATATATATATACACATACACACACACACACACACACACACACACATACCAGGGTGGAAAATATTATCTTCCCTAGTCCAGACGTGAGATTTCTCTTTGGGCAAGAACCATTTTATAGGGAAAAATTTTAAGATCACTTGGGTTGTGTGTTTCTGCAATAAATATCATCTGGTCCTGAGGCTTCAGTGAAAAGGTCAAGATGATATCTGACAAAAAGCGGCATTTTTTGGATCCTCAGGGCAAATGGGGAGGATAAAGGAAGGAGAAACATGAGCCAGAGAGAGCGTGGAACCATCAAGACACAAAAGGCCACAAAATCTATTTTTCTTTCCTCTGGAAAAGCCAACCAACTTGACAATAAGTAGATTATTGTTGAAAAGCAGTGATGAGCTTGGGTTTGGCATCTAGGTGTATTTGAAAGGAATCATAAGCAACGTGTGTAGACATGGACCCAGAGACAGAGGAATCATGGAATCGCAAGCCCTTTGGAATAAGTTGTATATATAAATATATCTTTTTATATCGATATATAGGGGTAGATGGTATCTTAGGGAGATGTAGGGCTTCCCAGTCATGAACTGGAGGCCAAGGCGCTTCTACCGAGATGTTGGAGGTGTGCGGAGAGTAGCCTGTGCCTCCTCTATTAAGCATAAAACTCCTTGACAGCAAAGATCACATCTTACTCATCTTTGTTCAGCCTTTGTTTAACACAGCGCCTGCCTGGCACACAGGAGGTGCTCAGCAAATATGTCGTGGCTTGGTAGATTCCTGCAGCTCTACCTTGCTGGGCTTATGCAAGATGTCTTTGTATGTTACATCCCAAAGAGTCTGAAAACTGCCATCTGCATGATCCTCATCACACCTTGTAAGAAATCATCTCAAGGGAGTTACCAAGCCAGTGAGTTGTTTCGCTGCCTAGCTTGTTTGGACAGAGAGCACAGAGCCCTGGGCAGGGGGCCACTATACTCCCAGGCCTCCAGATATTTCTGAGGCCAGCCTTCCTGAGTCAGCTAAGGGCGTGGTCCATGTGGAGGGCCCCAGGTGAAGGCTGGGAATGCTGTCAAAACCTGAGTGGGAAAGGGTGAGGTAGGGTGGGGAGGAGTCACTTCAGCTTCTCTCTCTGTGTATTTATTTAGTTCTCACAATTATTCTCCTAGACTAGAGGCTGGGTGTGAGAGCTATGTCCTACACAAGAAACGGAGGACTCCAGATGAAGCAGAAGAGCTATGAGAGCGTCAGGGTTATCAACCCAACATAAAAACTTACCCTTGGCCCTGCTTTGATGGATACCATCCCTTTACCTGGCGTTTGAGACCCGTCTCAGTCTGGCCCAATTTACCTAGCCAACTGATTTCCCAACATCAAAAAGAGGCCTTCTGAAGTTGACCTTACTTGCCAATTTGGAGGACATGTAGGTTGGTCTCAAGTAACACAGTTTCCACAGAAATGATAAGATAGGGACTCTGAGAGACAAAACCCCAGTCTTATAATTGAATGAGCCACCCATTTATCGCTGGGGTTCTTAATCACTTACTCTGTGTTCTAACAGACAAGGTTGCCTTTATTTGAGGAGCCAGCTCATCTGATTTCTCATCAGTTGATTTATGTGCAGTTACACAAACGAGTATTTATGTATTTTCTAGACCACGTCACTGTCACGTAAGAAGCTCAAACAATACTTATACATGTTAGATACTAGAACACATTATTTTCCTGGAAACAATTACAGTAAGTGCTACTTACTGCCTCTAATGAAAACATGTCAGCCTGTATGGCATCCAGGACGGAGGGATGACAAGATCTTAAAATGCCCTGCAGGAGGCTCTGTGATTCTAGCCACATGGCCTCTTCACAATCAACTGAGTTTATGGGAAGAATAAACCATCGCTCACTTTGGGTTTTCCTTGAGCCAGAGGTTGAGGTCATGGCTATGTAGTCTGCGTTGGGGTAATGTTCAAGTAACAATAACTGGAGTCATATGAGAAATATTTGTACTCTGTAGCCTGAAGAAAATGCCTGTATTAATGAAGCACTTAGGAGTCTTTAAGTTTGAACATGGCCTTGCCACCCAACCCCCACTGTCACCACCAGGTATCAGTAACTTAGATCTTTGAGCCCTTGCTCTTGGCGGGCACTACAGTTAGGCTCCCAGACTGACCCACTGAATCCTCACCATCTTATGATGTCGGCACACGTACTGTCTTCTTTTGAAAAACAAGGAAACTGAGGCTTCGGCATATTTAGTTTGCTCTAGGGTGTAGTTAATAAATTCTAGAACCTGGATTTGAACTCAAGAAGCTTGACTCCAAGAATTATGTACCTAAGTGATATGCCCCCCCTGAAATCAGAGAACAAGAAAACTGAGACAAAGGGAAGAATAATATGTGCATGGAATATATACCCAATATGAATTAAACTGCCCGAACTAAGAGAAACAGAACAAAAACTTCCGAGAAAAAAACCTAGTAGTTACCCTCTTCTATCCCTTTCTGTAGTTCTCTCCGTGTAAATTGTACCTTGGCTTATACCACCGCAGGGAAACGGAGGCCACAATTAAATACAAGGAGAAACCAAAAGTTTGCTGTGGAGTTAGTGTTGGGGTTATGTAAGAAATGCTCAAGGGTAATCTGGTTATCCAGTGTTTTTCCTTGTATGCTGAATTTAGACCCTAACCCCTAACAAAAGGTGGCTCCATTCTATTGCTGTGACTGATTTGGGCAGATTTTGCACCATTTCTTTCATCACTGACTCACGGTCAAGAGGTGTCATGAGAACCACCAGCTTCGTGCTGGGTTGGCATTCAGAGCTGTACTTTCTATCTCGGAAGCAAGAACTATCTTGCTGCACAAGTCCTTGGGCTCCGTAGGCACTGCTGTAGACCTCACGGAATCCTAGCGACTAAATGAAATCAATACAGCTTTGCAGTCATACGTTGATCACAACTCCGTTATTGATCACAACTCCGTTAAGCATTTCCCCATCATACAGAAATCGCACATTAACAGGAACTGCTTCATGCAGAGCCTGTTAGTGTCTTCACTCAACTGTACAACACAACATCTGCCCAAATACCCAGCACTAATTGTCCTTTCATGCTGGAAGCCTTCTCCACTGTGCAATGTCCCCAGTGTCACTGGGGGAAGGCATTTTACCAAAAGCATGCTGGGAGCTCTTTCTGAGCATAATGTAATGACTATCTTTGCAGTGGCTTTTGGAAACTTCTCATAAATGGGATAGCTCAAGCTATTTTTGCTCTAAGAAGCTCATTTGGTGTCAATCTTCAGATAGGGAAGAGAGCCCCAGATGGAAAGTTGAAATTAAAAACAATGTGTTTAGGAACTGAGGAAGGTCAGTCTCCCTTTTGGTTCGGGCTAGTCATTAATGACCATACTTCAGAATCATCTGAAGAACTAAAAAAATAAAAAATAATTTTCCAGCCCAGCCGGTGTGACTCAGTGGATTGAACATCATCCTGTGCACTGAGAGGTCCGGGTTTGATTCCCGGTCAGGGTACATGCCCCAGTTGTGGGCTCGATCCCCAGTAGGGGGCGTGCAGGAGGCGGCCGATCCATGTTTCTCTCTCACATCGATGTTTCTATCTCTCTCTCCCTTCCTCTCTCTAAAAAAATAAAATAAAATAAAAAAATCAATAAAAATAATTCTCTAGCCCCATATTTAGAGTTGTGATTCTCTCCTTCAGGGAGGTGGATATCTGGGAACTTTTTAGGTTTTACAGGTAATTCTGAAGACCGGCATAGAAAGAACTCTGCTGTAAAAACGGTAGGTTCCAGAAATCACTCTGTACTGGCGTCCCTTCTATTAATTCTAGATCTATTATCAAAGCCTAATTTTTTGAGGTTTAATGTTTATAAAATATGAACTTTTTTTCCTTTATAAGGTATTTTATTGCAGAAATGTAAAAATATACACAAATTTAGAGAAAATACAGTAAAATTCACACTTAGATGTGCAATGTGATGAGTTTTTTTAGTTTTTAGTTTTCAATTACAGTTGACATTCAGTATTATATTGGTTCCAGGTATATGGCATAGTGGTTAGACATTTATATAACTTACAAAGGGATCACCCCAGTTAGTCTAGTACCCACCTGGCACCATGCATACTTATTACAATATTATTGACTGTGTTCCTTATGCTGTACTTTGCATCCCTGTGATTATTCTGTAACTGCCAATATGTACTTCTTAATTCCTTCATCTTTTTTACCCAGCCCCCCAGTGCCCTCAAATGGCAACCGTCATAATGTTCTCTGCATATATGAATTTGGGTCTATCTTGCTTATTCATTTATTTTATTCTTTAGATTTCACATATAAGCAAAATCATATGGCATTTGTCTTTCTATGTCTGACTTATTTCACTTAGCATAATACCCATCCATGTTGTCTCAAATGATAACGCTCCATAAAAATGAACAACTATTATTTAGCATCTATTAATGAGAGATAAGATGGGAAAATTGCCTTTTGACACAATCCCTGCATTTTCTTTAAAAATCAAGCTGAGGAGTGCCACTGAGGAGAAACTGCACACATTGACACTACCCTTGTAACACCCACTGTCCTGATGATCCCTGACAGATAACTGTGAAATGGGCTATAAATAAGAAAGGAAGGTGGAAGTACCTTAGTGCTCTCAGCGTCTTAAAAATACACTGCTCCTCTATTCACCACTTTCCCAGAAGCCAGAAAGTATGTGGGGAATGGCAAGATAGAATACATCACAAGCCAGCAATACCAAATGTAAAATTTATCTTTCTTGCTCTATCCTACTGTTTCCTCAGGGTGGTGACTGTAAACACATGCTGGTCTCGCATCAGACTCAAGAGATAGCTTCAAAAAACATTTGACCAAGGTATGATTTCCCTTACTCTATGGGGAGATATTTAATAAATAAATGTGTTTTATTAGTTAATCTGATTATTGAATCTCAGCAACAGTATGCGTTGCACTAATCCAATTAGCGGTGCCTGCTGAGAAGTTAGGTCCTGATTAGTTGAATTCTGAAAAAGAAGTTTGTTTGAACAATGTAGCATCTGTCCAACCCCATCCCCCCATGAAAGTAACCCTATTGTGGGCATCTCTTAGTTGGGTCTAAATATCAAGGATTGAATTCCTAAAAGGTTGGAGAATAAGATGGCATCTGCCATATGCACTCAGGCTGGAAGCTGGAAAGGAAGGGTGCAATCCAGGATTTGTCTTTCCTCCTCGTTCCACAAGAAAGGTCATGTTTTCACACCAAAGCTAGGTGTATTTTACAAGCCAGGCTATCTAGGCCCATAGACACAGAGTGTCTATTTCCCACGTTATCCCCCCGTGTCAGTAAAGCTGTATTTGAATGTTCCAGTCTGACTCAGTCAAGCTGCAGGGAGCGGGAGAAGAGCCCTGTGTCCACACCAACCGGATGGGTCGGAAGGGAAGGACTTGTTCAGAGGCAGGGGCTGTGGTAAACTGAAGCTTGAGGGGGAGAGTAACGCTCAGGCTACACAAGTGTAGGAAGGTCCAACTGTGCCTCCCCATCAGGAAATTCTTCTTTCAAGGAAACCAACCAATTTATTTATTTCTTAAACAAATTTTAATGTATCTTTATTGTTGAAAGCATTACAGATGTCCATCCTTTTATCCCCCATTGACCTCCTCTCCCTGTGCCCCCCACCTTCACTGCACTGTTGTCTTGGCCATTGGCTGTGCATATATGCATATCAGTTCTTTGGTTTATCTCTTCCTGCCCGCCCCCTTCCCTCTGAGGTTTGTCAGTCTGTTCCCTACTTCCGTGTCTCTGGATCTATTTTGATCGTCAGCTTATTTTGTTCATTAGATTCCATAAATAAGTGAGATCATGTGATATTTGTCTTTCTCTGACTGACTTATTTCGCTCAGCATTATACTCTCCAGGTCCCTCCATGTGACCGGACTGAGGTCCGTCAGGGTGCCTCAGCATGCCAGCTGAGCACCACCATGCCACAGTGTAGTCTCTCAAGGAAGATATTTCTTGGAACCCTAAGAATATTTTGCCCATCCTTACAAAGCTGAAAAATTACATAAATTTAAGCAAAAGAAGAAATGTTCTGATGTCTGTGAAAGGCGTTACCATTTTAAAGCAAAGGATATAAATAGGACCAAACAATGACTGCCATTTGATTCATGAATGAGTAGGGAGGAGGATGCTGTGTACAGTATCTTAATGGCTTCATCTGAAGCCTGGGCCACTTCATCTTGGGTCTTTCTGTGCTCCTCAGGAGAATGAACTGAGTCATGAGTAACTGGGGATTGGGAAGTTTGGTGTCATGATATTCTGATCTAGGATGTGTTACAGGTAGAAAGAGAATCGTCAGCAACATCTCCAATATGGACAAGACCTTATGCGTAGAGGTGATGGGGGCATCCTACTCTCTGTTCTGCTACTGTTCTCTGACTGCCCAAAGGCAGCCCAAAGGATAATAGCAGCTCTCCGTTTATATACCAGCCATTAGCTCATTCACATAGCCTCAGTGTTTATTATGTCCAGTTTTACAGAGGAGTAAAATTTAGGTCCTTAGAGATGCAATGCTTAGCCACAAAACGCAGAATAAATGTTAAAGCATGCCACCCAAATTTATATTCCTAGATTAGTAACTGGCTTTCTTTACTCTGCTGTTTCCTTGATTTTAAACAATTATCGAAAAATTCTTCATTAGCATTTGCTACGTAGCCTTTAAATACATAATTACCTAGGTACTATTTTTTCACAAAATATATCAGTTTTTTTTTATTTTTTATTAGCTACTCTGATTAGCTACTGTGCTCACTTGATTGTCCTTCTTCCTCACTGGTTGCTCCTTCTCAACCTCCTTTTGACCTCTAGATGTTGGCAGACTCCAAAGTCTTGTCCTCACCCTTCTTCTTTCTCTCTTTTCCTGTGGAATCTAATCCAAGCCCATGGTTTTAAACAAAGTTTTATGCTGATGATTCCTGACCTCTCTTCTGAACTTCAGGTAGTTATATTCACCTGCTTATTCAATTTCTTTGCTTGGATGTCTAGTGGCTTTTCAAATGGAGTATGTCCATAAGTGAATGTTTAGTTTTTCTCCCCCAAATCTGCTTCTGCCTTAGGCTTTCCATCTCACCAAACATCCAGTTTCTCAGGCCAAAAATGGAGGAGTCATCTTTTTAAAAATATATATTTTTATTGATTATTTTAGAGAGAGAGGAAGGGAAAGAGAGACAGAAACATCGATGTGAGAAAGATACATCGATCAGCTGCCTCCTGCACGCCTCTAACTGGGGATCAAGCCCACAGCCCAGGCATGTGCCCTGACCGGAAACCAAACTGGGACCTCTCAGTCCATGAAGCGATGCTCAATCCACTGAGCCACACTGGCCGGGCAAGGAGTCATCTTTTATTATCCAGTTTTCCTCATCACTCACCACCCCCACCAACCATAACTATATTCAAGCAAGTACCTACCATCAACTCTACCTCTGAGATGTGTCTGGAAACCAACCACTCTTTTCACCTTCACCACTCTGCCTTCATCCACATGTCCACCTTCCCTGTCCTGGACTACCGAAGCAGTGGCCCCTCTGCTTTCAACTTGTCCCAAGCATGCACCTCTGGTCTCGGTCCATTTTCCAGTTAGCAGACAGATGGTATTCTAAAAATACAAATTAGATATCATTTCCCAGCACCCTTCAGTGCTTCCCACTGCAAGCAGAATAAAATGTGAAATCTATGTGATCTGGCTTTTGGTTATCTCCATGTCCTTATTCATCATATCCCTGCTACACTGGCATTCCTCTGTTCCTCAAGCACGTCAAGTTCATTCCCATCTTACTGCTCCCTCCGACAGGGACACCCTTCTCTTGGCTCTCATCTCCTCAACATACTTTTCTCAGCCCAATGTCCCCTTCGAAGAGAGACCTTTCCTGGTCAACCAAAGGAAGCCACCATAGCCCTATCATCCTCTTTCCTGTTACCCAGACTAGAAATTACTAAAAAATATGTAATTTTTCAGCTTTGTAAAAAAACAAACAAACAAAAAATCACTTGTTTCTGTCTAAAATCATCATTTTATTTGCTTGCTGACTATCTTCACCTGTCAAATGTTAGTTTCATGAGGATAGGAACCTTACCTGGCTTACTCATCTTCAGAGCTTCAGTGCCTGGAGTAATACCTGTCACAAAGTAAGTGTGTGCTCAGGGAATGAATGGCAAAATGAACAAATATCGAAAACTTGTAAAACATGAAAGAGTATTACAAAACATTTTTAACCTCATAATCCTGAGATAGCCACTCTTGCACATTTTTAATTCTGTTCTTTCTCCTTTCTTCTCCTCTCCTCTCCTCTCCTCCCCTCCCCTCCCCTTCCCTTCCCTCCCCTCCCCTCCCCTCCTCCTCTCCCCTTCCCTTCTCTCTCTCTCTCTCTCTCTCTCTCTCTCTCTCTCTCTCACACACACACACACACACACAATGTTATGTAACATAACATATATATGCATGTGTAACTATATATATAAATATGAAAAAATAAGATCACAGAAATCCAACTTGCTTTTTTTATTTGAGAATGTATTGACATCTTCCCATGTCGGAACATGTTGGAATTTTTAAGGGCTTTTTAATCTTTAAAATGGCTGCAGGGTGGGGAGAGAAGTAAGCCAATAAGAAGCAAGTTGATTCCTGCTTCAGAGAGGTTTGGGAATCAAAGACAACCGTATCTCTGAAGGCAAGGACGCAGGGAGCGGTTGAACACAGGAGGATGGACTCAAAGTCTTTTTTAAAAAATCTTTATTGTTGAAAGTATTACAGATGTCCCCCCCTTTTTCCCCCATTGACCCCCTCCTCCCCACTCCCACCCCTCCCTGCTTTCCCCATACTATTGTCTGTGTCCATTGGTTGTGCATATATGCATATCAGTTCTTGGTTTATCTCTTCCCAAACCCCCACTCCCTCCCTCTGATGTTTATCAGTCTGTTCCCTACTTCCATATATCTGGATCTATTTTGATCATCAGCTTATTTTGTTCATTATATTCCATAAATTAGTGAGATCATGCGATACTTGTCTTTCTCTGACTGGCTTATTTTGCTCAGCATAATACTCTCCTAGTCCTTCTATGTCATCTGAAAGGATAAGAGATCTTTCTTTCTTACAGCTGCATAGTATTCCATTGTGTAAATGTACCACAGCTTTTTTTATCCACTCACTTACTGATAGGTACTTGGGCTGTCTCCGGATCTTAGCTATTGTAAATAGCGCTGCTGTGAACATAGGGGTACATATATTCTTCCTGATTGGTGTTTCAGGCTTCTTAGGATATATTCCTAGAAGTGGGATCACTGGGTCAAATGGCAATTCCATTTTTAGTTTTTTAAGGAAATACCATATTGTTTTCCATAGTGGCTGCACCAGTCTGCATTCCCACCAGCAGTGTACTAGAGTCCCCTTTTCTCCACCAGCACTTGTTGTTTGATGATTTGTTGATGGCAGCCATTCTGGCAGGTGTGACATGATACCTCATAGCCATTTTAATTTGCATCTCTCTGATGATTAGTGATGTTGAGCATTTTTTCATATGTCTCTTGGCCATTTGTCCTCTTTGGAGAAGTATCTATTCAGGTCCTCTGCCCATTTTTAATTGGATTGTCTTTCTTTTGATGAGTTGTATGAGTACTCTCTATATTTTGGATATCAACCCCTTGTCCAATGTATCATTGGCAAATATATTCTCCCAGAGAGTGGGTTCCCTTTTCATTTTGATGCTGGTTTCTTTTGCTGTGCAGAAGCTTTTTAGTTCAATGTAGTCCCATTTATTATATTTTTCCTTTGTTTCTCTTGCCCTATGTGATGTATCAGTAAAAATTCTGCTACTTGTGATGTGTGAGATTTTTCTGCCTACATTTTCTTCTAGGATTTTTATGGTTTCATGAGTTACATTTAAGTTTCTATCCATTTTGAGTTTACTTTTGTGTATGTTGTAAGTTGGTAGTCTAGTTTCATTTTTTTGCATGTACCTGTCCAATTTTCCCAACACCATTTATTGAAGAGACTATCTTTTCTGCATTGTATGCTCATGCCTCCTTTGTAGAATATTAATTACCCATAATGTTTTGGGTTGATTTCTGGGTTCTCTGTTCTGTTCCATTGATCTATATGCCTGTTTCTGTGTCAGTACCAGGCTGTTTTGATTATGATGGCTTTGTAGTATAACTTGATATCTGGTATTGTGATCCCTCCCACTTTGTTGTTCTTTTTCAAGATTGCTGTGGCTATTCAGGGTCTTTTTGGCTCCATATATACTTTTGGAGTATTTCTTCTAGATCTGTGAAATATGCTGTTGGTACTTTAATAGAGATTGCTTTGAATTTGTAGATTGCTTTGGAAAGTATGGACATTTTAATAATGTTGATTCTTCCAATCCATGAACATGGTATATGTTTCTGCTTTTTTATATCTTCCTCTATTTCATTTTTCAATGTCCTGTGGTTTTCTGAGAACAAGTATTTTACCTCCTTGGTTAAGGGACTCAAACTCTTTACAAGAAGCATATAGAAGCCTTGTTCCCTTTCTTTACTATACAGCTAAGTCACTACTTCTCCTCAACCTTGGCAGAAGACTAAAAATGTACCCAGAGAGTACTGAGGAAATCACAGCTGAGGGCAAAGTAAGGTACATGCTGAAAACACGTGGGTTCTGGTAAATTCTACATATTCACTGATGAAAGTCTTGGCTCATTTTTCCACTGCTTCTGAGAATAAAACCTGGCTCTACCTTTTAGGTAAGAAATAGGAAAATTCTGCTTCAGGAAAACTGACCAACCCAAGAGAAATGACTTATATTGGAAATCTGAAGCCCTCCAAGGCAACAACCAGACTCACCTTCTTTACCTGTGGTGAGGCCCAGTAGTTGAGCCCAATCAACATGCATGGAGCTTCCAAACTAGAGTTTTTTATGTCTCACTCTGAAATATAAATGAATAACCAAGGATCATCAAACATCCAAGATAAGCCTCAAAGTTGTAAAAGAGAGTCCAAAACATATATATATGAGTTCAAAGGAAAAAGATACATGGTTGGTACCAGAAATAAACTTTAAAAACATATTAACATTTTATGGGAAGTGAGAGAAGATTTTTGCTTCTACAAAATAAAACAGATTGATAATTTTCCCCAAAAGAGGCATATTTAGAGAATAAGAAAAAGCTCTTGGAAATTAAATGTATGATAGAAGAACAATTTTTAGATTCAACCAAAAGATTGGAAGATTAATATTGAGAAAGTCACTGCAAAGGAAGCATAAAAAGACAAAGAGATGGAAAATGGAAGAAAAAGTAAAACAAAAGAAAAAGAATCAGGAAAATGGAGAGAAAATTTCAGAAAATTAGAAGATGTAACGAATGAGGTCCAACATATGACTGATCGGAGTTACAGAAAGAGAGAAAAAAGAAGTGAAGTACTATAAGTGAATAAAAACCAGCATGAAGACACACCATACATTTTAATACATGGAAATAAAGAGAAAATACTAAAATCTTCCAGAGATGAAGAAATAAGTTACAAGCAAAGGATTAGAAATCAGAATGGCATCTGGCTTCTCAAGAACAAGATGGAATCTAGAAGAAATGCCTTTAAAATTCTGAGAGTATTATTTCCAACCTAAGATTCTAAGCAAATGAAAAATGAGTCAAGAATTAATTCCAAAACAAAGAGTTGTGAGAGAAAATAAATGAAGTCACTGATTATGAGACTCAAGTGAGAACTATATTTACATGGTCATAATAATATAAAATATGAATATTGATATAACCAAAATAGTGACATGACATCACTGGGGAAATTGGGACGAAGAGAAATATTTGCATGTGTGCATGTGTGTTTGTGTGTGTGTACCTGCGTGTGTAAGGGTGAGTGGTGAGAGGTCAATATAAAATTTAAAACTCAAAGGAAAAAAGATACACTATTTTGAAGGATAAAGGTAAATAGAAGAAACAGCTAAACCGTGTTCCCATAGTTGCTTCAGGAGCCTGGGCACAAAGAGTGGAGAGAGAATGGGTAGGGCCTGCTGTTTTCATGATAAGCTTTTTGGATTATATGATTTCTTAACTCAGCATACGTATCATTTTGACTTGTTTTTTAAAAGGACACCAAAACTTGGGAACATATTTGCAGAGTTTCTGGAAATGAGTTAGTAGGTATTAAGTTTAAAAAATAAATGATACTAATGTGTTTGCATGTACAATGATGTCATGGAAAGGCTTCCACAATATTTTAAAAGAATGGTTGCAAACTAGCAAAATTTGTTTTGTCTATTATAGAAACAAATTGTTTATTTGGAAGCATAGCAAGGGAGTGATAAATGGTACATATTATTGTGATTACTTGACCATAGAATCTTTTCAGTTACTTTTCAGTAACTAGTTCCAATATTTTTTGGAACTTCTCATATGCATTCCTCTAAAGAAAATCTGACCTCTAGTCTTGTGCTGAGAATATGAGATCATAATTCTAGACAATGATTATTATTATTTTTTTCTACAAAAGTCTTAAAGGCATTTTTAGAACTCAAAAGAAAAAATTGTTCCTATAAGTTCATTCCTGCACATGAGAAACCTATGTTTAACATGTCAGTGTGGCACAGAATATAGGCCTTTTGAAGCTTCTTTGAAGATTCTCATTTTGTCTGTTTTTTTCCAACTTCGTTTAGTGAAAAGGTGTTCCAGGAGAAAGTCCTGCGTTTTAGCGTGGAGAAGTTGTCTGGACTTTGTCTGCCAGTCCTAACTCACACAGTGATGACTCACTCACCCCGGGTTGAAGGAAGGATGGAGCTGCTCTGTTACCAAAACAAACACGGGACGAACAGCGCCTTCCTCACCGACAGCCTGCCCCAAGGAAAGACCGCAGACACGGGGTGGCTGTGCCTGACGTTCTCCCATGCCCTTTGTTTCCGAGAGCAGCCCTGGGATTGCACAGGTATACATTCTGAGAACTCTTCTAACCTCTTCTTAGGACAAAACAACAACAACAACAACAAACCTGCTGTGTGAAAGGAGGTGAACAGCGAGGCCTGTTTTATGAGTGAGCTGAACGGAGACACTCGGGTGAAGGGCTGGAAGCAGGCGCTCTGTTGGAAATGGCTTTCCTTAGCAACGCAGCTTTAACATGGTTCAGGACAGTGCCCTCCAGGCAAGCATGAAGGAGACACCTCATCCAGAGGTTCCACAGCCCCATGGGGGCAACGAGGCTGCGAATTAGCCAGCTGGAGCTGGAAACTTATTGTTAATCCGCTCGTCAGGAAGTACAGGAGTAGCGTTCTACGCCGAGGAACTTCAAGGTGGCATTTAAACAATATATATATGGCATAATTTCCCTTGAGGTGCTGGGGATTCGCAGCATGTGAGAACAGAAAAAGACAAACATGATTAGGCTCAGCTTCAACTTTATTTGTGAATGTTTTTGAATATTGAATCTACTCTTTAAAGACATAAGTTGGGGAATGGGGAGTGTGTTCATCCAGGTCCTAAATTCCTGACACCGAAATAAAAGCTGCCTCTGTGTTGCTGAGCATTACAAAAGAAAATCTGGTGAGCGAGGACAGGGTGTGTGCAGTGGGGACAGAAGGCTTGACTTCCTTAAAACAGCCGCAGGGCTCCTTTTGGGTGCCAGGCTGTTCCACGCGGAGTCTGCATGTCCTGATCCCACCGCCAGGCTGCCGGGCGGGGCTGTGCAGTTGCACCTGCACAGAGGTGCCAGCCCAGGGTGCTTCTGGCAGAAGGCTGTATCAGTTCTCTTCCTGAGTTGTAACAGCCCTGCTGGGACCAGCCCTCCAGAATGAGGGCCAGGAGGCATCCTGCATGGCTAATGTACTATTCTGAGACAACAGAATTTGTATTTGTTTGTGGTTTGTCAGGAATTCATTTTATCATGTTGAAGTCAACTTCTGACCACCTAGACCTCTTCAGAAGAGATGAGTCCAATGGTAAATTCTATCAGCATGCAATTAACCATGGCAAATGCCAGCTGCCTCTGCTACTTCAGTTCACCGATCTTCAATATCTGCACTGAAACTAGTTGTTCTTTTTTTTTTTTCCCCCTTGAAAAAAGGGTTAGGCATTGAGGTGTTGCTTGACTTGGAATTGGGTGGGGTGATTTGGAAACATGAATTTGCACTGAAGCATTTCAAATCAAGACTGTCCACTGAGGAATCAGATCAGAAAGCACAGAACAGAGAAACGGGACTTGAATATGAAACTGCCTTTCAAAGTCCTACTCAGCAATTAACTTTTTGTAAATAAATTCACAGTTTCTTTTTCGAATCTAGTGTTTCCTCAGAAAGGTAACTTATTAAAAAACAGTTGATAATAGCAGGCTGATTACTGTGAATATTCATACTGGAAAAACTGGCTGGGCAAACCATTATACAACCATCTATTATAATTATTTGATGACTCATTATCACTAAGACAATCTTATGCCATTTAAATCAACGGTGTTCCAATTCTTCACCAGAGAATTGTCTTTAAATACACACACACACACTTCTGCGTTTTCCTTTACTTCGATAGCTAAGGAGAATCTGTTGTTGAGATTAACAACAATGCACAGAATAGCACAGGAGGAACATCATGAATGTGACTGGATCTGAACCTTTTTTAATTTCCCACACCTGAGGTGTGTTATTCTCACCTCTGCCACACCCAGATACTTACCGGATTGCAAAATCCAGGAACAAAGGGCGGTGTGCATGACAAGACAAGCAGTTCTCAGGGGAGAGTTATCTCAAAATCAAAGGGCTCCCACTATCCACTGATGGGTCCCAACCCCCTTCTGTCTTCCGGAATTTAAAAACCTGAAACCACTCTACAGAGATAAGATAAAGCAATCGATTGACCCCAAAGACCTGTTTTTAAAACTCCACTGCAAAAATAACTACTGTAGAAAGAGCAAGGAAAAGAAAGAGTTCAAAAAAGGTAGCTGGCATTGAACCTCTTCACCCCAACTTCCTTACGCTCTGCTCTTGTCTGGTAGAGGCATTGGCAGGACTTCCAACTACATCCTTGCTGCATAACTGTATGAACTGTCCTTGCCCTGGCTGGGTGGCTCAGTTGGTTGGAACACCGTCCTGTACACCAAAAGTTTGGAGGTTCAATTCCCGGTCAGGGCACATACCTAGGTTGCAGGTTCAGGTAAGCTTCACATTCACATCTGCTCTATTTTATCTGAAGATTTGTGGGGGTAGAGGTGGAGGGTTAAATAATTAACTTGTGATTTTTAAACATTTTGCTATTAGAACAAGCATGGCCGTATTTCAGATTAAACATTTACATATATACAATTTAAGATAAAATATGGGGGTTATGCAATCACTTTTCTCTGCTTAGAGTATTTGGGTAAAAAAGACCTACACACACAATGCATAAGAGTGAAAAGGAGCCCCTCTTCCATGAATTTCCATTTCTGATCAGGAATGTTCTATAGTATCACAAAAGCCAAAAGGATGAGATAGGATGTATCTATATCTATGTACTCTGTTCTATCTATGCGAATATCATGTTTGCCATGTGAGTTTTTTTCTGTAATACATATTTCAAAATATCTTTTAAACAACAATAAACACAAAATTCTATACAGTATGATTCTAACATCTAAAAAAAATTGTACTTCAGTCAGGACCAGTAATCTATAATATGAAAAGCAGTGCATTTTAGAAGACTAAAAATGAGTGCTTCAGAAAGAATGTCACTGGGTGTTTATTTACCAGGCCCTCTCCATCAGGTCACCAAATCAATACCAGACATTCTCATATCAACCACACCCCTGGGAGGATTTGAAAAATGGCTCATACCTGTGATGCTTATAAAGCAATTATTCACATGGTCCAATCACAGAAAATTACTCCAAAAGAAGACAGTCTAATCGTAAAAGCTCAAAACAATGGGAAATGTTTTCAAACACTATGCAGTGATATACATAGATTTTAAAAATACCACCCCTCCCTTTTTTTCTCTTTCCCATTTCCTTCAGCTGCTTTTTTTTATTCCCACGGTCTCCGAAGAACCAGCCCCCACGCAGGCCGAGTCCTTCACACCACGGGCCCTCCACCTTCACCCTCACTCCATTTACAATGCCCCCAAACACACTGGGAAGACACAACTCTCCCTGTGGTGTAGATAGGGGGAAGAGGTTGAGGGGCCCAGCTCATTCAAGGGGAAAGCCTGAGAATACTCAGGGGAATAATACCTACTGTACTGTGCTTTCCTGCACCAAATAATACACTGTATTTTATTTCTACTCTTACTGTTGTTATTTACTAGCTGTGTGATCTTGAGAAAGTGACCTCACATTCCTATGCATCCATTTCTTCTCTGAGCAATTAAATCCATACCAGAGGGTGTAAGTGAAGTTCCTATGAATTAGTAAAGGTGAAGCATTGAGAAAGGAGCCTGCCATTTAGAAAGCACGATCATCCGTGGGTTTTTCCTATAGGTACGCACTTCAGGTCAGCTGCTCCACTCTGTCAATTTGGGGGGAGTCTGATGGAGGAAGGGAAGACCAGAGCAGACCTCTAATCCCTGATTTACATCTTGCTCCTTTCCCATTCCTACTCTTCGTCCTGCCAACTCCAAGCTTGGCACCTCTGGCACTTACCAAGCAGCATAGGAGTTACTTCCCCAAAAGCCAACTTGAGTTCCTTCTGGGTGGTCGCTTCACTGTGCTGCGACATTGTCACTTACTTTTCATCTTCCAGAAATTTGACAAAATCTCAGGTCAGCTAATGGATCCTCTTCAGTTGTGGATTTATTCCCTCGGTGCTTGTTATTCTGTACTTTTTTCTATACTGGTCAGAAACTATTATTTAATAGCATCCACTCCACCAACCTGAATCAGAAGCTCCCTGAATACAAATGAAGTTTTTCTTCTAAGCTCTAGGGTTCCTTATGCTCATAATAAGAGTCTACATTCATTTATTTAGTTCTCCCAACTAAAGGAATATTCTTTCATTTTGGATTGAAGAAAAAATGTTATGACAATATTAAGAAGATTTGTCATTGTTTCTCGTGATGAAAATCAATTTGGAAAAACACACAAAGAGCGTCGTGTTACCCCTTTTCCTTTTCCCAAGAATCTTTGAGTAAATTAACGAGCAGATACACAGTCACACTGAACGAAAGAATGTGAGGGGATCATTTGCAATGATTTTACAGATAAGATTATGAGACCAGTGGGGAGATGACCTGCCCAAGTCTGCATAGCTAGCAAAAGCCAGCGTTGGATGAGACCCAAGTCTGCTCTTCTCAGGTATGCCTAGAAAAACAAAACGAGTCCATTCGGCATTCGTGTATGTTATATTAACAGAACTGACTTTCAGCAGGAGTTTGTAGCAAAAATCAACCTAATGAAGTTATTATGACTGTGTTTTTCCATTGTTTTCACTTCCTTAAAAAAGGAAAGCCTATCAGACTTTATTGTCAGTCCAGCAGTGTATGGTTTTGAAGCTAAAAATAATTACACTCCATAGTTACCTTGAGTGACAACGGAAAGTTCTTGACATATTACTTCTTTGTTACATTCAACAGTAAATGGCACTTAGTATATCTGACTACTTGTAGTGTGAGCGTGAGATAATTGCTTGGGAACCCAGAACTGCTTATTTAAAGGGTGGAGACTCTTAATATAATTACAGAGCCAAAAACCACCGCAGCTTTACCATGGGAAATCTCATACAACGCATGGCCAGTCTTCAGATGGCTTTGCAGTCAATTCTTCATTACTCTCCAAAATTCTCTAGAATTCTCCTGCTGTTTATGGCACAAAGGTATCTATCTTAGTGAATGTGAACCAAGGAATGGAGGATCCCTGCCCTTGAACAAGGCTGAAAGAAGCAAAACATTTTAGCCAATGTAATGACAGTGTCTTTGTCCCAAATGTTTCAGGTTGAAATGCTTGTGTTACATCAGCTCATTAGTCCAAGGAAGTTGTATTTTTCCTACATGGGCATCATTCGGATATAGTGGATTATTTATTGAAGAGGGAAAAAGAAAGTTGCATGGGAAAAAAATGGAAAAAAAAACAAAACAAAAAACAAGAGCACATGTCTTAGAGAACCTTGTATCTGAGAGTCATTTCATGTATAGCAGGAGACCCAGTTTCTTAATCTCTAGATATCCATTATCTTCTTGAATTAGCCATGCTATTATTTTAGATGAATTTTTAATACTGTTGGTTACCACTTCAAATCCTCTAGCAGTCAAAGAATTTCTTAAAAATTGGTATAAATAACCCAGATCACATTCTTCGAAATTTATGATGAGTAACATTCACCTGATATTTTGAGAAGCATAGAAGAAATGTTTGCTGCCAAGGACCAAAAGGCTAATGGCACTAGGAAGAAATATCCCCTTTCCCCCACCGTGCCACTTGGCGACCTTTCATTATACGAACCATGGCAGAATTAACACAAGACCCAAGGTGCAGAATAAACTATCAAACGGGAAGGTGGACAGGGGCAAAGAAGACACTGCTTGCTGTCCCACCACCTGAATGAAGAAGATCCCATCTCAAGAAAGAAGCAACTTCTCATTTTATCCAATATTCTTACTACCCCAACTCAAAGCATTTTTTTTTTAATTCCTTTCCCCAGATTTGAAATTTTAAAAAAGGTAAAAAAAACTGAAAACTAGAAACAAGATTAGAATATCTGGTTTATTAGGGAAAATTCATAATAAAAACTGCAATTGCTTATTCTGCAACTTACAAAATAATACTTGGATATATCAAATGAATTGGTTTTCATTATGTAAGTACAAATGGTAAAAAAAATAGTAATCCATGTGATATATCATATTTCCCATTCAGAGAGTTCACACCCCTGAATTCTGTTGCATGTTTTACACCAGATATTTTAAATCGGTTTACCAAGGAAAACCAGGTTTTTAACTATAGTTAAGTGTAACTTTAGTTGCAATCTATCAGAAGCTGTGTCTATATGAGTAGAGCCTGCTCAACTGAGATGAACAATTCAAGCTATTTCTTCTCCTAAGGTTGTTTTTAATATTACTTTTGTGATAGGAATGGCCTTCCTAACGCTTTACTGCACGACCGAATCATCTCCATCAGTCACGAGGAGTTAGACCCCATCCGTCTTTCAACACAATCTACTCTGGTCCTGAACATATAGACACAAGACAGTACAGATTAATATATCATTTTCCCACACCCCAACCCTACAAACCACTTTTAAAGAGAAAATTTCATCTTAGCATTTCCCTGCATAAAAAGACCTCACTACTGCAACAGGTTTTGGCCATGAAAGAATACTTTCCTAAATGACATATCAAGTTAGCGTGAAGCTTAGCAAAAAATTAATTACTTGGGATATTAATTAGAAATTCTCACAAATGATATGCGTTTAGGAAACGTTTTTGCTTCTTTAAGTAGCTGAAGTCTGGAAAAATATTTATTTTTTACATTTTTTTTAGAATATTTGGTCACTGACAATTTATACCAATATTTTCCTCCTCTCTTTTTCCCTTAATAGACCCAGTCCATTTAATCTGGGAAAAACAGACACTTGATCAGATTACTTAAATCTTTAAAGCCTTCTCATTTTGACTTTATAAAATGCTAAGTTTCATATTAACATTCTTTTATAAATGCAGTATAAATTGTATAGACAGATATTAAGAAAATATTGGCATATTACAGGTAATTAGTTAAAAAAAGTAAGTTCTGTTTAACTCTATAAAACATATATAAAAGATGAATATGAAACTATAACACCATATAAGAAATATTTTCCTCCAAATTATTTTAGCATGTTGACTAGTCTAATGATACGAACAATAGCCCCCCAAATAGGTTCAAAGTCTTCTGGGGAAAACAGTTTCTTCTGGAATATCCCCGCAGCAGGAGTCCATCCCCACCTCAGGCGGATGTGTAGAAGTACCTGGGCTTGGCATTGCCCAGGAGGTCGTCTTCGTAGTTGGGGAGGCAACAGAAGAAGAAGGAACAGCCGATCAGGATAATCGTGGCCGCCCACCCAAAGCCGTAGGCCCAGTTATAGATGTAATTGACAGCAGGGTTGAGGTGAAGAGAGAAGGTCTGGGTGTATCTCACAGGGTAAATTACCAGGGAGATGATCTGGAACACAGCTAAAGGAAAGAAAAAAAAAAATCCCAGAGTATGAATGCATGCATGAATGAATAAATGAATGAATGAATGAACGAACGAATGAATGAATGAATGAATAGGAACCATAGATTAACTCTCTCTCCCAGTGATTTTGCCTTTAAATAAGTGTTTAATCCACCTAAACAATGCTAATGAAAGGGGCTGGGACATCTAGTTAATCATGAGCCTAAAAAGATTATTAAAGACTTGTGTGTCACCCTGGCCAGTTTGGCTCAGTGATTAGATCGTCAGCCCGTGGACCAATGAGTCACTGGTTTGATTCCGGTCAAGGGCTCCTACCTTGGTTGTGGTTCAACCCAGCCCTGATCAGGTCATGTGGGAGGCAACCAGTTGATGTGTCTTTCTCACATCAATGTTTTTCTCTCTCCCTCCCTCCCACTCTATCTGATGATAACCAGAAAAATGTCCTTGGGTAAGGATTAAAAAAAATATATGGATATATATAGTGTGTCTGACATACCTGGCATTGAGCAGAATACTGAATATAAGAAATAGGGACAGAATATAGATAGAAGACAGCTAGAGAATCACTGTACAGTCCATGTGCAGGTATTGTATATACTGAAGTAAAAAGCCAAAACTGTGGTGTATAATAGAAAGCAGGATGGTAATGAAAAGTCTATTTTTTCATCTTTGTATTTTCTATGCCAAAGACTTGAATTAATATTTTCAATGTTAGCAAAAATAATATATATGTACACACGTGCACGCACACACACACAGCACTCCATTCAAAGAACACCAGTGGAACAGTCATTCAATAGATGAATGCCTAAATGAAATGAAGAAACAATGAAACAATGATGCAAACGATCAATGTGGAGAATCACCAGAAAAGGAAGTGAGAATCTGAAGAATAAACCGAAATGGAGACACGGAGGGCAGGGTGCAGAGCATTCCAGGCTCAGGAAATAGAAATGAAAGAGGGACTTTGGGGAAGTGTGAGAGAGGAAATAAAGAAAACATGTGTCAGGATTTCTAACCTTTTTGGTATAAGAGTCACAATATTGAAATTATTTTAATTATATTGAACATTTTAAGCAACTTGAAAATAAACTTAATCTTCTTTTATAGTCTTTTTAAGTGAACATGCATACTTCTAAAAAGCTATAATGAGCATATCCACGCTGTGTTATGTTCTGCATTATTTTTATTTAATATTTCATATGTATATTGCCATGTCCAGGGTATGAGCAGATTTTTGCTCTGTAACATTACTTGTCATGAAGTGGGGTCAGTTTACTAGAAGTGGAATTGCTGAGCCATATGACATTTATTATCCGGGGACTGAGCACAAAATTCGGGCATGTGTCCTGACCGGGAATCGAACTGAGACCTCTCAGTCCATGGGGCACTGCTCAGTCCACTGAGCCACACCGGCCAGGCTCAAGAGGCATTTCTAAATGTACAGGTGAGGCAGGGCCTGCCTGGCAGGTTCTCTGAGGCCACCCCCTTCCTCTCAGCCAAAGCCTTTTAGTCCCTCATTTGTCCTGCCCTAGGCCCTTCAGGGAACCCAGCACAAAGTGGTCTCCCTCTGGGCTCATGCTCGATCTCATGGACCCCTTTAGTCACAAGGCTTCTGACCTGTGTCCAAGGCCTTCTGCTCACTTTGCGTTTGTACCCCAGGTCTGTGGCTGGATTTCTGCTTTGCTCCCGTGAGCCCAAGTTATCTTGAGAAATGACCTGTCACTTCGCTTTGCCCTTTTCAGCTCCTCCTCCTTTCCCCTCCTCAGGATTCCAGTTTTACATCCAAATCCAGCTCTGTGGCTGGGTCCTGCCCCTTTGACAGACTTCCCTAGGGCCAGGTGCCTTCCTAAAACTTCAACTTATTCTTGTTCCTAGAGTCCTAGTTCTTGTATTCCATTCATAAACGTTTACTCTGAGCCCCATACACCTGCATAACTAAATTTCAGTTCCCCGGCACTGGTGATGAGGCAATTCCAGAGCTGACCTCTACCGGGTCCCCCATCCCACTGCAGAAAACCCTTTCATGACCCTCCACATCATAAGACCACAAAACTCCTACAATAAGTAAAGTGGCCCAGGGACATTCCCGCCCCTCAGCATGGGGCTCAGGGGCGACTCTGGGCCCACTGTGGAGACACTGCTCTTCCAGGGCGGACTCAGCCCCGATCCCCTGGGGCAGGTGTGTCACTGGACCTGGGGTCACCTATAAGAGGTGGTGTATAGAATGACAGCCTTCCTCACTTGGGAGGGGAGCATAGAGTACCAGCTGAGACACGGGAGGAAAAGGGGTCTAGATCTTAAAACACATCTCTCCTCTGTGACTTCTGCCCTTGGGGATACATTTTCTGAGAACAGATCAGGGGCTGTAATGGTCAGGGGTCTTCTTTGTGGACCGCACACTCCTACACTGATGTCCAGGGAAGGCAGGAATGAAGAATTGCTGACACACAGCCTTACCAGCCAGGGCTAGGAGGCCTCCGATCACTCTCAGGAAGACGAGCATCTGGGGTCCACAGAGGGCAAAGAAGGACAGGATGAAACAGATGACCAGGATGATGAAGCCACAGAAGAGCGTGGCGGCGGCTGCCCTTCCCCACGCTGTGACAGAAAGGAAACAGGGATCAATAAGACGGACGTGCAAATTCAAAAGTCACTTATCAAAGTATCGATAGGAGTGTTTTTTCTTTCTACTAATTATATTTGGGTAGAAGAACAGTTTTTCTTTTGACAATACTCAAGCATCTCCACACTTTAGGGGGAAATTAGGCAGTTCATATGTAGGACACTAATATACTGATACACGGTAATGCCTTGTCCTCTCGGTTTTGGGACAAATGTTTCTACCTCTGAGATGAGAGTTAAATTTCATTAAACTGTTTCTTGTTTAATAAATTGGCCATATATACTGCTATATTTAAAAGGTTCACTCAAGTTCTAACACAACACAACCACAAAAACAGCATTTTTGGTATTGAACAATTTAAATTACAATCTCTTAAGGAAATGTTTCCAACACTTCTAAAAGGATCTTTGTTTTGTATCAATATTTGGTTCCATGCAAAAATAATCTTTGAAAACTTAAACGTATGACCAGGCAGAGGTGTGAATGAAAACAATTTAATTGTAAAGTAATTGTGATTTTTTTTTATAACATGGTTAAGCACAGTCTTTCTCGATTTTTGCCTAAATTTTAACTTCTGGAGTATTCAGAATTTATTTCATAAGAGTTCTTAAATGACCTATGTTGGCCCTAAAATGGAGCTCTAAGTTTGAAGATTTGCAGGGGCAACTCCAGCTCTGGGTGATGCTAAAGGAGAGCCAGGAACCTGGGCTAGGATTCCAGCCAATAATTCAGCGTTCAACCTGCCCGGTTGTTAAGATTTCTTCACACACAACCTTCTCTCTAGAGGAAATAACTAGGAACACGACATATTTAGCTCACTGAATCCTCACAATAACTTTTAAAGGTTCATACCAATATCATTTCTTTAGAAATAAGGCTATATAGTAAGGCTTTGAGGGTTCAAATAGACTGCCATAGCCACACAGCTAGTAAGTGATTTAGGCAGAGTTTGACTTAAAGCCTGCCTGAATCCAAAACATGACTTTTATTTAAGATATAATTTACATACCATAAAATTCACCCTCCTCGAATATACAGCTCAGGGGTTTCTATATCCACAGGGTTGTTCAACCATCACCACTTACAATTCCAACATTTTTGTCACCCCAAAAAGAAACCCCATGTCCTTCCGTTCCCCTCTTCCTCCAGCTCCTGGCAACCACTCGTCTACTTTCTGTCTCTATAAATTTGCCTGTTCTGGACATTTCATCTACATGGAATCATACACTGTGTGGCTTTTTGGGCCATCTTCTTTCATTTAGCACAATGTATTCGAGGTGCACCCACGTTGTAGCACGCATCAGTACTTCACTCCTTCTTATAGCCAAATAGATTCCATTGTATGGATATCCCACGGGTTGTTTATCCATTCATCCACTAATGGATGAGCATGCACTCTAAACCTGTTACACTTTATTGCCTTTGAAAGGAGAGTCACGTGCACCTCTGCCCTGGTTTTACTCCAGCTGCAAGACAGCTCGGCTGACAAATGTATCCTCACTTAATTCCAGGTCATTTGACTGGTCGAAGTTAAAGTTTCGGGATATCAGAAAGAGCAAGGGCTTTGGAGGCAGAGCTGGGCCTCACTTCTACCCTGCCTCTGCCTCCTATAAGCCACTGTCAGCACCTGGTGACCAAGGCTAAACATCCCTTATTTCAAGATTATTGTAAGGATGAGGGCTTTTGTGTGAAAATTCACGAAGCTCAAAAAGTTCCTCCTGTATTCCTACGATTTTTCTCTAGTAACTCAAGTTTCCATTTTATTCTACATTCGCAAGGTTCTGCATCATCACATAAAGGTTGCTCCTCGTTACCCACTGCACATGCATACCCTCATCTGCTATAGACGAACCCGGCTAAGTTCCCCTGCTCCCCCGAGCAGCCCCTCATTCCCTCCAGATCTTCCTCTGGATTCGTGAACGACTGGGACATGGCAGGTAATGAAGGAGGAGACATTTTTATATGCTCAGATACCATGTTTTTACCAAACTACCTCTTAGTGGCAGTGGTCTGGATGGGGCTGAGATATACATGAGTGGGCCTAGTGTTATATTTATACTTTTTATTACTTCCCTCCAAATCTTCTTCCTCTTCCTGTGAGATCAATACGAGATTTTAGGGGCAAGGGAAAATAGAAATGTTTTCTTTTAAAACAGAAATGAACAAAGTCAAATAGGAAATCGAGTCTCTATTGAACTTTTGCCTTGTCTTTCCAGCAAGGAAACTTTCAGTAGAAGAGGACCCATGCTTTGAAAAGAACATCAATGAATCGGGTCATCTCGAAGTCCAGCCCACACACCTCTGAGTCAAAGCCACCCGTGGAGCTTATTAGAAATACAGATTCCTGTGCCTCCCTCCAGACCTACTGAATCAGAGCTCCAGGGGTAGTGCCCAGGAATCCACATGTCATCTGTGAACATAAATATGAACAGACCATTTTTACAACGTTTCCTGTGCTGTGTTAAATCAACTCAGTTACTGTCTTGCTTATTTACAATGCTGAATCATCAAAATGGAAAATTCAGGGCATTTTGTCTTGACAAAGGCTGCCTTGGAAGTAGACCTGTAAAACCTGCTCGTGCAGCATGAAAACACCCACACCAACTCTCCAACTATCATTTCAGACAGACAGCTTGGCACGGTTTTAAAGATGCTATTCTAACTGATGAATGACAAGTGGGGCAAACTGCCCTCTCATGTCAATGACTATTTTGTTGTAAAATGATGAGACGGATCCTACCAGGTCTGAGCGGGTCCCCCCCAGGCCAACATTCTGTCCGAGAAGGGGACCACTAGCCATGCAGACTTAGGACATGGCCATTCTCCATGACATACATTTCAAAAAGTTAAGTCTGTACCCTAAGTACCTGTGGTCTCACTTAATTACCCAGAATGAGCCTCATATCTACAAATTCACCCAACTCTTTTGGGAACTACTTATTTTTTTTTATTGTATCGTGGTCTACACTGTACCATATTTACCAACCCTGATGGAAAATGTCAACTTTTAAAACTTGTCCTAAAGCTACTTCTTCTCTGATTCAACAGATGGCTCTCAGTTCTTCAAAGGCAGACTGTCCATCCTGATCTATTCTGAAGATGAGTCCGTCCTTCATTATTATTTTATGCACTTTAAATTTTATTGCCTTTCCTAATTGTGTGTGTGTGTGTGTGTGTGTGTGTGTAGGGAAGTAGGCAGTACTCTCTTTGTCAATTAACATTCTCTGAATTGAGGCCACAAAAGCATATAGTACTCCGGGTAAACAGTTTCCCCCATAGGAAAGCTTTTTGTTTGTTTTGTATCCTTCAGTGAAGATAAATTTGGTGCCTTATATACACAATCTATTATGTCGTAAGTTTATTTTCTAAATACCACTTGGAGAAGCTCATGTTATCAAAGAAACCAGCAGCATTATAAATCCACTTTTAAATAAGATTCATTAAAGATCCATTTAGATGAAGAATGGCTTATCAAAGATTTTCGCAATCTGGTTTGCAAAGATTCAACATTAAATCAACAACATGGAAACCATTCTATGGTCACTAAGGAAATTCTGGGCTTTTCCTAGCAAATGTTTTTAAGGGATTTTTTCACATGAAAATGAATGCTATATCTTTTCCCAGAGATTACATAAGAAAATACAATGTTACAAGGCAAATGTGTCTAGGAAAAGATCAGTAAGGTCAACCAGTAAGAAAAGAGCAAACAAGCTAAAAGTAAATGCCTTGAATGTCAAACTAGAAACCATAAATCAAACTCAAATCTGTGAAAAGAAAAAATACTAAACTTTTATTGATTCATCTATTAATAATACCAAAGGCCCCACCTAGTGAACCTGAGATTTTGTCAGATCTCTTCATATTGTTTCTGTAGGATTTTTTATATGATATATGGGCAGAACTGCAAACTGGATAAAATCATAATTGAAAAAAACAAAAAAGATCCTATCTACAAATAAATAGAACCATGAGTGGATGATATATTCAAAAAGATTGTTGCATGTTCAATGAGGAAGTAATCTGCAGGAATATAGGCCAGTGCTTCTAAAACTTCACAGAGCTTTCAAATCACCGGGGGATCTTGTTAAAATACAGATTCTAATTCAGTAGGTGGGGCCTGAGACACTTAGTGTCCCACAACCTCCCATACTGCTGCTCTGTGACACTTGGAGTAACACACGTCTACAGGGCAATGCCTAACAGGCCTCCCAAAAAAATCTGCATAGGAAGAAGCAATTTTGCAGAATTTTTGGAAGGCAGAAGGAATGGGTTCAAAGGAGCAGTGACAGGGTTACCCAGGAGAGTTCCACAGTTGGTGTGAAATTCCTTACATGCTCTGCATTTTCTCCTGAAGCAGAGCCAGCTGATAACTATTTACCATTGTGTTTTGACAGAACTATGACACTTTACCCCTTCAAGGTCTTTTAAAGTCTGAGTGGTGAAACCCTCCTACACAGGAAGATGTGAAAACAGGGACTTGTACCCTGAGTTCACACAAGATAAATAGCAGCACATGTAGGATCTACCCTTAACTATTTACAGGTCTGTCAGAGAGAAGAAAGCTGCGAAGTAGAATTTACAGGGAAGCACGTTTCAGCTCCATTGGTAGAAGAGGGAATAAGAGAAGTGCTTTAAACAAATAGCATCGTCAAGAGAACTGGATTAGGTGACCGAACGAGGGAAGAAGCTCAGATCAGTTATGTGTAGTGTTGATGAGAGCGCTTGAGTAGTGGACTCTTCCCTGCTAATTCTAATTGTCTAGGGGTCTGTATCTGTTTCCAGGGAGAAGACAAGTTAAGTCACTAACAAGGGACTGAGGCTCTCGGGTGGTTAATGCTAAGTGCGGCAAATGTGGGTGCACTGGGCTAGGTCACTGCACCTAGAATTCTAGATGTTATAAACCTCTCTATTTTTTAAACTATGAAAATCAGTTGAGAGTGGCCAATTTTTTTTTTTTTTGCCACGTAAGGATGTGAACACATGCCCACAAAGAGTAATCTATCTACTAATGCCCAATTTCATAAAATACGAACATTGTAATAACTCACCCTGCCCCCTCCAAAAGCCCCAAGAGCATCATCTCAGAATGAAGTCCCTGAAACTGAATTTAGCCTAATATAAACCGATTCACTTCATACTTATTTTTCTCATTTCCTGGACATTTAAGAACCATAGGGCTAAATGATCTAAACATATTTCATGTAATACTCTGATTCTTTTACTTAGCCAAGAATGATGTCACATAAAAAACAAGAACATTCAGTGAATTCTGTGGTATCAAAGGGTGTCTTTGGTAAAAACAAGGCCCTGCACTTCTGTCCAGATCCAAGGCACACGCTCTTCAACACTGACTCCCCACTTTCATTCTTGGTGCATAAACTCATCTCCATTATTCTCCACCCTGACAAGCTGGAGCTTGCTTGGGATTTGAAATCTACATCACTGAGGCTTAAAGTGTCCTCCTGAAGTTTTTGTTTCTTTTTTTTTTTCTCTTAAAACTAAAAAGAAGGTACCGGTAATGCAAAAATAGCATGTGTGAACATGCATTCAAATATAATTTTGCATTTTATTTATTTATGCATGAAACTGGAATGATCATGTCAATGTTTAAATCTAGATTTTCTTTTCCTGTTTTGAGAAACATAAACCACAATTTTTTAAAAATTCAAACAAGTATCTGTAAAGCTGGGTACTTATTTAGTTGTTGCTATCATGAAAAGAACATACTTAGCATGTAATTTGGTTCATTTATAGGAAATATGAGATGATATGGTAATCTGAAATTCTTCAAAACCTGTTAACAACAGTGAAGTGTAATATTTTGCTTTTTACATAATATTAAGGAACTATTTACTTTTATTTATCTGTATTATTTAGGTTTTGCTTTTGTTTTTAAATCCTCACCCGAGGATATTTTTCCATTCATCTTTAGATAGAGTGGAAGGGAGAGAGAGAGAAAAAAAACATTAATGTGAGAAAGACACATGGATTGGCTGCCTCCTGCACGACCCTGACCAGGGCCAAGGACCAAACCACAACCGAGGTACGTACCCTTGACTGGAATCGAACCCTCGACTCTTTGGTCCATGGGCCGACACTCCAACCGCTGAGCCAAACTGGCCAAGGCTGTATTATTTAGTATTAATGCCAATACTTGCCAGGAATAACTTGTGTCTTTAATACCAAAATTAGTGTGTTAATACTGTGGCCCTGGCTGGGTAGCTCAGTTGGTTAAAGCATCATCTGAATACACCAAGGTTGCAGGTTTGATCCCTGGTCAAGGGCACATACTAGAAGCAACCAATGAAGGCATAAATAAGTGGAACAACAATGTTTCTCTCTCTCTCTCAAATCAATACATAAAAATTTAAAAATAAATATTATGAATATCAATAAAAGAGATGGTCAAGTACTTGTAATAGAAAGGTAAACTTATTAGTTACAGAGGTAAATCACAATGTTTACTTCCTAGTACATATCAAGAAGCTTTTAAAAAATGGATGCATCCATTCTTTATATTGAGATATCATTTTAATGAGAGCCATCAACCTTTGTCCTTGTTGTGTTTACACATGTGTGGGAGTGTGTGTAAACTGATTACTACATTTTAGATAAAGTACTGTAAAATATTGTTTTCAGCAAGGCCTGATTGAGGCTATCTGAAAATCTCCAGGGTTCAGAGGTGCCTAAATCATCGCCCTACAGTGTAGGAATACACAATTGCTACCCCTGTGAGGCAAAACTAGCTAACAGTTCATGCCAGGAGGTGGGGCAGAAGTACAATAAACATTCCCCCTCATCTTTGACTATTATAGCCTGAAACGGACCTCTCCTGGGGAATTCATATCTATTTTCTCCTTCCCGTAGTCACCTAACGACAGTGGATCCTGCCTCCATGATTCCATTCTAGATCTTGAAGTCATGTCTAACATGTTATTGACACTTAATTATTTTTGCAAAGGTCACAGAAATAACTAAAATGGGGTGTGAAGGCCACCACCCATTTAGGAAAATTGGTCTGGCTGCATCATAAAGTTAAGACTCACTTGGAAAATTGAACTTTCCAAAGACCAATTTGTCTATTAAATTGATCTATATATGCTGGATCAATGTTTCCTTTACAATCAAGAGTTAGTGCTTTAGACTTCTGTCTAATTAAAAATATTAAATGGAGAAACAGAACTTGCTTACTCCCTTCCAAATACAAAGCAGTGTATCAATCTGATGTTGAAAGAGCCACACCCTAGGAAGGTGAGCTGTTCCTGCAAGTTAGGAAAAATAGGAAGGAGACCTGACTTGGGTTGAACACACAATACAATAAACAGATGATGTATTACAGAATTGTACACCTGAAACCTATATTATTTTATTAACCAATGTCACTGCAATAAATTCAATAAAAAATAAAGTGTACAATTCAATTTAAAAAAAAAAGAAAAAGAAAAACTGCATTGTGCGTGTTTCGCAAGAGGGCTGTGATCACAGCAGAGCTCTGCAGGCCTGATCACGTCCCAGGAACAGTGCTGAGGGGGTTCTGCCACACCCCACTCCCTACGGGGCACTAACTTCTATTGCATATGTGAAGTATTGCTGAGTATTCTTGGGACCTATATTAGCCTTTGGAGTGAGGTATGATTATCATAGTCTATTTAAAAACACACATATTTGCCCTGGCTAGTTCGGCTCAGCAGTAAGAACATCAGCCCATGGACCAAAGGGTCAATCCCAGGCCCTGGTCAGGGGCAGGCAGAAGGCAACAATCGATGTATCTCTCTCACATCAATGTTTCTCTCTCTCTCTCTCTCTCTCTCTCTCTCTCTCTCTCTCTCTCTCTCTCTCTCCCTCCCTTCCACTCAATTTAAAAGTCAATTGAAAACTATACTCCGGTGAGGATTAACAAAACAATGAATTTGAATGCATTTTAAGATACAGATGTATTATTTCAAAGAAATGAATTCTCTTTAAAAACCTAAAAGACTTTCAATAATGTAAACCCTGGCAGGCATGCTGTTTGTGTTTTAAGAAAGGAAAAAGAAAAGTGGGGATTCCGTTCAGCCTTTACCTTTTATGACCTGCTAATGAGGACCATGCCTCCTTTTGGAGGAAAGTTCAACTGTGGGAATTTCCAAACAATTCCACAGTCCATAAGAATCAGCACCAACCCCCTGATAGAGGGCCCCAGAAAGAAACAGTTTGGTTGGAAGTGCTGGGACACTTGGGGGTGGCAGGGTCACTGGTCCCAGAAGGAAATAAAAAAAGGCAGCATGACCATTCTCTTTCTCAGTGTAAAACAATTAAGCTTGGTTGATAATATTTAGCTTTAAGCTTCTGATTATGTTCATACTTAAAGCCGGCTGCTCTTCACATCTACCAGTTAGCAGGGGGTAGCATCAGACAAACCGCCGCTCCTCTCCTGTCTAGTCTATCAACAAATTAAGCACGGAGGCTTCCTCCATGCTGGAAAAATAAAATACTCCATCTTCAATATATTATATTTGTTAACTCTGCTTCATTTCACTGGTGTGGAAGATGTGCTTTCTTTTTTGATTTTAAATCACATTCAAATAAAGTTTTCTAAACATCAAGGCCATGCTTAAACCAAAAAGACCCCCCCACCGCAAGACAAAAACTAAGAAGAACTAGCCTAAAGCATTGAATAGTACAGTATCCACTGAAATCATAACTGCTGACATTTTCACGGAGCTTTAACACCAACATTAGGGAAGGCCCGCATTTAACATACTTATATTTTAATAAGAATCATAGGAGAAGGTGGAATGGGAAGAAATTTCAGTAAGTCTCCAAAAATATATATACTTTTGCTTATTAAATTTACTCATCAAACTTTTCCAAATGGCTGAAATCATCTTTTGCACGGAACCGGCAAACCCTACGAAAAAACATTGTTTAACTAGGGTCATTTCGTCCAGTGTTGAGCCCGGTTGGTGCTACTCAAAGCTGCTACTGCTTTGTTTTGTTCAGATCAGATGCATGAAGCTAAACTGAACATTTTTTTTTTAAATCGCCCATTGTCCCTGACCCTTGTTCAATCCTTCGCATAGGGCGGCTCCCGAAGGCCGCGCACTCCCTTTGCGCCGGCGCGCGCCGGGCCACGATCCGGAGGACTTCCCGGAGGCGGCGGCAGGCGGCACTCACCGTATTCCATGAGGCTCTGGCAGCCATCCGCCTCGGACCCGCTGCCGCCGCCCTCGTGGAAGCATCGCCACCACAGCGAGGACGTCTGCGTGTGGTCGCTCGACTGCAGCCAGCCGCGGCCGGCCAGCGCGATGATGTCGAAGGCGATGGCGCTGAGCAGGAGCATGGGCAGGATCCACCTGCAGCGCTCGCAGGCCAGGCCGCAGCGCAGCATCTCGACGGTGGGCGGCGAAGGAGAGGAGCGCGCGGGGCTCGGTCGCCGGCGGAGAGTGGCCCGCGAGCGCAGGCAGTGCGACAAAAGAGAAGAGGCGGCAGGGGCGCGGCGCGCCCGCCCCACCTAGATTCCGGTGACTCAGAGCGCGCCGCCCCGACCTGCCGGGCCGGGCCCGGGCGCGCGGGGGGAGGGGGGCCGGGCTCAGGTTACAGCGGGTGTGGGTGCGCTTTCCTCGCGGGGCGGCGCTGCAGGCGCCCGGCCCGGGGGCCTGAGACCGGTGGCCCGGGCTGCAGCGGGGCGCGCCTCTGCGCTTCCCCACGGCCTCGTTTCCCTCTCCTGGGATCCTCTCACTGTAAATGTTTTCATTCTCACTGCTTCAACAGGCGCACGCTTTAATCTTCGCAACACCAGCGAAATATTTAACTCCTGATGTCGGATAATGGTCTGATTTTCAACAATACCATATTTAAGTTTCAGGCAGTTTGAGATGGGTGTTCCACTGCACCTGTGGGTCAATGCTGCACTCCGGGTGAATGCGTGTTGGCAAACCCAGGAGCAGGCCCCCGAGCCTCCCAGGAGGACGTGGGCATTTCCTCTCGGGCTCCACCTTTGTACCTTGTACAGGGCTCCTCTTCGTCCTCTTATCTGTTTACATGTCCGCCTTTCCCACTGGGTTGCCAGCTCTTTGACAACAGAGGCCATGCTTTGTTTGTGTATCCCTGGTGTCCAGCACTGTGTCTGGCTCCTAGGGGAGCTCAACTGACATTTGATGCGTGAACACACTGAATTTAACAAATGCTCGCTTCAGTCTCAGGAACGTTTCATCTGTCTTCCCCAGATAACGCCACCTCCCGTCTGCCTCGGTCCCCTCCCTATCGCAAATCTCTACCTACTTTAAACCCCACTCTATCTACTCTTTTCATTTACTATTGAAGTTTCTCCAAATAAAAACCATATGTCAGTATGCATCCAGAACCTAAAATGCCGCCTCCAGTGTCCTAACCCTGCTTCTGTCGCCACCTGACTCCTCAGGTGTGGCAGGGTGGGGTGAGGGGTGGGGGGGGAGGGTGGCAGCTGGGCGTGGCACAAAGAAGGAACAAGTTCTCAGTGTTGGGCACCTGTGTGGCCTTGGGCAAATCATGAAAATCCCATGAAGGTCACATCTTACCTTGTACTTCCAAAGATTTCTTCTGAATCCCTTACTTTTTCTATTAATTTAATAGAAAATAAGTGGGAAATACGTGTTTAAAATGAAGTGCTCTGCATTTCAGTTTGGTGTTCTCAACAGAAACAAGACTCAGTTCTCTGGTAATTTTTGAGGACAAATGAAAAAGAGTACTGAGAAAGTACCTGAAATCACATGAAATAATTTCCCCAGCCTTCATTTACACAAACCAAGTTCACATGTTTTCATTAGAGACAAATATTTTCACTTTCAAAGAAGAGCACAAGGGGGGATATTTTGGAAAGAATTAACTGCCTACAGTGGAGATTGTGTCAGGAAAATGTACTCTTCAGGTTTTCAAAACTAATGAAAATATTTGTTTAATTAGCCGTGTATAACAGAGTTATGAGAAAAATCATGTTCTTACAAAACAAACAGAGTACTGATTATGAGAAAAGTGGTTTCAGACAAAAAGAGTTTCATTGGTATCTTAATATCTCTGGATAATTTTGGACTAGATATAACTTCTTTTTGTTATTTTAGTGGACTTGAGGGAAAGAGCTCATTAATGCTGAAATGAAGGAAGAATAGTATTTCTTTAGCGTTTCTGGAAGAGACTAAACCAACTGTGGTTAGGTTCCAACAATAATGTACCTGACACATGACTCACAGACTGGAACCAGGTGGCTCAGGTTCGGATCATTTCTCATACAAGCTGTGTGACACTGGTCCACGTCATTTCTTTGCGCCTCAATTTCCTCATCTGTAAAATGGATAGTGTTCACCCCATAGTGTTGAAATGAGTATTAAAAGAACTAATGTATGTAACCTGTTCAGGATAATGCCTGCACATAGTAAGTCACAATGCAAGGGTTGATGATGATGATAATTTTCACATAGGTTTCTCACTTTAATAAGGTTGGAAAGGGGCCTTTTCATGCCTTTAAGAAGCAAATCCTATACATATGAATACCAACTGTAAATCATTAAGTTATCTTAGACAATGCGATTATTCATCCTAGCCTCATTTCTAAATGATGGATTATGATAGAAAGTAGACAGTTAAATAGCACTCCCTGCTGGATAACATAGGGATTGCAGAGCTCTTGACAACGTAAATTATACCTGCAAAATGTTTTTACTTATATAAATTTTGGGGGTTTGTGGTTATAAAACAAATGAATAGTACAAACAAAAATACATAAATATATAATTTTAGAATAAACATTTGTAATGTATTACTCTCCCATCCAGAGAAAGTAATAGTAATAATACTACTAACATTTTCTGGGAGTTTACTATGTGCCAGTAAGTATTTCACACCCACCTTATGAGGTGTGCACTGCTACGATCTTCTTATAGATAAGGAGACTGGGCCACAAAGACATTGAGTAGCTTGCTCAAGACTGCACAGTCCCAGACTGGCAAAGCCACACCCCACCCTAGGCAGTTTAATATCAGAAGACGGTACTATTTACAATAACCACTCATAAGAGTTTGGGATATAGTTCTCCAAACGTGTCCTTTCTCTCCTTCTTTCCTTTGAAAACATCTAACCCACTCCCAATGACCCCCATACAAACCGCTGTGCTCTTACTAGTAAACCAAAGTGACAGGAGTTCCCTAGAAAAAGCACCGAACAGACTTGGGCTATCTGAGTCCTAATTCTCACTGACCCTATGTTTGTTTCCCCTCTAATCCCTGTCCAGTCTCTCCTCCCTGCTCATGCAAACTTTTAAATATCTCTACTCTCTTACCCCTTTTTCCTTCCTCAGCTGACTGTAATCTCTCTTCTACCTGTGATGTGATAGTAAAAGCTTAACAGCCAGCTTTCTGAAGAAAAAAAATCCTTGATTTACAGCAGTTGCCAATTTCCATAATGTAACTACTCCCCCGTGGCTGATGTCAGCTCCAGCTTAATGTCACTGAATACAGAGGTAGGAAGAAATATACATAATCATCTGTCTCAACCTAGTAAGAGCACTCCACCGCATCCACCCAATATCCTATAAAACTGCTCTACTCTTCAAGGTCCTCAGTAAGATCACGTTTGCCAAATTCAATGGATATCATTGGCCTTTTTGTTGCACCTGGTATTTTGATGTCTCCCTACATTAAACTTCCTACCTTCTTGGCTTCTGTAAAGATGTTGAAGCCTGGTGCCCAGAGACCACCAGGAACACACCTGTAATCGAAGTTAGATAGTTAAGTAGCTGCAGCAAGGGAGACTGAAAACCACAGGGCACTCTGGGGATGTCCCAGTGAGAGGGCGTTAGGAAGGCCTAGTAATAAGATTTAGGCTTATGTTAGGTGATTTTGGAAAGAATGGCCTTGTTTTTGTCTTGTTCTATCACAATTTTAGAGTGACCTTGTCTGATGTTCATATTCTGTGAAACTATTTATGCTCAACATTGGATCATTATGGCCTAGCTATTGGTTACCAGGCCAACTACCAACTGTCAGGGATTGTCCTTCCTTCCTTCCTTCCTTCCTTCCTTCCTTCCTTCCTTCCTTCCTTCCTTCCTTCCTTCCTTCCTTCCTTCCTTCCTTTTTCTTTTTCTCTCTTTCTCGTCATCCATCCCTTCCCTTTCTCCTGAATGTGCTAGTCTTCCTCTGCCCCTGCCACCCACCCCCTACCCCCCACCCCCACCACTCTCACCCAGTGTTGTATTCTCTGGGTTTCCATCTTTGTACGACTCTTCTGTTCATTCTATACATCTTCTTTGTGTTACACTATCCACTTTCATCATTCCAGCTCCTACTTGTATACTCGTGACTTGCAGATATATGTCTTTAGCCCACACTTTTCCTCTATGCTTCAAACTTTTGTATTCAACTTCCAGCAAGATGGCACCACCTGGATTGGATTCTCCCTCAAACACTTTAACCTCAACTAGTACAGGGTTGAAATGGCCTCTCTTCTCCCAAACCATCATCTTATTCCTGAAGCCTCTATAGCACCTGCAGAATCTCATTCACCAAAATGGAATCTAAGATCGCCCCTGACTCTTCTCTTAGATCCAGTTTGAATGCAGTAGTTGAAAGTTTTGCCATCTACCCTACTTCTCAAATGATTTTACCCTACAGTCTCTCTGCTCCGTCCCTGCTACTCTTACCCTGGGTCCTTTGCCTTAACTGCTCAGCTGCCTCCCTGCCTGCAGGGCTGAACACCCCCCTCTCCCAAGTCCATCTTCCCGAGACTACTGAGACGATCCAGCCAAGTGTGCACCTGACCCTGACACGCTCCTCTGTGTACTTCTCAGATTCTTCATCACTTCTGACATCAGGAAGGAAATTCCTCAACGTGACACAGGAACTCCTCCATGGTCCCACCTGATGACCTCTTCAGTCTCAGCTGTCACTTCTGCTCACCTTACACTTTCCAGTCTTTTTTTTCTCTCTCTCTCACATACGTGCTACTATTTTTTGCCTTTATTTTGAAAGTTATTTCTGGAATACCTTTCTTTCCAGTCCCTGCCCTGTTTACCTAGTTACTTCCTACTGGTCTTTTAAGATCTGCTTCATATCTCATGTTTCCCAAGAAAACTTCCCTGAATCTTGGCATTTTCCCTTAGTCCCGCCTCCAGTCTAAGGTGATGAGGTACTCTTTTCTATGCTCCCAGAACCCTTGAAGCATATGCACCAATCACTTTGTTATATAGTAATCTTTTTTATGTCCCTGTTAGACTATGAGATCCTTAAAGGAAGTTACCATGTCTTATTCATCTTTGTATCCGCAGGACTTTTTCTAATGCAGTTAAAGTAATTGTTTGCTAAATATATGAATGAATGAATGAATGAATGAATGAATGAATGAATGAATGAATATGCCAATAGCTACTCACCTGTGAGATTTGGCCTCTCTGAACTTAAGTGTATTATCAATTTGTTGAGGTGGTTAAAAAATGAACTATAAGAAAATTCTAAAAATCAAAAATTGAAAAATATGAATTCATTCAGAGCAGTAGATGGCAGTAGAAGGTTGTTTTTCAGCATAGCATTTGCAATAGTTAAAGATGACCAAATACTCATAGAAAAACCCGTAGCTGCATAGTATAATTTTTAAAATGCCTCAATACTTTAGTTAATAACACTGAGTCCATATTGGTTCCTTAATTGTGGAAATGTGTCTCACTAATGTAAGAGTTAGTACATGGGAAACTGGGTGCAGTATGGGAACTCCACAGCCAGGGGGTTTCTGTACATCTGAAAGTATTCTAGAAAATAGTTAATTCTTAGAAATGCCTCTGTAGTGCTTGGCATATAATTTTTCTCATACAAAAAACTCCAGTATCGCCCTGGCTGGTTTGGCTCAGCAGTTAGAGCATCGGCCCAAGGACTGAAGGGTCACGGGTTCGATTCCTGTCAAGGGCACATACCTCCGTTGCAGGTTTGATCCCCAGGCCTGGTCTGGGTCGTGTGGCAGGCAACCAATCCATGTGTCTCTCTCACATCAAGGTTTCCCTCCCTCTCTCCCTCCCTCCCTCCCTCCCTCCTACTCGCTCTAAAATCAATGGAAAAATATCCTCACGTGAGGATTAACAACAACAACAAAACTCTAATATCATTTTCTTTGTATAAAATTGAATATGAAAACCTCAATATCAATAATTAATCTTCAAGTTTTAAAAGTAAGGTTTTAGATATCCAGAAATAAAGATTATTTATTTAAATATATAAATAAATTATACCATTTAAACATTTTATTCTATATCTGTTAAAAATGTATTATATACTCATTTTAGAAAAATTGAAGATGACAGAAAGTATAAAGAATAAGAGTTACCCCTAGATGATCACTTTATTTATTTATTTATTTATTTTTTAAATTTATTTTTGTTACAGATGTTTCTCCTTTTCCCCCGATTGACACCCTCCTCCTGATCCGTCCCCAGCATTGTTGTCTATGTCCCTGATTACGCATACATGCATATAAGTTCTGTGGTTTATCTCTTCCCTCCCTTCCCCACCCCCTCTTCTGAGGTTTGTCAGTCTGTACCCTACTTCTATGTTTCTGGGTCTGTTTTGTTCATCAATTTGTTTTGTTCATTATATTCCACAAATAAGTGAGATAATGTGGTATTTGTCTTTCTCTGATTGGCTTGTTTCGCTTAAGATAATACTTTCCAGGTCCTTCCATGTCGTCTCAAAAGATAAGAGATCTTTCTTTCTTACAGCTGCATAATATTCCATTGTGTACATGTACCACAGCTTTTTTACCCACTCATCTATTGATGGATACTTGGGCTGTTTCCAGATCTTAGTGATTGTAAATAGTGCTGCTATGAACATGGGGGTACATATATTCTTTCTGATTGGTGTTTCAGGCTTCTTAGGGTATATTCCTAGAAGTGGGATTACTGGATCAAATGGTAGTTCAAGTTTTAACTTTTTGAGGTAACACCATAGTGTTTTCCATAGTGGCTGCACTGGTCTGCATTCCCACCAGCAGTGTACTAGAGTCCCCTCACCAGCATTTGTTGTTTGACGATTTGTTGATGGTGGCCATTCTGACAGGTGTGAGGTGATACCTCATAGTTGTTTTAGTTTGCATCTCTCTGATGATTAGTGACGTTGAGCATTTTTTCATGTCTCTTAGCCATTTGTATGTCCTGTTTGGAGAGGTGGCTCTTTAGGTCCTCTGCCCATTTTTTAATTGGGTTCTTTGTCTTCCTTTTGTTGAGTTGTATGAGTACTCTATATATTTTGGAAATTAACCCCTTATCTGATATATCGTTAGCAATTATGCTCTCCCAGATAGTGGGTTCCCTTTCCATTTTGATGGTTGTTTCTTTTGCTGTGCAGAAGCTTACTTTTTTTTTAACCAAAGAAATTGCTGCTGATATTTTGAAAGGCTTTTTAGACATTTTTCTCTGCATGTTCTAATAGTTGAGATCCTCCCTGGCTTCTAGCAACACACATTCTTCTGGTTTCTTCCTACCCTCTTGCAGGCTTTTCCCATCGTATCTGAACTCTAATGAACGGAGTTCATCATGGCTTGGTCTGGCCCCCTTTTGTCCCTCCACATCTTCCCTTTAGATGACCTTAACTATTTCTGTGGCTTAGATACCATTCTGTGAACTTCAAAGTTTATTTCCACTCTAAACTTCTAATATCCACCGAGTCGAATGTCTCACAGACATCTGAAACGTAAAACAACCCAAACGAGCTCTTTCACCCTAAAACTGATTCCTCTTCCCTCTTCAGTGCCTTTTCATATTAATAACTGGGACCAGCATCCACCAGCTTCGTAGAAGCCATCCTCTACCCACATCTAACCCACCAAAAAATCTTTAACTGCCACTTGCAAAAATATATCTCAAATCCATGCAACTTTCCCAAGTTCGTTATCATCATGCTTCTCCAAGCCACTGTCCTTTCTCACTCAGACTACGTTAATAGCTTCCCAACTGATTTTCTAACTCTCTTACCCTGTTAGAGCAGCCAGAGAGATGGTTAAAGATGCAAATCACTTCTTAAGAGCTTACATAAACAACAGAGGCCATGTCACCTGCATTGAAACTCACATGGCTGACGGTGGCCTCCAGGAGTGGGCTGGCCTCCTCCCATTCCCTGTTAAAAGAATTGGTCGTTGTCTCCTGATAGAACTCTGATTGATACAACTTTAAATTATTGAAAAGCATCAGAAAGAAATGAAATCCTCATAATCCTAACACCTGCTCAAAGATAAGCACAGTTGATATTTTGATATATTTCTTTCTACTTCTGCTCTTTTTATCTACATGGACACACACACACACACACACACACACACACATATACACCTGCACATACATATACATCTATATGTGTATTATATATACTTTTGTTTTTACAAAATTAAGATTAAATTCTAGATATGATTTTTATCTTGTTTTTCTCACTTGATAAGTAAAATACGAATATTTTAAATTTCTTGGTACACATTGCCAAGTAATTTTTTCAATTACATTGACCACCAACAGTATTCAATACCTGACTTGTCCTACCTTTGCTACCTTTGATTATTTTCCATTTGGATCTTTGTATTTCTTTGTCATACTGCTTATAACTTTCAGTTCCTGTCATGCACACAGCACTGTGCCAGGAAATAGCCTGGGAACACAGAGAGGACCCCAGAGTCGCCCCCTGGTGCTCTGCAGTGTGGTGCTGCTGCAGACTGTCCTGGTGAAGGGCGGTCCTGGGGCTGTGGCGGTGGAGAGAAGGGCGCAGTCCTGACCCTGGAGCAATCAGCACAATTATTAAGAAGGGGAACAAGACTGGTTTCAGGCCCATTTGTTCTCTATGACCTAATTGTAACTAAATTCAGTTCTAAACGCCTCCCTAGGACCAGCATAGCAATATTCCAAAAGGGACCCATTGACAGCCTTCAGTCGATGGGAGCAATGAACATTTGTATAAAATTGCTATGTTCCAGGGACTCCGCAAAGTTATATTACAAGTAATTAAATTCTCGCAACTAACTGTGAGTCAGATGCTGTTATTTATGTCCATTTTGCAGATAAGAAAACCGAAACTGAGCAATTAAGTAAATCACCTTAGTAAATAAGGGGATTCAAACCCCAGTCTCCTTGTTGCAATGTTCATGCTATGTTCACTTCATCACATTGGTGTCGTGGTCTCTGGGTTGAGCTGAAAGGTGTTGCTTAGGTAAGCACAGCATTCGGAACAAAGTAAACAGAGTTCATGAAGGGTGGGTATAGACCTATATATACCAGGTATGGATAATGGTTAAATCTCAACATCTATTCCAAGCTTTGAAAGTCACTAGGTAAACAGAAGATGAAATACTGAGCTTAAATGATATCTTCTGGAACCTGAAAGTTTAATTAGAAATAATCAACACTAACATTTATTGAATGCTCTAAGGTATGTGGCACTATTCTTAGTACATGAAATGTATTCATTTTTTTATTCTCAGAACAACTGTCTGAGGTTGGTGCAATTATTATATTTACTTGGCAGGTAGGAATACTGAGACACAGATAGCTTAAGTAACTTGTGAAGGTCACTCAGCAAGCTGGTATTAGAGCTGGGACTAGAGCCCAGACCAACCTTCTTGGTCTAAGGCCTCAGCATCTGACCACTATGCAAATAATAATAGTAGCAGCTAACCCTGATATAGCACTTACTAAGTGCCAGTCCTTGTTTTAGACACACAATAATTTCTCTTCTCCTCACAGTATCATGAGCAATGTACAGCTATTGCTTCTATATTATGGATGTGGAAACTGAGGCACGGAGAAGCTAAAGGAGTTACTGCAGATAATACAGCTAGTAAGTGGCAGAGCGGGGCTTCAAACCCAGACATTTTAGCAGCAGAGTCTGTACAACGAACTCTTAAAACTCAGTTTTAGTGTGCACCTTCTTAAATTTATTGGAGTCCATTTCAAATGTGTAGAGAAAACCCAGTTGTCGTTATATATTTTAAGACTGCTTATCTCTGCAAACCAATTCCAGAGTGGGCTCACTCTCTCACTCTCTCTCCACTATAAAGATGATTGTGGTGCTCCTGGGATGATCACTAAAATTCAGGTTGTATATTCTAGGGTTATTTCACCCTGGAAAATTTCCAATAAATATTCAGCTAGGACCTAAACGTGGAAATGCATGCCCTTAAAATACACTGTTTAAAAATATACTCAAGTTGGGGGACAGAATGAGAAAACATGGGTCCAGGTTAAACAGATTTACATGAAAAATTACAGAAAGCTGTTTTGTTAATGAAGTAAAGAGAGTGTCAATGTTTAGAAGACTTTTGTATGTAAGAGTCACACATTTCAGCCTGTTTCTGATATGGACATTTTGCTTTATTTGGACCTTTCTTTCCTGCTTAGGTCTGAAGCACTGTGCGGCCACCCAGCGCAGCCCACGATGACCTCTCCAAGGCCACTCGGTGTCGTCTCCTGCCTCTGCACCTGCTCTCTTCCAAACGGACCTAGAGCACCTCCAGAGAATACAGGATCCTCTGTGTTCCTCCAGCGTCCACTTCATCTGCCCGTCTCCATGTCTCTTGGTTCCAGAAAATGTAACTGCACATAATAGATTGGATTGCCATCTGGATAGAGATGAGAAAGAGAAAAACATTCTTAAATGTGTGAATGTTGTATAATATTTAGCACCTCTATTAAGGAAAAAACAGTCAGTCCTGAACTCGGGAAATCCACACTTGAGCTATCACTGCCGCGCAGAAAGATGGCTTATTCAGTCTGTAATGTTCAATTGGAGAGTATTGGAGAGTATTGGAAGGAGCGTGTTGGCTCTTGGAACTCACGTAGAATGTTAAATAGAATACAAGAATATCTCTCAATCTTTCTGACACATTTTCAGATTCATTTTTCCTGGAGATGAACTTAGCGGAATGTGACGTTTCTTGTCCATGACTGTATCCCTGTCACTGTTTCCACTCACTGGACTCAAATGAAGATTTCTCTCTCTTTTTTTAAAAAAATTCTCACCCAAGGATATTTTTCCATTTATCTTCAGATAGAGTGGGAGGAAGGGAGAGAGAGAGAGAGAGAAACGTCGATGTGAGAGAGACACATGGACTGGTTGCCTCCCACACGACCCTGACCAGGGCCAGGACCAAACTGAAACCGAGGTACGTGCCCTTGACCAGAATCGAATCTGCAACTCTTTGGTCTGTGGGCCAACACTCTAACCACTGAGCCAAACTGACCAGGGCTGAAGATTTCTCTTATCTAACTAAGTCCTTCTCCCCTCCTAGTGTCCTGTACACAAACACGTGCATGTATTCATGCATGTACAACATGTGAAATAAAAATGCTTTGCTTTCGTAAGCCAGCGATACATTTCTGCTTTGAGAAATGTAATAAATTTATCAATATATCATTACTAAATTTATAGAAATATTCACTTAACTCATATGATCTTGGCATATAGAGAATACTAGTGGGCTTAAGAAAAATAGAAATAATAAAAATCTCAAGTGGTAAACAAATTAATCAGGGTTATTTTGGAAGGAGTTATTTTATGTTTTGGGGGGTTTTTTGTGTGTGTTTACAAATCACCTTATGAATCACAAAATACTTTATAATTGATGTAGTTTGATTATAGTTATTTTATTTATTGTTTTTATCCTCACCCGAAGACACTTTTGTATCCATCTTGAGACAGAGCGGGAGGGAGAGAGGGAGGAAGAGAGAGAAACATCGATGTGAGAGAGACACACCAAGTGGTCGCCACCCACACAACCCCAACTGAGGCTGGGGACAAACTGCAACTGAGGTATGTGCCCCCAGTGGGAACCGAACCCAGGCCTCTCTGGTCCACTGGCCGATGCTCCAACCGCTGAGCCAAACCGGCCAGGGCTGATTATAGTTATTTTATGACAGAGGATTACTTCTTTATTTTTTGAAAGATTTAAAGCAATGTTTCTTTAAAAATAGCTATGAGTTTATCAAGCACTTTATCAGTTGGATTTGCAGCAACTACAAAGGAATATAGACCCTCCTCCCCCCAGGTTCCCTAGAGTTTACAAATTAATGTGGAGGGTCGCTCATATTGGAATATACATGAAAACAAGTAGCATTAAAAAGTATTTATGACTCAGTGCTCAGTGGAAATGAATTGAGTAGATATTCCGAGGGCAGCTGGAAGCAGAATTATGTAGTAGGCAGATGTATTCATTTTCTATTGCTGTGTAACAAATTACCACAGACTTAGAGACTTAAAACAACACCCGGCTGTTAGCTCACAGATTTGTAGGTCTGAGGTCCAGGCAGGCTCAAATGACTGTTCAAACTCTTCTCTCCTCGGTGTCTTCCAAGGTGAACCCAGAGGGGCAGCTGGACTAGGCTCTTATGTGGAGCTCATGGGAAAAGTCGGCTTCCAAGCTCATTGGTTGTTGGCATAATCCAGTCTTCCGTGACTACACCTGAGATTCCCACTCTCTTGCTGGCTGGCAGCCAGGCCCTCTCTACGCCTTCGCCTCCTCCATCTCCAAAACCAGCAACAGCGTGCCGAGTCTTCTCACGCTCTGAATCTCTCCGACTTCCTCTTCTCTGCTTTTAATGGGCTGTGTGGTTAGGTTGCACCCACCCAGATGGTGTCCACTTTGCCATATAACATAACACGATCACCGAGTGACATCTCTTCATACTTACAGGTTCCACCCCCCATGCAAAGGGGAGGACTATCCCTGGATGAAGGTTATTGGGGCCACTTTAAAATTCAGGAAATAGTTCACAGGGAAGGAGGGCCAGGGTGCATCTGAAAAGAAGGACAGATTCTAGATAAATCATGTACTAAAAAGTTGATCCCAGAAACAGTTTTTCATTCAATAGATATTTATATATGGACATCTGATTATTGGGATTAAAAGGATGAGCAAGGGACACACGAATCCTCGCCTGACGAAGCTCACGGAAGCGGCCACAGACAGAACTGCATAGCTATGTGCAGGGACAGGGAGTGGTTTGGGGGACAGAAACAATTCCTCTAAAGAGATAACACGTGGTAAAATGTAGGGTCATGTGGGTGTGTTTATAAGACAAAAGGTAGACATGCGCTGTTTGAAGGGTTTTAGGAGGAGGCAGGGGATTTTATGTAAGGAGCCCAGTGGCCTTTGGAAGGAAGTGGAGACACCTGACCTCTCTTCTAGAGACCTAAATTTGTTAAAACTTGCCTAGGCGAGGTTTAAAATTAAGCACCTCTGCCTCTGGAGATCATGCTTTTAAAAAGGATGAATTGTGCTTTTTATAATTTCTAATTTTCCAGAATGTCTTAAAACCTGTGAAACAGCGCATGATCTATGGTATTAGTTGCCTCGATGGCATGGTTATAGATTCATTTACTAATCAGAGCATCATATGAATCACATTGGGTAGAAAGGACAAGTCCAACTGGCAAGAATGTCGTAGAGATGTCACCAAGGAAATTCTGGGGCTTAGACCCTCTTTGTGTCTTGCAAACACCAGGACCAAAGCATTGGTCCACTTATGTTATCCGGGATATAGCCTAGTTAGGTTCCTAGCATGCTGCCTGTTGGCTTTCTCGGCCAGAATATTTGGGAAGTCCTGGAACCTGAACAACAGCTACTCCATGGTGCATGAGGACTAGAATGGGTTTAGGCCAGAGGTCTCTGAGAAAGCTGCCCAGCACTCAGCCTGACTCGAATCACCTCTGACATTCCAGGGCATCTGTCTGGATAGGGGAGGACTGTAAACAAAGGGAAGAGAGACTAGAGAATAGTGGTAAGTCAAGAGGGAAAAACAGGGGGAAGAGAGGCGCTCTCAGTGTGCCTGGTCGGTAATGGCAGAATGGATTTAAAGTTCCCCCCTAAGGGTCTAGATGACACCGTCTCCCTTAAATGCAGATTATGCATCAAATTTATTTCTGTCCCAAAGTCTTGGAGCAGTAGCCCAGATCTCACCCTTCTCTATTTACCTCTGAGCCCATATTATGGTAAGAGAATTGGACTAGGGAATAGCTGGAGTTTCAGGCTTGATTTTGCAACTAAATCTATGACTTTGGAAAAGACTCTAAGTCTCTCTGGAATTCATTTCTTCAGTCTGTAAGGTGCAGGAGATGAACTGGCTGACAAGAGCTATACAAATGGAGTGTAAAGTGAAATCAATTATCCTGATACTCTGAGCCTGAGAAGCACTTCCCCTGAGATAACAAGAAAATCAGAGCAAACTTGTTGGAAATGATTCCTGAGGCTTTTCTAGGTAATTTCACAAATTTCCCTCTTTATCCTGATATGTTCATATACAGTCAATATAAAGTTTTTATTGATGGAAAAATAAACATGATATCTGACAGACCTATCCCTGAATATTTGGAGACCCTGGGGTGAGAATAGGAATGGAAGCCAAATACCATATGTCAAAATATTTTAAATTTATAAAGAAAGGCAACATACCCTGAAATGAAATATGTTCTATTCTCCTGTCTCGACAATCACCTTTCTACCAATCTGGATGGAGGGGCAGGTGAGAATTTAGAAATCATGGAAACTTGCCTTCCAACCCATCCTTGTCCTTTTCCCACCTCTGGCTCCTTTTTGTACTGCCCGGAACTCGTGTACCCCAGTGGGCACCCATCTCACATGCTAAGCTCTGGCCAAGTCCTCTGCAGACAGCTGCCCCTTGGCGACCACATAGGCATGGAAGGACACACACCAGTAGTGCATTTGGACCTTGGGAGGAGGGACTTAGGCTTGGTCCTGTACACAGGGAACGTGTGGGATGTGGGCACCCAGAGGGTACAGGATGGTCATGTCCCCTTGGCCTTGTGGATTCCTTGTCCCATGGGGAGGGCACAGTCAAAGGCTGGCTAGTGTAGGACCCTTGAAAGCCAGGGCCTGCAAAGCTTTGCAGCAGACCTCACAGATCTCTCCAGGAGGACTGACATCTGAACACCTATTCCTCCTGTGGACATGGGGGCAACACACCCTGCTGAACCCCACTGACTCAAGGGAAACGGCATCTGAGAGCTGATGACCCGATGCCTGCTCGCTCAGGCCTGTGGGGACAGCCTTCCCTCCCCTCCCTTTGCCTTGTTTCAGGAAGTCTATTCTGTCGTTACTTAATTTACCTTTTAATTTGGTCTGGGGAAGTTTTCTGAATTCGGTTTAAAATTCAAAGCAATATCTTTATATGCCTGAGAAAGGATTGGAAGGATATAGAATATATGTTAAGAATGGTTATACACAGGTGGTAAATTACAGATGATTTTTACACTTTTTAGTGTATCTATATTTTCTACAATAAATGTTTTAATTCATTTAAGAGAAATAACCATAAGTCATATGGTTTCTCCTAAAGGTTATTTAAGCACGTACAAATGGTGTGATCTGGTACATAAAGCTTTGCTTTCATGACTTAATCTTTTTTTTTATTCTTGTAGACACAGTTCTTCTTCACACTCCTGTCATTGCGGATCAGAATTCCAAGATATAGGGTAAGCATAATCACATCAACTATTCTCCCACCAGGGGATATTTAGGTTGTTACCAATTTTTTGCTATTATTGGCAATGCCATAACAAACATCCTCGTGTATATTTCTGCAAGTATTTCCTTGGGATAAATCTCCAGCAATAAAAACAATGGGTCAAAAGATGATTTGCGAACAGATGGATATTAAGAAATTTCCCTCCAAAAAAGGTGACACCCACTTTCATTTCCACTGAAAGTGTGTGGGGGTTCTAACAACTGCTTACCAAGACTGCATTTTACAAAGGTGGTCATTTTTGCCAGTCTGACCAATGAAAAGAGATGGTATCACCCTGATTTGATTTCCAGCTCATTTTGAGTGATATGGAACGTATATATTGGGCATTTGTATTTCTTAACAATTTAAAATTAAGACCCTGCACAGCGCTGAACTTAGGGTCACTGCCACTCAGAGCAGAACGTGTGGAGAAGTAACCTCTCCCTTCTCTGAATGTGCAGCCAGTGTTACTTGCTGGTTGTTCCTTGTAAGATTTACGTGCCTTGGCAACCTGGCTACGAGCCCCTTCATGAAACTGACTTCACATGCCTCAGGTTTATGAATGTAGTAAAAAAGCAGCAGAAACAGACCGGGGGTAACCTTACCCAGGCAAGGCTTATTTGTTTATAATAAAATCCAAACTCCTTTCTGAGGCCCCAAAGCCTCTCACGATCTGACCCTGGCTAATCTCACCCACCCCATCTGGTGCCACACTGCCTTCCTCCCCAGACTCCCTCCTGGCCTCCGTACTGCCCCTCCCACACACCAGCCACTTCACTGTCCCACAGGCTTTGCAGTTACTGTTCCCTCTGCCTGGAACACCTGTCCCTAAGCTCTTCACATGCTCAGCACAATCTTATCCTTTAGGCATAAACTCATTCCCATGTTAACTAGGTCCTGCCCACTCAGTTACTCCAATACATCTCCCTGTTTATTTCATCTAACACAGTCTTTGTGTCGAGGGTCCCCAAGACCACACTCAGGCTCAGTGATTCACTAAAAGGAACCACAGAGTTTAAGTAGTTGTTATATTTATAGCTGTGATTTACTACAGTGAACAGGCACATTAGAATCAGCAAAGGGAAAAGGCGCATGGGTGAAGTCCAGGAGAAAACGGGTGCGTGCTTCCAGGTGCCCCTCCCAGCGAGGTCACACAGAGATGCCCTTAATTCTCCCTGCAACAGTGTGTGGCAACTCGTTGGAAGTGTGGCCAGCCAGGAAAGTGCACCCAGCCTTGGTGTCCAGGTTTTTATTGCGGGTCAGTCACATAGCCGTGCAGTGCCCATGTGACTGAACTTACTATTTAGTTTCTAGAGCCTCTACCCCCTCTCCAGAGGTCAAACTGACACAGCATGGCTGAGGCCTCAGGGATCTAAAAATACTCTTATCGGGGAGGATATCCTGAGAGCTCAGGGGTTATCTCCCAGGAGCTGGCCAAGGACCAGTTCTCCTGAAGACAGGCCTTTCTTTGGAACTTGCAGGGTATGAAGAAGCCAGCCTAGTCTGCTGAGCTAGCCCCCTACTGTGCAATCTGAATGTCCTTGTTTACTTACACTTTGCTTGTTGGCTAGCTTCTCAGGTAGAAGATGGTTCCAAAGGCAGAGAGACCTTGTCTGGGTCTTCCAGTGGGGGGCACACCCAGAAATTAGCCCAATGCTGGGCACAGACTGAGACTCAATGGGTATTTGCTGAAGGGATAAATGAATGAGTAAATGGAATATCTAAATAAGTATTTACAATAAGTTCCTCTGACCTCACTTCTCATAGAAATTTTGTCTCACACATCTTAATAGCTTGGAAAGAATGATAAAACATAACAGTTTCACAGAGAAAAAAATCCTCTGAAGTTATGTCCTTATTAGCATAAAATTCCAAACATTCCTTCAAGCAATATTTAAATTTCATAATTATTTGTCTTGGTATGATAATTCTATCTAAATATGTCAGAGGGTTGAAAAATAATTTGGGCTTTGTAATGAATTTCACTTTATTGCAAAGCCCGACTTTCTCAAATTATGGTAATAATTCTACTGTAATGTTTTCCGAAACATTTATGAATTCCTTTAACTTAAATTTCAGTAGCATCTTAATCTCTTGAACTTCCTGATATGGAAATATCTTTTTATCTAATGTCATAATTTCTTGCAATATATTCCAGTGGAGTAAAAAATCCTTCAGTAAATGTAATAAGTCTCCAAAATAGAACATGTCTGCTTTTTCTTGGTGAGGGGATTGTGTTATGATTACATTACCTGATACTTAGCTTTTGCCATTTGCTCTGCCCACTAATTATAAACGTCAGGAGAAGAACTCACAAACATATAACATAAAAATGATTTAAAGTCTCCGTATCTGTTTCTTTCATTAAAAAATGCTGCTAAGAAGACATTATCATTCATGATTATTCATGATCCAGGCACCAATTATAAAGTGAACTGGTTATACATGACAGAACAATTTGTTTCCTGGACTAAAAATTTCCTGAAGCTAACATGATGCTGGGATATGACTACACTGAAAATTTCATGGCATCTTCAGAATTATAGCACAACAGAGAGCACATTATTTAGGGGATGATGCTTAGAGCAGGGGTGATCACACAGAGATAGTTCCAGCTGTATTCACATTGTGATTTGAGGTGAAAGGGATTGTTAGGAGAAAAGAACAAGATGTGAGTGTATACATATACGCTGTGCAGAACTGCATAATCACAATCATTTATCCTTCTGAAGTAGGATACATCTAACTGTGGACAATGAATCTGAGCTCTAATTAAAGCCATAGTCTCATGATATCCACACTGTCCCTGTTTAAGAAAGTGTAGGTTCCTTGCTTTTGGAAAAATCATTGCCCTGGTAAGTCAAACACGGATATAGTAGACGATCTAGTAACCACATACTTTGGTAATAATTACCATCACCTGGATGCTCATTAAAATCACAACTTTCTAGAATATGTTTCTGCAGTAAGGAAGGGGAATATACATTTTATCTTCCAAATGGTATTCTGGTCCAATAGGAAATGTCCTGGACAAACCAAACTGCACAGTTATTATCAATAGGTCAGGGTGTATATTTCCCAAAAATCAGATTTAGAAAATTTGCTGAATTTGGACTGTTTCCTTAATGTTCATAAACAGGGAACTGCTTGGATCCTCAACACTTCAAGGAAGTCTTCTGTGTATCCTTATTCACCTCTCTTCCCCTCAAACTTTTGGTCCTCTATCTATTCTCTTCTCCTCTTACACTCAACAAATGTCTTCCCGTTTCACAAGGAAACCAGGAGCCATCAGGTGTAGCTCCCACAAGTTCCTTTCCCCACATCAACAAACTAAACGGTATCAAACCAGCCTTCTATTTCCCCTCCTCTTCGGTAGACTTGCCTTCATCCCCTAACTGGGCTATTGCCTCCACCAGTACCCTAACACCATCTTCCCATCTCCCTAGGACACTTGTTTCACGTATTAGTCTGGCTGCCTCCTACCTCTTCAACCTCTGCCTCTATGCCTCCTTTCTTTCATATACTCATACTTCCCAGCAATAGGCTCTTTAATCTCAAATCTGCAACTGGTCTGGTATTTTCATTAGTGGGTTGTGAAACCAATGAGTCTGTTTCCCAGAGCATATTCTTTTGGGAAATGAAGTAGTGTGGAAGTTAGAATATCAGAATGCAACACATATACTCGAAGTCTGAGCTATCTCCATTGCAGCAAATACTAGGACAACTGAGTTGAGTGACAGCTGGTGGAGGTGATGTAATGGGAACCTGCCAGCCATTTACTCTTCTGTTCACTGGTCTCTCGTTTGATTTTCTGGAATTGATCATAACTGTATCAGGAGAGCTAATGTTTTACAGTTTAATTTATGCGAACGTAATTAACAGTTAATTATGAAGTGAAGTTTAGAAGAATTTCATCCACTGTTGGCAAAAGCAGCATGTTTTGATTATAAGTTACTAAATTCCAATGTGTTTTTGGATTAGGCATGACTGTTAGGCATTTTTTACTTTGTACATTTTAATCAAACTTGTATAAATTATCCTTAAAATAACTCATTTAATTATTAGAAGGAATAAGAATGCTGATGTGAAAAACAGGCGCATGTTCTGGTTGAACTGCTAGGTCTGGACCCATAATAATGACAACATTGGGAAAAATGTTTCTTCTAATCAATAAATTTATATTTTGAGCTATTATCCAAAAAAGTAAATGCAAGCCTTTTTAATAAAGATTAACTATAGCTTTTCAAATGCAAAGCCACTAAAAATGTATCATTTGTAAAGATATTCTTGCAAGGGTAAGCTTAAAATCTCATTAAAATATACCTTGAATGTATAGCAAGTCAGCCTGTTGATAAGGTCCTCAAATATTTTCAAAGAAAGAAAAAAAAAAAACTCAAATTCGTCAACACTATTTCATTAGGCTAATGAGAAAGTATTGCTATCAGAGTTAATTGCATATGTGTGGCAAAAGACAAAATTACTCACATAGTTGCCGAAAAAAATATTTTCAGTGTAGTGAATATGATTCTTGATGAAAAATCAGCTGAGAAATTTGAAACAATATTTGGAAGTGATAACACATTCTCTTAACAACTTTTAGTTCTACGGAAGATGCAAAATAGAATAGGCAGATATGAACAGACACAGATTGTATTTAATAAGAGCACTAATATTTATAGTATTTATTCATAAGTTACTAACCCTCTCAGTTTATGCCAAATATATGTGACAAGATAATTTTTATAAGGGATTTATTGTATTGTTTAAATTTAACCTAACACATAACTGGTTTCAATAACCTGATAGAATTGGAAAAACACATTATTTTAAAAACATAAATTAAACTGGTAAATTGTAATGGATTTGCAAGTGATTCCAAAGTAAATAAGACCAGGAAACATAGCAGAGTAATTTAAAACATCATTGGAAACCACCATCTACATTGCTATTTGAAATCACTGTTTCATACATTGCAATGATTTTACATCCTAAGAATTCTACCAAATCTCTTGAACTTGAAAACAAAAGCAGTGATGGTTATTAAATTTCATTAAGAGAAACTTTTACTTTTTGATACGTTTTGTTCAGCATTTGGAGCTGTAGCTGAGGTTGGTAGGCACCCACCAAATCCTCCTCCCTCTGCCACAGGAGCAGAGCTGCGGTGGGGCCCTGGGAGCCCAGCGGACTCTGCTATCCAGGTGTGTCTCTGTAACTGTCTTCACCAACAGAGTAAGAGGAGGGATTTGTGTGACTTCTACATATGAGGCCTGGGCTCATCTACTCTCTTCCTTCTTATGAAATACAGCATAGCCTGCCTAGGACCCGCCTTTGATTACACAAATGGGAACAAAGCCCTAAGGGGTGGCATCTCCTGGAACTGCTGTACCAACATGGCTCACTGACTCGGGACTTAATTTAAATGAGAAATAAAAGTCTATGTTCTTTCTATATAGTACTGTATCACTGGGTCTTTGTTAAAGCAGCTTAGCCTTTCCGTTATCTAATGTATGTATACTATATCATACTGGAGTTATTGGCTGTTATGCGGAAATACTAATTAAGCTTTATGAATTCAAGAATGGGAGTCACATTTTTCTGTTTAAAAGAAATCTCATGTAGCTAACATTTTTGAGATGATATTTCAGCAACAAAATTGGCATATATGGCTCATACTTTTTTACGTTTTTAATTAACTGAATTTGGATCTATATGGAAAGAGTGACAATATATTTCAAGATGTTGAATATATCCAACAGTTACAAAATACATTTTTTTTTTAATTATTTTTTTTTATTAATTTATTTTTGTTACAGATGTTTCTCCTTTTTTCCCCATTGACACCCTCCTCCCCATCCCCCCACCCCATCCCCAGCTTTGTTGTCCATGTCCATCAGTTATGCATACATTCGTATAAGTTCTGTGGTTTAAGTAATCACCATGGTACTATATAGTCCTCAACATTTTGCAACACAGAGAACATTCTTAATAATGACACTTTGAATGAAATAAAAGTAAATATATTAATGTTGTTGCAATTCTGTTTCAAACTTCAAACATTTCCAAAAAGGAAAATTGAAATACCAAGGAAAATCATTTGAATAAAAGACCTATTTGTTTTTCAAAATCCTAAATTCACATTATGAATTAAAGTTGATGCCCAAAGAAGAAAACTAATTACTAATGCTTTGTTATTCAAATACATTGAAGAATGATTATAAATTTATCACCATTTTAGATTAAGATTAAAAAAGAATTTTCTGAAGTTTGCAATTTCAGTTGCTAAGCAGAGTATATTGTTATTAACAGCAGCCACAGCAATTTATTTGAGTGAACCAGAATTTTTAACCAACGTAACTAAAATTAGTGGGAAGAGCCCTCTCTGGCTTGGCTCAGTGGTTAGAGCAGCAGCCCATGGACTGAAGGGTCACAGGTTCAATTCCAGGCAAGGGCATGTACCTGGATTGTGGGTTCAATCCCTGCCCTGGTTGAAGTCTTGTGGGAGGCAACCAAGCAATGTGTCTCTCTCACATCGATGTCTCTCTCTCTCTCTCTCTCTCTCTCTCTCTCTCTCTCTCTCTCTCTTTCTCTCTCCCTTTCTCCCTCCCTTCCAGTCTCTCTCTCTCCAAAAAATAATAAAAATAAAGAAAGAAAGTCAATGGAAAAATATCCTCAGCTAAGGATTAACAAAAAACAAAAATAAAAACATGGGAAGAAATAGACATCAAAGCACAAAGCACCTGGGTTGTGCACGCAGCATTGTCCTCAAGTCTCCAGCCTGGAATAAATCTAAACACAGGCAACCTTATCTGCAACAATGAATAAAATCATATTTAATGGTAACTCTATCGTATTTAACAGTAAGTATTGTTTTAGAAATAAAACTTTTGTTTCAGTTTTTAATCTATTTATATTATCTATGTGTATAATGGGTGGTGATAAAAAGGGTATGTTCTACTGTGAGTTGATGTTTTTTAAAAAAAGGTGTTTTAATGTTTCTCTCACTTTTCTTCCTAGCCAGCTTCTTGAGTGGGTTCTTTATACATGTGTTTCTACCTGCTCTTAATCCTCTGCAACCAGGCTCTCTGCCCTCATTATTATTCTGAGGCAGGCTTTCTAACTAAAGTCTCACATCCATTAGACTCTTTTCTGTGTTTATCTTTGTCTGTTCTATTGCCATTGACCTTGTTGCCTGATTATTTTTATTTCATTTTCCACCACCTAAAAAACAAATGATTTGCAATTATAAAAGTAAAAATGTTTAAGGGCAAAATAAACTCACTGATAACCCCACCAGAGGTAAACACTATTAATATTTTATGCTTGTTTTCCATTTATATATATGTATATACAGTATGTTTAAACTTATGTGTCCATCCACATCAAATATTTAAATAATAAAATTGAAATAATTTAATACATAGCATTTTATAATCTTATGTAACTATATAGAAACCACTTTTCATGTCATTCAAATTTTTCTCCCACATTATTCTTTTTTGTCAACTTTATCTTTAAATTAGTTTACATTCAATATTATTTTATATTAGTTTCAGGTGCCCACGTTATTCTTCAAGGCTACTTAGTATGCTGCTTAATGGATACATACATCATAGATTATTTACCCATTTCTCTATTGTTGGACATTTATTTAAATAGTTTTCAATTTTTTGCCCTGGCCTGTTTTGTTCAGTGGTTAGAGCATCGGCCCACAGACCAATGAGTCGCGGGTTCGATTCTGGTCAAGGGCACATACCTCGGTTGCAATTCATCCCTGGCCCTGGTTGGGGTCATGCGAGAGGCAGCCACTCGATGTGTCCCTTTCACGTCGATGTTTCTCTCTCCCTCTCTCTAGCTTCCTCTCTATCTGAACAAAAAATGGAAAAATGTCCTCGGGTGAGGATAAAAAATAAATGAATAAATAAATAAAAATAAATAGTTTTCAATTTTTTTAAATGATTGAACAATACATTGAAATTGTTATAGAAAATCTTTATCCACTTCCATAATTACTTGCTTAGGATGAATTCCTAGAAGTGAGATTGCTGGGCCAGAGTCATATCCATGCTGTATATCCATCCAGAATCCCTTCAGGAATGTGGTACCAAGTCACCCTTCCACCAGGATCCATGACATGAGAGGACCTAATTGGCCCACTCCTTACTAACTAGGCAATAGCATTTAAAATCTCTTAGTCAATTTGATTGATAACAAATCTTATTTTATTTACAAGTTTGTGCTTTTTTGATTAATTAGTAGGTGTTGAACATTTTTCATAAATTATAAGGCAATTGTATTTCTTCCTCTGTGAGCTGACTTCATATTCATTGCTTCTTTTTTTAGTGTGTGCATCTGTTTTTTAATACTTTGTAAACACTATTTTTTTTTATAAAGCTATTAAAACTTTTATCTCTGCAATGGTTATATTTTTTCTAGTTTGTACCTTAAATTTATTTTTAATTATAAAGATAATTAATATTATTAAAAAGAGTAAAAAATATAAAAACAAACAAAATTAAAAGGTGATTTACTCTTTTTCCTCCTTCAATCTACCTGTCAGAGTGTCATTTGCTTTTTAATTTCATATGGAACTTCTGACATACAGGTTCTACATATAGAAATAATCAAATGTATTAATATTTACCTTTCCTTTTTTTTTTTTCAGTTTCTGCCTTAGCTGATCATTAGAAATAATCTTAATGCAGTAAGATAAGTATATTCATTTATATTTTCTTCTAAATCTTTTATGGTTCAGTTATTAAATTTAACTTTTTAACACATTTGTAATTATTTTTCTATATTATATAAAATTGTGATCTATATTTTTCCAAATAGTTAAGAATGTAGTCTATATAATATATAATTATATTATCTACTACAATGCTAATAATAATGTTTTTTTGTAGCACTGAAACCTGGTTTTTCAAGCGATGGCTTCATGGGATGTGGATGATGAGTAGCAGGGTCTTGGGGGCTGGGACTTGGCATGTTTTGTTTCCTCAGTACCAAGAGGGCTGAAGGAGAAGTGTGAACACCCCCCCCCCATCTGTTGGACACCCTGTTGTGACACTCCCTTTCCTGGCTGCCTGCCTGCCCTCGGGTTTCTGATTGCTCCTTCTCAGCCTCCTCTTCAGGCACTTGCTCCTGTGCCCATCATTTGAGGATAAGAGGTCCCCAACTCCCTCCCCGGAATTCTGCTCTTCCCATTCCATCCACTGCCTCCCAGCAACCTTTGCCAAACCCTAGGCCTCAACAATTCCCAATAATTGATGGCTTTCAAATCCTCATTCGAATCGCAGAGACCTGTTCTGAGTTCCTGCTCATAAGTAAAACACCCTATGGCTGTCTTATTATCATTTCAACCTGAACACGTTCAAAACTGAACTCATAAACTCCCGGATTCCAAACCCTTGTCTCCCTCTCTTGTTTAACTTGGAGGACAGTCCATCATCCTCCCATTTTCCCAAACAAGAAACTTGGAAGTCATCCATATGCTACCACACCAGTCAGTAAATCCTACTGCTTCTACTCCCTACAGATCTCGTTATTTTTTCCTCTATTCCTTTCCACCCACCACTGGCTTAACTCATTTCTAGGTTACTGCAGAATCTTTGTACTGTTCTCCCAGCAGCCAGTCTATTGCTCTGCAGTTTATCTTCCTCGATACCACTACAATTACATTTCTAAAGAAAAAACATGATGCTTCAAACCCTTTCTTACCTCCCAATCACAGCTTTCAAAACGGGGGAAATGAGGTTTCTGCTTCCCTCTCCCTTTCCTCCAACAATGGTCCCTGGGCCTCCATCAGTGAACGACTTGAAGTTACTGAAACATGGGCATTCTCTCAAGATTTGAGGCCCTGGCTCACACTGTCTTCCTCATCTGGCGGCCCAGGTCCGCCTGCCAAGTTCAGCCTAAGGGTGCTTCAGTGGGGGAGCTTTCCAGGTCCACCCTCTCCTACCGCCACCCAAGTCTGATAGCCCTCTGCTGCGTAGGCCCCAGTGCACCCCTTCCTTTTTTTTTTCTTTCCCAGAGAGAAACAATTCAGCACAAGAAAGGAAGGGAAAGGGAGGGAAGAGAAATTTCATAAAAGGGTTTTGGATTCAAGAATATGTTTTGAGTCCAACTCTTGTTGGTTTGGTTCCTCCTGTGTATTATGGAGATGTTAACCTCTGAGAGAGAGAGAGAGAGAGAGAGAGAGAGAGAGAGAGAGAGAGAGAGAGAGAGGAGAGAGAGAGAAGGGGGGAGAGAGAGGGAGAGAGGGGGAGAGAGAGAGAGAGAGAGGAGAGAGAGAGAAGGGGGAGAGAGAGGGAGAGAGGGGGGGGAGAGAGAGAGAGAGAGAGAGAGAGAGAGAGAGAGAGAGAGAGAAAGAGAGAGAATGTTGCATATGTTTTGGGCAGTCAGTGTAACCACAGGTAGCACCTGGACTAGGCACCCAGCGTGGTACCGCGAGTGGCCCAGAGGAGCTGATCACCAAGTAGTGAATGCACAGACCAGCGATGCAGCTGGGGACGCCACACCGCGCAGGGGGCTCCGCGACCCCGACTGGGCCGCCCCAACGCCGGCGCAGGGGGGGCGCGGGGAGCACAGCGGAGAGGCCCCTCCCCGCCGGCTGCCCGCCACAGATCTGACGCTCCTTCGGGCCGAGCCCTGCCAACGCCGGGCGGCGAGCCAGCGCAGGACATCCGCCTCCACCTTTCCGCGAAGCTCCCTGCCCCAGGGGCCTGCCTCGGCGGCTGGGTCAGGGGAGCATCACCGCCACCTCGGGCCCGAGCCGCGGTCGCCGCGCCGCGCTCGGAGCGCACCTGACCGGCGGGCGGGGGGCGGGGCGACCGGGCTGACGGGGGCGGGGCGACCGGGCTGACGTGGCCGCGGCTCGCAGCTCGCAGCGGGCGTGATCCATCAGCTGCCGCGCGGGGGCCGGATGCTGGCGAGCGCAGCGGCCGCCTAGGCGCGCAGGGCCAGGGAGCGGCGGCGGCATCCCCGGACCGGCCTCGCGCGCTCCTCTGGCTGTCGGCGTCCCGGCTCCTGCGAAGGTCAAGATGGAAGAGATCCTGAGGAAGCTGCAGAAGGAAGCGTCCGGGAGCAAGTACAAAGCCATCAAAGAGAGCTGCACCTGGGCCCTGGGTAAGCGCACAGAGCGGGGCGCGGGGCGTCGGGCACCTGCCGGCCGGTCGGCGCCCCTGCTCGCCGCCGGAGGGCCGCGCCGGCTCGGGCTGAATCGTCCCCGTACGTGGGGGCTTTCGCCGAGCAGCTGATAGGCATAGATTTCGCGCAATTGCGGGAGTTGCCTCAGTATATTGATGTGCGATATGAAGATCTTAGTTCGGGTGTTCACATCCGTTCGCCTCCCTTCTGGTCTGTTTATCTTCTCCCAAACATTACTGGGGAACCGCTATCCTCCACACCGGGAGGGTCTCTCCTCCAGATCTCCAGCACAGTGGACCGTGGTCACCCATCTCTGAGGGAGACAGGACCACAAGCTGGTGGGAATCCAGGGGCCTGATTCCTAAGAGCCTGTAGGGAAGAGGGAAGTTGGATCATCAACCCCGATCTCGAAACATTGTCGAGTGTAGCCAGGACGGATTGGTTGTTTAATCTGATTTTCCTGTAGAGGCCAGCTTGTTAAGTATCAGCTTTCATTTTTATTGTACATGGAAAATAACATATGGGTGGGATTGTGTTACCCGTGCGATTCTATTGTGGTCTGCCCTTCAGACAGGTGGGATTGAGATTTGTGAGCTGTGCGGGCATTGCAATAAGTTCCAGGAAGCACATTTGTGTTTCCCATCTGTCTCAGGTTGGAGAATTCATCCTGGGAGAAAGTGGAAAGACATTGCAATCAGGCACGGATTTGGGCAATCAAGATGGTCTGGATGGGAATGCGAAGAGATCGGGAACATACTTTGGGTGATAGTGATGTTTTTAAAGAAGGAACCACCACAGAGAAACCAGGGCAGCTCTGTGGGGCCCTGGCTTTGCCCGAGTCTGCATATGAGTCCTCATTTGCCACTCAATTAACATGTGAAATTGAAATCCTTTCTCTCTCAACCAAAAAAACAATCAATGCTTGTCATGACATTATACTGTGGTACAGCCTGAAAAGAGATAGAGAAGTGCCATTAGCCAGTTTCCCACTAAATGTAAAAGTCTTCTGGTGTTTTAGGTGACTGTTAATATTTAGGTCTGAATTCACATATGTTTGGGTGTGTGTGTACAGACAATCATAGTAACTTCATTTTTTTTTTTTTTTTACATCTGCATATTTTCACAGTATTTTCTAGAATATTGTCTAGGAAGTTGATTTTGTAGGCAGAACCAGAACTTGACCATTTGTTTACTCTTAAACAAAAATGGACCAGATAAATAAGTGAACAGCAAGGCTCTTAAAGCCACAGTACTATTTTGCATTGCCATTGTCATTCAGCAGAGTGATTCAGAGCTAGATTCCCAAAGGCCTCTATTGAAAGGTCACAGATGGCTGAGTAACATAATAAAACAGGGCCCGACTGCACTCTGAACATGCCAGTCCTTGTATTCATTATTATTTTGCTGTAATTTAAGCTGATTTATATAAAAGGGAGAAGAGTATCCTAGTATTTTTAATGTTTGAACTTTAATGCTCAGCATCTTGTTAAGTTAAACTGCAATGTTGCTGAGTTTAGGTCCTTGAAGCTACCCAGGGAGACCAGAGCTGAGGCAGGTAGCTTGTCCAAGTCGAGAGCCTGGAGTCCAGCCTGACTATAAGAGTAGATGGATTTCCTTTCTCTAGTTAGCAAGATCAGATGTGAGTGCATGAAATGGTTAAATAACAATGCAAGGCATTCATTGTGTAGGCTACAATGAGTAAACCAGGAAAGCAGATCAGAGAAGAAGGGATGACTGTGAGGGCAAGGGTGTTGGGGGAGAGGGGATTGGTGTGACCTGGTGGGACTTTTGTAGATTTGACTTGATGAATGGGTAAGCTATGGGTCCCTTCTTTTCTTTACTTATTTATTTGGCAGATATTTATTTATTAAGACCTCCTCTGTCCTGAGCAGTGAGAGATAAGTATGAATAAAATACATCCTCCCTGCAGAAGTTTCTTAGAAGGCCATGTTGGAGGGAGAATGCGGCACAAAGGCATGGAGATATGGTTTCCTGTTCTCTCTCCTATTCCAGTCCCTGTTCCACCATTTCTTTTGTTGTTTTATAACTGAAAACACTTCTCATTTCTCAACCTCATACTTTCTTTACAGATTAAAGTGTAACTCTCTTCAGAATCTCACCCTATCCTTCCTTCTTGTTGCTCCCCCAACAAGGGTTCAGCAGTCTACAGGAAGCTGCACTACTCTCTTGAACACACTGTCCATGGCACACTTCTCTGCCTTTGTTCATGCTAGTCCTTCTGCCAGGAATTTCCCTTCCAGTCTCATAAGACCCAGCTCACGTAGGAAGCCTTCATTCCCTGAACTCCTCAGGACTCATTTGGCCCTCTGGGTTCAGAGCCCTGCCCTCATGATTCTCCTAGAGCACCTGCTACTTTGAATTATAGTCGACGATGTGCACAGCCATCCTTTTAGGGGCAGGATAGTTCAGAAATACGTTGGGCTCAAGAAACCAAAAATACTAATTCAAACTGACTTAAGCAAAAACAGAAGTTATTCACTTTTAACTAAATATCCCATGGAAGGCTGTCGGTTGAGTTTGGTTCAGAAATTAGACACTGTTTCAAAGACCTTGCTCTGCTCTTTTTGAGGTAAATAGCATGCTCTACATGAGCTTCCACAGCTTTGGGCTCATGAATGATCCCATTTAGACCATCTCATGAAAAAGGGACATCAGCACACTTAGACCATCTCAGGAAAGAGGGATCATTTCCCACTTAGACCATCTTGAGAGAGAGGAGTCCTCTCCACACTTAGTCCATCTCAAGAGAAAGGGGTCATCTCCCACTTGGAACATTATAAGGGAGAGGAGTCATCATGACATTTAGACTATCACAAGAGAGAGGAGTCATGTCCCACTAAGACCATCACAGGAGAGAGGGGTCATCTCTCACTTAGCCTATGATGGGTGGAGCTCCTCCAGTCACTCCTGTTCAGCTCTTAATTTCATTTGTTCTCTCTTGGTGCCACACTGCTTTGGGTGTGTTTCCTTGAACTAATCCCCTAGCTAAGTTATGGAATGGGCTAACTGGCTTAGGCCTAGGCTACAAGACCCAATGAAATCCCAAAGTCAACGAAGGATGGTTTCCTCAAAACAAAATTAGGGTGCTGCTTCAGAAGGCAGGGAGTGGATGCTGGTCAACCAAAACAACAATGGCAATGGTGTAGACATGAGCCTCTTGAGCATGGAGACTGGTGCTTATGCTTGTTTGTGGCTTCTGCTCCTACAATGTGAGAGGCAGATGGTCAATGAATAAATCAACATGTTAATGACTTGTTTGAGTTTTAAATAATATTCATCTTTTTTTTCTATTTATAAGATTTATATATGTTCATTTTAGAATACTGAAAAATATCTGAACAGTCTAAAGAAAAAATTAAAATCACCTGTAATCTCACAACCCAGCAATAACACCACATTTTGGAGTATTTCCCTTCTGTAAAGTGTGATATCATATATCATATATGCTGGATTGCCATTTGTATTTTAACTTTAGCACTTTCTTTTATGTCATTAGTACATTTCTGAAAATTGTTATTTTTAATAGTGGAATAATAACTGGCAAGGAATATATATCTCCTCTATTTTGAGCTATCTAGTTTGTTAGATTTTTTTTCTCTTTTCTTTTCTTTTTTTGGTCGGTGAGGAAATGGTCTGACCAGGGAATAGAAAAGAATAAAGAATAAAGGTGGGTTCTGCTTGTGGAGAGCCAGAAAGGCTAGCATTCTCTCTCAAGAACTGGCAATCCTGGAGGCTTGTGAGCTGGGATGGCAGGGTGAAATGAATGGCACAACATTAAACTGGAAGGACCATGCCCTCATTTTAGAATTTTTTAAAACTTGTATCAGGAACTCATGCATTTGGAAAATAAAGGAGAGGAGAAAGAAAGTAGAGACTGGAACATCAAGAGGTGGAAGAAGGATAGTCTATTCAACTACCATCCTTCCATCTATCTTCCCACCCACTTTTCCTTCCAGCCAGTTTCTGTTACCTTCACAGGCAAACTTCTAAAAGAGTGTCTGTAGAGAGTGTGTCCACACCCTCTATTCACTCTTCAACTCTGTCCGATCTGACTTTCTCCTCCATCATCCCACCAACTCTCAGTGAAGAACATACATTGACCCCAGTCTAGCAGAACATCCTCACCCCCATCTTACAGGTGCTCTTGGCCATCCTGAGCATGCTGGGCACTTGCTTTACCTTGGCCCTGCCAATCTTATTGTGCCTCTTGAGCTGCTCTGTCTCCTTTGCCAGCTCCTCTTCCCTAAGTGTTTGAGTTTTGCAAGAGTTAGCCCTGAGCCCTCTTCTCTTACTCCCAACCCTACTGGATTGAAAACATTCATACCCACAGCATCAGTTCAGTTTCTGAGAATGTGATTCCCAGGTTTATCACCAGCCCACACCTGTGCTCTGACCTCCAAACCCCAATGCAGCTACCTGTTCAACATCTCTACTTGAATGGGATAGCTCATTATGGCTGCTCTATGACTTCCTGTTCTTTTCCCCCTTCTTTTAGCTCTTCTAGCATTTGTAGAGTTGGGCACTGTTGCACATTCTGAATTGAATATAAACCCCACTCTCTGATGGGGAAAATCATGGCAATTTGGTTGTTTGGTGTCAGAACCTCCCTATAGGGAGCAGCATCGAGGTGTCCCAGACACTGGCACTGCCAGGCTGACTGCTGGGCCATGCTGACCTTTGTGGCTTTGAGCTTCTCCCTAACCCTGAAGCTCAGGACTTCGTTTTCTTGTTGTCCTATCTCATCTTAAGGACTGACCTCAGCCCTTTTACTTCCTCCCTTGGCCTTGTGGCCACAGCACCACTGACCCTGCTGAGTCCATCTTTCTGTTTTGTGGACTGGTGTTCTGACACCAATGTTTTGTCCCATTGGCTACAAAGGCTCAGAGCCTGTCATCATGTTTTGGCCTCTTCTTATTCCTGAGTCTCAGGGATACATCGGCTCTGTTAGCAGGGTTGGGAGGGATGTTTCTCTTTCCCCAATGAAAATGGCTCAAATTGACAAGGGTTTATTAACTCTAAGAGTGAAGAGAGGAGTCAACACAGTTTGAGCTGAAAAAAGTGGAGACAAGTTGGAGCTATTGAAATAGAACAGTTTTTTGTTTTTTTTCTTTATTGATTTTAGAGAGAGAGGAAGGGAGAGGGAGAGATAGAAACATCGATGAGAGAGAATATTGATTGGCCACCTCCTGCATGCCCCCCACTGGGGATTTGGCCCACAACCTGGGCATGTGCCCTGACCGGGAATCGAACTGGCGACCTCTTGGTGCATGGGTCGACGCTCAACCACTGAGCCACACCAGCCCAGGCTGTTTTTGCTTTTTCTTGGAAAAGAATAGTGACCTTTTCATTATCTCTACAGTTGGAGGCAGCAGTAGTGTGAGTAATCCACAACAATGGTAAAGTGTTGAACATCCAAGTTGAATTAATGAGATTTGGGATGAGTCTTTCAATCAGTATTTCTAATTATAGTGTGATTAAAAAAAGGTTTAATCTACCGTGTCATAAATGTGTGCAGGAATAATGAGATGTTACATAAAATGCTTCGTGAACTTGAAAGTCTCTCATATATAAGTTATTATTTAAGGTTATTGAAATCATAGTTTAAGGAAACAACTTTTTTTTCTCTGTTTTTATGGCAAGAATATAGTATTTTAGTCAGTTGTAACTAGATTAAATTGGCATTCTGATTCGGGTTAGGAATTTAACTATTCATTCTGTGTCTCTGTAGGGAAATACGACCTGATTTTTAATCTTCCCTGGAGAAGTCTCCAGGGCTATCAGGGGAGAAGTATTTTTAAGTATGAATGATTTGCAGTCAGAGAATTGAGAATTGACTACTTTATAATTATAGAAATTTCTGGGGGGAAAAGAAACTAATAGTGAAATTATGTAAAATGCAGATTCCAACTTTGTACATGTTTATTTTTCACTTTGTAATTTTCCTTTTGCAGAAACCCTGGGTGGTGTGGATACCATTGTCAAGATCCCTCCACACTTGCTGAGGTAAGGAGACTGGAGTTGTATAACATAGCAGGAGAAAACTTGCCCACTGTGTTTTCCTGAAAGCCCGGATAACCTTGTTGGTTTAGAGCATGATACTTGCTAACTGGTAGCTCCTTTGTATGCATGAACTGGAATATTTCATGAGGTTGGCATGATAGGAACCTGATTGCACTGATTTCCACCTGTCTGTGGGGTAAGGGAAGTCTGTGAGCCAAAGGAACCAGCTGTGGAAGTCAGGCATGAAAGGTTAATGGTCGAGGACAGAAATGACTATAACCTAAGCGAGGATGTGGACAATGGACAATATTTTCTACTGTGGACTAGGAAGTGGTGCCCCCCTTTGAGGGGGATTTAGCCCTACAGTGTGTGGGATGGATTCAAGCTCTCACTGGCTCATTGTCTGGACACCATTTCACAAACTCTGCAGCTACATGCAGTAGCCCTGAGACAGTGAATCTATTTCCCTACCTTCCTCGCTGCCCTCTTCCCCACCCCCCCAATCTTTTTTTTATTAACCTTTTTTGTTGAGAGTATTACAGATGTCCCCCATTTACCCCCCATTGTCCGCCTCCACCTGGTTCCTGCCCCACCCCAGGCCTTCACCACACTATTGTCTATGTCCATGGGCCATGCATGTAAGTTCTTTGGTTAATCTCTTCCTGTCCCCCTCCCTACTCCCTTCTGAGATCTGTCATTCTATTCCATGCATCCATGTCTCTGGACCTATTTTGTTGTCACTTTATTTTGTTCATTAGATTCCACATATAAGTTAGATTATGTGGTACTTGTCTTTCTCTGACTGGCTTATTTCACTTAGTATAATACTCTCCATGCTGTCTCAAAGGGTGAGCGATCCTTTTTTACAGCTGCATAGTATTCCATTGTGTATATGTACCACAACTTTTTTATCCACTCATCTACTGATGGGCACTTGGGCTGTTTCCAGATCTTAGCTATTGTAAACAACACTGCTGTGAACATAGGGGTGTATTATTCTTTCTGATTGGTGTTTTGGGATTCTTAGGATACATTTCTAGAAGTGGGTCACTGGGTTAAATGGCAGTTCCTTTTTTAATTTTTTGAGAAAACTCCATACTGTTTTCCACAGTGGCTGTACCAGTGTGCATTCCCGCCAGCAGTGTATTAGGGTTCCCTTTTCTCCACATCCTCGCCAGCACTTGCTGTTTGCTGATTTGTTGAGGGCAGCCATTCTGGCAGGTGTGAGGTGATACCTCATTGTCTTTTATTCCCCTTCATCATGAGAAATACATGCCCTTTGCAGAAAATTTGGCAAGAACAAACAACAAAGTAGTCCATATTTACACTGTCTGAGGATAACCACTGAAAACAGTTCAATAAAAATTTTAACAGGCTTTTTCCCCCACATACATATATCTTTTACAAATTAATGTGAAAATTTATTTACAAGTTTGTTTCTTTTTTAGTCAACATCATATAAAGAACATTTCTAATGTCAGTATATGTTCCTCGAGTTAAAATATTGTGTATTCTTCCACTATAAGGCTGCTGTACCAGAACTGTGTAGTAGCTTTCTGATTATCGGACATTTGGATTGTTCCCAAATTTTCTTTGAGATTATTAAAAATATCAAATCTATACTCTTTTGTTGAATATAATTTCTGTACTGTCAGGACACTATGATTTATTAGCAATTTTCTCTCTTTTCAAGTAGATTGAACAAGAATTATGTTTCTGTCTTTTAAAAAAATTTATTACTTCTCGTGTTGATGTGCTATAGGCTGATATATAGTAAGGGATTTCATGTGTTAATCAAACTGAGTGCCCTTTTATGTGCGTAGTGCTTCTAATGGACGGCGTCGGGCAGCAGCGCTCTTGCCTGGAGGAGGGGAGTGCCAGCTGGGGTGTCCCTGCACACGGGAGACTCTCCAAGAGACACAAAGCATGAGTTGTTTAGGGACATGACTTTTTGGTCCCCAACTTCTACAGGTACCCTTTCCTAAAACCAGGTGGCTTCTAACTTGATTTTGCCACATCTTTTCCATCTCACCTCTCACAGTCACCCTTCCCCTGCTTGACAGAGGAGCGGCACAGCTGTTGCCCATCGCGTCCTGAGCCCCGAGGTGTGTTGTCCTGGGGGACAGAACTCTCTCCCCACCAACAGAGAGCTAGGAAAATATTAGTGTCTGTGTTGGTAAAGGGAATGGATATAATGACCAGGGCACACATCTTTTTGCAGGTTACTTTTTACTCCTTGGCCTTTAGCAACATTGAAGGAGGACTTAATCTGGTTGTAAGATAATAGGTAAAAAGGTATTTTATAAGCCTTCATTCAGTCCTTATTTGTGCAAACAGGGTTTCTTACTGCTTATATCTATAAAAGTGAAAAAAAAGGGGGGTATGGAATTGATGGTAAACCCTACCTTATCATAGCAATAAGGAATACTCATCCATAGGTATATGAACTAATTGAGAAGATAAATAAACTAGCTCTATCTATTTAAAAAATTTTTTTTTATTGATTTTAGGGAGAGAGCAGGAGAGAGAGATATATACATATAGAGAGAAACATGGGTTTGTTGTCCCACCTGCTCATGCATTCATTGGTTGACTCTTGCATGTGCCCTGACTGGAGATCAAACCAATGGAGCTACTCAGCCAGGGCCTATATCCATTTTTTTTTAAGAAATATATTTCTAATAACATTGTCCTTTCCTGTTAACTACATTAACATTTATTATGAGAAATTATTAATATTTTTGGATCGGTTGTGCTCATCAGTAATGATAGCTGAAACCAGAACAAAATTGAACACTTTTAGCTTTATGGTCACAGGGAATTTTAAAAAATCTCTTTACACACATTTTTGTTATGGAGAAATATGATGAGAAGATACACGAAAGCCTCTCAAGCATTAAAACATAATATTGACAGAAAATTCTGTGGGGAAGGGAATGGAAGTACAAATTCAAGGAGAAAAGAGAACAATACAGTCTTTTTTTTTTTCCCCCTTTATTGATTTTAGAAAGAGAGGAAGTGAGAGGGAGAGAGAGAGAGAAACATCGATGAGAGAGAACATCGATTGGCCGCTTCCTGCATGCCCCCCACTGGGGATCAGGCCCACAACCTGGGCATGTGCTCTGACCAGGAATCAAACCAGCAACCTCTTGGTGCTAGGGTCGATGCTCAACCACTGAGCCACACCAGCCGGGCAATACAGCCTTTTTTTACTGTTAAAGGAGAGTTTGTTCACGTACTTTTTTTGATGGATGAAGGTGGTTTTCAAAGGGGTGTGGTATTTCGATTTCATTACATACATTTAAATGTGATCTGGTTTAATTAAAATATTTAATAATTTTAATATGCCAGAGTTACAGCCTTTGCAATTAATTAAAATTATCATTTTAATTAATTATAATTAAAATTAAAAATTTAATTATATTTAAAAATTTCAATGTTAATTTAAAATATGTGAAAACCAGAATGTTAAATGTTTCTTAGAGGCTACAAGAATAAAAATGTTTGATGGCACTGCTTTATAGCTAGTTTCCCAGTCCACAGGGTTATCGAACCCACAGCGAGTCTCCTGGTCCGCTGGGTGGGAATGTTCATCAAAAGACAATGGGCGTTTTCCAACTCTTGGTGTGTGTGTGACCTATGAGTTGGGTAGAAAACAGTGTTAATGAGCCTAAGGACCTGTGTTTTGTGCGCTGTTAAGACATTTATTTTTATTTTTGTCCATGGTCTTGAGATGTACTCCAGAGCCAGCCAGCCAGCTACCTTATACAACCCGTAGAAGGGAGTCTCAGCATTGGTGGGAAGGGTGCTGGATGAGGAACTGTGGTTGAATATATATCTTCACCATTAGAAAAATATAATTCAGAGTTTTTATTCTACAATAAAGAGCTGGCGATGTCATCCTTGTAGACAAGGAATGTGCATTCCTGTGTTCCAGGTGTGCAGTGAGGGCTGTCAGCATTCTGATACAGATGGAACCTAATGAATGAAACAGCAGATGGGAGCCTTCACTCAGAGACGTATTCTGAGGGAGGAGAATGAAACACATAGCTGGAAAACACTGCTATAAGGCTGCAGGTGTAAATTTATTATGGAATTTTAACCATATAAGAAGGTTTCACTTGGACCATGATTTGAAATAGTTGGGAGCCATTTAAAGCCTCATTTGGGGTGTAGAAATAAGTCATAATTAGAATAAAAAAGAGTTATTGAATCAATAATGGTCTGATTTACTATTGTACTTTATTATCAGGGAAGTGATATAATGAGGAAATATACTGTAATGGCCTTTTCTCCCTCTGTTGTGAATCAGTCCTTTAATCCTGGGATTCATCATTCCAGCGCTTTTAAACCCAGAGAGCACTTACTCTGTCCAGTCATTAAATTTTTAAATTAAATTTGTTAGGCAGTTGTTATGTTTAACATGCCATCTTCTTATTGTTTGAGCACCTGCTCAAAAAATCTAGTCACTGTAAATATTTGTCTGCTCATGAGAAATAATTTGGATATGTTAATTATTTAAACATTTTTCTTCAGTTGCATTTAATATATGAGAAAGAAACCAGATTCATAAACTATTTCTTGTATTCTGACTTTGTATTCAGATTGTTTCCATGTCTGTTGCATAATCATCTAAAAGTGATTATTTATGGTTTTTTTTTTTATTGTTGTTGTTGCAGGTTTTGAAAAGGGCTATAGGAAATAACTCAAATCACAAATACTTTTGCTGTGCTGTTTTTCTTATTATCTTTTGCCATCGACTGGCTGCTTTTCATGTTAGATTAACATTCTGATAAATAATTGCTGACACTGTTTCCGTCAGTTGTGTCATTAGTAATGATAGCTCAAATCAGAGGAAAATAGAAACCCGAGATACCTGTGGTTGTAGTATCTTTTTTTTCTTCCTTTTACCATTAATTGCTGTGAGGACTTTTTGTACAAACTAAAGTCTAGATGTCGCAGGAATGATTTTATTGACTCTAGTGACTGGATTCAGTCACGCACTGGGCATTGTACTGGAGAAACTCGTGGGAAAACATTTTAGATGGTGTTAAAGCGTGGTCAGACATTCTGATTTCTGCCTCAGGCTTTTTCTCTGAGTAAATGCCCACCCTCCTGGTTGGTCCGGTGAGCTGCTCAAAACAGGTATAGAAACTCACGCAGGGTGCCCAGTGTGGTTCAGTGCCGGGCAGGAGGAAGGCCTAGGGAACCTGTCCGTGCAATCTGTTAGTAGATATAAGTTATGTGACAATCTTTCCACCTTCCTGCCCTTAGTCTTGCTTTAGATTTGGGGATTGAGTTTTAAGAGTCTTTATCTTCCTCCATGAGGAGTCTGTACCCTCACCGTCTTTGCTCCTCTTTTTTCTTCTTCTTCTTCTTCAACATTAGGTGTTCACGGGGTTGGATAAAACCTGTGAATGAGTGGGCCATCGTGTGTCCCTACAAGCCCAGAACCCAATCCATTGACCTCAGTTAGTATAGTCTGAAATCCCTTACTCTCTGCTCAACCAAAGCCCTGAGTGGCAAATGTGTATGAGACCAGGGGTGGAGAGTTGGTGGTGGTTATTAGGACCCTGACTAGTGTTCTGTGCCAAAGGACACTGAAGAGTCCTTGACTCACCCGGAAGGGGCATGCTGCCTGCCGTACCCCACTCCTCAGCATGAATTTGACTTGGAGTATTTCTGTTCTAAAGAACTAAAGATGGTGATGAATGGAGACTTGACTTGGGTGCTGAACACACAATATTGTGTACAGATGTTGTGTTGTGGAATTGTGCACCAGAAACTGTGTAATATTGTTAACCGGTGTCACCCCAATAAAGTCAATAAAAAAGAAAAAAGCACTAAAGAAACTTTACCCCCATCCTGCTTCAGTCCAGGATTTCCCCTTTCTCTTCACCCAGGTTAGTTACTTACCACAGGACTGGTCCAGATGAGATGAAACTGTCGAGGGAATCCATGTGCTTGCTGTCTTGTTAAAAGGCAGCCATTGGCAGAGAATCTCTTTTTGGCATTTCTGAGTGCCCTTTGGGAACAGCCCCAGGCACTATCCGGCCATGGCCCAGCTGCCATTCTGATTCCTTTCTTCGTGACTCTTCAGAGCCAACCTCAGCCTATTACTTTTCTTCTGCCAGTTATAGTTCCCAGAAAGACTCGAACAGCCCTTCTTCCCATTTGTCTCTGTATGTGTCCCCCAGCCCCCTCCTGCACTCCCCCCCCCCACCCCCCCCCGGCTGAGCCTCTGTCCAGCCCTCTGCTTCATTTTACTTTCTGGTCTAGATACTTTCAGCCCAGATGCTGACATGTCCCTCCTCGTCTTGATTTGGGGACCTACTGATCTTTCATGCAGGGTGGGAGCACATTCATCAGCTTTTATTCTTGGAGAGAACCATCCATAATAGCTTCTGATTTGGGGGTATGGTTTTATTTTAATTGCCTTTCGGCTACTTTTTTTCTATTTCAATGCTTTAGTTCTGTGTTTTGAACTCTGGAGCAACTCCTACAGGATGTCTAATGTTTTGTCTGGTTTTTAATTGAAGAAATACGTATACCTACATCAACTGGGAAAGATTATATGTGATTTAAAATGGATGATACCTCAATAGCAGTTTTTGGCGGGCAGCTATGATCTCGTCATTGTTATTTTTGTCTTTCTTGTGTCATGGAGAAGTGTTGGGCTCCCCTTGGGACCTCCCACTGTCCAGAGGAGGAAGCAGAGGTTGCTGGGTAGGATGTCTTCAGTTTGTGCTAACTGCACGGAGGATATTAGGATGTCTTCAGTTTGTGCTAACTGCACGGAGGATATTAGGATGTCTTCAGTTTGTGCTAACTGCATGGAGGGTATTAGCATAAATGCAGGGCATATGCTTCTCATGAGGCTTCTGCGTGGTTCCAGGCGAATTGCAAACATCTGTGTTTCTTCTGGATGTAAACTCATCTTGAGATCTCCTCTCTTGCTGGTTTCTGCCTGCCCTTCCCACCACAGCTGACTTTTCTTTGCAGAGGCACACTAGTGTAAGTTTAGGCTCTGTTGATATTTTGCTGGTTCTGCACCAGAACAAAAAAAGAATAGGAGGTTTCAGACACTTTGGGTAGTCTAAGCCTGGCTCATTGTCAATGTCAGAGAATTTTTTATCTCAGTGAGCCGTGAAAGGAAATATCACGGGAGATGTTGGCAACTTTGCTGGGGGTCAAGGGGACCATTTCAGTGAACAAGGGCTTGTCCTGGAGTCACCTGCCCTCTTCCAGCTTCCTGAGATCAGGCTTACCCTAAACAGGCAAGCGGAATTGAGATTTTTGTGTTGGCCACAAAAACCAGTGTGCAAAGAGAGTGTGGAGTAGCCTTTAGCAGAGGGGATGCTGAGATCCATGCTCGAAATCAAGGTGCTCTGAAGATCTAGTTTCTCTTTTCCCTCTTCTTACTGCCATGGATGACAAAGTGTATTCCTGTCACCTTTTAACATAGTCTAAGTGACAATGCTACTATTTCCTAACTTACAAACAGCTGCTTCCGTGTGTAACCCGCCAGCCTGTAAGTCAGTCCTAATGGTTTTCGTGTTCTATCCCCTTTGACAAGGAAGACCTACAATTAGCTCTCAATGATAAAGCTTCTCCTTGTTAATAGCCCCTCACCTATAAGCACTTTTAAATGATGCAGTCAATTAAAAAAGTGCATAACCCACCCCAGCCAGAACGTGGGGGTATTGGGCTTGAGTGATATGTTGTGATGTGGGCAAGACATTAATGTTCGAAAACCAGCCCCGGGCCACTTATCCTTTCTTTATGACAAGTAGTTGATGTCTTTATTTTATAGCACTTGGCTCTAAAGGGAAGTACTAGAAGGAAACATAACTCTATTTTCAAAAAATATAACAATCCAATCATGACTTTCCTTTCTAAGGCCTCTTCATTCTTTTTTAACGGAATAAAAGTAGCAGTTTTGATGTGCGGGTTATTCTGTGCATGGTTTTCCTAATTAAATTGTGCCTTACAGGCAGTGTAGGTCTGGATTTCCTGCTCTCATTTCAAACTGTGCCTCTGAGATATTGCTTATATTGATGGGTTACAAAAATGGACTCCAAGAGATGGATAGGGACCTGAGCTCATCCACCTGAGCTCAGTGATGTAAATGGCCCTGTGGGGTGTCGGCATCGCCCTGTTTCACCCTCGAGGACCGTTCTCCTGGGGCAGACATGATGCAAAGACTAGCATCATATTTAGTTGCTTTGGACATCTGTGTTTATTAAATATTTTATATTTTTATTTTACTGCATATTAATGTGTAGTTGAACTGTTTATCAGTCAGTAGCATTATGTAACTACACAATATCTGGTGTATCTTTTTCAAGTTAAGGCCAATAGATATGACAGAAGAGATCTCCCTTTACCTCTTTACCTATTCTGTGCAGTCCTCTGTTCGGACGATGCTTCTTAGAACGCATAATAGCCTGGTAATTCACGTTTTCCCAACTAAATTCGGGCCACATTAGAACATAAGCTGCCATTTCTTAAACCTTTACCATGTCCAGGGATTTAGGTGCTACATATGCTGGTCTCCATCCTGACAGCACTCTGTGAGGCTGCAGAAACACTGAGGCTCGGAGAGACCCCGCAAGCCATCCCGGGGTGCAGTCCGAACTGCTGGGCTGCAGGGTTCACCTTCTCAACCCGGAACAGAATATCACCTTTCCCAATGTAAATTGAACACGGAAGTTCATTTTTCCTTATTTGTAATTTATGTGAGAAGCCAAGATATATAAAGCGAAATTTCATGGGGTGAATTACTTGATGAAGCACCATCATTAAAAAGAATTCTTAAGAAATCTACTATATTTAGCTACTGCTCATTCACGAGTGCAACTTACTAATGTAGGAATATGGATAAGATCACTCTGTATTGATGTAACTTTAAATGCAATTTCCAAGGAGCCAGAGCTTTAAAAAGGGGGCTATGTGTCCTATATTCAGATTTAGGGGAGAGCCATGAATTAGTAGAGCTAATTAGTAGATTAGAGTGTACACACAACTTTGCCAAGAAATGACCTAAACTGACTTTTCCTCTCTGTAAGGCAGAAAGAGACCTTAAGATAAAAGAGACACTGGTCTGGAATTGATGTGAATACCCAGTGGGGAAGCCTGAATAATTACATAATTAAATAACTATCCTCTCCGAGCCTCTGACTGAGGGAAAAGGCCAAGCAGCAGCTGAGGTGGTATCTTCGGGGAGGGTTAAAATGAGCGAACCTGCAGAATTACCAAGAGAGTTCTGTAGGGTGCATTCTTGGGCCTAACCTAAAGGAATGCATCAAGACTAGATCATATTCTGAGTAGGAGCAAACCTGGTTTAATTTTTCACTTAATGAAGTCCAGAGAGAACTGTTGTATTTCAAATACTTTTATCCTCTCCCCCACTCCCCCAAACTGTAACTTCCCCAGAGGCTAGCTTTATTTTGTAAAATCCATTTTTGTTTTATGCTTTGTGTTTTTTTTTGTTTTTTTGCATTTACCAGCTGGGAGGAAAATCCTTCAAAGACAAAAGGGGTTTTGTATGCTAATTTCAGGGTCTGTTGGTGGAGAAGAAACCAGGAAACTGTGTTCAGCTGTGCGTGGGTCACAGGGATAGGGTCAGAGGGAGGCGGCTGGACACAGAGCCCCTGTCCACCCGAGTACTGAGCTGTGGGGGGGCTGCTGTAGGACCCAAAGGATTTTTACTCCAACTCCGAAATAAGCCTGGATGTGGAAAACAAAACCAGTAACTTGACATTTGCTGAAAAGGGGGAGGGAGGCACCCTCATGCGTTTCAGATGTAGTAAAGTATAGATGTAATTTAAAGTCAAGAGGATATTTGATTATGGACGAAAACGACTGTTAGTTTAAGGTGTGTGCAGTACAGTGGACGCCTTTATAAATATTTGTTCATGATGATTGCCTTGAATGTCAACACCTCTCCTGGAGATGTCTGGAGGGGAGTCTGGGCTCTCATGGAGCAGGCAGTGGCAGGTGGGGACCAGTGTCCTGGGTTTGAAGTCAGAGCCAAGCAAGCAACCGTCTTCATACTGAGAACACAGTCAGGAACAAGACACAAACTCGCCTTCAAGAGCTACCACTTGCTGGGGGAAGTCAACAGATCACTGAAATACACTAAGTCCCGGTTCTCCCATGTGTGATCATTGGGACCATGAGCTACTCATTTTGCCTGTCAGTTTCTATAAATGGAGATGAACACTGGCGAGGTGCCTCTGTCTCTCCAATGTGATCCTTGATGGACCAGAAGATGCAAAGGAGATAGAGCTAGAGGGACCCCAGTGCAGGCCACAGGCAAACTGGGTCTCCTGGGGGGCTCAGCATGTCTGCACGCCCCCTCCTGTCTAGAAGAGCTTCTGCTTTACCTCCCCCACCGGCTTTACTAGAGATAATCGGCGTATAACATGTTGTAAGTTTAAGGTGCACAGCGTGGTGATTTGAGTATATTTTGTGAAATGATTACCACAGTAAGGTTGGTTAACACGTTCATCAGCTCCCGTAGTCACCATTTTGTGTGTGGTGAGAACTTTTAGGATTTACTGTCTTAGCAACTTTTAGGTTTACAATGCAGTATTATTAACTAGATTCACTATGCTGTCCATTAGATCTCCAGGACTTATTTATGTTATAGCTGGTAGTTTGTATCCTTTGACATCCTTCACCCATCTCCTGTCCCTCCCACCCCTCAGTAATTTTAAAAATTACTGAGGACCCCATAAAACTTAAAAAAAAATTTTTTTAAATTATGGTTACCATATTAGACATTAAAATAGGCATTTAAAATATTTATTAATTCATTAAAAACAATAAGCCTAATGTATGTTAATATAAATGACTTTTAAATGAGAAGTAACTACTTTCAAAGCAAAAAAACTTAGAAGAATTTTCCTTTTGTTTGTGTGTGTGTGTGTGTGTGTGTGTGTGTGCAAATTTCTATTATCTGGCTTAATAGAAAATGCTGGATTCTCAGCTCTGCTTCTCCATTCAGTCTGTTACAATCTGCTGCTTTGGTTGAAGTAGGCAGAGAGAATCCAGCCTCTACAGATTCAGTAGCTTAAAATGGGAGGGGAATTTTAATTGCCTTTTGAAATTATTGTGGGTATTCTTTTTTGCTAAACTCCACTGTATACTCCTGAGAGATTGAGAATGAAAATAGTTTTGACTTCTGCAAGGGTCTCAGGTGTTTAGGTTAGAATTTGGGAACCATTTCTTCACCTTTTAAATGCCAGAGTCTCACATCATTCTTTCTTGAGGGTCACCAGGTCTTCAGCTCCTACCTGAGAACCAGAGTGGCTGTCAGCCCTGCGTTCTCCGGCCTTGCCTTGGGCTCCAGCCCCTGAGGCCTGCACAGTCACGCTGTCGTGCTTCAGATGGACACAGGTGGCGCTCTGCTCACCCACTCACAAGCCTGCGGAACTGGGTCATGTTCTACGTCAGCCATCCCCCTCGCTGTGGAAATAGCCCTTTAATAGTCCTGCAAATAGTGTACTTCTTATTGGGGTCATATGAAGATTACATAAAATATCAAATAATGGGGATGGTACTTTGTAGAATGTGTCACAAATCATAAGTGGCTATCACTGATAAAATAGCTCACTGTGTTTTGGTAATTTGCATCATGATAAAGCGTTGTTGCCCCCCACGCCCACCCCACCCCCCAACCACCCACCCATGACAGTGCTGAGTTTCAAAGTGTGAGTTTGCGTAGGAGAACAAGGTTCTGAGAACAGAAGAGCAATAAGAATCTGGATTTAAGTAGTGTTATTTGTGATTCCTAAGAATACAAAGAGCCTTAGTGGTCCTTGGGAATTAGAAACAAATGAGTGTGAGCAGCAGGGTCTGGAAAACTTCACTGTGGCAGTTCTAAATGTTCTTTAAAATAAATTCTGTCATCTGAAATAAGGGAACTGGAATCGAATGACGCTTTATCAGTGGATTCTTCCATTTTTACTTACAGACTCAAGACTTTTCTTTAGCTGGCCTCTTCTGTGGCCTTCCCCGATGAGGGGGGCTGTTGATGGAGTTATGGGGCGAGGGGTGGGAGGACCCCAAATTCCCGCTAGTGCTGCAATGCATACCTACAGAAACCTAACACTTTTGTTTGGTCGCTAAACAGAAGTACGGGGTTTTTCTTTGCGTTTAGGAGGTAATTGGTATTTGTAAATTTTTTGGACCTTTGATTATTTTCTTCTGGAACAGAAACCTTTGGTTTCCTACTCAACATCCAGCCACCCCCTAACCGTAACAGGACCAGATTGGGAATCAGCATCTGCCTTTATCATCAGCCCGTGCCTGGGGGGAGGCTGCCCCATTGCAGGCTTGGCTGTCTGGCCGGGGCTTGCCCTGCATCAGTGGATCTGAATGTGAGAAGGCTCTGTCATGTGCAGGTGACGTTCTACTTCCTCTGAGACCTAACACGTTCAAGTGATGGAAAGAGGGGCCACAGCTGTTGTGTGGCTGTGAGGGGAGCCGGCCAGGGGGTGAAGCCGACACCGCACTGGAAGGATGAGCAGAGAGGTGGCAAGGACCTGGGTTCTCGGCTGTGTCAGGGGAACACTGAGTGGCCTCAGCGTGGAGCCAGCCTGCCTCCTTGTTTAAGCCACTGAGGGAATGGGGTTTCTGCCACTTGCAGCTGAAAGCACCCTCACTGATACACCCTTCCTAGAGGAATCCGCGTGACCCTGGGGAGCCTGGGGAGGGAGGGAAGCCTGGTGAATGTGGCAGCCAAAACAAATCTGAAGATTACTGGCGGGATCCCACTCCTCTTGTCTGGCTGTCGTTTGGCCGTTTTGTCTTCATTCCTCTTGCAGGACAAGGATGAGGAAATTCTGCATTCAGTGTTTGGTAACTCTCGGTGTCATAGTGAGAGAGGAGCGCTGGGACAGCCGTGGCACTGACGAAGTGTGGGCTCCGGAAAGGGGCTTTGGCATTCTCTCCCACACCTGGGCACACAGGGGCGTGCTGTGGCCTTGTCCCGCGACCATAAATAACTGATTTACGTGTGTGCTTAACCCCACCCCCAACTCAAAACTCCACCCTTGTGCCCAGGGCCCCGTGTCGTGTGTCTGCCCCTCAGTGTTGAGGGCTGCCAGTTATGGAGCATTGATCGCACCAGGAATTGTGCTAATGACTTCATGCACAGTCTTATTAAATTTTACAATAAGTGCAATAAAGGACTAATATAATCTATATTTTAATGATAAGAAAACCGAGGCTGGAATGGTAGAATCGTTTGCTTAAAGTTACACAGCTAATCTATGATAGAGGTTCAAATACAGGTCTGGCTTGAAAATTTGACTAGTATATTCTATGTCCATATATATATGTGGTTTTTTAGAGAGAGAAACATCGATGTGAGAGAGAAACATCGATCAGCTGCCTCCCGTACACCCCCTACCAGAGATCGAGCCCGCAACCCAGGCGTGTGCCCTGACCGGGAACGGAATTGGGACCTCTCAGTCCATGGGATGACGCTCAGTCCTCTGAGCCACACCAGCTGGGCTCTGTCTTTAATGCATATTTGCTGAATACCTAGATGTGTTAGAATAAGGATTACTGTTGACCCTACTTCTTCATTTCACCTTCACCTTTGGGAAATGTATTGGGACAGAAGGCACACTTGTCACTACTTGAATGTTGGTTCTTTTCTAGACATAAGCTTTGATAGGGTGAATGAGTTACGAATGCATGGAAAGCCTAACAGTGGTTCAAACAAGATGAGGCTTAATTTCCTCATTAGCTGGCAGTCTGGTAGGCTGTGAGCACTGGGGTGTCCGGGACTCTGTTAGCCTTGCTTTATATTTGGCTCTTCATTCCACAAAACGGCTCCAGTCATCCCATCCCCATCCAAGGCAGAAAGACAAAAGGCAGAGGGCAGTGCCACCCAAACAGGTCTGGTCCTTTTCATCAGGAAGCCAGAAGTTTTTCCAGAGCCACAAAGGAGACAGGAAAAGCAGGAAACAGGATTGTTGGGAAAGACTTAGACCAATCTTGATCTACCACTTGGGGCTGACCACACTGTCGGCTGAAACAAAGTCAGAATCTAGTTGCTGAGAAGAAGGCTGCTAAGACGGCTAGCCACCCATTTCGAAGAAGGAGCGGCCATTCGGATTTGAAGAGGTGATCGAGAGATCCCCATCGTGCAGGTAAGACCGCTGGGACTTCTGGAGAACACAAGTGCCTGATGCAGGACAAAGGGAGAGGGCTCATGTCCTTAGATTTGCTGCTCTCCTCACTGCACCTCCCTCGTGTTTCTGTAGACTGTTTGCTTCCGAAGCTCTTTCATATGCCTACTCGGTTTATCCTTCCCAACCTTTTGAAGTAGTCTAGGAAAAACAGAGCCTTCCTAGTATCTTGTGAATAGAAACTACACTTCAGAGAAAGCTATGTAACATGCCCAGGATTTCCCCCTGCATTTCTTGGCCAAAACAAAACCACCAACCTCTAAGTTGGGCCAGAGTTCTCTTACGAGGCCCATTGCCTTCCATGACACTGCGACCTTCTCTTGTTACTGTCACCTTAAGCAGAGCAGGGGTCTCCGTACGCAGACGCCCTGAGCTTTCAGTTGGGCAGGCCCAGCCACCTTGGCACCCAGCAAGGATGGCTGTGGCTTTCCAGGATGACTGGAGGCCAGCCTCCATAGGGATCTTGGGCTCTCTGTGTCTCTAGAGAGAGAGAAGACAGCCACCTGTGTGTCTGTGAACAGTGGTGATGAGTAAGCGCCCATAAACTTGAGTGCGTTCATTTCCCAGGTTGATTTGACCCTGTCTTTCAGTCTTTCAGCAGCAGGCTCCTGGTCATCTTGATCTGGCACCGTGTGTTCCGCCTTCCCAGGCTGGTGCTGAGAGTGCCTCGGGCCTTCTCACACACTGGGAAAAGCACCAGGATGTGACTAGGGTGTCGCGTCACCCTGGCAACAAGGCATCTGTGCAGCCGAAAGAGTGTTTAGGTGGCGGAGTCAATTGCTCCATTTTCTGCAGTTTAGGAATCTCTCCCTTGGGTGTTAGGATAGAAAAAGAGTGGGCTTCCTTTTTTGACCCGGTAGAAGCATCTACGTAGAAGCTTTAGCTAGAAGCGTCTATGTAGTGGGGTTTTACCAATAAAGATAATTGTAGCAGAATAATAATCACAGTGTTTCAAATTCTTGAATACTTGCTACCTTTTTTTTTTTGACAAAATTCCCTTTCTTCCATGTGAACATTTTCATCAGCCTTCAGGATCTTAGCTTGTCGTCAGTGACTTCTGTGGGCACCCACACGTGTACTTTTGCAAAGTCGCTAAGTCTCTGTCTGGATTCAGGGCATCGACAGCCAAGCCTGTTGGAAATAGCTGTAATTGCTCTTTGTGGTCTTGGATGGTTATGAGTGCAGAGGATAACAACACCCATGAGAGGAGGGTCTAGACAGCCCTCATGGTTTAGGCGGCTGTCAGCCCTTCACTGTCCCATTTCCGTGCCTTGGACTGGCTCGTTGTCAGGCAGCTTTCACTGTCTGAGTTTCACCGTCTTTAGTCTGTAATCATTCCACTAAGTGGATAAGAACGGTCTGCTACTGTTTTTTCTCTTCGGTGCATAAAAAAAAAATACTGAGCATATTTGTTTTTCTTCCAGTCCATGTTTCATTTAGGAAGGTCGTGTGGGCAGGTAGTAGATTTGATAGTACCTTGAGTGGGATAAAGCAGCTTGTTGCTGATGTATGGTTACAAATACAGCTGCCTTCAGGGTGACTGCGTTCCAGGGCTGTTTACAACAGGCCAAAGGGTAACTGCAACGCTCAATCACAAACCCCACCTTTAGAACCCAACTCTCCTGAGAAACAGTCTGTCATCACATCAAATAGTGCCAGACCTGAGGCTGTTGAGTAGCAGAGTAATGTAGATCTTATTCAGGGACTCTGAAGGCTGCCAGGGAGAAATACAGATTCTGTAATATGTTTAAAGCAGACAGCAAGTAAGGAACCAAAGCAACCTTTTTGGCTTTCACCCAAAGCGTATTTTTAAAATCTGCTTGGAGTGCAGAATCTATTGGGATATTCGGTCGTTGAAACACCACAAATGTATTACTGCTGGGAAAAGATGCTGTTTATGGGAAAATAAAATTTTATATCATTGTTCTCTACCTGATGCTTACTGCCAAAATGAATTGCTTAAGGGGCGTGATCTCTATACACGGATGGCTGAAAGTGATTTTCAATGCCCACGGAAAAAGAATTGCAGAGCTCTTAAAGGGGGACAGAGACTGTAACTTCAGACTATAAAAAGGTGTGTTCCCCCCCCAACCTTATTGGGGTATAATTGACAAAGGAAATTATACATGTTTAAGGTGTACAATGTGGTGATTTGATATATGTATACACTGTGAAATGATTTCCACCATCGAGTTAACATATTCACCACCTCATAGTTACCTTTTTTTTTTTTTGCATGTGGTGAGAACACTTAAGATCTACTCCGTTAGCAAATTTCAAGTATACAACACAGTATTATTAACTAGTCACCATGCTATCCAATGCATTCCCAGAGCTTATTCATCTTAGAACTGAAAGTTTGTACTAAGTAAGAGTACAAACATTTTCGGTTCCCCCGCACACCAGCCCCTGACAACCATTATTCTACTCTCTCTTTCTTTAAGTTTGACTTTTTAGATTCCACATGAGTAAGAGTCTGCAGTATTTGTATTTCTGCCTCTGGCTTAGTTCGTATAGCATAATGTTTTCTGGGTTTATCCATGTTGTTGCAAATGACAGGATCTCCTTTTTATGGCCGAATAATATTCCACTGTGTATCAGTCTATTTATCTTATCTATCTAGATATCTAGGAGATAGACAGACAGATATTACATTTTCTTTATCCATTCACCTTTTGATGGACACTTAGCTTGTTTCCATAACTTGGTTATTGTGAATAATGCTGCAATAAACATGGAGATATAGATATTTCTTTATGATACTGATTTTGTTTCCTTTGTGTATATATCCAGAAATGGGATTGTTATATTTAATGTTTTGAGGAAACTCTATACTGTTGTTTTTTTTTAAATTTTTTTTCTTTATTGATTTTAGAGAGAGAGGAAGGGAGAGGGAGAGGGAGAGAGAAACATTAATGAGAGAGAACATCGATTGGCCGCCTCCAGCATGCCCCCCACTGGGGATTGAGCCCACAACCTGGGCATGTGCCCTGACCGGGAATCGAGCCAGCAACATCTTGATGCATGGGTCGACGCTCAACCACTGAGCCACACCAGCCGGGCTATCCTGGTTTTCATAATGGCTATACCTATTTACATTCCCACCAACAGTGCACAAGGTTCCCTTTTCTCTACATCCTTGCCAACACTTATCTCCTGTGGTTTGATGATAACCACCCAAACAGGTGTGAGGTGATATCTCATTGTAGTTTTTATTTGCTTTTTCCTGATGTTTAGTGATGTTGAATACTTTTATGTACCTGTATGTCTTCTTTGGAAAATATCTATTCAGGGTCTTTGCCCATTTTTAATTAGATTATTTGTGAGGGTTTTCTGCTGTTGGGTTTTATGAGTTCCTTATATATTTTGGATATTAACCTCTATCAGATATAAAGTTTGAAAATAATTTCTCCCATTCTATAGGTTGCCTTTTCATTTTGTTGATTATTTCTTCTGCTATGCAGAGCCTTTTTAGTTTGATGTAGTCCCAACTTGTTTATTTTTGCTTTTGTTGCCTGTGCTTTGTTGTCATTAAATCAAAAAAGTTGTCGCCAAGGCCAAGGTCAAAGAGCCTTTCTCCTATGTTTTCTTCTAGGAGTTCTATAGTTGCAGGTTTTATGTTTAAGTCTGTAATCCATTTCAAGTTCATTTTTGTGACTAGTGTAAGATAGGGATCTAAAAAGTATAATTTTGGCCTGTGATATAAAATAACAATTTAAAAATTATTTAGAAAATAAGAGAATACACAAATGATACACTCTGAGAAACAAAGTAACCTTTTTAAATTGTGAAGTATGTTCTTTCTATAGAAAACTCAAAAGCCTAGAACTTGAACTATGTGGTAGGTTTCATCACATCCCTACTTTGTAGATGAGGAGATGGAGGCCTAAAGAGGGGAAGGCCCAGAAATAACTGGTAAGGTCTGAACTGCAACTCCTTACAGTTGGCTGTAAAAGTCAGATCACCTGGAGATAATAAATCCTAATATTTGATTTATTTTCTTCTGAGTGTATGTAATGAAAATTAGGTCACATGGTATGTAATATTTTGTAATTTGCTACTTTCACTTACTATGATATAACATTTTTTTCATTAAGAGTTCTTTAAAACATTTTAAGGGCCATTAAAATCCCATCAAATTGATGTTCCATAGGGAAAAAAAAAGTCGTGTTAATATTTTCCTCATTACAGTTATGATTCTACCAGAGTTGCTCAGAAATTGGCATGAAATTCCAGAGATTTCCTCTTTGAAGAGATGGTCTCAGTTTTTAAATTTAGTATGCCATTGTAATACTAGTAGTTTGCTTGTTTGGTAGAGGATTTCACACGGACATCCATTGCCAGTTGATTGTGAGCCAAGGAGGGTTAATAAATTTCCCTCCACAGTTATTTATCAATATTCCAAACCATTTGTATAACCAGCCACTGTATCCTGTGTTATGGGGGTGGGAGAGGCCCTAACCCTATCAGGAGGGGTGCTAGGAATGCTAGTAGGGTCAAGCAGAAGCAAGAAGGAGAGTGGCATTTGTAAAGGTGTCTGGATGTGTAAATAGAGGACATGGGCATGTGTTTGGTAAGTGATCGTTATCCTTGAATGGTGCCGTCTACCTTGGCACTGAGGATTAAGCTTTAAGGTACTGTCCTCCTCCTTTTCATGTATTCAGACTAGCCTGGTGCTTAGCTTTTATATCTTGGGCTACATTTGACAATTTAATGCTTGATGTTTTATTGCTATAGATAAAAAGTCAATAAAAGAGTGAAGAATACAGGCTCTTATATTTTCTGAGATCTATGGGCCTGTATATTTTATGTCTGAGTTTGCTGTTCAGACAGAAGCAGGTCTTGATTGTACTTGTCCTGAGAGAAGTGGGGGTTTTTTGCACTGGCTTTCACGGGCTGGGTTGTTTTTGGAGAGAAAATAAAACAGATGGAAGATTAAAAATTTTTCTTAATCATTTTGGTTAATTTGCAGGGCTACCTGTGCTTATTTCCATGTTGTAGATGCCTTTCCCTTACCCTTTTAGCTTCTTTTGATGAAGGGGTAACATTTTGCTGTGGAAAGAGTGTGGGCTCTGTATCATTTGGTCCTTACATTTGATTCTGAACCCATCCACTTATCAGCTCTGTCCATGGGTACATAGCTCTGGGAGCTTCTTGTGCCTTAAAATGGAGCTGTTAATGTCCACCGCCCCAGTTCTTAGTAGGATTAAATGAAATAAAATAATTTGAAAGTTCCTAGCTCTCAGCCTCCTCTGATGGATGTTCTCATCAATTCTCTTCCTTTCCTTACCTCCTCCTCTAGAGCAGTGACCAAAGTGTTCCTAGTTTTCCCTAAGTTTTAACAGTAGGGTTAACTTCTAACAGGACCTAATGCTTTACAGTAGTTAGGTGACATGGGACAAAGTACTTACTATCTTTTAGCCTGTTCACTCATTGATGACATGGAAATAGTTACCTGTTACATAGGGTTGTAAGTACTAAATTAAACGATCATGTATGTGTGTCAAGTTCTAGTGCCAGGCGCTAGTTCTAGTGGCCACTCGGTGACTGGTAGGCACTACCACTGAACAGACATATCTTTGAAGGACAGCCTTCCTCCTGTCATCTTCCTGAGCATCACAGCCTCCTCTGACTTTTCCTTTGCTGGTGTCCTTTCTTCTCTCCAGTCACTCACTGGAGGGATTTTTCTAAGCTTTTCCCTTTTGAACCTATACTTTTCCTTGGCAGTTTCATCCATTTCCAAGGCTTTAGCTCACACCTTTAGGTGGATAATGTCTAAATTTTCCTTGAGCTCCAGACCATTCCATCTAATTTTCTGCCTGTTAGTACTTGGATGTCAAAATATATAAAAATATTGTTATTATCCTTCCCATTTTCTTTCTCAAAACTGTCCTCCCAGTAGGTCCTCTATTCCACTTCTGTGCTATCTCCAGTTCTATTTCATTCTTTGCATTCCTGAATACAGGCCTAACTGTGCTGTTCTTTCAGCATTAGGTCCTCACAGCAGAATGTAGTCCCTTCTTCCAGGCTTTCCTGCTGCCAGTAAATAATGATGACAACAACAAAACTATAATAACAAGACAATGGCAACAGTAAGAGAAAGTACCATGACAGCAGTCGTTTGTTGTGTGTGTACAACATGCTAGGCACTATCCTACTACCCTAAGTCCTGGGCAAGGTGGGACCCTGCCCTGGGCTCATGTTATAGAGGCCTTATTCCCATCTTCCCAAGGCCAAGGGAACATTCCCACCCAGAACCCACCCAGCACCCTCAGTTCATGCTCTGGCTACTTGAGACCTCAGAATTCCCTACTTAGATTATGCTGAGCCTCCTTCCAGAAACTGCATGTGGGCTGTGGGCCTTTCCCCCAGCTCTGTCTTTGAGAATGCAGGTGGTGACATATCTGTGCATCTCTAGTGTCAAGGCCTGCCCACAGGGCAGCTGTTTGTGTGGGTTGTGATCTGAGAGTGGCCTTCAGGCTGAGGTGTCCATACCTGTGCCTGTGAGATCCCTAATGGGGCAGGACAGAGCCAGGGATGGGAAGAGAAGGGGGTTGAGCCAGGGGCCTTTAGGAGGACTCTAAATGTTAGGATGGTCCTGGACAGTCAATTAGAAATTTTTCTAATGTGGCTTCTTATCTAGTCATTATAATACTTCTCAAAATAGGTAATGTTAGTTCCATATTTTTAGGTGAATGAAGGTGAGAGCTGAGGAACTTAAATACTTTGTGGACAGGTTGGAATCGGCAGAGCCTGAATTTGACCCAGATTAGTCTGTTTGTAACATTTTTTTTCCATATATTCTTTTTATCCATTCTTGACATTGTAGCCAGAGTTCCATTTTGTAGAAAATGTCTGAGATCACATTATTCCCTTGATTACAAGTCTTCCATTAGCTCCTTATTTTCAAATGGCTGAAGGCCAATTTCTGTGGCATATGAACAAGACCCTTCAAAACCTGGCTTGAATCAACGTTGTCAAACTTATTTCTCACCAGTCTTTCCACCATGGCTTATCGAGTCACTATGGTATTTTGACTGTTCATGAACCCACTCTGTACTTTTGTACTCCCAGCCTCAGCTGTGAGTGTCCTTTTCCTCTTCTTCACCTGGCTGACCCAGTCCCATACTGTCTTCTCCATTTTAAGGTCAAATGAATGTCACTTTGTATGAAAACACTTGCATTTTTCTAGACAGTATCTCCCCCATCCTTGTTATATTTTTGTAGTTGGTCGTGTATACCTTAATACAAGTGCTTATTACGTTGTATTTATGTTTGCATATCGTCCCTTGTCTGTTGCCTCCCTTAGACTATGGGGTCCATGTAGACAGCTATGGTGTGTCTCATTCTTCATTACATCCCTACCATTTCATACAGAGCCTGGACACAAAGTAGGCTAGATAAATGTGTGTGTGTGTGTGTGTGTGTGTGTGTGTGTGTGTGTGTGTATATATATTTTTTTTTATTAAAGATCTTTTTATTATTAAAAATCTCAGTACTTCTCACACATGGATTATTAACCAGTAAGGAATACAAATTTTAGTTCTGACAGTTGTATTGATCTGGTAATGTACTACTTTTACAAGGCATTTTGACATCATAATTGTTAATTTCTGTTTCGCAGAACAATTTTACTCTCATTTTAGTCCTACCATTTAGTCATCATGTCATTTAACTGGTGAGAAATCATTATGATAAATGTACATGTGTATTATTTTTAAGCTGTAATAGGCCAGTGGGTTCTGAATGGAACATAAAAAAAAGTATAGTTCTTTTCTCAAAGGGTCCAGTTTTACTTTTTAAGTTACCTGTCTTTGGTTATATGGACTTTTCTGAAAGATATTTATGCACTGCTATTTTTTTTAAGGGGTAGGTGCATATTTGCATAATGTTATCAGCTCATAAAAAGGATTATGTTATGGTATTGCCTAGCTAATTTTCTCTTCTTCCCTAAGATTTGAGTATTTGCGTTAGAACTCATTTTTGTGGTGGTTTATTTCTACTGGCCTCTCCATGGCAGAGATTCTGGGCAGAGCCCTACTTCCTGATTGCCAGATGGAGCGTTTTCATCGTGGAAAAAATCTTTAAGTGGCGAGATGCATGCGGTTCTGTGTTGCAGGGCAGAGCACTTCCACAGGCACGTTGCGTGCTGTTCGTGTGCTCACACTCCAGGCAGGAGAGCTTGATTGTAGGAAAACAGATCACAGAGAGAAGCAAGTTTAAATTAAGCATGCTGATTTTAGATGGTCTATATGACTAAGGTAATTATATTTTAGGATCAAAAGCAAGCCTGTTTACATTCAAAAAGTCTTTCAGGAGAGAGAAATAATTCAGTTAGTGTTTGGAAGATGGTAAGGAGATGTCTTAGGGAAAAGGAAAAGGGAAACCATTTGAGGAATATGGCCCAGTTTTTGCTAAAGAAGGGAAAGGGGAGTGACTTGTTAGAGAGATGAGGTTAGCGCAGAGGAAGTTCAGGATTAGACGGGAGCTGTCACCAGGAGCATGGCCATTCGGGGTCCAGGCCAGAGGCTTCGAAGGAAAGGGAGAGCATGTGTACGCAGGTGTAGGATGGGGCTAACTTCAGTTTTTCTCCATTTCTAAAGGCACTATACTATATTCTTGAAAAAAATTTCAGTGTGGAAATATAAATAATAAAACCAAAATCATCCATATTCCCAAAAAGCAGAGATTACATTTTGGAGGTGCTGTGAAGAATTACTTTCCAGTCTCTCTCCCTCCTCCACCAACTCTGCATATATATGTGATTTTTTATTATTTAAGAGTGGGACCATGGTATGGTATATATTATACATTGTATTCTCCTTTTCTACATTTTGGCGTAAGATTTTCAAAGCATTTTCCTGTGTAGATGAAAACATTTCAGGGTACTTTTAATTATTGTATATTATTCCATTCTATAGATGTACCACAATTTATTTCACCTTATTTATATTACAAATAAAAGTACATTATAAATAAAACTGCAGCAAAAATCTTTGCAACTAAAACTTTGCTACATCTGTGATGGTTTCTTTAGAAAAGGTTCATAGAATAGAAATCCTTGGTTAAAGCATATTAATGTTTTTAAGCTCCTGATATCATTATTGGAAAATTGTTTCTGTTTGTTTGTTTTATGAGAGTCTTAAAGAGCAAAACCTTTTCGTGGTGCCTCAGGTAGAGGTTATTTGAGGAGTTCAGTGTGTTGATGGAGGGAGGAGTGGTTTACAGTGTTTTGATGGAAAAACATAAAAATCAATGTGTAAATGATCAACATGGAGATAATATGAGAAAAATGTAAGGATGGATTGACAATAGTCAGAAAGAAAAGATTTTCTTTATGTGAAAGGTTATTCACAAGCTTAAATGTTTAACCTAGTTCTTGGATCATGGTTTGAGAGTGACAAATGGTAACCATTAAGGTCACATGCCGCCAAGGAGCTTGAGGTCAGGGGTCCAGCTGCATCACCTCTTGTCCAGGAGTGAATGTTCCTCTCTTCCCCTCACTTCCCTGTCAGTAAATGCCAACGATGTCCATCCCTCCTCATTGGGTTGGGGTGAGGATCAGTGAGATCATGTTTGGAAGCCCTTAGCCTGATGTATGGCATGCTGACGGCGTGAAGAAACGGCATTGCTGTGACTTCCGCAGCCACTCTGGGTCCCTTGTGTCACTTAGGACTCCTTGAGTTTAAAGTGCTAGAACACTCCATTCAAAGAAAAAGGCCAGCATGTGTGTCCAACACAAAGCCTTATTTCCAATAGAGTGAGAAGGCTGTTTGCTGCGGTCTCTTTTTTTACTGGACTTGTTCATCTTTATAGGTTCAGCCAACTTTCAGATGGCCTTGTTACAACTTTTCACCCATTTTCCTGTTTTTTTGATTATCAGAAGGGGACTTTTCACTTGCCCCTATCTTGGACAGAAATGATGTCTGTTTTCCTTTGTTTTATACTCAGGGCCAAGTGCAGTGCCCTGAACATAATAGATGCTCAGTAGCTGTAGAAAAAAAATAAATTCCAGAATAATATCCCTTACAACTGTTATGGATTTCATGCATCTTTATTTACTTATATATTTAGTTATTTATTTTTAACTTATCTTTATTGTTGAATGTATTACAGATGTTCCTCATTTTTCCCCCATTGACCCCCTCCTCCTCATTCCCGCCCCCCTCCTGCCTTTCCCCACACTGTTGTCCATTGGTTATGCATATATATATATATAAGTTCTTTGGTTTATTTCTTCCCACCCCCCAACCCCCCTTCCCTTTGAGGTTTGTCAGTCTAACAACCAATTTGTACTTCTTAATCCCTTCACCTTTTTCACCCATTCCCCACAGCCCCCACCCATCTAGTATCCAACAAAAGTTCTCTGTATCTATGCGAATGTTTCTGTTCTGCTTGTTCATTTTGTTTGTAGATTCAATTGTTCATAGATATGTATTTATTGCCATTTTGTTTGTTCATATTTTTTTATCTTTTTCTTTAAGAAGACCCTTCAACATTTCATATAATAATGGTTTGGTGGTGATGAACTCGTTTAGCTTTTCCTTGTCTGGAAAACTCTTTATATGGCCATCGATTCTAAATGACAGCTTTGCAGGTTAGAGTAATCTTGGTTGTAGGTTCTTGCTTTTCATCACTCTGAATATTTCTTGCCACTCCCTTCTGGCCTGATTTCTTTTGAGAAATCAGCTGACAGTCTGATGGGAACTCCCCTGTAGGTAACTAACTGCTTTTCTCTTGCTGCTTTTAAGATTCTCTCTTTGTCTTGAACCTTTTGCATTTTGATGATGATGTGTCTTAGTGTGGGCCTCTTGGGGTTCATCTTGTTTGGCACTCTCTGTGCTTCCTGGACTTGTATGTCTGTTTCCTTCACCAAGTTAGGGAAGTTTTCTGCCATTCTTGTTTCAAATAGGTTTTCGATTTCTTGTTCTCTCTCTTCTCCTTCTGGCACCCCCAAGATGCGAATGTTGGCACACTTGAAGTTGTCCCAGAGGTTCCTTACACTATCCTCATTTTTTTTTTATTCTTTTTTCTTTTTGCTGTTCTGATTGGGTGTTTTTTGCTTCCTTATATTCCAAATCGATGGTTTGCTTCTTGGCTTTACCTACTCTACTATTGAGTCTGTGTAAACTATTCTTTATTTCAGTTAGTGCCTCCTTCATTTCTGACTGGTCCTTTTTTATGCTCTTGAGGCCCTCACTAAGTTCACTGAGGTTCTCACTAAGTCCATTGAGCATCCTTATAAGCAGTATTTTGAACTCAGCATCTGTTAGGTTGCTTAACTCCATTTCACTTAGTTCTTTTCCTGGAGTTTTGTTCTGTTCTTTCATTTGGGACCTGTTTCTTTGTCTCCTCATTTTGGCTGCCTCCCTCTGTTTGTTTCTATGTATTACTTAGCGAGAGGTATGGGGCTAGCTGAGAGCAGATGGTGCTTGTTTGAAGGAATTTAGGAAAAGCTGAAGCAGGATCCAAGACAGGCCAATCCTATAGTAAAGCAACTGGCAACAGCTTGGGTGGGCCTGGAAGTTGGGTGGGGCAGGGCCTCAAGGAATCACCAGGGCGGGGCACACTGTGTGAGCCAGGTTGCTGGAGTTCCAGATACGGCGGCATCTGCCAACCCAGGGAAGGGCTCACCAAAGCAACAATGGCCTCTGATAGCACATCTGTCCAGGAGAAAGCTGCCTCTCCAGCCCTCGCTCCAATGCCAAACAGCTCAGTTCTTCCCCATATGACTCTGGTGCCTTTCAAGCTGCCACCCGCACGCTGGAGCCTGGAGGGAGCGAGTCCGAGTAAGTCTGTGCCCTGGCCCTTTAAGAGGAGCTGCCGGGGGCTCCAGCCGCCTCAGCCTCAGTTCCCGCTGGTTTTTCCAGCCAGAAGTTATGGGGACTTCTCTTCCTGGCACTGGAACCCTCAGCTGGGCGCCTGGTGTGGGACAGGGACCCCTGAGTCCTCAGGGAGGACCTTCCCAGCCGAGGTGCCCTCCTAATTTTTATCCGCCACACGTGGGTGTGGGACCAGCCCTTCCGCCTCCGCCCCTCCTACCAGTCTCGATGCGGCTTCTTCTTTAATTTCGTAGTTGTAGGACTTCCTTTCAGCTTGATTTCAGGTGGTTCTGAATGATGGTTGTTCTGTAGTTTAGTTGTAACTTTGATGTGGTTGTGGGAGGACGCGATACCGCGTTTACCTACGCCGCCATCTTGACCGGAAGTCTACTGAACTATCCATCTTTTTTCCTTTAGAAATAAAAAAGCCTATAGTGTTTTCCCCACTTATAGGATTTATATCTTATATTTTCAGGTGAAAATATTGAACTGTAATGTATCTTTAATTTTTTTCAAAAATAAATAAGTTTGGGGGATGTAATGTACAACCTGGTGACTATATAGTTAATACCAAATTGTATGTTTAAAGTTACTAAGAGAGTTGAGCTTAAAAGTTCTCATCACAAGAAAAAATATTGTAACTCTGTGAGGTGATGGATATTAACGAAGCTTATTGTGGTACTTATTTTGCAATATATACGTATATGAAATTATGTTATACAACTTTACCTTATACAGTGTTACATGTCAATTATATCTCAATGAAACTGGAAATGTTTTTTCAAAATGAGTAAAATTTACTTTCCTTTATAAATTGTTTTCTTGAACATAGTATTTTGTATTTTTTAAATATTGCAAGAATATTAGGTGAAAAGTTTAAAATAAAAAATCCATTCACCTATGTAACAAAATATTTTGTATTTATGTTACTTTCTATTTTTTTTTTTTTTTTGCACCTTATTTTTAAAATTAGACATATAAAGCCTGGCCAGTGTGGCTCAGTGGATTGAGCGTAGCCCCATGGACTGAGAAGTCCCAGTTTGATTCCTAGTCAGGGCACATGCTTGGGTTTCGGGCTCGATCTCCAGTAGGGGGCATGCAGGAGGCAGCCAATTGATGTTTCTCTCTCACATCAATGTTTCTATCGCTCTCCCTTCCTCTCTGTCTAAAAAAATCAATTAAAACATATTTTTAAAAATTAGACATGTTAAATAGAAAATAAAATCTAGATAGTATTTTAAAATTTTCAGCCCAGTTGGTGTGGCTCAGTGGTTGAGCATTGACCCATGTACCAAGAGGTCGCCAGTTTGATTCCCGGTTGTGGGCCAAATCCCCAGTGGGGAGCATGCAGGAGGTGACCAGTCAATGTTCTCTCTCATTGATGTTTCTATTTGTCTCTCCTTCTCCCTTCCTCTCTAACATCAATAAAGAAAAAAGATTAAAAATTAAATGAAAATTAAAAAACATTTTATTCCCAAATGATAGGTAAGCCTACTTAATTGCCAATAGTTGTCCATTTGTTTAGAATAGTGAAGTCCATAATGAGATGGAAGGTTTTTTTTGTGTGTGTGTTTTTTTTATCGAGTTTTGTCAGAAAGGAAGGGAGAGGGAGAGAGCTGGAAACATGGATGAGAGAGAAACATCATCTATTGGCTGCCTCCTGCACGCTCCCTACTGGGGGTCGAGCCCGCAGCCCAGGCACGTGCCATGACCGGGAATCGAACCAGCAACCTTTCAGTGCATGGAAAGACACCCAACCAACTGAGCCACACCAGCCGGGCTGATGGTTTTCTTTATGGACAAGAACAGCTGGTATAATAGCTATAAAGAATAGATGGGTTGTTGATGTTAAGTACCAGAAAGAAATGGAAGAAAATGAGTTTCATATTTAAATATTTTGTCGGTATGCATGCAAATTCACTCACTTTTTGAGCTGAGCAGAGAGGAAACACAATTGATGGCTAGTTTTGTGAGGAGCCAATGGCTTTGTAGCTTTAAAATATATTTTCTTCAGATTATGCTGGTATTCTCTAGAGTTATTATGTAAAAATTGATACAAATAAGAAGTATAAAAAAAGACAATCTCTCTCATGCTACTGTTTGGAAATACCCATCATCAACATTCAACCCATCTCTTTCTTAGATAGTGCCCTAATTGGTTGTCATTGCTGTATATCCCTTTGTACCGTTTGGATTTTTTTATGTATACATTTGCCTTTTATATTAAAATGATAGATAATAAAATTTATATCTTTTAAAAAAATTTTTTTTCTTTTATTGATTTTAGAGAGAGAAAGTGAGAGGGAGAGAAAGATAGAAACATCAATGAGAGAGAACATCGACTAGCTACCTCCTGCATGCCCCCCACTGGGGATCAGGCCCACAACCTGGGCATATGTCCTGACTGGGAATCGAACCGGCGACCTCTTAGTGCATGGGTCGACGCTCAACCAGTGAGCCACACCGGCCAGACTAAAATTTATATCTTGAGGGAAAATATGAGCATAACCATGTTGTATTATTTAGGATTCTTTTTAATAGATTGAATCATATAAAATTGTCAGTACACAACCCTTTCAATCTACAAAGATGGCAATTTCATTTGCTCAGCTTAATATTTGCAATAGGCATGCTAAGAAATCTTGAAGGCCTAAAGGAGAAAAGGGATTTTATGTTCTTCATAGCTGTATCTATAGGGTCTAAAACAGTTCCTGAAGGATGATTCTAATCTTTGTTATGAGACAAAAAAAGATTGATACTGATAAAAAAAATAATTGCATTAAAACAGAAATGAAATGGAAACATTTTAACTGTACTGTGGATAAAATAAATTAAGGAACCATTTCAGTTCCAATCACCTCAATGGAATGGCTCTGGCAAAGCTTAGTCAATGAAAATCCATCAGTATTGATACAAACTGTTTAAAGCTTCAGTATTCAGAAGCATGCATAATGACATCTGTAGTGTCACAACAAGGGGGTGTAAAACTTTCAGTACTCAGATTAGGAAAGGTCATGACTACTAGGAAAAGTGAGGGCTGTAGCCTGAACCCAGCAGCTGGCTACAGAGCCACATGTTCCCAATCATGTAAACTGCCTGTCGGTTCCCAAGCGCACACCGACTGTCCGATGTAATGCGTTGCTTCATGGAGGACCACTCCAGTCAAGATCATTTACATGACTTGTTTCATGCCTGTCCCCAGTCTTCTCACCTGGTGGACATTTGAATTGCTGTTTACTTATTTTTTTAATTTATTTTTCAATTACAGTTGACATACAATATTATATGTTTCAGATGTACAACATTGTGATTAGACATTTATATACCTTGCAAAGTGATCATTCCAATAAGGCTAGTACCCATCTGGCATAATTACATAGTTATTACAATATTATTGATTCTATTTGCTATGCTGCACTTTACGTTGGATTGCTATTTTTTTATCTTTATTGTTGAAAGTATTACAGATGTCCCCCCATTTTCCCTTATTGACCCCCTCCTTCATGCTACCACCCCCCTACTGCCTTCCCCAAACTATTGTCTGTGTCCACTGGTTGTGCATATATGCATATAAGTTCTTTGGTTTATCTTTTCCCACCCCCTCCACCCCCCTTCCCTCTGAGGTTTGTCAGTCTGTTCCCTACTTCCATGTCTCTGGATTTTTTTTTAATCCTCACCCGAGGATATTTTTCCATTTCTTTTCAGATAGAGTGGGAGGGAGGGGTAGAGAGAGAGAGAGAGAGAGAGACACTGATGTGAGAGAGACACATCGACTGGTTGCCTCCAGCATGACCCTGACCAGGGCCGGGGATAAACCGCAACTGAGGTACATGCCCTTGACTGGAATCGAACCCGCGACTCTTTGGTCCGTGGGCCAACACTCTAACTGCTGAGCCACACTGGCCAGGGCTCTCTGGATCTATTTTGATAAACAGCTTATTTTGTTCACAGTATTCCACAAATATATGAGATCATGTGATACTTGTCTTTCTCTGACTGGCTTATTTCACTCAGCATAATACTTTCCAGGTCCCTCCATGTCGTCTCAAAGGATAAGAGATCTTTCTTTCTTACAGCTGCATAGTACTCCATTGTGTATATGTATCACAGCTTTTTATCCACTCATCTATTGATGGACACTTGGGCTGTTTCCAGATCTTAGCGATTGTAAATAGTGCTGCTATGAACACAGGGGCACATGTATTCTTTCTGATTGGTGTTTCAGGCTTCTTAAGATATACTCCTAGAAGTGGGACCACTGGGTCAGATGGCAGCTCCATTTTTAATTTTTTTTTTTTAAATCCTCACCCGAGGACATTTTTGCATTTATCTTCAGATAGAGGAGGAGGGAGAGAGGGGGGAAGAGAGAGGGAAACATCGATGTGAGAGAGACACATCGACTGGTCGCCACCTGCACAACCCCAACTGGGGTGGGGACAAACTGCAACCGAGGTACGTGCCTTTAGCGGGAACCGAACCCGGGACTCAATGGTCTGCGGGCCGATTCTCTAACCGCTGAGCCAAACCGGCCAGGGCTCCATTTTTAATTTTTTGAGGAGACACCATAGTGTTTTCCATAGTGGCTGCACCAGTCTGCGTTCCCACCAGCAGTGTACTAGAGTCCCCTTTTCTCCACACCCTCGCCAGCACTTATTTGATGATTTGTTGATGGCGGCCATTCTGACAGGTGTGAGGTGACACCTCATTGTTGTTTTAATTTGCATCTCTCTGATGATTAGTGACGTTGAGCATTTTTCATATGTCTCTTGGCCATTCTTTTTAAAGCAGTGCCCGTAGGCCAGGGGATGAGGGGTGTGCAGTGTGCTGGAATAGACCGTATGGCGGAGGCCTAAGAACGTGGATTTTGAAGACAGGTGGTCTAATTTAAATCACAACTCTGTCATTTACAAACATGTGACCCTGGACAGATAATCTAATCTCTTAGTTTTGTTAACAAATCTCTACTTTCAAAAGTTACAATGAAAAAAAATAGTAAGTACAGATGTGTGTAGCATGGTACTTTGCACATAGAAGCCACTGATTTTCAACCAGAGTCATGGTTATTATGTGAAGGAATCCACTCACTGAATAAATGGCCTAGATTATAGAATCCTTAAGCAGACCTTAGAAATCTGAGCTACCTTTGTGCTCCTTCCCACGAGGTGCATCAAAGGGGAATCAGCCTAACATTCGGGGATGCATTTAGTTTTACTTGAAGTTCATGTTTGCGCACACTGAGAGGTAATTTTTGGCAAATCCTAACTTTCCCCCGTTCATCTATTTTCATTTCCCGTTGTCCTTTGTTATCTTCTAGCCCAATCAAGCTGCTCTGTGAACCATGATGACACAGTTAAGGGAACAGGCTCAGTCTCCATGATGTGACCAGACACCATGTCCCAGGGTGATGTCTCCCTCATTCATATGCAGCACTGCTAATCATTGTGCTTTAAGAAATAGTGGCATGTCAGGACATGAAACCTGGGGCCACTGCCTTTATTTAATTAGGCAAGAGTGAATTTGCACGTGTCTGTGCATAAAAAATAATCACTTAATGTAATTGAATATTGGTTTTTGGTGTTCCCTTTTCCCAATGAGGCAGCATCTAGAAAGATCAAAGAGGTGGTTTATTCTGATGCAGCATGTGCAAAGGGCACTGCGTGTGTGACACGTTGCATCTTCATTGTGCATTTCCTTCTGAGACCCAGTTAGCAGGCCCTGTTATTCTCTTCTGTTAAAGTCACCTTTAAAGAATTGGGCAGTGGGGTTTTCATGATGGCACAGAGCCTGCAGTGAAATCAGTGGTGCCCCAGGAGCTTCATTCATTTCCTGCATGTGTTCCTTTCCGGTCGAAGTCAGGATCTGAGGCTTGTGACGCTGATCTAGGGCTGCTGGGTCTGCGGGGATGAGAGGCCTTGGGTCCTGATGAGAGTCAGTCATGCCCCTCACCTCCTGTACACAGGCACACACGCACACATGCACACATGCACGCAAAGCTGCCGCCCATCCTAGCGGAACCCTAAGCCCAGCCAGGGAACATAGCCGCCTTCTCTGAGGCGGACACTGAAGTTTCTGCCATGCTGGGCAGGATCCTTTCCCCTGAGAATGGGATATTGACATGGGATCCATGTAGAGGTTTAGGGGCTGTGAAGCCCCTGAAATTATTTTCTAGGAAGAGGGTCTTTTGAAAGATTTTTGTGTGCTTATCATCCAAAAAAAGGTTAAGAAACAGATGTGTTCTAGCTTGGCGCTGATCTTTTGAAACCAAAGAGTGTTGGAAGTAATTTGGTCTTGGGCGTCAGATGGATTTGGGTTTGAATCATCTCCAACAGATTTTAGCTGTGTGGCCTTGACATGACCAGAGAGGCTGTGAAACGTTTCTGAACCCCCATCTTCTCAGCTGTAGAACAAGGTTAAGAATGCTTTTTTAAGATTGTAGTGACAGGTAGACTAAATAGAGAAATGATAAATGTTGATTTTTTTCTCTTTCATCTCATGAATAAAATGAAAGCACCCATCCTGCTTTGCACACACTCCTGTGAATGGCTGGTTGGGTGGATGGAGCGAGTGCCTTGCTTTCGTGTCTAGCTGAAATCTCTCAACTTGCTTCCTCAAAGTACTTATTTGAAAGAGAGATCTTGGTGCGGTGATTGGTTTTGCTAGGACAACCCTCCCAGGACAGTTAGCCCCATGTCCTGTGCAAACTCTTTCTAGTTACTATGGCAAGAGTAGATCTACTTACCCTGGGCTGAAAACCATCATCTGTGCTAGGCCTTTGTCTGTGTCAGGGCTGGGCAGACGATAGCCAGTAGCCCAAAGCTGGTCTGTTACCTGTCCTTGTAAATAAAGTTTATTGGAACATAGCCACACTCATTGGTTTACGTATCATCTGTGGTTGCTTTTATGCTATGGCAGAGTTGAGTAGTTAGGACAGAGACCTTTTGGACTGCAAAGCCTAAAATATTTATTATCTGCCTCTTTGTGGAAAAAGTTTGTCAACCCTATATATATTATCTGTATTCCTTACCAGAACTCTGTAGGATTGGTCTGAATATGCCCTTTTTATGGATTGAAAAGCTAAGACCAACAGAGTTAAACATTGTGACTGAGATTGCACAACTTATATACAAGGTTAGGGTTGGAATCCGGGTCTGTGTGATTCCACAGCTCGTGTTCTTTTCACTAAACACTGACACCTTTCAACTCGGCCAAATCCTAGCTGAACCAGTTACATCTTCTAGTCCTGCCTGGTGACCATGACTGGCATGGGGAGCAATTCAGTGATGTCCCCTGGAATCATGGTACAACCTGGCAGTCCTGGCATTTGTCCACAACCTGGCTCCGCTCTGCGGTATAAATCGTGTGAATGTATAAGTAAGTGAGAGAGTGAAATGAGGATTTCAAGGGCTAGTACTGAAGATGGCAGAGTAACGTGGGCATGCACCTGTTTACCTGCAGATGTAATGCTGCTTCCCAAGGGCCAGCAGGTTCAGCATTCCTAGGAGGTGCCCTTGGTGCTGCTGAACATGGCTTCTACTCTTGTTTGGTGCCCTTGTGTTTTTTTTCATTTTGTTTTGCTTTTTTAATCCTCACCCAAGGGAGGGAGAGAGAGAGAAACATTGATGTGAGAGGGACACATCAACTGGTTGCCTCCCACATGACCCTGACCAGGGCCAGGGACGAACCACAACCGAGGTATGTGCCCTTGAGCAGAATCAAACCCACGACTCATTGGTCTGTGGGTCGATGCTCTAACCACTGAGCAAAATTGGCCATAGTGGTGCCCTTGTTTAGTAGCACGTAATATTTGTGCATTTTAGTACATAGTCACCCAGCAGAGGCTTTCCCTGCTCCCAGCTATGAGACTAGGAGAGCTTTGGCCCTCTACACTTGCTCTGTGGCACTGTGCCCTCATTGGCAGGTCTGACTCTAAATTTGAGATGAAAGTTCTTTCACAGTGAATTAATCTTGATGGAAATTTGACTGTTTCAAGGGTTTACAGATGAAGTTCTATGGTTCTTCTGTCAATACTCTATCTGCCCATTATTCCTGCTTCTCACTCGACTTCACCCTTCCAATTAATTTTTGCAAGCTTATAAGCTGGTTATGATTAAATAAAAGAAACACAATTGGAAAAAATCAGCTATTCTTGCTTTAATTGACTAAATAGCAGTGCTTCCCTTGTAACTATTACAAGCTGGTGATAACAATAACAATGACAAAATTATAGCCACCCAACTGGAAGTAACACAGTTGGGTAATTTGTCCATCTGTCAAAGGATATATCTAAGAAAAAACAGTGGTAGTGTTAATCATTTGTCACATAAAAGTGGGTATTGTAACATCCAGGTAGTGAGGGGAGAGGTGAGAAGGTTTAGGAGGGCAGAGCTCTTTATGATAGAGTCTGCTTTGGGTGTGTCTTTGTGACCGGCATCAGGGAGTGTCTGTGACTCTCGCTTCACCTGTCCTGGAGCTGCTGATGGAGGAGTCCATGGAAGAGCAGCAGAGCCCCAGGGTGGACAGGAAGGCACCAGAGCTACAAGGCACTTCTGCTTCATTGTGTTCCACAACAGTGACCCTTATTTCTCCAAAGACAAAATCCTGTAGTCTTACCCTGTGGCTTTCACACTCTGTAGAGTCAATGACCCTTGCAGTTTATGGTGCAAATATAAAACGGATAATAATGGGGCTGCTACGGTTTAAGTGGGGATAGAAGAACATGGTAGAATTAAGTTACATTTCATTTGCTGTGTCAGTGGAACTCCGTGGGGAAATAATGGGTTGATTAAAATTTTGGTCTGTTGCTTAATTATTTAGAGTGAATATCCAACAGATATATTTCTCTTTATAGTCCTTTTGGTTTATTGCTAACATGTTTTAGTGTCCAGTTATTATTTTTTTAATCCTCCTGAGGATATGTTTTTATTGATTTTAGAGAAAGAGAAAGGGAGAGAAAGAGAGAGAGAGATCGATGTGAGAGACATTGGTTGGTTACCTTCTGTATGCACCCCGACCTGGGATTGAACCTGCAACGTAGGCATGTGCCCTGACTGGGAATCAAACCCACAACCTTTTTGGTGTACAGGATGATGCTCCAATTAACTGAGTCATCCAGCCAGGGCCATTTTTTTTTTTTTTAAAGCTTTAAAATACCTAAGTACCTCTTCATGTATTTTGTTTGTTTCTTCCATGACACTGGGTACTTCTTATTGGTCAAAGCTATTGATGATTAATTTGTATTTCTATCTTGGAAATGTGTTTATTAAGAACCCATCAGAAAATTCAGATATACCTCTTACTGGAGACTAAAGAGAAAATTTTATAAATTATGAATGATTATTGGACACTGGTTTAGGGAGAAAATAACAAGTTAATAGAATTTCAGTTTATGTTGATGAGGCACGTTAGTGGTGGTGATGGTGCATTCACTTCCTCGGTGAGGTAGAGGAATGAGCAAGGCATGGAAATCTGTACGAACGGTGTTTCCTAGAGTTGTTCATCCCAGGTGTATTGGGTGCAAGCAGTTCTCCTAATTTGGGGAAAAGCAAATAATTGGTGCACCTAACAGTCGTTGGAGAGTCCTTGTGTTTGCTCTTCCCAGGGCCACACTAGGAAGGCAAGCTGCTGCCGTGCTATTATTTCTGCACAGCTTTTTTTCCTGTGTGTTTTCTTAAAGCCCCTGTGCATTTTCATGATTGGCTATAGTTTTTGCGCGCGCGCGCGCGTGTGTGTGTGTGTGTGTGTGTGTGGCAGCATTTGGGGGGTGTGGGGTGTCCATAAGGCTTCTATCACTTGACTGCCAATTTTGCTGAGCTCATATGTCCTTATTTATGTGTTTGCCAGGGAGAAATGCCTGCTGCCTCTCCAGTTGGCTTTGGAATCCAAGAATGTGAAGCTGGCCCAACATGCCTTGGCAGGGATACAGGTACGGCTCCCATTGAGTGCATGGGGGCGACAGAAGTGACGGGCCGCTTTGGCATGGAAAGAGCAAATCGTTAATATTTTAAATGCTAGCTGTTTAAAGACCCAGACAGAATTTTGATTGAACTAGGTAATAACCATAGAGGATAACAAGATTTAAAAAAATATTTATCAACATTTCTCTGGATACCGCATCACCTTACCGAGCTTCTGTCCTCACACACTGATTCATGGGGACACAGCTAAGGCCACACAGAAGTGAACTGTCTTATGTGATGTCCAACTTTTAGGAGAAGAAGGCATCCCAGGAGAGACCCTTCAAGTTCCATACCAACTCAAATCTTGTATCCACTCAACATCTGTGACTCTGGGTCATGAAAGTTGATGGTAAACCTGAAACATTTTGTTTTGTTTCCTACTCCACAGTGAGGTTGGGTTGGCAGGTGGGTTAATGTCTTTTGCAGGATTGAGAAGAAAAGATCAATTCGGTCTAATAAAAAAAGTTAGATTGCACGAGCACGTGTTCTTTTCCAAGCATGTGTTCATTTGCGTTTTACACGTTACATGATAGACCTCATTCCAACGGTGCAAGGCAGACGGCTGTACAAACGCACTGACTGTGTGAGTGGTTTGGTGTCTGAGTGACAGGCGCTGCGAAGCTCAAGCCTGTGGGGGTTTCTCCGCACGGCCGTGGAGCAGCAGCGTCTGCGGGGTGTCTCTCCACATCAGTATGTACAGTGTCATTGTTACCCTAAGTTCAGAGAGCTCCCTAGTCCCCTTTGAGTTAGCACTCATGAAAAGGTAAGAAAAGGATGACTCCTTTTCTCCCCACAGGATTGGAATGAGATAAAGTATGTTTTAATATACAATAGCATTAGACATTTTTAAACATCGTCCATCATGCTATTAAAGACTTCGCTTTTCTCCAAAGCAATCGGGCCAACCATAAGAATGAATGTGAGGTTGTTTTGATCTGCCACTGATGTTCCTTTTTCTCAAGTAGTATATCAAATTCCCGTTTAGTTACTTTTTTTTTTTTAAACGTCCAACACTCTTAAGTTAGGGTACTGTGATTTCAAGGGCTTACTTAATTATGATAACATCAGTGACCGGTGGGCAATGAGCTTTCTCTTACCATTACCATTACCTCCCATTAACTTGAGTCACTTTTTAAGGGCTTCCCAGTCTTTATCACTGTAATTAATAAGAGATTTGTATGTTAACTCTAACTCCGGGCTGCCCTGAATGCACTAGATGATAGTGAGAATATCTTTCAGGAGAATATAGCAAAATGTCAGAGAGTCTTAAGAAGAATTTTGTCATATTTGCTCTCCTGATCTGCGATGGCATTCAGCTAAGAGAGGGAGTCAGTACTCTGGACGAATCAGAATCCAGAAGTTCTTCGCGGTAGCGACTCTGCACTGAATTGGCCAAGGACAGATTGGACAGGGATTGACACAAAGTCCTCCACTGGGGTCTCAGACCCACTGCCCTGGGGCAGGAGAGGGGAGAACAGCGTAATTTCAGCCCTTGTGAATGAGAATTAGGGGTTTCTGGGTGAGTCAGCACAGAATGTGCCATGACTTACAGCTAAGCCAATTTGATCTGAGAATGTGATTAAAGCTAGGAATTACTGTTTGTTTTTAGGCAATAAACACCTTTAATTTTTTTTACATAAATCCTGGACGTGGACAGGTTTAGGCTTGGTGTAGCAGCCCTGGGGTGCCACCAAAGACCCCATTTCTTTCTGTTATTCCCCTGTGCCATCTTTTTTATTTTTATTATTTTTAAAAGACTATTCTTTTAGAGCAGTTTTAGGTTTACAATAAAACTGAGAGGTAGGTGCAGAGAATTCTGATATACCTCTGCCCGCACACATGCTAGCCTCCCCGTCATCAACATCACTCCCCAGCATGGTACGTGGTTCTTTTTTTAACCAAGGAGGAGCCGACATTGACCATCACAGTCACCCACAGCCCACAGCTGGCCTTGGGGTGCACTACTCTTCCACGTCACACCACCCTTGAAGTGCTACTTCCACGCGGGAGGCCACACGTGAAGCAGGACAGCATCTGTCCCTGCAGTGCCTGAGTGGGTTTAGTGTGGAGGAGAAGAGGCTTAGGTGGATTTCACAGCTGACTTCAGATATTTTAGAAGCTTCATCCGTGTGGCTCCGGCCAAGGAAGAGGGAGCAGACGTTGTAGGCAGGTGCATTTGGGTATAATCTAAGAACGAATTTCATGAAAAGCAGAGGAAAGGGTGTAAAGACTCCTGGGAAACCTGGAGAAAGGAAATGTCTTCTTGTTTAGGCTTTTGTAGGATCCCTTTTCTAATGGAAAGGCATTAAGATTTGTGGATTCCTGAAACATTCCTGAGAGAATGGCAGGACATAGTAGTGAGTGAAAAGGTAGACATCTGAGGAAAGGAGCCTGTCCACCAGCCTCCTCCTTTCCTGTGGCCAAGCTCTGTTGAAAGAGCACGTGTGAGCACGACTGGGGTGAGGGGCGATTCCCCTCGACACGTTCATCCTCCAGCCCATCACCCAAATTACCTTGATGCGCACCATGTTAGAATTTCACTGGATAAAATTAGTAATGGATTATCTAATAGCGGGAAAAAGACTTTGCCACAAAACTGTTTACCAGTTGGTGCGCTTTTCTTTCTTTTTAATGGCACATAGCAGGAGTTCTTTCCTCTGGCCTCCAGCTACATGCCTACCAAGAAAAATTATGCTCAATATGAACTGAGACACAACAGAATAAGGCAGCAGGGGAAAGCCTATCTGTGATCACTGCCTTGTGCCTCTTTGCAGAAGCTTCTGTCAGAAGAGAGGTTTGTCTCCATGGAAACGGACTCCGACGAGAAGCAGCTGCTCAATCAGATACTGAACGCCGTGAAAGTGACGCCGTCCCTCAACGAAGACCTGCAGGTGGAAGTGATGAAGGTGGGTTTGACGTGGCTACCAGTTTGCGTCATTGGCACAGAACAAACTCTCACACACACACACACACACACACACACACCCCTCCCGCCCTCACTGTCTCACTGTTTTCTGGAAAATGCCTCTGCATAGTGGTCATGCTAGCTTACCCTTCGTGTGGAATATACGGTCATTATCCTTGCTTATGGTCCCCCAGAGTAACCTTGAACAGAAAGGACAGCAAAGTAAAAAAAGGTACAATTTTTCAATATATCTGTAAGATTTTTGGCCCAATCATGCATATGAAACGTTAGAAAATGCATTTATCGCTTTTTGAGAGAATGTATATGCGTAGTTCTAGCTTGGGGCAGATCTGATCATTCTGGGTATTCTGCCTGCCTGTATGCGTTAAGACAAAGCAAACACCTAATGATGTTTGGACATACACTAAGGTTTTAGAATAATCGGTTTTGGGGAAGGAAGACCATAACTGGGAGCCGTATCAGAATCACATCTATTTTTTTCCATGCTCAAATTATGTGGCCCTAATCTCCCACATTGCAGCTACCATCTCCCTTTCAGGGATGGCGTCTCTCCCTCCCCTTTCCCTCTCTTGAGAATCACCATGATTGGGAGCCCCTTACCCTGACTCTGAAGTGCGTCGGATCCTGTGAGTGAAGAATGAGCTGGGCAGAAGAGGATGGAAACCTCTTTCCAGAACAGCACCTTGGTCGAGTAACATACCTGGGACCAGCAGGCTGGCTTTTAATAATGCATCTGCCCGCTTTCTCCCTAGAGGGATGTGTAGAGCAGCTGGTGTCATATGATGGCTGGTTTCTTCCTGGAAGTGCGCTGACAGATTTCTGTATTGGATGAGAGACTTCACTGCTCTGGGTTTCAGTTTCTCCACTCAGAAAAGAATGGTTTCAGTCATGACATTTTCTTAGTGCCCTGGGACTCACCCTAACCCTATTGGTGGGTAGTTTAGTGTAGTGATTAATGAAGAGCTGAGACTTTGAAGCCACCCTATCTGGGTTTAAATTTTCATTCATTTCCTAGTAGATCTATTTCCTTGGACTGATTCCTTAACCACCCTGGCTTGGTCTTCTCATCTGTAAAATGGGGGTAATAGTAGCACTTACCCAATAGGACTGTTGTGGGGATTAAATAAGGTGATATTTGTAAAGAACTCAGCACAGTATCTGGCACACAGTGCTTTCAAAGTGCTGTCTATTACCACTACTGTTCTGTTTCTGCCGCTGCTGCTGAGTCAGAATCTTAGCGGTGGGTCTAACAGGATTCCTACACAGTGAACAGTGAGACTCTCTGAGCTGGCTGCTCTGAAGAGCTCATCTTTACCTCTCTTTGATTCTGGAATATTCAGGTTTGCCCTTTCCCCTGACATACTTTTGTCAGTCGTGCAAGCATAGGAACCGAAGAATAATAACCACCTCTAGACTTGTTTTGCTTCTCTGCTACCTCTTGGCCACTCTTGCAAGAGAGGCAAGGCCACCTGCCATGTTCATTGCGTTTGCAACTTCCAAGTCTAGTCCTTTGTCTGTTTAGTCTCCAAACACTGGAGGCTGAGCTCTGGCGTCATACTGAGAGACACACCTCACAGATTTTATATTATTCTGGAAATTCTCCCAGGCATACAACCTTTCGTAGATTACAGGAATATGTATTAAAAATCAAAGTGAGAAAGTACCTGTTATTCTAGGAGCTGTGGAGAAGCAGGATGTGTAATGGTCAGGTCCATAGTAACACCTGTTTTGAAAAGGTGTACTTGCTTAAAAAAATAACAGCCCAGTGGTGCCTTTTGCTAGCCTTGCTGAGGACAGGAGTTGACTTGTGTTAACTCTACTGGAAACCCTGGAAAGCCATCTTAAAGGACTTCTTAATGACACCGTAATAGATCATGGTACTTGTAGTTAATGTCTGGAAAGAAATCAGACATTGTCAGAGAAAAGAAAAACAACAATCTGGCTGCCATTCTCTGCAATTAGATTTCCAAAATGCTTAAAAAGATAAGGGCTTCTGTTGCAAGCTATTATTTTTAACTAGTTCAACATTGAAATTGGAAAAAACATTTTTTAATAGAAATACAGTTGGTGTACAATACTGTGTTAGTTATCTTAGTTTCAGGTGTACAATATAGTGATTAGACATTTTCATACCTTACAATATGCTCTCCACACTAATGCAAGTTCTCATCTGTCACCGTGCAAGCTAATCACAATATGAACACTGTTAAGACTATATTTCTTTCACCTTTTTCACCCATTCCCCCACACCCTCCTCTTTGGCAACCATTGGTTTGGTCTCTGTTCCTATGAGTCTGTTTTTGTTTTGTTTATTTTGTTTGTTTGTTTTGATTACACATATAAGTAAAATCATACAGTATTTGTCTTTCTCCTGTCTGGTTTATTTCACTTAGCATAATACCCTCTAGGTCCCTCCATGTTGTTGCAAATGGCAAGGTTTCGTTCTTTTTTCTTGCTGTGTAATATTCCATTGTGTAGATATACCACATCTTTATCCATTTGTCTATCAATGGACACCTAGGTTGCGTCCATATCTTGACTATTGTAAAGAATGCTGCAGTGAACATAGGGGTTCATATATCTTTTTGAATTAGTGTTTTCATTATCTTTGGATAAATTCTCAAAAGTGGAATTGCTGGGTCACATCATAGTAGATCTATTTTTAGGTTTTTTTTGAAGAATCTTCATACTGTTTTCCACAGTGTCTGCACCAATTTGCAGTCCCATGAATAGTACACAAGGTCAATTCACAATAGACCTAGCCTTAAGCTGATTCTCTTGTACTATAATTTTATCTTAGACAGATATGTTTTGCCAAGAGCTATAAAATTAATGACGAGATCACTATACTTTAGAGTGGGGTGATTATTAGCATAAAAGGAAACTTTGGAGATGGCGGCCTGACTAAGTGGGTGCTCTATGATCTTTCCAGTTTCTGAGGTTTAGATTACTTGTTTGGGTATGGAGATATAGCCAAAGCATTGCATTTCTGGCTTAAAAATAGTAAGTTTTACACCTTTTCTCTGTGCGGGAAGAATTTCTATGCTTACTCTAGATCACCCGCAGAGGTGTGCACCCTTTATCTTGTAATTCTGTAATACTTGTAATGACCCAAGTGAAAACTCTTAAGTCCTTGTTCTGCTAATATCATTATCACATTTAAATGTTCTTATCACTTGTTCTCCAAAACATTATATTTAAAAGAAGAGAGAATTGGATGAGTCCTCAGAGGCAAGACTGTATTCCCGTTATACATGAAAAATATATTAATTTATTCTTGTTGCTTCTGCATAACTCACTCTCATGCTAAACTATCTAATTGGATATTTTCTATGAAAATCCTCCACTCATTTACTATAAATATTTTGTAGGAAAAGTGGTTCCCCCATTATCCATGGTTTCACTTTCTGTGGTTTCAGTTACCCACAGTCAACCTCGGTCCAAAAATATTAAATGGAAAACTCCAGAAATAAACAATGCAGAAGGTTTACATTGCACGCCAGTCTGAGTAGCACGATGAAATCTCAAAACATCCCACTCTTTCCTGCCTGGGATGAGAATCATCCCTTTATCCAGAGTCTTCATTCCGTACACACACCCTGCCTGTCACTTAGTAACCCTCTTGGATATCGGGTCAACTGTCATGGTATCGCAGTACTTGTGTTCAAGTCACCCTTTTTTTTTTTTTAACTTAATAATGGCCCCAAAGCACAAGAGTAGTGATGCTGGCAGTTTGGATATGCCAAAAAGAAGCCATTCAGTGCCTCCTGTAAGTGAAAAGGTATGTGTGCACAGGAAAAAACTACCGGCAGCTTCAGGTGTCCACTGGCGATCTTGGAATGTCCCCTGCAGGTAAGGGGGGACTACAGTATAGAAAATCTTTTAAAAGTGAGAAGTGGTAGGCATTTTCAAATGTTGGTCTGACTATACTATTCAGGAGAGAGAAAGCCACGCCATGCAGTTTTTGTTCATGTTTGTCCAACCATAGCATAGTACATTTTTATAACAAATCCTGGGTGCTATTTTTAAAAAAGCTATCTCGTGGATTCCAAGATAGCGGTGGATAAGGTGGAAGCTACGTGGACCTTCTCCCAGGACCAAACTGGAGTTGCAACTAAAATATAGACTAGAATCTGTCTTTAACTTCACCGACATCTTATTAAGTGTCTGCTTTATCACTTCAATTTCCGATTTACCTTAGTACAAGTAGTTTTAGTTGTGATTTGTTGGCCTGACCAGCCCTGAAATAACACGTGCAGAACACTTAACACAGGGCATTTAAATTGAAGTGCAATAAGGTTCCGACCTACTTTCCAGCATCATCAGTAGCTTCTACCTTCACACTCCCATGCCTTTACTCACGACATTTCCTCTGCTGGTACATCGCTCTGTCCCTTTTCTCTCCTTTATCAGTGCTTTGCTCACATGTCATCTCACCTGCAAAGTCTCTCTTCTCCTGTTATGATGCCTTCTAACCTTCAGAGTCATATACAGTCGTCCCCACACCACTTATGTGCGAGAGATGCGTTCCAAGATACTGGTGGACATCTGAAACCTTGGATGGTACCGATCCCTGTATGAACTATTTTTCTCCTATACATAAATACTTTTCGCTTAAATGGAGCACTTTACGGCTTCTCTTTGGCATATCTGAATGGCCAGATTCTTTTCATTTGTGCCAATTCTTAAAATAAATCGGCTTCACTTTCTCCTTTCCAGTCCAATTTATTTTAATGCTGGGTTTCTGTGCGCATTTTAAATTGCGGAGTTGCTTCTTGCACATAGTAGCTCTTCAATTATTGCTTTTTGATGATGGGGAATTTTGTAGCCTTTATGATGATTTTTTTCTTTTTTTGTGGAAGATTCTGAGCCTTTTTTCCCTATCCTCTTAGCTCATTTATAGAGGCAGCGCCAGCAAACTAGATTGCAAGACACTGCCTGTCTGTCCCTCATGTTCCTGCTGTTCAGTGATAATGTAGTCAGTATGCTTTCATGACCCTCTGAGGGGTGTATTTTTAATGTAATTGCCCGCGATACGTAGGTGTTCTGTTTTCCTCGAGGCCAGCGTGCTCAGAATGTGAATTTAAAGTTTTTGCCCTCTCATTTGCCGTGGAAGTCAGACACTGTAAATTAATTTGCGGTCGCTCTATGTTTCCATTCGCCCAGTCTGTGTTTTAATTCAGCGAATTAATGCTTGCGAGGCACTGGGCACATTCACTGTTTCTCCGTTTAGCATTTATGGTAAGTCATTTCTGTCTGCCGCATCATCCTTTCCAGACACCAGGTGCCTTTTCTATATCTTGTAAGTCATGGGGGACCAGGGCGCTGTCAGCCCTGCAATTAAAACCTGCTGTGCTCCCAACACAACAAATTGTGTGTGAGCTTAAGGAGCTGGCTTCATCACTGTGCTTCACTTTTCTTTCTTTGTCGTGCTTGGGTTTTGCACGTAGCTCCGTGAGTCTTTAGGTATTGGTGGCCAGGCCTCAGGGGCGGAAAGCCTCTCTTCGAAGCTCTTTTGAACAAAATGAGCAATGGGTGGGTGCAGGGAGCCTGTTTGCTGCAGACTCTTGCTGTGAGGCCTCCCTATGCATGTCCTGGCGTCCCTGTGGCAGAGGGCGTCCAGCCTCCCCTGTTCCCCAGAGAACCTTGATTACCAAGTACCGCCAGCTCAGCGCCCTTCGCGAAGACTTCCACAGGCGCTGCCCCCACTTCCTCCAGCCTGCCGCCCAAACGCAGCTCTTGCTCACAGAGCGCTGGGCTGGGGTTTTGATCATCTCTTTACAAACCCGCTTTTGTGCACCTTGTATGAATGTACACAGGATGGAAGGCAGAAGGTCGATCGATAGTCCTATAAGAAACATCATTAACCGTCATTATTTTCATATTGTAAAGAATTGCCAATTGTCAGCCCTTATTGGGAACCAAGAACCCGGGTGGTTCTCACCTCCACACTCCACAGACTGCCACCCCTACCAGCCATTTATTTTCCATACCCTCCCCTCCCCCACGCCTGCCATAAACATGGTGGGGGGAGACTCTCCAGAAAAGGAAGATGTGTGAGGTAGCAAAAAACTGAACTAAGACAGCATCATATGAGAAAGCCTGAGGGCCTTCCAGATGTTCAATGGATGTAATAATCTAATGGGCAGATTATAAATCAATCTCGTAAATGAATCAAATCATTCGTTTATGAGACTGCTACATGGTCGGAAGTACATGAAACAGAGATGTGATAGAGGCCATGTCAGAGAGGGTGTTCAGGAAGACGGCATGCCTCTGAGGGGCTGACATTTGAATTGAGACCTGAAAGAGGCCAACGAAACGACTGACGCGAGGAACTAGCACAGGAGGAGTCAACGACAGGAGGGTCTCAGGCAAAGGTGCAACCAGCACAGAGGTGTCAGAGGATGTGACCTCTCCCCAGGCCAGATGGGTCCTGGTGACTGCTGTCCGCAGCGTTCTTGCATACCAAACCCCAACCCCGCAAAGATGTCATTGAACAAAAGAAAGCCTTTTCCCGTGACGCCACCGAGCAGTTGCTCCCATGCTTTCTGTCTTCCAGCCAGCATGGCATCGAGACGGTGTTTATCGGGAGTCAACTCTTGGATGTCAGGCACCTTAAGGACCAAAAGGAGGAGCAGACCCACAATGAACTTATCTAACCTTGTGACTAAAATTGGCAAAAATCCCCCTTTTCCTTTTTAATTACATATGCATTTGCTTTCTCCACTGGAGTGACTGTTCCTAGGACTAGCCTGGCTGGTGACTCAGAATGAGAGATTAGGAGAGGGTCCTTGTCCCATCTGACAATGGCACTTTTTGGTGTGCTGATGAGGTGTATGTCCTGTATGAGGTAAATTGGCTAGGCTTCAGTGCTCTTCCGTGAATTGGGCAGGACCAGATGAGAAACGTCCTCAGCGGGCTGCCGCTGACAGGCCAAGGTGCACGCGGGACGTGGCTGTTGTGTTTGGGACCAAGTAGCAGACACCAGCACTTTTATGTCTCAGGATACCAATAAGCAAAGTCACAGCGTCCGAAATTAGAAGCAATTCTTAAAGAGCCACAGGCTTTCATTGATCTGTTGTCTAATAGCTCTACAAGTAGAAAGTGAGATTTTTAATGGTCACTAAAGATCTTGCAAATGTCATCGACTCCCTGTCTATATATCTTGGAGAATAAGGGGAACCTGAGACGAATAAGTAAATCCCAGGCAGCATTCTGAGGGAAATGACAGGAGGGAAGAGGAGAGTGCCCGTTAAAGAATTGCTAATCCCGTGTGGATTTGGGAGGAGGACAGGAACAGAAAAGGATAGTGATGCTTGGGTCCAGGAAGAAGTAGAGACAGTATTGCAAAGTGGTTCAGGGCATGGAGTCAGATTACGTGGGTCCAAATCTCATTTCCACAACTTGTTACCTGAGTGATCTTGGGCAGCTTATCCGATTGTTCTGAGCATCAGTTTCCTTATCGGTAAAATAAGGACAATAATGACACTTACTAAAAAAGCAATCTAGATCGTTCATGTACGGCGCCTAGCACTGAGCCTGGCCATTTGGTTTTCGTTATTGTTAGACACCTCCTGGGGTTGTTGGAATGCTGTTTCTGGCCTGCCTTTCACTGGTCTTTCCCTGGGGTCCAGGGTAGCAGCCTTTATTTTTTAAAGTATTCGTCTCTTTTTTATTGGACAATGTGTGGCCATTCATTAGAGAGCAGTGGGTGGAATCGCAACGTATTCGATAAAGCAAAGCACGGAGGAGTCATAAACAAGACCGCACAAAAGCCATGTGGAATGAAAATCACTTTCTGGATTTTTAACCCCCTCTCTCTTCCTTCCTCCCTCACCTCCTGCTCGGGAAAGGTTTTACTCTGCATAACCTACACCCCGACTTTTGACCTGAGTGGGAGTGCAGTGCTGAAGATCGCAGAGGTGAGTGCCCGCTGCGCCCCAGCCCCCCATGCTGCTTGCCTTGGCTGCTTGCTCAGGCTGCCTTACCCCAGCTGGCATAGATATCCGGGTGGAGCAGAGCTCAGCAGTGGGGCGAGCGCTTCTCTGATCGTGCCCGTGGGGAGTTTTCACTGAGGGCTGGCTCTGTGGGAAGCAGGCTGTGTGGCCCATCGTCCTAAGTCATGGTGCTCTGCATGCTTTGGTTTGCTGAACTGTCGGCTCTCACCATCGAAATAACAGTACTGGTTCTCCCCACCTTGCCGCCCTTCGGTATCGCACCTCAGATTGCGTTCTTCGTCTGTTTTTCCGAAGCTTAATTGAAAAGCATTTGATTCTTTTTTTAAAATGGTTTTTAAGAAACCGAGTATGTGATTTAGAGAGATGTTTATTGATTAAATTCCATTCCTGTCTCCTAAACCCTGATGAATGCATTTTGTAGCTATCAGGGGAAAGCCTTCTCTTTTCCATCTGTATTGCAGCCCAGAGCAGTGAATACCTTCCAGCACTCCCCAGGGTGCCCAGCTGGGAACGTGGCTTCTTGGCTGTCTGGCAGAAGCCTTTGGTTTTTGAAAACCTCATCATTTCACTGTATTTTAATATGCTTAGAATTACTTTATTTCCATTTCTTGAAAAGGATATGTGTGATTTGTGTGTTTTGACAAGAGTACACATTCAGACTTTCACGAGACAATGATTTTCTGAATTCTGAAATTATGAAGAAAGAGAAAGCCTATGAGTGCTTGTGGGTTTTTGTTTTTATGATAATGATTACCATTTATGGAGTATACTAGGTGGATGTTAAGCACTTTGGGCATGTTTTCTTTTTACATCATTTTTTCTTACCATTATTAAGGTTTAATGACAAAGAAATGTATATATTTAAGCTGTACAGCTCAGTGTTTTGATATATGTATGCATTGTGAAATAATCACCACAATCAAGCCGATCTGCATATTCATCACCTCGGAGCACGACACAGGGTTGGCATGTAGCAGGCCTTAGTCCTTCGGCCTCTGAGGAGCGGGAGGGACGTGCAGCCTGTCCTCTGGGAGCTGTGCTGCGACGCACGGGTAATTGCAGAACCCTGCGCTGGGGGGACTGCCACCAGGGAGCCCAAGCTGTCCCTCAAAAGAAGGAGTTGGCCCGGCCAATGTGGCTCAGTGGATTGAGCGTTGTCCCATGCCTGAGAGGTCGTGGTTCGATTCCCGGTCAGGGCACATGCCTGGGTTGCGGGCTGGATCCCCAGTGTGAGGGCGTGCAGGAGGCAGCCGATCAGTGTTTCTCTCTCACATCGATGTTTCTATCTCTCTCTCCCTTCCTCTCTAAAAAATTAATAAAAACATATTTAAAACAAACAAAAATCTTAAAAACAAAAACAAACGCGGAGTAGGTTGCTTTTCTCCTCCTCGCAGGAACCAGTTTTTGAATAAGAATCTGAAAGATTTGGGGTGCTGTTCCTGGACAGTGGACACGCGCTGCTGTGGGCCCCCCACGTCCAGGGTGTTGACTGAGGGTGTCCAAAGCAGAGCAGACTCGGCAGGCCTGTTTAGATGGAGTGAAACAGCAAAGCCTGGTGCTCTCCACCAAAACCCATAAAGGAAAAGCAAAACTTTTGTGTTTTTGAAGAAAATCTCAGCCCCGGAGAGACGTAAAGATAAAGGCCTCGAGCTTGGAGGTAAAAGCAGGGCTCTGGAGTCCCATGTTTATTTTATTTTACTTATTTTTTATCCTCACCCGAGGACATTTTTGCATTTATCTTCAGATAGAGCGGGAGGGAGAGAAGGAGGAAAAGAGAGAGAGAGAAACATTGATATGAGAGAGACACATTGACTGGTTGCCACCCACACAACCCCAACCTGGGACGAACTGCAACCGAGGCACATGCCCTTAGCGGGAACCAAACCCGAATCTCTCTGGACCATGGGCCGACGCTCTAACTGCTGAGCCAAACCAGCCAGGGCTGGAGTCCTATATTTAGATGTCAGTCCATCATCTCTGCCGTTCCCAGCCTGTTGCCTTGGATACCGCCCTGGCTTTGGGCTGGTTCTCTGTAAAAGCGCTAGCAGACCCTCTCACAGTATGGTTGTGCCGACTGGACAAGAACAATAGAATCCAATAGCTTTGCAGGCAGGTCCGGCCACCTAGTAAATGCTTGCTTAGGGTTGTGATGGAACTTCACACTGATGATGGTGTCCAGGTTATCACTAAATAATGTGATGGCCAAGACCCTGAAAGGATGGGTCATCAACGGGCCACCTTCCTGAAAGAACAGTAACAAGGGGACTCCGAGTCCCCGTCTCGTTCTGCCTGAAGCCCGCTGAGATTTCCTGGCTGGAGAAGAGTTCCCAGCAGAACGTCAATGGGCAGGTAATGAAGCCGGGGTCAGGCCATCATGGAGAAACCTGTTACTTCCAGTGCTGGCTTTGACTTGTTGTTCATGATATAAAGGCCTGGGACTCTGTTTCTCTGAAGGAAGAAGACCTTGGTAAAGATCTTAAAAACAAACTTTTCATCTTGCGTTGGATAGTGGCAGCCTTCCCTCTGCGGTGGTGACTGGACATTCTGGAAGGTTCTCCAGCACAGCAGGGGTAGGGAGACCGCTTTGTAATGACCTCAAGAGTCACCACTTCAAAGCGCTTCTGATAAAGGGCACTGTGCAGAATGGCCCCTCTGGACCTGGTACGGACATCAGCTTCTGAAGAGGAAGAATCCAGCTCTCCTGCCCAGCCAGTCCATGGGTCAGGACATCTCCATGCCCATCAGCTGAGGGAGGCCGAGTGATCCATGAGATGACAAGCACTGGGGTGCCAGAGCCAGGGGGTCACTCTATCCAGCACCCATCAGAAAGCCACGAAGAGAAACACCTTGGAGAGCTCCTGCTGAGACCCGAGACCTTTATTCATCAGACAAGGCTGCAACGCAGCGCAGTTCTACCAAGCTCAGCTATGGTCTGGGCTCTCTGTGGCCATTCCCTCTGAGTCAGTGATTCTGAGGAGGCTTGAAAACATACCACGCCACCCGTGGCAAGAGACAAGCGTGTACACTCAAAGACAGTGTTCTGTCTACACCTAATATGTGTTTAGCATTTACTTTCTGCCAGGCACTGTTCTAAGAACTTGACCTGTATTAAATCGTATACTCCACACAACAGTACTACGAAGCAGGAATGTTATTATCCATACTTTACAAAAAGGGACAGTGACACAGAGAGAGGTTCACTAACTTTCCGAAAGCAGACAGTTAGGAAGTGGTAGGACCAGGAGGAAAGACCGGTGGGTGACTGAGCTTCGGGTCTGTGCGCCGTGCAGCACGCACTGTCCTCAGCTCGCTGTGGAAGGCCCGCCCACGGGGCCCTATGCTGCCCCGGTGTAAATGGTGCTAACCCTCAAAGGGGCCAGCCCTCCCTCATCCCAAACCATGCTCAGGCATGAATACCCTGCAGACACAATGCTGAAATTACCTTAATGATGAAAGGTCAGAACTAGAGACAGGCTTACCTAAGGTTGCGTGGAAGGTTGACTGTATTCAGCAGTTACTTGATTAAACTTTGACTTCTCCTCTTGACCCTCCTGAAATGAACCATGTGACACGTGGGAGACATACAGTGGCAAAGCTTTGGAAACCGTGCTTTTAAGTCAGTTCGCATCAAAGTCTGCACATTAGAATCACGGAGGAAGTGTTAGCACAAATAAGATACCTAGGGTTGCCCCAAAATGTCTGTGCTTTTTGGTCTTGGAGGGATTTGGGCATGCAAGTTTTGTACACCCCCCGCCCCCCCTTGCCCGTCAGATGACTCTACTGTAGAAGCCACATTGAGAATCACTGCTCTGATAGTTACTGTTCACTCCAGCCAAGCTTTGTCCTAAAACCATGTTGAAGTGAGTTGTTGTGCTCTAAGACCTCAAGTGTGGTCCACCCACCAAATGCATGGGCAGCCCCTCAGGCCCCAACCCAGACTGAAGAATAAGAATCTGCCTTCTTATGAGACCCTCTATGATTCATATGCATATTAAAGTTTGAGAAGCACTGTCACAAGTAAATATGGTATGGTCTCATTAAAATGAGATCTAAAGGTACTGTTCTGCTGGGTTTATAGGCCTAAAACCCAGGTGACAGCTGCCTGGCCTCCGCCATGGCTGATCAGACCACCCACAACATACGGAGTCCCACCTGGCAGCAGCGTCCTCTCAGTGCTGACTCCCCCATAGGTACGAGCTTTGATTCTTCCAATCCTCTTTGCTTTTCATGTTCTTCTGCCAAATCATCTCCACATTTTCTCCTTCCCATTTGTTAGAACTTGAGATATATATATATCAGACGTATTTCTTTATTTTTTTTAAATATGTTTTTATTGATTTTTTTTTTTTTTTTTAGAGAGAGAGAGAGGAAGGGAGAGAGATAGAACCATCCATATGAGAAAGAAACATCAATCCGCTGCCTCCTGCTCACTTCCCACTGGGGACTGAGCCTGCAATCTGGGCATGTGCCCTGACCAGAAATCGAACCCGCAACCTTGACAGGATGACGCTCTAACCAACTGAGCTACTCGGCCAAGGCTCAGAAGTATTTCTTAAATGCTTTAACATTTAAATCTGCTACAGATTTATCCCACTGTTTCTTTTGAGTATGTTTTCACCATTAAGACCACAGGGTCAGCCTTTAAAAAAGAGGGGAAATGCCTCCCACTCAGTTCATGTTTATGTAACCTGGCATAAAAAGAGCATGGAGTAGATCTATGTATATGAAAAGCATAGCAGCAACTTATATTATAAATGCAAGCATATGGATCAATAGCTATAAATATTAGATTATTAAATGAATAATGTGTGGGTAATTTAAGAAAGGATAGTAGAATCATCTGAAATCATTGTTTACTTCAGATACACGAGATAGGAATAAACATCTTTCTTACAGGCCTTCATTTTACGAGTTTTTTTTAAATTTGCAAAACAGCTTATAGCCTTTGGTTTTCACCGTGGTAATCACTTAGGCAGTCCTTTTTCATCACCAAAAAGTATGAACTACAAAAGAGAATTATAGTGCCACACATACAAAAAATAATAGTGTTCTGTGGACTTACTGAAACTCAGTGATTTTTGCAGGCTCTCAGGTGATTTTCACCTGCTAATTTAGCCTTTGAAAAAAATCTGCATCTCTATTTTTAAAGCAGGACATTTCAGCCTAAAACTACCACTTAGTCCCAGGAAGCTTTCTTGATCATATTTGAACTTTTCATAAAGATACGTCTTTAACTTAAAGAAAAAAAAATGACCTTTTCTCCTCTTGTCACTTTTGCTATAGCTATAGGGAAATGATTTACAAAAATGCCTTAAAATAGACCATTTATAATGGCCATGGAAATGTTGGGAAAGAATCCAGACATTCTTTTTTTTCATACTCTGGTCTACATTAACCATTACTCACACGTGGTGCTTAGCCTAAAACCCGTTGATCAGGAAATGGGGTGTGTACTTAAGTATGAAAAATGAGGCTATTTCCCCAAGATACTGCTGAAACTATGCAAGGATCATTAAGCATTTAAAGTGTAAATAAGAGGGTGGCAGCCTTCACTTGTGTGTCTAACTTGTTTAATTAAGCTGCAGTAATGAAAGTTTTTTCAGTGCAGGGTCTTCCATGATACAGGAGGAATTAGAAATATCACCAAATTTAGAAATGGATAATTATGAAATATCCGACATGTGTTTTCTTCCAGTTTTATGAATTGTCATTTCTTTCTTTCTTTTTTTTTTTTTTTGTGATCATTACAGCTTTTTATTTTGAATTGTCATTTCTAAAATTCCATATGGATACATAATTTTTCTCTTTATTGGTTGAAAGCTGGCCCAAGGTTTCTCTTCCTGTAATGCCCAAATTAGCAGATATGTTGAGTTTTCCAACGTTAGTTATCTCAATATAGGAAAAGCCATGGGAATAGCAATTGCCCAGGCCTTGGGGTTAAGGAAGAGGTAGTGCCATCCCTAGAAGCTCTATGAAGCTCATTCACAGATGGTTAATGATGTTGTTTCATTGGAAAGATTTGGGGTATATTCACATGCCTGGTGAAAGCTCCTTTATGGGATTGTCTCAAAGTGAGAAAGTCTAGTTCGTAAATGTGGATTTTCTGGTTTGGTTGTATTGACTCATGGGAAACTTCTAGTCTTTGAGTCTGTGACATGTTGTCAGGTTCAAGCAAAGTCTGTCTCAAAGACCACTGTTTTATTTTTGGCGATTCTTACTTTCAGGGACCTTCCTCTTCTTACTTCATCTATCCACCCATCCCTCAGCTACAAAACACTGATTAATAATAGTAGCTACTACTATTGAGTCCTTAGGGCATATAGTAGCATTGTTCGTGCATTCTCTTTTTATCTGTACCACAACCCAGCTAGATAAAGAATCCCAAGGAAAGTGAGGTTAATTTGCTTGTCCAAGGTTCTATAGCTAGACATTCAAATCCAGACTCTTTATATTCAAGTATGTGCTGTTGACCACAATGCTATAGGGCTTCCTTATAATCTCCATCTTAGAAAATGTCGGTAGAATCTGGCCATAATAATATTGGCAACTGACTTAAATTCTTAGGAGTCTTATCCCCCTGGGACCTTTACCAAAGCATTTAATTTGATAATGGTTCTATGATGTTTTTACATGTGAAGCAGAAGTATTGATGAATTTCACCTTTTTTTGGTGACCATAGATTCAAGTGACCATTAGGCATATGTCACTTTCTTGGGTATCTTTACATATTGATACTCAGTTTATCCTTTCTGAACATTATGTTACCATCACAGGATCTGGAGTTTAGTTCAGTTCCGTTTGTTACCCCAGGGACCTTCGAAAGAATTGAGGCTCAAGACCTGCTCCCAAATACTTCAATTCAATGATTCTAGTTGTCATTAAAGTATTTTTTTAAATTGAGCTGACTCTTGAAATGTTCAATGGTACTTTGTTTCTTAGTCTAATTATTTCTGAGACATACCTCAAATAAAGTATTCTACAATTAAGGAGCAGATAGCCTCCAGATACAATCCAGAAAGAAGAAAAGTACATAGGTGACTTGATCCATTTCTCTTGGAAGCATCTTATTTGTCATGTTCTTTGTAAGACTGAGAGGAGTGACCCTACCTCCTGGCAAGAGAAATGGCCAAAGGAGCCGAGACCATTATCTCAAACCAGCTGAGGCCATTGGAGTAAGGAAATCCCATTGTAAGGGACTGTCCTCTCCACTTTTTCTTCTGAAAACCTTTTCTTTTCTTGTTTGTGGGCCAGTGTCTGGTTTGACTCTTCTAAGGTTTCTGTTTTTTGGCTACTTACTGCCATATGGTCTTTGAGTAAACTAGTTTTTTGTGCAAGGAATTCCCACACTTCCCTTTAATCTCTGACTTGCATGGCTCTTGAAGAACCTATTTGGAATTAGAAGACACACAGAGCAATGCAGAAATCCTCTCTACTTCACTCTGGGCTGGTTCAGAAGGCAGAGGCTATTGCTCAGTAGGCCTAGCGTAGACCAAGCAGAAATCTGTGCCTGAGAAAGGGCAGGAGTGGGTGGGCTGACGTGTCTTAATCTATTTTAACAAGTCAGCTAAGTCAAGTAGAACATGGAAGAGGAAGAGGGAAGTGACAATTAGAGTTGTCCGTGAATGCCTGGACACTTTAAGAATTTCCTTTTAACTGAGATCCAAACGGAAGCCAGCAAATTTTCCTACCTGAGCATAGTGATCAGACTTTCAGATCAGTGTGCGTGTGTGTGTGTGTGTGCATGTGCGTCAGCATGACCCATTTGATGAGGTGCTTCCTGTTACATACCCACCTGTTATTGCTGTTCACCTGGAAACAGCCTGGTCACTGAGTTGTCACTGTGATTCTACACAGAGTTTAGACTCTTAGTGTTAATCAAAATTTCCTTTGGTTTTAATGTGATCAACGCACATTCATAGTCTTCCCTGTATAAAAGACCGTTCTGCTTTCTAATAGCTTAATCTCTAATCCTTTTATTTTTGTCACCATAAATTATTTTTATCTCCATAAAATATTTTCAATTGGAAACCTGCTAGCTCTTCTCTTCATAGAACTTATTACTCAGTGTCATGCGCTGTTTTGACAAAGCTGTGCCACGAATCCGTCAGATGGGAAAGAGAAGGTACATGCACCGTTCAGCAAAGTGAAGCCCATACACATTTTGCAAATTTCTATTGTGAAAGCTTTTTAAAAATTTAGCATTTGGGCCAATATTGAATATCTGCTACATTCCACTATGCTGCTTCATGTTTAATAATATGAAGGGTGATAATCTTGATTCCACCCTGGGTTTAACCTAGTACTGTTATTTATCTGTCTACTTACTGGATGATATAAACCTTTTATTGCTATGTATGGCTTGCAGACTTGGTTTTTACCCCCTTCTGCTGTTTGGGTTTGTTTCGCTTCACTAACAATTTGTTTTTGCTCTCAGTTGTGTTTAGCATGCCGTAAACCTGGATGTCCACAATTGCATGAAATGATCAAAATGTCCATCACGAAACTTCTCACTGCCCTGTGTCTTCGTGCATTCCCTGGTGATCAGGGGCCTGTGGCTTGTCACAAGGTATTGGACTTGGTCCTTTGAGCCCCTGGCAGAGGTCCAGGCCTGAGGCTTTAAAAGGTCAATTATACACTACGAAAGCAAAGGGCATGGGACGTAGAAGTGACAATGGAGGTACAAAAAGAAGAAATTGATGAGCCCTTTCCCAGAAACTCAGCCTGCATTTAGACTTGGTATTCTCTTAGCCCCTCTGATTCAACGTGCACATTTTAGCACTGCCCCACAGTAGAAAAAGGAAAACAATCACCAAGTGAAAACTCACTGGCCTTTAGTACAGTGATCAGGTTTATCATGGACGCCCCAGTTCTATGATCCTTACCATTCTACCAATGTATTCTTGTTATAGCAAGTGGAAGAAACTTTTCTTTAGAAGTTGTCAGGATAGCTGAAAGCCTTTCTTCCTGGGGATCTAAAGATAGAAAGATTATCATACACATGCTCATTTTTACCTTTAAAAAGATAACCTTTAGTCATGTGCAGTATTTATACTCCTAGTGTGGGCAGAAGGCGCTTCTATGATTAATCCTTTTTTAAAGAAGCAGAGTAAACATGCTGACCTTTTCCCCTAATAAAATGCCTCCTACATATGTCATTACCACTGTTATACCGCTGAACACTGAAAACGGTGGTGACGTTAAAAGTTGGAGAAATACGTGTGGTATCTGGGAGGTCGTCTGCAGGCAGGCAGCACTGTCTGTGTTCCTCAGAATCCGGTTCCTTGTGCGTGCTGTCATGGGTCTAAAGTGACTGGTATGATCTTTTAAGGAAGGTTTTATAGCGGGTATGGCTCTTCGTATTCAGTAGAGCTGTGTTTATATTAATGTAAGGTGTGCAGTCCGGCTCTCAAAATAGCTACTCTTTCATCTTTAATGCTTCTGAGACTCCAGATTTCTCCTGAAATTTAAGCTTAGCAATCTGAAAGATCAACAGTTATAAAGATTTCCTGGGAAAATGTAAGATGTAAAGAAAACTTGAATTCTGAGGTAAAAATAGTACTAGAGTGCCTAATTACACTGTAGAGAATTTAGTTTCATCAGAGTGAAACACCACACTCATTTAGATGTATTTTTAAGGCTTTTAAATAATTTTATCACATGCAAAAGGTGTTTTATTCAGGATTAAAATACCTTTTTTCTATGTATGTATAATTAGGACCTTCAAGTACATTATAATCCATGCTCCTCTGAGAAAATGAGTTTGAAGTTAACATGCCCTAAATAGTAGTTTGAAAAATAAATATTTTGGAACTTGCTCTTACTTTTTTTCACTTAAAAATGAATAAATCCAAGCCAACTTCCAAATACACTTTTGAGTTTTAAATGCTCATTTGGAATCTTAAGCATTCAGTAGGAGATACATTAAACTGTTAGAAAATATCTACCTTTACCTAGTTAATTTTACCAAAAAGGTGATTATAGAGGGGCCTGGTAGAAAACTCTAGCTTAAGCATTAGCATTACAAAGGTTAACATTTAGTCTCTCTCCCATCTCAGTTGTCAATCATCAAAATAAATTTGCCATTTAGGTGAGAACCCAGGATTTTTGATATAGATAATCGTGGAGTTATTCCTAGGAAAGTAATTCAGGTACACCACACCCCTTCTTTTTCTTTGTGTGGGTCTAACTGTGCTTGGTACAATGGAAAGGATAGCATACCTTATGGAGAGAAAAAAGTGGGCCGAGTAAAGTATGCGCTTATCGTCGTGCCCAGCCCTGTCAGAGAAGTTAGGGGCAATAACGTCTGAAAAGCCATGACACGGAGCATCATCATCTCCAAGTGTGGGATTTTTATTTTTTCGAATTGGGATTTCTCCACGCTGCAGCCATCCGCCAGCCTCCTCAGGTTCCACTGGACATTCAGACTCACGTGACCCAAATAGGCCACAGCTGGCATTGGATTCCCTCGGCCGGATGTAGGACAGGTCTGACACAGGGCGATGGCAGGTGTTTATCTTTCACAGGCGGCCTCAAGCCCACACTGAGGGTAGTCAGAGAGCCACCTTGGAGGTGCAGTCACCTTGGCCGAGGAGCCCAGTGTTTCAACTACAGTTGACCCTTCAAAAACACAGAGTTAGGGACACCGCCCCCTCATGCAATAGAAAATCACGTGTCATTTTTGACTCCCCCAAAACTTAACTGCTAATAGCCTACTGTTGACTGGAAGCCTTCCCAATGACATAAAGTCGATTAACACATATTTTAATGTTATATGTATTGTATACTGTATTCTTATAGTAAAGCTAAAGAAAAGAAGATGTTATTGATAAAAATCATAAGGAAGAGAAAATACATATACAATACCTGACTATATTTATTGATACTGTAAGTTTTTTTAAAAATCACGTGTAAATGAACCCAGGACGTTCAGACCTGTGTTATTCAGGGTCAACGGTGTTTAGAAACTGGTTTCTCTGTCCCTCCATGGGCAGAGCTTGCAGAGTTCCCTCAGAGGACATGAGCAATGACAAGGGTCGCTCAGGGACACTCAGCAGACCTGTGACTCCTTACCACATTTTTATTTATTTATATTTATTTATTTATCTATCCCTTATTGATTTTAGAGAGAGAGATAGAAACATCGATGAGAGAGAACATCGATTGGCTGCCTCCTGCATGCCCCCCACTGAAGATCTGACCCACAACCTGGGCATGTATCCTGACCGGGAATCGAACCAGTGACCTCTTGGTGCGTGGATCAATGCTCAACCACTGAGCCACACCGGCTGGACCCTTACCACATTTTTAAAGTTCCTTCACAGTTTTCCCAATTCAGATACAGCTTAGTAATCGGGGGACGTTTCGCCATGAGCCACGCTGCCTGGAACACAGCTGCCGTCCACCTTTATCAGGTTTCCATGAGAACAGAGGGAGAGAGAGTTGATCCAAGGTCAGACTTGTTTGTAGAGCAGAAGAAAGGGTTTCACTAATCCTCTCATAACCCAGGAGTTAATAAATGCTCTTCCTGTTTTTCCATGAAGAGAGCTTTCCTGGTCCATTTCCAGCCACCTGAGTTTGTTCTAGACTTAATTGGCATATCTAAAAACACCACGTCACCTTCTCCTCTGGCGCTCAGACGGCGAAGCTGCTGACAGGGCCCATCTTTAGGGAAATAGTACTTTTCCAGATGCATAAAACAAATGCTCAGGGATTTTAAGTGTATGTAGGACTCACTGATAACTAGTTCTAAATCAGGCTGACTTTCTGTTTAAGAGGGATTTCATATCCTCTCTGGTTAATTCCAAAGCATGTTGGTGATACACTAATATCTATGGAGTGTGTATGTTGCTGTCTTATTTCTTTACCAGGTGTGCATTGAGACATACACATGTAGCTGCCACCAGCGTAGTATAAACACTGCTGTGCGGGCAACTCTCAGTCAGATGCTGAGTGACCTGACTTTACAGTTACGGCAAAGGCAGGAGAACACGGTGAGCCTTGCAATATCCACATGTCCATCACAATCTTGCCAGTGTCTCTATGTGTAACTGCATGTGTGTGTCCCACATCCCACATGTCCCCCCACCCCACCTGTCTCCCACCCCCACTGCCTGCCCAGGCCTCCCTACCGAAACAATAGGAAGGACTGGCTTGGTTTGGAAGAACATTTATTTATATAAATTAAGCTCCTTAAATATATATTTGCCTGTTTCACTCCAAAGCTTTGGGAGTTGTTTTCCTTACAGCTTCTGTCATTTAAAAAAAAACCTCTTTTTTCTTTATTGATTTTAGAGAGAGGAGAAGGGAGAGGGAGAAAGAGATGGGAACATCGATGAGAGAGAACATAGACTGGCCGCCTCCTGCATGCCCCCTCCTGGGGATCGGGCCCACAACCTGGGCATGTGCTCTGACCAGGAATTGAACCAGTGACCTCTTGGTGCATGGGTCGATGCTCAACCACTGAGCCACACCTGCCGGGCTCTGTCATTTTTTAGTCATTATTTTGAAATACACTTTTCAAAAATGTGTATAAAAGTATTGTGACATATTAACAAATACCAGAAGTAAGTTCAGACTTAATAGCAGTTAATGACATGTGTTGAAGTTGTGGTTTCTCTGTTCACCAAAGGACTGTGGCCACCGGCTCCTTCTGCTGCCACCATCAGGGAAAGCTGGGTTCGACCCCCCTCTGTCATCAAAACCTGGAGCCTTATGCCCTGAACTTGAACAGATTGTCTAAAATGAGCGTTCCTGGGAAAATGTAAATGTGATTGGCTTCTTGTATAAATTATCTTCTGGGAATGTTAACGAGGAGATGATTCCTCTTCGAAATTGGTGGGGGGTGGTTTGAATCTGTCTCTGTAATAATTCAGGTTAAAGTTCTTTTCAAGTCGGCAAGAAATATTCTGAAGTGAACACTTTATTATTTTTTAGAATAGGAAATCTCTTTTTTTAAATATGTTTTTGTTGATATTTTTAGACAGAGAGGAAGGGAGAAATAGAAACATCACCCGGCTGCCTCCTGCACTCCCCGTACTGGAAATCTCATGGCTGTCTGAAATATCCCAGAAATTAATTTTACAGAAATTAAGATTTCATGTCTAACTTCAAATATTGCTAATTTTGAACTTCAATGATAATGTAATTTTCAGAAAATTATGGAGTGGAACTTTTGAGATTATCTGGTCAAATTCTTTTAGTCCTCGTGAACACAGATGAGGAAGGTGAAGCCCAGAAAAATGAAATTGAAATCTAAAATTAATGAGCTTATCAGTGAAAGAGCCAGAACTAAACCCCTGCTCCCCTGACTCCAAGCCCAGGCTATTAATAAGATCTCTGGCAGCCAGCGTTGGAAAAAAACACACTCATCGGATAAAAACTAATATTGATTTCTTTCTTTCTTTCTATTTGCTCTATCCAAAGCCCAAGTTTCTACTTAAAACGTAATTGTTTTGATTTTAGATATTTTCATTATATGAACTTACTCTTAAAAGTATTTCATTTATGCTAGCATTTGAATATGGTAGTGTGGCAATATTAATTTAAAAGAAATTCCAATCTATAAATAGAAAACATATGAAGAGAAAAAATTATTTTTAATAGAAACAAACCTAAGATATTGAGAATCCTTATGTTAATGTACAGTCAGATTTCATCCTTGCTAAAGGCAACATGGTGAAATACTGTCATGGTCATGATATCTTAATGTTTTCAGATGAAATACTTCAGTCAAACTTTGTAGTTTCAAAGTGATTTCAGTGATATTAGTCATTTAATCTTATTTTTAAATTTTGAGTAGGACAGTATTAGGTTTCAAATGACTCAGCCTTATGGCTCCTGTTGCCCTTTTGTGAGAATGGTAACAGGGACAGTGTAGAGGGCTGGCTGAAACTCAGGGTTATCTGTGTCTGTCCTGAGTACTGTGTGACTAATCAGCTTTCTGGTCCTGCTTATCACTGACCATCTGGACTCATTCCAACCGGTGGCAAGATCCCAAACTAGGGGGAAAATTAGTGTTTCCTGTTATTTCCTTTCTATTACTCATGTGGTCCCTGGAGATGTTTCCATGTCCCAGAAAGACATAGTTCTCAGTTGGAGCACTTGTGATGTCTACTAGAGAGGCTAAGTTTTGACACTTAAGAATGGTTATTTTTAAAAAGCTATTTAAAAAAAATTTTTTTTTATTGACTTTAGAGAGAGAGGAAGGGAGAGGAAGAGAGAGATAGAAACATCGATGAGAGAGAACATCTACTGGCTGCCTCCTGCATGCCCCCCACTTGGGGATCCAGCCCACAACCTGGGCATGTGCCCTGACTGGGAATCGACCCGGTGACCTCTTGGTGCATGGGTCGGTGCTCAACTACTGAACCACACCGACCAGGCTAAAAAGCTATTAAAGGGGAATGGTCTGGAGGAATGGTGATGTTCCCTCCAAGGAGGCTATGTGTTCTCCCCTGGGACACTTAGCATTACCTGGGGAAGATGTGTGGTATGTAGTGTGACCCGTCACTGGAAAGACATTGCAGGCCACCACAGAGTTAGGAGGACTTATATGCAATGGAAGGAAAATGGATGTAGAATGCCAAAGCATTAGCATGAACTGTACCTTCAGCCTAAAGTCTATGTGCATCCCACCCCACCTCCCAGTACAGGTGAGTTATTATCAAGCTTTATTATTGGATTACTTAATGACAAAAGCCATTGTTAAATTGTAATTTACTCACTTTGAAAAGAAAAATGCTACATGTATGTAATTGGGGGGAGGGGCGAGTAGGTGGTGGTGATTCTCCTGTCCTAAAAAATGATTCCGATGTATTTTCTCCAGAGAATACTTTAAACTTGTATTTAGTGGTATACTGAGCTGTAGACACTGCCAAAGCCTTTCACAAAGACTGTGTGGAAGCAGCTGAGCTTGCATTTAATGAACAGACAATAGTAGAAATATGTGCTTAGAACAAGTTAAAAATAAAGTGTTATGGCATGATTTATATGTCTGGCAGGTGATTCGCATGAAAATGCCCTCTCACTATCTCCCAGTGCTAAGAGGTAGGGAGACTGTGGCACCTCCTTCCTATTCTGTGCTCAGTAGTCACTGAATTCTCCCTGCAATGGGAAGTCAGTCTAACTATTTGTAAATATCTTCCCCTTCCTATTCTGCCTTCCTTCAAGGTTCTGTCTCTGCCTTGATAGTTCTGGATCTCCCAAGCGACAGCCTAGGGTAGTTGGTCTGGTCAGACAGTTGGAAGTTAATATGCTCTCCCATCAAATAGGAAGCTGGTACTTCCGACCAGCAGTTATCTCTGGACCTGGATTTTGAAGTTCAGAAACCTGATCCTTCAAAGACTAAGAGTCTGTTTTCTTTAGGTGCCAATCAGAGGGTAGTCTGTGACCTTGGGAAATATTCTTATCTGTGCAAAGGTAACTCAGCTCTTCAGATGGGTATTGCCCCCAGTCATAGCTCAACACCCTGGAATGACAAAGTGTTTCATGGGGCTTAAACTCCCAGGAAGGTTGTGAACTATAGAATGAATTATTTTTGCAACCGATAAGCTCAGTTCTTTTCATAAATGCCATGAATAATGAAATGTTATCAAGACGTGGAGGTGAGCTTAGGTCAGTTAGCTGAGCCCAGAGCACTCAAAATGACATTTTGTTTCCGAGAATTTTCCATTGTTTAAGTCAGGATTTTTCTTGCCTGAATCTACTAATTGTCCTGTGTGTGTCTCCCTTACTAGATCGTTGAAAACCCGGATGTCCCACAGGAATTCGGGAATCAAGGTATTTAATTTGATTTTTGCTAGCTCAGTTTAAACAGCGGGTATTAGAATGCCTCCTGTGTGCTTGGTCCTGGGGATGCAGCGACGAGGAGTGCTCCCAGGGTCGCTCAGCACTCTCCTTGGAGCTTCTGCTTAGCTCTGCCTTACGTGGTATGATTTAACCAGCTGTTGTCTTCCTTCTGTTCCTACCCTTATGCCAACCACACCTAATCCTGTTCCAACTGTGTGAGGGAAATGAACTCTTCATAGACCTTCCTGTTGGAGGCTGGCTTTTGAGTTACTTCATTCTTTGTGGAATTGTGTTTATTAACTGTTAAAATGAGAATGGAATAGAGGGTTGTAGAAACCTGATTGGTACAAAGTGCTATTACACCCCAAAGTAAGTTTGTGAAGTACCACTTTTTTTATATGAAAAACGAGTCATCTCACAAGGAATCGGCAGAAGGACAAAAATCAAGGTAAGGAACTTTCATTCTGACTCACAGGAAAAGAAAAAATAGAGATCCACATATAATTGACAAGCAGTTTGATTTTTTAAAAAAAGTTTTGCTAGTATTTTCTGAAAGAGATATGGAAAATTCAAATCATCTGATTTAAAAAAGTGGAAATGTAAGTTTTATTTCAGATGTTATTCAGTAATTTTAAAAATATTGGAAAAACTGCTTTTTAAAAAATATTTTTGCCAGTTAACAAGCGTAGAAAGAGTGGAGTAGAGAGAAGATGAAAAAGAGAGGGAACAACGGAGAGAGAGACCTAAACAGCTGCAATGTGGAGAAGCAGAGTAAATGAGGGAAACAAGAGGAAAGGGTCTCAGCTCCTTTTCTAAAGCATTGCCTGTGTGTGTTGTTTTAGTCTCATCCCGCTGTGTTCTTGGGCTGTGGACCAGAATTGCTGCAGAATCTTCTCACCTTTTAATGCTCCCAATGATATGTTCCAGCACTTTCTACCTCTCTTTCCTTCTCGTTTGGCAATTGCGGTTCCCGTGAGATCTTCACTTTAATGTAGAATGATTTTATAAACCAAAAAGGAGGTCAAAGTCCTCTTGGTCAAAGACACATCTTTAAAAAATATATTAGTAAAAAATTGATGGACTCATTTGAAATTTATCTAAGATTGAGTTTAAGGGCTACTTAGGGTTTTTTGTTTTTGTTTTTTTAAACTATGTTTTATCATTGTACCTTACCATTTCTCCCCCACCCCCATCCCCTGAATTTAAAATAATAAATTCTGAGTATCAGCCAGTTCTCTTTCCCCTGCCTGCTTCCAACTTTACTTTGATTTTCTCTTACACTCCGACCATTTTTCCCCCCATCTTCCTTGACTTCATGGCCATTCATCCATTCCCATATACATTCATCAGATACTTAGCCACATTTGTATAGCTTCTACTTGTTATTTCACTTGGCCCAATTATTCTGTGTAATTGGTATTATTTATCTCGTGTTGCCAAAGGGAAAACTGATGCTTACCCAAGCTCATGCCGTCAGCAAACTGTGGACCAATACTTAAGCAGATTCCAAATTTTAGCCTTTTTCCAATACACTCTATTGCTTCTGTGGGAGTTTAGTTGGTAGTTTCTGGACATGAACATGTTTTTATTATTTTTTTCTGACATTTGCTCTTGCTCCATTAAGATCAGTGAGGACACTGGACAAATAGTTAAAAGTGGGTGAAGTTGGTGACCAAATTGTTTTGCCTTCTTTCTCCAGCTTCCTAGTTTGAAAAGCCCACCTTTCTTCCATGCTGCAACATTTTATCTCTCTGGGATACAGTTCTGCTCACAAAACCCAGAAAATCAAGAGGTCAGAATAAGGGACACATGTCTAGTCTACTGGCCCAAATGTTGAGAAAATCATTGTCAATTGTGCTGTTTCTTAACCAAATATCTGTTCATTAAGTGTGAATGAATTTCATAAGAAACTATTATTTTCTTTCCGAACTGTCTTTTGAGTGTTTTACTTTAGAAAGGAATTATTATATTTAAAATGTTTTACATTTTGGTGGCCTAAGGAAGGCTTAGCATTTAATGCTTTTCAGTCCTGAAAGCATCAAAAATGGAGGACGGGAAGGACTGTTGAGGGAGCTTCTCGTGCCCCTGCCCCTGTCTAATGCCTGTACCTCCTCTGTTTGAAGGCTCGACAGTAGAGGCCCTCTGTGATGACCTCGTCTCTGTGCTCACTGTTCTGTGTGAGAAGCTCCAAGCTGCCATCAAGTAAGTGCCTTCAGCATTGGTGCTCTTACCCACGGTCTATTCCTGAAGTAACTTTTGTCTATAACATCATGTAAAATGCCAGAGTATATGGACAGCGGTTCCTCCCATTGGCATTCATTTCTGAGAATATATTCAGTGACCTTGGGCAAGCCTGCTTTACCCAATACTGTTAATGATGGATGTAATTTTCTGATGAGAAGATTCTATGAAGTTAATCCTCCAGCGTGGATCTGAGTGGGAAGAATGTTGGCTAGTTGCCAGAGGCTGTGAAGGCCAGTCCTCACCCGGACATGCCCCAGCTGGGACTCTGAGTCTTCTCATTAAACGGTTGCACCTTTCTCCTCTGTTAAAGGCAGAGTTCGACTGTGTGGTCCTTTTCTATTTTTTTTTTAAAGAAAAGGTCTTTATTTTTTATTAATATTTTTTCTCTATTGATTTTAGAGAGAGAGGAAGGGAGAGTGAGAGAGAGATAGAAACATCGATGAGAGAGAATATTGATTGGCTGCTTCCTGCATGCCCCCCGCTGGGGATTGGGCCCACAACCTAGGCATGTGCCCTGACCAGGAATCAAACCGATGACCTCTTGGTGCATGGGTCAACGCTCAACCACTGAGCCACACCGGGCTGTTTTTCTATTTTTTCAAACATTTTCTGAGCCTCTGAGCTCGCATCTTTAAAAAGAACACATTACTCTGACTTTTATATACTTCTCATTTTTTATGCCAATTTAATCAGTGATGGTAGTTCATTTCAGTGATGTTGCTGGTCCAACCCTCCAAGCAGTAAGTTAATCCGACAAATGATGCATCTATCGTAAAGCCAAGTATAAAAAGGCCAGACTTTCCAAGTGAGATGAAAAGTCTCTTCCAGCTACATATGTAACCACAAAATTTTACAACACAGTAAGATTGTGAAGTGCCTTTGCGTTATGAAAGACATTAAACTACTGTTTACTGGTAACTAGAACGTTTGATATATCAGAAAACTTCTGCTTATAGAGTTGTACACGCAGCAGTGGGAAAAGCACTCCAGCTGCAAACATGAGTGAGGCCTCTCACTCTGCTGGCAACATTGCAGAGAGTTGCTTCTGTCATTGCTTGGTGTGGGTTTTTCATAAACTCAGGATATTTGTTTATTTATTTATTATTTTGTTAATCCTCACCTGAGGATATTTTTTCTATTGATTTTTAGAGAGAGTGGATGGGAGGGAGGGAGAGAGAGAAACATCGATGTGAGAGAGACACATGGATTGGTTGCCTCCCCCACGTGCCCCAACTTGGGCTGGGGATGGAACCTATATCCCAGGTACGTGCCCTTGACTGGGAATCAAACCCGTGACCCTTTGGTGCATGGGCCTACACTCTGACCTCTGAGCCAAACTGGCCAGGGCCAGGATTATATTTAAGCTTAATTTAGAATTATTCTTTAAAGTTGTTGCCAAAGGAGAAACATCTGTAACAAAAATAAATTAATAAATGTCCTAAAAATAAATAAATAAAATAAAATTAAAAAAATAAAAAATAAATAAAATCAATAAAGTTGTTGCCAAATGGTTTGTGCATCAGTTCATCTATCATTCCTCTAGATCACCTGTATATTTTGACCAAATTAAGCTCTTTTAATATCAGGCACTTAAAAATGAAGAGACTTGTTAAATATGTGAGTAGTATAAACCAAAATGATACAGCACTTAACTTCTTCCACACCCCTGGATCCTGGGCAGGCCACGGGTCTGGGCATGATTTTCCAGCAGATGGGATGTAAAGGAATCCTTCTGTACCCTGCTCGGGTTCCCATCTTTTCTGACCATGGAGAGTCAGAGCAGTAGGGTGGGACTCAGATTATTATCTTTTCCCAAGGGTTCTGATACCAACTGCAGTGACCCCCATCTGTAGGGTCCCCGTATGACCTGATTTTCTTGGGACAGTCCCATGTAATGCCTGTTGTGTATGATTGTAATCACCCTCCTTCACTCCCAACAGTGTCCTGGCTGGAGTAGATGTGTATTTACTTGGCCCATCGGTGACCAGGGTTTAGATCTCTTCCAGTGCTAACTCCTCCCCACCCCTGCCCCGTTCCTCTCCAACCCAGCAGAGCCAGCTGTTACTCCGGAGCTGCAATATGATTCTCGTTGGCTTGTTTCCTCCTAAGATATAATCACGTGTGGTGCTAATTACTCTCAGCTCAGTGGCATTATCTCTGATGGATTCGTTAGGTAAAACCCCTGTTCTGACTTTTACTAGCTCTTGACGTTGGGCAAAGATCTCAACTACCTTATGCTTATGTTTACTATAAAATAATTAATATTTATTATTATTATTATTATTATTATTATTATTATATAAAGTTTTATGTAATATAAAATATGTTAGGGTTTTCCTAAGGATCAGATGAGAAAATTCACTTGAAAGACTGATGATCCCAACAGCCAAAGATCACCAGGAACACCTGAGGTTTACAGAGTTCAGTTCACCAGCTTGGCGTAGCGAAGGCGCCTGTACACTGGAGAGCCAGGGGGCATCCGGTGAAGAGAGAGAGCGAGGAGGGCTTGTTCTAGGATTTGAGCCTGTTAGGTGATGCAGGGTGGGTTAAAGAAGTGAGGGTCTGGCTAAGGATTAATTACTGTCAGGAAGTGGAGACAATCCTTCTGTTGGGCATCTTAGTGTTTTTCTAGCCGAGTCACAGGGGAAGATTTGGTCATTTTTGTAGTCATACAGAAGTTTTTAAAGTCTCTGTTCAGACATGATTATTGATTGGTTCTCATCTTGTTCCATCACGGGCATGGAGAGTCCTAGTGGATGTTAACATTCTGCGACGCGGTTTCTGTTCATCAGCAGAACAGCACAGCCAGCTGAGGGCTCAGGCAGCTGGCAGCCGCCAAGGGGGCTTCTCCTCTACCCCACCCCCACCCGTTCAGGTCTTAGCATTATTAGGGAATAAAAGAAAGACCACTAAAACTTCAAAAAATGTAAAGGCTGTGTTCACTACTTTGCAGACAAGAGAAAACCAATAGCTAAACTTTTTTTTTTTTCTTCTCTGAGTAGTTTACTAAGGGAAAACTCTAAAGTTCTTCAGTGCTACAAAAGTTGGGGAGCTCATGGTAATTATGCCATTAATCATTCAAAACTAGCCATCAGGATAAGTCAGAATGAGTCTTTGGATCTACAAATGATACAGTTAAAATATATCTTTGATGATGGGTTGGGAAAGAGTCTTCAGCTTGGCCCAGTAAGGGCTTTTAGTTCATGATTCTTTAAAATCTGGATGGCTCTAACATCAGCTATAGGGACCTCCCCACATCTGTAGAGTGACCATATGATCTGGTTTACCTGGGACAGCCCAAGTTTATACCTGTTATAATTATTATAAACATTCAGTGTTGGTCTTCCAAGAAATACTGATACAGGTGGAATTTTTTAACTGCGCAGTACTTAGCATATAGTAACAACTTGGTAAATATTAGCTCTAAAATGGCTTCTTTTTGTTTTTTTCCAATCCTCACCCGAGGATATTTTTTCCATTGATTCCCAGATAGAGTGGGAGGAAGGGAAAGAGAGAGAGAGAGAGACATCAATGTGAGAGATACACACCAATTGGTTTTCTCCTGCCTGATCCCGACTGGGGCCGGGGATCGAACCTGAAGCCGAAGTACGTGCCCTTGACCTGGAATTGAACCTGTGACTCTTCAGTCTGCAGGCCGGCCCTGTAACTGCTGAGCCAAACCAGCCAGGGCTAACATGGCTTCTTTACCTTCAGCATTGCCAGTGCTAATTCTAGTTTATGATGCAGTTAGGAACATTGAGCTTCTTTCATCAGAAATTTGACTGTAGATTGTTAGGAAAATACATCGTACAAACTCATTGCAAACGCACACATACACAGATTAGAAACTAAAGGTCCTAGGTTTCTATCAGCTCTAAAAAAAGAAAAGTTTCTGAATTATATGACTTGAGGATTGGCTTTAAATGAGGAAGATAACTCAGGTGACATATATATGTTTGTCCAGGGTTTCTGATTGGACATTGGATCACAGCTACTTGAGACATATTGTTATATACAGCTTAATCATTTCTGTAGGATTCTTGTCGCCTTGCTTGTGTTTCAGTGCACTCTCCAGTAACTCTGCCTCTGGATACTGTTCGCCTTGTTTGAGTCTGGCCTTTCCCATCATGATCCCAGCACCTTAAGATGGGGTTCTGCCCTGGCCGGTTTGGCTCAGCAGTTGGAGCATCGGCCTGCGGTCCAGAGAGACCCGGGTTCGGTTCCCGCTAAGGGCATGTACTTCGGTTGCAGTTTGTCCCCGGCCCTGGTTGGTCGTGCGGGTGGCAGCCACTCGATGTGTCCCTTTAACGTCGATGTTTCTCTCTCTCTCTCTTCCTCTCTCTCCTTCCCACTCTATCTGAACAAAAAAAATGAAAAAATGTCCTCGGGTGAGGATAAAAAAAAAAAAAAAAAAAAAAAAAGATGGGGTTCTGTTGCTAAAGGAGCTGGGAGTGCAGTATGATTAGCGCAGGTTAAATGGGAGACCTGTAAGCCCACCGGCTCACGTAGCACCAAGCTCTTGCTGCTGTCACTCTGATGGTTCTGCTAATTCTCCTGAAGTTTTCACACCTTTTACAATTCCTTCTCATTTTACTTCCTTAACTCCTTGTATTGCTGTTAGCGAAACCTGACACCTCTCTTGCAGTCTAAGTAGCTTCTTCCTCTGAAATCACACTATGGTCAGGACTTCCCCTCATCAACCCCAACGACCCTTACCTCCTAGGGCTTTCGCTCTACAGGGCTTTGTATTCGTGATCTGTTCAGTCTCTCAGGAGGATCCAGAAAATGCATTCAGGTACTTGGTAGAACTCACATGCCTTGGAGATACGGTATTAATAGAATTCTATATTAGGCGAGTTGAGTTACACAATGTTTAAATCCAAGAATCTTTGGAAGGATAATTGGGCTTAGGAAGATATTAATTCATTCTCTACCTGCTTGTCCCAGGATGTCAGGGAGCAGTCTGTACCAAAGCAGTCTTGGAACCCGTGAGGCATGGTGAAGTGTTCATCTCCTGTGTCCTAATTCCTTTCCACTGCTGGCACTGTTACTCAAGTCCCTCTCTCCTTTCTCTAACTGAATTTGAACTGTTTTCAAGGGGAGCAAAGTCAAAATGGTTCAAGATAAAACCAGAGATCCGGAAAGTGCCGCCCGATTGCCTGGCAGAGGCCTTGCCAGACGGGCAGCTGCTTAACCCTCACAGCCTTCGGTCACTCATGAGAGTTTTTCTCCATGGATCGTGCTCCTGGGAAGAAATTTAGAGATGAGCAGAAAATGAGACCAGCAGATACTCACTCAGCTTGCCAGCTATGAAATGCTCAAACAAAAGACCAGGCAAAATGATTCACACCCTCCTAAGTAGACAGATTTTCCCCTAGTGTGTTTTGAAAGAGTTGGCTGGTTTCTAGGCCCCTTTCTGCCTTGCGCATCCCATATATTTGTCTGTGTAGAGTCAGACAAATATGAAACCCACATACGCACACTGGGCACATGCCTATGTGTGTGTAGTGAGGGGCGTGTGTGGGCAGTGCTTACACTGCAGACAGCTCCTCTAACGACATGACTCACGTACGGTCATAAGCACCCATTTCTCCAGGCTGCTGCAACCCGCAGAAAAGCTGCCACGGTTGGTCTCCAAGGAGACTTCCGGGCGAGTTACCTTGGCAATGCCTTGTCCCTGTCATCCAGTCTGGTGCCCGGGGGTTGCCATGTCACACGTTGCAGATACTCATAGGAACTTGGGCTGCTCCGTTTCTCTATAGGTTTATTTCTAGTGATTCCAGAAATTGAGAATCTTTATTGTCTAGAATTATTTCAGTTTTGTGAGGCTAGTCTCACTGTTAAGGGATAAAGAGACACTTTTGAATTGGGGCATTTAATAATTACTTTTTTAATTGAGGAATCAGGCGGTTGGTCGGAAAGATTGGCCTGGACTGGAGCAAAGGCAGTCCTTTCAGAACTGAGTTTTCAAAGGGCGGCTCGTGATGGCTGCGGTGGCCCTCTGCGTTGCCCCTCCGGTCTGTTCATTTGTGCAGCATCTGGAATGCTCGCTCTGAAATGGGAATCCGCTCCTGTCGCTCTTCCACCTGCAGAATTAAGTCCAGACATCTGAGCACGGCCTTCAAGAGCCTTCCTGCTCTGTCCCTTCCACCTCTCCAGCCCATGTCCTGCTGGTGACATCCTCACACGCTGTGCTGCCACCACAAACCACCCCACTCCCCCCACGCTTTGCACACACCCTCTCCCAGCGCCTCCATGCGGACTTTAGGTCTCTACTGAGATGCATTTCCTTTGGAAATTCTTTCTGGATCTTCCTAAGGAGTCAGATGCCGCTTCCATGTGCTCTTGCAGAACCTTGTGTTGTATTCTTCATTCACGGCACCTCCTGCACAGTGCTTCAGGCACTTTTCCCTCCCATCCCACGAGAATGAAGAATGTGCTGTTCCCAGAGTGTGGGGAAGCGTGTGGGTGTGGGTGTACAGACACGGAGAGTCCCCAGCCACCACCTGCCTCTTGGCAAAGAGGAATCATTTTTGTGGAGACTCAGCCTTGACCCCTGCCTCCTTCCACCCTCCGAGGGTAGTAGAGCACATCCAACTGGAAGTGGAATTCTCTTTTGAAAAACGGTGCCATTCTTTTCATCATTGTACAGCTGTCTCTGGAACCGGGGAGAGCTGTGAGTCGCAAACGTTTTCTGGAACGTGTCTTGTTCGTTTTTGGTTTTGCTTTGTTTTACAGCCCATAAAAAACAGAAATCTTTTTTCAGTCGCGGGCCAGGGCAGGATTTTGCCCTCAGGCTGTCGCTCTCCAACCGGTTCTAAAGCATAACTGACCTCACCAAGCCACATCATCACGGTTTTTAAGATGGCACTTCCACGGGGGACCCCACCCCTGACTTCCCATCCTGTCTGACAACCACGCGGCTTTCTCACGTCTTGCATGGACGTGACCTGCTGGGCTCTGGGATGGTCTGGAGTCGACTTTCTCCATCCCTGTCTCCTCAGGCTTCCAGTCTGCCTGCCGTGGGCCTTGCCTCTTCCTTCTACCCCCTTCCCTGGGAGTTGTTTGCACTGTTGAGGGCATTGAGCTTCCTTTGGACATTTGTTTACTTTAAATCAGGACAAAAGACAGACAACCAAAATTAATTTTTTAAAATAAGTCTCCTTCTACTGAACATTTTCATTCCATTCAGGATTTCGGAATGAATTCTCTTTTTAAAAGTACTTATTACCTATTTGTAGTAAATGTGTTCCTGAACATTCAATTCTTCCTTACTTATTTCTGGTGAGTTAGGCAGCAGACATAATCTGGGCAGAAGAACGTGCATCCCAGCCCTGGCCAGGTAGCTCGGTCAGTCGGAGGGGCGTCCATACACTGAAAGGTCGTGGGTTCAACTCCCAGTCTGGGCACATACCTAGGTTGTGGGTTCCGTCCCTGGTCGGGGTGCACATGGGAGGCAGGGAGGCAGCCAATCGATGTTTTCCTTCTCCTCTCTCCCCGCCTCCCCCCTTCCTTTCTTTCTCTCTCTAAAATCAATAAACGTATCCTCAGGTGAGGATAAAAATTTTAAAAAAGAATGTGCATCCCAAAAAGTTGCCTGGTTTTTGTGTTTTGTTTTTGTTTTTGTTTTTCGTCTGGACCTATTGAGCAGGCCCATGCTAATTCTGAGAAAAATAAATTGTCCATTGAAAAACCGCTTCGCCTTCAAAAACTAAAGAGGAAAAGTCAAATGCAAGTTAGTAAAGCGCTGGCCATTTACAAAACAATGTGGCAAGTGGTCTTTTGAAAGGTTCACACAATTGAACATGCTAAGAATGAACATTTCTGGAATAAACTGTGGAACTTAGTTAATAACATATCAATATTTGTTCATTAATTGTAGCAAATGTACCAAACTAATGTAAGATGCTAATAACGAGGGTGAGTTAAATATGGTAGCTTTGTTTCATGCTCAGTTTTTCTTAAATCTAAAACTGTTCTAAAAAGTAAAGTTCATTAATCCAAAAAAAAAATCAACCTAACTGTATTAGTTTGCTAGGGCTACTGTAACGAAGTACCACAGACCGGGTGGCTTGAAAAAGAAAATTGTTGTCTTAGTTCTGGAGGCTAGAAGTCTGAGATCCAGATGTCAGCAGAGGTGGTACCTTCTCAGGCGGAGGGAGGATCTCGTCCAAGCCTCTCTTCTGGCTTGCAGATGGCCACCTTCTTCCTGTCTCTCTTCACGTTATCTTCCCTCTGGGTATCTCTGTGTCAAATGTTTTCCTTTTATAAGGACACCAGTCATGTTGGATTTGGACCTGCTCTAATGACCTCACTTTAACTCCATTGCCTATGTGAAGAACGTATCTCCAAATAAGGTCACGTTCTGTGTTACAGGGGTTAGGACTTTAGCATATGAATTGGGGGGAGGATGCATTCAACCCGTAACACTAGCCCCCCCCCTCCGAAAACTAACATTTCTGTAATGCCTACCGTTTTCCAAGTGTTTTGCACACATCACATCTGTAACCTTGCCTTTACTGTGTGTGCCCCTGTGTGTTGATTTTGCCCTTCCGCAGTGACAGTCAGCAGCTGCAGCTTCTGCACCTGGAGTGCATTCTGTCCGTGCTCAGCAGCTCCTCCTCCTCCATGCACCTGCACAGAGGCTTCACCGACCTGATCTGGTGAGCACCTGTCCCGCCGCCCCCAGCTCCTTCCAGCTGCGTCCATGGGTCCCTTCCCACGGCCTCCACGGCCTCCACGACCCATCAGTGGTTTCATCTGTGTGTAAATGTCTCCGAGGGAAAGCAGGGGGGTTGCTCTGCTTACATGCACCAGAGAGAAACTGATGATTACTGTAGCAAAATAGGCCTCCGAGGCCCTCTTGCATTTTGTGTACATCATAGGATCATGGGACTCAGAAACAAGGAAATTATTTTCTAGGTCATTCGTTTGTTCTAAAAGCATATAAGGGCTCCATAAAGTTATGCAGGGGACAGAGGCAAGGGATAATGAACATTATTCTTAGCCTTACCCTGGTACATTCTCCATCTCGAACTGAATACCAGTCACTCACTCACAGTCAGAGATTCACGGGAGTGACAGGGCCTTCAGGCGGCCAGCTTGTCGCTCTGGGTTCCTGGGCTTATCCGCAGGGAGGAATATGAATGACGTGTGTCAGAATTTTAAATTAACTTCTCAAAATAATTGTGTTACTTATAGTAAAATGAAACTTTATAACTGAGCCATTTCTCATGTTGAGTCTATTTCTTTAGGTAAGATGGTTTCTTGATGCTTCTCTTGACATTTTATTTAGTTAACCCTAGCTTGACTTGTGAGAAAAAGTATTTTATTCACATACCCAGAAATGATGGAGAGACCTGGAAAACTGGGGCGGGACGTAGCCCGAAAAGGAGCAGTAAAGAACCCAACTCTTACAGTCATTTGTGTAGCATCTGGTGTTTGCACTCAGGGTAGTATTCACATTGAATCTTTGGCTGGTAGTGAAACTTATTTTTCTCCCCGTCTCTTCCCAGGAAAAACCTTTGCCCTGCTCTCATTGTGATCCTGGGGAATCCAATTCATGACAAAACCATCACCTCTGCTCACAGCAGCAGCACGAGCGCCAGTGTGGAGTCGGACTCTGCGTCTGCAGGAGTTTCCGACCACGGCCGGGGCTCAGGCTGTTCCTCCACCGCACCTGCCCTGAGCGGGCCCGTGGCTCGGACCATCTATTACATTGCAGCCGAGCTGGTCCGGCTGGTGGGGTCGGTGGACTCCATGAAGCCCGTGCTCCAGTCCCTCTATCACCGCATGCTGCTCTATCCCCCACCCCAGCACCGGGTGGAAGCCATCAAAGTAATGAAAGAGGTAGGGATGCACGAAAGAAGGCCACCACGCCTGCCGGGCGTCTGAGCACAGAGTTTTGCAAGCAGGAAGCACTCAGAAAATGTTTGCCGTTTGCCTGCTAGAATGTCATTGCTACCACACTGTATCCAGTGCGTGTGCGCGTGTTGGGAGCTGGGGTCAGGAGAGCTGATGAGTGCCCACTGATGCCAAGCCATTGGATCATTTAAGCTGCATGCATCTGACTGGGCTGAGATTTCATTTTGCTCCCCTAGGTACTGTTTGTGCAGATATATGTATTTACTCACTTTTGCCAAAATTAGATTTCAAAATTTTATATTCAGGTTGTATGTTATCCAGAAAAGAGCATTACTAATGTCTGATGAGTAAAAAGAAGCCCTTTGCCCCATCCCTTCTTAGGTTTCATATCTCCCCAGCAAGAACATACAGGTTTTCCAGCTTATACCAGCCATCCCAGTGTGCTTCTTCATGGTTTTGAGGAGGAACTGGGGTTGTTTTAAAGGTACTTTAAACTAGAATTCCTCTGCTTTCTTTCAACTAACCAAAAAAGAAAAGTGATCAACATCTTTGTATTTGCAGACCTGTTTGTGAAGGTCAAATTGCATTTGCTTTTGGTAACTAACACCAAAAACAACAGAGTAACAAAATTCCCTTCTTGATGATTCGTTTATTTTAAGCAATATTTGCTACTCACCATTTCTAAAAAGCTTAATTTGAAATTCTTCTTGGTGTTGTTTTAATGAGATTTGACTGTAATGAATACTGGCAGGTTCTGACCCAACGTTTTAGAAATGAAAAGTGAGCCAGATTTACTTGCCAGTTAAGAAAATCTATGAGCACACAATAAGAACCACTTTTTTTCCTTACCTACTATGTGCCAGGCACTTCACCTACGTTAGCTTTAATATTCATGATAACTTAGGGAGTTAGCTTTAATATTCATGATAACTTAGGGATGTTGAAGACCATCGCTTCAGGCAATGGAGATCAAAGGGTCAGCTTTATAATCCATCAATACTAGGTTGGTGAATACAATACCATTTAGGGGGCAAGTGAGACTAGACTACTTTGTCACTACCCAAAAGGCAGTGGCCCTCCCCTGGGGACCCAGCCCTGCCTGTTACGCTTGTAACCTGGGAAGTAGAAGTGGACTTTTTCTGAATAGGCAGGTCTTCAGGAAAAGGGAAGAGGAGGAGGCTAGCCAGGTGTGCTCAGCTCCTGCTCCTGAATTCACCACTGGGAAGAGAGAGAGAAGAGAGAAGAGAGGCCCAGAATTGTATTCCACTGGATGTTCCTCCCATAGAAACATGATGTCAAGAAAAAGCAATTTTTCTCTCCCACAAAGAAACTAAGTCTTCCAAGGGTCAAATGATTCACCCAAAATCACAAAGCGAGAGAGAAATAGTGTAAACGCTGGTCTATCTGAGCCTAAGCCTAGGACTTGACTTTGATATTTGCAATGCAAATGATTCTAGGTGCCCTTTGCAGGCGGCTCAGTGATCCTTTCATAAGCCTAAGTTTAAGAGTCAGAGTTCAGCCCTAGCCGGTTTGGTTCAGCAGTTAGAGTGTCGGCCTGAGGACCAAAGAGTTTCGGGTTCGATTCCAGTCAAGGGCATGTACCTTGGTTGCGGTTTGGTCCCTGGCTCTGGTCAGGGTTGTATTGGAGGCAACCAGTCAGTGTGTCTCTCTCACATCAATGTTTCTCTCTCTCTCTGTCTCTCCCTCTCACTCTATCTGAAGATAAGTGGAAAAATATCTTCGGGTGAGGATTAAAAAAAAAAAAAGAGAGAGAATTCAAATCCTCTCTGCCACTCACCAGCTAAATCATTTAACTCTGAACTTAATAATTTTTTCATCTGTACGTATGTTGTAAGTATAAAGTGCTAAGCAGATATTTGGTGTGCTTATTGCTACTCTAAGGAAGAGAAAAACGAAACCTGGGGAGTGGAAGTAGCTGGTGCTCACTACCCCCTGCCCAGAACAGAGTACCAGTTCTAGCTAGTCTGTCTCTGCTTTTTGTCTTTCTGGACTTAGGATCATAAATCACCACTGTTGGCCGTTTTCCCATTCTCTGATGACTTCTTACTGCCTCTCAAGTCTGAATTACTCTGTCTAGTTTCTGGACTGTTCTGTCTTCATTCTCTTTCCCCATCTTTCCCCAGGATCATTCTTATTCCATCTGACCGACCTGCTCTGTTCAATGCCCACCTTCCTGCCTCTCTTCAGACTCCCCCTCCCTGGTCCTGTTGGCCACGCCATGAGTGGTTGACTGCAACAGGCTGGGCACTCCTGGCACCTCACATTAGCTTACTTAGTCTCCCTGAGGAAGATAATGTGCCCATTCTCCAGAGGGAGAACTGAGGCTCCGTCAGAAGGTGCCCCCAAGTCCTTGTGAGTCGTAGAGGTAAAACATGAACCCAGGCTCTAAATACAGCTGCCTCTTTCCTGTGAAAATCCTCCTCCTCTGTGACTCTGCTTCCTCAGACCACTGCTTTTGCTCTGCTTAAAATCCCACCCCACCACTTCAATTGATTATATGTGGCAACACACTGTTTCATAGTTCAGTGTGGAGCAAACTTCTTGTCTCCTAAATATATTTTTGTATATGTTGCTTTTGTATGTTTCCCCTGGTACCTCACACCGCAGTGCTTGAATCAGCATAAGCGTTTAATATATTTTAACTATGACAGATGGTCCCGAAAACAGACTCTCTGCAAAGAGGGTATTTTGTAAGCAGCAGCAACGTCGGGGCTGACGGGCACTGGAGTATTGCTGCCCGTAGTAGAGCCACCTGATACCTGAGTGCTAAAAATACTTTGCCGGCAGGGGACGTAGGTGTCCGAATGCATTTTAAATAACCGAGTTACTACTGCAAAGGAAGTTAGTTATGTTTCCCCCTTTTTAGGCCCCCAGGGTTATTTTGCAGGGCAAGGCTGGAATTAGACACCAGGGCCTCAGTGGCATGTGTGGGTGGTGCTGCCCCGTGAGCACAGCAGGCTGCCGTGGGCCAGGTTGTTCTGAACAGCGGAGCCTCCGTTTTCTAGGACAGCACCGACCATTTGGGAAGGTTGGTAACCTAGAAAACAGAATGTGCCGGGTTTATGCACACAGAACCACTGGGCACTCAGGATGTTTGTTTAGCCTTTCGGAGTTTGGACCCTGGTGTGTTATTTCCTGTTCTCTCTGTAATCTGTGACTCTGCCACGTGTGCCGTGTGTGCCTGTGACTCAAACACATGCAGGACGGTTTGTTTTTCAAAGGATATTTTCTTTTCTGTTTCCACTCTCCCAAAAAGTGAACAGTAATCAAAAAGCACACCTTGCCTCCTTTTCTTTCTCCCGTGGTTCAGCTTTAGGAGTTCCTAATCTTTTTTTTAATTTTTATTTTTTATCCTCACAGGAGGACATTTTTGCATTTATCTTCAGATAGAGCGGGAGGGAGAAAGGGAGGAAGAGAGAGAGAGAAACATCGATGTGAGAGACACATCGAGTGGCTGCCACCCACACGACCCCAACCGGGGCCAGGGACAAACTGCAACCAAGGTATGTGCCCTCAGTGGGAACCGAACCTGGGGCTCTCCGGTCTGTAGGCCGATGCTCTAACTGCTGAGCCAAACTGGCCAGGGCAGGAGTTTCCTAATCTTAATCAGAACTGTGACACCCAACCGCTGATTTCATATCCCCCATTCCCACCTGAAGAGGCTGACATCAAACATGTCTTCTTTCTCTCTAAGTATTTGTTGAGGGTTCTTCAGAAGCCTAATTATTTATTCTCCTTTCCCTCCAGATTTGGAAACAACTGAATAATAAACACAAGATTAATGTGGGAATTAATATATATAATCTAATTTATCACTGGTCAAGCTAGATTAGAGAGTGTAATGGATCCCAAGAGAAAGTGATATTTCCTACTTTATTCCCCTTGAAATGCACTTACCCTTCTAACAAGAGAGGGGGCAGCTAGAGGCCCACAGGATCAGCACTTCACTTGGATGCAGGCCTGGCAGTGTGTGTGGTGGTGGGGGGAGGGGGGCGTGGCAGGGGTGTGGAGGTGGAGGTTCAATGTCAAAGAAATAGAATGTGGAGAAAAAAGTGGAAGCTTCATTTCTGTGCCTCCAAGGGGTCAGAAGTTCACAGTTTCTGGAGTAAAAAAGAAATATGGAAAGGGGAAGAGGAGTGCCCTTTAAGATATACCTTTTTCTACTTAATATACCTTTTCCTGCAAATATAATTCACTTGGAAAATAATGGACATGGGATAGGATGTCTGTTCCAATACACTTAATTAACCAGTCTTTTCTTGAATTAATTTAGCCTCAAATTGAAATTTTCTATAAAGACTTTTCATATGGAAATAAAATTTAGTACTGAACAATTATGAAAATTCTATACATGAAAACTTGTAGGATGCAGCCAAAGCAGTGCATAGAAGAATATTTATAGCTTCAATTGCTTATATTAAAAAATAGCCTAAAATTAATGTTCTAATTCTCTAACTTTTACATAGTTAGAAGAAGAACAGATTAAGTTAAATGAAAGCAGAAAGGAGGAAAAATAAGGGTAAAAGCAGAAAGTAGTGTGATCCTGCACTGTACTGTCTCCACTGGAGTGTGACCAAGGAGTGAGAATCCACTGCCCCTGTGCTGCCTGGCAAGCAGTGAAGGTTCAGGTTCCGTCCTCAGGACTGGCAGTATGGCAGAGGCAGTCATGGCCCTCCTGATGCAGTGGTTCTGAGAGGAGAAGACTCAGATGTGAAGGCCACTGGACTGAGCCAGGGAACCTGAAGGTCTGGAGGCACAAGCTGATTACGTATTCTTGAATGGCCTTGAGAGCTCAATGCCCAGAGCTCATAATTAGCCAAATTGGTCTGTGTTATATCAATCTCTGAGGACTTGCTATTAATAATAGAACAGGAAAAGGGAATGTACTTTCAAAATTTGGAGCCCCTCCTTTTTTCAGGAGTAAGCTTCCCTGTACTTCTCATTTCCACCTTCCAAGTTGCAAAAGATAAATTGTTTATAAATTCAAACAATTTTTTCAACTGAAAAAAGCAAAGTAGGACTTGTATGTCTGCATGTTTTTTGAATTGATCATTCCATATAGGGATAATTATGTTTTTTATACCAAGAATATGATATAATTTCTATTTTCACATTTAATATTTATGTCTCTGAAGAAAATAAAGAGAAACTTTCTCTGTTTTTTTCAAAGAAAAAGAAAGTAATGTGATAAAAAGCAAACATAATATAGTATTATAGTTCAATAAAGTGAAAAATACCAGGACTCTGAAAAGACTAAGACAATTAAAAAACCCCTGGCAAAAGCAATAAAAAAAATTCCAGAATCATTAAAAACAAACAAAAATAAGAATGAAAAAAATGCACATAACTATAGATGTTATAAACGTTAAAGAAGGTATTAATATTAAGACAGCCATAGGCCAATAAATTTGATAACTTAGACAAAATCGATAAATTTCTAAGAAACAACACGATGTTTAGAAAGTTGGCTCATGAAAATGAGGACTTAAATAGTCCCATTATCTTTAAAGTCATTGAATCAGTAGTTAAAATCTTTCCATTTAGACAAAAATTACTGACCCCATACAGCTTTAGAAACATCCAAGGAGTGGGTAATTCTAACATGTGAACTTTTCCAGAGAGTAGGAAGAGGGAGTACTTCTCACCCCAGCTTTCAAAGCTAGCCAACATGATAGCAAACTCAGAACAAAAGAGAATAGGACAGTTAAATTACAGGCCAATTTCTCCAAAGAACTTGGGTGCAAGTGCATTCTAGTTCTGTGCTATACATTTTTTTGAAACAATCCTCAGAGCGTTTTCTTGGTTTAAGCTGGTCCTGAACTGAGGAGCTAGCTGGGAACCCAGGTGCACTCCACATCAAGAATACCTAGATCAAGTTTATTAAGATCTGGCTTCCAAATAGTGGTGTTTCTCCTTAGACTGTATCGCATGTATCTCTACATGTATGTAGGGAAAGTACATGTTCATTTGATCTCACAGTTTTAAAACCTTTTTTTTTATGTTACTCGCTTTTCCATTATTTTCTCTCCTTTTTATTATAGCTACTGGCGAGCCCACAGCGTCTCTGCGATTTGGCAGGACCCAGCTCCACTGAACCCGAATCCAGAAAAAGATCCATTTCAAAGAGAAAGTCTCATCTGGATCTTCTCAAACTGTATGCTACATTCTGCTTTTTAGGTCTCTATTGCTTGGCAAAGACTGCTTCTCTGAATTCTCTTAACCTTGTTTTGAAATCCCTGAAATTTTATGAATATACACTGTATGAAATGTGACTATTGAGTAACATACCCACAGGCCATATGAGAAGTCTTACCTCAGTGTATTATAATCATATGACTTTACACATTTTCATATTGACTTAAAAAACTCAATGTTCAAAATGAAATGTATGAAAATTATTCATTGGGGTTATTTTAGGGAAACCCTTTCTGAATTAATCACAGTAGCTATAGGATTCCTCCTTTAGTTGTAAGATTCCTTTTAGCTCTAGGATTTCCTTTCCCCCTAGAAAATTTAATATTATCTGATTTGTAATAGCTGTATTCACATGCATCTATTCAGGAATATGTTTATTTCGTAGAAAATGTGCACATTATCATAATTATAGCCATTATAACTATTTTCTGTTTGAAAACTGAACATAATACAATGGTGAGATTATTCATTGCCTGTCCTTGTGAAGGTGATAAATTCCCATCTGGAATTTTGTTTGTACCCAAATAAACCAGCCAACCCTGAGAGCGTGATTCAAGGTAGGCTACTTTACCTGGAGGTTTTCCTCTGCCAGCCTGAGTGTGTTTGTTTCAGTTCTTTTGGCCCAGACCACTTAATTTCAGGCAAATTAAAGTATGTGTTTGGAATACTCCGCCTTTCACCAGTCTTTCACAATTCTTGTTCATTTTGGAGCGTTTTTCCATTTTTCGTGCATTGATGCCGCTTTCTCCTGTGAACACTTGCAGCATCATGGATGGCATGACCGAAGCGTGCATCAAGGGTGGCATCGAAGCCTGTTACGCCGCTGTGTCCTGTGTCTGCACCTTGCTCGGGGCCTTGGACGAGCTGAGCCAGGGCAAGGGCCTGAGTGAAGGTCAGGTCCAGCTGCTGCTTCTGCGCCTGGAGGAGCTGAAGGACGGGGCCGAGTCGAGCAGAGACTCCATGGAGATCAACGAGGCTGACTTCCGCTGGCAGCGGCGAGTCCTGTCCTCCGAACACACGCCGTGGGAGCCGGGGAACGAGCGGAGCCCTGACATCAGCATTAGTGTGACCACGGACACGGGCCAGACCACTTTGGAGGGAGAGTTAGGTCAGACCACACCTGAGGAGCACAACGAAAACCACAAGAATGGCCTCAAGTCCCCAGCCATCCAGGAGAGCAAGGAGACGCTGAGCAAAGTGTCCGAACCAGACGCAGGAGACCAACCAGATGTTGTCCAAAGAAGCCACACGATCGCTTACCCTGACATCACCAATTTCCTGTCAGTGGACTGCAGGATGAGGTCCTACGGATCGAGATACAGTGAGAGCAATTTCAGTGTAGATGACCAGGACCTTTCCAGGACGGAATTTGATTCCTGCGACCAGTACTCGATGGCAGCAGAGAAGGACTCGGGGAGGTCTGACGTGTCGGACATTGGGTCCGACAACTGTTCACTGGCTGATGAGGAGCAGACCCCTCGGGATTGCCTGGGCCACAGGTCCCTGAGGACTGCTGCTCTGTCTCTCAAACTGCTGAAGAACCAGGAGGCCGACCAGCACAGCGCCAGGCTCTTCGTGCAGTCCCTGGAAGGCCTCCTTCCTCGCCTGCTGGCCCTGCCCAGTGTGGAGGAGGTGGACTCGGCCCTCCAGAACTTTGCCTCTACCTTCTGCTCGGGTTGGTAAACGATTTTTGCTGTACAGTCAACAAGAATATTCAGAGCCTTTGGCCTTAATGGGCAATAATGGTCATGCTTGCTTGAGGTGCACCAAGCATCTTAATGAACCTTTGGGTTTCTTAAAGTGAGCAAAGGAATGTAAGACTTACTGGTGGTGGTTTGTTTGAGTTGTAGTCAGTTGATGGCTGGAATATGGACTCTGAGGGTGATAAATGAAGAGTAAGAGGGAAGGGCACTCTAGAAAGCTACTGCTGACTGAAACACAGTGGTGATCTGTGATTCCCCAAACACTGGATTTTAATCTGCTAGGTCTTGGTGTCTGACAATCGCGGCGAACACACTTTTGGTATATCAATATGCAAGTTGTTTTTTTAATTTTAGTTTTTATTTTTTCCTTTTTTTAAAAATTTTTTTAATTAATTTATTTTTGTTACAGATGTTTGCCCTTTTTCCCCCATTGACACCCTCCTCCTGATTTCTCCCCCCGCCCCATCCCAAGCATTATTGTCTATGTCCATTGATTACACATACATGAATATAAGTTCTGTGGTTTATCCCCCCACCCCCACCCTCCCTTCTGAGGTTTGTCAGTCGCAAGCTGTTTTGAATGAGGTCTTGGATCAGATGGAGGTTTGCGGCCGACGAGGCTGTCCTGACAGGTTCTGCATTCCCCCGAAATTCCAAACAGTGTGTGATACTCTGGTGTCCTTTGGTAACATCACATCCTCCAATCTCAGACCCTTCCTGTCTGTCCACTGCGAACATGGTGACCAGACCATGTTTAAACAGGAGAGCTGTGGGGAATATTGGCCGAAGTATACGAGGGAGCTAGTCTGGTGTTAGTGAAAGGCGGGAGACAGCAACCTAGAGTTTTGGTGGAGGAAGGAGAAGAAGAGACAGGGAAATAGCATTTCACTCAGTGAGTGAGGGATGTAAAGATAATTTTCTTTTTTTAAATTTTTTTTATTGATTTCAGAGAGAGGAAGGGAGAGGGAGAGAGAGCTAGAAACATCGATGATAAGGGAAACATCGATTGGCTGCCTCCTGCACACCCCCTACTGGGGATCAAGCCCACAACCCGGGCATGTGCCCTGACCTGGAATCGAACTGGGGACCTCCTGGTACATAGGTTGATGCTCAACCCCTGAGCCACACTGACCGGGCTGTAAAGATAATTTTCTTACAAGGTACTTACACAGGGAAAACCCAGTTTTTTCTTTTATTTGTAGGGAAAATGCAGTTCTTTCTTACTGTGTGTTTCTTCCCTGTGTGTCTCCTTGACTAGTCACATAGAACACTTCACTTTTGACACTTCTGGTCACCTGATTTGTGGAGGTATTTCCCCGTAACAACAAGCAAGTCTCTGACACCAGCTGGTGTTCGGTTTAACTCAATTCTGACACTTTCTACCTGGAAATAGCATCAAATCTCAGGCTCAGTCCCACAGACTGCCCCCACCCCACTTCAGCTGCCAGTTGCAAGACCATGCTCTTACCTGTGCTTCTGACTGGTTATGAATTGGAGGTTCCCATGACCCCCTCTTTAGGTTTAATTAATTTGCTAGAGGGGCTGACAACTCAAGGAAACACTTAGGTTTACCAGCTTACCAAAGGACATGCTAAAGGGTACAGACGAAGAGATACACAGGGTGAGGTCTGGGAGGGTCCTGTGCATAAGAACTCCTGTCCCCATAAGTCAGGGCGCACCACCCTCCTGGTAGATGGATGTGTTCACCAGCCGGGAAGCTCCCAAACCCCCTACTGTTGGGATTTTATGGAGGCTTCCCCACATAAGCATGATCGTTATTAGCTCCTTTTCTAGCCCCTCTTCCCTGCGGTGTGGTCCCCGGCCCTGGCTGGGGTCATGCAGGAGGTACCCAATCCATGTCTCTCTCTCACATGGATGTTTCTCTCCTCTCTTCCTCCCACTCTGTCTGAAGATAAATGGAAAAATATCCTCTGGTGAGGATTAAAAAAAAAAAAAAAAAGAACACAGAAACCTCTGGAGTTGATTTGCCCTGGTGAGAAACCGATCAGTTTAACTCAATTCTGAAATTGAGTTAACAGACTGAAAAATTTTAGCCAGCAAATGTGTGATGGTTTTCCAAGCCCTGACAGATGTGTATGTGTAGAAAGTTGGCATGTTATTGACTCCTGGAAATCTACACTAAAGAAACAGAAACTCAAGTAGAGATTTGAATATCAAAATGTATATGATAGTATCATTTCACAGCAGAAATATTAGAAATAGCCTAAATCCCTCAAATAAGGGAAAAGTTAAATGAATTATAGTATATCCATTTATGATATTATATAGCCATTTTAAATGATGTTTTCAAATAATATTTAATGATATGGATAATGGTCATAATATAATTTTTAAAAAGATTTAAAGTTAACATCAAAATGTTAATACTCATCTCAGAATGGTATGATTACAGATTATTTTTCTTTTCTTCTTTGTACCTTTTTCCAAATTGCTAAAATATTTTTCTTATAACTTCTATCATCAGAAAATTAGAATCATAGACTTAAAGAAATCTGTTATCAAGAAAATCATATCATGTGATTACAAAGGTTTAAAAAATTGATGATGCCCAGTATGCTGAGTGGGTAGGAGAGTATTCTCATGCATAATTGGTAGGAGGAAGGGTTGGTATCAAATTATTTGGAAGCTATTTTGGCCATATCTATCAATATTATTCTGTTCTTAGGAATTTATCCTACAGGTACTCTTGCAGAGGGCTAAAAGTTATGTCATCCTTTCAGCTTTTTTCCAAAAGAACATTAATAACACAGGGAGAGAATGAACTTTATAGAACACTGGAAAACACAAATAGAATACATTAAACATTGTAGTTCCTATAGTTTGTCACCCCAAATTTGAAGAATACTATTACTGTTAGAAAAGGACGTAATTATGGGTTACTGCACTAAGCGTCTTCCATGCATTGTTACATCTGGTTCACACAGCAAACTGGTTCATTCATTCAGTGTACTGTATGCCAGGCACTGTTCTAGGCACAGGATTCTCTGTGCACTAGACTAAGTCCCACCCTCTCATAGATCCTACATAACAGTACATAATAGTAGTGGTGGCAGGCAGTAAACAAATTATATATTCATATAATACTGGGCAGAATAAATGCCTTTGAGGCCATGAAAACAATTCAGGGTGAGGAGGAAGAATATTGCAGGGGGAGGTGGGTGGGGGGGTGTTATTTTAGATGGAGTGGAAAGGGAAGGTCTATGAATAGCGGACACTTCAGCAGAAACCTGAAAGAACTGAGGGAGCAAGTCATCTAGTGATCTGGGGAAACCATTCTGGGAAGTGGGGAAAACAAATGCAAAGGCCCTGAGGCAGGCCCGGGCTTGGTGAGGCCAAGGAACACAGGTCAGTGTGGCTGTAGGGAGTGGAAGGAGAGAGGAGGGGAGCTGGGTTTTATTTTATTGTGATAGGAAGCCGTTGAAGACTTTGAGCAGGAAATACACATAGTCAAATATTTTGCCCATTTTTGGGTAAAAAGCTGAGACTTCGAGGATTTAAGTGATTTTACCAAAGTAGCTGGTGAGTAATACATCAAGGTTTGCCCAGGTAGACTGATTCTGGACTGTGTGCTCTGCCCCACCAGGCTGGGGCGTGTAGCTGTCCCCAAAGCTGTCTTGCTGGCTGTCGTTGCTTTACAGAAATGCCCTGCGGTTTGCATGTTCCTGTCACCAGGGTTGCGCTGTGGCTCTCCATGAGCCAGTCTTGCCAAGTGCACTGTTGGCAGCCCTAAGGTCTCTTGGTCCTCTGCCTCAGGCATGATGCACTCCCCCGGATTTGACGGGAACAGCAGCCTGGGCCTGCAGATGCTGATGAACGCCGACAGCCTGTACACGGCCACGCACTGCGCTCTGCTCCTCAACCTGAAGCTCTCCCACGGCGACTACTACCGCAAGCGGCCCGCCCTGGCGCCTGGCACGATGGTGAGTGTGCGCTCTCCACGCAGACCCCGAGGACAAGCGGTGGCCTCAGGGCTGGAAGGCTGAGCGGCAGTGCCCTGGGAGGGATGGCGCTGTGGAGCGTGGGAAGAGACGTGATGGGATTTGTACAGCGTGGTGAGCCTCACACTCCCCACCTTGCTCCAGAGACTGCAGGACCCCGAGTGCCCAGTGGCCCAGTCATTTCATCTGGTGGCATTCTTCAACACACACATGAGACGCGTTCAAAAACACATGATCAGCATGTTAAGTAGCAGATGTGCAGGGAATGGCCTCCTGTACTGAGATGGAAGGTGTCTTTTGCAAAAACTTCTCATTGTCTTCCAAAATGTACCCAGAGCTACTTGTGTGACCCAGAGCTAAGTGTAGGCATTGTCAACAACCAAGCCCCTCCCGTAAGGTGTGGGATGAGAAGAAGGGTGCTTATCCTGTGGTCGGCTCCCCAGCCCAAGCAAGCCACTCCGTGGTGTACCCTAATATCAGTTCGTGGACCCAATCCATGGAGCTGCATCAAGGGTATCAGTGATCATTTGCTTGTCTGCTTGATAAAGTGTAAGTTCCCAAGGGTCAGCGTGGCTTCTTGAGTATCAGTCTCTTAAAACACCCATGTTTTCTCAGGGAGCGCATGTGTCTCTGCTGCTGCTGCTGGGCAGTGAGAAGAAGGAGCTGTGTTCAGTATTTCTGTGCAGTTTCTAATCCTCTCACACATCAAAGAGCAAAAAATATAAATTATGCTACCCCTAATCCTTTGACGGCATTTCTTTAAAAAGATATCATAAATGAAAGGAGCGTCGTGAAGTTTGGGATTTCTCCTCCTGTTTTCTCCTACCCTCAATCAACAAGGTTTTGTTTTTCCTGCAAGCATGGGCTCAGGGGATGTGGGGGTGAAGAGGCAGCGGAGGGGTGCAGGCGCCTGTGTGCAGCGGACGCGATTTGGTCACCTTCCCTTGTGATCGTCTCCACAGAAAGAGTTCATGAAGCAGGTCCAGAGCAGCGGGGTGCTGATGGTCTTCTCCCAGGCCTGGATCGAGGAGCTCTACCATCAGGTGCTCGACAGAAACATGCTGGGAGAAGCTGGCTACTGGGGCAGCCCCGAGGACAACAGCCTCCCGCTCATCACCATGCTGACTGGTCAGTGGCTCCTTCCGCAGCTCCATGCCACTTGGTGGGGGGGGGGGGGCTCGCTCTTCACATCCCCTTTCAGAGAAGCAGTGTGTTTGATTCAAGCAGACCTTGGAACGGCACCCACAGAACTTCCCTAGCAGTCGGTGAGTTTCAGGAAAGTGTCATGAATTCAACTCACCAGAGTTTTCTGTCCTTTTTCCATGTGGGACTCTGCGGAGCTTACTGTGCCCCATTAGATTAGGACTTACTTAGCACCTGTGTCTGTTGGTGGACAACGATAGGTCTCTTCTGGGATACGAAGTACTTTCCGGGCACAAAGCCCAGAATTATTCCTGGAAATTCTCATGTACTAATAGATACTATTATCTATATTATGCTCTGTCATTCAGTGCTCCTGGAAATTTGCCAGTAATGTAAAATGATTGATTTTAAACTTGGCTTCATTCCCATTTCTTGTCCGTATCAGAGGCCCTCTCCTTTTTTCCTAGCTGTATCAGAATTTAAAATAATGTCAAGCAGTTTCCCAGCATCTTTGTCTGTGTCCAGAGTTTTCAAAATCCTGCTTCACTATGGGAAATCTCATGTGAGAGCATAGAGAGCTTGGTGGGTGTGGTCATGAAGCACATTTTTGGCAAAAGCAGCCATTCACAGCTTTGCATGGCTTAACCGTGATGTCAGGTAAAGATAGGGAGTGCTCAAAAGTTTGGTCTGGTCATCAGTAGCCCTAATAAATGAGCCCTCCAGGCTTGTGCTGTATTTGATCTGAGTTCCCAGACTGACTTCTGATCTGAACGATGCTGGCATGGCTCCAGCTGGCAGGTGATGGGAGTATGGCCCCACGTCAACACCTTCCCTGGCCTCTCTGAGGTGCCTTGTGTCCCCACACAGCTCAGCTGGCTCTGCACCTGACAGGGCACACTGACAGGAAGGAGCAGGACGGGGCTGGGGCAGCACGGTCCAGCTGGGAGGCAGGATCTGTTGTCGTCCAAAGGGCATGTTATGTGGGTATTGGAGGCTCTTACAAAGGTGGCACAGCGAGTGGATGGCTGGCAGGTGAAATCCAAAAATGAGGAATTTGGGGGCTATTTAGGAATCAGGCAGGGAATCGAGACAGAGACAGAGAAGTCTCTCTACAGCAAGCGGAGTCCCGGTCATGGTCTGGTATTTGGAACCTTGATTCCAGAAATGGAATGGAATTTGGGGGAAGCAAAGCTGAATCCTAAGCCATGGGGGTCAGGATCAGTGGACAAGTGACTAATTTTATATTTTATTAATCATGCTAACATTTTTACATCCATTTGAAAAATATGAATTCTTCAGTCTGTGAGATGTTCATTCCTCCTACCTATAAGCCGCCCTTGGTTTCCACCCGTCTGCATAGATTCCTGTCACTAGGGATTAATGGTACTGCCCAGAGCTTAGAAGTGCCTTGGAATTTGGGTGGGGATCCTAAACCTGCCAGGTTGAATTTTAAAATACCATAGTTTGTGTCAAAATTGATCTCTTACCTGAACCTTAATAAAAGGAGTCATTCGGCAGATGTAAAAATGAACAAATAACAAGCTGTTCACAGTTGCCAGATTCATCCGTCATCACTGTTAATCAGCCCTCTCTTTTATAACAGAACAGTAAGCTCATAGGAAAGTTATCTCACTAGATTAATGATAGAAAAGCAGGCTTTTCATAAGAATTAGGCAAAATCAGGCTCTAGGATTCTTTGTAGCTAATTCCAGTTTTGAAGTGACAAGTGAATTTGAGCAGCAGTTAACCCAGAGCTTGGAAACGTCTATCTCATCTTTTCACTGCGAGCAAGGAAAAGCTGTACGCGGCCCTCTGGTCATCACGCTGTCCTGACTGGCCGTTCCTGATGTCGTGTCAAAGTGTCCTTTAGAATTGTGGAATCTTCATCATCAGATAAAAGTTGTATTACTTGAATACATCAGTCCTTTACCTAGCATACTGGCAATATTATAACTTTGATAAAAGGTGATTTCTGGTGCATGTCATTGGACTGACCACAAGTCATATTAATTTCAGTGAAATTTGTCTGTTCCCACTTTAATAGTAATATCGATTTTTCCCTGCCCAACCCCCCCCCCCCCCCCGGTTTTATTGAGATATAATTGATGTATGATACTGTATTAGTCCAGGGTGTACACATAATGATTTGATATATGTCTATATTGCAAAATGATCATCACCATAATAAGTTTAGTTAACATCTATCACCTCACATAGTTACAATATTTTTTTCTTGTGATGAGAACTTTTAGGATCTACCCTCTCGGCAACTGTCCAAGAGCTGTGTTTCCAGAAGTCTCTAGTCTTGTCGGAGTCACTGTAAGAATCAAGAAGGGAATGAAGTGATTTTCCATCAGCGTCCTGGTGGGGTCAGGGTGAAGTTCTACAGTCCAGGAATGAACCCACGCTGCCCTCTTCTCCCGTCCCCTCTCTGTGTTTCATTCAGCTGTGTTGGTTGCATTCAAGTGCATGTGCTTCCACTCACAGTCACTTCTCCAGTGCTCACTTCCTGTTACTCAGGAGTTTGGGCCCAGAGAACGGAGTACCTGACTCAGGCTACCAGGCCACTTAACTCAGAGCCACGGCTGAAGCCTAGCATTCTCAACCCCAGGCCAGTTTCTCCCTGCCAGCATGTTAGGGACTGGTCCATTGAGCTAATTCTGTGGATGAGAGTTTAACAAAAATGTAAAAAAGGTGCATTAGGATCCCGTATTGAGCTGGAGTTTGGTGTCATAAAAAGAGGCCTGGATGGGAGTCAGAAGACGAGACTACTGAATCTACTTCCTTCCTTGACCAGCTCATGGCCGTGGGCAATTTACATGCTTTGAGATTTATTTCCCCTCTTTGAAAAGAGAAAATAATACCTGTTCCGCCCATCTACCTGAAGTTGTTGGGAAGATCTAATGAAAAAAATGTTACATGAAAACACTTTGAAAATTGTAAAGTAAAGTAGTATTATCATTGAGATGTTACTATGGAATCAGGGTACACAATTATCAGACCAAAGAGGCTTATTCTATTCTTCATATTTATGAGGAAACTCTGAAAGACAAATCCATGTTGAGGTATCCTGTATACATAAAATTTGGGAATACTACCACTGTTTAGAATAAAAGTATTCAAAGATCACAACATTCTAAAATAATACATTTTCTAACAACAGAGATAGCAGTTTATTTTTTTCAATTCAAAAAATACAGCAGCCAAACAGAAGAATGCCCTGGCAATGAAAGAAAACTGGACTGAATGAATGAAACAAAGTGTTTAATATTCTGATAAAAGGTTGCTACATACTTGCTACAGAATAGATCCAAGGGATGTTTGTTGGGGGAAAAAAAGAATATTGTGGTGGCCGTTTGTTTTCGACTGGACTGTTCCAATCACGGAAAACCTTGCTCTTTTTCTTGACAGATATTGATGGCTTAGAGAGCAGTGCGATCGGGGGCCAGCTGATGGCCTCAGCGGCTACAGAGTCTCCTTTCGCCCAGAGCAGGAGAATCGATGACTCCACGGTGGCAGGTAAGTGTCTTGAGTTTATGAAAATACATACATCACATGTGGCACAAGCAATTAAATCATTATTGGCAGTTTCCAGTGCTGACAAAAATGAATTAAGGTTTTGTCTTTGTAGAATAAGTGCCTGGTGGAAGTTACTTAGCATCTTCCAGCTGGTGATGGAACATTCATTATTTATAAGCGCAAAGTGGAATCCATTAAATGGTATTTCCTGTAGTAGAATTGCACACAACTCAGTGTTGCCATTTTAATGGTCAGAGAATTCTGTGCTGTCACTCATGGCCAGGTTGTTTTTGTCTCCAAAAAGTGACCCATGCCCCTTCGCGTTCTAGGTGTGGCGTTTGCTCGCTATATTCTGGTTGGCTGCTGGAAGAACTTGATCGATACTTTGTCAACCCCCCTGACTGGCCGCATGGCGGGGAGCTCCAAAGGGCTGGCCTTCATCCTGGGAGCCGATGGCATCAAAGAGCAGAACCAGAAAGAACGCGATGCCATCTGCATGAGCCTGGATGGGCTTCGGAAAGCGGCGAGGCTGAGCTGTGCTCTAGGTATGGCAGGAGGATTTCTGACCCGTGGCCAGAGGGGTGTACCTGCGGAACACCCTGGGAATGGCCCTAGTGGGAAGCAAGGCTTTCAGGAGAGTTCTGCCAGGTGAAGGGTTAGAGAACAGACTCCGTGAAGGGGTAATTTGTTTGTTTCCTCTAAAGGAGTTGCGGCTAACTGCGCCTCAGCCCTGGCCCAAATGGCAGCTGCCTCCTGTGTCCAGGAAGAGAAAGAGGACAAGGACGTCCAAGAACCCAGTGATGCCATAGCACAAGGTAACAGCTGAAGGGCCGGAATCCACCTGCTGTCTTATGTGGGGTGTGCACACACGTGCACGGGCGAGAGCAAACACTCGTCTCCATTCCATGCGTGAGACTCGGCCTAGGTTTCCCACTGATCAGGAGGTCCCACTGGGCCATAGGCTTGGGTCCGTTTTACATGGAGGATCCAACAGACTGCTTACAGAGATCCCTCTGGACCCCAGAGATACACTGGCCACTGGCAACCAGGAAAGTCCATTTGGCTGTTAGCAGGCATTGTGTAGGACACCTGAGGTCCTGGCTAAGCTAGTCACACCTGTGTCGTCGTCTGGCCGCTGGCTTCGGCACCTCGCAGAGTGCACACTGGAGGACGTTGCAGGGCTACAGCAGGGAAGGCGGGATGGCCAGTTTTCTGAAGGGGGAAGTCAAGCCGATGGAGGAAATCCCTGAGAGGAGGTGCGGGAAGGCTTTGCTCTCAGGGAAAAACCTGAGCTTTGTGAACTCAGGGAAGAGTTGACTTTTATTTGTTAAGATCGGTTAGTCAATGAAGTGGATGATTATCTGAGTATAAGGAAAGAGACGGGCCTTCCTGACGAGGAAGATCAATGGCAAGCAGCAAACGGAAGGGCAAAGGGGACGCTTGGTCCAGTTTATGCTAATGCTATGTATCAGGTGTATCGAGGAGCTGGCAACAGGAACACGGGGCACATTTTTAAAAGCTGAGCAAAACAGGCCAGGCGACTGTTCCGCAAACTTGAATGATATGAGTCCCGTGTGAAAGCAAAGCAGCCCTCACAGATCCCGCTGTTAACTGAAAAAAAGGGTATCACAATTTTACTTAATATCTACAACCATAAATTAAATAAAAACCCTTACAAATTATATACAAATAAAAAATAAAATCAGTACCACATCATGCGACAGATGATACTTTGCTAAAAGTCAGTTTGCCCTTTGTAGCAGGAATACTGTTCGGCTTCCTCTGGAGTGAGGGTGCTATATTTCTGGGTTCTGGCCCATCACTCAGTGGTCCCACCAGGCCTGTCTTCCAGTGACTGGATACCTTTATTCACAGAGGATGCCATCATGTGGCCTTGCCTTGGCATTTTGCATAACTGACATCTTAAGTCACCTTCTGCACTCTTTATCATTAGTCTTCTAAACAATAAAAAATCATTCATTGTTTGAAGGTCACCAATATAAATGTAAACTCGGGGAATGAAATGATATGGTAATTTTCAGTTATAAAGCAGTCATCGTGGCATTCAGAGTGTAATACGTATGTTGTTTTAGGTGATCATCATCATGAATGTGTAATATTAAATCTCAGAGAGAACTTGCAGAACATCAGGAATTCTTCCATATTATCAATTTGAGTACACAGGGGTAGAGGAAGGTCTGAGCACAGATGGCTTTAGCTGGGGTCAGCTCATGGAGTCCATCCACACTACACGGCCTGACCCAGGACCCAGGGGTAGGCCTGGAGGAACTGCACCCACTAGCTCAGGTTCCATCCAACTTCTGACGCCACAGAGCTGGCGTCTCCAATGTCTGTGGAGCCCGAGGGCTGGGGCGTTTGCATGATGAACCACAGGGCCCTGCCACTGAGCAACTTGCTGCCAGTGATGTCTACTGTTTCCCTTTGCCCTTGCACGACAGCACATTCTTTCCTTGCCATCCTTTCTCTCTCCCTTTCTGTCTCCCTGACTCAGAATGTTATTTTAATGGATGTCTTTCTGGCACAGTGAAACTAAAAGTGGAGCAGAAACTGGAGCAGATCGGGAAGCTGCAGGGGGTGTGGCTGCACACAGCCCACGTCTTGTGCATGGACGCCATCCTCAGTGTAGGCCTGGAAATGGGAAGCCACAACCCGGACTGCTGGCCACACGTGTTCAGGTGCATGACGGGGTCCCCACCCTGCATGGCACCCACCCTGCCATGGGCACCTGGGGGTGATGGAAGGGTAGACTCCAGGGTCTGCCAGCACTGAAACAGATGGCAATCATTCACAGTTGGGATAAACCCCAAGCGAGAGAGTAAAAGGAGAAGACGGGGTAGGGGCCCAACTGAATGTTTGTCTTAAAGAACAGAATGACAGAATATTTTAAAATTAATGTATTTATTTTATTAGAGATGTCTTTCCTTTTTCTCCCCCATTGCTACCCTCCTCCCCATCCGTTCCCCCCGCCCCCACCTTCACCACACTGTTGTCTGGGTCTATTGGTTGTACATATATGCATATCAGTTCTATGGGGACAAAATTCTTAAACAGTGGATGATAAGCCATATAAGTTAAGTGAGTGCTATGTGGATCTAAGAGCTGGTCCTGTGTCAGCAACACACCATTGCCGCAGGTCTATTCATGTCCTCTTCCTTTAAAGAAGGATTTTGGATAGCTTACCTGGACACGTAAAGCACAAGATGCCTACTTACAATTTAGCGAAACAAAGGAAAAAATAGAATGTTGTGCCAAAGACCAAAAATTTGGTTCCAAGCGATGTAGTATCAAAGTGAAAAGAACCCCACCAACCAGTTACACCGGTCACAGCACCTGTAAAAGGAAAGCAAAGAGAGAGCTCCGCAGTCCTCCTACAACTAAGACAGAGTGTGCCTGCCCAGGCACTGGCATTCAGGCAGACCTGGGACAGGGCAAGGATACTGCCCCGGTGCGGCCCAGGTCGCGAGCTGGACTGTGTCCTATCCTCAGCGCTCACCGGCCCACAGCGTCTCGTGAGCTCAGCTCCTGCAGAGAGGTGGCAGTGCCCTCGGGAGCAGGATGACGGCCACAGCAGGGCTCAGTCACCCAGATCTCGCCCCGGGCACTGGCCAGATCTGGGTGCAGTTTAATGTCCTGAAAGCAAATACAGTCATGAGTGATGTCAGCTCTCAGCAGCATGCAGGTTGTTCAGTGTCAAAGCCCCGCCTGGAGAGGATCACAGGGAGCCAGGAGGAAGGCCGGGGCCCTCTTCATTGCTCTCGCAAGCAAGAAGGGAAAAAGAAAAAGACTAAATCATACTCAAGCAATTTATATGAAATCAAAAAATTGTCTGGTTGTAGAATATCAGAGTGGATTCTCCAGGACAGTCCTTACCAGTAACTGGACTTACTCTGGGAAGAGAGCCTCTTATGAGCCATCTTAGTCCCAGGTTCTATTGGGAACAAACAGTGTAGAAGTTGGCACTTGTACCATATGTTGTGACTGTTCTCTGTGTTTACCATGATCTAGGGGACCAGCTCACCCACCACCCCAGCATTAGTTATATGGGCTGTCAGGACCAGATAGGACAGGGCTGGGCAGGGCCCCTGAGAGAGGCCCAGTGTGGTCACAGGGCCCATCAGCCATATCACTCATTTTGGGACCCAAAGTAAGGAAATACTTCCCAAGTCCTAATCAGAGCAGTAGAGAAGGGGGAAGAGGACCTCTTGGGAAAACTCACTCCAACACAGGAATGCAGCCCAGTCAGCTGGACAGGACAGAGGGTGAACAGAGCTTTGTTTCCCAGGACGGGGTAGGAGAATGTGAGGATCCTCACCCCACTTCCAGGCTGTCTGGCCCAACCCAAAGAAATATGCATGATGAGGGCACGGAGGGAGATGGCTATCCCCACAGGAAGGAGAGAATTGGGAAGCACCATAAAACTAGCTGCGTTTCCTTTTGTCTCTGTGGGGTTTGCAGAGCTGGTCCGGTTGAGCTGCAGTTTTTACCAGCTGCTGTGTGTGACTCTCTCTAGGGTGTGCGAGTACGTGGGCACGCTGGAGCACACCCACTTCAGCGATGGCACCTCTCAGCCCCCCCTGAGCATCAGCCAGCCCCAGAAGGCCGGAGGCGGAGGCGCGGGACTCCTTGGGGACCTGGAGTGTGAGGGCTCGCCCCCGGAGCAGAGCCTGGAGCAGGAGAGCCTGAGCGCAGCGCCCGTCATCCAGCCGCTGTCTGTCCACGAGCTCGTCAGGGAAGGCAGCCGAGGCCGGGCCGACTTCCGCGGGGGCAGCCTCATGACCGGCAGCAGCGCCGCCAAGGCCGTGCTGGCGCTGTCCACGCAGGCCGACAGGTGTGTGCGCCCACTGTCCCGCCCCCGCTGGCTGCCCCTCGGCACCCCGCCGCTGCGGGCTGCCCCAGGCCCTCTCTCTGGTCTCAGAGTCACTCCCGGGACAAGTGGATTTGTTCGTGTCATTTAAACCTCGTTTAATTTTTTTCAAAGTGTGCCTCCTGCCACCGAACACTTAGGGTGAACTGTGTCTAAAGACTAACGGGAGGCCAGGCAGGCTGTCCGGACCACGGGCGCTTCACCTGTCCCCTGCACCCGAAATCGGGCCACGAAGCAGCTCTCACCGGTGGCCACGAGGGTCACTTCATCAGTGAAGCACTGAGGAGAGAGCCTGGCAGATAGTAAAAATCCACTATTTTTATGATAATTCGTATTTTAAAATCCTATACCCCAGAGTGCGGTATATTATTAAGTGATGCCCAGTTAAGTTTGAGAGGGGAAAACAAACAATAACTCCAACGGTCTGGTGACCCTTCTTTTTATTTATTTATTTATTTATTTTATTAATTTATTTTTGTTACAGATGTTTCTCCTTTTTTCCCCATTGACACCCTCCTCCCCATCCCCCCACCCCATCCCCAGCTTTGTTGTCCATGTCCATCAGTTATGCGTACATGCGTATAAGTTCTGTGGTTTATCCCTTCCCTCCCCCCCACCCCCTCTTCTGAGGGTTGTGGTGACACTTCTTGATGTTGAAAGTGCTTTTGGTCACCAGTCACATGTTATACCACCTCACTGCACTCTCCAGACTTGGTTCCTGGGCCCCAGACTACCCTGCACAGGTGCAGTGAGGTCTGTAAGGTGAGGACGGACAGCAAGGGGTGGGGGGAAGGGGACGCACACTCACAGGCTGGGCTCAGAACACCCCAGTTCTTTCCTGGTGTTGACACCAACCAACGCAAGGTCATGTCTGTATAAATAGTTGCATTGAGACTCAGTTTCCCTCTTCATCTACCAACCCAGTACATGTACTGACTCAGTACAATAATCCCCTTTTTCTGTTTCTCTAACACGGCAGCTAAGAAAGTATTTTGGAATCTGGTTGCAGGTGTCAGGTGGGATATAGCAGTAACCACCGGGTTTTCTTACTAGGAAAGAAGAAATGGTTCATGAGTTCCAGAAACCAAATGGTATTAAAATTGGAATTACAAAACAGCGAGAAAAATGTGTTTATTACAATAATTTGTGAATGATTAATTCACCTCATATTACTCCTTCATAAGGGACTTGTTCTTCAATTTCTATTAGAGACTCTCCCCCTGACCCAGCGTGTGGCACCCCACAGGGCTGCTTGCCCCCTGGTGTCACCACAGGATAGGAGGCAGCCATTGGATGGCCCAATGCAGTGGAAGGCTGGCTCGCCTCACTGCTAATAAGCCACACAAACCCATATTTGATCCTGACATTCTGAATACCAGGAGCCTGCGGTCCTCCTCTAAGCCCTGCTACCTGTGGCTCACCTCCTCCTCCCCAACTCCTCTGAGAATGTCTGTGCCCAGCTGAGTGGAAAAGAAAAGACCCTGCAGGGTCTGTTATGTTCAGGAATGGTCATTATTCCAGTAGATCCTGGAGCTCCCCTGAGTCCTGGGCCCCAGCTGTCTGAGTTGGAGGAGATGAGGACAGTCCCCGCCCTCAGGGAGCTCACAGGATGGGATTTACTCTTCTTTTCTGTCCTCAGAGCCATGCCCAGCATTATATTCATCAGTTGGAGCCCATCAAAAGCCGTGATTAATTTGCTGGGTTTTTCTTTAATATAGCTTATGAGACTGAGGCCAATTCTAAGGAGTCCGTTCCGAGTTATTCAGTTTCTGGGAGCGATGCTTTGCCATCTTTCAACTTCTTGCCAAATTTTTTATGAGTGCCTACAATGCCTGAGCTGTGCCCTGAGATACAAAGATTTCTTTTTTTTAAAATATGGTTTGTACCCTTCAGATTAAACTCTCAGAGTTAGAGCATACTGTACACAGTCATAATAGACATAATGATACCATACATTTTATTACAGTGTTTACACAACATGTCATTAATCACATCTAACAAAATTACCATCATCATCCTGCCATAAAGACTTTGCTGAATTGTTTCCAAGTAACAAATCTTTTTGTTTCACCCAGGCTCTTTGAAGATGCAACAGATAAGTTGAACCTCATGGCTTTGGGAGGTTTTCTTTACCAGCTGAAGAAAGCATCACAGTCCCAGCTTTTCCATTCTGTTACTGACACAGTTGATTACTCGCTGGCAATGCCAGGTAATTCCTTCCCTGAAGACACTGTGCCCTGAGGTTAGCAGGACACAGTCCAGACCTCTGATACCAACAGCCCTCCAGAAGACTCAACTCCCCGTTCCCTTCGCACATGGTCACCCTGGCCAGTGTGCCATCTAGTACTAAGGCATGATGTGTGTGTGCATGGTGAGGGCTGGGATTATTCTTTGTGAATGGAAATGCTGCCGCCACTGTTACAGGTGTTACCACTGGAGCTGGGCTAGGTGGTTCTGCTAAGTATGAGGCTTGTGATGACAGAGAAATTATGTGGCTACTCAGGGTGCAGGTAGCTCTCATGAGGGTGGAAACCCTTCTCCACAAACCACACCACGTTCCTCCGTCCAGGCAGCTTGCAGAAGCCACTACTGATTCCAAAGTGGACGGTGGGAGAGAAAAATGGAAGCCTCGTGCCACTCCTAGGAAAACTGCTCTCCTTTCTGGGCATGCCTTTAATGATGGGTCAGTGTCCCTGTCTTCATGCATGAGGACAGATGAAGGCCAACCCGTGCAAGAGGGAATAGACTTGTACTGAACTGTCCACTGGCCCCAGGTGGGTGGCAGGCTGCTCATAAATGCAGCTGTCCCGTAGCCGGGTGGTGGTGCTGAAACAGTGGGTGCCCTGTCCAATGAGTTCAGGCAGAGGCACAGCCCTGTGGCGGGTTGGACTGCACGACCTCTGAGGCCCCCTCCGTCTTTAGGAGTCTGAAGTTCTAAGTGGAATATATTTGGCCTTTTGATCCTTACTGCAGATTCTAATTTGAGAACCACTCTCCTGTCCCCACTAGTTTTTAATAGACTTCAAAACCTTAGCAATATAAAGCCAACTTTCCAGAACATCAGACCTCCAGAGCATCTCTGAGCCCACGGCAACCTTCTGAGTCTTTTGCATCGGAGAAATCAGCAGACTCGGAGCTTACAAAACGCGATGAGCAGGGTCAGGAAGAGGCAGCAGACCAGGAGGACGAAGCATTGGCTTTGCAATTAGTCAGATGTGAGTCAAAATGCTGCCCTCACCACGTACCAGATGCATCGTCTTAGACAAGTCAGTTCACCTGTCCAGCTTTCCATGTACTAATCTGTAAAAATGGCCGTGACTGCATGTATTTCTTAAGGTGTGCTTTAACAATTAAAATGGTTAAAGATGCCAGGAACCAACACAAAGTCTGATGTAGAGTAAACAAGGAATAAATGTCAGTGATTATTATGACTGGAATTTTGAAGTTTATTTGATACGTCAAGACTTACAAGAAGCATTTGGTTGGAAGAGCCTGATGATGGTCAGCATTTTGTAGGCAGTAAAGGGGAAGTGACGGGAGTGGAAGAAGTAGCAGAGATCAGAGTGGGCAAAGGCTGTACTGAAGTGATGCACAGCAGGCTAGGCAGTGTGTTGTTGGGTAGCAAAGGGGCCTGACTTACTTGGCACGGGCTTCAGAGGTGCCCCTAAGGACTGGCAAAGTGGACGATGACTGTAAAGGATGACGAGAAGAGTCATGACATTAGCCAAGAGTGTGGGTCAGGTAGTATGTGCCCATACTTTATGAGTATTATTACATTTAATCCTTAAAGTAACTTTAAGAAACAGGTCCTATTATCCCCACTTTTACAATGAGAAACTGGATCAGAGATGTAAAGCTCTGGTCCAATGTAATCCAACTACCAAATGGTGGAGAGAGTATTTGACACAGCCCTCCTGTGTCAACACTACGTCATTCTCCTTTATCAACAAGCACTGTTCACATTGTCACGGCAGCTGCTGGGAATGCTGTGGTGAACAGGAGAGGTGCCCAGGGCCTGGCTGAGTGAGCCACCCAAGTCTCTCTTGAATGCAGGCTCCTCTCCTGCATTCGGTGACTCCTTGGATAGCAGTCACCGAATAACCCTGCTGGTCCAGCAACTCTGATTTTCATCCTCTCTCTCTGCTCGAACAGGGCAAACTCAGAGTTTGGGCTTTATGGCTTTTATGGTCTTCTCTTCTCGTAGGAGAAGTGAAATCCACCCACGACCGGAAGAGCGCCCTCCACCTGTTCCGCCTCGGGGACGCCATGCTGAGGATCGTGCGCAGCAAGTCCAGGCCGCTGCTGCACGTGACGCGCTGCTGGAGCCTCGTGGCCCCGCACCTGGTGGAGGTGAGTGCCTGGAAGTGGGAAGCTCGGGGACTCCTTCAGCAGCGCCAGCACAGGGGTCTCCAGTCAGCGTGGGGACAAAGAGCACTGTGCCACAGCACAGTGAGACGTTCCCACCACCTGGTCACAAGCATCATCGTTCTCTGATTATACCTCATGGCATCTAAAGAGTCACCCCAAAGGTGATCACCCTGGTTTCATTCTGACCCTCGTCCTTTACACTTTGGCTAGGTGCCTGGCACAGCCAGTTTTCACTCTTGATGACCTGGTATCACCCTGAGTCTGAAGCTTTATTTTTATACACGACTGTAACAGTGCCTTTCATTCCTGCCAGCCTCTCGTTTCTAATAGCTGGCTATACTCTGGGCAGTACCCTCTAGGCAGGAGAACCATATGTCCTGGTTTTCCCAACAAAATTAGTACTGGGATCTCACCCCCTTCACTCTCCCAATGAAAGCAGTTCGGATGCTAAGTTATATGCTAACTCTCCTTCTCAGTACATGATGACTGGCTACCTCTAAATGGGCGGGAAAGTTGTTACCCTGATTTGCAATAATAACTATTCTTGGTAGCCCTTTAGTGCTTGTCTGCTAGAGAAATGTCATAAAGTATTTGGGGGGTACTTAATTCACTAACCTGAGAACGTTCTGGTAAGGAATGGGAGTAGAGAGTACTAACTTAGTTATGGAGAAACAGTGTATCAGTTCTCTATTACACTATAATAAGCCATCCCCAAAACCTAATGATTTAAAACAACAACCATTTCTTTAACTCATGATTCCCTGGGTCAGAAATTTGAGCTGGGCTCAGCTGGGCACTTCCAGTCTCAGCCAGACTTGGCTGGTCTCAGCCGGCCTCACAGGTCACCTGCAGCCAGCTGGTTCATGATGGCCTTGACTGGGAAAGCTGACATGGGCTCTCTCCTCCTCCGGCAGACTAGCCCCAGCTCGTTCACGTGGCGTTTTTAGAATTCCAAAGGGAAGCAAGAGGGCAGACCCCAAATCACGATGACTTTTCAGTTCTCTACTTCTAAACATTTGCTGTTGTCCAAAGTAAGCCACACATGCAAGCCCAGGGTCAAGGCGGGAGAAGACTACTTACGGGCCTGCAGACAAGGAGCTCTGAGCCAACTAGGGCTTTACTGGTGCAATTGGCCCACCTCACGGAGGGGCAGACGACTCCTCCGATCTTTATGTATTTGGGGCACAGCTAGGAAGGAGACCATGGGCAGCTCTGGTGTCTTTGTCGTCAGCATGTTCCATATCACCTGAGAAAACGGTCTTGTTACATAAAAAGAAAAAAAAATTACTAGAAACATTTAAGTGAAATTGGAGTTGTTGTGGCTGATCAGTTTTCGATTATTAGAAATACCATGTAGTGTGTTATTCATCTGTCCATGTCCCTTAAAACGTTTTTTGCTTTAACAGAAGTGCTGCCCCCACCTGCCTGCAAGGAGGTGGGTTAGGAAACCTTCAGCTACCAGGTTCTCACTCGCCGAGATCTGATGGTGTTCTGTTCTCATGAATTTTGCAGGCTGCCTGCCATAAGGAAAGACACGTGTCCCAGAAGGCTGTTTCCTTCATCCACGACATCCTGACAGAGGTTCTCACGGACTGGAACGAGCCCCCTCATTTCCACTTTAATGAGGCGCTCTTCCGACCCTTTGAGCGCATCATGCAGCTGGAGTTGTGCGATGAGGATGTCCAGGACCAGGTCAGTGTGTCACGGTTATCAGCGCTGTCATCGCCGTCGTGGCTGGCTCTTACTGGTGCGCCGGCAGGCATTGCTCTGTGACCTTCACATGTTTCACCTTTCCAGTAATCCCCTGTGGAACCTGTGACAGAAAGCTGAATCCATTTAGCTGAGGATACATGATCTGTGCTTGGTGGCACTGGGATTTGAACTAGGCAATCAGGCTAGACTGGTCCATACTCAAGCATACCCTCCACCGGGTGACAAATGGTAAAGAAACGAACAGCGACTTCGTAGCTAGCAGGGTGATGGTCATCGAGGAACACGGATCCTCTCTCTGAAACCTCAACATGTTAAATAAAGGCTGAAAAATTATTTTTAGATACACTGACACTCTGGAAAGTAAGGAATACAAAGATGCCCACAACTAAAAACAACGGGAAGCCAGAGAGCGAGCAGAGCCCTAAGACGGCTTTGCCCTGACGGAATCTGTCGTCAGGGGAAACCGAGTTCTGCTATCATATTCTTGAGGCCAGAAGAACAGGAGACAAATTTCAGTGCAAATCTTTAAGACTGGTGTTTATTCAGGCCAAGGTTGAATTAGAAATGTACCCAAGCATCACCCTCCCTGCGGATGCTGTCACTGGCTCTTAGTAGAGATGAAAAGTAACTCTCAGGATTAAAATAACACACCAGCCCTTCTAGGGGGGTCATTGCACCACCGTGGTGGCCTGAGAAACTTGACACAGGCACCGTACGGAATTCCAGCTTGGGCCACAAAATAAAATCCTACACATAAAGTTCCAAGATATGTGAGTTCACAGTATTTTAAAAATACACAAAACACACAGGAAAACAAGGCGATTGTCGGAGCTGCTGAAACTAGAAGATGGTACAGTCAGACCTAGAAATAATTGAAATATTGATATCTCCCATGCAAAATGCTAAATAATTTTTAATGAAACAAAAGAAGAGTGAAGATGTGAATTAATATCTGAAGGCCAGGTTGGGGGATTCCACTAATAGTGAACTAAGTAATTCACATCAGTTTCCCACAGGAACAACTAGAAAAAGTTGGGTAAAAAAATATTTTTTAATTGTTGGAAAGCATTGAAATACCACAGAAGGGTGAATAACTTTGAGGCCATGATCTGGGAGAAAAAGCATACCCAGATGCTGCTGGGTGTTTGGGGCTGCTTTTCCTAAACTGGAAACTACTCATTTCAGAAGAGGAAGCTGAAAGACTAAGAAGCTAAGAAAAACTGGAGTCTGGGGCCTGCCAATCTGGTAACTTCCTGACATCTTGGGTCAGAATCATGAAGAGAATAGGATGCCCTAGGAAGAAGGAGGAAGCTAAAATAGACCAGTCCTAACAGAAAATAATCCCCAACTTCAAATTATCTCCATCCCCAACTTGAGAACAAGACATCATTATTTCTTATTTGCAGGTACAATGTCTATATTCAATAAAAAATAATGAGGCTTGTTAGGAAATAACATATCATTAAAAGAAAATGCTAAAAATAGACACACATACCCACGCTTCCAGGGATCCAGATATCAGAGTTATCAGACAGACTTTAATCACTATGCTGAAATGTTTTTAGACAGGTGTAGAACGAGACGGGCTTTGGCTGTGATGGCACAAAGAAGTTAGTGAGTTCTCCCACGAATCGAGGATTAGACAGTACAAAATCGTCCAAAGCCACCATTTCAGGACTCTGGAGATTGACCAGGAGCAGACAACAAATTGAATAGCATTTATGCTTAAAAACAATTCTTGCTAGAACTTTGGTTATGAACAGCGGGAGTCTGTGACCTTGCGGAAGACTGCACCTATCACCCTTCTAAGCTTTTGGCAAGAATAGTAGTTTGACCGGTGTGGGGCTGACTGGGAAAAGCAGAAGCTTTTCTGCTTTAAGGAACAGACTTGGTTTGGAGAAAAGGAAAAAAGATCATTGATTTGTCAACTAAAATGGGTGAATTCCTAGGAAATGAATGGGAGAAGCCTGCAAGTTTGCGAGCCAGAGGTTACAGTGAGCAGTGAAGAGTAAGAAATGAGACCTTGGAAACCAGAGATTCATAGAAGGAAGATCAGTTCCTCACACATCTCTGGCTGATTGAAACATGGACACATGCAGGATAGACTGCACGATCCCACTGACAGTAATAGACAAAGGAGACTTAAGAATTGGCTGAACTTTGAATAGTCTCCCCAGTCTACACACACAGACTGGTTGGCCAAGGGGGGGACCCTTAAAGTGTGAGCACAGTCAATACCCACATCATCACCTGACCACTAACCTGTGCAGATATGGGGACAAACACTAGGAAGTCAGGCTAAAAAAATAAACAGAGCAGAGACATTGTTACCTCACACTATGAGAAGAGACCAATTCCACAGTTTATGCCCAAGCAATTTAGTTTAAAATAAAATGAAAACTCAGAAAAGGGAATCAGAATCCAGCATTGCTACACTATGTTACCTAAAATGTCAAATTTCAGTGAAAAAAACTAGGAGACATGGAAAGAAATAAAGAATGACACATACTTGGGGAAAAACACTAAATAGAAACTGACTCAGAGTGATCCCAGGGTTGCATTTGGGAGACAGAGACTCAAAGTAGCTATCATAAATATGTTCAGAGAATTAAAGAAAAATGTGATGATAATGATTCAAAAATGGAACTGTGAATAGAGAAATTGAAAATATGAAAAAAATGCAGATTCTACAGTTAAAATGGGCAATAACTAAAATGAAAAAATCTACTAGGTGGGCTTACCAGTAAGATTTGAGATAACAGAATAAGAAATCAGTGAAATTCAAAATAGATTAATGGAAATTATCCACTGTGGACATCAGAGAGAATTAATTTTGATGAAAAATAAATAAAGCCTTAGAGACCTGTGGGACAATGTCAAGTATACATGTAAATGGAGTCCAGATGAAGAGGAAAAACACAAAGGAGTGGGAAAATATATTTAGAGAAATAATGGAACCCCAATTAGCATCAACACAAAGATATCCATAGTAGATACATTATAGTCAGAGTGCTCAAAGACAAAGACAAACTCTTCAGAGTAACAAGAGAAAAACAGGTCAGTACTACCAGTGAAACACAATTGCTGACTTCTCCAGGAAGAATGAAGGCCAGAAGATAATGTGAAGCCATATTTTATATGATCACATTCATATGAAATGTCCAAAATAGACGAATCTATAGAGACAGTAGATTAGTGAATGCCTAGGGGCAGAGGGTAGAGTTCTAGGGTAGAGAATGACTGGTAACAGGTACTGGGGGTGGGATTTACAAAAGTTACTAGAATCAATAGTGAATTTAATAAGGTCACTGGATATAAGATTAGCATACTAAAATCTATTGAATTCTTATATCCAAGAAATAAATAATCAAAAATGGAAATTAAGAGAACAAGTCCATGCACAAGATGTTTAAAGTAATAAAGTATTTAGGAATAAATTTAGCAAAAGAAGTCCAAGACCTGTACACTGAAACCTATAAAACATTATTAAGAAAAATTAAAGAAGATTTAAATAAATTATGACATATACTCTGTTCATGGATTGAAAGACTGAATATTTTTAAATGGGAAATTTTCCCAAACTAGATATATAGATTCAGTGCAATTCCCATCAAAATCCAAGCTGACTTCTTAAAGATATTGTCAAGATCATTCTCAAATTTATATGCATATTCAAGGGATTGAGAATAGAGAGAACAAATTTGAAAAAGAACAAATTTGGAGAATTTACACTACCTGATTTCAAAACTTCAGTAATCAACGCGGTGTGGTATTGGTATAAGGATAGGCTTACAGATCAATGGAACTTAATAGAGTACAGAAATAAATTCTCACTTTTATGTTCAATTAATTTTTGACAAAGATGCCACTGGAATTCAATAGAGGGAGAGGATGTTATTTTCAAGAAATAGTTATTTAAAAAAAAAACATATGCAATAAAAATGACCTATACTTTTATCTCTCAACATATTCAAAAAATGATGTGGGTTATAGACTTAAATATAAGAGCAAAAACTATAAATATTTCTAGGAGAAAGTATGGAAGATGACCTTTTAGACCTTGGATTAGGCAAAGATTTCTTAGAAATGATACCAGCATGATCCATAAAAAGAAAATCTGATGGGGCTCATTCCAGAAGCACATATGAGCATCGGAACAATGCAGAGAAGATTAGCACGGCTCCTGCACAAGAATGACATGCAAATTCATGAAGCAGTCCATATTGTATGTCGTTCCCAAGCATCCTGCCACCCTTTGCTGATTAACAACAGATACACATACAAAAGAAATTTGGATTGGGCTTCATTAAAATTTAAAACTTTTGCTCTTCAAACACCATTAAAAAATAAAGACAATCCTGAGGCTGTTAAAATATTTGCAAATTATAGATCGCAGGAAGGATGTGAACCTAGAATACACAAAGAACTCTAAAAATAATAAAAAAGACAATAATGAGAAGATAAGAACCCAATCTAAAGAGCAGCAGAATATTTACAAATGGATAATAATAAGCTTGTGAAAAGTTGCTCAGCAACATTAGTCATTAGTAAAATGCCAACTGATGCAATATGACTATTTATTTAGAAGATTTTTGCATGAATTTGTCTGGGTTCTGTTTTTTCCTCTTTTGCTAAAATTAACCCAGAGATAGGGGGCAGAGAAATACATCACCCTCCAGAAATTCTCCTGCTTCTTTTAAGAAAAGGGGTTTAAGTGCCACCTCCTTTGCCCCTGCCAGGTCGTCACATCCATTGGTGAGCTGGTTGAAGTGTGTTCCACCCAAATCCAGTCAGGCTGGAGGCCCTTGTTCAGTGCCCTGGAAACCGTGCACAGTGGGAACAAGTCTGAGGTGAAGGAGTACCTAGTTGGCGATTACTCCATGGGTAAGGTTGTGTGTTGGTATTATATCCTGAAACTGAACTGCATTCGTTTATTAGTTCTAACAACATTTGTTAGAGTCTTTTAAGATTTTCTGTATATAAGACCATGACATCTGCAGATAGAATTTTACCTCTTCCTTTCCAATTTGGATGCCCTTTATTTCTTTTTCTTGCCTAATTGCTCTGGAGAGGACTCAAATGGGAGTGGTGATAGTGGGAAGGATGTGGGGTTGATTTTTGCGATAGAGCATTCGTTCTTTATGCCAAGTTTCATGCTGGCAAAGGAAATGGAACAAGAGGGAAGCCTGCCATTCAGCCCTGCTTTATCAGCAGGGAATAAGCTGGTGTCGCAGGGACACGAGTTCTGCGTTCTGCCGGCGGATGAGAGCTCTGAGCATTGTCAGGCCCTGCTCTTCCTGACAGATTGGACAAAAGGCTAAGAGACGTGTATTGTTTTCAATTATACATATCTGTACTGAGCTAATGCCTAAAGCCAAAAGGAAAACTGTTATCCACTTGCTAGAAAGAAGCAGAAAAGTGTCATAACATAGGGGAATCCAGATTCAGGAGATTGGGTCTGGCTGGAAATGTAGGCTCCCCTAAAGCATGCCCAGAAACCAGGGGTGTTGTGTCAGGGGTCCCCATGACCACCCCCACATTCAGAAACCCACCTAAAGGACTCAGAACTCAGCATGCTGCTAAGATTTAGTACATGGCCTAGATTTATTACATTGCTCTCAGCTGAGAAGTATTATGGCAACAGACTAAGGACAAGCCAGATTATAAGGGAAAAAGACAGAATCTGGGGGAATCCCTGTGCAGGCTTCTTTGTGCTCTCAGCCTCCATGAGGGATCCCGCGGGGCACACTTTTACCCCAGCAGTGAAAGATGCAGCAATATGAGTATAATGTTTCAGCCCAGGAAAGTGCATTAGAGACCCAGCTGAGAGTGGTCCCGGAGGTACCCTCTGCCCAGCACATACTAAAATCCCAGACTCCCCCAAGGAAAGCAGGTGTTCAGAATAAACCACATTGTTTGCACAGTCTAGGCCCAGTGAACTACTCTTATCGATTAACTTTGCCCGGGAATATTCTGAGAGCCAAGCTCCCCGACTCCAGCCAAGGGCCAAGCTTGCAAGCAAGCCTTAAAGGACAGCAGTCTCAAGCCTTCTATGTTAACTCTTCTGCACAGGTATGAATAAGTTAGTTTATGCCATCGAGGATTTATCTAAACCTTTCCTTCCCTATAATTATGTGTGCAGAAGAATTCCGGAGGCCCACGTTTCACTGCCCTATAGACCTGCACATTGCCTCAGCCCTGCATTCAGCCAGCTTTGCCCCCATCTCTGCACTGGGCTCTCTTTGTAGCCTTCCTGCAGCTCCCCCTGCAGGCAAAACTAAGAAGCACAGTATTGGAGCCAGACCAGTTGTCCATTCAAAATGACCTGGGTTTTCTCCAGATTTTCCCAAGGTCTTGTGGAAGGTGCTGGGAGCATGGGCAACCTGAAGGGTAGAGACTTAACTTCCTTAAAATTCTGTCATCTTCCTCCCCCAGGAAAAGGCCAAGCTCCAGTGTTTGATGTATTTGAAGCTTTTCTCAATACTGACAACATCCAGGTCTTTGCTAATGCAGCCACCAGTTACATCATGTGCCTTATGAAGTTTGTCAAAGGACTGGGTAAGTGGAGTCCTCCTTTCATGCCTTGCGACAGCTGGGGACCCTTTCCTGGAAAGCCCTGGAGACAGGCCCACTGGCTGCCTGGAGCAAGCACCCCGGGATGGAAGCAGATGGTGTGTAGGTGGAAACAGAGAGCTTGCTGTAAAAGCAGCCTGGGGTTCTGTCCAGGGTTGATCTTTTTCGTTGTGTTCATGGAATAATCTTGTAATGAAGCATGTTTTCAATCTATATGTTATTTTACTTCAACTTCCTTTTGAATCTGGAAAATATTGAATATTATGTTCAATAATTGCCCTTACGCAGGAAACCATTCTTCTCAATGGCACATAATTAGAGTTTGAGTTCCTAGCTCCTAAACAAAAATTAAGACTGTCTCCCCCAGGCTTACTAATCATAAAATCTTTCGGAGTGTAAAAGTGCCCCTCTTTGGAGTCCTCCTATATTTCAGGAAGCACCTAGTTGATTTTATGCTTAATTTAGGAATACTTTAACAAAGTGGAGTCTTGCTAAACAGCGTGACCTTCTCCAGCAGATTTTTATGTAACATGAATTCATCTATGAAATAGAAGGGGGGAGCAGTTATTTAAACCAAAAATTTAGGAGAAACTCAAGTTTTAAGAGTTTTTACCACTGAGTGCTCTTAAACCTGAGAGCCTTTTATATAAGGAAACTAAAAGGCTCCTAAGATTCTTTTATGTTCTTGCTAAATTAATGGCAAATTCCTTTGAAAAATAAAACTGGACACAAAGAAACGAGGTGACTTGATTCATGTCCCCTGATTTGGGGAGCAGGAAGGGAATGCAAGTTTCAGGATAGAGGCTGGAGGCCACAAGTCTGATCTGTAGACCGTCCCTGTTATATTCTGTTATGCTGTCTCCTTATCCTATTGGTATATATACCCTGAGGAATAGACTGAGCTGAGGGCCGACCATGGCAGCCACTCGGTTACTGACTTTACATACTGGGCTTGAGGGAAGATTTCTTTTGAACAACAAAGGAAGATTTTTTTTAAAACTCTGCTCTATGTTACATAGAAGCCAAATTACTCGGTGTCTTAATTTATAAGAAGACCTTGAAGTACGAATCTTTGCATTAGCTAGTAGAAAATTCAGTTCTTGTTTAAGCAAACCTCACATCTCCTGTGTGTCTCCTTCAGTCTCACATATTGCCACACTCACAACCCTTCGCACGCGGGATGTGTGGGTTTTCCCCACACCGAGCAGTTCTCTCTGCCACTAGCTGGCTGTCCTGCAATTCAATTCTGACGCTGTCCTGAGTCAGCTCAGACTCCACAGGTTCAGGGCTCAGCCCTCAAGACTGTCCCCCATTTCAGATACCATTGTCAAGTAGCTGGTCTCCAGGTTACCCACGACTCCTGTCCGACCTGGCCGAAAATCACAGGTTCCCACGACTCCCCATCCCCTTGGATTCTGTATTTGCTACAACAGCTCACAGAATTCAGGGAAACACTTACTTACATCTAACCAGTTTATTATATAATAAGGGATGTGATAAAGGATACAGATAAACTACCAGACAGAGAGATACATGGGCATAGGTCCGGAAGGATCCCAAGCGCAGGGGGTTCTGTCCCCAGGGCATTGGGTTGTGCCACCTTCCTGGCACAGAGATGTGTTCACCAACCCAGAAGCTCTCTCTGAACCCTGTAATTTTGGACTGTTTGTGGGGGCTTCATCTTGTCGGCATGATAGATCCTTACATTGCCAGCCCCTCTCTCCTTGCTGGAGGATGGGGGAGGGGCTGAAAGTTCCAAGCTTCTAATCATAGCTTGGTGTTTCTGGTGACCAGCCCCTATCCAGGAGCCCACCAGGGGCTGCCTCATTAAAACAAAAAGTCTCCTATCAGGAAATTCTGAGAGATTTAGGTCAGGAACCTGGGTCAGAGACCAAATATTAGAAGAAAAGCTGTTCCTCGTGTCCTCACTTAGGAAATTGCCAGCGTTTTAGGAGCTCTGTGCCAGGGACCAGGGACAGAGACCAGTATACACAGGGTGGGCAAAGCACAGCACAGGTTTACAGTTACAAGTACCCAAAACACAGTTTATTCTTGTATTATTATTTATTAACTCTTATATTCTTTCCAAACAACTGTAAACCTACTTTTGCCACCCCCTGTATAATTTCTATTATTTTACAGACCTAGATTTTCTTTAAGAAGCATTATTTTCGGTGTTCTGTTGTTAAGTGCAGAGTGGAGTGTCTGCTGCATGGACACGGCAGCCTGGACACACTGTGGGATATGAAGATGAATGAAACGTGCCTCCTGCCTAGGAGAGGCTCACAGCCGAGTCTGGGAAACCAACACACAAATCAGTAATCGCAGTTTAGTAAGATGAACACTTTCATGGAGGCCAGGAAAGAAGAAAAGCCATTTAAGCTGAAATGAAGAGGCAGCTGAGAGGAGGAGCTGAGGATGCTCCCTTTCCCCAAGTTTCTTCCCGGGGCCGATAGTACCCAGGTTTGGGATATCCGAAAGGAGAGCAGGTCTGGTGTGGAGGACGGGAGAAAAAACGAATTCTATCTTTGGACACTGGGACATGTTCAGTTTCAGTGAAACATTCAGGTGGAGATGCTTCTCAGCATGTTAGAAATTTGAGATTTGATTTTAGGGAGTTGTGAGCTGAAAATAGAGATGAAAGGTTATAAGTGTGCACATGGAGAATATTTAAAACAGGTCGGTCCTCTTTTTTTCTGTGAATTATAAGATGGAATTGTTTGTGTTGGGCTGTGGGGTACTGGGAGCCCCCAGCATAGCCATGCTGGCTGGGTACTGCCCCCGCTCCAGGGGGCGCCATTTGTGTGACCTTGATGTGTACCACAGCAGCCTCAGCAAAATACTTCCAAATACTCACTGTGATCAACAAGCTAGGAAATGAATTTCTTTTTCATGCCCACTTGGTTATTCCAACATGAAGTTGGCCTGCTCTGTGTTTCCATACTGTAAGGTGTATTCATCTAAGCCAGGAGTTTGCAAACTGTGGCCCACCGGCCAAATCCAGTCGCTGATGGTTTTTATAAATGCAGTTTTGTGGGAACACGGCCACGGTCATTGTCTGTGGCTGTTTTCGTGCTACGGGGCAGGGTTGCCGCAAGGACAGTATGACCCGCAAAGCCTAGAGTATTTTTTGTCTGGCCTTGCACAAAAAAAGTTTGCTAATCTCTATCTAAAACATAAGAAATGTTTCTCTTTTTTTTTCTAAGGAGAAAATGCCTCTTTGTCTGCTTCTGAATTTTAACTAATGCCTAGTAATTATGTCTGTTTACCCACAGGGGAGGGTGCTAGTTGCTACGATTACAGACAATTAGAAACAATTACAGTACCGTGCAATGATTTTATTAAAAGTCAAGAAGTAGGTTCATTACATGAGAAGAAAAAGGATAATTCTCAACTACTGTTTACCTATGGAAAATCTAGAAGCCCTCTACAAATCTGTTAAATCTCTAGATATGTGAAAAAAAAAATGAAAAGAAAGGAAATAAATCATTTCAACTCAATTACATAGTTTCCATCCCCAAACCCCAGATGTTCAGAACCTTCCAGAGCCTTTATTTATCATCACTGTTTAGTGCTGAGCACTGGCAGCAGGAGGTCGTTTCCCAAATGGAGAGAAGCCTGGTGCCTCAGCACCTAGTGATCTCCGGAATCATCCCCACCAAAGCTCAGAAGTCGCACCATCACCAGCAGGGGCCCAGGAGGTGAACCGGTGTGCCCGGGTACGAGAGAACACTGTCCAGCCGCTGACAGTACTGTGGCAGAACGGGAAAAGGGCTCATTGTTCAGTAAAAAGGGGAGTTGCAGAACCAAACAATCTCAACCAAATAAGGTGTGCGGTATGACCCCCACTGCGTCGACTGTGTGCTCTACATGCTGGGGGGCAGAATGAAGGCTTCTTCGCAGGGTTGTACAAGTTGGAGTCATTCTTCTTTTCTTTTTTTCCTCTGTTTTAGTAGACATGGGGCGAGCTAAGGCTGTGTGAGTAAACGGGTCCTCTGTTGTGAGGGCATACACACGGATAACGTTGTCTCTGTCTCCATGCTCCCCCAGGGGAGGTGGACTGTAAAGAGATTGGAGACTGTGTCCCGGGACCAGGAGCCACGTCCCCAGACCTGTGCCTGCCCGCCCTGGATTACCTCCGGCGCTGTTCTCAGGTAGGGATGCTCACGCCGAGCCCCTCGGAAGACGCTTGCGAGACCTGGGGGTGTCTTTTGCTGAGGTCCAAGGGACACTCTGTCTCTGAGGCGGGTGGGACTTAGATTCGGAGTATACGTTTCTGTCCCCATGCCTTCCACGAAGAAGAGAGAGCAAGTGACAGCAGTGTGTGGAACACAGCCGGATCCTGAGATCCCCGGCACTTCTCATCTGTTCCCAGACGGGCTGCAGAATCTCTCTGTCGGGCTGCAGAGGGTGGAGTCCTGGGGTCACGGGAGATCTCCCCGACATACTGAACCGTGGACAGTGGGGTGCAGCCGGGGAAGAGAGACATAAGTAAGAGGGATGTGTTCACTCCAGAGCTAGTCCAGAAATCCAATGAAACATCACCTATGAACGAGGACAGTGACCTTAATTATGCTCAGTTCAGTAATGCTCGGCCCTTACCCACGTCAGACGCCTGTGGAACCAGAGCAGACTCCGTCCTTGGAACCGCTTCTCGTCTAGGCTTCAGTGACACCCTCTCCCAGACAGTTTTCTCCTGTCTTCTCAGGCTGTGCCTGAGGCCCCTTCTCACCCCTCGGTGACAGTGCGAAGCCTGTGGCTGCAGAAAGGACACATGGCGCTGACTTTTCCTCAGGGACCTCCACCAGGCGCCACGTGACGTGACTCCAGCTCCCTTTCCACCTCCGATCCTCTCCCCTCACTCACTTTCTCCAGCCACACCCCTGCCCCGCAGATCCACCCTGTGTGGCACCCCGGGGCCGCTGCTGCTGTCCCTGCCTGGAATTGTCCTCCTCGGATCTCTGTGTGATACCCCTCATCTTCCAGATCGCCTCTGAAACACCCCGTCAGAGACCAGGGCTTCCCCACACACCCCGGTCACTCTGTAGTACTGCCTGTCTAATGTTCTCTGCAACGCTTATGTCAGAAACTGTATTTGTTATCTGTGAAAGGGTTCTCGTCTGGAAGACCCGCAGGATGGGAATCGTGTCTGTCTTGCTCGCAGCTGTTTCCTTGGTTTCTGGACCAGGATGGTCACAGCGGGCACAACTGTAACTTGTGCAGATATAAGGATGCTGGGGAGTTGGTTTCAGTGACAGAGACCCCTGGGGGCTGGGCTGTTGTGGAGAGAGGGGAGCAAAGGGCCCAGGGCAGTCTATTAGCTCTGCTTCTCCTACGTCCCTCGCTGACCTTGCCCACGGGTTCCTCATGTCCCCACTGCCCGCTGTGTCTTTGATGGGGGGTCACGTGAGGGGGAATCGGGGTCTGGTATCTGATTGGCCTACAGACTCTCTCCTCAGTGGTCCCCATAGAACCCCTTCTGCCATCAGCAAAAAGTCTTGACATGTGTCACGGTTCCTTTATTAGGTTTATAAAAATCTATAAAACTTACAGTCCTTTGAGATGCTGAAAACGTGTTCATCGTGTTTTTTTCTCTACCTGCTTGTCGTCGTTGGATGCTGTTTCATCTGCTTCCTGGGCTGAATGCCTCTCGTGGGCTGGCTTATGAAGCCGAGTCACAGCCAGCCGACTTGAAACCCTTCAGACAGTGGCCGCTTTGCTGCTTTTCTCTCCCCTTTCTATACTACTATATAATTTTATTGTTCTGTGACACCCAGAGTGTAGCTCTTCTCACTATATAATTGAAATTTGGTGTTTTTTATTTAGTTATTGGCCAAAATCTACAAAATGCCCATGAAGCCAATATTCCTTAGTGGGAGACTTGCTAGTTTGCCTCGAAGACTCCAGGAGCAGTCAGCGAGCAGTGAGGACGGGATTGAGTCGGTCCTGTCTGATTTTGATGATGACACTGGTAAGTTAATCGATGAGACTAAACCAGGTTATTGGCTGTTTAACTTCTCAGAAGCTTAAGCCATGAATTAAGTAGCTTACAGATCGTGAATGATCATCCATTTATGTTGTCATTGTTTATGATTCTCACAGAACAAGTCTACCTAAAGTTTCCATGGATGCTCCAAAAACATGTTACAATTAATGCCTCCATCAGAAAGCAATGCAGATGTGCAGATTCTGCTAAATATAATTTCTAACTCCCGATTCTCTTGAATTTAGCAAATTGGAATGTGGTTGCATTGGTGCATTGCTACTTAAATTGGCTGGTAATTGTCTTAATTCCTTCTAGGAAACACAATCATTATATAATTACTTCCTGCAGGACTATTTGGTTAGAAACGGGGGAAATTAAGCCATTACTGAAGAGAGAATCTATTTGTGACTGGCGAAGCTGAAGACTCATTAAGAGAATAATTTTAAAGAATGTGTTTCAAGTTAGTTCCCATTGTAATTTCCTGTGAATCAGAGTTGAATCTAGTAACTTTGGCGATTTTCAGATCGGTTAACTCATACTTTACATGATGACCCTATTCTGTTTCCAGATGTAGAAATGGAAATGATATCCTTAAAAAGGGGTCTAATAATTCATTTATTACAAAAGATTTATGGTTTTCCATAGAGATTATAAACAGTAAAACTGCACTAGTTCAGACTAGTTATGAGAAAGAACCATAGGAATACCTAATGTAGAGAACACTTGAAATATTGGAAATTGGCTAGATACTGCCTAATAGAGGTTTCATTTCAAAATATTTTTTTTTCTTTTATTGATTTTAGAGAGAGAGGAAGGGCAAGGGAGGAAGAGATGAGAACATTGATTGGCCACCTCCTGCATGCCCCCCACTTGGGATCAGGTCCACAACCTGGGCATGTGCCTGACCGGGAATCAAACCGGCGACCTCTGGGTACATGGGTCGACGCTCAACCATTGAGCCACACTAGCCAGGCTAGAGGTTTCATTTTAATGGTTAGATAAGAATAATTTTTACTTAGCATTATAAACCTCCAACCCAGACAATTATAAGCATAAATTATAAGCATAGTCTTTAAAACAGTTGTAAATGGTTTGTATACATAACAGTGAGCATTCCTTTCCCATTTATGCAAATCATGAATCCATTTTTTTCTAGGCAACTCATCTTTTTATGGATATAGTTCAGCTGAGCAACTACCTAAAGTTTCCCACAGTATAAATTCATTGAGGGCTCTAAAGTTATAATATATAGGAAACATAGCTAAATCGGAGAAAAGAATAAAAGTAAAAGCTTAAGTTAGTATTAACAATTAATTCTCACCATTGATATGTGAGATATTTTTTCTCTGGTTCCCAAATACAAATAATTACTTTTTTTTCCTATGGAAATTTCAAACATATATAAAATTAGACAGAATGGTTTAGTGAACCTTCATATACCTATCACCCAGCTTCAAATATTATTAACTTATAGCCAACTTCGTATAATGTATATTTATACACACACACACACACACACACACACCCATTCTCCCTATCTTCTTATGCAAATCCTCCTTCCCATATTATTTTAAAGCAAATATCAGACATTAGTAACACATACTAATGTTTTTATCTTACTTTTAAAGATAAAAACAACCATAAAGTTATTGTCACACCTAAAAATTAACAATAACTATAATAACATCAACTCTTTATTGTGTTTCCAATTTTCTTATAAGTGTCGGTTAATTTAGGATTCACATAAGATCCACACTATATGTTTGGCTGATGTGTCTCTTAAATTCCTTTTCAATCTATAGATTTTCTTCTCCAACTCTTTTTAACCCCTTTGCAGTTTCTTTGTTGAAGTGAGGTATTTTTTCCTGTAGAGTATTCCATTTGGATTTTATTGGCTGCAGTCCCATAGTGGTGTGTAACATGTTTTCTGTCCTCTGAATTTCCTATAAATTAGCTTGTTCACACCTGCTTATACAGGGTGGGGCAAAAGTAGGTTTAGAGTTGTCCATATGGAGAATAATACAATAATTAATAAATAATACAAGAACAAACTCTGTGTTTCACGTACTCACAGCTGTAAATCTACTTTGCCCAACTCTGTATTTTGAGGTTCATGAGAATTTCTTACCACCTAGTTTTATTCTATTTATTGTCCAGGACTTTGGCTTTGCTTCTTATTAATGGGGATATTTAAACCTGAGGACATAGTTTATTTTAATAGAAATATTTTTTAAATGCCATATTCTGATACAGTTTTATTTTGCAGGAAAATTAGAAAGCATTGAAATATATTTTTATAGTCTATTTTTTAATATTCTATTCTAGTCCTTTTGTATGAATCTAGAGAAATTAAGTCCTTTTTCTGCACAGCTTTCTGAGCTATAGGTTCACATATTTCCATAGATGGTGATGTGCAGAAATCTTGGCTCATACCATGCTTGTATAAGTGGAAAAACTAAAATTATTTGCTTCTAATAAAAAGAATTTCATGCTTTTTCCCTTATGTAATAATGAGCAGCACTAAAAGTTAGTATGTTGTTTTTAAAACGAAACTCTTAGAGCGTCATCTCCCCAGGTATGAGTAATTTACACAGTGATGTGTACATATGCAGGACTGAGAGTGCCAGAACTGCAAATTGCCACGTGGACAGGTACGTTTAAAATAACTTATAGATTGCACGCGTGCGTACACACACACACACAAGATGACGCTTGGAAAAAATGGGGCACTAAGAAGAGCAAAGAAAATAGACTAGCACAAGCAACAAAAGAAGAAAATAGATTATTTAGATTTCAAAATAAAAAATTTCTGTGCATCAAAGGACATTATCAAGAAAGTGAAAAGACAGTCTAAAGCAGCGGTTCTCAACCTGTGGGTTGCGACCCCTTTGGGGGTTAAACGACCCTTTCACAGGGGTCACCTAAGACATAACAGTAGCAAAATTACAGTTATGAAGTAGCAACGAAAATAATTTTATGGTTGGGGGTCACCACAACATGAGGAACTGTATTAAAGGGTCGCGACATTAGGAAGGTTGAGAACCACTGAAGAATGGGAGAACTTATTTGTAAATTGTATATCTGGTACGGTTTTAATATCCAGATTATATGAAGACTTTCTAAAACTCAACAACAAAAAGATTAACAACCTATTGTCACAATGGGCAAGGACCGTGAATATCTCTTTCTCAAAAAAAGATATACAGATGGCCTATAAGTGCATGAAAAGAGGCCCAATAATATTAGTCATTAGGAAAATGTCAATCAAAAGCATGATGAAATACTAGTTCACACCTACTGGGATGGCTATAGGTAAAAAATAATAAGTATCGGCAAGGATGTGGAGAAATTGGAACCCTCATGAGAATGTAAAATGGTGCAGCTTTTATGGAAGACAATTTGGTGGTTCTCCAAAACACTAAACAGAATTAACTATATAATGCCTCTCCTAGGTAAATGCCCAAAAGAATTGAAAGGAGGAATTCAAACATATACCCCAATATTCATTGCAACTTTATTCACAATAATCAAAAGGTAGAAACAACACAAGTGTCCAACAGATGAATGGACAAAATGTGGTGTATACATACAATGGATTATTATTTACCCATAAAAAGGAATGGAATTCTGATACATGCTACAACATAGATGTACCTTGAAAGTATTATGCTAACTGAAATAAGCCCAGACACACACACAAAAACAAATATTTTATGATTCCAGTTACACAAAATAGAATAGGCAAAATCAGAGAGACAGAAAGTAGATCAGAGATTACCCGAGGGGCTGGAGTAAGGGGAGAATGGAGAGTTATTGCTGAATGGTGATAGAGAGTTTCTGTTTGAGGTGATGAAAATAGCAGTGATGGTTGTACAACATTGTGCATTTAATTGATGCCACTGAATTGTACACACAAAAATGGTTAGAATGGCATTTTTGTTATGTATATAATAAAATAGTATTTTTAAAATGCTTGACTAAGGTTATAGAACTGAAAGGACATTATATTATTTTGCTATCATCAACCCCCAAGAAATCTGACAATTATTTCATATGGAATTTACAAAGCACATCATCTTCTTCCTGAAGGGAAATAGGAAGAAATTTTGAGTGTTTTTTCCCTTTGACTTTGTCAAAATATGTAAATCATAATCTGTCCATCTGTAGGCCCTGAAGGCTGCCTTACTGGGGGATGCCTCCCATCCATAGAGCACATGGCAGTTTATGGACCTCTTTTACATATTTGATCTTGCAATGGTGTTTAACCAAATTTCATGGAGGTCTGGTTTTTCCTTCCAGGCCTGATAGAAGTCTGGATCCTCCTGCTGGAGCAGCTAACAGCAGCTGTGTCCAACTGTCCACGGCAGCACCAGCCGCCAACCTTGGATTTACTCTTTGAGCTGTTGAGAGATGTTACCAGAACACCTGGTGAGTATTTCCGTGTCTATCATTTGGGGCAGGTGTTATACATGTAACATTCATCAGGAAGGTTTTTCTCTAAGTGCCTATCTGTTTTACTGCTGAAACCCTAGACAGCATAATAGATGCTCAGTAAATATTTGTCAAATGACTATGATGTTTAAGATATGTCCTATCACTGTTTACAAGTCTTCCCATAAGTCCATTTACAAATAATATGTGATGGCCAGTTGGTTGAATGTGTTGGAGCCCCCAGTAATAAAGCCAAGGCTGTGGTATCGTCTCTGTGAGCCAGTGGCTTTACTCTGTTCCATAAGTCCAGCCTTCCCTTTTGGCCAGATCTCACTTGCTCTTGGCCCCGAGGGCTCACCGAGTCTACCACTGACATAAACTCAAACGTATATGCAACATCCTGACTGTATAAAGGTCACAGGTGATTAGATTTGTAAAAAGACATTTAATGATCACCTAGTATCCTGATAGTACAGGAAAAGAATGTTCCTTAGAAATGTATTTCTTGTTCCGAATTAAGGTTAGTGTACACACTTTTCCAAATTTTCCCATGATTAAAGAAATTTTTATAGAAATTTTAGTTTTCACGAACAGAATCAGAACTACAAAGGAAACCACTGGTTTATAGTAATAAGAGAGGTTTTGTATTCCATATAAACTGATGAAGACTTAAAAATTGACACTGTTTTAAAATCTATTGCAAAGTTTATATCAGATTTTTTTAAGGAAAATCATTACAGCTACTCTCACATGTTAAAAAGTTAAATGCCAAGAATAAGCAGGTATTTTACAGAATGAATTATATGCCACTATTTCTAAATTTGTTTTATTGGTCAGTACCATTTTCTGCTTTCACATTAAGTGCTACTAAGTGTGAAGAAAATTTAAAACTCCTAGAAATTTGTCCTCAAAGGAAAATAATGGTAATGAACACAAAAACATGTATATAATGTTGTATGCTGAAACATCTTAAATACAAAAAAATTATAAACACCCTAAATAAGTTAAGTAAATTGTATTAAAAGCATATAAATAGAAGCATTAAAATGAATATTTGTGAGTAATATTTAATGACATGAATAACTGTTTATATGGCATTATGTAGATAGGTAGGTAGGTAGATAGATAGATAGATAGATAGATAGATAGATATAGATGTATGGAGTATAATCTTAACTTGATGAAATTGTAGACATTTATAAATACACACATACCCCAAAATACACATACATTTAAAAAGTACTAGAAGGAAATACATCAAAATATACTTTTTTCTTCTTTGTATTCTCATGTGTTTTTTGTGTTGGTTATAAAAAGGATGCCTCGCTTTTATAACTAGAATTTTAAAAATTCATCTTTCTCACAAAGATTTGCATTATGGCATTATCTACAAAGCAAAATAGAGAAGTGCCTTCAATGTCCATCATAAGGGAATCGATAAGGAAACTTACTTAAACATACAGCGGAATAATAGCATGTGGCAATGAAGAGGAGAACATCTAAACTGCTGACACAGAATGATCTCTAGCACACATTGTTAAGAGCAAAATGTCAACATGTAGACCAAGGTTTACATTTATCCCATTTATATAAAAGTAATAAAAAACAAATAAAACTACGTATTTCTGTTTCATATAAATATATATACTTACTTACATTTTAAGGGCATTTTCTTACATGCATATATATATATTTGCAAATATATATGCATATATATGCATATATATATTTGTGTATATATATATATATATATATATATATATATATATATATATATGTATATTTATATCTAGGGACCACGTAGTTGATCAAGTGATATGTAAGCTTTATTAGTATTATTTGAATTTTTTATGAATGCGTTCATGTTTTACTTGCATAACTAAAATCGTACAGAAACCAAAAAGAGACATGCCATCGGAGACCTGTAGTCCCCAGTGAGTGGTGAATTGTTTTTCCTTGCACACTCTCAGAGAATGGGGAGCTCCTTCAAAAGAGACCATCCATGCCAAGAGATGGCAAAGAGGTTCCCTATTACCACGGGAGAGCTGCTGACACGATTCTGATGCTCTTTTGTTTTTCAGGACCAGGGTTTGGTATCTATGCAGTTGTTCATCTTCTTCTTCCTGTGATGTCCCTTTGGCTCCGTCGTAGCCATAAAGACCATTCTTACTGGGATGTGGCCTCTGCCAACTTCAAGCACGCCATTGGTCTGTCCTGCGAGCTGGTGGTGGAGCACATTCAAAGCTTTATACACTCAGGTATCTGTAGTGCCCGAGCCGTTCCCATGGAACATTTCTTTAGTAGGCAGCAACATTGTCTAAAAGTGCTTAGTAAATCCCCAGTGCAAATACCAGTGGATGGTTTATGTCCTGGGAATTATTAAAACAGAATTACATGGTCAATGCCAACATTCTAGTAATAGATTATCAAAAAGAAAATTGGTACCTATGTGTCCCGTACAAAATTGTCTAACAATATTTAAAATATATGTGCAACCAAAGATAAAATACCTAATAAGGTCTGGGCTATCTGTGCATTAGGAGAAGGGAGACAAGTTCAAGTGTATAATACATTTACAAAGAAGAAATATCCCTGTAGCCTGGGAGTGAGGAAGGGGTGTATTCTATTGTCCTGCTTCATCTGGGGAGGCTAAATGGAGGAGGCAGAGTTTTAGAAAAGGCTGAAATTATGGGCAAGAAGTTGCTTAACAGGTTAAGGGTGAAGAGAAGGTTCTTAATATTTGTGGCACTTGGAAAAAAGACTTGAAAGCGTGGGGTATGTTCAAATCAGCAGACAGACAGGGAGCCAGACATGACCGCTAGGTACCAGTGGAACAACGCTTGTGCAATGCAGATTCTGTCATGACTCTTGCTGTGGGAAGATCTGGAAATCTGAGCGAAGAAATATTGCTGCTAGCTGTAGAGGTTACAAAGAGAAGGGAGAGGCGTGCAGAAGTGTAAAGGAAGAGGTGAGGTGAGAGGCTCCCTTGTAGGAGGAGTTAGAGAAATTAATGAGAACTTGACCCCAAGGGAGGGTCAAAAAACAAAGATAAATGGTGTCTACTAAGCTTAGTAGAAAGATTTACCCTGGGGGAAAAATACCCAATTGAGAAAGAAAAGAAGGGGGTGTTTGCACATGTAGGCAACAGGTGTATCCTTAGGGGTAGATGTTCTTGACCAGGTCATTGCTTTGCACAGCTTGGGGCCCTTGAGGATTTACTGAGAACTGCTTCTGTGCCATCTCAAGGACTTTGAGGAAAAGAATACTGATGTGTTCCTTGAATTGGGCAAACAGAATGTGATTTCTGGAAGTCTTATTTTCTTTAGCCTAGGGATAGTGTGGAGACTGAAACCAAACTAAATGGGTTCAGGAAGCGGTAGGACAGGAGAGACTTTTTGTTTTCCAATGGCATTTAATCCGATTTAATTTGATTATCAGCAGTAAGGAAAGTATGTTTTATTTTCCCCCTTCTTTTTTAAGAATTTAAATTTTTTTACTAACTAGTAATCAGGCTATCTAATAACATGTTCTATTCTACTTAAGTGAATAAATGATATACTTAACTTTGAAAAATGTACATGGTCACAAAAGTGAACCACATATTTCATCTTGATAAATAAAAAAATGGATGTTACATGTATTTTTATCACTCAGATATTTGTTTTCCTATACTCCTCCTTCCCTCCTTCGCCACAGGTGGCATTTCAGCCCATTTGTTTATGATAGCGTTGAGTGAGACCTTGATTTGCTTTTTCCTGCAGACATCAGGTATGAGAGCATGATCAACACCATGCTGAAGGACCTCTTTGAGCTGCTGGTAGCCTCCGTGGCCAAGCCCACGGAGACCATCTCCAGAGTGGGCTGCTCCTGTATTAGGTGAGAAGGAGGTTCCTTGGCTCTCTACGAAACCGGAGTTTTTATTATGAAATCCAAGGGACGTAAATTATCTTTTGTGGTAACAATCTACTTTCTGGATTTTTTTAATGAAAGGACATGTGCTAATAATAGTTCTTCATTTCAGCGATCAGTTGGGAAATATTTGTTGTGAGGGCATTACACAAGGTACTCTGCAGCAGGGACAGATGTCAGCCAAGGCCCTCCTCTCAAGGAGCAGATAGCCTCTTCTGACGGGCAGGACAGAGTCCTGCGACGAATCCGCACAGAAAGGAGTGACTACACGTGCCAAGAACGGACAGGAGGGGAGTAGGGTTGTCAACAGGGCTTTCTGTAGTAATGACACTTCATCAGATCTCCCAAAATAAGCTTTTTGACAGTGGGGACTTGGCAAGCAGGAGAACAGCATGAGCAGATACATGGAGATAAGAATCACAAGTGGCCAGAGGGGTTTTTGTTGTTTATTTGTAGCGGAGTAGTGGACAACGGGGCCAGAATGGAAAAGTTGGTGCAGAATACACACGGTCTTGCAGGCAAGCCTAAGTTTAGACAGCAGCCTGGTTGTCATGGGGATCCGTTGGTATTTTTACCTTAACGTGGTTTAGGAAGTGGTAGCGTGACCACTTCCATGGAACAAATGTGTGCACGTGTCTGTGCAGGTCCAAGTTGTGTGCATGTAAGACTTCTCGTTTCCCCGGGCAGGTACGTCCTCGTGACCGCGGGCCCCGTGTTCACGGAGGAAATGTGGCGGCTGGCCTGCTGCGCCCTGCAGGATGCGTTCTCCGCCACGCTCAAGCCCGTGAAGGTAAGGAGCTGGGCAGCGGAGCAGGGCCAGGGCTCCTTAGCTGCCGGCGCCCTTGGACTTGGCCCCTGCACTCCGCCTTCCTCACCGCAGGCAGTCCCCTTGAAACCTCGCAGAGGGTAAAAAAGAAGCAGTTGCATCAGTGCTTTTGTCCCAGACACCGTGACCGTGTGAGACCTGGGTTAGAGCCTGGAGCCACGCACCCAGACGCACCAGTAAACCACTGCTGTTTCTCCCCAGGACCTGCTGGGCTGCTTCCACAGTGGCACCGAGAGCTTCAGCGGGGAAGGCTGCCAGGTGAGGGTGGCGGCCCCCTCCTCCTCGCCCAGTGCCGAGGCCGAGTACTGGCGCATCCGAGCCATGGCGCAGCAGGTGAGGGCTGCATCTGTTCATCGCAGGGGCTCTAGGAGCTGGACATGCTGCTGGGAGTCCCTCCTGAAGGCCTCGCATCACCAAGCTGCCTTTCATTCCCTTAGGGACCTGTACCTCCCGTCTCTGACCTCTTATAGAGTCCTTTTCCCACCTGGCCATGAACTTCATACCTAACTTGATTTGCTTGGACTGTTTCTAAGTATTTGCTTAAATCTTATTGTTACTGCTAGACTATGAGTGCCTAAGGATGGCAGACTTATCTGATATTTTTCTCTTCTCCCACACAGAGCTTAACATTTACAAGTTTCTTAATACATTTGAGTTGAATGTAACTGGTCAGTAAAATTAAAACGCACTTACCCATGCAGGTTTCACCATGTACTTTTTCTCCTGGCACATGTCAAGAGTCATAACAAGTCTGGCTAGGAAAGACAATAATGAGAGAAGCCAAAAGGAGGGTGATCGTCCCAAGGGGGGCTTCTCTAAATAGGAAGCCATTACACCTGGCTAGATGAAGAATTTTCCCACGTACATCCAGTGGGCTTTTCAACCACATCTCACCACACAGTGAGAACATGAAAATGTCAGTGGAACTCTGTTCTGAAATAGATGATTAATGGAGAGACCATTTAGTGAATCTTTCACTTCTTAATATTTCTTTCTTCCTCAGTCCCAACCTTCCTCCTATATTCACTCTTCACATAACCCAGTATCCAATAATCTGACCATTGTTACAAAATTTAGAAAGAAAAAGTTCCTTTAAAATACTCATATTTTCAAAGGGAAGTAGTGAGGGAAGGTTAAATCATGTAAAATGAAATCATTGGATCAGAATGCAGGAAGTGGTTCCTCGTCTCCTGTCAGGACAGAGCTGTGGCCCTACTACTCGACCAGACCACAGGAGAAGCCCTCCTTAACTTTTTTTTTGTATCGGATAGAATATGATACTAAACAGATGACAATCAGAGAAGATCTTTTACAAACAGAGCCCCCATTCAGCTGGTACTGAACATCAGCACCCTGCTCTCAGGAGTGGGGTGCATTAGCACATGCTAGAGGTCCGAGTCATTAGTGTCAGCGGCTGACATTTATTGAATATTTGCTCTTCTGTTCTAATGCTTTGCCTACGTAATACACAGGTATTAACTCATTTAATTCTCTCGACAAATATACCAGGTAGGAAACCATTATCAACCTCATTTGGTAGGTGAGGAAGTGAGCATGGCCAGCCAGCTCATCTCTGGAGTCAGGTGGAGGGTGGCGTTGCTCTGAACTCTACCTTTGTGTCCCCGCGCAGGTGTTTATGCTGGACACCCAGTGCTCACCAAAGACTCCAAACAACTTCGATCATGCCCAGTCCTGTCAGCTCATTATTGAGCTGCCTCTTGATGAAAAGCCAAATGGACACACCAAGAAAAGGTAGGCAGCAAAGCTGAAACATGGGGGCGCTTATGAAGAGGAAAGTTCATGTAGACCCCGTCCTTGCTCGTTGTAATCCAAGCTTTCCCGAAAAACACTGAAATATTTGCAGTCATTTAGCAAAGATTTTCATGCAATGCTGTTAGCCTTTTAACCTCAGTTCCCACACCTCAGATGTACTAGTTGGCTAGAGCTGCCACAACGAAGCACCATGGACTGGGGAGCTTAGACAACAGAATTTATTTCTCACAGTTCTGGGAAGTCAGAGATGGAGGTGGCACCAGGGTTGGCTTCTCGGTGGACGTTTCCTCCCTGTGTCTTCACGTGGTCTTTCCTCTGTACCTGTCTGCGTCCTAATTTCCTCTCAGAAGGACACCAGTCATATCGGATAAGGGTCCGCCCCAATGACCTCATCTCTTAACCTAATTATTTCTTTAAAGACCGTCACATTCTGAGGTACTGCGGGTTAGGATTCAACATTTGAATTTAGGGACACAACTTAGTGTGTCTGTAGCATTATACCTATTATCATTGTTTTAAAAAGTAATTGTAATTTGAGGTGTGATTCCTATTGTATCAGGGAGAAATACATACAGATCTGTGCCCTGCACAAGAAACTTGTTCTTTTCAAACACAGGCAGAGCTCAGAGATATTGCAGGTTTGGTCCCACGCCCCCGCCACAAAGCAAGTAGCGCAAAAAAAAAAAAAAAAGCAAGGCATACTTATTCTGCTGGCGGGGGATCTCACCTGCACTGTGTTAATGATCACCACACCTTGACGTGCCACGAAACGAGGTGTACCTGTACTGCCGTCCTGCCCAGAAACTCGTGTTTCTAAAGAGGAAGGCAGTGACCGAGGTTTCCATTTTTAAACTTCCAACAAACTACGAGCAATGACGATGCATGTGTGAGCACGATGTGTGAAGTCCAGTGGCTAGATGTTCCCACTCCCCGTTGCTCTCTGGGGAGCCATTCAGAGAGGCGGAGCCACAATCAAACCACGCCCATTTTAGGGAGCACGTGCGATTTTTCCAAAAGTTAGCTGCTGGCACAGCCGTTTGACCAGTGAAATTTCCAAGTATGGTTTTTTTAGTCAGGTGTGTGGTACATATAAAAGAATATGTGGAAGGTTCAAAAGTTATAAAGAATGAATAAAAAGTAACCTAACTGTGAAGCTGTCACTCACCTTCAGAAATAGAGCTTCACCAATATCCCATGTGCTCCCCCAGTTCTGTGCCTGGTTCCCCTCAACTGCCAGTCACTTTTATCTGTTTTGTGTACCAAATACTGTATACTCCTTTTCATGTCTTCAAAGCATTGATCTGTTTCAGACTTCAGATTCTATTCCTACCAGTTTTTCATTTCTGGTTTCCTTCCAGCCAATTATTCTTGCTGAAAATATTTTTTGAAGTAAAGGTAGGAGAATGGGGGAAAGGAACAACAGGCTGAATTCACATTATAAATGAAACAGGAAAAATCAGAATAGCCCAATATTCCTATGCTATTGGTGTAAAGGTCTTAAAGATTAAAATGTATCAACATGGTGCATCAGTTACTTAGTACTTTTAAAGGACAATTAGCCTCTCAATGAAATTAAATGAAATACGAAAAGTATTCCCTGACATTCAAGTGTCTGACATTCTGGGTCTGATGCAGTTCCTGCAGGAACAGTAGAAGGCGTGTTAGACCTGAGAAAAGTCTGTGTATGTGCTGGTCAGCTGCATCCTCAAAGGTCCATGCTGAAATCACCCATGGGGGAAAAACTGGTTAAATCCAGACTGTAACACTTAAATGAAGAGAAATCTGTGTGTTTTGTTTTTAAGTCAGTTTGACATTGATAACCACCACCCCCACCCACAGTCAAAAATCCACATTTGACTCCCACCAAATTTAACTACTTTCAGCCTACAGTTGACCAGAAGCCTTGCTGATAATATAAACAGTTGATTAACACATATTTTATATATTGTATGTATTATGTACTGTACTCTTACAATAAAGTAAGCCAGAGTAAAAGAAATGTTATTTAGAAAGTCATAAGGAAAATACACTTACAATATTTATTGAAAAAAATCCAGGCATAAGTTTATCCATGTACTCCAAATCTGTCATTCAAGGGTCAACGGTACCTTAAATGATGAATCTGTTTATCTCGCTGATACTGACATCAGGATGTCTTAAGGCATCCAGTTGTTATGCAGCTAAGTCTTGATCCAATCCCAAGACTTGCTTTCCTTTCATCAGAAGCAGAAAGAGAAGGTGTAAGATTCTGCACTTCAGTCCCCTTCTTCAAGGGTGTGCTGAGAACAGGGTTGAAACACTTGGGTACCACACATTGAAAAAGTATCTGTTCATTTTTGGTTACCTGAGATCTTCCTTGTCTCCAGTCATCATGGATGATTCAGAGCTGCACATCTATAAACAGTTACTTATTTCACTTTTTGGATCTCTTTCCGACATTTTAATCTCTTCCCCATTGCTTCCTTGTACACTGTTTTCTTACTGCTGCATCATTTCGTTTGAACCTAAAGGAAGGAGGTTTTCTGTCTTTTTGTCACATGCACATTTAGCAGTTTTATATCCTAAAGTGTCAAAAGGAATATCTTGGTTGATAAAGATATTTATCAGCCCCCTCTTTAACTGTTTGCTGGTAAAGGGCTTTCCATTCCTCAGGGAAGGTAGAAAATATCCTGTGGGCTATGATGTTTATTGCCTTCAGAAGGCTGATCAAATTCACCCCTCTGGCTACGCTTCCAGCTTCAGGAGTCCGGGCTGCCGGGGGAGTGGGGTGCCGGGCATGGTCTGTTCAGGTGCCTGCACAGAGAACCAGTGATTTGGGGGTTTTGTTGTTTGGAGACTTACTGAGCACTACTCTCTCTAGAACTTTTCTCCGGCCCTGGGGACAAAATGATGGATAAGATACTACCCTGACCCATGAGGACTCTGTGGTGTAGTGGGGAAGACAGATAAGGGAATAGAAGGATTTCCCCTCATAGGCTCAGGAATAAAATGAATGAAGAGAAGGAATACTTTACCAAAGGAATTGAAACCCTGAAAAAGAACCAAACAATTCTGGAGCTGAAGAACTCAATAAATATGAAAAATGCACCAGAGAGCATTGGAAATAGAGTGTACCATCTGGAAGAGAATTAGCAAGATCAAAGATGTAAATCGAGGAATGATTCAGGTGGAAAAGGAAAGAGAAGTAAGGTTTTTTAAAAAGTGAAAGAACTCGCCCTGGCTGGTTTGGCCCAGCGGTTAGAGTGTCGGTCCCATGGACCAAAGAGACAAAGGTTTGTTTCTGGTCAAGGGCATGTGCCTCAGTTGCGGTTCGGTCCCCGGCCCTGGTTGGGGTCGTACGGGAGGCAACCAATCAATGTCTCTCTCTCCCTCCCTCTCACTCTGTCTGAAAATAAATGGAAAAATATCCTCAAGTGAGGATTAAAAAATAATAAAAAATAAATAAAAAGTGAAAGAACTCTATGAGAACTGCCTGACTAGCTTAGAAAAACAACATAAGGATAATGGGTATCCTAGAAGTAGGAGAGATGGCCGAGAGAACAGAGAGCCTAAAGAACATACAAGAAGCTAACAAAAAACCTCTGAGACATATTATAAAGTCAGTGATAGACAATTCCCAAGGCAGCCAGGAGGGAAAAAGAAACAGTAACCTGCCAGGGAAACCCCATTAAGCTCTCATTAGATTTCTCTTTCATTGATTTTTTTTTTTTTTTTTTTTTTTTTTTTTTTTTTTTTTTAGAGAGAGAGGAAGAGAGAGAGAGGGAGAAACATTGATTGGCTGCCTCCTGCACACCCCCTACTGGGGATCAAGCCAGCAACCCAGCATGTGCCCTGACCTGGAATAAAACCGGGACCTCTCAGTCCATGGGACGACGCTCTATCCACTGAGCCACACTGGCCACGGTCATTAGATTTCTCAGCAGAAACTCTGCAGGCAAGGAGAGAATGGAATGATATATTCAAAATATTGAAAGATAGAAACCACCAGCCAAGAAAACTCTGCCCTGCAAAGTGATCCTTCAACTATGAAGAGAAATAAAGGCGTTCCTAGACAAACAAAAGCTGAGGGAACCTCCATTTCAGGAAATGTTGGAAGGAGCTCTGCTACCAGAAACAAAAAGTACACAAAACGCTGAGTCAGGTGACAGACAGAAGCAGAAAATTGCTCCTTTGTTTCAGAATAGGGCATTAAACACTTATAACACAATGGTTAAAGGGGGAAAAGCATAAAAGTTATTATAGCTACTTTAGTTTGGTGATGAATGCACAAAGTAAACAGCATAGTTTGTGACCACAAAACCCAAAGGGGAGGAGGAAAAGGAGGGGACCTGTATAGATCAAATGAAGAGAACATGCTATCAGAAAAAAAAGGTGCTATTTTATCTATGATATAGATATACAAACCTCATGGTAACCACAGAACTAAGAAATGAAACTTAAAAAAAAGAAGAAACAGAAAATCACCCTAGAAAACCACCAAACTAAAATAGCAGACAGAAACACAGGAAAAAGAAACAATGGAGATACAGAGCAAACAAAAGATAAGATGACAGTAGTTAGGTCCTGATATATCAGTAATCACCCTAAATGTAAATGGACTGAATTCACCAATCAAAAGCCCCCGAGTAGTAGGATGGATTATAAAACAAGACCCAACTACATGCTGCCTTTGGGATACGCATCTCACCTCCAAAGGCAAACAGGCTCAAAGTGAAGGGGTGGAAGATGGCACTCCAAGCAAATGGTATCTACGGAAAAGCAGGTGTAGCCATACTTATATCAGACAAAATAGATGAAGACAAAAAAGGTAGTGAGACAGAGATGGCATTTTATAATGACAAAGGGACAATCCACCAAGCAGATATAACATTTGTTAAAATATATGCACCCAACGGAAGAGCACCAATATATAAAGCAATTATTAACAGACCTGAAGGGAGAAATACATAGTAATAGTAGGAGACTTTACCACACCAATGGGTAGATCATCCAGACAGAAAATTTTAAAAGATTAAAATAATCTCAAGCATCTTTTCAAACCAGGGTATGAAACTAGAAATCAACTACAAGAAGAAAGTTGGAAAAATCCCAAACATTTGGATATTAAACAACATGTTACTGAACAACTATTGAGTCAGTGAATAAATAAAAGAAGAAAACAAAAGTTATGTAGAGACAAATGAAAATACAACATCAAAATCTTTGGAATGCAGCAGAAGTTGAACCAAGAAGGTTTATAGCAATACAGGCCTACCTCAAGAAACAAGAAAATACTCAAACAATCTAACACTACACCTTAAAGAACTAGAAAAAGAATAAAGCTAGCCCAAAATCTGTAGAAGGAAGGAAATAAGATCAGCAGAAATAAATGAAAGAGAAACTTTAAAACAATGGAAAAGATTAATGAAACTAAGAGCTGGGTTGTTGTTGTTGTTGTTGTTGTTTTTGGTTTTGGTTTTGAAAAGATAAACAAAATTGATAAACCTTTAGCTAGATTCATGAGGGAAAGAGAGAAGACTGAAATAAAATCAGCAATGAGAGAGAAGCTACAATGATACCCAGAAATACAAAGCATCATAAAAGAGTGCTATGAAAGGCTATATGCCATCAAATTGGACAACCTAGAAGAAATGGATAAATTCTTAGAATCATACAACCTTTCTAGACTGAATCATGATGAAATAAAAAATCTGAACAAACCAATCACTAGTAAGGAAGTCGAAGCAATAATCAAAATTTCCCCAGAAACAAGTCTCTGTCCAGATGGTTTCATCAGTAAATTCTACCAAACATTCAAAGAAGATTTAATACGTACATATTCTTCTCAGACTTCCTAACTCATTTCATGAAGCCAACATTACACTAATACCAAAACAAAGTAAGGACATCAGGCACACACAAAAAAAGAAAATTATATACCAGTATCTCTGATGAACACAGATGCAAAAATCCTCAGCAAAATACTAGTAAGTCAAATATAACAATACGTTGAAAGGATCATACACCACCATCAAGCGAGAGACATTTCAGGGGTGTGTAAGGATGGTTTGACATCCGCAAATCAATGTGACATACCACATTAACAGAATGAAGAGTAAAAATCGTGATCTGTTCAATAGGTTCAGCATTTCACAAGATGAAACATCCAATTATAAAGAACTCTCGATAAAATGGGTATAGAAAGATAGTACCTCAACATCATGAAGTTCGTACATTGCAGACCCACAGCTAACATCATACTCAGTGGTGCAGAAACAAGAGCTTTCCTCTAAGGGAGGAACAAGACAGGGAAGCATTCTTGCCACTCTATTCAACATGGTCCTGGAAGTCCTAGCCACAGCGATCAGGCAAGTGAAAGAAACAAAAGGCATCCAAATTGGAAAGGAAAACATAAAACTGTCACTACAGATGACATGATTTTATATACAGAGAACCCTAAAGACTATCAAACAACTATTAGAAATAATAGACAAATGCAGTAATGTTGCAGGATACAAAATCAATATGCAGAAAAATCTGTTGTGTGTCTATACACTAACAAAGAACTATCAGAAAGAGAAATGAAGTAAACAACCCCATTTACAATCACAACAAAAGGAATAAAATCCCTAGGAATAAACTTAACAAAAGAGGTGAAGGACCTGTACACTGAAAACTGCAAGATATTGTTGGAAAAAACTGAAGAAGACACAAAGAAATAGAAAGATACTCATGTTCGTGGATTGGAAGAATAAACATAGTTAAAATGTTTGTATTACCTAAAGCAATTTACAGATTCAATGCAAGCCCTATTAAAATCCCAATGGCATTTTTCACAGAAATAGAACAAACATGTTTGGCTCTCCTCTATGTCACATGCTGGAAGCACCGAACCTTTCACATATATGCATCTAAAACATTAACTTTTAATCCTGGTAAATTGTTTTGGTCCTTAGAAAGCTGGATTGCTAAAAACTTTGGGTTTAAGAAAAAAATCAGTTAAAATTAATAGAACTCAACAGAAATTGTTTCTTTTTTATTCAATATGTTAATTTATTATCGGAACTATAAGAGAAAATAAAATGTGTTCTATCCCATAATTGTGCCTATCTCACACAGTTATTATCAAACTCTGATTATTTTCCTAAGGCTTGTAGATAATTATTCATCAGTATCATATTCTATAGCTCCTAGATTTTAAAAAGTGTCAGGAATTCCATTTATTATTATTTAAATGGTTATTGTGTACTGGCCTTTTTGAAGGAAGGCATTCAAATACAAATAATTTAGTTTGTAATTTTGCATAGGTCATTCTGAATTGTGTAACATTTTAAAAATACTCATATAAGGCAGAAGGCTGCTAATCAATCCCTCTCTTTTCATTTGAAGTGTTTCTTTCAGGGAAATTGTGGTGAGCTTACTATCTCATCAAGTCTTACTCCAGAACTTATATGACATCTTGTTAGAAGAGTTTGTCAAAGGCCCCTCTCCTGGAGAGGAGAAGACCATTCAGGTGCCAGAAACCAAGCTGGCCGGCTTCCTCAGATACATCTCCATGCAGAACCTGGCCGTCATATTTGACCTGCTGCTGGACTCGTACAGGACAGCCCGAGAGTTTGACACCAGCCCTGGGCTGAAGTGCCTGCTGAAGAAAGTGTCTGGCATCGGAGGGGCCGCCAACCTCTACCGCCAGTCTGCCATGAGTTTTAACATCTATTTCCACGCGCTGGTCTGTGCTGTTCTCACCAACCAGGAAACCATCACGGCCGAGCAAGTGAAGAAAGTCCTTTTCGAGGACGATGAGAGGAGCACAGATTCGTCGCAGCAGTGTTCGTCGGAAGACGAAGACATCTTTGAGGAGACGGCGCAGGTGAGCCCCCCGAGGGGCAAGGAGAAGAGGCAGTGGCGGGCGCGGATGCCCTCGCTGAGCGTGCAGCCCATCAGCAACGCCGACTGGGTGTGGCTGGTCAAGAGGCTTCACAAGCTGTGCATGGAGCTGTGCAACAACTACATCCAGATGCACCTGGACCTGGAGAACAGCGTGGAGGAAGCGCCCATCTTCAAGAGCGACCCCTTCTTTATCCTGCCCTCCTTCCAGTCCGAGTCGTCCACGCCGTCCACGGGGGGCTTCTCGGGCAAGGACACGCCTTCCGAGGACGACCGCAGTCAGACACGGGACCACGCAGGCGAGTCCCTGAGCCTGAGGGCGGGCAGTGGGGAGACCCTGATGCTGCCCCCGAGCCCCAAGGTGGAGAAGAAGGACCCCAGCAAGAAGAAGGAGTGGTGGGAGAGTGCGGGCAACAAGATCTGCAACATGGCAGCCGACAAAACCATTTCCAAGTTGATGACCGAGTACAAAAAGAGGAAACAGCAGCATAACCTGCCCGCGTTCCCCAAAGAGGTCAAAGTGGAGAAGAAGGGGGAGCCCCTGGGCCCAAGGGGCCAAGACTCCCCGCTGCTTCAGCGCCCCCAGCACTTGATGGACCAAGGACAGATGCGGCATTCCTTCAGCGCGGGCCCCGAGCTGCTGCGACAGGAGAAGCGGCCGCGCTCGGGCTCCACCGGGAGCTCCCTGAGCGTCTCCGGGAGAGACGCCGAAGCGCAGATCCAGGTGGGTTCCTGCAGGCAGAGGACGGGAGGACTTTCCCAGCAGTGCAGGGGAGGCAGGGGGCCAATGATGGACACAAAGAAGGGACCCAGTTTCCCGCCGAAGTCAGAGGATTGCCTGAGACTAGACGTAGGATCGATCTGGATCAGTTATGTCAGTGTGAAACTGACATTTCATTGCATAATGTCAGGAATTGCTTTTATGGGTTATAACAGATATTCTTGAGAAATAAGGTGGAGCTAAAGCTTATAAAATGGGCATACTTTAACTGGCATGGAGTCCTGAGTTTATCATTTGAAGTTGTACTGAAGAAATTCTAGAGTTATGAAGAATTATATGATGGAAAAGGGCAGAGTGCCTAGTGTTAGGTGGTTATACCAGTGAACTGTTTTCACCTCAAGTTGTTCTAGCCATCTAGGGCACATAAAAATTCTCGATCTTCAGGGCCTGCGCGTGTTCCTGCCCCTTCCCATATTTAATACTTGTAATTCCATCATGCATCAAAAAATGAGAAGAAAACAGTGTTTGTACTGTTTTCTTCAATTTAAGAATAGATGAGCTGGGGAAAACCGAATAGAGGGATCTGGAGTCACAGAGAGCCCTTTAAAAATAATCTGATGTTTTCCTTAAATTGTGGACTCCTGCCACAGGCATAAGAAGTTAGTCTTGGGCCCTACGATCTGTGAACCTATACAGAAATTTATTCTTCAAATGCACATAAATTTAAAATTAGTATGAATCTCTTGCAAGATGCATTATTTTCCTCTAAAGTATCTTGAACATAGAACTCAACTTCGTAATTTAGAATCCACAAAAATTATAGACTACATTTGCAAAAGTCCAATCAAACTGTGATGTATGATTATTCTTTAACAGATGACCTTCTTGATAAATAACATATCTTGATAATTGTTTTTCGTGTCGTGGAGATTAGGATTTTAAAAGTTATCCTAAATGAAAGTAGACCTATGTCAAGTTTTCTAGGCATTATTATAGTGACTGCTGATTAAAACTGAGGAGTAAATAAGACTTTTGTAGTTTGTAAAAGCTGAAAATAAGGTATTTGTAATGTTAGATAAGTCGCTCTGTGTTTAAGTCTCTTTATATAAAGTTAAAATGACAATTCATTAGTAAAGACTAATTTATTATAGCCTAAAAGCCTGAGAAAACTTATTTGCAAATTGGCAGGGCTTAGCCACACTTGAGAGTTCAAACAAAGCCACAGGAGAAAGCTGATAATTCTCTGAAATCCTTTCTCTTAGGCATGGACCAACATGGTGCTAACAGTTCTCAATCAGATTCAGATCCTTCCAGACCCGACCTTCACAGCCCTCCAGCCAGCAGTGTTCCCCTGCATCAGCCAGCTGACCTGTCACGTGACTGACATCCGAGTTCGCCAAGCTGTGAGAGAGTGGCTGGGCAGAGTGGGCCGCGTCTATGACATCATTGTGTAGAAGACTCTCGCTGAAGAAATTCAGTAGCGAGGGTCAAGAAATTCAGTAGCGAGGGTCAGAGTATGCCTGCCAGTCAGACTGATAGCATTTCCCCCACCACCAGCCCCACTGAAACTAGTGTTTCAGAGAACAATCAGCCGCTCCCTCACTAATCAGCACTGGGGCCATTCTGGATACCAAGGCTGTATCTAGATGACAGAAATGACACTCCAATTTTGCACATTATTTCAGAAGTCTCCATTCTTTGACACATTCCTAGATCTTGACGTTTATTTCCCATTGCTTTTGCCTCCAATGTTATTGCCAAATGGGTCACTTTCAAGGACCACTCCTTTGAAGACTCTACATTGATCCATTTGATTCATTTTTTTAAAAATGCAATTGCTAAGGAAATATCTGCTGGTAAGTCAAGCTGATGTATATACACTTAGACATCTAGCACCACACATTATCCATTGGAGAAAGATTTATATCATGATTGTGCATTTGGTGGAGAAGAAAACAGCTAGAAAGATACCTTCTTGTGTGTCATAATCAAGAAAAGGATAACTTTCTCTGTAAAATATTCCAGAACATTTCAAAATTGTCCTAATTTGTCAAGATTTTCTGGTTGGTACTCACCAACTTCTTTGTGCAAGGTACATTGTGCCTTTATTTCCCTATTTCTAATGGAAGAAAATTCTTTCCTGGCAGAGTTCTCAGGCTATGTCATGGCAGCCTTCAACCCCATTGATATTTGCTGATACAGTGATTGCCAAGAGGCAGGAGACTGACCAGCCACCTGGGCGGTCCCATCAGTCCTTTGCTTTTGCTCCCACTGCAGAAAAGAAAAGGGAAAGAAGAAATGGTGCCTTAGTCCCTTGTTGCATAGACATTTCTATGCTCCACGGTTCTCTGAACATAAGGTATAACATCTGGTTTTTAAGAAAACAAAACATTAAAATACAAGTCATTAGACATCCATACCCTTGGAGGAAAGGAAGTGAGTTCTTCATTCAGTGAGCAGACTTCTCAGGGAAGGAGGCAGGAAGTGTGGGGTAGGGAGACAGCTGGAAGGGGTGGGAAAGGAAATTATGATGAAATCATCTTACTCTTCAACTGTTACATAGCAACCATATGAAATTATGGTGTCAGTTACACAAGCTCTAGTCTCAGAAGAAAACTAAAGAAAGGGGATACAGAATGAAGTCTAAGAAATTAAGTTTTTCCATTTAAAATATTTCTCCTCTCTGGCAAGTCAATTTACCCCATGTCTGAAGTCCTTTTAGTCAGGCCAATATTGAGTGTATATTTCTTTTCTTAAATATTACTAGAAAATTAATCTAGAACCTTTATCTTATTATGTATAGTATATTTACTATATCTTAAATTATAATAAATTATAGTAATAATGATTGAAACTCTTCAGCCAAGCTCATTCTTATATATTCTAGAAAGTAGTTGCTATGACATATGTTATAGTTTTCCCAGCCCCTAAAAATACATTCATAATTGAGTATGTCATCTTTTAAAAATAGAACATCAACTCTTCGATATTGAAGTAAGGATATGAAATTGACTTTACTCAATGCTGATATTTGTAAACTTTGTCTTGAAAACATGTAAACCTATCTACATGGTTAACAGAAGGACAGAGCTGATCGATTTAGGCCATCTCAAAGAAGGACCTTTATCTTTCAGTGTGTCACCTATAGACCACCACAGAATCCAGAAGACATTTTTTAGTTCCACAAAGCACTCTCTTTGCCTTCAGTTTTTACTCATTAGATTATAATTCGAGTTTAGAAACAGATAAACTATGTGATGGTAACAAGCAGTGAATTGTTGGGATAGCAATGAGCTGTTAGTGCTTTTGAATTTTATATTTTGTAAGTAGAATTGAAAGTCAAATAGATACTTTTTTTTCTTTAACAAAAACAGCACATCATGGTTGTTCTGTTTCTTTTTATAGCTTATCTTAAGTTCAGTTCTCCTTTGTGAGCCTGTGAGTACTACAAAATTTACTAGGTTAAAAAAAAGCTTCACGGACCTAATATATGGTGACAGAAGATGATTTGACTTTGGGTGGTGGGCACACAATGCAATATACAGACCTTGTAACACAGAATCCACACCTGAAACCTATGTGATCCTATTAGCCAATGTCACCCCAATAAATTTAATTTAACAAAAAGCTTCAGTAGAGTATCAAATCAGAGTAATTACAAAATGGTTATATGTAGCAACCTTTTATAAAGTACACAAATTCAAACGAAGCCAGTCTCAATTTATGAATGTCATGTTCCAGAGTCTGTTCACTAATTATTCAGAAATTAGAATTCATTCTCCTACAGACTCTATTCTGGGATCCAAGGCTAGTTTATGAAAATGGGTTTACCCTATACTCTATCCAAACACTGCTCTAGTACTAGCCTGATTGTGGGTACCAGGAGTAAAGAGATGAGAGACTACACAGAGCTCTTTACCTATAATTTTGTAAGAGACATTGGTCCCCTCCCGTAACCTTTTCTGCAGCCCACCGGAGACCCATGTTGGTCTTCAGCAAACCTTCATTCCCACAGACCCTGCTCCGCACACGTCAGAGTCATCCTTCCCAGAGTATTTGCAGTTTCCAAAAGTGGCATTGCTTGATGCAGACAACCTCTAACGAACAGGACTTCAGGTCACAACGAAGTCAGCTGAATCCTCCCCACGGGTGGGGAAGAGGGGAGATAATTAAGAACCCTTGGCAGAGGCAGATGTGGGTCCCTTTGTAGAGTGCCCAGTGAGTCCCTCCCACTCTTCCTGATGCCTCAGTTTCTGCCTTTTCCCCAAGGTCTCTGAAAGACCAGGGTCAAGGCAGCCTTTGTAGTTAAAACAGTTATTACCACATATTTCCAGATCTAAACAGAATAAGATTTTGCACGTTGCTTTTAGTTGCTGGTATTTACTGCCAAACGTGTGTTACCCTAAAGTTGAGATTTACTCTCTTTCTAGTATTTTGATAAAGTGCACATCATGCACACCTGAAAAACTCAAAGTGGAAAAGAATTCCTGACTGCACAGCTCCTCCAAGTATATCACACTCCTCGTCAGATTTCTCCTTGCCATGAGGACACACTGGACAGAGGGCCAGCTGATAGATGGCGCCTAGGATCTGTCCTGGTTATTGCATCTTCTGATCAGCTTTTAAAGATGCTTAAGGCTGCCTCCTTATACCATCTTGTTCTTTCTCCCCTTAAGAGTATTCTCTAGCCTTCTCTATCAATACAAAACTAGGCACCTTTTTACCATTTTTAGGCTATTTAATGACTGGCAAGGCTGATGCTAACATACATGACATTCAAATTAAAGTATTTTTGATCAGACATGACAAATGGTAACGGAATTCAAAAGTACTTTTAAATGGAAACTTCTTTATAACAATATCACTAGGCTTTTTGTTCTGGTTGTTTTAAGGAGAAGGTTTATGAGAGTGCATTGAAAGAGCGTTATAGCCTTAACTGCAGTTACATAAAAGATATCTTTGACTTCTCCCAAATACATCACAATACTGCTTATCTGGGAAAGTGTTTTTCTCAGAAAGGAAAAGCATTCATGTCAGTCCCTTCGAACTAACAGATCTTTGTTTGGAGGTGATAACAAGGGCACGCAGTTACAAACAGCAGGGAGGAGGTGACATTTGTCGAGTGCCACTACAAACATACATTTACCTACAGCATCATATTTTATTTTCACAGTAACCTTGTGTAACAGGTATTGTTTTCCTCATTTTTTTTTTTAGATCAGGACAGAGACCCAGAGAGGTTAAGAAATTTGCCCAAGATAACCAGTAAATGGCAAAGTTAGTTGCAAAGGGTCTTCCTGCATTCAAAGGCCATGCATTCTATACTACACCATGCTCTAAATGCAGAGTAAACACTTTATTGTCTCAAGGAATTAAGCAGTCAAAATGCGTTAAACATACTTGATCCATAAGGCTATGAGAATTTTTTAATAGGGTTTTAAAAAAAAAAAAGGATAGTGTTTATACATAGAGAGATCATATACAACAATATTTTGAGTGTTCAAAAATAAACCAAATCTAAGCACTCATCTTAAAGCAGACCTTCAGCGGTCATTTCGAGACCTTGCCAATTAGGGGGAAATGATGAAATAATCGTGTTCACTCAGTGTGTGTCTGCAACAACATGCACAAATTGTCAGCCTTCTTCAGTTACCATTTCATCACTCAGAATAAGTGCCCTGAGCCAACAGTGCCTCTCTGCTTGCTTCCCTGGCAAGTATATAGTACTAAATGTGTAGGTCATCATCTAAGTTCGGGAATATGCAAAATACATAATAACCATTTTCAGATGCACACTCTAACGAGGAAGTACTGGTTAGACAGAAGTGCTTAAAGATCCAGGTACTGAGGGCATCAGGTCAATATCCATAGTAACCACATGCCATAACACCTAAATAGTCCCACTTTGCAGAAAAGAAAACAGGCAAAAGGCAAATTCGGAATTACATGTGCTTGGGTCCAACTTAGGTGATCCTAGTGAGATTTAGTGTGGCCTTAAAAAACAAGAGACTATGTTTAAGCACTTTTTATTGGAAGTATGAGCTTATTATTGGGCGAGATTTATGAAATTGGTAAAGAATTCATTAATAATTTTGCCTCGTCAAAAACAAAACAGCAACAGCAAAAACTGTTCTCATTCATTAGTGAACCAATCTAGAAAAATGTTTGTCTGTGAGACCCTCTTCCCGTGCCTGTATTGTAATGTTTGTATTTGATGTCGAAGTAACTAATAATTACAGTTTTGGACTAGAACACCACACAGATTTCCTAAACACAATTATTACTTCAGGGAAGACAGACCAAAAAGAAAAAAAAAAATCATCTCCTGGGATAGTTTAAGAGAAACTCAGTTGAGAACAGTGCTCAATCTCCTTATAAACAGTGGCACCACTTATTAACTGAAGAAAAGCCACTACCACACACACCCCTAGCACCATACAAACCATTCCCCTTGTGTATAACACAGGGGGTTCCAGGGAGGAGAGACTGGCTGGCCGTCTTAATGACAAAACTACAGTGGACTGCTGGTGAATCCCATCCATATGGTCCTCCCAGCCTCCCGGGAATTGTTTGTACAGTTAGTTAGTCCCTCTCCTGAAGGGTTAAATCATGGTTGTCTAGTATTTTCTGACGTTAGAATGGTGGTTCTCAGACATTAGCACACATCAGAATCACCTGGAGGGCTGGTTGGAACACAGATGCCCAGGCCCAGAGTTTCGGATCCAGGAGGTCTGGAAATCTGCATTTCTAACAAGTTCCTTGGGGCCAATGCTGCTGGTCTGGGGACCACACTTTGAGAACCACTATCTTGAAAAAAGTTCCAACTCTCACCTTTAAGATCAGCTTGACTTATCAAGCACTAAATAAAAACTGAATTTAAGACAACTTGGGATTGGATTCTCTACAGCATTCCTGCTCAATCTTCCCAGTTTCCATGGTTTATTATACCAACAATTGTTTTTTTGTTTGTTTGTTTGTTTGTTTACAAGCTAGAGGACAATGAATGTATACGTTCCATGGAACAGTGAAATCAGTGTAAGCTTCCGTCTTTGTATTTAGAAACATTGATTCTGTGGATGATCATTTGTATCCTGTTGGCCCTTTGACTTGTACTGAGGTGATTTTAAGTTTAAGTATGTGGTGTTTGCGTTTCTTCTGTCCATACAGCTTTAATGAGAAGTTTCCATGTCAACTCCATTATAACCTCGGCTCCTGGTTTCCAGATGTTTTTGAGTAGTTGCTTGCTTGCCAGTAGTTTTATCTCTCTCATTAGTCGCCCAAATGTCAGCACTTCAAGATGACATTACACTACTTGATGTACCTTCATTTTTCACTTCTCTGGTGTCAATTAATATTTTAATTTCCTGTAGACCTGCAAACAGTCTACCAAATGGCTTCATGGAAATTTGCAAACACAACCAATTCCCTTTTGAGCAGTATATGTGCCTGTTTTAAAGACTTCTCAGTAAATATGTTGGGATTGTGCTCATATCTGCACAGTAGAGGCCATATTCATTATCTCATCTTCCAGATGATGGAAGGGATGTAAAAATGCCTCGATATGCATTGGAAATTAAGTTATATGTTAACTCAAAGATAGCTGGGGCCTTAGTTTAGTTCTTAACTCTTTATTCAATTTATTAGCTTTGGAAATTCTTTTTACATGGGAAAGAAAAGGGAACATAAGAGGGAATTAATTCAAGAGAAAAAAAGTACCTTAAAATCATCGCCTGTAACTGTCTATATTAATTACACATAATTCTTATTGATTTAATAGAGTTTTTCTAAATACTTCTTAAATACCCTGATGTCATTTAAATTACCTTATTCTTTTGTATGAACAGAAAGTAATGACTATATTTACTACGATTAATAAGATCAGAAAATATATCAAAGTGTTAATGCTATCAAGGGTTCAAATCCTTGCCTCTGTAGATGGAAATCAAGTTCTTTATTTTATTTTACTTTTGTTTTCCATAACCATTTTTGGAAATTATGTATGAATTTAATTCTTTTAATAATAACTTATTCTCAAAATTTAAATTTTAAAATTAATCTCTAGGAATAATTTATTTTCCATTTATTTTACCGACTGGTGCCAAAAAGGGGAGGGGGAGATCTCAAAGCCAATCTTCTGAACTACCACACAAGATATGTTTTCTCTTAAAGTTAGGGAAGTTCTGGCCCCGGACAGTACCAGCGGCCCATGGTCATCCATGGCTACCTCACGACAGGTGCCAGCTACTCTGCATTCCTCACTCTGCTGTTCGTTCTGATTCTTGTTGGAAGTGGCTCTCTCTAATAAAAATAAGTTTCCTACTAAAAAGGGAAAACGGGACAGAGAAGAATGCTTTTGATTTTCTGGTTTCACCCCGACTGAAACCGTGGTAGAATATACGGGTATGGCGTGTTGGGGGCAGGAGGAGGTGCCTAGAGGGAAAGGCTGATGTTGTTTTTATTTCTCGATTTATTTTTTGGTAGATGGGTGGGGGGAGGGGGCGAAGAATAAAATATTTATTGCCCTAGTCATGCCAAATGACTATTATTCAAGATTATTTTTATGCTTTTCTAAGAGGGATAAAAAGAAATGACATTATAAACAGTTCCCCTATTACCATCTCCCCACACTCTAAATAAAGCCAATGGGTGGTAAGGGTCCTTTTACCCTTTCTTGTATGATGCCAAAGAATCGACTTGTTTTCACTGAAAACTAAATAAATGAAGCTTGGTTATAGCCATAATGATTTGAGTCAGTATAGCATTTCATCTACAAAATGCAAAATTCATCACTGCAACCCCTTTACCAGGAGCCTTGAAGCATTTTGTTTACTTCAGAGGACTTGTCAAGGAAGTAGAAGTTTTTTGTTTTGCCTTATTAGTTTGTCAGTTTGGTCACATTTATTTTTTTAAAAAGAACTGAAAGCCACCCTCCTTTATATGTTGATATAACTGTTGGATTTGATATACTCTGTTGTTGAACAGGTCTCTGTAAGCAAGCTTGCCGGTGTATTTTGTGTACATTTTATCTGAGGTGAAAATGAAAATTCTAAAGAGAAAATATTTTAAAAGATATTGTATTTATGTTGCTTGTGTTGTAGAATAAAGATTCAAATGCATTAAAAAATCTGGTATGTGGAACAATTTTTTTTTTTTTACCAAATAAATATATCAGAATAATTTACGTAAATATCCCACATTTACAGAATTTGGCGTAAAGAACTAGGCTCCTTTCCACAGCATTTCATAACTCTGAACGAAGAGCCCCCTTTCAAATTCTGCAACACAGAACTAGTCACTGCCTAGAAAACATATTTGAAGAAAGGTGTGCATGTGTGTGTGTGAATGTACACACCACTCACACCACTGCTTCCTTTTTCTTAAAAAAGAGGGCTTATTTTACAATATTGTTTTCTTTCCTTCCTAAGAATAGATATTAAATACATATTACCAGTAGATACTAATATAATTTATTCATTTAAAAAACCAAGTGTTACCTTTTGTTCATAAATGACTAATTCCCTCAATAGGAATATGATTATTAAAAGAGAACATTCAAAATGTAATACAGCCACTTTTCACTTGATGACCTTATTGGATTGCAGTTTTAAAATCAACTGTCTCAAGAGCCTATTAATAGTATAAGCCTGGGAATCCTCATGCCCAAGTCATGGAAAACTGCCGTTTGGCCAATAGAGGGATAAAAGACAAAACACCGTAAAGAGGGACCCTGCGTATATGACCTTAAATCATGATTATATGAGTCTACCACACACTCTAGTAATCTCCCAGTTGTATTACTAAGACTTGGTCATTTCCATCTTGCAGACAAAATGAAACTAAAATAGACACTAATGTAGACACTAATATACTTCACATAAGGACATCACAAACTTATTAAACGTAAGTGACCAACCACTTTCATGGATGAAGACAGCTGTGGCAGAGGAGAGAAGGCTGTGGGCCTTAGCCAGGAAAGCAGAGTGCACGGGAGCTTTGCCCCTTCCTGGGACTAGGGAAACCAGACAACCCTTGAGTACAGAGCTCAAGGTTCCTGCTCTGCAAAATGAATATAAACTCTTACCTCAAAGGGTTGTTTCAGGATAACATGAGAGCCCCAATGTTACAGTGCTCTGTGCATGCTAATGCCTAATAAATGCCAACTACTATGTGCTGGAAGATTACCCAGCTCTGACTGGGATTCAAACCCAACGCCCTTCGGTGTATGGGATGATGCTCCAACCAACCGAGCCACACCGGCAAGGGCAGTGCCAATCTTATATGAGGAGGTCTGCAACTCAGATGCAGATCAGTTTAATCAAACATTTTGGAAATCAATTCTAGGTCAGTAGCCAACTCCTCCATTATTAATACCCAGCAATGACTATAATATGTGCCTAAAGCTATATGTATTTCTTTAAAGAAGAGACTTGATACACTTCAACTGTTTGGCTTCCGATCAAAACTTGTATTATAATTCAGCTTTGATAAATATTTCATATCCCTCATTAGAAAATTTACTTTCCCATCCGGCTTAAGGCTAGGTTCAATAAGCAAGTGAAAATAAAATGGAAGCATAATGCAATATTGTGGCTTTCACATATTGACCAACATTCCTATTATCTCAAGCCTTTGAAAGGGCACTCTAAGCGTGCCTTTTATCTCTTCCCTGTTTGTTTTTATTTATAGATTCCCAGTTACAACATCCAGTCATTGGTGCTCTAAGTCTGCCCTGTTAACTTAATCTGGAGGCACAAAATGTTTTGTTGTCAGAGAAACAAACTACCCAGTTGAATGATCTCATAGGAACTCAGAGATGACAACAACATAATTAAATCCCAGAGAAGTTTATAAGCACTTTCCAACTCATAAGAAAGGGTACTATTTCAACATGAAGGGGTCACATTCACACTAGTTTAGAGCTGAGACCTGAAATACAGAGCCCAGTTGACTTTGCTCTCGTTTCCCAGTCTTCCCTACAGCAATACCTCGCTGTAGTGGGCTTCGCTTTACTAAGCTTCACGTATTGCGTTTTCACAAATTGAAGGCGAGACCCTCCACCAGCAAAAGGTTACAACTTGCTTTATTGTGATAGTATCCGCTTTATTGCGGCGGTCTGGAATCGAACACACAGTGCCTCCCAGGTACGCCTGTGTATTAATTAATTGCTATATTGAGCTATTGCAAATGGTACAAATGATGTAAGGAAGTAAACAACGTTCTTTGCCATTGTCTCTAGCAGAGAATAACATTCAAGAAAGTAAATGTCAAATGTGATGCAGAAGGCTCCATTATAACTCAACTTGAAAAAAAAAAAAGAATATTGAAGTTAATTTACCTGTGACAAAGGAAAAGATACTGTTGGCTATATTACAGTTAAAAGTTCAATATTTCAAGGTTTGTTTTAGTCTGCTCCTAGGATTTTCTAACATAACAATGGGTTACAAAAATAACATTCTTCTAAAGCCTTGATTTCGTTTTCAAATGGGAGGACTATATATTATTACAGACCTCCCAATCAAAGTCATTTAGAAATGGGCTTCTTGGAAAATGGAGCATATTTCTAACTGAGCACATCTAACATCTGTTCTAAGCCCTACCGACCAGAGATACAGACAGTACTTACATGAGTACAGATTTACAGAGTTAAATTTTACATTGGTAAATTGGTAGATATAATTTAACTAGCTTTTATTCCTTTGGGGAGAAAAAAGCCTATAAAGCCTTTGGGGATTAGAGCATGAGATGGGGATAAGAATAACATCTCCTGCTTTCCAGGGTTCTCCGTCAGCCCCTCCCCTCCTGCTCCTTCCCTGCTCATGCTGCTCCCAGGAATCAAATGGAAAGAAGCTACCACCATCAGAGAGTTGTTGCAGAGGCTGCCATGGAAAGGATGCTCAGGATTCGGTAATTACCAGAAAAACTTGTCTTGTTTCTTTCATGAAACTGTGAATGGCCAATTCAGGAACGGGCACAGATATGAATGAACAGGACCAGATCCCTGATCCAGAGATGGTAGATGAATGCTACCAGGCCATCTTTCTTCAATACGAGTTTTTCCTCAAAAGCACTAAGTAGACTCTTATGGCTGAAAAGTATATTTGAGATATTAATCTATGTTCTCTTTTTCTCCAAGAATTTTTCCCATTTCTTTCTCCCTGTTCAAGTAGATAGTTGGCTCAGGGGTTCACAGTTTCAAGGGAGGGATATGATGGGACAGAATGACCAAAAAATTACCTGTCACTTCCTCTGGTTCTTATCCAAAAGCCTAAGACATAGACATATCTATGTATACCATTGTATGGTATTGATTTTTTCTTTATGTGGGTCCTGGGGAAGGTACCACAGAAAGGGAGAGTGTAGACAAACTCTCTAGGGCAGAAACATGAAGGGAAACAATTCCTTCCTCTTTGACTAGAACTGAGATCCCAGGGCTGGAAGGAGAGGAGGTTCAATAGCAGAAAGGCTGCAGGTCAGGCAGGACCCCTGCACTGCCAAGACTGTAAGGGCCCAGAGAAGGCAGGCGTGCCAGATGGCCAGGAGAAAAGTTCCAGCCCCTGGGCATGTCACAGGGTAGCAGAAAGATCGCCACACCTCGACTCATGGCATAGAGGGAGGAAGGTGAGAGGCTCAGAACACTCTTCATTTGAGTTAAGGAAGATTAAAATTTGATACATGAAGTTGTGGGCTGAAATGTAGACCTGCTTTTGTAGTGAATAATCTAAAAATCACAGTATGTCTGCTTTTAAAGGGAATTTAGAATGATGGTGGCGGGGGGAGAAAGCTGACCCTACAAATGCAAAGTTATTTCCAAGGAAGTGCCAAGAGTTGGCAGTTGTCAAGACATTCCAAGTTCAATGTCAATGACCCTCAACATCACATTGGGGGCCAGGCTGCTTCATCAGGTCGCCTTCCATTAGGGTCCCAAACTCCCTCCCCTTGGCTGTGTGAGCTGTCTTGACAGAGTGACGTTTGATTCCTCCCACTGGGCAGGAACCCAGTTGCTGTCCCTACCTGATTCCATGGCCTCGCTTCTACTTGCTTCTGGGTGAACGTAGGCACCTCCCCTCCCCTTTGCCATGGCTGCAGCTGCCCCAGTTGATGTTGTAGCTAACGAGCCAAAGCCACCTCCTACTCCATGTGGATTATAGCTCTTGTGCATGTAGCCAGTGCAGCCCTCCAACTGTAAAAACAGTTTCCATATATAATCTTCATAAAGAACACAACAGGACAGTGGCTTCCTGAGTGACTCAACCGCTATCAAAAACATACCTCCCCTCACCTACAACCCCTCCTCCTACCCGAAGCTCACTTATGCACCTGAACTAGCCATGATACCTAGACAGGCTCAGATGGTAATGTACACAAGAACCATTTGATTGATGGTTGAACTTGCAGGTGTCCAGGCCTTTCCTCAGAAATTATGACCCAGTAAGAATGACGCAGGACTCAGGAATCTGCATTTTGACAAGCTTTCAAAAGGACTATGATACAGAGAGCTTATGGATCACTCTTTGAAAATTATCCTAAGAAGCTAAGTCTCATTCTTATTCTAAGACTCTGGTTCTAGGAATCTGATGTATCATCTGACCTAAAATTAAAAGGTGGTAGGTTTGGTCCCGAAGTAGAAGAGGTCAGGTGGAGACCGGAAACAGGCAGCAGTCGTTCAAGCACTCAAACCCCCGGGTGGCTTTGCTTTAGCGCAGAGGTTTATAATGTGGGGTAGGGAAAGAACTAAGGGGTCCATGAACAAGGAAGGGAAAATGGATAGCCTTATTTTTATTGACTTCTGGCTGAAATTTAACATGTCCTTCCATTTTGAATATAGGCAAAACACCACTGTGATGATGGCAGAGCCCATGACTGGTTGCCCAGGGAAGTCCTGGATCTTTCCCTAGCGCAGAACCCTCAAAATTCTCCCATACCTGGGAGTTGCTACTAGCCCTGGCCAGTTTGGCTCAGCGGTAGAACGTTGGTCCGCAGACCAATGAATCCGGGTTCGATTCCAGCCAAGGGCACATACCTGGGTTGCAGTTCATCCCTGGCCCTGGTCGGGGTCGTGCGGGAGGCAACCAGTCAATGTGTCCCTCTCACGTCGATGTTTCTCTCTCTCTCCCTTTCTCTCCCTCCTACTCTATCTGAAGATAAATGGACAAACATCCTCAGGTGAGGATAAAAAATAAAAATAAATAGAACCACTACTAGATTTTATTGTTTAACCTGTTAATGAGAAAGAACACATATACATTATGGTTTCAAAAGTTGAGTATTTGAAAACTACCCTGGTTTCCTTTGTAATAAAATATATTTTACCATATATATTTAAAGTTATTTAAACTATTTAAAATTATTTTGAAAAAGGATTCACAGACTTCCCCAAATTACAAAGGAGTCCAGGGTACAACAGGCAGTTAAAAAAAAAAAAAAAGTCCTGTCTTGGCCTCCTCGTAAGGAAGATGGCTGTAACCCTAGGGTAAACTCATCAAATTATGTTGGAAAAACGGGCGTTTTCTCTCTCGGGACACCTTACAGTCACTGTGATCGCCTCGGGATCAGCAGCCCTAACTCCCAGTTCTCGAACAGCACAGTGTGTCTATGAGCATATTACTCTCCTCTCCAAGTCTCATTCCCTCATCTGCCATTGGACAGGGCTGGTGAAGGGACTGTCCACACCCCTTAAAACATAGACAGTTCGGTTTCCTGACTAGTGTGCTGACAGCCAGGCGGCTCCTGTGAATTCTCCCGAAGGCCCTGCCTGGCGCCCCCTGAAGGCCGGGCAGTGCAGAGTTCTTCCTACCAAGAAGTGTCTTCCTGTACAGGGTAAAGCTTTCTAAAAATGTGCTTCTGTATGTATTTATGAATCCTGTACAGTCTTAAGATTCCAGTTGGTTTGAGTTTTTAAAGCACTGTAAAAAACAAAATAGAATGGCCTAAAATCTCCATTCCTTTTTTTTTTTTTTTTTTAATGATAAAGTACAATGTTTTTATATCAGGATTGGTCCTTTAAATTTAAAAAAAAAGAGCAATTCTCACGTAAATTTTACAATTGCTTTGAATTAGGAATATTTCAAAAATAAAACATTTAAAGATGAAATGGGTGAAGTGCAAATCAAAAGAATTAATTTTATTTATTTTCATAATTACAGTTTTTATTACCATTAAAAGATGAAACAAGACTGGCACACATTATTAAGTAGCGTACTTAGCCTGGCAGGCAAATAACTGGGCTAGAAAACAAAAATCAGACCCGTCCTGTTATAAAAGCTCATGCTTTGTCCACTATCCACACTGCCCCCCACTGCCCTACCTTGATCTCTATTTTGTGCATAGCGATATGTATATTTGCTTCTTTCTCCTCTTTAAAAGAATTAATTTTAAATTCATATCCAGATTCAGCTCCCTGCTAATGAATATACCAACTCTTTAGATGTACGGAACCAATCTGACTGCTAATTATTAAGCTAATATTCTGAAATATTCACTAACTAACACTGGGAATGATGTTACTAAGAAAACCTGACGGATAAACAGTTAAACACATTTATTATCACAACCTCACACTATTAGCCAACAGACTATGAAATAAATCTAGGGGGATTTTACCAATTACACCAATAATGTGGCAACCACTGTTAACTATTTAATCATTTCTTCCTTCACTATTTTTATTTTTAAAGTGAATGTATAAACCACTGAAGAAAGCATGTGCTTAAGGATGAGACAGAGAGCAGAACTTCCTCCGTGCCACGGAAGGCATATGTCCTGCCTGAGCGGAGCATCAGCGAGCAGAGAACCCCAACGAGCCCCAAGTCCACATCCTCACGCTCTCAATGCGCAGACCTGTGCGCGACCGCTTCCTCACAGTGTGCCCTCTCGTTCTCACCTACCCTCTGCAGGGTGATTTCTCAGGTCTCATTTTACAGATGGAGGAGACAAAGCCTCGGAGAAGTGAAAGGGGAAAGAAGTTGCTGAAGGTCGCATGGCTGGCAATCGGCAGAGCCATAATTCAGACCCAGAAGCGCCTGACCGCAAAGCCATGCTGTCCACGATGACATGACACCTTGAGGGAAAAATTGACGTGAAATTAACAGCCTGGGTGGAACCTTGCCCAGCGCAGGACCTCCACTCTCAAGTCACCCACAAACTTAAATTCAAACTTTTTCTAAATCTCTATTTTCAAAATAATTGTGTTACACCACTCCCCACAAGAAAACAAAGTCATGACCATGAAAAATCAGAATAAATCCATCTGCTATAGGAATAAGCAGCATGAAATTCAACGCATGGTAACAGTCAAGCTTTGATCTAGAATCTGCCCAAGGGTAAGCTGAGATCGCTAATATTTGAGACAAACTTAAAGAGCATTTTAAATACCCACAATTTTTAGACTTTCTTATTTTATTCCTGTGTTAGGTGATACTGTTGAGAAGCAATGTATTCAGAACAAATTATCTCAGCTTCCTTTAGAAATGCCTTCACCGAATTAAGATTTAATGTTATGCCCTCAGCTTTTAAAGAGAGTCGATATAAGAAATTGCCAAATTTGTCTTCCATAAATCTCTATTAACAGTAGTTGCCCATTACATTATCCATTTGTCTTCTTATATAAGGAACGAGGAGGCCAGTTTTTCCAGAATTCAAAGCCAGGGTGTTTGGGAACCATTATTTGATCTTGTTTTAGAAATTGACTTTTTAAAAAGTGGGTACTTGTTTCTGTTTCTGCCTTAGCTTCCAGGAAGCTGGCAGCTACATTCAGGCTCACACAGAGAAGGGTGCTCTGGAGTGAGGGAAAAGCCAACCACAGGCACCAGGCCGTTTGCTGCACTTCTTAGCTTGCCTTCTTTATTTGTCCCAATTCAACAAGATTGTCTTATGGCAAGGGACTGTACCTAAGGCTGCCCAGCTGGAAAACAGTCAGCACTCAGGCTCATGCCGATGCGAAGCTCAACGCTTCCAAGCGCGTGGAAAACACGGGTTTACCGTCACTCCCTGCCAGCACCCATCCCCCTGCCCTTTAGTTTTGCATTGCTTTTATTTATGAAGAAACTTAAAGCCTTTTTGTGAGCAGGTAATTAATAAATCACATGTAAATAAAATATTTCCTCAAGAAATGTGTGACCTAGCTAACTCTATGGTATAACTAGTATACGTACCTACAGATTCTCTTAATGAGACAAGGCCACACCAGACACCTGGAGTTCCAGGTCCCTCTCGCTACACTGTCCTCACTCAGTCCTCCATTCACACAGACACCAGAGCATTTTGTTTATCTCTTTTCTCTTTTAAAATAACATTATATATGTATTTATCTGTTCTTTTGGACAGAACATAGCTCTAATACTATCATTAGAATCAAGTTAATATGTACAGCTGTACACTCAGGCCCTACGTAACTGGTCCATTCTCCTCTCCTGGCCTCCTCCTGCCAGTCTCTGGAAGCTCAGACTCCTCCTTCTCTGGTTCTAATCTTTATTCTATGATACTTGGAAAGACTGTCATTCTTTATGCAATCAATAGGTTTCTACTGAACATGTACCACACGCTGATATGCAGCCTGGACAGATGCACGAGAAAGACACCGTCCTGTCCCCATGGAGCTCCCAGTCAACTCTGCTTTTCAAAATTCAACAATTCCTTCGAGCCCTTGAGCCTCCCAACCTACCAACACTATTCCAGGTGCATCTCATACCACGCATTCTCACAGCATTTTTTCAAAAATCAGTTTTATAGAAGTCTAAATTACAGAGTAAAATAAAGCAATTTTAAGTGTGAAATTTTAGAAGTGGGACAAATATAAAGCTGTGTAGCCAACACCTCGGTGAAGATACAGAACTCTCATTACCCAGCTATCGCCTCAAGCCACTTAGCTGTCAATCATGCCCATCTAACCCAGCCCTTGGCAACCGCTGTTTCATTTTCTGCCTCTAGAGTTTTCTTTTTCTAGAATTTTATATAAATAGCATTATACAGTATATAATTTTTTATATCTGGTTTCTCATACTAAGCATAATGCTTTGGAGATTCATCCATGCTGTATGCATCAGTAATTTATTTCTTTAAATTGCAGAGAGCTGGGCCAGTGTGGCTCAGTTGATTGAGCACTGTCCCATGGATTGAGAGGTCCTGGTTCGATTCCCGGTCAGGGCACGTGCCTGGGTTTTGGGCTCGATTCCCAGCAGGGGGCGTGAAGGAGGCGGCCAATTGATGTTTCTCACATCAATGTTTCTATCTCTCTCTCCCTCTCTCTAAAGAAATCAAATAAAAAAAACATTTAAATTGCAGAGTATTTTACTCTATGTACCCTCTACAATGTGTTTGCCATTCATCAGTTGATGTACAATTTGTTTCCAATTAGAAACTTTTATTAATAAAACTGCTATGAATAATCATTTATGACATTGTGTGAACATCAGGACTTTCATGAATAAAACTGCTGTGAACAATCAAATATCTTTGTGTGAACATATATTTTATCTCTTGGGTAAATGCCTAGTAGTGGCATTGTAATCTTAGGGTAAATGTAGGTTTTACTTTAAAAAACACACACTCAAAAAAAAAACTGTGAAACTTTTTTCCAAAGTAGCAATACTATTTTGTGTGCCCAGCAGTTAGTACGAGAGTTCGTAGTTGCCCCGAATCTCTTCCAACATCTGTATTGTCAGGGAGATTAAAATCTTTTTAATCTCGTCCATTCTAAGGAGATATATGGTGACATTCATTTTCCTTTTCATTTGTATTTCCCTAATGACTAAATGTTGAGAATTTTTTCATCTGTTTATTTTCTATTTTCACACTTTTTTTGCGAAAATATCTGTTACTCATTTTTAAATTGGGTTATTTGTCTCTGTATTATTGTGTTATAAGAGTTCTACTTATATTACAGCTATAGCCCTTTATGAGATACAGGTTTTGCAAATCACATTTGGTGCCTTGTCTTTTCATTTTCTGAACAGTAAATCTAGAAAAAAGTTTCAAATTTGATGAAATCAGAATTATCTTTTCATTTTTCATGGTTCATGATTTTTTTTTATCTTATCAAGCAAATCTTTGCCTAACCTAAAGTCACAAAAAATTTGTCCTGTGTTTTTTTGTAGCAGCTTTGTTTTTTGTTTTTTAGTTTAAGTCAATGACCCACTTTTAGTTAGTTTTTCCCATATAGTATGAAGTTTTGAGTTTTATTTCATTGCATATGGATGACAAAATGTTCCAGAACCATTTGTTGAAAAGATGATCATTTCCTATGTATTCAACTTGTTATATATATTTTTAAAGTAAGTAGACCACAGATTGTGGATTTATTCCTGGACCCATTCTCTTCAGTGATCTATATGCTTATACGTACACTGTACCACCCCAACATGGTCACTGTACCTTTAGAGTAAGCCTTGAAATCACATAGTACACATCATCCAACTCTTTTTTCCCTCTCAAAATTGCTTTGACTATTTCAAGTCTTTTTCATTTCTATATCAATTTTAGAAAATCTTAGCAATTTCCTGGAAACAAAAATCTGCTGGCATTTAGGTTGGGTTTGCAGTGGATTTGTAAATCAATTTGGGGATAATTCACATCTTAACTTTTCTGATCCATAAATATAGAATATCTCTCCATTTTTAAGTCTCCTTAATAGTTGCTTCAGAGAGAACACCTGAGCCTAAGAGAGAAGCGGGATTGGCAAAGGATTTAAAGAGAGTGGTGGCTGTTTGGGAGGAGTGAGGAAAGAGCGGATTGTGTAGTCACTCCAGAAGGCTGTTCTTCACATCTCACGGGGCTTAGATGCTCTCTTTCAGGGTCTCAGTTGTTCTTTGAGCAAACAGCTAACCAAATGCTTCATGTTCTTTAACTGTTCATTTGCTGGTCTGTCTGACACAATGGCAAGCTTCTTTGGGCAGGGACTGTTTTATATGTACACATCGAAATGCCTAGAATGTAATAGATATCCAGTAAAAATGCTTGCTCAATAAATGACAAAAATATTGCCAAGTAGTAAGGGATCTATACTACTTCCTTTGTGGTTATTTCAGAATTTGAGACCATGAACTTAGACTCCACAACCTAAGAATCCTCCAACTCCGTATTCTATAAGTCAGTGAGTGAGGGATAAAGAGTTTCAAATTTCAATTCAATACTAACTGCTTATTAAATTATAACAATGACAACAAATATCTATTTGCAGGTCTTAGGTATTTTGGCAGAAGCCTTAAAAATATGTGTAAAGTATAAGCAAAATACATGAAGGCAATAAATTGACATATAAGATCCAGCAAAATTCTGAGTTATAAACACTGTTTTTAAGGCTTAAAATGGAAATGCATATTAAAGTTGGCATTTCAAATCCAATGTCCCCAAGTTAAATCACCAGTATCCCAACTGTATGTCAAAGAATAAGACTGTTAAATAATGCACATTTCAATTCAAAGGCTTTCATCTGGATAAATTGGGCCATGAACTTACTATTAATGCCTTGCCTCTCTGTATTTCAACAGAAATACCCTAGAGTATACAATTATCTTTCTGAGTCACCTAGTCTATTGGGAAACTACACAGCATATACCACTAACCAAGAACAATATCTATACCTTTTATTGTTGATAACATTCATCTCACTTCTCCCTTACACACACACACACACACACACACACACACACACACACACACTAAGATTTTACTTATACATATATTTAAATATCTGCCCCAACATAGTTCTCGGAAATGTGTCTAGTGGAAGACACATCACATACAGGAACATTTTCACCAGGGAAGAAATGGATGTTCCACTGATGGAACTTTCCAGGGTTAGAAAGCACACTGCTTTCATGACGTCAAGGATTTTTCCCTGGCTCTCACACGGGCTCATCATGAAACACTGTACCAGACACATAGCTTAGTTTTCTCACCTATAAAGTGAAGAGGTTGAACTAGAATAGCGTGACTCAAAGGATGTTTGTTGGAAAACTAGATTTTAAAGTTAGTCATCAAAAAAATGAGAAACTTTATGATTAAATAAGATTTAAAAATGCTCTGTTTGATAGCACGATGCTTAGGAATTTGACAAGCAGGGTGAGGCGAAGTTGAAACCAGAGCGGAGAGCAGTGAGGTCCAGTTGCCTCTGTCGCCATGGAATTGGAGGGCGGAGCCTGAGGTTTCCAGTAAGGTGGCACGCTGAATCTGCACCTCCCACATTTGTGACTAAAGTGACCCCAGGTCGGCGGTGGCCCCGTAGTACTGAGCACAAATCATCTCCAGGGAAAACATCTTTAATTTAGGATCTCAGGATTCCCCAGATCAGATTCAAATAAACCTGAACTCTCAATTTGAAAAGTTACCAAACATAATAGGGGGCAGGGGGGGAGGGAATCTACTCTCATTCTCCTGAGAGAGATTAGCAAAAATAAATAGACTTGGACTCTAAAGGACTCATATTTAAATGATCAGATAAAGAAATGAAGTCATATCAAATATTTAAAGAAATTCATAATAGATTCCAAAAGAGAGAGGATTCTAGCAATAAGAGACTCTAAAAATTACCAACCAATTTTGAAGGGGGAAAATCCCTAAAACAATTATAAATGAAACATATCATTGTTAAAATTTAAAACTCAAGGATGGATGTGTGTCACAGCTTATCCGACTCCACAGAGGAAAGAATTACTAACTCAAGTTGATAAGTGCAGAATGTAGCATCGCATCAAAGAAGGACCATGGCCAGAGGAATGGAATAGACATTTTCCCAAAGAAGATATACAAATGACCAACAGGTACATGAAAAGGTGCGCTAATGTATTATATGGTGACTATAGTTGATAACACTGTATTATATAACTGAAATACACTGTGAGAGTAGAACTTAAATGTTCTCGCACACAAAAAGATAAATATGTGAGGTAACAGGTGTGTTAACTAATTAGATGAAAGGAATCCTTTCACAATGTATTAACCAATGTCACCCCGATTAATTTAATAAAAATAAATAAATAATATATACATATAGCTCATCATAATGTACACTTTAAATATCTTATAATTTTGTCCATTGTACCTCAATAAAACTGGAAAAAGTAAAACATAACATGGAAAGAGAAGATACATGGAGAACAGAATTAAAAGGTCTAAAACATATCCAATAATAGTTTTAAAATAAAGGGAATGAAAGAAAGGCAATAGGATAATAATTGCAAATTTTCCAAAAGCTAATGAAAGACATGAACCTATAGATGCATGAAACACAACTTATAAGATTTAAATAAAATGATAGCTTTACCTATTTCATAGTATTATTAAAGATCAAATACAAAAAGAAAATCCTTACAGGCAGCCAGATAGAAGAGAGACCAGTTACAAGGGTACAGCAATTACAGATATGATTAAATTCTCAACAACAGCTGTTGAAGACAGCAGTATGTATCTTTAAGATGCTGATAAAAATATTTGTCAGTCTGGAAATATCTGCTAAGAAAAGCCTTTGAACAATGAGAATAAAATAAACTATTTCATTCTTTTAAAAAGGTGATATTATTCCTTCAAGAAAGAGAAATAGAAAATGCTGAAGAAAGTTCTGAGAAGCAGAAGAAAAGTAAGCCAAGAAATGTGTAAATATAAGGTAATTCTAAAGAAGAATTATCTGATACACCAACAGTAACATTTTTGGATTTGAAAAAGAACAGAACTGAAACGAGCTATCAAGCCACAAATCGACATAGAGGAACCTTAAATGCATATTGCTAAATGAAAGACACCAATCTGAAAGGCTACCTACTGTATGATCAACTACAGTTGACCCTTGAACAATATGGGGGTTAGGGGCCCCAATCCCCTGGGCAGTCAAAAATGTACATGTAACTTTTGAGTCCACAAAAACTTTACAGTTGTCCCTCAGTATTCACAGGAGATTAGTTCCAGGACTCCCACAGATACCAAATTCTGAAGATGCTCAAGTCCTCTATGTAAAACGGTGTGGATCAATGCATACAGTCAGCGCTCTGCGTCCTCAGACTCCCTACTACAGATTAAAAACAATACAGGTATTTATTGGAAAACAATCAGCATGTAAATGGACCTGTGCATTTAAAACCTGTGTTGTTCAGGGTTAACTGTATATGACATTCTGGAAAAGGCAAAACTATGGAGATAGAAAAAAAGATCACTGGTTGCCAGGGGTTTGTGGGGCGGAGAGGAGAGATGAATCGGTGAAGCCCCGGGGATTTTTAGGGCAGTGAAAATACTCTCTCATGATACCGTAATGGTGGATACATGTCATTATACATTTGTCAAAACCCATAGAAGGTATGACACAGAGAGAACCCTAATGTTAAATTATGGACTTTACTCAATAATAATTAATATTGGTTCATCAACTGTAACAAAGCTACCACAGTAACGCATGATGTTAAAAATAAGTGAAATTTAAGATGGGGCAAAGGAGTACATGAGAACTCTGTACTTTTTGCCCATTTTTTTCCTGTAAACCTAAAACTATTTTTAAAAATATACAGACTATTAATTTAATTTGAAGGGTAGGGCTAAGGTGATGGAAGGTCTTTCCTTTCGGGAAAAAAAGATTTAAGATCCGATTAACATATTAAAAACCCTACAGCCAACAATTAAAGATGGCTCGTGGTTTTCAACCACACATGAAACAATGTAAAAAACTAAATCACATATTTTATTAAGCTGTAAAATTTTAAAGAACTAATATTATACCACCATGTTCTCTGAAAACAATGAAACATAAGACAAAAACAAGGATAAGTGAAAAATCCTCTCACCCGGCCGGTGTGGCTCAGTGGTTGAGCATCATCCCATGCACCAAGAGGTCGCCAGTTCAATTCCCAGTCAGGACACATGCCCAGTTTGTGGGCCTGATCCCCAGTAGGGGGCATGCAGGAGGCAGCCAATTGATGTTCTCTCTCATTGATGTTTCTATCTCTCTCTCCCTCTCCCTTCCTCTCTCTCTAAAATCTTTTTTTTTTAATTTTTTAAAAAGATAGCTAGAGAGATGAAGAGAGAGAAAGGACCATCTGTACTAGTTGGAAGCTCAGTGGCGACCACTGAGAGTTTATTTGTTTGTTTGTTTGTTTGTTTTTAATAACTAGAGAGAGAATTTTAGGCTGTAGAAAAAAGATACAGTGTGTATAGAAAGTGTCAGTGACAGGTGGAGAGCTCCCGTCCATGTGCCACTCAGACACCAGGAGAAAGACAGCCGAGGTTGGGAAGCGAACTCCATCTGAAAGCATGACTGACCCTTTATTAAGCTCAGAGCAGCTCAGCTGTCTCTTAAGATTTGATTTATCCACAAATATGTATATATGCTTACCACATACCAGGTACAGTTCTAAGGACTTTGTCAATAATAAAGAAAAAATATTTTTTATTAAAAAAAAAGAAAAATCCTCTTGCCAGTAGAAATTAAATACATGTCTAAATAAGTCTTGAGTCAGATAAAAATAATACTGGAAATTTTTTAAATACTCAGAACTAAATTTAAAATTTTTACATATCAAAAATTGTGATACAGCTAAAGTGATAGTTCCAGGGTTATTTATAGCCCTAACTGCTCATATTTGAAAAGAAAAAAGACTCAAAATTTCCCAAGTTAATCATTCATCTCAAGAAACTTAGACTAATCAGGACAGCAAAATAAATTCAAAGAAAGAAATAAAAAATACAAGAGTGGAAATTAATAAAATAGAAAACAAAGATAGAACTAAGAAACTCAATATGGTCTTTAGAAAAGATTAATAAATTTTATAAATCTATAGTCTTGTTTAAAGAAGAAACAAGTTAGAAAGCACAAAATAATTAAATTGGGGATCGAAAAAAGAACATAACCATAAATACAGGTGAGATTTTTTAAAAATGGGATATCCACAATGCCAATAAATTTGAAAACAGAAAATTGACCGGTTTACAGAAAAATAAAAAAACTGGCTACATGAAACATTACCAGCATTCTAAGTGTCAGAACTATACCAAAAGGTCTGATCAGAGAAGTACTGCTCCCTCTCATCCCCATTTCCACATTCCAAATCCTCCATCTGTAGAGATGCTCCTTATTCTTTTATATACCTGCATAGTATCCCTTTGTGTGAATGCATCATAGTTTATCTTCTCTTCTATATGGGCATTTATGTTATTTTAAACCCTATACTTTCGCATAAAATCCAAAAGAGATTAGTTTTTAATTGTTATTCAAAAGTTTTTAATAATTTATATTCTTGGTTATTCCTTTAAGCTTCTGGGTTTTTTCCTCTTGGTTAAAACCTCAGAGAGGGCAGGCTTAGGAAGAGAAATGTGGGCCCTGTATAAGCTCTCCTGGGAAGTTGTTGCCTTATTAGCACTCTAGGAGGAATAATGGGCTGGCCAAGCAGAGATAACAGGTTAGGTATCATTTATGTCCATGTCTGATATTCAAGAGATTCTAGTAAAACATACTACTTTGACTATTTTCCCACATTTATATTTTGCTTGAGAAGGAAGTCGCTCAATGCAATATTTGGAATATAACTAATGGTAATAGAATACAATAAAAGAAGAAGGGATAAATGTCTTGAGGATGGGAGGTTTTCTCATTTGGCTTATTTGGCTTTTACTTAATTCTATCTATATAATATTATTTATAATTAATGGGACAACATTTTAGACATGTGTGGGTGGAAATTGTGCCAAAGCTCTGATTATTTCTTGCATATCCAGAAGTTCCTGAAATGAGACAACTAATGGGAATATTATTATGGGTTAGTGAAACACAAAAAGTGAATGCAGGATAGTATAGATAAATAAAATTCTTAGTCCAAAAGGTCCCTCCAAAACTAATTTCCCTTGAAATGGAGTTTTCATAATTCTCTCTGTAATCAGAAACCCACCAAAGATTTTATTGTTCGCCAACACCCATTTTTGGGGGGTGAGGGGGGTTTGTTTGGTTTAATTTTTGTTTTTGTTTGAACAAACTCATATAAGTATTGACTGGTACCTATAAGGAAAAGACTCTATTGGGAACCAATGGCTTTAAATTATATAACTCCTTTAAAATGTGTTTGCTGAAGGAAGATATTTTTGTCTCAATTATCAGACTTGACATGAAAATAGTCAAGATGTATTTGGAATTCATCTCTCTTTGGTTTCAAATGAGGAAATCAAATCCATCAAGCATTTCATATCATAATATTTCTAATCAGAGAGAGAGAAGACAATATAAATGAAGACTTTAAAACAGGTATTGAAATCAGAGTTAGTAGATGTTCTATTCTTTTCAATGTTCGACATTAGCTACTGCTGATCCATGAACTGCAATATATCTAAAATATGTTGGTTACATCATTTGTTCCATTCCAAACTAGTTTCTAAATTTCTCATTCAGATAAAAATTTTCCCCAAAACATTTGGGATCTTTTAAGTGACATTGCTTAAAAGGATTTTAATTGGGAGCATCTTTGGGGAGATTCTGATGAGTTCAAGTTAATAGCAGCACAGCATACAAGCAACTGTTCAAATTCCAGCAACTGCTGAGTTTGAAAGAGCAGAGACCTCCACAGAGCAAGGAACAGGCCCAGGGTCTGAGCCTAGTTCCAGCAGCTGACAGGACAGCTCACAGGGCCACTGGGCGTGCTCCAGGTACATGCAATCCAGCAAGAGCCTCTGGTGAGGTCATCTTCCCGACAGAGTTTCAAAGTAACACATTACAGAGACTCTAGTACTTCATTCATCCTGCCCGAAGATCTAGAGTGCCTGCTAGATGTCAGAGAATGTAACTTAAAATACAATTCTTTGTCTTCTATTAGTGGGGTAAAGAAAGACTTTCAGACATGTGGACACAAAATATAACACGTGAACCAATGAAAGCATGTACACGCACAGA